>OX443562.1:108086949-112886949 GCA_949372485.1 Cheilosia soror | reverse complement strand
AAAAAGTTTCATCGGGTACGACTTAACGAAGAACTGTAAGGCTATACGATGATGTTAACGTGGGTACGGCAAAGTACCAGTCTAACGAATATTTAGTCATGAGAGGAAGACCATAACTTAGATATTGCACACAGTTAGAGTGTGATTTTAACCAATTGGGTGTGCGTAACTGGAGTTGAGCTAGCTAGGGACCGAGCTGTATGGACTTATTGGTTGAGAATGTAATCAATCCCTGACTGTAGGTGCTATGGCAAATAAAAGTTGCTGGTTTAGACGCAATATTCTAATATCAATATTTATTACATATATTTTAAGCGATACCGTTTCCGCTGATTTAGTGTAATATATTTGAAATGTAGAGTACCTAAAAAAAATGTTTGTTTTACTGCATATCTATGTATCGATAATCTAAAATATAACGTACAAAATATGGGTTAACTTTATCAACAAAACAAATAAACTAAGCATTCTGCGAAGACCCAAACATTTTATAAGTTCTTATGACAATCTTTGAATCGATTTGCTGTGGAATTTTTTAACATGATAAAAAAAAATCCAAAAATATTTTAGTACTTACCCTGTACGTATAAGACAATTTTTAAAATATGCATCGCTTACCTGTAAAGAATAAAAGTAAATGATAATTCTTAATTATGGTTCAGTGAAAATATAATTTCATATTTATAAAGGCATTTATAAATAATAAAAAAAGAAGCGACTTCATTCTCCACTTTTTTAATATGCATTGGAATGACTAGTCGCAGAAATTTGATAGATTCAGATACGAGCAGGAGGCTACCTTAAAATAAGTATCAATCATAAACTTCGGGTCCTATTAAGGGACTTGGAATAAATGTCTGCAAATTATGGTTGCCACTTAATCTTAAGCTCTCCTTACGTCTACCAAATTACTGTAGCGTGTTCCAGGTGGAAATAATGGCGATTAAAGAAGTCTTATCTTGGCTCAAGAAAAATGTCATATCCGCCAAGGATATCTGCATATTTTCGGACACCCAAGCATCCAACTCGCTAGAATAGGAACAACACAACCCATTCTGCCAGATAAAGGCACCCTAAGGATACAAATCGCTACTTTCAAACAAAAATTGAAGCTGTATGCTATCGAAAGTACAAATCTTAGGTGGACTAGTGGCACCACTTGTCTAGCGACAAAACAAATTTGGCCTAGGCTGGATTTGAAACGCTCTAAGAAATTGATTTCTCTCAACAGAATGCATATCGGAACTACAATAGGTGTCATTACTGGACACTGCCTGATAGCTAAGCATGCCGCTAGGCTAGGCCTTTTCGCAAACGACTTTTGCAGAAGCTGTATGGATGAGGAAGAGGAGTAAACTATCCCTCACATTCTTTATTCCTACCCAGCTCTCTCCCGTAGAAGGAAGCTTCACTTAGGAGCCTTCCAGTACAACGACTTGGGCGACCTGATAAACACAGACATCAGAAGTCTCTTACGTTTTATAAGGAGCTCAAAATGGTTCAATTAGTAGGGAGATCTTACATGACCCTTTTTCGTGGTATCACAATGGACCAGTGGTGGTCTAAGTGTGTTGGCGTTTTCAGCTGATAGCCACTTTCAACCAACCAACCAACCAACAATGGTTGCCACTAATGAAAGAAAGCTACCGTTGGTATTTTCTAGTCTCCAAGGACTTCCGGAGTGCCTACAACACTCAAAAGAAAGTTTTGCAGATTCCAAGTTGTCATCGCCCTAACCGTAGCACAATTCACAGACATTGGTCTCTCCTAAGCTTATTTCCACTTTTCCATCATATGCATACCACTTGCAATTTTGAATGTTACAATAAACAAATTAATCAGAATACATCGCTTATCGAAATTCCCGCGTGATCCGAAATGGCAACAATGCTTAAGAAGTTCACACCTTCGTTCAAACTCAATGAGTTCTCCATTGGCCGATTCGTCTGGATCCGTATGATATAGAAATACTTGGGAGAATTCGTTTTAGTTTTCCCATTTAAGGTTAGAGTATTAATGGACCAGGCTCACTCTGAACGGTAGAGGCACCTAAATAAATATTGACCGCATCGTCTGCCGCATTCCTTTTTTCTTGATGTAGAAAAATAAAATAAATAAATAGGTGGCGCAACAGGCGGGTGACACCCAAGGCCTAGCTTCTAGCAACCATTCGTTTTGTGTGAGTTTCTATTTTTGGGACGAATGGAAGGGTCCTACAATTTTATGCCGAGTCCGAACGGCTGAATTGAGAAGCTTTTTCATGACAGTCATACTCTCGGATGTTTGTCAGACGTTCGCGAGAGGTGGCGCAGTAGAAAAAACTTTAAGATGTAATTTGGGTTTTTCCGGGGATCGAACCTGGGATCCCTCGCACAGTAGTCCAGCACACTAACCACTGCGCTACTGCGCCCACATGTATTTAATGTAGAACCATATCATTTATTAAAAAATAAATACTAACACAACGAATGATGTGGATAATCTAGACTAGACCTATCACCTCCCCAGAAGAGCACTTACAATTAAATGAGTGCAATTGCCGCAAACCTCTTTTTGTTAGCGAATCCATTTAAATGAGAATGCGCTTCATCACTCATTATCATCAGGTGATAATTAAAACGGGTTTCCTCCCTTGCCACATTGTTGAGGGTCTTCTCACTTAAACTCTTGCCGATATTTCATTTTGTAACGGCAGAGCTGTAAATCAATTTTTAGGCTACTATTACAGCATTTCAGAAATGGTGTTAATTTTTAACATGAGTGTAATAGTAGCTTTAGAATTCTTGGAATGACCTGCGGTATATGCCAAATTAACGAAATGCCTTCATATGTTTCTAAATTCTTCACAGCACTTGTAGAGTACCCAGCTCCAAATTCGATTCAGTAAAGCCATCAGTGCGGGTTATTTAAACTTGCGGAATATCAACAGCAGGTTCTTGACGAAATTATGCCGCCAGTGAAGTAAGTAGAGATTGGATTACTCTCTTTGACATAAAACAATCCAGTAGTTCATATCAAAATACATTTCAATTAGTTTAGACATCTCTGAGGCTCTGTAATTCATTTTAGTTAAGATCCCAACTTTATAAGTACATACCTAAGAAAAGAAACAAAAAATATACACAGAAGTTGGGTATAAGTATAACAGTTGGGACACTACCAAATGCTAAATAACTATTAGCCAGTTTCAGTTTAATTTATTTTCCATTCTTCAAACTGAACCATTTTCCGCTTAGAGCTAAATCTGCAGGCATTCTTCTCTGCCAAAACACAGGTGTTCACCTCAAATACAAAAAAAAAATACACAAAACCTTCTAAAATTTCAAAACTCAGCACTTCATACAGTTGAACTGCTTAGCATTACCATTCAAAATATTTCCGCTCGCGGTCATTCATTGTTAAACGCTTCTCGGTGAGTGTACCAAATGCTATCGACCGCCGCGGCGCGGTTAGCCGTCGATTAGTTTGTAATGCAATACGAATAATCCACTGTCTGTATGGATACATACATAATACATACATACTCATATCTACATTTTGCAGACTTCTGTCCAATTAATACAATTGTTTCAGATAACTGCTTATAGTTGCCTGCTATTGGAAATAAATGTTTCTGGCAACAAGTTCTGCAAAATGGACATAAGAAGGGCAATTCTTTTTCGCCAATAGTTGCATTTAATTTGACTAAAGTCTTAAGAGGAATATTTCCATGCTTGCTCTCCATGATGTTCATTGAAATCCGATTCGCATCTGTTTGAGTTCTTTTTCTGTACGACCCGGTAGTCAAAACTCATATAAATGTAAACGCTTTGCTTCTATACCTTGTGCGCACTTAGATCTCCGCAATTAACAAAAAAGGTTACCTACACTTAATGTGTTTTTTTTTAACACAAGTTGATGTCTATTGTCAAAATGAGAAAACAAAAAATGATATGTAAATAAACTATTTTCCTTCGTTTAAATATATTTTTCAGCATCTGTATCCCTGACCTTTTCAACTTGATCTTAATATCTACATTATTCAGTTTGAAGTATTTTTTTTTTTGTTTAATTGTTTATAATATTCATAGATCGTTTGTTTTTTATGTGAATGTGTACTGAGTATTCAAGACCAAAGTGTAATTAACCTTTTTCATCGCTTTCATCGCATCCTACTTGAGCGCATCTCACATCATCATAATTGTGAAAATATGATCTGTTGTGGGGCCTCAAGGTGATTAGGGTTCGACTTAATTGAGGGAGGTATTGCTAAGTGCGTGTCACTTGAAAGTCATGAAGGGGCACATATGCAAATTAAAAATGTGTTTTTTTTTTTACTTTCCTGAGTTCGGTACAAAGTACAAATGTTGCTTACATATTTATACGGTTGCTGCACGGAAACCCTATACGAATCTTATTGGTATTTTGATCTGATTTAATTGTTCGGTTAGTTACTATTCAAAGGCTAACAACTTTTATGAAAAACTTATTATAATTGCTTCATTTATACTGATAGTGCCTACGTGATGTGACTCATCTGTAGCTGAGTATAAGTTCAATAAATTTTTATCTATATAAAATCTGAAATGTATCTTTCCAAGGTCAGATTTGTATAATGTCTTAGTCTTAAAGTGTCAAAATTGATTTACAATTGTGTTGACATTTACGAGTCTGAAGTTTACTTGGAGGTGGTTCAACTACAAACATATTCATACTCATGGCCTATACGTATCTAATATACGTGCGCCTTTAACCTAAGACCAATCGTTGATTTAAAGAAGATTATTTTTATGTTCCAACTTGGAAAGTGATACGATAGTTATCTTCTGGTATTAGTATTGATAGTATTGTCCAACAAATTTGTATATGTGACCTGAATAAAATATGCATGGTTTTCGAAATCTTCGTGGTGTCATCTAACACATTATCTGCATTTACTACTATATACTGATTCAAGACGAGTACTCTGCGGATTGCTACTCGTAAGCTGCAACTAAGAAAAAAAGCTAAACTAAAACAACGTCTACTATTCCATTGTGGGGCTCTTAAAGAAGGACTTGGTGTAGCTTGTTTCGCAAAGAATGTATGTCAGTCTCATTTTTTAAATATTCTATACAGCAGAGACTTAATGAGTTCATACCATTTTTATTACGTTCTGTTTACTCCATAGCTAAAAAATGTTGAGTTATAATTATTTGAAACAGCGTAGTGTTTCTAAATTAGACTTTGATATAATGCATCGACTGCCAGCTTTAAAAATATAGTCAACCGGCTGTCTCGACAAACGAATAAAGGACAACGAATTGCGGATCTGCAAGTGAATTGTTAGGTCGCTTAACAGACCGCGTGCAGCCGAACAGCTAGCGGAGGCCCCGAACTGCTATAAAGCAAACCTAACCGCCGACCGGGCAAAAAGAGGATGAAAAACTGCGATATTTATTATGGCGACTGCTATCGGCAAAAAAAAAACAGCGCTTATTTGGATGTGAGTTCGTCGTTGGCGGCAGACTTAGGCAAGAGGTCTTAAGTTTCAGCTGTGTGAACGAGAGCCTCGCACGACAATCAGCATCAAGGCTTAATTTGCCAGCATTAGCCTAATATGCGCCCATGCCCCAACGGAAGAGAAAGACGACGACACCAAAGAGAGAATCTACGACCTCTTAGACAAAACAAAACATACGAGCAGTGCCCTAACTATGCCATTAAAATTGTCCTAGGTGATTTTTATGCAAAGATAGGAAGAGAGGGCATCTCGACTTCGCGGCGGGGCGAAATGTTGTCATAGCAAGTAGGTACGCGGTTCCCGCATCTCGATATTCATAAAGGCACATGGAGATTTCCCGATCAACCAACCGTCAACCAGATTAACCACATTGCGATCAACGCAAGGCACTCCTTCAGTATTATGGATGTCCGAACGTTCCGAGGGGCCAACCTTGTTGTAGTCAAGGTTCGCCTTTGGATATCCCGAACAACGCCAAGACAAGTAAATACTGTGAGGAAGTTTGACGTCGGACGGCTAAAATCGCAAGAGATCACCAGATCCTTCTCCGACCGAGTCTATCTCAATCTCTCAAAAGGTTCTATGCAACCATCAAGCATTGAAGATCAGTGGTAACATTGCCAAAAAGCCATTAGAGACGCCACGCCGCCTCTGATGTGCTTGGTTTCACTCGACCATCACAACGAAACTCCTGGTTAGACGACGAGTGCCGGCAAGCACATTCAGCGAAACAAGAGGCATACAAAGCGGCGCTGCAAAGAAGAACCACAGCTGCTCGTGATCTCTACGCGACACCGGCTTCTCAGGATAAAAAAAGAAAGAGCACGAGAAGTGCGCGATTGAGGAAATAGAGAGATGCTACAGGAGGAATGAAGTTCGGAAGTTTTACCAAAAGGGTAAAAAGAGCCTGCCAAGGCTACAGAGCTGTAGGAACGCTTTGACTACTTAAAACAACTCTCGGCAAGCCAATATTTTACTTGCAATTCCCTCAACAAATTAAATGTTCTGTCACATGGCATACTGTTGATAGTGCTTTCAGTCAAGAAGACCTTCAGATTTTGGCCGACAAATGGGAGCCCCCATAATACGGATATGCTCAGCTCATACACCTATCTTATATATTACCATAAATACTTCAATTCATACTCGACTGACTTAAAAAAAGAATACACAATGAAAATATGATATAACAACGTATTCCGTTGCAGTGCGATAATTTGCAAACCCTATAACCCATTTCTTTTGAACATTTTCTCATGATTGACGCCCATTCGTTTATTCGTCTCAATTTATTGCTTTTGTTGATTCTGTCACAATTTTGTATAAACACACCTCCATCACAGCGATGTATCGATTACGCTCTCAACAATCGTGTTTTCCAAAAATCGGAATCTATTTAAAACGAACAAACAAAATCGAAAGTGTTATTTTGGCTGACTTCGGCTTGGACTGGCCTAGCCGATTGGACGACCACTGAAGTACATTCGCTCGACCTTGTACTCGAAACCGAAAAAAAAAACTCTGACGTTGGCGTTGTTCGAAAAAAAAATGGTCATATCATTCGCGGATAACGTAACGCTGACTGTAAAAAGAAAACGAACAAAAATGGAAATACCTAGTATATGGTACGACCAGAAATACCTCAATTTTGTAATTTTCATTCATTCAGGTTTTAGCAATTCGTTATTGGTGTTGGTCAGGTTTACTTCTTACTTTTATCGTCAATTCACATGTGCGAATTTCCCTCTCCCTCAGTTCCTCCCCATCTAGCGGACAGGCGCAATTTTTTTTAGGAATTAAACGAAAACTGGTCCATTCGCGGGATTATACTGTTCAGAGGGGGTCTGCAAACTGCACAATGTGGACGCCGCTCTATGGATGTTTTTATTATTAATTATATACAGAAATGAGGTTTATATGGCACTAGACACCGAAACGACTTTCACCTCTGATGCAATCGATTACGGAGCAAAATGTGGACGACTATACCAAGCATACTGCTACTGCTAGTATGTGCCATGTGGATGATGAAGTTGATGACGATTATGTTTCCGTTACTAGTAGTGGTGCTCGATGGAGTTAGCATTTATATGTGTTGCGACTGCAAGTATCTATGCCAGTAGTTATAGTGCAAATTGTGGACAAAGAGAGCATGACTTGCACTAACAGACGCGCTGGTTTACCAACCAATTCCCATTTTTGACGATGGTATAGGTAATGTGCAGACTGGTTTGGCAAATGCAATTTGTTTACAAACAGATTTGCCATTTACATTTAACTAGTATAGTGATATATAGCTAAGGAGCACAAAGAGTGCAAAAACATGGTCATTTAATCCTTTTCCAACACTTTGCATGTGTGAAGCTGTTTTGTTAGATAATCATAGTGTAATTGAGATCGGTTGTTCAAATATGATCTCGTAATTTTTTCCTGATTGCTTCATACTGACCCCTGTGTAGTTTAGTATGAAGGTGGTTTATTTTTACTTCATAGACATATTTTAATGAAAATTGTTTGTCTACTAGACATTCAATAATTGATGTCTTACTATACACTGTCTTTACAGCTTTTTGAGGATATCAGGATGACTAACTAGCGTCGAATTATTATAAGTGGGAGTGACACGAGGCCATAGTTAATGCGACTAATCTCTTTTGAAGGACGTCACAATTGGAGTTCACCGTATAACCGTATAACCTCTAAAACCATTTAGATAAATAGGTAGGTAGTTAACATTTTGTAAATAATATATTATACATATATGTATTTTTTTTATAATGCACTTGGGAAAGCATACCTAACTAATAACGCTTCTACTCAGATAGATGAATTAAATTTTAGATCTTCTCAACTTCTTAAAATGAGCCTGTGCGGGTGCTTTGTGGTAGACCCTATGATATTCGCTGGGATGGAGATTTTTCCTCGTGGAGGATGCAATGTAAAACCAGTAAGACAATTATCTTCGACTATGCCGAAGCTCAAATACCCGGTACTATATTATTGTAAAAATAAAAAAAAATATTTAAGTATTAAAAAATTATATATTTGTATGGGAGGTATGGGTAGTTTTAATTCGACCAAGCTCATTTTTTGTCAAAAAATTTTAAATATTATTAAAACAATATGTGCAAAGTTTAAACTTGCTATCTTTATTGTAGCTATTTAAATTTAATTTTTAACATGAAAAAGCTATATAAATCCGATATTTTTGTATGGGAGGTAGTATGTAGTAGTTTTCATCCGATCTTGCTCATCTTCGAACTTAGCCTCAGTTTGGTGGATAAAAGCTTACGTACCAAATTTCAAGTCGATAGCTCTTAAATTACGGCCGTAATCGTGCGGACGGACAGACGGACAGACAGACGGACATCGCTAGACCGACTAAGAAAGTGATGCTGATCAATAATATATATAGTTTGTCATACCTACAACGCCTCCTTATGTGCGTTACAAATGGAATGTCAAAGTGAATATACCCTCGCCACAGTGTGGTACCGGGTATAAAAAAGAAGACGGTTGAAGTTTCGTATTTTATTACAGAGTGTATAGTCTTACCTCGTGGAGGGTTAGATTAAGAAGAGATCGATTTTGGGTTAGTAGGAAAAAAAAAGGAAATACATTTACTTTGACTACTAACAAGTGACGACCTCTTACAGTAAACTTTATATTACATTCAAGTTATCGATTTTAAGTAACGAGTAAAATTAGGTGCTGTTCACATGAACAGAGCCCTCAATTCACTTACAGTATAGAGATTATGAAAGTCTCTCCGGATAGCGGGTAATTAAAATGAAATATTCTAATAGAGCGGAGCCAAAAAGACTAGTAAGAGCTTTCCATAGATTTTTATAACTTTCGAGTTCCATGGAATAAATAAAATAAACGACAAAATACCGTCAAAAATTTGCAAATTTATTTTTTATTAGATATAGGTACCAGTTTCTTATTTCATTACTTTGTCAACTTTTACTTCCGAGGTCTTTATAAAACGATTCGCATTGGAACAATGCAACAGTATGCCAGTCTCTGCTTGAGAAACTAGAACGTTTCATCCCATTGCGTGAGTGCGCTGATTTCAAGTGCAAGGAACAACAAAACAAGTTTTGGTCTTCCTATAGTGCAGCTAAGAACTTGTCTTTCTTTTCTAAAAATATAGAGGTACTTGATTCTGTACGCTTTAACTAAAAAAAAACTGTGTTCATTATTATTTTGCTTCCTTCCGTGTTAACATGGTTACGGATTTTAACCCCCAATCAATGAATATTTTACGACTATCATTGATAAAAGCTCGAGGGGTCCCAGGTTCGACCCCCAGAGAAACACAAATTACATCTTAAGGTTTTTTCCAGTGTGCCACCTCTTGCTAGGGTTGCCGTTTTGAAATCCGCCTTCCAGTCAAATTTGACTGGAAAAAAATCAGTCAAAAACCTTAAATCCAGTCAAAAAATTAGTCAAAGAAATTCAAACAAAAATCCAGCTAAAAATCCAGTCATGAAAATAAAAATACAAGTAAAAGTGTTATCAATGGTCTGGCCGTTGCTTTTGATACCCTCCACTGCATACATATACCAGTCATGCAAAAATTTAGCCATGTGAGGCATGGGATGGGCATTGGTCTAATGTTGGTTTGGTGTGAGGTGAGGGGTACCAGAACCAGAACTACTTGACCGATATAGCCTATATTTTCAATACCAACCTGAACGGCAGAAAGAAGTCCTCTGACAGAATTTCATTCGCCTAGGTCGATTCCATTCCTTTTGACGCTATATTGTGTTTTCATCAGAAAGACAGACAGGCAGACGGACATGGCTGAATCGATTCAGATTCAGAACTTGATCCTGGTCAAATCCGGTGACTCTTACTTGAAGTTACAAACGTAATGATAAAGGAATTATTCCTTCATGTGGAGGGTATACAAAATGTATTAACTTATAAATGATCTTTATATAGCAATCTCTCTGAGCGCTTCAATTGTCTCCTCATCATTTGCATCAATATACAATAATTGTCGTATTTTTTTGGGAAGTGAGTATAACATAACCAAAAGTGAGTATAACAATTTTGCATGTAAAACCAAAAGTGAGTATAACAAAACCAAAAGTGAGTATACAAGTTTTGCATGTAAAAGTAAAAGTGAGCTAGCTATAGATTCTCAAAAAAATACGCCAAATGTCGAATATTTTATTGCTGCTTCTGTAAGTAATATTAGTACCAACCAATTATTTTGTTACTTCGGCCGGTATAGGAAAGTTGAACCTCACACAACTGCTAAATTTTCAGTTTCAAATATTTGTTTGTAAGTTGGCAAAGGCAAGTACTTGTGCAAATGCAAACTCATAAATTGGTTCATTGTATGAGTGGGATATGCTTCCAAGCTCAGAGCAACAAAAATAGTGAAATTTAAGCAATATTTGTTCCTTTTTTCTATTTCCACTTTGAATTTAAAAATGTATATTGATAGAAAAGTGGTATTACACGAAACATTTAAAAACAGTCAAACAAAATTCGTATCCAGCTAAAAAACCAGCCGGCTGGATTTTAAAAAATCTTCCAGCTAAATGCATATCAATCCAGTCAGATCTGACTGGAAAGCAGTCAAAATGGCAACGCTGCCTCTTGCGAACATCTGACAAACATCCGAGAGTATAACTGTCCTGAAAAAGCTTCTCAATTCAGCCGTTCGGACTCAACATAAAATTGTAGGTCTCTTCCATTCGTCCCAAAAATAAAAACTCACACAACCGAATGGTTGTGAGAAGCTAGGCCTGGGTGCCTGTCTATACGTCTGTTGCGTCTTCTCGCTCGATAGTCTTTGCATAAAAACGAGCGTTAAAAGTTTAACATAAGCCCCCACAGAAGTCGTCAGTAGTCAGGATGCCAGATACCTTATGTGAGCTACTCTGACGTATTTGGAGCACCCAGTATTAATTTAAGTTTATAACTACTTTTATTCAGCAGTTGCGAAGTAAATGTGATAATGCGTTTTTTTGCTTTTGCTGAGAAACAGATCTCATAACGCATTATTTCAAACGGAAGCGTTAATATAACTGTCCAATGCAATCTAATAACGCAATTTTAATAAATTAATTCCAAATGGTAATAAATTAATACAATGACGAAAGTAACACAATAGACGACCGATACAATGGGCGGCTAGAAAAATAGTTGCCACTAGGCATCTGTGATCATCAATGAGAGGAACATGAATGATGCATGCGGGGTGCTGTCTCTCTTCAAACCGCAACAATACAACTGCATCTCATTTGCATTCAAAATGTGACCTATACCTAGACAGTTTTGTTTTACAGAAATTCAAGTGAGCTGTCAATTTTTAATAAAATGCAAGCAATTTTCTTATAACAAATTGATGTGATGTCAGTTAAAATAGAGTTCTTTATACAATTATCGTTCTAATAAATTTAAAACAAAAATATTGCTTCGATTGACCTATATAAATGTTACGCAGTTATGTTATCAAACCAATCCGATTGTTAAATAAAAAATGATAAGCTAAATAAAAATAATTCAAATCTTGCATGTCATCATCATTTACAAATTGAATAATATTATAATTACCTGCGTAAAGGCGATGATTCACTGAATAATTATTTTCTTTTGGTATCCTACTTGTCATTCTGTACGAAGCGGAGGGATTCAGACAAACTGCAACGAATTAAATCCAATAGAGGACACGATTCAATGTACGCAAACAACCCGTGTAAGATTTCCCTTTGATATAAATGTATGATGCGTTGGGGAAGGTTGCGACAAAATAAAAAGTCTTTTATATGAAACAAAATAAAGATTCTTTATATGAAAATTATAATAACAAAGGAGAGACAAAGTATCTGGATTCTTAAGTTTAGTTTACGTGGATGGAATGATAAAGCCGAATTCGATGAACAGCCAGAATTATTGCATAAGCTTCCTACTGGTGACCATGATAAAATCGTTGGGTTGTTGACTTTTGATATACCTATTAAGATGCAGCAGTTTGAAAAATAATAAAATAAAAGAATATTTCATATTTCTATGTTATCCTTCTAAAATTGTGATATTAGGTTATCGGCTTTTATAATTTTATTCAAAGTCGATCAGAACCACTTTAAACGTTGCTTTTTTATATGAACTTTGGGAAGACCATAACCTTATGAACACAAATTGGATCATAATTTTGGATGAATTGAGAAGTACATACCTACGTATACTATTCGTTTAAGTGAATCCGCAATTCCTTCGGTTTCTGCCTAAACTAGTTTTAATGATTCTGATACTTGCAAGATACTACTACATATATATTTATAATTTTTGAGTGTGGCTCTAAATGTTATGAACTCATTCGAAATAGGCTACTTTAGCAAATTTTAGCTGAACTGTCCAACAGAATTCAGCCAAGTCCTGACATTTGATAAAACGTAATTGCAGAGACCATTATCCGTCCTTGCCAGGAAAAAATGCTTCTCAAACTGGAAATTTCTTCTTTCGAATAGTCGTATATGAGAAATTTTTGTACAGACAATGAAACTTTTGGGAAATAATTTAATCTGAATTTCAGCGAAAGCAAATATGTGCTAAACCATTTGGACGACATCGGATTACAATTTCTGATTGTAACGTCTCTCTTTATCAGCTGTTACATTTTTGAGCATCTTAAAGAGTTGAGTTGGTGATGAAATCTCCTTTTTCCTTTCCAAAATCCCCTGTGCTGAAATCCATTACTCCGCAAAAGATCCTAAGAGAAAATCCCCAATTTTTACATTTGGTTTTATTAATTCTGTCGCCGCGACACCTAAAAATGGTGTAAGAAAGTGAGATACGTATGGGGGGCATGCTGCCCCCCTGCAGCCCCCTGCTTCTGGTCATTGTATAGGATTTGGAGTAGGTGCCAGGTTGGTATATATAAAATTTAGTTTGCTTGCGGCAGATTTTGGTATAGGGGATTTCATCCCGGGACAAATTTTTGAAAAGGGGGTAACGTAGGGATCCCTAAAGAGTTTTACTGTGGTAATTACACTTTACCCGAATTTATATGTAGGCCGAGGTGTATTTCATACTTTCATTTCATACTTTCTAAATACTTTTCTCGGTATTGGAAAAGGCAATTTCATTTTTGTGGCGACGTATGTCTAGTCTCCGAGACACATTTTAAAATTGGAACAAAATATAAACTGCGCGGATACAAAACATATCATACCCCACATCCTCACAATACGGCAAGAGGGGGGGCCGCAGTTATAATCAAAGAAAATGTTAGCTACGATGATGGTGAAGAATACCAGTCGTGTGAAATACAAGCCAAGTCCGTAATCATAAAAACAAGCAGCGGCCAGATAACGGTAGCTGCGGCATATTGTTCTCCTAGCTACAGGCTGAAGCAAAACGATTTTAAATGTCTCTTCCACAAATTTGGAAATAAGTTCATAATAGGCGGAGATTTCAACGCAAAGCACAAAGTTTGGGGATCAAGATTAACAAATACAAGAGGAAGAGAACTCCTCGAATCTATGAAAGAAGACAATGCTAATTACCATTCAACGGGAAATCCTACATACTGGCCCACAGATATGAACAAAATCCCGGACGTTGTCGACTTCTTTATTACTAAGAATATTTCCTTAAATACTACCCGAGTGCAGGAAGGGCCAGACCTTGACTCAGATCACTCATCTGTGTTGCTCACACTTGGTAATAAAATAATAATGAAGGAACGGAACCCACGCCTAGTCAACAAGCTCACTGACTGGACATATTTCAAATATTTGCTAGAGGAACGGATTGAACTATCCACAACAATTGATACAAAAGAGCACCTAGAAAATGAAGTACATACTTTCACTCTAGACATACAAAAGGCTGCTTGGGCTGCAACGCCGGAATCAATTAGTAAAATAAAAAGAAACGTATATCCCAAAGAAATATGCGAAATTATATCAGAAAAGAGGAGAGCTCGTAAACGCTGGCAAATATCGAGAGCGCCAAGTGACAAAACAAGACTCAACAGTCTAAACAATAAACTAAGAAAAAAGATCAAAGAAATGAAAAATTAGTCTGTGGAAAGATACCTTACAAATCTGACAAATGATGCCAGTACAGAATACTCACTGTTGAAGGCTACAAAAAAAATGAACAGACCAACAGCATACATTCCACCAGTTAAAAATAGCAGTGGAAGCTGGGCGAAAACAAATAAACAAAAGGCGGATCTATTTGCGGAACATCTTGAAAACGTCTTCCAGCCATACGAAGACATTGATTATTTACATCAAACGGACATGTGCGAAGACGAGAGATTGATTCCAGCAGTAACCTCTGAGGAAATATCCACTGAAATAAGAGTAAAAATGAACCCGAAAAAAGCTCCGGGGTTTGATTTAATTACGAGTGAAGTTCTAAAGAAACTGCCTAAAAAAGGTTTGAAAAAAATAGCACAGATAATAAATGCAGCGTTTAGACTAAGGTATGTACCACGCATGTGGAAAGTCGCGGAAGTTATTATGGTACCAAAGCCGGGCAAATTGCCCAGTGAAGTTACCTCATATCGTCCGATTTCATTGTTGCCAATTTTATCAAAGCTCTTCGAAAAAATTCTTCTGAAACGACTCAATCCGATCATAGAAGAAAAAACACTGATACCAAACCATCAATTTGGATTTAGAAATAGGTACTCAACTATAGATCAGGTTCACAGAATAACTGATAAAATAGAAAAGGCCTTAGAAGAAAAACAAATATGCTCCACCATCTTCCTTGATGTAACACAGGCTTTTGACAAAGTCTGGCATGAGGGATTGGTCCATAAGCTACAAAAATATCTTCCCAAACAATACTCAGAAATATTAGAGTCATATATAATCCAGCGATTATTTAGAATTAAACAAGAAGATGAGTACTCTGAATTAAAATATATAAAAGCGGGAGTACCGCAAGGTAGTGTGTTAGGACCTGTACTTTTCCTTATATACACGAACGACCTACCACAAAATGACGAAACTACTGTAGCCACATTTGCAGACGATACTGCTGTACTTGCTGTCGGAAAAACCATGCAGGAAGTTACAGAAAAACTGCAAAGGACAGTTAGTGTTATATCTGATTGGACCAAAAAATGGCAGATAAAATTAAATGAACTGAAGTCAATCCATGTTCATTTCACCAATAAAAACGTACAACACATACCTGTGTACATTAATAGCAAAGAAGTTCTTCATTCGAACTCAGCTAAGTATTTAGGCATGACTCTAGATGCGAAGTTGCGCTGGAAAACTCATGTCAAGAAAAAACATGACGAACTAAATATACGATACAATAAAATGTATTGGCTCATAGGGAGGCATTCATGTCTCTCAATATATAATAAACTGCTTCTATATAAGCAAGTCCTAAAACCAATATGGACTTATGGTCTCCAGCTCTGGGGGTGCACAAGTAAGACAAACCTGCAAAGCATTCAATGCTTCCAAAACAAAGTACTACGCAATATTGTTAATGCGCCATGGTACATACGTAACGCTGATCTACATAGAGATCTAAAAATTGAAACGGTAGAGGACGAGGTCAGGAAAGTCGCAAGACGACATGAAGGTAGGCTTCGCAACCATGCTAATTCAGAAGTAGTCGAACTACTTAATAACAACAATTTAGTTAGAAGATTACGAAGAGTAAAACCATTCGAACTAGTTAACTAGGACTAGGAATAAAGAAAATAAAGACAATTTCACAACTCAATCACACTAACAAAAGTGATAAAGAATTAAAAAACAAAAGGTAACAGACTAACGTTAGTACCTTATTGCATAGTATTTATTATAAGTATTAGAAACAAATTGCTGATTAGTTTAACGACTAGGTGCGATTATTGGAAGGATGGCAACACCATGCTTCCCTCGGGTGTTTTTTAGTGGGTGAGCTAACCACAAGTCCCACACTATCGCAAAGCTCGCATGCGATGTCTTTCAACGATTTTTACATCCAGCTACACGCAAAAAAAAAAAAAAAAAAAAAAAAAAATTTTTGTGGCGAGTGTCTCGAAATGATTGCTGATAGGTGTCTGCTTTGCATCTCTATTGTTTAAAGTTGTAGTATTCTGGAAATATGTCATTAGGAAGCGAGTTCCAAAGTGAAAAGTGACGTCTTGCCTGTCTTATATGGCGCTCGTTGAGTTGCTTGGAACATTTGCCTTGGTATAACTTATTAAATAAGTCATCGCCTACTTGTGTAGGATCTCCTTTTCCTTGGACTACTCGTCCCTGTAAGCTGTCAAGTAAACTAAGTAAATGTTTAAGGCCGAGCTCCATATATTTATATTGGAGAAATGTTCGAGCATTTGTCTAATCTGTGCTTCCATTAGGCTGAGTGCAGCACCGGCGAACAATATATTATTTACATAATCTTTCTGTTATTTTTTTTTGCGCCAGAAAATTAAAAATTTGAGAGCAATAGCATAAACTAAATAAGATCTTCTGATTTTTTTTTTAATCGTACGTTTGACTTCAGAACATACACTTTTTCTTCAATCCATGGATTATTTCACACAGGTGAGAGGTCCCTTCAATTCGTCTCAAAAAACGAATGGTTGTGAGAAGTTGTGCATAGAATTTTTATACGGATCTGGTCCGCCAACCAATTATTCATTTAAATTTATCGGACAATTATGTAAATACATATATATGATGTAGGTACCTAATGAATATTGAAGATAATATTTTACAGATTTTTTTGAAAAGCACCCTGGGGATGAATAGTTTCACTCTCTCACCCGACTCAATATAGGTACTCAGTTTTCTGTATTCACTGCTGGCGTTAATTGTAATAAACAGTTATATACTACCAGGATAGGAACGTTCTCTCTTTCTAGCCCATTTAAACTCTTTTACCCCATCCCCACATATAGTTAACCAATATCTACCCCAAATTAGGTCGAGAGTATAAATGGTCCTGAAAAAGCTTCTCAATTCAGCCGTTCGCACTCGCACTAAAATTGTAGGTCCCTTCCATTCGTCCCAACAATAAAAACTTACACAAACGAATGGTTGTAAGAAGCTAGGCCTAGGGTGTCTACACGCCTGTTGCGCCAACTATTTATTTAATTTATACAATCAGCAAATAAAGACAATCACACATACCAACGATATTGAGTAACTCCAGTGCCCATTCAGTTCCGATTAACTTTGACATGCTTACCTGATCCACTATAGACCTGCTATTGGTTACATAATTTTGTTTACTTTCTGAGCATCTCTTATCAGTCATTGTGAGCCAACAAATCTCATTATACCCACTATCCCAATGGGCAAGTTATAGCATAGCATAGCCGCTTTACTAAATCACAGTCAAAGATAATCGCTTCATCATCAGTGTTTCTATAAGAAAAATTAAATGGAGACACATGCACAGATTTCCTCTCCATCGGCTTAGTTTGTCGCTCGACACTTAACTATGTCAAAGCACATTTATGTCACTTTTATGCAAACAAGCGCACAAAAGGCAAATCGATCGGCAAATAGCTATCAGTTTAAGCACCCATAGTTTTAACGGTATTTCTATTCAAATGATGGTTTTCTGCTTCTTATTTTGTGAATTCGTATATCCGTCATTTTTTCCAGTATTAAGATGTTATCGTAATATCTGGCCCAGCACAACAAACACGTCACTTGGATACGAAACGAATACGAGTATCTAAGTGTAAACTCACCACACTGAACAGATTGGCTTTTAGGCTGCACTAGAGTTTAGTGGCCACTATATCCAGTGGTCCAGCAGCACCAGACCAACGTCAGGCGGACATTATGCAATCCGAACAAATCTCCACTCCTATAGATGGCGAGACCTCGTACCTCGAGCACTTGGATGCATACGCCATTCGACATACGGCATATCGCATGAGTAATTTATTGACAAATATTATCGAATCGCATTGCAAACACTGTGCGCGCCAAGATTTGAATTATTTCAACTGTCAACAGTATTACATGCTTGTGTTGGAAAAGATTGTAACAGAGTGTTGGTAATATGTTCGAAAATGGTGTTTCATGCTTCCGGTGGTGGCGGCGCGGTGCTAAAATTAAATGAGGTCGTGCTTGTACTTCATGGGAGTCAGCGAAACTGGGTATGGCTTTGTTTTGGCTGTCAAAACCTTTCGCCCGATATGATGATTTGTTTGAAGAAAAGGCAGATATTATACCAAAAGGTTGATTTATATTTTTTATGTAATTTACAACAGCAAAAAATACGAGTGACTTAAATAGGCATAACTTTCACTTAATTTTATTGTCAAAACTGGAAAATTATGCGAATTTTGATAAACCGCCTTGAGGCACAGATCATTTTAGATTAGCTATATACCTATATCTTTATAGATATGAAGCGAATTGGAAAAAATAACTTCTCAAATTGGTGGCAAAATTATTCGTTATTTCCTGTTCGAAGTGTCGATGGAAGAAAACAACAATGGTGTCCGATTAGGTGCTGTCGTTAATGGCCCAAAATTATCGCTTATTAAGCTTTTTTTTCGTAAATTAGTGACTCCTTTAGCGTTTTCAAAATTCTCACAATTGTTCACAAGACTGTACAATTACATTGATATCATTGAACTCAGAGCTAGCTGTTACTGGCGCGTTTCCAAATATTGGAGGAAAAGGGTAGGTAAATAATGGGTTTAGTCGTGAATGAGGACAAAACCAAGTATATGCGGGGGGTGGAAACCGAAGTTTTGGTTTGGCTTTCAGGAAATAGTATTGTGATAATGTCCCTAGCATAGGTAATATCAAAAATTTGACTTTTGAAATTTTGCCTTTTTATTGCACTTTTAAGGACGTCCCGCGCAACTTTAACACAGAACAACTTTTCTGGCAATTGCATTTTCTGTTTATATCGGTCAGAAAATAAAATATACAGTCGTCGGCATAATTGTTTAGACAAAAGAAAGTTAATTCTACTCATAAATTTGAACATACTTCATGTAAATTTTGGCATCATCCGTTTGAATGATGCAAAACTTTCCTTAACCCATTAAGTACCCATTGAAAATTTAGAACTTTTGTAAAAGTCTACTTTTTTGACTTTTTTAATCGGTCTAAACAAAATTTTTTAATGCAAAAAGTTTCTTCAAACAATATTCTAATAGTGACTGCAAAAAGGATTTTTCAAAAATCTCTTCGCTAATATTTTTTATGATTTTTTTAATGGGATGATCTCAGAAAAAGTTTGTATGAAAAGGAGAAAAACGTGACTAAGTCATTTTTAGCAATTTTCAAAAAATCATAAGAAATATGTAAAAAAAATCGAAAAATCTTTTTTGCAGTTAATCTATTGATGTTCATAATATATGTTAGTCCAAATCGTTGTAGTCGTTTGCAAAAAATAAACACTTTGTAAAACTGTTAAATGGGAAGTACCGTGCTACAGTGTTACTCCACAAGCCCCAGTTAGAAAGTTTGAGGCAAATCGATCAAATCGTGATAAGCACAGGGAGTAGGTAATTACCACACTCATGAAAGCTATAATTGCACTGTATTCGATTTCGATTTCAAAATTTTCGGAATTGAGACAAATTGAAATTGTGATTTCGATAAAATGTCGGAGTTTACGAATCGCTTGAAATGCAGAACACTGAAAACGAATTCACTCGGTTTGCAATTTTGATTTCACTCGATTTAGGAGAGATTATGGACTTGATCTAACCATCTCATCCTTGGTCTACCTAGAGGACGCCTGCCTGATGGTAAGGATTCCATAGCACGTCGTGGGATCCTGGGGGTACGTAACTTGATACAATCGAGTTCAGTCGATATCAAGTTACGTGCTAGACCCCCTAGTTGGGGACATGCGTTTAACATGACCAAATCATCGAGAATTGATCGCTCTGTCCGGAGAAGTAGCTGCTCGACATTGAGTTCCTCACGTATTCTGGTATTTCTAATGCGAGAAATCTCATTTCGGCAGCTTGTATCCGCGATCTTATTCTTTCGGTCATTACCCAAACCGTCATGACCATAGGTCGTAAGAGAGAAAAATCAAACAAATTCTTTGACAGGAAAAGTAGTCGAAGTAATGCTAGTTATGCAGTTAATATTTGTATTATAATATTTTGTAATTTACGCGGATTGAAAATGTGCAATAGTTCTTATGAAATAGTATAACTGCGACATTATAAGTATAATCTTCCATGGTAGATGTTCCGAGGAACTCAAAGACATTATCCCTCGAAATGCAACTATTGGGCGCCCCACAATACGTAAAGTTATTTTGCCTGCTCGTATACATATTCATTGTCCATTAATTGGCGGCCGTTTTATTTAACCAATTTGTCCGGACTGATTCTGTACTCCGTGTGCCTCGACCGATATTTCCTCAGACGTGTGCCCCCTTATTGTATTGTATAGATATATTTATTTCCATGACTGTCGAAGAATAGCGTTAGAAATGTATTTTTTTGTTATGAGAGGTGTCACGCCCTTTTGTCCAATCCCGCCAGGTTTTGTAAAATGCTTCAACCAGCCAATGTAGATATAGTGATTTAAATAACTTTGTGGCAAGGGTGGTGCCATGGCCCGTTTTCCAATCCAATTTTCACCAAATCTGAATCTAAACCATCCTTGGACCCACTCAAATACACACACACACACAGAAAATTTCAGCAAAACCGGTCCAGCCGTACGCAAAAACAATTTGGATTTGGCAAATTCAATTATTTGCAGTTGAACTTTTCCAGACGCGCAGCATAAACCGGCCGATTCACCTTTGTATTTGAATGCATGACAGTGTTGGCATTCTTTGTCCATAGCGCCGATAAAAATTTCTTTATGTGACGAATAGTCGATGTCCGACTTATATTCGAACGCAAGGCGGAGTAGTGATGTACGTGTCAATGCGTGACGTACTTGCAGACGATGTCGTTCATCTGTTCTGTCTGCGTTTGTTGCTCGTTGACGTGCCTGTCTTTGCATCAATGCATTAACACGATGGCGTTCGTTGAGTTGCTCTTGACTTTCACGTACATTTGCAGCCGTTCAATTTAACCGATGTATCCGGACTAATACTGCTCTCCGTGTACTTCGACCAATATTTCCTCCTCGAAGACGTGGCATTGTTCTGCAGTAAAAAGAATTGAATTCTATGGATGTGTTAATTTGTTTAACAAACTTACAGATTGTTTACTTTCGATGACGCGTAACCGTTTTACACATTTACCAATGTGTGTGACGAATTGACAGTAGCTTGTAGTCGATTACAAATGTCTGGTCGATGAATTCTTTTGGAAGTAAAAACATTTTGTGCGTACGAATGGCTAAACGCAATCGACGCAATCGACAATTGTCGTGACCATCGCTGATCGACAATCACAATAAGGGCCTATGATTTTTTTTTCTAAATTATGTACTAATAAACTTGACAACAAAAGAGGAACCGGAAACTAAAATATTCACCAATACAATGCATACATTGTAGTCAGTACATGAACCATGTAATCTTTACGAACCCACCTAGCGGATATTAAACGAACTTCGAGTGGGAACTAAAAAGAAATATTTTCTGGTTCTAACATTTGCTAAGCAAATGACAAGCCAAAAGCTTTATCTGCGTTTACATAGAGAAATAAAAGAAAGTGAATCTCTGCTTCTGAACAAATTCCAAAATTAAAATCGATTTTCTTCTACTAACTCAGCAGATCAGCACAGAGTTCATTGCTACGAACTTTACCTGCACATTGGACAGCAATAATCAAAAAGCACACCTCTGGTTTTTTGCATCTGTATAATATCATGAGTAGGTATGATTAAATGGCACGGTATATTTTTGAATTTGTATTATAGCACAAAGCACCAGTAGGTAGATTACCTCTAATAGAGGTCGTAAATTGGAATTATCACATTTAAATTTAGTTAGTTTTTTTTAAACTTTTTTTTGCAAATTTAATTTAAATTGATAATAAGCTTTCATTTGACCTTGTTCATCATGGAAGTGAGCTAGGAAGGTATAAATTTACATATATATTTCGAAAGTGACCCAATTTTGAATACAAATTCGTTATTTAACACTTGTTTGTTAATTGGTAGCTGGTATACAAATATGTTGGTGTTAACAGGTTTTGTTAAAGCAAAACAGGATGAATAATGATGAATCACGAATCGCGTGAGTGTATAATATGAAATCTCATTGAAGCAAATGTATTGATTGTCGAAACTTATTGCGGGGAAGTAATAAACGAAGACGTCTCGTTGCTTATTATTCAAAGACGGACGTGACATTATTATTGACATTATTTTTACAACTTTAAGGAATAAGTACGAGGGTGGGCCAGTCATTCTATTTGAAGCAGTACAGTCGTATGTATCAGCAAAAGTGACGCCGAACGTTCTGGTTGCTTCATTTTATTTATTTTTAATTCGTTTAATCGATCGGCGAGTGAAAGTGGGCGAACTTGAAGAGGCTATGGTCTTGTCAACTGGATCACTGATTTGAGTTTTGCAAAGAAAATTGGATTTTAAAAATTTATCCGTCAGATGGCGGAGTGTTTGGCGATTTTCAATCACAATCCGAATGAATTTTTGCGCCGTTTTGTAACCGTGGACGAACCATACCAAGGAACAGTTGAGGCATTTAAATTCATCTGGTGAATTCGAAGAAGGTCAGCCAACAAGGTCATGGCGACAGTTTTTGGGATATGGGCGGGTCATTGAGTTCGATTATATTGATAAGGGAAAAAGGATCGCACTGGTGCTTACTATGCAGAGCTATTGGAAAAGTTCTCTTCCAACAGGACAATGCACTGGGAAACAGCTTCGCTGGGAAAAATGCATGACTTAGGTAGTTTACAACCTGTTCCCACTTCCAGTATATTCGTCAGATTTAGGTCCCTACGACTATTTCCTGTTTCCAAACATGAAGAAATGGTTCGACGGTAAGAAATTTGTGTTGAATAAAGAGGTCAAATACCTATTTTGAGGGTCTCAGGAAATAGTATTACATTTCTATTTGGAAGTCATAAACGAATTTGAGAAACAAATTTTTTTTTGCCGAATCGAGTTCATATTCCTTCTTTTAATTTTCAGGAACTTGACTTAAGCCTCGGAAGAACTTCTTAACACATTTGTCCAATTTGTGCACAATGTATCTATAATTATTTTAGCGGTAGGATAGGGGTTGCCTCTATGCAGTTTTGCAAAATACAAACTCTAATCTCATTCTGATTTCAAATGAAATAAGGACAGTAGCTGTACTAATCATCATTTTTAGGTCCAGGCTAACTTTTACGAAAGTCACACTGGCGAAAGTTTCAAATATGAAATTATCTAAATCATTAATACGCCACGTGCTGCCAAATAACGCTTAAAGCTAATAATACCGGCATTAAAGAGCTGCGATGGGAATGTCATGTCATGTCATTTCTTTAGCGAGAGCAGAGGCAGTATCTATTTCAATGCAGATTTGGCATTGGAAGCAGACCTAGGCCAAAAGTCTTGAGTGTTATGTGAGCAAAATCTCGGGTAACAATCTGCATCAAACCTAATAAGCATGCCTACGCGGTTTAGCGGAAAACCTTGATACAGGTTCAAAGGTGCAAGCATCTTGTGAAAAAGTAGAAAGTCGAAAGACTTCGATCACAAGAGACTGCCGACCTTAGAAGAAGTACCGTGCCATGAAACCATCAGAAGTGGTGTCTCTGTTGTGGTAAGACCCAGCACACTGACACCAAACTGTGTTTGCGACCTTTGGACAGAGGAAAGAAGAACACAATCTTTTCCAACGAAAATACAGTACAAAACGAGATGTGCACATTTGTGTTGATAGAGAGGTGTAACTTCAGGTATGAGGTTTGAAGTTTTAGCAAAGGGCTATGAAGGGAGCATTCTAATTGTCAACGTCGGCGTTGAAAATTTGCAAGGACTACATCTGCAGAGTGTTAAATGGCGCCCAAGATCCAACTGTCTCGGAGTATTTGTCATTCAGCTTCGCGTAAAATCATGACAATTGTTAAATTTTAAGCAAAAAAAAAATGTATCTGTCTTTCTTTATTATTGTGTTTCATATTCTGTTTCTGGCGCAATTGTACTGGATTCTGTTGCTGTTAGGCTCAGAGAATTAATTTTCCACTGTAATTGACCGTGTCGAGGAAGAGTTTTTGCAAAACAATTTTACAACAACTTTGACGACATGTCTTCTACTCGTCCATGCTTTGTTGATTCATTTCCGTTTTTACTTTTGATCCGCTTTCCGCAGTTAAATCACAGACTATAGTATAGTTTATAGTAAGGTATACTCACAGCATAGTCTGTGAGTTAAGCGTTTCCTTTCATTTCATAATTATGATTACTTAAAAGCTACAAATGTACACTTGGCTCTAACTAAATCACTCTGAGCAAGATACGCTGCTTGTAATCGTTTGAGTAGTTAATTCAAGAGGCATAAAACGAACCTCTTCCGACTTAAGGTGGTCCAATTATATGTTGCCAGTTATTCATCATCCCGATTTTACTGCATACTCACGACACGTTAGATAAAACTCTACAACAGCGTACAGTTCATTATTTGTAATTTGATATCGTGGTATGCATTACTAATGCGAGCTTGCCACCTATATTCGTGTTCATTGTAACGATTTTATCGTTCACTTATCTGGCGCTTTAATCGTGGTTAAGCAAAAAGATACAAGAAACAAAATTATTATAATAAAACGTAATGTTAATTACAATTAATTTTCCATGAAGCGGAAAATTAAAAAAAAAATTTGTACAACAATAATATTTTTATAGAAATTGTTATTATTTGTATGACACCATAATATTAATACACCATGCAACACGTTAGTTGTTAAAATATTTATTGATGTTAACTGTGCGAATTTAAATAGCTATTATGTAATTACCGAATCATGCACAAATCATGAAAATTAAATTATAATACATGTTTGAAAGAGTATTTTTTTTTTTCTATAGCACTGACAATATAGTTGATGCCTTTTCAGACATACCCACTTTGACAGGTGATTTGACACGGCCGTCGTATTG
The DNA here is from genome assembly GCA_949372485.1 of Cheilosia soror. Taxonomy (NCBI): domain Eukaryota; kingdom Metazoa; phylum Arthropoda; class Insecta; order Diptera; family Syrphidae; genus Cheilosia; species Cheilosia soror. The sequence continues at coordinate 112,861,461 of OX443562.1, read as the reverse complement.
TACCTCTGGATCTGACCAAATTTACCGGGGATCTAAAAAACCGCATGGCTTATGTATGTGTATAATAATTTATTTGGTCAATGGTTGGTTTTCCGGCTAAGATCTGTTTTAATTTAATTATAATTTTTAAAATCTGAACATCTGACCATTAACTATGGATATGACATAAATATTTGGCAATTGTAATGCGTCCTATGCTTCTGGCGGCTTAGTAGTTTTTACTAGAGATGGTTCTGGGTGTGAATGTTCTAACATCAACAGTATAAGCGCAGACTAAAATTGAGTTTTCTTTTAACAACCAAAATTATACGATTCTTAGTATTTACAGGCTACATACGTTTAGAAAAAAAATTTTTTAATTGAATTGCAAGATATCCTCAGCGTTATAAAATCAAAAAACTTAATTGTTTTAGGTGACATTAATATAGATGTTCTACGAACTTCTGAAAAAGACACTGAAGATTATTTGTTCCTCATGGCATCGCATGGGCTCAAAAGTATCATCAACCAACCTACTCGCATAACTAGCTCTACGATTAGTTGTATCGATCATATTTTTATCCGTTTAAGTAAAAATAACAAGTCACTTTTTATCGCCGATGCACACGATTATAGAATCACAGATCATCATCTTTGTTCTCTGAATGTTTATGCAAGTCAACCATCCACTCAACGCAATTCTAGCTTTAGAAAAATTCTGACAGATTACAAAGAGTTAAACGATCGTCTGAGACTTGAGTGCTGGGAACCAGTTTTTTTCGAGAGTAAGTCCTCGTCAGCTTATGATCTGTTCTTTTCGATTCTGAATAACCATATAAAAAACTGCACTAAATTCTCGGTGTACCAAAGTAGTAAAAAATGTATTAAGCCATGGATGACTAATGTTTTGTTGGAAAAAATTAAATTAAAAAATGATGTTGCTAAGAAATGCAAAAAAAAATCCACTAAATAGACGTCTAAAAAAGTATTACGATAAGCTATGCAAAAGTACAAAAAACTGGTTTCTGTCACTCGCGATCGCTTTTACGCCAACCAACTAAGTAGATTTAGAGGTAATGTTAGACAGGAATGGAGAGTAGTTGAATCCATCTTAGGAAAAGGAACGAAAACAAATGAGATATATGGAATTAATGATGGTAATGATACTAATGTAGTTGTTTCAGATCCAAATACTATCGCGAATACTTTTAATGAATACTTTGTTGAAATTTCAGAGAAATTAAAACCGACTGTTCCCCCGTGTAACAACTGTAGCTGCAGCTTATCTTCAGGTCTCCTTGGAAATAGAATGCAAAGGGAGAGTTTTCATTTTGAGCACGTCAATCCTCTTGAGATTTACAGACTGATCATGTCTTTGAAAAACAAACATTCTTGTTCTAGTGATGGTATCTCCAATATTGTACTGAAAAGAATTGCTTGGTACGTTGCAGATGTTCTGAGCTATTTATTTAACTTTAGTGTTAGCTGTGGAGTATTTCCCGATAAGTTAAAGTGTGCTGAAGTTCTTCCTCTTTTTAAGAAAGGTAACCGCAGAGCGATTTCTGCTTACATACCGATTTCATTACTTCCATTACTAATTAAAAAAGGCATGGTGTCGTTTTTGAGTAAAATAAATTTTTTTGTGGATAGCCAATTTGGTTTTCGATCTGGTATGTCAACAGAAGATGCTATTCTAAAAGTATGCTGTCAACTTTATAAGGGTATTAATGAAAATAAGTCCACAATGGCTCTTTTCATAGATATGACAAAGGCATTCGATATGGTTGACCATGATTTACTTTTGAATAAGCTTTACCACGCTGGATTCAGAGGATTTATGTATGATTGGTTTAAGTCATACCTAAGAAATAGAGAGCAAACAGTCAATATAAATGGGACCTTCAGCTTATCACGTAAGCTAAAGAATGGCGTTCCCCACGGCTCAGTTCTAGGACCTCTTTTATTTTTGATATTTATCAAATCTCTCCTCAAACAGAAGTTCAATGGCCAACCGATTGCATTCGCTGATGACGTAGCATTTACGTATGTTGAATTCACGGACTGAGTGCATTTGTAAAATACAAGAGGACTTACAAACCCTAAGGAACTGGTTTACATTGAATAAGCTGGTTATTAGTGATAAAACGAAAATTATGTCTTTTAACTTGTCATGTAGTAATCTAGTGGATTTTAACTTGTACTATCATGCTCACGACTGCAAACAGTTTTGTTTACCCCTTCACTCCTGCGGTAAGCTAAACTTTTCTGTGAACTGCCAGTGTTCCTCCAACTGTTTTAAAATTGAATCAGTTGACTCCTTCAAATATCTCTGGGTGGTGATTGACAACAGATTAAACTGGAAGCCTAATATTCAACATGTTAAGTCACATTTAATGCTTGTTATTCGGAAAATGTATCAATTAAAACCATATTGCTCGCAACGTGTTCTCAAAATCATCTATTATGGCCTGGCAAACTCAAAATTACAATATGGCCTCGTTAGCTGGGGTGGAGCTTATGCTAATTGTTTCGGTTCCTTATTACTTGCGCAAAAACATTTGATTAGAATAATCTGTGGAAAAAACCGATTCACTCATTCTTTGCCTCTTTTTCGCAATTTACATATCTTGCCACTAAGACACATTTATGTCTTTAAAGTTTTAAGGGAGTTTTTTAAACAAAGTGGGAACACTGCTACTAGATATTCCCGAGTTTATAATTTACGTTTGAATAATATGTCTCTAGTTGATGTACCCATTGCGCGCAGAACTCATTTTTCACGTTTTTATCTTTCGTCCGCCCCTATTTATTTTAATAAACTGCCCATGAATATTAGAACAATCTACAACTCTGTCATGTTTTTAAAAAAAAGTTAAAGCCTGGATTTTTACTGTCGACTATGTGGACATTGAAAATTTCTTAATTGTTTTGATTTAGATAAAGAGTTTCTATTTGTTATTGTCTGCTTTAATGTTTGCACACTTCTTGTCATTGATGAATCTTGTAATTTTGCATTTGTTAAATTTTATCATTGTTCTCTTTGTAAATTTAAATTTTATACGATCTGTTGTACCCCACATCAGAATTTTTGTTGCTTCCTTTGTAATTGTGGGCCATTCACACTAACTTTATAAGTTACGAATGGTATCCTCCCTCCACTACTAAATTGAGATTATTTTAAATAAATTTAAGTTACAATAAGTTAAGTTACTTTATATTATTGTAGTGTGGAATAAATAATAAAAATAAAAAAAAAATAAATAAAAAAAAAATACATGGTTGTGAGGAGAACGCAATTATGCTAATGAATCTTTTCCATATGAATACGATATATAATTGCATAAGGTCCTTCCATTTCATCCAACAATTTTAGCCGCCTAGAATTGGAAAGCAAATATCCAAGATCAAGGAATTCAAGGCCATAATATGGGGTCATTTAATTGACTTCATTTTTCACAAGTAGAGAGAGAGAGAGAAAACATGTAATTTTCATATTTAAATGTTACTCATCGCTGTTTGATATTTATTAATACGGGGGTTTAATTTTTAAGTTGTATCCCATAAGTACAGGGTGGGTACAAGTACAAGTTTCTTTTTAAAAATGCAGTAAAATTAACAAAATTAAATTTTTCCATGTATTATGGCTTTATTAGTCAGAACAAACATTCCCATTAATTATGGAACAGAGCGTCGTTCAAGTAGCTTCCTCGGCTGGCTTCGCAGTTGCGCATTCTGTCACTCCAATTTTCCAACACCTTGTTGATGGTTTCGTGTTGTAGCTCACGGATTGCTTGTATGATATTGGTGCTTGAATCGCTTGCAGATGGTTGGCATAACATCGGTCCTTCACGAATACATTAGCTTGCGCAAAATAAATCAAAGCTCCATCATAATCGGATGAATAGCAAGTAAAATTGTTATCATCGGCCTGGCCGGTGCCTTGATATCCTCCAGAGAACAACTGCAATCGCGAGTTGTTTTTTCGCATTTGGCCAAATTTTCAAATTTCATTATATTTATTATATCTCACGCTCTGGATGACAGAAAGTTCAATGTTAGCTCAAAATACTCGGTGAATTATTATATAGCAAATAAAAGCATTTAATTTAGGGATTTATGAGTATAATGGCAAGTTGAGCGTAGTAAAGTCGAAATAGGTGGTTTTTAAAACCGATGAAGGAGTCATATAATAATTTCGACTTATCTATCAATATACCAAGTTTCAAGTTAACAAGTCTAACAGAAAAAAGATTAAAATCGAACGAATGGTTGCCTTTTTTTAAATGAAGGCAATACAAGTAATTCAAGGCTATTTTTTATTTCGACTAAAATTTTAGAATTGGTGTATTTACTCTTTTATAATCATATTTAATAATATCGTCGTATATAATTCATAAATGGCTTAATGTAATTTACTGAAAATGATTACAATAAGGTTGTTACCCTTTTAAAATTGAAAACCAGAGTCTGAGAGGCAACCCATTCATATCACACCAAGTTCTACGGGTACAACATTTGTAGTTACACTTTCAAAGCCAAGCAATGTGAGCCATCTGTGGCTTAGGCTGTACTCATCTCATACCAACTTTGTGTGAGGAAAAGCAAGCCAATTTCACTTTTCATACAGTTGATGTTAGCATTGTATGTCATTTGCGGCGAAGACCGGAGTTTTGGAGTTTGCATACATTTTGTCATTTAAGTGCATTTCTAAGCAGTAATGAACAACAATTTGCATTGATCTTCAATACAAAGTATAAATAAAAACAAAGATTTAAAAATAATATTTCAAATCTAATGAAAGGCAAAATTAATAATAAAATTCGTGGATCACCATTTATGCCACCCGATTGTCGAAAAGTTATATGTATGTATGTTTGCAACAATTTTTTTGTTGTCAATAATCGGATTCGTTATTGACAATTAACATTGCAAATTTGGTGGGGAAAATCAATTGATATAACCAAAACAATAAACAATGCAGCTATTTTTTTTTCAAACTTGCCAAGTTTTCACTGTTCTGCTACTTAGCATTTTGTTTACCTTCAAGAGTAAAGCAAATCAGTCGATTAATATGTCTGTAGTCTGTCCGTTCTAACCATTAATCAAATCTTAATGTTTTTATTTACTTCAAGTCCTAATTTTGCTCATCACTGAATGTTGCTGTCAACAATGGCAAATAATGAACAAATTATCATTTCTACAGCCAAAAAAAAAAAAGAATAAACAGAAAATAAAAAAATGCGTACAATTCAACTAATAGCTTAAAATCCATTAAACGTAATTTTAATGAAGAGAAAAGGTAGTTAGGTGCCTACTGAGAAAAAAAGTTCAAACACCTTGAAACCTCGCTCAATGCCATTAACATGCCTCGCTGCCCATTAATGTGGCAACTGGCAAGCAACCATATAATTGCTGCAGCTGCTAACTGATCGGTTAAGTTGCAACCACTCTCATCTTTATAGAGAAAATAAACAGAAAACTGTTTACATAAACTATTACGTTCCTGTTAACTTTTCGACAACAAACCTTATGCAAATGTGTAAATTGTCTAAACCAAAGTTCTTGGCAAATATTTAAAGACCGCTTCATTGCTAAGCTCCGGTAGATGCTTAACAAGTTCCTGGTTAAAAAAAAATGCCAACAAAAAACTATTGTAACTTGCTTAACGTGTGTATGCGTCATCAGGGGATTTCAGTATGGTCAAACAAAGGGACATAAATATAAGGTATCCTTCGAATTTTGCCACTGACAATACCTACAGCCTTGAGTTGCAGCTAGCATTTTGCTAAAACCAGATTGTATTAAAAAACCAAAAAAGTCGTTCGGCTGTCAACATTTTGCGTATATCTGCGCGATATTAGTGCAGATACTAGATATTTATAGAAACAAGTTTGGCAAGTCGACTTGCTATATGGCATAGCTGACCTTAAATAAGTTTCACCAAAAATAAAACTCACTGCGAATAAATTCAGCTAAAACTAATACACAGCAATGGTCACTGACTTACCCAGGACTAGGATCAGACCAGCTAAAGTGTCTCCTGATGGTTTCGTGATCAATTTGAATGCCATTTCCATTACGCTCTTTTCGTGAACCCATTGTAGGTATACGATTGAACTTTCCTTCTTGATGTTTATTTAAACACTAATTTTGTTAACAATATTTTATTTCTATTTTTTTTTTTGATCTCAACACTGCAGGGGAAATTTTCACTTTTTATTATTTGTAACTTTTATTTTTATTTATTTTTTTTTTCTTATTTAATTCGGTGGCAGATATAAGACAACAACTCTGTATATTATTGTTAGCAGAGAACTCGTAACATAAACACGCACTAAAATGAAAACATAGAACCGGGGGGGGAGAGTGAACAAACCGAATCGGGACCGAAAATCGAAATGAAATCGAAAACGGCCAAGAAAAAGACGTATATGAATGCGAAGTTTGACGGCGACTTGTTCAGTGTTCACATCGGCAACACGTTGTGGTAGCTATTACGAACTGGGGTCTGAAATTCGTAAGCGCATTGTGCTGATGTCTGGTTGGTACTACAATCTGGTAAGTTTGTAGATAGATTAGCGCTTTAGGATTTTTTTTTTTTTGTTTTTTTTTTTTGTCTTTTCGTTTTCGATGCGAAGACTATGAAAATGATTTGGATTATGTTTGTTGTTGTTTTCTTGGTAGAGTTGATTCGCAATGATAGTAGTATGCAGTGGTAAGTTGCAGTGGCGGAGGTTAGGTTTTATTAATTTTATTGGCATTTTCTCGTATACAATTATGTAGATCCTTAAAACAGAAAATCCGTCATAATATTTAAATTAGTCTCAATGATAATACATATCCATACTGTGTTGTGTATGTATATTAGGCTTTTCTCCTGGAGACGGAATTTCTACAATCTTTTGATGGAATACTCATATTCTTCTATAAATAATATGGTCCATATAGGACTGTAGGCCTAACTTCTTTCTATTTCGCGTTTGTCCAATTTATATTTTCAGTACAGGGAAGATAGGATATTTGCCTTTCACCACCCTTCCTATTATGGATTGCAACAAGCTACCTCTATTTCAAAGCTCTCACATGGTTGCCGTAGTCAGCATTATCAGTAGGGTTACCAACTCTTTATTAAGATCTCATGAACAAAAACATGTCTTAACATTAAACATTAAACTAAATCTAAGTCAAAATAAAGCTATTTTTTCCACACCACCAAGAGGTAAGATAGTAGGCGCGTTTATTAAAGAGTTCCCCAAAAGGCCCAATCTCAACGTAAAAATAAATCACAGAAAATATGCATTTATACCGAAATATGCACAAATATGTCCTTAAGAATAGGGCTCAAATTGCCTAGTTTTGTGTAAAACTCATTTTTGTGGACCTATGTAGGTACATATATTCAAAAAATATGCATGAGTATGAATCCGGTTGCCCTAATAATCACTATATTAATTGTTCACAATATCACTTGTTGCACTGACATTAAAACAGCTCAAGAATAAACCTCAAAAATAAAATCGAAAAAATGGCAAATTAACAGATCCTTCGGAAATACAAACAAATTAAAGGAGTAAAAACCGAATGTGGCAACATCCCGCATAAAGCTTTAAAAAGCAACAAAACACGACATTTTTCTTTGACAAAATCCATGGAAAAACCAGTAATGATTTTATTGGAAATGAATATGGAAACACTCTTCTGAGGTGCTTAAAACACACCCCAATACCACACATATTTATTTTCTGTGATGATAGCTTCTGACTACTGTGCGAGGGATCCCAGGTTCGATCCTCGGAAAAACACAAATTACATCTTAATGTTTTTTCTACTGCGCCACCGCTCGCGAACGTCTGACAAACATCCGAGAGTATGACTGTCATGAAAATGCTTCTTAATTCAGCCGTTCGGACTCAGCATTATTGTAGGTCCCTTCCATTCGTCCCAAAAATAGAAACTCGAACGAATGGTTACGATAAGCTAGACCTGTTGCGCCACCTATTTTTTTTTTTTTTTTATTTATTTTTTTTTTTATATATAGCAACAGGATACAGGAATAGCGGTCAGCACAGCACACGAAAATATCATTGATCATTTCGATCTTATCCTCATTCTGCCAGCTGGTTGTTTAGGTGTATGCGACTTTGAGGAAAATTCCTTCATAAGCAGACTGGTTATGGTGGGTTTTTCGAAAATGACAACAACAATTCCTTGGTAAGTCAGTGGATCGGTTTTTATTTCAGTGGCAATTCTTGTGATTGAGTGCTGTGAGAGTATCTACTGGCACCATTGGTAGAAAAAAGAGCTTCCCATAAGGCCTGTACTGAAAATATAAATTGGACAGAGTATAGAGATAAGGAAGACCAATAATTTGATGCCGTATCTGAAGGGATAAATTTATAAGTTTTATTAGGACTGTCAAATGTTTGGTAGACGTTCATGGAAAAAACGTTAGGATGTAACTTGAGTTTGCATTGAGTTTGATAAAGGAACCCGTCTTTCAGTATTTCAGCATTCTAATCTTCTATCTACTGAAGAAATAGTGAAATTTATTACATTTAACATTACAATTTACAATTCGTAAAAAAAAAATCACACAACCTATGGTAGACTCGATAGGCTTTAAGTTATCTAACATTTTGCAAATAGCAGTGAAAAAAGATTGTTAGTTCAATGAGGTTAACTATTCTGTCTGACTAAAAAGGCGAAAAATTAGATATTATGTGATCGCAGGTTGGTACATGCTGGTCTTACTGTGAATTTATAGCGCTTCACCTCTTGATCTCCATGTTGAATAAACAATTTATTTCCTCTTTCTGCACAAAACAGAAATATGATAACATGGTTAGTGTCATAGGTGTCAAAGCAATATGAATGTTAGTAGTAGACGCTCAGTGGTTAAATTTAACATTTTAAAAATACCTTATATAAATGAATACATACAATACAGGCTTTTTCAGAACAGTTGTACTCTCGGATGTGCCCATCATACGAACTACTGACCACTTGCGCCCATTTGCCGTAAACCCCTTGAAATGTCCGCCACTGTACTATTGGTCCAAAACAAAAAATATAACCGGCAAAGTATTTTATAGATATACGCTATGGTAGAGGTACCAAAACCGGTGAGGTAGGCATGTTGCTGTGGTATAGCTTGCAAAAATCATCTCGTCTCATCTTTGTTTTGTTATTTGTATTCGTTTTTGCGTGTGTTCACTAAACTAACACGTCAAGTAATTATTGACAATAATTGCATATATTTACTGTGTCGAATTCTAATAGTCAACTGCTGTAGATATTTGACTGCGGTTTGAAGAGTATACACTAATTACATTATGAATCTGTTGGAGCTCTTCGAAAACATTTGACCTAGCAATTGGGTGCTAACTTTTAATTAGCACATCGCAGATAAATCGAAAGTTTCTGTATTCGAAAAACACAATTCTCATCATTCAGCTCATATTTGAATGGCCTCCAAATTATGGTAAAATTATATTTTAGTATACCTACAGTATAAATAAATACTTCCTTGGTAACGAACAGCGGATAAATGTGATTCGCATGAATGGATGTCTTGTCTTGGACATTGAACTTTTTTTCATCGAGTGGGATTTAGTGGCTAGTTTTGACAAATGAGCGAAACCGGGTTTAGCTCATTATACATAATTCAGTTTTAATTTTATTCATGATGTTCAATGTTCATGCCAAAAAATCATGTATACAGAGCACTCATTCAGTCATGCAAGGAGAGTGGGCTTAATTTCACTGCTGTGGTGGTTCAGTGCGGCCGGTAATGCTAATTAGAAGCATGCGGTGTCTATAGAAGCGAACTTATACAATAGTGCAGGACATTTAACATTTTATTTATCCTGTGAACTGTAAATTTGCATAGGACTCATGATCGCCGGTTTTTATTAGACTTGCGTTGGAGTGTTTTTTGGATACTTTATAATATAAGGAAGGAGTTATTGAGGGTTGCCAAGTGGTTTTCTATAATTTTAATCGGTGGAGTTATGCTTTATTTTTATTTTTACCACTAATGTAGAAATTAGATCTAGTAGCTAAAAATAAGGCGCAGTATTTCAATCTCATAGTCCTGAACCACTCCATTGAAGAAATGTTGTTGCTTTACCATGAATTCCTCTAAACGCAGTCCCGCTTCTAAGCCATTTTTTATAGCTTAAAGTTCCTAAGCACTTTCATAGAAGACGTTATAGTGTCAATAGTATATATTTCAAGGGCGAAATTCTCGTTGCTGCCGGTATTTTTATTATTTTCGAACATTTTTATAGGTAGGTACTAAGTTGACAGCAAATTCGTTATAAATATTTTTTTTTTCTTTCAAAATATAATCAAGATAACACTAGTCTATAATTATAATATAAGTAACACTAGTCAGCTTGTGCGCCTCCCCATAAAGTACATTCCACTTTGTGCGGCAAGTATAACTTACGGTAATAATTAACTTGGTCAGTTGGGTATTAAAATATGAAATTTCTTGATGAAGTAGTTACTTTGAAGTGCACTACTGTAACAGAGACACTCATCCGCTATACTTTTATTTTATTTTTTGTGGAACCAAGCCGCAAAGAAATCACCGCACCATGAAATTCGAATGCGTTCCGACAAAAAGACAAAAGTTTAAGTCACAGCATTTCCTCTTGATCGCAGTTTCACATTCGTGCAACTTAAAGAAATTCACCACCAAGTCGCTGGCAAAAAAATTTACTTTCATTTTTCTTTCGGAACTTGCAATTACGTGCAACTTCTTTTGGTTGTGAGCTAAAAATAAATGTCAGAAAACAGTCTCTTGTAAGTTTTAACTGACGTATACGTGTATCCAAACTATCAGAGAGGCAAACACCATAGAAAGACTATCAACAGTATGGAGAGAATCATATGAAGCCTTATGTTCATAATATTATACCTAAAACTAATTTTCTTTATTACTATACACTATACTTCAAAGCAAGCCTTGAAACTGGTGCATTTTGGTCCGAATATTATGCCTGTTTTTGTATAACTTTCCACTAAAATATTAGCCAAATATTGTGCGATAGAATATTCTCTCACAGCATGACAAAAAAGCCAAACCGAACTTACAAAATGAGGATGTTTTGTTTAAAATCCATAGCTTAGCCGTCTGGGTTGAAGGCCACAGCAACGTTTGTGGAAACAAATAGGCTGACAAACTGGCCAGGCAAGGTTTAAGCCTCCACTGCTCACTTGCGGAATCGGTCCAAATTCCAACAGGAGCAGTCAATGCAAAAATTTCCGCAGAATACCTATCGAAAGCCAATCTCAGATGGAGGAGGCTAACAAATTGTGTCATATCCAGAAGGATGTGGCCAAATTATAGCAGGGAAAAACAACCCACTTCCTGAGTAGTAAAACACGTAAAGATATAGCCAGGACAACAGCGATTACCACTGGCCTATAGGAAACCATGCAGTCAGATTAGGCATCCCACATAATACACACTGTCGCAGTTGTAATGACGCAACCGAAAAAGAAACTCTCATTCACTACCTAATCGCCTGTTTTGCCTAGCAAGGACTAGACAGCGAACTATGGGTAAACCCTTCTTCACATCCCCGAGGAAGTTTCGAAGAATAGCATCCAAGAACTTATAACCTTTTTGAATTCCACAGTCTGGATATAAAAAACCACCCACTTCAGCGTCCAAACCAGCCGTGGCGGTCATATGCCAGATATCATATTTAAATTTTAATACCAGAAGATTATCTTTCGAACAAAGTAAATTTTATGTCAATTTAAAAAAATCATCTTTGTTTTATTCCATTTCAAAGTTTATACATCTAAAAAAATAAACACCCTTTACGAGTCCATAGTAGGTATAGTTGCCTGACCTTACTGGACGTTCAGAGAAACAGAGTTCAACGAACGGCTGAAATTAGAACTACAAAATCATGTTGGTCAATCCCGACACAAGCTCCTCGCACAGTAGTGCAACACGAGCACTGAGCCATTGCGCCCAAAATCACTGCCGTTGTAATGTAAAGTTCTGCCTCAAAATAACTCTTTTGGTAGCAACCAGATTTAAATAAAAGCAAGTTTAATCAATATCTACAGGTATCCAAATAAACGATTTCCCGGCGAATATCGATACATGAACCCAGCAACGACTTGGTAACGACGAGTATAACCCTTGGGAAGCATGTACATAACACATTTTGGCTTCATTTCGATGTTGCTTAATTCCAAATATGGACGAAAGTGGTGACGAATCCCAAAAGTCAGGCTCTGAAGATGAGCCTTTAGTGCCAGACATCATTGACGAAGAGTTTTACACTATTTTATCATCAAAACTCCCAGAGGTTTGTTTTTTTAATTTCCAGGCTAGACTTCTCGATAATTTTTTCGCTCTTTTAGATTACAAAATTCCTTCGGCAAAAGGACAGTCAAGAAAATGCCGACAATGTTCAAAGAATTTTTATTTGCTGCAGCAGATTCAAGACGGACTTGCATCAGGAAGAGCTTCGATCTGAGGAACTGCAAAGGGAAATTGAAAATTCCAAGCGACGGATGCAAAAAGCTGAAGAAATATCACATTTAGATCAGGTTACAATTGCAGAATTAAGAAAAGTTATAGGTTAGGCGTTGAGTTCATGATGTTACGTTCATAAATTAAATGATACAAAATTTAAAGAAAAGTCCTGGAAGCAGAAGGATAGTGCCCAACTTCGGGAGCAAGTCGCACAGGAAGAGGTTATGAAGCTGCGGGAGCACGTTGAAAGATTAGAATCCGAAGTGCAAAGACTAGGGGATAAAAAGATTGGACGTGATGAGTAAGATAAGATTGATAATAATCATTGGTATGGTAAGTAGGTATATTATTATGTTTACATACACCTAGTAAAAAGGACGAAGCTAAGGAAAAGGAAAAATTACATGCTGAGATTCGCGAACTGAACAAGAGAATGCAAATTCAGCGCCTATATACAACTGAGGTGGAAAATATGACTCAGACGCTGGAAGAGAAAAACAAAGCCTTGGTTAAGGTCTTGGATGTAAGTGAACACTAACATTATATAAATAATATTCTGTCAGTGTGTCTTAATATCTCGGCAATAGCCGAGTCCTTGAGTTAACATTTTCTTGACTTTCGAGATAAATTTGTATTCAGCTCTTTTACCCGTGGGTGATTTATGCTTTATTCACTTTTCCGTTGCAGGAAACCTCAACAGACCTATACAGCTGCAAGAAGCAACTCGATGCAGCCACAAAAGACTTAGTCACACTGAAATCCGAAGAAGCGAAGCTCTTAGATCAAATTCAGCAGATTCAAATGAGGGTAAAGCTAAATGTTTACTTCAATGAACAACCATTAACAGATGGTTTTATTCAAGAATGATAGGTTGGTCAAGAACAAAATCCACCAGAACCTCCAAATCCTCGCTGCGAAAACAAATCTTGAACACCTTGTCACACAACATAATGCAACGAGCAATAAACTGGCTAAGGCCATAGTAGATCTAGAATACACGATCACTGAGAGGGACACGATTAAAGCTGATTTGGCCCAGAGAGCGAATCTTCTGAAGGTGAATAGAATTTAGTTGTTTATGGATTAAGAACGTTTTTTTACTTTATGCAGCTCCGGGAAGAAGAACTCATCAGACTGAAGCAGGAGAATTCAAGCATCTGCAAGTCCCAAGATGCTTCAGCCAGAAAGTACTCAACCGTACTTGCTGCAAGGAAGAAAGCCGAAGAGGAGAACAAACGATTGAAGTTGGCAATGATTACGATGTGGGTATAGTCTTTCTAACTTCCCGCTTTTTCAGATCTGTAATCAACACACAGGAGAAAGAGTTGAAGGGCATGAGTAACATAATTCAACGTTACGATAATAACATTGAAACTCTAACAAAGGAGCGAGATGTACTGAAGCGTGATTTGATTCTGTGTCAACAGGCGCTGGAACAGACTGAGCAACAGTATCAGGAATCACAGCATGAAATCCGTGCATATAAAGATACCATAATACTTCTTGAGCTTAAACAGAAAAAGCTACGTGAAACGTTATCGAAATTCTCACACGAGAAAGACAAGAAGTTGGAGGAGATTCAAAGTCTAGGAGACAAAGTTGATGCTCTACAAAGTATGTTCCTCACGCTATAGGTCTAGATATACAAAAGTAATAAAATTGATTTTCAGACGAAATCCACCTCAAGGAAAACTTTGAAATTGAGCTCAAACGTACTATTACTGACACTGAAGCTAAATGCGCTGTACTCCAGAACCAACAGGACACACTTTACAATGAAAAGACCAATCTCCAACGATCCATCCAGATGGGAGAAGAGGAGTGTAGCAAACTGAGGAAACAGCTCGAAAGCGTTAACAGCGACATGAAGATGTTTCGTAATAGAATTAAGAATAAGGACGGTGACATTAGCAGATTACAACTGCAAATTGACAAGCTCGAGAAGGAACGGCGTATGTTGAAAGGAGAGGTTCGGAACAGCCAATTGGCGCATCAGCACACACGTTCTGAAATGCAAGAAAAGCGTTTGGAGAATGATCGTTTTTCAAAGTCACTACAGGTGAGGTTACACCAAGGACTAGGACTAGAACTTTGTTAAGCTTGTGAATTATTTTTTTTAGGACGATGAACACAAACTGTCGCGCCAGAAGAAGGAGCTTGATAATGTTATTCACGAGAAAAACTCGATCAGTGCACAGTTGACAAAACGTAATGAGGAATTTGCTCAACTCAAAGATCGAATGGAGAATCTCCAATCGGCATACGACCTAACTGAAAAGCAGTACAGCCAATGCCAGGATGATATGCGTCTAATGCGGGTGGAAATTCATAATCTTCGGACAGAGAGAAATGTCTTACGAAAAGATCGTGAATCTGCAGCGGACCTGCGAAAGGATTTACTACAAATGCATAGAGTTTTGAATCAACAGAGGATTAAGGCAAGGGCGTTGCAGGACGAGATGTTGACTCCGATGAATATACATAGGTAGGGAAATGTGCGGTTATAATCGGTAAATCACAACTAAGGCCCTTATTGTGATTGTCGATCAGCGATCGTCACAACAATTGTTGATTGCGTCGATTGATTTTAGCTTTTCGTATGCACAACATTTTTCCACTTCCATGAGAAAGCATCGATCAGGCATTTGTAATCGACTACAAGCGACTGTCAAATCGACAAATATCTATCGCAATCGACAATCACAGTTCTCGATCGATCGACAGTTGTCGATCAACGATTACCTACCTACCGTATTATTCCACACATTTGTTAACTTACTCCTCTATATATTTTGTCATAATCTCCATGACATTCAAATACTTATCCCTCCTCCCACTAGATGGCGAAACCTTCGTGGACGCGATCCCGAAAAAATGGATTTAATTCACAAAATTCAGGTTTTAAGAAAGTATCTAAGTTCAATATTCCGTCAGCAAATTAAGCTACACACTTTTTTTTTTATAGGCAAATGCTTGCCCAAAATGTAAACGTTCTGGAACAAGGTAGAGCCCTAGAGGAATCACAGCGCCTGTACGACGCCTTAAAAGAGTTTATGCTGAAACTCCCCAGCTACAAAGTAAAAGAGGAACTTAATGAAGTTAAGGTACGTTTTTTAATTATTTAATCGCAAAGTTCTAACATTATTCACCCTTTAGCAAAACCTCTTCGTAAAGAACCGCAAACTAAAAGCTCTAGTCGCTGAACTAAACTCCAAAGATTCCGACGAGAAGGCCAAAGAAACGTTGGTTGAAGATTTAAAAACAAACCTAGCAAAGGCTAAAACAGAGCTGTGTGCTGAAAAGAAGAAGAAACAAAAGCTTCTGGAAGAAAGACAAATCATAGCCCAAATGCAGGTACACTGCTTTTCAGCACCGCCGAGTTTCCAACGCACTTTGGGTGGAGGTTTCAAGATTCCTAACTGAAGTCATAATGTAGTCAGAATTTCAATAAAAATTATATTTTTACGTGGTATTTTCTTGAAAATCGAATGTGAAAAGAAGAAGATATTGAATTCTCCACATTATTCATTGGCTTCATTATCCTATAGGTATTAGGCTGATCTAGATGGTGCTGGCGAAGGTGTACTCGACAAGCAATCCTTGTTGGATTTTCGAGCCTCCTCTATCAACGATTGCGTTGTCAGTTTGAGAGTGGTCTTGAATTCATTTATGGCACAATCTCTAGCACGTAGTTCTATTTGATTAACACTTAACTCGGCGGCCAATGCTTTTAGCTTCTTTTCATTCAGCCTCAGGGCCCGCTTTAAATGGACAATATTGTCTCAACTTCGGCATGTAATGAATTCTAAACAATTACCTGACTTATCGCCAACTTTGCTTTGACATCACAAGTTGGTAGGTTTTCCAACACCTTCTTCATGGAATGGCAAACTTTATCCTTTTCTTGCAGCATCTGCTGGAGGCGCGTCTTCTCGATTTCCTGCCGCAGGTTGCGTCTACATAAAATTTAATTTAAAATTCTGAAATAGAAAGCTACATCGTCTCTATACCTCTGGAGCATTTGTACTTTTTGTATCAATTCATATTTGCCAGGCTGTGACCCCTTTAATATACGCCATCGGTGGATAGCGGCCGGTGTACGGGCATCTTCAGCCAGAGCGCGGCAACGAACTCGCTCTTGGTTTAGCATTCTTTGTAGGCGGATGGTTTCTTCTCGCATATCGGCAGTACTCTTTATGGCGCGAGACAAACAGTCCCGCTCCGTATGCAGATTAGTTATTTCAACCTTAAGTAGGCGAATATCCTCGAGGCGTTGATTATATTGTACTTGACCTGAAGAGATGATTTTTTCCAGAATCATGTAACAGCCCCCATCCTGTTTTCCAACTCACCCTGATCCAATGCGGTCTGAACAATGAGCAGCCTTTCTTTCAATAGTACAATCTCATCGTTCCTTCGAACCAACTGAAGCCCAATTAAGTTCTTGTCCTTGCGTGTATCGTCCAACTCGTGAGAGAGCCTAAGAAAACGCATTTCGTCGTCCTATAAAGACATACGCCTAAGGAAACATCATCAACCAAAAAATATCATCCCATACAGCTATTGTCTTCAGCAATCGATCGTTCTTAATCTTCATTTCCCTCAAATCCTTACGTACGCTACTAAGTATATTCGTAGTTGCCTTCAACTCCGTTTGGAGTTCTTTCTTTTCATTATTCAACCTTTCGATCTTCAGATTCAGAGTGTTGATCTTGTTCTGGTTCGCACTGATCTCGGCTGAGAGTTGAGCCATTTGGTGATTGGATTTCTGCAAATAATCAAAAGCGATCAGCTATAATGGTGATGTTTTCCAACGGTTGACGTACATTTTGTAAAACTCTGTAGTTGTCCCTCTCTTGAGTGCACGTTTCCAAAGACCGCTGTAGCATCATTTTCTCTGAGTGAGCCGCTTCGAGTAGTTTCTTTAAATTGATCAGTGCTGCATGCTTTACTGAAAGCTTTTCGGTAAGATCCACAACCTGGTCGGTCTTGAGTTGAATCTGTTCCTGAAGGTATTCAATACGTTCGTGTTGCGATTCGACTTCCTGAGCCATTTCGTCGCGTTCCTTCTCCGCTTTGGAAATATTGATTTTTGCTTCATCTAATTTAACATTTAGTTTTTGGATGTCTAGATGGAGGTTGTCGATCTTGATGCCTTGCATCATGTTTGTGTGTTTCTGATCGCCGAGTTGATTGTTCAGTTTGACTATGTCACTGCGCAGACTATCGCGTTCCCTTGTGACATAGTCTTTCAAGCGTCGTAGGTCCTCCATTTTCTGCGAGGAATTGAGAAGATCCTTTTCGAGGGCATTAGATTGATTTCTAGAAGATAAAGTTGGTATCAGTAGTAGATCAGTTTCTTTAAATTGGAACAAAATATTAATCGGAACTTCTTCTGTGGATATAGCAGGAGGAACAGATAAAATTAGGTGAACATAAGGGCAGGCTCATTTCGAGTAAGGAGTCACACAAGGAGGGGTAACAAAAGCAATCAACATTCAGGCTATTTCATAAGAGCAAACTTTTTGCTGCGCTTTTGAAAAGAAAAAAAATGTACACTCACTTCTGTTTCATAATCTCTTCGTTTAGCGAATTCAGCTGGCGGTCCATTTTGTACAACTTTTGTGAGAGCGTTTCGTGATCATACAGAGCCTTTTTGTATCTCTTTGATAGTTGATTAAGTGCCTCTGTTTTTTGCTATAAGATTCAATTTACATGACACATTGCAAAATAATGAACATTCTAACTACCTTTTCACCCGCTCGCAATACCCTGATCGTCTCCTCCAATTCACGTTTTTCCTCCTTACCGGCCTCCATTTCAGCTTCGTGTTTGACCTGTTGCCGACCATAAACGAGGTTTTCATTCCGAAACTTTTCAAGAACCAGACGTTGTTTATCGAATTCCATCGACTTTAGTGCCAATTTTTGCTGAGTATCTGTTAACTACACATACACCAATATTGATTGTGTTAAGAAGTTCGAAATGTGTCTTCTTAAAGTATATATTTACCTCTCGGTTGGTTTGCTCCAGCTTGGCAACAGTCGAAGCATTGTATTCTTTTTGATCATCCAGTGCATTTGCAAGATTTTTTGCCTTGATTTCGAAATTGTTCCGCTCAGATTCCAAGATCTGAAATAACAATTTCCTTAAGTTACAGTCATAATGTAGTGCTGAGCTATTTGCACACCCACCCACCCTCAATCGACTATTGATTCTGTTAATGTTCTCTTCGGCAACTTTGTTAATATATTCCAATGACTCCGAGTAGTATCGTTGAAGTTGCAACCGTTTTTCGTGATCCATTAGCTCGCCATTGATTCGATCTCGTTCTCGAAGGATGATGTTCTTGTACTTTGCTAGATGGCCAAATCTGAAAATGTAATTGAGTGACAAGAGAGAGGGACAATTTGGTTTTGGAAATTTGTGTTACTCTGCGCTATCGTCTTGTTTCTTGACATCTTTATCTTCAAATTTTATGCATTTTATCATGAGCTTATGCAGTTTCTCCTGTATGTCCTGTTCGCGCGATTGTGAGGCGTCTGTTTCGCGCCATGAATCACCTATGCGTAAAAATATGTCTACTTAATGCATATTCGGGCTAATAATTTCAAATGCAATTGCTTAAAAGGCCGTTTGTCAAAGCCTCGATTCATCAAACGAGTCATCAGTCATCAGTCATATAATAATTAAACTAGTAAACTTAAATAGTTCACTGTATCGTTAAAAACGTTCAAATCGAATTTTTCCCGAACGGGGAACTGTTCACTTTGCGGATGTGACGATACCAAAATATTTTTTTCCGTGAATAACTCCGTGAATTAGCTTTAATCGGATGAGATAGGCAGCGGGATCGATTAGTTGAGAGGAAAAAAGAAAGTTCCTTTGAGTGTTGCCGTCTGCTTTTAATTCAATCCTACATACATGCACATACACACACATTTTCAATGGCGCGCTTATCCATTAAGTGGGTCGGGGGTGTAGGTTGCTCAAGTGGAACGTCCATAGCCCTCGATCCTCCGTCATCGACTCCAAATCATCAAGGGCAATCCCCATACGGGTAGAGGAGAGTTTATGGACTTGATCTAACCATTTCATCCTGAGTCTACCTAAAGGACGCCTGCCCGATGGTACGGATTCCATAGCGCGTCGTGGGATCCTGGTCGGGGACATGCGTTTAATATGACCAAACCATCGAAGCATGGACCGCTTCGTCCGGAAAAGTAGCTGCTCGACATTGAGTTCCTCACGTATTCTGGTATTTCTAATGCGATCTCTACGGGTCACACCAGTAATACAACGGAGAAATCTCTTTTCGGCAGCTGCTATTCGCGATCTTATTCTTTCGGTCATTATACACAAACCTCATGACCATAGGTAAGAATTGGAACAAACACCGAATTGAAGACTGACAACTTAGCTTTGACACCAAGTTTAGTCCTCCTAATAACAGAATGAACAAGCTGTCTCAAAATTGACCCAGCTTGACCAATCCTACAGGAAAACTCGGCATTGCTCCTTCCATCACTCGTGAATAAGACCCCGAGATACTTAAACGTCTCCACCTGTTTCAATGGGACTCCACTAACATGGCGAGTGCATTGAACAGGCGTTTTGGAGTCGACCATTACTTCAGATTTGTTCACGTTAACCTTCATCTCAGCTTCAACACAAACGGCTACAAACCGATCGAGTGCGCGATGAAGTTCAGTCTGAGAGGACCCAAGAATGACCGAGACATCAGCGAAGAGCAAATGACTTATCCTCAGATCTCCCAAGACTGCGCTGTAACATTCAATCCATATAAGTAATGAAAAGGAGAGGAGACAAAGCGCACACTTGGCGAAGTCCAACGCCCACGGTGGAAGGTATGGATTTAACGCCGTTTACCCGAACACAGCTTTTACAGTTTGTGTAAAGAGATTGAATTGCTCTCAAGAGAGAACCATCAATTCTATACTGCTGTAATACACTAAAGAGTTTACCTCGAGGGACTCGGTCGTATGTTTTCTCCAAATCTACGAAGCATGCGTAAACAGGTGTAACATACTCCCAAGTACCATTCTGAGAGTGAATAACTGGTCGGTTGTGCTTCTGCCGGGACTAAAGCCGCACCGCTCATCTCCTAATCGGTCCTCGACCACAGCTCTGCAACGCGTTTCCAGGTAGGTTATAGGTAATCAAACGATATTTAGATCGAATGAACCAAACAGTATAATCTTAACTTCAATAAATTTGTTTTCACTTACCCAATGCTTCTTTCAGCCGCTCCATTGCTTGTTGCGAGTTGCCTGTCAACTCCAAAGCCAAACGC
This sequence comes from Cheilosia soror, assembly GCA_949372485.1. Taxonomy (NCBI): domain Eukaryota; kingdom Metazoa; phylum Arthropoda; class Insecta; order Diptera; family Syrphidae; genus Cheilosia; species Cheilosia soror. The sequence goes on along the minus strand of OX443562.1, from coordinate 112,840,663 downwards.
AATTTTACATTTGCCTGCTCAACCTTCGGCTGCAGTTCTGCATTGATTTTCAAAACTTCTACATACTTCTTGTGAATGTTGTACAAAATATTGACAAACTTCTTTACTCTCCCCGCATCTCGCAAATTTTTGCTTTGTACCAAATTTAGAATTGTCTGCCAAAGAGAAAACTCAAAAGTAAAACTCTCATTCAAGCGCTTCAAAAACACCATCAACCTTATTAGCTGAATTGAAAAACTGCTCATTTAAATCCTTCTCCAAATCAATGTCCTTATCGGGAATTGAATCCTGTGACGGCTGCTCAATGATCACCTCTACCACCGGCTCTGGTGATGGCTTCTCTTTGCGTTTAGGCTTTTTTTTCGGAGGCATTGTGAGCTGTCAAATTGTTTATTCAAAAATATTTAATTTCCTTTGAAGTAACAGAATATGATGTCTTTTAAAAACACTTTCAAATATTTTTCAGTATATATACGTTTTTATTAGTTTCTTTTAAATTACATTTTTCTTGTTTTGATATTTATGTGTGTATAATGTATGTAAATCATTTAAATTCTTAAATCACATAAAAAAGTTTTTTTTTTTATTTTATTTTATTCTTTTTGTTAAATATATATATATTTTTACTAGTTTTTGTTTAATTTGTTTGATTTTTAATGATTTCATTTGTAATACAATACGAGATGTACAAGTTGAACTGTGTTAAACAATTGAAATTAAAAGATAAGCTAAACATCTTAGTGAACTTGAAATGCAGCCAGTTAGGAAATTTTCTTTATATTCAAGAGAACAATATATATTATATAACACAATTGGTGAATATTTCTATATAGATACAAAAAAATGTATTTGCAATAAAATATTAATATTTGTATTGTATAGATGTATGTATGTTGGAGATAATTGGTGAAAAACAACAAAAATTTTGTGTGAGGGCTGGTGTAACAAAGTTAACAACAAAAATTTTGTCTGTATACATGTAGGTCATTGTTAAATCGTTAATTATAAGTAAATATTTTAAGGTATGTAAAGAATAAAAAATGCGCTACAATTTCATACGCAACAATATTTATAATAACAAAATAGAACTCTTTCTGAACACATATATGTAATCGTTTAAATGATAAAAAAAAACAGTTTGTAAATAGAATATAGTCAATTTTACCCTAATAAACAAAATATTGCAAACTTCCAAAAATGTTATTTAACCATTTGATTATAAATATATATATGTATATATCTTGTTTGTTTATATTTTCAAATATTTGTTTTAATAATTTAAACGCATCAGCTTTTTTAATTCTGTTTTTAAGATACATAATATTATTTTCTTTATTATGAATTTGTGTGTTTGCGTGAAGTTAGAAAAAAAAATAATTCAGAAGTTAATATTTTAAAATTTGATTTATTAAAAGGGATTCGATTCAAATATTCCTATAGTGTGGAATAATTCAAGTCAGTTTTCATTGGAGTTGCTAGAACGAGGTGGAAAACCCTTTTATGAATTGGAACTGGTGTCACAAAAAAGCCTTGCCTTTCCATGAAAGTCGAGTCGGGCGAGTCTGGTAGATTTTTGGGTTAGTTAAAAAAAGAAGGGTAGATTACACCGAAAATACCTTCTCTTTTCTACGCACTTTAGATCGACCTGTCTCGCCTGACACGACATTCATAGGAAGGCATGTCTGGCAGAGCACTTTGTCAATCTTAACGATTATCGTCAAACAAAATAATGTTGAAACAAAAAAATGTGGTTTACTTCTGCTATAGACAAGTCGTTGGATACATTTCCTGTATTGTATTTCTGATATCTCGGCTAGTATAACTTTCAGTCATCAGTGAGCACTCAATTAAATCCGAAATTCCCTGCTACAGTCATTAGCATATATGTATTATAATAACCATTGCTATGCTATAAACACACTAGTTTATTGTTTGAAAACAATAGTATTATAACCTACCTAAATAAATGTTTGGCTGCAATTGTAATCAATATCTGCACAAAATCAGGAATTCCTCAAACATGTATCTAGGTTTGTTAGTTTGCAGCACCCTCGAACATCTTTACGAATGTCTAGTGCGAAAAACCTGCGCGAATTTATTTCCAAATATTTATCGGATTTGATATCAAAAAGATTGTATGCTTTCAGATATAAGTTAGTAGAAATTCACCCAACAGTAAAGACTGCGTCGGCCATTTCAAACTTAAATTGCCTTCACAAATTTCGTAACACAATTACACCCATCAAAAGGGATCAGTCGCAGTGAAGAATTTAGCTCAAGTTGGTGTTGTCATTCAGAACATGGATTGTGGTATGATTCAATATCAAATCTAAATCAACAATATCTTATGTTTGCTTGTCAAGAAACGCGAAAGCCGCGAAGAAATATCACTGATGAACACTCAGTTATAAATATGTAACAGCAGTATCTCAAGTTTATCCTTCACCTGTCGAAATAATTCTTAAAAGCATCAGCGACAGCCGTTATTACCCAATTTATCTCAATTGTAGAGTCTAGTTCCAGAATCATACACAGTATGTATGCAACAAATAAAAAATATCAACAAAGTCGTGGAACAAAATCATGTCTACGATACTACGAAGAAGCTGATATGGAATTAAAGGAAAAGCGAAGGACAGGCTTGTTAAATATGATTTAATTACGCCGATCAATGGTCAACTGCAATGGCGTAGGGAGGAAAACCGCTGAAAAAGCTCCAGCTAATAGCCCACTTATAGACATACGTATAGAATTTAACAATTCTGCTCCTGAAATCAGTTCCACTCCCATTTCCTGCATATCTACTTTTTAAATACGACCACGAAAACCAACTGAACTATCTTAAGACGGATTCAAAAAACTTCTTTATATCCCACTAATGTTATTCTCACAATTTTAGAAAAGAATTAAACTAAATCAAATCCCTTTAACATTACGCCCTCGAAAAGGTTTTTTAAGGATCCCCACGATCCCATTGGAATATTGGATTTTAAAATTAAATATTTAATACATACCTAAACAGTGTATACTTCACCTAAATTAAAACAAGAAAACTAACAAAAAAAACTTAAACTATACTCTAAACTTATAAAAAAAATTTGACTAAATATTATTACAAAACTAAACACAAAAAAAAATTAATTCTTCTCTCTGTTCTCCACGATATTGGACTAATTATGAGTTAAACATAAGGAAACACTTTCTGAATATAATATGCACAAAATGCACGTGTCAAAGCCGTTACTTTTATTTGTTTAGGTATTTTTATATTTTTTATAGTTAAGAGCGAATTTAAAAAATATATTTAATATTATCATAACTATTTACAAGCCTACAAGTCGAATTAAATGTAGTTGTCTAGGGGGGGGGGGGCGTTCAGTAAAAACTGTCTCTGTACACATGTGCTTTTCTCACCTGGCAAGGATAAGCGCGCGGATTTGTACACATAAAATATGTGTATACGGGCGTAATCTATTGCACAAGGCGAAATAACACAACAAAAAAATAACTAAAGCAACTCTATCAGTTGCGCTATCAGTGGCTGTTCTTTTTGTACTCCTCGATACCTAACCCGTTAGCTGATGGACAAAGCAATCGCGACACACTCGCACCGCTTTCGTCAGACCAAACTTAGGTAAGGGTGTTGACGCTGAGGAGCACACGCCGCAGAAGACTCCTCCACAGTTTCGGCAATGATGTCGTCGGCGGAATGCTGTGAATGGGGTGGTGCAGGACATGCAACGTGGCGCTTTGTCATCGGGCACCCAAACAGGCGGCGACATGCGTATTTGGGGCGATGTCGGCTGCTGAGAGGGAACATCCATGCTGCTGCTGTTATTGTTGTTATTATTGTTGATGTTGTGGATGGCGCTGTGATTTGTGTTGTTGTTCAGATTATTGTTGGCAACGGCAGTGTAGTGGGCTGCAGAACGTTCGCTCACTGGCGAGTTACTTGCTGTGGATGTGGAAGAGTTCGCCGGACTACTGCCTGAGGAGAGGCGGCGTTCGCGTAGATAAGACGATAACGTCCCATGACGTCGTTGTTGGCTTGTGTTTGGTGATACTTCGGTTGATGCTTCTTCACCGAGACTTCGACTGCGTTCAATATTGTTGCGCACTGGCACTGGTGGTGGACTCTCGGTCGACGCCAAGTCGATGGTGTGACCACGCTGGATGGCTGGGGCGCGTTCGGTGCTATTGAACACATTGTCCAGTTCGGGGTTGACTTCTTCGGCAGAGTAAATGCTTTGATTTGAGCCAGCACTCTGTTGTTGAATGACATCGTTCTCTGATGCTCGAAATTCAAACAGTTCTGCCGTTGTATCCTTTGTGTTCTTCTCGGGAATTTCAATCTCGTCTTGGGCGGGACTCATGTTCATCAGGAATACACTGCGCAAGATCTGTCGAAGGTCTGAGGCGAAATTAGTCTGCAGCTGGTCTGCCACACTCGCTATGCTCACGAATAGCCGATGCAGTATGTACTCGGTGCTTCTGTAAAGTGAGAAAGAGAACAATTTAAATGAAAGTATTCTGTGACACTTGCTACTTACATAAACTTCATCCTTGCTAAAGTAACTTCGTGCGGATCACCGTCAGATAGTGAGGATGTTGTATCTCCACTTGAGGTATCCCGCTTTGTTGCTGAGGTGGTATTTTTGGAACGTTTCTTGGAATGGTGACGACTTCCATCACTTATGCTACTAGTAGCGCTGCTAATGCTGATACTACTAGCGCTGCTACTTGCACTGCTGCTGGTGCCTACGCTGTTGCTATTACTATTGCTGTTGTGCCGATGATGATGATGGTGATGACGATGATGGCTATGATGGTGATGGTGGTGGTGATGGCGATGAGAACGCTTCCCACTGCAACCGTCTCCCGCACTGCTGCTGCCGGAACTTTTCTCCAGCTTCGCATACTGACTGTCGCGACTGTCGAAGGATTTACCCTCGCTGCCTTTGATTGTTAGCTGTTCACTTTCCTCGGATGAGTCAACAATGACAGTTGTGGCTAAAATACGGCTGCAACTGGCTATATTCCCATTCAGCTCTCGGTCAGCTTCGGGCAAATCTTCACCGCCATTACAACTACCGAACTCATCATCCTCGCTGGCTATAAAGTTGTCCGTCAGTGGCACCTCATTCGATTGAAGGAGGTTGCCCAGATTTGTGTTTGGTATCAGGTAACCAGTGGCACAATCGGCGGATACTATGTCGCCCTCCTTGGGTATACCTCCGTTTTCATCGTCTGTCCATTCAGCCGAGGAGTTAGTAGATGAAGTCGACGGCAGAGGCGATGGGGACGGAGAAACAGATGGCGTTGAAGCTTCAGAAGACGAAGACATTGAAAAAACGTCGTTATTTGCAAATACGCCATCTTTTTTGAACACCTTCTCGTCGCGGTTATTCACATTCGCTGATTTGACTTCTTCCTTCAGTTCTGCTGCGGCGGGTTCTTCATTTGCATCCGTTCTCTCCACATCGTTATCGTTCTTCCCCGAAGACGAGGAGGAACTTGTCGTTGCAGCATCATCACAGTTATTGTTGTTAGAAATGTTCTTACTATCACTATCACCTTCACCAGTACCATTGGTGACCACATTTGGTTGCTTAAGATGGATCTCCTCGTTCGTGCAGAGTAACTTCTCCAGCTGATACAGCTCGTTTTTGTTTAATTTCCGCAGGAGATCTCGAATTTTTATCAGAAACGAACGATACGGTCGAAACATCTCCGACAATTGTTCGGCCGGCATGTCCATATTCAATGGCCCTCTATTGTATATCACAAGTCCCGTGACTATTGCCAGTCGCGGTATGGAAAACATTAATCCGGGATCGAAAGCATCAACTTTATCCTGCTCCAACAGACCCACTGTCAAGGCGCGCTGCAGTGTTTCCGAAAAAAGCACACAAATGAACTCTTGCATCTCATACTCGTGTTTCGTCTTAACCTGCACCATTGCGCTCACATAACGCAACTCAAATTCAGCAAACAGTCGATCGAATATCTTAAGGCTTTCGTACAGCTGCTCAGTGTTAGAGTCGTTAAAGTCTAAATGCAAAGTTTGGCTATTCGGCACGTTGTTGCGAAGGCACTGATCTCGAAGCAAATTGCGCACATTGCCGAGGCTTTTCGTCACCGCCTGTGCGAGGGGTCTCATGTCTTTACTCTCTTGCTCACGATTCATAATGGAAGAACCAGCGGCCAGGCATTCAGCACCAAACCATAGCTGACCGGCTAGATTCTCTTGTAAAACTTCTTCAGGGAATTTGGCGCGAAACGCACGCAGAGCACGATCTTCTCCCAGAAGTTCCTCCATTATCTGATTGGTGATTGATAAAACTTTATCCTGCAAATATAGAGAGTGTCAAAGAGGAATGCGAACTTGTGTTTGCTACTCACTTGGCCCTGACGTAATCGACTGACAAGACGTGAACATCGATCTGGTTCGGCGCGACCGTCAAAACTATCCAATTCGCTGGATATGGCTGTGAGTGATCGATCTGCATGGTAGAAACGTGCTAAAAGTGATTTGTCATCCGCCTGCAATTAAACATAATATTTATTAGTATTTGTAGAGCTTTTAGGTGTTAAAGAGAAGAAAGGTGAGATTAAGAGTAATGTTTTCTTGTTGAGTTCTGGATTACAGGTAGAATATGTGTTTTATTAGTTGCACTCTAAGGCAAAAGATTAGTTTTAGAATTAGCACATTAGTATGTGCAAAACGGAAACCAAGGAAGAGAGGGTTCTCTAATCTGCGATCTGATTTTGTGAGCACTAACCTATCACACGCACATTTATACTCGAAGAAAGCGGTGATAAGTTGCTGACTTAACAAGCTACACCTGCAACATCATACAGTGGATAAAATGTTTATGGTTGTTACCATGGGCTTGACCGCAGATCGACTACAGGTGGGATAAACGGTCTTGCTCCAGCAAAATTAAGACCCTATATCCGAATTTACTTTAGTAAAGTTTGGTGATTTTATAACAAAAGCCTGCCTGATTCTTATGTTCTTGTTTTAACTAATGTTCTTGCGTAATTCAAAAATAACCTCGCGTTACTAAATAAACTTTCCATTCATTTACAGCTGTGTACCCATAACACTTAGCCGTGATACAATTTTTTTTTATTTACAAACAACCAACATAGGCCTTGAACGATTATTGATTCGTAGCCGTATACGCATTTCTAAGCTCCATTAGCGTGACGTGTTTCCGTTTACTTCTCGTTTTTCTAAATCACGTTCGATACTCATTCATGGTGTGTGCCAAATTGCCAAACAAAATCACTCGAAATCGAAACTAAAAGTGAAATTATGTGGCAAACCCGTGTGATTGAGAAACTAAAAGCTACACGATGACAGTTTGAATGTTTGTCAACAGCTGGAAACTGGAATCTACACCAACAGTCACCACATCTGACTCAAATTGAATTCGTTCAATCGTAGCTTGTGCGGTTTGTGGTTTTTTGGTTCCCTCAATGAAATTCAAAAGAAATTTAAATGGTAAATAAAAATTATTATAACCACCAGTGCCACCATCGACGCCAGCAGCAATCTTATCGTCACATTATTATTAAATTTGCTGATACTGGCTGCTTTGTTGATACTCTAGATATCGTGTGCGCTAGTCACCACACCACATACATATGAGTATACTAAGTCACGTCACGTAGCACCATCGAAGTTGCCGAAAGACGAGTCCGAAAAGACACATTTTCGAGTGCCAAGTAAACGAGTAGATTCGTGTGTTTCTTTTTTTTATTCGAGATACAAATTACAAAGACGGGTATCAGGTTTTATTTGTTCGCCAACATGTTAAATAGCATTAATGTGATAAGCAAATTTTGACGGGCCACACTAGCCGACACTACCACACCGGTAATTCCAGTAAACATTTTACTTCATTTTTGTATGAGTTTATGTGCCAAATGGTGTTTGGCTTGACATTCGTTTAATTATGAGGAAATATGCGATGGGAAAGAACAATATAAGAACTTATCAGATGATTGTTGGATACAATTTGTCCATTTTAATATGAAAGTGACTTTCTTTTGTAACACACACTCAGACCGGAATGAGATCCTCGCATCCAACAGATCTCTGACAAAAACAAGTCTCGAAGTTATTTAACTTTTTGGGTCACAAGATCAGCATTGATAAGGTGGCACAGAAAATGTGTAATTTCGTATTTATTGGATTGCGTAAGACGAATTTTATCTCGTTGTGCCATATTTGCTGTTTAATCGAAATAAGTTTACTAGCTTTTGAACTGTATACTCGCGGATTTGACGCGCATAAAGTGCTGTCCTGATGGTACAATGTGGAATTTCATTTTCTGAAACGATTGTCAATTTACTTACATCTGATTAAACGTCACGGGCGAATGGGTACGATGATAATGAATCGTGTTTGTCTACTGAATGGATTCATTAGGTAGGCTAATAGTGCACGAGTCAATGTGAATAACCAGCAACAAGTCTTGAATAATATTTCGAATACGTAGATGACACTAACCTTGTGTAAAAGTTACACTGACATTGATAACGAATTGAATTCGTATCTATTCGAGGTGAATTTGTATAAGGGGTTGTCAATTTTTACGGTTAAAACAAAACGTTGAGCCCAATTTCGCAGCAGTTAAATAAGTTTGTCGTCGGAATTTGTCTGGTTAATTAATTAATGAAAAGTTTCGTTACCTTTAAATGCTATCTAGTCTGTTAGCCATCGAACATTGATTTCGTTATGTTGGAAAGTGTTTTCAAGTAACAGCAATTGGCTTTCCTTTAGTTTGTTTTATATGCATCTGGCGCAGCTGTACGTGAATGGATGAATTGTTGCATTGCATCAGCTTAGTACCTACTGTCTCAGAAGCATTTGCTTACTTACTTAACGGGCTCGCTACAAGCAATAGTCTCTGAATGATTCTGGAAAACTATTAGCTTGTACTTATCTCGTCTAGTTGACAAACATGTGGGGACCCTCACTATCTAAGCGATATTTCTTTGGACGGTAGGGGTACGTAGTGTACTTGTAACTCTGTTCTATTGATAAGGTTGATATCGAAAACCAACTTCAAAGGTTATATCAAAATTAATTTTAAAAACTTCTACAGAAAATTCAAATAAAACATACACACACACCTACTATCCAATTTCAAAACCAAACCAGTTAATTTCATCATGCTGGAAAACAAAATCGTTCATCTTCTACAGTTTGCTGCAGGTTAAAGTTTACTTTAAAGATTATCACTTTATAAATTAAGGAGCTCCATAGGAAATATTTAAAAAGCCATGCACAGTGGATAGAATATATAAATAAGACAAATAGTACGATACGCATTAGTATAATATGAATTCTGGGTGAATCACAAAACTGGGGTATTATGTATTTCAATCCTATCAATTCACCCTACTAAATCGAATGCACAAAGCTATCGTGTGCCGCACTCAATGATAATTTGCGCTTTACGTGCAAACTGATATTAATTTAACCTTTTGTGGCTACGATAAGATACAAAAAAAAATTGCGTTTCTGTTTTTTGCGATAAGTATCTAATACTATTATGATAGACCACTTGGAATATCGTTTTTAGATACGTGTTTTTTCTAGAAGGTAGAACGTAGCTTTTAAGCTTTTGATAAAAGTTAGATAGATATAAGTTCCGTGACTACATTAAATGTTGTGGAAAATTTCGATATATTATGCACCAACTGAAAAATCGGATGATTCACTAGGAAAATCATCGAACGTAGATGTATAAATGTACAGGTACGCGCCACTTGAATAGCGCACCCCCTAAGGTCGGTTTTCTATCGCCCACTGGTCCCAAACCAAGCATGCTCACTCACTCACTCACTCACTCACTCACTCATTCACTCACTCACTCACTCACATCACTCTACAACCGTTGGTGCACAGAAGACAAGTCACTGAACTATGCTTGTTCTATAGGTACATACTTCCATGATAGATGTTCCGAGGAACTCGAAGACATTATCCCTCGAAATGCAACTTTTGGGCGCCCCACAAAACAGGCTGCTAATTCTCATGTCATGACCATATACAGTACACTTGACAACCGCGAGGACATCAACTTTCCCAAACTCCTTCTGTTACAGGACTGAGGACAAGCAAACTTTGGAACTCGCTTCCTGGGGATATATTTCCAGAAGACTACAATTTGCAGCAATTTAAGTGCAGAACTAACATACATCTGCAAGCATCTCGGGGCGCTGTTGAAGTGTTATAGGGTCGTTTTTCCCGGGAGAAATACTTATAAAGCTCATTTAATTGTTGTGATTTGACCAGAAGGAAGATTTAAAACTAAAGGTTTAATTATTAACAAAAATTTGTTAACTAAAAACCGAAAAAATGTGGGGCCCTAATTTTGCGCCACTTGAATAAAGAACCTAAACGAAAAAAACATTTTAGAAAATTCTGCTTCTTTTTAACACAAACATTACTTAAATTTAATGTAATTGGAGTATTTTAGATTTAAAAAAAATGTTCAATTGTGTTTTAAGCCACCTTTCTGCTCCAAAATTTACACATCTGGTTTGGAAGGGATGCATATACAAATTGGCCAAATAATTTAGCGAAATCGAGCTAATTTGATGGCTTGGGCTAGTTTAGATACTGTCGAATATTGTTGTCCCGATCCATAAAGTTGACGTGTCAACCATCCCCAAACTTTTTAGATGATATTTAAATCCGGTGAGTAGGCCGGTCAGCTTAATAGCTCCACATTTTGGCTCTATATATACGATTCAATATATATAATAAATCCAAGCCAGAGGTCTAAAAAGGTTATGAAAGTATGGAAAAGCCTGTTTCAATATGCCATTGTAAGACAACGTTACGAGAACTTGTAGAACAAGTGAATTTCTACAATCACTTACAGATTTCTGTAACACAAAGTTACAAGTTTAATGTTTGATCTAATGATCATTGATCACGTGTGGACAAATTCAACACAGGCTCTTGCAAGACTTGGCGATATGGCGCATTGTGTTATAGGTCCCTATTGTTTTTTGGCTGACGCATTTGTGAACATTGAATCAAATTGTTGTTGCATACACATGCAATTCAAATAGTTTTTCATATGAGTAAATCTTGAATTTGTCTCAAAAATTAATATTAATTCTAGATTTTTGCTTTCGAGATTTATTTTTCTAAATTTTTGCTATTCGAGATTTTTTCATTCCAGATTTTTTGTTTCGATATTTTTTTTCCTAAATTATTGTTTATATTTTTGTACATATCGGGGTAGACCCCTGCTGAATTTCAGGACAATAATAATTATACTCTCGATTGTTTGTCAGACATTCGGGGTAAACCTGGGCTTGTCAGCACTTAGAGGATACTTTTTGTTCTTCAAGTCAGAAGTTTTGAACCCATATGTAGCTATTGTAGCAGTGTTTCTCGTATGTTAGAGTTAGGTAATCCTTTGCAGGATATATATTTGGGTTATATTCGCGTTTATTGCGAGGTATATATTGTATCAACTTAGTAACTAGGTACTTTAAGGACTTTTTTCTTTTTTTATAGAATCTGTCTTTTCCTAATTTCTTTAATAGCCAAAAAAGTTTCGATCACGACATTGACCGATAATGTATCAACCACATAATATTAATAGCTAAATGGATGTTTTCAAGTAGTGCCTTCGGTGTTCATACTTGTGCTGCGTATATTTCTGAATGAGATTAAAGAAGCCCGGCTTTGGTAAATCTTGACTTTAAGTTCGTTGCCGTTGGGCTTTCCCAGAATTTTAAGGTCGATCTATCGAGCAGAAAGCTACATTGTGTGTATTATTAGGTCAGCGCACATATTTTGTTATCCCTCAACTAGTAGGCTTGAATTATTGTCGGTAACTTAATATTTATAATAAAAACAAAAAAGTTGGTCTACGATTCGTTTAGAAAAAACATTTCTGTTTTTTTTTTTCATGTTTATAAATTATTTTATTATTTCTCGACTTGTTATTCTAGTACACACCGGTTTTTCCCTCTACGCTTTACATAGCAACTATTAATTATACGTTTGCGCGTGCCACAGATATTACAAAGTAAGCTAAAATGATAATATGTATATGCATTAGCAGCCGACATGTGTATTAGGGTTTGATTTACTTTTCGGATTTTCCGTGCTCTGACTCCAATTTTTTTCTTTTTACTTGCATTTTTGGGAGATGGTCCTTAGTTGTTGTTTCTTAAGAGGTGTATGGGTATAAGATGGACATGAGTAGCATATATGAAGGAAGGGGGGCCTAACACTATTCGATCCATTGGCATAATATGCAGAACAATGTGAGTAAGGGATTATAAAGGACGACAATAAACATACCGCTAACTGACGAATTTGTTAGAGTTTAACAAATTTAAAGAATTGTCATGATTCCAACCTCCATATCTAAAGAAAGTAGGTATAAGTATATAAATGGGTTGCTGTTTCTACTTTGTTGCGGCTTGGAGAGTCCATTATATCCACTATAATGTTTAATAACTCCGTTAGCAAATTCGTTGTGTTTGCCTTGTGACGGAAATAGTCAATTGTCATCATAACCTGTCCAATTGAAGGTAATTCAACATTGTGCTAAAAAATTCAATGTTGATTAAAGTGCGAATTTAAAATTTAAATATCATGCTCTATTCGTGATCTTTAAATTATCATGTTGGGTGTCGTTTATTTTATTTACTTTATGTAGTTTAAGCTTTCATTAGTTAATCTGTTTTTGTTTAAGTAACTGACTTTATTTCAAGTTTGCATCACAGGCCGAAAACTACCATCTCCGGTACTCTTTTGAGGGGCACTTACATATATTTTTAAGAATATATATTCAGGACCTACAAACTTCCTTTGTAATCATGTGCATAGTTGACATTCTCGAATAATACTCGTCTATTTAGATATATGTGACAGCTTATACATCACACTACACTATAAAAGCAGCCATAATCTCTTTAGCGCGTGTTAATTATAAAAAAAAATATTTTCTTTTACCTTTTAACAGGTTTAGATGTCAAACAAGTGGACAGATTTCTCTCAGTAGCGCAGTGGTTAGTGTGCTGGACTACTGGCGAGGGATCCCAATTTACATCTTAAAGTTTTTTCTAATGCGCCACCTCTCGCGAACGTCTGACAAACATCCGAGAGTGTGACTGTCATGAAAAAGCTTCTCAATTCAGCCGTTCGGACTCGGCATAAAATTGTAGGTCACTTCTATTCGTCCCAAAAATAGAAACTCACACAAAACGAATGGTTGCGAGAAGCTAGGCATAGGGTGTCTACCGCCTCTTGCGCCACCTATTTATTTATTTTTTTTTTTTTTATCACTTAACCTTTTACACTTCAGCAAAGCCTTTAATTTTGAAAATTGATTTAAAAATGGCAGTGCTCGGGATGTCCGCAAAAAGGAGTAAACATGCGGCTGATTTGTCAATTGGCAACATTAGTAGGTACGTAAAGATTTTGAGATGCACCCTGAAAAATTCAACTGGTTCAAGATTTAATACATTTTTTTCCCCGAATCTTCGCTGAATCAGGTCAAAAATCAATTGCAAGTAGAATGTGGTTCAGAATTAAGACTCGCTTCTGACTAAACGGATATGTTCATAAACAAAATTGGAATCAATGTACTCTAATGAGCCCGTTTAATATGGGCGGTATTACAGATTATTATTTATTTTGAAATAAGACCGGAAAAAACTTACCGCCAATGGGGAATATTACATGCAGATGATCTATCTATGTAGAAGTGATGTGGTTTCTTCAGGATGGTGACACTTTTCATACTACATACCATTTTTTAACCCTTTTCTCTGAGGTGGGAATGTAGCGCATAAATGCAACGCCTGGAAGGTTGAGTTAAAAGATGTTCATTCGGTGTAAGTATTTATTTGCTTACACTTTTGAGACACCTTGCGGAAAGTAAGAAAATATGAAAGAACTGCCTAAAAGTCAAAGCCTCTTAAGCCATAATAACCGATACATCTTAAGGGTTTTAGTGAATGCCTTTCAGAGCACTATATATAAATAAACGGTTTTATATGTGGTTATATACTGCATGTCATCAAATATGAGTTCACTGTATATATATCCCAAAAACTAGTGGTATATTATCAGCGAGAGCCTTGAGTGCGTTCATATTGCAGGAAAGTATTAAATCGTAACTTCAAATCGCCTCATCAATAGAATGAGAACCTCAACTTAGAAAAACTACGAAGACTGACTGTCGTGATAAATATACGGTCGACCGATTTTATTTTAAATTTTACTTATGTAAACAATAAGGTAGCGAGATATGATGTGACTCATAAATTCCCACAATTGGTCGATTGTAAACTATGTACTTGACAGGTATGATCTACAACAAAACAAGACCCGCGCCTCATGTACCTGACACCGGTTCGTATTTGAATCTAATATCTCGGCAATTTTATTGATGATATACACAAATTCCCCCCGAGTTGAGCAATAAATCACAGAAATTCAATCCTGATTGGACTTCTAATAGGAAATTGAACGGCTCTATTAAATTAAATATAAACATCAGACAACTAATTTATAATATACTTCATGCTGTCACAAACTCAATCAATTACGAGAGTAAAACATTGTCGTCCTTAAAAATGCCGACCTAAATCATTAACCTTCATTAAGAGGTACACAGGTGGCACAGTAGCGCAATTGACGCCGCAAAAACCAGCCGCATCTGCCACAATCAACGCCAGTACTCAGTGGTATCTCGTACTCTAACCATATTGTTAGACGCACTGGTGATGCTAACAATCAATTGAACCACAATTGAGAACTATCACTTTGGGAAGATTTTCCTCCCCTCATCTTTCTACTAAAAAAAACCAGCAATTCACACGGACGCGAGTGCGAAAATTCTCGTTAAATCGATCGAAAACTCTTGGTATACGTAGTGTGTATCGAGTGTGTCGACGTCGAGAGTGAGTTGACGTTCACAAATTTTGCATATCGAATGGATGGTGAGAAAGAGTTTTTTTTTGGTATGCTGCTATACAATTTGAAAGGTCAAGTGGAAAAAATGGTTCAATTTTAAGGTCTACGTTGCACTTCTTTACCCTGTTGCGTGTGCGGTGAACTTCGAATGACAATGGCAGTGTTTAGTGACCTTTTTGGGGTTAATAAATAAAACTGGATTGTGTTAAAAAAAAGCTACAGAAATGGAGGACCGCGCAAGTGCCTCTTCATGGCAGGCTAGCAACAAGTGAAGGCTTTGTATAAATTTGTATTCAATATTTACAGTCGAACTGATATATGTTTTCTCCAAGTGTGTGTTATTGCCTTAGCTTATGTCTGTCCAGCCAGTGTGTTGTTTAGCCTCATTTGCAACCGTCACTGTATATATTGCATTAATTGCTTCATTATAATAATTTAATGTTTGTTTTTCCTTTATTCGCTGGTGTGTCGTGTGAAAAAAAAAAATTACATGACGTGCTTACATGACGTCAGAGAAGCGGGTGAGTAATTATTAGTGCAGCCGATTTGATGAGCTTTTGTGTTTGTCAAAGGAAACGAGTATAGTCGTATTTAATGAGTAGTATCTCCATCAGATGGATGGAAGCTATTACAATTCGCTTAATATCAACTCGAACGTATGTAAATCACCAAAGATGATGCGTGCAACTAATTGACACAAGAATCACGTTCGGGAGCGTGTTCAGCGTGTGATTGAGGTACAAAGAAGCTGCGATGTTCATTTTGTTTTTGTTTATACTTTTCGATGTTGTATGACGTTGTATCTTGTAATAGTGACATTAACTTTGTGTCTAATATTTTTCTTTTTACTTGGGGGAGTAATTAGATGCTTTGTCAATTTTGTTCGCTCCCCTTAATTTTGTTGAGTGAGACTTCCGCTTTATGGCTTTTAAAAGCACTTCCTGCAATATGAATCAGAGTGAACAATTTATTATTAAGTGATGCAGTTTGGCAGCGACACGCATCAGTTGAATGAACATCTTTTAGGTCAATGAAACTGCGTTCAATGGTGGCCTGGCACGATGTTTTGGTTGTTGTTGATTTCAGCTCAAACGATTAATTAGTGAGAGCGAAATTACCGTATATGGGAAAATGTGTCACACACAGATACGTGTAAGAAGGACCTAATTCGATTGTTTTCTTTTGTTGAATGAAATCTGTGAGTCAAATAAATATTTATCTTTTCATTATAATATCGCTAACAAAAGCTGACTAAAGTTGGATAGTCCACCAAGCGAATTTGCAACTTTTTACAAAGCAGTTCGCAGTTTTTGGCTAAATCTACGTTTCACCAGTAGACAATGGTCGGTGATGGTTATATGGTCGACATTGATGCGATAGCTTTGAATTGGCCATCAAATTCGTGCGTCTTGACGACAATTCGTAAGAGTCTTTGGTGGCTGAAATTTCAGAATAATATTCAGAATATTCAGATCTTGAAAACGAATATTCAGCGAGTTGTTAAATAGAGCCCCAAATACCCGAAATACTGCCCCAAAACCGGTGACTCTTAAAAATTAAAAACCCTTTAGGCTAGTTTCAGAAATTGGTATAAAACAGAGCAGATAGACTGTAATTGGGCCCTTGTGGACCCATGGTATTGACCTTCAGTGGAGACAAGGAGTATTAACTACGACGCTGCCCGTTCTTATATGTCTTGGAAGTAGTAGCTTCCAAGTATGTACATAATATTGTATTCCTCAAGTACCGCAACCTCCAATAACTCGTCATCCTTGGGATTTAATTTAATTTCAAACAAAACAAAAAAAAAACTTAAACAAACGTATGATTGTGGAAAGCTTTCCCTATGGTCCTATATGGACCTGTTTGGCCAACAATTTTTTCCGACAAAGTTGTTAAATACATATACAGTATGGCATAGGTACAAATACAATATTTGTATTGACATTTACAAATTTTGTGATTTTTCGCTATTCATACGTTACGTACTCTGGACAGCTTGTCTGCAAATCAAAGTACTAAGCCTCGGCCATTCCTGATCCCCTTTACACTTCTGTTACACACACTGTTACCGTCCATTAAAATAGAATGTCCATATCATAAAACGGTCGGGTGAGTTTAAACCATTAAGATCAGTTGTGTGCAGGTATGTAGTATGTATAAGGAAATGTGTGTATTAAAGAAAGTCTACTAGGCGTATACGTACTATTTTTGTCCTGCAAAAAAATCTGGGGACAGATCACGTAAAATAAAAATTATTGAACGATATCGTTTTCACGCATGCTGTCTCTATCATATCTGTGTCAATAAACAGAGACTGCTATTGTCGAAACGATGTCGTTCAATCGTTTTCATTTTACGTGATATGGCCCTAGATTTTTTTGCATGACAAAATAGTACGTATACGCCTAGTAGATGGTCGACAACATCACTTATAATAATTCCAGCTGGTTAGGTGGATTTTATATTGGTTATGTTCGAATGGTATCGATTTTTACAAAAATATCTGATGTGATGGCTATAAGACCAATCTATACCCTTTCCAATGCGTTAAAGTGGCTATTGCGATACACACTATCTTTTTTGTTTTTGTTCTCTCTTGCAACTTTTCGAGCCAAAGCTATTAACAAAATTAAATAGGGCATTAGGTCCGTATATAACCCTAGCCTAGGCTAACCTTCTCATAACCATTAACTTGTTTGTGAGAGCTTTTATTTTTTAAATGAATGGAAGGATCTATGGTTTTAAGTCGTATTCGAACAGCTGGAGCAACTCAACACAGCCCGGCCATAGGATTAAGCTCATAAAAGTTGTTCAAACACTTTTTCGCATTGAATTGAGCTTGAAAACTGCTATAATGGATTGAAAAATATGTACGACACCTTAATTCATTGTCTCCCACGCGTCCCCAGCTACCAGATGACGGAGAAGAAAAGTCGTAATTTAAAAATTCCTATTAATTTATGACAGACAAACAAATGAATGCCGGCGCGTTCACCGTCTAACACTGAACACGAGTTGACATTACCATACCATCTCTAGTAGGTAGTCATTACTACAGCCAAATCATGTGCACAGATAAAGCGTCAACAAATTTAATTGTATTTGTTGGCAGTAAAATTAAAACAAGACCAACGACTTTTGTAGTGTTAAGTAAAACACTGATTAAATTATTATTATTAAAACAAACACACTCACGAACTGGTTTATTTCGTTTTGCTCTCAATCCACACTCTCATCGTTAGTCGGGTTTTTTCCTTCCTGATTCATTACGATCTTGTTGAGGAAAATTACTTGACTTTTCATTGCGTTCGCTATTCATCACATATTACTATAACCTTGAATCAAACTTGGTAATGGAAATGTAAGTGCGTAAGATATACACTGTACACACGCATGTCAATGTGAAAAGAAATCGAATGATGTACCTGCCCCGACATCAGATCGCAGCTTGTCGCTTTTTGATGGCTAAAAAAAATTAACTCAACATTTCCAAAGTAAATAAAAAGGTTATTAGCATTTGACAAAGCTGTATATATACGATAAGCTGAACTCTTTTGGGTATTGCGCAGTTTGTTGCGGCGCGGCGTATCATCGTTCAATTTGAAGGTGAATTCGCTCGTAAGATTCGACCAAACGACCGATTACACTTACGTTTCAACGTTATTCTCAGGCTCTCCATATTCACATACATGCGCGAACAGTACAAAGGCCTCGGATGTAAATAAACTTTTTGCGGGGCCATTGTACTATGCAAAAAAAAAAAAAACACTCATAATATAACTAAATTTCCCTCTGTAAATTCGGTTCTAAATCTGCAATTAAAATTGTACATAAAAAAGAGTTCTTCTACCGTGTGGGGCTTTCGGGGTTTCATTTTATACCCATGGGAAGCATGTCATTATTCGGACATGAGAGTTCCATAGAAAGCCTTAGACACAATTAACTTTAAATGGGACAGATTGCTTAAAATAAAAGTACGTATTCGTAGAAGAATAATTTGAGATTCGACTTGCTGCTAATTAATTACTTCAGATTTGTTTTTGGCATGCGAAGTCAATCGTATAGATACAAATCAAAGTTTCAGTGCCATGAGGAAACATTAACCATTAATGGTTGTGTAAGACTTCCAAAAATATCTTGCAGAGAAATACGAAGGCTTGTGCTCTGTGTATAATCGATAAACATAAAAAGCTATTTTTGGCACTGTATGTGCGTTTATTCTGAGCTGATATGATTCATCTCGTTTGAACTTTAAGTATGGATTCGATTCCATTTGAATTTTCAATGTTTACTGTCTGGTAATTATTTTGAAAATACAACTTTACAACACAGAACTGTTATCATTGAATCAAGTTTATGCAAAAAAAAAATGCTGTAATTCGTGTGGAAAGGATTTGGAAATATGTAAATCTATGATACGTTGAAGACTTTAAAACAAAATGTGTTTCGAGTTAAAGTGCACTCGATGCCATTCATTTTGGTATACAACACCATTAGAATATTCTCAACGGGAACATGGAGTCCCAGCTTGTTCCTGAGGTCGGATTAATTATCGAACAGACCATAGGCTTAACATAACCCAAAAAACCTCAAAAGCCTTAAATCGCAGAAACGGGATGACCGACTGGTCCATTTCTGAAGATAACACGATCACCTATTTGGCAATCTTTTATTTGGCCAGCTGTGTCGCATGTGGTGCCGTATTGTAAAAACCATTATGTGTTCTATATGGGCCGATGACCTTGTTGTAAGCAATAAAATAATATCTCGTCTAGGCGAGTAGAAAATCAACCAATGTGGACTGTGTAACTAAAATTGGCAGTTGGCCAAAGTCCGAGATGACTGAAGACATTTTTTAGCTGATGCTCTGGGTTTACCCTGAACTTGGCTTCGAGTTGGTGCCTTGACTGCTAACCAACATTAGCTTTGTTAAAAAATTAATATTATTGTACAAACATAACTGTAGTTTCCTATTATGTACTTTTTCTTGAACTATATTATGTATCTAATTTGTACTCTCTCTCATTTGCCGTATTAATAAAGTTTTAGGATTTGTATAGCACTCAAACGAAGCGGTTGATCTTTCCTTTTATAATAGGCTTTATCTTCGAGAATTCTTTGCGAGAGCTATCCCGGTCGAGCACTACGTGTTCCAATTTCGAATTCAAAGTACATAGTTCAACTCTTATATGTGAGGCCCACAGCTATCAACGTGTTGGATTGGGTCGTTCTTAATTGCCTTCACTTCCTTCTTTCGCATATTTCAGCATAATCCATAAAACATGGGATAACATGTTGCTTATTTGCAACTGCGGTAATAACAGGCGGTCAGTAGGAGGATGCGTTTAACAGGCCCGTTGCCGCATTTTGAAAGAATAGGGTTCGACTCTGTGTGATAATTGCCTATATTTTTTCAAGGAACTACCCTACTACTTGAACTACTGTTACTGTAAGAAATATCCCTAAAACTTTTAAACGTTGACATTAAGTTCATCACCGCCTTCAGCTAATTGTGCATCCATAATGTATTAACAAATTCATTTTCTTTTTTTTAATATGTAGTCTGAAAAAAAAAATTAATGAGTTTGCTGACATTAAGAAATGTGAACAAACCCTTAACGACTATATTGAAATTTACGGAGATTTAAAAATTGCGTCATTCAAACTGCAAGGTGACTGACATTCATACATGTTGCCGTTTTGTTATAATCGTAATTAATTTATTGTCAAATATTAAAGCTTTTAATATGAAATGAATGAAAAAAAAAAAAACAATATAATGCACAACAAATTATTTTCGCAACTGGTCAAGGACAAAAAAGTCGCCACAATCCCGCCTGTTGAATTATCTAATCTTTAGATAGCAAACGCCCCTTTATATTTATCGAAAAATAGATTTATATAAAGAAGGCATACCTACGCAACGCATATACCTATCCTATATAGAAACCGTGTATACCGAAATAGATTACCCAGACGAGAACTATTTAAAGGGTGTTTAAAAATAATATCTCTCCCTTTGCGTAAAATCAACAGTATATGATGATCTATTGAAAAAACTAAATTTATATCCTACATGGAGTATATATAAATTCCAGAAGT
The DNA here is from genome assembly GCA_949372485.1 of Cheilosia soror. Taxonomy (NCBI): domain Eukaryota; kingdom Metazoa; phylum Arthropoda; class Insecta; order Diptera; family Syrphidae; genus Cheilosia; species Cheilosia soror. The sequence goes on along the minus strand of OX443562.1, from coordinate 112,819,584 downwards.
GTTGCTTTGAATAGACACGATGCCGGAACATACTTACAAATTTATTTGTTTATGGAAATTATGAAAAATGTACCTGAAAAGAAGGAAACACAAATTAGGAAAAATGTTAAAAAAAAAATATACATTAATTAAGAGGAAAGAAAGTTTATATATACAATAACCGCATTAATATCAAATTGTAGTCAAAGTGGCCTTTAAGTATTTTGGAAAGAATATAGATTATGCAAAAAGTTGCATAAACATAAACAAACGTGTTGCTGTCATATCAACAGTCACTATTTACATACATTTACATATGTATATGTATTTTTTTAGAAATTGCACTAATATTTTAGAGAACCAAACTAAAACCAACGTTTTTGTTTCGATATTCATTCCTATCTTATTTTATGGCAAGTTTTGGCAGGCCAGGCAAATATTTAGCTTTCTCTAAAATATACTCTACAGCTGCTGAACTATCCTATAATGAGTTCGAACACATGGTCGCGTTTCATTTTATGATAGATAACGATATTTATAGTATTGTAGAGGAGGAAACATGACAGAAGATTGAGGATATTCTTTCAAGCTTTTGCTCACTCCAAATAGAAAGCTGGTGACTTGAAATCCTGGATTTGATGAAGTACCTACTATTGGACGAGAGTCCTAGAGAAGAGGTAGATAGAGCTCCTAAAATCTATACTACGAGCATGGTAAGTACACATGCTTTCTTGTCATTTAACAGATATGTCGGAGTGGGCAAAGCATGGACGGGTTTTCATTCGATATTTCAACAATATCCTAAGCACATTAAAACTGCACTCAATCTGTATAGATTTCTTCAGGCATTGCATGCGGAGCAACATTTATGGTTGTTAGTTCATCCCAATCGGATTTCGGCAAGGAGAGGCGAGATCATGCGACTTCTTCAATCTCGTACTGGAGCAGATAGAGCGCAGGGCAGGTGTCAACAGGGAAGCCACTATCTTCAACAGATCCGTCCAGCTGCTGGGCTATGCGGACGATATAAACATCATCGGTCGCTCCCAGCGTGCCGTAATAGAAGCGTTCACGGCGATTGAAGAACAGGCGAAATCAGTTCGCCTTGAAGTAAATGAGGACAAGACTAAGTACATGCTATCAACAAACAAACAAGCAGCTGTCCACCGCCTAGGACAACACGTCACTATTGATAGCAACAACTTCGAGGTAGTTAAGGAGTTCACTTACCTCGGAGTAAACATGAACTCCACGAATGACACCCTAGTGAATATCCGGCGAAGAATTATTATTAATAAGAATAACTGGGTTCAAAGCTCCTAACTCAAATTACGAAATGTGCGCTCTACAAAACCCTTATCCTGCCAGTTCTGCTTTATGCCGCCGAGTGCTGGACGATAAGCAAGAAGGGAGAGCTGATAATGGGCTCCTTCGAAAGAAAAATACTTCGGCGGATTTTTGGTCCTGTGTGCGAGGTGGGCGAATGGAGGAGAAGATACAACCGCGAACTCTATGAGCTGTACCAAGAGGTGGATGTATGTAGTCCAAAAAGCCAAAACACGCCCACTACATTGGCTCGGCCACATCGAGCGAATGGACAATAATGCTCCTGCTAAGAGGATCGTCGAATCCCCAGCCCCCAGGTATGAGAAGATAAAGAAGACCGAACCTCCGTTTCAAAGACCAAGCCATCGCGGATGCCAGAGCGCTTGGTCTCGACAACTGGAAGCAGCGTGCCCGGGATCGTAGAGGACGGAAGGCTGCGTCTCAGGCAGAGACTCTCCACGGGTGGGGAGCCCGATAAGTAAGTACGTAAAGTAAGTATAAGTTCATCCCAATCGGCCGAAATTCGAATTTAAAGTTTAGTGGAAGAAAATGTCAAGCGAATATTGACGAACGGAACTGAATCTCTGCTTATCACTAGTTTTATCTTGCTTCATGATTACAGCAAAACCATCGGTCTCAAAAACCCTATAGGCTCTGTGATATTTCACTGGAAAATTATGAAACAGCTGAATCCACTCAAGACAAGAGTCCAAACTTGAGCCCAGTTACTATAGCATTTTGATACCAATCGCTTGTTTATGAATAAAGGCTGGGATCTTTATTGTAGTACCTGCCTAGTGTGCTGAAGCGGATATTCTTTGTTAACTAAGACTTTTAAATTTCAGCCAGAAAGTACCTTCGAATCGTTTTCACAGCAAAACACCGTCAATAGGGCATGTTTTTTTTTACCGTATGGGCACACTTAGGTCCCAAAAGAGCAAAAACAAAAAGGATATCCCAAATTCAACCAAACGGGTTATTAATATTCCATTTACATGCCCAACAGAGCAATAACAAATTGACAAGCTTTTCTTTCCTGTCCATTTGATTGCATGCATAAATGTTTAGAATACACAAAAAACATGCAATCCCAGCAGTAAACCGACGACAATAACGTCAACAACCAAATCCGCTCCTCCTTTGCTTCTCCAATTTAACTCAATAGGTACCTCGTGTCTGATGTGCGCACAACCTCAAGCGGAAAAAACACTTTGACATGAAATATTAAGTATAAGAAACACGAGTGTCCCATAGCGACTATAAGAGTATCCGTAAGATACTTATCGAGTGGACAATTACAACCACCACCATCGACGTACTTGAATATAGGAATACTCTCAGTGAAGGTCGTCCCGATACACAATTCAATTCACCAAACCAAGGAGCCACAGTGTACGTACATATGGCACGAAATTGATTTTTCCTTAAGCGACAAGACAACAGCGAATGATGGGTGAAATAGGAAACGTGTGCAAAGCACAACAAAAGCAAAAATATAAAAAGTTCGACTAACAACAAACAATAATGATGATAATGTTAACAATGCTCGCGCTATTTGCACAAGGTAATGGACTAAGATTCTAACGAGGAGAAGTTGGGGAATTCTGAAGAGGTTCCACACAGTTTGCTCGACTATAGAGGAGTAGGTATCGTTCGTTTACTCACCGCGGGCCAAACGGGTGGTGGTGGCGGTGGCCTCTTGAGTAACGCGCATTGTTGTAGAACGAATTGCTTTGCTTTTGCGAAAATTTTATTTATTAATTACAGTTTGGCGTCTTTCGCTCTCTTTTACGCGAAGGTGGTGGCTGTGGTTGTGGTTGCCTATTGTTTGAACTGTAAAGAGGAAGTATGCCATCTTATAAGGCTCACCAACTAACGCACACAAGAGGTATGTGTTTCTGTTTTGACGCTAAGGCTCAGGCAACCGACAGCCGGTAGTGGATCAGTGTTTGAATTGCACTTTCAGTTGATTTTTGTCGCGTGTCCCCACGCTCTGTGGTAATTGTATACGCGATGAGTGTTATTGTTATACATTTTCATTCCTCTACAGTTTATTGTTTTTGTCTGTTACGGTATACTCTCGTCTGTCTCGTATAAAAAGAAAAAAAGGTAGAGAAAGACCGACTTTCACTTTTTCTTGAGGAATTTTCGAGGGAAGAAAAAAATCAAGCATAGGTATTATATATACACGACCTTACCGGGACAGGAATAATTATCACATCACAATCAGTCATTGGATACTTCAAGGCAATTGTATGCTGTGGAGTCAAATTTAATACTTCGTTGAGTCCAAGCCAAAGGAAAGTCATTGAAAATAAATGGAAAGTAAATTATTCAAAAAAATACACTATACACCTTGGTGCCCGAATCTCGTTTTTCTTTTCACAAATTGGGAAAGAAATACCCACACTGAGTGACTCCGAGAGTTCCGCTTTCGGAACATTGTGCAGGAAGTAGACTGAATGGTTTCTGGGCAACGTTCCGTCTTGTTGGTGACCTATTTGCAAGGTGAAATCTTTAAATTAAAAGCCTTGAAGCATATGCTTTTTTTTAAGAGTTTATTGCTAGATGTTGCGACATATAAAAATTATACATACTTAATATCAAGAGGTGGTTTTACATACATACAAAGATTCGCTGTTTTTGGAGAAAAACTGTGTAGGGGAGTGTGGGGCACCTTTAAAAGGCATAATTTCATTTGAAACCGTATAAAGGTACGTTTTTTGAGAAATATGAAAAAGGGCAGCTGCAATGATGATTTTTGTCTTTGATTTTTAAAATTTTCTGTTGGGTTAATAAAATAACTTATTTTTGTTTTTACAAAGTTTCTTCAGTCATTTGTAAAATATTTCAGTAATTTGTGAATTCGTTTTTGATTTTTTTTTATTTAAAAAAAATATAGTTCATTTATTTAATTAAAAAAAAATACAAAGCTTGCAGTAACTTATTTATTGCAATTACATAATACACACTGCCTTTCAAAAGTGTCCCAGCCTAGTACAAAACTTCCTCGACTTCGTTTTTAAATGAAAATAAATTATCCACCTTTTACTTAATTTACGTAGTTATTTTGTCCAAATCAAAGTTTATTTCCATTTCTCAAAGTGGGTATACACTATACAGTCAAACTTCCATTACTCGAACTTCTTTAAGTCGAATTTCTCTATTACTAGAAGTTTTATTGAGAACTCTGCGCTTTCTACTTTTCAACTTTTGGCCTCAATAACTCGAAGTTTATATAACTCGAATTTATTTTCTTACATTTTGAGAGTTTGACTTATGGAAGTTCCACTGTACTACATACTTTACCAATAATTTAAAAGCATAGGATTTTCTGAGACCCAAAGGAAAAAGTGTTGTAAGGTGCCACACTCTCCCCTAAGATCTTTAGGATATCCTATTTACTATTATGTCAAACCGGTCTCCAAAAAACCAAGCTATTAACTTATACATATACCTACTTACGGGTTTTCAATAAGAGCTCTACCAAAGTTTTTTTTAAATAAAACAAAAACGGTTTTGGATATCAATGAAATTCTTTATTCTTGTGAAAGTACGTTCGATGCCATTATGTATGGAATGGAACTCGATTTCTTTTGCATGGCCACCACAGGCACGCTTGCAGAAGTCCAGACGCTGAAAACAATTTTCGACGGTTTTCAAGCACAAATCGGCCGATACTGCTGCAATTTCACGTTCGATATTCGTACGAAGTTCATCAATCGTCGCTGGCTTGTTGGCATAGACCATAGACTTGACGTAGCGCACGACCGAGGCGGCCAAGCGACTGGACCATTTCGTGAGATAACACGTTCTCCAAACTTGGTTTCCAATAAATTGATTGTGACATTCGCTGTGTGGCTTGTGGCGCCGTCCTGTTGGAACCACATGTCCTCCAAGTCCATATCATCCAATTGGGGCCAAAAATATTCGGTTATCATTGAACGGTAGCGATTCCATTCACAGTAACGTGCCGGTCTTGATCATCACGGAAGAAGTACGGCCCAATGACGCCGCCGGCCCATAAACCACACCAAACCGTAATTTTTTCGGGATGCAATGATGACTCATGGAGTACGTGTGGATTGCTGCCTGAAAAATACCGCATATTTTGTTTATTGACGAAGCCATTCAGCCAGAAATGAGCCTCATCGCTGAAGATGATTTTTTGATGAAAATCCGAATCATTTTCAAGTTGTTGTTGCTTCTGGTGGTCAAGCGGCTTCAGTTCTTGCGTCAATTTAATCTTGTAAGGATGTAGGCCAAGATCTTTTCGCAAAATTCGCCACAACGACGTCACAGAGATGCCCAACGCTTGAGAACGACGTGTGAGAGACACATTTGGGCTTTCTTCAACTGAAGAAAGCAGCGGCAGCAATATTCTCTACACTACGGGCACTTCTTTGTCTCACTGGCACGGGAACATTTTGTACTGTGCCTGTGGATTCAAATTTTTCCACTAGACGCTCAATTGTTGATCTGCTAGGACGATTATGCCGACCATAAATTGGATGTAGCGCTCTTAACGTTGAGGCCACTGACTCCGAATTTCGGTAGTAAATTTTAATAATTTCGACTCGTTGTTGGCTCGTATATCTTTCCATCATGAAATGGCAAACCTTACTGGAGAGAAATGTCAAAAGAGCGGCAAGAAATTCGGCGTCGTCATTCTCATCTAAGAAATTACAATAAGCCCATTAAGTCATAATGCCCATCTACGACTAAATACACCAAGCTTCCGAAATATGTATGTACTCATATGCAAACAAATTTTAAATAACAAAAGCATTAACAACTTCGATTCTATTTTCATATCCCCTTACTTTAAAAAGAATTTAAAAATTTTCCACAACTTTGAACTCATATCTTATCGGTCAGGTAGGTGATATTCAAACGTTACCTACCTATCACTATCACCGAAAATTCAAAAATAATTCGTGTGAAATTTTCAAGCCGTGATAATAAACGTGATATATTTGTGTTTATTTAAAAAATAAACATGTATCCACACCACTTAAATACATGAAATTCTTGTTTGCTTCTTGTCAGTAAATGTTTTTGACCAAATCCAGTATTTCTCTGATAAAATATTTGTATTGATAAAATCGTATCAATAGAGCTCCTGGACTTTATCGGAAAAAATGTCAATAGTAAAACTATACATTTTTGTTTTGTTATCTTTAATCAGTGTTTACTTGGAAAAGTAAATCGTCCACCCTCCATACGCTGCTATATTGACAGTTTAGTTTACATATTTTGCAAATTCATTTAAATAGTAAAACTTGTTTTGCGGTTGAGAAATCTTCAAGTTTAATGTGGTTTCGGAGGTGTGTAATTGGAATTCGTGTTTAGACAGGTTTATATACTCGATGAGGAGGTATGCTCTGCTTTTATCTGCCGCGTGTAGGTACTATAGTAGGTATACGACTGGGTAAGTAATTTCCAACAATAGTGGTTATTTTATTGGTTTTTAAAAAAAAAGTGGTAACAATTGTTTGATAAATGCTTACACATGCACATAATGTATTCAGATAATTTAATAGATATTAACAAATAATTATGTATCTAAGATAGATCAAATTGCTGTTAAGTCTGCTGTTAACAAATAATTATATGACTCATTCGCTATACAGATGGCTAGGATCTAAAACGACAGTTTTGCTCTTTTCTAATTAAGTCAAACTACCTGTAGCCGTAGAGCTTGGAGGGTTTGCTGTTAGCACTGTCTGCAAAGCATGTCAGTGGAAACGGTGATAAGAATTAATCAAGGATGATTGAGGATCTTGTAAAGGATCGTTAAACGGAGTTTATCGAGAGTCGATCGTCGATTTTTGCGAGTCTTTATCAAGATCGACATTTGTCGATTGAAAAGCAATCGTTCATTGTCGTTTATATTTTATCGACTTGCTGTGTGCATTGAAAGACTAAAGTTTGAGGTGAAACTTCTTATGAGTTGGGTAATAATTCCGAAATCCGATGAACCGACAGTTTGACAGTATCGCTCGTCATAGAAAAGTCCCTTTGCTATCGTTTTCATCCGCGAATTCCTACGATATATTTAAAGAATCTTACCACAAATAATATTTTGTTTGTAATTATTGTATATCACTTTTAAGTCTCCCCGGAAAAGTCTTTGCCAAGGTGCTGGAAACGCGTTGCAGAGCTGTGGTCGAGGCACGATTAGGAGATGAGCAGTGCGGCTTTCGTCCTGGCAGAAGCACACCCAACCAGTTATTCACTCTCAGAATGGTACTTGAGAAGGCATGGGAGTATGCTACACCTGTTTACGCTTGCTTCGTAGATTTGGAGAAAGCATACGACCGAGTCCCTCGAGGGAAACTCTGGAGTGTATTACAGCAGTATGGAATTGATGGTTCTCTCTTGAGAGCCATTCAATCTCTTCACACAAACTGTAAAAGCTGTGTTCGGGTAAACGGCGTTAAATCAATACCTTTCACCGTGGGCGTTGGATTTCGCCAGGGGTGCGTCTTGTCGCCTCTCCTTTTCATTACTTATATGGACTGGATGTTACAGCGCAGTCTTGGCGAAGAACGTTTCGAATTGGGAGATCTGAGTATAAGTCATTTGCTCTTCGCTGATGACTTGGTCATCCTTGGGTCCTCTCAGACTGAACTTCAGCGCGCACTCGATCGGTTTGTAGCCGTTTGTGTTGAAGCTGAGATGAAGGTAAATGTGAACAAATCTGAAGTGATGGTCGTCTCTAGACCGATTTTGAGACAGCTTGGTCATTCTGTTATCAGGAGGACTGAAGTTGGTGTCAAAGCTAAGTTGTCAGTTTTTAATTCAGGCTGGATCGATTTTGAGACAGCTTGGTCATTCTGTTATCAGGAGGACTGAAGTTGGTGTCAAAGCTAAGTTGTCAGTTTTTAATTCGGTGTTTGTTCCAACTCTTACCTATGGTCATGAGGTTTGGGTAATGACTGAAAGAATAAGATCGCGAATAGCAGCTGCCGAAAAGAGATTTCTCCGCTGTATTGCTGGTGTGACCCGTAGAGATCGCATTAGAAATACCAGAATACGTGAGGAACTCAATGTCGAGCAGCTACTTCTCCGGACGGAGCGGTCCATGCTTCGGTGGTTTGGTCATGTTAAACGTATGTCCCCGACCAGGATCTCACGACGCGCTATGGAATCCGTACCATCGGGCAGGCGTCCCCTAGGTAGACCCAGGATGAGATGGTTAGATCAAATTCATAATCTCTCCTCTACCCGTATGGAATTGCCCTTGATGATTTGGAGTCGATGGCGGAGGATCGAGAGCTATGGAGGGTCCACTTGGGTAACCTACACCCGCGACCCACTTAATGGATAAGCGGGCCATTAAAAATGTATGTAAGTATTATTGTTAGTCTTGTTGTTTTATTAAATGTGCCCCAGTAGTTTGATTGCTCTGAAATTAGATTATCCTATCCTTACTTTCAAAGCTCTCAAGTTCAGTCATTGGCATACCTTAAAATGTAAGCTATGAGAATGCCACGCCACGACGTTACTCAAAATGAATCATTCAAATATATAAGTGACAAAGAATGTTTGTTTGTCATCGATATACAGTAATGCACCCTTCTACTTGTAAACAATTTAGTTTTTGAAAATTAAATAGATTTCGTCTCTAGGTCAAGAAACTTTTGCCATCAATAACTACATACATACAAGCTAAAAATATGTAGACTAAATATTAGTAAAATATTTTTCCAAAAACATGCCAACATCTAGCAACTGCAAACTTTGACAGGGCGCATTCCACCGCACCGCAGCCATCTGCTGATTCAGCTTGAAAATCAGCATGTTTGCCAAAAATGATTGAGACATTACCTACTAATTAGCAAAATCAAAATGTTCATTTATTTATAGACCGCGCTAGCAATGCCAATTTATGATTATCACTAAAAATAGACCAAGCACATCCCGAAAAATGATAAATCGAGCACGTTTCGTCATTAGAGGGGCGTTGATGTTCTCGCATTAGCGTAATGTTCAATTGGATTTTCTTCTTTTTTTTTATTTATTTTTTTTTAAGAATAATCAAGTATTTACCAAAATGAGACATGATTTTTCATTTTTACAAGCACGTGTCTACAATTATAGTTTAGAGGGGTTCAGGTTATCGAGTCTACAAGTAGAAAAACGTTTTGAAAAGTCAAAGCACGTGAAGCTCTTGAAACCATTCTGCGAAGATTATTATATATTTCATTATGTTTATGGCCCAAACTGAATTACCTTGAGTTGGCAACGAGGAAGTTTACTTTGTGCCAAAGTACTTGGAATAATAATCTCGTATTGATTTTGTTATGAGACAACATGGGGCGAAATGAAATAAAGTGAATATAATGGACATTTTTATTTGAAGACTGTGGGCGATGGTATTACATCACATCATCTATTGATGAAGTATGTAGCGTAAATGTTAATCGGGTAGATGATGACAGTTATCGCACTTAAAAAAGGTTACTGGGATTTTGTATGCATATACATATATACATACTATAGAAATAAAAATAAAAACAGGATGACCAAATTGATACCCACAATCTTTTATCGCTTTCAAAACTGCCTATGACAGCACCCTTAGAGAAGAGCTTTAGTCATTTCTTGTTTTGACGAGCTCGTCGTCGTTCACCTGTGATGACTGCTGTGCTCTGTCATAAGACTTCTTTGATATCATACCTGATAATTATGATATCTCTGCGAAAAATTACATTTAAGTCTGTTGAACCCATTATACATCAATATCAATATTGCTTCTTTTTGCTGAGGGCACATTTTTGTAAGGGAGACTCCAAACCGAGCTCTGTATACACAAACACACAAGTACTGGCCTTAATCTCCAAAGCACAGGCTCTATCGTAGGCGAGATTTCTTCCATAGAGGATATTCCTTTTAAAGTTGCAGGTTTGGAAGAAAATTCAACGACGAACTATATGATACAGCGACATCGACCCGGCATTAAATCTTTTAGACGACAACGGCATGTAGAGTAAATGGACATTAAACAGCTCATAAGTCGCAGAGCCTTCCAAAAAAAGTAAGACCTTGTTTAAGGTCAAATGCGCTAAAAATTAATTATCTTATTCAGCAAATTTTCTAAAAGTCAAAGTAGAACACCTATCAGAATTTTGGTTATTGTCTAGTCTCTAGTGTAGTAGGTATTCATCCAACTGGCTTCGTATCTTCCAAAATCTTTTGATAGTGTTATAGGTGGGAGTTTATGTTGCATTTTCTCTGCAGAAGGGGTATTAGTAGTGGCTTATTCAAGACAAACTACAAGCCCATAAGTTATTAGATGCAATGAGCTGTACTAGGTCAGATAAATTTGGTATCTATTCCATTGATATTCGACAGAGATCCAACATTGTGTTGTGATGGCGCTGGGATTCAATACAGACTTAAACCTCTTCCATAATATATGAATAATGTAAAGGTATATATTATGTACTTCCATTGAATTGTAACCAATTTTGTTAAGAGGGGTGAACAGATGTTACAAAACAAAAAAAAAATGCATACTTTCGTAAAAAAATTCGACTTGTTAAATGCAATTTGTAATTTGTTTTTGGTTCGAGTTATTAAAGTTCGAGTGAAAGACGTTGTGTACTCAAGAAGCTGCATGCAACACTGATCAAATCAAAAATGGTTCTTCGCAGAGGATGTATTCTATGTATAACTTGCATAGCACTTTTTCTGCCAGGTGTCATGGATGAGTTCAGTTTAAAGATATTACAGCTATAATAATTGAATGTCGAATGCAGATAAATTGTTCACAAATTCGTGTTTCTCCGTAAATTTGCGAATACAATCAAACCACCTACCCGCCTCACAGCGACCTTGACTGTTGCTCCCCAATACCAACACGGAAAACTGTTGAACAAACCATTTTTTTGGAGGAACACCTCACACCAGCGGTACGATTTCAACATACCTCCATACAATTCGAATTCAGCACAACTACACCAGTTTCAGATTTAAATGGATTTTCTTATTTTTTTCTCCCAACCGTAAAACGTAATAAAAGAAAACCAACCCAATTAAGAGCTCCTACTCTTCACCATTGACACGAGCATTTTTATTTCCACGCAAAATGTCGCGCAGCACTCATCATTGTCTGGCTCCACTGGACAGTAAACTAATTGCCACCAAGTTGACATACTTTTTGTTGTTGTAACCGTATAACCTTTTGGTATAATAGATCATATCATACTATACCAACATAGGTAATTAGGCGCGTGGATTGACGGAATTTGTAAAATAAGTACAAAAATTTAGCACCAATAGAAGAATAAACGAAAAGGCAAGTCTAGGCTAGTAATTTGAGAGCTCATCACTTAATCACAGCTACTATTATGTATAGTTGCGTCCTTGTCGATTGTCGATTTGCATGTGAGCACCTTTCCTTTAGGACACGATAAACGGCTGTGGCGCCAACATATCACGCACGCAAAGTAGAACGAATTGTTTTACACTGAAACTCATGATGTCATCAACACATGGAATGGGTGAAAGTCAAGTCATCTAGCTATCCCCCCGCACACTTTGGGGAAAAGTGGAAATTATTTACAGTCCAATATGAAGGCATGTACTTACTATATAGATATGTACATATGTATATCCAACTTTAACTGGTTAGCGTTAGCCACATTCGTCCTTGAAATTTCAAATGCAGTTTGTAAATTTATTTAAAAAGCCGTCACACACACTTAGAGAATGTACCTAGTTGAACGCGTGGACACAACAGAAATAGGAAGGAGAGTACACAAAGCACACGCCACAGTGGAGTTCAAGGCAATCATGAAATGGTGTTCAGAATATTGTGTTGAATGTGAAATTAAAAAATCTAAATATTATTTTGAACGTCGTAGTTTCGACATAGGTAGGTAGGGTGGGTAGATAGTGAGGAGAATTATTTGCTTATGATAAATAATTTTGAGGAACTTATACGTGTTTTGGTTCGAAATGGCTACTGATGGGGTTGAAGAAAAGGATAATAAGTAATATCTCGAACATTATTATATTGACAGCTAAAAGTGAATTAAGAATCTAAACACAAATTGAACAGACGAATGACGGACGGGCTCGACTTAGCAAGGTCGGTTTAAATTTCTCCTCACTAAAACCAAATCAACAAAGCATTTTATTTATTTCAACCCTTCCTATGCACTCTACCTTTGTAAAACGTGTCCCTGTCCACAAATTTAATCTGCTCACATGTCCGAGTGCGAACCTTGTTAGTACGTTTGGCTAAATTAGATGCTTTTTTGTTATCTAAGGTTGTTTCAAAACAGCCAAATGAATTAATTCTTCAATAAAACCACTGGCTGACACACACTTGTACTTTTTATGGCTATGGAATCCGTACCATCGGGCAGGCGTCCTCTAGGTAGACCCAGGATGAGATTGGTTAGATCAAATTCATAATCTCTCCTCTACCCGTATGGGGATTGCCCTTGATGATTTGGAGTCGATGGCGGAGGATCGAGAGCTATGGAGGGTCCACTTAGGTAACCTACACCCGCGACCCACTTAATGGATAAGCGGGCCATTGAAAATGTATGTATGTATGTATCGAGGAAGGCCTCACAGATGCAAGCAGCTCTTTCCCGAATGGAAAGCTACTATCCAGAGTGGTCAGCTCAATACTTCTATATGCTGCACCGGTCTAGGCGGGGGCTCTAAAAACAAACGAAACAAGGAGAAAGCTCTCGTCAGCATACAAGTTCTGCGCAATACGAACAATAAGGGGATTTCGAACAATCTTGGATGAAGCAGCCTGCGTTATATCGGGAATGATCTTCATCGGCATTCTTGCCAGCGAGATGCAAAGGATCTACCTTAGGCAAACAGCCTAACAGAAGGGTCAAAGTAGAAGAGAGAGAGAAACATCGATGGCACTATGGGAAGCCAGGTGGGATAACATGGCAGATGGACCCACAAACTGTCGACTGCAACTACCACCTTACGCAGTTCTTATCGGGGCACGGCGGCTATCGAAAATACCTTCACAGACTTGGTCACTATAGCTCGCCTTTTTGTCCCGAATGCCCAGACGAAGAAGAAGATACGGAGCACGCAATGTTCCATTGTAGGCGCTTTGAGGAAATGGAATTGAGGGAATTCACCGTATTCGATTTCGATTTCAAAATTTTCGGAATTAAGACAAAGTGAAATTGTGATTTGGAAAAAATTTCGGAGTTTCCGAATCGCTCGAAATGCAGAACACTGAAAACGAATTCACTCGATTTGCAATTTCGATTTCACTAGATTTCTGGAACCTAGCTGTAAGAAGAGCCGAAATGGCGGACACAGAGGATCTAGCATGAGTTGCTAACCAACCCCGCAAAGTAATACCTAACGGCAGTCCCGCGGGGAGAGTAGTTGAAGGAAATAGGGTGTGGATTAGTACGTCAGGCGCACTCCTGGCATCGATTATTCACAATAAACTAAAAAAAAATGCAATTCCTTTACCTATTCATTTGCTTTACCCATATAATCTCATTAGACGTAGAGGCAGTTACTACTACTACTACTACTAGAGGCAGTTAATCCTCTTTAAATGCACAGCGAATACAGTTTTGCATTACTAGCCTAAAGCCCTGGTAGCTAGTGCTATTTTTTTTTTGTTGAATATGTAATTTAGTTATGTTTCAATAAAGTTATAATAATAATAATAATAATAATAAAGTTTTGCATTATAAAAAAAGCATTTGTATGTTGTATAGATAAACAAATAAATAAACCGTTGGCGTAAGAGGTCCATATAGCACCAGAGCAGTATAAAATTACTTGGAATCTTGTGCTTATAAGTATATTCACACGTTTGTCTTTAGTAACAAGGGATTTATGTAAATAGCCTCAATCCCCATGTATAACTATAGTGATTTTAATTGAATAGATAAAAGGCCCTGAAAAGTTGTCCATACAGCCCCAAGGCCGTTTAAAATTGAGAAATATAAAAATTGTCTCGCTGATGATAATAATAATTAATAACTTTTGTATAAAGAACTGGGACAGAATAGGATAACACAAAAAACTTAATGCTTGCCCAACTTTGAATTGGATATAGCGCCAGTGGCCATAGGTCACATGTGTGGGCGAAATCATTCATGGCCATCAATTAAATTACTATCATAAAAATTTCATGAACAGGTACTTAATTTTAATGAATTTCATTTCAAATACTAGCCAAGTATCCAGGTTATATAGATATTCCTCCGCAAACATCCTTACATATAATAAAATTGTAGGCATTTTCTTTGTCAGCTAAAAACTCGAAAACTACTGGACAGATTTCGATGAAACTTTTTTTAAATGTTCCTTAAGACTGTGAGACTGCTATAGGCTATGTCGTTTATAGCCACGTCCTTAGGAACAGTTTTTAGCCAAAATGTATTTTTTGAAGTGAAAATATATACATACACATATACCTTGCTACGAATGGATGTTTATACTTTTGCGATCGTCAAACAACCACATTCGATAAGGGTTGATTTGTTTTCGCAGTGAGTGCTATGGTCAGTTGTAAATTATGTAGGTATGTATATTATGATTGTATGTCCGATGAAGGATGGGGATGGGGTGAGTCGTGCGTGCTGCAGAATGGCATGGGGTATATTAATTATCTTCATAAGAGAAGAGACGTATAATACAAAACAGGTTTCATTATACCCTCCACAGGAAGGTATATTCACTTTGCCATTACGTTTGTAACGCCAAGAAGGATTCACCGGAGACCCTATAAAGTATATATATTCTGAATCAGGATCACATTCTGAATCGATTTAGCCATGTCCGTCTGTCTGTCTGTCTGTCTGTCTGTCTGTCTGTCTGTCTGTCTGTCCGTCTGTCTGTCTGTCTGTTGAAAGCACGATAGCGTCCAAAGCAATTGACCTAGGCGAATGAAATTTTGTGAGACGACTTCTTTTTACCGTCGTCAGGTTGGTATTGAAAATGAGCTATGTCGGTCAAGTAGTTCTGGTACCTCCCATACAAAACCACTATAAGACCCACGTCTCTCTCTGTCTGTTGAAATCACGATAGCGTCCGAACGAATCGACTTAGGCAACTGAAATTTTATGAGAGGTCTTATATTTATGGCCTTCAAGTTTGTATTAAAAATGGTCCATGTCGGTCAAGCAGTTCTGTTACCTCCCATACAAAACCGCTATTGAACACACGTCTCTCTCTGTCTGTTAAAGCACGATAGCGTCCAAACGACTTAACTTAGGTGAATGAAATTTTGTGAGAGGACTTTTTTTAACCGTCGTCAGGTTGGTATTGAAAATTGTCCATGTCGGTAAAGTAGTTTTGCTACCTACCATACAAAACTAATATTAGACACATACTAACACGCATGGCAAGCATTTTGCATGACTTTTATGCAGTGGAGGGTATCAAAGCATCGGCCAGGCCGATGATAACACTTTTACTTGTTTCAGAATTTCATTTGATATGTGGTATGGTAACTGTGTTGGGTTGGGGTAGGTAGTTGTTTGGATTCTATAGGAAGAGGGAAGCAAAGGAAAGGAAATGCAGTATATTAAACAAGTAGCAAGATCAATGAGAGGGAGGGCGATGCAGAGGGTGCACATTATATATCCAATGCATTACATCCATTATCGCATATCGCCACGCAACGCAGTAGGAATTTTATTCTGATATGACGTAACAGGGTAGGGTAGGGGTAGTTGTTTGGATTCCATAGTTCTACTTTGGGGTTGTTGTCGCACATCGAAAGCAATTTTTCTTGAACAGATAGGTACTGTGTATGAGTGACTTACTTCTGTCCAGCCAGTTTGTGAAATATACATACATATATTATCATAGTAAAGACGAAATCCGATTGTTAGATACATACTTGAATTGATATTGATTTTAGAAGTGAAATTGAATACATAGATACCTATTGATTTCTGAATTTAAACTTCATCAGCAAGGTAAGTCCGAAAAAATTAAGCTCTGATTTAAAAAAAAAAAATAGTTCAGACTATTCCTTCGCGAGATAAAAAACCGATTTTGCTGAAATTTTGTTGTGTTTGAGTGGGTCCCTGGATGGTTTAGATTCACAATTGGACCCGATAGGTGGCGCTGCAATTGGGTTCCAGGAAGTTTACTATTTTTTTTCATCTAAACGTTTGGACTGATTTTGATTATATTGTTTGTGTGTGAACAAAACAAAACAAGTGAGACACATAAATGTACTATTCAAATATGTATGTATATTGTTATTAGTTTAGGTGACTGAATTTATTTTGGTTGTTTTGCCGTAACAGAGTAGGGTTAGGGTAGTTGTTTGAATTCCATAGGAAAGAAAATGCAGTATTACAAACAAGTAGCAAGAGTATGGCGAGGGAGGGCGATGCAGAGGGTGCATATATCCAATACATTACATCCATTATCGATATCGCCACACAACGCAGTAGGAATTTCATTCTGATATGACGTATGCATTTTTTGAAGTGAAAATATATACATACACATATACCTTGCTACGAATGGATGTTTGTACTTTTGCGATCGTCAAACAAAAACAAAACAAGACTAGCATACGTATACTACACATTCGATAAGGGTTGATTTGTTTTCGCAGTGAGTGCTATGGTCAGTTGTATATTATGTAGGTATGTATATTATGATTGTATGTCCGATGAAGGATGGGGATGGGGTGAGGCGTGCGTGCTGCAGAATCGCATGGGGTATATTAATAATCTTTATAAGATAAGAGACGTATAATACAAAACAGGTTTCATTTCAGAATTTCATTCGATATGTGGTATGGTAACTGTGTTGGGTTGGGGTAGGTAGTTGTTTGGATTCCATATAGGAAGAGGGAAACAAACGAAAGGAAATTCAGTATTACAAATAAGTAGCAAGATCTAGGAGAGGGAGGAATTTTCTTTTTCTCCTAAAAGCGCTACTGGACAGATTTCAATGAATCACTCAAAAGTGTAATTTTAAATGAACCAAATATAATTTTGTGCGAGCGGGCAAGGCGAGCACGGGTCCAGCTAGTTGCGAATAAAATTGGTTCACAACCATACCGAGTGATCGCTTATACTATTTCAAACTACCTGAATGCATGATATATTTATATGCCTTCTCGTAGGCATTACGTTTCTAAATAAAACAGCACACATAATGTTTACCTGATAAGTTGCGTAAGGCAATAAAATTGGGTAAACACTACTCCTCCTCTATCAAACTCTATAACTATAATGTCTAATACACTATACACATTTATACGAGTAGTATGTGTATTTGAACTATTTTTCAGTTTTCCCTCTGTTGAATTGCTGGAATGAATGACAAGCATGTGATTACGTTTTTTATGATGGAAGATTAAAATTGAAAAAAAAAGAAGACACCGAAATACGCTAAGCCACTTGAAAGCATATACGTCACAAACGTTAGTAACATTTCTTCTTCTCTCTGCATTTCAAAAGTTTGACAATTAACCCAGTGCCACATTGCATCAACTTCTATCGTGCCTAATTCCATTGTTAATGCCTTATATCTAGCAACTTGTGTGTGTCGTCTTCTCTTTTTGAATTTTCTCCATTTTTTTTGTACTTTTAATGATTCGGCGAGTAAAGCGAAAAGATTGCGGTAATGAGGGCACCTTCTTTGAACCAAATCGGGACCGTACCTATACTGCTGTTCTGCGCGCTTTTTTGCTGCTTTCGGGTGACATTGAAATGGTCTCTTTTTAATTTTGGCATCGCCATAGATACACCAACCAAGTGAGATGGGCGAAACCACAGATATCTCGATTCTCGACTCACAAAACAGAATAAAATATATAAATAAATATAGCAGCAACATTCAGAGATAAATACAATTCACAGCTATAATAAGTCTTCTTTTAATGATGAAAAGAGTTAAGCGGGTCTGCGCGGTCAGTGGGGTAGTGCCTACACGCGCATTACTCGCTAGACTCTAGATAGCCGGCTGTCTGTCTGTCTACAGAGGAAGAAGATGTGTTTTTTTTTTGTGTCAGTGGATCTGTGCGAGATTATGTATGTACAGAGAGCAGCATAAATATTTGGTAATAATTAAAACGGTCTGGCGCTGCACATACAGGGGGAAAAATAACAGAGGCTTGAGACTTTACATCATCGTACCGCACAGTTGCGGTCAGCTTTTAATCGGAATTTTGTTTTACTTTTTGTTTTATTTCTCTGTGCGCGTTTTAAGTGTACATAGGTACTTAGATGTTTTTGGTTTAAACTAGATTATTTATTTTAAATGTGAGAGAAGATTAAAAATGTAATTTCCCAATGCCGCTGTCAGCTAGCTATTCAGAGCTTGGCCAATTAGTGTTGAATTAATTTGTTGTATTTTCATAAATGATTGCAGCTTATTGACAATCAATATTTTTTTAGGTCGCAGTTACTTATAATTGTAAAGAGATAATTAGCTGATCTTCTATTCTGAGAATAATTTTAAGTGTAGGTTAATTGGTATTTTTTTAGGGTTTCTTTGTAGAATGATTAAAGAAATCAATTAAAAATGTAAGTAAAAACTTCCTTCCCCCAAGAGAAGAGATGGTTCGATCAAGTCTGAAATCTTTACTCTTTCGATATGGGGATTGTCCCTGATAGTCCCTGAGTCGGTGGCGGAGGATCGAGACTCTTGTAATGGATAGACGTGACATAATGATAAAGACTCCTTATATTAGAGTACCAATACTTTAAAGTTGTAAAAATTTAGCCTTAACAAGTATCATTGCGTTGATGCAAAACAGCATGCAGCAATAAGAAAGAGGAAAAAGTTCGTACCTAATAGCGAAACTAATAAGAGCTATAAGGGCTTCTATGGTCTATCGCCAGGAATAGACAACCTGTTGCGCCACGGCAACTTGCTTTAACGGAATTGAGCGGAGTTCGTACAAGTAAATAAAACTACAAATGTTGTTTACTACGTTATACTATTTAATTGTTTAAGACAACTGTTAATTAAAGGTTGTTCCGCTGCGTCTTCGGTTAAAAGTGGACTGTGCTGCTATGTTTCTGCGTCCGCCCTTTTATACAGCTTCTCCTTATCACCAGTCACCACCAGTCCCATACGTTGTATAGTTTAATGGTATTAAGCACCTTATACCATGTCAGCGCCTTCCATATTTCATTCACTATGAATGCGCCGCCGCCAATAGCGCCGACGATAGCAATTATTGAGTACAAACTTGCCATCTGGTATCTAACTTCTTCTGTCGCCTGCCTTCTATGTTTGGCCCTTATAAATGAAACAATTGTGTCAAGTGGGCGACAAATTGATTATTTAATTGTTTGTTTGGGCGCTGCATATGGTTCCCAAAGTGATGGCAGTGGGCCACGATGCAACTCGATCCGTTGTTCTGATTATGACATGCGCTCGTAGTGATCGGTTTCGGTCTGCAACTTAGTGTCATATTGAATTTGGGTTAGTGGCCGTGGGTCGGAACTGCAACTTAATATTGTGTTGATTTGGGTTAATGGCAATGGGTCGGAACTGCAGCTTTGCTTTTGGGTTGATGGGTCAAAGCTACAACATAATATTGTGTTCTTTATTGTTGACATGAGACGGTGTCTGGTGGCATCGTATGACGATGACTTTGTTGTTTGATGTGGTCTTTCATGTTGCTATTCGCAACATCCTGCCCCCCGCGGCGCGAGGGTGATGATGATCATGAAAAGATAAAAAATGCAAGTGCGTTGGATTGTGTTGGAACATATTTTGTAGGAAAGACTTATGTGTATATACTAACTTAAAATCTCTAAATAGTATAGGAGTACTGTGATATTTCATGGTTCGATTGGTAGTTTGCATACCCTGGCGATTGGTCGGACATAGGTCCCCTTGGCTGTTTTCACTGTAACTACGCGTATTAGTCCATCCGCTCCAGGTTTTGTTTCGGTGATTCGTCCCAAAGGCCATAATGTTGGAGGCGATTGATCGTCCTTAATTAATACCAATTCGCCGATTTTTAGATTCGTTGAGGGGTTCAGCCACTTCGGTCGTTGCTGTAGTCGTGCTAGATATTCGGTTTTCCATATTTTCCAGAAATCTTGCATTATTTTCTGCATTAACTGCCACCGCGTCAATGAGTTTTCCTTAAACTCAGTGAAATCCTTCTCTGGCGTTGTGTTTAGAGCCGATCCGATAAGGAAATGTCCGGGAGTTAGAACCTGCAAGTCCTCGCAGTCCTCTGATAGTGGACATAATGGTCGTGAATTGAGACACGCTTCAATTTGTGTCAACGTCGTGCACATTTCTTCAAATGTCAATGTATAATTCCCCATGATCCGATGCAAGTGGAACTTTATTGATTTTACCCCTGCTTCCCACAATCCTCCAAAGTGTGGTGCTGACGGCGGGTTAAAATGCCAGGTGGTGCCATTCGCAATTAATTGATCGTTAATTTCGGTATTCCATTGCTTGGTCAATTGCTTCAGTTCGGCGGTCATCATATTCTTAGCTCCTACGAAGTTGGTTCCGCAATCGCTATACATATTTGCACAGATTCCTCTTCGTGCTACAAATCGTTTGAATGCTGCTAGAAATGCAGCTGCGCTATAGTCACTTACCAGTTCAATGTGAATAGCCTTGGTGCACAAACAGATAAATATTGAGATGTATGCTTTCAGTAGTTTGTTACATCGTCCCTTCCATGCCTTGACCTGTATCGGCCCCGCGAAATCCACACCGGAGTTGTAAAATGGCCGAGCCAATTGCACTCGCGCACTGGGTAATTGGCCCATTTGTTGCTGCTCAATGGTTGGTTTGTTTCTGAAGCACGTAATACAAGCGTGAATGCATTTCTTCACTCCAGTCTTCATTCTTTGAATCCAAAATCTTGTCCGAAGATAGGCCATCATTTGTTGTTGTCCTCCATGCATGGTTCGCATGTGTGCATCTCTGATTAGTAGTGTGGTAAGCGGATTTGTTGCAGGTAACAAAATTGGATGCCGTTGATCATATGGTAAGTCTGCATTATCTAACCGGCCACCTACTCGCAACACCCCATTCTCGTCGAGAAAGGGACTTAGTCGTTTTAACGTGCTCTTCTTATTCAGGGTGTTCTGGTCCGTTAAGTGTTTCACTTCTTCCTCAAAATGTTCCCTTTGCACGATTTTGATGATTCGAAGCATTGCCCCTTCCAGTTCCTTAATTGTCAGCTTGCCGGAGAGTTTCGGGATCCCCCTTTTGCAATTGTTGTTGAATCGAAAGCAATATGCGGTTACCCTAAGTAAACGTTGGAGTGATGAAAATCTATCCATTAACGCTATATCTTTTGTCCCTTGGATGTACATGCAGACTGAAAATATATTTCGGTTAGCATTGCATTTGTTAAGATGACTCACATATGAAGTTTCGGTTCTCTGTTTTAATAATGTCTTTTTGGTGCCCAGATCAGTGTCTCTAACTTCTTGGTCGATGTGCGTTTGAGCACTGAAATTTTCCAGGAATGATGGTCCATCCCACCACTGCCGGCATTCCATTAGTTGACTCGGAAAAACTCCCCTGGATGCGATGTCAGCTGGGTTTTCCTTTGATGGAACATACTTCCAATTCTGTACGTTCGTAAGACGTTGAATCTCTGCTACTCTATTTGCGACAAATGTCTCACGCTTATGAGGTGCATGTGTTATCCATGCCAATACAATCTGTGAGTCCGTCCAGGTAAATATTTGCAATTGTTCCAACTGAATCATCTTTACCACATGACTCATTAGTTTTGCTAGAAGTAGTGCGCCACATAATTCCAGCCGTGGCAAAGTTTCCCTTTTAACTGGTGCCACCTTCGTTTTTGAGATTATGAGGCTTGTTGTTACTATGCCGTGGGTCTTTGTGCGTAAATAGATTGCTGCGGCGTAGCCCTTTTCGGAGGCGTCACTGAATCCATGTAGTTGTACCTCTGATTGTTTAATTGTGTGGATCCATCGTGGAATTTGTAAGTTCTCTAGCTCCCGAAGTTCCGTACTAAACCTTTCCCATTTTGCTTTAATCTCTGCATCGACTTCGTCATCCCAATCGACTTGCTGTTTCCACATTTCTTGCATGAGCATTTTTGCTTTTATGATGCAAGGTGAAATCCAACCCATTGGATCATATATGCGTGCTATGTCTGACAAAATTGTACGTTTTGTACATGATTTGTGTTCAATCCGATTTAATTTGAACGTGAAAATATCCCGTGCTGGGTGCCACTGGATCCCTAGAGTTTTAATGCAGTCCTTTTCGTTGAAAGATAATGGCAACTCTAATTCACGGAACTCAGCTGGAATGGCTTCTAAGAATTCGTTGGAATTGCTGGCCCATTTGCGTAGAGGAAAACCTCCTAGCGACATCATTCTCATCAATTCTTCTCTCATACGATTTGCTTCGGGGATGGAATCTGCTCCGTGTATAACGTCATCCACATAGAAATTATTTTCGGCAATGGTTGCTGCCAATGGAAAATCGTTCCCTTCGTCTGCTGCCAGTTGACGTAGTGTTCTTATTGCCAAGAACGGCGCGGCTGCAGTGCCAAAAGTCACTGTCTTTAGACGAAATGTTTTTACTTCTTGATCTTCTCTTCTTCTCCATAAGATTAATTGGTACATAGCGTCTTGGTTAGCTATCCAAATCTGTCTATACATTTTATTGATGTCAGCCACAAACGCAACTCGATGCTTGCGAAAACGTAGTATGTGATCAATGATGTTGTCTTGCTGCTTCGGACCAGTCAGCAAATGATCGTTGAGCGATGATCCGTCCGATGTAGGACAGGATGCATCGAAAACAATGCGCAGTTTTGTCGTTGTACTTGATTCCTTCATCACAGCATGGTGTGGTAAATAGTAATGTTGATGCGCGTTAATCAATTGGACGTTAGGGACTTCTTCGATCTGGTCCAATTCAAAATACTCTTCCATACCCTGTTTATATTTGTGGGCGAAATCTGGATTTGTTTTGAAACGTTTTTCAAGTTGCAAAAATCTGGCTAAGGCTGAGTTGTATGATCTCCCCATTTGTGGACGACGTCCTTCCTTGAATGGCAGTGAGACCTTATATCTTCCGTCTAACAAGCGTTCATGTGTTTCGCAGAAATGGGACTCACAGTCTTCTTCCTCGCGGGTAAACACCAAATTTTGTGGGTCCTGTTCAATTTCCCAAAATCCTTGCAGGATCCCTTCCACGTTTTCTGTCTGTGTACAGAATGCATTCGTAACACGGTTGCCTTCAAAAACTGGGCCGATCAGTACCCATCCAAATACCGTTTGTTGTGCCATGGGTGTACCACATTTTCCTTTAATTAAACCTTGGAGCGAAATTTCTGGGTATACATCACTTCCTAACAATATGTCAATTTTGTTTGGTTGATTAAACTGGGGGTCAGCTAGTGCAAGTCCGGATATATGTGGCCACTCTGACTTATCCATTTTCTTGCTTGGAAGCCATGCTGTTAATCTAGGCAATACTAAAACCTGAATAGTAATGTCAAAATCATGGTTCATTAACGAATGTAGACTAACCAAAGCGCTCGCCTTTGAGCAACAACTATTCACTCCGCCGATTCCTCCAATCTCGGTTATTTGTTTTGTCTTCCTTAATTTCAACAATTGAATTGCAGATTCGGTTATGTACGACGCTTCAGATCCAGGATCCAGTAACGCGCGCAGTGTGATTAATTTACCTGACTGATCCATCGCGTTTACCAGCATCGTTGCCAAGAGAACTGTTGGTTGTTTCTTCTCCGGTCTTCCTCCTGTGGTCATTTGAATTTCTTCCATCACGTATGCGTTGCAGCTCTGTGATGTCGAAGGTTGAGGATCCCTTGGTCTCTGCATTTGTTGGCCATTCCTATTAGGCTGGTATGACGTATTGGACCCTCTGGCATTGTTTGCTTGGATGTGTAATAAAGTATGATGCTGTCCTTGGCATTCAGCACATTTGAAATGACTGGGACAACTATTTCTATCATGCCCTCTTGCCAGGCAATTAAAACACAAATGATGTTGACGTGTAATTTCTTGTCGTTTTTTTGGATCGGCTGCCAAGAATTTGCTGCATCGACGCATCGAGTGGGACCCGTTACACAGGGCACACGAATAGTAATCATTTTCCCTTGTATGCAAGGAAATTTTCTTTGCGCTTGGTCCTTGCCCAGTTTTGGCAATCTGACCAATGGCTTCCAGAGTTCTGTATCTGTTTGTAAGAAACTCTGTGAAATCCGCGAAATCAGGTAGTGCTTTGGAAGATCCAAGATGCTCTTCCCAAAGACCCTGAGTTTGCGACGGTAGTTTCTGTATCATTAGATGTATAATTATAGCATCCCATTGATGCACGGGTACTTCTAAATTCCTTAACGATTGGACGCATTCATTAGTGGTGTCCAATAACGCCTTAATACCCTTCACATCTTCGTTGTGTAACTTCGCTTGGTTGCAGAAGAGTCTCAGTTGACAATTGACTAGCAAGCGTTTGTGCTCGTATCGCGTAGTCAGAATTGTCCAAGCAGAATCATAATTCTTCTCATTGATGACCAAATGCTGCAGCAGCCGTGCGGCTTCGTCGCTGACATTTGCCTTTAAGTAGTGCAGTTTTTGCACCTTCGATAATGTGTTATTATCATGTACGATGCTCTTAAATAAATTGCTGAATTCTGGCCAGCTCTCATAATTGCCACCAAAACATGGTATTTTGATAGCTGGAAGCTTGAAATCGCTAGAAATGGTGGGACCCGCTGTTTCCTTGGACACATTGAGGGTATCAAGGGCCTCCTTTAATGTAGCCATATACTGAAAATACAATTCTTTCAGTGTCCCGAAGATTTCTTGTTCCAAATAGGAAGTCTTAACTTCACTTGATTCAGTGGATGCAACAATGAGCATATGGTGCCGTTTGGCACTGGCAAATATGTCCTCCAGCTCCTCCAATCGTGCTTGAAGAGCGAACCTTGATTGAGGAGTGACCTTAGTCTCGACATATTTGTCATATTCACCTTTCACTTCCCTTAAGAAATTTGTGACCGTTCCGCAGGCCGTAGTCAATTTTGTTTTACTCATTTTCCTATTCTACCTGATTTAGAGACCTTAATAGTTTTCTACTTTGCTTTCTAATATAATAAAGAAAATAAAAGTTCCAACGCACCTGATTTTCTCTTTGGTTTCACAGTATCTGCCGGTGGTCAAAATAGCTGCTTCCTCTTCAGTGGTTGTCAAATGGCTGCTTCTGATGTTCAGGTCTCACTTTGATTAAATTGTTCACAGGGATTGTCTTTCCCGATGTTGGATCACAACACCTTTTATTTCACGATACACAAACACAATCCTTGACGCAGGAGATCCGATTTTGGATCACAACACTGTTAACTTATAGTTCACGATACACAATCCTTGCCGAAGGAATCCGGCTCGAAGGACCAAATGTTGCGCCACGGCAACTTGCTTTAACGGAATTGAGCGGAGTTCGTACAAGTAAATAAAACTACAAATGTTGTTTACTACGTTATACTATTTAATTGTTTAAGACAACTGTTAATTAAAGGTTGTTCAGCTGCGTCTTCGGTTAAAAGTGGACTGTGCTGCTATGTTTCTGCGTCCGCCCTTTTATACAGCTTCTCCTTATCACCAGTCACCACCAGTCCCATACGTTGTATAGTTTAATGGTATTAAGCACCTTATACCATGTCAGCGCCTTCCATATTTCATTCACTATGAATGCGCCGCCGCCAATAGCGCCGACGATAGCAATTATTGAGTACAAACTTGCCATCTGGTATCTAACTTCTTCTGTCGCCTGCCTTCTATGTTTGGCCCTTATAAATGAAACAATTGTGTCAAGTGGGCGACAAATTGATTATTTAATTGTTTGTTTGGGCGCTGCATATGGTTCCCAAAGTGATGGCAGTGGGCCACGATGCAACTCGATCCGTTGTTCTGATTATGACATGCGCTCGTAGTGATCGGTTTCGGTCTGCAACTTAGTGTCATATTGAATTTGGGTTAGTGGCCGTGGGTCGGAACTGCAACTTAATATTGTGTTGATTTGGGTTAATGGCAATGGGTCGGAACTGCAGCTTTGCTTTTGGGTTGATGGGTCAAAGCTACAACATAATATTGTGTTCTTTATTGTTGACATGAGACGGTGTCTGGTGGCATCGTATGACGATGACTTTGTTGTTTGATGTGGTCTTTCATGTTGCTATTCGCAACACAACCATAGAACCGAACCCAGAATTCTTGAGATTGAAACAAGGATGCGCTGTCAGCTGGCATTTCCAATTACCTATAATAAAAAAAAATTTTTCAAAAATCTCTTCGCTAATATTTTTTATGATTTTTTTGACTATTTTAGTCACTTTTTCCTCCTTTTCATGTACAAAATTTTTCTGAGATCATCCTATTAAAAAAATTAAAAAAAAATATGAGCCAAGAGATTTTTGAAAAAATTTTTGCAGTCACTATTAGAATTGTTTGGAGAAACTTTTTGCATCAAAACATTTTTTTTTGATACCGAGGAAAAAAGTCAAAAAAGTAGACCTCCTAAAATTTTTAAATGGGTACTCAATGGATTAAGGAAAGTTTTGTATCATTCAAACGGAATTTAAACGACCTTTCCATTGATGCCAAAATTTACATGAAGTAAGTTCAAATTATGAGCAGAATTAACTTTAGTTTTGTCAAAATACTTATGCCGGCCACTGTAGGTAATAAATGTGTGCTGGTGAATTGACAGAAAGAAATAGATATTTCCTGACCTACAAGTCATTTAATTCGACACCAGAACCACAGCTTCTTCAAGCAGATTAATCGATCATCTACTTTAAATTTTGTTTCATATTTTAACAACCTAACCATACTTTCAGCATTGACATTGAATCATCAAAAATATGTAAACCCAATTCTCTAAGTGGCAACCCCTAGCACAACCATACAAAAAGAGCACCAAGTCAGAGAGAAAAATACATTTACCAATTCCGGACAGAGTAATCCCCCCTTTAAAATGAATCTTTTCAATTTAATTTGATGAAATAACAAGAGTACTAGGTAAACCAAAAACCCAAAAACCACCTCCTTCGTCCAATGAACGGAG
The DNA here is from genome assembly GCA_949372485.1 of Cheilosia soror. Classification (NCBI taxonomy): domain Eukaryota; kingdom Metazoa; phylum Arthropoda; class Insecta; order Diptera; family Syrphidae; genus Cheilosia; species Cheilosia soror. The sequence goes on along the minus strand of OX443562.1, from coordinate 112,792,215 downwards.
ATGAGAAATCGCAGAGAGATAGTCGAATATAGTATGTATAGCTAAATTCCAAGGTTTCGCCCCGTGGCTACAACTTTTTTGTCTATTGTGTTTTTTGTTGTCTATTTCTCTGCTTCTTGTTCTCGAATTTATTTGCTTTTTGCCAACAAATTACGATTTTCTATTCTGCTATTTGTTTTGCCACTCAATGATGGTGGTGCCCCTCAGATATCGGTGACCATGTGGCCATGTAAAAGCTGGGAGTAACTTATAGATACACTATGAGCTCTCATAGATTATGCATGTAAATGTGCTGTATACCAACTTTGGATATTATTGAATGAATCAGGATGACGTCATACGAACATAACAGTTACAATCTTTTGTTGTCGATTCTTGCCGCCAGTATTGTAGTGACAATGCCAACTCTGGACGTTCGCTGCAACTGCGTAACAGCTGTCATTATAACTACCAGGCACCTACTTGCTTACAAAAAAATTACAAGCGAAAACTCCAAGGTAGGTATGTATTCTTGCAACTTGAATTCATTGGTTTGAGATTGAAATACTGTATCTGTTGTTGTTCAAGGTTGCAAATTTGGATGCAGACATTACGGTATTGAGTGTACATGATACCACCTACCTATCTATAACGCGCCGCGCACTTTGGGAGTAGGTGCTCATGCTCAGTCATTTTTTGACAGAGAAGTGCAGCAGGTAGGGGAAAAAGAAGGTGCCAGTGAATGCAGTTGCGGTAGAGGAGGATGTCTGTGTCCGAATGGGGTCAAGTTTTCCTCAATGTAGTGGTTGAGGTTGTAGGAGCTTGCTCAAATAAAAACAATTTCACGACTTGGGTAGGTAATGAGCCATCGCATCGTGCTAATGTGTTTGGGACTGGAGTAAGCGGTAAGACACGACGATCGGTAGAAGTGAAACATGAACAGAGTGAAAAGGATTTTATACTTATTCGTGGAATTTGGCAAGCCAGGGAAGATGCTAATTTTTAAATAGGCTTTCACAAAATGAACATTCATTTTGGCGTAAGAAAGCGAGATGAAAGCATTTTTTAAACTTTCAAACAATCATGTTTATAAGTATAGTTTCGCAGTTAAAACTGGCTTTGATGAAACAAGTCTTCGCGGTTCTTGACTAACTTTTGTACATATCCTAACCTAACTAGGTATGTATAGATATGTATTGGTATTAATCGAATCTTATCTCATGCTGATTGATGAGTAAGTAGGTATGTACCTATATGTATGTATTTTCTTCTATAGACAATCCAATGCATGAGTAAGTTAATAGAGTGAAGGAAAACCTGTGACTCACAGATATAAATTTTATTTGAAATTTTCACGTCAGATAGTACCTATTGCTCTAACAGTAGAATCTATTCACTGTGACAGTACCTGAATAATCAAAAATTCTCAAAATTCTAATCAGAAAGTTTTACGAATTATTTAAATGAGTGTAGATTAGTATGAAACCTGTAGTTGAATAAGATTGTTTTGTTTTTAGGGGTCGAACAAAATTGAGCTTATCACCTGCAGTCAACTTAAAAGTTATTAAGTATTAGACTGGTAGTTGCTCTACTGGAGAGAGAGTAGGTTAAGGCATTTTGGTGCCTATAGACTCGATGAAAGGAAATTCCTTATGTACACCTCATCGTGGTAGAGAGTGGGTAACGCTAACGTACATAAAGGGGACCCTAAAAGAGAGGAACTACATAATGGTAGTCAACGGTATGAAAGTCTGATGGCGGATGAGCCTATCCTGTAAGGCCAAGTAGCGTCTGTATCCATAGTGGGCGGCTACAAAAGGCGTCTGTTTTCCCATATCGGTCGGCCTGTGATTGAATGTATTCGACCATCCTAAAAGGCTGGTGTGCCTGTCGAATCGAAAGGGTTATGGGGTTATTACCCATATCCTGGAAAACACCAACGGTGGAGCGAAGGAAGTTTTTACATGAAAAATTACAACAAATGGAAATGAGCCCCCAAGGGGTAGCCTTACTTTGGTAAATCCTCCTATGGTCCCAACGGCTGTAGTAAACAGCACATAGGATTTGGGGGAGCGGCATCCTTCATGTATTAACGGCAATCGAGATACTATAATGAATCGACAACCAGAAACTCTGGACATCTTTTTAATGCTGCAAATAGTACTTTTGGCTACCGAACACGTACGAGAAGGTGGAGAGGTGAGCATAAAATGTTCGTTCACTGTACGGACATGGAATATACGAACAGGTAGATCGTGAAACGATGCGGCTTAACATCAGTATTTTCGGACTGAGTGAAACCAAGTGGAGAAGTAAAGCTGAATTTAGTGCAAGCTCAGCACTGACTAGGATGCTGTACTCTGGGGAGGAGGAGACAGGCCGTGGTCTAAGACTGAATGGTGTTGGTATTATGCTGACTAAGCATGCCAGAAAAAGTCTAATTTCCTGGAAACCAGAAACGGTGAGGATAGATAATAACGGCGAGGTTTAGCTTCAAAATTCACAAAATCACCATCATTTAGTGTTACGCTCCGACGAACGATGTAGAGGATGAAGACAAACCCACTTTCTATGCTCATTTAACTTGGTGTATAGGCAACGTTCCGAAAGGCGACATCGTTATCGTCATGGGGGACCTCAATGCCAAGGTTGGCCCGGACAACGCAGGCCTCGAGCGCGCTCTGCATAGACATGCTTGTTGACTTTTGTAACGCTCGGTCAGCTCGTGGTGGGTGGAACCGTGTTTCCACACAAGACCTGACATAAAGTCACCTGGGTCTCCCCTGATGGTCGAACACAAAACCAAATCGACCCACTTTATCATACAACGACGATAGAGGAAGTCACTTTGCGATGTAAAGAATGTGCGGATGCAGGAAGTGATCATCACCTGCTACCAGCAACGCTCCGGCTAAGAACAGCTGCTGTCCGGCGCCGTTCAGAGAGTACAGCTCGCAGACCAAAATTTAATACCAACGCTCTTAGTGACCCAAATACTTGTCGCAATTTTGCCAATACCCTAAACAACAAAGCGTCAACTGTGAATGTAAACGTCAATGTTCCCATTGAGGCGAGCGATATGGGACAATGTAAAGAGTGTTTTTATGAAAGCTGGAACTGAAACGGTACCGAGGTAATCAATGGGATGGAGATCTCTGGATATCCCAAGACAACTGGGAGAAAATGACCCAGAGCACTTAAAATTAGTATCACAGTGAAACTGATGCTAATCGTAAGTTGGTTCTACAGAACGGGTATAGAGCAGCTCATAAGATAGTGCAGCGTGTGTGAGGCGTGATAGGAGATATTTTCCATATCTTCCGCGCAACATGTAGGTGTTGCAGACTTTAAAGATTCACCTGATGAAGCCAAGCTTGTGAAGACAGTTCGAGCGACTGGCATGCTGTTAAGCCACCAAAAGAAGTTAAATTAGCTTTTTTGGTCTATAATACAATTAGAAAGAAAGTAAATAAAAGTGTATTATAGGCCCATAATGGTTCTGAACAGAAGATCCAGCAAACTCGGAACTATACCCACTTGCCTCAAAAGAAGCAAGATTGAAATTAGTATAGCTGCTGATTATGTAGTTGAACAACAAATTTCAAATGGACTTTAATTCGTTTTTAAAGAACAATTCGGCCAAACTGACATCCAGTTAAATCCATATCTTATCTACATATTCTGGAGAGTTCGAAAGTCATTTCATAAAGCCGAGAGCTTAGCCGTGGGCTATTTTTGCATGAAAACAAAAATTAAATTTTCTAATGTAAGAATTTTCATATCAATCTTCTGTCAGCACTAACTGTAGGTAAATGCAATCTTTTAGAATCTCTTTCACCCGTGAGACTAACAGCTTTTATTTTGTAACTTAATAAAGCCATATGGTACTTATTTGTTATGCCAGTTTAAATAATTCAACAATATGCTTCTCATTGGATGAAGTTTTAGTTATCAGGAGTTAGCATCACTATAGCCGTACTCTTGGGAGTCTATTTTACTTTCAAGTGTTTATTTTAATTATATTGAAGTACAATGGCTTATAGGCTCTAATGCGTTGAGATAACTCAATACACATCATCAAGTCTCTAGCAGCAAAATCATTAATTAATTTGCCTGTTTTGAAAGGGCAACCTAATTTACTTCATTTGGCGTAGGAAATGATTGATGAGCTCATAAAGCTGTCAGCACAATGGACATCAACCCTTTTTTATTCCGCACATGTATACATATTTGGAAACTAGGTACCCATAGACAATTTGTATTATACCGAATTAATTAATTTAATTAAAACAATATCTTCAACATCACACTAAATCACCCGTGATGACACTCTTGCGTTTGCAAAATCACCAACCAGTATAATAATGACAACAAATAGAACAGCACGACAACCATATCCACATGAATATGAGCAACAACACAACTATGAGAAAGAGTATAGCAAATATGTGGTTGCCAAACAACAAAAAAAGAGACAGACATTTATTAACGCCTCTAGACGGAGCACGAAAAAGTGCATTTGTTAGGTTTCATCAAAAAGCGAACTTCCCCCGTTTGTTTGGCTTTTTGTAATAAACCATTTTCGATTTTATTTTTGGCGGACGTTGTTGCTATTTTTGAAATTAAAAAAATTAAAACCACAAAATATAAAGAGATAACACACAACGCCACTGAGACTAGAAGGGGGACCAGCGCACAACCAAAACAAAAGACTCTGTTTGACAAACGGGCGACAACAACGTAAAACGAGGCCAAGCTGTTATTAATATGCCAGCCGAGGCTACAGTGGCGTGAAAAATTATGGGAACGCTATCAAGTGAGATTATGATGGATGAAATCGAATTCAGCTTACAAAGAAAGAAATAGATGTTATCTAGGTACCTTACAAGGTGAAAATTAATCACAAGAAGTTTGTAGTGTAGTGGGTTTGTTTATATACAACTTATTAACCATATACATTTCAGTATGAGTAAGTAGCGTAAACAAAATTTATTATAACGCTGTGCCGAGCAACTATTCTTTTTTTTTTGTGAGGTTCATAAAGGACCTGAAAGCCTACCGTCAATCAAAACACTTGCTAGAAAACGTTGACAAGAGTTGGCAGGAACTATGCGAAGTTTTTTTTTTGTGTAGGATTGGGCGGGTTTGTCAATTTTAAGACGGTAAAGACTAGATAACAGATTATTACATGGAACTTCCATAAGTCGAACTCTTAAAATGAAAGAAAATAAATTCCAGTTGTAGAAACTTCGAGTCATGGAGGCCAAAAGTTGAAAACGCAGAGTTCTCAAAAAAACATCGAGTAATAGGGAAATTCGACTTAAAGAAGTTCGAGTTATGGAAGTTTGACTGTATAAGGTTCGAATGTGGTGTCAAATCTAAGTTATCGATATCTAATTCTATGTTCGTTTCAACTTTGCTATATGGTCCATGAGTCATGTATGTACTGACTGAAAAAACTACATTGCGAATACAAAAAGCCAAAATGAGGTTTCTTCGGAATACCAGAGTATCAATTGTTGAAACTAGCTAAGTACAAGGAATCCTATTATGGTTGACTCTTTATTGGCGATGACAGTCAGTGAGTCGTGACTCTTCCAATAAATATGTACATATTCTATTTATATACCTTGAAGGATAATAACGATTTTATTTAAGAATCTTGCTTTTACACGTATACGAGGTGCAACAAGTTTTAAATCGTTGAGAACAGTTGAGAAAACCGTTTTGTCATCCTTCTGGACCCATACACTCAACTTTTTGAAAACTGATCCAGAAACAAAGCTCTACATGATACATACTAACTTTATTTTTAAGCATCATGGATTATCATGTGGAAATCTTGGCTTGCCAGTCCTAATATAGGAAATGCTCATGTCGACGGTGATCAAGATTTTGACATTTTGGAAATAATTGCTGAGAAGCTTGAATTGGAGCTCAATTGATTGTGGAAGAGCCAACTTTATGCGGCATTATCACGATCAAGAGTTGCAATTGCAATTCCCAATTATTCCGCCCTTATGAACTTTTTTACTAGGTTTTCCAAAACGAAGTCATTAGGTTTGTTTGACGTGGACCCTAGGGCGCACTAGTGCGCACTGGGTTAGCCCTATCGCGTTCGATATAGCACTGAGTTCGCACTGACACTGAAAACCTGTGTTCGAGGTGAGCACTGGGGCGCCCTAGTTGAGCACTGAGCTGACCCTAGGTATTCACTCAGGGCAAGAGTTCAGTGCTGGATTTGGCTGTCAATCGTAGCTGTCATTTGTGTGAAAACAAATTTTTGTAAATTATTGGCTTGTGCAGCACTAGTAAATGTTAAAATAAATGTGTTTTTCAACATTACAATCATTAATTAAACAAATTTAATGTTATTGCTGGTGTTAAATCTGTATATTAAATTTTTTTTTTAGTGACAGGTCTCAGGGTAAACATTTTGTGTTCGACATGAAGCTGAATTTCTGGGGTTTTCTTGGGTTTTTTGGCAGCCACGAAAATTCACTGACACTTCTCAGTGCGCACTAGGGCGCACTAGGGCTGGCCACGTCGAACAAACCTATAGGTACTGATTTCGTTCCTTCGCGCTACTTTGAAGGAACCTATTTGCTACTTTGAAGGAACCTATTTGCTTCTAAAACTAGTGTAATCAATGGTGCGCTTGTCCCTTACGTGGGTCGCGGTTGTAGGTAGCTCAAGTGGACCCTCCATAGCTCTCGATCCTCCGCCATCGACTCTTAAATCATCAAGGGCAATCCCCATACGGGTATAGGAGAGATTATGGACTTGATCTAACCATCTCATCCTTGGTCTACCTATAGGACGCCTACCCGATGGTACGAATTCCATAGCACGTCGTGGAATCCTGGTCGGGGACATGCGTTTAACATGTCCAAACCACCGAAGCATGGATCGTTCCGTCCGGAGAAGTAGCTGTTCGACATTGATTCTCTCACGTATTCTGGTATTTCTAATGCTCTACGGGTCACACCAGCAATACAACAGAGAAATCTCATTTCGGCAGCTTGCATCCGCGATCTTATTCTTTCGGTCATTACATTATTTTTACCATACCTACATAAAAACAACAGTTTTGAAATTTGGTAGGTTATTATTAATTGTTCTTGTTGTCTGGTAGATTGCTAAAAGATTGAAGTCCAGCGTAAAGAATACTTGCTCTAGGTCGCACCGTCTCGAAGTCTGTACGTGTACGGTATAGTTCTTGCAGCTGGGATACTAGATGGAAAATATTATCGCCATCGTCACATGTTGTGTTCAATTTTATACACAAAGATCATTGCCATCATAAATGCAGTTATTGGTTTATGTTTAGTCAATTTATGCTGCCTGACGGTAACGTTTAAAATCAGCTTCAAGACTTGATATTAATGTGTTAGGTACCTACATTTCACAACCAAAAATTATTGCGGGCTCATAGACTAAAAACCTCGAATGCTACCTTAAAATCAAAACAGCGACAGAGAACAATATTGAAGCATAGCAGTAGAGCTGCCTTAAGTGTTTAGTGTACTATAACTGCAAGGCTTTTAATTGTGATATTTTGTCCAAACTGAACTAGTAAGTACCAATTTACGCCCTACTCTTTCTTCACCGATTAGATTAAATATTAAAGTCAAGTTTAGATGTTAGTTCAAGCGAATATTAATTGTGAAATTTGTATGAAAGTAAGCTCGATAAATCTTGATCTATGCCCACGTGGATGCAACTCGAATGTTCAACATTTCAACAACTGCGTAGGTACTAAACATTATCAACGATTTGATCGTATCACTGTAATTACCTACTTTCGATTGTTTAAATGCCAGTGTGTGAACAAACTCATAAACATTTTGTGACTCACCGTGTATTTTACGCAGTAGATTTCACTTTTTCTACTGCGACGTAGGTATCAATTCTTGGAGTTACCTACAACTGATTAAATTTTTAAAATCCCCCTTTAAAGCCTACCTGCTAGACGACTTTTGGCGCCCACTGTGTTTACTCGAATCGTTTTTACTAGGTGTAGGTACTCGTACAACTCGTCCTCGTCGAATAGTTGTGTATCATTTTGAATTCATATTCCATTTTGAAACAAAAACAAAAACAACTGTCACACTTCAGCACATATGAAATTCCTAGAGAGAGAGGGAGAAATAACACCAATTCGGCAGCACACAGAATCCGTTTGCGAATTGGGTTATCAGGTTACTGCTGCCTCAAAAAAATACTATTTTTCACTATTTTGGGAGCGTGTATTAGAAATTGTTCGATTTTAATTCAATTTACCTTCGGTTTGTTTAACCACTTTCGAAATGTATCCATTACGGGGCGTCGATGGAAGACGACGACGTCAACTGCAGCAGCGCAGACCTTGATGCTTGCTTCTCCGTGCGTTCCTTATGTTCGGTTGAATATTTTCCACTATCTTGAGACTTTACCGCGCCCGATTGGAATGAATTAAATTCCTTTTTATACAATCACAGATAATTTAAATATTTCTTAACTTCTCGTTCACTGGTAGACTATTTTGTTGTTTTTGCAATACTTGCATCACAAACACTTGAAAAGAAACTTGCACAACAAAAAATTTCGCGATCCCACACGACGAAGGCTACAGAAAAATTTAATTTCACTCATTTGTGTGGTGCACTTCTGGAGATTTTCAGTCGATTTATCGACAATTTGATAACTTTCACAGATTTTTTTCTAATTGAGCACTTTGGTGGATTAGTTTTTCTTTGCGAAATCAGATTGGAAAAACAAAAGAAACTGAAATTTTCTCACTGCGTCCGAGAGCAATTGAACGTAAAACGAATTCTCCCATCAAACGACTGCGACGACGACGACCATACTCGTCCGAAACAAAACAACGCACACGGTCATATCCCGTTTCGTTCGATTGTGGTTTATGAATACGAGTTGTATTCGTTCTGTCTTCTTTTCGCAGCCGCATTTAATAACAAAGTAAAAAAAAACGAAAGGTACGATTGATGACGATGGCATGCGACGTTCCAATGCGATGGTTTCGGAGTGGCCGTATTTAGACTGTTATGGCAGCAGCTGTTGATTAGAGGTGAGTATGCTCCACGGAACAGTTATCGATGACCAAGTCGCAGTGATGGGATTTTTAGGACAGGGAACATTTTTCTATGAAAAATGTCTTCTCCCCGTAGCACATATTAAGTTCATTAAATTTGTAACAGATAAGTATCAGAATTTTTTAACCTTTTTCAAAAACGAATAAGTTAAAAAAAAAAAAATAAAAAAAACTCTTTCCGAAACTGATATTAGATGTGTTTGTTTTGCTCAGCAAAATAATTTTTCATTCATTTAGTCATTCATTTTCAATCGCCCGATTATCCATTAAAGGCACCAAGTGACAAAGAACAGAAACAGAATCCCATACATTTGCACCAGAAACAGAATTAGGAACAGAAATTTTTTTTTTCAGCAACAGAATTTAGCGACAGAAAAATGGCTGATTGACGACAGGACGTGAACAAGTCTGTGTTGGTTGTTTCTGTTGCTGCCAGCGACAGAAATACAATTTATCGTGGGAGGGAGGTTTTTTGTTTGCACTGAATAGACGGCAGCCATATTTTTCTGGATCTGTTTCAGTTTTGTGTAGCTGAAAAAACAACGTAAACAGAACAAACATTTACTACACTGTTCTGTTTCAGTTCCTATTCCTGTTTCTGTTCTCAGTCACTTGGTGTCCTAAGTGGGTGTAGGTCTCGTCTACCTAAACTGAATTCTGTATAGATTTAATTAGCCTTATTATTAAGCCCCGATAAAAACTGTACAACCAAACTATCATTTCTTTAAATGTTATCGAAAAGTGCTATCGATTCCATTATAAATGATATCTGACATAACAGAATTTAAAAAACAAGAAATCAAAGCATTGCCAAAAATGTGCATTTCGTCTGCATTTTCCATATATACAAATTATTTTGTTTCGCGTGTTGGTTACTGTTTGTGGATTTGTTTTTGTTTGTGACCTTTCAGACGTTCAAACTTATTGTGAGTAACATTTTACAAATGTCTGTGATAGGTATTAGTGCTGCCAATCTTTTATGAAGAAAGAGCTAAGCCCCTATAATCGTTTATTTTTTGTAAAGCTATATAGAATAGCCAAAAAACACACCTAATGTCAAATGTCCATTTATCACAATTCGATTCAAGTTATCTATAACAAAAATAAAAACTTTGCATTAATTTTCGTGAATCTGTAACTCAAACAATTTTGCAGGGTAAAGGGCCGGTTTGTTCAAACTTTGTTAAATCTGCGAGTAGGTAACCATAGACTTAGTTTAACCAATGATTAGGCGTATTTTTTTCAGAATCTATAGCTAGCTCACTTTTACTTTTACTTGAAAAACTTTTATACTCACTATTGGTTTTGTTATACATACTAACTTTCGGTTTTACATGCAAAATTGTTATACTCACTTTTGGTTTTGTTATACTCACTTCCCAAAAAAATACGCCTAATATGATACATATTATATACATAGGTATCTACATACATAGATATATCATATTATTTCTTTCTATGAGAAGTAATGACAGATGGTTTATATGTGTGGCTAATTTGTTGATGGATTGGAAATATGGATTCCCATTAACTGGGGTTAACGCGAAAACGAGTTCAACAAAAATTAATTCAATTTAAAGACTAATTTAATTTGATAAATATCGCTAAATATGCTTCAACGTAAAATTGCCTGCTAGCAATCCAAGTACAGGGTGGGCCAAAAGAATTAATCCGATGTCGTTTAGCTCTCATTTTTTTCTAAATGAAAAACTTCGATTCTGTTTTTTGATTATATTTATTTATTGTTTTATTGGTTATTGGTTTATTGTTAAAGGTTTTAATAAACATAATCAAAAAACTGAATCGAAGTTTTTCATTTAGAAAAAAAAAATGAGAGCCAAACAACATCAGATGACTTCTTTTGGCCCACCTTGTATAGTATGTCAATGATACTAAAAAAATGACCATAATTTTAAATGGAGATTAATGCAGGAATATCTCTAAGCGTTTAACTAACCAAATTAAGCAAACTTTGGCCGCATACCTGAACGAGAAAACTAACTTGAATTGAGGGCTTTCAATAATCTAAATAGTTTAGTAAGTCTGACAGGCTCTTGACTTGATTTGTCGGTGTTGCGGACAAAAACGTCAATTGTGAAAACTGTCCGATGAAAACTGGGCAACATGAAGTTAGAGAGCTGTCAGACTTACTAAACCACAAACCACATAGAACTGACCGCCGACTTCTGTGCACCTACCCGATTCTCCCCAGAATTAATTCCCCTGTCTGTGAATACGTGTGAAATGTCAAAATCAAAGGCGGCAATGATTTTCCATGCTATAGTACCTACCATGGGCTTAGGTTTTTTTTAAGTATACCTATGCGTGCGTTAACCTTAGGATAGCAACACCCCAACGAATCAAAAAGCTATCCATTTCACACATTCGCACCATACAATCGCTCTCTTCTTTTCTCTATTCCCAAATTGACATCTAAACTAACAGTTCCGGGTACCGGGTCAGACTGTAGGTTGTACTTTTTGTTTTAGGGGCATGGCTGGGGTTGCTATTCATGTTAATACTTTTTTTGTAGGTTTTATATTGAACTTCATAATTTTGGAGTTCAAAATAGCTTTTCGATCGATTAGAATTAAGATGTGCCATGTCCAAGAAACCGCGACGGAAAAATTAATACAATTTGTGCAAAATGAGGGTTGTCAATGTCTCCCAGAGCACCACAGTGAAAATTGCATAAGCTGTTTTTAATTTAAAAAAATAAGTACTTTTCCGTAAATTTTCCCAAAAATCCTAATTAAATAAATTTTTCTTATGAATTCAATAAAATCTTTTCAGGAATAAAAGTTAAATTTTGAGTTAATTTTTTATTATTTATTTTAGTTATACATTGGGGTGGCATGTCACCCCTGTTGCTATTCGCGTATGGAAAAATTGCGTTGCTATCCTAAGGTTAATGGCGTTCCTTTGATTTTGCACAGCACCAATACATTAAAAATCCTGTGCCCGCAGACTGCATGTAGTATTGTAGCCAAAGTCCGTTTGTGCAGGAAGGTACACCATTGGACTACTTCTCCAAATTATTTTTGCAAAAACCTCGAACATGCATCAAATATACAAAAATATAAGCACTGGCTTTCTATGTAGGTATGAATACTTTTTTAAATGTCCTTCCGGATATTTAACTCGTCTACAAAAATCTGTTATTATTTGTTATTATATTCGTGCCGAAAATGTTACCATTTTTTTTAATTTTAAATAGTTATTTTTATACAAGCCAAGATGTAATTATTCCACTATATACAAAACATTAAATGTTAATCTTTTGGTACATCTCATTCTTATTTCAACGTTAGCTATAACAACTTTAATAAACGGATTCAATATAAAATCCCTAATAACAACATTTGTACATAATGAAGGTACCTATAAAACAATTCTAACACAAATGCACAGCATTTTCTTTATAAACTGGTGATTTCATATTGTGGCTCATCAGTTTGGTCTGCTTTATTTCCATTGACTCCATTTGTTGCACCATCTTCTACAACCTTAGCCTTTTCATCTTTCTTTTTCAACAGAGTGTAACAGACGCTATAATAAAAATAATTTTTGTTAACAATATTGTCAAAGTTGGTACTAATAAAATATCCTTACATGAAAACGATAACATTTGGAATGAAGAATAGTTCACCAAATACAAAGATCGCCCCCGGAAAAGTATCCAGTGCACTCGAATACACATAACTATACAGCGGCGGGAAGATGAACTGTGCAATTGGTTCACTGACTCCAAAAATGGCAAACATTTTACTAAGCTCATCGCCATCAACTATACTCGATCCGATGGTCTTAATGGCAATCACACGCAGACTGACAAACATTTCAATCACGCCAGCTGTATAGAACATTATGGAATTCCTAGCAAAAGCCTGAGAAGTGAGTTATGTTAGAGCTACCCTGGATAATTGATTGCTTTACTTACGAAGACCGGCCTAGATATCACGATACACAGAGCAGATATTATACCAATCATTGGAGGAGACACCTTTAAGATTTTACTGAGAACTGCAGTTCCAATGAAGGTTCCAACAACTGTCATCGCCGAGGAGAATGTATTATAGAAACTGAATTGATTGCCGTTCCAGTTCAGCTTTACGAGTGTATATCTGTACCAATACTCGGCTTCGGCTAAAGATAAAACAGAGGGGTTTATAAAAACACAATTATTTCCATTTTATATCATCTAACCTGCCGCCGGACCAGTCGTCAAAAAGTAGGCAATAATGAGAATAATCAGCAATGCTTGTCCATAGTTTGGTCTCTTAACCAATGGCATCTTAAGACATTCAATTGCTAAGGAAGGATCGAAAAATTCAGACAGGCAGGACTTTTTCTTTTTCGAATCTAGATCAGATGATATAGCTTCATCGAGAGCAGAGATCACCTCTCTATTGCCATTGACTTCAGTGCTTTCTGCAAGTTCAAAACCTGGATTTGTAGTGTCTTCTATTGCTTCCTTGTCCTTTTTGGATGTGGTCCTTGCTTCATCAATGAAAAACAGTACGTACAGAAAGGCGATTACCTGAAAGATCCAGCTCATTGCAAATGAATCTAAAATGGGAAAATAACTCATAAAGCCCTTTAGTCAACTAAGCTCTTGACGCGCACTCACAAACATATCCCAGTTTCTGGTAAAGGAATCCACTGAAAGGCAGTCCTATAAAAGGTATACAATTCAGGAACATGGAAAATATACCAAACCTATTAAAAGATTAGAATAATAGTTAAGTCCTAAAACATTGCAAGCAAATTGTTTTATACCTAAATACTCGATCAGCTTCTGGAGTGGCAGCTGTAATATAACTGTAAACAGCCATAAGGACGAACGTGAGGCCGCCAAACATTGCTGGGACAATAGCTTCTACATAGGCACCAAGTTCCATTGGAATTGAATCAAAAAATATAGCCGAGATAAATAGACCTGTTGTAATAGACATAAATATAGGTCAGTTGTTAGTTTAGTAATTTCTAGCTATTTGAACTTACATAGAAAGGAGAGACCTTCTCCAATGAGTGGGAACATCATACATGGCTTACGCTTGTTGTATCGATCACTCCAGCCACCGGCGAAGAGGATCACAATAAACGGAAAGATCGCAGCTGGAAGAAAAAAAGAGTGTCAGAACGATTAGATATGCTACCTACACCAGGTGCCCAACAAGAGGTGGCGCTAAAAATCTATATACTTATGTATAAAATTAAAATATCTGCTCCGTTAGGGAATTCGGATCATGCTTTAATATCTGCTATCCACTCTATATATACCAAAGAATGCAAGCGAGTTACCGCAGCGAAAAACAAGGCTTTTCGTGAATGGCGGTCAAACCCTTTGGAGCAAAAAAGACCTGAATTTATAATTCGATAAAATAGATGCAACCTAATTATTGAATCGGCGAAGACAACTTACAATGAAAGAGTCACTAACGAAGTAATTGGATGTCCTAACGGCTCACGCGCAATCTAAACCATGGCAAAGGCAATTAGTTATAACTTTAGTTGTTCTTCCTTCCCACCTCTAGTAAAAGAAGACGGCACGCTAGAAAGAAAAGTCATATCTTTTCGCTAGCATGTTTTCAGAGAATTCCACCCTATATTCGGCACAACTAGAGCCACTAAATATCCCGAGGGTGCAAACATCCATGGCAGAAGTGAAATTTCGGCTCGAATAATTCAACGCATCCTTAAAGAACTAGATTGCAATAAGGCAACGAGACCCGACGGAATCCCGGCTATAGTACTCAAGAGCTGCGCACCAGAACTGTTTACCATGTCGTACTCTCAGAAGACGTTTCCTTCTTGCTGGAATACCGCTCGCATTCAACCTGTTTCAAAGTAAGGGAGGAAATGCCTGCCACAAAACTATCGTCCAATAGCGTTACTTTCAAAAGTAATGAAAAAGACAATAAATGTCGAAATATTCAAATATCTAGAAGGCCACCGAATAATAAACGGCAATACGGATTTCGGAGCCGTTGTTCCACTGCAGACCTGTTAAGCTAAAGCTACGCAACGCAGTTATGGACGCAAGCAATTAAACAACACGACGAATCCAGAGCCGTAGCCTTGGAAATATCAAAGGCATTTGACCGAGTCTGGCATAGAGCCCTATTAGGCAAGTTAGCGTCTTATGGATTACCACAGCAATTCTGGGGATGGATGCAAAATTTTCATCTGGGAAGATCGATCCAAGTGGTTCTAGATGGTGTATCATCTAATTTGTTTGCTATAAATGCAGGATTGCCCGAAGGATCTATGCTTTCTCCAACTCTATTTCTTCTCCACATCAACGATTAGCTTGGATCGACAAATAATAATATATACAGCTTTGCTGATGGCAGCACTCTTATATCCTGTATTTCGAAAAGTGGACCTGTGAATGCGGCTACATCACACAGCCAGAGATGTGAACAAATTAGTTCACTAAATGATGATCTGGACAAAATCTTGAAGTAGGGAAAAGACAACTTGGTTCTTTTTAATGCAAACAAGACACAGCTCACAACTTTTTCTAGGAAAAATGCATCAACAGTTCTTCAGGTCCAAATGGATGACCCTCCAATCCATCCCAAGGATTCAATGCACCTTCTAGGATTCACAATCAATTCAGGAATCACATGGCAGGACCACATTGAGAGCAAAGAGGTACTTTAGTCCCAAGCAACTTCTCTTTCTCTACAAATCACAGGTTAGACCAGGCCTGGAATATTGTTCCCATATATGGATCTCGGCACCAACACATTCACTTAACCTACTTGACAGCATACAGAGACGAGCAGTTCGACTTATTGGAGACCCTACACTCACATCGAATCTACAACCGTTGGTGCACAGAAGACAAGTCGCTGACCTTTGCTTGTTCTATAGGTACTTCCATGGTAGATGTTCCGAGGAATGCAACTTTTGGGTACCCGACCGACCAAGACAGGCAGCTAATGCTCATGTCATGACCACACAGTACGCGAGGACATCAATTTTCCAAAACTCTTTCTGTTACAGGACAAGCAAACTTTGGAAACTCGCTTCCTGGGTGATATATTTCCAGAAGACTACAATTTGCAGCAATTTAAGTGCAGAACTAACATACATCTGCAAGCATCTCGGGGCGCGTTATTGGTTCGCCTTTTCCGGGAGAAGTATTTAAAAAAAAACAAGATATAAAAATGTTATGTTGGTTTGTGTATGCTTCAAAAACTCGAAAATTTTGCAGCGGTTGAGCTGAAATTTTCAGAGAATCTTTAGTATTGTTTCGAGATTTTTGGCGAGCATTACAATAAAAACCATTTATCACTAATTTAAATATTTTGCGCTACGAAGTGTGCAGGTTTTAGGCCAGTTTTAGGCCAGTTAAGTCTACCTACAACCGATCAATTCCATGCTACGACCGATTGTAGATAAATTGATATGATAACATTTAAGACATTCTCAAACCAATGCAAAACGCTAAAGCGGGAGCGGAAAATACATACATGCAGAGATGGCGGTATATCCCACCGTTTCCCGCGTGAAATTTGCTGCCGCTTTCGCATTTTTGCGTTGGTTTGAGCATGCCTTTAAAGGGTACCTATGACTCGGCTTCATATTTGACATTCCTGCCAAATTCATCATTATCAGGTTGTGCAGAATATGGCTTTGGAGAAAGCTCGCTGCTCCATTGGGGTCGGAAAGACGGAAACAACCTGACATAGACCTATTTGTATATGATATTAATGCGAGTGATTTGCGATTTCAACCAACCAGTAATCAAGCTAAACTCATTTGCCTAAACTGGCGTGTACAAGTGGAATGGGACCGCAAATATTTTGCATTGGAATGCTCAACTAGGTGCGCTGAGATTTTTTATTGGTTGAGGCTTAGGTCAACCCTGGTCTTCGCCGTCCCCTAAGTAAGTACCTTAAATGTATCACAACAAGATAATAATGACTTGTAATCGTCAATTATTCTTGACAAAATCAAAGACGACAGTTTCAGTTAATGAAGTGGGCGCTATCTTCTCCCAGTAATCACGAAATCATTTGTTAATCATTTATTATTACTCAGAGGGCGTCAAAAATATTGATGACCATGTTTTAAAACACAACCACTGTAAAAACTCTAATTGACTTTGATTATTTGTATACATTAATTTGAAATGTGAAGGTACCTTTACTTAGCGTACATGCGACAACTTAGTTGCATCGAAGTAAGTTCAATTATGTTTTTATCTTCGTTATTTAGCAGTCATCACAAGGATTTAATTATTAATATTTTTCAAGTCATTTCTCGTTTATCTGGTTTGCTTTGTTAAGCATTTAAAGAGACACGTAGGTAATTTGAATTAGGTATTAAAATTCAATTAAAATCTATTCTCTCAACAACACGTCATATTTTGTTTGAAATAACATTCCAAACGCTCAACAGCGAAATAATGATTTGCAGTCTGCTTATGCAAATTTATAAAATATAAACAAACGCACACATTTACCATAGTTTTTAGCTTAATCCCAGATCTAAACCAGTTTGTGGGGTATTGTTGTTAGACGCTGCAATTATTATCACGGACACTTCACTCGATCTTGACTCACCAATTGGGGCACGTATCCCAGAGACTTGAGCACTCAGCTTCTGCGCATCTAGTTCTGCTTTGCAGACGGTGTAGTTAAAGTTCGGTGAGAGATTTGTCACATTCCATAGTAATCCACTACCAAGCTCGGTGACATTTTCGAAATTAAACGCCTCACAATCAATACCGAATTCATCTTTATCCAGAATTGTGGTACACACTATCTGACTATAGTTGTAGTTCACCCTACACGCCTACGGAAGAAGACACTGAGAAGATATCCACCAACTACACAGTGCAAACTCAAACCTTTTCCAGGGGAAAATTCTGCATAGCGACTGCATTTAAAATACTCGGCATGATGTAGAAGAACATGAAGGGTTCCACGTTGATGTACTTGCGGTAGCTCCATAGTTTCCTTAGATTGTTCTCATCTTTCTTCGGCACATCAGTAATGCTATCGTCCATCTCGCAGTAAACCGTACAAATGACAACGCTTCGATTAAACTTTTCGCACGCCAAACGATGATTTCAAATCGACAACAGATCTCGGACAACTAATCGTCGAGGAAATTCCATAATCATCACTCAGTCAGATGCTCTTCAGAAACAGGAATCTGAAGAATTAAATTCCATAGAAGTAGATATAGGGAGATCTTCATTTGTTTAATTTTTTGTGGGAAACCAGTTTGGCCGCGAAACTGAAATTAGAATTAATTACATATTCGAATTAAAAATGGTAGCTACGGCTAACCCAAGAACTTTTATGACAGAAGTTAGACAGATTGAATGTGTTGGCTAGCATCAGTATCATTTGTGTAAGTATAGACTCGCTCGCCGTGGAATTCTGGAGGTCAAGTTTATGTAAGGTTTTCTCGCAGTTAGAGAACAGAATTTGCGGTACGATTAAGCCGGCAAAAAGTTAATGAAATGGATAATTAACAAGAATTGCTTATTGCTTTATTCAGATAGTCTCTCTCGAGGTGATGATTTATCTGAATGAATGTGTAGCTTCCACCAAAGAGCTACACTGATGCGGTAGGTATATTAGAGATGCTGTAAGGGGAATCATACAGATATGAGTCGTAAGTGGAATGCTATATGATTTTGAAATTATCATGGGTACGAACTGAAATTTGGGCCATTAATAAAAACATATTAAAAGGAAATTAAGTACGAAATGAGTTACTGGAGTCACTGGAACTTAATTACATACTGGTCATATTATTGGGATTTTGACTTGTTTTGCAGTAACGTGGCCATCTTAAGGCAATTTGAAGGGAATCGCTAAATGCACCAAACTAGTCCGACTATGGCAAGATTATTATTCCCTTCTGAGGGTTCTGCATCGGATATATCTACTCATATAACCAACGACTTTCCACAGAAGACATCTCTTGGATTGATGTATAGGCTAAAAGTAACAAACGCTAATAAGTATATTTGCTTTAAACAGTATAACAAAAGGGGTTGAATTGAGGCAATAATAAGTACCTAAAGTAGGGTCTAAATTTAATTGATTGATAATGATTTAACGCGTGAATCTTAAATTTATGAATTTCAGATTGCAGCAATAACTGAAACTGAGTCGTCCTATTGACAGTTCTCGGAATAAAAATATCTCCAAATCAATTCAACAACACGGCATATTTTCGTGTGTCAATTGGCAAAAGAACAATTGAATCATTTTGGTGAATGTACAATAAACTATAGAAATTGACAATAAAATGTTAAGCACCCTAAAATTCTTAACTAATACTCCTCTCGTAATAGGTAAACCTGCAACTTTTCAATAGCCCCCGGAAATACTTGCAGCCTTTAAAACAGTTCTTATGAAGATTAAAGTTCTAATTTTTAAGTATCGCTGTCTTCCATGAGGTCTCAAAAATCATAATAAAAATCAAATATACTCATACGTTCATCAAAAGCCGTCAAATTGTAACCATAAATTAAAATCGCAAAAACTTCAACCCTTTTGTTTTACCAAAGGCAACGGTTATGGCTTGCGGTACGAGTACGAGCATCAGTCTAATAATAGGTTTTATACAAATTCTCATCCTTCTCCCATCAGTATCTCAATATAATCCCCATTCAACTTGTAAATTCAATGGATACTTGTTTTGCGAAAAGCAAAGCGTGTGTAAGCTTTTCTATATTGCCTGAGATTCAACAGTCAAACTATTCATCCTTCCGGAATGAATATAGGAGTATACCAACTTTATACCTAACCCCTTTTGCGAAGGATGTATGCTCTCTACCAAAGTGGTAATTTTAATCAGTAAATGCATTGACTTTGCTCTTTCGCCTGATAAGCATCGTTTGCTAAGAATAGGTGTTAATAATCCTTGTTAATCTACATACACGCCCTGAGGGTGGCCACACATGCCACAGCCCACGCCAGCGGCTATTTGATTGCTGAGAATTATTTTCTCACTAAAAGATTGCAAGTATAAAAGGGCTCAACCGCATTTAGAAAATCGTAGTCAGAATTGTAATCTTCTAAGTGAAAGTTGTTGATCCTGGTCGAAAATAGTGTTGTGGTTGTCTGTGACTTAAAAGGATTTTCTTGGTAATCATTATTCCTCTCAGTGTAATTTTAAGTGATTTTGACAAAAAAATATGGTTTAAAAAGGCCGTCTCTTGTGTCGACATTTCGTGTATTTGGTCCAAAATTATTTCTGTTTTCCAACTGATAAATGCATTGTTTAATTTAAGCGGTGACCATGGTTTAGTGCTTAGATTTATTGGTTGAGATCCGAGCGGCATAGGTTGAAGCACCACATGGCATTTCCTTAGCATCTAATATTCTAAAACAGCCGACAAACTGCGTTTGAAAAAAAAATCTTAAAATTAGTCTACCTTTTGGCCATGTGCTTGGAAGAGTGCGGTATTCTAAAACAAATACTAGGTATACAAGCTTTTATCTAATATTAGGAGAGCATCCAGATCTTAGACAGGCTAAACGAGTCAATCAGCCCTTTAACACCAAGGGCATCTTAAGTATACATTTTTGGAGTGTAATAACTCTTGCGGTAATTAAGGTGCGGTTGGAGTTATTTCCCAAAAAAAGGAAATTACACATACGAGCTTTATTTCTTCTTTTAAAGTGGCTGTAAGGCCCACAACAAAAAAGATTATCATCTACCGTTTTAAAGCCATTAAACATTGGCATTAAAACCGCACTAGAGGATGGGTGACGTGAAATAACCCCCTCCGAAATAAGGCCGCATTTTAAGTCAACATGTAGGTTCATAGCAGTGAAATATGTATGGGAGCATTCTACCCCCCCCCCCTGCATCCCCTCGCTTGGAGTCACAGTTGGATTTGGTGCGAAATTGGGTGTATGCAAAGTTTCTTTACCTCTGTTCGAAATATGAGTATAAAGAAATTTTGCATATACCTAACCATGCAACTACTCGAACCCAAAAAGGAAAGTGGCAGGGGGCAGCATGCCCCGACACATATGCCACTATAATGTTATACAAATGCTTTCCCACAACTTAAATTTTGGGTTCGGGTGAAAAATATAACCAAAACTAATAAGACCCACGGGGTGTATTTCCGATGAAGTTATATTATCGTCTTCACGAAGACGAATCAGTTGAGCATAATAATACAGATGTGAAAGTCCAGCCCTTTACGGAATTAGAGAGGAGTTTTTTTTCAGGGAATAAATGAGTCCCGCAGTGGCCCCGGAAAAAATCAAATTACCTACATCTTAAGGTTGGGATCATGACGTTAACTAGAATGACTAAAATCTAGAATGGTCAAAATCTCGAAAATGAATTTGAAAAATCTCGAATGCAAAAATCTTGAATGGGGCAAAATCTAGAAAGTACAAAAATCTCGAAAGACTCTATCTCGAAAAAAATTTAGAAAATAAAACTGCTTTCGAGATTTTTATAATTCATTAAATTTACTCCGAAAGTAATGAAAACAAGTCTAAAATGAATATTTTTCTTTATTAAAAATAAAAAATTTTTAACAAATTGTCATAACAAAACACATTCGAAACCATAGCTATAACTATTTAACAGAAAATAAGTTTACATATTAGTTTCATTAAGGGTGTTTGTCCAAACGTATGTAAATATAAGTGTCGGAGCTAAGCCACGCGGTGTTTTGACAATAGCACGTCAATAAGGTTTTAGAAGACCTGGGAGCTATAACACAACGCTACGAGTACTTGTAGAATAAGTATGTGAATTTCTACAATCTTTTGCACATTTCTGGAACACAAAGTTACAAGTTCAATGCTGATCTTATGATGATCACCGGCTGACAAATTCAACACAAGCTCTTTTAAGACTCGTTGATATGCCGCGTTGTGTTATATGCCCCTATTATTTTTTAGGTAACTCATTTGTTTGCATGAACAGTGAATCAAATTGTTATTGCATACACATGCAATTCAAATTCAAATAGTTTTCCATATTAGTAAATCTTGAATTAATATTAATTTTTGAGACAATGGTAACAATCCGCGCGCGCGATTTTTGCTTTCGAAATTTTTTTTTTTCTAGATTTTTGCTATTGGAGATTTTTGTTTTCGAGATTTTGGTTTCGAGATTTTTTCATTCTATATTTTTTTTCTGAATTATGGTTTTCTGTATTATATTTTTCTACATATCGGGGTAGACCCCTTAAGGTTTTTTCCACTGCGCCACCTCTCGCCAACGTCTGACAAACATTCGAGAGTATAACCGCCCTGAAATCGTCCCAAAAATAAAAACTCACACAAATAACGAATGGTTTTGAGAAGCTGAACCTAGGGTGTCTACACTCCTGTTTCGCCAACTATTCAATTATTTTTTTTAAATGAGTCCCGAAGAATTAAAGAAATCATATATGTTGAATCAGCTGTTTAAGGAACGGAAAGATTTGATAGCATTTCAAGCTCAAGTTATAAGCCCTGTATGGGCAACCATAGGGCAAAATAGTATTTTTAATATACATGCAATTGAAATATTTAATTCTTTAAAGGCGTGTTTTATTGAAGATTTATCTTAGCAAAGTACAACAAATGTTCAGGACTCAATTACAGCGACTACACTCTGCTTAACGTTTTCGAGAACCTATATATAGTTTAGTTATTGCACTTGCGTGCTAAAGATTATTACTTATTTTGCCGAAATATATATTTAATAAAACATGCCTACTATAATTAGGTAAGCCTAGAATCAATTTTTATTCTAGATTTTTGGAATCCATATTTACATATTTTTAAGATTTTAGTTTCAATTTTGATTTATTTTATTTTTATTATTATACAAATATAACATATTTTTCATATACATTATTTTTCTACATAATATAAGATTTATCGCTTATATTGCACATAAATCTTCTTTACAATCAGAGCCACCCCGTAAATATACAATATTTTTCGTGATACCAGTAAACTGTCTATATAAAGTATAAACTGTTTGCATTTTGTTCTTCCACTTTGGTTTCGGAGGTTTTTCTATCAATATTCATATGCAACGATACCTGTACATGTTTTACCTGTTATTCCTTCTTGAACCTGCCAGAGGAGTCTTCTTCCGGTGAACTCCAAGTGAAAAAATTGCTAATTGCTTGGTCCACCATGAAAATTAACTTAATCTGTTGATTTACCAGTTTTTGCTAACAGCTTATTACAATATCAAAATAAAAATATATAAATTATATTATAGCTACATAGAATTCCCTTTAGATAGAAATAAAATAATTTTTAAAAATAATATTTTATGGGATAAGGCATAAAATAAATTTTTATAAATAATAAATAAATTTGAAATATATGATAAGAAGATAGTGAAAAAAAAAGTTTGAGTGTAGCAGTACAAACAGTTTGAGAGTCACACAAATCCTATTCTGTACACAAACCATATACTTTCCCATACTAAAACCTATTTTGCCATATTTTAAGTATAGATGCCTCCACCTGGTATAATAAATAAATTTTTTTTCCATAGTACTTAAACCACCAGCACCATGCTTCGTTTTATGGCCTACCCTTTGATTTTGTTTGCCATTGTTATTTGTTGCATGGGACAAACATTCCAGTATTCCCGAGGTTGGACAAATGGCAAAAGGTCACCTACGCACTTTCACGATGACCCAACAATTGCTGAAATTTTCGAATTTCCCGAATCCGAGAGACGTTTAGAAAAGTAAGTTGGAATTTTATAATGGATTTACCTGCCGATTTGGTTTCATTTCAATCTATTTCAGATGTATTGTGCAATTACAACGCTTCATCCATAATCCATTTCTGATTCGACCATCATACGCTGCCAGCAGTATAAATACCAACGGCAACAACAACGTATTCCCCAGCGGCAATGGTATCAGCGGTAGTGGCAGCATCCGTCATCAATCAAATGAAATTTTCGAAGATTTGGCATCCTCGGAACCTGGTGAGTTCTCAACGAAACGCAACTGAAGGATTACTATAGGTATGTAAAAGCCCCATTATGACGGTGCCACCGCCGCTTGCCCCACCCGCATCGAGCCTGAATATTTAATGAATCGCTTATGGACTTTAGAACCACTACAATGGTGGACTCTCTCGTACTCGCTCTCGAATTTAATTCTAAAAAAACCCTAGCAGAAGGTTGTTTTATTTATTTAAATATTAATATTGGTAATTATGATAAAGTATTATTATTAAATTAACGGAGTTTAAAATTCCTTCAAAATGATAAAAAAAATGTAGAAAATTATGTATAGTATAATAATGTACTAGTATAGTATTGTAGATAAGTTATGAGGCTGGACTTAGTATATAAGAACATAAATAAATAACTATATAAAATCAGTATATAACCGAAGAAAAAGATGAACGTAAATTGTTATTAATTATTTTCTATAGCACTCTGTTTGGTAAGGTATGGGATAAATGAGCACGAAAAACGGAAGTGAATGTTCAACAAACGTTTACCTCTATCGAATGGATAATTCGTTTTATGAATCTGAGCTAAATTGGAAATTAATTTTAACTACTTACTTATACTCGTAACTATACTTGTTACAATAATTGAAGAATGAATTAGTTGCGAATGATTATATGGTGTTTGTGGTGGCAAGAAATAATGTACTATTTTGATTTTTCTTTTCTATTCATAAGGAATACCCAATTCAAGGATAAGATTTAATGTCATTGTTTTAAAAAGGACTTAAGATCCGGAATGGAATTGCAGGCTCGGCAAGGTACATGGGTGAATAATATAAAAAAAAGTTGTTAGAGGGTATGAGTTCAAGTGCAATATTTAATAACATGTATTACGTGCTCAGGGAATGTGGCGAAACTCCCAGCGACTGGCAGATTGGGGTGATTGTGCCCCTTTCAAGATGGGGGAAAAAAGGGATTGCTCCAATTATAGGGGTATATCACTTTTAAGTCTCCCCGGAAAAGTCTTTGCCAAGGTGCTGGAAACGCGCTGCAGAGCTGTGACAGTGGTCGAGTCACGATTAGGACCAGTTATTCACTCTCAGAATGGTAGTTGAGAAGGTTGGGAGTATATGCTACACCTGTTTACGCATGTTTCGTAGATTTGGAGAAAGCATACGACCGAGTCGACGGTTTTCTTTTGAGAGCCATTCAATCTCTTTACACAGACTGTAAAAGCTGTGTTCGGGTAAACGGCGTTAAATCCACACCATTCACCGTGGGCGTTGGACTTCGCCAGGGGTGCGTCTTGTCTCCTCTCCTTTTTAATACTTATATGGATTGGATGTTGCAGCGCAGTCTTGGCGAGGAAAGTTTTGAATTGGGAGATCTGAGGATAAGTCACCTGCTCATCGCTGATGACTTGGTCATCCTTGGGTCCTCTCAGACTAAACTTCAGCACGCCCTCGATCGGTTTGTAGCCGTGTGTGCTGAAACTGAGATGAAAATAAACGTGAACAAATCTGAAGTGATGGTCGTCTCCTGCCTGTTCAATGCACTCTGCATGTTAGTGGAGTCCCATTGAAACAGGTGGAGAAGTTTAAGTATTTCGGGGACTTAATTACGCGTGATGGAAGGAGCACTGCTGAGTTTTCCTGATGTAGGATTGATCAGGCTGGATTAATTTTGAGACAGCTTGGTCATTCTGTTATTAGGAAAACTGAACTTCGTGTCAAAGCTGTCAGTCTTTAATTCAGTGTTTGATCCAACTCTTACCTATGGTCATAAGGTTTGGGTAATGACCGAAAGAATAAGATCGCGAATACAAGCTGCAGATGAGATTCCTCCGTAGTATTGCTGGTGTGACCCGTAGAGATCGCATTAGAAACACCAAAATACGTAAGGAACTCAATGTCGAGCAGCTAGACGGAGCGATCCATGCTTCGGTGGTTTGGTCATGTTAAACGCATATCCCAACCAGGACCCCACGACGTTCTATGGAATCCGCATCAGCCAGGTATCCTCTAGGTAGACCCAGGATGAAATGGTTAGATCAAGTCCATAATCTCTCCTATAACCGTATGGGGAATGCCCTTGATGATTTGGAGTCGATGGCGGAGAATCGAGAGCTATGGAGGGTCCACTTGAGCAACATACACCCGCACCCATACTTAATGGATAAACAGGCCATTGAAAATGCATGAATAAATGAACGTGCTCAGCTACAATGAATGTGATGTACCTAAGTATTTACTCCTATGAACCTGACCTACTGCTTGCAAGCTTATATAAGCCTGAAGTGGATGCGTTTGATTTCAATGACATTACCCTGCCAGAAACAGAAAGTGAACCTTAAAGAGCTAAGGAACTTTTATTTTTAGTACATTCGCCTTAACGTCGAATATTCATCTAATATTTAATATAAATATGTTGCTAGCTCTCATTTTGCATTTATAGAAAATGTTAAATTTATTTTTGTATAGCTAAATCAATTTTGAATTGGACTCTATTCCAGTCCTTCATGTTGACAACATTTTGAATATTTGTTGTACTTTTAAATCATAGCTGGTTATAGTTAACTTGCAATTTCACGATTTACTATATAAACAGTATCCCAAATGCTTAGATCTAGATGTGATCAAAGTGCACGGTAGTGCCCCAGCCAAGTTCTCTAGTAAAGGCACTCACTCTTTTTACAGGAACAAACTTAGGCTGTTTTCGACCGCACTCTAACTTCGGAACCAATTAGGCAAACATTTTGTATCCTCCATTCATGTACGCCAAGTTTTTAGTTTAAGAAAGGTAAATATTAATAAAAATTGGTAGGTTTTCTTGGCAAGTTTTTCATTTAAAACTTCATTACCCATTATATTGTACAATATATACCAACTTTGATATATAATTAGAAGTACTTGAGAGGACATTTTTATATCTATGATCTCTGCCAGATTTTATTTTGAATATAATTTAATACCTATTTTATTTCGAATACGGAAGGGAGCAAACATACATTAGCTACAAATTGTTTTTAGTTGAAGTTTACGCAAAAAGAAACGAAACCGGTTCGGTGTTTATAGAACCGCATTGTGTAAGCCCCTATTAGAATTTCAACACTCTATACGCCAATGGTTGATATTTTGTTTTGTTACGGATAAATTATTGAAAATGCTAATTCAGTCAAGCCGATCTCTTTTTTATGTTGTCAAAAATATTAAGCATGTGCGCAAAAGCGTAGGTAGACAACGCCGATTTAATTTGATGACTCAATTTAGAAAGAATTTTATTAAATTATTTCTTTTCTTGGCGAATATTAACTGCCAAATAATGAATGAATAAATAAGTAATTGTCCGTATAGAAAACACCGTAGACAGTTACATCAACTTTTCGGCGATCGAACCCCAGACCCTTAGCGTAATAGTCCAGAACTGAGGCCACAGAAATGATAGATAAAGTCCATTTTTAATTTTGTGTGAAATAAGTTACGCATCTTGTAATATTATATAAAATTTGTAATCCAAACAAATAACCGCTTTGATGTCTACCTTGGCCATAAAACTGTCATTCAGTTCAAAAACAACATCCTAAAATTGATTTCAAATGGTCAGTTTGATTGATTATTGAACAAAGATTCCGACAGCCAATTGGCTGACCAATCTCTTTATGTCCTTTTAACTACCCCGCACGTTGGCACCCACATCAAATTAAAACAAGGGGGCCGTCGAATGTACAGCATAGACATTGCATGTCAGAGATAAAGCTTAACCGAGTATACTAACAGCATAATGGCATACGACTATATATACGCAGCGCAAACGCAATACGGATAAAATTTGCCGTGCGTCCAAACTTCAAATGTCCAGATATGTCAAGAGGAATTACTTGTATGGACCAACAAGCAACAACCCCCGACAGACTTGGAAGTTTTGGCAAATTTTCTTCAATTTAATTTCATCACAAAGTCACCATCACCAATCACCATCTTTTTGAGGAATCATCAAATTTCATTTGGATCGGGTTTTTGATGTTTTCCTGCTGGGCACAAACGCAATCCAAAGCCCAAGGGATGAAAGTTATCAAATTGATAGTTTTGTGATGTGTTGAGAGTAATTATTGCAACAAAGGATTGGGCGCTCACTTTTGTTGTCTGCTATAGAGAGGGTTGTTTTGTTTCATTACGAGACGATGGTAATATTGTACATATGCACAGCGTGTCTGACATTTGATTAGAAAATAGGTTTTGTTCATGAGATGTGGAGCGAGATATGATGAGAGATATGGTTGGTTGGGTCTTGAAGCATGTGGCGTTGTTATATATTCTCAACTTGACAAAGTAAATTAGTTTAATTGATTAATGAAAGTAATAGAGTAAGAGCTACCAACGTTTTTTCTCAAGTCATTTTAGCAAGGCTGTAACTTTGTGAGCTTAGTTCGAACACGAAAATACATTTCTGGCAGTGCTGCGTTGGTTCATATTGGAAGGCCATAACCTCAAAAGTGAAAGAAATTTACCTCATTTTAGCAAACTTAAGAAACTTAAGAAAGGGAAACAACGAAAAAACCCAACATTTAAAAAAAAAGTGATAATGTCTTTAATAGAATATAACAGTGGTTCCCAAACTTTTTCATACTGCGACTCCCTGGAGAGGTTATATTTTTGCGACGCCCTTCTAAAAGCACAGATATGTGAATCTGATCTTACTAAAGATTCACTAAAGGGTTTTTCAATAAAGACTGGTAAACGTTGAAATATCGTCGTCGCATATGTCGCATATGTCTAGTTTGCTTATTCACATAACCGCATTCATCTAAAAATACGCCTCGTCGCTAAAGATAATTTTTCGGCCAAAAATTGAGGTTATCTTCCAAACGCTCCGAAGCCAAGTCAGAGAACAAACGGCTTGTCTACGTTCATTAACTTTGAAATCCTAGATTAGTTGAACTTTGTACTGGGGTAAGCCCATTCGCCAAGTTGGAATCTGCGAAGTGCCGATTTCTTATGCACGTCGAATTGACTGCCTCGAGTTGTCCTGTAGTGTACACTCTCATGGACCACGGCAATGCTCCCGATGAGTCTGGCTGGCAACTACACATATCAATTGAAAAACTCTTATTTAATTTTGAGTGCAAGCCAAATTCGAGTGACAGCCACGAAGCAAGTCTGACCGGAAATGCGGGCAACATAAACACGCTTAATCTTCGACGATTGGACTTCGCTTGGACCTAGCTCTTAGTATTCGTAAAGAGAATCGTAATGCTTTTCATTTGTTCGAAATCTTACAGCAGTGAAAAAATAAAACTTGCGACGCCCTTAGAACAGCGCCACGACGCCCCAGGGCGTCGCCTCGTCGCCCATTATCTGTCTACATCGGTCGTAAATTAACACATACCAATATCTTAAGGTTGCTAAAATGAGGTACCTACATTTTTTGCCCTTTTGAGGTTATGGCATTATTATATAGACCAACGCAGCGCTGCCAGAAATATATTTTCGTGTTTAGTAGTCACCCCGAACTAAGCTCACAAAGTTACAGCCTTGGTAAAATGACTTGAGAAAAAACGTTGCTAGCTCTTAGACTATAAAGGATCTTTTGTTATTAAACATAACTACATACGATTTTTTTTCTTTGCAAATATCTTTTATTGTAATTAATATGGGCGTACCTATTCCCATTAGTGGTCTGATTTTAGCTGAATTCGCTGAAATATGAAAAACGTTTTTAAAATCCAAACGTGATATGTTTGTCATAGTTCCCTTTTAACAAATGCAGCAAACCTTCGTATATCTAAGTTAGTTATAGTTTGTAGATTTTAACCAAGTAAGGATTAAATACGGTAGTATTGTTGCAGTTAATTATTTTTCTTTAAAATTTCGCTTGCAATCCAGAAAATATGCCTCGCTGGCTAAATTGAGTAGCGCGGATCAGACTTATAAAATCGGGTTGTTGGACTGCGAGACTTACGGCCGGCTGCGGCGTAATAATATTTTTCTATAGGTACGAAGCATATTAGGTACTCCCAAACTGCTCTTCACGTAACATTGACAAGATGGGCGGGTGACTAGAAATCTGGACAGACGGATCGCAAATGGACTTTGTTGTATTTTTCAAGTCCCTTTAAGATGTTTAATCTTGTGTACTTTCGGATACTGCCAGTGTGTTCCGAGAGTTTGGCGATCAAATCAAATTACACACAAAAATAGGTAGTCCCGAGGAAAAAGATTTAGACATAATTATTGACATCCAAATAATTATGTCTATATGTATTTACCTCAGTCAACATAACCTCAAGATTTATGCTAAAATGGGGAAGTGAGCTGACTTCGCTTGATCAGTTCAAGATTAACTTGATTTTGGTTCCAAGGTTCAATATTCATTTTCGAAATCAGTTCACATTACGCTCGGAGCAGCCAAGGCTACAATCTTCTCAGAATTCCTAGTGAAGGCCAACCTCAGTTGGAGAAGACTAAAAAACTATATCATATCATATAGAATGTGTCCAGCTATAGGAAAACCAATACATTTCTAAACAAAGCGCAAAAAGATATTGCCAGAATAACATCCATCATATCCACAGACCTACATATAGCTCTAGCAAAAACCTTCCCTACAACAAACTTTAGCAACCATATCAAATGTGTTGTGGTAATAAAACGAACGTATAGTGCTACTATTTGTTTTTAAAGCCGACTGGCGCCAACCTCGGCACTTGTAAAATTTCTAGAGTTCTTTTGTGTGACCATTTATTTTAGACGTTATAAAGTATATTCAATCTTTTAGGATTTTCGCATACCCAATCAACCCCCAACCATTACCCGCTTGTGTGATTTTGTTGAACCAATTGGAAGCGACATACAATTAATATGGATTTGAGGAGTTTTCTTGCGACGGATATATTTGCCAGACGGTGGCAAAAAGTGGCAATGGGTTAAAAAAAATCTTAAAATTTGTGTGTTTCCGGTGTTGAACCTAAAACTCCTCGTCGAACTGTCCAGCAAACTAACCACTTCGTCACTACACCCAACCATTTCTAACGAGCTAACAGTTTTTGAGTATATCTAGATATTTTCGAGCTAGTTTAAAATAAATACCTTAGTTCTTAAAAAAACCTATTTGAACCAGTTTATTGGCAAGACTTTTAAAATTTAAGGTTCGATCTATAATTAAGCACCTTACCTAGTGGTTAGTTAGTTAATGAGTTGAATGCATTCATTGAATAAAAATTTTCCTACTTAAATATAGATCAAGAAAAAGAATTTAAAAAAATAAATAAAAGTCAAATTAAAAAAAATAAGCAAAAATATAAAAAGCCTAATACAAATTCTTGTCATGTTTCAAATAATCCAAATGACATTTATAACATTAGGACAGACATAGGTTAGGCACCTACGTTCTGCATAATATATACCATTCGACAAAAGTATATCGACGCGAAGTAGAAAAATCCTTTTACAGTAAATGGAAAACAATTACCCTTTGGTCGTCAAAGACAACAATCATCAATTACCGCCAGTAAAACAGAACTTCAGTGCACACTGCACAGTACCAATAAAAGTAGCCCGACCCTCTAAATCACATTTATACACAGCAATTCAATTGTCAAGTGATTTGAAACAGGATACTCGTGTAACCACCACTTTCAGTGTTTTACCCATTTGGCCTTTACAAGTTCAGCTCGTGTCCTCGTGCACAGCTCACACCCTCTTACCGCTGCTGGATCGCCCTCTCAATTAGCTCATCCCTTATCCGGATTTGCACTCTTTGTGTTTATTGTTATCCTTGTAAAACCAAACAAACATTTTGCGCGCCTATTAAATTCAAATGAAACACCATGGGCAAGGGGTGGTGGTGGTTGTTGCTGCTGATACTTGCTACATTCACCCCTCAAGCAAACGAGAACAGCGAAACAAGTTAATCTATTACCAATGATTTGAACAAGGATATATTTTGATGTCTCTCACCAGGTCTCCGGGGAATCAAACAAGGACAAAAAAAGCAATGAATAAATTTCACACCAGTCCCACTTTGATGAGAATGACTATACTCGAGCCCACGTTCCCGCCGCCGCCGCCTGCTGTTTTTGGGAAAGTCTCTTAGCGCTCAGTCGTTCAATTTCATTGTCCGAATGTCATTTACTTTTACAATCGAACATTTGTTAGACCCCGTGTAAGGAGTAATTTTCGTTCACCTTACGTCCGTCATATATATCCTTGGGGGTTTAAATCGCTTTCTCACCTTTTTAAATAAATTAGACTTAATTTGGAGAGTAAAAAAAGGAGGCCATTATTCGGAAAGGATCCGAATGGTCCTCATAAGATATTCAGGAATCTGCCAGATTGATATTTGAGTGAAAAGGGACGAGAGAAAAAACACCGAATAAAAGAAAACAAATGAAATGCGAATAAAATTAGGTGGGCTCTTTCTTTTTGACTGCGAAAGCGAAATGCCTCTTTAGGGTAAATTCGTAAAGGCCAGTTTGGGACTTTTCATTCCCGGACAGATAGCGACTTGAGGTGATTCTATTTTCTTGTATGTGGACTGGGACTGAAAACCAAATGGCTCCTTCTTCTGCGTGTGCGAATGAATATGAAATGAATAGATACCTATTTGCAAGAGAGTAAGGTCAATTGAATTTTCTTTTTCTTGTCTTTTGTGTGCAAGGGAGAGAGGCAATCTCAGCGCAATAATGGTAAATTTTTTTTCTGTACTAAAATGAATAATTTATCCGGTAGACTTCATTTAAAGTGAGAAATAATGCTAAAGAAGCGGTCAGGAATTTGAACAAAGGTTAAGGGTGTTGCAAAGAACCAAAGAACTTGTGTATGGGGTCGATTTTGACTGTGAACACAATTTAATTGAATCGGTTTAATCATTATAGGTCCTTTCCATTTAAAACATTTATCCACATTTCATTTACTTATGACCCGTGGCACAAAATCAAAATTTGTTAAGAGAGTTTTTTTACAGCGACATCGACCTGTCCAGAAAAGTGTGAACGTATCGTCTGAAATGGCTAGGATATATGTACATATGTGGAGGGAATGGGCACCACCGCTCCGGTCCGAAGAGTCTTCCAACTCCAACCCGGTGTGTAGAGTAGAGGAAGACCGAAGACGTTCGCCTATAGGTTGCGTGCACAAGTGGAAGAGAACCTCAACCAACTTGGAGTGCGCAACAGGCAGCGTTACCGTTGATAAATTTAGAAAAGTCACAAGAAAAAGGGCCACGGAGAAAAAAAAGGCCCATTTAAAGTAATAACTAAAACAAAAGTAAACATAACAAACAAACAAGATATTGTACTGGTAATATTCTATTTTTAAAACTATAACAATTCTGTCGAATAAAACATACCATAAAGAAATCATTAAACGTAAAATCAATTCAATAACACAACAAATCAATTCATTAAGCGGTGCAGGTTCTAATCCAAAATCTTCTGAATCATTCTCCGACCGCTCTGACCCCGATTCTGAAATTGGAGGCGCCGCATTGATCGTTGAAGGAATCAACTTCGCCAGATAGAAGGTCACGGTAGTGCCCCTTCCAAGTTCTCTAGTAAAGGCTCTTACCCTTCTTACAGGAACAAACTCAGGCTGTTTTCGACCTCCCTCTGACTTCGGAACCAATTAACCAAAAAACTTCAAACTTAATATATTTACCAAGCTCATTAAAAAGATCCACCTCATCAAATTTCATCTCATACAGGACGTCAAAAATAGCAAAAACCGTAACTGACTGACTGACTCACTCACTCACTCACTTAGATGATGATCATCAAAATTATGAAGCACTTCCAGCCATCCTAGAATCCTGAAATTTGGCAGGAATTTGTGAAAAAGGGCCAAAATCATTAAATTTTTAAAAAAGTGGTATCATTGTGCCAAGGTGGTGGTGCCAAATTGCAACTTTAGTCGCACAACGGTCACGCTGGCAACAGGAGGCAATTAGGCAAAGATTCCAGGGCTTTATATTTATGAGTCTATTAAGCTTCATAACATATGGAAGAAATCACTTTGCGATACACTATTTTCTTTTTCTAAGATAATGCATGTTGATATCGGAATTAATTAGTCGAAATCCGAGCAGTCTTAGGACTTCCACAGATCCTCCGCGTAATTTAAAAATAGAACTGGGATTCACATAGTAACATCTTTACCTGTTTTGTCTTTTGTAGACACATAGCCGGCATAAAAATAGAGAGTCGAATATTATAAATTTCTTTTGTTAAGGTGAAATGCGGAAAGATGTCCTATTAGATACATTTGATACCATGTATATATGCATAACGACCATATGAGCCCATTTGCGTCTAATGCTGACATTGAAGTTGGAACTGACGAAGCGGTTATTCTTAGACTCAAAACATAACCTTGGTTCACTTTATGGAATATGTTTCTGTGATGATGTACTACTATATCAAGTTTTATGTAGTATAGTTGTCATGTTGAGAAGCTCCTTTAGGTCTATGGAATTCTTGGTCGTTTACTTGGTTGAAATAAATCGATTTTTACTCTTTCTACGCACCGATGCATTTTGCTTTGACTGAAATGCTTTCTATAACCCTTTGCTGAATATTTTTATAGGTTCTCGTATCACACCTGTAATTTGTTTAAGCTTTTGCTGTATAACCCTTACGGTCAAGACTCAAAACCTAGCTATTAATGTAGTAATCGGCCACAAAAAGCATTGTTTAGATTCATTGGACTTCATTACTGGGGCTGAGGCCAACACCCAAATTCAGATTGGATTCCAACACACGAAGTAAAGACAAATGTAATATACTACCCCCTTTCTGCCGTTTGACAAATAGTTCCAATTCATACCCACATTCACTTAAACAATCATATTTAACGATGAAACACTCAATTGCAAGTGCCCTGTCAAAGAAACTGCGCCTGTTTTGCCAAATTGAATAAAAAAGGTCCCGTCGCATTTATCATATATACACACACTCTTTCCAAACATGAAAATATCCTGTAATCCTTGTTACAAAATAAACGACTAACAATTCACTTTACGTTTCCCACCCAACGCAGCAATGCCAGCATTCGAAGGGTTGTCCGGAAATTAATCACGAAAATGAATATGTTTGCTCCTTTTGTCAGAAACACCACCAGACACCACCACTGGTGCTGAATCACTCACAACTTCATCGTTCTCGTCCAACCATAACCGAATGAAGATCCTTCTGGATATTTGAATTCATAACAAGATAATCGATCCTTTGGGGGATGAACGCGCCTACCGTGCGTACAGGGACCACTGGGAATTAACGTCCGGAATTTATCGTTTAATCGCAATCAAGCTACGAGCACATG
The DNA here is from genome assembly GCA_949372485.1 of Cheilosia soror. Taxonomy (NCBI): domain Eukaryota; kingdom Metazoa; phylum Arthropoda; class Insecta; order Diptera; family Syrphidae; genus Cheilosia; species Cheilosia soror. Next base: position 112,756,897 of record OX443562.1, on the reverse strand, counting down.
GACGTAGACCGTGCAACACACGCCCAGAGAGCAATGATATAAAGAGCTGACGCTGAATGAAAATCCAACTGTAGAGGTTTTTTTTCCATCCTTTGCAGATTGGTGTTGTTGTAGAAGTTGATACTTGATGGGCTTTGCATTCTTACCACTTGTAGTTGTAATTGTATTAAAATGCAATTAAGCACAATGTTCGTTTCGATACAAAAACGCGGAGACGAACAACTGGGACAATGCACGTGTTTATTAATGCACTGCAACATCAATCGAAGGACCCCCATCAATGTAATGGATTTCCAGCAAAATGGGGTCGTCTTCCTTTGCGATGCAAGTTGTCGCGGCTTTAATGAAATGGATTTTATGTGCGAGTGCGATGCTCTTAGGCAGCTTCAGTATCTTTTATTATGATTGGAATGACAAAATTTTCTTTAAGGATATACTATGTATTATGATTAAGGATGAGCAGGTTTCTCATGAAAGGCAATTATTTTGAGTAGAGGTAATGGGTTTTCCTTTCATGTTAAGACAATAAAAAGAGGCATGCTCACGTTTTAATGCGGTTTTAGGGCAGCCACATCTGATGTTGTCATTAATTTTGAAAATAAGGGTTCTTAGTCCACCTAAGCTTCGTAACTTAACTCGGAAATAGTGTAAGAAAATAATTCGATAGTTGAATGTGGCAATGATTTTCAAATTAATCTGTAGTATATAGTGGAGGTGGTGTTGAGGAGGAATGGGAGAGAGATGACTGTCTGCAAAAGACGGAATAAAATTGTGGGAAATGAGGACTAGGTTTTAGGGACGGGAGAAGGAAGCGGAAATCGGGGTTATTTGGCAACTCAGGTGCGGGCGCATGCCTTGCTGGTCACAGCTGAAGCTCGTCGGAGGGTGGATTCTTGCACCCGAGATCCCAAAGAAATCACCACTACATAAAAAAAATTGCATGCGTAGATATTTATAAGACTGAAAAAAGGAAACTGTAAAGAAACTAAAAAGAACAGGCAAGAGAAGACTATTGGTAAGGGATTTCTAACGATACCTCGGGAGGAACTGATGGTCGTCCTCCTAGCGGGTCTATACCCTCCCTACCGTGTACCAGTAACCGCTAAAATTACTAACTGGTACCCTAACGGTAGCCCTATGCTTCCGCTATTCCAAGTCCTCCAGCGTTTCCATCGAAATGAGACACACAAAATTATCGATTTAAACAATCATAATTCCGATTTTATTCCATGATCTTAATTAATTGTAGTTGTTGCATCCTTAAAATACACACTTGGGTGTTATTTGTAGAAAATGAATCATGAAATACAAGTAAATTTAAACTAACATCCAAAATCCATTGGCGTATATATGTAATATAAGTAAGGTAATTATAATTTTCGACTTTTCTTCTTCTATTTTTTTTTTTGTACATGTATGTAATTCACCTTTAAGTAGATAAGTATTAATCTAATTAAACAACCTAAGGACTAAAAAAAACTATTCACGATAAAGCAAATCGTTTGAAATCTGGCGATTTATCTGTATCTACTTTAAATTACAACGCAACTCAAAATAAGACTTCGCGAAATCTTAATTATTTTTAAATGGCTGTGCGTGTGAAAACCCGAACCGATAAAACAAAATTAATTTCAATATATGTATGAACAAACTTACCCTGGGATCCGGTTCGCCAGGCCTGTCGATGAGGAGTCCAGTTGATGCTGCAAAATTTTTGATGAACGAGAAAAAAAAGGACGGGCAAGAAAATGCCTCTCACGCACAGACAGCACAATACTAAAAATGTTCTGTTTCCCTGTTTTTTTTTATTTTTGTTTTATTATTATTATTAGGTAAAATAGGTATATTATATATGTATTAGGTATTTTTTTTTTGTATCAAACAAGGCAAATTCAAAAATTGGATTTGGATGCAATTTTATCAAAGCAGTTATAACAATATAGATATTTTAATTCATTTTCATTAGGTATCAGTAAGAATATCGGATGCACTATCAACAGATAAAATAGCACAAACGGGTGAAGACAATCACAAACACATAAACTGCTACAACTGCAACCTATCGAAGTCGCTCGGTGGATTCCGTTGTCTACCGTGTGGGTGGCGTTTCGGCAGGTGAATTTCTTGGTCGCTGGATTGTTTGGAGGCGAATTTTACCGTCAGTCGTCAGGATTGGGACTTAGGGCAGACGGGTCGGATTCTCGCTATTGCGAATTCGAATTGCAGGTGACTCTTCAGGCAGGTAGTTTTGGACGGGATCGGTGCGGAGGTTGAGAACGAGCAAAGCGGGATTGTTGGTGAGGCAATTTTTGCCTGGCAGAGAGCTGGAGTGGCCGAACACTATCAATTTTAACGAATGGTGAAGGTTCGGATGGAATTGCTCTGGCTCGCGGCGCGGCGGATTAATTTACGTACTGGCGATGTGCGAGTAAAAGTTTTTGCAGCGTTTTTTTTTGTTTAGGGATTGTTACACGTGTTTAACGATGTTTGAGCGCGTTAAATTTTGCTGTTCCTTTTTTTTTATATATATATAAAATACTTATTTTTGCTTCCCACTAGGCACTAGGCACAAAACTAAAAACTCGTTGCGCAAAGATCCCGAGTGTATATCCGACGCCGGTCGTTCTAAACTCAAGACTGATCTCTCTGTGTCACTTTCACCACAGCTTTTTCCATTCGCAAACGGTTCCGCACTCTCGACTCCTTCGCATGTCAAGCCCTTTTCGCAGCTACTGGCAGGTATATAACGCTTAGCGGATCTCTCGCGCGAGCACAGCAGAAGTGTTCGAGAGCCGTCCCTTGCCTTGTCGCATGATCCTCCTTCTGGGCACCCACCGTTCGAACCATTGCACACACTCAACAATGGTAAATCGAGCTGCGGTATTATCGTGTGATCAATTTTCTAAATAGACCAACTTATGTAAAGGTAGAAGGGGAACATATTAGAGAATGAACATTTTTTTTTTTCGGTCACCGTGGAATGGTGAGTTTGAGTGATTGGAAACGTGCGTTAGGAAGAAATATACTTCGCAGCTGAACTTTGAAGAATTAAGGGCGAAAAGAAAATCTTTTCCAAATCTGGCCGCTACAAGTATGGGGAATGTGTGTTTAGTCTTTTCGTCTTTCATTTAGGCCAGCGGTTTTACATATTAAGAATTTAGTTTAAACTTTATTTTTAAGATTGAATAGTGCATCTCGTTCAGATGTCCACCACGGCCTTGTTTACACTTATGATGCGCCCGATAGCTCCAATTTTTGATCACCCAATTCTCTGGTCAATAAACCGTGATGGTCGATGGTACGGAATCCGAGTTGAAACTATATACGTTTAAAGTGACGATAGCCGAATTAAGGAATGTTTTAGTCGACATTTAGTTTTTCACGATGTAATTCTGGTGTAATTTTTATGACTTCTGATGCGTATCACACCAGCAATATCTACAGCGGAAGGGGTTTCATTTTTTCATCTTGCATACCATGCCCAATTTTTTCTTTCGGCCAGCACCCAAATCGCTTGACTATAGATAAAGAGTTGGAAACAACACCGAAATGATCCGATCCTGCTCCTCACAGAGTGTATCAAAATTGTTCCAATCTGATCTGTCCTACAGGAGATTTTTTAATTGTCCGTTAAATCGCTTGTAAATAAGACTCCGATATGCTTAAGCTTCTTTAACTGTTTCAATGATTCCCCAATAAAATAAACAGAACATGAGCAGGGTTTCTCAACCATCAGACCATCGTTTCAGATTTTTCCACGGTTACATCAAGTAATACCTTACGAGATCTAATGCCATTAAGCCGAAGACTATATTTGTACAGTATCGTGCGAAGTGACGTTTGGACTGCGCAGATCATCTGCTAGAGATACGTTGTTGGAAGATTTTTCATGACTGCCTAATTTTTCACTCTTTCCAGGAGTGTCTGCTAACTTAAAGCCTAATATTAAAAATCGGGTTAGAAAAGCTTTTGCATCGCTTACGTCTACCTACTGCAGTAACATTTTCGGGAAAAAGTTCGAAAGCTTCAACCTAATTAGGATTCTGTGGGTGTACTGCCTATCTCAACGTATACACCTACTCATAAAGAGACAGGCACTGTAACTTAACTCATAGCGTATAGGCAGCACAATGCACGCCTTTAACTGCCGCCATATGACAATCCGAAAGGAACGCACGATATCCTTCATAAGTCATAACGGAAGTGAAAAATTAGTGCGACAGGATCTAACAATAACAAATTCGAATCACCTTTCGGGCACAATTCGCTCTGAGATCTTCCACGTTATCGGTAAGATAATGACACCATCGTCCACTTAAGGCAAACAAATTGCCTACCGGCAGGTAGGTATACATCAGAACCAGCTACCGAATCCAAATGTGTGCCGAATGACCACCGGTCGAGATGAGACGCCACTCCAATTATATTATTATGTCGTTTCATGAGAATAGTCTCATCTAATTAGAGGTCGGTCGCAGGATTGAGATGTGACGCTTAACACCGACCGCCCGACCGGTGTTCGGATAAGTTTCATTCATTTTAGGTGGCTTTAGGACTATTCTTTGTTTAGGTAAACAAAATTAATAGAAGCCATCAGCAGATTTTCAATTAAATGTCAATTGACCTTTTAAAATGCCTCTCACATTCGACCTCCAGTTACGCTATCTGCACGAGTACATTTTTAATGCTCTCGGATACAGACAAAATACCAATCAATGAGGGTTATTCTTGTTCATTTTAAAATGCACCCCTCAATTTATAGCCTGACCAGACCATGTTCGACCAGATTTCGCACTCAATTGGAACATAATTCAACTATACCTTACCTATACCTATACTCTGCCTCTTTGCAATACACATACGCAGATATGTGAACGTGAAGTGGGGTTAAGGGTTCATTGACAAGTTAATCGACTTTAAAGATAACACGCAATTCTATTTACAATTTACCCAACTTTGTATTTGGGATCCGCATTCGAGTACACATAATATTATATTCTCAAGTCTCAACCCAACGTCATGGCATATTACCTCCTGACTCTGTTGACAAATGCTGTTTTGTCAGTTTTGAAATGACAGCTTTACAAATTATCGCTTGACAGCTAATTGCTCGGAAACTGCCACTGCGGTACGGTAGGCTAGGCATAGGTACTAGACAAATAGGTATAGGTATTGAGACAAACAGTATACATAATTTCCAAAATGGCTGCCATATTCATTTGTCGGTCCATTGTTTTTAGTGGAACCCTTCCACTGTACATTAAACAATGGAAATGTTTAGCTTAACTTTAGATAGGTGCTTTATTTACCATCAGGCCAGATTGGCATCTTCATGCAAGTGGCGCATTCGTTCGCCCTCTATAAGCCAACCTACGCTGATTTACTTTGACAGATAGAACAAAATATAATTTCATCGCACAATAATTATTATTATTATTACCTATGAAAGTAGGTACATACTTGGCGTGAACTGTCAAGTTCGTGCTGTAGTTATGCTTATACATACATAGGCCGCCGCCCGGTAGCGCTGGCCGGCCGGCTCGATTGCCATGTTTATTTTCAGAGCTTTAATTAAAATCCATTGTGAAGCGACATAATTTTCTCAAGTCTTGTGTAGCCTACTCGCTTACTAGACATGATTGTTGGTTCTTGCACGTTATCTCCATTTTGAAAGTGGTGTGGTGGCGGTTATACAGCAGCTGGGTATATGTGGCATGGCAAGTGAACGGTTTTGGGTGACAGTAACAGCAACGACAATGAAAATCACAAAGCGTGTCAAACGTTGGCTTAATTGAAATAAAATTTAATTGGCCTAACGATAATAACTTTGGGAGTAGGTATAGGTAGGTATATTTTTCACGTCGAATACGATAGCACAACGCGCAGTGCCATTAGTAAAATCGTTTTATTGATTTCTTCTTTTGGTAATTTGACATTACTGTTCGGCGAAGTTCACTCAAGCTTGTTGTAGATGCGATGTTAATTAAATTTACGTTGAGGCTAAGAAAATAGTCATCAAACAAATTGGTGGATGAAATCCAAATATGTATCAGCATCTACCAAGTTTTTCTATTTGCATTTTTAATCGTTAACAAAAAATCGCCGCAAAGGTTTATGTTTATCTTTTTCTTGCAAATAGATACCGAGACAAAGAAATGATTTCAAAATGCAATAACAAATATAGGTTTGCCTCAAGCTTACCTACTTATGAATGAGAACAAAACTCTTATTTATCGTCAACGCTCTGAACCATAATAAACAGGCTAAACAGATAAAAAGAACGTCTCAAGGCAAAAAGATACGAACATAGACCTGTAGAGATGACCGAGGACTTTTTGTAGTAGAGTGCCACTGTCGGTGTTGAGGGTATGGACAAACCACTTCTCCCGAAAATTTAACTTTCAGATTCCAGATGGCATACAATCATCCCTCAAATAAAGCGAATACCATTGTCATTGTCGATTTATCTCTTTTTAATACCCTCCAAAGGAAAGTTTATTCACCTTGGCATTACATTTGTAATACCGGAGATCCCATAAAGTATAGCCATGTCTGTCCGTCTGTCTGTTGAAAACACGATAGCACTCAAAATCCCATATAGCACAGATTATTTCTGAAACAATCGCTTTTGAACATCTGCACCATTTATCAAATTTGATTTGATTTAGATTAGCACTCGCGCGATGCAATGAAACTCTTAACACAACTTACGAAGTAGAGCAGATCGACCGAGAAATACCAACGCATAATGAAAAGGAATCACGACAGTAAGGAAAGATTTGGAGATCCAAAGGTTTTTAGACCGCGTAGGCGTAGAAGATGATATAAGAAGACCTACACATTGTCAAATGTCCACGGCTGCACTGCCCTAATTGCAAAACCTTAATCTATTCTCTAAATATACAACACAAATTCAAATGACCACATATGGTAAGCCTTGGCTCATTTAAATTAATTTTAACTTCCAAATCGATTTAGGGCCAGAAGTAGAAAAAACTATAGGTACAACGACAAAACAAACAACTCGGCGTTGTAATTACGAACAAATACATTTTCCAAACGCTATCCTTCCTCTGACTGAAAAAACAAATGTGAGTTGAATAATTGATTAGAAGACACCACAACAACAACAAAATTAATTAACCTACCTTACCCAACGTGTTGACAGTTGGGTGCAGTCGCAGTGCAGCATACAAGATCGACAGCATAGTGCATCACCTGACGTACAACACCAGCTCGGCGGCTTTTTGAAACCTAACAAATAATAAAAGGGTCCCATCAATTAGGATCAATTTTGATATCATCATTTTTTTAAGTAGGCATCCTTCCATTCGAACCGCGGCGACTTCCAAATGACTCATTCAATTGAGAAAAATACAAGATATTGTTGGCCGGCCACAGATCTGTTTGCCGGAGCTGATGATACAAAAAAAAAAAGATTTAATGCGGTAGGTAGGTTGGTTGACGTCATTACGTAGCGCCGTGTCACATTAGCCGGCCTCCTACACCTTGCTGTGGCTGGTCCTTTTCTCCCGTTCCTTCTCTTTGGAGTCTTCACAAATCCACAAATCGAGTGGAAAGGAAGGATGGCACTAATGGCATCCACCGGCACCTCATTTCGTGCTCGTGTGGTCCTTAAGGATGTTTTTTTTTTTTTGTTTTTCGGCTGCACGACAATTTGCTGGTCGCTTTGTTTGTTTTCTGCTATAAAGTAGGGTCCGGCGGCGGCGGCGATGTTATCAAATTATTTGAACGATAATAATCGGAAGAGAAACACATGAGAATCATTTTTCAGAATCGAATTTTAAGTGGTAATAAGACAAATTGCGGTTAATTGGGATGCAATTGGAGGTGGCCGGATACAAATAAAGGTTTTAATTTTTTGTGTGCCAATGATAAAGGATGTGGGTCTTCCGAGACAGGTGTCGGAGATTTTTTTATGACGTTTTATGAGGGATATTTTTAATTGAATATACCTAGTTAAATGAGCTGGTGTATAATCTTACCAAAATTATTTATGCGCATGTTGCCCAAAAGATACATTTTGCGAGTTAGTAGAGAATTTAAATTTAATCTTTGTATCGGAATGCGAATTAGACGTACATACAAGTGGGTAAAACCGTTACCATTCCCTCATTTTGAAATGTAACGATCGAACACAACGCACAAAGAACCGATATGCTTATATGTGTCAAACTTAAGTTTCCTAATCATTAAAATTGTATCAGATTACCATGTATATATAGTAAGTCCTATATGACACACTGGGTAACGATCTTAAGATCATAAAAATACGATGGAGAAAGAACGACGGTTCGGACCACTTCTTGACGCAGGATGAATGACAATCGATTAATTCAACTTTTCATGTAAACAAAATATCTCATAAATAAATATCAAACCCAAATAAACAATAACATCAGTGCTGAAGTAAAACTAAAAAAAAAACAGCATAGGTGTTTTTTAATATACCGGAAAACAAACAGACCGGAAGTCAATACATTTATTGTGCAATGCAGATTTGAATTGGGTTCTTCGATTTTAAGGCAAATTTGTTCCTTTATACCGAAAAAGGGCTTCAAGGGCTTATGTTCAAACCCACACGATGACATCCCAAAGTAATCTATCAGAGTTTAAAAGCTTTGGCGTGATCAAAACGAACCACATATTCCATATTATCGCACTATTTTAATCTTTTGTTTTATGGTCTTTTTCTTTCAGGAATTTTGTATTTAATCAGACTTTTCGAAGCAGATATTTTTGTAAACGGCCTTCTCGAATGCAGGTTAAATCCAAACCATTTTAAGCATAAAGCTCTGTACGAACAAAATTTCAGGGAGAAACTCTTCGATCTGTTACCTACCCTACAATCTACGGACCTGTTAACACAAAAATATTATTGTTTTCCATAAACGCGTATAGCTACCTAATATTTTCCTATTGACTTAAAATGAGATCTCCTATTGGACCACCGTGTATAATATTGGCGACTTTCGCAAAAGGTGGAGCAGTGAAAACTAACTTTAAGGTGTAATTTTTGTTTTTTCGGAGGTTAAACCTATAGGGCGGGAGCTACTAAAAGCACATCCAGACCCAAGCAGAGATATATATACCTACTTATATCTGTATAATAAGTTATGCACAGTGAACCAATATCTCCAAATATCTCTATGAGGTGACATCATGCCAATAGTTGATATGCCAGAAGATGAAGTCGTCTTAATCATTTCCTTATACAGCCATAACTTTAATGTATAAATAAAGACTGATAAAAATAATCCTTGCTGTCCAGAGAGTCCGCTCTTTATTACCTTGGATACGTCTTTGCCTGGCAACCCAAATAAGATTTTAGGGTTACATTTTATACTAAGTAACGTTTTCGCAACCGAAAATTAACATTTGATAGAGGCATGGTTATCTGCTGTTAGAAGTAGCACCTTCTACTATTTAAAATACTAATTACTTGTATAGGTACTTGGACTTGCCCATCAGAAAGTCTGTCTGAAAACTATAGTTTTGGAGCAGATTGTCATATTTGACATTGGCTAGAGTGGACTCAGGCTCAAGAAAGGTTGTCCATGATCATGAAGAAGGCGTTTCGTGTATTCGGTGATACCTACCCGCCCTGACCCCAATTCACAATTTAATACTTTGTATTATCAACATACAAATAATGTAATTTTGAGGAATGTTATTGTTCTATGTTAGCTGTTTATTTTCCTTTATATACAAACCAAACATTATCTTATTTATTTTAAAATACGTATTTAGTACTTGAAGACAAAAACGTCCCATATAACTGAGTACCCGTAGTTTGTTTACCCACATATGTCACTGACTTGACCACTGGAATAAAAATGACATCGTCCAAATGATCTGCAGTAACCCAATAGTTTGGCCGGCAATAGCTATATGATTTCAAGTAAATTTGAAAACAAGTACCTAATTACTGATTATCGTTTGGTAACGCTATCTTTTTTTTTTTTTTTTTTTTCAAAAATACGTACATCTGATGAAGCCTAATTTCACTTAACGTAAATGCTAATTTTAGCGGAAAAACTTGACTATAGCGAAAAGAAAATTGTAAGTCTTTACGACATGGATATGTTTATATCTACATACATATATCTATGTGTCAAAGAGCATATCATATCCTGTGCGAATATCAGGGTTCAATGAGTTTCAGGCAAGTACAAAAAATTAGTTTCTTCGAAACTCTTATTGGCAAAATGAAAATCTTTAAAATCTGTAATGAAAAAAAAAATGCTAAAGAGAACGCGATCAGGTTTCAGGGATTAGGGATCGCAATGGGCTAGCCACTAGTCTCTAGTGACGGTTCTAACTTAATCATCAATACATTTGTATTGTTTGTTTTGTTCAGGACAACTTTTACGTAGCCGCACAATGGCGAAAATGTCCATTTATACAATTATCTATTGTGACCGTCAAAATATTTAAGTTGAAGATTAAAAATGATTTATTGGTAAAGATTCTAGTACACGGCCACATACGTATGTACCGCTTAGCGCGGGTTCGAGCCGTGGAGGGGTGACTTTTATTAAAATGACGACTTATTTGAGGAACTTGCCGACTGTATAGAAATCATTATAATCGGCTCAGCGGTTACCGAGTTATAATACAACGTCAACGACTTTCACCCCATAGAAGACGTTTTTTGTATGGGAGGTGCCACGCCCTTTGTCCAATTTTGACCAATATTAACAGGAACACTCCCCACCTGTAAATTTGACCTCAATCGAGTCGGTGGTCTTCGAGATATAAGATTTTGAATTTAAATTTTTAATTTAATACAGAGTTGAATTAAGTTGAGATTGTTTACATTTTTTCAAAGGTGACCAGTTGTGGTGATATAAAAAAGGTTACTCGTGTATCTTAAGGAGGTTTACAGGAAATTCGCACCAGGTGCGAAATTCTTTATCTTATATTGGAATCGGAAATTCGCACTCCCAACAAAAGCCAGGTTTGATGGTCCGAGTTGATCTTCTTAAAATACAATTTCCATTGTTTCTGTTGTGATCTAGATTAAGTTGAAGCTCTTGATTGAGAGGTTCTCCATTAGAGCTGCATTCTCATAGCACTCAAACATGGAATACTTTTCGTTGGTGGACAACCGCAAGCTGAAACTTCAAGTGAAGAGTCTAAGTCGAAAATAGGCACCTTCATAAAGTCTATCATCAAACAAAATCGCGCGCGCAATTCGATTTTTGAGGGATTTTGTTGGGGGTGCGAATTTCCGATTTCTTTTAAATTCGCACCTATATTGTCGGATATTCGCACCCGGTGCGAGTTTCAATAATGCAATTTCGAATAGCGAATAAGACATTCGCTCAAATTTCACCTCAAGATAGAAATGCCCACCGTCCTTTTTAAAATTGAATCGAAACTCGCTAAATTTTAAGGTGTTTCCTGTTTAGTCGGCAAATTCACCGATGCTGACCGTTCTTTTAAAATCGAATCGAAACTCGGTAAATTTTAAAGCGGTATTTGCCGACTGAACTCCAACTGAAGGCCTTTTTAAAATCGAAAGTCGGAGAAGGTACATAAAAAGAAAAAAATATAAATTGGCATTTGCGTAAAGTGGAACTTTTGAAAATGCCGACTTGTATACATTTAGAAGTTTGAAAACCTATACTTTACTTATATGAAAAACCAAACTCACTTCTTAATTTTTAACATTTTGTTCTGAGACAATTTTTGCAAATTACTCGTATTTGCCGATTTTTTTTAAATTGCTCAAGTTTATATATATAGCTTCCGTGATTTGCCGACTCTGAAAAGCGTGGGGGGTGTGATACCCCCCACACTCCCCTCTCGCTACGCCCCTGGGTCAGTGCTACATACGTATGTGGCTTGCTACATGCCGTGTATTAGCACCTTAAGGTTCATTGCGTCTAACCAGGTTAGGTTAAGAACATAGGTAACGTAATAAACAGTGTTGCGTTGGCTTGGGGCTTTGTAAAAGGAACATCAGAATCTCTCTTTTATTATGGCTCTATTAGAATTGTGATCTGGATTGAATAAGGCGTGTCCGCGCGGTACCTTTCATACAGCAAAAACAATTAAACCAGGAAAAACATTTCTTACAAACCTGTTACTCTCAGAAATTCGAAAATAGTAAGAAATCGCTTTGACATATCAACACACTAGCCACTACGATTTTATAAGGAGTTTTATAAAAGCGCAATTAAATTCTTGATTTTCCAAAGCCCCCATTAGCGCTATTAGTGACAGTTCTGGCTACACCTCAGCTCTTAAAATGTTTAACATTATTATTCGGTTTGAGTGCATTGCTACTTACAAATATCATTTAGAAGCTTAGTACTTTTCTTCCTGTTGGAAACATTGCCGCGATATATTTATTTTCTTAAATAAGTTTTAAATATAAGCTTTGTTAGTTGGCATTGATAAGCTTTCACTATTTTATTATTAATGAAATTTGTATTTACCCCGTCTTGGTAAAGGAACTAGAATTGCAAGTGCAAATGAAGCAGCAATATCAATAGGAGCAGCTAAAAACAGAAGTCGTTTTTCAATCAAACTACTTTCAAAACATAAACATATTTATGATATGAATTGAATAAAATGGGTGGAGTGTACGATTGTCGTCACCATTTGTGTTGGCCTCGACTTCCAGTAATGCGTTTCGCCCCAATGCGATGTGGTGGGTGGGCTCATCAGTAGACGACCACCACATCTGAGACGCTCTATTTTGCTCGATTTTCACCGAGACTATAATGATTTTTCAATGAACAAGTGACTGTGAATCATACCCAGAAGTCGTTTTTATCAAACCCATGATTTCGAATCTAAGAATAAAAAAATTACAAAGTTTCTCATAAAATGATTATTTTCTTTTTATTTGTGTGTATTTTCTTAAAATTGTCTTACATTCTGCTTTCTTATTTACTTATTAAGGTATTTAATATCATACAAGAAATTAACAAACTACAAACGAGTTGTTTTTTGAAATATATCGATCTCAAAAAAGAAACAATTATTTTAAACAAAAGATATTAGAAAAAATAACTTTGAATTGGATCAGATATAGGTAGATATAAAAAACAATGAAAACATTATATACGTTTTATTCATGAGAGGAAACAAATTGTTTTTTTTATTTTACATTTTCTAAGACTTTTTGTATTTTTCGTTATAGGCTTATAAATTAGTTTTATTTTATTTATATTAGGTATATGTGGTTACTATATACAAGATTACATTTTGTTCATTCTAAAGATCTCACACAAGCGAAAAAGCGCATTATACTTATGTTTAATTGATTCTTTGTTTAAATTGTTTTACTTTACTACAAATTTTAAAAATTGCGATTACACTCTTGTTTAGTTGTTTGCTTAATATTTTATTTTAATTTTTTTTATTAATAATATAAATATTTACAAAACAGCGGAATATCTTAAGTTTATTCCATATCACAAAATAGGGTGTGTTGATTTTGCTTTGTTTTCATAACTTTCCATATACAAATTTCATTAGCATCCTGCAGGATGTTGCTCGGCCCACGGCTGTAGACCATGGAGCGCGGCCAAAGGTGCTCCGTTGACATTTTGCGAGGGATGCGATTGCATTGGAGCTGCAGGTGGCGCAAAACCTTTACTAATGGCCTCGGCTTGCAGGGATAGCATTAGACGATTAGCTGCTTGTCGTTCAGCTTCGCGTTCTTCCGCCGTTTGACGTCTAAAATGGAACAAAGAGAATAAATCATTAAGTATTTTGGGTCTGGAATTAATATGCGATTATCTAACAACAAATGAGCGTAATTATCTGGCATACCTATCGATGTTAAATGCCCCAACAATCCCCAGCGGGTGCAGGTAACTAAACAAGGGTTTCATGCTCATATCCATTAGCAAATAGTTATGGATACGACAACATCTAATTACCGAAATCGGTAATTATTAATAAATCAAATTTCAACAGTCATCCACAAGAGAACTTCATGCATGAGGAACGACAAAGCCATTCCAAAGTGTGAGAGGGAGTGTGTGTGTGTGGATCAAGGGTAGCTATCATCAACCATGTCATCCACTAAACGATATTACAGCGATGATAGGGGCTTATGTGTTATGGGTTTGTACACTTCCCTATCCCCTTGACAATTTTATCCGGAAACTACCGCCATTCCACATAAAAGCAATTTAATCGATAGAACATAGTTCAGCAACTAGTGCGCAGTCGCTGAACAATTGCCAGTCCTCCCATAAAAGCCATTTAAAATGTAGATTGTGGTAGCAGGATTGTCAGCGGAGGAAGAAGGAAACTTGGGTACCCCCACACACCCCTGACAAAACTGGAATTACTTCCGGCAGAACAATGGCGCTCCATTTTGTTGGTGTAGTATATACCTACATCCTACACAGTGCACATGTAATTGATACTCGTCAGTTCGATTAATAATTCATTGTAGGCAAAATTAGACGATGAAAATGTAATTTAACTAAAATAATCATTTTGGGGAAATTAATTTCGCATTTAGTTTCGTTGATTGGATTTAAATCGGAATCAGTTAAGAGATCTCAGCGTTACGATAAATTTCCATTATGGGAAATGTTATTGATTTCGAATACTATTTTATGCATGTTAGCGATTATACTTAATCGTTTTACATGCAGATAATGAGTTTAATGGGTAATTACCGGTTGCTTTTGTCGTCAATAGTGAATCCATCAATTGATTGCTGTTTTTAATTACCAAAATTGTAGTTGGACAAATTGGAAGCCATATATTTATGGACTTGTTAGCATGCAGGTCCTATTTATGATTATTTGTTTTTGGCTTAGATGTTCGGCACTCACCACGTCAGCCCAAAAGATCGGACACCAGATGCGAGCAAAGACAACTACAGAGGAAGTGTTCCGCTGTATCGTCGTCCTCTCCACAAGCGGGATATATGGTGGTGTCGCTTAAGCCCAATACAATTAAGTGTTTGGCAAAAGCTTGGTGACCCGAAAGAACGCCCACAAGCAGTCTGCAGTCGATTCTCCTGAGAGACAGAAGGAAAAGCGCGAACCTTTTGCAGATTTCCTGACGCAGTCCTTTGGTCTGTCTGCACCCAGCACAGTCACGCCACCGACGCTCGTGTTCACGAGAAAACCCAAGTATTAATGGATGACCTAACCACGGTTGCTGGCAGACCCAACGCAGGTTCAGGTCCTAAGAAAGCTTATTCTAAACCCAGCCTGGCATAAGCTCATCAGCGATCCCATTTTCCTGGATACCAGTGTGACCTGGGACCCAAACAAGTTTGACCGTGTTTAGCCTACCGACAAAGTTCAGAGAAAGCTTGAGTTCGAGCACTAACTTGGACGAGGTAAGAATGTAAAGCAGCGCTTTTAGTGCAGCTTGGCTAACACTGCAAACGCATATGCTTCTAGCCCTCCACCTGTTTGTCACAATATGTATAGCGCATAGCCATAAGGATATCGAAAATTTCCACTTGGAAGACAGACGCATGGTTACCTAAGAGGTAGTTTAGTCTAATGTTCTCGCTTTCCACGAAGACTCCAGACCAGACCCCTGTCCGGTTTTAGAGCCATCCGTGAATACACGATGGCATTCTTTCCCTGGCTCAGAGTCTGGCCGAAGCCATTCCGTTGCCTGAGGAAAGTTGACGTGGTAGTTTTGTCGCAGTAGAATTTCTGGTGTCATTACGTCAGACGGCATATCCATAAGACAAAGAATAATTCTCGCACAAGTTCTTCAAAATTCTAATGCGCGTGGTACCAAAAACTACCTCTCTTTAACCGAGAAATGTTTTTCAGCGTACACCCCATGATAAAAATATCAAGGGGAAGAGGTTCATCATAGCATCTAGAGCAGAGCCCGGAGTGCTAGTAAAGGCCCCTGTGCAGCCAAAGCAAGAAGCTAGGAGTAGTAAAAATTATTCAGAGCAATTCACTTTTGGGGAATATTAGAGGAACGGAAGCAAGAAAAAACATTTTTTTTTTCAACAATTGTTTATTTCTTAGTTGCGTTGTTCTAATTCTATCAGTCTTTTATACAGCAGTGACATACTCTTCTTTACTCCCACAACGACCCCCGTAGATTTGCACATCGTTTCCCAATCCGCATAAGCTTCCTCTAATGTTTGCATTTTCTTCTTTTTTGTCCGATTTGGTAACGATTCCTAAAAGCGCCGATGCGATGCACGGCAAGCATTTCACATGTATAGGTAGATAGATATGCTTCGCTTGGGGATTCTCAAATTAACTCGCCGCCGAACAAATTCATCTTCTGGGGAACTCAAAGCGAACAAAATGCGAACTGCCTGTTTTTCTGCGGGAAGTAAAGTGAAGTGAAGCTGAGATGTAAAATCATAGAGAGAATTATGAATGTTAACCGTAGAATAACCAAACGTGGTAGAATTTCTGGCTGCAGTGATGGATAAGATATACAACTTAAATATTGTAGGTATCTACACAATATAGGTAGGTATATTATAAATGCGTGTAACATTTAACATTTTTGAACATTTAGTAGAATTTGGTGAAGTGTTGTTTCGAGTGATGAAGAATAGGGAGATGAATATTTTGTGTTTCACAGATTTTTAAAGAAACGTCATATTAATTCAAATAATTTCCTATACCTATATTCCTAATATCAACATGATTCTAATTTACTAAAGTAGTTTTAAGTCAACTAGTCAACGGTCCCATAAATATATACTTAACCCCCCAACTACAATACTGTTCCATTCCCCACTTTAAAGATTCTCAATTAATTTCGGTCCCCCAAATGAGCTCTTGCAAAATGATAAACTACCATCCCCATATGCGCAATTACTTTCAAAAACTTCACGCAAACACTAACTGATTTTAAGATACAACTTCCTGCCTCAGCTATACTTCTGGTATACCTACATCAACAGTGTTCTCCCAGCCAAGATGTTGGAAAACCAACAAAGCCAATTAATCAAAGTTTATTTGGTAATGCCACAACATTTTACAACGTCCTAATCAATTAGGCCGTAGATTTATTTTCTTCTCCTGCTAGGAACATTTTTGGACAGAGCCCACAAGACACAATTTACCAACATACACCTACCCACCAGGTCTAGTCAGGCCTTATCCCTTCATAGGTAAACTGTCTCGGAGTGAGAGATAACGGCTTAATTCAAAATTCAAAAAGTAACTCATATGAGAGGGTGGCGTTGTATTTCATTTCAATATCCGCGTGAGGCAAAAACTCACCGTAAAATAATTTATTAACTCCAGTAGCAGCGGATAAATGTTTGTTTTGTACTTTGTATCCGAAAAGTTACCGCGCAGATAAATTACCGTACCGTACAAATTAAAACGGAATAAATTATAACACATGTTAAGTGGAGTGAGTGAGTATCTAGATGTCTGAGACTGTGCCGGGCTGTAATTTATCCGCCTGGCACTGGCTGCTCGAAAAAGTGAAACCTCCTGCGGTCGTTGGCAAAATGAAACTTATAACATCTCAATAAAGCAACACGAGAATCAATAAATATTTTTATCGATATTTATTGCTAGCAATTATCTCTAATAGTCGCTTTTGTTTTCCAACAAAATTAAAAGTTCCATCTTGGTAGATTTATTACAGAAATACATTAAAATGGAGTTCAAACGAGAGTAGAGCGTATCGTGCGGCTAGGCATGACAATCGGCATTGATGTCTGTTTTGATCTTGACCATATCAGACGCTTAATTTTGTTCCACCATTAAGACATATTGCGGTGTGACTGCTGACTGGTATTGTCAAATTAATTCAGCCATGCTGCTGCTAGGAATTCGAATATTTTTCCCATTGAGATAGCGGATATTTATGTTATTATTATGTGGATTACATATTGACGATCTAAAGGGCTATTATGTCAGTAATTTCTTATTAGTGAATATATGTACATAAATTATTACAATGGTCAAGAAAATTTTCAATATTGAAGAGATTTAGTGAAGTTGTGAGAATCTTACGAGAGCAATTACAAATTGTATGCCTACGTATATATCCATGGAATAAGGTGATGGCAGAATTTCATTGGTTTATCTGATGACTGATTTTCCGAATGCCAAACGAAGCATTTTTCGCTCAAGACAACACCGAAAGTGATCTGTTGTGGGTTTGACAGGGCCCATGCCTTTGCGTCCAAAAGCAAAATCGGGATCATATGGTTTATAATGTCTGTATATATTTACCCGTGAGTTGGATTTTCTATACTCAATTTATTTCTTTTTTGTCCGTAAAAAGTACGATTAACAGAAGTAATAATACATAGTCGTAATTTGCAGATCAATGGTAAGCAATGTCCACTGTGACATTCTGCCCAAGGCGCCGGTGATAGTGAATGTCCTTCCTTGAAGACAGTATATGTTTTAATTCTAGTAATGTTTTCTCGGAGTAGTTCGTAAGTGTAGACTTAAGTTGTTTGGTATATTGGACCGAGGTTTACTCGAACTTAGGTGCTGTCAAGTTGTACTTGCGCATATTTTTGGAATTTATTACTCATGGCGCGTTCGTTTGCTAGGCCTAAGTATAGTACCTATTTCTTCTATAACCTACTAGCGAACCCCCTGCACACTTCGTATTGTAATGCCCTGCTGTATTCACAACACTTTATTCTTGTCTATCAGGATAATGCGCATCAATGTTAAAAATTTGCGAAACTGTAGCTCCCATGACTGTCGAAGAATAACGCCTCCTCACCCCTTTATCTATTTTTGATCAATCTTCACAGGAACACAATCGATTCGGTGGTTTTCGAAATATAAAATTTTTAATGTTTTTTTTTGTATGGACGGTGCCACGCCCCTAGGTCCAATTTTAACCAATCTTCACAGGAATACTCCTGGTCCAATATTTAAGATTTTACGTAAATTTGAACTCAATCAATTTGGTGGTTTTCGAAATATAAAATTTTTAATGTTTTTTTTTGTATGGACGGTGCCACGCCCCTAGGTCCAATTTTAACCAATCTTCACAGGAATACTCCTGGGCCGATACTAAGATTGTGTGTAAATTTGAATTCAATCGATTCAGTGGTTTTCGAGGAATAAGATTTTGAATGCATTTTTTGTATGGGAGCTGCCACGCCCCAATAACTCATGAACCAATACACTTACAAAGACCGTATGAACTTATAAACCATGGTATCAATGTCACCTTTCATGGGAAATTTCCAGAATCAAAATCGGTTCACGCATTACAGAGAACATTATCGAGAAACACAATTAAACATGATTTTTATATATATAGATAACACAGAAAACCACAGAATAGAACTAGTGGTGAGCAGTTTATTATACCTTCGTCCAGCTGATGTATGCTTGTCCTCTTTCACTGTTCAGTGTCATGTCGTCATGTGTATAGTTAGAATCACTTAACTCAACTTAGAGTATAAATGAAGCATTTGATATTTGCTTACTAACATGACGTTTTAAAAAGTTTAGATTCGATTTGAAGATAACTCTTTTTCATTTAGATGCCAGCAAATAGTTATAGAAAAAACTTTCCGCATTTAGTCCACCATGCGCTAAGTGCGTTTTATTTTTCTTATTCCTCAGTACATGTGTTGTAATCGAACTCCTCCTAAACGGACGGACCGATTTTGATGAAACTTTGTATGTGTGTTTGAGTGGGTCCAAGGATGGTTTAGATTCACAATTGGTAAAAATTGGACAAAACGGCGTGGCATCTCCCATACGAAAAGAAAAAAATCTCTAGAAAACTACCGAACTGATTGAACTCAAATTTTAAGAAAATATTTGTTATGTGCCCAAAGGAAATCTGTAAATTTGATCAACACTAAACAAAAGGGCATGATACCTCCCGTGCAATTTTAGACATTGATGTGCATTGTTCAAACAAACAACCGCGCGAAGTGTGGGTGGGATTGGAAAACGGGCCATGGCACCACCCTTACAAAAAATTTATTAAGTTGTTTAAATCACTATATCTGAACATTGCCTGATTGAAGCATTTTAAAAAACCGGGCGGGGTTGGACAAAAGGGCGTTACAACTCTCATAACAAAAAAATATAGGTAGGTACATGTCAAACGCTATTCTTCGACAATCATGGGAAAGAATATATCTAAACAATACAATTCGTGGGCACACGTCTGAGGAAATATCAATTAACGGACAATGAAAATGTACGAGCAGGCAAAACAACGTCTGCCGGGTCCGCTAGTATAAATGTATATATGAACTTTTATTAAAGTTACAAGAACATAATTGCGTTCGAACTGAGCTCTTATAGATCCGTATCATCACAGTTATATAAAATAAAAGAACTAAAGTAAATCAACTCTAACAAGCTGTGATCATGGCAGTTACAGTTCGATGTCGTGAAGATAATGTGCTTTCATACAAATAAAATAACAAAACAAAAGAGTTGAACCAAAAACTGGCTTCTGGGTTTTATATAAAATAGGTATACTGACGAAATCACTTTTTAAATACTTCTACTTTTGGTTTTAAGCGGTATTAAAAATGTGCACTCATATGTAAGTCATAATCATTTATCATCACATCCTTTACCTCACACTGACACAGCTTATAATTAAGTAATTTGTAAAATAATTCAATATAATCACGGAAAGCGTATAGATGTCAATCACCAGTAACAAGGTCTAACATCATCTACTAAGCAACAATTTGCAATTAATTTCCATACTTAGTGCTCTAAGAAGTTAAATGTTATCTAAAGCTCAGCGATCTGTAAGTGTGAATAATTTTACTAATTGCGCTTTTGAGATAGAGATACGAATGCTCACGAAATCATGGCCGGCTTTCAGTGGTTTTTATTAATTTGTTTTCCATCCGACAGTGAGGAGGTGTGTGTCTCCTTTCCATGATGTGCTCACTTGATTACAGTCGCAGTCATTAGTGAATGCTTGTAATTACCTAAGATTACATGTCTGACGACTAGTTTACCTGTCATCCCACATTTCCACTTACCCAAGTGAATGCAATTAACTAAGATACAATGTGGAAGGCATTTTATTTCACTGTTAAGGCACATAAACATGGGTTTGTAAATATATATACCAACCCCTTAGAGTCATAACCAAATTTTCGTTACTTATCTATGCGAGGAGTGAGTGAAGACGGTAATATATATTTGACTTGCACATAAACAAAATGTAATGGCTACCTCGTAACATTAAATGGGGCAGTCGGTCTCGAACACTAAGTTAAATGGGGCGGTTCGAGCAGACAACACAAACTATAACAATTTTCCAGAACTTGTGCAACCAACAGTGCTTTGTAATAAGTGAGCAGAGCATGCCACGCCAAACGAGGGTAATTAAGGTTTATGTGCGGTTGGGTAGGTAATAATTGCAGTAAAAGGACAAAATCATGAATTATGAAACTATGGGACTTTCTGATGATAAGTACCTATAGCGGTGTGGTATTCAATTTTGCGTAAAGTTGTATTAAAGTAGGTATATATAGGTATTTACCTAAAATACAAGAACAAAAAAAAAAAAACATATTAGTCTATCAATTCTGTTCAGATTGTTTTACGAAGTGCGTCAGAACTCTAGAAAATATCAACCATCCTCTCACACCCTATTTACAATGATGAGCATTTAAAACTGGAAACTGAGTTTCGAGCATAAAGTCCTTGAAAATTCGTTCACACCAAACACCAACTAGGTTTTGTTTGACGCTTCAATTAGCTGTTAAACTAGCTCTGAAATGATAGATTGATAATCGTTAGTATATGGTTAAAAGTATAAATTAAGCATGTACTGTACCATAAACAAGGATCAAAACTAAAACAACGAAAAATAACCGTTTAATTGTGATTGTGACATGCAAATGCTGTCGTTCTAAAATTCAAGGAACAAAACTCAATATTTGCTGTTTATGGAGCAAAGACAACAAGCTTGTAAAGAACATTGCAGACGGCAGTACCGAGTGCGAGGTATCCTGTCAGCAGTTTTGCTCAACGATTGGAAGTAATTCAAACAATAAGTTTTGAAACCTGACATAGGTATGTATGCTTTATTTTGGAAAATTTTGGTTCGGTGTGAATGTCTGAAAGCATAGAGAGAAAACGCTGGAAACTGAAATCAATGGCTTATTTGATTAGGTACTGAAAAAGTCTCATTATTAGTATGTATTCAACTTTATTTTAATTAAAATGCTTTTACTGCACAAAGTCCGAAAAATCAATTGGAATTCCTCACTAATGGTAATTACACGTCCATTCACAAAAAGTAAATAAATTCAACTTCATTTCAATTAAACGCCGAATCACTTACCGATCCAATTCCCGGCAAATCAATGCACTAATGATTATTGACAAATCGATAAGATCGCTACTGAATTATGCACACGTTCAAGCTGACAGCCACATTCGATCTGTCATGTTGTTAAAGTTAACTAACACAACAGTCTTAATAATTAATTACGCTGAAACTGAACTGACACACAATAAAACTTCTTGTTGCCTGCGCCGCGCCGCCCCCTATCTATGCTAAATTAATTTGTACCATCATATGTAATTCGTCAAATTGTACAAGTGGTAAACTGGTATAATCTATCTGAAAGCCAGCCACCATCACAAGCTATAGAGTGCAGAAAAACCACACATAAAGTAAAATAAAAGAATCATCAACAACTGCCAGGGTACTTGGAATCGCTGCACGTCTTTACCACAAAACGTTGCCATTCACCTGTCTATCTGTTATCCTTTGCCAACTTTACTGCCGTGGAGCATGGTTCCTTTGTGTACGAGATTGGGGTGGTTGGGTTATATTCGATGGCAATTTTTTTTTCTTTTCCATTGTCATCCCATTCTACTTTTATACCCGGAACGATAATAAAACAACAGATGGAAGTAATTGGATTAAGTAAGGAACGTGCAAATATAACAAGACGAAAAAATAACACGAACATTCCACAACTGTTAGACACAACTATATTTAAGAAAAAAAAAAAAAAAGACCAAAAACACTCCCCTTTATTGTGCTAAATAATAAGTTGATATTAAAATATTAAAAGCCAACATAAATTTTATACCCATAAGACAAGACGACCGACGGAAACCTTTACTTTGTCGGTAAAATGTAATTAAAATCTTACCCCTATTAAGCCGGAGGATGGTGATTATCACTTAAGACATAGCGATTTACCAAGAAAGTGGTCATTCGACTGGATAATGAAAGTACTCCATTTGGAAAATTTTGTGGTGATTGTAAATCTCTTGGGCTGGCTTTATCTTAACACGATGGGATTACGTTTTAAGAAGTTTTGGGCTTTTTCGATGAATAATTTCATTGATTGTTTTCAGTTTGGGTTAATTTGACTTGTAAAGAAGGTAAAATGTAATTGCGTCCACGTCTAAAAGGTCAAAGCGTGCTGTCAAGCTCAGATCGGGGTTGTGCGCGTTTGATATATGAGTTTCTAAATTGTAGATATTTTTAATACACAGTACTACGTGCCTCCATTGATATTGAACGGGTTTTTGACAAAATTTCACTTGTGGCCATCAGAGGATTGCCGGAAAGGAAAGCAAAAGCAATGCTTTATTTTATTCTTCTATGATGAATGTACTACGACACTATAAGACCAATGATCACATTCAGATCTAAAACTTACCAGCGTGGATATATTCTCAACAAACTGCAAGAGCGATAAGGCATAAGTCATCATCCGGAGAAAGGCATTATTATGTATAGGTACATGCCTTACCATAGCATTGGATTTGCTCTTAAAGTTCATTATTCAATACCTCTTGGTTACGGATGACTATATACATACAACATACACTTTAAAACAATACATCAGTTCAGATATGCCAAAAAACTGTAGGTCCGTTGCATTCGTTTTAAAGCCATGTCATATAAGATCTAAACTTGTATCGTAATGCCATTTTATAAATCTTTTTCTTCCTTCGAGAATGACCTAACGCTTTTACAGCACCCGAGTTCGATTTGCCGGCAAGGCTCATCCGCTACATCAACCTTCTACAGCGATGATATTCTCGTCGTAACTAGCACTACGAGGCCTTTCGATTTCGATGACTCTTCTGTCACGCTTTAGTGTGTCGGAAAATGTGCGCTAAAACAGGCAAGTTACGCCAACATTACAGACGAATTATGTATTTCGTAAGAAAATACTCACGAGTATTCCGCGAACTTCAGGACTATACCTTTCCATTGCTTATCGGCATGCATCCTGCATCTGTTATATCAATATGGATGGATGGATTCTAACTCGGATGAACAAGGCAGAAGACCCCTACCTCGTCAGCACTACCTAAGCCGCAAGTAAGTGGAACAAGAACATAACCAACTTAAAGAACGTCTTCACAAACTTTCAAATTTAGAAATTTTTTTTTTTTTTTTAATTTAGCGATTAAAATCAGGTAGGTATAGACGTTACGAATCTGAACTAAATTTATTATTTCAATTATTTATTAAGCAACGTATGAGGACTTTCACGCGATTTTCAGTCTATCGCAATACCTAAGGAGAAAATTAGGAGAAAAATTGAAATTAGTAAGGATCACTACCTCTTTGGTTGTCCTGCCTATTCTCGGATCAAACACGGTAATCATGACTACATAAGTTATAACAATTGTCACTGAAACATGGGAAGTCATAGTAAAAACATTTTTTTTTGAAATTTAATTATTTGTTTTTACAAATGCGGATTTAAAATAACTCTTTCGTCTCATAAACTAAAATCAGAAAACACATATACCTACATAATTTACCTACTTATATGTACTTCTAAAATTTGCGATTCAATCTTGCAAACATCTTAAAGGTTATTGATCAAGTGAAATCATTTCCCCTTAATTTACAACAATTATTCAGTACCTATTTACATAAAAAAAAGTTCCCTAGGTACCTGCCTACAGGAATTTTCTCATTAACGAGACCACACAGCTACTTGTCAAATTTATCAAGTCTAAAATAACCTAAGTACGTTATCTAAGAGGGAGCCGGAGCAGTAAACCAAGAGAAAACATTTAAAGATCGCTCTTCGACAAAACACAAATCTACCTAACTAATGATTAAATTACTGCGCACGCAATCATCCTGTCACGAACGACTTATCCAAAAACTATTTTAATTTGTCATGTGTACTTAAGGGCCCCGCAAAAGGTATAAAAATGTAAATAGGCATTCCGTTTCTCCCACGAGCTTAAAAAAACCAACAACGTCCAATGAGTGAGCAACCTATTAAGTTGATTTCCTTTTCCCTTGTTTACTTTTCACAGCCACTGCGCACCCTAAGCACAACAATTTTTTTTTCGCCTTATCAGCAATTAAATTAAATGACATCTGTGTACAGAGTCGGTATTAGCCGCCATCCCAAAGGCAGCCATATTTAAATCATTCCATTCCACCCCCCACACGAAGTGGAGGCGGATATAAAAAAAAACAAAACCTCATAGCGCAAATGAGGAAAGCATGTCAAAACGCCATTTTCGGTAAGGACATTATTATTATGTCATGGGCCAAGAGAAAATATTACAATAAACAATATTCTCAGCCCCCCTATAAACCAATGACTATACCTATAAGCTATACCTATCTTTAAAGACTAAACAAGTTGACATGTTTAGAGGGAATTAAATTGCAACGCTCTACGTCCCCTCCAACTGTGTGAGTAACGATTAAACTTTCATGGTGTGCAGTTTTAGGGTTGATGAATATTTAATGAAAGGTTTTTATTTTGCAACCCTTACTTTTTTTAAACTTTTACCAAAACAAAAAATCCACACGTAGGCAAACACCGCTTTTGTGTCGACTGTTGACAAAACAAAACGAGCACATCACACTCTTCAGGTAAAATGTGGAAAACAGTTGCAGAGGTTTTTCAACCCCTATAACGATAATCTACTCCCATTATATTCCAATAAATATTTGATGATATTTTAAAATGCCGAGGACGAAAAAGTTACACTTTTGTGTATTTTTACCAGCTCGAGGGATGCCCACACCATAGTAAATGTGTATACGCCGTCAAAGAATTACCTCGTAAAACGTTTCACTGTTCGCTGTTGTTGAAAAGTTAAGATGGCGCCATGGAATGAGGGCGCTTTTGAAAGTTTAAAATGTTTTAAAAGAGTTTTTTTTTTTTTGCTTTCTTTCGGAAGTAACCGCACAATATGACAATCGCACTCAGGTTCTAAAGTGTTTTGACATGCGGCACTTTTAAGCGAATGGGGACTTTATTGACTGTATTTTTTGACTTACCTCCACTTTGTTCGTCGATTTTGAAACCAGGTTTTCACTTGAGCATCTGTCATCTTGAGTCCACGCGCCAGGGCTGCTCGTTCGGCGGACGCGAGGTACTTTTGCTTGTGAAACCTCTTTTCCAGTTCAGCGACTTGAATGCGGGTGAATGATGTACGTGGCTTTTTCCGTTTGGGCGGCGTTCGATTTTGATAGGGATGACCGATACGACGGGCGATGGGAAACGCCGCTGGAAAGGAAAATGAAAATGCTGTTTTTGAAAGTTTGGATAGGTATAGACATTTTGATTTAGAAATTGCTCTATCTTAGGTATAAGGAGGACTTGGATGAGAGTTGCAACTATAAGACTTTGAGGGGGAACAGCGTGTTTTTTGGTCAATGGCCATTTGTTGCCCAACTACTTGGGGTAAATAATCTGCTTGCATATTAAATCGGGTAACTGGCCGATGGCAAATGCTTTTCCAACCACAGTTTGCATAATCATCATTATATTATTAGGGTACACGTTTTACTAGTAAAGACGTGCGCTAAATGGGATTTTATGATATGAGAATATAACCACTGCCTTTTTTGTGGACAGTTTTTCATAATCTAAATAAAAACACGATAATTTACGAATTGTTAGTTGATTAACTTATAATTTTTGTACATAAGTCAATATGATCCCCCAACTTTTAAGAGTAACATTTTCAAAACACATAAGTACTTTTCGTAAGGGCTAAATTCCTCTCCGCATAGGTAGGCATATCAAAAATACAATGTTACTTTACTTTACTTGAGAATAGAAAATAATTAGGTATACATTTCTATAAATTAACACGTAGTGTAGTACGGTTATTAGCGCTTATGGCATTAGAAAAATAGAAAGTATTCTATTTGTATCTCTCCCGAGATATGTCTGTAGTCTCAGACGGAGGGGAACAAAAATATTAGAAGGGTAATACCTGAATTTCTCTGTAATTTTTTTTTTCAACAATTCAATTCCACATCAAAATAAACCCCAAGGTATTACAATTTACTAACCTCTATAAGCTGACAAATCATAGATTTTATGTAACCACTTATCGCATAAATTCACCCCCAATTTCAAACCCATATCGACATTTAAATAAAGTACCATTTTGAAATATACATGTGGGCTATTTTATGATATTTTAAATCCATGTGGCACGTACTCTTATGCCTTCCCCAAAAAGGGTTAACTTTGACTGTTTGGCCTATCCACGATACTTATACCATCCCTCCAAAGTATCTACATCATAATATTTTTCCCAATAACAATTTCAATAAAAACCCATTCGAATGTACACAACTTTCAGTTGCAAGTACATACATATGTAATGTGTAAATGTTCACATGCCTCCACGGTGCGTGGTGGTAAAAATATCTCTAACGTCTATATGAAAGTTGTAAATGCCGATGTTATTAACCCCAAGCATTTATTAATATTTCCCACACGGCGCTGATTCGCAACTCGCAAGTGCTTTTATTTTTTCACATATGGGGATGATTCGAAACCCATATCCGCCTATAGCCTCCTTTTAAACAGGAAAGTCAATAAAGTACGAAAATACTTCGCCCCTAAGGAATATGTGAGATATGGATTTTTATTTCTTGTGAAAGTTTTCAGATACTACCGGTTTGGCGGGGAACCTTTTAAATTTGCAAGTCTTGATTTAGACAAATTGAAAACGGAATATAAGATGATATTCCGACACGTTCTTTTTATAGGTGACTTGTGGTGGTTAATATAAGCTCTTATGGCGGAGTAGGTAATACCCAAGGAGAAGAAGTCATATCACTTAGGGAACATTAAAAGTTTATCGCAGCAAGGCTTTTATGTGGCGCGCATGAGATTGATGATGTGAACACCAATGCAGGGCGGAGAAATTTTGAAAGGACCTCGTTAATGGTTATTGGTAATTGAGGGCTCTCACAAATTGATATTTGATGGTTTTTTTTTCTGTTTGATTTTTTTATCGCACTTTATTTCAAAACGAACATTAATAATGTTTTGTGTAAGTTGGTAGGAATAGGGATTGTATAAATAGTCCATTGATAAGATTGCATTTACGGTAATTCTGAACCGATCAATATATTGCGAATGTTATAATAAGCATATCCAACAAACTTATGGCACTTCTTAGATTAAGTCTATCAAACGGGTATATAACCAGTATATCATATAGAAAGTCTTTTATACCCGGCTGACAGGCGAAGGCATAGGTACAACAGTAATGGATCAATCACCCCATCAAAACGATCAATGGAGGCTTAAGTCAGGAGCTAATAGAACAACGGCTTTTTAGAAATTGCTCTGAAATAAGTTTATATTCTGGTAAAATTGCTTTGAGGGATTTTCGAGATAGAGTGACTGCTTTCAGGAGCGTCGAAAT
Organism: Cheilosia soror; assembly: GCA_949372485.1. Classification (NCBI taxonomy): domain Eukaryota; kingdom Metazoa; phylum Arthropoda; class Insecta; order Diptera; family Syrphidae; genus Cheilosia; species Cheilosia soror. The sequence continues at coordinate 112,728,278 of OX443562.1, read as the reverse complement.
TGGTTCTTAAGCGATTCAACACGCGAAGAAATATAAAGTGGTCACAGTCAAAACCTAAACCAATTCCCCCAAACACTTTCCCTACAGAACTTAAAAAATGGATTTAAATTTAGTTTGAGAAGCCAACCTCCTCCTAGGAGAGGGACTTTCGTTACCTTTATATTAGACTATCCCAGGTACCCAACATAATCTGACATCTGCGAGCATAATGCTCTGGGTATAAGGCTCCCGACTGTGAACTTTATAAATAAACCGGCGGAGATTGGTCGGTTTGCCACAAAACAACGCCACCATATGTATGATTATTTTGGGGTTTGATTACGACCTCCTGCCAAAGATTCGGGTGTATATACGTAGAAAGCAATCGCTGCTGAGTGAAGAACACTCTTTCATTGACATTCGGATTCCAAATAAGTTTCCTATCGATAGGATCCTAATTAACAATATTTCAAACAAATTGTGACTTAAAACCTCGTTTACGTTAAACCGCTACCATATGCCCTTTTTCTCATATGCGTGCCGTATATTACACTTATCATCATTTTCAATGGTCCGCTTGTCCATTAAGTGGGTCGCGGGTGTAGGTTGCTCAAGTGGACCCTCCATAGCTCTCGATCCACTGCCATCGACTCTAAATCACCAAGGGCAATCCCTATACGGGTATAGGAGAGATTATGGACTTGATCTAACCATCTCATCCTTGGTCTCTAGAGGACGCCTACCCGATGGTACGGATTCGGGGACATGCGTTTAACATGCCCAAACCACCGAAGCATGGATCGCTCCGTCCGGAGAAGTAGCTGCTCGACATTGAGTTCCTCATGTAGTCTGGTATTTCCGATGCGATCTCTACGGGTCACACCAGCAATACACTTATATATATTACAAACTAAGAAAACTGAGCCGGTATTGGCTCCCATCTCGAGATTATTCTATGACACTAAATACTTCAAAAGTGCTTCACTTAATTATTATCAGCTAACCGCGCGCCGCCGGCCGCCGATATAGGGTACTTCCTGTTGCAATTACTTAAAGTAACTTCACATAATTGTATTCTAATTCTAATGTACGCACAACCATCGAGTTTCAATTTCATTGAGCACTTTAACGCACAATCAATATCGCTGTGACTATACTCAAAGGACGGAAGAAGAGGCAACAAAATCAATTAGTCCCAAACAAAGTGTTTAACCCAAATCAAGTAAAGCAACATCACACGCGACACAGTTTATTACCAACGACTAAGAAAACCAAGGTGAGTCACAAAGTTGTCCAACCAGGAAGATTTCAAAACAGCAAATAGGAAATCCCTTCGGGCGTAGGTAGAAATTCCGACATTGTGAGGCATGAAAACTAAAGGATTTCTTTGCATCCTATCCGATACTGGCCACAGGGAAGAGATTCATTCACAAGAGATGGAATGTGACAGACCTTTTAAAAGTTTTTTTGTATTTTCGAGATAAGAAGGATTTTCTCTTAAGACACGCGGTGAAATTGGTTTGGAGACACAGTTTTTAGAGCGCCGCGCCGTTCGTGCGTGCGTTCGTTCCGTACGCTGTGCTATTGTAGGCCGCGGATTTTTGTTTTATCTTAATAGTCCCGGAGAAGTACAATTATTGGCGCCTCAGGGAGATGTTTCTGAATCCATTGGCGAATGTGCGCACGCGTGGTTTCCTATTGAGACAGTTTTCGCTCGCCAAGTTGACACTGGCTATTAATTTATATGTTTTGATTTGACCCTGGTATCGGTATGTGGAGCATTATATGGAGTGGAGAAGAAGAAAGTGAGTGAGATAGGCGGACGTTGCACTGTTGCGTGGTAGAGCGCTCACATGGCAGTTATGGTGGTTTAATGGATTTCGTCGAAAATTCGCAGATGTAATTTTTTGTTGATAGGACAGGTACCTACAAGGAGTTAAATAACATGATTTTTGTCACAAGATTTGTGATTTTAATATGGTTACCCGTTAACTTGATAGACAGTTTTTAAATTAGTCTTCCATAAGTGTTAAATAGAGATCGTGGAACATTTTACGCTTAGACAAATTTTTTAGAAACACATAAATATCGGCCTATTTAAGCAACTTTCAAAATGAAGGGTCAACCATAATTATATAAAGTGGGCTTAAGCTAGCGTGAAGAACATGCACGCGTCTATGCTTACTTTTGGACTAACTTACATTTTGCCCTCTCTTTTCTATAAGATCCAATTTAACGAGGGGTACACCTAAAATATTTTGTCTACATACAAGCCTCTCAAAAAATATTGATTGCAGAATTATTGGACAATTATATACAGCAAAAATAATAATATTGTTCTACCCAAATCAAATCACTAGTTAGCCTAAAATCAATACTCTCTGATTTTGCTGAAACACAGTTAGCACCTCAACTCTTTTGTTTTCAAACGGAAACCCTCAGACTCAAAACTAGATCATCCGCAACATTATATAGATATTTTATTTATTGCGAATACATAATGTGAACATAATTTACTTACTTACTTAAGGTGGCGCTACAGTCCGGGGTGGACCTGGGCCTCAACCAACAAGCGTCTCCAGCCAGCACGATCTTTGGCCAGCTGTCTCCAGTTTCGCACGCTAAGTTGGTTAAGGAACATAATTTATTGGCAAAAAATTTCAAAAGATAGAGTGATCACTTTTATTATAGTTTTTTTTTTCTCATAGAAGCAGAGAGTTGTGTTAACTATAAAGTAAGTATTTCTTTGCAAACAGGGCTCTATTCCACCAACCAATTTGTGTAATTTAATTGTTTCTCATATCTCAATTTAGTGGAAATAATTTTGAAATAAAAAATGGCTGTCATCGCAAAATTTGTTTTACCAAACACCAATTTGCAAAGTGAGAACTGAGAAGTATTTTTTTTTAGAGAGTGCAAAGGGTTGTTAGCTAGCTTGCAAATAATTTATTCATTCTTTTTTCAGCAATTAAAGAAGCTTCACACTTTGCATTTCAAGTTCTGTCAATAAAAAGCAAAAGATAATTTTCATTTGCAGTTGAACTGTTTAAAGTTTTTAAAAATAATGCAAAATATTTGTACATATATAGATATTTGTTTTTTACTCTAGAAAAATGTTATAACTCAAAAATTATTTATTTTTGTCAGCACTTTTGAAAACAGGGGAGTTCTTACAATTAAAAAGATTTGTAAAAAAAAAAAGAAAAAGAACTCAATTTTAATTTGTTTTGACCAAAATTGGAAGTAATCAACAATTAAAAAGACGAAGCTATAATTGTTTAAGCAAATTGCAACAAGTTTTATGTATCAGTAGTATGTAAAGCTAAAGTCTGCAGAGTACGAGTAGTACAGTATTTCTAACATCCGACTTTTTTACAAGCTGAAAGTATTACCTCTGAGAAAAGTCCACTATCGGTTAGCTAAGACCATTGCAATAGAATTTGACTTTATCGAAATTGGCTCCCAAGCTTGCTCGTTTGCTTTAAAATGAAGCAGAAAGAATGCCCTTCAATTAAAACAGTAGGTAAACAGATATATACGAAAAATATTAAGATTGCTGGTGGAAAATAAAAGAGTAAATTATATCTACCTAATTTACTCTTTTATTTTTCACATTAACTTAACTTGTGCTAACAGAGTAATTTAATTTTTTTAGTTCTAAACAATTTGGTTTTAGAGAATGTAAATCAACAGAAGATGCACTCTTGAATTTTTGCACCAATGTTTATGATAGTATGAACCACAAGAAGATAACTGCTTCCCTCTTTATTGACATAACAAAAGCTTTTGATACTGTGGATCATTCTATTCTTTTGTCAAAGTTAAGAAAAGCTGGTTTCAGGGGTTTTATTTTTGACTGGTTCGCGTCGTATCTCAAAGATAGAAAACAATGGTAAAAATCGGTGATACGTTTAGCGAATGGCTTAATATTCACTCTGGAGTACCCCAAGGCTCAGTTCTTGGTCCAGTGTTATTTCTAATATTTATAAATTCTATCTTTGAGCTACCATTGAAAGGTAATCTTACTGGTTTTGCAGATGATATAGCTATTGTGTATTCCAACTCATCCATTTTAGACCTGATAGCTGATATCAACCATGACCTCGAAATCCTTAGGCTCGGCAAGATGCTTCAAGATTGATAAGGTTCAAAATTTTAAGTACCTTGGCCTTGTCATTGACAACAAAATGAACTGGAATATGCACACTGTGCTCCTCAAAAAATACCTTTCATCAGCTACTTGTATGTTATATCATCTAAAACGCTTTTGTTCCAGAAAACTATTAGAAACCGTCTATTATGGTCTAATTCAATCTAAGATGCAATACGGGTTAGTTTGCTGGGGTGGAACTTACAACTATAATCTACAACCTTTAATAGTGTCTCAAAAACATATTCTAAGAATCATATGGAGTAAAAGAAGTCGAGAGCCTAGTTTTCCACTTTTTATTAATTCTGGTATTCTCCCCTTAAAACACCTTTACTTTTACAAAGTCCTTAAAATATTTTTTATAAGAAGCGGTAACCTCTTAAACCAAGGTTCTACTGTATATGAACTACGAAGTACTGAGAGAAGGCTTGCTGTTGTTCCAAGCTATTATACTCATCAGTTCCTAAATTTTTATTCCTCGGTAGCACCTAGACTGCCTCCAGAATTAAGGAGTAATCCAAGTCTTTTTTCTTTCATTAAAAAAGTTAAAATATGGCTGCTTAATTTTAACTTCGAACAGATCAATAACTTAATAAATTTGGTTATTTAATTTTGTCTATATTTTTGTATCTAATTGCACTTAAATCTTTTTTCTCGTTTGTTTTTCTTTCTTTTTGCTTTGACTATTTATTACTGGTATCTCTATTGTAGCACCCTCCAACCAATATTTCTGAACTATTTAATTAAATCCCATGACTGTTCACTATCATACATTCGATACTAGTTTCTTTTAACTAAAGAATGTATTTTTATTATTTTTTCAACATATAGTAGATACTTTATGAAAAACTCTTAAATGAAATTATATTTGAATTATTTTCGCTGTAAACATGAATTCATTATCAACTCTCCATTAGAGTATTTCACTGTATATTCTTTTTCTAAGCTATTGTTATTGTTGTTTGAAAAGTAATAAATAAAGAATTGAAAATTGAAAAAAAAAAAACAATTCATAATTTTTGGCTAGTGATACAAGTACGCACCAGACTTTGAACAGATAGAAGCGTATCTATAGCCGATCGATGCGAGAGAACAGAGCAATATAAAAATGCTTTACATTACAAATTTCTATAAGACCTATTTGGTATAAACCTACACATTAAATTTCATGCTAACAAGAAAAGGGCTTCAAAATGTGCAGTGTTACAAATTATTCTTTTTTTTAATGAAACACAGACTCGAACTTTGCAAGAAATTATTTTATTTGGTAAAATAGGGTCCGGGAAGTTCGATTTCCTTGATGTTAACGTAGGTTACGTCATCTAAAATTTTGTTTGCAAGATGACTTTGTAGTAATATCGATGTTTCAGGTAGAGAAGGAAGAAAAGATGTCTTTACTACCCCATCCTGTCATCATTATTGGTCGACCAGACCGAAAAACCGTTCCCATCATGCTGGATAACATTGTAACAGTTCAAAAAGTCTAATTTTTTATTAGAAGAATTCTGCTAAGAATTAATTGCATATGCTGATGAGTACATATTGACAAGTAGTGTGGTTTCGCTAGTATGTGTTGAATGAAACAGAGGCAATAAAGATGAGTAAATTTGTTAATGAGGACACAAACAACTGCCTATATGCTGGCATCAGGAAAGGAGTCTTAACATTAACGACTCGGCCTATTATTGCCTCACAAAATGCTAGATATATTTCGCTACCATCACAAGGCTCATAATCTTAATAACAAATATGCGCAGGTTCATTGTTATTGTTTTACTTTACATACCTTACCTACCTCAAACTGTACGACTCTTGAAAACATTCTATATCAAATGTATTCTTAAAATATAGACTTTCATTTACTAACTGAAGTCACTGCACAAAGTCATTGCCCGAGATCACCATACCAATCCAAATAATGTGCCTTCCCATTTGTAGCACTACATGTTTTAAACAACGATCTTCAATGCACAAGATTGTTATTTTAATTTTCTTCAATTATTTTCAAGCACACACATACCATACAATCAAATCAAGAAAATCCCCTCGAAATGCCCCTCAAAATCCAATCTAAATTCCAACACTCAGCACAGATGTATTTGTATAGGTAGGTATGTCTAAAACCAGCTCAATTTTCCATTCAATGATTTACCGCATTCCAATGCGAATGAGTCCTTAAACAGTAGCTCTAGTAGTGGAGCTACCCGATCATTACTGGTGATCCATTGATTAAGATCGGCACGCAGAGAAATCAAAAACAAAGAGGCTCCTGGGCAGTTCCAACCACATACGCGGCTCCCCGCACCTTGGTTTTTATACTAATAAGGACGATCAGAAAATACTCTTATGCAGCGGACTCACAACAAAACAAAGATGACGTGGTCCAGAATATTAAATGAGATTTTAATCCGCCGCTGGGTGTCCAACTATCGCAGTTGGCTCGTCGTTAATTTTCTCCTCACTTACGAACCGATGCATGTGTGTATATTGACCTGCTCCTCCAAAAGTGCGAGAGAAGTAGATCGCTGCAACCAAATCCAGTAGCAGTTGTGGCACTCGGCCACTCTATCCCCATCGTAATCGCACCTTTTAATATCGTTGTGTCCCCCGCCCGGTGGTACCAACGATGACGTACGAAATAACATTCTGCAATGGCAAAGTATAAAAACGTGTTCGCCTTTCAAATTGTTAGCCATGTCCACCACCCCGAAGAGGATGCTTCTACTAATTTGTTTACATTATGAGCTTCACTTGTTATTCATTGGTTTCATGGTAGTAGTATGTATCCAAACCCGGTTTGGCTTCAGCTTCCGTTCCTCGGATGTTACTCCACTTAAGGGAACACAACACGTCTGACAAGGGCTGCATCACATCTCACCTGGACACAGACCACCGAACCACTTACAAACTGCCAACGCCAAGCCGCCTCGCCGCGCCATCAAGGCAATGCCGATACTTAAGGCATTTTAATTAGGTGGTTAACATGACTTTTTAATTTCTGCAAAAAGAATTAATTACTCGCTGGGCGGTCCACATTGGAGTGGTTCCGTTTGAATTTGATTAGCGGGTGTGTACTGGGGACGGATGAACGCTTACCACTCGGGACCCTTATCGCGATGCTATGTGCCATTGAAGACCGGTGGAACAAGACCCCAGAGGAGGAACGAGCAAGATGGATTGCCTATGCCTGGTGTGTTGCTTTTAATTTATTGATTGTTAACTGCCTGTCGTCGAATGTCGTCGTTGCCGTCGAACCCAATGTGTATATGTATGCAAAAAGCCTCACTTTATCCGCACCGATACTGTGCCCAGACTTACCTGGCCATCCCGCACTGTCTTAAGAGGCTTTTAGTTAACTACAACAACCGACGGCGATATCGATATGTGTCACTCGGTTTGGTTTCGTTTTTCACTTTTCATTCCTGGTCACGGTGTTGATAAGGTGGCGCCTCTTTTTGGTGATTATACGCGCAGCTAACGACATCACCATAAGACAAAAGCTGACCGCAGAACAGATCATGGATCGTGTGTTTTTTGTTTTCGTTTTCAAGTTACTCCATCGTCTGCATAGTAAAAATGTAAATTTTGGCCTCACAATCAAAAGAACCGAAATGGAAAAAAGCGCGGGATTTTATGACATTGCCACATCGAAGCACGCGGTTAACATGCAACCCTGACTCTCTGGTTCAGATCACAACACGACGCACGGTTAATGGGCCTTTTTTTGATAAATTGCTCTTGAAACAGTTTCACTGTTCTTTATAATTAAAACAGAAAACAAGTAGCTTGAATGTTTTTGTAGCCGGTAATTGTAATTTTATTGTTCGGAACATGCTCCTGTAAATTAATTAGGAAGCCCTTACTACATATCAGAAAGACGGCGACAGGAACTTGTGATTTTTTATTAGTACTAGTAATTGAGATATTTATAACAATCCTTCTGACAGATGGTAATCGATTTGAACTCAACGACAAATAATACAGTTGGATGGAACTTGGAACGATTCTTATTTGGCAGATGGGCTTAACTTTTCTATAAAATATTAAGGTCTACATATGTTAAATGGCGAAAGGAGTCAACGTGATACCTTGCGGTCTCGGTGTCAACTTGCTAAGCTTTTGGGTACACGAAGAAACACAACACTATAATACTCTGCCGGAATATACTGGCTAAATGAGTCATAAAAATCTAATATGTTAAAAAGCGGACGTAAGGCAGATAGACGTAATCAACGGTGAAGTTAACAGTCAAGTTGCAAATACTCCGACGTAGTTATACCTGAGGTTAGATTTTCTAAAATGGATGGTGGCAGTTATTAAACCCTTATGCGCGAATGGCAGCTCTCCTATCCAGGGAGTGCGGGTTACTTTAACTGGCCTGATATGGATAGAGGGTACAAATAAAAATGACTTTCCCTACAGCTTCGGGATGAGCTTGGGGCTTACAAGACAATAACGACAATGAAATTCAGATATGCATGTAGAATGTTCGGACTCTTAACTGTCCGCGTGCAACCGACAAATAAGCGAATGCCCTCGGCTGCTACGATATACAAGAAGTGCGTTGTAATGGTTCGGGCAAAAGAAGTGTCGAAAATCGTGACTGTTATAGTTTACAGAGCAAACCGTCAATTTGGATGCAGATTTATTGTAAGTCGTAGACCTAGGCAAGTTATTCAGGAGGGCATCTATGGTAGTATAGTACAGAAAGAATAGTCTACAGGACACCCCGTCTAAAACCGGACTTAGGCTGCTTGAATTTGCTGCGTGACGTAACCAGCACATGATGCTGGGTCACTACACCTATTCCAGTGCCCAAATATGCCGAGCTTCAGAAATAGACTCGGGCAACTACACTTTCTGGTAGTTAGGGTACATATATCTTTATATACTACAGTGTAGAAGTGCTGCAAGGAGATTTTTAACATTGAACGGCTGCAATCTTTTAGTAGGGTCACAGTCACACTGAGGTTTTACAAAAAAACACTTGCGCATATTGTTAACTGACGAAAACGACTATAATATGTTGTCTGACATCACGAACCAATCGAACGAAATGAAGTAAGAATAGCATAATACTTAAACTTAAGGATAATAATGCTACCTCACCCAGACCCAGACTGACTGCCCCAGACAACAGACCAAATATACAGGTTCTTAAGAAATCCCAAGAAGTCGAAATCGATACCCAATCCAGTATCTTTTGTCGATTTAAAGCCCGCATACGACAGCGCAGCAGTCAACAAGTAGTGTCATACAAAAGCGGCCAATCGGACGCAACATAATAAGAGATAGCTATAACTGAGGGGTAATTCCGGACTTTGTCTACTTTGGCTCCTCTAAAAATTGACAATAATAGCACATCGCAAACCAAAAGACGAATTACGTACGAGACGAACTGTACAGTGACGCATAAACCTCTCCAGAAACCAGGCATAGCAGTCATATTAAAAACCAGGAACAACACTTTACTGCAAATATCCCTGCTTTAGGTTCAACTCATTAAACCCGGCCGACTTGCATGCCGAAAGACTACAATTCTTTTTAGCACTTTCTACTCGCTGATTTAGTAATTAAATTCATTTATGCAGTTTGTATAGCTCTGAACAAATTAATAGCTCCGACATTGCCAGTGTAGTTACTTTAACTAATACTTTTTCGTCCAATGAAATTGCGTGCCGCATATATTAAGCTAGATGTACCTACTGGCATCTATGTTTGATGCATGCAACCATCTCACAAGAATCATTAATTTTTACACTAATTATCTCTCAAAGTAACATAGTCAAGGGACTCACCTGCCAAACGATCCTTCACAGCCTGATGCGCTAACGCCGCATGATGCAATGGTGGTAGCGCCCATGCCAATGGCGATCTCTGTGGTGGCACTCGCAACACATGACCGGAAGAATACAAATGTGGATACGAATAGAGGGCAGAAGCAGCGTTACCATACGGCGTGGATGCCATGCTAGTCGCTAATTTATACGCCGCCATAGCATCGCTGTCGACTGTGTTTAGGTCTTTATCTGGACTCTTGTTGTTGTTCTCGAAGGGCTTCGACAGCAGGCGTGATATGCTGAAAGGCAGGTTCTCGCTGGAGGATGATCTTGTTTGTTCAGATTGAAGGGATTCACTGTAAAAATAAAACACCAAAAATTAAACCATTAACATTAAATCAAATGAAAAACTCTTTAACATGATTCTCGATTAAGTTAATGAGTTGCTGAGTAGAATGATGAATAGCGACGCCATTCATAATTACATGCACCTAATTATAAATGAATTTATGTAGAAACGATATAAAAAAAACTCAGAGAGTGGAAAACAGTCAGCGCGCCGATTTGTGCTTTTGCGGCCCACGCGATCTGATGTGGGTGATATGCAAATTGTGTTGCGTTTCATGAAACATTAAGTGGTCATGTAGAAGCAATGAAATATTAATTTTTTGCTGTTTTTATATGTTATGCTTGTGGGCGGATATGGAACTGGACCATGACTTTTTTCCCGCCAGTGCAAAGACTTAGTTTTATATTTATGAATCGTAGTTTATATGGTTTTCAAGTGTATCTGTGTTCGAGGGATTTACATATATTTTTTCTATTTATGTGATTGCATACCTACTTTTTGAAATAGGACCTCAATTGGTAATGATCACTAGTATATAGATACATTTAGGCAAGGGAGCCTGACTTTCCTTTCAGTCCAGTTTCAGTTCAGAGTACCTCTTATTTTTTAAAGGCGTTACTAATGTAATGGCAAAGTGAAGATATAGGGTGAGACCTGGGCCAGCTCGAAATCATACGATATGAGTCGCTTTACGCTTGAGCAACGTTGGGAAATATTGAAAACTTATTTCCAAAGTGAGTGAGGTGTAGCCCAAACAGAGCGTTTTTTTAAAAATAAGTTTTTGACAAAGTGAAGCACCCACCGCGCTTGCTGTACGCAAGTTTGTACAAAAAATACGTGAGACTGGTATGCTAGTGGACAACACTCATGGTCCCCGTCATCGTACGGTGCAAATGCATCCACAGAGAGTGACAGTTTGGTGCAGATTGTGGAGTGGTGGCATCATTGCACCATTTTTCTCCAAAAATGAGGCTGGGAACACCGTTTCGGTTTCGGTCAATGGGGTTACAGAGCCATGTTAACCGCCTTTTTTTTACAAAAATTAAAGACATGGATTTGGACGACCACTGGCTCATGCAGGATGGCGCGCCATGCCACAATCTATATTTTGCGCACCAAATTCCCAAATCGTGTTATCAGCCGTCTTGGCGATGTCAATTGGCCGCCTCGATGCTACGATTTGACTCCTTTGGACTTTTTTTTGTGGGGAACCGTCAAGGGCCGATGTTATGCCAACAATCCGGAAACGATTCAAGCACTTACGTTCAATATTATCCAAGCAATCCGTGAGCTACAGCCCGAAACCATCAACAAGGTCTTGGAAAATTGAAGTGCCAGAATGGGTGCCATGAAATAAAGTCTTATGCAAAAAGGTCCAAAACGTAATTTTGGACATTTTTGAAAGTGCAATAAAGTCATTGGACATTATTGCACTCAGCTTTTTAAAAGAAAGACGAGCAGGGGGTTGCAGGTCGTTTTGGACTTTATTGCAATTTCAGAAGTGTAATAAAGTCCAAAATTACGTTTTCGACCTTTTAGCATAAGACTTTATTTCATGGCACCGTCAGAATGCGCTACTGCGAAGCCAGTTGAAGCAGCCACTTGAACGATATTGTATTCCATAATTAATGGGAATGTTTGCTCTCACTAATAAAGCTGTATAATACATGGAAAAAATTAGTTGAGCCAATAGTCTCTGCAGCTAGGCTATAATCTTTTATTTTACCTTCTAATTTTAATTACCAGTTAATAAACAATAATAATACAATTAATTTTGTTTATTTTATTGCCTTTTTAAAAAGAATTTGGCCCACCCTGTACCTCCTTGTGGAGTGTAACAGCGGACGTACTGTACTGTATCCTATAGGCCAAAATGTATCTTTATGTCGCAAATACAGAAAAATACAGAATTTAAGAATGCAGACGATACGATGTATAGGTCTGCATTTATGTACGTATATACTCAAACACAACGCCATTGGCTAATGTGCTGATGCTAAACTATACTGAGCAGGGTTCCGATACTAAACTGGTGAAGTGGGTTAAGTGAAAGTTTCGGGATCGAGTTCTAATATTCGAGCCATGGTCCTACTTGTGCTTTAAAGTGAAGAAGGAGGTGCTTCGCAATGAAGTCTGTTAATAGTTTGCTTCTAGTGGTGTCTATAAGTTCTGTATATATGCTGGCTGTTATCTAACACCTGTGAATGGTTATTTGATTGAACGACTAATTTAATTCTGTATCTTATATTAGTGTTGAATCGTCATCTGTCAAACTCCGACATGTAATGAAGACTACTTCGCTGAGCCTATAGCATGATGTGGTGGTATCTTACCGGACTATAATAATCGGTTAGAGACAAAAAAAAGTGTCAGCATGGGTCAGAAACAGGTCATTCTCATTTTTACGGGTTGGCTTTGGTATATCAAGGTTAAAGCATTTTTCCCATAAGCCCTTCCTATTATAATATTGTTGCTTCGATAGCATATGGAAACCATTTTTTATTGTAATCCTAGGGCCAATACAAAGCCGAGGAAGGGCTCCAAGTCTTAGATGAGAATTATCGGATATACCTATTATTTGTTTAATTAAACTTGTGAAATGGCCAAGGTCCAACCTCTCTAGATTACAGAGCAACCTAAAGTAGGTGAGTGTCTTGGATTGTTTTGGCATTGAGCATTGGAATTATCGCAAAGTCAGTTAAATCCAATTTTTTTTTCAAGCTGTTTTATGGAATTTATTGAGGGTGGCACGGATATAAAGGATGTTTATTGTTTAATCCGTGCAAAATAATGTTTAGTCATACTCATATATAACAACAAATAATTTTGGTTATAGAATCAACAACGTAGCACAGAATTTAAATACAAAACAAAAGGTGATGCAGAAAGTGAGATAATAAACAATTCAAGACATTTGTTTATTAATGCTAAAAACAAGTTGCCTAGATGAAGAGCAAAAGGCTCAAATACGCGTTTTTATCTGTCTACCTATGAATATAGCTCCAAAACCCCAGGCGCAGGCCCAATGCGCGATACTATACGCACCTACTAAAATATTTTGAAACTGGGAATATGTAGGTACATTTAAAAAAAAATTATGACCACAACTTGTTGAAATTCTTACATCACAAAGAACGAGAAGGCTCCCGATTCGTTTAAACAGGTGTAGGTAGTTAAATAATACACATTTTTCTTTTGCCAACAATTTATACATGGCCAATCCTCAGCTTATTGCTAGTTAGTATGCATCTTTCATCTTTATTCCGTTGAAATCGTCCGTATAGACGCTGTCGCATAGCAAATTAAACAGATGATGATTGATGGCTTTATCGATTACCTACCATAAAGTCATTGGTTATGATGGTTACCTACCTATATCGAAAATGGAATCAATAACTTCAAAGGCATAGTACAAGCTTAAGATCTTCGAAGTGGGTATTTTAATTTGCATATATTATTGCTTCAAATAAACACCAATGTGTGCATTAAAATAAAACTTTATGAAAGCTAATTAATTACCCTTTATTCCAGATTTGTACTTCTCGATATTATTGCCACAACAAATCCAACTTATCGATGTCAATAGGTAATCGACCGTAAATCCCACGTGGCAATAAACTGCTGCTTGACAGTAGAATTGCAAATGTAACGATTTGCAAAAACTAACAATAATTAATTACTGCACTTAACACAAAATAAAATAAATCATTTCCTTATGTGTTTGTCGAGCAAATTTCTTCACACTAAACTGTATTCAGTTTTATCGAATCGCTTAAGCCAGCTTTACTTATATGTTTTATCTACTCTATGCAAAAGTGTATTAACAATAAAATTGAATTTTAATTAATAGGCTCCCATCAATCGGAACCAATAAAGCCTCACCCTCTAGTCTATAGTCGTTATTCAGAATTTTATTTCGCTTTCAACAACAGACAACGGCAATCAATTAAAATGCAAATGGCACGCCCGGCCCTGCTTATAGTGCTTATGTTAGAGCGCTTAAAAGTGTATTTTTAAGTCTCGATTTGTCTGGTTGTTGGTTTTATCACCAGCTTAACGACATATTGTCCAAAAGCTGAAAGCCTGAAATGATAATTGATTGACAGATCAAAATCGAAGTCGGAGTTGATATAGCCTAATAATGGAGACGGAAATAGCGTTACGCGAAGATGTCATTATTTTGTTTGACTAGGTGGGGAGGTGTTTTTTTTTCCAGATCAGAGCAGAGCTTAAGTTGTAAAAAAAATAAATGTTTTTTTTTTATTTCATATCCGTAAATGCAGAGCTTAAAAATTTCTTTTATTTTTTGGTCAAAAAAAGTTTTTAAAGGTTATACTATATTATAATGAATTATTGGTCAAGACTTAAGAGGAACATATTTTTTCATTTCCGTGTGTGAAGTTTTTAGACCTGTCACTGGACGGACACGTGCCTGCAGAAATCAGAAAAACATCATAAATGTTGATAATTTTTTTGACTCTGGTTATAACTAGCTTTTTATCTTTGAGACAAATGCGGATGAGACTGGAATTGAGATTTAAGATACTTTCTCAGGACAATAATAATCCTTTTGGATTTTTGTTAGACATATAAATAATGCAAGTCCGTCGATTTTCGGTCACTGTAAAAGTAGATGTAGAACACCGTTAGCATTGTTAGGGTGGAGCTGATTAATAAATTTAAATCACTCACCAAGGTTGGTAATTCACGCAATCAGTACTGACAGCGGCCAAAAAGATCACAGATATGACCCCGAGAGTATGACCAAAAACAACAGATATTCCTGTCCATTCCATTTTTGAAGTTCAATTTCTTAATTTTTTGGACGCACTTGATAGTTCGTCTATAATGAATTGTTTGGAGCTTTGATTATGTTTCATTATCAGTTGGATTGTATAAGCTTAAATCACTTTTTGGATAATGAATTTGTGCTGCGTGGTGCAAAAGTTCAGGAGATTTATGAACTGAATTCAGCAGACATGTTGGTGTAGAAGTGAACAGAACAGCTGTTAAACTGGTCATATTAATCTATTAATTGGACATGGTATTAACTGACTATCATACTAAATTTGGAAAAGGTGCTATGGTAAAAGACTTGTGGTTGTGCCATAACCCAAAGCTTGTGGCCATAGTCGGCATCATCATTTGAAAGTTGGTAGAAGGGTACATTATACAAATGACTTTTGCAAAAGCAGAGTTGTAGATGTAAGACATTTTTGGAATGTATCTTAAGCTACTGCTTCTTACGAAAGTAGAGTTCTGTTATATTAACAAACAGGGCTCGTATCAGTCGTAATTGTGCCCTGGCCGATTTGAAAAGGCAACCACCTTAACCTAAGTGGGTACCAAAGTACCTACCTTTATGCGCACGGGAATAGATTTAAGTGAGTTTAGTAAGATTTCCAACACCGTACGAAGTACAATATCCAGATAGGGAGGACTGGCAAAAGAATGAGGTTTCGAATGATAATGATAATATAATTTCGATTTATACGGATGGTTCCAAAACTAAGGAGGGTACAGGGTCATGTATAATGCTCTAAAGATATAGACCTACACGTGTCATTAAGACTTCCTAATACATGCAGTGTGTTCTAGGCAGAGATTCTGGCCGTGCTCAAAGCTGCGGATCTACTTGATATGGGATCAATATCCGAAAAGAATATCGCTTTCTGCATTGATAGTCAGGCTGCGCTAAAGGCGCTAAAGTAGGTACTTCATTATTAAATCTGAACTAGTCAGGAGCTGCCGCAAAATGCTCAGAAAATTATGCGCTTGGAACGTATTTCTTCGAAAATTTGGAGGAGGTTGGCCTCGCAAACAAAATTGAAACAATTTTCAGGTTCTGTAGGGAACCGTTAATGTTGCCCAGGGATGGCGATTGCGATGAGCCCAATATGGTGCCTAGTTCAATATGTGATAAACTCACACACCCTTTTCAACCTAACCTAACCTAAGATTTCTAAAGATTTTTGTATTGTAGTTAAAGGGTATTTTAATGCAACAGATGCCGGATTATTTCAAACCTTAGAATAAAAGTAATAACAGATAAGCACATTAAATGTTCCTATACGTGGCTTAGGTAAGATTAGATTAAATTAGCTGTGGACAAAGACCGACACACTTAGAGCATTATAAGTTCCTTTTTTGATGCAATTTTAATCTTAGGAAGTATAGTTCCCGCATACTCGTTTAACCAGTTTGATTTTCTAATAAAGCGTAGAAGACTTCGAATGCCTATATATTTATAAAGGTATGTGTTGTCCCAGACGGACTTTTCGTTTTTGAGATTGAGCCGGGGAAGTACAGACAAACGGACAATAGTATCCTCTTCGTCCAAACAGCTTCTACGAAAATCTTTTGAAAATACCTATGTCAAGCACAGCCGCATGCCTGCCGACCTATAAATAAATCATTGTTCCGTGATGATTACCTAAAACTGTAGCTCTGATATATCATTAAGACGAGAGATCATAAATTCATAAAACGTTTCAGATCAAACTTGTTCTTTTGATTTTGCACGTACTAATATGTGTTTGCACGTACCTATAGCGATCGGAATACCTTAAGGTACCTACGCTTTATCGGGTAGGATATGTAGTGTAGTTGGCAAGTTAATCAGTCTTACAGATTCCTGGGATGTATCAATGTCCGGGGACCCAGCAAAGTTAATATTCAACTGCTCCCCCATCTTTCACAGAGACGTGCGATAGTCTAGCTATGGCTATTTCCAGAGACTGATTCCGAGAAGTACGGATATCATTAGCTGTATCACGTTATCTTTCAACCAAGGTAAGACTTCATTAATCGGACGGTCCAAACTTCGATGGTTTGGTTACATTTGACTTGATTGATCCAAGGCCTATCTCTCTTTTATCTGTATATGATGATTACCCCAGGCTTCAAGTAATTTGGAGTCGGTGGACGATGGCAGAAGATAGAAAGTTATGGAGGATTTGTATGCTTCCTACACTTGCGGTCTTTGTATAATGTGTAGAATTTATACTGCATTTTAAAAAACGTCAAAATGTTTATTTAATCGTTTGCCTAAAATTTTAACTGCATAGCTAATCTCATTGATGAGGCGACATATTGTTTCAGGGTTTATATTACTGGCCGATAAATTGAGTTACTTGTTGAAGATCGATTTTAACTTATCGTGGTTATATCCCTTGTAATTAGCCCATTTATATGCACAGAATACAAATAATTGCAAAATCTACCTTCCGCCTGACTCCTATGACACAATGGGATCTTCAGCTGGCGCACCTGCACGTATACACTGAACCAGTATAACGACCTTCTAGCATCGCCCAAATTTTGTAAACTGTCCTTCAACTCTCCTCAAATTTTGCTGAGTTGTGCTCCAATCGCATAACTATTGTTCTCCTTTTAACAATTTGGTAATGTCACATTGGAGAACGGGGAAAATTGCATGTATACATATTTCTGAAATGCGACATTTTTATGTTACACTGCACGTTACATTTGTTACATCGTGTGTTACCACCGTTTACAATAAATATCTACATTTTATTTCATTGCTTCTTGCCACTAATAATACATATATAATAATATGTACAGTACATATAATATAATACATATCTACATTATAAAATTGTCGTGTATCCAGACAACTGTCAAAACTTATGACGTCAATATGGAATTAATCCATCACTTTGTACAAACCTTAACGGAGTCTCCGACTCGTCATAACAACTGCCATCCAAATCGATATCCGATCCTGTCCCACAGGACATCCTCGAATCTGAGTCAACATCCACATGGATCTCCCGTTCCACATCATGATCGTCGTCTTCGTGACCGGACATTGTTTCTGTGGCCTTATTTCCCACTTGATGATTTGTATAATAATTGTATCCACTGACAGCTGTAGTTGACACCTCACTTGAAAAATTCACCCGTTTGTCAATCACCAATAAAATCCGCAACAAAATGCCACAGACTATCGATCAAGCTGAAAACACCGCTCACAATATCCACCAGATATAACTCCTTGACAGTTCGAATTGTCACATCAAATGTTATCGACAGGGCGCTCGAATTGAATTGGAACATTCGCATTAATTTGCATTGCAACTTAATATTGACACATAATTGGGAAAATGGGAAAACTTTTATTTAGACACGACTGACAGATGTCACATTAGCGACGGCTGGAACTATAGTACCACGCGAATTTCACAAATAAACACATATTCCGCGAAACACATAAAGTTCTGTTTCTTTTAAGCTAAATAACAAAACACAGAACCGTCCCACTAGTAAGATATATGCAAATGTCAACAGCCTGCGTGTGTGTTTTGACAGAAAGGAATTAATTCCGTTCACGTTGAGATAAAAAAAATCCAAACTCCACCGACAATCTCGCGACGAAGCAACTCGACAAATAGACGTGTCAGCGTTAACTAAACATTCGGCCGGTAAAATTGGCAGACAGCCTACATGCCACATGCGTGCTGTTGTTGTTGAATCGAAACAGGTTTTCGGTTTTGCACTGCTATTCACCCCTAGCTATCACGCTGGTAAATGAAGAATAAACCACGCCCGCTTACCTTTTCACAGTCGAGTGTCTTGTGTTTCACTCTGACCCAGTACGAACAGGTTTATAATGGTTACCTGACGAAACTTGGCACTGAATTTCATCGTATGACAGATGCCAAGTTAGGCGGGGCCTATGCGTCGGACAGGCGCAGTGGGTTCATGCCAGCCGGTTGTGGGGTGTTGGACATAGGAGCGCAACAAGGCTATGCCACTGTGGAACGTGGAAGAAGTGCAAATGTGTTGAATTAATTGGAATCTTTATCGTTACCCAGGCAATGAAAAGGGGGTGGGGTCACGTCATGTTGTATGGTGGTGTTTTTGCTTTTACTTCCAAGTGGTTGCTGATGGTGTCGATTTTGTGTTTATTTTTTTTTTTTTTTTTATCTTCTGGCATTTGCGTCCATTTCCATTGAAGGCGCCCCTGTTGTAATATAGACCTTTTGTAGTCGTTTTGTTACCTTTTTAAATGTTATGCTCGCTCTCACTCTGTCCGTCTCATTCGATGCATTCGCATGGCCATTATGAATTGGAACAAATACGTCTTCTGTAAATTGTAATTGCAATTGTAAGTTCTGTGTGGCAAGGTGTTTGCTGGAATCCGATGGAAGCTCGATTTCCGTATAGAACTTCGCTAAATATCGGATAGGGGGAGATGGGGAGGTGATTATTAATTGACAGCTTTATTGGGGTGTGTTTGTGCAATGAAGCTGTTTGTTGCTGGAAAGGTGCTAGCTACTGGGGGAATCAGAATCCGAGACAGGAAGGCCTACAGGTACCATACAGGCACACAGGTTGAAGCTATTAACTTTACACATTGCTGACCAGCTCATTTTGCATGAATTGAGTAGGTACGTATGGCAATCAGAACTAATTTTTAATAAGACATGGACTTCTTCACAAACTCATAATTATGGGTACATGTAGTATACAATAAAAAAAAGTATAATTAAGAGGATTATTTTTATATCCTTATGAAGGCGGTTCCATAAGGATACGTATCTACTTATTTAGTGATTCCAAACAAGTCATACAATACAAACCTACCTACTCAAGATTGTCCTGATTACATTTACATTTACCTACAGTAGTCTCCGCTTATAACGAACTCAAGGGGACCGACAAAATTTCTTCGTTATGATATGATCTATGCTAAGTCAAAAAGTTGAAAATCTCCAAATTAAGGTGACTCAAAAGCACGTCGCAAATGTGATGTTTAACGCTAATAATCTAATCTCCGGAGGATATTACTCGAATTTAATGTGCGTGGGGCTCTAGATTCCATCACTGGATAAACAGAAATTACATTTTAACTGTTAAGATATCACAATGTCGAAACGGCCAGGTCGCGAATTTTATAACAAGAAACTAACTTAATAGGCACCTTTTAAAATAGAGTGATAGACTGCATTTAAGGGTACCAAAAGGCACGGGCGATATAGCACCTGTTCCACCTGCTAAATGCTGTAACGAGCTTGATTACAAAAATTGACAAAATGTCATCCATGGTGTAAGTAATTGTGCAGAGTTATCGCCATCCAGCCATGGAAGTGAAACGTACGCCTTAGGGTCTAAGATTTCAGATTAAGAGCCTGTGGAAACAAATTTTGTGGTAATTTTGAGAAAACAAATGTAGTGAAATAAGGCCGGATTTCAAAATTCGACTTTATTTTTCATTCCAGTGTGGAAATATCCAAACAGGCACCTTTTTAAATGTGTATGTGTAAATTCAATTTTAAAAGTAATAAAAGGCCGAAACCCAAGATTCGGCGAAATTTCGCTTTCATAATGGGAACTAAAGCCGATTTTTAAAATTCGGCCTTATTTCGCTGGGGCGTTATTTCACGACACCCGATTGGAGCAAGAGATTCTTCATTCATCATAAAGAGCTTTTTGCTTTTTCGTATTCATAACTGTCCAGTGGTTTGGAACATATGTCTTTGTTGCGGATTAATTACCTGCATATTTGGTTAAAAAGTTGGGAAATTGAAAACATTTATTTTTAAATTTTATGTTAACCTCCGAAAACTGCAAACCACACTTTAAGATTTGTTCAACTTTTCGAACGTACTGTTGTCGCCGAATCTACTCAAGTTGTCCAACACAATCTTTGGATTTCACTCCCACAATGTTATTCCACATTGCAAAATAAGCAAACACAATTTTCTTAACCTTGCAATATTTCTTTTTTTGCTTTATTAAATTATATTTATATTTTTAATAAAATTGTTTTGAACTAAACTGCGGCCAAGTCTGAGGTACAGTTCTGCGCTGAAATTACATGAAAAACCTACAAAAAAGCGCTAGATTTCGCAAAATTTGCGCTAGATTTTTGTTTTGCTAAATATATAATAAAGGTTTTCACTAAAACGCGTAAAAGCCTCATAAACTGCAGAAATTTACCACCTCGTAAATCAACTGTGGAAAGTTACGCAAATCACAAATGTCAAACTTTGGCAGACTGTCGTATGAATTGTTTGTTTGATTTCAGATGTACAGTCGAGGGGTGTTCACTTAAAGCACCGCAGAAAGTTTGACATTTACGAGCTGCGTAAATTTATCAGATTATGTGAATACCTTTACCTAATGTTTCTTGAGTACATACAAAAGAGTGAAGAGTAAATATTTGTTCACATACATATGTTATGCTAATGTATATTTGTACATATTTTATTTAAAAAGAAAAAAAATATGTATGTACGTCTTTCGTCTGCTTGATTTTTTTCAGCTGTAGAAATTGATGCTGTTGGTTGTACCACGGGCGGCTCGTCAGATTGAGCCAATTTAAAGGTTATATCATTGCAGCCAATTGTATTAAACATTTCTTTCGGAAAATCATAATTATAGCCATAACAAAATACCTACTAAATTTCGCGCTGTGCGCTAAATATATTTTTTTACGCACTGTTAGACCCGAAATTCCGCCAGATCTAACGTGTTATCCGCTAAGTTGGCAATATGAATGTGTTCCAAGTTTTTTTATACCATTTTCCAACATATCATCTTATTTTATTTATTTTTAATTTATAGATGGCGCTCACAGTTCAAGGCGGACCACGACCCCTCCAGCCAGCTCGGTTCCTGGCTTCCAGATACGCACTCCCGAGATGGTTGATGTCGCTCTAGAATTATGTATGTTTACGCCCGCCAATGTCGTTAAAAAATAATAAAAATAAATAAGTAGTTGGCGCAAGAGGCGTTGCCTAGGCCTAGTTTCTCACAACCATTCGTTTAGGTGAGTTTTTATTTTTGGGCCGAATGGAAGAGACCTACTATTTTGTGCCGAGCAGAACGGCTGAATTGTGAAGCCTTTTCAGGACAGTTATAGGTACTCTAGTTAGTATGTTAGTCAGACGTTCGCAAGAGGTGGTGCAATAGAAAAAAACTTTAAGATGTAAATTTGTCTTTTTTTTTCAGGGGATCGAACCTCGGACCTCGAATATAGCTCGACCTTCTCCCCCTGCTGTAACGCCGAAGGCTGAACAACTCCATTTGCACAAAAATCTCCTGTAGTGGCATCAATAACTGCTGCCATTCTTCCTCAACATTTGATGTAACAGGTGAACTTTGGTGAAACCTTTCCGCTACCCGGCCAAGCGAATTACTCTCTAATTCTCATTCTGTAATTTTCCCATCGTATTCGTATATTCGTGTAGATAACAACACTTCTTGGTTTTCACTTTGGAAGAACATTTAATAATTGAAACATTCAATTTTGATCAATGGTTCTGATCGAGGTCATAACATTATGAACATGCCGCTCCTGATATGGGAATGTTTCAAACAAGACTATCTTATGTAATTCGTCTTCACGCCTTTGTGAGCTTCGTTATAGTTAGGTGAGCTATGCCTAGCCTAGTGCAATGTACATCTTAAAATATTTTGTATGTATTTCTAACTTTCCACTTAAATACCTATACATATCAGCATATACAAGTAGGTAAACATATAAATGCAGTATAATGACTGCAAAATGTCAACAGTTTGTTTTGTGGGTGTGCTTAACTTTTGCGATTCTTAACTTTTCCAAGATTCGATTTCAAAAATATACATAAATGCATTATGTATGTACGTAAAATAAACAAAATGCATGTTTTTGTGTGTTCATATATACGTACAACAATACATAATAAATAGCGATAATGAAGTTGAAACCAAAACTGACTTAAGTTAAGACAGATCTTAACTCTTTAGAAACCGCCGTGGAGTCGAAACCTACTTAACTTTTCTGTATATCTACTTAACTTTTTCTTGAAAATTTTACTATCACGACTTCGCTAAATTTCGCTTGTAGATACATAAACTTAAAATGGTTATTGTAGCACCGGCTTTACTATGCACCAAGTAATTCACAAAAAGCTGTCAAGAAATAAGGGCTTTTCGATTTCTCAACCTCTTCTTCCCAAGCTGCATTATTTTTAATTTGGAATGATGCCATATTACCTATACAATACATACCTTATACCTATGCTCATTGCTCATCTGCTACAGAACGATATTTAATTTTTCACCTTTCATATTTTCCAAAGTACCTACCTAACTGTCAACCTCGCATGCAATTGAACAGATAAATTCATAAATCATCTGAAAAGTTAATTTTTACAATTTTGTTTAATAGGAAAAAAATAAACAAAGTTGGGAGGACATGAAGCATAGAAGCATCCATTTCTGGTGTAAATATATTTCTCCTTGCATAAAAATCAACCGTACAATACAAACGTAGGTACCTATACATCTTCTTCAATTAAATTCTTTACATTGCAATGTAATTGATGATGTTTCCCCGTCGACTTAATTTATTTCAACTTTCTTACTTGTGATGTGATGAAGAATTTATTCCGGATTCCAACTCCAGCACAGACACGGACACCTTCTACCCTACACAATCTTGAAGCAAAACAATTTAAAATTCTTTTTCCCATTTCAATTAAAATTATTGCTCAAAAGTGGTAGAGACGCGGAAAACACGGAAATTAATGTAATCCACTCGCAGTGCATTAAGAATACAATGAATCTGAGGCCATTAAAGCGAAATGAAAATCTATGTGGGCGCTTGCTGTGAGTTCCGCCCCCTATGGGAGCCCAGCAAACCGGTGGGCACATGATGCGATGGGTACTCCATGGAGACCCAAGTGCCGTGTATATATATATCTTCATGATTATTTTATTTTTCTGGCCACTCCGAGTCAATATTAAAAGAAAAACAACCGGCAAACAACTTGTTCGACTGCCTCTCCGAACCCGAAGTAGTTTTGCTGCTGTTGTCCAATCCGCTCGGTGTTGGTGCGCAAAATGGCTGACTGCCAGCAAAAGCACTGGCACACAGAGGCTGTGTAAGTTGTATTTTCTTCAACCGTACGGCGTCCACTCGAGGTGCATCAGGTGAGTACCTATATGGCTACCAAAAACTGCAGAGACAATATTTTAAGACAATCGCTTGTTGTAGGTGTAGCATTTATATTTACCGTTAAGTTAATTAAATAAACCTCGTCCACCTACTCAACTGAGGCGGAACAACCACTAGCAACAAAATGTTTCCAACGAAAAACTGAATGGCATGCGGATTGTAAATATACCCTCCAAACAGTAGCAGGCAAACACACATGTCGTCCATCATAAGGTGTCCTGTGTGACCAGATGGAGCGCCTCTAGCACAAAGGGCAGCTCGCAGATATTACGAGGCGCTTCCCTCTGTTTGCTTTGTATAGTTAAAAATCGATTTGTCATTATCTCTGTCATTATGTATACGTCTCTCATCGAAGAATTGGGAACATCGACGCTAATTTGAGGTGATGATTTGGTGTGTTAACAACGCAGTAGTCCTTGTTTTGTCGTCGGCCTCTTTGCCGAGGCTAATTTTGGTTTTATCGCTTCCTCCCATTTTAGGAATTGGAAATCATGTTTTTAATGCAATTTCCGGAATATAGGGCGTTTTATTAGAACCTCCGAGTAGAGGTCATTTGAGTTGAGCGGAGTCAGAGAAAACAAGCAGTATTCAATTTTTCACCGACAAACGATGATATTGTGATGCCTAACGAAATAGGATACCGGTCATTAATTTAGCGTTGGAAAACAAATAAAATTTTATCCTGAGAAGAAATAATTTTACTTGGCAATTAAGAACCAACATTCGTCTAGAGTCTTGTTACACTTAGGAGACCGGTAATGACCCAAAGGATTTTTAACTCTAAGTAGGTATAGCAATCAGTTAGTTGTTTTTTTTTGCAATTTCAAACTCGTCTGGCACGGATTTAGACATGCATAGAAAATGTTTGCACCTTCATATTTATATGAATTTGTTATCTATCTTCCGTGTCCTAATTCACAAAAACGATTTCTTATTAATTTTTAAAATTAATAATTTGTAAAATTATTATCTACATGTTTAAACTTACGCAACCTTTCCCTTTAAAATGAAATACATATATGGGCACCGGGCACATGAATTATCACAACATAAAAATTAAGGCTTCATCGCCCTATTATTTAGAAAAAGCGCTGATTTTTGTTTATGGTAGGTATAGAGCTTTTTTTTTAAATACTTCCTCCGGGAAAGGCGAACCTATAACGCTTCATCAGGGCCTCGAGATGCTTGTATATGTATGTTAGTTCTGCGCTTCCCCAGGAAGTGAGTTCCAAAGTTTTCGTGTCCTGTATAACAGAAGGAGTTTTGGAAAATTGATGTCCTCGCGGTGTATTGTAAGGTCATGTGAATTGTGGGGCGCCCAAAAGTTGCATTTCGAGAGATAATGTCTTTGAGTTCAACAAAACATCTACAATGGAAGTACCTATAGAACAAGCATAGGTCAGCGACTTGTCGTCTGTGCAACAACGATTGTAGATTCGATGTGAGTGTAGGGTTTCCAATAATCGAACTGCTCATCTTTGTATGCTGTGAAGTGTTAAGTGAATGTTTTGGGGCCGAGCTCCATATATGGGAACAATATTCCAGGAGGCCTGGCCAAACCTGTGCTTTGTAGAGAAGGAGAAGTTGCTTGGGGCAAAAATACCTCTTTGCTCTAAATAGGCCGCTCAACTTAGCGGATGCCGTGCATTGAGTCCTTGGGACGGATTGGATGGTCATCCATATGGATCTGAGGAACTGTTGATGCATTTTTCCTAGAAAATGTTGTGAGCTGTGTTGTGTCTTGTTTGCATTAAATACAACCAAGTTGTCTTTTTCCCACTTAAAGATTTTGTCCAGATCATCATTTAGAGAACTAATTTGTTCACATCTCTGACTGTGTGATGTAGCCGCATTCACAGTCCCACTGTTCGAGATGGAGGATATAAGAGTGCTGTCATCAGCAAAGCCGTAGATATGTATTATCATTTGTCGGTCCAAGCAAATCGTTGATGTGAAGAAGAAAAGCAGTTGGAAAAAGAATGGATCCTTAGGGCACTCCTGCATTTATAGCAAACGAATTAGATGATACACCATCTACAACAACTTGGATCGATCTTCCCAGAAGAAATCCATAAGATGCTAACTTGCCTTATAGAGCAAGTATGCCAGACTCGGTCAAATGCCTTTGATATGTCCGAGGCTAGGCTCTGGATTCGTCGTGTTGTTCAATTGCTTGCTTCCATTAGTGCGTTACGTAGCTTAATAGGTCTCCAGTGGAACTACGGATCCGAAATCCATATTGCCTGTCGCTTCCATTATTTTTGAGAGCATTGAAAGTAGCACCGTTGGACGATAGTTTTGTGGCATTTTTTTTTTTTAATAGGTTGAATACGAGCTGTCTTCCAGCAAGAAGGAAATGTCTTCTGATGGGAGTTGAAAAAGTCACATGACAGCGCATTACCTTGTCTAAATCCTTTTTTGATATCAAAGGTCTCGGTGAGATTGTTTTCGACCAGCGAGCGTTCTCTATCGTCATTCTACATAATCTGACGAGATTGGCAGGGATGCCAAAACTAGACATGGTTCTGTATAGCTGTCATATGCGGCCTTCAAGTCCATAAACAGGTGGTGGGTATAGATTTGGACTTCTTGAGTTTTCTTCAGGATCTGCCGTATTGTTAATATTTGGTCGGTTGTGGACTCACCGCGCCTAAAACCGCACTGATATATGGTCCAATCGGTTCGTTGACAAATGGTTTCAGGCGTTCACACAATACGGCAGACTTATACGTATATGTATGAGTGCGACAAAGAGAGCTAGTACAAGACATGTAGCCATTGGGACCATATGCTGACTTATAAGAATAATGTCAGTGCTACATACGTATGGGGCTTTTTAAATGCTGTGTGTACTACGAACCTTAAGACTATTAGATGTGAACTTTCGATAGCACCCAACCAGAATATAAGTAGTGCAGTTCCATAATTGACGAGTTCATCAACCTTAGAATTTTCCGAACATTCCTAAATATGCTAGTACACGGTATGTAGCAAGCCACATACGTATGTAGCTCTGACGTCAACAGAGAGTGCACAAAGAGAGCTTGTACATGTACACGGCATGTACCCATTGGGACTATTCGCTGACGTAAAAATGACGGCAGTGCCACATACGTATGTGGCTTGCTGCATGCCGTGTACTAGCACCTTAACTGTCAAGGCCAACATTATGTAGACTCGGATAACTATCATGTTGTAGCCAAGGTACAAATAATCCGGACAGCGAAGAAATACTGTGAGGAAATTTTACGCTGAACGGGTGCAATCGCAACAAATCGGCGGAACCTTTTGGTTCATTAATGTTAAGAAAAACGCCGCAGCCGCAACTGATATCAGAGCACCCCACGAATTTCTTGGTGATAAGCAGCAAAATAACTCGTAAGTTCTACTTCTACGAACAAAAGAGGAGCGAACTCAGGAACAACAAAAAAAAATGCGAGATGCGCATTGCTCATGATTGAGAATATAGAAAAGTGCTATTCCGGAACAATGATGTTCAGAAATCGGAAGCTGTATCGACTGGTAAAAAGATCGTATCAAGGCAATATAAACCTTACAAAGACCTGGCCAAGAAAACCTAGTAGTAAAATCACAGCTAGTCCATCCATACTACTTATAAAATGCAACGTCCGTCTGTTCGTTTCTCCATAACTCGAGAACCATTCGTCCGATTTTCATGATTCTTTTTCTGATTTATAGATGTGTGCCCAACTTAGTCCGTAGGGTGGGTGAGAATTGCTCAGGAGTAAAGGGGTCGCGGAGAATAAGGGGATCTCACGAAAAAGAAAAGAATTACATGCCTCATTCATCGTTTTTCAAAATTCGTCCTATAGTGGTTGAAAAACGTTTGCACCCTACTTTTCTATTTCGACCTTACTACGCTCAACTTGCCATTATACTCATAAATCTACGTATGTCATTTCAAGGAATGCTTTTATTTGTTAGCCAATACTTCACCGAGTATTTTGATCTAAAATTCATCTTTCTGGTCCATAAATAATAAATTGAAAATAGATCTTAATTGGTCAAGTGCGAAAAAAATGATTTCTCGATTGCAGTTGTGCTTAGGGGTAGTTTTATATTGCGTTCCCAAAATAGAATATGATTACTCGCTCGACTGGCATTCAGAATGCACATTGTACGTACATACTCATGTATGGCGTAGTTGAATTTGATGTAGGCAATGGATATGCAAAAAAACAAACTAAATATGTATATATGTAAATCTAAGTACATATAAGAGGTTTGTGGTGCGTAAGTGATGGATACATATTATACCTACATATATGGATTTGAGATCTGCAGCTATGGAAAGTGTAACGATATGATCGCGTAGTATGAATAATTAGATCATACCTGTGACGAGTTTTTATTTATGTGAAGTCTTATGTCCATTAAATTAGGACTTTCGGATCAGTACAGGTTACGTAAGGACTAAGTTGACGACGGGGTAGGGGTAAAGGAGTGTTAGGAACTAACTCTGGAACTATTTGGCCGATTTTTTTCAAGATTGTACCGGCTACATCCTCCGGATCAGTATAGGTTAGTTAGAGATGGGGGAAGGGGAAACAGGGGTATAGGGGTTATCTTCAGAACTACTCGGCCATTGCCAGAGTTGACCTCCGACAGCCACGTCTTTCACATGGACAGCTATATATTGAATGTTCGTGTGTGAGCTGTAGGCGTAATATGTTTATAGCTATACTTGCGCCCATTAAATAAATAACATGTAGGTATAGTTTATGAAAAGGCATAGCGATGTAAGCTTAAAAAGAAGGCAAAATAAAAACAAGTAAAAGTGTTACCATCCACTGTATGTACTGGTACAGGTACACGCATGTGTCTAATATTGGCTTTGTATGGAAGGTACCAGAACTACTTGACCGACGTAGCCATTTTCCATACTGGCGACGGTAAAAAGAAGTCGTTTCACAAAATTTGTTTCGCCTAGGTCAATTCGTTTGGACGCTATCGTGCTTTCAACAGAAAGACGGACGGACATGGCTAAATCAATTCAGAATGTGATCCTGATTCAGAATATTATATACTTTATAGGGTCTCCGGTGAATCCTTCTTGGCGTTACAAACGTAATGACAAAGTGAATATACCTTCCTATGGAGGGTATAACGAACGTTAATTTTGTATATGATAGCTGAAATAAATTTGAATTTAATTTAATAGAAAAGAAACCAGCGGGCGGAGCCGCGGGCGTTGCTAGTTTAATGAATAAATGACCAAAATACTTCTTCTGTCATATAGTTTGGGGCTTCATCTGATGGATATTTTAACCTTTTTTTAACTTCCAATTCGTGTATAAAAGTTAATTGTAGTGGAAGTGGGCACATGTTTAGCTACTGGGTTGAATTTTCAAATAGCATTTCGTCGAGCAGAGTGGCGCAGTGGAAGCGTGCTGGGCCCATAACCCAGAGGTCCGTAGATCGAAACTACGCTCTGCTATAGTAATTGATTTATCAATAATGATACAATTGTTTTTTTTTTTTTTACTGTAACCCTCATTGTAGTACCTACACGAGTACCTACATTATATGAATGTAAACGAATGCCTGTGTTTTTTTTTGCCTGTATCTGGGTGAATATTTCGGTTCGCTCGTACAAACATATTTAAAAAAATAAAAGCATTTGACAACCAAACTATCTTCTGATGACAAATCTTTTATCTAGTCGCTTTAATCTTGTTTGTACATCGAAAAGCCATAAAGCCAGAATTTGAATTTAATTTAAGAC
Source organism: Cheilosia soror (assembly GCA_949372485.1). NCBI lineage: Eukaryota > Metazoa > Arthropoda > Insecta > Diptera > Syrphidae > Cheilosia > Cheilosia soror. The sequence continues at coordinate 112,698,305 of OX443562.1, read as the reverse complement.
ACAGCTTTCTCAATGTTCCACAATTGCAAGAGTAGATACCAATACCAGCTTCTGTCCATGTACCTTACTTATACGCGTTTACTCTTCTCCTCCGCATAATATCCATTCGCCACAAAGAAAAAGAGGAAAATTATACGAAATAAACGAAACGTGCTTTATGCCTCCTCTCCGGCTAATTGGATTCCACCGATTTTATTGTTCCCGCCACCATGCCCCATCCACTGTTGCACAGGTTCAATTGGTACTTCATATGAATGCGAGATGAGCTCGTTTACTTATTTAGAAGCAGTTGCTCGTTTCTTTTAGCCTCCCTCTCCCCCTGTCTCTGGGTTCTTTCCATTTTAGAAGCTTGTAACCGAGGCACAAACGACCCAACAAGGAGTCTTCCATTTGTTGCCTTTATGTCCTCCATTCGAAAGCCACACATGAAACACTTCAACAACAACAGAGCTACCATATAGAATTGAGGATTCATTTTTATTTCATCTCTCCATTGCAATGGGGCCCATCTATGCTTAGAGTCAGTGCTCTACAGGCATTATCATCTCGCTGCTCTGACATGCAAGGCCTATCCATGAGCACGAGAGGAGAGACATCTTTCTGCATCTTTAAGGCATGTAAAGCCACACGAGGTGGTGGCAGATTCCACCTTGCACACAAATACCAACCATAACGTGATCATCGTCATCCACATATTTGCAGCGGCTGGCGGTAGAACCCACCGTATGGATGGCAGGCGAACCCATTATTTGGGATGCCGCATGGCATTCGAAGATATGTGCCCAGAATGCCAACCCTGCTGCCTTTGGAGAATTACAACCAAGGAAAATGTTAATATTTAAACATCATTGCGGCTACGATTGGAGAAACATATCGTTTTCCTTTATTTCGAGTGCTTAGGCAGGTCCAGGCAGGGTGGTGTGGTTGACACTTTGGCGGAGCCCGGAGTTGGGGCTCTGGAGTTGGCTCATCGAAATATGGCAATTGCCATTTAATGCGATCCAATTTTGGATGCGATAAATTACTCTGAATAATTCATTAATGTGATTCCTTCGGTGTAAGTGGGACACCCCAATGGCTGCCAATGGAGTTGATGGGTAGGTCTCGGATTTTTGCTTGTGTGGTTTTCAGTGATTTTCTTAAGAGGGTCGTTTGGATTTTTGGCAATAGATATCTACTCGAAGTAATGGATAACGGCGGGGTAATTAATGAATAGACGATGGCTTCGTTTAGGAAATAAACCTATTTTGATTGCGGCATACTTAGAGGATGGGAGGACATTATGTAGTAACCCTAATGATGCTTAGCACTATATTTTAAATAGAGTGGAAGGTAGTTAGAGAAGGTATGAACAATTACAGTGAGCGGGTTTGATTCCAGTTTCATATAAGATTTATTTGGTTGTACCATTGTGTTATAATTATTGTTTTTTTTTTGTATTCATGCTTTTGCGACTTCTATCCTCAAAATTGAAATTCGAAGGTTAAGGGTTGGCTTAAAGATACCCACTAATTTGTAGCTTCTTAGATGCCACCGATATTAAATCATTTAATTGCCTTTTCCACTCGACTGCTTTAGAATCAATCCAAAAAAACGGTATTTTATTTATATGTATAGAATTAATTCATACTGAATTAAGAGCCAATTTCTTGGGAAAAAAGCCTCAAAGTATGTCACTTATGTGAACTTTAGTTTTCTCCTGGGCTGATAAAATTCTTCTTCCGAGTTAAAGCTTTTAATCTTCGAGTTACTATTGCAGAGTTGCTGACCTCAGTATGAAGCTATCTTGTACTTGTAGTTTGGTACGTTGTATCTTTCATATACCTAGTTCGCTGTCATGCAAGTAAGGATATAATCGCTGATAAAAAAATAATAATACTTTAAAGAGATGGAAGAGTTGCTTCGGGCTGAAGTACGTTTTTGCTATAAATATAGGTAAACCTAGCTCAACTGAGCTGCTACGTGAAGCGTGAGCGAATAGGTGCCGTGACATAAGGCTAATGCGTCATAAGGAAATTATGGCCTTATGTTACTTTCAAGTTATTCTCAACTTTTGACAGCACGTCTTATATCTTGATAACATATCACTTTTTTTTTGGTTGCTTCTGGAGGTGAGTAATCTTCAATTCAATTCAATTCTTCAGTAGTAGAAATTTGTTCCTCCCATGTTTCCGTTATAACTACGGAACTACTATAACTATAACTACGACTAAGTTACCTTAACAAGTAGTTTATGCTTCTGTAGTATTTATTAATCGTATTAGGTAGGTAGCTTGCCAGCGCCAGGTCTTGTTCTTTGTAGTCAGCGCTCGAGGTTAGTCATGTCCAGGGAACGGATTATTTCATTACTGCAATGAACATGAATTCGAGTGTAAAGTTTGCGAGCAAAGTTTGCTACTTCGTCACTCACGGTAGCAATTCCTAAATCTCTGTGAACATCACTTATATACATGGAGCATTCGCGATTGCTCTTAGCGTTTTGTTTTGAAATGTTTGTATTTAGTAGAGTCATATTGCATGGTTTGCGGAACAACCCCAAATTATACCTACCGTATGTCCAAGACGGTTCTAGCACTTGCTTATAGGTACAGAAGCAATTTGTTGTATATGGAAAATTGTCATGCGTTGACTTGGTCTCGTTAAGGACGATTCGCCATGATTCGCCAGGTCTTTGTCCAATTGCATATGTACTTTGTTTAGAGCTTGTTGGAGTTTTCACGTTGACGATTCGACTGACTCATCCTAGGATTCTAGTATTGTGTACAATTTCTCAGGGATTGTGGGATTGTCCTTAGCTTATACCTTAGGCCTTCGTGCCATACCTTGTCAAAGACTAGCGATACGTCGAGAAAAGCGCTAAAGCAAATCTGTTTCTCTTCCAGAGCTTTTTCAATTTCATTTCTTATTCGATATCTTTTTTCGCGACAATTGAGGAATTAAAATCGGATGCACACACGCTGCTAAAGCGCCATGGGCACCCTTACTTATCCAACTCTTATTATTATACACATAACCACGAGAGTCACAAATTTTCAAAAATTGCAACTCTAAGATTCAATGAGGCTTAACCAGTTCTTTTGGCCACTAAATGTATAGCAGTCGATAACAATTATGAAAAACAATTCACAAAATCGCGCGGAATAAATATTGAACTAAAATTCCCTAGGAGAAAAAATATCGCTTTACAACTGTCGCATTAGGAACGTTAATTCAAAAGTGTTGGTAGTCCATTCAATTGTAATTGCAGAGGCGTTTGTATTTAATCTTAATTTTGTGTGTATATGTACTATACTAGTAGATATATTAAGTACTCGCATAGCTACTTTACATTGAGCGCTCAATCGATTGGGAATCACAGTCAGTTTCAATTGAGCCCATTCGACCGAACTTAAGCATCTAAATCGATTTTATGCAATTTTACTTGCGCTCTCGAAAACTCGAAATACATTCCCCTGCACAAAACCATTCAAGGTAATCGATTTACCTTCGTTTATTATTTTACAAGAAACTGTAATATTCAGATCGCACTTACGCAAAATGATTATCTTCGGAGGTCTGGTATGGTGGGGGAAAAATAATAATCTGCTCACAATCGATGAACTAATTAGACGGCGCGCACAGAAAATTACCATTTTAATTCGCACTTGCACAAATGATTACTCCACCATTACCTTCCGATTCCGTTTGGCAATTATTAGCCGTGCAACATAATTGAGTCATCGGTACTCTATAGAATGGGATGTAAAGCAGGGGGTTACGCGCTGAATATTGCGCCAATGCTACCGCCGAGGTCAAATGTAATAAATTTTCTTCCGCACGCCACCAACAAGTAATGGGGAGAGACGGGGCAGGGGCATAGCGTATACAGTAATCAAATTACAAACACTTTATTATAATTTATTCAACTGCCAGTGCTCGCCACACACCACCCCATATTCACGAAACAATTCCAGGATTTCATTTGTTTTCCCGCGCTCCGCGCAGTTATACTGATTTTTATGTTCGCTTTGGTAATGGTCGTGCGGACGGGGTTGGTGGAAGTTGGAGTAGGTATACCTATGTATTGTATTTGTATATCCTTCCCACAAATGATGTTATGCTCTTTGTTATTCCGCGTTGTTGCTGTGAAAACAATTGAAATCGTTTTCTTTCCCCCCAGACCCCAATACTCTAGGTATATATTATATACAAACAATCAACTGAAATGTTAGAGATAGCGGTTGCATATTTGGATACATGGAGTCATATATGTGCTCGCGATAAAATATTTAAGCGGGGAATGCCATTTCAAGCCGTGAATTGCTTTTGGAATAGCATTCTAAGGGTGGCAAACGAAATTGGCTAACCTCATGGAAGTTTAATTGGAGAATGGAGAGTGCTCTCCTTTTTTTTTGTTATTTATTAATTTTTTATTGACAATGATGAGCTTTAAATGGTTTTAATAGCAAGGATTGCAATTATGAAAGGGGGTGTTTGATGAGTTAAATTGTGAAAAATATTTGTAACTAATCAATTAAGCAAAAGCGGGGTACGTAGGTGGCACTACGGCGAGCGTGGGCCTAGATCAAACGCCTCTCCAATTTAAGCGGTATTTGGCTACCTATCCCACTTGTGCACTCCAAGTTGGTTGAGGTCTTAAAGTCCGTTTCCACGCGCGACACCTAAGGCGAGCTGGTCTTCCTCTATACTGCATTGTCTGTCTGAGTTGGGATCAAGAACCGTTGGTCCAGAGCCATATTGTCCATTCGTCGTGCATATCCCCGCCAGGTATTTAAAGAACTGATTCGCACTTTTCTCACCAAGTCGATGTCGCTGACGGTCCATAAAATAATTATACCGGTTATTTCAAGGGAAAGTGCGCGTGCGAATTCTTAACATGAATATTCATAAATTTGTTAAAGCTTTAAACCTGTTCAAATTTGGAAATGGCTTTTAATTTAAGCTATAGAAAAGCCAGTTCAGTTTTTGAAATAACTTTGAATTATAGCTTTAGAAAATTTGAGAAAATAAGAGTAAAAAATTCGCTTGAATTTTGAACTTTTATTTTCTCAAATTTTCTACAGCTTAAAGCTAGCTCGGTTTTTGAAATAACTTTTAATTTAGCTTTACTTAGCTTTTCCTTACTTATTTACTTAGATGGCGCTACAGTCCGGGGTGGACCTGGGCCTCAATCAACACGCTGGTGAGGCGATTTTTGGCTACCCGACTCCAGTTGCGGAATCCAAGTTGGTTGATGTCCCCTTCCACTTGTGCCCGCCACCTAAGGCGAGGTCTTCCTCTACGGCATTGTCCCTCCGGATTGGAATCGAAGACTCTTTATGCCGGAGCGTTGTTGTCCATTCGCTCTACATGTCCCAGCCATCTTAGACGACTAATGAAACCTCAGTTTTTGAAATAAATTTTTTATAATTTAATATTCGCTCGAAATTTCAACTTTTATTTTCTCAAATTTTGGAGTGATATTTCTTAAGAAGATCCCACTGTGTATTTAGAATCGGTTTTGCATATTTTTCGCAATTTTTATTCTTTTGGTGCAATTTTCCATTTTTTTGGGGTGATATTTTATAAAAATGTTTTAATTTTTAGAATCGATTTTATATTGAGGCATTTACACATAAAAATTAAATTTTGGCCCAAATTATTAAAGAAGAAGGCCTCAAACATATGAAAAAGCACCTCAATCCTATACAAAATGCTGTTGTTGCCCACTTAATAATTTTTTGGGGACTTTTTTAATTATTTTTTTTTGCCTTTTTTCAAAATTCGGTTAACTCAAATGGATCCGAAAATCACTCGAAGAATTTTGCTTTCAATACAATAAAGGAACATATTCACCTACTCTATGAATGATGAGTATGATGAGAGTTTTATACAGGGTAGGTGTCAGAGTTGTAAAAGAATGCAATCATTTTGGATTGCATTCACTGAAGTCACAAGAAAAACTTCTTAGTATTGACTTAAATCATATGACTTCAATGTCATACTTCAACTTCAAAATATTAAATCACCATTCATTTTGAAGTCAGTGATTGAGAATTCATTTTGTTGAAGTCAAAGATTGCATTCAGTTGAATGCATTCTTCTGTGATTGCTGTGAAGTCATTGAAGTCTTTTTGAAGTCATTGAAGTCATTTTGAATTCACGAAATGATTGAAGTCATTTTGAAGTCATTGAAGTCTTTTTGAAGTCATTGCAGTCACTTTGAAATCTTTTGCGTTCAATTTAATTGATTTGAAATAAAAACCATGTATTAACGCTTTAAATAAGTTTATTATCCTTTTTTTGTCAAAAATTTAAGTTTTACATAATAAAACAAAATAATTCAAAAAAACATTGGCGGTACGCCATTTACGATAGGTACGTACGAAAATCTATTTAATTTTCATTTATAAAGCAAATAAACAAAATAAATATTTTTTTCATAATAAATATACATGTACACAGGGTTTTTCAATAAGAGCGCTACAAAGGTTTTTTTTAAATAAAACAAAAATGGTTTTGGATATCAATGAAATTCTTTATTCCTGTGAAAGTACGTTCGATGCCATTATGTATGGAACTCGATTTCTTTTGCATGGCCACCACGGGCACGATTGCAGAAGTCCAGACGCTGAACCCAATTTTCGACGGTTTTCAAGCATAAATCGGCCGATACTGCTGCAATTTCACGTTCGATACGTACGAAGTTCATCAATCGTCGCTGACTTGTTGGCATAGACTATAGACTTAACGTAGCCCCACCGGAAATAGTCTAACGGCGTCAAATCGCACGACCGAGGCGGCCAAGGGACTGGACCATTTCGTGAGAAAACACGTTCTCCAAACTTGGTTTCCAATAAATTGATTGTGACATTCGCTGTGTGGCTTGTGGCGCCGTCCTGTTGGAACCACATGTCCTCCAAGTCCATATCATCCAATTGGGGCCAAAAATATTCGGTTATCATTGAACGGTAGCGATTCCCATTCACAGTAACGTGCCGGTCTTGATCATCACGGAAGAAGTACGGCCCAATGACGCCGCCGGCCCATAAACCACACTAAACCGTAATTTTTTCGGGATGCAATGATGACTCATGGAGTACGTGTGGATTGCTGCCTGACCAATACCGCATATTTTGTTTATTGACGAAGCCATTCAGCCAGAAATGAGCGTCATCGCTGAAGATCATTTTTCGATGAAAATCCGAATCATTTTCAAGTTGTTGCTCAGCCCAATTCACGAACATACGACGCTTCTGATGGTCAAGCGGCTTCAGTTTTTGCGTCAATTTAATCTTGTAAGGATGTAGGCCAAGATATTTTCGCAAAATTCGCCACAACGACGTCACAGAGATGCCCAACGCTTGAGAACGACGTGTGAGAGACACATTTGGGCTTTCTTCAACTGAAGCCTCAGAGACAGCAATATTCTACTACGGGCACTTCTTTGTCTCACTGGCACGGGAACATTTTGTAGTGCCTGTGGACTCAATTTTTTCCACTAGACGCTCAATTGTTGATCTGCTAGGACGATTATAACGACCATAAATTGGACGTAGCGCTCTTAACGTTGAGGCCACTGACTCCGAATTTCGGTAGTAAATTTTAATAATTTCGACTCGTTGTTGGCTCGTATATCTTTCCATCGTGAAATGGCAAACCTTACTGAAGAGAAATGTCAAAAGAGCGGCAAGAAATTCGGCGTCGTTTGCTGCCCCTGTTGCCCTACTTTTGTAGCGTCCCTGTTGAAAAACCCATTACAACAAATTATTCCGGCTCGTTTTCAATGTATCCCAGATCGCTGCGAAATTTAAACAAAATAAGGTAGGTATGCAAAATTAATCAACGGATATAACTTACTGTTGGACATTCATTATATCAGATATTTTATTGTCAGTATCGTAATCGTCTTTATATTGTTCAAATACATATAAGGACAATTCGTTCGCATTCAAAAGTTAAACGGTCACATGTAGCTAAGTGTAAAGCAATTAATCCGTTCGTAATGAATTGAAAATCTTTATGTTTTGCGAAGCAGTAAAGATCTTTGCGTACTTCGCTCAAGGTGATCAAAAAAGTTTCGTATATTGCCTGGTATCGCCAGCTATCGGTTCTGTAAATCATCTCCTGACAAGTGTTATCATATTTATGTTATCTAGTTTGTTAATCAGATTCAAGAGACCCACGATAATTTTTTATGCGTAAGTTAAGAGACAGACTTTGGTAATAACTGTCGTCGATTGTTTTGCAAAATTTTGTCACTTAACAGGGATCTGTGGAAAGTTGCAGGCAAACTGGAGATTTATTTTGTTTATTTGCTTTATAAATGAAAATTAAATAGATTTTCGTACGTACCTATCGTAAATGGCGTACCGCCAATGTTTTTTGAATTATTTTGTTTTATTATGTAAAACTTAAATTTTTGACAAAAAAAGGATAATAAACTTATTTAAAGCGTTAATACATGGTTTTTATTTCAAATCAATTAAATTGAACGCAAAAGATTTCAAAGTGACTGCAATGACTTCAAAAAGACTTCAATGACTTCAAAATGACTTCAATCATTTCGTGAATTCAAAATGACTTCAATGACTTCAAAATGACTTCACAGCAATCACAGAAGAATGCATTCAACTGAATGCAATCTTTGACTTCAACAAAATGAATTCTCAATCACTGACTTCAAAATGAATGGCGATTTCATATTTTGAAGTTGAAATCTTTAATGCCCAGTTGCACAGTCAGAGTTTAAACTCTCGTTTTGGTTTAAACCTTCGTTCAACAAATTTTCGGTTTCACTGTGTTCGTTTAAACCCAAAGTGGAGTTCAATTCTCGGTTTAAGTTAAACGCCTGCATTCTGCCGTTTAAACTTTCGTTTCGCATTTTGAGGTTTATTTTGACAGCTGCTATTTCATACAGAGAGATAGAGAGAGAGATAAATTGTTTGGGTGCTGCACTTCTTGATTTTGTATGAGTGAAAAGTAGAGCTGTGATTAGTTTCAGCATTACTGCGGTAAACCCACTGTTAAAAAATGTCATCAGAAAATTTCAATAGATTTTCAAGCAACCAATATACTTTTTAAGGAAAACCCCTTTTTTGCAAGTGAACATCAGGTAGATTTTAGCCCAAACATAATGTAGACAAGCGTAAATTGTATTGAGGTTTTTTCACTACAAATTAATTATTTTAGTGTGTGGAAATGACGATTATTTTTTTGTAATGCTACTAGTGATTTCTTTAGATGCTTGGCGAACAAAATATAATATCTATACATAACATACTCAAATCTTTCACATTTTATTTTGGCTGAAACAAGACACTACCTACTCTATTCTTTTTACAATGCAATTTGTTTGTCCGATTTTGAACACACTTCTCGGGACAATGCCTGTTCAGTTCAAAGGTTTTGGAGTTGAAACCATTTTTGTATACAGATATAGATTACATTTTTGTCTAAAAAAAGTAAAACAGGAACAAGATAGCGCAGATTTTCGTAGAAACACCAGCAAAAAACTTTGCGCCTACCTATTACCAGACAATGACCCTAATTAGAGACTCATAAAATCCTTTCAATATTCATTATTATTACTGGCGACGCGACGGGTGATTGGATGTGGTAAAAACCCAGCGAGTACAAGAAGCAGTACCTGTGATCTCATCCATCCAAATGCCCACTACATTTCAACAACTACATAATTATTATTGAAAAAAAAAAAAAAATAAATAATAATAATTTCTGCAATAATTAATTGGTGAAAGTAGATGAGAGTTCAAACAAGTGTCGAAAATAAATCAATTCACTTCGTTAATACCAAAATACACAATGTAATAATATTGCACACATTTTCTTTTATGTATTTACAAATGGTAAAATAGATAAAGTAGAGAAAAGCAATAACCATTTATTTGGTCAAAAGTGCGCTGGTAGAAAAATATCCCCTTAAGGGAAATTGTTCTGCGCTTCCACAACTGCGTTTAGTTAACTGGCAGATTATTTTGAACTGTGAAACTGATCGAGTTAAACCAAAAGTTTAAACTCCCGGTCAGGTTTAGTTAAACTTCAGTTTAAACTCTGACTGTGCAACTGGGCATAAGTGAATTCATGAGTTAAGCTTTTTTAAAGATAAATCAAATGAATTAAATTCTAAAATGATTTAATTCTTTTACAACTCTGGTAGGTGTATAGGGTAGGCGCTGATTTGTACATCTAAACCTATAGCGAGGTGGCAGGTGCCTAGTCGTTTGACCACATCAATTGTGTCTATATTACATCTCCGTGTTAGCATCATGTGAATACGTCCATCTGAATTTGACTTGCTAAACTTGGAAGCGCGAAAGTTGAAGATAATTGCAGCATTATAATGCATCTGTCTCACATTGAGGCAACAAGCAATAAGCAACAAAGCAACTAGCAATTATCAATGAGCAATACCTATGTTATACCTACCTACTTTATTTTAACCTATTTTTACATTAAAGCTAGTATTGGTAAATATGTATAGCTAGCTACCATCAGGGATATTTTTCCATTATTTCGACGAACTTTTTATCAAAAAGTGGATTTTCCAACATATTTTTAACAAATTAATAAAATTTAGTAGGGATGTCTAGCGGCGTGTCACTAATAACAAATATTGGTACTATATGAAAAAATATTTGTTCCTTTTCAACATGCGCTGCGTGTCCGCGCCACGCCAGCCAACATTTTTTGTTTGGCCGATATTGATTATTTGCTTTGATATGGACCTAATTTAATTCAAAGTAAAATAATATTGTGAGCGATAATATTGCATGTTTCCTATTGCCTGTTGCTTATTGATTATTGCCGCAGTGTGAGAGCCGAACAAGGATCTTCGAAATTAACTGACTGACCATTTGCTGATACGACTCATAACGATTTATGTGTCGTATTCGTATCAGCAAACGGCCATCAAAGGTCTAACATGCGAGCGCACAAAAGGAGGACCTGCGGCAGATATACCTATATTCACTGCTACCCTACGTACGTGAGATTATGTACTCTGATATATCTATGTACTTGGAGCTAGTCAATGTTTTAAAAATTAGTCAGGGTGCTGAAAAATAAATGACGGCGGATAAACATTTGGCAACTCTCTCATACCAATCGTAGGCTACTGACACCAGAGTATCCGTATCCAGCCTAATGAAATAGGGTTTGGCGCGTACGCGGTTCACATTGGTGGACAATGCTAATGCACAAAGCCCATAAAGGTAGATTAAAGGCGGCTGTGATGAAGATGCATCGCAGGACAGCATTATACAAAGGGGTCACAATTACACTTACATCAAAGGGCCGAGGATGCGAAACCCGCAATCAGACAATTTGGTATAGGCATGAAATAAAGTTATGGTCCCTCTAATTTAGGCTAAAACCTGGATGATAAATGGTAATCAGTCAGAAAGCTATACATATAATAATGCAAAGCAAAAAACATTTTTAGAACGACTGGACAAAATGGCTAGAGATGCTTAGTGGTTAATACCTATTGCAGTCAACTGTAATAAATTACTAATTTAAAATCCCTACAAAAAGAACAACGCGTTTCTTTGTCATGTCTTTATATGGACAAACAAAAGTGAATGGTCGCCAACCAGGTATTCACAAATCACAAGGTCTAACTATAGCTACTCAAATCAAAATGTTTCCATACTTACTAGTTTGTAAAAGCCACTCGTCTACGAGTAATCATATTTGTTACCACCTCTCAGCGCTGTCATTAAGTTCATATCGCTAATGTGGGCCATTCAGAAAGTACTTACCACCTATTTGTTAAACGTCTTACTTCGGTGAACTCATATATGTGTCCTTCGTCCCTTACCCACCCACCAGCCTACACACTGCAATTATTTTTGCATTTCTTAATTTATAATCTCGTGATATCTTGCTCACAGTAAATTCATTTCCCCAACGATAGACAAGGGCTTTACCCCATTACATGAACCGTGTACGCATATTATCCCCTACTATGGTCGTATCCAAGTCCAAGCCGTAAACACTTTACAAATCGTCACCATCATGCCACAAAACGCCCCACTCAACTGTGCGTCGTTAATGAAATTCATAAATAACCAACCTGGAGCCAGTCCAGCACAAACATCCGCACCGCACATCCCGCCCTTGTCCCAGTTAACACCCCAGCAGCATCAGGCCAGCATTAATTACCACCGCGATAAATGACATTTAAATTTAATTCACACTTTGGCAAGCGAATCGAGCGTAATCTCTTGCCATTGCCAGTTCTGCAGCACACACAACTCCCACGCATGATCCTCGAATTGAAGGGTTCCCCATATATGCAATGCCAACCAGTGACATATCACAAACGGGACGACGACAACGATTGCCATAAATGATGGCTCTGTTTGTTTCCATTTCAAAGGGACACCTCTCTGGCATTCACCGTAGGTAGATGTTGTTTTTGTTGGCTGTTATAGCTGGCAATTTGCTCTGACATGATGCTGGTTGCCTCTGGTCCACTTAAAATTCCTGAACACACGACCGAAGCGAAGTGGATTTTCTGGCAAATTAGTGAGAGAGTAATTTGTCGCAGGTAGAGTCGCGGGAGTCTACATACGGATTGCTTCTTGTCCACCTGATTGATGAGCAGAGGTCGACTTGAGTCGGAGTGAAGGGCGACTGATTAATTGCTGACCACAATCGAAATCGGAAGAGTTTCTGGCGAAATCGTGACCATGTTCTTAGTGGTGTTCTCAGTTTTCCACCTTCAGCCCCATCTCCATCTCCGTGCTGATGGAGTGATGGATGTATGGATCCGAATTAAGTGCATGGTGACAGACTTTTATTTATCATTTCTCGCAGATACCAGAACCAGTTGCAAAAATGAACAAAACCCCGCACAATAAACTATACTGTCACCAGAACAATAAAACTTAAGGAGGCCAATCGTTTACATGTGGTCACAAAATGCTAACTGTCTTGTCATAACCCCCGGACAATGGCAATGACAACGACGGATGGACACACAAAAGCTAATAATACACAGAACTAAAAACCTTTTAAGATACAAAGTGCATCATTTCGAAATGTTAATGACGCTCAATCGAGATAAGCACGGATCCCGAAACCATTTGTCGATCGTTGACAGACCGCACCACACTCGCGAGCGTCTCTGGAATCTGCCAAATTGGACTGCCCAAGCGAGTTTCTGAGGTTATCCACACAGCGGTGACAATGACAAGTCCGCACCTAAATGTGGGCACAACGTTGACACATATAATATCGACAGGGCGCGACACTGAAGGCAGGCGGCAGGCGGCAGACGTCAGACGCAGCTCTATTGGACTTCATATTTGAAAAATGAAAACACATAAATTCCTTGATAAGCGCGAGAGAAATTAATGAACACCCCACCGGTTGTCAATCCGTGCTGCCGAGTGCCGAAGCCGACTGTGGCGCTTTGGCATCTCGTTGGGTCCAACATAGGCTTTTAGTGTAAATAGATTAATTTTTCGTCTCGCAAGGGAATTAAATTGTAGGACGTGCTCTGTGTTGACATCACCGTGACAGAGCTGCGCTATCAATTTTATTGACATTCTTCGAGCTCTTTGAAATGATCAAGTGGTAAGTTGGAAGGTAGGTTGTGATGGGTGCTAATTCGGGTGGTTCATTATGACGGGTTATTGTTATGTTTGTTTGATGTGTGGGATGCAGACACATTTTTGGAAGTCATAAGTTAAACTTTCAGTTGTGGGTGAGCAGCCCATTTCAATAAATTAAGAACACATCTACTCGTAGTTATGTAGGAAGTTACGTTATGATGTTACATACCAAAATGTTGAATGATGCATTGGGTGCTTTTTAATGCAGCCATTTTAGGGTCCAGTTCCCCGACAGAAGTGTCTAAATATATGTCAAGACTTTCTTAGATGATAATGTTTTTGAAAATACAACTGCCACTGGTGTTTGCGGCTACCAGATGCTCACAAAAGACTGTAAAATCACTAGGGCAGGGGTGTCCTCAGAGAGGGGTAATCTCTCATCTTACACCATCAGGTACAATACAAGAGTACGCATATGATGTGGTAATTAAAATGACTCTAACGGATTTTATCAAAGAGACAGAAACTTAACTAAGTGACGTTTTGTCTTCTGATCGAAGATGCGTTACAATTAAAATTTAATTATGTAAGATCAGATGTGGTTGATATCTACCGACGCGACGTCCAGGGGGAACGCAATTTTGGAGTTTAGCTAGTTGTGCTATTAACAATTTATTAAAGAAACTGTTATTTTAAATGAAATGGCTAAAAAATAAAAACATATATTTAGTATGAAAAAATCTATAGGTCATTGTAAGTTTTATGGTGAATAATGTTGTTTTTTTTTATTTTGCATAATGGTGTAGGTAGTCTTAAAAAGATATAATTTAAAATCTTTTTTATAAGTATAGTTTCAGAACGCCTTAAATTTATAATTTAGTTTGTTGAATAGGTATACTCCAGTTGTTGAATATACATCCAGTACATACTAGTAGATGCCTACCTGTCTACCTACATATTTATATTTCATGCATTAAAACTTCGAAGTCCTACAACACCAATTGCTGTATGCGGAACATTCAATTTTGCCAACTATTTAAGAATTTACTGAGGAGGCCCAATAATTTTCCTGCTGTTTCTCGAATTTTGGAATCAGGACCTTCTTTGGTAAATTTTCTCTTCTGATGTTCTATTGTATTCGGAATCTTTAGTGTCGACAAAAACGATCAAATAACGTATCTGTAACGCAAGTAAAACAATGAGCCTGCATCCACCATAGCGGGTCGAAAGGCAGTTTTTGGTGTAAAACGATCACATTTATTTACAATGTAGACGGTAATAATATCTATTTAATGAAAATGAAATACCGAAAGCTTATAGCATCATATACGTTAATCTACATTTAGGTATAGAGTTTGAGACCCTAAATCAAAGCAAGTTCTTCCAAGTGTGTTAAAATAATCTTCTTCGTAAATACCTATAGGTACCCTACCTATATCCAATGCCTTTATTATAAAGATATCACCTTCGATGTGAAGGCTTTAATTGAAAAGTCTCATTTGAATGGCCTCAATATAGAATTTTTCCGTCCAAATTATTCCATTCTTTTCCACAATCATAACCTTTAATAATTATTCGCTGAATTAAATAAATCTCGATAGTCGATAAAAACTAACCGCACAGCCATTAAGCAATCCCGTAACTCTTTTCCAAACATCAAAGTCGGTCTCAGCTTAATATTAAACACCAGAAGCAAATAGATAACCCACGTAAAGGCTTCAGTCGACTTGTGACGATATTCACTGAGATAAGACAAAAATTATCACCTACCTATAGAGTAGAAATCTCGGAACCAGCAACCCTTTCCAAGAAAAGGTCAATTATAGATATACTTGTGTGAATTGATATGCAATCGCAATTTTCTCCAAGCGGCGGCTACTGTATAAAAGCACCACAATCACAAACCAAATCGATTCGAATTGATCAATTAATTAATCTTCTCGAAATTTAAATACATAAATTAGCTGCGCATCCCCACAAATGTATTGAGATTTGAGAGCATCCCGCTGTTCCATCCAGTTCCAGTGTATTATCTCTGTTTACTAAAAATGTATCTAATGAGACGAAAATGAAACCCGTTTCGCAAATGTCCATCGGACCGCCATCAAAGCGCCATCCATCTGGCAGCTCCAATCGATTAAACTCTTTTTAGTAAAGCATTAATCGAGATTTATTATAGCCCCAGCAGCGCCAGCAGCAGTCTAGGTATAATCTTCCATAGTGAGAATGATTTAATTTGTTCATTCTGGCCGCTATCAGAAAACACATAAATTGAGCTATTGTCTTTTAAAAGAACTCAAAGCTCCCTCAGGTGACACATCGCGCAAATAAATCATGCACAGGCTATAGCGAGTTAGAGCTAGAGGGGATTAGCGATCGAAGAAATGGCATTTTTATAGGGGCTGCTCATAATGTATCAGATATATCTTGTGGGTAAAAGGGTAAATACCTAGTACCAGTTTGTAATTATAGTATTTCTGGTTTAAGCTAGCGGAGGAGTAGTCGTTTCAATGAGTGGCCGTGTCAAGACAGGGGTTCCATTTGTAAATAATTATTGTGTATATACCTATATAGATGAATTAAATTGTGGGCACATACATATAAAGGGGGCATTAAATGGTAGACTATTAGAGGGAGGTATTGGGCTTTTTAAAACCGAATAACTGCTCTCAAGGACTAGCAAATTATTTCATTGGACGATGAAAGCAAAGAGCTGTACCTTCTGTGGGAGCTCCTGTTGTATAAATTTTAATTATTTAACATAATCATAATGCAACGGCAACTAACAAAAAACTTGGAATCAAACTTACAGGAATGTTTAACATTTCGCAAGGTAAAATGAGAGCAATTGGTTGCACCACTGAATATGGTAATCTTCTAAAGATGCGGTAGCAGTGCTACCAACAGCGTTTAATGTACTAATTCACCCTCTATGTCGTTCAACCACTCCTTCCACGAGAGTGCTGTAGGTAGGGTATTACTTAGCCGGGCTGGTTAGCGACTCATGCTAAATCCTGTGGGTCTGGTACTTTGGCTTTTCTTAGTTTTTAGGTCTTCTTGTGCACGCTCGTTGTAAAGGAACATACTTCCAACCAACATACTTCCAATTTTCTGACCTCAACATATGGCTTATTAGACACTGAGCGAGGCCTTAATAAGTTCGCTCTTCTCCCTGAAATATGCCTACAGTCATCGTGTGTTTCATATATTCTTCAACGTCTGATGGGACTTGCGGGACATAAAGACGTAGCCAAACCTCCGAAGGTATTTCCGATAGCGCCGACAGGTGGTAGTTGCAGTCGCTGATTTTTGTTTAAACCTCGACGGTGGGGATCAGTTTGTGGTTCCATCCGCCCTATAAATGTTTTTCTTTATTCTCTCTTTTTGGCCTTTTACTAACGATGACCACTTTGCGTTTGACTATTTGCCTAAGGCATCAATTATTATAGCTATCGGGAAAATGCATCCGTAAAAATAGGAAACAGAACAAACATTCTGAAACATTTAACTTAAGCATTTCATAGCAATTCAATATTGTGAAATTGACTGACAAGTTGAAAAATTTTCGTACGGAAAAATTAATGAATTCTTTTTCTCTTTTCTAGAAAATTTAAAGATCAATTGCTTATTTTTATTTGATGAACTAAACTAACCTAATTATTCATAAAACATAAGCAAAATTTTAAGACCAATATTGAGTTAAACCATTAAGTTTAAGAGCTCTAAAAAAACATAAAATTTGTTTTTGGTTAGGGGGAGTAGGGGATGGTGTAAAGTCTCAAGAAATGTGTTTAACTATTTTGAAATGTAGTGTATAATTATTATTGTAGCTGCAATATCGAAGTTTCGTATTATTTTGGTAAGTTTTCGTTTGATTAAGCATTTTTTTTGCGAGAAAATGTTTTGCTCATAAAGACCGACTGGGGCAGGTGTAAACGACGAAAATGAATTTGGCTTGGTCAATGATGACCACAAGGGGCGGCCAATTTATTATGTTGGACTATCTTCAAGTACACAGCTGATTAGAAATCGACATAACATTTGAAAGTTTGTATCTAAGACAAGCTTCATTTATCTACTAATGGAGGACATTATACTTTCTTCGCAGAAGAATTATAAATTTGTTTACACTTACCTCATGAGTGGGGCACATATAAACGGTATTCATTTTTTTTTAAAGCCTAAAATTACTACATTGGTTTTGACATTTCTCCGAACAATTAATTCAAATTGATGGCGAACCGTTCAAAGTTAAATTGTGTTGGAACATCATGACAATAAAAGCACCAATTGTATAGTGGAAGGAATTTTTCAAAAATCATTTACACCATCCTCTACTCGCCCTATGTCTTACGCTAAACTGGGCCTTTATTATTCTTATTCCGCAGAGCCTGTATAACAGCTTTCTCTCTGTTTTCTTCGATGGCGCTAAAAAATACTTTAGTTACAGCTTTCGTTGGTTGGTGGGTCTGTATACTTATAACAATAGACAATTTAGTACAACTATGAAAGCCGATCATTAGCCAATTTTTTGTAATACATGAGATCGTTGGAAGAATAGATCATTGAAATATATTGCAGAAAATAACCTTTCTTACTTTACTGCACTTCTACTGGTCCGCCTATGGGTTTCACATTATTTCATATTTATTAATACAAATTGAATATAATTAGCTACCTACTAAAACATTTAATCCTTTTTCCATTTGTATATGCAATTACCTTCGTACCCAGGCGTGAAAATATCACCAATTCATTTACTTTCCTGTGTAAGAAAAATAATTCATTTCATTATACTCTTATTTTGTTTTAACTGCCTCAGTATGTGTACTCCACTTCAACACAGCGCTGCCAGAAATATATATATATTTTTGTATTCAGTAGTCACCCCGAACTAAGCTCACAAAATTACAGCCTTGCTAAAATGACTTGAGAAAAAACGTTGCTAGCTCTTGGGATGATTGAGGTATTATAAAAAATCACTTTAGTTGTTCCAGGGAGGGTTTTGCTACTCAATTGCTTTCTTAGCCCAAAGAAACTGCGATTGGCAAGAGTTATTTTTCGTTTATTCTCAGAGCTGATGTCATTGTCTGGAGATCATAGCGAAGCCTACATAGAGAAAAAGACCTTACGTACCTCAAGACGTCGGTGTTGGGTGTCCTTTCTTGTTGACAGCATATATTTTGTCTTGCTGTCACGAACGCTATTTTTAGACATCGAAGGTCTCGGTGAGTTCTTGATGTTGTCAGTCGGCTTGCTTATTTTTGTGTGCCGTCTGTAGGTTATTATTATTAACATATTGAACTCCCTGAGATAGTCACCCCGAAGATTGGAATATGGAAGACTAATTTTAATTCGGAATTCTTTAATTAAAAATGTGTATCGCATGACTTATCAGCCAAAGTACCCATTGTATTTTGTAACAAAGACTTACAAGGAGGGTTTAGTGCACTGCAGCCTTATGGTCAATTGTTCACAATGGTTATACCTTGAAGTAGCTTCTTCCCTTTTAAAGAGCGTACAGAGGTTTTAGACATTAACCTAGTCTTGATAAGGACTTTTAAGTGTATGAAGGTTTACAAGTAAAATATAAACAGTATGTGGTGGCTTCAGAAGGGAGTCGATCTGACTTAGAACCGGTTTGTTCAGCTTTGGTTAATTCTAATCAACGGTTATTCCAGCTGATAACCATAGAATCAGTTTGTTCAGTAAAATTTTAATCAGAGAATCCGTTGTTTGTTTAGTTAACCCGAGAAATCGATAACCAGCCGATTTTGGTCGGTTAACGGCATTTAACCAATGAAATTCTTTAATTTTGTTTTGATTGATATTGCAGTCAAAAACAAACTTTATTTTAAAAACCGTATAAAATAAAAATAAATTAAATAAATAATAAACCCAAAAGAGTGTGTGGTTTGGTATCTATCTGCTATGTAGACGCATTTTCAATTTCAACTGGCAGATGAATGCAATGCACGACAGTGTGGAAAAAAAAATGACATGCAATGCTGCGGCTGTTACACCTTTGTGCTGATATAACAGTCATATTCAGTTAACTTAAAAAAAAAAAAACATAAATCAATAAAATAAATACATATATACCGAAAATAAACGTGTACAAAAAAAATGAATTTTAATCGAGGATTAGTTCAAGCAACTGAATTAATAAATAAACTGGAAAACTGGAACGATTTGTCGCAAATCTGTTTGGTGACCAAAGTGAAAAATAAGTGAACAAACGCTTTTTGGTTACCACAGTTATTTAATCATGGGTTAAACTAAATCTGTGATAACCTAATCGCAGATTTAACCTACTGTGAACAAACCGCCCCTTCTTCTGATAAAATTGTTCCCTATGATACCAATTCAAAAGTTTATGGGTCAACGAGTAGCTTCTAAAAATAATGATTTCTTCGTAATAGCTGATGTGCGCATTATAGGTGTAAGTCTTGTTCTAGTATTGATAGCTTTTATTTCTGTAGATGCATTTTTAGCCCAAATACCTAAACATCAGCCATCGGGAAGAGTGATCATTTCCTTGGGTGCCTTATGAAGCAGATTTTGTTCAATAGAAATTAATATGAGCACTGTTTTGCCGACTGCGCATGCATTGCCTTACAATTACATTTTTATAGCCTTTCATCTGATATCGCGTGCGAACGCGTTTTTATAGAGCAAATTGGCACTTTGTCGATCAACAAAAGTCTTACTGTGATTCTCGACCAGTATATACGTAGGCATTCGCACTGCATTTATACAAAGAGAAAAGGGGCCAATACAGAGTTATTCCATAGTTGTGAAAAGCTTAACGTGTTCTTGCAATTTCACGACTATTGAAAATAAAAGATATGCAGAGGTACAATAAATTGGGAACTGGCAGAAGTAACATCCCAAAAAATAAAGAACATCACACATTAAGCACCACCTCTGGTCGTTAAAAAAATGTTACAATGATATCTTGAGCCTCCTATGCACTTTATTGTCACCTTTAACCTATAAACCTTCAGATACGTCTTCAAGATATCGCATAGTAAACATTGTGCAATTCCACAACGTGTGTATGTGCTCTCCAAAAGTCATAAATCCCAACTGCAACTCTCAAATGACACCTCGGTCCACCCACATGCCACATCTACTCGCAATCACAAGCCAATCCATTATGCCGACTTGTACAAAAAGCCTTTTAACCAACGAAAAATACTCAAAATAACATTCGGTTTTCGATTAGATAGTCGCGCTTTTAAAATTCACTTAACGCAGCCACATGGACCGCAGCCCGCTGCCGGCAGCTTCACTAACGAACAAAGACGAACCAGTAAACAAAAAACTCGTGCGAATTTAATATTTTGCTTGAAAAATGTCCCACTTCGTCGTTAATCGACAGGCTAATTAATTTGAAGCTGTTTGCGGACGAACGTTTTACATCCATTTCGTGCCTTACTGTGTGCTCTTTATAGTGATGGGGTAATTAAACGGTCCCGGTTTCCTTATTTGAATTTTCTTGTTTCGTCTCGACTTAATCATCGATGTGTTAGCGCCAGTCTCACACCTCGTTCGTATCTAGCGCCTTATTCAATTGTGGTTTCGAAGGAAGAACAAAGCGAAGACCGATCGCCCGACCGACGAATGGATAAAATCAATGAATTCAATTGATTAGGAGGACCTGTACCGATCAACGCGGCGGCCGGCCGGCGGCGGCGGCGCGACGGAAAGCTTTTAAAAACCATTGCCTCTATCGTCGCGATGAGTGAGTGAGTGTATTTGTTTGGGATTCCCAAAGGGACACCGAGGTCAGACGGTGACGGTGACTCACTCAGAATGTCTATCAGTGTCTCATGTCTACAGGTAGGTCGAGATGGGTGACCCATTTCCTCAATCAATTAGAGATTCTGATTTATGGCATCTTGTTAGAGATACGAGTACTACCACTACGCGTCATCTACACACACTTAATTAGCTGTTTAGAGATCGTTAATGCCGGCGTAAACGATTTCCTTCCATTTGCAGGTCCACGAAGGCGTTTTCGATTTCTGCGTTTGATTTTATTGCCGCATTGGTTTTACGATCTTATAATGGCACGAGAATTAGATTGGCTTTTGCGGAATTGAAAAAGATTTAGATAGAGAGAAATGCGTGTTAGATGAATCGAATGAACGATACGAAACTTGGTGTGGTGTATAGATGTGTTTTTTACGATCGAGCCTAAGTATAGTAAGATGTCCTCATAAAGTGATTGGTATTTAATTTTGTGATTGGGGTTTAATTTTTGTTTGGCAAATTGTAATTAAATTGAGCATTCTTTGTAAGTATAGGTATAGTAGGTCTGAAGGTTAATAATTCTAATGATCTTTTAGGAGACGTAGATATGTCAGCTTTGGTCAATAACAATAATTGATGTATGTACTGGGAGTGTTTCAATTTTTAATTAACAATTTCAACAATTCGTCGTTTATAACATTTACGACATTTTGGTGACTCGATGATAATTACGAGTATCTACCCATCATGGTGGATCGTCTCCCACACCTCTCGATTCGGATTTGTTTTCTACTCTTATATCCTTCCGATATAAGTTCTTAGAGAAGACGAGAGCAAATAAGGCTATTCTCGCTGAAAAAAGCCTATTGCTTATTTGGACACGCAGAAGACGATAGTACAAGTGGTCACCAAAAACGCAGAAGTTGTCAGTGTCACAATATTTTTGTGAGAAATGAAACAAAATTTCCCCAAATTCCACCTTATTAGTATTGGAAAACAAAGCTAAAATGGCTAGAAAGGAATTGCTAAGCGTTTTCATTATCGACCTGCCATATAGTTTTCAGATCTTGAACCACTTTCTTGCATGCGCTTGAGGGCTTCGAAACTTTTGTTTCACTACAACATAGGTGATGTGATTAAGGAGCTGCAACTTTTTGGTGACGAGTCGTCTCTTTTCTTTTCTGTATTGAAAATTAAAGCACATCCGCTTGCGGCTTGTCCCAATGCCTTAGTATGTACTTTACGATAGCTCGAAACGTGTTGCAAAGCTCTGCGCGTATGAAAGACTGGGATAAAAATAGACACTGTTCTCTAGCTAGCATATATGTCATATGTGTACTGGCAAAAGATTTTTAATCCATCTTTTGCAATGAGGCATGACGCATGAACAATGCAGCACTCGTTTTATTAGTCTGCATCTAATCCTAATAACCAACGTTGACGGAGAGAACGACATCCTCTGGATAAACCTCAGAGGTTTCTATTCAGTAGAGTGAATTTTATTGAACCCGTAGCCGAAAACCATAAAGTCACATATATGATGTATACTATACACCTACTTCTGTACTTATCGTTGCTGTCCTCCCTCTTGCTTACTTCTTGAATGGCATCAGTGAGAACCGGGTGGTTTCAGTGTCCAAACATTCCGCCTTCAAACTCGGAAGTCATTGTTCTTATTTCGATGTCCGTGGAAAAGAGTAAATCTGTAAATCTGCTGTCCGAGGCTAAACTGAAATAAGTACTTTTAAAAAGGTGGGTTCCAAATCCTTCACTACGTACCTATCAATTCAATAGCTATATAGTTCTCGTCTAAGTTCTGCATAAGTATGCCCTGGGCACATACGTCTTTATCAACCTTCGCCAACGTTTCGACACTAAATTCCAGTTTTAAAATAGAAACAAAATCTAGATTGGAATTATTCTCAGACAATGTAGTTGAACATTTTTATTTGTGCCTGTCTTACATTTAAATGATTACAAGTGTTTATAATGATAAAGGTGTTTCGGGCTCTGTAGTCTAGTCCAATTACTAAGAACTAACATTTGCTTGCTATACCCCTATCGACATTTTAGGACATGGTCGATTTTTTGGTGAGTTTTAACTTCATTATTCAAAATGATAAATCCGACGTACGTCACCCGCTTTTTCGAACCACTAGTTGTTCTAATCGTTCAATCAAGCATTTGAGGTAACGTGTGTGTGTTTTTTTTTTAATAAAATCTCATCCAGTACAAACTTTTCCCAGGGTAATTGCCTCAATTAAAACAATCCACCGGCCTGTCATTGTGCGCAAACGGCCGACATTTTGAAATACCATTTCATACATCCATCATCAATTTAGTGTCCATCCCTCTCCCTCTTCCTCTCCGATTTAATTTGCAATAAAATACCATGACCTGAAATAAACAATAAAATGTAAAAGCCAGAAAACCATTAATGCCAATTTGGCTAAGAAAAACCAGAGAGAAGCAAAAAAAAAAATCAGAAAGAGACGAAATAAATTGAAAAACTCTTAAGTCTCCAATTGAATTGGACTGAAGCTGAAGTGGATTGAATTGGATTGGATCTTCATCATCTTCAGCGCCGACATTGCTGGAAAGCATCCTCAACTTCATCTTTCGCATCATGAAATTGTCAGACGTGATCGTGCAATGGCGCAGCACGTCCAATGTCGGTCGGGCTATAGTGCTGTGCCATTGCTGTTGCATCAATCGATCACGCACCGACCCCCTCCAGTCTGTCAATTTAATGAAAACCGATTTCGCAAATTGAATTGGCCAACGATGGACGACGGAGAGGGGTAGATCCGATCGAAACTATCCATCCAGAAATCCTATTAAGTCGACCATTGCAAACGCTCGATTGGAGTTGAGTATCCGCATCAAGTCGAAGACGAAAGCTGCAATTTGGACGCAAACACAATCGGCCATCAGCAAAGTCTTAAAGGGCCGTGCACACCATTTAGGATCCGAGGTTGATTGGCCACCACAACAGCGCAATAAATCGTTCCACCGCTTAATAGACCTGAAAATATCTATCCATCTGCGGCTCAATGCGATTTCAAATTAACCAGCCAACGATAACACTGATGTGCGCAATGGGCTGAGGCTGAGCGTCCATGATGGGGAGGTGATGCAATTGATGGCGGAATAAGGCCAACAATCACGTTTCGTATTGTTATTATGACCAGCAAACGATTTCCGATGGACTTAGCTTTTTATATTCATGTTTCTTTCGTTTATTCGCGTTTTTGCGAGTTTCCGTAAACGCTTTATTTTATTTTATTTTTTGTTAAATTGTTAGCCAGAGATACTTTTGTCGCCGTCTTCTCTGCAGCCCCGCCGTTGCACAATCGCTGCGATTATAAACTTTGATGAGCGATTAATGTGATGAGAATGAGAAACCAATTTGCGAATCTGAATTGAAAGAGATCAGAGTCAGAGGGGAGCGGACGAAGTAGATGGATGGGCTGATGTGCCGATGTGCATGTGATGCACATTGCCCACTTTGTTGCCAATCGTTGTGCTTGATGTCTGACTGCAAAGAAAGTTGACGTTGAACGGCAGTAACCAGGTAGCGCTGGTTTGGATGATGCAGTACGCTGTGGTCGATTAATGACGGATTAATTACATTTTACGGACTTTTAAGATGGTTTGACTTTGTATTTTTTACTTTGTAGCATATTGAATGGCAACTATGTTGTAAGTTGTTTTGAGAGTTTTGTTACAACTCGTTTAAATTTGCTTACTAGAGCACTTTAAACTAGATTAAAGTAGATGTATATGTACGGCTTAAGATAGTGTGGTTTAAATGCCACGAATAAAGGCACCTTTAACCTAAATCTACTGCTATTCCCATGTACGCTCGGTGGGTCACTCACAGAGTCACATAAGACTATATAGCAGGAATCATAATAGCTTGTGGGAATCAAAGATAATAGTTATAGAAAAATGCCTCTAAAAAGATGTAATTTAAATTTTTACACTTTTCCAAGTATCTGTCCTATGCTTCCGATTCTTCGTCAGAAGACTGCAGTTGTTCAGTCAGTTCTAAAAAGCTGCAGTTGTTCAGTCAGTTCTTTTTCAAAACTCCTTTATGAACGAGAACACAGCTTTGATGGTTTTATTCACAACCAAAATCTATCAACAAAATAAATATTGCAGGTTAGCAATTGGAAAACATTGCAGTCTTCTTACGTCCCTACCGCTCGCCGTATTGGTGATTTTTTTGGTTAAATACGGAATCCTTGTCTATTTTATTGCAACTTCTAAAAGGTGTCCCATAATTCACGCAAAACGTTATTTTGATAGAAAATACAGATTTTTAATTAGAAAGCTTAAATTTTTTATTGATTTATGGAGTATGGATATACAGATTGCGGTTATGTCGGATAAATGGCCGCCACAGCTGTGCTGGCAAGTATGTAGATATACCTACTCTTTTATTGAAAGTTTGAATGACAGTTTCGCATAAATGTGGCTCAATTTCATTAACCTATGCACCTTCCAATTTCCTCTTTTAAGGCGTTGGTGGCCGTGGGCTTGTTTGCATAGACATTTGACTTCGAAAAACCCCAAAGAAAAAATGCCAATGGCTTTAAATCGCAAGATCTGGATGGCCAATTACACGATTAGGAAATGACTCATGTAGTATTTGAATTGTTTCTCTGGCTGTGTGGCATGTTGCACCGTCTTATTGAAACCACATGTTGGTCACATCTTGTAATTTAGGCACTAAAAACTGGGTTATCATTTCACGATAACGAACACCATTAAATGTTACTGTCTGAGCAGCCGCATTTTAGAAGAAGAATGGTCCGATAATGGCTTCAGCCCAAAATCCGCACCAACCAGTCACCCGTTGTGGATGCATTTGTTTCTCGACAATTATTCGTGGGTTTTCTGAAACCCAAATGCGATAATTTTGGCGATTAACGAAGCCATCAAGATGAAAATGAGCTTCATCACTAAAGATGATTGTGTTCGAAAATTGCGGACTGTAGCTGACAAACCTACATTGGTATTTTTAAAATAATGCTCAACTATGAAAATGCCTTGTTCTTTGGTATAGCGCTCCATTTTGACTAACCCCGAACTGTCAGCTGTCAGCTGTCACATTGTTATCTTTTTATACGTTGGCATAATTATACCTACTATTAGATGGGGGAAAATTAAAATTTTGCGTGAATTATATGTTTTGCTTAGGTCTACTTTGTAATATATTAGATATCTACATATTTGTAATAACTAGCTGACCGGCAAACGTTGTTTTGCCTAATAAATATGAAATTAATTTTTTTATTTTATTTTAAATACAATGTAATGTATTTCGATGTAATCATTAAATTCAATTAAATATTAACGTGTGGACGATATTTTTTGTTTCTCCATACAAATAAATTTTGGGGCTTACCCGCTCTGGAGCAGGCTACCTACATATAACTGACCATGAGCAAATCACGCATTGACTGGCCTTGTGATTTGTTTATTGTCATTGCATATTGCAGACGAATTTGGAACTGTAATCGTTTAAATGCAATTGAAGAATCTGTTGGAATTATCGGTATCTATTCTGGGAAATAAAACATGCCCTCATTTGAATTTGCCATTTATAATGGTCGATCCAATAATACTACCGCGTTCCGTTACATCATTTTGGTGCATTAACGTTTCGTAGAAGTATGATTGGTGATGAAATATGTAATAAGTATTGAAATGTTAATTGGTAATAAATTGTTAATTATATTTTTGTAAAAATCTCCACCTCAGCGCTAGGAGTGTACCTAGATTGTTTGTAATCAATTGCGTGCTAACGATTCTACCTTACTTCACTTTGTTGAAATGTTTGTTTAAAATAACACGCCTATTGTAGTGTAAATCAGCCGGAGTGCCCCTTTTCAGTTTAAATTTAAAAAATGTCTTTGATATAAATTTTTTATTTGTTTTTTACCTACATTTTTTTAAATTTATATTTCTCAGAAGTATTTAAAAGTGGTAGCACTTTTATTCAATTAGACATAAACCGATTAGTCAAGACACATGTTGTCTGGAGAGTTTCGATTCAATGTTCAAACCATACTTTTCTGAACAATATAATAGTTAGTCCTACAACCTCGATAGCTCGCTGTATGCCCTGCCATCTGTGTAGTCACACTTCGTCTACTATAGCACCGTGGTTCTAAGGTTGGATGACGTGAAAAAACATCGCACATGGTTCAGAAATAAATCAGATATAGTTTTTGTGACGATAGATGGCAGACAGGGTAATAGAGAGGTAATTCTTATTCAAGATTGACACCAAATATGAATTGGTTTTTGAATATGAAAACTTAGTAGAGACAGCCAGGGAAAATTAAAATTATGGTTTAAGCACAACGAGAATGAATAATGCATGTTATTTGTATGTTATGTACATATTCTGGTAAATACGCTCATGAAAACTAATTTAACCAACAAAAATTATCGTCACATTAAATTTCGTTTAAGTCATTTGAAAGTGCAACAAATGGGCCTGCAACTTATGCGTCTTGAGGCAAATGAGAGATCGTATCAATTAAAAATTGTTCTATTTGCATAGCATGCGCCGCTGGTAAAAACGTCACATTAGGCACGGATGGAATAAAGTGGGGAGTCTGTTCGGGCAGACAAACTCCATTTGACTTCACTTGGAATAATTGCTGTCGCAAAGGGACAAATGCAGGTTTTTGTCCCATTGCGACACACGATGCGATTTTCCATTTTGTTGCCGCGTGCAGCCCGCTGCAATTAGCAACATGTAATGAAGTGAGATAAATCTCCGGACTTTACTCTGAGTTGTTCCAGATCGTCAATTGGATTTCGAGGAATGTGTAGCAACTTCTGAATTTTCTGCAACGAATAGAAATGCTCGTACATGCGGATGCGACTATGAATTATTATTGTACGTTTTATGGAGTGCGTACAGCGTACCTATAGCATGGCAGCCGGGATGGTATAATGTATAGGTAGATCAGGAAAAAGTTATTTGGGTGGATAATGTACTTCTATTTAAGTCGGCCCCAAAATTGCTTAGATAAATACTTGTACTTAATATATCTTTTGATTTAAAAAGATGATTTGTTTGGAAACATGGCAGAGCAGAAGTAAGACACGAAACAACGTGTTTAATTTTTTACCCGTTCAAATATCGAATAATATTGAAATTAATGAAATGGCGGCTTTAAAATCGATTACCAGATTCTATCGGCTCGGTGGCTAATATGTTTTTACGAAGATTTTACTTTGCATTTATTATAGGCCTGAAGAGTGGCTCCAACTTATTGAAACCACGTGAGTGATGAGTAAGATGGATGTGTTCGCAAATTAGATAGAAAATAATCGGCGATCATATGCGATATTCCCATAATTTTCAAGATTGCCGTTCACAATTATCTATACATTTTTCAGTGGAAAATAGGTCCGATGATTCCATTCGTCGTTAGTGGGCTTCAAGCATACTAACTCGTGGGCAATTTAGACGCAAATCGTGTGTTTGTGGCCCTAGTAGCCGAATCGGAAGCTCTCCCTGAAAAGTTTGGATTCTTGCGCAAACTGACATCCATCATCCTAATACAAGTGTCCCGTCCATATAGAATCCTAGGACAGGTGGGTCAGTGGAAAAACCTTAAGATGTAATGTGTGTTTTTCAGGGGATATTCCAGCACACTAACCAGTAGGTAATAGGCAAAATCCTTTTGTCAATTACGCCAAATAATTTATCTGATTTCACACTTTTGTTTTATTTATTCTTCAACGTTCTAGCAAAATCCAAACAAAAGAAAAAGTCAAAAATTAGCTTATAAATAGAAAAATTTATTATCTTGCTAGCGGAGCAGGACAATATTTTGACGCCTGATAAATTAGTTTTTCACCACCGTAATAAATTATTTATTGTACAGGTTTATTTCCTATAATATTATCATATGGTGTTCTTACCCAAGCCAAGACTGTTGTGGAATTATCGTCATCTTCTTCTTCTTCCTACTGATATGCGAAGAATCTTCATCTCAGCTGCCGTTAATTTACTTTCATACTTTTTTAAATTGTCCCGCTTTTAACGTATGTGACCGTCCTTTCAGCTTAGAGGTAATTTTTCGGTCACAGAAGATAGCAGAGTTTTCATGCCACTTATGCCTATGCTTACGCGATGATTGATGTCGTCATATAGACAGTTGATTCAGTATATATTGAATCATAGATCCTCGAACATAGATACTAGAACTTTCCGCACTTGGGAATCACTTTTCCATTCAAATAAATTACTGAACTAGGTCGGAGTGGATCAGAGAATAGGCTGCACAAGTACTCTGTCTTTTTGGACTACCTATAATAATTCGATGCCATTTTCCTTTATAAAAAAAAACATCACCATCAAGTGCTCGTTAAAGGTACGTTTGACCCTTACTTATGATCCATCGTCAGCAAAGAATACCTAACAGTGAAATCATTGTTGTACATTTTAATTTAAATTATGAAAATAATGTTTTTCGAATTCTAAAACAATAATGCTTGTTCAAAATCAAACGGAATGGGTCATATAAATTTGTCTTTTCACAAATTAGCATTTCATTTGTGTTGACTGTGTCGCCTTTGTTTGGCTATCACGCATCTTTCACACGAAGATGCACAAAGTGCAGTGATTAATGCTTGGATGCATGCTAAGACATTGAATTTTTAATTGACCATTTAGTCTCATCGCTAGAGACCGGCACGAATTTGCATACAGTACAGATACTCTATGGTATACTTAGAGATAGTTTTAATTTTAATTAAAAACACCTAACTAACGATATGAGCTTTTAATTCATTCGCTATTTTGTTCACGATAAGTTCCGTGTAATTAAAGTCATTATATGCGCCAGCCTAATTAAAATAATAGGTGACTGTGAATAAATAATGAGATGATTTTCTTATTTGCATGCAACTTTCGCTTCGACACTGGGGGGACAGTTGTATACCTATGTGTGTGTGTACAGGGCAATGTGGCATTTTGCTCTGCATGCATTTTTGGCTAATGTTTTTGGCAAACTATATATTTAAATTAAATAACATATCTACAAACGATCGGATGATTCTATAGACATTCGGATAAGCCGATGTATATAATGTATTTTCAGTATAGCTACTAATCTTCAGAGATAATAGTAGATTTCCTCTCAGGCTTTCTTCAACAATCATAAACTGTTCCAATTTAGTGCAACTTTACGGATCAATAGAGATTCTAATATCGGAATAAAGACTTAGGAAATAGGTTTTGTTTTTTTAGTAGGAATGAAATGGAGACTTAATACTTAGATTAATGAAATATTCCAACTATTCGCTAAACATTGGCCAAGTGTGCCAGGTTACGTTCAATGGACTAGTGTTCGTCATTCTGAAGCATGCGTAAATAAGGTACGTCATAGTGAGTGGGCCATTCTTCAAATTGGTCTTGTGTAGGTAATTCCTTTTGGTTTTGTAATCGTGGGTAATTATTGAACACGAGTTCCAGTTTTTTTTTACGATTTCGCAGTTTTGACAGTTTTGAATGGTCTCAAGTCCGCGTTTCAAGAGATATTCGCCAAAGCAACCATTACCCGCCAACAACTGAGTCAGATCTTAGTTTGTTTCGTCAACATTTCGCTTAATCCATATAGATGTATCTTCCATTTAACAAGTCGTTCCATTAATGTTGCCATCAGGTTACGAAAATGCGATTTCTTTCATATTTTTAGGGTTTAAAATCAAAATATGTATAACTACGACAAATGTTGGTGCAATCGTTCGAAATAGCTAGTTAAAAATATAGGGATTTAATGCGTCTCACTTAAGGCCTAACTTTCCCAGCACTTGACCACTTTATAACTGCAGCTCTTGTGTTTAGCTTCATGGATTTAATATTAAGCAATAGCTTTACCACAGAACAGGTAGTAACGTCAGTTTTCCGCATAGATTCCAAAAACAAACACTATTGCTTGGCTTAGATAATTGCTTTTTTCAACGGATTCTCGGTTGCGAATTGCGATTACTGCTCATTGGTGTATGAAGTCCGGGATCGCTGGTAACTTATTCGCGTTCGGTGAAACACATATCTAAATTCCGCAATTTCGGGAGCCTATCAATATACTAACTCGTCTGCTGCTTGCAACCTGGGCATATTAGACTCAGTGTCAGTGGCCGTGATATAAATTTATTTGAAGCCCCTGGGATTTTCTTTGTAAAGTGCATATTAGAATAAAAATCTAAAATCAAAATCTTTCTTTTGTATAAAAAAATAATAATTAAAACAAAATAAAATTTATTCTTACAATAAATTACACTTTTCATTCCTTATTCTCTTGAGGCTTGAGTGTTATTTGAGTGACGCCCTATGTTGTGTATACGGACTGGCTGAGTAGTTTCAGAGTGATGCATTAAGACTTTAATACCATATACAAATTTGTTATATCATGTAGGTAGAAATTATTAGTATAATTTATTGAATAAAGGATGCAAGGATGAATAAAACGTGTTTTTAATTGCACTAAATCATTACAAGACCATCAAAGCCAAAAGGTACCAAAGGGTAAGAAGTAACAAAAACTGGTCAATAAATAATATATAAATTAAATATCTTTGACAGTTAAAATTTATTGATAAATAATCGTCACTGATTCAAGGCATTGGGGACATTTTTATATTTATTGTATTATTGCTCTTCCCTATTGCGACTTAATGCACTGAGTTACAAAAAAAGTGGCGCACCTTGAAATTTTGCGATAATTTCAAATAAGTTCGAGAAAAAACTTTTTTTAATACATACTATTTTTTTTATTAATATAAAAATAATTAATTCACGTAAAAAAAAAAAAATAAAAAATGGAAGAACTTACAAATGAAACATAAATTAACGAAAATGGACAAAAGCTTTATAACTTTACATTTAAGACTTTCATTTCATTTTTTTTTTCTAAAGAGTCCTCGACCTCGATACTTTAGTAATGAATATTTGCTCACCGAACATCCAATGAAGTTTGAAACCACCTTTGCATACCTTGGATAAGGTTCCTTAAGATGTTGTCATCCAAATTCTCCCATTCTTTGAGCAGAGCAGGTTTCAGCCCACTGAGTGTCTCTGGAAGGTCAGATCGTTTCATAATCATTGTTCCCAGAAGTCGCAGACGTGTTCGATGGGATCCGGGCGCATGGCGGGCCAAGCCATGATGTCGATTTTTATTTCTTGTAAAATGTCGGTAACGCACCTAGCAAAGTGTGGTCTAGCATTGTCATGCATCAGAAGGAAATTTTCGCCAATAAATGGTATTCCTCGAGAATGTTGGTGACATAATATTTGGAGGTCACCGACCCTTGGTTTTTCTGTGCAAGGAAATTCCTGCCCACCATGACGCAACTTCCCCAGAAATGTTCCCTCTGCGCAACTTTCACGGAAGAGTATCTCTCACCTGAACGTCCACACTCTGTTACGTCTGGACTCATCAGTGAAAAGAACTCTACTTTAGTCGGCCTCGGTCCAATCTTAGTGAAAGCGAGCAAATTCCATCCGACTTCGCTTTTGCTGTACCGTGTGTTTCGGTATCGGTACACGTGCAGGTCTTCTTGCTCTCAGGCCACTCTCTACTAATCGCCGCCTCACCGTTTAAGCACTCATATCCGTCCCTCTAACGGACTAAAGTCTGTGAGGCAGCTCAACCGCTGTTTGGTGACAATCACGAATTCTTTGAATCACCATCGATTATCCCTTGCAGATATTGCTCTTGGGCGACCTGAGACTTGACGTCGGGTGTAGGAGTTGGTTCTCTGCACCATTTAATGGCTCTTCTTAACGTCGTCTCCGGTTTCCTAATCATAACAGCAGCAATTTTTTTTTTTTACAAAACTGACAAAAAAAACTAATATTATCAAAATGATAACAACACCACACACACTAAGTAGTGTGACTGCGCCACTTTTTTTGTAACTCAGTGTGTATGAAGGAAGCTTCAATCTTTTCTGAAAATGACTATAAATACCGAAATCATCAGCATCAACACGACTGCTGGTGAAATGAAGCTACTGGGGTTACGTTAGTGTTGATGGTATCGACACCATTACTTGATATATTCAGCGAACAGGAAACTATATCTTTTTTAAGTACAACATGCCACCAACCACCTACCACTGTTCCACAACAATTATTGGATGCATTCCTGTTGGACGCCCTTACAATACCCATCCAACTTAATTCTAAAAGACAAACACAATAAAATTGTAAAAATTTATGTATTATGAGCATTATCTAAAATCTCGTCGCACTTGGCCAAATTAATTAGAACCATCACCAGACTAAATTGGTGCCAATTAAAATAGCGAAGCGAGTCGCAAGAGAAACTATCTACCATTTGCAACAATGTATGCGATGCAAGTTTTGTATCATGCATCTGAGCAGGTGAAAAATGATTGTTATCTTTCGGTGCTTCGCCCATGCGGCGGCATCCCGCATGACACTCGTTCTCAATGTGAATTACAAGGACATCTCACATATCGAGCCATGCATCAGATTAGCATAAACGTCCTCTCCAACCCTGGGTGACAGAATATTAATATCAAATAAAAATTCCTCTGCCGCGGCATAGCTGTCGTCTAATTACAGACACTGGCCCGATTGCTCGCATGGCGTGCATATGCGAGAAACGCTAATAGGCCTGTTACCACAAGCTATTCGCGACAATACATCTAGATACCTGCAGCAGGGTTCTGCGCTTTGTATCGAGCAGCCAAATCAGTTGTCGTTCCCTTTACTTGTTTAATTCAAAAAGCCGATTGTTTCTGTGTCTGGTTGGGCTGTCATACCAATTACCCGCTCGACAATCACCGTGTCGGTACCGTCTACTTTGTATTTATGTAAATCCTTTTCGTTTTATTTGCTTTTGTCGGTGTGGTGTTGTTTAATGGCGGATAAAAGCAAATTGCAGCAAAGTTTGCGGGCTGTGGCGATGGCTTTTTGTAGCGAATTTGCTGCCATGACTATTGGCAGTTGGAATTCAGTTTCATTGCCTATATTTTGCTGTCTGTATTGGCGTCATATAGTGTAATGAATTCAAAATAGTTAGTGCACGTCGGCACTGTTTGTGTATTGAAATTTACATCGGTGGATGGCATGCGATTGCCGCCTGCCGAAGTCATTAATTTTGGTAAATTTTTATAGTTTTGTGTTTGCATGGGGCTAGTTTCAAATGCTCAATTGGTGGGTAGGTATCTATCTATTGATTGAACTAACTGATCATAGTAGATATGAATTATGAATATATGAATGTGATACAACGTTTGAATATGGTAGGTAGGTAAGCAGAGAATAACAAATTTTGCGTTTGCTGTATCTATACTGGATCAAAATCGATATGAAGTTGCACGGATTTGGATTTCAAGGAATTTTTAGTGAATTTGTGTTTTGAATGAATAGGTGTTAATGCCATCTATGAGCGATGTAAAATATAAAATCAACTAGTACAATTTTCTTTCCGCTCACAGATCGCACAACTGAACCCC
This sequence comes from Cheilosia soror, assembly GCA_949372485.1. Taxonomy (NCBI): domain Eukaryota; kingdom Metazoa; phylum Arthropoda; class Insecta; order Diptera; family Syrphidae; genus Cheilosia; species Cheilosia soror. Next base: position 112,663,464 of record OX443562.1, on the reverse strand, counting down.
CACTAACTTCACTATGTTGCAATTATTTAAAATGCGCCACCATTGCACTTTTTCCTCTCTTCTCTTTCCGGCATTTTAAGAACAACCATATTTATCAAGAGCGACGGCCGCCATTAGGGCAAAATAAAATTTACCAAAATACCTATTTGTCTACGCGTTTTTTATTTATTGCGCGTTTCTAAGTATATTACAACTCGACTGAGACACGTCAACATTTGGTCCATCGGAGCCGAATCGCCAGTAATTCGCGGAAAAAATATAAAATCGGTCGGTCGTCGCCATAGTGCCTTTGTGTTACGCACATATAAATTTGCCGGTGCCATCACGTGCAAACCAGCACCACCGCAAAAGTTTCTTTGTGCTCCGCACAGGAATATTACGATCCACTGTTCTACCAGCCAACATCGTCGTCACAGTGTATTTATGTGCCACTATATTTCATCTCCCCGGTGTCATCACGTGAAAATCATCACCGCCGTCAACGTGTCTTTGTGTTACGCACAGGAATATTGCACATAAAATTTCACCTGACGAACTCAACGACGGGCAATCAATTCATCGAAGTCGCCCTCGTCTCGATCATCTTGGTGCAATCACGTGCAGGATATTTTCATCGTCAACGTCTCTTTGTGCTACACACAGGAATATAGCACGATACACCAGCTGACCAACACCACGACGGGCAATCCATCGCCATCGCCCTCGTCTCGATCATCTTGCCTCAATCACGTGCAAGATATCAGCTTCGCCACCGTGTCTATGTGCTACGCACTCCAACAGACCGTCAAATATCGTCTGGCCAACGTCATCAAGGACTTTCAACGACGTCAACATCATCTCGATCGTATTGCCAAATTCATCATCGTGTCTTAGTGCTCCGCACTGTCATAGTCATAGACCACCATTCTATCTTGGCAATACGAGAAATTTAGTGACGTCACCATCGATTCGATCATCTGCCGGCTTCAACACGTGCGAAATTATCCATACCGCCTGTGTCCTTCGCACAGCCAGAAGTCGTTGCCACAACCACGTGCACGCATACATCGCCGCAGATAAATCGACCTGGACTACCGCCGTTGCTTAGTGCTCCGCACTGACATCACCACCAAACCATTACCTATACAGTCTGTGTCCTTCACACAGCCAGAAGTCGTTGCCACAACCACGTGCACGCATACATCACCGCTGATAAATCAACCTGGACAACACAAAATCAAATATTGTCCAAATACAACAACCGTTTTCCATCTCGCTGCTGCAACCACCAAGGATAAGAATCGCTGCTCAAGTTTCAACCTGCTGAATTACATTCAAGAACATCTGACGTCATCATCTCAACAAGCCAACAACCATCATTATCAACCCCAGGAATACCAGGTGTGTATCTTTAATTCAGTGCCTTTAATAAATTGCATAATTAGACATTACTCAATACGCTCAGACGAGCTTTTGTATAGGTATCATATATACATAATATAGTAACGTTCATTTAAGTAAAATAAAAGAGGGATATATAATTTTGCAATAATTTGCGGGACTATTATTGATATACATATAAAGGTGTATGAGGGTTTATCAAGTTTAATGAAGATTGCGTTTTATCGTTTTATACATTTTCGTTGGGATAAGTCAGTGTTGTCGTTTCAACTTTGACACGTTTTTTAATACCTTCTGTTGAAATTGTGGGACAGTGCTACCGCTGTGATACTTTCCAACAACTATTGCAAGCGGTGAATTGAATTATATGTTACGATTCAATATACCTTTCCGTTGTACCGTTCCATCGTGTCTCTTGGGATAACCGTAATAAACGAGCTGTTTCAACGGGTTTTTCGTCTTTGGGTTGTTGTACGGTAATTTATAATCGCGTGTTCTCAGAATTGGTTAAAGGTTCTCGTGCAAGTGTACGGTTTTTCATTTACATTTTCTAATCAGTTTTTTCTAAAACTTTTCGGCAACTATTTGCGTTGAATCAATTTGGACGTTTCTGAGATTGAACATTTCCTGTGTGGCTCTTCAAATCACTGTAATAAACGGGTTGTTTCGACTGGTTCCTCTCCTCGCCTCTAAGTTTCCGGTACAGTAATTCACAATCGCGTGTTCTCAGCCTTTGTGAAATTATCTCAAGCATTCTTATGCGTACAGTTTTCACTAATACATTTTAATCAGTTTTTCTTAAAACTTTTTGCCTGCGTCCAACATACCGCTTCAGCATTTTAAGCTATCTTTTTTACATGGCCGTGTTAGCTGATTTTATTCATGCGGCTGATCAATTGGTCAAGTATGCTGCCATATTTAGGGAGGTACCAGAAAAACAACATACCTCAGCCACATTAACAGCTCGCAAGATGGAATTAAAAGATTTATGGGTTGAAGTTAAGGCTAAATATGCGGTTTGTGCGCGTCAAGGGGCTGAGAATGCCGAAACGTTCGATAGCGAGGTTTTCGAATCAAAGTACACACTATCAAATGAGACCTACATTTCCTGTCTGGGGCTGATTATAGAATATGAAACTAAGTTGAAAGGTGTCGTCGAGTTGAGTCCAGCTACCTCTCCCATTTCAAAACCCGATATTTCAAAGGAAGAGTCGTCTTCCCATTGTATCAAATTGCCACCATGCGATACCGAAATCTTTCATGGGGATTATCTTTCGTGGCCGTCTTTTAGAGACATGTTTGATGCGATTTACATTAAACATCCGAAGCTGGGTGCGGTGGAGAAGCTCTTCCATCTCCGATCGAAGACAAGGGGGGAAGCGTTTAGCCTTGTCAGTAAGTTCCCCCTAACTAACACTAGTTTTGATCTAGCGTGGGAATCTCTGCGCTCAACTTATGAAAATAAACGGATCTTGTTGAACAATCAGATCAAACGATTGTTGAATCTTCCCACATGTCCCGAAGAGTCTTCCAAAGGTATTATCAAATTGCAGCGGCATATTAACGACTGCATTTCGGCTCTAAAGGCTCATGGTGTCAGCGTGGATAGCTGGGATCCTATCCTAGTTTTTGCGTGCTCTAATCGCCTACCACCCACCACACTCGCGTTATGGGAACAATCCTTGTCAAATCCGACTGACGTTCCTACATGGAAGCAATTAGATCAATTCTTAAGCTCTCGTTTTCAAGTTTTAGAAACTATATCCGATGTAACATCTTCATCGACCTCGACCTTTGACAAACGACAGAGGACCAATAAACCGAGCATTCCGGTTAAAACTCGTGCGAATATATATCACGCTAAAGGCCAAGAATTCGCTTGCCAGCTGTGTAATGGCAAACATTCGATACGTAAGTGTTCGCAATTTATAGCAATGGACGTGTCCTCAAGAATTGAATTTGTTCGCCAAAATAACATTTGTGAAAACTGTCTCGCATTCAACCACAAGATCAGAACTTGCAAAAGCCAGTTTACCTGCAATATTTGTAAGAAGCGGCATCATTCGTTATTACATCTTAATACCAATCTTTCTAGTTCATCGTTAACTCACGATACCCCATCTTCCCTACCAAGTACTTCGGCAGCTGCCCTTGCTTCAGAGAATTGTGCCACCTCACATCTACAGTCCACTTCACCAGAATTCGTTCCCCAAACCTCCGGTCGCACATTTTTCGCTTCTACACAGAAAGGAGTATTGCTTGCTACGGCTTTGGTTAACATCGTTGGCAATGATTCCAACCATTTGGTGCGCGCACTAATAGACCCAGGATCTGAAGTGTCCTTTATTTCCGAATCGGTTCAGATGCGCTTAAATCTCCCAACCTCGCCAATCAATATGTCGATTTCCAGCATCTCCACCACTCATGCAGCAACCTCTAAAAAACTTTGCGCTTTCTCTATTATTAATAATGAAGACCAAGCCAAACCTATTTTAGCTCAAGCAATCGTACTGCGAAAGTTAACAAACAATCTACCAAGCGTTTCTTTTTCGTTAATTGATCATTCACAACTCAATGGTCTCAGACTAGCTGATCCTACTTTTGATAAATCTTCCCAAGTGGATCTGCTTATCGGTGCCGACCTGTATCCATCAATACTTAAGGATGGAGTACAAAGAGTGTCCGACTCGCTTGTCGCACAAAGTACAATTTTCGGGTGGGTCCTATCGGGACCTATACTCACTGTCGCTAATACATTCAGCACGTTTGTAGCGGATTCGCAGACCTCCTGTTTGGATGCACAAATCCGAAAATTTTGGGAGCTTGAAGAAATTACGGATCGCAAACCAATTTTGTCTGCAGAGGATACATTCTGCGAAGACTTTTACGAACGAACCACTTATAGACGCCCTGACGGAAGATATGTGGTTAGACTGCCATTTAAATCCAACGCGCCGTTACCAAGGTTGGGTCTTTCAAGGAATATAGCCCTACGACAGTTCTTACGGAACGAAAAGCATTTATCAAAAAACCCTGTTCTCCGAACACAGTATTCCAAGGTAGTATCTGAGTATCTGACACTGAATCACATGCGCGAAGTTAATAGCGATGAAATCACCAGGAACGGGACCATATCCTCCTACTATCTCCCGCATCACGCAGTGCTGAAGCCTGAGAGCGTTTCAACGAAACTTCGCGTAGTTTTCAATGCATCGAGTGCATCGTCCAGCGGCATCAGTTTAAACGACCTTGTGTACCCAGGTCCTGTTCTGCAGCGTGATCTTACCTCTTTAGTGATTCGATGGAGGTTTTTCCAATTTGTTTTCAATGCCGATATAGAGAAAATGTATCGGCAGATAGTGGTTCACTCTGACGATACATCTTACCAGAGAATTCTATTTCGACACTCACCCAACTCAAGCGTTGAAGACTATGAGTTGACGACAGTCACCTTCGGGGTCAATTGCGCCCCATATTTAGCGATTCGCACCCTGTTGCGGTTAGCTGAGGATAGTCAAGTCCGCTATCCCCTTGCTTCAAAAATTATATCGTCAGAAACTTATGTCGATGATGTGCTCTCCGGAGCTCATGACCTACCAACAGCTCAGAGCGCTCAAATGGAGCTCATAGAGATGCTGGAGTCTGCTGGCTTCCCACTACGCAAGTGGACTTCAAACAGTCCTTCCCTTCTGGATCATCTACCTCAAAACCATATTTTGAGTGAACATTTTCTGAAATTCGATAGAGATAGCACCACTAAGACACTAGGGATTCGGTGGAATGCCAGAGGAGACTATTTCTACTTCACTGCCCCTGAGATTCAAGTGTCTGTGGCTCCAACTAAACGAGAGGTCTTCTCACAAATCGCCCAGCTGTTTGATCCTGCTGGATGGCTTGCTCCAATAATCATTGTTGCTAAGATATTGATGCAACGCATTTGGATGGACAAGACTAATTGGGATGAGACTCTTCTGTTTAGTAGCTTAACTAAATGGCAATCGCTTGTTAATGCACTGCCTGACATTAATCAGCTGAAAATACCACGCTGGGTTGAGTATTCTCCGACTTCTCGTTTGCAATTTCATGGGTTCTGCGATTCATCCGAGCAGGCATATGCGGCTGCATTGTACGTGCGTATTGAGAAGGCTGATGGAATTATCAGTACGCATCTTCTTTGCGCAAAATGCAAGGTAGCACCCATAAATCCAGTGTCGGTTCCCCGCCTTGAACTATGCGGGGCCGTGCTGCTTTCAAAACTCGTCAAAGCTTATCTCTCTAATCTTCCGATCCAAGATTATGAACTTTTTTTGTGGACGGATTCGATAATAGTCATTGCCTGGTTAAACAAACATCCAAGCACTTGGAAAACCTTTGTGGCCAACAGGACAAGCGAAATAATCGACAACGTAGGAAATGTCGCCTGGAGGCATGTGAAGTCGGAAGATAACCCCGCTGACATCGCTAGCAGGGGGACCTTTCCCAATATGCTACGGGAGAATACGCTATGGTGGAACGGCCCATCCTGGCTTAGAGAGCCTCAAGCGCACTGGCCAGTAGGTCTTCCCATACATCCGGTAGCTGATGCGGAGCTAGAAGTGAAAGTCGCTTCTTTCGTGATTCAGCAAAGTCCCGAAGATATTCTGGAAAGATTTTCTTCACTGCCACGTGCCTTGCGGGTTCTGACTTATCTTTTTCGTTTCTTTTATCGAATATCCAAATCACGTTCGGACATCTTTACTCAAGTTTCAAACTCAGCCATTATTACTCAACGCGAGATAAATTTCGTAAAGACCCGAATGATTCTACTTTCACAAAAACACCACTTCGCAAAAGAATACGCTGTGCTGTCTAAAGGTGGCACTATTTCTTCTAAGAGCTCAATTTTATCCCTCACTCTATCGCTGGATTCGAACAGACTTCTACGTGTAAATGGGAGACTTTCCAATGCCAACTTGCCCTTTAGCGAACGCTATCCAATTATTTTGCCATACGCTTCTCATTTCACTAGGTTACTTGTTCAATTCGTTCATGAAATCTCCCTTCATAGCGGAAATGCACTTATGCTTCGAGTTATTCGACAAGCTTTTTGGGTTCCAAAACTACAAAATCTCATCAAAGCGTGTATTAGACAATGTAAAACCTGCGTTATCCATAACAAACAGTTACGGACCCAACTAATGGCCGCTCTACCTTCGGAAAGGTGTACGTATTCACCACCCTTCACCTACACAGGAGTCGATTTTGCTGGTCCATTTACTTTCAAAAGCTTTCTAGGCAGGGGTTGCCGCACAACCAAGGGATACGCTTGCGTGTTTGTCTGTTTTTCAACAAAGGCCATACATCTCGAGGCCGCCAGCGACTTATCGTCCGAGGTATTCCTTGCTGCCTTTGCTCGGTTCGTAGCCAGAAGAGGGTTGCCCACTGAAGTTTTCTCAGACCACGGGACTAATTTCATTGGCGCAGACGTGATACTGCAACGGGAGTTCAAAAAGTTTCTAGCGTCCATATCAAATGAAACCAGCAGAAAGTATAGCGTTCAAGGCCTCAGTTGGAGTTTCATCCCACCTGGTGCGCCCCATATGGGTGGTTTATGGGAAGCAGGGGTTAAAAGTTTTAAGACCCACTTTCGAAAAATTGCCGACTCTCATAAATTTACCTTTGAGGAATTTTCTACGTTACTGGCGCGCATCGAGGGCTGTTTGAACTCACGTCCCATTTCCCCGATGTCAAATGATCCGTCTAACCTAGTAGCCTTAACCCCAGGACACTTTCTTCGAGGCAGTCCATTGTTGACTTTTCCCGAACCGAATCGTGAAGAAAGCCCACTTTCTCTTATCAACCGCTGGGAGAAGCTAAAATGTCTCCAACAACAATTTTGTCGTCGATGGAAGGACGAATATTTAAAAGAGCTTCATAAACGCCATAAATGGCAATTTCCTGAAGAAAACCTCAAATTAAATGATCTCGTAGTAATAAAGCATGAGAACCTACCATCTACTGAATGGCGCTTGGGACGAGTGATTAAGTTATCTCCAGGGACCGATGGAAGGGTACGCGTTGCAACAATTAAAACCCAAAATGGTGAAGTAGGTAACTCGACCAGTCGTAAAACTGTGTGTGTTACCCGCTGCGTAGTCAAGAAACAGTTGCTTCCCCATAGTTTTAGATGGAGTATCTTTAAACTCTAAACTTGAATAAAAGGCTATATAAATTTTACCAACTGTTTAGTCATGAATAAAACGTAATTTTCTTATTCAAAGGCTTACCCAGTAAAAAAAAAAAAAAAAATGGAACTTGCATCCTAATAGTTTTAGATGGAGTATCTATAAACTCTCAACACTTAAATGAACAGTTACGTAAATATAACCTTCATATCTTTTATTAAATGAATTTATTTTTCAATAAAATCATGCACTGAATTGATGATACATGCTTTTAGATTTAAGTTTATTATAAATAATTACTTGAACTATTCTCATTTGTAAATATTCTTTTGTTGGCGATCATACGCCAAGGGGGCCGGTAATGTTAATGCCATCTATGAGCGATGTAAAATATAAAATCAACTAGTACAATTTTCTTTCCGCTCACAGATCGCACAACTGAACCCCCACTAACTTCACTATGTTGCAATTATTTAAAATGCGCCACCATTGCACTTTTTCCTCTCTTCTCTTTCCGGCATTTTAAGAACAACCATATTTATCAAGAGCGACGGCCGCCATTAGGGCAAAATAAAATTTACCAAAATACCTATTTGTCTACGCGTTTTTTATTTATTGCGCGTTTCTAAGTATATTACAACTCGACTGAGACACGTCAACAATAGGTATAAATGGATTCTCTTGGAGGATTCTCGAATGGTTTTCTGTGCTTTTCATGCGAGTTTGCTGGAATACTGTATGTGAATGTGTGGGTGTCAAGTTCGATCCACGGAAAAAAAATTACATCCTAAGGTTTTTTTTACTGCGCCGCACCTGTCGCGAGTTGAGTACAACTGTACTGCAAAAGCTTCTCGATTCAGCCGTGCAGACTCGGAATACAATTTTAGATCCTTTCCATTCGTCTCAAAATAAAAACACACACATACACTGAGAATAATTTGCAACGAAAAAATCAAAAAGGAACATATTTCACTTTTCCATATTAAAACATGTCGCCTTAACAAAAAATTCAATCCAAAATATGGTAGAATCAAACTAAAACATGTTCTATATTGAAATAATGGTTATTTTAAATACATTTGTCTTTGGTTTAAGCTCGTTCATGTTTTTACTATTAATAAAACGTAAACGAGCTAATTTGAAAAATAATTCTATTCAAACTAATTGAAAATTAAATATTCCAATAGATTTGTATTTAATCAAACTTAAACGTGTTTGAATTAAACATAATCGATTAGTTTAAGTCAAACATGTACTGTACATACACGTATCATTTTGAATTAAAGAATATTTTAAATATATTCGTATTTTGTTTAATCTTTTTCATGTTTGATATTATCAATAAAATCACAACCGAGTTTTTTGTGAACAGAATTCTAGTAAAATCGATTGAAAATGAAAAACTTGAACAGATTTCTATTTTAATTGACTATAAACGCTTAAATGAAATATGTTTTACGCATTACAAAATATGTGCAGTGAGGTAGTGTCACGTGATTACGTTACGATATATGCAGATTTGCAAGTTCTTCTGGAGAAGTGGAGTTTATTTTTGGTAAGTTAAATCTTCTATTATATATTTAATAGAATTTTTGCTTTTCTTAATTTTACAGCATGGTACGAGTTCAGACTAAAATCGCCATCGGGTATGTCGGCAATTCTTCACAACGCGACAATGGGACTTTAGGTCGGACAACTTTATGCGGGTATGTATTTAATTATCTAAATGTAAAAGTTCAAACGATGTATGATGAGCTCGGCTTTTCCCTTTTCCAATTTATTTTATTTGTTTACGTTGGTATAACAATTTTGCAGATTCAATATGAACACTGAAAATTTAGATGATCTGGAGTATTATGAAGGCAAGCCTACTGGGTGGAAGATTATATGTGATGAAGGAGTCTGTATCATCACTGCCAAGAGCAAGGACGCAGATAAAATAGTAAGCAAACTAATGGGTTTATATGCGGGTGTTTTGTTTTGATTAAAGTTGTACATCTTTCAGTTTGTTATGTCCTTGACCGATTTTGCTATTTTGGATTCGCTGATATATACTGGATGTGTTCGAAGCTGAAACCCAATTCGCTGCTGAGTTCATCAATGGACTTAGTTTCTGGGAAATTGTAAACCTTAAAGTTTTGTTTTCTCTTTGCCCATCAAGGATCGGTAATCATTTCATTTTTTTTTGTCGTCTAAAATTGCCATACAAATAATTTTCATAATTTTGTTAATTTCAAATAATGCTTTTAATAAAAACTGGTTATGCTTTTAAATAAAAAAAAAAAGTTTTATTCAAATAGGTTTCTTTTTAGCAAAATTAACTCGAACGTATTTATTTCAAACAAAAAAAATTTTGATTGAAATAGTTCCTATTTAATAAAATTAAATCGAACATTTTCAATTCAAAAAGAAAACAGTTTTATTTAAATAAGTTTCCATTTAGAAAAAATAAAATGAACATCTTCATTTCAAACAGCAAACATTTTGATTTAAATAGGTTCCTATTCCCAGAAATTAAATTGAACATCTTTATTTCGACTACAAAATACTTCGATTCAATCGAAATCCATGTGAAATCATGTTTCATAAAATTAAATACATTCGTGTTTAAAATAAAGAGAAACCATTTTGGCGCCAAATCATAGGTGTTTATATTTGATTTTAACACGTATGAGTTTAATTTTTTTCTCTGTGTACGAATGGTTGTGAGAGGCTATAAAGAACTATATAAGCGCCACATATCCCCTTCCCGGCTCTAGCTTCTCCATGGTCAACCAATCTCTCCGTGACCTTGGCATATTGTACGACAGGGAGTTACATTTTCGTTTACATATTGATGAAATAATTCGAAAAGCCAAATCATCACTTGGCTTTGTTAAACGTTGGTGTAAACAATTCCGCAACCCCTACGGCCCTACCTACGTGACTAAATCACTCTACACCACTTTTGTTCGCCCCCTCCTTGAGTACGCCAGTCTCCCTTTCATCGAGTTCATGTGCTCAGAATCGAGAACATCCAACGTCTTTTCCTTCGATTTGCTACTCCAGGTCTGCCTTGGAATGATCTTTTTATGTTGCCTCCATACTCAGATCGCCTAAATCTTATTAACATGAACTCCCTTGAGGAACGTAGGGTGCCGCAGACATTCTTTTCATTCATCGTCTTCTCTCAGGTTCCGTCGATTGCGCCCCTCTTAACAACTCTATTTTCTTTAACAAAAATCCCCGTAATTTACGCGGCCCTCGTCTCTTTTACCTTCCAACCCACGGAACCTCATATGGCTCCAACGAACCAATCTCCCGTATGCTGCGGAAGGTTAATTCAAACATTTCCGTTTTCGATTTCAACCGCAGCTCTGGCCGCCTTAAAATCGATCTCCTTCACCATTCCCCTTATCCTTAACCTTTAGTTTTATGTTTTGGTTTTTAAGTTATTTATGAGATGTTAGTTTTAGCTTGTATAGTAAGCCAAATAAATGGGGGCTATACATATTTTCCGGTCTGATCTTCCTGAAAGGTATATTAAAGTATGTAAAGGTAATTTAAGTCTCTTTCATAATCTATTGATCATAATAATTTCACAAATATGTAATTTCAAAATAAACACTTAATCTGTTATGGCCTTACACGGCTTTAAGGCACAAAAATCTTGAATCCAGTCTAGCTGTTATTGCTCGTTGAAGAAACAGTAATTTTATTGGACAAAGTTGACTTTAGCTGATATTCCTTGATATTTTTTCGTGAAAAAAAAACCAAACTCGACTTAACAATTTTTTTTAACTATTAAATCGAAGAAACAACCAAACTCAACTTTAGCTGTTATTATATGTGCTAAAATAGAAAAGCGTTCCGCAGTTACCTAAGTTGCTTTGTATTAACGGTGATTTAAAAATCGGACTATAGTTTTCAGGACATTGTAGCTTCAAATTTGAACATAAAGAGCTAAAAAATCGGCTTATAGATTTGGACATGCTGAATCTAATGGTATCAAAAACGGAATTTTGCCTAAACTTGATTTTAGTTGTTTTTGTGGCCACAATGCACGTTTGTTTATTTTTTCCCCTCTTTTTTAAAAGCTTACAAAATATTTTATTTTCGCAATGCCTCTTTGTTTTTTTAGTGGGTACAAACGTGCAGAAAAACAGAGGCCAACTTCGGCAATGGTCGAGTAGTTCCAGAGACAGTTTCTATTTCCGTTTCTCCTCACCCATCCTTTCACTAGATAGTGTATATATCTACTGATCCGGAGGGTGTAGTCGGTACAATGTTAAAATAAAATTTAAAATCGGCCAAATAGTTACAGAAATAGCCCCTACCACCCCGTTACCCCTCCCCTGTCAACCTTGATACGTAACGTGTACCTTCTGATCCGAGGTATCACCATGACAACGGTAAAATAATTTTTAAAATCGGGCGAGTAGTTAAAGAGATACCCCTACCTCAACTATTTATTTCTACTCCTCTATCACTGCACTTAAACCTAGGTAAATGGGCATCAAATCTATAGCCTATATCATAGTTTAAACAAGTAATAATTCATGGCTTACACTAGCACCCTTACGCAATAAACATAGTTTGTTCTATGCATTGCATACCCATTCCCTACATCAAAGTGTACTTCAAGTACATTCTGTCTTATCACAAATGCTAACGAGAAAGCAATTTTTTTGGCAATTGACCAAATAATTAACTTATCTATCAACAAAGAAAGTTTCAAGTTAATACGGATAACCTCCGCCACCTCTTTCTATATAATTAGTAGTGCGAATAGCAGGATGAGGCATGGCAAGGCAAGATGTAAGCTCCATTTAAAAACGAGCGAAATCGTTGGTCATGGCTCCAGCCATACCTGGCGAAAGGCTTAGGTAATTATTATGCTTATTTTGGGTTAGGTAGGACCAACTCCAAAAATGGAGGAGGGGAGTAGGTACTGATTCGCCTGTGGTAAGAACTATATACCACCACACTCAAACAACATGGCATGCAAGTCTACGAGCAGCGCCGACAATATCGACAGAGCTTCTGTTTGCTGAAATAATTAGGAAAGTCGATAGCTCTCCTGATGAGTGGAGGAAATGAATGACCATAAACCCAGGATATCGAAACACTTAAGCAACGCCAAAACTATATAGTTGATGCAAGTTACCTATATAGCTGTGTTATAAATAAGGAAATAGCTAGTTGTGGCAATATGTCCGTATAAACTGCTATTTTCCTATGTATAGGATGCATAGAGCATTCCAAAAAAACTTGCAAGTTCCCATTTAGCATCACTTTCCCCAATCACTCATTCTTTATGACTTAACAAATGGACAAATTATTTCGCTATTTATTCGTCCACCCCAATGTAAAACTAACATACATGCCGCCACATCTATACACCCTTCTCCCAAGGAATAGTCTTTTGAATCTAATTATGAAAATTAACTTAAGGATTTATACGCAATTAGCGAAGTATTAAAATGTCACATTGCGAACTTACGAGTTATACACACAGTGTTCAGAGTACAGTTCGTCCGTGTCGAGCACCATGTCGCAGCATTCAAGACGACATTTAAGGTCCCATCCCCGGTCCTCATCCGCAAATTGCTTGTTACACTCAATCAAGATTCGGAGGCTTTGATTAAATACACTGCCTATACTGAGTACCGTTTTACTAAACTGGAAACCAAAATAATCATCATCATTAAATTGTCATGCAAGTCGCACATCCTTTTGATCGTGGCCGCTGCTGCCAGTCTCGCTATCGCTATGGTGTACTTTTGACACTCTGTGTTTGACAGCACAGCACCGTGGTGATGTGCGAAAATAGAAATACCATGACACCAAGTTGGATGTCTGTCAAGAGTGTTTACATTTTTCCCGTCCCCATCAGTCATTCATGTTATTAATATTTGAAAGTAATTAAGATTTTGTTAATTAAATGTCGTTACAACCGCTTGAAGCGAGCTTTTGTCAGCGATGAGAACAAACGATGAGACGAAAACTATGTACATAATTCGACGAAATCTGTGCGGTGTGCTGGTGCTGTTAATAAAATTAAATGTGGTGGCAAATTCCTGAGAAATTAAAAAAAAATCAATGACAAGGCTGGTGCGATGAGGCTTCTTTCCGGCGGGGGTAAAGTGGATGGAACGCCATATAAGAAACGAATTTTGGTGAAACATCCGGGAAGTATACGATGGCTAATGTGCGCTAATTGGACTGTCATGCGGTTTGGCCTCGCTATTGTGGGCACACTAAATTAAAAAAAAAAAAAAAATACGATTATGGCAAAGAAACAGACAAATTTTGATGACTCTGTATAAGTATGTAGTGTGTGGGATCGACGAGTTGTGACATTGTTCCGAGAAATTTGCAGAACAAGGAGCCGCGAAATAAACGACGTTTATTTATGCGTTTTATGTTAATTGGTGTATGACGAATCGCCAGTTATTTTGATAAATTGATAAATGGGTCGGCATTGTGTAGTTAAAGGTTTATTTTATTGCCGTTATTTTTCGCTATTTAAACGGGTTTAGCATAATTTAGAAGTTATGCAGTGTCAGAAAAGGAATGTTCACATTATGTAGATAACATATGTGTAGGTACGATAGTTTTTTAAAATTTTGTTTGGCTTGAAGGAAAATAATCTAAAATAGGTAATCTAATTTTATATACTCGAAGTGGTACGATTTCGATTTTCTGATTTTATTAATAACTACATACATATTTCTTAACTAAATATTACCCGCCCAAACGTGGGCATTGGTCCAAAGCAACACACCCTCCCAGATAAGCCATTTGGTCTCTCCTACTCAATGTGCAAAATTGGGAGCACATGAAGAGTTCTTAGAACATGTTCTAGGAAGTACCTGGAGGACACTGACTATAAAATAGGAATCCAACCAACTGCATTCATATTACCAACGGAAAAAAGAATGTAGTGGTGCAGAAAGTGCAAGTAAACTTGCATCACAGTAAGCCAGTAATGGCATGCCTAACGCTCGTATCTTTTTTAGACAAAAAACAGTATATTTCACACAAATTTTAAAAAGACAGTAGGTAGCTCTATCGATTAAAAAAAATAACAGTATTTTTCGCGGTATTTCATTTGCGTAGGTATCTACTTCTGTATTTGTTGGTTTGTATTTCTTCTTTAAAGCAATCAAAGCAATTTCGGCTTTGTTTTAATGTAGCTATTTATAAAAATCAACGCAAGTTATTTCAAGTTGCATTTGATGATCACAATCGTCTTTCAAATTCTAATCTAGTTTTGTCGGACGTTCAGGTTTTGTTTATTGCAGAAAATATTCGTTCCACCGATGCTGAAGTTCCTGGGCAAACATAAAATGTAGGTATTAAACGACTGTAGCAATTTCTTTGTATTCGCAAACGGCCCTGTTTAGATGGTTGAATATTTCCACCCAGCAATCCTTGATGTTTTTTTGGTTTACGAATTAATGTGTTTTTTTTTATGAATATGTAATGGTTTTATATACATTATGTACCAGTACCATAGGGGCAGAGGGCAGGCATCTATTTGCTTGTTCACTTGCGCCAAAATATAAAATTGCCAAAGAGATAACAATTGCAAATTGTCAGCGCAAATGGAAATAGATTTAAGTGAATTGACAAACACAGTTAGGTATCAAAATTTCATTGTCAAAACTGACAAATCATTTTTGTCATTAATTGATATAAGTTGAAATGAATTGATGACACCGCTCGTTAAATGACATAATCGAAAGCTGTCACTCGGAGTGCTGTTCGTTAGTCAACAGCAATGTGGAAACCCAGAAGCTACATGGAAAGTAACTACTTCCGCAATTTATATTTTTACATGTCACTTTGACTATTTCATCCACCATTCGACCATTACCAAGCTACAAATTATGTTTTTATTTTACTTTACCTCCGTGCTACCGTATATGCTAAATATACCCAACAAGCTTGCATTGGTGAGCCAATTATCGTTAAAATGTTTTCGACGGGCAACATGCGACAATATCGCTTGGGAGAAGCCGAACCGCAGCTACACTACTTTCGATAATTATCGGCTTATATCGTGATTCAATTAATATTCCATTAATGTAAAAACGCGTACAATAATGTAAATTGTAATGTTGGTTCGCGTTCCTCCAAAACGATGGAACAATATTCCGTGCAATGAACTGTGGGTATACTTAGTTCCACAAACGTATATCAGGTGTGTCGTGTTCCACCTCTGCTGCGATGACATTGGGCCGCCTCGACAATTGACAAATGCATGTGCTTCAAAGTGAAGTTAACGCTCCAAAACAGCAGCAGCCATAAAGGCAAGTTCCCGCAGCCATTCTGCTGCCACCAGAGTAGTAGCCAACCCTCGCGCAATCAACATACCAACCTATCCTTTAGCCATCAAGTGCAATGATGAATGCGCGCTTGGTTGGCAGTGCAGGGGAGCAGAAGTTATTTGTAATTCATACGAATAATTTTGAAATGTACTTTACTACAGTGCTGGACAGGGGGTGTGGCATGGACTACAATAAATTATTGTGATGGTCGACTAGCCATTCCGGTAGTACTCTTCCGAATGCAATTGTAATTAGAAGCCATTTTGTAAGCGCTCACATTTGTGTATCGCTTGGTTTATTTTTTTACAAGCCCTATGCCTATATCTTTTAGCCACATTATCGTTTGTTGTGCGCCATGTTTGTCTATCAATTTGAGGACATTAACACGAGGTTTAATGACGATGGTGGACAATCAGTGGGTATTTGTTGTCAAGTGCAGGCACACTGAAGGAATTCTTTGAGACCATTTCACCAACTATTGCTAAATAAAATGAACTCCCCGATTATATGAATTGTGAAACAAAATTTGCTTAATTAACACGAACTGGGGTTAATGAAAAGTATAAGAAGTAGGTATGTATAGCCATTTGCTTATAAATGGTCCAGTAGCTGCTATCAAATTGGCCTTTATTAAGACTATCATGAAATAAAAGAGCGGCAAACAAATATCACACAATTCATAAAAAGAAAAGTCTAAACAGATATAGAATAGAAAATGCCTATTATTTATTTTGGTACCCTATAACAAAGTTACACAAAAATATTTTATATTTCCTTAACGTTATCAAAAAACCAAACCAAGTCAAGTTGTGTGTAGTCATGCTAAGACTGCGCAACAATTTTTGACTTAGGTACTGTTTGAGGCTGCGAATTCACATCCACATTGAATTTGATACTTCCGCTTACAATTTTTAAACAGCCAAAATCTTAACATTTTGTTACATATTGTTTTGTATACTTCGCAACTTTTACCCCTAATGGGTGTTGGAGAACGCAATTATGGTAGCATATTTTACACTTCGCATCATGGGCTTAGAGACTTTTGAGAAACGAATGGGGTCTTCTATAATAAGCGCCCGTAAAAGGGCCAGGGTCCGTTTTATTTAAAGAGCATTTTGTTGAAATATACGAAAAATTACATGTTCCAAATTAAATTGGGAAAAAAACATTTTTTTTATGAATAAGAAATTAGACAGGATTGCGGAGGGTTATAGTTACGTTTTGGGAGAGCTTGGTTAACAGATGTAAAAATTCTTAACATACTCAATGGAGAAAACAGTACTGATTTTGATAGGCTCATTAATTATATCCCTGTAGCATTACCATACCGAAATGAACTTGTTATAGAATTTAATCAGTAATAATTTTCTTACATGATCATAAAACTTTGAATTCAAGCTAATATTTAATATAAATTTAACTACCCGACAGACAACTTTTGTCATTGTCGTAAGTTTTGTATTTTTAACCTTAATTCAATATATCTAAGCTAAGATAATAATGTAAAATTTCTGATATTAATTTGAAAATAAAAACATTCTACTACTACTACTGCTTACTTACTTACTTACTTACTTACTTACTTACTTAAGGTGGCGCTACAGTCCGGGGTGGACCTGGACCTCAACCAACAAGCGTCTCCAGCCAGCACGGTCTTTGGTCAGCTGTCTCCAGTTTCACACGCTAAGTTGGTTAAGGTCCCCTTCCACTTGCGTGTGCCACCTGGGTCGCGGTTTTCCTCTACTGCGCCGTCCCTCGGGTGCAGATACGAAGATCTTCCGGGCCGGATCATTCACATCCATTAGCTCTACATAACCCAGCCACCGCAGTCGTTAGACCATCACTTTTCTAGCCTTCGTTGTATCTCCTTCTCCATTCACCGTCTAGGCAGACGGGACCAAAAATTACTCAAAGAATTTTCCTCTCGAAGCAACCAAGAGTAAGCTCATCCGCTTTTGATAGAGTTCATGCCTTTGCACCATAAAGTAGGACTGGGATGATTAAGGTCCTATAAAGGGTCACTTTAGTTGTTCGAGAGAGGGCTTTTCTACTCAATTGCTTTCTTAGCCCAAAGAAACAGCTAAGACATTAGATCCAATGAAATCCGTTTAAAGGGCTATTTTTGAAATGGTATCATAAAAGAGCTTTTTATTATGGTCAGTATCTAATAGAAAGCTCAATTTATCCCGCACGCTATGTTGGTCGACGTCGCCTTTTGACACTGATGCATTGGCTTATAAATTTCGTATAATTTTTTTTTTCAAATATGATGTTAAAGAAATCACATGATAGCCCCTCGCCCCGTCTAACACCCAACATCAAACGATTTGGTAGTGATCTTTATGGAGCACAAAGAGTTTTCCAATGCCTGCAATGCAAGGCAACATTAAAGTCGATGAATTGGTCGTAAATGGGAATTCCAGGTTCCAGGACCTATCAGGCTGCTAGGCGTTCACATACGATTTTGTATGTGATTTTGAGGAAACTTATGTCTCTGCAGCTTCTGCTGTTTTATTGGCAATGATGCCATTGGTTATCTGCAATTGGATCTTGGGCCAGGAAATGGACTGTTTTTTTTCAACTGTATATATCTTGGCCGCTCCTATAGGTAGTATCAAGGATCAATGTTACCACTCAAGATGCGATATCAGCGATGTTAGGTTACTTTTTCAATGACCTAGGTAATTGACTGTTGGCAAGACCAATGCAATGGCGAGAAATTTGTTAACAGATCTAATTAATTCTCTGCAGAGTTCGTCTATTTCGTACTTAAACAAAGTGGATTATAGTCGTGTACAGAGGCAAATCACATTATGGCGAACTCTTAACAGACGCAATAGTTAAACGAATATATTAATTTGGAGTTACTCAAAAAAAAAATAGAAGATAGACTAACTGAAATACTATCACTTTGATTTATTACCCAGGGTTTGGCACCTCTACGCCTATTTCGAAATGTATACTAACAAATCAAACCGAAATGTTTCATGATTTTAACTTCATATTAATTTCAATTCACCAAAGTGTCTCCCTGAGTGTATACTAATCATGGCTAATAGCTTTCCACTAAACTCATCTATAATTCAAACATGCATTACTTCGTTCAACATTGTTGCACCTGAACCAGCATTTGTATAGCGCAGTGTATTAGCACTCGCAATTACCATCATGTTGCATGCTTTGACGATTTTTTAACTGCCAATTTTATTCCCTTTGTTGGTGGTGTTGCCTGCATGCATGCAATTCTTCACATCGAACGGTGCTGAATTATATCGTGGCAACCATTCTAGCCCCCTTGGCCCACCGCACAGCAGCAATAATAGCCTCCAGGTAAACCACAAGCACATAATTCATACCATTTATGACGACGACACTTTGTTGCTCATTCAAAGCCGTATCTCTTCTTATCTTTCTGTCAAGCGCTGTCTTAAGATGAACTCGTTCTCTCTCAGTGCTAAAGCAACATCACAACTCGTCACACACAATCCTGCGGTTGGTAACACTATTGTAAGTATATGCAACATATTATTGCCCGCTGTTAATTGACCGCAACTTATTAAGGTAACTTGGCCCAAAGCCACAGTTGTTAGTTGGATTGCCTGAACTGAATAACCATACCATGCCGAGTCTAAGTCAGAATGAAAGCTAATAAAAAATAAAAAATAACAAAACTCATTTTATCGCCCTTTGTAAGGAACGTTATTAATATAAGGATTGGCGGGGATGAGCTCCAGTTGATAGGTTACGATGGATTTTTTGCGGTCAACGTCATCGGGCTGTCATGTCACCTGGCCGGGGGATTATTGTATGTCGAACGCAGACTGATTGGACTGGAGAAGTCTTTTTCCTCTCGCTGATTTATAATTGAAAAGGCTTTAACAAGGTTGAAGGTGAAAGACATTGAATAGTGTGGCCACGCAGACTCGAGATCAAACGAAGTCTGAATCTGAATCCTGTGGGTGTGCTCCGCATTGTATAAGCTTTGTTGCGTTGATGGTTGTTTGATGGATCGTTAAATTGGTATTTCTAAGGTGAAGTCAGTTTTTGATCTTATGTTGATGGTATTGAACTCGGAACGTTTTGAATAATGTACGAGTTGTAGTCGGAAGTCGGGTTTATGCAAATTTAATGATGCAATTTGGGAACTTTACCCTATACCGTGGTTGTTTTACGTTCTTTGTTTTATATTATTGTCCTCAACATGGACACATACTGTATGTAGGTACAAGATGAGTATGTATATAGTTTAGATGCAAAAATGGGGATCATAATGACAGTCAGATCTTTCTATAGGCTTTCAAGTATCAATTTTATGGCTTGTCCTAAGCCAGACATTTTTTCTAAATTCAATATTGGCATCTATATTCATTCACCAAATAGCTCTGCTGAGTTTTTGAATATCGGAAATACACATTAAGCATATAAGGAAAACAAAAACAGTTTGTCAATCAAAAATAATACAGCCTTATTTAAAAAAAACTAGAGAGCTTAGTGGCTCAGACTATGACCTATAATTAAGAGGTGCTCAAAGAAATTATGTTGTGCTTATAAGTGCGTATTAGGTAGTCTGGAGTGCATGGGAATGCCAGTTATTGTTAAGTTAAATTAAACTTCCCGCTTAGTCGCAAGTCATCTCTTTATGCCGAAAAATACAGTTCTTCAACTATTAGTTGC
The DNA here is from genome assembly GCA_949372485.1 of Cheilosia soror. Lineage (NCBI taxonomy): Eukaryota > Metazoa > Arthropoda > Insecta > Diptera > Syrphidae > Cheilosia > Cheilosia soror. The sequence goes on along the minus strand of OX443562.1, from coordinate 112,642,931 downwards.
GATTGAGTTGTAATGATAGCCAATAGTTAAGGGACACTTAACGTCGCTGTAATAGGAATACATACATAGTTTCTATCTCAAGTACTAAGCAGATAAATTCCACAATATTTAAGACCACCGCTTATCCACAGGAGTATAGGATGTTTAAGTGGTCAAGTGGTCATGGTCATCCACAACTCTCCATCTTCCTGCACGCACTCTAAATCATCATCATGGACCCATATAATGGCGAGAGGAGAGATCATGGACTTGATCTCACCATCACATCTTGATATTGTGCGTACGTAAAGGACGGCTTAATGATGACACGAATTCGATATCACTTCTTGGAATCCGAGGACAAGCACTTAACATGACCCAACAGGATCGTCGACCGCTGTAACTCAGACAACGAATGAATCCCATTTCGGCAGATTGTATCTGCGATGATATTCTTTCTGTAATTACAATTTTTTTTATTTGCATATTGCAATTCTTTTGCTGCATGTTCTAGAATGTAGATAGCTAGTTTTTTAAACTAAGACCAGTGCCAAAATTCATATAGGTAAAGACATATACCTAAACGATTAATTTGACTTCATGGTCTCTGACTCTAAACTTCAAAGCTGTCTCTATCTCGACTTTGTACTCATAATGAGAACTGCACATAAATCCCCAATGAGCTGGGTATTCGCGCAAAGTAGGTGATGACGAACAGATTGTATATCTTCAACTTCAATACAGCTTCTATACAACAATATTTATGCAGTATAATGCCCAGTACGCCCACCTATCGAACAGGGTCCTATAATGATCACCGTGGGTATGCAAATGTCTTTGCGGCTCAGTCCGATCATGAATTTAGATCTCTTTTGGGCTCCAGTTAAGTATATTTTAGGAAATAGTCCTGGGGCCCTTCGTTTCTTTCACCAGAGTAGGGGCGCATATTCTTAGTTCTCTGTAGTATGCAATTTCGATTTCAATTGCATTTAGGTAGCAGCAATTAATTAAAAAAAATCCAAATGTGTCCACCTACAAAACAAACGTTTCTAAATTTATGTTACAAAAACACAAATTACTAAGCAAAACTATTACAATTATAGAGTACAAATTTCTAGTCGGACATTAAGGACACTTCCCATAATTATAAGAAATGCAATTTATCTTATCACTATTCCTTCTGCAACTGTATATTTCCTTTCACCCAATTTGAGCGGTCACCTGCTGCCATGACAGAATTTCATCATCAAACACCAAGAACTCTCCGAATCAAGCAATCAAATTCAACAAAAGGATCAGACCCTTACATCTAGTAAGGCAAACAAATGAAAGGTAGACCAGACGTATAGAACGGAACAACAAATTGGAAGCTCCCAATGGATCCGAAAAAAGGGAAAATTATATGTAATTACCCCAACAGCTCATTTGTTTTTGTGCGCTCCAAGCAGGGAGATACATACCGACTACCTATACATAGGTACATACTAAATACAATCGTTGGCCCAACGCCAACCGAGAATGATTGCACGTTCCGCTGGGTTATCCAGCGTCCATCCAGTGGCAGACGGACCACGACGTCAAGGCGCGGCGGCTCAAATAATATTTACTCTAAGAATTCATCTTCCACGGAGATCAATGGGCAGCGCGGCTCAACAATGCACCGCACTCGAAAGGTGTAAGACTAATTAAAGGGCACTTCCCATAATTGGACTCACACGGGACCTCCTAGATGACGCCGGCTTCACTAATATGGGTGTTCGCGGCCCGCCTAATCAAGTGCCGGCCCTAGCCTCGCTCTGAGTGACTGGGCCAAGTGCAATTGGTCAGATTGATGGATGTCGATCGATTAATGGCACCTATTCGAACGAAGATCAGAGTGAGCCGCTTTTGCATCTGGAAATCCATTTAAACAATCAATGGAACGAATGGTAAACAGTTTAATCAAGTCGATGGGAATTTTCTTCTCGTTTTATTTTTCGTTATCATTATGGGTCACTTTGATAATCGATGATTATTTGACAGGTGTGCACTGGATGAGTGCGCGGAGAAAGGATTACGATTATGAGAGACTTTTGTCTTTGTCTTAGATAAGGGTGCAGTAAACAGGTGGAAATTGTGAAAGGAGTTGTAGAATTCGAGAAGGAAATTGATAGTGTGTGGCTCGATGACTAAAATTACGATTAAACTCCTGTGGGAAAAGGTTGTGAAAGAGGTTATCTCATAATTGATTTTAATAGGAGCAGATGAAAGTAGATATGACTCGACATGACATGAATAAATTGAAGCACTGTGAAGACAAAGAGGCGCTAGTGGAGTAGTATCTACATTGGGTTAATTGATATTGGTAGAACTAAGCCTAAGGGATTCAACAGCTAGAGGGCAGTAGCACTAAGGTGTTTCATGTTCAGAGTGAAACGCATAAAATTCGTGCGATAGTTATATGGGAAGAACATCAGAATAACGGTTTATGCGGATGACGTCGCACTGTTGGCAATGGGTATATTCCTTCCAACACTGGCGGAACAAATTAAAAGCGCTCTAAGAACCCTTGACACCTGGACTATGAACTGCGGCCTAACAGTCAATCCCCAGACAACTAATCTGGTACTTTTCACAAATAAAAGGAAAATACCACAGTTTGCTATACCCTCTGTTGGCGGCACACCCATCAGAATGTCTATACTAGACAAAAAAACTAAACTGGAAATTGAACACCAATGAAAGAATCAAAAAAGCCACAATAGCCTTTTATTCCTGCAGCAGAATCTTTGGGAAAACCTGGGAACCATCTCCTAAAATTAAGTTCTGGATGTAAACGGCTATAGTAAGACCTATACTGACCTACGGCAGTCTCGTATGGTGGCCGGCAAGCAATAAAGCCACTTACCTAAAAGCGTTATAACGAAGGTTCAAAGACTAGAGTGCATCAGTACCACCAGTGCGATGAGAACAACTCCAACCGCAGGACTTGAGGCTATCCTCAACCTGTGTCCGCTAGACATTTATACACAACTATTGGCCGCAATTAGTGCAATGAGAAGCAGCCAATCGGTAAAATGGAATTTGAACGAAACGGGTCATTTAATGATCCTATATTTCGGCCGTGTACCTATCACGGACTACATCACGCCTTACCTAGAGTTTACCCTTCTCTAGCGCCTATCCCAATAGGGAAGAATGGATAGACGGACTCGTACCTTGCACACCAACCGAAGCCGTATTCATACAGACGAACCAAAAATGGACACTATGGGATAGGGTCAGGTGTCTCTCTGAATCGCTGAGTATCAAAATTTATACGCCTCCCCGACCAAAGCAGCGTTTTCCAAGCAGAGGTCCTGGCAGTGACAACAGCAGCCCGTGAGTCTGTGGTAAGGGCAATACCACCTGAAGGTATTACCTTCTTTATCGGCAGCCAGACAGCAATAAAAGCGATAACTGCACCATAAATAAAATCGAAGCTTGTGAAGTGCTGTCGCGAAGAACTCAAGGCTCTTGGTACACAGCACAAGGTATCGCTCTGCTGGGTTCCGGGACATGAAGGAATTCCAGCTGATCCCCCTGTGGACATCCCGCCTTGCACATTCAAGCTTGAAGAAGGGACAAACGCCACAAGAGAGGCGAACGCAAGATGGGCCGCCTTAAACACTTGTAATACCACAAGAATGCTATGGCCGTCATTCAACGAAACCAAAACCGAGAAGATAATGCGGAAGGGTAGGAAATCCCTTGTATGTAGCAGCACATTAAGTAATTTGAATACAGGGTTATAATGAGTAAAGGACAACATCTTTCCCCCTACAGGCATCACAATGGGTCAGTATTTACCTGAGTGTGACCACGGAGAAATCCTCGCCAGCCCATAAGCCTAAAACCTAACCTAACCTATATGGTAAGAACGGCAGTTCTATAATTCGGCACAATCATATTTGGGCCCAACGAACATATACAGTGATCCAATAAAAACTGTCAAAGACACAAACTAGTAAAAGTGTTAAGGCCTACCCTCCACTGCATAAAAGTCATGCAAAATGTTTGCCATGCCATGCGAGTTATTTTGACGACGGTAAAAATAAGTCACATGAGTTGTTTCAATAATTTTCTTTCTTTCTTTAATTTTGTGGGTTTATTTATGCCTCTTTGTTCCCTGCTCGGAAAAGAGCAAGAGATTGATTTTAAAAGGCTGAGTTGAGATACATGTATTTGAATATGTCATCGTTCCCTACGTATACATACTTCTATCCATACAGTTATCAATTTTAATTAAATTGAACTTAAAAAAATATTCTTTAGAGACTACGTCTCTCTTTATTGAAGTCGCTTAATACTATGAGATACATTTTTGTTCTGTGGGTTATTTATAAGGAAGAAATGCATGGGTTGCATTTCTTAGCTATCATATCTGTTGGGAGGAATTATCTTTATGCCGCGGCATATTACAGTTTGATATCTTCTACTGAAATAACATTTGTGGCATCTTAGCTTATCTGTTGTATATGTGGGAGGAATTATCTGTATGCCGTAGCATATTGCAATTCGATATCTCGTGCTGAAATAACATTGGTTGTATCTTAACTTATCTGTTGTGTATGTGAGAGGAATGCCGTAGCATTTTACAATGTGCTGACTTAACATTAGTTGTATCTTAACTCTCCCCTCTTTAAATATCTACGTCTCGTAGATCACTTGTTTTTATTTTCTTGTTTTTTTTTAAAATTTTGCATTTATTGGATTGAGATCATCGAGTCTCCTGTCTTCTAACATTGTAGTATTTAATGTGGTTAATGGTATTATATTGACATTATTTGGGGTTTTTACATTTTTCTTTTGTTTACAATAGTATATAATAATAATTATACTTATGACAATTATTACAAGAATGATTATATCTGATAATATTGATACTTTAACATTTGTATCAAATTCTTTAATTTTTTCTATGTTTCCTTGATGGAGACTATGTATATATTCTAAATTTAGTCTTATATTTTTTCTAGTAACATTATTTTGAAGGATAGGGGGTAAGGGTTGATATATTAATGTTTCTTTGCTGGAAAACTTTTGGCCATTTATTTCAATTGTTTCATTCGTAAATTGTATGACGAAGCTACCTTTTAGGTGTTGGCTTGTTTTTTCATGTATGAGAGTACCGTTTAGGTTTGTTACATAAATGGTATTATCATTTATGTTTTCGATAATTGGAAGATAATTGTATTCATAATCGCATTTCGCATTTTGGCCTTTTATTAGTTGAGTAATACAATGTGTATTAGAAATTGGTTTTAGTTGATGATTTCGACAGATTAATATAAAGTTTATGGAATCGCATTTATTTATTATGCCAAATTGTTGGTACTGATTTACTAATAATGCTTCATATTCCAAATGTACCTGTTGTGAATTTGTTACGGTAGAACGAATAAGAATATGATTATATTCATTATTACTAGTTTTGGGTAGCGAAATTATGTATAATAAAATAGAGTCTTTGCGTATAACAGTGGGTTCGGCGTATTCCAATGCCTCAATTTCGTTGGTGTAGGGTAGGGTTTCTATTTGAGAGATTGCAAGATTGATTTCGGTGCGATCTAAAAGATTTGTGTTTATTATTCCTTTTTTTGCTAATTGGGAAGCTAGTACAATTTCATTTATTTCATCTTTAATTATTGTTAGTTTATTAAAGAGCATTTGCTCGAATTGTTCGTTTGTTTGCATGTCTAATTTTGAGAGGATGTGGTTATAGCTTGTGATAAGGTTATTTGCTGTGTCAATAATTTTACTATTTATTTTATATTGTTTATTGTTATTTTCAACAATTCTGTTTTGGCTTGCTAGAATTTGATCCCAGTCGGTTGCATCTGGATTTCCTGCAATCCATTTCCATGCAGATCCGATCCAGTTTATTGATCTTCGTGGCCTTGGAGATCTGTTTAATTGATGTAGTAAGTTGTCTATTCGGTGTAAAAGATGAATTAATTGGGGTTTCAGTATGCTTGATATGTTTATTTGGTGGCGTATGTCTAATGATATTTCGTTAACAAGTATTTCATATTTTGTTATATTTATTATATGAACTATTTTGAAGGTTCCGTCTATTATTTTTCCTTCTCCTTGTTTTATAGTCACTATAGGGCTATGGTATTCATACACGCTTAGTGTGGCGAGCGCAAGGCTCAAAATTGACCTGAAATTGGAGAAGATTGATTTATGTTACTCTTGTATATTTTTTATGTGGGATTTATGAATTCGTTTCCCGCTTGTAGTTGTGATTGTAACTTTATTGTCTTTTGCAACTATTTCTTTATTAAAGGGTGGCTTATTTTTTCCGTCTCTTCTTTTATTTGATGCGTAAATAACTTGACCTTCTTTGTAGGCTTGTGGTTTATTTCTTTTGTAATTTTCCAGGTTAATTTTCTTTTTCTGGTTTCTCTTAATCAATTCAGTCAAATCTTCGTTTACTTTATTTTGGAAATCTATTAAATTTTGATAGTTTATTTTCTGTATTCTGCCAAAGAAAATATCGCTCGGTTTTTTCTTTGTTACGGAGTGTATGCTATTGTTATAACGATCTACTGATATAAGGATTATTTCTTTTAAGGAAAGGTCGGTGTATTCTTTTTGCAGACATCTCATTAGTTCTAGTATGGTAGAATGGACTCTTTCAACTGTTCCATTCACTTCGCTTTTATTTGGAGGAGTGAGATATAGTTCTATTCCAATTGCTTTTATGTAATTGGAAATAATTGGACTGATGAAACTGGATTCATTATCGGAAACTAATATTCTAGGCACAGTAAAATAGTGCAATATTTTTATTATTTTCTTCCTGAGATATAATGCAGATTTTTCTTTTATGTGGAAGAATTTAGTAAATTTTGAAAATTTGTCAACGCATGTTATAAATTTTTCATGGTTTATTTCCATGATGTCTATATGAAGTATTTCGGATGGGTATTTGGGAATAGGGGTTTCTTGAAGATAAGGTTTATGAGGATGCCTATCATATTTGCTACTGTTACAAATTTCGCAATTTTTTGTATATTTCTTAATGAGTTTAGTCATTTGTGGAAAATAGTATTTTTCTAAGATTTGTTCTTTATTTTCTAGATGGTTTCTGTGAGCTCTTTTATGTTCTTTTTGAATAATGATGCATTTATTATCTTCGTTAGCTATATCTTCTACTACTCTTTGTGTTATTCGGATTCTGAATTTACTGAAATGCTCCCTGTATACATCTTGAAGTAACTGAATAAAATGTTCTGGAATTTTGATTCCATTTATAAGATTGGGGTTTAATTTTTCTTTTAATACCTGAATAAGTTTTTCTTTGTTAATATCCTGTATTCCAATATATTGTCGATAATAACCTGTATGAGGTTCCTCAAAAGCACTTGTTTCTCGTTGGCTGATAATGAGTTGATTTCTGAATACGTTTATTGGTGCTTCAACGTGTGGGATAAGGTCTGTACTGTCTTCTTCTGCGCTATGCATGGTTTCTGATGAGTTAGAGGTTAAGGTATTTATTTCAGTTTTTAATCTAGATAATGCATCTGCTACTACATTTGTTCTTCCAGGTTTATAAATAAGCTCGCAATTATATTCTTCGATTCTAGCTTTCCATCTTTTTAATTTTGAATTTGTGTTTCTATTGCTTAATGCATAGGTTAGTGGTTGGTGATCTGTTAAAATTTTAATTTTTCTTGCTCCATACAAATAGTTTCTTAAATTGTCTAGTGACCAAACTATTGCCAACATTTCCTTTTCGTTAGTGGCATAATTTTCTTCAGTTTTATTTAGTGATCTGGATATATATGTTATTGGTTTATCTTTGCCTATCTCTCCTTGTGAAAGTACTGCACCTAATGCTTGGTTAGAAGCATCTGTGGTTAATATAAAAGGACTGCTAAAGTCGGGAAATATCAAAATTTCTGAAGATATAAGTAATTCTTTTAAATTATTAAACGCCTGAAGTTCTTTATTGGTTATTTTGATTGGTATATTTCGGGACTGATTTGCTTTCGCTTTTGAGTTTTCTCCTCTTGTCAGATTAGTCAGTGGTTTTGCAATTTTCGCAAAATCTTTTATAAAACGTCTGTAATATGAAGTTAGTCCAAGGAAGCTTTTTAATTCTTTCAAGTTTGTAGGTGGACTAATTGTTTTTATTGCCTGCACCTTCTTTGGGTCAGGTTTAATACCATCGCTGGATATCAGGTATCCTAGAAATTCTGTTTCTTCCTTCATAAACTCAGTTTTATCTATGTTTATTCTTAGATTGGCTTTCTCCAATTTATTAAATATTGCCTCAATATTGTTTAAGTGTTCTTGCACCGTTTTTCCGAAAATTATTATGTCATCTATGTAAACATAACAAATTTTACCAATGTATTCTTGTAATACATCATCTATCATTCGTTGGAATATTCCTGGAGCATTTTTTAACCCAAATGGTAGTCGTGTAAACTCATATTTTCCATTCATAGTGGAAAAGGCTGTTTTTGGTATGTGAGATTCCTTCATCTTAATTTGATGGAATCCAGACGTTAAGTCAATGGTCGTGAAATATTTGGAGTTACCCAAGCTAGCTAATGTATTTGAAATGTCTGGTATTGGATAAGTGTCTGATATTGTAATAGCATTAAGTTTTCGATAGTCTATTACTATCCTATGTTTGCGTGTGCCTGAGGCATCTGTTTTCTTTGGGACAACCCACATAGGTGAGTTGTATGGGCTTTTTGATGGTCGTATGATTCCATCGGCTAAGAGTTTTGTGATTTGAGTTTGAACTTCATCTCTCATACTAAAAGGGTAAGGATAGGATTTAGTATATACTGGCTCATCTGTTGATGTGTTAATTTCTGCTTTTATAGTGGTGCCTATTGTCTCATTATCGTTTATTGGTCCGAAAATCTTTTTGTATTTATTGATTACTTTCCTAATCTGTTCTTTTGTCTCGTAATTTAGATGGTCGTCTCTAATTTCCATATTATTGACCTGTTTTGATGCCTTTCCTTTTAAAGGAATTTTTTTGTCTGTAAATCCAAATGTTAGAATATTGTTTTTTCTATCTATAACGGCTTCTAATTCTTTTAGTGTGTCATCACCGATAATTCCATCAAAGGATGTAAGGTTGGGTAAAATAAAAAAGTCAATTGTGTCATTATTGCCTATGCATTTAAAGAATTTAGCACTAAATTTTTTGTTGATGGGGATTTCTCCTCCAGCGGATTGGATTTTAAAGGGGGTTTGGACTGGTTTTGGATTTGTTGCAATTTCTGATTTAATAAAATTTTTGTTAGCTCCGGTATCAATTAAAAATTTCAATATCTTACCGTCGCGGGTTATATATTCTATGTAAGGTATGCTAGAGAGGCTTCTGTCGTAAAATTTGCCTGTGAAGGTTCTTCTGTGTTTTCTTGATAATCGTTATTGTGGTCGTCATATTCTTGCGTATATTCATCGAAATACTCTTCTTCTTCTGTTTCGATATTGTACATTTTTTGATACTTTTGTTGGGTGTGTCCTGGATTGTGTTGCATATTTTGCTTAAATGCTGGGTTACTATCTTGTTGTTGATAGCGCTGTTGATTATAGTTTTGTTTTTGATAAAACTGTGGATTGTAATTTGGGCGGTTCATATAGTTGGCATGTCTTGATTGGATGGATTGGTCGGTTTCCATCGGAATTGGAGGCTTTGGTTGCGTTGGCCTTGGTGGTGGAGGATAGTTAATTTGTCGAGGGGGATATTGATTCCTCTGGTATTGGTGAATATTATATGCCAAATTTCTCTGTTGTACAGGAAGTGGCTTAGTTGCTTGCATTTGTTTTCCTTTATATGGATTATATATTTGGTTTATGGGGGTAGTTATTTGATTAGAGAAATCTTTTTTATGTAAAGAAATATTTCTATAATTTAGGTTTTGAACTTCGAGACATGTTGCGTATGCCTCTGGGAGAGTCTGGGGTTTTTGGATTATTAGAATCCTTGAGAGTTCATCATTTAGTCCTCGTATGAAGACATCGAGAGCTCTGTTTCGATAGCTTTCAACTAATGCGGTTATAGTTTCTACAGAATAATCTTCTGTTTTTATTTTATTAATTAGGAGTGAGAACTGATGGTTGACACTTGCGTAAAACTCATCAATTGATGAATTTCTTTGTACCATTGAATTTAGTTGGTGTTCTAATGTTCGGATATCTCTTTTATCTGCATAATGCAGTGAGAGACACTTTTTTATAGCATTCCAATCTTCATTGAAGATGTTGTAGGAAATGAGAGCTGTATCTGCATGTCCCCGAATCTTTTGCCTGATACTTTGTAGAATGGCCCTATATAGAGGTTTGGACTTAACTATGTCATAGTCCCTTAGTATGGTTTCAACTGTATGAATCCATGAAATGTATTCTACAGGGTTTCCATCGAAAACCTGTAGCTCCTTAACGCAATCGGGAAGCTTGGCGATATCTTTAAGATCGTCTTCTGTTCGAGGGACTGGTAAACCAGTTTCAACTACCGATTCTGGGGCTGATAGCTTATTTTCCCAAAATGAAATTCTTTGGTCTAACTTTTTTATGTAATCTATTTGAGCATTTACTGCTCCAGTTAGGTTAAGTACTGTGGCTTTAAGTTCTTCCATTTTGTATATATATGTGTGGAAATAGGGAATTAAGGTAGATAAGGATAATGTCAATTATTAAAAATTTATTTAGGGATCTTGTAGAATATGTTTAAATAGATTTGTATAATATTTGGAAAACTTATTTCTTAATAATTGTTTATATTGTGTATGTATGTGTATGTAGGAATCTTATAGATAGGTATATTTAAATATATTGTATATATATATTGGTCAATTCTTGTATTGTATTTTAGTTATATCTGTTATTTAGTTTTTTTGTATGTATTCAATTATATTTCATTTAGATATATAGGTAAGGTAGGTATAGTACTTTTATTTAATAATTTTTTATTTATTATTTTTTTTTTTTTAAATATTTTTAAGAAAAAACTTTAGTTTCTTACGTAAAAACGCCAATCCTCATATTTAACTTTCTCGTTTTGATGAGCTGCGGGGCAACGCAGGAGATTGAGACCCTTCTGGTGTTCTAGTCTGATGAGTGCGCTTAGTCCGGGTTAATGGGCACACTTGGACCGGCAGTGTATTTTTCGGCAATTTTTCTCGAGCAGTTCGAAGTTTTCCTCTTTGGATAACGGCGTTGAATTTGCCCGCTTCCTACTAATGGTTCTGGCTGCTACACAAATATTTTGTCGAATTTCACACTTTTTAAGCTAAATTCTTTTCAACAGTAACCCCTTACCTCTGGTGGGGGGAAGCTACTGAGAATTTATTATCACTTAACCGGTCCCTGCTCGGGCGCCAGTTATCAATTTTAATTAAATTGAACTTAAAAAAATATTCTTTAGAGACTACGTCTCTCTTTATTGAAGTCGCTTAATACTATGAGATACATTTTTGTTCTGTGGGTTATTTATAAGGAAGAAATGCATGGGTTGCATTTCTTAGCTATCATATCTGTTGGGAGGAATTATCTTTATGCCGCGGCATATTACAGTTTGATATCTTCTACTGAAATAACATTTGTGGCATCTTAGCTTATCTGTTGTATATGTGGGAGGAATTATCTGTATGCCGTAGCATATTGCAATTCGATATCTCGTGCTGAAATAACATTGGTTGTATCTTAACTTATCTGTTGTGTATGTGAGAGGAATGCCGTAGCATTTTACAATGTGCTGACTTAACATTAGTTGTATCTTAACTATACCGTAAGAGACCTGAGTTCCAGCTGATTGTTTGTCCAATTGTCAAACCATTTTCCGTTTCTATAACCGATTTCTGCAGTAAAGTTTTTGTAATCGACTTAAGAGAGCCTTTATTATAAGGATTGCTGGAAATTATTACAAATCGCTATTGAATCTGCCTATCGCAGAGGTGCCAAAATAAAGGGTGCCAACTACTGTATCCATTATGCACAACCAATTTGCAAAATGTACGTTGGGATTTGAATCACTGACTTTTCAGATGGCAGCAATTATCACATCATTATCGACCATTTTCTCAAATACAGTCGCCCTTTTGTCTGTAAAAAATTGGTTGTTCATTTTCAGATTAAAAAGTATCGTTTTATTGCCAAGAAACAAGCTGTATTCTTATTTAAATGAATAAATGGCGACTGTGTACCTCATTGGATTTATTTATTAAAATTCACTTTTAATGTTCAAATAATCCGATTCCTTTTAAGCAACTCTCTGGTAGATGAAAGCTATAAAAAGGCGACGTAAATTTAAAAGAGTATAAATTTAAACGCACCATCACAAATCGACCATTAAGCCCTTGTATGTTAATAAAACAAAAACTAATAGAAATCCAAATCACTTATTAAATTAACAGAACAATTGAATAACAATAAAGATGCGCTCGTAAAAAACTCACTCGACAAGGCAAAGTTTCACAACAGAAGCCTAACTTTATATGACCAACAGAAAGTTATATGTATACAAAATCAAAAATTTTAAACGGTTACCGCCCTCTGCGTGTGGTCCTCATTTAGAGATGACACGCATTCAGAACATTGTCAGTCAACTATAATATTCCACTTGCCATATAGAACACTATATAGCCTTTGTGTTCGTTTAATTAAATTAATACACCCGATTAGAAATGCTTGCGGCAGAGATGAAAGCGGAACACACTTCTTTACTAAATGCACTGAATTATCGGTTCGTGGGACGATCTACACAGTGTCCCATCGATAGCAAAGTGAAAAAGTGGAAACACCAAGGCAAGATCTTGGTGCACACAAGCTGGCGCTTTTAACACATTTGTAGATATTGATTTCTATTTGATTTAGGAATTAATTCTTCCAGTTGTGCCGTTTACTCGGGCCGACTTTAGGGCTGACCGACATTCACTTGTATATAATTTTGTTAAACGAATTTTCAAATCAACTGATAGTGATTTGATTTTAATTGAATTGATATTCAAATTTGGCCGATAAGGCGGCTTAATTGATTTTTTGAAAAATTAAAAATGTCTTCAGGGATGGGGCTACTGTTTTATAGGCAGATAAGCGTGAGACTGGAAACAAATATAAGTAGTGCAAGGAGCTATCGGATGGTCTGATATATTTTTGCTGTCAACAGTCAATTGTATTCGTTGGCATTAGGAGGCTATTATGCCTATAGCTATGATATCGATGATAAGGGGCCATTAAACTCAGGTTGGGGAATTAAATAGATGTTGCTGCCCTCAATGAGCATTCTGGGTTTGAAAGCTGCATTTGAGTGGTTACAATCGTACATCAAATATCTAAAAGGCCACCGATTAATAAGTGACAGGCAATACGGATTTCGGAGCCGTCGTTCCACTGGAGACCTGTTAAGCTACGTAACGCACTTATGGACGCAAGCAATTGAACAACACGGCGAATCCAGAGCCGTAGCCTTGGACATATCAAAGGCATTTGACCGAGTCTGGCATAGAGCCCTATTAGGCAAGTTGGCGTCTTATGGATTACCACAATAACTCTGCGGATGGATGCAAAATTGTCTTTTTGGAAGATCGAGGCATGGCAGCTATTGGTCTGATAGGGAGGAATGAAACGAAGTGAAACTTTTAATATTTTGTTTCGTTAGGCCTTCCGCCAACGGCTCGTAACGTCATGAATTTGCCGTGCTGCTACGATAACGATACGCATATTAAACAGCACACGACGCAAATTCCAATCGTCAAAATACAAAGCGTAAAGATGTCGCCTGGCATTTTTATTTTTATGGTTTTTTTTTCGGTGGTTTGGTCATGTTAAACGCATGTCCCCGACCAGGATTCCACGACGTGCTATGGAATCCGTACCATCGGGTAGGGGTCCTCTAGGTAGACCCAGAATGAGATGGTTAGATCAAGTCCATAATCTCTCCTATACCCGTATCATGGGGATTGCCCTTGATGATTTAAAGTCGATGGTGGAGGATCGAGAGCTATGGAGGGTCCACTTGAGCAACCTACACCCGCGACCCACTTAATGGACAAGCGGACCAATGAAAATGATAAAATACGTAGGTCGTAGGTATTGAAAAATGTAAACAAACTCCAAGCGTACTCGTACAAAGACGATAAGCTGCCGACACTGCTTGACGATAGTCGTCATGTAGCATGCATGCTGCGACGATTACGCGTATAGTAGACGAGTCGTATGCGGTTCTCCATTTAAATACAAGTGTGCGACAACAAATCGTATGCCTCTCATACATTGCACCGCATATGCTACGATGACGATACGAGCCGTATGATGAAGGCATTAGGCTTGATAATGATACGAGACATGTGATATAACCATTCCGAAATTACTCAATGTTCTTATACGACGTTGTTTTAAGACGTTAACAAATTTAAAATGAATTAAACTATATTACGCAATTACCACAAAGTTTGTCAAACAGCTTGGGCCGTGTTTGTACGTCTACTCCTTTTAAAATGGCAAACCAAAATTATCACAAATCAGCTGCAAGGTTTCAAGTTGTTTGTCATTGAAAAACGTGCTGGCAATTCATAAAACAAACCTGAACAAAATATACCCTCCAAATACTTAACAAACTTAACAAACACAAACAATTAGAATAGTGTATAGTAGTCAGTAAATTAAAACATTAACAGAAATAGTTAAACTGAAACAATTTACGTGGGGAGGGTTTCCATTATGCGCACTGCTGCCGCCACCCTGCAGCGCTCCTGATGCTAGTGGTCAATGTAGTATTTGAGTATATTTTTGTTCTTTGATTACCGCCAAAGTAGAAAGCCATTTTTTATTACATATAAATAAGTTTTACTCAAAAAAATTGTTATTGCGCAATGCGCATAATAGAAAACTTCACCCGTTTATTTAAAAACAATTTTTTACAATATTTAAGCCCCTGTAAGGGACACACAAATATTTTTTGACAACTGATCAGTGCAAAAAAAAAACTCAAAATGCTCCTAAAGATACGGTTTTCGGATACACTAAGCTACACCATTTTTAATGTTATGTAAGGCAAAATGCAACAAAAAATATAAGTAAGAAATTTCATTTAATATCTTTTTGCATTTATTTATTTATATTTATAGATCACGTATTGAAATTGAATATATAGGTAGGTAATCACTTCAAAACTGAAACATAATTAATATAGACACCACTGAAGGTGTTAACAAAGAAACCCCTCAAAGTTAATATGTACTAAATATAAGCTATTACAACTTATAAATTTCTTCATCTGAACAATTTGTAAGGTGATATTTTCTTCACGTCGATTTGAGTCCGCAGTAATTTTCCAAACAATTTCAAACAAAAAACAAAATAATAGCGTGCAACGCACAATGTTCATGTTTACGGTAATTTTTGTTAATTAATTCCAGTTTCAAACCCAAACAACTAATGAGCATTTAACGCGCCACATCGCTGTTGCATGCAACGATCAAAACAAAACGGACGCGATCAGATGTCAGCGCTGGTGGTCCGTGCTCCAAACCTCCATTTGCTTCCATTCATCGGCTTTGTGCTGCGCGGCCACAAAGATCTCTTTTTCGTAATCACAAAGGTGATATTTTGATTGGACGCTTTGGGGGGAATTTAACGTGCCATTGACGGTTTGGGGGGCCGACTCTTTCAGGCACTAAGTAAGAGTTTAACGGCGAACGTTTGGATATGATTAATGGATTGTGGCTGATTGAACGCGATATCGAATCGTGTTGTATCGATCTAATTAGTTGCAATTATATTCGATGTGAATTGACTTGACTTGACACTGATGAAGATATTGAATAAAGGAATAGTTTGAAGTGGAAACAACAAAACGAAGTGAAAGGGTATTCGGCGAAAAGTGTATATAGCTTTGGCTAAATGGTATATTATAGAATTTACATTTACTAATTAAATTTGGGTGTTGGCTGTATCGCGTATTTGCTTTTAATATTCTTATATGATTATTATTTTATTTGATTTATTGTTTTTTTTTTTTTCAGAAACAAACAGTTATGGATATAAATTATAAATATGCTTTGGCGGTAGCTTAAACTAAGAGACGGTAACTGACTAGGGAGTGATAGATCTGAGCATCATTTGTCTTCTTTAATTTAAACCTTGCCTTAAAAAAAATGTTATTTTATTTTATTTACATTTGCATGCTTAGGCGCCACACCGACCCTTAAATTCAATGGTAACGTAACACTTCGGACTGCATTATCTTCCTACCTGGTACTTTTGCTGACCACTCACACTATTGAACCCATAAAAGGAAAATGTGTATTCATCTGCACATATTACTTTAAGAAGAATTATATATAGGTTAGGTATACTGTATATACATACCTCAACTAAAAACCACAAATATTACTGTACATAAAAACATCCTACTGTCTAAGTTGATAGGCGTTCTAAATTTCTAAGGGGTCATAACTTTTTAGAAACTCATACAATGAAATTGAATCTCAGGATTCAGGGATGACAACATATTTAGAGACTTTGGTAATCATTCAATAAACCCACGAGTATCTGCGAACTCCGAGTATCTATCAGCCCATGTTAGTGTCACCTAAAAGAACTAAAACTACATCCAAGACATTCAAGAACTTTTTGATGGCTTACTAATTAATCATTATAGGTGAGGTGAGTCCACAAGGATGAGTAGGGTTTACCGAGCATCATCAACCCGGAGATTTAAATGAATGCCTTTATCGGAAATATTTTTACTTTTAGATTATACATACATTACATACGTTCATAAACTTCACATATCATAATATTGATATGTGGATGCTTCAAAAACTCGGACAAGTTTCGTACCGATTGAGCTCAAATTTTTAGAGAATCTTTGATATTGGCTCGATATCGTTGTTGTGATGGTTTGTTCAAACTTAGACAAACGGGCGTGGTACTGCCCATATAATAAAAAACATTAACATTACACATCTCTATAGACAATACGATTTCTGGAAAAACAAAAAATGTTGTATTCCACAGAGCATTACAATAAAAACTGTTTAGGTATCACTGATTTAAATAAATTTAAAATTAATTTTTTATTTTGAAATACGAAGTGTTCCAGGGCTTCGCTAGTCTGTTATAAAATTACTAAACACGTTCAGGCTTGCCAGATTCTGCGATATATCGCAAAACGTGCGCTTTTTTTTTTCTATTTTGCGGTACCTCAATTTTTTTGCGAAAACTTGCTATATTTTGTTTCATTAAACAATACAACCAAAACCTAAAGTGGAATAACATCAGAAAAATGCCTACCATTTGAAATTACTGAATAAACCATTATTACATTGATTTGAGTTCAAATTTTCAATAAAAATATCGAATGCATTCGCCGAATAAAATTTTTTAGAATCAAGTTACTTTGAGTGATCTCTTCTTCCAGCAACTAATGTTATAGGTGGTGGAAAGTGTTTTATACATGAACGCAATTGAAACGAAAGCCATTCTAATGCTAAATTAAATCCATATATGAACATTAAGGTGCATTGAAACGAAAAAAAAATATGAATAGCGACAAAACAGATTTGTCCAATGCTGGATCTAAAACAATCCAAGGTTTCAATTTCTTAGCACTACAGTTGTAGTGCCATCACTGGACAGTGTCTTATAACTATAAGTAATCACCCAAAAAGGCTTGGCGTATTTTGAAAGTATTTTCATAGAAGGATGAAAAGGAGACAATTCTCAACTTTATCTGTACTTAACGGGCTCTCTCAAAAACGTAAACTTAATCCACTAAACACAGCTATTCGATTAGATGTCTCTTACGCTTCATTCAATCAAACGAGTACAGAGTAAAACAAGTTCCAATGTGACACCATAAGGAACCTAATAAGGGCCTAATGATTAGGTAATACTACTTTTTGCTGACAGCTTTAGGTTAAGCTGTTAACCAAAATAAAAATAAAAAACTAAATTAACAGATAGTACTTTTTTTGTTGTTTCCTTCTACGCATTTTGCGGTTTTTGCGATTAATTTTTTTGTAATTTTGCGGTTTTTTGCGAAAAATAAAATAAAAATTGCGGTATAGGCTTATAAAAATCTGGCAAGCCTGAACACGTTACCTATATAATAAAATTATGAATAAAATGGCTACAAAAGCTAGAATAATAATGCGATGTACGGTGAAAACTACAAGCACTCGTAAGGTACTCTTAATGGTTAAAAATTAAGAGTTAAAAATATATCCCTGCAATTACTTTCAGTAAGATAGCAGTAAGAAAGATGAGATCAATGCTGAGACCAAACCAATACAATAGTAGATAATACATATACATTGCTAATGCTTGTGCAATATTTTCTTTTTATTAAAAAATATAAACAGGAAATTTAAAATCGTCGAGACATTATAAAGCAATTAGAATCGTATACTTTAGAGAAAATACATTCAGCTGCTGTATGCAACTGTCCATGTCCACCCCTAAGATCATTTGCCATTAGATGCAACCCCTAATTTGTTAGGATGAACACTGCAACCGCAACCATTGGCAAAACAAACTCTTGCGGTTGAATAGCATCAGAAATCCTTTTTTTATTAATTTACCCCGTATGTCTAAAGTGATTCCATCCCGAGAAACCCCTTTTCCTCCCTATTTGTTTGGAAAACAAAAGACAACAGCTTGGATAAAGTGATACACCATTATAAACGACAATGAAGTCATTCTTCCAAAAATTACCAGAGAATCCTATTGGATCACACACACGTCAGACGTCAGATGGTGCGTGAAGAGCAAGAGCGGAACACCCAAATCGATCGAGGACAATCCCTTCGCAGCACACCTCTTATGGTAGCATTTTTTCATTTTTTGTTTCATAAAAAGGTAATTTCGTGGTGATTCCGATGATGAATCGGTCCCCGTGGCCATTAGTCGACGATTATAAACAAATTTCCGCGCAGGAAATGGAAAATGAGCCTTTTGTTGCCTTTTGTTGTTCGGGAATTGAGCGATAAATATTATTTGTTGATGACTGAAACCAATAAGCGAATGAAGTTGGTCTTGGTCTTGGTCTGATGTGGAACGCAATATCAACGAAATTGGTTAACAAATAGGAGAATAGTGAAGTCTTGATGGATTAATTTGGGTTTTTCGGTTATTTTCCTTTCGATATCGTGTGCATGATCTATGTTTGGGAAATTGTACAAGAGTAAAGTAGCTCCCATTGGGTAGGGTATTAATATTTCTTTTAGGCAGACATTCAATATGGGGGTGGTGATGGTGGTGGTGGTCTCAATTACTGTCGAACACGTTAGTTCGATTAGATCTTACACTATAGTGGCCAGGCCACAAGCCGGGTGCCCATTAAGTGGAATAAAAGTTTCGCTTAATTTGTAATTAATCGCTTTTGATTATCCTTTGGGGATGGTGAATAGCGGTAATGGTATTTTTCGGATATTGGTTTGTTTTGTTTCGTTTTGGTGTTGGGGTGCATATGTTTGGTCGGCGAAAGTGGTTTTTCATATAGACTGGCGCTGTAATTGATATTGAAACAGTCTGTCGGTTATTGAATGTAATAATAAAGCGATGTCAATGTATAGTTATTAAGTACTATTTTAATGTTTTAATGTAAAACTAAGTTTTTTTTTCTTTTAAATGGCAAAAAAACTCACTTGCATTTTTTATTAACTTTCTCGTATACGTTGTAAGAGAAAGATATTGTTTTATAATTATTAATTATTTTGATTTAATGTTGTATTTTTTTATTCGCAAACTCACTTGGTCTTATGGCTGAGGGGACATAGAAAACTGAGACTCTTCGCAACGGTTGGGAAAATACGATGCGAGCGGAGCTTTGTTTCATTGGCATATTTGTTGTATTGAATAAATTCGCTGGTATGTACAGTGTTGCCATATTCTTTGCTCTATTTTGTATAAATTTATTTGAGGGAATATGGGCACATGCATTATCACAACATAAAAATTAAGGCTTCATCGCCCTATTATTTAGAAAAAGCACGACCGTCAGTTGGAACATTTTTGTTTATGGTATAGAGTTTTTTTTTAAATACTTCTCCCGGGAAAGGCAAACCTATAACGCTTCATCAGCGCCCCGAGATGCTTGCAGATGTATGTTAGTTCTGCACTTAAATTGCTGCAAATTGTAATCTTCTGGAAATATATCCCAAGGAAGCGAGTTCCAAAGTTTGCTTGTCCTGTAACAGAAGGAGTTTTTGAAAGATGATGTCCTCGCGGTTGTCAAGTGTACCTTATGGTCATGAGCATTAGCAGCCTGTCTTGTGGGGCGCCCAAAAGTTGCATTTCGAGGTATAATATCTTTGAGTTCCTCGGAACATCTACCATGGAAGTACCTATAGAACAAGCAAAGGTCAGCGACTTTTTTTCTGTGCACCAACGGTTGTAGATTCGAGGTGAGTGTAGTGTCTCCAATAAGTCGAACTCGTCTCTGTATG
Organism: Cheilosia soror; assembly: GCA_949372485.1. Classification (NCBI taxonomy): domain Eukaryota; kingdom Metazoa; phylum Arthropoda; class Insecta; order Diptera; family Syrphidae; genus Cheilosia; species Cheilosia soror. The sequence goes on along the minus strand of OX443562.1, from coordinate 112,622,505 downwards.
CTGTCAAGTAGGTTCAGTGAATATTTTGTGGCCGAGTGTGGCCGAATATTTCCAGGCCTGGTGTAACCTGTGCTTTGTAGAGAAGGAGAAGTTGCTTGGGGCTAAAGTACCTATTTGCTCTAAATATAGGTAGCTCAATTTAGCGGATGCCGATCTTGCGATATAGGATATGTGGTCCTGCCATGTGATTCCTGAATTGACTGTGACTCCTAGAAGGTGCATTGAGTCCTTGGGATGGATTGGATGGTCATCCATTTGGATCTGAGGAACTGTTGATGCATTTTTCCTGGAAATTGTTGGAAGCTGTGTCTTGTTTGCATTAAATACAACCAAGTTGTCTTTTCCCCACTTCAAGATTTTGTCCAGATCACCATTTAGAGAACTAATTTGTTCACATCTCTGACTGTGTGATGTAGCCGCATTCACAGGCCCACTGTTCGAGATAGAGGATATAAGAGTGCTGTCATCAGCAAAGCTGTAGATATTATTATTGGTCGATCCAAGCAAATCGTTGATGTGGAGAAGAAATAGAGTTGGGGAAAGAATAGATCCTTGGGGCACTCCTGCATTTATAGCAAACGAATTAGATGATACACCATCTACCACAACTTGGATCGATCTTCCCAGAAGAAAATTTTGCATCCATCCGCAGAGTTGTTGTGGTAATCCATAAGACGCTAACTTGCCGAATAGAGCAAGCACGCCAGACTCGATCAAATGCCTTTAATATGTCAAAGGCTATATGGCTCTGGATTCGAAGCGTCGTGTTGTTCAATTGCTTGCGTCCATAAGTGCGTTCCGTAGCTTAACAGGTCTCCAGTGAAACGACAGCTCCGAAATCCGTATTGCCTGTCACTTATTAATCGGTGGCCTTCTAGATATTTGATTATTTCGACATTTATTGCCTTTTCCATTACTTTTGAGAGCATTGAAAGTAACGCTATTGGACGATAGTTTTGTGGCAGACATTTCCTCCCTTTCTTTGGAATAGGTTGAATGCGAGCGGTTTTCCAGCAAGAAGGAAACTTCTTCTGGGAGTACGACATGCTAAACAGCTTACATAGTACAGGTGCAAGTTCTGGAGCACAGCTCTTGAGTACTATAGCCGGAATTCCGTCTGGTCTGGGTTGTCTTATTGCAATCCAGTTCCTTAAGGATATGCGTTGAATTATTCGAGGCCGAAATTTCACTTCTGTCATCGATGTTTGCACCCTCGGGATATTTGGTGGCTCTAGTTGTGCAGATTCTAGGGTGGAGTTCAGTGAAAACATGCTAGCGAAAAGGTCTGCCTTTTCTTTAGGAGTTGTTGCTAGCGTGCCATCTTCTTTTACTAGAGGTGGAAAGGAAGAGCAACTAAAGTTAGAACTGATTGTCTTTGCCATGGACCAGAATGCGCGTGAGCCGTTAGGACATCCAATTACTTTGTTAGTGACTCTTTCGTTGTAAGTTGTCTTCGCCGATTCAAAGCCTTGTTTTTCGTTGCGGTAATTCGCTTGCATTCTTTGTTAAACCAGGGTTTATTTGAAGCTGGATTTTTGATGCAATGTGGAATATAAAGCTCCATACCGAGTCAAATCGTTTCGGTTACGGCTTTTGCGCACATATTGACATCGGTATCTCTAAAGCACATATCAGCCCATGGCAACGAACCGAAGAAATTACGCAGCTCGTCCCAGTTTGATTTACTATAATTCCAAATCAGACGATGGCGATCCTGGTTCGCTCCTATTGGTGTCGGTAAAGAGAGGATAGCAGATATTAGAGCATGATCCGAATTCCCTAAGGGAGCAGATATTTTTATTTTATATAATTATCTGGCTCGGTTGTGAGAAACAGATCTAAAGTGTTCCCGTAATTCGATGGATTGTCAGGAATTCGCGTTGGTTCATCAACGAGCTGAGTTAGATTGCAGCTAATGGCGAAGTCTTCAGCTTGTTTCCCTGCATCGTCCGTTCTGTTAGAATATCGTAGCCAGTCCATGTTATGGGCATTGAAGTCACCAAATATAATAACTTCAGCCGTTGGAGGATGAATTTGTATCCAGTCTACCTTTTCGGATAAATGACGAAATAATTTAGATGGTTCGTTATCGTTTGGCGAGCGGTACAGGCAGCAAAAGAATTTAGGACAACTTTGTAGGACGACCTTTAGCCATATTAAGTCGAGATCCGCAGGTTCCATCTCTTCTTTTCTTTCACACGCCAGATCTGTTCGGGCAAACACACATAGCCCCCCTTATATCGAAAACGAGGAAGTAGTTTGTATCCTGGACAGCGAAGATATGTGTAGTCAGTGTTTGAGTTTATTTGAGTCTCGGTTAAGACTAGGACGTCTGGCTTTTTTTCTTGTAGATGCTGGTGCACGCAGCTGACGTTGACATTGTTGAATCCTAGACCTCGAATGTTGCAGAAATCTGTTGCTAGCTTTCTTCTGTTAGTGACCTTGTTTTGTCTATTTTGTCTTTGTGTTCTTTGTTGTCTGTCGTCTTGCAAGTCCTGTTAGTGAATATTTGCATGTTGAACCCCCTGAGATAGTCCCCCCGGAGATCCGAATGGGAGACTAGTTTACTTTCGGAATTCTTTATCTCAGGAAGTTGCATCATGGCTTTTGTGTCCCAGCCGTTTTGCACCGGCCCATCTGCCAAACTCCGAAACGTAGTCAAGACTACTTCACGGAGCCTATAGCCTATATCTCACCGGGTAATATTATATTTTCAATGGGTACTTAATGGGTTAAGGAAAGTTTTATATTATTCAAACGGAATTTAAATGACCATTTAAATTTCCATTGATAACAAAATTTACATGAAGTAAGTTCAAATTGTTATGAGTAGAATTAACTTTAGTTTTGTCAAAATACTTATGCCGACCAGTGTATTATTTGAAATTTATAGGTATTCCTATTGACTAATTTATTGATACATATATTGATATATGTATATTACATTATTGTTAGATACCTATTATTTATTATTAGTTTTGTCTCAATAATAATATTTTTCTAACCCCTCATACATAGGTAAATCTACTACATTTGCTTATATATAGTACAAAAATAATTAAATTATGTAGGGTAGGGTGGGGTACTTTCGACGATGGGGTACTTTCGACTTTCGCAATTACAGAAAGGCGGAAAAAAAAATCATGCAAATCGAATAAATATGGGTTCTTGAGTTATGGATGGACCAACAGACAGACATTGCCTTTTATATAGTAGTATATGGACTCCAATAAAAACCATGATTTCAGCAGTACGTTATACTCTAATAAAATGTTTTACTGATTGATTTTTATTACGATTCTTGTGTCTTCTAAATTAATGTCGAAAGTCCCCCACCCGGATGACGATTGTACCCCACCATGGGTCAGAATCGTCTTTTTAAGGCAGTTTTAAATTTTCTATTTTTAAAATTATTTGGGTGAAGTTAACTTTTAAGAAATTAAGGATTTTTGTAGTAAAATAATCATAGCTTTCAATAAAAAAACAATTATTCAAATATATATTTTGGAAAAAAAATAATTGAAGTCTGCCGAAAAAAGTGTTGAATCTGCCCCACCCTACCCTATACTATTCAACGTGATTTTAAATTTGCCCACATTGTATCAAAACATCGTTGAGTGCGAACAAAAACTACAAGAGGACCTGATCACGATAAGTACCTGGTTAATGTCAAATAAGCTTAAGTTAAACGTTAATAAGTCTAAATGTATTGTCTTCAAAAATAATTCGGTAGTCAGTCTATGTGTAGATAACACAATAATTGAACAAGTTCAAGAAATTAAGTACTTAGGTGTATTAATTGATGCTAAACTTAAATTTAACACTCATTTGAGCTATATATTGAAGAAAATCTCTAAAAAGATATATTTTCTTAGGAGAATACGAAATAAAATTTCAATAATTTGTGCAATTAATATATATAATGTGATGATCAAACCTCATTTTGAGTACTGTTCTACGGTGTTATATTTATGTAGTGATTTTATGTTATCTAAGTTACAACGACTGCAAAACAAAGCTATGAGAACTATCCTAAAATGCAATAGATTTATATCGATATCGCTAATGTTAAATATGTTAAAATGGATGAGTATTAAGCAAAGAATTCTGTTAAATGTTTTGTGTTTCATATTTAAAATTAAATAAGTACGACATGTTACCTAGCTATCTAAGAAAATACTTAAGATATGTAAGCGAAGCACAACCATACGAACTACGAAATAGAGATGATTTTAGATTACCAAACTATCTTGTAAACTTGAGTCAAAATAGTATTGTATATAAGGGCTGTCAGCTATTTAATACGTTACCACTTGAAATTAAAATGGAAAGTAACTTTATTATATTTAAAAGAAAAGCCATACATTTTATTAAACAAAAATTTCCATATAATAATCAACTATAATTCCAAATTTTATAAATTTATTTTGTAATGAAGTATGAATAGCAGAATCTGCTAAATAAATAAATGAAATGAAATGAAATGAAATGAACCCATTTTTTAATGTAAATCGGCTCTCACATTGCGGCAACATTCAATAAACAACTGCCAATAGGAAACATGCAAAATTATCGCTCACAATTATTTTACTTTGAATTAAATTAGAGGTCTCACATCAAAGCAACTCGAAATATCGCTCGAAAGAAATATGTTGCTGATTGCTTATTGGCAGTTGCTAGAATAACTATAGTTGCTTATTGCTTGTTGCATCAATCTAAGAGCCGCCTTAAATCCAAAAATCATTTGCCTAAATCGAAAGAAAATAAAAATTCTTTATGTTAACTACATATTGTCGAATTCCCTTCTTTCTTAATTCCCTTACTCTTCGATTATTATTTCGAAAATTTGACTTGACAAATACGCATATTAATAGACAAATACAGAGAACCTACCAAACGGAAAGTGTTTTTGTTAATTAAGCTTAGTTAGGATATAATTGAAAACAAGCTGGAGATGTGCATGTAAGTATTATTAGGCGCCAGAGACAGGAAGAATGACATCAGGGAATCAGTCTAGATGAAATTTAATATCCTACAGACCAGCTAAAATGACAAAACCTATGAAATTCCAGAGGATACGACAGCGACAGCAACGGTATGCCCGAAGCTTAAAAAAAAGTTGGCCATCAAGGCTCCTTGAAATTGACGCAGTGAAGAAAAGCAGACTTGACTTCCAAGACACGGTGGAAAATTCACCCCCAAATGGAAATCCGTAGGACGCCAGCTGTAGAATTATTGCCACATAGGAAGGTGTTAGCGAAATAGAAGAAGGTTGAACAGTAGCTTTGTTAGCAGACATAGTTTTTATGGAAGGTATTGATTCCAGTTTGTACCTTTACTTTCATTTTGCGGCTCTTGTCTTGCACCTACGCACTTTTGAGCTATGCTAAAGTAGCCCAACTTTTCCATTTTCATCTTATTTCATTAGTTGAAGCCGAATAAAACTGCCTGAATCCAAATTCTGTATATACCTCTACTAAGTGCGTAAGTCATGGTCCGAAACGGAAACACATTAACACCAATAAAACGCAATAAACCTAGACTTGACTACCAAAATAAAAGCCACTTTATGGCTACTCACTACCTCATCTGAGCATCAAGGATGGGACAAACTTCGGCAATTGATGAAACGATTTCGACTTGATAGTCCCACGATCCAGTTAGCCATACTTGGTCATTTCAAACTTTGATAACATACAAAGAGTCATGCTAAGACCTCATAAACAATAAACAATCCATTAAAATATTTTGTCGCCACACTAATTTGTTGGCTCACGAGGTTGTCCTAAAGTCACACATTTAAAATTGGTATAGATACTTATGTTTACGGTTTAAATATTGTCGATGCTAATACAATCGATCCATCAATTTGGGACATGCGTGCCCAATCAAGTAATTGAATTAGCATCCCGTGCTTAAAATATAAGCCCTCTTGTCTGCTTACGATTACGAGTATACATGACGAGATGAGATATATTTTGGGAATGTTTATCAGCAGAAAACTTATCCAAATTAATTTTCGAAAATTGTAGCCATTAGCACGTTGCCTAATCAAAATTATTAGATTGATCCATGATCGTCCAATCATCGTCATTGGGGTAGAATCACATGCTATTGGTGATAATAGTACCACATCACGGCCGGAATAAGATGCTTTTAGGCCACTAATCAACTTGATTAGTGTTTTTGTTTTTTGTGTTAAAGTGGTGCGCTCTAATCGTGCTAAACAAACACAATCACGGCGAACTATGCTTTTGCAAGAACGAGTAAGGACGGCAAGCCGCCATTTAAATCGAGTGACTCTGCTGGCGTACTAGCCAACTGCACCTCATTAGTTCAATTGCGGCGAAGACCAGCCAAAGAGGAATCATCTCCCAGAACTGCTGACCAATGGGACGAGGAATGGATATACGATATACCGCATCGGATGCCCACACTAACGATACTAATGACTTTTGCCAACAGCGCCCATGGCGGCCGATCTCCATCGCGACCACATGGGGATTCCAGTTACATGATTGGCTGCAACAAGCCCACGATCAGATGAGGATCGGCGCGAGATCAAAGAATCTCCGTCGCGGCGGTGTGGTGGGTCTGCTTCGGCTGTCCATTAGGTTTGCTCGCTGTGCACATGGTTCCATGGAAGGTGGGTATACCACCAGTTTCGGAGGTGGAAGAGTCAGGCCCAACTAATTAAGTTGATTGGTGCGCGAATGCTTTCACATTCCATCGAAGCTCACCATAATTAGGTGTCCAGAGTTCGAAGTGTCCCCACGATAGCCATCTCCATATGCATCGCTCCGTGCCACACAGAAGTGCTAATTGATACCACAAATGATAGTGCCGGCTGAGTCACTATGCGGTACACTATAGCCCCCTCGTATGGTTTCATTATTCCCCAGGTGATAATTAAAAGCGTTTTCTTGTCGTTTCTTTATCCTACGTATTTTCCTCAATTGCGGAGAGTTATGAGATGGGAATTAGCGGGTTTTATTAATTAATGCCACATGCTTATATTGGGTTTTACCCGGGCTCTCATCCCACCCCAACCAATTGATTCAATCAATTTGAATTAAGCTACGAGTCCCACTAATGGCGGTACTAATTTGTGGTTTTCTCTTTTATTAGCATGCGCGTTGGGTTATTGAAACCTGTCATTGTATGGCGTACAGGTGCTTGGCGTTAATAGGTAATTGAATTTGCAATTTATAAGCTATTACGCTGTCGGGTGTCAATCATGGAAAATTTATTTCCTTCCGCATGCAGCTAAGATGAAGTTATCGAGCAGAGGCTGTATAAGTTATGTATTACCTTTCTTGGTTATATTACATTATGTACGTCATTATTTATTTATCTACATTGTAAAATTCAATATTTGAACAAATGAACAATTTAATAAAATGTTGCACAACAACCGCTTTTATGGTATAGGACTTAGTAGCACCCGAAGGATGTTTACGATTGCAATGGTCATAGAAAGTGATGAGAAAACACTTGAAAGCTGAAAATTAAATATGTAGGGGAACCCGGGGCGGAACGGCGCAGTTTTGCCTTAACATCGTATATTTACTGCAAATTTAGGTATTCAAAATTAATTTATCTTTTAATAAATGACTTTAACTTTTATTTGTAAATATATCTATATTGTTTTCAGTTTTATATGTTTTTTATAATGAAAAAAAAAAAAATGCAACCTTTTCTTCTCGTTCTGCCCTGGTATATGAGGTAGAATTGGATATGCTTTACTCTTTGCAAAGTGACTGATAATGATTGTTTAGCTAAAAAAAAAATCACAAAGCGACGCGTCCGACATATTTTTCTTTCGGGAGATCACACTGAGATATAAATCAACTTTTTGTCAAGTTTGAATGACAGCAAAACACGTTATTGACAATCACAGTACACATATAAAAGGTAATAGGTCTATTCGCGTACTTTTCCGAGCAAGGCAGTAGAAATCTGTCAATTTCGAAAATTTGAGCGCAATTCTCTCAGAGAGCGGAAAATGTACTCAAAAGTACGTGTATACACTTCGAGCTACCTCGAGCCATTTCCAGCTTAATAATAATTTGTACAAAACAAAATTATTTCAAACTGCAGCGAAAATTCTAAATTTTAATTAAATTGATATAATTTTGTATTCTATCAATATCTGTACAACTCATAACCGAGCAACCGCTGGAAAATATTTTTTTTTTATTTGGCCTATCTGCAGGCCCGGCCCCAGCCAAACTAGCGCCCTGTGCAAGATTTACAGAAAGCGCCCTTTTTTCTTATATGCACACATGCATACATAAGTCTTTTTCACATCACTCAGGAAGACTTACAATTCATTTTTTTTATTGAGGTATCTAATCTTGGCTTTGTATGGGAGTGGGAGGTAACCAAACTACTTTACCGATATTGAGCATTTTCAATACCAACCTGACGACCGTAAAAATAAGTCATCTCACAAAATTTCATTCGCCTACGTCGATTTGTTTGGACGCCATCGTGTTTTCAACAGAAAGAGTGACAGACGGACATGGCAGTATTTATTCGGAATTTGATCCTGATCAAATCCGGTGACTCCTTCCTGACGTTACAAATGTATACAAAATGTATTAACTCATAAATGAACTTTAAAAAAATTAGATTCAAGCAATATTTGGTCTTCTTTTTATTTTTTTTTCTATTGCCACTTTTAATTTAAAAATGTATACTTATAGAAAAGAAATTACACGAAACATTTAAAAACAGTCAAACAAAATTCGTATCTAGCTAAAAAAAAAGCTGCCTGGATTTTAAAATGTTCCAGCTAAACGCATATTAATCCAGTCAGATCTGACTGGAAAGCAGTCAAAATGGCAACGCTGCTGAGAGTCTGAAGTGGAAGAGAAGAGAATACTTAATTTTCATAATTCATATGCAAAGCTACTTGTAAGAGAAATTTGTTACTCTTTTTCGTAGATGAGAAATCCCATTCCCATCCATATGTGCAGAATCAAAAACCTGCACGTTCTACACAAACAATTCCCTAGAATGAATTTTTTTGTTTGAAATATTTTCCTATGAAAATTTTGCGAGTGACTGTGCAAGAAATAAAACCTGCACATACGGGGTGGAACTTTTTTTGTTTTGAGATTTTTGAACTAGGTTTTTTTGTAAAATGTAAGAAATATACTTACACGAACTGGGTGGAATATTTTGAGATAAGATAGGTAAGATATGAGCTTGTATAGGTTTAGTGGGATTTTTTATTTTGCGATATTTTGAGTTAGATTCTCCCTGAAGTTGCAACATTGCAAGTAATGTGAGTTAATGTGCAAGAAATAATTGAGCACAGGTGTGGTGGATGTTGTTATTTTGAAATTTTTTTAACAAGCTTTTTGTTTAAAATGCAAATGACAGTTTTAGTTCGCGCAAGATAAAATTAATTTTTCTTAGGCTTACTGTTACTGTCCGCGTAGCTGCGCTTCATTTCTTAGTCGCACATGCGACTTTGCCGCTCCGTGGACAGAGCTTCGTTTGTTTATATGCAATCTGCAAGCAAGCGTACAACAAGCTGCAAATGACGAAAATCGTGCGTATGAAGCGCAGCTACGTGGACAGTAGGCTTAAGAAAAATTAATTTTATCTTGCAATGCGCCCCCAGAACTTGGCGCCCTGTGCATTTGCACATCTTGCACATATGGTTGGTCCGGCCCTGCCTATCTGTCAACTTTTTGCTTTTGACAATTTTATCAGTACATGCCCGTAGAAATTCCCTGAGCTGTTTCGAGCCAGGAGGGGAAATGTTCGTTACTCATTAGGTTCGTTCGGGTACTTTTTTGCAAATGTAAAATTATTAAAAATTTGCTAAGAAACTGTGCAAATGCCACGTACTGAGTAAATTGGAAAAAATGAGAGAGAAATCCATTTCCCCTCTTTTCATTTTTTCGTAATTTTCTACTCGCCGAATTTCGACTTACTGAAAAATGAAAACTGTCATCTAAGTGACATCTCAAAAGTTTGACAAACAAAACTCCATTTATTTTCGTCTTCAACGATGTCGGAGAGGAAGTTATAATTGAATGTTCCTAGAACATTATCAGCGCATTCAAAAAAGTAGGTTTAATAGGTATTTTAGCTTTTAAAAAATTCAAATCCAACTTATTTTGTAAATTTTGCCGTTAACGTTCATTTTACGAATGTCGAAATGACATTTCGTAAACTTTTCGTAAACTTCTCGATTTTTGAGATTTGACATTTTTCATTTTTCTATACTGAAAGTAGGTACACGAACGAACCTATTATTTTGCTAATTTTCTCTAATTTTTGATGAGAACGTGTATAGATTTTGTGCGGTTACGATCGATTGCTATCGATTGCGTTCGGTTTAAACCGCGTACGCGAATGAACCTAATATCTTCCGAGCAATCAGTTTCGTTTCGTTCTGCGCATCTGTCAAAAAGGCATGCTTTGCCATAGAGATACCAATGGGATCACATTGTCAGCCATGAAAATTTATACGCGCGCATATTATTTCTATACGTTTATTGTCAGGGTCACATAGGCCGCCATATTGCAGATGCGCAATATATTACCTTTAATATGTGTGTACTGTGATTGACAAAATCCCATTCCGCCCGGACCTTATTTCGCCCCGTGTTCCCCTACTACATGGCCTAGGAAAATACCTAGGTATAACTATAAATTCTTAGCAAGCCGAAATCGCGCATTTAGCTTATTTAACATTAATGGTTAAACATTTTATGAAGCCGAGTCTATACAAGCTTAAAAAATTTCCAATTTTAAACATACTGACTTTGGTGTCCCGCGGAGTCGTTATTTATGGTTGGGACAGGAATTAAGAAGCAAACTTAAATAAATAGTTGACGTAAAAATATGTCCACAAATTACCCTAGTAAAGCATCTTACAAGTATTCGTTTATGTCGGTTCTTGTTTTTAGAACAATTGAAAGGGAGTAGAAACGTTATGGTGTAGTTTTTGCTTAGCCGCGATTTGAACCTGAAACCTCTTCCTCAGTAGTCCAGCACACTAAATACTATGGTCCTCTGCGAAAATCAATAAAGTCTTAATATTTGGTACTGCGTATTCGTTCTATACCTTGACGCTCTAAACGCCTAAAGGTCAGTAAATAAATAAACTGACAAGTTAGTTATATACGAGTAATGGAGTTTTCGTCGTGTCTCATGTAAACTTGCCACCATATTCTGGCTTCGTTTCTGGCGCTAAGTCTTTGGATGGTGTTAAAGCTGATTTGGAGTCATCAATAAATGAGGTACCTACGTACTTTTATGCTTAACTGTCCGTGAATATATGGATGTTAGCGCCTGTCATACTTGAGTTGTAGTTTAGATTTGTACTTTCTGTAATGGTATGGAGCTCTGCCTAAAATAGGTATACACTCAAGTTTTTCCCAATCGGTTATCGGTCCATGATTGCCAGCTCCCATACCCGAGTCCATTTTCGATCCAGTCAGTGATCTTTGAAGATATCCCCCCTGTTTTACCACACATACGGCGGCATGGGCCCGCCAAAATTTATTCGTTAATCTTTTAATTTTTTTTTATAAGGCAGTTCCAAGTCCAACTTGTGTGCAAGTTTTCGGACCTCCTTTACGATATTCGACATGCATGCTCAAGATTGAGTTTAAAGTTAAAACGTCAAGATATTAAAAAAAAAACAAATTAGAAACCACTTCAAAAATAATCCTTTTTCTAACTTTTCGACTCGTAGAACTGCGTTGTGTTGTTGTTCTCTGGGTATATGGGAATGACAAATAAAGTCAGTGTTGGATTCATCATCCTGTCCTTGAGTAATGTTACCGAGCGACGAATACGCGCCAAACATGTGCAATCTTTTGTAACAGACGTTGATATTATTTAAGTCGGACCTCGATCTATACTGTATTCCTGATAATGGGGAGTTTACCTGGCCTATCTTTTGTAATGTGGTAATGTTTTTTTCATTTTGTGTACATTTATGTGACACGCTTTCATGACTCCAATGTCACTATGTCTTTGAACCGTTTTTGAAAATACACGTGGCAGTAACTGAAACAGTTTGGAATTTCTTTAGCTCCTTGCGATAATAAATTAATTGCCGTTCATAAGCAGATATACCTACTCTACACCCTGTTCTCACATAATAATGCAATTATATACTGCATATCTCATCTCTCATTTCAGACCTGCTTGAAACCATGCAAACCACACTAACAACCGCGAAGTTGTTCTCGAATTACTTCTTTTCCGAATGGATTATCTATTCAGTGCTACCTTCAATTATGCAAACCTATCGCATGTTCATTATTTTACCGCCACTGATCCAATTAGAGTCCCACATGCTACGGTATCCGTGACAGATAGGTACGACACTCTATACGTAAGCAGATCTACTGAGCCCCAAAATAATTGCAAAATATTTATCCAATAAGCAATTTAAATAATTAAAGCCCACAAGTACCGCATGCTGCATGTGGCACACATTTGGTGTGCCCCCAAATTCGATATACGACTCCGAGAGTACACACGTGCCCTCGCCGCATCTCTTATCCCATACTGCAATTAATTTAATTTCGGCGAAGCATGAATTTAACAACAAAAGCGAACCCCATATAAAAATAACTGAACAGATTATTTTCTCGTCGTTAATTCAGAACATTGTTATATCGATCGTCCCCGTGCTCATCCCAACGGCAACCAATCAAATTCAATTCGGCAGCCACAAAGTCGCTTGTTTGCACAACATAAAATGGAATTACATCGAATCCGGCTTTATGACAATACCCTGAGTATACAATGTGTTCCCCCATGGAGGAGTGAAATCCTAAAACAAATTCCATTTGGGTCCAACCGACCGAATGATTCGAAGGCGATAGCAGCAGCGTCAGCTTTATCCTCTGAAAAGTACCAGAGCATAGACAACCGAAAACCTGACGTGAATAAATAAGGACTCGACAACAGTCGCTCGACACCCAGGGATGATTTTTCGCATCATGACCTTCCAATCGCCGCCGCTTCCTAATGCGGATAAATGATCTGACAATTACGACCGGGGGAAACGTTTCGAGGTGTCAGTCATTTAGTTTTGTGGCCACCATTATCCTGGCAGATGAGCCTGTTGGTTTTGTGTACACAAAGTACATAAATACCTATGTGTTGTGTATATATGAGAACTTGTCAGTAGCGCATTTACAAACGGGTATGTTGACACATTTAGGGATATTTTATTGGCTGTGAAGCGAAAGGTCCTGTTTCCTGTATCTATAGTTGATGGATGTGCAGATACAGAGTATTCCTCTTCCTTAAGTTATGCTGCGGGGTCGTTTGGCCTGGAGTGATTTTTGGGGTGCGTGCGATTGCATGAAGGCATATTTTTGTGAGATTTGAATGTTTTTCTTCAAGTTACCAGCAAATTGTCAGCAGGCATCAAGGGTGATGGAAGGCAATAAAGTCTACGTTTGGAAGAAGTAGGTATAAGTGTAGAGCATTGTGTAAAATTTTAGTTAATTTGTTAAAAGGGGCAGATAAAATATGATGATTATTGGCGGGCATCGTCTTGCGAAATGTCAACAGCTGTAATAAGTTAGTTTAGATATTAAAATGAAACGAATAACTTCCTATATGCACAGTGCGACTTGGCGAGTGTTTGAACTTTCCGAACAGCCCATATGAACTCTAAGCACTACTCGATAGTAGTTATAAATTCGCGGATGTCCACCAAGCCACAGCGCATCCAATACAGAAGATGTAAGAAGATTTGACGACATAGTGTACTATCGCCGCAGTACTTTCGCCGACCGCGTATCGTCTAACAGCAAGCACAAAAAAAGAAAAAAGGAAAGAGCACCAAAAGTGGGCGGTCGAATCTAGATAGGTATTAAAAGATGCTACTACCGATGCAATTTTGTAAGTGATAAAAGAGGGTAAACCGTAAACCTTGTTGCAAAAGATAGGACCGAAAAGATATGTGATGATATTAGTATAATCAGTAGATCGCGGCTAGCTGTCTGTGACAAAATCTTTTAAATCTTCCACATGGGTGTTGGGCCGCCTAGAAGCATAGTAAAGGATTCTAAGATTCTTATGATTTATAATCACACATAATATGCTTCTTGAGCATAGGATAGGTAAGCATACCCGATTTCAAAGGCTACAAGACATGAACTCTATATGGAACTCAGTTTCTGGGGAAAAAATCTTAGAGGACTACAGCTTACAACAACTTAAGTGCAAAGCTAACATCTATACCTGCAGGCATCTCTAGGCGCTGTTGGAGTTTCTAGGCTCGCCTTTTCCAATAGAAGTTACCTCACGAAACCGTGTAAGGCAGTGGAAATTAAAGCCATTATGAAGCTTCTTCAGAAGAACAGGTTAGATCGGTTGGTCTTCCAAAATCCACACATGAAATCATCTAAAGATGTAATGCTGATAGCCTCCAGACACGAGACAGTGTAGTATGAAGCACATGCTTTTAGAGAAGTTCCACTAAGGCAGAAACAATCAGCTGTGTCAACTTAGCACTCCAAGGTTAAAAACACTATTTTTAGAGTTCTGGATAACTGGACAAGAGTTTTAGAGTTATTGATAAAAATGGTTAAAAGTTCAGTTCATTATAACTTTTTTTTTCGCCCATTTGCATTTTTTTTGTGTATAGAATCAACATAGCTCTGGTGTTCCTAATACCTAGTTTAAAAAAAACCGCCAGATTGGACCAACAAATTTTGTTTAAGAGCTCTGGATCTGGAGCTCCTTAAACACGAACTATTTTTCGGAACTAAAACAAAAAAGTTATAGAACTCAGAAAACTGTTAAAAATGGCGAAAATATTTTTCTCGGAGTTTCCATGAATGGAAACTTTAGCGGACTTTTTGTTTAACTATTAGAAACTCGACAACTACGTTGAAAGTCAATACGCGGAAATCCACCAACAATCGCCGGAAAAGCGCGCACCGTAGAGCTATCTTTATCGTGGGTAAGATTAATAAGAACGAGAAGGCTGGTACGGTATCTTCGCGAAACGTAGCTGATAAACTGAAATGCTAGGGAACTGATAGCAAGAGAGACTTCGAAAAACCGTTAAAAGTGATAAGCTCAAAAACTCTTTAAATTTTCAATAATACGCTATGACTTTTTATGCTGATACTCGCAGAAAACGCGGATCGAGAAAATCTTCTACAAACTTCACTTTGGTAGCATATGCAAAGGTGAACATCTTCTCATCCTCAGCTCAGACGGAAGACATTTAAGAAGTCTATATTTATATCTATTTAACTCCAACCAACCAAATTACCGAAAACACAAATGCTGAAAGTTGTACAGCGCATATTGCTTATAACATGATGGTTCTTTGAAAGAAGAAAACATGAATATCAGCATTTTCCAAGAACCTTGGGTAAATGGCCCCATAAGCTAAGCTGGTTGTCGTTCAGCACCTCATACAACCCCTTTTATAAACACAACAACAAAAATAATATAAGCCAAGTATCTGCAGCTTTTAGTCATTATAACCCTTTACATGTCCTAAAATTTGCTCGTCCGATTTTTATAAAAGTGGTTTCTAAGAACAATTATGTTCATCTTAGAAAGAGTTGTTCATTCAGCATGGGTTATATAACATATCTCCATCCTGTGTTTGCTGTCATCAGCCGAATGTAGCGTTGCCAAAAGTTGACTTACATGAATCACATGAATCCCACTTAAATTTACTGGAAACTCGCTATATCAAAGAAACTATGTGCGGTTTCATTTCAAAGTTAATTTCAGTATCACACTCATCTGAAAATAAACTGCTTGTTCAGCAGTAAAAGTTAACAAATTCATTAAAATGCATCACCTCAGAAGAATATTAAAAGCACTCAGCCTCCTAATCGTCCACCCCACGCACTATAAACATTGCCACTGCCGCCGCCACACAAAATCCCTATAAACATTTATGACAATTGACAAATTGAATTGGCGCTCGTTCACTTGGAAAATTCATCTCCTTCAGTAATCATTTCTCAACAGTACCTTACGGCAGTTGTCACATTACCGCCAAGTCATGGTTATAGTGCACACACTAATGAATGTCCTTGGGTTAGGTGCGCAAGCAGTTTTTTTTTCGTATATTTGCCACTTCCGCACCCCATTTTTGGTACTCTTGTCGGAACTAATTTTTGACTCGTTCGAGATTTTTTTCCTGCGCTTCGCTCGTTTTATGATGGTGCTTTGGGAAGTTGATAGCTGTCACCGAAAACCGGTTTCATTCAGAAACAAGTGTCCGTGGATAATTCAATTACTCGCACTTGAAAGAAGTTCCATGCCCGTTCATGGGAGTGTGGGGTGAATTTTATTAGGTAACGGACGATTTATTACTCTTTCTTTATTAAAAATATCTTCCAAGAATTAATAGAGTTCATAAAAGAAGAGTGGCGGGTTTATGGGCCGCACATACTGCTGCAGGTGTCTTGTGCACAGAACCGGAAATATGAACTCCCTTCAGTTATTGTGATGACTTTCTTTGCGCACGTAATTAATATAGATTTCAATTCGCAAATTTGAGTTTTTTCATCTATATATTTCTCTGCAGCGCGAAGCATTACTCATTCAAACTCCCAGTCATATTATGTACTCCACTTTACTGACCATCTATCTGCTTGGGGAAACAACTCTGCAAAACAGTTTTAAGTAAAAAGCCTCTTTAACTGAGGATCAACATCATGGGTAGCACCCACCAACACCTTCAGCATCGTAAAACCACTACCAAGTCATTGTACGGACAGCAGCAGCTCTGGCTTCATACTATACGACAACTAGCCACTGTCATAACTCTCGGCAGTTGGCACAACTTATCTCATTACTTACACCCAAAGCCCATTAATGTCAGCTCCGCGTTAAAAATCGATGGATTGGACGGTTGGCAAGCTAGCCGGCACAACATCAAAGACGAGCCGCTCCGCGCTTCCAGGTGGTAATTACATGCACACACACAGATATGTATACAGATCTTGCTGAATCGCGGTAACTACATGAGCGCCAAGATGCATGGCGGCTGCTGGCATCTAATTACTTTTACGCTTCTCGGGCTTAACCGTCATCGTGGTCGTGGGTCCTCTTAATTCGCGCCCATTCGCGGCTATACTATACCTATACGCTTGTTGGGTGGTAGGAAGCCATAATGCGTATGTAGTTTTATAACTACCGTGCGCTCATGTTGAGTGACAAAATCCCCCCATAATTAGAGACACAATTCGATGATATCCGGATAAGTTTGGATGCCGACCGCAAAGCTATTAAGTGATACCGTTTCTTGGTTTTATGCCCGCAACGACAGCCCCGTGTCGACTCATGGGGAGAGCGTAATTGAGTAGAATTTCTTTTTTAGGTTAATTGCATGTGATTAGGGCCGCCATATATGGGACCGCAGTGCGAATGAACCACAAATGTGACATAAGAATGACAGAGACAGAAGCAGATTGAATGACGTGTACATGTCACAGATGATTGGTTTTATTTGCTCGAAAGGAGCAACATTATTGCGGTTAATATACCTACGTCGATTGATAGTTCAACATTGATGGCAAGTGCTATAACATTGTGGTGACTTGGTGTTGGCTACTGTGTGGTGAAGGAGATAAAATTCCTCTGGAATTGCTTTGAAATCAGTCTTGGTGTCCTAGAAGGCCACTAATAACCCATTAATAAGCGACGGGCAGCGGATTTCGGGGCCGTCCTTCCACTGGAGCGTAACGCACTTATGGACGCAAGCAATTGAACAACACGGCGAATCCAGAGCCGTAGCCTATATATTAAAGGCATTTGACCGATTCTGGCATAGACCCATGTAAGGCAAGTTATCGTCTTATAGATTAAAAGAACAACTCTGCGGATGGATGCATCATTTTCTTTTGGGAAGATCGATCCAAGTAGTCGTAGATGGTGTATCATCAGGAGTGCCCCAAGGATCTATTTTTTCTCCAACTCTATTTCTTCTCCACATCAACGATTTGCTTGGAGCGACAAACAATAATATCTACAGATTTGCTGATGACAGCACTTTTATACCCTTCATCTCGAACAGTGGGCCTGTGAATGCGGCTACATCACACAGTCAGAAATGTGAACAAATTAGTTCTCTAAATGATGATCTGGACAAAATCTTGAAGTGGGAAAAAGACAACTTGGTTGTATTTAATGCAAACGAGACACAGCTCACAACATTTTCTAGGAAAATGCATTATTAACAGTTCCTCAGATCCAAATGGATGACCATTCAAGCCAAAAACCAGTCCAAACCTTCTAGGAGGCACAGTCAACTCAGGAATCACATGGCAGTACCACATATCCTATATCGCAAGATCGGGGTCCGCTAAGTTGAACTACCTATTTAGAGCAAAGATGTACTTTAACCCCAAGCAACTTCACAGGTTAGACCAGGCCTCCTGGAATATTGTTCCCATATATGGAGCCCGGCCCCAAAACATTTACTGAACCTACTTGACAGCACACCAGAGACGAGTAGTTCGACTTATTGGAGACCCTATACACGCACATCGAATCTACAACCGTTGGTGCACAGAAGAAAAGTCGCTGACATTTGCTTGTTCTATAGGTACTTCCATGGTAGATATTCCGAGGAACTCAAGGACATTATCCCTCGAAATGCAACTTTTGGGCGCCCCACAAGACAGGCAGCTAATGCACATGACCTTACAGTACACTTGACAACCGCGTGGACATCAATTTTCCAAAACTCCTTCTGATACAAGACAAGCAAACTTTGGAACACCCTTCCTGTAGATATATTTCCAGAAGACTACAATTTGCAGCAATAATTTAAGTGCAGAACAAACATACATCTGCCAGCATCTCGGGGTTTCCCTTTCCCGGGAGAAGTATTTAAAAAAAAAAATTGGGAATCTCTTCCAGATATTAATGTACTTAACTTTAAAAGCATAGTGCACCTCATTAAGGACCACCTAAGTCAAACCAACAACACAAGGCTTTACTAAACAATATGAAAAGGTAAAAATTGATTAAGAATGTACGGGTCTGTAATCCCACTCAATACAATACGTTCTATAAGTAAAGAATAACTTTTATAATAGTCTTTGAATTTATTGGTGACAAGATAGGATTCACCCTTTTGCCCTTTTGAGCCAACTATAGTTTCGCTTTCGAATGCTAGATCTCATTGCAGCACCACCTTCTTGCCCTGACCATCCAGTTATCATCATCTAACAGAAGATATCAGTGTTCGTTCCCTTTGATGAAAGAGTTCTACAGCCATTCATACATTCTAAATTGACGAGATGAGATTTACCATCCCCAATTGGCACGTTGGTTAATTTTTAAAACTATACTTCCTCGTTTATTTATTTACTTTAGACACAATTAGATACAAACTGCTGGCGTCCCAGGACATCCTTCCTTCTATTGCTCCCCTAGCCAAATACACACATTGGAAAAGACTGTCAACATTTCTTTTAACCCCATCGGTATTAATGCTATACCTACTCGCTTCCAACTTCCGTTGGGGCACGAGCACCGAAACCCTAAACTTGGTATTCAATTACCCATAAATAATCTACAACGCCGTACGAGTGGGAAAGCGATTCATTCTAAAATCATACAAATTTTGCAATAAATATATGCCAGCCAGGTGAAAGAAGAGGAACCATCACTTATGTGAAACCACCGCCAACGAACTTCACGACAAGGCACAAAAGTCATGGTGTGCCCTACCACGACGATGCACGAGCAAATGGCCATAAATCTAAGGACCGTTGTTATCATCATCAGCATCAACATCAACATCATCATCATCAGCTTCAGTATGTGCGCGGATCACCACACCATCGATGAGGATGATGATGGTGCAATTTTGGACCACAGCGCCGTAGCTAAAGGCGATGACGCGCGCCCAACTGCCAGATGAGAGAGACCCCAATGGAGCGTATACTGTATACATATGATTTGGTTAACTGAACCAATGAATCATTGGAGCTATGGAGTGGAAAACCTAATTGGGATAACAAAGACTCAAAGGTACCGCCAATAAAAATCGAACGGAACACGGCTCCTGCACCAGCGCAAATAACTCTATCGGTCGGTGTAGGGTTGTTGTGTTCATTTGTTCATAATACACCCGCGCGTTTAAGGTTTCTCTGTGGGAGGTCGGCAGCGCACTTCAAGTAATTTGATTTCTGAGTCGTGATTAGGATTTTTTGCTGTTATTTGGCAAGATGATCGTCATTCATGATAATCAAGTTTTGATGGATTGAGAAATTTTGTGAATGGACAGAGAAGAGAAGTGTTACGTAAATTATATTTTCAACACTAGCTACGTTAGATTTTGCGTTATATTAGCAACAAGAAATACAAAAGTCAGGCAGGCAAATATTTATACTGTGGGGATATTAAAAGAAAACATTTCCACATACATCTCTAATACCCTATTTACACCAAGCCAAAAACCGATTTTTCGTCAAAAAAGTTTAGAAAACTCGTGGATGCATTCACATCGAAAACGAACTCGTTTTCGTTTGACGTTTCAATTAGCTGTGAAACTAGCTATGAAATGTTTATGGCGTCTAGACTTTTATTTTAGTTACTAAACTTCGCTCGTATTGACATAATATACAAACAAAATTATTTAAGCTACTTGATAATCGTTAACTTATGGTTAAAGGCATAAAATAATTAATACCATTTAATTGTGGCAGGTAGTTTGCTCTTTATGGTGCAAGCAAAGATAACAAAAAAACTCTCACTCTCACTCAGTCTCTCACATCCTGTCAGCAGTTTTGCTGAGCTCGCTAAATGTTGCAAAAGGTGTGTCTGCTTCAACAACCCGACGATTGTACTCGTTTTCGTGGCGTTTTCGTGGAAAACGACCTCAAACAACTCGTTTTGAAAACTGCAATATGTATGGGAAAACTTCTGTTTTCGAGGAGGTTTTTGACTGTTTTCGCGAAAACCCAGTTTTCGGCTTGGTGTGAATAGGGTACCTATAATAGTAATCATTAACTTATCTCTTTGAAAGCTTTTCGTTTGAAGAAATATTATAATGCTTCACAATCATATTTGTATGATTATAATGATTAGTGTTCTGTAGCGCTGTATCAAAAAAAATAATATTTAATTGTTACAAGCAGCAGAATACCAAGGACTATCTATCGTCCACAAGAAGCGACCAAGTATCTTCAAATCGCATGATCGCGATGGCCGATTCGCTTGTCAATTTCGAAATACATAATTTAACGTTGTAGCTGAATCGAGTTCTCAGTAAGTACGTATATGTATATGGTTTCATCAGCAGTATGGCATGTAGCCGATGATGCCCACTGATGCACATTTGGGGGTGTAAGTGGGTCTCTTGTCGATCTGTGTCACTCCAATTGTGCTGATAACAAAACCAATGACCTAAAAGTGAAGGTAGTCACTAACCACTATTTTTATTATTTTAGATAAGGTAATGATAATTTATAATTAATAATTTTGAATCAAATTCAAAATTGGAAAGCCTTATTAGCTTCCACTCGAAATAGTAAATAACCTGGATTTAAGGAATTTGACAACCAAAATTTGATAATTAAAAAAAAAGGAAAACAAACATCTACAAAAAAGCTTGCAAACGCAAATTTGGACCCGGCAGGAGGCACTGGGGCTACTAAAAACTAAAAAAAAAAAAAAAAACACGTAAAAGTGTTATCATTGGCCTGGCCGATGCTTTGATACCACTGCCATGCGAGTTAGCATGACCTGAACACGCATGGATCTAATATTGGCTTTGTATGGGAGGTTCCAGAACTACTTAACCGACATAGCCCATTTTCAATACCAACCTGACGACAGTAAAAATAAGTCCTCTCACAAAATTTCATTCACCTACGTTGATTCGTTCGGACGCTATCGTGCTTTCAACAGACAGACAAACAGACAGTCAGACAGACAGACGGAATATACTTTATAGGGTCTCCGGTGGCTCCTTCTTGACGTTACAAATGTAATGGCAAAGTGAATATACCTTCCTGTGGAGGGTATACAAATTGTATATGCAAATGTTTTGGAAGACATGTTAACTTTGGGGGTAAGTCACCAGATTGCCAATAGCACCATCAACATCAGGTTATGTGGCATCCTTCAGTCGTCTTAGCTTTAAAAGGAAAGCTCAAGCTCCAGAATTATCTGGCCGAGAAAATAATATTAAAAAAAAACTGGGCAGACAAAAATTCTGGCAGATAGAGGTATTTTTTGTGAAGACAGAAATAAAACAGCGCAAAAGCAAATGTCAAATATAGCATATAGTGCTGTCAAGTCACAGTAAGGAGCCTTTTTTTGTATTTTATCTAAGCCTAGGTTATAATAGGATAGCAAAAAAAAAACATAATATCAAATTCATCATAAAGCTGGACCCTCTTTCAAAATAAATTCCCTTGGCAACACAATTCTACGATTACCAATATGCCAGTGCACCGCACCGTCTTCGAGCAGTTTCGGATCAAAGATACATTTTATTATGATTAAGCCGTTCGTCTGGTGAATTATGTGGCGTGAAATGAAGCATTCGCTGGTTGCCGCCATACGTGTACACTGTACAGCAAGCCGACGCTGTAGGTCTTCGTAAAGGGCGTGCGGCAGCGGCTTAAAATCGAATTGATCCCGCTTTTGTGTGTTATTTTGTTGTAGAACAGCAACAGATACACACGAATGCATTGTGAGACAACGATCATTTTTTCGGTGAATTGTTGCGCTGAAGCGGATAAAGCATAAAGGATGTTTGGAACTATGGGGGATTGTGTTGTCCTCATATATACTAATTTTGTCGGTGCCTTTTCCTTTATTTATTATACTTTTATTTTCATCGATTTAGTGCGGTGAATGTGTCTGATGACAATGAGATCAAATAATTTTGGAATTTCGGTTCTTTGTTGGTGGAGATACGGTAGCAAAATGAGTTAGCTCGACACTGGATGAGAGGGAGGCTATATTTTCAAGGTGACTTTGCCATAATTTCTGGATTAAGATGTTAAGCAGTATCTTTATGAGCATCATGCCGAATAATATGTGGAGACATATGGAATGCGAATTTTTTTAAGCTGAAATGATAATACATACAATTTTGTATACACTTTTTTGGACCGGTTTCAAAGATAGATACCATTTTAGAAAGATTTTGGTAAGGTATTCAAAAAAAAGTGACAAAAATGGCTTTGCTTTTTGACTGATCAATTTCTGTGGTTATTGCACCTTTGTTACAAAATAATACGTTAAACTTTTTTTTTTGGATCGACATCGCAGAAAAAAATAGATAAATAAATAAATTGTTTTCGCAACAGGCCTGAATAGACACCCTAAGCCTAGCGTCTCACAACCTTTCCTTTGTATACGAGTTTTTACAATGGAAAGGAACCTAACATTTTGTATGGAGAATTAAGGACCTATTCCAGTAGAAAAAAGCTTTAAGATGTAGGTAATTTGAATTTTTCCGTGGAGCGAATAAATTGTGTTTCGCCCGACACCACTTTCATGAGAAAGCCTGTGTGTCCATGCACTATAATGTATTATGGAAGTTAAGTGAGGAATAATGTTCAACACGGCGAATCCAGAGCCGTAGCCTTGGACATATTAAAAGCATTTGACCGAGTTGAATGCGTAGTCTGTACATAAGCTGTTTATGTTAAGCTTCCAGTCCGGTTTTGGATCGGGGAAGCTTGAATTAAACCTTGACGAAGGTGCTCAAAAAATAAATGCATTACATATTTTCCTTACAGAAAAACGATATCGATCCAAAATGGCACTCTAAGGCTATCTAATCTGGGTATCATGGGTATAGAGCAGGAGATCACAAAGACCATCGATACTGAAAAAAATAACAAGAGATTTTGCCCTTGTAGAAAATTAAAAAAATTTTTTTTAAATAAACAAAATGAATTACATTATGTACCTAGTAGGTACTTACCTATATAACTTTTTCCCCTTTTACATAAAACTAAATTAAAATATTTCATCCTTTCATTTAAAAATAATTTTTTAAACCAAATTTTGTTATGAACTTATTTGTTTAATAATTTTAAAATTTAATTTAATGCAATATAATTTATCTAATATAATTAAATTAAAATTTTTGGAAAGCTAAATAAGTATCTAAATGGATAATAAATTACAAAAAATAATCGAATCCTGTTTTTCTAAAGAATTTTAATTTCTACTTAAAGTTGAATGGTAATTCTAATTACCGTTGTTTTTTTGATAGCCTGATGATCTAAGTAGTTTTTATCCGCTTAGAGATTAGGAAATTGGAAAGTAACCGATAATAAATTTGCGGCTTCATTTTTACGTCACTTGCTAGAAAGTAGTACATACATACAATAGCTGACAAAATTTTTAGGCGAAATTTTACCAAGTTTATTGACATGCATATTATAAGCAGGTATACCTAACTGGTTGAAATCGTAGACAAAGGTTTTTTTTTATGTGTAAAAAAATTACTATGGGCGGCATAAATTGGGTCTGCCCAGGGCGGCCCCAAGCCACGCTATGTCACTGTCAAATAGCATACCAAAGGTGACAGTGGAGTATGAATTATGTATATAAACGACATTTGAGTGACAAATACAATATAATACCAATAAAATTCGAAGTACACGGGCATTAGTATGAGCACTCGCTTTCGATTTTATACCATCACCTAATTAAAAGTGTTTCAATGCAGCACTGTTCAGAAAGCATGTGATTATCTATAAGCTATTTAAGTTTGGATACACTTTCAATTGGCGGCCGGCATTATGGATATCTTACACGATAAAATAATTTTCAATAACAATTTGGCGGTGCTGTGCAAAGTGTTAAAGTATTTTCTGCCCTTCCGGCTCAATCAAACGAGTGGCAAATTAGAGGAGAGCAAATGTCACCGTCGTGTTACTTCAATAACATACAACGTATTACTGATTTTAATTGGAGCGTTTATGGGCACCTTGGTCTTTTTAATCTTAAAAATGTATTTGATAGGTTCAGAAGAGGGCTTTAAGAATTACACAGTCAAAGCCCAAGAGAGAGCCTTGTTTTATGGAGGAATGGCATATATGCTAGTCAGTATCTTTGTCTATACCGGCAATTATGTACAGCGAGGCCCAATGTTGATGATCACCATTAACGAGATGATGACAATTTTTAAACTAATCAAGGATAAAACAGATGGCACGGTCTACTACCTATCGGACTTTCAAAAGACTTTTGTCCTGATGCACATCCTCTACGCCTTCCACTTTGTATACGCTTTAAAGCTCAGTATTGCCCTTCTGATTCAAACATTCAACATCGGTTTCCTGTTCGGTCAACTGGTGTGCGATATTACCTACTGGAGCTACTTTTACATTCATTTGGTTTTGATTTGTTTCCATTTGAAAATGAGTGAAGCTTTAAAAAACAATTCTCGCCGTGATAGCCGCGAATACAGCCACATTATAGCACGACTTGTGTCGATTTCCTTTCGAATTCACAGAGTTAAGATAAATCTGGACAAATACTTCTGGATGTTCTTTTCGTCGAAATATCTTGGCGTGTTGGTGGACATTAATCTGTCATATGGTATACTGATCAGGATTTATAAATTGCAAAGTATCTATGCGGGCAATGATTTTTTATGGGCAATGCTGATCAATTATATTGCATTGATGTACCAAATGATTCCGCTGATCGTGTCGATTTCTTATGACGTTTATTTGATCGGAAAACTTTCAGATATGTTAATTGATGCGGACAGAATGTTTAAGGAAAATATGCTTCTGCTTAGTTTGGGGAAGGATTTACTCAACAATGAGTCAGTCCATAGAGATGTGAGTGGCGTGCAACTAAATGACTGTGTAACTGTTGAAAGTGTCTCTTTTTCAGATCGATTTGGTGTTGATGCAGACTCACTTACATAGCTTGGGAACGAAAGGATTTTATAAAATCAGTATTAACCGAATGTTCTGGTTTAAGAACTTTTTGACTGTAATCATAATAAATGTGATTGTATGTTTTCAATATTTTCTGGGATCCGTGAAAGGCATCCGGTGAAACATCGCAGTGCGATATATATAATATATGCTTCAAAATAAAACTGTACGTACCAACTCATCTAATAAAGTTTGTCAAATATCAAAATTTTTAGAAAGCGTTGCTTATGCTACAAGTACCCGACATGCAGAGTAGGTATGTTGGAAACACGCATAAAAATGCATACATATTTCACATAAGATAAATAGAGACCTTGGAGTGGCATATATGCGTTTGTCGGGTCTTGCGCATGTCGTGTACTCACAGCCTTAGATGCTATTTTTAACTACTTTGAGATTGTTTAAAAAATGTCAGTTTAAAATTTTAATTGAACAGCTATTTCTTCGAAAACAAGTTTTTTTGTGTTATTTCTTACAAAATATTTCTGTTCCTGTCCATTCACAAGTGTAATTTTTAAATTTGCCTTGAATTTGGTTCTGGTTAGTAAAATATACCTACCCAGTTGGCCGTGTGAAAATAGGCTGCTTATGGGTAAAATTGCTATACCTACATGTACAATGCACATACTCTATTAAAAGATTTTGTATGAGCATTGTTAATGGTTTGAGGACAAGCGAGAGGTCTGTATCCGTTGGTGCATTGATAGCTATTGTTGGGGTGAAAACGCTGAGTCGCAGCTTCAAATTTATATTGGATATTTTTAATATTTTAATAGGTTGACAACTGCAAGCACTCGTAAGACACCTGCACCCAGTGCCGTAGCCAGGATTTTGTTTCCGGGGGGTCTTCCTTCCAAATTTTACGAGGAATTCTTTAAAAAACTATAAAAAACTATATTATTTTCCAATTCATTGATTTTTATTAGTTTTCAAATTGTATGTACTTAAACGAACATTAAATTATTTTTTTACACATATTGATTTTTTTTTGGCATGAGATCGATCACCTTATATCCACATCTGAATGAATGAACACATTATCATAGCAAGTGAGCTTAATATTGTGTTCTCCATAATGCTTCGGGCACTGTTTTAATCCTTTTTTAAATAGGTTTCTTCCAACACTATAGCTGTGGTCACTGGAAACGTGGCCAAAACCATAAGCAGGAAGTTTATAGCTCTAAAGTAAGTCTTGTCACATATAACAAGCAATTTCAAAACTTCGATAGAAGGATCACTCGACGATATTTTTTCGCACCAAAGAATGTAGGTACTCATCAGCTTTTACAGCTGACAACGAAATTGCATTGTCAAAGTAACATGTTAGCTTTTCCATTTTGTTCACTCGCTCAACTGCAGCTAAACCTGGGGAGAAGAGCTTGAAACGATGGTAGAACGTCTTCGTTGGCAATGAATCTGTCTGTAAGATTATGTACTAACGGATCTATGCAAGGAATCAGTATAAACACTCTAAAATAGGCTTCACTAGTAGAGGTTCCGGGATTAGAAAGCGTTATTTGTTTCAATGAAGTTCTTGGAGCATGTAGCTCTTAGTTCAACTTCAAATAAGTCCTCAACAAGTTGGAATGCGGATTGAAAAGCCTCTCTGAAAAAATCTTCGGCATTTTCTCTGATATTTTTAAGTGATTTCAGAACATCTTTTGTGCGGTCGACTGCAGAAACGAAATCTTAGGATATGTTTTGTAGGAAAACTGATAAAGGCAGCGTTAAACTGAATAGTTTTTCGCATACAATGAGGCTTACTAGGAAATCACTTTTATCGACCGCTGCCAAAAGTGTTGATGCTTTCGAAGACATCGCCAACGTTCTGCTCGTTATTTCTTCAAAACTTATTGAGATGCATTTAAAGAGCTCTACAAAGGAAATTATACTGTCATGCGCATGCCATACAATGAATCTTCTTTCACAAAGTCGTAGAAGTCGAGTTTTTCTGCTCTCTGGTGAGTGTTTCTTAATAATATTTTTGAAAGTTATGTATTTGCATTTGAGTGGTTGAGGAACAAATTACCTGTTTCACTAACTACAGCCCCTCAACCCTAATTATTTTTTTAGGCGACTCGACAGACGTTGTCCTGTTCAAAAGATTTATTTTTTAAACATTAAATTTCAAATCAAATCAAAACAGATTGTTTGCTTGAAAATCACCATTTCGTTCATTGCAATGCTTTCTGATACACGACTTTTCGTGTTTTGTTTTCAGGCGCGTATTGTTTATGTGGGAGGTGCCAGACCCCTTTGTCCAATTTTAACCAATCTATAAGATTTTGAATGCTGTTTTTTTTTGTATGGGGGGCTCCCTTATAAAAATTTATTGAGCCGTTTTGGAGGAGTTCGACCACTAACATTTATTTTATTTTATTTAACATCTAATAATTTTTCATATGAAAGAAGATTTATTACTGAGGATGAACTGGTTATTATTAGAGGGGAACTATCACTATTAGCAAGTAAAATGCCTATAAGACCATGAGAATTGTCACTATGACGATTTTTTCTTAAATGGCGGCTTTTTTGCTTGGCCACATAGAAAGTCAAGTGGGCGCAGTAGCGCAGTGGTTTGTGTGCTGGACTACTGTGCGAGGGATCCCAGGTTCGATCCCCGGAAAAACACGAATTACATCTTAAAGTTTTTTCTACTGCGCCACCTCTCGCGAACGTCTGACAAACATCCGAGAGTATCACTGTCATGAAAAAGCTTCTCAATTCAGCCGTTCGGACTCGGCATAAAATTGTAGGTCCCTTCCATTCGTCCCAAAAATAGAAACTCACACAAAACGAATGGTTGCGAGAAGCTAGGCCTTGGGTGTCACCCGCCTGTTGCGCCACCTATTTATTTATTTTTTTACATAGAAAGTCAAAACCTCTCCTCACCTTCTCATCATCTATCTACTGCTCATATTTTTGAGTGTCTTTTTCTGAATCAGTGCTAATTATAGTAGACAAGTTTTCTTTATTTAAAACATTGACCGTTTAAATTTTTTTTTTTTTTTAAAGAGATTTATTTTTTATACATACTTTCTGTAGCCTGCTTTTGTTGACGTCATAATAGAATAAAAAAAGAGTGTTATAATTATGTATAATAGAAAAGGTTTTTTTTTTGGAAATTACAAGAAAAAGTCTGTTCTCGAAATTTTGTTCATTCGAGGGAATTGTCCACTTTTCGGTGGTGTCCGCAAGTTAAGTTGTTCAGATTTAGCATAAACTTGTGAGTCCCTACCAACCATTCGTCTTAAAAATTAAAACAAAAAAGTTTAAGTGAGCTAAGCCTGTGGCATGGACAAGGGACATGTTGGACCTTATGCAGCGCACTTTTCTATATGTATCTCGTTTGTTGAACTACAATCATCAAAATTCTGTTACTGTTTTGTGGTTTGATAATATGGGACAATATTGGAGAAAAAAATATCCGTCGCTAGTTGTTTTTAAATAAAATATACCTTATATACCTAATAACAAAAATTTGCACTTGTTAGTTAGGTCACAGACGTCAGACAGCATGCACAAATGTGACATAACTGCTTTGTGTCCACAGTTGATAGCTTCAGCAATGTTTATTAATACGGGAGATGCTGTCTTTCTTATACTCGAATTAGGTAAATTCCAATTAATTTCCAATTAAGAAAATTTTTTTTATGTCCACCACGGTTTATAGGTACCTATAGGTATGTTGAGTGCACTAATTATTATTTTAATAATAATTTGTCGCTACATGCCAGATGTACACTAACTTCTTACCTACCTCTATAACCTATCTACAACATTGTGCTCTTTCTAGCTTAATTGTACGTGCCTTCATCACAATTAACTTGTGCTAACTACCTACCCCAGTTCCTCAGTCCACTGTAAAGTTTCAATTTCATAAAATTACACACACTCCCACAATGTGATACTGTGTCACGCACATATTAAAATTAATGATTACCAATAAAGCGCTCACCCATTAAATTCTAAATTAAATTTAAGGAATTTAACATGGCCGATGTCATTGCTATCGTGTACTACAAAAGCAAACAATATTGTGTAGGTATATGGAGGTAAGGAACCTAAACACAAACGCACGACCTAACATCGCCAGCATCAATTATTTGAAATTGAATTGCATCCAATTATACGAGGAAACTTAATTTATTCTTGTCATTTATACTCATGATGACTATGGGTGTGTCTGTGGCTCCTCATGTCCTCCGCCGCCGCCCCGCCAGGATTCCCATTACGATATCACCAAAAACACAATTACGCTAAAATTGACGTTGGAATTCTCATTTGGCTTGAAGAGCCAAATACCAATTAGGAGTCGTACTAGAATTCCACATCAGGACATGAGTTATTGTTGTGTGTCCCGATTTGCATCCTTCTTCTCTCGCCACCACACCAACTAAAGATACTCATTCAGTTGATGTATCTACCAGTCAAGCCACCATTGTGGCATTTCATTGCAGTTATGTGATTGGCTGTGGCAACAACGCCCTGTAATGGATTAAGGCGGTGTTTACTGAAACATTGTTAGGCCAGAGTTCGTTGGCTTCGCTGGAATATAGGTAGAGTAATAGAGAGACGTGTCGAGTGCGCAGGAAGGTTTTTATTGTTCTCCCTCCAGCCAGTTGGGAGAATACGCGTGTGTTAAGTTGTTCAGCTTGGTAAAATGATATCTGGGGATTTTGTCGGTAAGGTAGAACATCATTGTGGTTCGATTCGAACATTTTGCAATCAGTTTGGTCTTTCTGTATTCAATTCAGATTATTTGCCGTCGCTTTAACTAAATAAGTAGGTACCTACACAGTAAAACAAAATTTAAAAAATCTGAAGTGGTAGGTATTTAGGTATAAGTACCTAAGTGCGTATCTAGATAGATAGATAGGTAAGTGCAGAATTTTTGACTGATTTTTATCTGACAATATGTTTATTATAATGCTTATAAAATATTATTATATATCTTAATTATTTATGCATCTATATAATATAAATTTAAAAACAACATTTCTATTTTTATAATGGGTAAATACCTATGTAGGTATGTACATAGGTTTTTAACATAGATAGGTAGGTACTATAGCGAGTAATTATCTACTATTAAAGGGTTTTCCATAAAATTCACGCAAAATTTGAATTTTGCTAAATTTAATAGGTACATATCTAGTACAGTGATGCCAACGGAAAAAACAGTTCGGGGTTAGTAAAAATGGAGCCCTTTACGAAAGAAAAAGACTTTCATTGTTGAGCACTATTTTAAAAACAATGAAGGTTTGTCAGCTACAGTCCGCAATTTTCCAACAAAATCATCTTCAGCGATGAAGTTCATTTTCATCTTGATGGCTTCGTTAATCGTCAAAATTGTAGCATTTGAGGTTCAGAAAACCCACGAGACGAGTAGCTAGTAATTGAAACAAATGCATCCACAACGCGTGACTGTTTTTTGGGCTGGAGGCATTATCGGAGCACTCTTTTTCCAAAATGTGGCTGGTCATGCAGTAACAATTAATGGTGTTCGTTATCGTGAGATGATAACCCAGTTGATAACCCAGTTGATAACCCTAAATTTCTAGATATGGATGTGACCAACATATGGTTTCAACAAGACGGTGCCACATGCCATACAGCCAGACAAACAATCAAAGTACTGCATGAGTCATTTCCTAATCGTGTAATCGGCCGTTTTGCGATCAGAATTGACCATACAGAACTTGTGATATAATGCCATTGGACTATTTTCTTTGGGGTTTTTTAAAGTCAAAGGTCTATGCAAACAAGCCCACGACCAACAACGCCTTAAAAGAGGAAATTGGAAGGTGTATAAATAAAATTCAGCCACATTTATGCGAAACTGTAGGTATCTACATAGCAGGCACGAAGCGTCCATATATTGAAGGGAAGCACTGCTTCTGTAATACTTTCAAAAATAAAAAAAAAATATATTCATAACAAACAATTTATTTATTCGAAATTACAAAAAAAAATCGTATAAATCATATAAATAAGACACTAAAATTTTTCAATCAAAGTTCCACGATGTTCAATATTGTCTAAATCAAAATAAAAAATTTAAAAACAGTATTTCTAATCTAGGGACTTGAATTAACAAAGTTTGATTCTTTTTGGACAGAATTGAATGAAAACAAAAATTTTACCAATTTCAATAGCAATAGGAGTTCTGAAATCAACCTTTCAACAATCACAATGGAACAATTTAAAGATCTTTTAACAACATTTGTCAACCATAAGTCATCAACAAAATCGATATTCGGTTTAGTTCCTTTCATGTTTTGAGTTTTTTTTTTAAACTTTCGGACACAGCATTGTATCAACATTTTAAAACCAATTTTCTTGTTAACTTGCTCAATAATTTACAGAGCTCGAACCCGGGATATTTTGACATTCCAGCATTATAAACAGAACTAAATTTGATTTTCGATGACGAGAATTTTACTCAAAAAATGATCTGTCAGTACTAATTTGGATAAGTTTCACTGAATACTTTGTAAACTTTTGTAAACTATTGTTGACTTTACCCGTGGCAAAAGCATCTCTAGAGAGATCATTTTCGTGTCTTAAAAATAAAAAAATAGATAGGTACTTACGGAATAAATGTGAATAAGAAAGGTTGTCAAATTTAGCCCTTATTTCGATTGAAAAACCATTGACAAGAAATGTAACAAGAAATACAAGCCAAAGGGAAATTTTATGAACAAATAATAGATAATTTTGTTTCAAAAGAGAGAAGAATTAATTTAAAGTACAAGACTTAATAACCTTTGAAGTTATTTATATTATTATTTTATACATATGTATTGTTATTTATTTAAATTAATTCTTTGTATATGTACATTTCTTTTATATGTTATAAGCAACGATCTCAAGCCAAAGGATTATTATGACTAGATCATAGATAATTTTGGTTAAAAAAAGTTGTATTTAATGTACAAGACTTAAAATATAGGAATTATATTTTTTTTATTCTTTTGTTTCTAATGCATTTTAAAAGTTTTATTTTTTATACACCATTTTGGTCTTAAATAATTTTAATAAAGCAATATCTTCTTGAATAAAGGACTTTTAATTTTAAGTTTAAAGTTGTTTGCTTCCGCTTCCCAAAAAGTCGCGCTTCGTGCCTGCTACATAGTTGTCAGCAAAGCCGTGGCGGCCATTTATCCGACATAACCCCAATCTGTGTATCTATACAGTATACTCTATGAATCAATAAAAATTAAAATCTGTATTTTCTATCCCAATTACATTTTTCGTGAATTATGGGACACCCTTTACATGCAAACGCGCCACTGACAGTTTTCTCAGTTCTCCCTATATACATAACATCGATTTTATTTGCATATAGAAGAAGTTGAACGTACTTTTGAAAACACTGATGTTGGCTTGTGAGCTCCTCACAATTGCTTCCAGAATGATGGTAAAGAAGTCACATGATAGCGCGTGATCTTATCAAAGGGCTCTGTGATGTTCTTTTCGACAGCGAGTCTTAGTCTTGGTTGGCAGCATTGATTTATAAGCTGTGTTTGCTCTAGCTTGCCTTATCGAACCAGGGATTTTGTTATGGTTGGCTATAGTTCAGAGCAGCAGGTGGCAGTATACTTCTGAGACACGTTGAAAGTGTTGCCAATGGTCCTCTGGCTTTCGATATTAAAACTTTCTACAATCTACGTTTTCCGACTGAAGGGACAAAGACTCCCTCCTTCCGATCTAGGAAAAGTCTTGACTTCGTACTTATCCTATGTCTTCTCGAGGATATCGTAGAATGATTCTTCATTGCTTTGTATGTACAATATTTAAAAGAGGCTTTTAACCCAAGCCGTGTTTCTTTTGCTGCAGATCAATTTTGATGTTAAGACAAGTATAAACAATTTTACTGTTTAAATACTGTTTTTATGCGAAAAATATAGGAAAAACTCTTTTACGGCCTTAAAGAGATTTAGGAAAACACATAACTTTGAGGATAAACAAAAATACATAAATGCAAAAAATAGATATAATATTATTTGCACTAGGAAGAAAGCAGAATATTACCAGGATATAGAAACAAAAATTAATAGTGTAAAAGATAGCAAAGAGTGGTGGTCACTGGTGAAGAAAATTAGGCACCAAGACTTTCAAACTGGGGAGAATATTGGAGCACAAGACTTTAGGAGCTACTTCAAAATGCTTTTAAATCCATCTAACGCGGTTATAGACATAATGTACGCATCAAGGCTCAATGTAGATGAAGACCTTGATCGCCCAATAACAGCGGCGGAAATTAAGCGTGTGCTATCTAAAGTAAAACTGAACAAAGCAGCTGGTGTTGACAGAATACCATATGAATTTTTTATCTACGCTTCCGATGATTTTATTACAAAGTTAGCTTCAGCGTATGATATGGCCTTCAATAGAAGTAATGCAGATGAGACCTTTAGCATCAGTATTGTGTTCCCTATATTCAAAAAAGGAGATTCGAATCAACCTTGCAACTATAGAGGCATATCTTTTATGAATTGCATAGCCAAAATTATGATGGGCATTATAAACGAGCGGCTATCAGAATGGGTTGAAAAACATAAAAAAATTAACGAATACCAAGCTGGATTTCGCAAGCAATACTCGACAGCAGATAATATCTACAACTTAACGGCATTAATCCACCTAAAATTCGCAGAAAGGAAGAAAGTGTATGCGTTTTTTGTAGATTTTAAGGCAGCCTTCGACAGAGTACCAAGAAAGCTCCTTATGTATAAGCTTCTTGAAATGGGAGTGTCATCAAAAATAGTAAACTTTTTACAAAGTGTGTATAAAAACACGAGCTCGGTAGTGTGGACAGGCTCTGAACTCTCAGACTCTTTTGAAACACATACCGGCGTGAAACAAGGATGCTTGCTATCACCATTACTATTTGCGATGTACCTAAATGACCTTCATGAACACCTGGGGGGAGGCCTGCATTTAGGCTCACTAAACGTAAGGCTACTGCTGTATGCCGACGATATTGTTATTTTGGCCGATGATGTTAAAATCTTGCAAAGAATGATCAACAAATTAGAAGCATATTGTGATACGTGGGGCATGGAAGTCAACATGAGCAAAAGCGAAATAATGGTCTTCAGAAGAGGTGGCAAACTGGCACGACAGGAGAAGTGGACATATAAAAGGGAACCTGTGAAAATTGCTGCTGAGTATAAGTATCTGGGAGTTATACTAACATCGGGAATGTCTTTTTCAAAACATATTAATAGCAGAAATACAGCAGCTAAGGCCAGCATAAATGCTACATGGAAAGACTTTTTTAAAAAGAAAGAGATCACACTCAAAGCAAAGTGGAAACTGTTCCTAGCCGCCTGCAGAGCAGTTCAAACATACGCAGCACAGGTATGGGGGTATTCTTGGTTTGAAGATGTTGATAAATTTCAGCGATATTTTATAAAGCGAGTACTAAAACTGCCGGATTTTACACCAAACTACGTGATAGCGATAGAAACTGGAGCAGAAGAAGGACATATCTACACACTAAGTTTACATATGCGCTATATTGTAAAGACACTATTTGAATATGATGAGGAAAGGCTACCACATAAACTATCTAATATGATAAAACGCAAAAAGCTATTCTGGTTTAAAGAGATCCAAAGATTGGGCTCAGAGTTCGGCTTGGACTGGGATAATGAAAATCTTACTCAAAACGAGTGGCACAATAATTGCATAGCATTAATTGAAAATATGAAGAAGCACATTTACCAGCAACATATATCAAAAGCCACAGATAGCCAAACTCGGATTTACAAGAATCTCGATTTTAACAAAGGGATCGCATATTGCAATGACAATAACTTGCAAAGCGAGATCACTTGGATTCTTAAGGCGAGAGCGGATCTTATTCACCTAAATGGAAATAGCTTTAGGCCTAGAGAAACAAGATTGTGCACGTTATGCAATTTAATGGAAGAGGAAACAATCCAGCATTTTATGGGCAGATGCCCTGTGCTCACAGAATTCAGATGCAAATTCTTATACAGGAACATACTCTCAGAAGAGGAATTAATTGATATTTTAAATGGAGGTCTAGATGAAAATTGGAAAAATGTTGTTTACTATATCACAGCAGCTTTAAATTACAGAAAACTTATTATAGAAGAATTTAATTAGTTTACATAATGAATTAAAAAGAACAAAAAAAAAAAAAAAAAAAAAAAAAAAAAAACAAATTAAACAGTCGCTTCTACCGACAGACGGTTCAACCCATGTCGTATGTTCTTTAGTACAATACTAACATATACATTGTTCTTAGAGTTTAAGTACTTTTGTAAAAACGTTATTGAAATAAAGAACCTTACTTACTTACTTACTTACTTACTGTTTTACATAGTGATTCGTGGAAAAGGAAGATTTAAAAATATATTAATGGAAACATTACTACATATCTCTACCTATAAACAAGTGAATCGTCAACTGCTGATCAAATGGAATGAATCCTTGCTATGATTCTTGTTTTAGTCGAATCATTTGGCTGTCCATCGATAATTGTAATTTAGCAATCATTTTTGCTAGGTCATCGCTTAAGGTTTGCATATTAATTTACCTTTTTTATTAATATAATAGCATTGAAAGATCAATAGATTTACTGATACTCGTCAGGACCAAAACAGCCATAAGATTTAAATGGAAATACAAGTGAATGGACAATTAAATAAAATTAAAAAAATATAAATTTGCTGCAGCAAGAAAAGCACGTGCACCAAAATAAAAGCCTCCCAAGGCTGTAACACTTAAAAAAAAAAACCTATAGCGATTTAATCATTCAATCTAACAACAACAATTTATTAATTCCTTGAACACAATAAACAATTTCACACACCGTCAAAAGTGACAGTGCTACGGAACATCCTTTTAGCAGCACAATAAACCGAATTCAATAAATTAAAATGCAATAAAATATCCGCCAAATAGCACAACAAATTGGGCAAAGTCCTTGCACAATGCTGAAATGCTCCTGCCATCGACACCTGTAGACCATTATACAGCAAAACATGTCGGCAAAACAGCTTTGATGTCCTTGCAGCAATTAAATGTTTCACGCGTCCTTCTTAGGCCGTAATCCAATCTTAACACTGTGAAGGGAATGTGCGCATGTAAGGTGTTAAAATCCAACCGAACAACAATCCGCAAGGATATGCTAAGCCATACTATGGCAGGTACATCGCATCATGATGATGGGTGCCTTAAATATCCTTAACTACGTGTATCGAATTTTGATTGTCCGTGGGATGCATATACCCACGCATGAGAGTTGGATGGAGATTATCCTAGCTAATGGAGAAATTGGAATCCATTTAGATGGACGGGAAGGACAATTACTATATCGGCATCCTTCATACACAAAGGGACCACCAACAAGGAACCATTGTGAGTTGGCGCGCTGACGGACTAAGGTGATGTCAGCAAGAGTTTTTGTTTCCATTGTGTCTGGGAAATTGTGTGTTGCCCTTAAAGTCCTTTCAGAAGTTTTTTTTATTAATAGGATCGTGCGGGGTCTGTATGTTGTCATGAGTGATGAGCTCGAATTTCAAAACAGGATCACAAGTTGAAAAGTGAAATTTATTGCGCCACTGATTGAACAGGAAAAAGGCCTATGGCTCTTGGGAATATTTGCTTCCCATTTGGTTATGAAAATCGTCCGTTACAAATATTTATTCACTATACCTATACACCAACAGCCAATTGAGTCGTGTTCCTTTGGTGGGTGAAGACTAATAACAGCAGAGGCAATCCCCAAGCTATAAGTCACCATAAGTGAAATAAATAAGACGCCTATAGCAGCAATGAGATTTATTGTGTCACCTGGAGTGAGGACATTCGTTATTTGCCGGGTGGCAATAAATCACGATCAAAGTTACTACATCCGAACGTGCTGCTGAAAACGGACTCATTCGCTACGCAGATTTTTTCACAGATTACTACTGTCCGGACTCCTTTTCTAGGATAAACACAAAGTGACAATAATTGAGCAATTTGTTCCTATTAGACCGGGAGCGGTGCTCAGAGCGTTGACTCGCAAATGGGGTGACTTAGTTAATTCAATCTTGTGTGGGTCGTTTTGTGGGCTGCTATGTGGTATTGATTTAGTCAATTAATCCCGCAGGAGCGATAGATTAATGCAGGAATGATGAATTGGAAGGCAATAAATATCGCAAATGCTCGATCTGGGTGTTCTTTGGCGATGGGTATATTAAATGTTGAGAAGAGACAGTATAAAGTCCTCGCCATGGGAGTAATTTCTCATTACAAGCAATGAATGTTGCAATTAAGGATGCAAGAGTAATGAGTTGATCTCTTTCATTAGTGGAGTAAGGTTAACGCCGGCGGCGTATTGTTTTATCAATTACTTTGAAAATAATTTCTAGTTTGGGGATTGCGTAACCTACCTTGTGAGTGGATTAGATATGGGGTTATACTATACGCAAGGGGTACTAATTCTAAGGCAGGAGTAAAACAGGGACCACCGGTCACTAAACTTTTGAGTATTTTGTTGTATAAAATACTATTCTCGATATTGGGGTCGACAATATTTGTTCAAAATTAATTAATGCCTTTTCGTGTTTTCGTATCTTAAAGTCATTGAAAAGTGTTATACATACATACATTTTGCCTTGAAGCACGGATTCGAACTACGTAGGAGGAAGACATAAAGCTATCACAACTGTATGCCCATATATGCTAGTATGACCATATTCGATTATATGTCACCAACTGGCTATGACGCCATCGTGTCCTAGAGACTCTAAAACTTTCAGCAGACAAAGGGCTTAGTGTATTTCTTCTGCTCTAGTTTTAATGTGATTTTTATAGAAGACGACGCACTGTATAACTTCCCAAAGAAACAAAAACTTTCGATAAGAGGTAGGTATACATTGTATGCATTTAAGAAAAAAACACTTATAATCTAACAATTACTAAATCACTATAATTATGTTCAGATTAACAAAAAGCGGTGTAACGTCGAATATGGTTTCGAAAAAGTCCCAAAGACAAGGCAGAAAGTGGACCAACGAACCCGGCTACAGATTTCCGGGCGACCAAGCGCGGTTCCTCGGTCAAGGTAACACAAAACGGCGTCCAGGATAAGATAGGTATATTCACTTTGACATTACATTTGTACCGCCGAGAAGGAGACCCCATAAAGTATATTTATTCTGAATCAGGATCACATTCTGAATCGATTTAGCCATGTCCGTCTGTCTATCTGCCCGTCTGTTAAAAACACGAATCGACCTATGCGAATGAAATTTTGTGAGAGGACTTCTTTTTATCGTCGTCAGGTTGGTATGGGCTATGTCAATCAAAGTTCTGGCACCTCCCATACAAAACCAATATTGGACACATGCGTGTACATGTACAGTACATACAGTGAAGAGTATTAAAGCATCAGCCAGGCCGATGATAACACTTTTATACTTGCTCTTAATGAGTACGAAATCTCTCCTCCACAGCAAATGCTTGAGGCATAGGTAGGTACACTGGCGATCACTGTGGATGAGGAAATACATTTTGCAATTGTTTTTCACTCTTTAAACCTGTTGGAAATTTTGTACCCGGAAACTGTTACTAGGTACCTCTGAACAGGTACATATTTTCCCAACAGTAAGTCATAAAATTAAAGGGTAAATAAAAAACTACTAAAATAAATGAAATAAATGAAGATGCGCCACTTAGATGCTTTCGAAAGAAAGCAACAAATTAATAAAATGTTTACATTTTATGGTTTTAAAACATTTATTCATTATGTTTTTCTACATTAATTATGAGTATGCCCGCCATTTTTCGAAATGATCACTATAAAGTCTGGAATAGAATCATCGAGTTTTTTGTTTTTAAATAATTAAGAGAAATTTGGGCCTCGAATAGCTTTGTCTTCCAATTGTCTGCCGCCTTCATACACTTTACGCGATAACCATGCCCAAACATTTGCGATTATATTTAAGTCCGATGAATAGGGCGGCCATGGCAAAAGTTCCACGGAATCTGATTGAATCCAACTTCTAACAACCCTGATGGAAGTGTGAATAGAGGCATTGTCTTGTTGGAATATCCAAGGCAGGGGTCCGAAAGTGTTTTTCACTTTTGGAAATGACAAAAACAAACTCCAACTCGACTGTGTCTTAGTATAGGTAATAGCTCCCCACACCATTATACCTGAACCTAATGTACGGCTGTAATGTCTTGCCAAAATAAGCTCCTTCTTTCGTAGATCATGGAAATGAAAGTTGTAATCATCAGGGCCGGCAAGGTTATAAACTTTTTTTTCGTCCGAAAAGACTACGCGTTTCCATTCATTGTTCCAAGCGACATGTGTATTTGCCTCAAAACAGGTTTCTGTTTAAGTTTTCTTCTCTACAAAGTACCACTTTTTCGTATTATCCTTCGGACCGTTGCTAAGCTGGCTGATAGTGTAGTGATACGCCACTGTTCGCTCTTTTTAGTCGCTAGTAGAGTAAAATTTGAAGCAAGCCGTAGAATTAACCGATTTTCTCGCAATGTTGTTGCTTCTGCGGTGCGTCCTTTTTCATTTTCCCATAGTGTTGTGGATCCGCAAGATAACTGTTTACAACAGTCTTACTTCTATACAGCCTCCTTGCAATTTCTCGGCCTGAGAGTCATAACTCATTCAAAGCATCTATTTTTCCTCTTTCTGTCGCTGTCAAAGTCTTTCCGAATCCATTTTTTTTTTAAACTAATTAAAAACATTTCTTTTCAACGCTTTTTTTAAATATTCTTAACAAAACTTTAAAAAAAATCGCTGATGTGCATGTGCATTCCTGCAACGAAATTTTGGCAATGGCCTCATCCTAGTGGGGCATCTTTTTATACGCTTTTCAGATAGTTCATAGTTTGATCTTGAGAAATTCCAGCCGTAGTTTTTTATTTACCCTTTAATTGTATGACTTACTATTGGGAAAATGTGTACCTTTTCACGGGTACATTTTCAACGGGTATAAGGAGTGAAAATCGATAGCAAAATGTATGGCCTCATTCGTAGTGATCGCCAGTGTATAGGTATGCCATCAGCAGCTCATTATCGTACACACTATGTTATATTTAGATTTTGCTCTGAAAAATTTAACTGAGAAGAAGCTCAACGGCCGTCAGTTAAAGTTAAGCCGTTGTCGAACTATGGCTCCACTCCACTTATGACTTTAGAAGCTAAATTCACGGAATTTGCTGAACAAAATTAACTCATTGCTTAGAACTAGGTTCGTTACCTTGTTCTACCCTCCAGCCTCCACAGGAAGGTATATTAACTTTGCTTTAATATTTGTAACGCCAAGAAAGAGTTACCGGAGACCCTATAAAGTTCTGAATCAGGATCAAAAAAGGCCTATATCGGTCGAGTAGTTCTGTGGCCGAATCGTCTCATCCGCAAAAGAGCAATACGTGCCTGAATTGTTTTTGCTTCAAGTGTAAAATCGGTTGATTCCGTGAACGTATATGTCGTTCACGGATGCGGCAATTCGGCCCCTGGTCTGGTACCTCCCACAAAAAAACAATTATTAAATCCATGTTTTGTGTAGATGTGTACTAACTCACATGATTATCATTTTGCATGACTAGTTTGTAGTATGGGGGATACCTATCAAAGTTTCGGCCGAAGATAACGCTTTTACTTTTTTTTTTTAAAGTTAACCAATCTGTAGGTAAATACTTTACAGATTTCAATGGAACTTTTTCATGTTTTTAAGACTGCGAGAAGGCTATAGGCTATGTCGTTCATTGTCACAGCAACCTTTTGGACCGTTTTCGACCGAAATGTATCTAATTTTTTCTGACTTCGCCATCTTTAACTTCCCTTTGCTCTAATAATTCTTATACCTATTCAATATACAAAAAAGCGAAAACTATTTTTGGCTATCAACCAACATCTTCATCCAGAAGCTTAACTTCACAGATCTATATCTGACACGATAAAAATATTTAAGAAAATCGACAAATATCAGCACAGCAGCTAGGTCCTTGATCTCCTTTGGTAGATGTTCAACGTTGAATATGGTATGGCGTTAATTATTTAAGTTTAAGAATATCCCTCGGAATATCCACATTGCTCACGTTGTTTGGTGCTGAATCACCTTCTTTCTAAAGTATCACCCTTTCCCGACATCATATGCCTATCCATACATGAATTACAAGTTAATGATATCTACACTCTACATAATCTCAATTTCAATGAAAAGAATATGAAGACAGGTCGGTCATTAAAAGTAAATCCGAATGCATGCACTAAAATTACTTCTTTTTTTATGCAGCAAATGAAAAAAATGGAAACTTTCTTCAACTGACAGCACCACAATGATTGATAAATTGAAAGCTGCCAAATCCACGTTCAAAATTCACAACATGAACAATATTTTCCTTTGAAAAAAAAAAAAAACACCTTTCCAATCGCAATCCACATCACAAGCAGTACACGGGGAGAAACATTGCAAATTAGCAACAATACTGTGAATTGCATGTTCTGTTCCTGTCGAGTTGTAAACAGACCTCAAACCCGTTGAAAGGAGCACCTACCCAAAGACAATGGCTAACTCGAAAGCCAACACACAAAAACTTAAAAACAAAAATCCAATTGCACGAAAGACCTGAAAAAATTGTTTTGAACTACCTATCTAGGTACTTCACAATTCGACATCAGCAGAGTCAGACATCACCTGTCATTAAGTATTACCTAATGATTTGGCTCCTTTAGCCCGGTATGCTAGTTGGTCGATCGTCGTTGGCCAGTGCGATGTCTTGCCAAATGCGTGCCAACAACCGCCAGCTAGTTCACCATCACCACCAGGAGGCGTGCTGTGGTGGTGCGGAATGACTTAAAAATGCAAATAAATGATTCGGCATGCAATTCATACCGCAGTCAAAGATCCTTTAAATTATTTGCAATTACACTAATTGCCCCGGTGTGGTCTGCACGATTGCTGTTTGGTCTGGTGTATAGTGTGGCTGTGGCTGCCTCTTTTTGTCATGTTACATTGCATCACAGATGGCGCTGTATATTGTGTATTCCCAATTTTGGCAAATAGCCCAGATTTGAATCCCCTTGCCAACATATGCATTATGTTCACTTGAGTGCGATGGCAATTAGTGTAAAACTAATTGAACGCTGCAGATTTATATAGTTTGCAGTTGCAGTGTCTAGATGCATATTGGAGGCATACCTACTTGTGATTTCCACTTGCATGCAGAATGAATTTATTAATTGGCTGACATGTACATTAATTTCGATCGAATGGCGGGGTGTAGCGAAACATGGGTACGTTTGCCAAAGACCTCGCCTAAGTGCAAATTGGCCGTCGCGTCGCGCAGAAAGTAGCAAAGCAATTAACATAAATTAACAGCCACTAGCAGTATAATCTGCGCGTTGCGTTTGAATAGTTTTCGGGCGGGAAAATCGCAAATATTCGAAAACTATTTTATGTCTGAGTCATCACCGCCGTTATGAGTTACGATCGGATCGGATGTGTGTGCCAATGGATGGTGATGCTGGCGAGAGATTAGTGTGAAATAGATGGCGTTGCGGACATATCGCCATACTTGACTTCCGGATCTCGTAATTTACGATGGGATACGCCAATCAGATGACGTTTTAGAATTCCTGATCAGCTATTTAATTGACGATACACCTGGTGCGGGCAACTGCGGATTTTAATTGGAAGTTGAAATTCTAAATTAAACTATGAGACTGTTTCCATATCTCCCTATGATATCGATCATATTCACTCATTGTAAAACTATAGTTGTTTTAGTTGAGTTTATTAGTACAAGTCTAGTTTAGGCTTCTTATACCTTCATTTATTTACAAACTTTTAAATTACCAAAAGGATTTATCTATAAGTATATTATATGGATCTACCAAATGTCCTTTTTTATATTTCTAACTCGTCAAAGCGACCTGACATAATATTGTATTTCTGGAGTCAAAATTATATTTAGATTAGTACAGTCTC
This sequence comes from Cheilosia soror, assembly GCA_949372485.1. Lineage (NCBI taxonomy): Eukaryota > Metazoa > Arthropoda > Insecta > Diptera > Syrphidae > Cheilosia > Cheilosia soror. The sequence goes on along the minus strand of OX443562.1, from coordinate 112,578,608 downwards.
TATACTTTCTTATAATGTAGCTAAGGGTAGATACATTGACGTTCATTTGAGGATTTCATTCATTCATACCTTGTTTTTCGGCCTGTCTTAGATCTGAGATGTTATAACAATATAAGATCCACTTACCATATTGTCAGCTTTTTATTTCCGAATTTACAGCTTATTTGGAGATTGCTCAGAGAGGGTCAGGTCCTATAAAGGTGACCTCTTGCCTCTATTAGCAAGTTCATCGGCTTTTTCATTCGCTTCAATTCCCTCATAACTGGGAACGCACGATATTCTATTTTATTTCCTGCCCCTAGGTATTTGGAAGACGTTAAAGCAGCGTAGAACTGATATGGAGTCAACAATAAGTGAGCTAAGGACTTTTAAAGCTGCTTGACTGTCCCGGAATGTATAAAAATTATAGTGCCCATAATGGTGGGGTGACATAATGTGCATTGCGCGGGACGCGGGGCGCGGTTTTCGGCGCGGCCGGAGTTTGCGCCGAGAACCCCCGCGTCACTGCGACGTCTACCGCCTTTCGGGCGGCCGCGATCGCGCCCACCGCCCATCCTCCCCGCGCCATCGCGGCCACCACACTTCAAATATAAATATCAGAAATCGTGATCCTATAGTACATAATATTCACAATCACATATGAGTAGCTAGTACTTACATGCTCTTTCTCAGACCCGGAATAAACTGGAAACTTACTTCTTCAATTATATTAATATTTTCGATCTTCTTCTTCTTCTTCATCTTCACAAATCAATGATAAACACGCGACTGTTTGTTGAACATGTCCAAACAGACATTATGTCTTCTTTAAATTCAAAATGGATATTGTGTCTTTTTGAAACGGACTTAAAGTTCAAATGGATATTATGTCTTCTTGAAAATGACATAAGGTCCATTTAGACTTTGATCCGGTCATAATGTCCATGGACTTTTTGACCGTTTCATATTGGACATTATATCTGTTTGTTAATAAGGCATAGTGTCCATTGACATTATGTCCGTTTGCGACAGAAATAACGTCCATGGACTTTATGTCACCCCACCGCCCATAATACCTACCTGAGTTGTAGATGAGGTTTCCGCATTCTTTTTTGGCATGGAGCTCTGACAGAAATACACTACGACTTTTGCCCATAGGTGTATTGAGCCATTTCGGTTTGGTTCATGAATGTCAGCTCCCACATCTGCACTCCTGAATTCACTGTGACTCCTAGAAGGTGCATTAAGTCCCCTCTATATGTTTCTTTGGCGGGTAACCCAAAGCTGTGAATTGAAATGACATGACAGCCGGCTAAACAACCCGTGTAGTTCTCTAGGAGTTTGGACGTTATCATGCTAACTAATTAAACTGGCTCTTTACTATAACCTGCGAGTTCCTTATTAAGCTTGTGGACCCTGAGTAACGAACTTTCAAACTTTCATTCGATATTTTTAGCTAGACAAGAGCTCAAGTTCATTTCCGTTCACGAGATGATGCGCTTCCGTTTTCTTGCGTCAACAATTTCCTTGCGGGAACAAAATTTTATTTAACTGATTTCGGTGTCTACCCTCACCAAGCTTGCTTGCAGCAGTGATTAACGACATTGATTCTAATTGATGTTACATATTTATGCTCGCGAAATTATAAAGGGTCCGCATAAAATCCTCCATCAACCGAGATCAACGAACAACTTTTTTGTATTCGTCCTTTTTGACCCTCATTCGCCTAGTAGAAAATTAATTTCACTGTTTGCAATTAATACCTGCTCAAGTTATCCAAACAACAACAGCACTATCGCTGTTAGGCATCAGCAAAACCACTCCTCCAATGGCTGAACGACAAGTAGGTACCTTTGAGCTGGAGAAGGAGAGTCGACTTTGCTGGTACCCTCTCGCGTCAGAGCATTAAAGCGTACAACACCATTAAAGTTTGTCGCAGCACATTAGCGCAAAGTAAATTTTCTAATTTGTTCCGGGGCAGGTGAGGAGCGTGCACCGTTGATGTCTTTGGCTTTGCACACAGCACAAACATAACTGCGAGCCTCATCAGCACTCCATCACTTGAGCGACCGCATTTTAAGTGCGCATGCGCAACTCTCCCAAAGTGGTGATTAAGTGAATTAATAATGGTTGGCAGAGCAGGCATATAGCAGGTGTCTACGGCTATGGCTATGGCTTTGGCACCATTATACGAGAAAATCGGGGGAAAACGAAGCCAGAACTAGCCTCGGGATCTATCGATAGATCCGACATCAAACGTCGCGCATCAGAGACATCTTGTACACACATTGAATCGGAATCATTGACCACTTGGTTCACCGAACTTTGATACGATTGTAATTAAGTATTTCTGCTAATGCAGCCGAAGCTGGGTGATTCCGATTCTATTCTCCAGTCCAGCCAATCTGGTGCGGCTCCCTGGCAGCTGATGATGATCACAGAGAGTAAGCACATCGTTTCGTTTCACTTGAATACCTGGAGCAAACAATGCAAAAAGGATTTAATTTCTCGGTCGGGAAGGTGGAAGGGTCCACGAATTGAGCGCCATCTCGTTTAATGCCTTTAAGGCGTGACCACAGTATTTTATAAAGTGAACCGATCAAAGGATACCGCGCGCTTTTATCTCGAGCCGACGACCAACTCTTTGGCGGTGGTTTATTTCCACCTCCTTCTCTAGAGGTGAAATTGAAATAAAGTATCCAAATCTGTGCACAAAATCACAGAGCAGAGGGCTCCACAAACAGATTTTATTGCCCCCTCCCTGTGGTTGGAGGATAACTAAAGTGATGCGCATTTGTTGCACGTGGGTTGAACTGGCAAACTGAATGACCGACGCGATGCGACTTAAGGTTTCAAGTGCAATTAGTTGCGATGTCAAATTGAAATTTGAGCGAGGGGCCCTTTGATGGGGGCTAATTGAAAATTTTGAATTCAAAGAGGAAATAGGGTTTAATGGGCATATATGGCAATGGTTTGTGTGAATGAGTTCGGATTGATGATGTGTAGCTTTGAGTACGAATTGAGGTGGTTTGCTATTCGACGTTATAGACTGGGGCAATTGCTATTGATTATCTGCCATAGTGAAGGTTGTTCCTACCTACAAACTAACGCTAACAAATTGTTTTATGAAACTAGGATATTGGATAAGTATAAGTTCTATGCTGCACCACCTATACCGACTAACTCTGATAATAATTATTTTAGTATGATTGTACTATTTCGGTGCAATTTAGAGACCTGTCCTATAACCAGTCGACAAATCTTACAAGTGACTGTTGAATCTGTGAATATGACAAGTAGAAGTGTTATCCCAAATTGTTAAATTTGATTTGGCCTCGACTCCAGTGATGCGTTTCGCCCCGATGTGGTGGGTGGGCTCATCAGTAGACGACCACCACATCTGATCTAGACGCACTGGTTTGCTCGATTTTCACCGAGACTAATGATTTTTCAATCAACAAGTGACTGTGAATCATACCTCACGACGAATCTTTGTTTCAAAGACTATCGCCAAGAGGATTTGTTTTGTGCCCAGGGCCTAGCTTGTCCATGTGATCAAACTATTTTCAAATCATAAACATATTTACGAAATGAATACATTTTTGGAGTGTCGATTGTCATCACAAATTGTTAAATTTGATTTGGCCTCAACTCCAGAAGAAGTGTTATCATCGACCTCTCCTATCCTATTTTTTTGACTTAGTAACGTAGGCGTGGGTGAAATACTGATTTTGTATGGGAGGTATCAGAACCGATATAGTCCATTTTCAATACCAATCTGACGACTGTCTAAGTCTAATATTGCTCATCGCAACAAACACACCATCTAGAGTCCTGCATAGTTTAGGTTAGGTTAGGTCGACGGGTTGGTAGAGTAGAGTGAACCCTACTGTACCACACTTAGGTCCTCATGGACCCATTGTGATGTCCTTTCATGGGGGGTTAACCATTGGTGTTAGGTTGGTTATCTTCTTGTCCCTTCTCCTTGTATTTACCCGACGCCATCCAGCCATCCTGATGTTCTCAAGAACCTGTAAAGATCAGAAAGTGAGAAAGTTCTTGTAAGTCATGGAAGTAGTGACTTCCAAGTGTTCTCAAGTGACAGAGACTCGGGCAGTGACAGAGGAAGTGAGGTGTGTCCTCATGAACCTCTTCGTCTCCGCAGCCTCTACATATATTGTCATCTTTGAGATTTAGTTTCATTGCGTGATTTCTTAGGAAGTTATGTCCCGTTAGAGCCCCTACTAGTTTAGACAGTGATGACCTGTCAAACTGTAGAAGTTTGATGGTTCGGCCTCTGTAATACTCTGGCCAAAGCTTCCGTGATACTTCACAGAGTCCTGCATACACTTTGATCAATCTGTACGGTTAGGTGTAGGTATATTGTTTACCTGATTCGATGCGAAATTATCCGCATAAATCATTTAGGATAATCAAGTTAAGTTAAGGTAAGAGATATCAAAGCCCTAGAGAACTACCTATACAATTATATACATGTCAGTCCGCATTTACAATCAAAGATCAGTATACCGCCTTAATGGCCCATCCATGCACCAGCAGATGCGTCACTTCTCTTCTCTTCTGTTGTCCCTTTGGTTATAATGTAGCGGTTCGGACCTCACATAACTGTTGATCTGGCGACTAGTTTGCCATGCCATGGTCACCTTAAATACAGGATAAATGCCGCACTTAAGCGACAGTCTTTTGTGCTTTCTTGGAGTTTACACTGATAAGCCAAGCTGATGCCCTGAATATTACTCTTTACAGGTAAAATTGTTGGTCCATAACAGTCCAGCTATGTATAGTAATGTATTGAAAGTCTTCATATATGTTCCTCTGGGAATAAAGATTCTACCCCATTCCAAGATGCACTAATTGTCCAGAAAACTAATACACAGCACAGTAGGTACCTACCTTCCAATCTTCCCGAACGTTTTTGAATATCCTGCATACGATATACATATCTATAAAGATAGGATAAATTTCGGTTCAACACATTTTATTATTTAAAAGACTTCCGTGAAATAAAATGAACATATGGTTGCTTTTATGCACACATCCAACGGCGTCTCATACATAATTAGACAGCGGTATGCCAAAATGTCACTCACTTAAGATGCCGCCTCAGACAGTTTCTCACGCCAGCCACCACAGCAAAGGAAGTGGCGGGCATCATTCCTATGTGTCAAATGCGAGTCTTTGCGAATTTCATTCGAATTTCCTTTGAAATCTGACACCAACGCCAGCGCCAAATGATTCCCGCACACATTGCTTAATCGCAATCGAAATTGATGACACACATTTGACAAAGTATCTTTTTCGGCGGATGCTCAGGCGGGGTGACATAAATCAAAAAAAAAAAAAAAAATAATAATACATACTTTCCCACAGTATCTCAACCTAATCACCTAATTGCTGTAAGGAGCCTGAATGTATAAGACAAACAATCTATTCATCCGCCAAAGGATGTAGGCAGGCACACATGTGTCTATACAAATACTTACTTCGGACATTTATTCACTTTACGACCTCGCAAATGAGTAAAGAAGGAAATAAAACAAACAAACAACCGGACACTGGTGGAGGCCCAAATTGACATTTATTATCTCGACACCGCCGACAGAAGTGCACTTGTCAAATGTGTGAACTGAAACGTCAAACAGACAAACAACCATCAGACCAACATCTCAATTTGTATAGCCCATGTAGTCCTCCCACATCTCTATGCGAAGGAACCACACTGATACAGACCAGACGAACCGTGTGCGCGCCAAGAAAGAGAGAAAGAGCGAAAGAGCCTTTCAAATCGGTAGCTAGTTATCCACTTATCCCAGATGGAGGTCGTATAGCCATTAAAACGTCCCTCAGCCCCAGGTACGTAACAAAGACACCTGAGAGAATTCCGATGGTCATTAGGGGTATAAATGACGACGCGGCCGATTGTAACAAAAGAGTTGGACCCACCGCTAAGAAGAGACACGAAGCAGGGCTTTGATCTCACCATCCAATGTACAGACTATCCAATCAGAAGCTGATGTCTAATGTGATTAAAGATCCAAATGAGGTTTTCTTCGTTTTTTTTACATCTACCATAGATAGAGTTGAGTCATACCTCCCAAAGATCTTTGGTGCGGCCATTTGTCGTGTGAGGTTGTTGGCACCAGGAATAGTGCTATAGCGCTTATTAAAGCCGCACAATACGCACTGAGAAAATGTCATAAATGAAACGGATACAAATTATATGAAAACAATCTTGGTATCTCATGAGCGGTATGTCCGTCCTGCACATGTACCTATGTGACTATATGTGAGCAAATTGAAGAGGTGCTAATTAATCATGGGTTTCGGGAGGTGTCAGGTGAAACCGTATTCGAATTTTGTTCTGAAAATTATTAAACGTAATTAATTGACGATAATTAATGAACCTAGTTTTGCAAATTAAAATTAATCCGTGTAGGTAGTAAAAGTTTACTGTGTGCCTCGTCATTGGAATAGAGCTTCACACCGCATCAGCTAGGCTTTGTATGCTAATTTGCGATAAATGTATATTTTAGGCAATTAAGTAAACAAAGCACATCTCTGTTACTATCTATTGTTTCGGACAAACATTCTCTAAGTGGACTTAGAATTAGCACTAATTAATGGGACTATGAAGTCTAGGAAGGAATTTGTTCATTGTTCGGTTTATTTTTGTAAACCATTTGGGGTTCGCAATGACCCATTACAACCCTTTCTTGTGAATTTCATCTTAAAATGTTTCGATTTTGACCTCGAAATGGGTCTCGTTTCGCTTCTTGATTTCTTTGAAGACAATCGTTAATATTTTTAGAGGGTGCACCAAATTTCTGAAAGTATTTGGCCCGGTTGCGTTGAATATTCTCAGATAGATCTGATTAAAATTGGTTGGAACAAATTAACTTTCCAATGATAAATAAATATCTATCTATACCAGGCGCAAGTGGAACATTTGGCATAGGATCTAACTTTTGGCTTATAATTACATCGCAATTAGTAGAATCTGTAAAAAAAAGTGCAGTTTAAGAAATCACACGAAGAAATCACAGTCACAGGCTGAACAGTGCTCCCTCCTAATGGGACCGATGTAATAGACCCACAGTCTAACCTCATTTGTTCTAAAAATATTTGAGAGACTCATTGATATCTACGGAGTAAACTGAGTTGGGATATTGTATCTCGTTCAATATTAATACACAATAGAAAAAGGTGTAAAAACAGCACTCCATAACGCTGTCAGTACGGTGCACCCTAAAATGTAAGGAGCACACTCTTGAAGCCTTTCTGGACATTGAGTGAAGTGCTGGCATCTCAACACAGATCATACTATAGCAGATTCAGTCACAATCTATGGGACAAAACATATTTCTTTGCTGGCAAATACAGCGATATGATAAGCACCATCTTTAGAATAGGGGGAGCTTTTACCCCTTCATTATATTCCACACCTCCCAGATCTTATTAAACTCTTGCAACCAGAAAGATGCACCACTTTCTAGCAGTATGACCCCATTCATACAGAATTCCGCTTGAATATCTTTGGAGTACATAATACGCTGGAGTTAGATGAAGCGATAAGCATATTAAAATTGATACGACGAACGGTTCTTGACTTAAGAAAAGGGCCACAAACTAAGTTTGAAGTCAATCGGATGAAAAATAAAATTCTTTCCATACAAAATTTAACCCCCCTTTTACCCCTTTAGGGGAATCGAATTTCAAAAAATCCTTTCTTAGTGCTTGTATACATCATAAAAAAAACACCCCAGTGCAAAATTTCAGCTTTATAGAGCAAATGGTTTAGGCTGGGCGTTGATCATTTGTCAGTCGGAATCTTCATTTTTATATATGTATAAGAATATTAGCAACTTATACATACTAGGTAAGATTTGCTGCTCTAAAGTCGAACATTATGTTCCTATATTTTTTTTATAACTATCTTACCAATTCGTTGAGTTGTTGTTGTCTAGAACTATACAGCTTGTAAGACCTCACTAATTATCTACTCATACTAGGTACCTACTCACCGAACTATTTGATTTGCATAACTGGTGGCTCTGAAAGCATTTAAAAATCATCATGGAAGCATTTCTCCCAAATTTTGTCAGTGTAAAGAAAAACAGTTTTTTCCTACATTTTCGAGACATGGAACAAATAAAGTTACACTCAAAGGGTAACGCCTTTATAGAAAAAACAAACCTCCTGTGTCTATTTTAAACAACCCTAACATGACTTGTTGTCATTAACTACGCAAACCATTTCAAGCCCTCTATCTGTAAATTCCATTCTTGTGAGGGACACAGGACACTCCTGTCCATATAACTTAACTAATAGATACCTATTCGTTAGCCTTTTATGTTGGCAGTAAATTTTCAACTTTATGGATGCACCATCAACACAAGAAAATTATGTATGCCTTCTGGGTGAAGGGTAAAAAGTGAATTTGTTATTTTGGTTGGATAGGGGTGCGCTAGCTGCACAAGTGTCCGTGGATAATTTCATTAACCTTACACGAATTGTATTTTTAATTTGTCTTTTATTAGATTGTTTTAGCAAGTAAATGGTTATTGCATTCATTCATTGTATTAATCGACAAATTCGATAAACTACAGAAAGAGGAGACATTTAAAAAGTATCTATGGACACTAACATCTATACTTTGACGCTGCATACCTATATAATTTTTTTTAATTTCAAAAAATTAACTTCGTGCTGCAAATCGAAATCCTCATGATCTTATTATAGGTACCTTGTGCGATGATTAAACTCCCTTTAAGGTGCGACATTGCGAACCCTGTGGCTTTTGCGGTGACACGCCCTCCAGTCCATCCAAACCATTTTACAAAGTACCTACTACAAGAAAAAGATACACAAAGTCCTATAGCTTGAGTTTCGTTTAGTTACAGAATGCAGCTCAGAGAATTAATGTTCTCGTCTCGTTTTGTTCTATACCCCGCATTGTTTGTTGTTGTTCCGTTTTGTATCCGATACTTTGGCGGGCGCATCACATACAACCGCTTTGGCGGTAGGTGGCGGCATCTTCTGATCTTTTGCCGACAATGCAATCAATTTTCCTCAGATTCATCAATATTTTCTTTAATCGCTTTAAACGTTTTGCCTCGCACTCGCACTCGCCATGTAGTTGAGAGATGTGATCTTGTGTGTGGGTTAATGTATCTAAACATGTATCTGAGGGGATCAACTGATGCGATGTATCGCGTTTGATCGTATTTATTTTATTTATTTTTTTCCAAAGATATTAAAATGCGATTTAATGGGGATTGTTTGGGCAAACGATAGATACGTGTGTGGGTCTGGGTATCCATATAGAGAAAGACACTAGCGTAGACCTACCAACCAGCTTTTGATGTTCGAATGGTGGACACCATGCAGTTATTGATTCGAAATTAAATTGGTATTTTATTAGTATGGTAATTAAAATGCAAACTATGGCTTCCGGGATTACACGAGTTAGTTAATAAATTTTATTTGATTTCCTTTTAATGGACTTTAGGTGTTTAAGGAAGTGTGGGCAATGAAATGTAAATATATGTACTAGGGACTTTCAATGGAATCTATGCAGGTAACATAAATGGATTGTGTTGCCGATTTTTTAGGGTAGGATTTTTTAAGATACTGTTGTAAAGACCTATTCTACCTTACATATTGTGTTGGTCTGTTATTATTTTATTATATAATTCTTTATTCGATATAACTAAATTCAGTATCTAATACACTTATTGTATATAAAGAATATAGAGCAGATCTTTAATGATCGTCTGCCGATCAAGGAACAGCCGAAAATAATTTCGAAACCACGGATACCTAACAATAATGAATGCCGTCTCCTTTGCCTTTTGTTAACTGAGTCGCCAAGTTCACCTCTCGCAATGAATATGTGATTCGCAAATGGTTTCACTATTCAAATATCGATTTGGCACACAGCCTTACTATAAAAACGTCAGCTAATTTCCCATGAAGCTAATTAAAACGGTCTGGCCTTATATCTGTAGTGTATGTACCTTACTATCCTACATTAGGTACATCCATCGAAATCAATTGACAATTCACCCGGAAATTAGTTACACTCTACCACACAGCTGTACAGAGGTAATTAGGCCGCTCGCCAATTTCAATTTAACAAAAGACATATCGATGCGATTCCAATATCTATGACACATTTAATGGCCATTTTGAGTACGTAGGTATATCGACACATTCTGAAAAAAACTGCAGCAAACCAATAATTTGAGTGGCTTTCTATTTCTATTATTCTATCAACAATGTAGCCCTAATTACAGTTATAACTGCAGTTAATTGTGAGACCATTTTCATTAAACTCATGTATTCGCAGCGAATCCTTAGTGCAGATGTGATTCATATAAAAGGGTGCTTGAGTCCCGTCTTAATTGATGGCGTGGCAAATCTCTTCATTTAGAAATTGTATATCTCTATTTGGATAAGTCAATTAAATTATCGTTTGCTCTTAATCATTGATCTGTTGTGGGCTTGTGAAAGATTTCGGGCTTAGAACTAGGGTTTCAAGGGTTGATTAATAGTTGACCCACATTTCAGTTTGGACGCAAATTTGATTAATTTTACTCGCAACTGAGGTATCTGGCATTAAGTTTAGATTTCTTCGGTGTTTTGACCTTGAGGTAGGTCTATTTAATAATGTGTTTTGGGTTAATTTGTGGAATATTTACACAGAAAATATATGAAGGAGATAGGAGAATAATCTGTATCTGAAAAAAATAATATTTTCAAGCCAGTTAACTTTTTCCAAGCAGCTTACATACCTAACGTTACAGACAAACGGAAATTGAAACTTTGTGAATACATAAGTAAAGTCCGTTTCGGTCAGATACAAGATAATCAAAAATCTTTCACCATTTTCAATGACCAGTCTATCATATTATGTACCAAGATCGATTGCACTGGATACATAAGTGGACCTTCCCAATCTCCCTATCCCCAAGTTTCTTATTATCATGTAGGGGCAATCATCATACGGATTGATAGAGAAACACTTTGATGACAAGGATTTCTTGGAACACATTGGAAACATAGTTTAGCACATATATCGGACGTGTGGAAGCATGGACTGCTCTATTTAGGGAAGCAGCAGTAGTTGTTGCAATTTCAGTTTGCCATATTGTCGGTGACCATGGTAAGTGCCGTACCGACGTAGGTTTGAGCCCCCCTGGAGGGCAGCAATATTCTGCGATCAACCGCAAAGTGAAACGAATTACCGGAGTTAATTAAACAAAATTTGGCAGCATACACGATACAAGCCCAAGCGCGGGCTCAAATTGAATCAGGGACTAGGAGGGCCCGAAAATGATCAAGTTTCGAATGCATAGGTATTAAGAAGAGACACCAAATACTAAGTAGACTGATTGGACATGTTTAAGTTAACAGAATGGTAGATCTGTTGAAGTCTATACACTAAGCCCTAAGGATCTTTGTATTAGGCTTCATGGAGATAGATAATCCCAGGAAGGAAATAGAGCTTTTCCTGTAGAAACTAACTGTCTCACTTTCCAGGAAATCAGACAACTTCGTAACCACTTCGTAACCAAACTTTGTGTCTGAGCGATGTAACATGACTGTCATAGTTTGGTAAAATAATGGTGTCAAGAAGGAAGTAAACATTTTGCAATGACCAGGAAGTTATGACTATTCTCGCAGTCAAGGATAAAGGTTGTTATGGCCCTATAGGCCAGGGTGTACGAACACTTCGGAGTAGTCATTTACCTATAGTAAAATGGTACAGACTTTTCTATTCAAAAATTCGAAAGCTTTGCCTGCCTTTCAACATTGCTACAGCGGTTTTGACTGAATATAAGACATTTCTTTTGGATTCATACGTCAGTGATAATACCCGTCCGTAAGATCACTCATCTCATACGCATTGGTATATTAATGCGTGAAAAAAGCTCCTACACGTCAATAAGTTTTTCTATTAGCAGATTTTTTTTTTTTTTTTTTGCGTGTAGCTGGATGTAAAAATCGTTGAAAGACATCGCATGCGAGCTTTGCGATAGTGTGGGACTTGCGGTTAGCTCACCCACTAAAAAACACCCGAGGAAAGCATGGTGTTGCCATCCTTCCAATAATCGCACCTAGTCGTTAAACTAATCAGCAATTTGTTTCTAATACTTATAATAAATACTATGCTATAAGGTACTAACGTTAGTCTGTTACCTTTTGTTTTTTAATTCTTTATCACTTTTGTTAGTGTGATTGAGTTGTGAAATTGTCTTTATTTTCTTTATTCCTAGTTAACTAGTTCGAATGGCTTTACTCTTCGTAATTTTCTAACTAAATTGTTATTATTAAGTAGTTCGACTACTTCTGAATTAGCATGGTTGCGAAGCCTACCTTCATGTCTTCTTGCGACTTTCCTGACCTCGTCCTCTACCGTTTCAATTTTTAGATCTCTATGTAGATCAGCGTTACGTATGTACCATGGCGCATTAACAATATTGCGTAGTACTTTGTTTTGGAAGCATTGAATGCTTTGTAGGTTTGTCTTACTTGTGCACCCCCAGAGCTGGAGACCATAAGTCCATATTGGTTTTAAGACTTGCTTATATAGAAGCAGTTTATTATATATTGAGAGACATGAATGCCTCCCTATGAGCCAATAAATTTTATTGTATCGTATATTTAGTTCGTCATGTTTTTTCTTGACATGAGTTTTCCAGCGCAACTTCGCATCTAGAGTCATGCCTAAATACTTAGCTGAGTTCGAATGAAGAACTTCTTTGTTATTAATGTACACAGGTATGTGTTGTACGTTTTTATTGGTGAAATGAACATGGATTGACTTCACTTCAGTTCATTTAATTTTATCTGCCATTTTTTGGTCCAATCAGATATATCACTAACTGTCCTTTGCAGTTTTTCTGTAACTTCCTGCATGGTTTTTCCGACAGCAAGTACAGCAGTATCGTCTGCAAATGTGGCTACAGTAGTTTCATTATTTTGTGGTAGGTCGTTCGTGTATATAAGGAAAAGTACAGGTCCTAACACACTACCTTGCGGTACTCCCGCTTTTATATATTTTAATTCAGAGTACTCATCTTCTTGTTTAATTCTAAATAATCCCTGGATTATATATGACTCTAGTATTTCTGAGTATTGTTTGGGAAGATATTTTTGTAGCTTATGGACCAATCCCTCATGCCAGACTTTGTCAAAAGCCTGTGTTACATCAAGGAAGATGGTAGAGAATATTTGTTTTTCTTCTAAAGCCTTTTCTATTTTATCAGTTATTCTGTGAACCTGATCTATAGTTGAGTACCTATTTCTAAATCCAAATTGATGGTTTGGTATCAGTGTTTTCTCTTCTATGATCGGATTGAGTCGTTTCAGAAGAATTTTTTCGAAGAGCTTTGATAAATTGGCAACAATGAAATCGGACGATATGAGGTAACTTCACTGGGCAATTTGCCCGGCTTTGGTACCATAATAACTTCCGCGACTTTCCACATGCGTGGTACATACCTTAGTCTAAACGCTGCATTTATTATCTGTGCTATTTTTTTCAAACCTTTTTTAGGCAGTTTCTTTAGAACTTCACTCGTAATTAAATCAAACCCCGGAGCTTTTTTCGGGTTCATTTTTTCTCTTATTTCAGTGGATATTTCCTCAGAGGTAACTGCTGGAATCAATCTCTCGTCTTCGCACATGTCCGTTTGATGTAAATAATCAATGTCTTCGTATGGCTGGAAGACGTTTTCAAGATGTTCCGCAAATAGATCCGCCTTTTGTTTATTTGTTTTCGCCCAGCTTCCACTGCTGTTTTTAACTGGTGGAATATATGCTGTTGGTCTGTTCATTTTTTTTGCAGCCTTCCACAGTGAGTATTCTGTACTGGCATCATTTGTCAGATTTGTAAGGCATCTTTCCACAGACAATTTTTTCATTTCTTTGATCTTTTTTCTTAGTTTATTGTTTAGACTGTTGAGTCTTGTTTTGTCACTTGGTGCTCTCGATAATTGCCAGCGTTTACGAGCTGTCCTCTTTTCTGATATAATTTCGCATATTTCTTTGGGATATACGTTTTTTTTTATTTTACTAATTGATTCAGGCGTTGCAGCCCAAGCAGCCTTTTGTATATCTAGAGTGAAAGTATGTACTTCATTTTCTAGGTGCTCTTTTGTATCAATTGTTGTGGATAGTTCAATCCGTTCCTCTAGCAAATATTTGAAATATGTCCAGTCAGTGAGCTTGTTGACTAGGCGTGGGTTCCGTTCCTTCATTATTATTTTATTACCAAGTGTAAGCAACACAGATGAGTGATCTGAGTCAAGGTCTGACCCTTCCTGCACTCGGGTAGTATTTAAGGAAATATTCTAAGTTATAAAGAAGTCGACAACGTCCGGGATTTTGTTCATATCTGTGGGCCAGTATGTAGGATTTCCCGTTGAATGGTAATTAGCATTGCCTTCTTTCATAGATTCGAGGATTTCTCTTCCTCTTGTATTTGTTAATCTTGATCCCCAAACTTTGTGCTTTGCGTTGAAATCTCCGCCTATTATGAACTTATTTCCAAATTTGTGGAAGAGACATTTAAAATCGTTTTGTTTCAGCTTGTAACTAGGAGAACAATATGCCGCAGCTACCGTTATCTGGCCGCTGCTTGCTTTTATGATTACACTATTAGCATATATAAGTGTTCAAGTTGCACTTCCGACAAAAAAATGCCCATTAGCGTGATTAGTGTGTTCGAGTGCTGCATGAGAAGGTTGTGCGACCCAGTTTTCGGGAAAATAAAACTAAAAAATGTTTTCACTGTCATGCAGATGAATAAGTGTCAATAATTATTGCTTCATACACAAATTGTAGGCGCAGTAGCGCAGTGGTTAGTGTGCTGGACTACTGTGCGAGGGATCCCAGGTTCGATCACCGGAAAACACAAATTACATCTTAAGGTTTTTTCTACTGTGCTACCTCTCGCGAACGTCTGACAAACATCCGAGAGTATGACTGTCCTGAAAAAGCTTCTCAATTCAGCCGTTCGGACTCGGCATAAAATTGTAGGTCCCTTCCATTCGTCCCAAAAATAGAAACTCACACAAAACGAATGGTTGCGAGAAGCTAGGCCTAGGGTGTCACCCGCCTGTTGCGCCACCTATTTATTTATTTTATTATTACACAAGATGTGGCAATTACACTCAATATTTAAATTACCTCCTTGCCTCAAAGTTACAAATCATTTTTAATATATAAAGTGTATTACCTACTGATAGCTGACGGAACTTCATTATGTTTACCGCCTGCGATAAATAACACCGTCCACTTTTAACTTTTGAAAGTCAAATACCTATACCTACCCAAAAGTAGTTTCAATATCACGGCGACCTACTTTTCCATCGCACTTTCCCGCTATACAAATTTATAAATTAACTGCGAATTTTTCCGCCAATTAATATCGATTTTCCACTTAAATTGGCTTCTTTCATCGCATAATGCTATCTTAATTAATCCCCAATACCACCCACGAAGACCACACTGCTGGGCGCAATATTTCATCCAAATAACCGGAAACAAGCGATTGCTGTGTATCTTAAGTCCCCATCTGCAGTATTATGTATGATTTTTAGATTAAAATAAAAATATCGCTTTCGAGTGAAATCGAATTAAATCGATTCATCGGAATGGTGCGAAATTATTGACAGCTTATATACTCGAAGTAATGCCAATCTCAGCAATTAACCCAATTTGTGATGGCATTTCATAGACCCTACAGCTTTCGCTCATATCTAACAAGGACTTACATAGGTATTGACAGTATAGTATATACCTAGGGTGTATTACGAAAATTCGAAAGCATAGGCTAGGCATACATATAATTAAGTACTCATAGATACTGGCACTTCGCACCTCGTCATGCGGACGGCGTTAATTTGTCGGCTAAATAAAATCGGTCTGAGTAATGAATCGCAAGCACGCGTTTTAGGTAAACATCTTGATGTTCATGTCTCTGGGTACATATTTATGCGCACCACTCACTCGAAAAAGTATCTAAATACCAAATGAATTTGGAAAGCTACCGAAATACTATAGCAGTTTTGTTTGTTATTGTTGTTTGTTTGTGGCAAATATTTACTCTGTTGGTATTAGGCGGTGCGGTATTTTGATCTGTATGCAGCTAGTGTTACGTCTCCTTGTATCAACGAATAGTGCCGACAAGATCCATTTCGTTTATCAATTGGTAGGGCCCTCAATGACAATTTAAAAAAAATTCTTCAATAAATTCAACTAAATCCGCACCGTATCTGATTACTTTAATTCGGGAGATGAAAGCCTCATCGAAATTCACATCTGGCCTCTAATCACAATCACAACCCTTATTCAGAGTCCCAATTAAAATCATTCTCCCATGGACCTCGCCACCACACACGATTACACAATCATTCAGTGCCTATTCAGAGGATCCTTGTTTCATTCAGGTGTAAATTATTTTTAACCGGATCGTTCGATCAAACAAAGTAAGGATACTTTCGAAGGTCCCGCTCACGATAATAATTAACATGATGATTGTATTCGAGTTTTCAGTTCCCACGCCTTAGAGCGGCCGTGTACATAATACAGAAGTGCCTCTGCGGCATCTCCTCGAGGGTATCTGTTATCGCGCCGGCCAAATATTGAAGTCATTTAGGGAAAATCAAAGGCAAGGCACCGCTGCTATACAGGTGCACAGTAGGTATCCGGTCCGGTGTGCACCCACAATGCCGAAAACAGTAGGAGCTAACTCTGTTAGAGGGTGAGTGTTATTAGACGACTTGACGCCTCCGTTTTTCTCGATATAACATTTTTTATTGCCTTGTGTTGTAGCTGTAGATATACAAGTAGCCGCAGGGATCTTTTATGTGGCCAATTAGTTGAATGTTATTGGTGTTGAATTTTACCGGAGGTAAGTTTTGAGAAAAATTATAAACAATTTATTGACTTATATAAAGCTGCGGATGCAATGACTATATGGGGTTGATGTAAATCAATTATAATTACATATTACTATAAATATGAATGGGTTGCAGTTTATTTATAGAAAACGAAAAGTATTTGCAGTCACCGGTATCGTATATAGCTATAGATATGCTTATATATAAAACAAGAAAGCTGAAGGTTCTTAAAGATGTTAAATACTTTAAACTTTAAAGTACTGGGCGCAGTGGCTCAGTGATTAGTGTGCTGGACTACTGTGCGAAGGTTCAGGTGGTCCCAGGTTTAATAGCCGGAAAAACACTAATTACATCTTAAGGATTATTCCACTGCGCCACCTCTGGCGAAAGTTTGACAATCATCCGGAAGTATAACTGTCCTGAAAAAGCTTCTCAATCCAGTCGTTCGGACTCGGTATCTATAAAGTTCTAGGTCCCTTCCATTCGTCCCAACAATAAAACAAAAACTAACTCAAACGTATGATTGCGAGAAGCTAGACCTTGCGTGTGTGTACACGCCTGTTGCGCCAACTATTTATTTATTTATTTAATATATTTTTTTAGATTTACATAATTTTGTAAGGTTGAAATCAATCACATAATTCCATTTTATAGAAATCTCTTCGTCAGTTTATTGATCGGGCCATTACTTTGATTTCATTAATAGAGTGATTTGAATCTGTTGTATACCAAAGTATAAATTACTAAATTCCTTATTGATTAAGTTTTATAAATAAAAGTTTAGTTATTGAATATATATTTCAAATGTTGATTTATTAAAAGCTTACAAAAAACACAATTATTGGCACCCTCACCCCCACATAATTATTGGCACTTTAAAACAGAAAAACATCGTGTTAATAATAATATTAATTTATTTACATTATGTTTTCAAAATGTTTTATTTAAATTTATAAAATAAAAGATAAATATATGAATAGGTAAATTAAAACATACAAAAATGTTTTTCAAAGGAAAATAAACAAAGAACGTTATTTTCTTCGTTGCAAATTTATGTAATTAATTTAAACAAATAAATTAATATCTACGTACCTAATATTTTTAAAGGAAACAAACAAAAATTTGTTTTTAATATTTTAAATCATTGTAAAGTTTAATAAATACAAGAAAGTAAAAGCGATATGTATTTTTTAAAAAAAGGAAACCTAAACTTACCGTTAAGTAATATGTATGAATATAGATGTTATATCTTTTTGACCTGAACGAACCTTAGATACAAGAGTGATTACTACGAAAATCACTGTTGAATAATGGGGTGCCAATAGTTGGGTCAAAATTTGAGAGTTCCTATAATTGTAGTCGTTACGTTATTTTTCGATTAAAAGGCACAAAAATAATTCACAAATACGGACAGATTCCCGAAAATTAATAAGAGCACTAGCTTTAGGTACTTATTTATTACACCAGCAACTGTATTGAAGGTTAAAAATATAAAAAGCAAGGCAGGCAAAGTCCAGAATTATTTGCCAACGACGTGTAGATTATTTTAAAAAAGTAGTCCTTTGTATTTGCCAACTAAATTGATGCGCATACGTGGAGTTCATTTTGAAGACCAACTAATAGTTATTAATTACCACGGTTAATAATTAATACCTACCCTAAATTTCGAGCAAGTAGAAGTAGTTACCTACTTATACAAACACCTATGAATTGGGTATCACTATTTTCATATTAACTTCAGATTGAACGAAAAAGCACCTTGTAAAAAGACAGCAAATACAGAGTCCAATCACAATTACATATCTAACATCGATAGATACGCGAAGACTAGTCTAAGATCTATTCATCAGGCATGACATTATGTAGGTAGTACTAAGTGGCACAACCTCCAGGAGTCTCATAGATAGCAGAAATTGTAAAAGTTTCAACTCAAAATAAAGTAATATTTTCTCTCAAAACCTACCTACCTAGTAGGAGGTGGCTCCATGAAATTAGGCCCCAATGAAAAAAGGCCCCAAAAATAAATGAAAAAAGCCCCAATAATCGGGGCAATATTTCATTATGAAAAATAGCCCCATTCCATTTATGCAAAATTGCCCCAAATAAATGAAAAATTGCCCCAAAATAATGATTGGCAAACAACAACAAATATTATTATGAAATTTGAACGTATTTTCATTGTTTTGGAGCCTTTTTGCATTTTATTGGGGTGATTTTTCATTTAATGGAAATTGTTTGAAAACCACTTGAGGCATTTTTCCTTTTCTTATTTTGGTACCTATCATAACAAAACTCTACTAGATGAAACGCAAATTATTCCGCTGTTACAAGGGCGTAACAATTAACCTGTTTCTGTTTTTCCGTCCGTCCGTTTTGTTTCTTACAAATATTCCTAAATAACTTTCTAAATAATACCGCAGCAAGATTAATTCTAACTAGTCTTTGTTTTTCACTTAAAAAAATTTAAATTTATTTATTCACTAAAAACAAATTACTGAAAACGTTGAAGTTGTAAAAAAAAGTCCTCTTTTTATTTTCTCTAATTTTCCAAGGCTTAAAGCCAGCTCAGTTTTTGAAATAACTTTTAATTTTAGCATTAGAAAATTAGAGAAATAATAATAATAGGCAACATTATAATTGCCCGTATTGCAGGCAAAGTATTGAAAGTGCAATTCAAGTTTTTATTAAAAAAAACAATTACAAACAGTTTTTAACTTTTTATTGCGTTGTAATTCGGGGTTTTCATTGAGTTTGGGTGAAATACCTATTATTCTTTTGGGGTGATATTTCTTTGGAACATCATAATATTCAGAATCGATTCTAACATAGGTATTTTTCACGTTTTTCATTGAGTTTGGGGCCATTTTTCATTTTTTTTGGGCAATTTTTCATTATTTTGGGGTGATATTTCTTAAAAATCTAAAATCGATTTCACATTGGGGCATAATTTCACAAAAAAAAAAAAATGAAATTTTGCCCCAAATTATTAATGAAAAAAGGCCCTAAAATAATGAAAAATCACCCCAATCCGAAAACAAAACTTTGTTGTTGCTTACTACATAATTTGTAGGGGCGTTTTTTCATTTTTTTTTTTTTTACCTTTTTTCATTGGGGCCTAATTTTATGGAGCCATGTTTATAAATTTAACTTTACACTAAGTAGGTATTTATAGTTAGGTACACGGAATTTTGAACTAAAAAGCTTGCTCTAACTTCCGCTCAATAAAAGACATTTCTCAACCTAGCTAGTTAGGTAAATCCTGGATCCTGCTTCACAATTGGTATCTGGGTAAGGTAAGAGGTAAGGTACCTAACGCACGTATATTATTTCTAGGTAAATTGAAGAAATTTTGGTCAAAAATGCCTAAAAGTGACAATCCATATTGTGAATGACAGATAATGTGGCATAAATAAGTAACTGCGGTCATTATGCTTTTATGCGCAGTGTTACCCACCGTAAACTACCCATTAGGTATATCTATCTACCTGCCTACAATTATTCTTTTCGAATCTTCCTGCTTTATATACAATTGATAATCCACATCAACTCCGCCTCAATCACATTTGCAATTAAAATTGCTTTAACGACATCGCTGATAAGTGAATAGCATATACCTACCTACTCATGTGTCCACCTTATTGAACAATTTAATAATAACAATTAGCATTCACGAATAAACAAAACGGAAAACATTAAAATCCCACAATAAACCCAGCACAGCGCACCCATCCTTGATGTGACAAATTCGGTCGTTTAGTTTTTTTTTTTTTTAATAAATTACCAACCACTCAATAAATTTCAACCTCTCTGCCATCAATTAAAAAAAAGTTTCCACTTAGGCGAACATTATGTCGTACAAAAGTCATAAAATTTAATTTAATTATCTGCACACATCACGGGCGAATATAAATCACCAGATATATGCATTTCATGTGTATTAATTAAACAAATTAAGCGCTGCGCACACATAGACCCCATACCTATGTGTGGGCCCAAATTGTTAGCTACCAATAAACTGCCCACCTCGGAATCGAGAAGCAAACATCAACCCACCCATTTAGCCCCCACAATAACGTATCCAATCAATTCATCAATCACAAAATCACAATTAATAGTTGGGCAACGGGACCCACGACACTCGCAGAGCGGGGTTAAAATTATGGATATCAATTTATTCCTCAACTGGACACACAAAGAGTCGTTACCACGATGTGAAATTGACTCCATCTACACCAGCGGGAATACCTACCGTACCGACTCGAACAAATATTCAAAACACTTAAAAAGTTTATGTTAAACGTATGCGCTTGGGGCGTATTATAATCGGCCCCTCTGCGCTCGCCAAAAACCAACATGAAACCGACTATATAGCGCTTTTCATAGTTACCGCCTCCCCCGTGCCGCAACAGACAACAATTGAACGAACAACTCAAACGGCACCGCATATTGTTACTTCTAATTATCTCAAACACCGACAATACCAATGGGAAACAAATACGTAGGAAAAATCCGAACGAAAACGTATCTGGCAGATAATTTACTGAGTGGCGTCAATTAACCAGCCCACCAACCATCAGCGTACAAGATAAAGTGGGACAAACGTATAATCGATGGATTTCTTGTCTCTTATGGGCAATTGTTGTATCTGCGTGCTGTTCACTGCTCAGTTGTGCGCTAAGATGAAATTCGTAAGGCTAAGTAGTTTCTTGTTACTCCAGATTGGTTTACAGCAAAAAAGATACAAAAATATCTAAAAGATACAAAAGTATCTTTATAGCTAAATGATAAAAAGTTACGCTCCGCTAATGTATTTCAGATCAATTAAAAATGTCCACAATATTTTTTTACTGTTAAATACAGTTTCGACAACGGAAGATGGCTGAAACGTTCCGAAAATTATTAAAAAAAAAGCCCTCGCACTTAACAAAAATAATATCTATGTCACCATATTGATGTAAATTACTCCCAAGAAGGGCCCGTCGCTGCACTGATGATCGCCATAATTACCCAAGCAGAACCACCATTGCGTTTGTGGTCGCGTCTGCCATTGGCCGATACTCCCCTCGAATCCAAATACGCCTTTTTCCAATTGTTTGGTCTAACCAGGAAAAAAGGGGAAGGAATCCAACACAGTTTGACTGTCTCTGTTGCGCGCACACCTTTTGCATTCTACCTCTGACTCTTGCGCATGGGTACGAATAACCGGATATATCTGTCGGCTGGTTATGTGAACGAGATGGAATGCTAAGTGGGAATCACAGGCTTGTCTAGTTAGCTGTGTTTGCTGCTGCTTAACAATCTTCAATCTAGTTGTGAACAGTTGATTGTGAATCGTCGTGCAGAGAGGTTATATGGATTTTTCAAAACTTGACGTGATATAGAAAAAAAAAACCCCAGACGGGTTATTGTGTCGTTGTGAAAAAAGAAAAACTTGTGTTGTGTTTGTTTTTTTGTTTTACTCCCGACTAAGTGGAGTAGTTTAGCTAAAGAGATACTAGTTACTTAGTGACATCTGGTAGAATAATTAATTGACTTCAGTGACGAGTGATTAGAATTTGTTTATTTTTATCTTTTCGGAATACTGTAAATATCTTTTTGCGATTTTAGCGAATATTAGTGAATTTAGTAAAAAAATTTAACAATGCTTTGTCCGCCGACTATACGACCACCGAGTCCAGCTGAATCGGAAATTTCAGTTGGAGCACCAAGCCCCCTGCCCAGTCATCACCATCATCTTCATCATTCCCAACATCATCCGTTGCAGTTAGGCGGTCGTGATGAATACTTTCAACCTTTGAAAAGACTAAAAATGGTCGAACCTCGGGAGCGTTCGATAAGTCCGCCACTGCCACCGCCGCCAGCACCGGTTGCGCTACAGCCGCCGGCTACTACAACCAATCAGAAATCAAATATCGAAGGTGTTAAAAGTTTTTCCATTGCGGACATCCTTGGGCATGACAAAACTACTAGAAACGCTGCCGCCGCAGTAGCGGCTGCTTTTCCACATCCCTCTCTAGATGTTGCTGCAGCAGCGGCAGCAGCAGCTCATCATCCGATTCTGATACCAGCAACACAGATTGTTCGTCCATGGGATCATTTGTTGGGACCAATTCCAGCTGTGAGGCCATTCATTCCACCGGCGCTGTTGCACTATGAGCAGCGTTTGGCTTTGGACTATCATCGTCAGCTGCAGGAGCACTTTAACGCTCAAGCTCAGCTGTTGAGACACATGGGAATGGATATTATTCCGTCGGAAAGTGGTTCTGAAAGATCTAGCTCGGCCGCTAGTGATTGTTGTTCACCGGAAATTGCGGCAAATAGATTGTCAGGGGATGCTCATCCGCAAAATCATAGCGGACATAATCGCCATTCGCCGCCACATGGAAATGGCCAGCAAACAGGGTCGTCGTCATCTTCATCTTCATCGTCGGCAGCAAATCAAGCTGCAGCTAATGCTGCCAGCGGGAAAACAAAACCCAATGGAACTCCGCTGGATGCACTCTTCCAGATGACAACTAAGGACTTTAGTGAATCTGAAGGTAAGTTCAAGACTGACTGAGTTCTATGGATAACTAGTTTACTTTGAAAAGTAGTTGATAAGTGAAGAAGCCAAGTTAATAGGCAGTAGCTAGTCATAGTCGTATGGTCCTATTTCCTTAAAGTTAATTAGATACCAGTGGCCATTTAGATAACCAGTTAAAATCTTTGGGTCTTTTTGTACTCCAACAATCTTTTAACTTTGCTGCGAGCTATGTTTATGAATCTTTATAGTGTACCTATAGTTCCCTTTGAATTGGGTAAATATTCAAAAGGAATATCACCTCTCATTTCCAGTCTCTCCAGTCACATTTTTGAAGAAGTTGAGACAGTACTAAAACAGCATTGATCAAATCGAATAAACAACCAGCTCTTAAAATGCTAAGATACCTTCCATCATTAGACTAATATAGTAAATAGCTTGCAGCATGTGAGCATTATGACATTAATGCAATTATTAAGCTCAATAGAATGCAAAACATTTCGGCTCGCATGTTTTACGATGCTCCAGCAGCTGGTTAAGTTCTCAGAAAAGCAGATGTTTAGAATTATATTTCATATCTTAGACGAAGAGCAGGATTTATCTAAGACTTTTATCTGATGTCAGCAGAAAAATAATTAATACGAAGGGTTTAAGTTTTGAGATGTCTCGTGTATTGTAATTGAATAATGTAGATAATAGGCTGTATAATGAACACTTCGGCCAGAAGAGGCCTTTTGTGCTGGCTTTATCCCTTTAACACAAAAAAGTGCTAAGTTACTTCATAGACCTCAGTATTATTCTGGGTTCCATGTTACATACCTATCTCCTTTGATCTCGAAAAAGCATTATGCCTTGGCGAAGTAGCGCATTAAACCAGAGTATCTCCTCCGGAGTAGTCTCCTTTTATCTGAAGACCTCAGTGATCGTCAAAAGTTAGTCAACACCAATCATGTTTACATTTGTTTTTTTTTTTTCTTTAATATCTAAAAAGTATTTTATGCTGTCGAAATTGACAATGTGTCGTTATTGTTATTCTATATTTTCAAACTTTTTACACTTTTCGATTTTTTTAGCCGTGTCAAGTCATTGTAAAAACTTATAACTGTGCGTTCACTCACCTTTGACGCTAACGTACTTATTTGATTACATTTTAAGTAGTCAGAAAGTTGAGATCACTTTATTCTAACACCCAACCAATTTATGAAAGATGTATCCTTGAACACCGGTACCGTAGTAGCTATTGCACATTTATTGTATAAATAAAGCTATCAACTACATATTTGCTTTCTTTAATGCAACGCAATAGTTCCCAGACTCGTGATAAAAAAAATGTCTGTAGGCAGAGGCACCCACCTACCAATATGCGTGAATTTGCGCATACATATTGTAAGTGTGTTGGGAACATGGCCAAAAGACTATAGGTATCTTCACAAAGTGCAGAAGTTGCAGAGATCTCCTGTGTCACTGCTCAGCCCTCCAAGAATGTCGCTACTCTTCTAGAGGAGCACGGTTCTTCGACGGCTTGGAAGATCTCGCAACGATACCTGTATCAGATTTAAAAAGATGAATCAACAGATTCGAATGACACTAATCAGTAATCACAATGGGCCTCAATGGCTTCTGGGTAAAAATTGTATATATTGCGCAAACTGTCCTTTGACAATTTGATGATTTTTTATTTTTATAAATTTGAGAATCTCTGGCGACGATAGGTGTGAGTATAGTTCTAGAGGAACTCTTTATCTCCTTATTTACAAAGTACCTACATGTTACTCAATTTCGTCAGTTTCTTCAATGTCGTTAATTCTATGCGTAGGTAAGTGCTTGATATCTGCTTTTGCTGATGGGATTGAATATCATTGTCCAATTGGTACGATGATGATGGGTCTGTATAAGTTGAATGGATTAATTTACTTTCGATACATAATTATAATAATCGAAAAGTTAACTTTATAAATAAGAACACGTTACCCGCCCAAATTTGCTTGTCATCTAAATAAATAAAACCTTGCACTGAAATTAAGTACCCTAATGAGTTTAAAGTCAATAAAACCCACCCACCAATTACATAGTTCGCTTCACCACAATCGCTCATATGCCATAGCAATTCAATTAACAAATCAATTTTAAGATACATCTTCATACCAGTAGGTAAGGTACGTACCTACCTTCCTCATTTTTCGCGTGACTCCAAAGCTATGTACTTAATATTCTGGTTAATCGAAAAATTCTCTTGTATGTTCTATAGATACCCGCACGTCGCATACCTACTGGATCTATATGGTAGTAGATATTTCCCTCATGTTCAGCCAGTTAATCAAGTCGACCACACGAACAAATAGTGATTTTTCTTTTTTGTTTAAACAATTTTTTTTAATTAACTAGCTCGGAAACTAACTCCACTCACGGAAATTACTCCACAAAATAATTGACTAGCAATTAAAAATACCATTAATCACGCTTCAGTAGAGATAAGGCTATATGGGGCTCCTTGTAGATAAGGCTGCGGAATATTTGTCATAATAACACCTAACCACAGTGTTATCCAATTTGGAGTTTGAATTTCGAAAGCAAATTAACCCTCACTGTTAATTAAGTGCAGTTTTATTATATACCAATAGCTGACGCCCACCAACAAATACACCCTCTACTTAGGATGACTATTAGATATTCGAAGCCCTGTGTGAGGTGTAATTAGCAATTTCGTTAGTATCTTAGATTTCAGAGTTTTTGTACCGCCTAATGACCTTTTAAATGATTAAATGTTATTAGCTATTACTCAACTAATGAGGCGAAAGTGTATCCATGATGTATGGCAATATGGCACTGTATCTGCGAGCTACCGAAACAGAAATTGGGATATTTGATTTTCGACTGTCTGGTCGGCTACAGGCTATAGGTAAATAGCACACACATTTAAAATCGTGATTTATGAACGCGTTTGGCATTTGCTGAAGTGACACCAATAAAGTGTCTTGCTGTTTTGTATATTTCTATTTTGACAGTGACGGGAGACAGTGTGACTTGATTTGCATTCTTGGCAATTTATAATAATTAATTTGTTTGCCTGTCTCGCTCCTAAGGGGATATAAATTAGAATTCTTAATGTTGTGTCGCCTCGTGTGGAAAATTAAATACGTACTCGTATACCTGTTTTTAACAATGTTCCCACATTGCCCTCGTTTCAGCTTCAAGTATATATGGTCAGGCATTTATCCAATTTTTTTCTTGTGTGTAACATGAGACTTCTTTTCTTGGAGAAAAACAAAACCCTTCGCGATCATTAACTCAAGTAAGTAATTTGTTTTAGAGAGCGAGGGGGAGGTTTGTTTTGGTAAACACATGTCAAAGGTCGAGTGATCATTTTTCCTTTTTTTTTTTTGTTGAAAATTGTATAGGCACTTGAGGTTGGGACACTTTTTGAAATTCGAGATACCCTTGCTTTCTCATGCCTGCTAAATACCAACAGAGAAATTTCAGTATTTCACAATACGAATGATATTTCGAATACCGCACGAGATTGTTAAGTAGATATGTACCTACTATACCCGAATATGTGAAGTTACATTAATCAAGTGGGTCAGATGGTTAGCTTCAATTTTTCTTATTGATTCGGAGAATCAATTTTGACTGAATGCTAGTGGTCAGAATATTTCGTGGAACATATTATTATGGTATGCCAAATTGTGTGCGGTTAGAAAATATGAAGCTGATGGGTACCTAATTATGAGGCCTTGTGGAAGATTTTTCAGATATGATATGTTGATAGTTATCGTATACGTAGCTGTTTACTAATATATTTTTGTCGAATTTCGTCAGTAAAATGATGTGATGGTGTTTTGCAAGTGATGCCCTTCAAGTGCTAGGTATTATGTCGAAAATCACATCTGTCTCGAATATAAATTCGGTTTTTAACAAGATCACTAATTTGCTTATATGAATTTGCTGCAATTTTTATTCTTTTTGTCAGTTTTTCTATTCAAGTGGAACACTCATCATACACAACAGCTGGTTCATTGTACTACAAGAATGACATCCGTCTCTAGTATCTTTGTTTGTTAAATGTATAATGGACCTCAGTGATGAGGACAGTTTAAAATCATCATTATTAGCATATCAGAACCTGTCACATTGAAAGGCAGAGGAGGATACTAGTGGAGCATGTGCTTCATGACATATCTTCGCTTTATTTTCGCAGGATCTGTATATTATAGAATAGTTTAATGTTTGCGGATTAAGTGACCAATGCGGGAATGAAGCAGTCGGTTCTTCTTTGTTGAGTGAAATAAATCTACAGGCTTCTTACAGACATCCCGGCATAATAGTTTTGCCTGTCTACATATGGCATTAGAGTAATGTTCAACGGCCGTTGGCGCAGGGTAGATGTCGGGTATCTAAAAACATCATTTGAACCTTGTTTTGCAAGTTTATCGATTAATTCGTGCCTAGCCTATACATAAATGTTGGTACACATTTGAACAGTTCGTACACCGGCTTCTAAATGGTTAAGGGGATGGTCGTTTTCCGAGTTTGTGTTTTTCCGGTGGTGGAATCTGAGATCCCTCCAGCACTCTAACCACCTGCGCCACTACACCAGTGAGTCTCAAACTATTGCGGACTAAAATTAGACAATCAACGTTTTTGACACCTTGGTCATTCTTATTGGCGATAAGAAGTTGTAGCAGTAACATATTTAATCTATGTCAGTAAACACAACTGTTGCGACAGCTTTTGGAAATGGCGCCCAACGTGAAACCCTCATGGAAAATGCAAAACGCCTAGAAATCGTTCAAAGTTGTCAGTATCTTCGTCATCCCCACATATTCAATATCATCAATTTGAACACACATCTATGTAACCTTGTGACAACATATTTTACTGCATTCTTCGTCAATTACGACACCCAACTTGCTAATTAATAATTTTCTTTTTATTCTCCAACATACATCTGCAACTTTGAATATAGATAATTCAATTAACACCCTTTTGATTCCGTGCTAACTAAACCTCGAACCATAATCATCTGACAGATACTTTCTTTCCTCGTAAATCTTCTTTCGTATATATAGTCATATAAGAGAACCAAAACATTTGTAATAAAATCCAGAAACTAATTGTCTCGTTGACAAACAAATCACAAACATGTTGCAGCAACATTATGTGTGATGTAATGCGCCTGATGCCCGATGACAAATATGCAAATGATGATGATCGCGTACTCGCACTGATTGACAAACGTTTTTAGACATGACAACCCGAAAACTCCGAATCCGAACCCGGTCCCTGTGGGAATTTCACAGATATTTTGTTTTGCCTGACTCCTCGTTCCCTCCTCCCTAACGAATCAATTGACTGCAGCAGCATCATGTCATGAGTAGTGTGAAGTTGTTTGTTATGTGGTCGGGATGTCATTCATCGTGTATTATGAGTTGTGAAAAGTTCATTAATCGCTGAATGTTGTCGCGGAGTCAGCCAGAGACAGAAATATAAATGCACATTGAGGTGGAAATTTTATTACGTGGTGCGGGACGATGGACGATGACGACGATGAAATTCACTCCCAAATCAATTAAGTGTTTTATGACTTTGGATGCTTAATGGATTTGATGGAGAATTAAGTGTACAAGCATTTGTTTGGCTAAAACAGCTCTGCTGACCGCCCAAGTTGGTGGATGAAGTCAGTAGCGACATTTATCATTTTACGAAAATATGATTGTAAAAAGAAAAACACACCCAAAATTAGTTTCGCTTGCTAATTAACAAACAGACTGCTAATGCCAATCAGTTGCGCGAGTATTATTTCATTAAAGCCGGCAACTATGTGTATAGTATGGCCACAGTAAATCGTGTGTTTGTGCCGCTAAGATACTCGCCAAGTGCTCGCGCACACTCAGCGACTTAGCGTTATGTGTCAAGCGGCGAGTTGGCGCGATTAATCGGTCATTCATGGTCTCATAATAAATTACACTCTTGATTCTAATTATTGGAAATGGAAATTTAATAACCGCACACAATAAACGCAACTGATTTATGAACACCACACGAATAGTTGCAATCGCATAACGATCCAAGGAAGTGAATGCAAATGTCGTCGCTTGTTAGTTAATGTCGTTGGTGTCGAGCTACCGTATGGATCATGTGCACAAGGTTTTGATACACTCATTAATCACTTTTAATTGTTCTCAGTTTAATTAGAAATCTGAACGACCGACGATTAATGCGCTTGTTGACAAATTAGTGACTTTGCCTTGTGCTGCGTATATCGGTTTGGAGGGTAATTAAATAGTGTTGAATGTTAATAAATTAAAATTGTATCTGTACATGGGTATGTGTATGCTGTACCTATGCATAATAAGCATGTAGCTGAAAATTAAATCTATTTTCAATTGCATATTGGCTGTGGGTTAATAAAGAGGCTAATAAAGTGCCAAGGTATAATGTGTTCTGCTTTGATTACGAAGACCCATATGAATTAGAAAGCAATTACAGGTGAATTATGTGTCAAAAGCCAGCTCAAGATGCCAATTAGCTACGCATTCAAATATCAAGATACCACGAAGGCAAACACGTAACATAATTTGGCACCCAGCCAGCGAACCATCTCTGAACTTAAATATACTTGCCTGTTGTCACTTCTCTCTGCTTAATCATAGTCAGATATTTCCGATTATAATGGATATGGATATGTCAGTCTCGCATGCTGAAACAAAGGTCATCCTTGCGGCACAGCTAGGCTGGATTGAAAGTCTTTGTAATTATAATCCCTTTTACTACAGATGTGCGTGAGCCCGATTTTTAATAAATAAAAAATTGCCGAGTTCATCGAGATAGACCTCGGAATGTATCATCTTTCATCTGGGACAAGTAAGTAACTGAGAGATTCTTCAAACTCATATATCCTCAACCTCACGATCCACCACTTTGCGTAAATCTATTTAGGCTTCAGGATAAATATAACATTTTAGCTCTGCATATAGATGAAATTGTAATAATTTTCTGGGCTGGTAGAAGTACCTATGGATCTTGCATGCATTAAGATATAACTTAGTTCTGGAGTGATATTGGTTATCTGGAAATTATATTGGTAAACATAACTTTAGGTCCTTCAAATATAAAAAAATAATTTGTAATTTCTATCTCGCCTAGACAACTAAAAGGCACGTCGAACTGGAAGACCTTTCGTAGCGTATATAAGGACCATGCATCTAGGTAGATACATGAAATTCTTCTTTCCATATAAAGTTGGAAATACTATAACAGCGGTGGCTTTCTTCATTTCGTTCGTGAAGCAGATTTTCCTTCGAATCCCACAACTGCGTAAACATTTACAAATATTTACTTAGCTGTTTCGTCTTCCTTAATACATAGCCAGTATTATGGAGTGTTAACTAAATTTATTTTATTTATAGTAGGCGGTATTGCAGATCGTGGTAACCTGCCATAACCTATTAAGCTTTGAATTTGCATTGTTGTTGAAGGATTGAATAGATCGTTTGCCTTGTCTAGGTCTTTATTATACCCTCCACAGGAAGGTATATTCACTTTGCCATTACGTTTGTAACGCCAAGAAGGATTCACCGGAGACCCTATAAAGTATATATATTCTGAATCAGGATCATATTCTGAATCATATTTATCATATCATATTTAGCCATGTCCGTCTGTCTGTCTGTCTGTCTGTCCGTCTGTCTATCTGTCTGTCTGTTGAAAGCACGATAGCGTCCAAAGGAATTGACCTAGGTGAATGAAATTTTGTGAGACGACTTCTTTTTACCGTCGCCAGGTTGGTATTGAAAATGGGCTATGTCGGTCAAGTAGTTCTGGTACCTCCCATACAAAACCACTATTAGACCCACGTCTCTCTCTGTCTGTTGAAATCACGATAGCGTCCGAACGAATCGACTTAGGCAACTGAAATTTTATGAGAGGTCTTATATTTATGGCCTTCCAGTTTGTATTAAAAATGGTCCATATCGGTCAAGTAGTTCTGTTACCTCCCATACAAAGCCAATATTTGACCCATATATCTCTGTCTGTTGAAAGCACGATAGCGTCCAAACGAATCGACTTAGGTGAATGAAATTTTGTGAGAGGGCTTTTTTTAACCGTCGTCAGGTTGGTATTGAAAATTGTCTATGTCGGTAAAGTAGTTCTGCTACCTACCATACAAAACTAATATTAGACACATACTTACTAACTCGCATGGCAAACATTTTGCATGACTTTTATGCAGTGGAGGGTATCAAAGCATCGGCCAGGCCGATGATAACACTTTTACTTGTTTTGGTTTTTAAACTCTCCAAGTTCAATTCTTATTGTAATGGCGCCTCACTGAAAATAGCGATGTACAAAGCTCGTATTCTACAACCCTTTAAATAGATATACGTATCGCAGCATTCACATACGCACCGACGTAGATATGCTGAAGACTCAATATTTCTTTGAATGCACCTTAAACCAAAAATTTTTGACTTTAACTACCTGTAGGTACCTACCTACTTAACATCCATGTAAATTTCTATAACCCCTATTTAGATAAGTCTTCAAATTCAAAGTCAAATTTCTATCAAAACTTTCCAGCTGAAACAAACGAAATATGTTAGAGAGTTGCCCCCAACAAAAGCCACAACATTCATTGCTAATCGATTGTTCCATCAATCTCTATGGTGCGCCTGTCAGATAGAATAATAAATAAACGTTAATTTTTAATAAAACACCTGTCAGTTTGAATTTACCATCTTTTCTAATTATGTAATATTATAATTTTATAACTGCCTTTTCCGTGCCAATATTGATTGGGTAGATACCTACCTTTCAGCCTCGATTAATCTAAATCCATTTGCGCGCATTAGTCCATAGTGAGCAGACCACATGCCTAAAAATACAGATTCCACTATAATATATGGTTATACTTACTATATTTCACACCTTGTATAAAATATCTTCTTTTTAATTAATTATTTTTTGCCTTCACATCACACACACACGAACGCATGAGATCAAACACAATTCACCGACAATTAATTCGAGAGACTGTTTCGTTCGTTCGCTGCTTGGCATCTTTGTGCACAAAGAACAACATTTCATCTTTATAAATCTGCTTATAATCGACCTATGAGTGTATAAATTGTAATTATGTGGCTGCAAGATACATTTTGTATCTACGCACACACCAAATTCGATACGCATTCGATCGTTTATAGCGCTGCTGTCTATAGTTACTTATACCTACAAAAAACGAAAAAATTGTCAACCTCACCTAAAGCCGCTTCCATTCACAGCCCCTAATAGGAGAAGATATACATTTAAAGAATCTCGTTTTGATTTCCAATTCGATTCTGATGTTCTCGCCTAATTTACGCACCCAAAGTGGTCAACAAAAAAGAAAAAAAAAAGGCTTTTAGAGACATACCCCATGGCATATGTATAGTCTCGTCCAATCAATTCGTAATTAATTAATTTTATAGACGTTCATATCTGCTTCTCGGTCTCTTTGGTATTATTGTTGTCGGCGGCGGAATTCGGAGATTCAATTCAAAATCAATTCTTCCCCAAAACAGCGCTTTTCGTTTGTCACCCAGCATAATGCCATAAATGTATCTCACAAAAAGCAGCACATTTTCGACCTTAGAATCTCGGAGATATCGCATTTTTTGTTTTGGATCATTAGCGGTAAAATTGATGGCTTGATTATTTAAATTTTTCGACGTTCTTTATTTGTACATTTTGTGGTGGTTTTTATCGATTGGCCATTAAGCGAGAGGCATGGCCTAGAGTTAAGTGGCTACTGTCCATTGTTATCTAGCTGGCTAGTGCCTGGTTATTTAAATTTCTTTTTTAATTTAAAGTTATTCTTGCAGCCGCGCAAGAGTAATGTAGGCAATAAATTTTAGATGCGGGAATAACATTTTGGGTGGCGCAGACATGCACCTCTGTGAAATATTTTTTTTAGATACTCGTACCTATTACAGTAACTAATTTTGAATTTTTTTTTCTTCATTCTAGATAAATCCCATTTGGATCTGTTTTCAAATCGCCCACAACCGAAAAAGAAGCGAAAGTCTCGCACCGCATTCACTAATCATCAGATATTCGAACTGGAAAAACGGTTCTTGTATCAGAAGTATCTGTCACCTGCCGATCGTGATGAAATTGCTGCTGCCTTGGGATTGTCTAATGCTCAGGTGGGTGTTTGAATAATTTTATGATTTTATTGATCTTGTGGTGTTAAGTGTTATGGCTTTCTGATGAGCTTGTTTTGAGCAAAGGCGGAATTAAAGGCAGCACCTTATGGGACGTTCAATCAAAATTCATGTTTCGAGATGTCTTGATGTGAATTTTATGTACTTATCTTCGCCATAAAAGACAAGAGCTCTGTTTAAGAGGTTTATGCAACCGAGGTATGTTAA
Organism: Cheilosia soror; assembly: GCA_949372485.1. NCBI lineage: Eukaryota > Metazoa > Arthropoda > Insecta > Diptera > Syrphidae > Cheilosia > Cheilosia soror. The sequence continues at coordinate 112,544,769 of OX443562.1, read as the reverse complement.
TATGACGATTGTTGGTGATTGCTGCCCCATATACCTAAGGTTATACATGGAGTGACCGAGAGTGAAATGAGCCAATATCCATAAAAAAATGTAGGTCTTTACCGGCATCTCACGGTCAAATATGATTATAATCTCAAAATAATGAAAGGCTACCTATACAAAATAATTTTAAAGCTTATATTCTATAAAGTTATCTGTATAAGTTCTCAGGATAAAACTAGAATAATAAGACCAGTATCACTGCTGTGGGATTTTAACTTGATTTTTGGTAAAGTTGGTCACCCTAATAAAAAGGTTTTATATAAAGATATGGGCTATAAAGAGCATAAGGCTATAGTTCTGGATAAGCGAATTCCATTTAGAGACTCAGTTTGGGTTTTAAACCGTTGTAAAACCTTTGTATACGATAATAGAAGACATATTCTTTTATATGTCGCTAATATATTTTAAAAGCTATATAGGATTTGAAATTAAAATATAAAAGACACATAGGTTGGGTAAATGTGCCAAAGTGTTGCTTAATCGATAAGTAATTTTATACGACCATTGACGAAAGATGAATCAAGGTACAATTGCATTTCTGAAGATAATGTTAATAGTCACATTTCTGTTTTCATCAGTTTTAAAGAAGTACCTACCCCGATTACACTGACAGTCTATAAGCCGGCACCAAGCATTGTATGGATAGATAATCTTTGAATCTTCCTCGGACAAAGCCACCGAAACAGAAGTGAGCCTTATCACTGAACAAAATTTTACAGCAAAAAAGTCAATGGACTTCCAATATTGAACTCATGCCTCAATTTCTTCAATTTCTGCTGCATTGTTGAATCTAGCAGACATGTAAAGAATATACTCACTCCAAAGTCTTGCTTAGTACTAGTCAAAGCCTTTTCCGACACAGCCATACATTCCACTTGTCAAAACGTTCATATTTAAATCATTTGTACTTATTCTAAACTTTACTCATTCAACTCCCTTTTGTCATTTCAGGTGATAACATGGTTTCAAAATCGGCGTGCCAAACAAAAGCGTGACATCGAAGAATTGAAGAAGGATTTTGATAGCGTTAAGGTCTTTTCAGCTCACAAAAGTTTCCTGGAGAACGTAAATGATTTGAGTATTTTGAAGAAGAAGCCCATGCACGATGGCACAGATACATCCGTACCATCGGCTACGGTTATAAGTCCACAAAAATGAAGCGAAATTTGGCGTTCGCTATAGATAAGCAGGACGCAAGCAAAACCAATTTGTGTCACTGGATATGGAGAAATGATTTATATTGCGCGCCACTATAATGTGAAGATGGATGTTGATGTGCTTTTGTTTTTCTGTTAGTTTGCTGCGTATGATCATCACATCAGATGCGATACTCTCTATTCACATTGCGCAAAAATGTTAAACATTTTTCTTTGAATTGATTAAAACCCAAAAATGGATTTTTATACTGAAATGACACCAAAGAAGCCCAAAAGGCTTATCGACGCCTGGCTTTATGCAATAAAGATGTGCACTGCCAAAATGGAAGAAATATCATCGATGTGCTACTTTCTTGCTGTTATCGGATCGTATGTATTGAAGATGAGAACAAAATGGAATAGATCTGCTGACGACTCTATTCAGTACATCAAAAATAAAGAGGACATTCAAAAAAATATATAAATAAATGCAATACAAACAAAACAAAAAAATTAAGAAAAAAAATATAACGGCTCTTTTTAGAGCCGCCAAATCGGTACAATAAGAGATATTACCTGGTTTTAAATTTAAACTATTTGCTTTCTTTTATTTAGGGCCGTTTGATGATAGGACTCATATAGTTTTAATTTCCACATAAATCTTTATGTGACAGTGCGTAGCCCATAAGAATTTATGTAGAATCTAAATTTTTATGAGCCGTATCAGCAAATGGACCTAAGTCGATTTTAGGTGACATCTTGACATCGTTAAGGAAACTTCATTTTGTCTAGTGTGAGTATTTCTTCACATTAATGAAGAAAATTAAAATGCAAATTAAATTGTTTGGAAATATTTTCAAGTTGGTAATGAATGACTAATGAGAAAATTGTCGCCTAAGGATTATGACCATGCGCTTTCGCTGCTTTTAATAGAAAAGGAAATAATTTTTTGACATTTCAATGAAGTGGATCAATTCAGGTAATACTTATGGTATGCGCCATCTACTGCTCAATAGCGCCAATGTTGCCGTGGTTCTCAACACTTACCAATCAACGACTTTGTCCCATATCCATCAAAATCAACGGTTTGGTGAATTGTTTTGTACCATAAACCATGTTTTGGCGTTTTTGGGTGTATTTTTTTTTCGATGCACCACTTTTTGGGTTTTTATTAGCTTAGGTGGCATATTTCATTATAAATTTCATTTTGCTCTTTTCCGAAGTTAAAGATTTAAATTATTTACTTGAAAGTGACGAGAGGTATCGTATACTACATAAGCTTGTCAACCATTATTTCTAAATAAACCTAAAACTTTTTTTTTTATAAATCACTACTGCTCAAGGGGTTTTTGTTCCCTTAAAATGCAAATGTACAGCACGAGTGGAAGGGTTAATAGGGAGGATAGAGAAGAGGTACTGGTACACATTGGTTTTAAACAATTGTGGATTGTAGTAAGGCAATGCATTCCACATGCGTGTTGTTCGACTTACAAAAGAATCTCTATATTTTACAGTACGTCAGGCTTAAGGGTGAACTGATGCGCATTCGATGTATGACGGGTGTTGCGAGAGAATTGTTGAAGGGGCGGAATGCAGTTAGCAAAACCTAAAACTCAAAAATGAAACTGAATTTTCTTTTCAAATTTTATCATTCACCTCCATTTCTTCTTTAATTTTTAGTGTCTTGAATGAGAATTATTTTGTAGAATAGGCATATCCAGTTTTTCGTGTCCCACGCGTGTATGAAGTAATGGACATTTTGTGAGAAAATGTATGAGGTGATGACAAAAAAGTTGAGTTTTCCGTAAACTTATGCAGCAACTTAATCTTATAATAAAACAAACTTTATATGGAAAAAAAAATTAAAAAAAACTAATGTACAGATTTTGAATAACAAGTGCACAAAGATTTAACTTCGTTTTTCTCGAAACAGAGTTAATGACGTATGGGATAAAACAATTCTGAGGCGACGAAATATAAATCATATTGGACTTGGATCTCCAGATCTTTGCAAAGTCAACTTTTACAAGTCAGCTTTGCACACATCTTATCACGCTTATTCATCGTAGGTCCTTTTTTTCGTACGAAGAATTTTCCATAGGCAGTCTAAGCTAGGGGTCTCAACTTAAACCATGTTTTTGATAGTAAAAAATACTCGGGGAAGTATTACCGAATAATTTAAAGCATTTTGAAATATAACTAAAGGCTGTCCCATAATTCACGCAAAATTAGAATTTTGCACCATTTAACCTACAGTGCAGTGATACCAAAGAAAAAATAACAATGTGATGGTATCTAAGAGCGAACAAAAGAACAACGCATTTTCATTGTTGAGTGATATTTTAAAAATAATGAAGATTTGTTCGAATAAAATCATCTTCAGTGATGAGCTCATTTTCATCCCGATGGCTTGGGCTTCTTTAATTTTTCGCATTTGGGGTTCAGAAAACCCACGAGTAATTGTTGAGAAAAAAATGCATCAATAAAGCCTGACTGTTTGGTGCGGATATTGGGCTGGAAGCCTCATCGGACCATTCTTTTTGGAAACTGCGGCTGGTCAGGCAGTAATAATTATTGGTGTTCGTTGTCTTGACATGATAACCCAGTTTTATAAGTGCTTAAATTACAAGATATGATTACTGGCCAACATGTGGTTTCAACAAGACGGTACCTTATACACTGAACCAAAAACATACGTAGATCCAACGAATTAATTCGTTGTCTCAACGAATTTTTCATTAAAATTCAGCCGATGAAAACGTTCGTTGGCTCAACGAATAGGAATTCATATATTAACGAAGCTGTTAATAAAGCAACGTATTTTTCATAAAACTAACGAAATCTGTTCATAAATTAACATTTTATTTCATCAATAACATTCTTCGTTGATTAACGATTTATTCGTTGAGTCAACGAATTTCTTTCATTGATTAACGAAATTTTGTTCAATGATCAACGCAAAACTTATACCGAGTCAACAATATTTTTCATAAATTTACGTACCGTTTTCATTGAATCAACGAATATCGTTCATAGGTCTATGTCCCACTTTCATTGGATTAACGAATTTTTTTCATAAAATTACGTTTTATTTTCGTTAAAACAACGTTTATTGATTGTTGGTTAACGAAAAGTGTTCGTTGAATCAACAATACTTTTCATAAGTTTACGTACCATTTTCATTGAATCAACGAATATCGTTCATAGGTCTATGTCCCACTTTCATTGGATTAACGAATTTTTTTCATAAAATTACGTTTTATTTTCGTTAAAACAACGTTTATTGATTGTTGGTTAACGAAAAGTGTTCGTTGAATCAACAATACTTTTCATAAGTTTACGTACCGTTTTCATTGAATCAACGAATATCGTTCATAGGTCTATGTCCCACTTTCATTGGATTAACGAATTTTTTTCATTAAATTACGTTTTATTTTCGTTAAAACAACGTTTATTGATTGTTGGTTAACGAAAAGTGTTCGTTGAATCAACAATACTTTTCATAAGTTTACGTACCGTTTTCATTGAATCAACGAATATCGTTCATAGGTCTATGTCCCACTTTCATTGGATTAACGAATTTTTTTCATAAAATTACGTTTTATTTTCGTTAAAACAACGTTTATTGATTGTTGGTTAACGAAAAGTGTTCGTTGAATCAACAATACTTTTCATAAGTTTACGTACCGTTTTCATTGAATCAACGAATATCGTTCATAGGTCTATGTCCCACTTTCATTGGATTAACGAATTTTTTTCATTAAATTACGTTTTATTTTCGTTAAAACAACGTTTATTGATTGTTGGTTAACGAAAAGTGTTCGTTGAATCAACAATACTTTTCATAAGTTTACGTACCGTTTTCATTGAATCAACGAATATTATTTGTTAATTAGTGTACCCTGTTGCTTACCTGAACGAATTATTTCGTTGAGTAAATATGTTCTTTATTCTTACAGGATCACCTGGGAAATTGGAATTACCTATTCTGTAAAAGAAATTTGTGAAAGAAAACTAATGTCATTCAATAGTCAGTATAACAACAAAATTTATTGTAACAAAATTTATTGTAACAAAATTGAAAAGTAAAGTCAGACTGATTTCAATTGGGTATTAAAAACAGATAATTATGTACTTTAACAAATTTGCACATTTACCTAAGTGCACTACCCAAGATGCTAATTTTAGAGTTTTTTATTGAATATGGTATTTGGTACAAATGCTGTTGTACAAAACCCCAAAAGTTAGAACAAGCAATGGGGTATTCTAAGTTAAACAAATGAAATATTTTGAACAGAATGTCCACTGCTCTAATGCAGGATTTAAATTTAAATTTAACTCCGTCAAAATAAACAATAAAATCATTTATTAATGTAAGTTCATCCCCAATTCCTATTAGGAAGGGCTGAATACTTTCTGACCTTTGCTTCAAATGTAGAATGTGCTCCTCTACCTGCTGCGCTGTTTTACCAATGAACAAAAACGCTTCCTGGGAATCCTTAATGGTGAACTTGATCGTGTTTTTCTTGCCGACTTTGTCCTTCGCCACCGTTTTTTGCGTAGGTACCAAGAAACCGTGCATCGCGTACAATAGAACAGCATCCCTAGCAGCTGAAAATACAAATAAAATCACAAAAGTATATATTAGATTTTTGCGTTTAGAGCTATTATAGAGAGTGTATAAAGTTTATAAATAAGAGGGTAAAAGTTTAAAGAAAATGTCATGTATCTATGTTAATATATAATATATTAAACCTACTTTCTGTTATTTTGTTGTTCCTTAAATCATTAAGGAGCCCATTTAATCTTGGCTCTTTTATGTTTCGGTCTTCGGATAGAAAATGTAGTATTTTTTTAAATACTTCATCCCAGTTGTCTAGGAGGGATTTAGCGCCGCTGTGCATTACCCTGAAGTCCATGTCGATCTATATTTGAAAGAAAAAATGTTTTCGAGACTTAATTAAGCAAGTGGATGACATATAGGTATACATTTTTTATTTATACTTTTGCGCAATAATTAGATGTTAAGTGAATAAAAATGAATACGCTTGAAATACATTGCACGGCGCTGCGCTAGGAGTATTTTTAGGCGTGCGTAAGTTTAGTGTATTTATTTTAATATAAAATATTAGAATTATAAATTACCAATCGAAAACCAAGTGGCTGCTTATAGTTAGGCCATTTGTCCAAGGCCTCAGCAGTTGAAACGGATTCCCTAATTTGGTTTATTCTAAATTTTGCGCAACCCTGCCAATAATGGTCAAACTCGTCTGCTGAGAGATTGTCGTATTTTATTGTTCGTACAATAGCTTCAGCATTGCTTTCTGAGACTTAATAATTACGACAATTTTAGTAAAATGTGTCTATAAAATAATAATAAGGTTTTTTTTACCAAGTATTTTTTTATCGGAACGGCTACAACTTGGAGATTCAGTGGGAACGGGGCTGGAGCACGCTGACCCAAACGCTCTTTTCATGTTGCAATATTTGTTATAAAGTCGACCCCTTGTGGACGTTCTGTAATATTCCTGGAAAAATATCGAAATCAGACACACTTGTTTTGAGTTTCCGTTCCAGCACATACGATTTTTTTTAAATTCTAGTAAACTTTATTCTGATTTTCAAACATTCTAAACATTAAATAATAGAGTAAAAGCTAGCAACGATTTTTCTCAAGTCATTTTAGCAAGGCTGTAACTTTGTGAGCTTAGTTCGTGGTGACTACTGAACACGAAAATACATTTCTGGCAGCGCTGCGTTGGTTTATATTGGAATGCCATAACCTCAAAGTGAAAGAAATTTACCTTATTTTAGCAAACTTAAGATTTTGGTATATGATGAAAGCGGATTTTTGGTTTAGCTTTGAGGAATTAGTAGAATGACAATATCTCTAACATAATATCAAAAATTAAACTTTGCTATTATGACTTAAATTTTGCCTTTTTTGCACTTTAAAACCGGCAAACTGATATGGCAATTGCATTTTCTGGCTACATCGGTCGTAAATTAACACATACCAAAATCTTAAGTTTGCTAAAATGAGGTACCTACATTTTTTGCCCTTTTGAGGTTATGACATTAAAAATTCGTGTTCAGTAGTCACCCCCAACTAAGCTAACAAAGTTACAGCCTTGCTAAAATGACTTGAGAAAAATCGTTGCTAGCTCTTAGTCTATAATGAGTACATTATGTGTTTAAAAATACAAACCAATTAGTATTTTCAGTTATAAGAATACGGGTATGAGTATTCGAATCGAATGAAAGTCAGACAGGAAAAATTTCAGAATTATTAATTATCTCTTTTATTAATTTACCAATTTCTCTGTGGGAAACCGTTCGAGGATTTCTCTTTCGATTTTGTAGCTTTCTTTTAAGCTCAATGTTGTTTTGTTCTCCTCAAAATAGGTTGCCACAGTGCCTATGAGCATGATCCTCTGTTCATCACCAAATTGTTTCTTAGAATTATAATGTTCTATCAAAAACCTCCCTTTCAGTGTGTTATTAAGAATAGTTGACAAATTAACAGTTTGTTCAGATTTGTCACAAGGTGACCCAATACAAGAAGACGGATATGGGGATGAACGGGATGAACTTGCTTTTCGTAACACTATCGGTGAGAAATGCTCATTGCTATATATGCGGTTATGTTCCTCCTTCCACTTTTCTAGCTCGAATTCAAATAAAATTTTTAGCCCATCGGGAACTTCGGATAAGTAAAGGGGAATGTGGCAATTTTTCATTTTTCTTAAGACATCAATGGATATCCTTTTTCCTATGAGAAAGAGAAATTATAATCATTTTTTGATTTCAAAACCACGGAGACGTAAATAGCGAAAAATTAAAATTGCATTATCAAATTTTATAGACACTAGTGTTTACTATGATCATACAGTAAAAATTTATATAAAGAACAGTAGTTCATAAGTAGTGATCTACAACGCGGTCAATATTTATAGTACAAAAACATATACAGCCCAATTCTAAATGGTAATTCCCGGGGATTTTTTTTCCTTTTCCCATTTCTCCTATTCTAAATAAAAACTTCCGAGGAATTTCTTTGCTTTCCCTTTTCTCGTACTATTTATAAACTATTCTATTCGAAAATGGGAAAAATACTCCGGGAAAATAAGTAGGCATTTCAAATGTCAACAAAAGGGAGATTATTCTGCAATTTGCCGTGAGTTTGTTCCCCACGCATTTGCTAGGGAGTTTAATGACAAAATGTTAGCCTTTCTTTTTTTGCAAATTAAATATTGAGGTAAATTGAAATGATTTTTTTTAGGTTCAAAACAACAAGCAAAAAGCAAATTGTCTCCCGGGAATTTGAAATTGGGGAATTTAACTCCCGGGAAAGAATCTTCCGGCTAGTTCTTTTCGCCGGGAATATTTAGAATTGGGCTGATAATGTATTTTAATAACTTGATTTCATAATTCAAGTTGTTGTTGCTTTAAAATGTATTTATTCATATTCTTTTTGGAAATTGTGCTATTTATATGTTCATGGCTGCATCCGGCAAACCAAGATAGTATATTTTTGAAAACGGAAATGCAGTAAATTTGGCAATATAAACATTGCGAATAACGTTGAAAAAGGTTTTGACTTTGGGCGACTTTTATGTCCACTATTTTGTTCATATTTAAAATGCGTTTGCACGTTTTTTATTATACTGTAATTTGTTAAAAATATGGTGTCCCAGTTAAGAAGATCAATGCTGTGACTGAAGAGTCCTAAATATCTAAACAAATTTGAACAAGCAATGGGGTATTCTAAGTTAAACAAATGAAATATTTTGAGCAGAATGTCTACTGCTCTAATGAAGGTTTTAAATTTAAATTTAACTCCGTCAAAATAAACAATAAAATCATTAATTAATGTAAGTTCATCCCCAATTCCTATTAGGAAGAGCTGAATACTTTCTGACTTTTGCTTCAAATGGAGAATATGATCCCCTACCTGCTGCGATGTTTTACCAATGAACAAAAATGCTTCCTGGGAATCCCTAATGCTGAACTTAATCGTGTTTTTTTGACGACTTTGTCCTTCGCAAAACCATTTCTTTGCGCAGGTACCAAGAAACAGTGCATCGCGTGCAAAAGAACATTACTATAGAACTTCAGTGGCCTACACTTACCGGATTGGCCTTCTTAACTGGAGTACAATGTATTTAATAATGTTAGAAGAAATTAAATTCATGCTGTAGCAATGACTTTAACAATTTCTTACCTATAAGGATATCTGCCAGCTCACTTAAGTTCCAACTTTTCAGAAGGTCCCGTAGTTTGTCGTTTTTTGATTCCATTTGAAAATTATCATCACTATCCAGCATAATGACGCCTGCTTCGTCGCTTGGTACATCAATCAAAATGAGGTCTTGTGGATTAAAGGTTTGAGCTGAGTTCAAGTTGAATCCAGTGTCAGTGAGTTCACTCTCAGTTTCGGGTAGCTCGTCACAAAACTCATCATCAGAGATATAAGGTGGTAATGGTGCAACTCCTATGTTAAGTGGGTTCTCCTCGTTCGAATTTATATTGTCGTTTTCGGAAGAAGTACTAAAGTTCATCCCCTGAGAATTCATATCGCTATTCCTGATATCCATATTTGTGAGTTAATACTGTTGAGATACTGAAAACAAAATAAACCCAACTTTTATATATTTGCAGCGAAATGTTCTTTGATTCTAATCATTGTTCGTCCTCTTGGTGTTTTAATGCAAGTTAAAGGAGGCCCGACAAGGTCGTTTACATCTAATACCGAAAACTCTCCTAAGACATCAGGTTCTATATCGTAAGCCAAAAAATGTGGATGATATTGAATTGAGTTAATTTGTTGACAAAATAGCAAAATTGAAAAATTATCAATAGTAAAAATGTTTAAAATTGTAAATATCTTAATATCATTTTTGTATGTTGCTACATAGTATCCATCTTTGAATATATACCCATTGTATTTAATTTTGTGAAATGATTTAATTAGCATATGCTCTATGTGTAACAGTTCGGATATAATGTTATTAAAAGGGCTGATTTTTCGATCCGATTCAATAAATGAATAAGAATGCTCTTCAGAGTTGAGATCCATTAAAGAATATGCAAATTTTAATTGATACTTTATTGCTAAAGTTAGGCAAATGTTTTTTCGTGATGTTGTAGCTCTGGAATATACTTTGAATTGCCTATGTTTCGCCTCGTATTTAAAGCACCAAAATGTTTTCAATGGTCCGGATTTTCTGAAAATTGTTGGATAGTGAATAAGATTATGATGCTTTGGTTTAAGTGTGTCATTAAAAAGGCGGGTGTAGTCCGAGTTGTGTTTAGTTATCTTGGTACTTAAAAGATTAATAAAATCAGAATTGATCTCGCAGCAGAGGATCATATCTATTAATTCCAAAAAATTCAAAAGGAAAGCCCAAACATCGTCGTCTTTATGCACCATGTCGCCAACCATAACTGGGAAGCAGTAAACAAATGTTTTCATTTCCCGAGCTGACATTTTAAAATGTTTCATTGATAAATGAGCTGCTGTTATTTCCCCTGAAATGTTGTCCATTTCAATTGATCCGTAATCAAAATTCCTTTTTCTCGAATTCAAAGTTTCTATAGTGAAATACTTCGCCGTTTCAATACAATATTTTAATATATGGCTCATATTATAGTGGCAAACTCCTTCAAATAAGTCGTGCATAACATCGACGCTATAGTTTTCTACTACATGAAATGATGGTATTCGATTTAATAATGAGACTTCTCGGATTCCACTTTCTGAAGATTGCTGGGTTTCAATATCGTTATCATAGTTTATTCGATTCCGCATTAAAATTTCGTTTTCAGTACTTGCTGTATGGGTTTCAGTTTTCAGCATTTTACATAATCTGCAAAAGCTGTTACTAACAAATGATCTGTTAAAATTAAGAAATGTGTTGAGGCCTAAGTTATCTCCTAGCACCAATCCCAAGATGAAATGAATATGCTGCACACCGTTTTCTGTTAAAATATCAATTCCATCTACTTCTAAATGAATTAACTCATCAATTAAGGCTTTCCAGCATTTTTCATTTCCAAACGATTTAATATCCTTCGATTTAATAACTGCTCCCAAATATATATTTTCTAGCTTTGATTCTTTTTTTCTCAAGCATGGAAATGAGTAATATACATTACTTATTGAATGTTGGCCGCTATGAGAACCCAATGGGTTATTAATTTCAAAATCGTCGTTAAATAAAAAATATGGGATTAGATTTTTGCCAGGATACATATTCACTTTTTGTTTCCATAGTTCTCCTTGAACAAAATTTGTGGTGCGGCTACATTTCGTTAGCTCATTTATGTTTTCGAGTACATCAATTAGTAAACCCTTTTTTTCAAATGTTTTTCTAAACTGAAAACGCATTGGCATTATTACGCCTGTCACCTTTTCTTCATCGTAAGCTAATATACCACTGCGATGAACGGCCCCTATTGATTGATCAATGGTGAATTCCTGTGCATTTTGCATATACTGCTCTTCCTTTAGCCATTGAAACAAACGATATTCTGTTTGAGACAATTTAAATGGACTTCTGCACTCAGTCACCAAATCCACAAACTCATTATGTATTTCTGGACAAGCAATTTGTAATTTTTTTGTGGAAAATACTTTAAACATGTCTAAGAGTGGATCTGTGATGTACTGCTTTATGTGTTCTTGAATTACATATACATCTTTTCTAGTGAAATTATTATTGGCATGCAACACCAACGAAAATTTAGCAGCGAACTGTAAAAAACTCTTAACAGTACATACATTGAATGACTGTGTGGCAGTACATGGTTCGTCTGTTGCTTCAAAAATAATTTCGGATGCATCAATGTTTAAAGCATTACTTTTGCCAGAATCTTCGGAAAATGTATAGTCTGATTTTATTGCAGTATGCTCTGATACTTTGATACTTTTATTTTTAAAACATAACATAGATTTATTTTCGGCAGTTCTGGGTTCATGCTTTCGCTTTGCATGTCTTTTAAAGCTTGCAATATCGTGAAACACCTGATAACAAGAACTTTCTATACATCTAAATGTACTATTAGTTTTGAGTTCGTGTTTTCTTTTGAAATGTGTGATTAAATAGTCCGTTGTGGAAAAAACTTGTTTACATAAGAAACAAATCATTTTGTTCTAAAAGAAATAATAAATATTCTTGGTGTAATTTGCAGTAAAAGTTGTGTGTAACAACAGTAAACTCTCGGTTAATCGGGCTGATTAGGGCCCAGCTTATTTCAGGAAATTGAAAATACCGGTTAATTGCTTTAACACAAAGAGTGCTGTAGCTGCAGCTCGCACGAACGAACTGCTAAATATTCAATACATACAAATATCTAATGATAGAGTAAACACCGAGTACATAATCTATTACAGAATAATTGAATGTCTGCTGAAAAGGTAAACTGTCTTAGATCTATTTTCATAGATTTTCAGGAAAAATTGGAGAATCGAATGCACTAAACTGTTAAAAATTCATTTAAGTCGACTTAATGTAGTTACCTTTTCAGCAGAGTAAATTTTTTCTCAGACGACGATTTTCTTTCCTTTAATTATTGGATTAATTTCGTCACTTTTCCTTGAGTTTTTCTAGTTTTTCTAATTATTTTTCACACAAGTCATACGCACAAAATGTAAAAAGTAAGCGCGCATATTGCTTATGTGATTTTGAGCCTTGTGCGAATAAAAGAATTTTTGCCAGAAAAAGTTGTACAAAATACACAACTAATACTGGCTTCGCTTGAGGATAGTGGTGCTATGCGATTATCCGGTTTCGACTGTATAATATCATCTTATTAGGAATAATTACTAAATACTGATACGCATTTTTATCGACTATGCAAATAGTATACGAAGATTACCTACAACTACGCGTATATTGAATTGGAGAATCGAATGCACTAAACTGTTAAAAATTCATTTAAGTCGACTTAATGTAGTTACCTTTTCAGCAGAGTAAATTTTTTCTCAGACGACGATTTTCTTTCCTTTAATTATTGGATTAATTTCGTCACTTTTCCTTGAGTTTTTCTAGTTTTTCTAATTATTTTTCACACAAGTCATACGCACAAAATGTAAAAAGTAAGCGCGCATATTGCTTATGTGATTTTGAGCCTTGTGCGAATAAAAGAATTTTTGCCAGAAAAAGTTGTACAAAATACACAACTAATACTGGCTTCGCTTGAGGATAGTGGTGCTATGCGATTATCCGGTTTCGACTGTATAATATCATCTTATTAGGAATAATTACTAAATACTGATACGCATTTTTATCGACTATGCAAATAGTATACGAAGATTACCTACAACTACGCGTATATTGAATTGGAGAATCGAATGCACTAAACTGTTAAAAATTCATTTAAGTCGACTTAATGTAGTTACCTTTTCAGCAGAGTAAATTTTTTCTCAGACGACGATTTTCTTTCCTTTAATTATTGGATTAATTTCGTCACTTTTCCTTGAGTTTTTCTAGTTTTTCTAATTATTTTTCACACAAGTCATACGCACAAAATGTAAAAAGTAAGCGCGCATATTGCTTATGTGATTTTGAGCCTTGTGCGAATAAAAGAATTTTTGCCAGAAAAAGTTGTACAAAATACACAACTAATACTGGCTTCGCTTGAGGATAGTGGTGCTATGCGATTATCCGGTTTCGACTGTATAATATCATCTTATTAGGAATAATTACTAAATACTGATACGCATTTTTATCGACTATGCAAATAGTATACGAAGATTACCTACAACTACGCGTATATTGAATTGGAGAATCGAATGCGCAAAACAGTTAAAAATTCATTTAAGTCGACTTAATGTAGTTACCTTTTCAGCAGAGTAAATTTTTGAGCTCAATGAGAGTTTACTGTAGGTACTCTAAAATTAAGAATGTAATATAAATGTTATGACTTACATTTTTACTTCCAGGCTTTCTTATTTTCGGCAGCGACTTTCCTCCTTTGATTTTCCTTTAGATTTTGCAAGTCACCAATTTTGTTTAGTTTTTCTATTTATTTTGCACTCACGAGACACGTCTGGTCTAACTCGGATTTCATTGAATAATGTAAAAAGTAAGCGTTCTTTTATTGTTTCGACGAAAGATTTAATTTAATATTCGTAACTTTATGAAACAAAACGTTCAGCCAACGTAAAATTTAATAAAGGTACGAATAGTTTACATAATCAAATTAAATCTTTCGTCGAAACAATAAAAGAACGCTTACTTTTTACAATATTGAATGAAATCTTTTGTTAATTTATCCATGGACGCGAAGCAGAGGATTTTCTTTTTTTTAATTATTGGATTAATACCGTCACTTTTCTTTGATTTTTTTGTTTTTTTCTAGTTTTTTTATTTATTTTTCACACTAAAAACACGCGCGAGACTCGTATGGTCATTATGGTCGGACACTCGGACAACGTCTGCACAAAATGTAAAAAGTAAGCGTCTTTTTATTGTTTCGACGAAAGATTTAATTTGATTATGTAAACTATTCGTACCTTTATTAAATTTTACGTTGGCTGAACGTTTTGTTTCATAAAGTTACGAATAGTTTACATAATTAAACTAAATCTTTCGTCGAAATGATAAAAGGACTCTTACTTTTTACATTATTGAATGAATTCTTTTGTTAATTTAGCATATGGGCGCGAAGCAGAGAAGGCGAAGATTAAAAAACATGGCTGATCGTGAGTTGCAGCGGCTGGTGATGTTCAATATTCATGGTGGGTTGGAGCTGTGTTCGGTAGATGTTCACATTTTCAGTTGTGCGGGGTTCACATTGTATTAAAAACAGTTTACGATTTTATGTTAATGGGTTACTTAAATTTTTAGACTGTTAGGTAGTATTAAATGAAACTGCCGATATAAATTTGACATGACATCTTAGGTATAGTTATAATAAGTAATTGTAAATATTTAGCAGAAATTCGTGTTATGATATGAGTCTTGAAAAATACAGCAAAGACTATTTATTGTAATTTCCCTGGTACATACTTTACTGTTTTAAGCTTTCTGTTGTATATTTTGATGAAAATAAGTTTACATTTATTGAAAGTGTTTGTTGTTGGTATTATCAAAAAGCGAGTACATTTACAACATTTTCATAAGCTTTTAATGTCGATTTCCATTTTGCAATAAAAATCACTTTTTCCAGTTTCAGACCAGTTTTTCTGCTCTAGAAATCAGCTGTCAAATTCGTTTTCCATTTGATGGAAAAAAGCACTTTATTTAAGATTTTGATCACTTTTGCGAATCTCGATTCACACATACTTTCACCAATACCAAAACAAGAGACATTTGTAAACACAAATTGCAATAAAAAAAATAGCTGACTGTCAACACACCAACCCAAATGCAAAAAAAAGTAATCTCATTTCATGTTCCATTGGGGCAGGAAAAATCTGAGATCTGAGAGCAAAACGGCAAAAGCCCAATGGAAATCGACATTAGTTGACCAGGAGTTAGTGCTCCCGCAATAGTTTTGAATCATATTTTGCCCAAATGTGGAAGCGATTTTGCAAATTTGGAAAAACCTCAATACGTCAGAATATGTCATAAAAGGGTGCATGTCGTGTACTCGGCATATTATTGGCGCTAACATATGTTGGCATGCGTGTCACCCATATGTCCGACTCAGAATGGCATGTAAATTTCGGAGAATAAAAAAAAAATCGTTTGAATTGAAGATTTTTTGGACGTTTTTAAATCCATTGACATCGTAGCCATCCTTTGATGGAATTTGTTACTTTATGGCTTGATAGAAAGAAGACAAACCATATTTTGGGATATATACTCTATTTATTTCGAAATGTCACCAGTCACCGTCGACATACGAATATGCCAACTTTGATACAAAACGTGCATGCCGTGTACTCGGCATACTTTTCGCACATGCCACAATATAATAAAACGTGACATATTCTACAATATGTCGAGTAATTATCGTGACGTCAGAGTGGCATGCGTATGTCGTGTACTCGTAGCTTAACTCGCATGGCAAACATTAAGCATGACTTTAAGCAGTGGAGGGTATCAAAGCATCGGCCAGGCCGATGATAACACTTTTACTTGTTTTATGTAGCAGTATAGTACCTATTAGAGTAGGGTTCTGGGAAACAAAATTTAGGTATTTACAAAAATAGCGCTAAGAGAGAAAAGCGCGCTACATGATTATTGTGAGTGATTCGTGTTATACGACGGTTAAAAACCACTCATATATTTTTTTTATAAATATCCTTTAGTTGGTGTCAATTTTAATGAATTTGGTGGAACATGAAATACCTAAATCGACATGGTTTTTGTTTTGAACATTCACTAGGTAGCGATATGTTCCTAGCTTGTGATTTGTTGTTGCGATATTGTGAGTTTCGTGTGGTTTTCGAATATGCGGATCAAATATTATCAACAGTACAAATTATATTTTCGTTCAAAACTGAATTTACATAACCAGGCATCTACCTACGTGTAATACGTTTTTAATGAAATGTAAACAGTACCTAACGTAATTCTCCATACTAGGTATTATATCCTAACCCATGTGTTGTGTTGTGTTGAAATGACTCATCTTCCGAATGCGCCACACCACACAATTGCGCAATATGAGAGAAAGAGTACATATGACTCGTCTCATTATATTTACAACGCCAAAGCGGTGTTCAAAGAGCAAAACAAAAAACTATGTTGAATTCAACACAGCACACCACGCAAGTGTGCACATTCAGCGACACGACATAGCACACGTTAAGGCACTAGTTACAACCATCAGTAAAATGCGTACACGAAACAGTACAAAAATGAAACGTTTTGCAAAAAATCGTTTATTGCTATCGGAAAATATGTGCCAGTAAAAAAGCATGCATTTTAAACGTTAATTTACGGATCTTGTTCATTAGTTAATTAATATTTCTTTGGGTAATGACAATTTACGTAAAGCTATGAAAAGTATTCATAGTTAAACGAAACTATTCGTTGGCATGGCATACTGTTTCTTTTTATAAATCATGCGTTATTAAACGTTTTAAACGTTAATTTACGAATCTTGTTCGTTAATTAATTAATATTTCGTTGGGTATTGACATTTTACGTTAATCTATGAAAAGCATTTTATAAATCATGCGTTGTTGAACGTTTTAAACGTTAATTTACGGATCTTGTTCATTAGTTAATTAATATTTCATTGGGTAATGATAATTTACGTTAAGCTATGAAAAGTATTCATAGTTAAACGAAACAGTTCGTTGGTTTGGCAAACGTTTTTTTTATAAATCATGCGTTGTTTAACGTTTTAATCGTTAATCTACGCATTTTGATAATAGATTAATAAATCCTTCGTTGGGTAATGTAATTTTACATTAAACTATGAAACATTTTCATCATTGAACGAAACTGTTTGTTGGCGTGATGAGCGTTCTTTTATTAATAATGCGTTGATTAACGTTTCCTACATTAATCAACGAAAGTATTTGTTATTTAATGAAATTTTTCTTTGGGTTAATGAAATTTACATTAAGGTATGACGGTTTTCATTATTTTACAAATTTTATTCGTTGGTTCAAAGTTCATTAAATTACGAAAGCTTACGTTAAAATAATTTCATCAATTTGGCGTAGAGGAAAAAAATTAACGAATCAACTTTCATTGAACCAACGAAAGATTCATCAAACAACAAATACTTTTTATGAAATTTTTCGTTGAGACAACGAATTTTTCATTGAATCAACGAAAAACAAGTTAACGTAACGAAATTCGTACCATTACGAAGAATAATTTTTTCAGTGTACCATACAGCCAGAGAAACAATTCAATTTTTGCAATCAGAATTGGCCATCCAGATCTTGCGAATTAACGCCATTGGACTTTTTTCTTTGAGGTTTCTTGAAGTGAAAGGTCTATAAAGAGGAACTTAAAAGAGGAACTTGGGAGGTGTTTTAATGAAAAGGTGTATGCGAAAAGTTCATTTCAATAAAAAATTGCGTACTTGTAGGCAAAGTCGTGGCGGCCATTTATACGATGTGTTATTCCATACATAACCCCAATCTGTATACTATATGAATCAATAAAAAGTGTAAGCTTTCTAATTAAAAATCTGTATTAAAAGTTAAGTCAAAATAATAACTAGTATACATTTTGAATCGAGTCCAGTAGTTCCAGCGATTATAATTGTAGGTAATAATTACTTATTGAGTTATTGCTAACCAATATGATTTTTGCTCTGCGATAGCAATCGCGAGCGTCTGACAAACATCTGTACACAAAGTACAACTGTCCTTAAGAAGCGTTTCGGACTTGGCATAAAATTGTAGGGCTCTTCCATTCAACCCAAAATATTAAAAAGAAACACACAAACAATTTTGTTTTGGAATCTGAGACTACAGTGCCTATGTGAAGTTATGTATGCAGTGGATTTTGCGGCTAGGCCCAGGGCCATTGCTGGGCCCTCGCAATCTTCTTTTTTGCATTTAGGTTCACTTACATTTGCTGTTAATGATGTCACAGGATCCAGGCTGACAGCAGCGAAACAAGGTACACGGCGCGCGTCTCGTCTCGACAGGCACCAAACAGTGGAACCTTAGGTGGCGCGACAGTGTGCTAGCGCTTGTGACTTGTGAGCAGCGTTGCCATAAGTGCAGATTTGTCAGCATTTTGCAGATTTTCAGCGTAGCTGCAGACTTTTAAAATCCCAAAATCTGCGTGACAGATTTTGTCTGGATTTATTTGGTTTGTTTAGATTCTGAGCTGCATAAAAGAAATCAGGGAAGTCAATTTTTTTGCGCTCTGGAAGTAGAAATGCTGTCTAAAAGTGTCGTACTTCTGGTCCTATGAGAGGCTGTACTGAATGTGTCTAGCTCTCACCTGTCAAAATTACATATTTTGATATTGCAAGGTTTATATGAATCCAGAATTGTTTCTGATACTTGCCTCAATTTTTATTTTTTTACGATGACAGAAAACTGTGGTTAGACTTTACTACGTGGTATGCCCACATGCCTTCGCACGCAGCTCCGGTATGTTATCGGTTGTCTATGCAAACAATTCAGTTAATTAAAAAAGTTAAAGTTAAAAATGTATTCGATGTCCGATTTACTAGCAAAATATTTTTTTAATTTCACATTTACCACACATTTTCCACGTTTTGGTGCCATTTTATTGAATCCAAAAAAATATTAACAATTCAAGAAAAGTTACATTTTCAGACGTTTTCATTACTTGGCGATCACTATAGGTAATTTGTTAGCGACAAAAATTGTCGAATTTCTTGTCGTTTTGTGGCGTTGCATTAAAGAATGTCAGCGAAATTTCTCACATGACGTTCGTCATATACACTAACATGGGATCCACAAAGCGTTTAACGACAGGGACGAAAAATGCCACTCGTAGTTCTAAATTCAAATTGGAATGTTTTAAATCGTTTACCTAGAGATCTTAAAATTGAAATTGTAGAGGACGATGTCAGAAAGGTCGCAAGAAGACATCATGAAGATATTCTTTGTAGCCGTGCTAGTTCAGAAGTAGTCGAACTACTTAATAACAACAATTTAGTTAGAAGATTACGAAGAGTAAAGCCGTTCTATAGAAATAAAGAAAGGAAGTATAATAATTATAACACATACACACAAACAAAAGTGATAAAGATAATGATAACGAACTAAAAAACAACAGGTAATAGACAAACGTTAGTACAAACCTTATAGCATAGATTTATTTAAGTATTATAGAAACAAATTGCTGTTTAGTTTAAAGACTTAGGTGCGATTCTTGGAATTGTGGTAACACCATGCTTCCACCGGGTGCTTTAGTGGGTGAGTTTAGTCCCACACTATCGCAAAGCTCGTGCGATGTCTTTTAACTACTTTTATCCATCTATATGCTTACTCAAAGTTTTCTCTGTTACCTCAAAGCTCTAAAACTACTGAACAGATTTCGATGAAACTTTTTTTTAATGTTTCTGAAATACTGTGAGATGGTTTTAGGCAATATCGTTCACAGCTACGTTCTTTAACAGTTTTTTAACCAAAATGTATTTTCCCGCCTGTCTGCCTATTCTCAAATATACCTACTTATTCACACAAAACACAAATTACATCTTAAAGTTTTTTCTACTGCGCCACCTCTCGCGAACGTCTGACAAACATCCGAGAGTATGACTGTCATGAAAAAGCTTCTCAATTCAGCCGTTCGGACTCGGCATAAAATTGTAGGTCCCTTCCATTCGTCCCAAAAATAGAAACTCACACAAAACGAATGGTTGCGAGAAGCTAGGCCTTGGGTGTCACCCGCCTGTTGCGCCACCTATTTATTTTTTTTTTTTATTCACACAAAAAATACTTAAGGGTTGTTCTCGATAGTGGTTCTGCTTTGTGGTAGTGTGTGCATATGGAAGCTTGCGTTACTCGAACCAATGCGCGGATGCCTATTGAGTTTAAATATTATTCACTATCTCATAATGTAGCCATCAATAACAAATTCTACGCGGTGAGTTTCGCTTAGAGGTACTACATATACATAGTTGGCTTAAAAAGCTATTGCTATTATGTAAAAAATTGTGGGCACAGTAGCGTAGTGGTTAGTGTGCTGGACTACTGTGCGAGGGATCACAGGTTCGATCCCCGGAAAAACACAAATTGCATCTACATCGTCACGACAATTGTCGATTGCGTCGATTGATTTTAGCTATTCGTACGCAAAAAATTTGTCCACTTCCAAGAGAAAGCATCGATCAGACATTTGTAATCGACTACAAGCGACTGTCAAATCGACAAAAAGATCGCAATCGACAATCACTGTTCTCGATCGATCGACAGTTGTCGATCAACGATTAACTAACGACACTCACAATAGGGGCATATGACTGTCATGAAAAAGCTTCTCAATTGAGCCGTTCGGACTCGGCATAAAATTGTAGGTCCCTTCCATTCGTCCCAAAAATAGAAACTCACACAAAACAAAGCTAGGCCTTGCGTGTCTACCCGCCTGTTGCGCCACCTACTATTTTTTTTTTTTGTGAAAAAAAGTATTTTGAATTAATAAACCGGAATTATTATTTGTATTATATACAAATAAAATCTCCACGTAAGTTTGATAAACTATAACAACCATCAAGAAGTTAGCAATTGACTCATCATTTACATTTGAGTTCGAATTCACGGCACCACAACTGGCGATTGACTATTGATTGATGAAATTCTGAATATGAAACCATAACACGTCATTTTTCATTTAACAATAATTTGGTTCGGTTTGTTTTCTGTCTTTATTTAAATTGAGACCAAGTATTCCTCATTGTTGCGCCGAGCAACTTAATTAAGGAAAACGTCAAAAACGGCTGTTTTTTTTTAATTAATGGTCATTGGTAGGTACAACAAATAAATTAACACACGACGACGTATGCCGGTAATTCTCGTTTGTTTGCCATTTATGTCATTCGAAGGCAATAATCAAACAACGATTTATTTTATGTTTGCCAATTCAATTTGTATTTCGAAGACTTCATTGTGAGTTGAATCCAAGTGTCATAAATCTTTCGATAACCCGAGAAGAGTGAAGTTCATTCACTGACGTGAAAACAAGTAGCAATATAATACGCATTTCGTAAAGTGCAGAAGCCGGCGCGGCGACAGCGACACATTTGTAACACGATAATGCGAAATCAATTTCTTATCTTTGACGTGAAATTGACTGTCATTGTCATAACTGCGATGCGACAGCAGTAATCGCCTCTTCATCATCGTATCATTCGCTGTGTGCAGTTTTCTTGTTCATTTGCTGCTTATCTCACACATGTTTCGCCTCACATTAGGCTCATTTCCTCTTGCAATTAGCACGAAGTGGTTAAGAGGGGATGCAAGTATATAACCGGCCGAGACTGAGATACAGAGACTGGAAGATGCCAAGCAAATTTATTCATGAGATAAAAATGCCATTCTATGGTTTTGCACACCTTTAATCACCGCATAAAATTAACCACATGTCGGTGACGGTGAGTGAAACCGACAGCATTCCTGTAGTTCTGCTGCCCTCAGCCTCTTGGTTGTCCAACTCGAATGTACCTACACTGGATCAGAGTTAATCGGCGATCGGAAAAGGAAATCCTTCTTGGGGCTAATTGGTATTTTGTTGCAACATGGCATAGAGAACTCATGATGATCTAGACTCTCCTGCGCTCCTCTCAGTGTACGCGCTCATTTCATTGTGAATCGAAAAGTGAATCACTCGAGCATCATGTTTGGTCGTCGTCATATGAATCGATGTTTTGTTGCAGTGTCATTCATCTTCACAGGAGGAACCTGCCGACGACTCTAATGGTCACATTGTTGTTGCTTCTTCGGTTGGACCATCTTGATGCATTATGATATTATGTGCCTGTGTATGTTTGATAGAGAGCACAATGCGCATCACGGGAATTAAAATCCCTTTTTTGTGAATACCTTTTCTGCGCTGCTGCACTGGCTGCAAAGGAAGTAGGTACATTAGGCGGCGAAGAGCCATCGTTGGCGTGGTAGTTCGCTGAGGTTTTGGTACGGTGGTCCAGCCCAGTCAAAGGTACCGACCGCGAGCCCGAGGTGTCGGCTATCAGCTAATTGGATGATGTTCAAAGGCACCGCCACCAAATTAAGAATGAGTTACCAATTTTGGGTTTATATCTCTATCACACATGGATCCCCCTGTTCGCGTTCGTGGATGGATGAATATTCGCTCAGAAGCAGAAGCTGAGCTATCTTCTGCTGTACTACATGCGACTGAGGCACCATCATCATTTTCATTTCTCTTTTGGCGTGTATTTGGTTTTAAGAATTCAAACATCACTATAATACGACCGCGAAGGAGGCAAATAGAGGTACGGATCGACTGGACATAGAGTTGAAGAGCGGACGTGATTGAGCATTAACTGGAGGAGACACACTTGATTTTGTGTGAATGAATTGATTTGAGCGCTGAGAAAGGAAATTGTAAGCACAACTTATTCAGTCGTATATGTACATACATACATACAGTTTGAGAATCAGACGAAGTTATGTAGCGTCAATATGACGGTCTGGTGTTGGTCATGTGGGCAGATTTTGAATTTCCAGTCAAGCCTCTCATAACTGATTGCTGAAAACCATTGCAGTTCTTTGTGACGACAATAAGTCGTTTCTTAGAAAGAATTGAAGGGTGGATAGTAAGCCTTTTGAAAGTGCTATTAAGATAATACGAATAATACAGAGATCACAATCAGAGAAGTATGGGTTAGTAATAATCCATACCTAACTGCCAAATCGGCCTAAAGTAATACGGATGGTTCCAAAATGGACTCGAGGGTGGGAACTGATATTCATGAAACAAACCGGAATGTCTCAAAATGTTATTTTATTTTATTTTATTTATTTAGATAAATAAATCTTTATTTATTTCTTTATTTCTTTCCAAAAACTAAACTAAGGGGTACAATAATTCTTTTGTTTTTTTGTTTTAAACATACTTACTATCAGAAGACAATTTTTGTTTTTAGCAACAGATAGCATAGTACGTTCTGTTGTCAAAATGACAAGAGGCGAAAGTACTTTTATTTTGAAAAAAAAGGAAAAGTAATAAACTATATCTACTGGGAAAAGCCCCAGTGTATGTCAAGCAGAGTGAGCATCTATCAGAGTTTTTTCCAGGTCCTGTCATAACGAAATATAGTAGGGATTACTAAAATCTTTGGCGAATAACTTTCAGGTGTTCCTACAGTTTGTTTACGCAGTTTGAGAGTTTCCTTCCTTTTATGATCCAGCAAAGGATGATGATGTCCTCCGACTGTATTGTTGGTCTATTTGCAACACCAAATGGACATGAAATAGTTCTTCGAGGTCGCTCTACAGCTCACTTTGCTATGGCATAAGGCCATCGGAGAAACTTCTTTACGACGTGGTGTCATATTATAGTCATTTGTCATTTGCATAAGTCCTTTTACAATACGCTTTAGTATGTTAAATTCTTTTTTTTTTTGATTCTTTAACTACAGCGCTTTGTTTGACAAACTGCACCCTATACTGGACCTACAGCAACTCAACTTCACTTTAAATCTTCTCTGTTGGTACACAGCTTAAACATCAATATGCATAAAGTTATTTGACCCCATCTACATTGATTGACTAGTTTAATTAAATCAAACCGCATGCGGTCGGTATCGCAATTTTTTCTGTTTAAACTTATTTTAAAGTAAGACACGTGGAAATCATTTAGATAGCGTACATTATGTCCGTCGACTGGCTTTCATTAAGCTTTAAACTAAGTAGCTGTTTGAGAAAAAGAAACTCAAAACGATATGTTGTATTTATGTATGTGTAAATAGGAAATGGTCATAAGAAGTACATAATACCTACAGCAGGTGTAAAATGAAAATTAAATGTATATTTTGCGGAAACGCAACTATCTTATCTATTAAAGTAAACGATGTGAGCTTTCAGTTTACCTAAAGAAAAACCTCATAATTAAGATATTCATTGGTAATAGCGTACGGTCATATGTCTTGATGACACTTTGCTCATTTGTCATTAGAAACACGCTGTGGGGGTCATTAGTCAGGTCCACCTAATGAGGTGTCACAGGAAATCGTGCGCATATATCTTTTCGTTTCTCTAATAATGACATCATATAGTGACACGGTTAATTGTGCGAGAACAGAGGGTGAAAGCTGAAAGCTTTTCCGTAAAAGGGGCTTGGTTGACAACTTGTCTTATTTCTAAATATTTCGAGCACGGGTATTATTTTAATGTATAAAAATGGTTTAGTTTCTCCACAATCATATTACATATATAATGAAAAATAATTAAAAGCATTACTCGTAGGAAGGGGGTGTGTCTGTTTAGCATACCTGCACTGCATGGCTACTAATCCAATAACCATCACATTATATAGCAATGGTTTCTCCTCTTCTTACCCATAAAAATACATTTAGTAATATGGTTATAATGTGTATGTTCGTATGTTATAGAAAGTGGTCTTGACTCTTTAGCACGTTGCCAGGTTTATATTCGATTAGGGTTGGCAGAAATAATTTTAAGAAAGTAGATATCGAGCATTAAAATTTATATAAATCTATCTAAAAAAGAGTACAAAACTAGGACTCATTTTTATTGCGGTATAAGGCCGTGTGTCAATTGCGCTTAAAACTTATTGCCGGCTGATTTTCTGACACATGTGAAGATGTAAAAAAAAAAAGTTCACTAAACTCAAATCTTAAAATAGAGATATGTATTACCTTAGTCAGATACTCCCTATTTTCCAACTTCAAATTGGGGGAAAGGGAGAAGAGGTAAAAAAAAAATCAAAATCAAATTCAAATTCTGCGATTTTGAAAATTTGTCTTGTCCGAGTATTCGCGACACAATAGCTATACATATTTCGTATTTTACAAACATAAAGATTGTGTTATAAATTATGTGAATTTTGGCATTCCGGAATTGAGTTTTTGTCATTAAAAGAAACACTGCCGCATTAAAAAACCCAAACAAAAATTGTATATTCTCGGTGGATTTTTGACGTCATCGAAATATTATTTTAGGCCTACTGTCCACGTAGCTGCGCTGGATTTTCGTGGCTACGTGGATAATAGAATTTTTCAAACACAAGCAAAAGTCGTTTCACTGCCGGGTGAAGAGAAAGCCATCTCCTTTTTGAATAGTATAAAAGTGGCTGGCTTAATTGTCGACCAATTCAAAAAAGTATTTTATAATTTTAAAGATCGCATTCGATATTGAGCACTATGGTGGATATACAACACTAGTCATTTTTTCATTCAGTGTTTTCGAAACTTTATTTTGTCGATTACCAAAGTTGGTATTACAATAATATGTTGCAGATTTCAGGAGCAACAATTTACGATTCAAATTCCACCAAAAAGCGGGAATAGAATTGATACTTCCGAGCTCTGTTAATTTCGAATTTCGTTTTGTCTTGGCGATGAGAAATAAAAAACCCGGACAATCTATAGGAAAACTATCCCGGACGTTCCCCGCATAGTCGAAAAAGAATACATGTCTGGGAAAACCCGGACGGATGGCAACGCTATATTCGATCATCCCATATGGGAAAAGGCCTTGTTTCTCCCTCATTCAGGTCATTCATTTTAGCGAACGAGGAAACAGTATGGTAAAACATATTATGTTAGTTCCAGCTTACGAGACTAACCCGTGGATGGTGATTCTGCATCTACAACAATGAAATTATTTTGCTATACATAGTTGGTCTCTTATAACAACGATCATAGCGACCCTTCGCTTTAGTCAGTTTTCTAATATAACATATATTTTTTGAAGTTTCTATATACAATTTGGTCATTCAAATGTACAAAAGCAGCTCATTTTGAAGAATGTCACGTCACCTAAACGACTGCAAGCACCTCTTTCAAGCTGGAATAACACTTTTTCGGAGTATTTGTTTGACGGCTATAATATTTTACCGGCACAGCCTCTTTCTGCATTAGAATCTCTAAAAGTTCGTTCGTATAGATGAATCTGCGTATGAAGATGAAGTCCGCCGCCCATATTATAAGTTGCTATAATAGTTCTGGGCCGCTGCTGATGCATTTATTTGTACTTTGACCGTATACTTCGACTCACTAGCACAGTAACATTCAGTGTTGCAGTGTTGAACTATATTGAATCGAATTTATCCACTACCTAGAATGCACATAGCCTGTTTGGTATGAGGTATATTATAACCGCTCCAAACGTTCCTGTATAACACTGTGTGTTTGCATAATGCATCTATGATAGACTTCGAAACTATACCCAACCGATTGAGCTCAAATTTTCAGGTAATCTTCAATATTGTCTCAAGAGGTTGGTGAAAATCGGATAAAGGGGCATTTCACTTCCCATATAAGAAAGTTATTTAAAACACTATCTTCACATTTATGTGAAATTCCCTAATTTAAAGCCTCGATCGAGCCCATAGCTTGCCGAATACAGGATGTCAATATAATGTCAGCTTAAAAATGATTTCGGGTACTCTAACAGGAGAAGCTGTTAGTAACGTGAATCTGATCAAAGACTACATAACGAAAACACAAATGTATTCTGCACTTTTTGAAACTATACAAGTGTACATTGACCTTATCTTTAAAAATAAATAAATAAATAGTTGGCGCAACAGGCGGTAGACACCCTAGGCCTAGCTTCTCGCAACCATTCGTTTGTGTGTGTGTTTTTATTTTTTGGGACGAATGGCAGGGACCTACAATTTTATGCCGAGTCCGAACGGCTGAATTGACAGTCATACTCCTTGATGTTTATGTCAGACGTTCGCGAGAGGTGGCGCAGTACAAAAAATCTTAAGATGTAATTTGCGTTTTTCCGCGGATCAAACCTGGTATCCCTCGCACATTAGTCCAGCACACTAACCGCTGCGCTACTGTGCCCACACCTTATTTTTGACTCACCCTTTAATCCTAATCCTTTTGATCACCTCTATCGCAAACGTACGCTTCTTTCCGTGCTTTGCACCAGGTTTTCAATTTCAAAAAAACACTGAGATCTGTTGTACTTATTTTATACAGAAAATTAATAAAAAAAATAACACATCTGCCATCATCATGGCCACAAACAGTCAAGATCAAGATCACGTAAATCGTGTCATCGATCTCATGCGCACATAATACTGTAGCCGCACCTGATGGCCGCCAGCGATGTCTCATCATTCACTGATACCCGGTATACGGTATACCCCTCCGAAAAATCATTCAATTTCGAAACGTTAATGGATTTCGATTAAATTTAATTTAAACGAGGAAAAAAAATTTGCATCACCAATTAACTCGACGTCTAGTTAAATCCATTCTGCTGACTACCGACGTTTATAATAGCCATTCCTCACATTGGCAACCACAACCACCAGACAAGAAGATTACTCTACAGTTCTTCGAATATGCTCCGTTTCCTAATGACCATGGTCTTGAATTGATAAATCTTATAATCTGCTACCCTATATCTTGGTGTCCCACACATATGATGCGTCAGAAGATAATTAGTGGCTTCTGGCTTCTGAATTTCGTGGTTTTTGTAACGAAAATCATTTGGACACTTGGGACACATCAAACGAGCAGCGACACGATTTATATGATCACATTTTTGGTCTAATTGTACGAATGGTTTTGGGATCTCGAAACGGACACTTTTATTGGCCCGGCCCCTTGAGGTTTTTACGACAATTTGAGGTTTTTATCATTTGGACTTTGTAATGTTAATAGGACATGTGTCCAGTTCGGTGGGGTTTTGTGACTTTCACTCAATCAAAGTGAATCAATTATGTTTTGTGGAACATGGTGACCACAGGCTTTATTTGGTTGCATGGATTTACCAGTATTCTTGACAGCAAAGTTGGTGAAGTGTTCAGAAAACTTATGCAATTATAGCACACAGTTATAAGAACGGAAGGAAGCGCAGTTTATCACGCACAAAATGTGGTTGCCCACTAATTTGTTTCAAAGTAGCATCAAGAGTTTGGATAACGATAAGTTAAATCACTAGTGTATAGGTACTTGGTTAAGGTCCATTTTTTTACAATGGAGAATTGAAATTTATGTATATAATTTATTCGATCCTCAAAACGGAGAGCTTTTGCTCAAGGAGTCGAATAGGGAGTGCAAGAAAAGGCTCAAGAAATATTAACGGTTTAGCTAAGGAGACCAGCCTTGACATAATGTGGAATAGAACAAAATATAGCCGGTCGTTGGCAGTGATGCCATTCTGACCGGATTCCGGTCATATCTGACCGAAATCGGTTTACTTTGACCGGAGAAAATTTTGAAATCCGGTCTAACCTTTTTTTGACCGGAACGAAAAATGTTTTTAACCGGAAAACGCTTTTTTGACTGGAAAAATAAAATTGCTCTATTAACTATAAATAAAGATATATTTATATAATTTGAATAAAACTTAGCCTTAGATTATGAACACACTCTCATGTTCAAACAGAAACCAATTTACTGCGAATAATGGGATATTTACAACATGACACATGGAATTCTGCTCCGGGAGCATTATCTTATAGGCTAATTTTTGGACGTTTTCTTTTGCTAGAATGTTGAAACTAAACAATGAATTTTAATTAATTAAAGTGTGAAATTCGGTAAATCTGAGATTGGAGTTTGCTGAACTACTCTTTTCAAGTGTCAGAAAATTATCCCAGAATACTTATTTAGCCCAATTGACACACTGGCCATATGGCCATACACGTCTTCCCATGACTTTCATTTCCATTGATGACTTGGCTACAAACAAAAACGAGGCGTCGTTGCTATGAAATAAAATTTGACAGGTAAAAGAATATTGAAATCGGAAACACAAACAAATTTTATAGTAAAGCCGAAGCCGACGCTCGTTTTTGACGCCCTCACTCTATGAATGCAAATATCAAATGCAGATTTATATCGAAAGCACAATGGTATCTACGAAAAAGAACCTTTATGCCCTGCCCAGGCCATGCCAGAATTATTTCTGAAAATGGATTTTCTGTGCATTTTCTATGCTATCTACTTTTCTCGTTCCTACTCACTCAAAATCAACCTGCCTCGCTAGACCTTGGAAGACGTTGTATGGTCATGCACTAAAAGTGTATTTCAGGACATAAAACACGTCATATAAAATTAAAAATTAATTTCAGTATATTTTAAACAAACGAAATAAAAAACAAGTTTACAAACTCAAAATTCGCATATTATAAAAACGTTTTCTCAACATGGATAATGTTTATAATGTAAAAAAATGGCTAATAATAATTAACTTTTGTTTTATATTTTTAGTAATACATATTATGTTACCATAATCTATTTTTGACCGGGTTTCAGGTCAAAAACTCTGATTTTGACTTTTGACCGGATTTTTTAACCGGATTTAGAAAATAAAAATGCGGTCATACGGCCAGATTTGACCGGATTCACTTTTTTTTAGTGGCAACACTGGTCGTTGGTGCCTACATGAGAATCGTAACCTCTTTAAAAGAGGAATATATTTAATTAGTATACCTATACTGCCAATGATACACAATACTGTACAGATTGGCAACTGTTAATCCAGGGGTAAAATCGGCTAAGGTGATCAAATAATATTTTCATAATAATAATATAAGGCGTATTTTTTTGAGAATCTATAGCTAGCTCACTTTTACTTTTACATGCAAAACGCTTATACTCACTTTTGGTTTTTTTATACTCACTTCCCAAAAAAATACGCCAATAATCTGCGTAAGGTGATCACCAAAAATTGTGTAAAATTTGGCTTCACTTGACACTAACACGTGTGATTGTTATTTTTATTATTTTTTTGTATTGTTTTTGAATTGGGGAAAAGCATTTAAGTAGGTAATGCACTTTCAGAAAATGCCAAGTAATATAAAAATAATCATTTTAACAATGTCCTACAGATAATACTATTAGACATGGTATTATCAACTTATCAACATAGCAGCCAATAAAGCGCATGTCGAGTTGTTGACCAAGTATGTGGAAAAGCACACGGGCTTGGCCAAATCTTTTTTTGACAAAGGCGCTATCTGCCGTGACCGTGATGCCCATCGGGTTTTTTGGGAGAAAGTATCCCTAAATAAATATGAATGAGCCACTCACCCATGGAACAGAGTTTAAGTGTTCTCATTTTTTGATTCTGCTGGTGGAGGAGACCCAATTCTTTATCAATATTTATTTTGATTTTTTGAGTCACCTCACGCAGAGTATTTTGCCATATTGATGCTGACCAGTGACCAGTCACTATACAAACTTCCCATTAGTACCGCCACTCGCAAGAAAGTTTAAAAGGTGCCTGTCCATTTGAGAGTAAAAATGCTGCGAGCAGCTCTCAAGCAGTTCTCGAGATCAAACTTGCAAGTTGACATAGTCTTGAGACAGAGTAGTTCGTGGAGAGTTAGCATGGTTCGAATTTTGCGAGCAGCTGTCGAGAGTCGACATGGCAAAACAATGGATATCGGGGAAATAAAACAACTCATTGTATTACAAATACACACTCACAAGCCATACCAGGGCTTCCCTTAATTTGTTTTCCTTCTTAAAAATATTTGGTCCAACAAATTGAATTATTATGTTCTATTTCACTTGTTGTCAAACGGTTAAAATCTCTGAACTCCTGATGAGCATCTTAATTTTGAAGCTCTCTTGCAAGACCAGACCCATCACCGAGTGGACCCATGGTTTAATCCAGCCTTTCTTTTTTGCTTCATTCTTTTTTTTTTAAGAACAGTGCTAATAATTATTAACGCAGCGGTAACCTTTTGCTTGTAAGAATATATTTTAACTGGTAACTAGCAGACGAAATATATCAAGTGGACACGGTTATGAGAGTACTCTCAGGTAATAAACTCTCAAAGTTCTACTAACGAACTCTCGAATCTCGATCTCGATATTAAAATCTCGAAAATATTATTCTCAAATGGACAGCCACCCTAGAGTAGCTCTCGAGAGTTTACTAGCAAAAGTAGGTACTCTCAAATGGACAGGCAGGCACCTTTAATGTTGTAACTCGCTGGAGAGTAGATGGAATATGAGTTGACGGAACTCCAGCTGGCATATGCTATGCAAGCTATAGAGGTAGGCTGGTTATAGATACTACAAAAATATATCGTTTCTTAGTTGCCTGTCCATTTGGGAGTACTTTCGCTAGTAAACTCTCGAGAGTTACTCTCGGGTGGCTGTCCATTTGTGACTTTGACAGTAATAATTTCGAGATTTTTATCTCGCGAGTTCTACGATAACATTTTGAGAGTAGATTCCCTGAGAGTGCTCTCATAACCGTGTCCACTTGATATATTTCGTCTGCTAGTTAGACCCGTTTTACACACACCGATTTTTGTCTTACGGCACTCTTAATTCTCTTTGGTGCACTTATGGTGCATTAATACGTCCATTGTTTTCACTTTAGTGCCTTGATTGTCAAATAGTTTTTCTTTCCTTTTTATTCATTCGTCGATCACGGTGCACCACCGCGGTGGTAGTTGCATTCTCGAAGCGCAGGCCACACACAATTCGAAAATAGAGCAAATGCAGAAGAAAGAAATTACGAAAGAGAGCGAAAAGAGAACACAACAATCGGATGGGAATTCGCGGCTCATCCGTGTTCGGCTATCCCCTTTACCGTCACATTCTCGAGTCGTAAGACAAAAATCGGTGCGTGTAAAACGGGTCTCATCATCATCATCATCATCATCATTTTCAATGGTCCGCTTGTCCATTAAGTGGGTCGCGGGTGTAGGTTGCTCAAGTGGACCCTCCATAGCTCTCGATCCTCCGCCATGGGCTCTAAATCATCAAGGGCAATCCCCATACGGGTATAGGAGAGATTATGGACTTGATCTAACCATCTCATCTCAGGGACTCGATCGTATGCTTTCTCCAAATCTACGAAACATGCGTAAATAGGTGTAGCATACTCCCAAGCCTTTTCAAGTACCATTTTGAGAGTGAATAACTGGTCGGTTGTGCTTCTGCCGGGACGAAAGCCGCTCTGCTCATCTCCTAATGGTGCCTCGACCACAGCTCTGCAACGTGTTTCCAGCACCTTGGCAAAAACTTTTTCGGGGAGACTTAAAAACGGGTCTTACCAGTTAAAATGTATTCTTACAATAAAAGATTGCCGCTGCGTTAATAATTCTTAGCACTGTTCTTAAAACAAAGAATAAAGCAAAAAAGAAATGCTGGTGAAGGGTCTAATCTTGGAAGAGGGCTTCAAATTGAAGATGCTCATCAGCAGTTCAGGGATTTTAACCGTTTGACAACAAGTGAAATAGAACATTTATAATTATTCAATCTGTTGGGCCAAATATTTTTAAAAAGGATACCAAATTAAGGGAAGCCCTGGTATGGCTTGTGAGTGTGTATGGGCAATTCTATAAATTGTTTTATTTCCTCCGATATCCATTGTTTTGCCATGTCGACTCTCGACAGCTGCTCGCAAAATACGAACCATGTTGGAATTTGCGAGCTAATCTCCGATAGTGATAAGAACATGTGTCCACTTGCGAGTATTTTTCAAAAACGCTAGAATTTCGAGAGTAAAAATTATCTCTCCAGGAACTTCTCTCAAGGCTATGTCCACTTGCGAGTTTGCTCTCGAGAGCTGCTTGAGAGCTGCTCGCAGCACTTTTACTCTCAAATGGACATTTTTGAAGAATTTTTTATTTGAAAACAACTATTAGCTTTGTGCATTATATGAATATGTGCTTTGAATTTTCAGGCTTCAGTAGGATCCTATGCTTCGTTTTGGAAAGGAGAAACAAACACCCTATATCGTTATTTTTATCTTGTTACTTCTATGTGCTCACTGCTTACTTTAGCCACGAGAGATCTAAGCCAAGGACAATGTAGTCCATTGCCTATATTGATGTTGTAGTTGCCTTTCACAATGATGGTTCTTGTCATGAAGTAGCTGGCCATTCGAAACCGTACTTTCGTTACTGCCTAACTTGTAAATATTCCCAGTGTATGTTTGCACGCGCTAACAGGAGGGGTGTAAGGACTGTTTTTAAGGTTCCGTTTCCATATGGAGGAACCTTATTGCTTTCGCTACGATGTCTGTCCGGATAAACTATCCAATTTTGTACCTAGGTCTATCTCAAGAACTGATTGACGTAGAAAGCTGAAATTTGCGCACAACATTCGGTATAACCTCTAGTTAAACGACAAATACATGAATGAACTGGCCTGGTATATGGTAACGTTTGGTAACTTATGCCTACAAAACAAGACGTTAAAAACTTCAGGTATAGGCGTCTTCTGGAAAGCCAAAGGACAAGTGGAGATTGATGCAATTTAATGTTGACGTCGAAAGATCGAGAGTTATGGAGCATTTCTCAGAAGCACAAAAGCGTTTTGGTCCCAGACCTAAGTATGTCCGAAAAACGTCCAGGTGTACGTGCGGTCAAACAGCAAACGTTGAATCAATACCCAACTATATAACCGCATAAGGCTAACTTCATCCATTTTCGGGTGCCTAATGGAAGCTCAATAATAACCCCAAGCTTGCAGGTGCCTTCTGACATAATGTCAAAGTTATTATAATACTATACGTGTACACACATTCGCAGCTCCAGTTATGCTACAGAAACACTAGTTAACTTCATAACCTCCTGGCGTGACGACGGTGGCAGCACACGTAAATTATTTGAATAATTTATGGTATCCAGGCAGGATGAGGTGGCATAACATCCTAGAAACGCGGCAGACCAACAAATTGATATGCATTCGCGTGCGTATAGTGCACGTAGGCAGTGTATGTGAGCAAAATTAATTCAGCCTCCATGGGGCACGGCGCACGGATCAAATCTCTTCGAATTGGATATCACCTTTCCAATTAGATGTTCGTACAAATCACCATTCACACCTTGGCATTCCTTTGGCTGTTGCGCGGATGGAAATCCACAAAGGCAGCGGTGTGCTACTTTGATCATAGTTTGATCTCCTCGCGCTGCTATAACTATGATGGTTGGATAAGCCGCTGTGCTAATAGCCACCGAATGAGATGGCGCTGTCCGCATTCCTCGACCTTCAGCTTAGCCATATATAAAGGTAGTTGATGGGGATTCGAAGGCACCGTCAAACCGCGCGCAGATTCCTCGGTTGGGAAAGTCATCATCATTAAGTGTGTTGATGGAATTAGCTATTCGGCAGAGTCATGCAAAGGAAGCGATGGATATTAAGTATTTTATGATTCCACAGAACCAGCCGGATGGGAGGGTGCGCTCCTCCACAGAAGTCATTTCGAGTATTTTTTTTTTGTTTGCACCCGGTGAACCGATCTTCCCGATTGGATTGTGTTGCCTTCCAGTCACTGTCACAATTGTCATTCATATAGAGTGCCTACACATCGATCAGACATCTATTATGTGCTCGATTAGTCACAGAACAGATGCAAATGCCGAGGCGAACAATCGCCACTTAATTATGAACATGAACCACATTTTCATGGCACACATTATCACGAAGTGCATTTTCAAGGACCTCAACATTGATCTTTAATGAGGAGAGCGTTCACGGCCATCAGAAAGATGACTGAATGATGACACTCTAGGACTTCATTAATGTTTGATGACAATTCGGTGCATTGTCTGAGGCGATATCGTAGGGCGTGACAAATTTTCACACAAACGGCTTTATTATATGTCACAGAGTCGGCTCCTGGGTCTGTTGGATTGGCATCAAGAGAGGCCTTCTTATGAGGGATTTAATGAACACGAGCTCTGTTCTGTGGAACTGGTTGCCATTTGATGGGGTAACTAATTGTGATTGACGGATTCGGGACTCGAAATAGAGACCCAACGACAAACAAATTGCCATGAATGTAAAAAACCATAAGGGCAAGAAGAGTTGTGTGA
Organism: Cheilosia soror; assembly: GCA_949372485.1. NCBI lineage: Eukaryota > Metazoa > Arthropoda > Insecta > Diptera > Syrphidae > Cheilosia > Cheilosia soror. The sequence goes on along the minus strand of OX443562.1, from coordinate 112,509,230 downwards.
AACAGGGGCGCTCTACCGCAATAAATCGTTCCTGGGAGAGAGGAGTCGACAACGAATTAGCATAATGTGGTCTAAGTATCCGAATACAACATGCAACGGCTTTGATAAATTGTTGATTTTGGGGGACCGCAGTTCATTTAAATATTAAGAAGGATTAGAGTTTAAATTTGAACCAGTAGAACTGTTGACAGTATTATAAATGGCCACGGCAATTATTAAAATTTTCTGCACGGTTTAATTGATATTTAACATATTTTTGTTGTTCGATACCTATTTTTACGAGGATTGAATATGAGATTATATAATATCCTTCCGTAAGAATCTGAATACATTTTTCAAGACATTAGATTTTTGTTATGTTACAGGTTTTGAAATTGAATTAAAACACACACAAGTTGAGCATACAGTAGTGACAGCTTAATGCGAATACGGTTAGGGAACTCTCACATATAACGAACCCTTTTCTTGTCTTAAATTAAGAAAAAGTACTGTTAGGATTTATTCTTTGCTTTCCTCGCTTATATAAGGGTGACTATTATGGCATCAATAATACAAATTATTTCCGGCATGCCAAAAAGCTTCCCTCTTTTATTCGAGTTTTTGAGGCCGTATTGTAGGAGTGCTACGCTCTATATAATAAGCTTTCCAAGACCGGGCTAGGCTAGTTGTTGGTTTTCCGCATGTCCAACGTTGGCAAATAGGCCAGTCAGCGTAAAAAAAAACTTGACAATTGAGCCACTTTCTGGGGGAAGAATTGAACAGTGGTTCAAATTGAATTTAAATTTCATTCAGTAATAGGCATTGCAGTCAAACAAGAGAAAAATCCGGTAAGGGGCGGAAAAATTACTGGCCGAAATATATAATAGTATTTAATTTAATTTTAATTTAAATTAATTATAATTTATACCTATTCATAATAATATAATGTACCTACATAAAATGAATGATTTCAAAAATATTTCATGAATGCATTCTGGTTTCGATTTGAAATCGAATAAAGAAGCATTTTCTTTTTTTCAATGAAAAAAAAAAAAAAAATTAATTTTTTATTGTGAGAGGTGTGAATTTTCTAGGTATTTTTTACGGCGAAATATATGTTTCGCAGAGTGGTTTGCGTGTTGAACTACTGTGCGAAGGGTCTCAGATTCGATCACCGAAAAAAAAACACAATTACATCTTAAGGTTTTTTCCACTGCGCCACCACTCACGAACGCGTATGAGTAGGTATGTCCGGGAGTATGTCCTGAGAAAGCTTCTCAATTCAGCCGTTCGGACTCGGCATAAAATTGAATTGTAGTTGTTGTAGGTTCCTTCCATACGTCCCAAATATAAAAACTCACGCAAACGAAAGGTTGTGAGAATATAGGCCTAGGGTGTCTACACGCCTACACTTTAATTATTATTTTTTTTTTTTTAATTCAAAAATGTTTGAATCTGCACCCTAAATCTATTTTTAAATTAATATTAAATGTGCTTTGAGGAGCTTTTTGATCTTAGATGTGAATATTTGATTAATACTTACAGTTACAACCTACCTATGGAGTATTTATGAGATTGTTTTCAGTTTCCAGAAAAATGGAATTCCACTGGGATCACGATATGCTCATATTTTTAAGCATTGAAAATAGGTACGTAACGTACTTGTGTTTACCTGGTACACAGCTGGGTGTAAAGGCAGCAATGACACCAAGCAGGGCGGGGCGGGCAGCTTGCGTCCCCCATATGTTTTAAACTGCAAATACTTGTTGGGCTTTATTTTCTTCATGTTGTTCTTGAATTTTGTTTGGCGTTATCTCCAAATCGATTTCAGCGTTATTGGCTAACGCTATTTCGAATATCCAGGGATCTCATAAATGCCGACCCTGAACTGGGCAGCCATGGTGAGGGTAATTCCTATATCTAATAATACAATAAAATAATACATATCTTAATTTATTCGAATTCGGAAGTAGTGACTTCGGTTTGCCATTCAATAATGAATAAAATGTTTCCGTTATAAGAACTTCAGCTTAATCGACCTTTTCTATGTGGTTAATTGCCAAAACGTTCGTACCTAGGTAAGTATAGGTATAAGGACCGAAAATAAAACAAAAAGGAAAAACGTTAATAATTGAAGAAAAGGCTGCCATTTTCAGACTAGAGTGGAATCGAAGTTTAACCTGTGGTCTAACTCAAATCAATATCAGGTGCGTGTTTTTGGCTATTCTATATAGGCTTAGCAAAATAATTTCATACAAATTCAATCTATCTATCTATATTATAAATTATATTATAACCGATTTGGCTCAAATTTTTTTTCAGTTGTTCGTAATTGCCAGGAGAAGGTTTACACGTAAGAACATTTTGGAAAACCCCTCCGGAAAAGTCTGGAAATTGGAAAAATCGAAAATTTATTATTTGTAAGGAATTTTGTGTGCCATTGTTCCGGAATGGCTTTTCAAATGGAAGAATAGAAAGTTCTTAGTGGAAACTAGGAAAACTTGGAAATTCCGGAAAAACGAGAAAAATTTTAATTTTGTTTTAACGAAATTTTGCACTTTATCGCATAATTTGATGATTTTTGATGACGTAAAGGTGGAAAATCCTTAAATCTTCGTCTTTGTGGCGGCATGTCAAATGGTTGAAATTGACTACGAACATGGGAGTCGCATTACAGAACGACCCATCTGCTCCTGGGTCGCTTGGCAATGGCCAAATTCCCGTTAATGTTTTAACAGGATTGATATCGTTCCCGGCTTAAATTTTTGCGAATTCACATAGTTGAAGGAGAAACTCATCACCAAAGTGTTCCCCGGCATTGCATAAAATTATAAAAATCTCGATTGGTTTAGGTAGTGAACGGGCAATACTATAGCAGCGAAGAATAAGGACGTCGATACCTTGAATTTCATTATTCAAAGTCAAATCGCTGGAGAACTGCATTCGCAAAAACTACAAATCCGTTGAGAGCGTGACCGACGAGGATGAAGTGACCAACTATCCGACGGAATTTTTGAACTCGCTTGATCTGCCAAGAATTCCACCGCATAATTTATAACTGAAGGTGGGATCGATCATAATCATGTTGCGGAATCTGAATCATCCGAAATTGTGCAAAGGTACGCGGTTGTCCGTCAAGAAACAGAGGAGCAATGTGATTCAAGCGACGATCATTAAGGACAAATTCAAAGGAGAGGAAGTCCTTATCCCACGAATTCCGATTATTCCAACTGATCTTCCATTCCATTTTAAGCGGATTCAGCTCCCCGTTCGATTGACTTTTGCGATGACAGTCAATAAATCCCAAGGCCAATCGTTGGAAGTCTGTGGGATTAATCTTGAATTTCCCTGTTCTTCGCACGGTCAGCTGTACGTTGCCCGTACGCGTGTTGGCAAACCGTCTTCGTTGTTCGTTTTTGCCGCTTGTCAACTATTTTCCAGAGTGGGCAAATGAAGAGTAAGAACGAATTGACCCTGAAAATTTCTGCTGGGGAGTTTTTGTCGAATTTCAGTCTATGAATTATTGGTTGAGAGAATAACATTAACAACAACTCGTATACACAGTCACTTTGGTAGGAATGATTGCTATTTCGAACTACACCATTAATTCATCATCGGACTTTCTTTAAGTGATTGTTTGAATAGTTTGAATTCATTTGTATGTTTTTCTAAGGTATCTATCTATGTAAAGTATAATAAGGTAATATGGAATATCCCTGTTTCTCTGTATTTATTTCACCGAAATCTCTATATTCACACTCTGAACTTAGATTTTGAACGAAATCTTGTACTCGCTTTCAAAAATCTGTCAAACTGACAAAAAGAAAATTAAATTTAATTTTAATTAAAACTAAAAAAAATATATTTTTAATACCTATATTTTATATCTATAAAAATTTGTTCTCTGCAAAAGCAGTTAAATTGGACGTGAATATAGGTGTTGCTAGTTGCTTAAAAGAATTATAAGTGGTAGGTATCTATGTCGTTGTCTAAGAATTGTTTTGTCCCACACGCCATTGACTCTGTTTCGAGAAAAACGCAGTTAAATGTTTGTGCACTTATTATTCAAAATCTGTACGATAGGTTTTTTTTTCATATAAAGTTTGTTTTATTACAAGCTTACGTCCCAATTTTCATGACGTTTTCGAATACACTGCTGCATAAGTTTACGCAAAAGTCAACTTTTTTGTCATCTGTCGCACCTCATAAATTTTCTCAAAAAATGTTCATTAGGTACTGCATACACGTGGGACACGAAAAACTGGATATGCTTATGCTACAAAACAATTCTCATTCAAGATACTGAAAATTAAAGAAGAAATAGAGGTGAATGATAAAATTTGAGAAGAAAATTCAGTTTCATTTTTGAGTTTTAGGTTTATATTAATGTAGAAATAATGTTTTGAATCCCTTCACATATTTCTGTTTTTGACAAGCTTGTACCTATAGTACCTATTATGATACCTCTCGTCACTTTCAAATAAATAATTTGAATCTTTAACTTCGGAAAAGAGCAAATTGAAATTTATTATGAAATATGCCACCTAAGCTAATAAAAACCCAAAACCTGCATTAAAAAAAAATACACACAAAAACTCCATTACAAAAAAAAAATCCACTTGAGCCCGATCGTATGTACTGTACTACCTATACATAATCTGAGTATTGAAAATTTATTTCAAACGCCAAAAGATTTATGGTACTAAACAATTCTACAAACCGTTGATTTTGATGGATATGGGACAAAGTCGATGCTGGATATCTCAGGATTGGTAATATTCAGCGAAATACGGATTGCAGATTTGGAAATAGCATGAAAAATTACCTTATGGGATCAATTGCTAATTAAAAAACATGAAAAGGGCGTATGGGACAAAACAATTCTCAGGCGACGTTGTGACTTTTTACTAGGTATTTTTCAAAAATATATGCAAAAATGAGGTACTTAGGTAATATGGAATACCGAATGTTGGTAATATGGAATAGTAGATATTCTATACTGCCATCACATTTTTTTTTCTTTGTTATGACAAATACTAAGGCATTCAATTTAGCATGTCGCACAAAAAGTGGTTCAAAACGCTATATCTTTGTAAATATTGTGAAAATACATTTATATAATTAAAAATATGTAAATAACTAAAATAAATTAGAAAAAGGAACAATTATCGAATAATATGTGGTATTCCATATTTACCCAAATCTAGGTAGGTAATATGCGGAATATTCCATATATGCCGAACATTTTGTGGAATTAAGATATCTGCATTTTTACATAAAAATCCATAGCTTAAAATTGATAAGTGTTAATGTTCTGCAAAGTTTGGCTTAGGTACCTGGATATCATTTTAAAACGCTTATGAGAAATTTGGTCCGAAAATGTCGGTGTTATTTCACAATAAAGTAGGGTATTCAATATTACCCTAACATACTCTATTTTAGTTATGAAACGCATGATCAATACGTGCATTATATAAGTAGATAGTATATAGGTACATAATGTACCTACCTACATGCATATCTATAGATATTGTATAACCGAATTCTTCGGTTTAATTATTTTTTTATCCTTATAAAGTTTTTTTTGTATGTTACTTGCAGGTAAAATTCCCTTTTTCAATTACTTATTATTAAAATCTATTCCATACATTTACCAGATTTATCTACACCCTGAGTGAATTATATGTATATATGGCTATTTAAAAACTACAGAGGTATACTTTTATACATACATACATAGTACCTATCTACCTACCAATACCTACTTATTTAAAAACTTATTGTGTAGCTAATCCTACCAATTTTTTAACTAAATTTGGTGAGGTAAGATTAGGGCTTAAGAACTTGCCACGGATAGGTACATATCTACCTAAGTATCTGATTTTTCAGAAAATTATGCAAATGCATTTATCCAAGTTCAACTGTCGTCTAGGTAGGTACTAGTAGATAAAAGTTATAATTAATAACAATCAACGGTTTTGCTTACTACGTAGTACGGACTTATCTTATTATGTAAGTAAGTACATACCTACCTACCTAAATGTACTTCTATAAACCACTAATTGTTCCAAGACCTTTTAGTATTTCGGTCAACAAATCTTGTTAGTTAGGTAGGTACCTACCTATCTACTTAGATAATTATCTACATTTTTAACTCGTTTTATTTTTCATTCAGTTCACAAATGCAGCACCTATCCAAATATCCACAATCCACATCTAACTCACATCTTTATCTACAATGTGCTCAAAAGTATGTTTTCTAAAATATCTAGGTAGGTATACACTATGTCATTGTCATCGTTAAACATGTTTATAACAATAAGCTTTTAATTATACTACCCGTTTACACTATTGTACTAGTTAGGTACCCGCATGATATCTATCATAAGCACCTCAACCGCGCCCCTTTTTTATCATTTCCACCATGTTTGTTCTTCAATTGAACAATTGGTGTTTCCATGAACGTGTTCGTGCTTATCATGAGAAAAGGAAAAACGAAAAACGAAAAAACTCCAAACAACGCTAAACACGACGAAAACCTTTCACTGCTTCACCAGCGATTAGGGTTGGTAATCCAACTACACTCGGAATTCCTTGTCAAACTGTCAACAAATTACTCACAATGCAATAACAACATTTGTATAGATGTGTGTGCGACTGCTGCCGCTTCAAAGAGGAAGAGGAAGAGTGATTGGCATAACCCCACTCGAATGTGCGCACTCAATGTGACAGCCGCTCACTAATGACAGCTGAATGCGCACGCATCAAAGGCAACAAACGAAGAACCAGAGAAAGATGGCAAATTAATCAATGCAGTCAACCCCAACGAATAGAAGCGACATGGGGAATTTTACTGTCGTTCTCTTTCTGGCACCCTTTCCGTTGCAAAGAAAACCACAAGAAGAACTTTAAATCAGGTTCGTCCATCTCGCTCATTCACTATTGGTTGCAGTCGGGAACAGCGCCACGCCTCATTTAGCCAGTACTGAAAAAAGAAAAATCAAACAATCCAACCAAAGCGACATGCCTCTCTCATTCTAATTGGAAACTCGTTTTGTTTCGCTCCCTGGCGTCTGAGTGAGAGTCTGACAGTAGTTACCGACTGAAATTCTCCGCGGTTCGGTTCGAAAAATCGGCAAACAACTTTTTATTTACATTATTTGCCGTCGTGAAAAACTCGATTTAGAATTTTATTTGTTTGAGTGATTTCCATGACAGTTCGTTTGAGCGGTTTATTAATTAATAACTAGTGCTAATTAGTGACATAGAGTCTCACAGTGTAAACAATAACAAACAAAGAAAATATGTGTTCCAGCCCCCGAGCGGACAGTCCGGCGGGCTCGGAGATTTCCGTGGGATCACCGAGTCCACCACCGCAACGTCATGACTATTTTCAGCCATTGAAGCGCCTACGTCTAATTGATGCTGTCACACCTGCTGCCAAATCCACTTCTAGTGAGCGAGTTAAGAGTTTCTCGATTGCGGATATTCTCGGCAAGAATAATAACAATCGCAACGAGAAGGATGATGTTGGAAGTTTAAATTTAATTGTTCGACCATGGGATGCGGTACGAGGTCCTATTCCAGTGCGGCCAGGATATTTTCCGCCTGCTTTGTTGCAGTACGAACAACGCCTTGCTGCTCTGGGCTATCACAGGCAATTGCAAGCGCAATTGTTGCGACAGATGAGTGTCGAGATGGTAGTTCCAGCTTCGGAAAGTGGATCAGAAAGGTCAAGTTCAGCGGAGAGTGATTGTTGTTCCCCCGGAACTGGCACCGGTAGCCGATTATCATCGGAGTCGGATAAGAATGTGTTTAGATGTCATAATGAAGCGGACCAGAAAAATGGACAACACAATTCGACTGGCGGTGAGAAGAATAAACCCAATGGAACACCACTAGATGCGCTATTCCAGCTGACAAATAAGAATTTCGACGACGACAATGGTGAGTTTTGCGGTTTTCTTTCATTAATATAAATGATAAATAAATAGATACATCTAATTTTGGGAATTCTGTTGGTTGGATGGTTTAGTAAAAAATAATCTAGGTATTGCCTGTTTTGTTTTGGCAGCCTCACGTGTGTTTAAAGTTGTTTCTTTTGCGAATATTATGACCAACCTACGGCTATCCCAAAAGGATTGTTGATCATAGAATGAGTTTATTTTAATGAAGTCGTACCTAGTTAACTATGTCATTTGATAACAAAGTTTAGCAAGTGCTGAAGGTGTAGGTGTACTTACTTATATTCCCTTAAAATGCAAATACGCAGCGCTGGTGGGTGGTTTAATAGAAAGGATATACCTAGTAGCGATAAAGGCATTGCTTATATATTTTACAGAAGGCACCTACATTCATCCGAAGGTAGTTATAGATGAGTTGAATGCTGATAGCTATTTCATTAGAGCATTTATGGTATAAAACAAGGAAAAGCAAGAAACATCCCTGCGGTGTTCAGTGGGTCAATCAATAGGTATAAAATGTCCGGCATAAACATTTCAGTCCGCGCTTTTGGATATTTATATATGAGCTCTGTACTCGAATTTAGGCGGAAATTGAAGCCAAACCGGAGGGTGTAAAGTAGGTACTTCTTGGTGCATCGATTTTCGTTACGATTTTGCCTACTTCGACACTTGGTCATTCCAACGGATACCTACAACCTATATGCCATTAATATTGGTAGGTCAATGAAAATATAAATAAGAAGCATCCTTTTGGGTAACAAAACAATTTATTTTTCAACATAGTTTTTTTATTGCACGATATAATTAGTTCAACATCTATCCAATTTGTTGTTGTAGGTCCTTAAATAGTTCGATTTCTCGAGAGCCTCAAAACAGGCATTTTTTTCATCGATGACATCTTCATTCGACTTAAATCTCTTACCACCGAGGCATTTTCTCATGTTTGGAAATCGGAGGTAGTTAGCACTGAGCTAAATCTGGAGAATATGCTGTGACGGAGCAATTCATAGCCTAATTCGTGTAATGTTGGCATTGCGACCGGTGCTTTGTTTTGGTGAAAGAGAACTTGTTTCAAATGTTTCTTCGATAAATGTTGTTGTTTTTGCTTCAAATCGGCGACGACGCGGGCGATCGTTTTAACCTTTTCAAGGTACATAATCCATTTGAATGACGTGCGTCGCCGTGTCCTTGTTTTGCGAGAGACCCAGCTAGGTTTCCTTCAGCTTCGATTCACCACGAGATGTCGACTATCTCGACTCTGATGTGTAGAGATGAATCCATGTTTTGACCACGGTTATAAAACAGCGTAAAAACTCTTTCCGGTAGTGATTGAACAAACAAATTACATTTTAAGGTCTCTTTCACTGCGGCACTTCCACCTCAAACTTATGGCAAATGTCCGAGAGTTTAACTGCCTTACGAAAGTTTCGCAATTCATTCACAAACGAGTGATGCGTCCAACTACTTATAGTATGAGTACCTATATGATCATTTCTAGAACTCAATTTTACATATTACGAACTCCCGATGGTGTCAATTTGAATATAAATTTAAGCTAATCATTAGCGCAGTAGCGCAGTGGTTACTGGACTACTGTGCGAGGGATCGCAGGTTCGATTCCCGGAAAAACACAAATTACATTTTAACGTTTTTTCTACTACGCCACCTTTCGCGAACGTCGCTGAGAAACATCCGAGAGTATATGACTGTCCTAAAAAAGCTTATCAATTCAGCCATTCGGACTCGGTATACAATTGTAGGTTACTTCCGCATTCGCCCCAAAAATAGAAACTCACATAGCCCCACCTATTATTTTATTTTGTAATCATTAAAAGCACATATAAGCACGAGAAATAGTATACGTACCTATTTCCAGAAACTGTTAAATGAACGTCATAGGGAATGTGATATTTTAAAAAACGGAGGTGATAATTAAATAGGGCGCATGCTCCAAATCAACAATTAGCATGTCCGACAACATGGACTATCAGTTCCATATGCATCAACGAAATTGACATTATGTCTTGTTGCAAGAACTAACTCTGCTTAATGTCTAATATAAGATTGTATACAAATTTTATTCTGTTCTAAGTACCTACCTACCGTACATATATAGTACACACTTCGCCTGGAAAAACGGAAGCCCTTCAGCTCAGCTCTGTAAACAAATCACGAAACCTAACCGTACTATCATAACAACAGCTTCGATGACTATACGACCACAGAGCGCAGTCCTTTTGTCTAACAAGACCCTCTCAATCGCAGAGTGCATAAATAAATTATGCCATTTCCCATGATGGAATGGAATTCAATCCCAGTAGCTGATCGTGGAGCTGCGCCACATCATTATCATTAGTATACAGCAACTGATTACCGGCCACAGTGCTGCGCTGATGAATTCCTTTGCGGAATTCCCAACTCTCTATATACCAACGCGGCGGCAATTTCGCGCAGAACTCTTACCATCAGCCAGGCCACTGAATCGAATCGATAGCCAGACGAATGGACGTCAGTTGAATGAAATTGAAGCCACCTCTGATTATGGACCGATTTGTATGTACGTGCCTCGCGCAAATTCAATTTACCCAGAGGAATTGCCCCAGCAGCCGGTATATCACGGCACAGCGCAGTAGCATAGTAGCCACCACTTGTTTGACCATAATTCGAGGTCTCTCTGGCTTAACAAGCTGGCAAAGATGAATGAGCTGGAATCTCGCTGTTGCGCCTCTTACTGCACCTCCCTCATGATGGTCGACCATCTCGAAGCGGATTGATTAAACCACCTTCCAGGTGACCTTACTACTGTTCTTACGCTTGGCCGCATGAATATGATTATGCCATGACATCACGTGATTGCATCAATCCGTTGAGATACAATCGCATTGGGGCGATGTGTGTGCAGCTAATCAGGAGCGATCCCGACTTTGATTGATTTTTGCTCACCGTGTATATGTGCCTATGCATGCACAAAACATGCCATGTGCTTTGTTGTCGTCTCTGTGGCTAGTGGATCATGACGAGCCGAATTGGGAACAGGAAATTACCGGAAGACCGCGTGTATCGGTGTCTGCGTGTGCTACAAAAATCCATTGACTTTGTGCGTCGGTCGGTCGGTCCGGTCGGTCGGAAATAATCGTTATCGCTGCTCTCTTTGGCCGAGAGCGAGAGATGCGATGCAAAGATCCTTTGGAGTGATCCCGATATATGAGTGTGCCCATCATAACAAGAATATCGTTTTTGCGATGATCATGCGTTTATTAGCCATCATCATGTGAAGGTTATAATGGTATGATTATGCACAAGTATACCTGGAGAGGATGCAATTTGAGCTCTGCAACATCGGCGGAAGCAATGTCACGTAGAGCAGCGAAATTGTTACTTTGTGAAATAATGGACCCACTACCAGGGTATATTGACTACGCAATCATCTAATTATGGATTGTGTTTGCAAAGTTATCCGTTTTTGTGGCGCCTAATATTTTGTGAGTGTTTACGAAAATCACACCGCACAGTGTAGGTATATTCAGCGGCATTATGTTTGTTGTGAGTATAGGGTCTGGAAGCTCTCATAAATTTACAGGCGCAAATAAGACTCCATTTTGAAATAGTCCTTGTCGATTACCAGGCCATTGACATGCCCATCATTCCAGTCCTCTACAGTTTATCAATTTCGTTCACTTACTTTATAGATTGGCAACACTTTTCTTGACTCTAACCCTGATTAACTTTAAGAGTGACAACATCAATAAGGGAAATTAGTACACAACATAGCAATTATTTGAGTAACTGTATATGAAAGTAATTAAATGATTAAGCCAGAGGCCAAACAATCGGTTAAGTGAATAATAAGGCAAACTATTAAGTGTTTATATTAAGACTATTAAGAAAGTGATTTGCAAGCAAAGGTTAAATGGATAATTAAGTAAAAACATGTTTATAAGTTAATGTAATCGATTTGGTCGTAAAATTATAAGTAGGATAAGACACATGCTTCATTGAGTATTGAAGTACCATAGAAGGCGATAAAAGTATTAATCGGTGAGTTGATAGTCAAAAGGCGGTACCAATTTCCTGAAAGTTAATAATGTTGATTGCAAGTATACATTTTTCAATTTATTAAATTTAATACTGAGACAAACAATTTAATTAATTTAACAAATAAGGAGACAAAATAAAGAAAATATTTTAATTCTAAGCACATTTTCGCTTTTACATGATTTCTTTCGTTTTTTGGAAAGCGAAAGCGATTTTCGTTTAGTTTTTACAGAATCCCACCCCAGATGTGCGAAATTGCACGTTAAGCTGATGCTGTTAAAGACCAAATATGCTCGAACTACCCTTAAAAGTATGCAAACTGCTTCTAAAGCGAAGAAGAAGAAAACGAAAAGAGTATCTAACATAAATAACATGTTAGCTTTCGCATGATTTATGCAGCTCTCTACGAAAGTGACTCGTTTATTATTTTACAGGGCTGCATTCCAGGTTTGATTATTTTAACTAAAATTAACAGCGATTGTTTAGTTAGTTACTTTTTGGAATCTGGGACAGCTATTGTTACTAATGACATGTTGTAGTATGAGTGAAATGAACCACACTTTTGCCTCTAGTTAATTTAGTTAACTTCCCCTCCTTCGAACTGTCACAGCTTGTCAACGCTGTAGTTAAAATAGTCAAACCTGGAACGCAGCCCAGATTAACTCCTTTCATTTTAGCAAACATATAAGAAACTATTCAACTTGAATTGCATACGCAGACGCACTGTTGATAATTTTCGAGTTAAGGACGTTAGTGGTGTTACTGAAATTGATGCCTAAGATGGGAGAGACTTTATCAAAATAAAGCTTGTTAATTGCGTGAGCGTGACAAGTAGTCTAAACTATAGCCGAATATCCGCAAAGAATATGAAATAGTGTTTCATTCTTATTATTGGCCACGCAGCTTTGGCTGAGTTATGGCGGAAGGATGGAAAACTTGGCTGCAGGAATGGCTTTTGGTAATTGGCCGTCTATCAAGTGACGTTTGTACGTTTTCCAAATGTACCCAATAGTAGTTTTAAACCTATTATAAGTTATGAACCCATACAAACCATATGCTATGGAATTATTATTCAGATAATGGCGGCGTTAGCATCACTCATGGTCATGTTGAATGACCAAACATTGGCTTGGGTGAAAGGAAACGCAATGATCGAAGGCAATGAAAAATTAAACCCTCTTAATAAACAGAGATCAGCCATAAAATGTATTGGAATGCTGACAAGTTTTATTAAAATGTGGGCCTCTTCTGAACACCGGAAAATTAAAAATGTAGGTTTGTAGGTTTTGTGGGCGCAGTAGCGCAGTGGTTGGTGCTGGACTACTGTGCGAGGGATTCCAGGTTCGATCCTGGATAAGCTAGGCCTTGGGTGTTTATACCCGCCTGTTGCGCCACCTATTTATTTATTTATTTAGGTTTGTAGATACCTATGCCAATAGGGCGTTAAAAATTTTCAACCGAAACTTGCTTACTTACTTAAGGTGGTACTTACAGTCCGGGGTGGACCTGGGCCTCAACCAACAAGCGTCTCCTGCCAGCACGATCTTTGGCCAGCTGTCTTCAGTTTCGCACGCTAAGTTGGTTAAGGTTCCCTCCCACTTGCGTGCGTCACCTGAGTCGCGGTCTTTCGCGATTCGAAGATCTTCCGGGCCGGAACATTCACGTCCATTCACTCTACATGACCCAGTCACCGCAGTCGTTGGACCTTCACTCTTCTGGATAGGTTGATGTCGCTGTACAGTTCGTCGTTGTACCTCCTCCATTTTCTGCTCGAAGCAACCAGGAGTAAGCTCATCCGCTTTTGATAGCGTCCATGCTTCTGCACCATAAAGTAGGACTGGGATCATTAAGGTCTTATAAAGGGTCACTTTAGCTGTTGGAGAGAGAGCTTTGCTACTTAAGTGCTTTCTTAGCCCAAAGAAACAGCGATTGGCTATTCTTCGCTTAATCTCAGCGCTGGTGTCATTGTCTGAGTTTATAGCGGAGCCTAGGTAGACAAAGTCCTTTACCACCTCAAAGTTATATCTGTCTATAGTGACATTCTGCTCCAAGACGTCGGTGTTGGGTGTCCTTTGATAGCTTATACTTTGTCTTGCCCTCATTGATCGCCAAACCCATCTTCCGCCGCCTCCGTCTCAATGATCTGCTGATTACCTATGTCGATGTCGTCGGCGTAGGCGATTAGATGGGCGGACTTTTGAAAGATAGTGCCTCTGGTGTTAGCGCTTGAGTTCTACACTATTCTTTCAAGAACGATGTTGAAGAAGTCACATGACAGCGCATCGCCTTTTCTAAATCCGTTTTTGACATCGAAGGTCTCGGTGAGTTCTTTACCGACCTTTGATGGAGCAGCGTGATCCAAATCACAATCTGTTGATGTTTCAAAATAAAATTTTTCTATATTTTTAATTTTGTACGTAACTAAGCTTTTACTTGGAAACCATTCATAAAATAACTGAAATTTCCATAGGCATACTCGTATATAGGTCCCACACATTTACTATTAGGTATGGATAGATGCCTTTAATCAAAATCACAATCATACAAACCTCGATTATCACACTAACCTATTTAAAGGCCCTATACCTATTAACCCTTTGTCATAATAAATAGCTGCCAATCGCGGCGAATCATCTTAAGCGCATTGCCGGCTTTGCAAATAATGACGATAAGCTCAAACGACGATAGTGACAAATGCATGACTATACCATTTATGTGTATAGCGTGACCAATTCGCATCGATGATAGTTTGTTTTTTTCTCTCGCTGCTAGACGCTTTTCTGTGGTCAGACACATACAAACAAACACAAATTAGTCTGGCCTGCATACAAAAAAATAAAATTACCATACCACTGCTGCAGCAGCAAACACGGCAATGGCGTTAACATCAATATGAGGTTTGCGTTTAAATTTAACCGCTGAACAATTTAGTCAGTCGACCATCAAGTATGCAATATTCGAAACGACATTACACTTGTTCCACGATACACATTTATCACCAGTGGCGTAGATAGCTTTTGCGATGAGGGGGTAATATGACTTACCTATTACTAAATTTCATAGTTTCTTCATATAAAGTTATATTTTAATTTTTGCGTTACAAAAACATTGAGTTTTGGGTTTATATATTTATCAAGTGGTTTTTCTAGAGCGATTTGTTGTAAATACAGTAGACGCTCGATATAGTGAACTAATAAAAACCAGGCCTGTTCATTATTTCGAAATTGTTCACTATTTCGAGCGGGAGTTTTTAAATGTTTCCAAAAGCTTAATTTGCTATAAATATAGTTTTTTTTTATTTTACATTTTTTTAACAGTTAAAACTAAAAACACAAAAAACAGCAAAAGTAATTTGTCACCTTCATTTGTGTCTTCTTTAAATTTAATTGCACAGCTTTTTCTTGTAAGCGTTTCATAACTAAAATATCAGAAAAACACACAAATGGACGTTAAATTGTTCTGAAAAATAGTTGACATGCAGGCATTGCAAAACTTGAACATTTTTCGTTGAATTTTGCGAAAAAAAGTCCGAGTTCACTATATCGAGATTTCTATTTATGTAGTTCACTATTTAGAGTAGTCTGTGCAAAATGTTGGTGGTTCATAGATTGTTGGATAGTTCACTATACATATACGGAGGTTCACTATATCAAGCATCTACTGTACATCGTTATCAAGTGCTGTTGGCCGCAATGTTTTTTTTTAATTTAAAGTTATATTTAGGTTAAACAAAAAGGTTTGGTGTTCATCAAATAAAATGAAAAAAAAAAAAAATTAGGTTATGAAAAATTTCACCATTTGTTTTATAATCTTCGCCACGATGAAGACAACTACATTTTCTTACAATAGATTGACAAAATTTGAGTTTTTTTTATTCCACATCCACACTGGAAGTGTGTTCCTTTGATTCGTTTTTATTTTTTTGAAAGTAGGTACCTACTTAAAAAGAAAATTCGATTCATTCGGCAGTTGTAGACATTGATACCGATTTCGAAAAATAGTACCAACCATTGGCGATATAAATTATAATTCCATAGAAGTGATGAAAGACAGTAAATTAATCCTTATCCGTGTTACCACCAGTCCCAATATAAAAATCCCTATACCGCGCATTTTCTGCACAAAACATTGCTTTTACTTCTTCGAGAAACGAGTACCTTTACCAAATTTTACGTTGAATACATTTTTGATTCAAGTTTTGGGATATTTTTATTCTTTAAGAAACAAAAGTAAAGTTGAAGTGACGTGCTCTGAATAATAATGAATTATGTGAATATAATAATCAAAAGCCAAGGTTAGGTTAGGTTAGGTTTAAAAGGGGTATGAGATGTCTCATACGGCACTAGGCACAATAAGGGCCCATCGCGATCCCTAGGGGGAACCAATTGCAGTGACCTACAATGGAAAAACACCTCAACACTTGCCCTTGGCCTTGAGAAAGCCCCAATTTCCCTGCAAAAACCAAGTAGCCCCTTGAAGTTGGTATTGTTTTTCTCCCATAAATGGTGGAAGAAGTACCTGCCCAGAAATTTCCTTCTACTGCGACATATTGCCTTACATTCGCACAGTATATGTGTTATGTCCTCTTCGGCTTGCAGGACATTGCAGAAGTGTCCGAGTCGGCCAGCCCTAGTCTTTTGGCATGTTTTCTAAGAAGACAGTGCCCTGATAATATGCCGATTGAGCATGTTCCCTGGTTAGTTTGAGAATTTCCCTAGATCTTTTACGGTCGTATATTGCGGCCAAAGTGCCTTAGATACTGCGTGACCGGTGTGAGTCCCTTCCACTTCCGGTCGGCTTCCTTATTTATTTTATTCCTAATATCGCTTTTTATGATGCAAGGAGGTGGTTTAATATCCACATCTCCTCCGTCTTGCAATTCCCCGCCTATCCTCGCAAGCTATACCGCAGTGTCCTGGTACCCAGCCAAGGTTAGATTCTATAGAGGTATGAGTAGTTCATCAGAGAAGTCTGTATCTAGGCACCACAGAAAGCCAATTATTGTTGTCCTTAGGTAGGCCACATTCACTGTCAAAACCTAAACCAATTCGCCAAACACACAATTTCCTTACACAACCTAAAAATGGGTTGAATTTTGTTTAAGAAACTAATCTCCACTAAATAATTGACGAAGAAATACCTTACGAGGTGCAATTTACCTTACCGAGCAATTTATTGACATTCTTGGAAAAGGGTATGCAGCTTTTGAGTCTAAAAAACAGTATAATACCGCGAAAAATAGTATAGATACGAGCGTTATGGAGCATGCTTGCAGAGCGCCGAAAATCACTTTAAAACATTTTCAGGATAAATAAATCCCTCTCCATGATATAAAGGACCAAAAACAAATTAAACAATGCTACATGAAAGTAATTTTCTGTTGGTCAGTTTCGGACATTTTTGTTTTTTCAAAAGAAGAAGACAATATTTTTAAAATACATAATTTGTATTTTTGAATGTATTTATTTGAGAATCCAAGTAGAAGTTAAGTTGGGCTTGTGCCCCCTATCTACGCCACTGTCTAGCATCAAATACTTATGAAACAATTTATTTGCTTATTTATGGCTCATAAATTATTCAAAATTATTATTGCTATTATTTGTAGCCATAGATAGATGTATCTGATGTTTATATCTATATTATGGAAATCCATGGGGTAATGGGTAAACAAAGATGAACTGTTCCTCGTTTAAACTAAATAGCAAAATATTATTTTTAATTTATACTACTTTTTTATATAAAATGTTATTTTTATTTATGCATAAACTGCTTTGAGTTATAGTTTTGCAAGGAGGTGTTACTGGTGTTGGTTAATTATTATTATCGTAAGCAATATTTCATTTTATTTATAATGACATCTGTGTAATAAGGCGCGCACTGTCGCGCCTCGAACTGGATTTAATTATTGGGGAGATATACTATATACGCCTTTAATCTACTTACATGCTTACGCCATGTACAAATGTTACACATGTTGGACGTTCACCCTGCATCCAAGGTGAGGGAAAATACAAAATTAACCGAATATTAGAATAAGCTATACCTAAATTTATTTGGAAACCTCAAATCATTCTTGAAATTGCTATCTTCCAAAAGACAAAATGCGACCGAAGACCGACATCTGCAAAATCCATATTGCATTTCGTTTGTTATTCGTTGTCTTATTGTCTAAAATATACTATATTTGATACTTTCGATTTCGTCAAAAGTCAATAAGCATTTTCCATTTACTTGGTTAAGAAAAGCTATTGGACACTGGACAGTATAGTTTACCTTTCTTTTGGGAATCGTTTAAATGCGAGCGGCCTTTTAGCAAGAGAAGGAAAGGTCTTCTGTCTTGAATAGCTTATCTATGTATAGGTATACTGCATTTAGATTTAGGTATTTTTTCACTGCTGTAAGACTCCAAAAAAAGGAAGAGCGTTACGTTTCTCTTTACGAATACCAAGTGCAAGATCGAAGCGAAATCCAATAGTTACATTGCAATCAAAGATTAAGCGCGTTTGTGTTTCCCGCATTTCCAGTCAGAATTGTTTCGTGGCTGGCACTCAAAATTAAATAATGGTAGATTCCAGAATTTTGCACCAGGGCTTGGGCTTATGCCGGTACAAGATCCAACTAATCCAGGAGCTCAAAGTTAATGCACATAGACAAAGCCGTTTGTTCGCTGACTTCGCTTCATAGCGTTTGGAAGAGGACTCCAATTTTGGCCGAAAAATCATCTTTAACGACGAAGCGCATTTTTAGATGAATGCGGAGCAAAGTTACTATAAATAAGAGACTATAAATTGAAAAACAATTTAGTGAATATTCAGTAAGATCAGTTTGTATTCACATATCTATCTGTGCTTTTAGATGGGCGTCGCAAAAATATTTCAACCTCTCTAGGGAGTCGTAGTAGGAAAAAGATTGGGAACCCCTGATATACAGGATAAAAAGTCCCAAGATAGTGTAACGGCAACCGTTTGATAATTACATGCAGCCAAAGTTAAACCTGAAGTAACGATGGATTTTTTTGATACTATAACCTTGAGGGTCTAACGACGACTAAGTATTTGTGAATAAATTTATGTAGTAATGAGCATCGTTTTTCTGGGAATGATGTTATAGACTGCAAAAGTTAGGAGTAAAAAAAAACAAATATTCACACAAGCGTTAATTGCTGAAAAATCATTTGGGTATGCGATATAGGGCCATACAAATTGGACTGCCAAATTGGATTGAAGGAATGGATATCTAAGTACTAAGACAATCACAGCAGTTTTAACAATAACTTTGACAATTAACTAGGTATATTTTAAAAGTACAGAAATTAGTACATATGCATTACCTCAAGGGCCAAGGCAATGCAGCAACTCGTCCTTGACAACATAAAAAAAGCAAAAGTTGCAATTATGCGCACCCTTTTACTGATGATGCAAATATGGAGCACCGGTTTTAATGATATAGCATTCACTCTCTGTTGCATAACGAAAAAGAAGTTGGTACGTATATAATTTTATATAATTTTCGGACGTTAACCTTATTCCGCAGAAAAGTCGTCAATCGACTGTTGCAAGTGACAAGGGCGATGCACTTTATTAAAGAACATAAAATATAAAGTAGTATTTGCTCCCAAATAGAAGCGCTCGCATTTTTTTTTTATCTTAAATTTTTTACAACTCGACATTCAAGACTTCCCACCTTGTGCTCAATTTCGAACCTCAATTTCTCAAAATCCCACCGAACTTGAACAAAAATTAAACCGAATCCAAAGTGGTTACATGCAAATTGCAATCGCTTCCAGCATGCTCGCAAAACCAAGTCACCCAGTTGAGTTTGAAAGCTAAATGTCACCACATTATAGTTAACTACTTGAGGTGCAGCCCACCTACTTGAACACCAAGAGGAGAAAACTACCGGCCAATTTGTGGAAACCCACTCGATTGGCAACATCGATAAGAGCACTTCACAATTACCTCCACAATGGAATCACATAATTAACTGGCTTTAGAGAGTTTCCACTTTTTTTGTTGTGTCATTGTCGTTGTCGCTTTGTTTGATTCTCGGCCACAGCCAAGCCAAACAATGTATCTGCAATATTTGCAGAGCCTGTGCAAGTGGGTATGCATCCCTAATTACAATATAATTACCGAACTTCTTTACCGTTTACAGTTGTATGAGAATCAGTCAGTGCACGCTGTTTATACAGCCAGGTGCGTATTCCGTGGAGCACACGGAAGTGTGATCCTCAATCATTCTCGCCTCGAAAACGAAAACGAAAAACCCACGTGTACTAAAATAAAAGAAACTTGAACAGGCCAAACCAAATGATGGAAAAAAAATCACAAAACAAGTCACTTAATTAGTTTAACAATGCAGAAAGTTTGCGCGAGATTGCGTACACACGGCCTAATTTGTTCCACATCATTATCGTATAATATATATCTGCGCCGCGCCACCCTCTCTCCATCGTCACTTGTATATCAATCACCATTTGAAGTCATAAGCTAACAAAAAACAAAACCCAAGTGTTTGGCTGTATTTAGAAAACAAATAGGACCGTAATTAGTTTAAATGGGAAATACTTGAGGTTTGTCATTTAGGTAAACTGTTTCATTTTTCCCGTATCTGCAATACGATGCACATATGTATATGTAACCGCGCGCATTTGAGAGTGTTTGTGGAAGAAATGCCGAACGGATGTAAGTCGTTTGTACCGGATATACATTGAGATTGCATTAAATAACTAATTACGGCCTAATGAGGCACTTCGGTGTACATAATTACGATTAGGTACATGAATATGAGTGTATGCAGATATGGAAGTATAGTAGTAGGTACATATGCTTCAATTAATCGTTGGATATGAAAAGAACACGCGGGGGGAGAAGTAATTTCCCATAGTCGAAGAGGGGACGGATATGATTGGCGTTTTGTTTTCTAATGAGCCATCTTTTCATGCTCATGTTGACATGGGGCAACTTATACTCGCTAAGCGGTATGAATTGCATATACATTTTCTATATAGCAAACGCTTTAGTTAACCATTACAATTTTATGGGTATGCGGATGACTAATGAGTATTATGGGAAATACATTGAACTTCAATGGTTCAATGTCAATGCAACGATTATCGTCTACGCAAATGGAATAACAAATTGTAACCGACGGAACTTTATTTTAAAAGAAATGAATTGTAGATAAACGGGTGTTGCACAACTTATTATATTAAAAAAGTTAATCCCTCGTATATGTATCTATGTGTTGTTGTGTATGTATCGTATTACATAAGCTTTTATTGAATAGATACTTTCGTCGATATGCAGTAAAGGCCCAAGTCACAAAATTGTGTTTTTAAACTTTCTACTAGAAGTATGTTGTATACTTGCCAAGTAAACCTACACATTTTTTTTAACATTTAACCTTCTTAAACTAAGAACTTGGCATACATTTAGATCTCATTACTTTTTGTGGCTGACTAGTTACGCACTTAGTTTTTATTGTTCTATATAAGAGAACTTGGCTCTTTTTTTACGTTTATGTTTTTGTTGTGATTTCACTACTTTTTGCTATTAGATTTCAAAAACAACGTTAAAACGTCTTCGCTTTTTAATATGTCAATAGACACTGACTACCAGCACATTGGCTTTCTTTCTTATAAACCAGGGGTTCCAATCTTTTTCATACCGCGACTCCCTAGAGAAGTTGAAATATTTTTGCGACGCCCTTCTAAAATAACAGATCTGAAGCTTATTTTACTGAAAATTCACTAAAGGGTTGAAATATTGTCGTCCTATGTTTATGGGAATTTTTCTTGTTCACATACCCACATTTATATAAAAATGCGCCTCGTCGTAAAAGATGATTTTTCGGACAAAATTAAGGTTCTGTTCCAAACGCTCCGAAGCCAAATAAGCGAACAAACGGCTTTGTCTATATTCATTAACTTTGAGCTCTGTATTAGATCTTGTACGGGCTTACCCCCAAGTCAGGATGCAAAATTCGCCAAGTTGGAATCTGCGAAAGGCCGATTTCTTATGCCCGGCGAGGAATTGACTGCCTCGGGTTCTCCTGTACACTCTTATATATCGCGGCAATGCTCCCGACGAACCTGGCCGAGCCAATTGAAAAACCACTATTTAATTTTGAGTGACAGGCAAATATAGGAGTGCCAGAAACGAAGCAAGTCTGACTGGAAAAGCGGGAAACACAAACGCGCTTAATCTTCAATTTCAATTTAACTATTGGATTTCGATTGGACTTTGCTTTTGGTATTCGTAAAGAAAAACGTAATGCTTTTCTTTTGCTCGGAGTCTTACAGCAGTGAAAAAATAAAACTTGCAACGCCCTAAGGATAACGCCACGACGGCCCAGGGCATCGCGACGCACAGTTAGGGAAATCCTGTTATAAACTATTAAATAAAATTATATTCAGCAGGTAGATTAACTTTTATTCATATTTTAAGTGGGCAGATTCTAGGCCCTTTAAGTGGACAAATTTTAATTTTTGATATTTCTCCTTTAGTACAAAACAGGTCCTAAATTTCAACATTCTACGACAATCGGAAGTCGCCCAAATAAAAAATAATTGATTTTTAAAAGTGGGCGACTGGGCGTATACCCTGCCCCCTCAATGGAAAATCTCAAGTTTTGGACTTTTGCCAGTGTATGTACCGCAGGATCTAGCATGCTGCCAAATTTCACGATTCTACGATGGCCGGGAATGCTTCATAATTTTGATGATCATCTAAGTGCGAGTGAGTGAGTCAGTCAGTTAGGGTTTTTGCGATTTTTGAAGTCTTGTATGTTGAGAACTACTAAAATGCTATAGAGGCGAAATTTGGTTAGGTGGACTTTTTTATTGAGCTTGGTAAATGTTACAAGTTTCTGGCTCAATTGGTTCCAAAGTTAGAGAGGGGGTCGAAAACAGCCTGAGTTTGTTCCTGTCAAAGGGGGAGGTGCCTTTACTAGAGAACTTGGCTGTGGCACTACTGTGCCCTTTGATTTTTAAATTCGACACATCATATTGAAATTATTTCTTCACAAACCGTAGTAGGTAGGTACCCAGGGGTGGAATCACCTTAGTTGATAAGAACAGTCACAATCAACAAAGTTGGTCTGCGCAAGGTGATTGTCACTGAATTTTGAATTAAAAATCGACGTAATTATTCTTGGCCGCTGATATTTTATCTTAGCCAATACGGGTTCAAATAATTGCAACCGATGTTCGGGAACACTTTGCTAATGAGTTCTCCATTCGATAATGTGAATTCACAAAAATTTGTCAGAAACGAATGAGAAAAAGATTGGTGTATTGGCCCTGAAGTGCACCTGCGAAGATTGGTCAAAATTGGACAAAGGAGCGCCCATACAAGAAAACACTCAAAAGCTTATATCTGGAAAACCGCCGAACCGATTAAGTTAAAATTTGAAGATAATCTTGGGTTTTGGCCGATTGATACTGACGAGTTTGGTCGAGATTGTACAAAGGTTCGCTTGGTTAATATCTATGATTTGATATTTGATTTTTGAAGCACGCAACAAACAACTCGACGTAGATACAGTTATTCCCAAGAGAGCTATAGTTCCATAGACCACATAATACAGTCGAAATAAACCGCTTATAAAGTCACTCAAACAATAAACACTAAAAGTATCTATACCTACCCTTGAATCTTGATATGTCCTATCCTTTAACACGCTCATAACTGTCCATCCTGTCAGCCTCTATTTATGACCACACAAAAAGGCAACAATAAAAAGCGCTAAAATTTGCAATTCACCATCAAACCGTCCAACAGAATTAAACAAACCAAAACGAAAAAAACGCATGAGTGCAAAAATGGTGCGTAAAAAAATGAATCAGATAAAAGCTACACAAATGCCAGCAGAAGCAGCAGCAACAAGAACCCAACAACACACGCTGAAATGCAAAATAATAATAAAAGGATAACACAAAAGGAAGAACAAGAAGAGAATAATAAAAGGAAACGACGAATACGACGGATACAACATGGTGGTGGTC
Organism: Cheilosia soror; assembly: GCA_949372485.1. Classification (NCBI taxonomy): domain Eukaryota; kingdom Metazoa; phylum Arthropoda; class Insecta; order Diptera; family Syrphidae; genus Cheilosia; species Cheilosia soror. The sequence continues at coordinate 112,485,245 of OX443562.1, read as the reverse complement.
CACCACTCTCCATACAAATGGACAAAGATACCGCCGCCGCCTAAGGTGTCGGCCAAGCTAATTGGAAGACCCCATCAAAGCAGCCGCCAACAAATTAAGAACAGGGTAACAATTTTGTAATAACTCTATCATCATCGATATGGGAGGCCGAAGGGAGAGGACAGCAACCGACCGTCCGACCGACACGTTGCCCGGTGCGCTGCGCATGACTTTCGCGGAGAGGGAGTTGGAGTTGGATATGAGTGTGCCCCTTAGTTAAATCTGCTTACACAGGCCAACCATATACTATCTGAATGGGACAAGTAGGATCGGATCGGTCTTTACATTGGTTATGGGCCTCAATCGTGGTCTTATCTCTTTTGGTTCTTGTTACTCGGTGTTGTGATGAAAAATGAGTGAGTAGATTAATAAAACGAAAATGTTTCTTTGGCCATCGCTGAGGTTCGATTCACTGTCACAGTCACAGTCGCAAATTGTGATGTAATTTCTAATTGTGTTTAGGTATCTTTCCTTCAATTGATTTATAATAGTGGTCTTAGTATCATTTTGCTTTGCTACCCGAAATTGCAAAGTTTTAGATATTTCTATGAGGGATGCAAATGCAAAAACTCGGGTACATAATAATAATTCGTCATTTTGACTTGCTAGGCTGAAAACTACCAAAATTGGCCACGATTTTTAAACAAATAGGAAATACATATCAATAGGCCTTTTGGTAATTACATGATTTAGGACCGAGGACCAGGGGTAGCAATGCCAACAAGCCATCATAAAGCAAACAACTGATGTGAGGGCTTAACCCGTCTATCCACACTAAACCATTGGTATGCTGAAAAGTACTGGGGTCGGCAAGCACATGCCGCAAATCAACTCGCCAGCAAAGCGGCCTGTGACCTTTTTTAATATAAGATAGAAACACACATCGGTTTTTCCGGTGAACAAATAATAAACATGAGAAACGCGCGGTGGTGGAAAAAGAGAGGTGCTGCTCTAGGAACAATCTTCGAAAGTTTTAGCAAAATGTAAAACGAATGTGTCAGTCCAAAAAGTCTTCTAAAGAACTGTACATAGAAAATAAAAGCTAAATCTTCTGTCCATCCGACCAAAATGAGGTGAGCGTAGGCTGCGAAAAATAATTGGCGAAACTTTGCAGCGTTTTGTCGGTCCACAAAAAAGGAGATCCTCTAAATTGCCTTTCTTTTTTGAGTTATCAGTCTTCTTAATACCGCATAGGTCTGCGGTACGGAAACCAGCGGATAGATTAGAATAGGAACCTACCATACAATGGCAGTTTTAGACCCGGTATAGGTATGCGATCCACCATCTATTAAAAAAATTCCATATCATAGAGAAAGAAGACACACGCACGTTTATATACATAGTAAGGTGGAATATTTTTTGTATTTTTATACCCCGTCACCACTTAGCTCTAAATCAATCATCAAGCGGAAATATTTATGCGCTTACCAATATTGATATTTCTTTCACCTTTCTTTCACCAGAAGGCATTTGCGTAGTAAGGCCTTTGCCAACAAATAAGCTTTCCACTATCGAAGTCCTGCTCTATTGCCCTAAGTTAACGAGGGCGAAAGAAGATATCCTTGGTTATTTTTGAGTGTTTTAGAACAGTGTCCCCATGGTTTTAAACTGAATTGTTTACCGGGAAGGGAACTCTCGTTTGCAATGCCACATTTCCTCATGCCCCTCGAAACGATCTGTATATATTTCCAGCAGGCATATAACGTGCAACGATTATGCACCAGCGCGTTCTTGTAGATGGTTTATCTTTAAGAAATAATCCTCATACAGAGTGGGCCATATACCTAGTGGTTTCTTTTTAAATCATGGGTTTTATTACTGACAGCTGTTTCCCGATAGAAATCTTTTTTTTTACTGAAATTGAAGACATGGATTTAGATGACCTCTGGTTCATGCAGGAGGGCGCGCCATGCCACTTAGCCCATGCCACAGTCGAGCTTTTGTGCACCAAATTCCCAAATCATTTTTATCAGCCGTCTTAGCGATATGCCAAATGGCTGCCTCGGAGCTGCGATTTGACCCCTTTGGACTTTTTTTGTGGGGACCGATGTTCCACCAATAATCCGAAAACGATTCAAGTACTTTGGATTGACAGAATGCTACTGCGAAGCCATAGTCAAGGCTGCTACTTGAACGACGTTGTGCTCCATAATTAATGGGAATGTTTGCTCTTAAGGTGCTGGTACACGGTATGTAGTACGCCACATATATATGTGGCTCTGACGTAATGTTGACGTCAGCGTATGGAGCCAATGGATAAATGCAGTGTACAAGCTCTCATTGTGCACTCTCTCGTGACGTCAGAGCCACATGTATATGTGGCGTGCTACAAATGTGGAAAGGCCCTGCTCTAATTTCTGCTTTGCATACCGCCTTATGCTATTAAACTCAACACCTAGTTCATATGGCATATAATGCCACGCGTTCGTATGGAAGGAGCAATACATATCTATACGTATCTTTCCGTACTTGCTAAGTAGGTATTACACATAATATACACTTTGAACTATTCTAAGTAACGTATATTTATAGACATATAACTAATCCTGATGTTTGTATATCAAAAAGTATTACGGATGTTGATAAAGTCAAGGAAGGTATTTTCAACCACAATCATGTCATTAGTTTCAAACACATCACATAACAAATGCTTATAATTTGTAATTTGAATTTAAGATTAAACAAAACATCCTTCAGCAAGCTGCATTCATATTAGACCCGCCTTAAATACATATATACACATTCCAGGGAATTATCATAAAGTGGAACAAATTCATCACACACTTTAGCGCGTCCTCTGATGAATGAACCGAATTAAAGCGTTCAAATCGTTAGCGCGATGAGCCGCGCAGACGAACAAGGGAAATGCCGCTCTGTCTTCGATATTTCAAAAATATATATAAGCACCGATACCGAATGCACAGAGAAGTGCATTAGTCTCGGAGCAGGTGGATGCGTCGCCTGCTCAGTGATGTGAGTACATGGGCTATAAGGAATATGACAGTTCTCGGATCCATAAAAGTTTTCATTTTTATGAGACAAACCGCATGTATCCAGCCGATTAGATTCATGTTGATACACTATTCAATTTCCCGGTTAATCGTTTAGGAAACGAACCACTCGCCCCTGGCCGCGTTACGACTCGTTGAGAACGAGGCTTACATCAAAGACCTTGTTCCAGGCGACAAACACCAGGCAATGTTGACAATTGCTACAAACAACGATGACGACGACCGAGAAGAGGCTCAGTAGGTTCCTCTTACCTGACAAGAGCTGTGGTTCTAAAGAGAAAACTTATGGACACACGAATACCTTCTTAGCAGGATTAGAACAGGAATACGAGGCGGTGTGGTTCCCCCCAGTAGGTATATAATATATACGAACGTTCGTGGCCTTTGGCGTTTTCTTTAACACTGAAATGTGTGCGATTACATCGCGACCGCCACATCGCAGTCCTGCTTTGTATACTGAACTTCACTAAGTGAATTTGTTTCGTCTTGGTCAGGCCGTCTGAACTGAAGGATGGTAATGGTGGTATGGTGTGGCAGCAAGCCGGTCGGTTTGGGTCTGGGAGTAACGAAATCAGTCGTAGAGTCGGTCGGCGGTGCATGTTGTACTCACTCACAGGTACTTATCAGGGAATTACCTGCACGATTGACAGGAAAATTCGCAATTAATTATACAAGAGAGTTCTGAACTGGTGTATGTTTTTGTATAGCTGCGGGTCAGCACGCAAATGCGGAGCGAAGCTCGTCAACTATGACGATAGTAGACATTACACTGGTGGAAAGGGCAGTGTCAACGTACTTGTTTTAGAAAATTATAAGTATAACCATCGCCATGGGTGTGTGTGTGTGTGTGTGTGTTCAGAGTATGTGCGCGGCTTTCTTGTTAATTTATGTCATTGAAAAGGGAAACTGTGCCCATTTGGATAAGAGTACGAGATGTGAATGTGAATGAGTGGGAGTTCATACTAACGGGCCGACGCATAGAGGGAGGTTTGTCCTTTACAACCTCAGGGTTCGATCCCGGAAAAACAAAAATTACATCTTAAGGTTTTATTTTTCCACAGCGTCTGACAAACATTTTGTCCTGAAAATGTTTCTCAATTAAGCGTTTTTGATGCGGCATAAAATTGTAGGTCCTTCCATTCGTCCCAAAACTAAACAATAAACAGACACAAATAAATGGCTGTGAGTAACTAAGCCTATGGAGCCCATACGGACCTGTTGCTCTACCTCTTATTTGGGGACGCACAAGTAGTGTCTGATATAACAACATTATATTGAAATTACAACATTAGGCGTTTTTCTTTTTTAGTTCAGGGCGAGCATGAACTGTCAAAAAAAAAAATTCGTGTTTCTTTTTTAGCTCAGAGACATCAAAGCTCAGATTTTATGTTTCTTTTTTCGCTCAGAGAATGTTCAGAGCTGGTTCAGAGCGCGGTCTATGGAGCTCAGAATAATTTGACTGAGCAGGCTGAGTAATAAGCTGATTACGCACGTACAACATTTGACAGAAAAAAAACAGCACAAATAAAATAATGTAGTTGAAAAGGCGGACGAGCTTTGTTGTTCTGGGACAGAAGGTAAACCAAAATAATTAATAACAATTAATAAATAACCATATCATAGCTATGTGCTCAAGTGTGTCTCATAATCAAATCAGAACGCTCTGAGCTCAGCTCTGAACAAAAAAAGAAAAACGCCTATTATGTTAACTTTCGTTGACCTTTTCCGGATGGAGACTTGAATTGAGATAGTCCCAAATTCAGCTTCACCTCCTCTGTCAAAAAGTCACTGTGGCTGTGTGTGTCTAAGACTTGTCTTCCCTATCCACTTAACTGGACTTGCTACTTCCCTAAAAGCATAGCTTGTTGATATTCACGACCACAACCTAATTTCTGATACGACTTGTTTTGTGCCCCATTAAATTAAGAAACACTTAAAATTCCACTAGGTACTAAAAATTAAGTTATTAATAAGCCCCTAAACGGTTTAAGGAACAAACGCAACTTTGTTATCGGAAGGCTCTCACAAAATTCCACTCACTGTCCCGGTGCATGCAATCATAAAACCCAAAACGGAGGTAGCCTTTTGCAATAAAGTCCGTAAATCAGCGTCAATTATTCGACTTCGAAGTGGAATCAATAAAACTCCATCTTTAATCCCATTTAATTTGCAACAAAGAAGCGATCACTTAATGCAACTGCGCATCCATTAAACGCACAAGTCACACAGGTACCGAAAGCCGGCTTACACCCGATAACCTTGCATTTGTTATGTCCATAAAGCAAGTCGGTGCATTTTCTCTCATCATACGCAACGGCCTAATTAATGAGCTGTTTAAGCGCTGGATTGTCGCGGCAATAAAATGCAAAAGTTTCACTAAAATGTTGTTAACCACCATTTGGCAGTAAAATTAATTTGCCTATGTATAGATACGTATAACAGAGCCGACATATACGGCGCATAAAACGGCATCACGACGGAGTCGCAAATTTCCCAACTGAGACCGTAAAATTTAGCGCGATTTTCTGTCGTTAAATTATTATTCAGAGAATTAAGAGAAATTACGATGCCTGTGGAAAACGGGCGCCATTAACCTGTTTTAGATACCATTTCGCACTTGGTTGGGTGTCAAACTTGATATAACCCAGCAGCAAATTGTACCTATCAGTTTATGCTTTATCCGAAAGGGGAAGATATATCTGCTGTGTGCTGACCCAGTTACGAAGGGCTATCTCTGCCCTTCAAATAGACAAAAACAATTTAAGCAAATTTAATGAACCATCACAATCACCAGCTAACAGATGGAGACACTAGCCGAACCGGAAAATTCTAACCTAACTATGAGAGCCTGATGAGGGTGAAGGTGATTTTGCTTCGACGCCATTTTCAATTTTCATCACCTCTCGAGTCGGCGAATACCACTTCTTGATTTTATGACTCTGACACAAAGACTTTTCCACCAGGAAATTAATGATGTCGTCCCCCACTGTTGGGCTCCCGGTTTGGTACACTCGTCGTCGTACATTGGAATTTCTTCCCCCTTGGGTAAATTGCTTTCTAAACGATCTGCCACCACCCGCAACATTGCTCCTTTGTAATCGGTGCGATGACATACGTGGGTTCCGAGGGGGTGCGCAAAACAAATTGAAAACGAAATCAGTGGCACGGAAAATTCACAAGTAATAAATTTATCCATGGGATGTGTCATCTGGGTGGCTGGACACCGACACAATTCCCCTTTGGATACATGTTGCCAGTGAGTTGAGCTATTTTTGTATAGGTGGGTGCTAAGAGGTTGAGTGATTCAAGAAATAAATTCTTCGGAAATGCGCTGCTTCTCTGTCAGGGGTATGTGGGGGGAAGTCGTGCAGACAAGATTAATAATTCCCAGTGGGACCGATGTAGGTAATTACTTTTTACACCCGCAACATGTTTCGAGCCTGAAGCGAAGCTGTTTGTCTATATCTGTCATCGAACAATGAAATCAATTTGAAAGTCATTAAAATGTCTTTGAGTAATAGCTGTATTATTCATTTGTAAAACCATACCGGTTTTAGAGAGAAAATGTTTGTAGGTGCGTTCGTATAGGGGTATTGTTTGGGCACAAATTACACTTTTGTTATTTAAAATTAGACATTACGGGATTTTTTTTAGAAACTATTTGAATGTGTACTGCCGGCCCATACGCTGCTTCCGATTCCTCAAATTATTCTCACAAAAAAGATCTGCTTAACGCTATTGTGAAATCGAAACAGCATTTATTCCCTCGAACAACAACAGGAAAAAGACTTGTCAATTGCGACATGCATGACACTGTATAGGAAATCTGGATACATTAAGAATGGGACCGGGACGTTGGCAATCTATCTATTACATTCTGTCAAAAAAGTCGGTCATTCAGTCACAAAAGCATTGACAATTCGATCACACTAAGACTGTGTGATAAAACATTTCTGACATTCATGGCGTGAACATTTTGTGACGTTACATGACGTTTGATTTACAAATATCCGTTCATCCACTTAGGTATGTATCGTTGTGAAACACCATAGCTTTTTTGATAAATTCGCATATTAGGCAGAGTTAACCCTGTGCTAAGACACCTGTGGTGGACGTGGGGGGTCGGCGAGGATAAAGCCCTAATGGCGCCAGTTAAAGCGATAGCAACGCTAAAATCAGAGGCAAACATGCCGCAATGAATAAGGCAATTATGCCGAAAAGAGGAGACCTTTATGATTCGCTTGACTTTATTTAATTGAAAATTTATCGATTAATTACGTGGTATTTATACTAAAATTATTCACTATAATTATTACACATATAACTTATCTGAAGAGTTTCTACTTACAACTAGGTTACAATATTACAATTATAGCTGGATCAGCTATATGTTCATAACAATATTACGCTGGGGAGGTCATTGTGTAGTTGAAGGATCGAATGACCAGCGTAGTGTGGTAGCGTTTATTGTCATTCAGTTCCCTATTGCGTCACACTACACACCAGACAATATTTAAGTACCTACCCCAAATAGTTAGCTATATAATCTCTTATGAGATCTGCAGTATCCCTGTGATGTGATATTTTTGAGGCCGAGGTTTTGCTCGCTGGATCCAGGATTTGCTCAGAGAAACGTCGTTCCGATCTGCGGCCCAGTGACAAGCATATGGCTCCGATCTGCGGCCCACCACCGACAAGCGTGGTTCCGAGGTAAAGCAGGACAGCCAAAAGTGCTGACACTACTGATTTAAGGCCAGCTTCGCAAAGGAAATTTAGCCACCAAAAATATATAATATTAACCGAAGAAAATTTCTATATGGGAGCTTTATCTGGTTACACAAGATTGGTACGTTCAACCAGTAGAAAAGTCTCCCTGAATGGCAATTTCATTCGGGTATACTCATGCAATTTCATCCACTTAGTCAGTGTGACTTATAATTGACAAATGAAAATCACTTATGTCACATAAAAGTGTGACGAACAGGGACGTTTCGTAACATCCCTGCTGCGGATCTATTACAACCTCTTCAAAGAGGTATAGTGAATCGAAATGGGAAGCACTAATAACCTAATAAAAATCTATTGTAATTGTAATACCCACATATAGAGCTGCAAGATCCTGTTCAGAGATCGAGAAGACTAACTTTGGATGCTATTATAGCCTCTTAACAGATTTGTAAAACCCTTACTTTGCTTGTAAAGAAGCTGTTGTACCCTCATGAATCTAAGATATTAACTATACCTATGCCTTGTTATAGATGCCGACAAATCTTTTGGTATCTTAAAAGCTCAATTTAATAGCAAACTAGAAATAATGTCAGTGTAAGAAATTTTTCTCTCGAGAAACAGGCGAACCTATAGGTAATGCTTCAACAATCCCCCGAGATACGTGCAGATGCAGACAGATGTTAAGCGGCCCATAGACACTACACTGTGGCATTCCGCCATACACATCACACCGGTCTAGACACCGACACCAAAAATCAAAAACTTTTGATTTTACTCGCTCCGTGTCTGACACCAAAATCGGTGTGAGCACCAGCCCACACACAGCACACATTTCCGTACACCGACACCGGTGCAGACACAAGTGTAGTGTCTATGTTGGGCCGCTTTAGTTATGCACTCAAATTGTTGTAATTTGTAGCCCTCTGGAAATTATGTCCTCAGGAAGCGAGTTTCAAAGTTTACTTCTCCTGCAGCCAGATGAGTTTTGAAAAGTCGAGTCCTCGAGATTGTTAAGTGTGAAAGGTTATGTACATTTGTTGTCCTGCTTGTAGAGCGAGATGATATCTATACTACCTCGAGAAGTAATTGCGTTAAGTCTATTGTAATTTGTATTGTATATTGTATATTGTAAGTAGGTCAGAGACGAGTCTTCTGTGTGCCAGCTATTGATGTAACTGTAGGAATTTAGGACCTCCTTTTATTCGAACTACTATGGTCTCTGTATGCTGTCAAGTGGGTAAACCGAATTTGTTTGGGCAAGCTCCATATATCGGAGCAACATTCAAGGCCATGTGATTTTTAAAGAATGAGGAGTTTTTTTTTCTGGCTGTAGTACCCTAAATAGAGAACTTAACTTTGGGGACGCTAGTCTTGCTATTTCGGCTTTGTGGCCCTGTTCCCGATTTGATTGTGCCTGGACTGAAGGTGCATGTGTTACATGGGATTGATGGGTTGGTCATGAAAGCATTTAAATAAGATTATTCGTCAGTATAACCAAATTTGTAGGGTATCCAATCCATATATGACCGCCGTCGGTTGAACATAATCAATTGGCATCGATTTTATGAGCGGACTATCTGTGATGCTGGTCTCGATGCGTCAGCCTTTAGCTTTGAGAATATAGCTTTCTGTTTGGTCCAGACTCGTTAATAGCGCAACGGAGATCGCTTTCGTAAACTAAACAACAGCTGCTCAGCTGATGATCAGCTGCACATTAACACAAAATTCGATTGTCACATCCGGAAATGCCATGTAAAAAATGCCGATTCCAAATTTAACCCGCCGAATAATATCTCGATAACTTTGTTTCTCATTACCTTTCCTATTAATCGAATTCAATTCAGATAAAAGTCCATCAACATATTCATTACCCCGGCACGTCCAAGATAAATACGTTGTAATACCCAATTACCACTTTTCAGATCACAATGAATGACAACACAAGCCAACAATGAAAATTCCATTTCGTGGCCAACAAGTAAAAAAATGAATAAGTTACCATCAGCATCACCATCAACAGGTAGTTTCCCATAACAAGAGCTACACAATTGGTCCAATTGGCGGCATCTTTACATCTGAACAATGGACTTATAAAAATCATAACCAATTTACTTGCTTCCCACATGCCCACGACGGTAATTGACTTGAAAAGGTAGTACAAAATACGATTCATTTATACTATGCGTACCCGGCATCGATTCAATATCAACTTTCAAAGAAGGTCATGAGCACAACTGATCGCTGTGCGATGGGATATTTTGACAAACCTGTCAAATTACCTATATGTTGGCAAACGGGCGCACAAAAAAAAAAGCGACAACCAATTTGTTGGAATGAGTAACACACCTGATCAGTTCAATTCTTCTCCCGCGCACTTTAATGCCCAAAACCGAATTGATCCCAATTAAAAGAAGCCACCGCTACACACCGACCGCATAGATTCAACATTTAACAGGAACTACCTGAGCTCCGAAGTAGCTGATCGCCTCTATCTTACACCTTCAGCATGCAACATCAAAGCGGATGGGACCGCTCTGCCTCCCGTTTTCTTTGACCAGACCCACTCGCACTCATTGCGACTTCTTGCGGTGTTACGGACCAATTTCCATGACGATTATGATAGAGATCAAAGAAATTCCTCCGATTGTAATCATCATCGGTTTTTCGGAATCGGAATCATGAAATCCTATGTCCGATCGTTAGACGCGGACCATTGTGGTTTGGACCGTGCTCCCAATCATATCATTAGCTGCGAACATAATGACCTGCCCGAAGTTTTTAATTAAAACCGATAAACTGCCGAGTGCCGACCATCATCGATTGTGGCATAAAAAGTGTGATTTTATACTTTTTTGGCTTTTTTTTTTTGCTCGCATGCGATTTCTGTTATGGCATCAACGGGGTGCAGGATATGTTTAAGCAGCGAGAAACAAGCTGATAATTTCCCATTGAATGGTGACAATTTGGTCCGATGGAAATTGGCATAAGAGATACACAGCCAGAGCAAGACGTGTGTCCTGCTGTGCATTGGTGATGACGCGAAGGCGGCCGGCAGGACTACGGCCTATATCGTAAATTCGCATACAAATTAGTTTTGCATTTAAATCGACGCTAAAGCAGCTGAGTGAAACCTGTTGGCGGGTTGTCGCTCGCCTATAAAGTATATTTAACATGACAGTTCGCTACGTGATTGTGGGGATTTTGCGTGGAACTTTAGTGGCGCGTCGATATGTACGCATATGGAACGCGTTAGCAGCAAATTGGAAATCGCTAAATGGCCGTACAATCGGCGGGGGAATTCAATTTGTGTTTATTGGTTCCGTGAATAACAAGCGAGCAGTACTTATGTCCGAACCGATTGCGGGACATGGCTTTTTATTTCTTATTATATTGTGTGCCCTATAAAATTGGAAAGTCAAGTGGCAGCCAAATCTGTGCATTGGATTATGAAATTGTATTTATGTTCCGGCGAATTAGCACATTTATTGATAAGGGTTGCCATTGGGGATAACTAGGCTGTTGCGAGATTTGCAAATGAGTTTTGGAAAATTTAAAGTGGTTTTAAGAAATTCTAGACAAAAAAAAAAAATACCTATACAGAAATGTCTGCACCTGTAGGTATGGGAGACGTTTTTAAGAAATAGAGACAAATTTGGAAACGTTAAATTGGTCTATCCAACCCGGCTTTCAAGACGTTTCATTTTATCCGATGCCATCAGGTATCCATCACATCACTTCTACAGTATGGTGATTTCTGCTTGTAGTTTAGAGTGGGTGTTTGAAAACAGGGAACTTGGCAGAGTCCACTTGAGCATCCTTTATTCGCAACTCACTTTGATGATGCTTCAAAGCACAATGCTACGTATAGACATCGGCATTATAACGATGGGGGACATAATTCCGTAGGCACGGAAGGACTCAGACAAATTGTGATTGGGAAGCATGACGCTCGTACAACCAGTGTGATCGTTTGATTCATTTCTATAACACTTTTTGCATAACCGCATAAAGGTGCCCAGTTTGAGCTTAAGGCCTTCCACAAACACAAAGTCAACTCACATGCAATCAACGTCCCACCAATATTGATCATTTGGCGATCAATTTGAATACTATTTCCAAAAGGCTGCATAACAATTACCGTTTAAAAGGGTAAGGGTGTTCCTGCACCACTTAGGTATGTGTTGAACCGGGGGAAATGCTAAAATACGTATTGTCATTTAGTGTTACTCAGTTTTTAGTAAATCTGAATACAAAAATATATTTTTCTCCGTACAAATCCTTTTAGCCACTTAAAAGTTGTCCCCCTAAAAAGGGCTGTGGGAACAAAAGTCAAAATCTCCTGAAACACGTTTCCAATTGCTTTCAATACTCTGCCACCGATTAAAATTACATATCGCTGTGTTTGGGAGTTAAAGCGCTAAGAAAAGAACATATACTTAAATTGAACCTCTCAAAAAAGTTGTATAGACTAGCCATTTAGAAAAATATTTCCCTGAAGACTCCCTTTGATGTTAAGCAGTAGAGTAGAGCCAACTATACGTTGCTCCAAACACCCTTTTCTTCTTTACACAAGCCCCCCTACTTTCAAATAAACTGTCAGAGGCTACAAACGGAAGCTACACTGCTTCGGTCACCCTTCGCCTTCCCAAAAACTAACCGCCAGCAGGAGGTGCTAACTGCATCAATTTAACTAATTGTTTAACTAACTAATTTAACAAATTGGGTTAACTGCTTCAGTCACTCACAGGACATCTTAACGATGGAGTACCTACAGATCTCTCTCATAGAAAGTTCACTAAAGCAAATGGGTTCTCATTCTCACTTGCCCATAGTTTTTGGCCACTTTCCTCTCCCCTTCCGCCTCATGTATGGTATAAGAATCTCTTTCTAACCCCTTTTTATCTGTGAATGGGAACGTTGCTCAAGAGTAAAGCTTAGATAATGGCCCTACGTCTACGGTACTATTTTGAGCGAGAAAAATGGTTCAGTGCCAAAATTACACGCAGGTAGGTACCTAAAAAGTTTAAAAATAAAGCAGCAGAATTTTTAAATGCTTATAAAATTACACATACGCTGTAAGGCCGAACAATTCCACCATAATGGCATAGTCACTCTTTCCATAAATACAAACGACAACATCATCATCACGAAGTGATACCAAAACTATATGTAAAATTGTGTCACGCAGGTGCAGCAAAAAATCACGCAAACCCACTTGAATTTGAACAAGATCGACATGTTGTTAACTAGGGTACAACGGCTGTTGTCACCGAACAACCGCAACGCCACCAAGTAGTTTTTGCCAATTTCAGCCTCAATATTAAAGCCCCGATTATGTAAATAACACCACGCAGTGACCAGTCGTGTTTAGTTAGAGTCACTCAGTTTCTATGATATTGATTGTAAATAGAAGCGTTAAATACATACTTTATCTGGACCTGGTGGAAGCCACAGGAATGTCCAAGTCGATGACAGTGCCGATACTATCACATTGGTCGAGCTAACCCAATTGATATAATTAAATAAATTCGCGTGTAGTTAAAATATTCCAACACGTAAATATAAATTTGTAGATTTTACTATGTGCACCGACTTAACAGCTGGCTGTTTTGACATTTAATTTACTTTATGTTATTAATTACAGCTATACAAGTTGTTGACAAAAACGCATTAATCCCATTGGTAGATCTCTTTCTCAGGCTGGAGGAGATTAAAATAAAAATTAATCGGAGTCGGAGCAGTAATAATATGAAAATTTATTTTTTTATACAGAGTTATATATGTTTAATTAAGTTTAATGAATTTAAGCAGATTAACAATCAGAAATTTTGGTCAATGGGTGTGTGTGTGCCTTTAATTTTAATTCTGTTTCAACATAACAAGTGATCATTGTCATGAGAAGATTTGCGTCAAACCGATCAGGAAACAACAAATTTGGCTTAAAGCTGTCGATTTGTAGATGGTATATTAAATGTTGAATAAGTTATGGAGCAAATTGACAAGACAAACAACTAGTGACAGGTGCTGTCTGATGGTAGAATTGAAAAAAGGCAGTACAGCGACAGAGCCAATCAAAAAGGTGCGAATTAATCGGCTATGATGGATGCAGCACAAAGGGCAATTGAGAGATATCATTGATATATGTATTATGTATCTTCCGAATCTGCACGGCAGGTATCTGAAATGTTTTAACGAACTTTAAATGTTACATATTGAATGTAAAGGAAAAGGAAGGATGAGATTTGTTTTAACTGACTCTGCAGCAGATGTTTCAGCGGCTCGGTGTGTGCTGGTGAGACAGAACTCCGTGTTTCTGTTATTTCTAATGCGATATAACCAGCAATAAAACGGAGTAATCTCATTTCGGCAGCCTGTATCCGCGATCTTATTCTTTCGCTCATTACCCAAACCTCTCATGACCGTAGGTAAGAGTTGGAAACCAAAATAAAGACTGGCAACTTAGCTTTGACACCCAGTTCAATCCTCCTAATAGCAGATACTATCAGAAAGAAAATTCCCCATCCCATTAAGTTGTTGATATTATACACTAGAACTAGAGGGTCTCGGCTTTTCGAAAACAGTTTACGAAGTCGTAAAGAATTTGCAAATTGACTGTTAAATCGACCAAACAGAAGGAAGTGGAATATCATTAAAGATATTGAATCCAAAGTTACTTGATCTATTTCTGATGAGAAGAAAGTGTTGCCCAAAGCAAGCACTTCTTTTAGTTGCTCAATTTAGGTAGAATAGCGCACTGACGATGATAGATCCATCGCTTTCGGTAGGTGGGGTAAAAAGCACTAGTCCTATTCATATTCGTGAGAAGAAGTCATACTTTTACGGCCCAGTCGTTTGGAAAATCTGCCCACTTATTACACCAGCTGTTGTTCAGGCTATGTCCGGATAAATGGCGTTAAAGTTTTGTTAAACTTGCGTTCTTATGTTACAGCACATGGATGACGCATTTGATTATAACTTTGGTTACTCTTTTGGCCCTCTCAGTTTGAACTTCAGTGCGTACTCGATAGGTTCATGGGTTTATGTGTTAAAGCTAGTATGAAGGTTATGAACAAATCCGAAGTTCTTTTTGAAACAAGTGGAGCACTCCGCGTCTTATTCACAACCGACAGAATGAGGAATGCCAAGTTTTTCCGATCGTCCCACTTAACACAATAACTAGTCAATTTCGCAAATTGTGGCTGGCTTTCTTAACGCGGTCAGGTCTTAAGTAACATGAAGTCACGTTGAAGAGAATTTGATACAGAAGTGTCAATTGCTTAAAAGTTTTAACTTGTTTCCCTAAAAAATAAATAAATATTTGGCGCAACAGGTCCGTAAAGGCATCCTAAACACCCTTAAGATATAATGTTTATCATTCCAGAGATGGAACTTATAAGTACCTCTCGGGCAGTAGTTCAGTACCATAACTTACTTGTTTCCTTAGCCGTTTCAATCCGTGAAAAGTCAATGTATCACATCAATTATGCTGACCTCGGCGACAGTTCCCATCTTTGTCCATGTACTCGTTTGTACTGATATTTAGCGCCTTTTTTGCCCCGGACCTTCTCTTATAATGATAGTTTCACGTTTGTCAATTTTCTATAGACAAGCTCCCATCAGAAACAGAAATTTATTGGTCGATGTTAATTCTGATCCAAAAAGTATTGAAATTTAAGACTCTTCCTCTTCCTAGTTAAGGTTACTAGCTCAGTTTTTTTATCGCATTATTGGACATCGCTTGTTCTAGACACCACCGTTCAACCATTTTGAGTAGGTATGCATTTGTTATGATATTTGATGTGATGTCAATGAATTTAAATTATGTTTAATTTTTTGTCGTCGTCATAACTTACTGTCGCTCAAGGTCTGTGGGCAACCTCTACTCTCCCTCTGAGTGCTGAAGTTTTCGTATGCGTATGAATATTGTTTTATCATCCTTGTCTTCAACATATAGTTCACCCATCTTACCACTAGTGGGTTTTTCCAAAGCGTGTTTCAGACATTCCAAACTTATCTCATTGAAGGTTAGGTTATTGTGGTTATTTCAAAATCCCCAGTACATATTTAGCTTTTCCTCCGTAGGTAGGACTTGATACATTAGTGTGGTTTCTGTAGACATACATGCTCTGTCGAAGTTCTGTCTTCTAATCCATACTGCTTATAAAATGCAACGACCGTCTGTTCGTTTTTCCATAACTCGAGAACCATTCGTCCGATTTTCGTGATTCTTTTTCTGATTTATAGATGTGTGGCCAACTTAGTCCGTAGGGTGGGTGAGAATTGCTCAGGAGTAAAGGGGTCGCGGGGAATAAGGGGGGACTGACGAACCGTTAGCCGTATGAGCTTGAAAGTTTGTGTGTTGATAGATAAATCAAAATAATTACATGCCCCATTCATCGTTTTTCAAAATTCGACCTATAAGGGTTGAAAAACGTTTGCTTTTCTATTTCGACCTTACTACGTTCAACTTGCCATTATACTCATATATCTACGTATGTCATATCAAGAAATGCTTTTATTTTTTAGCCAATAGTTCACCGAGTATTTTGAGCTAAAATTCATCTTTTTGGTCCATCCAGAGGGTGAGATATAATAAATTGAAAATAGATCTTATTTGGTCAAGTGCGAAAAAAATGATTTCTCGATTGCAGTTGTGCTTAGGGGTAGTTTTATATTGCGTTCCCAATAGAATATGATTACTCACACGACTGGCATTCAGAATGCACATTGTACATACATACTCATATACGGCGTAGTTGAATTTGATGTAGGCAATTGATATGCATAAAACAAACTAAATATGTATATATGTACGTCTACGTACATATAAGAGGTTTGTGGTGCTGGTGCGTAAGTGATAGGTACATATCTACATATATGTATTTGAGATCTGCAGCTATGGAAAGTGTAACGATATGACCGCGTAGTATAAATAATTAAATCATACCTGTGAGTTTTTATTTATGTGAAATCTTATGTCCATTGACTTAGGACTTTCGGATCAGTACAGGTTACGTAAGGACTAAGTTGGGGACGGAGGAAGGGTAAAGGGGTGGTAGGGACTATCTCCGGAACTATTTGGCCGATTTTAAAAATTCTTTCAAGATTGTACCGGCTATCCTCCGGATCAGTATAGGTTAGTTGTTAGTGTGTGGATGGGGGAAGGGGAAACGGGGGTGTAGGGGCTATCTTCGGAACTACTCGGCCATTGCCAGAGTTGACCTCCGAAAGCCACGTCTTTCACATGGACAGCTATATATTGAATGTTCACGTGTGAGCTGTAGGTGAATTTGTTTATAGCTACTTGCGCCCATTAAATAAATAACATGTAGGTATAGTTTATGAAAAGGCATAGCGATCAAATATTAAAAAGAAGACAAAATATAAACAGGTAAAAGTGTTACCATCGGCCTGGCTGTATGTACAGGTACACGCATGTGTCTAATATTGGTTTTGTATGGGAGGTACCAGAACTACTTGACCGACATAGACAATTTTTTAATACCAACTTGGTAACGGTAAAAACAAGTCCTCTCATAAAATTTCATTCCCCTAAGTCGAACAGACAGACAGACAGACGGACATGTCTAAATCGATTTAGAATGTGATCCTGATTCAGAATATATATATTTTGTAGGGTCTCCGGTGAATCCTTATTGGCGTTACAAACGTAATGACAAAGTGAATATACCTTCCTGTGGAGGGTATAACAAACGTGCATTGATAGCTGAAATAAATCTGAATTTAATTTAATAGAAAAGAAACCAGCGGGCGGAGCCGCGGGCGTTGCTAGTATTTTATAAGCGTGGCACTCCCCATATGATCCCCCACAACCGTTTTCATTATTTTTAACAGAAAAAAAACGTTAGGCTGTCCGGTCTAACTGACTTCGCCTCGGTATAATCTTTTTATAATAATTGACAGAATACTATCGACCCCATTCTTTATGTCAGAACACATAAAAAATTACATTCTTAAATGTCAATAACGCATATCGGGAAAGTCGTTAAAAGTGAATTTAGTAATGAATTAAAAATGTACACACATCCTTTACCATTCAAGCGGCGCAGATGAATATCCACTTTAGATTTAACGAGCTAATGGCCAGCGCAATTTATATTCATGAATGAAAGCAGCCACCGCGATTATCTCTCCTCAATTGTACAACATCAAGGAAGCATTTAAATCCTATCAGCTATGCATTACCATCAAACGAATCCCCCGCAATGTCATAAAGATGCACAGCACATCTCGTGCATACTTGAGTCCTAATTATCCTTAATTACATCCAAACACAACAGATTTGGGTAAACAAACACACATAAAACACAATTAGATCGAGTGCAATGTGCCGCGATGTGATTTAATGAGATTTCGTCGGCGCGGATGACTTCGAAACGACGACCGAGACAGACGCCACTCTGCTTGCACTCTCAAGTGTGCGGCGCAGTCATAAACCAATTTGGGCGATTGTAATGCAGTAGCTACAGTCGGTTATGTATATATGAGGATTTGTTGAAGACCACTTACCACTCAACTCTGACGACACGGCGAACGGCTGGGATTTATGAGTCGCTAAAATATGGTATCAAGCCAGACATCATCCACCCTTAGCACCTGCATTTTAAGTGTCTAATAGTCAGAGTTCTGTCCACCAACAGACACCGGCTAATCTAGAGTAATAGAGATCTCCGCTCCCAAAACGTATATAATATGCGTCTTCAATCTCATAAATAGAGATTTTCGGTTACGTTCCAACTCGCAATTGATTAGTTCCACTCAATTTGAAGCCTCTGTTCGACTTAGCATCCACATCCTCATCACACTGGTGCAACGCACACTGAAGGACTAATTTCCATCGAATGCATCATCATCATTATTGTGGCCATAGCCCTGCCATCATTTAGGCTTTTGTGTGACTTGAGTGGGCAACAAAAAGGCTGAACAATGCGCATGCGTGCAGCGCAGCAACAATGAGTGTGCGCTGTTAGCCATCGTCAGCTATTGTGCCACTACAATGGTCCAACTATTGTAATGGACATCGGCGAAGACGGCCTGCCACCAACGACGAAGAGCAAGGAGTGATGGCTTTCACACTTTTATGACTTTATGAGTGAAGTAACCGTGACAAAAATGTGAGATCGAGAGGAAATGTGCATCAGCTCGGTGTGGAGTTGTAGATTGCGCATGAGTGCTAAGAGTGGGCTAGTTTTATCACGTGTCTATGTGAATAATTCAAAAAGCTATTTAACTATGATTGATGCGGAATGCACGCTGGATTACCGGAACCGAAGACTGGCTAACGCGGTTGTGTCTAATTCGCAAAAATTTTCAATACATCGGTATAGCTTTAAAAACAGTTGCAAGATCCCCAGTTGTAGTAGGGGTGTTTGCGATTTCAGAATTCATCAGCTATTTCCTTTCTAAGCTATAAAAGAACTAAGTCTAAAATGAATTTTGGAAGGCTTTTCCCATCTGACTCGATCTATGTTCGATCCCTACGTGTCATCACGTGTAAAAACTAAACCTTCCTCGGAATCTCGTTGATCATTTGTGAATTGAAATGCAGTGTAGACCAAATCAATTATTTTTCACTGGAGGATTGGTAACACCACCATGAACATGTTATTTGTGACCGCCGATCTGGTATTACTATCAGAGTCAAAGAACATGCAATTGGCCAGCTCGCATTAGGCAAAGCACAGGATATATGGCACCAGCCCTTAAGAACGTAAGTTCATTCACCGTCTTGTGTCATAAAAGCACTCTTCCGAATGTGTATGAAAATTTGGAGCCTTTTGAACGAACAAAATTACAATAAAGCGAAACTGGGAACTTTTACTTTCATTCTCATCCTTAAAATGTAAATGCTGCAGAGCACGATGCCGTTGAGCTGGAAATGCTTTGATCACATTTTAATGATGATGACCATTATTGTTGGATTCGATTTTGTGTTTTCCTTTTTGCCTGCGCTCTATACAATATTTAGTATGCCCCACTGCGTGTCCCCATCGTGGAGGACCAACAACTCGTCGCAACGAGTCCAAAAGGCCATAGAACATTAAGATGATGAAGTAGAGAATAATACCGGTCCAAGTTGTTTGTGCGCAGTAAAAGGAGCAGAAACAGGTAAATCTTCGCGTTGTGCGCCTACTATATACTCGTGTACTTTAGAGCTCCAAACTCTTGTGTGTGCTCCTCATCAATGGCAAGGCAGGCAATGGGGGCATTGGTGGTCATTAGCGGGGTTATTGGTGGAGCGCGGGCTATACACGGAGGGTGAAAAGCGCATTGAGCGCCATCTCGTTTAATCTACCTTTCGAGGCGTGGCTACAGTATTTTATACGTTCTGATCAAAGGATGCCGCCACTTTGTACGACACCGACACTTTGTTAAAAATGTTTCGTGTATGAAGTTCTCCTCTTGTGTTCGTTATTAAATTATAAGGGGAGGCAAAATAGGGCTTAGCAGGGTTCATTATATGTATGTGTGTGTATAGAAGTATTGACGGACAAGCAGCACTAATGATGAGGTGTTTGTACGGATGTACCTATATTATTATAGTATTGTGTTTGTGGAGGTCCTGTGTTGACAGAGC
This sequence comes from Cheilosia soror, assembly GCA_949372485.1. NCBI lineage: Eukaryota > Metazoa > Arthropoda > Insecta > Diptera > Syrphidae > Cheilosia > Cheilosia soror. Next base: position 112,464,869 of record OX443562.1, on the reverse strand, counting down.
ACATTTCGAAAATGTGACATCTACTTTAGGGGTATATGTATCGTAGGTATACTACGGTTAATTTTAAGTCTTTATAAATATGAATAGAGTAATGAGGTCATGAGCTGCGCGTGTAGGGATGCTATTGTTAGCGCTGAGATTCTTTATTGAAAAGTTCCATGAAATGCAAAGAGAGTGAAACGTCCATTTGCGGATAGCTCTCTTGATCTTGCCTTTTGCTTTGCCTTTATCTGGAGCAATCCTTTTTATCTACATTTCGGGCTGGATATCATCTACTACGCCAGATTTGCCATCATTCAGCGATTTGAACGCAATAGTGACCTCTTCTACCGTCAAATTATTTTCCGTTCTTCTTAAAGCGATGGATGTGTCATCCTTAAGCTTAAAACATATGATTATAGCTTCTGTAATAAACAAAATGGATAAAAGCTTAATTTCGTCGCTATAAAAGAAACGAAATGTTTTTTATGTCATTTCGACACCCAGATTTGAACAAACCTTGGGAACGGAACCATTCTATAGGGCCAAAACAACACCTTATTGTCTGTACGAACCCACTGAGCCAATTTTGTTCCTAGTTCTATCTAAAGGAATTTAAAAAGAGTTTTAAAATTATTAGACAATTATTAATAACTTAAGTTATTTGGCGTGCAGTTGTAGTGTATACTTTTTTGTATAACTTTGGGGCAAATGATATCCAGTGCACAGATTATAGAAGCGACTTTTTGATAAACGCATTTGCTGCGCGGTATATCATACTGGAAATAAGCCCAAAATTCCTTTTGAAGTTGGCTTTCTATTGCCGCCTGCATATAGGTCAAAAGAGGAGTCTGTATGGTTCTCTGGGACTTTCATTAAAGACACATGAAAGGTTAAGTTAGCTCTCTGTCTGTTAAAACACTTTTTGACCAACAACTTTAAGTCAAGTTATCTTTAAATGATCGGTTTCTTGTTGTCATTTTAAAACAGTCAAAACGAAGTAAAACATTTTTCCCTGATGGTATTAGCATATTGATGCAGTTTTCTTTGTGTTAGCCTTAAATTACCAGACTCCAATTATATGAGCCATAGTTGTTTGCAAGTGAAAAATACATATCCTTATTATTATCTTCAGACATGAAGAAGAAGACTACAGTCTAGTTCTCCTGCCATTTCTGTGTTGAAGATGCTACTCAATAGCTACTCAATAGCATCTATCCGTCATCCTATTTTCAAATGTGCTTCCGTATTTCGGATTCACAAAGAAAAATGATGAATGAAGTAAAAGCCAACAATTCTTGCTCACACATGTAGGTATACTATAATTGGGCCTCTACTGGCACTGGGCATAAACGTGTTCTAATTTACGATCGCGTAATAAAATTTAAAAAAAAAGGAAACAGCTACAGGTATACCTAACTTACACAATTTTGGTGATGGAAGCCAGTTCTCGCATTCTCAGTGCGACCCAACGGCCAGCACTCTCCTCTGTGTGCCTCTTTTGATAATCAGATAGCCAGCATGAACGACGGAATACCAACCTCAGGTGATGGTATTATTTATGTCGTTTTGAAATGTTTTTGGCAATAATGGACATTTAAATCAATAACAATTAACACTAATCGATTTAAAGCGAGCTGAACTGAATTTATTGATCCACAACCTTCAGTGAAGGTTTTTCAGATGGTGGTGCACTGGTAATTAAATATGTAGGGCTTGAATGGTTTAATTGCGTGAATTGTTGCCAAAAGAAAAGCAGTTGCTTAGGTTGAGGAATTCATTGAAATAACAGTTCGCACTCGAACTCTTTTGTTTTTTTTTTGTTTGAGAATGAATCATAAGGAACTTTTATTTTGAGTCAGTTCATAGTCATACTGAAACTATTAAAGAATAGAACCGTTTTACATTACTAGATAGACCTGCGTTCTAAGAAAACGTGTCCAAAATAACATAAGATATGCGCAACATTTTGAAAACCACAATGGATATTGGCAATGCTACAAAATGTCTCTTACTTAAAGCATACAGTAAGGAAATAAGAACAGCTATAAAGCATAGCTCCAGCAAGCACTACGATACAATTTAAAGTCCTTCCGACTGTAAACAATGTCTTTCCGAAGACAGGCAGAGTATGCCAATATTAAAAAAGGAGCTCTATACAAACAATAAGGGCCCAATGTGTTTTGAGAAACTCACTTTTCATAAACAGGGTTTGCTAGTAGGTATTGATTGTGGAACAGAACCTTTCGTCCATAAGCCTTAAAAATAAATAGAGCTGAAGTATCATTAGACAATAAATTCCTTTCGCAGTATTTTAAGGTACAACGTTTAAGAAGCTTTACATTAGGCATTCTTAAAGATTGGAGCGATGAATATGAACATAGGTCTCAATGGAGGATACCGAGTAGTATCGTGTTCGTGTCATGCTTAAATTATGGCGCGAATTACGAGCGGCCGCGACCGATCGTACAAAAAAATAAACAACAAACAAACATTTAACAAAAGTAACAAACGATGTTATTTATTTCACTGCTACATTTTGACTAACTTAATTTTACCAAAATAATATGGAGCAAGCTACGCTGGTGGTTTTGATGACGGCCTATTGCTGGGTGCACTTCTTATCTATTATGTATAATAGTATAATTGAAGTGCCACAAATTCAACTGCTGTTTGCCGATGGGCCATGACATCAGATGATGTTGATGAGGTTTTTGTACACATCGTAACTCGCGGTCACGTACAATTTTCGTTGAGTAATTGTGCAAAATCTATACCGCAATATAGCAATAGGGATAGATCCTTTTTTTTTGAGAATAAGACTAATAATGTCCAGAAATGCCTACACAGATTTAAAAAATAATTTCCTTTCTTTACTAAACGCGCTTTGAACTTGCCAAAGCACTTAACCTGAAATAATGCATTCTTAAAAATTACACATTCTCCAGCGACGCGTAATAGGTACAGCTGAATCAGTTTTTCTGGGAATCCAGCCATGGCTCTATAGAGATCTTGGTGCATTTACTCGTATTTTATGCGACTTTGAATTCGATGAAAAGGTATAGGTAGTGTAGTGAGTTCCAATTTGAAATTGAAATGTCTTTTTCATTATTTGCCTCAGTCTGAAGGCAGGTAAGTACTGTGTGAACGTCTAAACCCGTTCTGCAACACACTAATCGGCACGTACCAGTGTGGCTTCCGGCCCGGCAGATCGACTATGGACCACATTTTTACACTGAGGCAAATCTTGGAAAAGACCAACGAATTTCAAGTCGAAACTAACCACCTATTCATCGACTTCAAAGCCGCGTATGATAGCATACATCGTCAGGAGCTCCATATGGCGATGGCCGAATTCGGAATCCCGGTAAAACTGATTCAGCTGTGTCGCGCGACGCTGGAAAACACGCGCGCTGCAACGTGCAGTTTGTAAGCAGCTCTTCCGAACTATTTCAAATATGCACCGGATTTCGCCAATGAGACGCTCTATCATGCGACTTCTTCAATCTCGTACTGGAGCAGATAGTGCGCAGGGCAGGTGTCAACACGGAAGGCACTATCTTTAACAGGTACGTCCAGCTGTTTGGCTATGCGGACGATATTGACATCATCGGTCGCTCCCAGCGTGCCGTGATAGAGGCGTTCACGGCGATTGATGAACAGGCGAAATCCGTTGGGCTTGAAGTAAATGAGGACAAGACTAAGTACATGCTATCAACAAACAAACAAGCATCTGTCCACCGCCTAGGACAAAACGTCACTATTGATAGCAACAATTTCGAGGTAGTTAAGGAGTTCACCTACCTCGGAGTAAACGTAAACTCCACGAATGACACCCTAGTGAAGATCCGGCGAAGAATTACCCTAGAAAACCGGTGCTACTTTGGTTTGGCAAAACAATTGGGTTCAAAACTCCTAACTCGAAGGGCGAAATGTGTGCTCTACAAAAACCTTATTTTTTGGTATTTTTGGTCCTGTGTGCGAGGAGGGCGAATGGAGGAGAAGTACAACCGCGAACTCTATGAGCTGTACCATGATGTGGTTGTAGAGGTAGTCCAAAAAGCCAAAACATGTCGACTACATAGGCTCGGCCACATCAAGCTAATGGATAATAATGCTCCAGCTAAGAGGATCTTCGAATCCCAGCCCCCAAGTTCGAGAAGACAAAGAAGACCGAACCTCCGTTTCAAAGACCAAGCCATCGCGGATACCAGAGCGCTTGGTCTGGAAAATTGGAAGCAGCGTGCCCGGCATCGTAGAGGATGTAAGGCTGCAGTGTCTCAGGCAGAGACTCTTCACGGGTCGGGAGCCCGATAAGAAGAAGTAAGAAGGTAGGTAAGTCGGTACGTAAGTGTGAAGGTTGAAAAAACCCCACACATTGTGCCATTTTGTTACCGCACAAACTCATTTGAACTGGTTGTTGTAAATTTGTCGAATGGGGGTTTAGATCCAGCCGGATGTGGAATTCAAAAAGTATATCACTTCTTTAAGGCTACTCTTCGAAACCTCCTCAAGGTAGTCGAAGAATGTTTGTCCCAGAGATCACTGTCTGGTCTCTTTTTTCTATATATAATTTTATTAATTATCCTCTCTTCTTGTGGGTCCATACTTTTACCTTACTCTGCGCTGCATTTTTTGTTACATTTAAGGGAAAATATAATTATCATCACACCACTGGCTCTTCTCTGGGGTGTCTGGTAGCTTACAGTAGTTGACCCTACACTTGTCTGATGGTTTTTATAAACTGGGACTAATGGTAGACTCTGACCACTGCAATAGCCAGGACCCCAGGTGCGTTATGACATTCAATACCGAGTTCCTTATCCTCCTGGGGCCGTTCGAAGATAATTTTCGAACTTTCTTAAAACTAATATGCATGCCAGTTGCGAAGGAGACACGTTGCCGAGCGTATATCGCCATTCTTAAAAATCTATAATACTTAACATCGCATTAAGAGTATGAAAATGGCTCCAAGCAAACTTTAATTGGATTTTCGTCTGACGTTACATACAACTTCCAAATTCTAATAAAACCGTTTGCCATCAATATAGTTGTTTTGAATATAAGTAGTTAGAAAAATATGTATCCCAACTTGAAGTCCCTTCGCCTGATGCGTCTTATAAATAGCCATATTTAATAAGCCTTCTTATATTTTCGTCAAATGCAAATGGGCACAAAAAAGTTCCCAAAACGTTTTCTTTTTTTTTTTGCCGCATCACTTTGCATTTATTTTTTATAATAATTTGAATCCCATCGCGTTGTCCAGAAGCTCGAAAGTATAATCAAAAACTAATTTTAATCCTGTTTCCCAAATACCGTCCGGTCCGCCGGCGAGATGGGCGAGTTCGAATTCTCATAAACGCAGCATCCCCATACATACTTGGCTCGTAACTCACATCAATTTCTGAGGAGTCTCCCGCGCTTACCAGTTTACCACTTCAAAGCCCCGAAGCCGAATTTGTGTTTCGTGATTTTTTTTTTGTTAATATTTATTTTTATTTCAAAGTTTTAAATCTGACCGCGCTGCCGCCCGTCTGGAGACCCGTGTGCAGCGGTAAATTCCTTTTTGTTGCGGCTTTTCAACATCAATATACTGAAAGTGAAACAAAATTAAAAACAAAGAGCAGCGCGAACAAGATGAATGAGGAATGGGTAGTAGCACCTTCCGTAGCTGTTAGCTCATCTGTGGTCCACAGCTATCAAAAGTTAATTAGGGAGATGTAAATTCGGACCCAAGTCGTCGTAGACATTTGTGAGTTGAGTTTTGTTTCGTTTTTGTTGCGGCTGTCGAACATTTTCGTTTAATGCCTAATCCGGTTAGGAGCTGCGATTTGGAGCCCAGACAGATCGACTGGTCATATATCGCCCTGGGATTACTGTCGTGCCGCACTCATCCAGAAGCTAAAACAGTCTGTTGTGTGATTAGAGCATTCCTGGTGGGCTCAATCAAATTCCCATTTGGAGTGACCGCAGTGTGATAATTGAGTCTTAAGATGGACTCCCGAACGAACTGCTACACGAAGGAGAGCAAGACGAGAGCACAAAGATGATCATGATCAGGTCCAATACACATGGATACGAGTACATATACCTATACTCAAAGGCGATGCCGCGTTTGTGTGAAATGTGAATAAGAATCAGAATTCAGATCCCGCACAGATTAAATCACAGAAGAAGAGAGTGAGAGCCTTTTTAAATTAGACTTCGCCCCGGAGTCAGGGTATCTGTGGGGCAAATCCGTAAGCGAATCAAGCATGGCTAATTACCATAATTGATTCCATTGATCGGAGCGCAGATTGACGCGCTGCAGATACGCTCTCAACGAGATGAGTGGACCGGACAAAAGAGACGCTGTCAAGGATGATGTTGCTAATGTTGATGGCCCCCGATAGAATCTCAATTAATTACAATTTATTTATTTTCCTTTGTACTTTCCTCCCGCTCGTTGGACGGCCAGTGCTTTGTGCTGTTCGTCCACTTTTATGGTTATGACTTCTATCTTTTATTGGGCCGTTTCTTTCGATTTGGAAGCGGCAGCAATGATGAATATTCAAATTGGGTTGCTTTATTGGTTCGCCTATTTTGTTGTCAACACTGTCACACTGGATGTTCGGTTAATGATTTTGCACCTAAATGGGATATTTATGGAGAACTTTGAGTGGGCATTTAATGGGGGGTAACTAATTAAGGTGGCTGCCGATAGGACGGAGTACAGATGCTGCTCTAGTGCCAAGCGGGTTAATTAGAAAGCTGTTTGGTTGAGTGAGCTTGTTAGGAAATTAGCGCATATATCGTGGACTTAATTGATTCGATCATGGCTACTCAACTGTCGGCTATTAATTTCTAATCGGGTTTTATTGCCTACCTGACCGGAAGGGGTCAGTTCTAAAAATTCTGATGAAGTAAGTCCAGTGGCTGCCCACATTGCGCAAGTTATTCTCACCGTATAAAATTTGAGTTTATAATGTTAGTGTGTTTTAATTGTTACGACTCCGGATGGCTGCTTTGTCGAAACTGAAGAAATTTTAAGGGAATTAAAAATGTTGTAGAATGTAGGGGGTTTGAATTTTTTTTTGCATTTAAATGGATGGAAGCTTTTTAGATGAAACCAACTAAAAACCCTGATATTTTTGGAACATTATATAAACACACATCAGTTTATAGAGTGAAGAACTAAGGCTGTCATTGTGTCTGATTGAAATCAAGTCTATAATATAGCCCTTGATTGGCAGTTAACTTTTTACAAATGCTTATACAATATACATACATATATACTTTCAATATAAAACTTGTCCATTCGAGACTGATGCATAGCCGATGGCGGGGCATCGGTAGTCCCAAGAATGGCAGAAAGCAATCGTAACTACAGTCACAACCTGTACAGTATATAACCTAATTCGTCGTCTTTTAAAGTAGACTACTGCTCGAGGGATCCCAGGTTCGAGATCATTTGTCTAAATCAATAGGATTTAGCTAAATCACGTTGGTGGAAACATGGTTTGAGAATAAACTCATAACTAACATAATAAATATCAAGTGGACTTGGTTATGAGAGTACTTTCAGGAAATAAAATCTCAAAGTTCTACCACAGCCAGTGTTGCCATGAAAACATTTAGAAAAATTTGCAATTATTAAGAACAAAAATCTGCAATGTAGATTTCAATGGAAAAAAATCTGGATTACATATTGATATTACAAGACTCTCGATAATAAAATCTCGAAAATATTACTCTCAAAATGGACAGCCACCCGAGAGCACTAGCAAAAGTATATGTACTCTCAAATGGACAGTCATCTACATCTTTTAAGGTGCCTGTCCATTTGGGAGTACTTTCGCTAGCAAACTCTCGAGAGTTACTCTCAGGTGGCTGTCCATTTGAGAGTAATAATTTCGAGATTTTAATATCGCGAGTTCTTTCTTTGATAACATTTTGAGAGTAGATTCCCTGAGAGTACTCTCATAACCGTGTCCACTTGATATATTTCGTCTGCTAGTTACCTTACCAGTTAAAATGTATTCTTACAAGCAAAAGATTACCGCTGCGTTAATAATTATTAGCAATGTTCTTAAAGAAAAGAATGAAGCAAAAAAGAAATGCTGGATTAAACAATGGGTAGATTGTCGTCGTCAATTCGGTGAAGGGTCTGCTCTTGCAAGAGAGCTTTAAATTATTAAATATGCTCATCAGGAGTTCAGGGATTTTAACCCTTTGACAACAAGTAATAATATTTCAATATTAATTCAATCTTTTGGGTCAAATATTTATATATATATTTATTTAAGGGAGGCTGTGGTATTGCTCGTGAGTGTGTATTGGTAATACTGAGTTGATTTATTTCCTCCGATACCTACATTGTTTTGCCATGTCGACTCTCGACAGCTGCTCCCAAAATACGAACCATGTTGGAATTTTGCTAGCTAATCTCCGATAGTGACCAGAACATGTGTCCACTTGCGAGTGACTTTCAAAAGGCTCGAATCTCGAGAGTAAAAAGTCAACTCTCCGCGAACTACTCTCGTCAAGACTATGTCCACTTGCGAGTTTGCAGAATGCTGTCAAGCAGCTCTCGAGAGCAAACTCGCAAGTGGACATAGTCATAGTGGACAGCATTTTTACTCTCGAGAGCTGCTTGAGAGCTGCTCGCAGCATTTTAACTCTCAAATGGACAGGCACCTTTAAAGAGGTGTTTATACTATGTCACCTACTTTATACCCGCCCATTCTAGACCATTACAAGAAAGTATGTATATTGAAAAGATCCTTCTAGGGAAGAATTCAGAATTGCCCCTTAACTATAGACCTTACCGAGAACAAATTCGGTTTTCAGTACTCATGTACAAATTTAATATCGTTTCTTAAAAAATTTTAAATTTGTATACATCGGATTTTGGCAAGCTACGAAACTTGTCAATTATTGATATGATGTCGTCGCAAAAACCGAATAATCTTTCCGTTGTGTAGATACATGTAGATAGATAGATAGATAGAAAAGATTTTTTATTTGATTTCAATTGATAGAATAGTGCTTACAGAGTTTACAAAAAAAATTAAAAGCATGGCTTTTATGCCGTCTGCCTAGATACATGTCATTCGTGAGAGTGTCAACGGCGACTGACGACCTTTACAAAGTATGTCAATCGTGCCAAAATCTGTCATTGTGTCCCAAAATCTAATCGTTTTATCATTATGTTACAGAGCAGAATGTCAGAACCGAATGGCCGACACATCACAGGCGATTACACATCGTGACGCGACTAAACGATTGAACTGATTGAGATGGTTGAAACAATAGACACGGCTGCACTTAGGTACAGCTGGGAGGTAGGACATTGTCAAGATATGATATACTGCAAAAAAAGTCCTTCATTCAGTTCCAACAGTATTGACAAAGCGGAATGTCACAATTTCTCAGATGTGTAATTCCTGGCCTTTAAAACCATAGAGTAGGTAATGAATGAGTGTATCACTATCACTATAAGAGCGTCGGTGAATGCCAACGCATATACGCTTATCAGTGTCAATTCTAATCGACAAATTGTAACTTCAGAATAGAAGTTACAGTTACATTGAGGCATACAAAATATAAATCTACGGTTTAGCATAGATGGCCCATGGACGATCGCTTGATGTTATTGTCATCGAAGCAGAACATCAAGTTAAATGACTCCTAGTGACTATATACCTGTATCTACATAGAAAACATTAAGCTTTTATGGAGAATTCAAATCAAATGCTAGTCGAATAACCATACTAACCAAGCTACTACTGCAATCAATCTAAGAACATCCGCTTTGTCGATAATTTTCGCACTAATAAATGACTTACTGAAATTCTTTTAGCGACTCTTACCTGCACATTGCCCGGGGTAAATTATATTCCCGTTTGAAATACGCTGATTGCTTTCTTCAATATTGTCGGTTTAATTTGATTAAGTGTGCCTTTATTAAAAATGCAAATCCGTCGTCGGTTGGTTGAATTGGCTTCTGTAAGATCTCCCGGTGCGATTACACTTCTCGAAACACTTAACCGGAAACAAAATAAAAACGAAAACTAAAGCCGAATTAATTATAGTAGCTACCTTTTTCCCTAGGTATACAAAAGGCGAGTACCGAGTAGTAGGGCTGTAAATTTCCTTTGGAAGGCCCAATTACACTTCCTAAATCAACATCTTATGTAATTAATTTCGAAAATATTTTGCCAATCCCCTCGCACAATTGTTTGCACAAACACATCTCCCGTCTGTCCAACAGTAGCCTTATACATACCACTAAATCTCAATTAAAATTGCATAATTCAGGAATAAATTTTCACCTGAGGTAAACGTGACTACCGTCCTAATTAATTCTTCAAAATTAAGAACCATGCATACTCACACACCACGAGTGGGTGTGCTCCATCCATATGCATATGTAGACTGAAATGGATAATGGATGGATATATGGGGAACCAACCCACCTATCAACCCCCTTCAAGCCGGTGCGCCGGTGGAACGTGATGGATTATGGAGCGTAATTAGAAAATAATATGTGCCTGTGTGCGCCCAATTAGACGCACACTTGACGTTGCCGACCAGAGTTGCCATCGTCAAAGAGAGATCTTGTCGCGCGTGCACTCTTTAACAAGGCTCACCTAACGAACCAGCTTGGTTCCTCCATTTGCTATTAATCAGCCAGCAAGAGGCTACAGCCATAGCACAATCGAAAGCCATTTGGAACTCCGAATCTGATAGAATTGTGTCAGCGGCAGAGCGGCACGCAACGCTTCAACGTTCAAAGCGACCATACAATGAGTTGTTGAATTTATTAATTAATTAATTAAAACAAATTTGCCCGAAGCACGAGAGCGTGTTGCGAGCACAATGTGCGCCATTTTTCGGATTCTTTTGTGTCTATTATATGGCTTTGACCAGGTACCGTGGTTATGCATCGGTGAGTAGCAGTCTCTAACAAGATAAATGGATTGACCGCCAGCTCTATTGTACAATGGACAATAGCGACGATTGTCCTGCCGCCGCCGCCGCCGTATGCCCATTTAAATTCGAGTAATGGAAGTCGACTTGACTGGGAACATGGACATTTCTGTAATAATGTCGTCAGCGAATCTAATCACAGAGGTGTGTGTGCGCGGATAGCGAGCTTCGCGCTTAACATGCCAGTCAGTGTGCGAGAATGAAATGCACTGCGTGCTCTATCTTCGTGGGATCTTAAAGTGTTGAGTTCGTTCGATATATGTAGTACGTTTCTGGCCATGAACACGCATTAATTAGCAAGAATTGGTAGAAGGTACCCCATGGAATGTGGGTGGCTGGCCATTAGTTCTAAAATTAATTGTATCACTGCGCTTGCGGGATTTTAGGGGGGAATTATTTAAGAGAACATCATCAGACAGACCATCTACCTAATAGATTCATTTTAGCGATTTGTTTAGAGCAAAGCCTTTTTTAAAAACATTTTTAGTCGACCTTGAATCATATTAATTTGGAATTAAATTAATGTATTGAAATTGAGAGCCTTTTCTTTAAATTGGTTTTACTTTTGCAACTGCAGTGGAGCTGATAGTCATTGGTTCACTATTTTTCTGGTTTTGCCATTGCCATCTAAGTAACTAGTTTCCAATTGAATATAGTAGGTAGGTATATCTACGTAATATTCTCGGTCGCTTCAGTGAAGTAAATTGAAAAATGACCAAATAATAACTAGTTTACCGGTTTCAGTTGTCTTGTCTTAAGGTAGAGGGACTTGCATCTTCACGCTATCGATTGCTGTTTGGTTTTCGTATCGGTATTATATATGGGACCACCTCTTACTAAATATTTTATTAAATTTCCATATTTTTTTCGAAAATCCTTTAAGTAAAACGGACGATTGATTTATTTCTGTCGCCATTGAGAACTAGACGAGATTAGATTAGATTCTTCGTCTGAACCACATGCAGAAAGGTTCAGGTGAAGAATCTTAATTACAGTTCATTATCTGTTTTATTATAGCCAGGTCGTTTATAGATCACACTCAATTTGGTACATTTGTTTAGTCGAGTCTTCTATTTTTGAGTTGTATATTCACCGTAACCCTCTTGACTGGTAAACAATTCGAAACCACTTAGATCAAGTCACTAAGCTTAATGCTTTGCGAACGTCAGACAAGAACTGTGGTAATGTGACGGAATGTGTCAGAGTCTCAGAGGGACTCTATAAGGACAAAAGAGTGCGCTCCTTTAACTATAGGGGCTTGAGTGATTAAATGTATTTTTTACAATTCTACAGAAGGTTACTTGCAAATGTGCAATATAAGGGCAGTCTTTCGAGTGAAAGCAGCGGTCAGAAAAATGCATCAAGTAGCTTGTATGGCGACCGTAGTATAAATTCATTCACAAACACCCATTGCCGCCGCATGCCTTGGTTGACTCTTTGATAATCAGCTACCTACAAATATTTAGTGTAATTTGTTTCACGAATAATATTGACAGACCTATAGAAACCCGGGGGATCGGCAGCGACTTGGAAACATTGCGCTGGTGATATCTGGTATATACCTCTGTACGAGAGTCACTCATATGGCTATTCGTTGTGTATGTTCAGAAGGTGGGGTGTCACTGTCAGCCATGCATTCAAGTGGCGATTACAGTATGTATATAGAGATGTAGATACCTATAGTATGGGGAAGCAATGATGCTGCGCAGACCGATCGGGGTCGGGTGCCCAGCCCATACTACACAATGAAACTAAAAACCAGATACATACATTAGCAGTGGTAAGGTGGGCGGCATAATGTTGACAAATAATACCCTTCGAAATCGACCGGGTGCTGTCATCCTAGTTAAACATCCTACGACAACCTAGCGGAGAATGGTATTTGCTATGTTTCTTATAAAAAATGCAATTATACGTCAAAAACGTCATACTGCTTGATAACACAATCGAGCCCTAAATCCCACTACAGCCCATCAGGTCATAATCTAAACTCGAGATAACTTTTTTTGAAACAACAATTCTGTCAGGCAATGGGAAAAATGTTCTTTCCACTTCAATGAATCCTCAAAACTTAAAAAAAATGTGATGAAACTTTCAACAACGGCTGGAGTGATGCAAAGCCCAAAATTGTAGACACATAAAAGATATTATTTTTCATTATTCAAATTATGACGAGTAAAAGTGCTATCATCGGCCTGGCCGATGCTTAGATAGCATCCAGTGTATGTCCTGTACAGGTACACACGCATGTGTTCAATAGGTATTGGTTTTGTATGGGAGGTACAAGAACTACTTGTCTGACATAGCCCATTTCCAATACCAACCTGACGACGCACGTTAAAATGAAGTCCTCTCACAAAATATCATTCACCTAGGTCAATTCGTTTTTATGCTATCGTGCTTTCAACAGACAGACAGAAAGACGGACATGGCTAGATAGATTCAGAATGTGATCCTGATTCAGAATATATATACTTCATAGGGTCTCCGGGAAATCCTTCTTGGCGTTACAAATGTAATGACAAGTGAATTATGTACCTTCTGTGGAGAGTATTGAAGTTTCAATAGTCGCCTTATTTTCTTAGAATTCAATAAGCCAGTAAAAAGTTATTCAATTTATTTGGCCCAAATCCGTCGTTTCAAACATACCTAAACAAACCCTAAAATCGAAACATTGACCTGACCGTAGCTATTCTTTTCTTCATTTATATTCATCCGTTGTTACGATCGGATGCCTTCACACTCCCTGACTTTAATATAGAGATAAACTTACCTAGCCAGATGTGAACTTCGCGATCCTCTTCTTTTTGAATGCATCCTAAATGTTTATCATTTGTTATTGTATAAACACAAGCATTACTCTTACAACCAACAACAAATTTGGAACATTTATCCTTGATTATGTTGTGTGTGTCTCAAAACGCAATGCCATGCGTGAGCAGATGTCTGAATAGGGTGTAAAGGTGTCAGAAGGGATAAGTGTTAAACAACTCATTTCTGCGGTTTGTCGTGTGGAATAGAATTGCGATGCCGTCACATAAAATGGAAGTAGTCCCAAAAAAAAAACATGTCTTTGCTTTCGTTGATAAACTGTACTAAACTGTTTTGCGGTTTATTCTCTTATTTAAGGATTTAACTTCCAGAAGCCACACATATTGCAAGATATAGGTCTGATCTAAACGTCTTTTTAAACGTATAAAACAATTTTTCTTGGTTTTTTTCAGATGTCGCCAGGTAGATACATAAACTGTACAAAGTAAGTAAGACTTCCCGATAAAACGGATGAAAGTTTGGGGAAAATTGACTTCGACACTCCGTACGAAGTACAATACCCAGATAGGGAGGACTATGAAAAGAATGAGGTTTCGAATGTTCATTGTCATCTCGATTTATACGGATGGCTCCAAAACTAAGGAGGGATATAGACCTACAATAGCCGTGGCCAAGATAATTATTCTCGAGGATATCAAAAATAGTGCAGATCAGAGAAGGTTGAATATAATAGGGCACAGGGTCTCAAAGGCTCTGTGGCCTAAGCTAGATAGGAAAAAATCTGTAGAATTACTAAAGCTCAGCAGATCAAGGCTAAGAATGGCAATAGGGATACTCTTCGGGCACTGTCTTCTAAGGAAGCACAGAGGATATAGTGTTATATGAATATGAATATATGAATGTCAAGCTATTGCTCGGTACAGGAGGAAATACCTTGGTAGGTACTTCTTCGAGAATTTGGAGGAGGTTGGCCTCGCGAACAAAATTGAGGCAATTTTCAGGTTCTATGTATATGTAGGGAAATTAATTGTTTGGGCGAAGTGGTTTAGGTTATTTGACCGTTAAGGTTCCCCAGGGATGGCGATGGGTCCAATATGGTGTCTAGTCCAATGTGATGAACTCACACCCTATTCAACCTAACCTAACCTAATGTACAGACTTGTGTTTTGAGGTACCTAGCAGGTACCAGGTATCTACGTACCCTCTTAATTAAAAAATGAGTTGTATTCAAATTTAATTTAATAAATTCAATATTCCATTGGGCTGAATAAAAAGCACAGATAGGGGCAATCAAATTAAATCGGTTGGACGTTTTCATCTTACAGAAATATACCTAGATCCTTTTTTTTCTTATTTTGAGAAAGTTGTATCCCATAGTTATTCTTATAGTGAGCTAAAAAAAAGTGTGTCGTTTTCTGACAGACTCATGACTGAACAGATGGGTCTTGCAGCTCGGCTGGGTAAAATTCAGCGCGCATATTTATCTGACAAGGACATTTCGTTGGATGCCCACGAAGTGAACCTCATCGTTACCCAAGAGGTGCCGGATAAAAGAAGTATCCAAGACTGTGGCATTTTGTACGCTTACCTAGATATGGTGACCGGGTGTAGACTGATGAGTAGACTAAGGGAAAAGACCAGAATTAAAAATGTTGACATGAATAGGGAAGGCGTAAAGTATCTACGTTATTAGGACGATGGAAATATTAGAAGCTATCGTCCAAGTAGTACGTCCAACATGCGCTTTATAATGGAAATAATTCTATAAAAAAAATTCAATTGGACTAAACATGAACACTTGTCCAATTCGCCATTATTCACCCTCATAGTGTAACAACACGAAGTTCACCACCGTCGACGTTAACCAACACACGTTAATGGCATTGTTCACCACGCCAGGTGGTAAAAGCGCTCAAGAAGGACGTGCAGTTGCAGTGGTCACTCGAGTTTTGCTGGTTGATAGGGACGAACGTGCGCTTGGCGGATTGGGACGGTAGTGGTTGATTTTGGACATAATAAAGGTGTTTTTGCTAAAAGTGTAGTTCTTGTGTTTTCTTTTAAAGGTTCGCAAAATATATGTAACAAATTCAGAAGAGGGATCTCCCAAAAATATAATAAACGAAACGAGAAATTGTGTGTGATTTAAAGTGGATATCCTAGAAATATAATAAACGAAACGAGAAATTGTGTGTGATTTAAAGAAAAACAAACAAACCCATACATACGTAAGTTCATTCAATATAATATCTTGTTAAATATGTGCCCACGAAAAAAAAAACCGAACGAAACGAAACGAAACGAAACGAAGCAAAAAAAAAAAAAAAAAAGCAAACAAACGGTGATGGTAAATAAACGAAGAGTTTCTTGTTTGTCTTTGTTAGGATACGAAAAGCACGATGTCTGGAAGAGGTAGAGGGAGAAAACGAAAGCTGTCGGATCGCGATAATGATCCCCAGTTAGGGGTTGCTGTTCTGTCGGGTAATGCAACATGTTAACTTTTAATTTTCCAATGAAGTTCGCAACCGTTACGTTCCGAAAGGAGTAGAATAAGGGTGGAAATAAATATTAATGTGTAGTTGGAATCGGATTGCGAATTATTTCTGAAATGAACTTCTAAAATATTGTTTTTTTTTTGTTCTCTTTCTTTATTTTTCTTTTATTTTTGTTTTGCCTTCTCCATTTACCTAACTCTGTATCCACTCCCTTTCTTTCTCTTTTATTGGGTAATTCTCTGTGTGTGTGTGACAGAACAAACTATCAGAACAATGACCATAAAGTTATTAAAAGAACATCTTAAAGCGAGGAAATTAACTGTGCAGGGTAGGGTAGAAGAACTGAGAGAGAGACTGCTCACAGATTGGTATAGAGAGAATAGCCGTAGTGCAAGCGGTGACGAGTTAAATGCATGCGTGGTACCAGACTCGGTGGGCGAACGAAATGAATCCTCGTATGTCGCAAGACTAGAAGATCAAATTAGTCGCTTGAACACCAAGGTTGTTGAGTTGGAAAAGAGATGTGAGGAGTATCGGCAAAATGATCTAGAACGCCCATCTGTTGGTGACGAAAATATGAAAATGTTTTGTAGTCCACGGGACGTTATTGATATACTACCAAATTTTGATCCAGCTGATCAACTCGCGGGATTAACAGCTTCTCAGTTTATCGACAAAGTCAACTCATTGCGAGAAGTTTATTATTGGAATGATAAATTAATATTATTTGCAATGGCTACGAAATTGAAGGGATCAGCTCGAATCTGGTTCGATGGCCAGAAGGAATTATTTCAAACATTGAATTCATTCTCTTCGGCATTGCTTGAGAGTTTTCCATCTCTTATAAATGAAGCGGATGTGCACGCACAGCTTTCTGGCCGATTTCGTCGTAGTGGTGAAGATTTGGAATCGTACTTTTTCTCCGTGTGCGCAATGGGGACAAAAGCTAATTTGTCTGTTCCAGCCATTTGCAAATACGTTATATCAGGTCTACGAAATGCTGTTATTACCAGTTTACTATCTGGCGTATCTTTTACTTCAACTAATGAACTACTCGTTCGACTTAAATCCTTTGAAGGCGCTCAGATGTCGCAAGCTTCCTTCGGGTATCGTACAAACTCTCAAAACTATCAAAATATCGGACAGGAAAGAACATATTCAGGGCGAAATGCTGGGGTAAATTACTCGGCTCCAGTAGATAATCGTATGTGCTTCAATTGTTCAGAGCGCGGACATATATCTATACATTGCTCAAAACCACCAAGACGTCCCCGCTGTAATATTTGTCACAGAACCAACCACATCGACGAACAGTGTCCGATGAAGAATAATCCAATCCCAAGTAATGTTAACGTGCCGGAACGTCGTGTGAATTTGATTACTCTACCTGACGAATACCATAAGAACGTTTTAATAAACAATTTAACATATGTTGCGTTTGTTGATTTTGGGAGTGAGTGTAGTTTAATCAAGAGAAGCACATTTCTCAGTCTCCGTTTAGTACCTACTGTTGACCGGTACCATATAAAGGGTTTTGGCGGTGGTTCTTACCAGTCCTCTGAAAAAGTATTCGTGGATATTTCTATCGACGGGGTAACTGCAGGGATATATTTGTTGGTAGTAGACGACCAATTACTCAAGACGGACATTCTAATTGGTAGGGACTTTGTAGATCGAGAGCATATTCGTGTTATCAAAGAACACCAGCGTTTGACATTTGAAATTCGGAAACAAGTACAGGATGATTACGCCAAAAACTCTAATGTTGAAATGATATGCATCACAGACATCAAGTACAACCTGGAAACCAACGAAGACGAAATAATTTCCCTGTTGAGATGCTTAAATGAGTTTAGACAGTGTTTTGCTAAAAACATCACTGAGATGGGCCAATGTAGGACAGCAGCATTTACTATTAGACTTAAGTCAGACGAAGTGATTAATAGAAAGCCATATAGATTAGCATTCACGGAGAGTCAGAGGGTACACATAATAGTTCAAGATTTACTTAAAAACGGAATAATTCAGGAAAGCACGTCGGAGTATTCATCTCCGCTTTTACTAATTAAAAAAAAGAATAATGAGGATAGATTATGTGTGGATTACCGAAAATTAAATGCGATTACTGTAGGACAACCGTTTCCGATGCCTAACATAGAGGAACAATTAACAAAGTTAGCGGGGTTTAAATATTTTACTTGCTTAGACTTAATTTCGGGTTACTATCAAATTCCAATTGATGAGACGTCTAGAAAGTACACAGCTTTTTCCACAAATACAAATCAATACGAATTTCTCAGGATGAGTTTTGGACTAAAAAACGCTCCAGCCACATTTCAAAACATCATGAATAAAATCTTACGACGAATAGGTGATGAGACAATATTGGTTTATTTAGATGACATAGTAATTCCTAGTAATACTACCCCCGAAGGAGAAAAAAAGTTACGAGTTCTGCTTAAAGCAATAGCGGAGTCGGGAATGACATTCAAGTTGGAAAAGTGTAGTTTCTTTAATACTGAGGTCGAAATCCTGGGTCATATTATAACTGGAAATGGCATAAAACCGGGGTCGAAAACTAAAGCCATTTCCGAATACCCAAAACCTCAAAATATTCATGACGTACGACAATTCCTAGGGCTAAGCGGCTATTTTCGCAGATTTATTAAAAATTATGCTGTAATAGCAGAACCTCTAACGTCATTGCTAAGGAAAGAATCAAAGTTTGAATGGCTTTTTGAACAAGATGCATCATTTTCTAAACTAAAGACTTTGTTGTGTAGCGAACCTTTATTAGCAATTTATTGTTTACATGCTCGACACGAACTCCACACTGATGCATCCTCCATTGGATTATCGGGTATATTAATGCAAGAGGAAGCGGGCATTCTAAAACCTGTACAATATTTTAGCAGAAAAACAACTAGCGCAGAAAGCTGCTATTCCAGTTTTGAGTTAGAGGTACTCGCCATTGTTGAAAGTCTGGAGCGTTTTCGAATATATGTCCTTGGAAAGCATCTAACTATTGTCACTGACTGTCAGGCTATAGAAGCACTTAAAAACAACACGGTCCTAAATAGACGTATCGCTAGATGGTGGCTACGTTTGTCAGAGTACGACCTTACCATCCTGCACAGACAAGGGAAGCAAATGCAGCATGTAGACGCGCTAAGTCGACAGCCTGTTGAACAACCCACTTCTGCAAAACCTAACCAAAATAATGTTTTAAAAATAGAAATCAATAACACCGACTGGGTCTTATCATTACAGATGCAGGACTCTAAATTGGTAGAAATAATTAATAAACTTAAATTGGGTGGAAGGGATAGCGAAACAAAACAATTACGGATCGATTACACATTAAAAAACAATAACTTATTCCGAAATGTCAATGGGAATAAAATGTGGGTAGTTCCTGCGGGTGTACGCTCGCAACTCGTTAGAAGTTTTCATAATGATCGAGGGCATTTCGGGTTGGAAAGAACTCTACAACAACTTGTAAAAACGTTTTGGTTTCCTAGAATGCGCCAATTTGTGAAGAAATATTTACGAGCATGTGTCGAGTGTTGCTACAACAAACGCCAGGGCGGAAAAAAAGAAGGCGAACTCCATTTCTCCGAAACTGTCCCGATTCCATTTCACTCGATCCATTTGGATCACTTAGGTCCCTTCGTTAAGAGTTCTTATGGAAACCAATACATAATAGTTCTTACAGATGCCTTCACAAAATACGTTATAACTAAGGCGGTTAGAGATACGAAAACGACCCACGTAATCAAATTTTTAAATGAAACCACCCTTATTTTTGGTTCACCAACAAGACTAATCACTGATAGAGGAACGTCTTACACCTCCAAAAGCTTTGAAAAGTATTGTGATGATAATTATATTCGCCATATTAAAAATGCTGTTCGCACACCTAGGGCTAACGGACAGGTTGAGCGCACAAATCGAACAATTCTTAGTTCTATAACTACTATGACTAATAAAGACACTGGACGAGACTGGGACAAGACACTTCGTAATATACAGTGGACTATAAATAGCTCGCCGAATAACACCACAGGGAAGAGCCCAAATGAACTCCTTTTCGATTTTAAACCTAGAGATATCCTTCAAAACAAATTACTTTTAGCTTTCCAAGACGATGAAGCTCCAGCGAGCACATTAGTATCTGCTAATCGGTTCGTGGCATCAAAGCAAATTGAAGAGCAAAAGAAGAAGTGGAAAGAACGATATGATCACCGGTTTAAGAAACCTACGAAGTACAACAAGGATGATCTTGTCGTCATTGAATCTGAACCGCCTTCGACTGGGGAGTCTCGTAAATTGGAGCCGAAATATCGGGGCCCATTCATCGTATCAGTTGTTCTTCCTAATGATAGGTATGTCATTGAGGATGTACCGGGAATGCAGAGGAAAACTAGGTTCTACCAGTCAGTATTTGCATCGGATAAAATGAAACCGTGGTGCCAAATAGATCCTGAACTAGATCAAATCGACGAAGTGGAAACGAGGTCGTTTCCAGCTGAGGATGGCCGAATGTAACAACACGAAGTTCACCACCGTCGACGTTAACCAACACACGTTAATGGCATTGTTCACCACGCCAGGTGGTAAAAGCGCTCAAGAAGGACGTGCAGTTGCAGTGGTCACTCGAGTTTTGCTGGTTGATAGGGACGAACGTGCGCTTGGCGGATTGGGACGGTAGTGGTTGATTTTGGACATAATAAAGGTGTTTTTGCTAAAAGTGTAGTTCTTGTGTTTTCTTTTAAAGGTTCGCAAAATATATGTAACAATAGTATCTACTAAAAACCCATGAACACAATTTTAATTCCATCAAAATGACCTTGCTTCCATTGATCGCACCCATATCCATCCAAACAACCAAACAACAATGCACGCAGCATTCCTGTCGGTATTTTGATTCGTTGAAAAGCAATTAAAACTCTTTTGATCTGTCTGTCGATGGCGGTGCCGACCGGCACCTTTGATTCCCCTTGATTTACACTCTGAACAAAATCGAAAAAAAATTTAATGAACGATATAAAATCTCAAAATCCTGATTTGTATTTCGTTAACTCGTTTCCTCGGTGTATGCGACCATAAAAAGTAAGTTCCGATCGCTGTTCATAAATATAATCTCAATTAGCACCTTTGATGTGCTTTGGGCAATAGGGATTTTTGATGATTCCAAGCAAATGCAAAACAAATATCCTTCCGTTGTTCTTTGAGGATTAATCCGAACCGCTTTGTTTTCATTTTCAGATCAAACACATTTGAATCTGTTCGCCAATCGACCACAGCCCAAAAAGAAACGGAAATCACGCACCGCATTTAGCAACCATCAGATATTTGAGTTGGAGAAGCGATTCCTTTACCAGAAGTATTTGTCGCCAGCCGATCGTGATGAAATTGCCGCTTCCCTGGGACTCTCAAATGCACAGGTGAGTATTTCGATAGATGCGTCTCTGGGCTGCCATAACTGGTTTCTTAAATCATGCACAACCATTAGGTCATCACTTGGTTCCAGAATCGCAGAGCCAAACTGAAGCGCGACATGGAAGAACTGAAGAAGGACGTGGAAAGCGCCAAATCACTGTCAGGACATAATTGTTTTTTAGAGAATGTTAATGACTTGAATATTTTAAAGAGACGACCCGATCGAGAGGAGGATGACACAAGGCGGACGCCAAGATCAACGGACTAGGGAGGCCAAGAGTGATCTGGCCATGTTGAAACGGATGACATTGATGTACTATAGCAATAGCAATAAGGAACTTGGATAGATGACAGCGCGAAATTGTTTAATATTTTTGTAAATAAATTTCTTAATTTTCATTTAAATGTGTAAATATTTAAAAAAAACATAAATATTATTTAAGACAATGTGATTTATTTGTTTAAGTTTTGTGTGCATTTTTTTGTTTGCATATTTTATTAGGCTTTTATTAATTATGGGCGCTCAGCATAAAAAGAACATTCAAAGTTGTTTTCCCTTACAATATGTAAACAAATTAGAAAATCCTAAACTCGTAAGTTTTCAGATACGGCCGCCTTGCAATTGTATGTTCCTTCGATTCGTGCCAAAAATGAAAGCCACACACGAATGGTTGTAAGAAGCTAAGGTCCTTTATGAAACTGTTGCGCCCAATGTGTATATTTATTTGTTAGAAAGTACATAAATTTCAACTTCATAGTTCATGTATAATAAGTTTAGTAAACTGTAAGCTAAATTATAAACAACCTTTGTATTAATAAAATTTAAGTACCCATTTTATCTAAAAGGGTTTGTCCGATAATTTATTTTTCATATTGCAAACGATGCTGGATCCTTTAGACTTTTAAGAGGTAAGTGCAAGAGCGACGATATTATAATCTTCGTACACAAACGTACTTACTTGAAACGATGCAAAGGTGCCTTAAGGAGGGGGGCTGTTTTTTTTAACCAAAACGAAAGAAAGTAGGTACCATCTTCATATTGACCAATAATATCTCCTCCTAGATACTATGGGAAAAATAGTATAACGTAAGGATTCAGAAAATCGCGTTCTACCATCGCCTTTAACTCGGCGAACTGGTTATGGATTAGGAGATCCCTGGCCAGAATTGAAACACCGTATTACCTGCTAAAAATACTTACAAACTACTTTACCAAAGAAGTTAAGGTACCAGACTAATGCTGGCGTTGTGAAATGCAACGTTACCCCGATATAGTCCGAGACGAATGAAGCAGTAGCCAGATTCAAAAATTGGCTTGAGTCTGACCTTAAGACCGAGGCTCTCTTGATAACCAGCCATACTTTGAAGTTATGCTTGACAACAGGTTAAACTCTAAAACGCACATATAGAGTGTGCCAGCAAGAAAGCGTGTCAGAAGCAAGCAGCACTCTCCCTAATGCTGCTAAATTCCGATGGCTCTGGATTCTGCTATCCAGGGTGTTTAGCTCAATGATTTTATATGCTGCACTGGTCCCTTTTGTTTCCTTTTTTGAAGCTCTAGTATACAGGCTCTGTGCAATAAGAGGAATTAGCGGATTTAGAATAATTTCGGGCAAAGCAGCCTGCATTAAAGCAGGATCGACCTCCATCGACATTATAGCCTGCTGAATGCAAAGGTTCCACATTAGGAAAACAGCCAACCGAGTTATCGAGTATACTATACACGAAGAGGTAAGAAGACTTGAGAGCCGAGGTGGCACCCAAAGGCAACCCTGCGGGGAGAGCGGTTGAAGTATTTAGGGTGTGGAGGAGTACGTTAGGCGCACTGGCTAACGGTCAAACGTCAAACACATTCATCAATGAAGCAGCCGCCAGAATCAACAACAAACAATTTCCTTCCGTTTATGAAATACTGGAAAGTAAGTATATAGACATTTTATAAGACGTTCTAGGTCGGTTAGTGATGGTCAGATCACCCTCAGATAAACAGGACCACAAACACTATTCACATTTTTAGACATCTGCCTTGTATTTTCACCTTAATCGAAGAAAAGCTGTAAAACATAGCGTATTTATGCAAAAATTTAACATTTTAGCGCTTTTTTACCACATCTAGAAGAGTTAATATTATTAACCACACTTACGACTTCTTTGATACTCCTATTTGTAGTGGTGAGGGTCTATCAAGTGTCCTGTCTTGAAATATTAACTATGTTTAGTATGCATTTTCTAGAACAAGGCCAGGCGGCCATACTTGAATGTTCGGATATTCCAACATTTGAACGCAATTCTTGTGTCTAAATAATGTATCTAGATGTAAAAGTATCAAACATTTTCGAAGTTGTTAGAACAATATATACAACTTACCTAATGTTAAGCGACATTTATCACCAAACACTTAAAGAGTTAGCTACTGAATTTTATAGGTACCTAAAAATACAAACAAACAGGAAGTCTATAAACCTCTTAATTTGTTCACACTCTATTCAAATTGTTCACGGTATTCGTATCATCAAATATTTTGCTCACAGCTCCCAAACAATACTAATCGCTGTTCCTCATAAATTTCATAAGAAGCTTACAAGCTGTAAGATTATCGTATACAAAAAGTTTATAGGTTTAGATAGGTATTCATATTAAGAAAAATGTAGTTATCTATTCATAGCTCATAATCCGCTTGCCAATGATCGATTGACTAGCATAGGTATCATCTAATCATTCGACTGTTTTTTAACGACTCTGGTTCCCATCACAATTCACAACATCTCGCGTTTTACTAAATTATCATGAGCTATCTCATTTCAGTTGAACAATTTTTATTGATTTCGATTAATCAAGTGGAAACATTATCGTTTGTAGATAAAAAAAAAATTCCGACGCTTCTCACATTTGGCAAAATCCATTGGTCGTTTTTTTTCTTAGCATTAGATAGGTTGTAGGTAGGTAGCTATATCTACTTACTCTGAAACATTTTTAAATGGAATTATCTAGCAGTTTTCTCTGACATTAATTCGTCTGCTTGATGAACATAAATTCCATTTGTTTGTTAAAGATTCTTGACTTTGTATTCTAAATTGTCGTTAATTTGCTTTGATTTTCTAGGAAGGTGTAGCTACACTACATACTATTATGGTGGATGAATCTATGGTGTGTAGTGTGGGGCTGGTGACTATAATACTACGGAAGAGTGGGGAATTTTTGAAGACACCTAATTTCTCATGTGAGAAGTAGCTGTATTAAGTTCGTCATGCAGTTCTAAATCCAACTAGTAATTTACAATAAATAGCAATAGATGGCGCGTCGACAACTGTAAATGGGTCTCGTCCGGAGTAAATCGTATGTTTGTCTATCTGCCGGTAGATGTCAGAACTCACATGAAGAAGGCATTTATATTTCATCGCATTCAGAAACCTTCTGTTATTTTAATCATAAATATGACAGTTTTAATTTACATTTTAGCTATGGCAGGGGTTGCCAAACTGTGCGTCGCGACGACCTGGGGCGCATGTCGTGGCGCTATCCTAAGTGCGTCGCAAGTTTTATTACTCCGAACAAAGAAAAAGCATTACGTTTCTTTTCACGAATACCAAGAGCAAGGTCGAAGCGAAATCCAATAGTTACATTGCAGTCAAAGATTAAGCACGTTTGTGTTTCCCGCATTTCCAGTCGGACTTGCTTCGTGGCTGGCACTCAAAATTAAATAATGTTTTTTTTTAATTCCACGCCGTGCACAAGAAATCGGCCTTTCGCAGATTCCAACTTGGCGAATTTTGCACCAGGGCTTGGGCTTATGCCGGTACAAGATCCAACTAATCCAGGAGCTCAAAGTTAATGAACATAGACAAAGCCGTTTGTTCGCTGACTTGGCTTCGTAGCGTTTGGAAGAGGGCCCATGCGACGAAGCGCATTTTTAGATAAATGCGGTCATGTTAACGAGCAAAATTACTATAAATAAGAGACGAAGTCCTTACTGAAAAACAATTTAGTGAATATTCAGTAAGATCAGTTTCTATTCACATATCTATCTGTGCTTTTAGAAGGGCGTCGCAAAAAATATTTCTACCTCTCTAGGGAGTCGCAGTATGAAAATTATTGGGAACCCCTGAGCTATGGTCTGGTTATGGATTAATAATTTTGAAGAAACGAATCGACTTCAGTAATATCCCATCAAATTGCCACTACTTTAACTATAGGCGTATTTTTTTGAGAATCTATAGCTAGCTGACTTTTTAGAGTAAAGCCCAGTATCCCGCTCGCGCTAAATTTTATCTCCCATACAAAAATGTCTACAGAGATAAAATTTAGCGAGGCAGTTTAGCAAAGCAGTATCCTGTTCCGCACCCTAAATTCTTACTTTCATATGGATGGAACTATTGACATAGATACTATACATGGACTGCTAGCAGCCAATTTTTCGTTGAAGCAAAAATAAGCGCTACCTAGCTCTTTTGATTCACGGCGGTGAGAAACGAAAACACTCAAATGTCATCGAGCAATTCGTGCGATTTGGTTTGTGTCGAGGTTTGTGTGCTGAGTGTGCCATACTGCCATCTGTTATAGATCGTTTGAAATAATTTGAATAAGTCGTTATTTTTGCGCAGTTGCAATTGCAATATTTCTACAATGGATGGAACTGTGTTCCATGTAAAAAAAAAACAAAGGCGCGCAGAGGTTGAAATCTCTTTCCTACTTTCGCCGCACTGAATCAAAAGGGCTAGTGCTTATGTTTGCTTCATTTTCCTCGCTGGTTTGTATGAAACTGACATTTCACTAGCAGTCCATGTATAGTATGTCAATGGATGGGACACTCTTAATGTCAGTCCGATATAACAATATTGTGTGTTATACGTACTACGTACAATTTTGTTATACTCGGCCAAGAAAATGTCTCCATCCACTGATTTAGCTCGCGAAAGAATTGCCTGGTACATTAAATCGGCGATAAATTTTGACATTTTCGAAACAAAACTATTTTTTAATTGAATATTTCATGGAATACTTGATAATCGATGTAAGTGAGTAGGAAAAAAAGTGAAAAAATAACAAAAATCAAAATACATGTGGCAATAAAATATGGGTGTGTGTCCTCTCCATATCCTGTACAACGAATTTAGCGAGCATTATTATCTGTGCTGTGGAGCGAAAAGAGCTCGCTAAAATTAAGCGCAAGCAGGATACTAGGCTTAAGAGCTAGCAACGTTTTTTCTCAAGTCATTTTAGCAAGGCTGTAACTTTGTGATCTTAGTTCGTGGTGACTACTGAACACGAAAATACATTTCTGTCAGCGCTGCCTTGGTTGTAGTCAATATCCCGCCAATAGTAGTTTTTGTTTCATCCAACTGTAATTTTTCCTGAATTGACTTATTTTTTTCAGCAACTGCCGTCCTCTTTGCCACTTCTTTCAAAACAGTGTCTTTTATCCTTACTTCTAGCTCCTCAAACGTAGACACAACATGTGTCCATGCCCACCTGAGGGCATCCAAAGTAAAACAGTTTTGTGGAGAAACAGCATAAGTCAATGACTTAATGTCGTTTCTCTTCAAACCACTGAAATAGTACTCTCAGCTTTCGCACTTTGAGGGGTCTGTCTGACATGTGTAGTGTAGTTTCTCTCTAAAAGATGAATAACTTTATAAAAATGAGAAGTTTGCAAATAAAAAGAGTTGGAAAAATCGACATGTTGTTTCTGATGCAATGCAACTGTTATACGCATTTGTTTAGTAGACACTCATACTAGGTTTAGGTATTCGGTTCAAATAAGCTGAAAACGGAAACATACAAAATTTTCCACTTCGTTTTAGTTAACAGGATTTTGTACGTCTATGAATAAGTATCTATTATTTCAAATTAATTCATGCGCATAAGCTACCTCTATTGACCATTGTACATAGAATGTTCTCACCCATTTTATTATTTTTGTTTACATTTTAGGTGATTTGTTGGCGAACAAAAAATGTTGTTGGGCTGTCAACCGTATGTAGGCTTAATTGGTGACATGCCCGACTATTGATATTTATTAAGTTATTGAGTAATACAAAATAAAAACAAAAATACTTTCGTCGTTCAAAAATTATAAATTGGGGCTATGCATGCACAGCACATTGCCAAAATCATACTCCGGTAACTGTTATATGAGTCGATTTAGTTAGACCCTCACCAGGTTTGAGTCCAAATAAGCTCACAGTGATGCATACAGAATTTGCACTTCCTTCTAGTTCACAACAATTCGTTGACTAGGTAGAGTTTTAAATCAAATCGTGCGCACGTAGATGGTACACGTTGATTGGCGGTTCGATATCTCATACTTCAGCGGTCTGCCGCATTCCGTTAATTGCGGTCATAAAAAATTATTTGAAAAAGAAAAACCAAGGTATTGAGATAAATTTGACCGCCTTTTTTTATGGCGCTCTATTATTTATAACAAGTTGCAATTTATGTATACAACTTTAGTTTTCTAATTTAAATATGTATTTTCTATCAAAATTACACTTTGCGTGAATAATGGGACTTTATATACGACCAACACTGGACTTTGGCATAGTTTCTAGCTATGTGAAGGTTTATCGTTTGGATAATAGTCGTCGAACAATTTAGCGAGGAAGCATTCAACCCTTGGTTTTAGGAGAAACTCTACATGCATCTAAAGTCGACCCGAGGGAACTTCAGTAAATACTAGCCGCCTTAACGCCCTTTAGGTGCAATCTATTATAGCGGCTAAGAAACAGGCTTGGTAGAATACTGCTATAAAAATATGTAGCAAGATTTAGCAACAAAATTGCTATGATTTTAAGGAGTTGTATCCACAATAATCCTCACTAATTTATTATAAAGTAACTCTGTCTACCTGTCTGTTTGTTACTATTTTACGACTAAATCTCTGAAACAATCGATGAGTGAGAGCGCTTTGCAATACCTGCTATAATATACCTAGGCTAGGCAATAAAACGCGAATAATTTTAGGACAATCCAGTTTACTCTCATTTGTATATCTACTGAAGACTCACGAGCGCGTAGGGACAAGAAATGTACCCCGAGGCACAATAAAATCAAATCCAACTATAAAGTTCAGTCTTTTCTATGCCCGGAAGTCCACAACCGACCGAAAATGACACTATTTCTAGTCCTGGAGAGAATCCAAGAAGTACAACACCTGTTTGTCGATTTTAGGGCTGCATATGACAGGATTTATAGAATCGATCTAGATCTATGTCTTAGCATCTCTGCCAAACACATCAGCTAGGTAGTTCGGAAAAAAAGATGGGGAACACTCGCTGCTCCATTAGGTTGGGAAAAATCTCACCGAAACCTTTGATGTCAAAAAAGGATTTAGACAAGGTAAGGAGCTGCCATGTAAAGAAACGGAAACTGCTAAATTATGTATAGTCTCAAAAGAAAGAGCCATCCAACATCGACAACTCGAACAGAACTTAACAATCGATAGTTACATCTTTCAGATAAAGGGACTTCATCTACATCGGCTCGAGCTGTACAGCGACATTGACGAGTCAAAAAAAAAAAAAATGGCTCATCAGCCGTCTAAGATGGGTACTATATGCCAATGTAAAGTAGAACGAATCGATTAGATCCATCCAGAAAAGTCTGCGACTCCAAACTATAGGGACAACGCAATTTAGTTAATATATCTCCTTTTAGTTTTAAGTGGCATCCACAGGCACAAGTGCAACACTGCAACTGCACCTCAACCAATTTGGAGAGCGCAACTGGGAGGCAGTTTGGGCAGTTGGCCAAATATCGATTTAACTGACATCCATCCACAGAGTTGTTGTGGTAATCCATAAGACGCCAACTTGACTGATAGGGCTCTATGCCAGACTCGGTCAAATGCCTTTGATACGTCCTAGGCTACGGCTCTGGATTCGCCGTGTTGTTCAATTGCTTGCGTCCATAAGTGCGTTACGTAGGTTAACAGGTCTCCAGTGGAACAACGGCTCCGAAATCCGTATTGCCTGTCACTTATTAATCGGTGGCCTTCTAGATATTTGATTATTTCGACATTTATTGCATTTTCTATTACTTTTGAGAGCATTGAAAGTAACGCTATTGGACGATAGTTTTGTTGCAGACATTTCCTCCCTTTCTTTGGAATATGTTGAATGCGAGCGGTTTTCCAGCAAGAAGGAAAGGTCTTCTGGGAGTACGACATGCTAAACAGCTCACATAGTACAGGTGCAAGTTCTGGAGCACAGCTCTTGAGTACTATAGCCGGAATTCCGTCGGGCCCCGTTGCCTTATTGCAATCTAGTTCCTTAAGGATGCGTTGAATTATTCGAGGCAGAAATTTCACTCCTGCCATCGATGTTTGCACCCTCGGGATATTTGGTGGCTCTAGTTGTGCAGAATCTAGGGTGGAGTTCAGTGAAAACATACTAGCGAAAAGGTCTGCCTTTTCTTTAGGAGTTGTTGCTAGCGTGCCCTCTTCTTTTACTAGAGGTGGAAAGGAAGAGCAACTAAAGTTAGAACTGATTGTCTTTGCCATGGACCAGAATGCGCGTGAGCCGTTAGGACATCCAATTACTTTGTTAGTGACTCTTTCGTTGTAAGTTGTCTTCGCCGATTCAATAATTAGGTTGCATCTATTTCGAAGAATTATGAATTCTGATCTTTTTTGCTCCGATGGGTTTGACCGCCAATCACGGAAAGCCTTGTTTTTCGTTGCGGTTATTCGCTTGCATTCTTTGTTAAACCAGGGTTTATTTGAAGCTGGATTTTTGATGCAATTTGGAATATAAAGTTCCATACCGAGTCAAATAGTTTCGGTTACGGCTTTTGCGCACATATTGACATCGGTATCTCTAAAGCACATATCAGCCCATGGCAACGAACCAAAGAAATTACGCAGCTCGTCCCAGTTAGATTTACTATAATTCCAAATCAGACGATGGCGACCCTGGTTCCCTCCTATTGCTGTCGGTAAAGAGAGGATAGCAGATATTAGAGCATGATCCGAATTCCCTAAGGGAGCAGATATTTTTATTTTATAATTATCTGGCTCGGTTGTGAGAAACACATCTAAAGTGCTCCCGTAATTCGATGGATTGTCAGGAATTCGTGTTGGTTCATCAACGAGCTGAGTGAGATTGCAGCAAATGGCGAAGTCTTTAGCTTGTTTCCCTGCATCGTCCGTTCTGTTAGAATATCGTAGCCAGTCCATGTTATGGGCATTGAAGTCACCAAGTATAATAACTTCAGCCGTTGGATGATGAATTTGTATCTAGTCTACCTTTTCGGATAAATGACGAAATAATTTAGATGGTTCGTTATCGTTTGGCGAGCGGTACAGGCAGCAAACGAATTTAGTACAACTTTGTAGGACGACCTTTAGCCATATTAAGTCGAGGTCCGCAGGTTCCATCTCTTCTTTTGTTTCACACGCCAGATCTGTTCGGGCAAACACACATAGTCCCCCCTTATATCGAAAACGAGGAAGTAGTTTGTATCCTGGACAGCGAAGATAAGTATAGTCAGTGTTTGAGTTTATTTGAGTCTCGGTTAAGACTAGGACGTCTGGCTTTTTTCTTGTAGATGCTGGTGCACGCTGCTGACGTTGACATTGTTGAATCGAAGACCTCGAATGTTGCAGAAATCTGTTGCTAGCTTTCTTCTGTTAGTGAATTTGTTTTGTCTATTTTGTCTTTGTGTTCGTTGTTGTCTGTCGTCTTGCAAGTCCTGTTGGTGAATATTTGCATGTTGAACCCCCTGAGATAGTCCCCCCCGGAGATCCGAAGATCTACAAGGATTACTCGAATATGGATTGCGGAATTGGTGCTGGCGACAGACAAAAATCATATTAAGCCTGTCGCCAGATCAAACTACACACTAATATATAACCCCAAAACAAAAGATATTCCTATCATATTTTTTATGGCCAAGTGGCGATCACAGGCATTATACCTCGGTTACTTTGGCAAATGCTATAATGGTACTTATTGTCGCTTGTTGATTAACTATTTTTTTTTCTTACATTTAGAATCCACATTGCTCCGCTTACACTACTAAACCGCACTTTACAGATGTTCTTCTGTTTATGACTTATGCTCATGACCCCACAAACGCTCCTTATGTTATGAGTTTTTAATTCCTCTACTCCTTGTTAACAAATATGTACGCAACCCATTGCATCTCAAAGAATAACATTTGTGTATGTTTTCTAAGAGCGAATAAATAACAAACCACTGCGCAGTCCCATTGTAAACATTCGCGCACATGTGATCCAACTACAAAGCGAACTCTGATTTTAAGTTTAGGAGGGCAGATGTACATGTACAAGCCAGCAGTGTTAAGGCGCCGCGCCGCTGCTAACTTCACAGCCCTCTTACTTGCTCAAACAGCACGCTCTAATTCTGCGGTAAAGAGGTCAGGGGCTGTATGCTACTGCACTTACCACTCTCGTCCTTAGGGACTCGAACTGAATGCTTTTTGATCTGCCTAACAACGAATTGCTGCTGCCTATGATGATGATGATGGAATCACCACCATCATCACCGCCGCCATAAATACCGCACTAGAGTTGTAAATATTTAATGTTCTATCAACTAAACAAATTCTTGTCGGTGGCAATGAGACTAGAGGACTGCTATATGGAGATCATGATCAGGAATTCCTGGCCAACACAAGCGGGGCCAGGGAAAACCTTCTGTACTCTATATTTGATATGAATTATGTTGATGTTTTTTGTTTTTCCACCGGAGCGGGTGAAAGCAAATAAAAAAAAGGAAAATCTCTGGAAAATTAGAAAATCATCATCATCAGCAGCAGTAGCAGCAAGCGAGTCCAGCGAAATGTGTGTGGCATTTGATGGGGAGGCTGTACTGGCTGATATTTAAGGGGGTTGGGGCGCAGCTCTGTTTACACCTATATTGATGTTTTCTCAAACTCAATCAGTTGTTGATGGTTTTTGGGCGGTTTAATTAACCGCCAGTGGATGTATTAATATGAAAGGCTTTCGATCGACTTGGGTGGCCTCCAGTGGAGGGCGGGTCTTTGGTACTCCGGCTCTGATGTAATGATGCGGAGGAAGTGTAAGTATTTGCGGATGGATTTACGCAATTCAAAAACAAAATTACAGCAATTATGGTATTTTTCGGAAACTTAATTTGTGGCCGGATATTTAAATGCTGCGTAAATATTAACGAAAAAAAAAAAAAACAGATTTTGAATGTTTGTTTACAGCTTTTGGGAACATTTGGGAAAATATTTACATGGACGAAATGAAAGTGGATTGGATGAGGCAACCAATGCGGTAGGAATTAGGAAATATAATATATCCATTAATATTATTAAAGAGTCTGAAATGAATGTCCGTTAGTACGCGTTATGATCAAAAAACAAAAGAGATAACATCGCATGGAATTAAAACGGAATCTTATTCAAATAGTCAGCAAACGAAAAGGTTGTTTTAGGTATTCAGTGCTTAAAACAAAGGCATCTACGTGACCTGACCAGATGTTCGTATTTCGACTAAACTAAGAATAAGTTACCTTATATAGATAGCTACCTAGATTACCCTACGCACGTGGCCAAACCTTCAGCAAAAATCAATAATAACTAGAAACTAATCATAATTTTTTAATTTTAGTTTTCATCCAAAAAGTAATAAGAAATTAACATTTTTTGTATACCTAGGATCAGGATGTGCCAAGAATGCCACTTTGTGCTCTCCCGCCCACATTTTGTTCGTAGTCGTTTGAAGTCCTGTTTTAACCAGATTATCCATACTATACCTTCAAGAGTGATATCAAAAGATAGAATGGAGTTCGTACTTCTCAATGTTTTTGGAAAAAATTTAAAATATTCATCCGCAAGGAAATAACATTGTCCTAAATGCACTAAGTCCAAGTGGCCCAACTTGCCCCACCAACGGGGTAAGTTGGGTCAGTGAATGGGGTAAGTTGGACCATGGCCTTAAAAGTGGAAGAACGAGCTCCATAAAGGACAAAAAAAGCCAAAATTTATAATAGTATCTTATTCAAAAAATATCAAATATGTAAATAGAATTCTAAACAAAAAATTCTTTATATATAACAGGTGAACACTTGCATAAGCCCACTTTCGACCAGTATTGTATACTGTATCCCTTACTCGCCAGCTCTATCAGTTTTTCGCTTGTACGAAAGCATTCTAACAAATAATAATAGACATACAGATAACACATGAGCGTTACCGATGGATAATTTGAAAATGTCTCCAAAAAAGGTCGCCCGAGCCCAAAAATGCGTCCCAAACAATAAAAAATTAAAATTTTCATTTTGTATAGGAATATACACCACCAAATAATGGCAAAACTCGAAAACCACCATGAACCATGAACTCAAATTTTGGAAGACTCTTTGTTATGGACTTAAAGGAGTTTCTGTGAAGTTTGGTCAAAATTGGACATACAAAAAATTCTTATAAATTTTATATCTCCCCACAGAATAGATCGAACACAATTTTAAAGAAAATCTTTCGACATCGCATATCTCAAAAACCACGGAGTGGATTGAGCTCACGTATTGAAAAAATTTGACTATTGGCCCGAAGGTGTTTCGGCGAGATTTCATAAAAATTGGATAAAGGGACGTTGCACCTCCCATACTAAAGAATTATGCATTTCAAAAGTTGTATGATTGTTAACATTGATGTGCATTGTCCATAAAAATTGGAATAAGGTGGGATTCGAAATCGGGGAATGAATGGCAGGACCCATAAAAGTAATTTAAAACACTATAGTTTTAGCTTTGGAATTTGATAGTTAAATTGATCTAAATTTTTATAAGTTGATAAATAAAAGACATTGAATTCATTTGAATTATAAGAACGAGTTTCATTTAATCACCAAACGAAACTTAAACTGCGAAGTTGGAAGGTTGATTGGGACTCATAATAAAGAGTTACAAATAAATAAATTTTAGGTGGTACGAACTTCACCGGGTCATTTAGTATGTAATAAAAAGCCCGCCCATATGTATAGAAGCAAATAAGACTTTGCTGGCATTATATTGACGTTTGGAATGGAAAGTGTTGCGCTGTACCTAGGTTATTTTATTCCGTTTGGTACCTACTACAACTATTCAACAAACATGAAGATTTATTAAAGCAGAAAACACACGCAAATGCTTAAGTATACTTCAAAATGTTTGGGTGTTATTTGAGAAATAAATCGAAGCTTTGAAAATGCGTCCCAATGTCGCCTGTATTTGTGAAAGGGGTCCCAAAAACGCTTATTTCGAAATGTGGTCGCCAAGCGTCCCGACAGTAGAAAAGTCGCCATTTGGCGACTTATGTTGCCCATAGGTAACACTGATACACATATATTTATTTATTTAGCGGGGCAAGTTTTTACACCTGGCCCAACATGCCCCACACCTAGTTTGATGAACATATTGTGTCAGAAAAACAAAAAATACTCAAAACTGTCCAATTTCGTATACTGAATACTAAAATATATTAACGTATCTCATGACAAAATCTACCTTAATGTATATTTTGCAACTTATCACCATTAACAAAATAAAAGAAATGCCGCCATTTTTTTTAGTTTTTCATGCTAAAACTAAAAATTTGATGTTCTTCTCCTCCTATACTGATATGATTATTGTGCAAGCTTCATATGTGTATGATCTTGTTCTTTTAGAGCTTACTGTTTCTGAGTAATTCGCGTGGCCCAACTTGCCCCATGGCCCAACTAGCCCCGCCCTACCCTACGCCCAAATTTTCAAAATGTCAAATGTTTCAAAAGTCGCCCAAAAGGGGTTTCAAAGTTTTTTTTTTTTGTTTTTGATTGGGGATGTCACGCCTCTTTGCCCAATCCCGCCCGCATCTTAATAAATGCTTCGTAGATACATGCAATAAAATTTCGATCAAAATTTTGCAACTAAAGCTGCTAACATCAGGTGCCAACAGATTAGCTATTGTTGAATGTGAGGTGCCACGCTTCATAGGCCGAAACCCCTCGTATTCTGCTAGGAACACTGTGTGAACTGGCATGCAACATATAAACATTTTAATCGCTGTATGTGACAGTTAAAGTTGCTTGAATTTATATCATGAAAGTTGAACACCAGATACATCATGTGTGGGGTATTGAACACTTGGTGCGTGGCACCTTTCATATAGAATAAGAGCAGTTAAGTCAAAATAGCGTTACATTCTGGCCTATCATCTGCTTGCATGAGGTAGTAAATAATGCATTTAGCCATAACATTTTTTTTAACATAGCAGTTTCAACGATCCCGAGAGATCATGAGACGAAATATTAAAGGTCTTTAACGTTTTAAATCACTTGAGGGACTCAGGTATAGATTCGTGTGCAATGTATACAGGGGGGACAATCGGCCAGTCATCCCTTCCCTGCGAATCCAAAACACACTACGTTGATGTAGTCCAGACAAACAATTATTATCTGCGTCAACGATAATGAAACATTTCAGCAAAGCAAACAATCCAAAAATAAACAGCATTGAACACCTGATCTACTCAGTTCCCAACTCGTCTGCATATTCTCACCCGGAATTCTATAAAATCGCTGTTTACGAGCAAATGAAAATTATATACGCCGAAAATACCCGTCCACACCCACTTCGCTTCCGCCGAGTTAATCACAATCAATCAATTAACAATCCAACTCAATTAAAACTTCACTTCGGAACGATTAGTATCGTTTAATGGCCCAGAAGAATGCATCTTCAGATGCACATGGTTGTTTACACATCGATTTCGATAAACAAATCCGTTGTACTGGCTGGTGTGTTAAAACAACACCATAGTCCCCATTTCACCCGTATAGTACCAGATACTTGCTATACATCATCTGCCGCGAGATGAATCGTAAAACAAGTGCACCAACAACAGCTAAAGCGTCAGCATCAGCGGCCATTCCACAGTGTGACAGCATCCTGGAGACGAAGAACTGTATGTGTGCGTCTCCGCTTCTATTGTAAATAAAC
Source organism: Cheilosia soror (assembly GCA_949372485.1). Taxonomy (NCBI): domain Eukaryota; kingdom Metazoa; phylum Arthropoda; class Insecta; order Diptera; family Syrphidae; genus Cheilosia; species Cheilosia soror. The sequence goes on along the minus strand of OX443562.1, from coordinate 112,428,268 downwards.
ACAGAGTACAAGATTGTAACCCGAAGCCGGTTCATGAATCCCAAATGAGTGGCAGTCCGCTCTCGCATAAGAGTGTGTGCTGCAGTTGAAAGATCCTTCGTCGCCAAGTGATTCTACTTGGGCTTGGTGTATAGCCACTGCTGCCGGCTCTGTAAAGATTCAAATAAACAATGGCGCTGATGATGACTGCGACCGAGGAAAAGGAAGTGATGCCTCCAGGGTAATAATAATTGTCGTGTAGTGCGCCACCATAACCACCGCACATTTTTCGCCTACGCATAGTTTGCTTAAATTATTCGTAAGAGCGAACGATTTCCAAATTAATGGAGACCAAGTTGTGTACCGTTAGTTTGGGATATTCTAAAACTGCTGATATGTGTGCTATTTTTTACGATCAATCAATTTAATCGACGTTCAGGGTGTTGTTCGTGGGATGGATAGGATATGGTGTTTAATTGCTCTGCGTATAGCGTAGACGTGTTATTACGGATATTTTGCTAAGTTATTTGCGATTGCTGCTATAATTAAAATAAAATCCATTTGAAATAATAAACGATGGCATAAAATGCATATAAACAAGTGTGGTTAATATTCCTATAAGAATGTTTTAAGAATACGATAGCAACCTCACTTGCGATAATTATGAAAATGACATAGAGGGTTTTGGTTTTATTTGGAGTGCAATTTTTTAAAAAAGATCACCCTATACCTAGGCCTTATTTAGATCTTGCACCTTGCAGACAATTTTATGTTGAAAAGTTCTTATGTAGTTCTGTTATTTCTTTTATTGCCGTGATTGCCCTGACATTTCGAAGAAGAACCCAAGAAGACACTTTGATGCTTAGGTGATTAGATGTTCAGCATTATCTACGACATCAACGTTCACAGTCTGAAAGACTACCTAAAACCAAAAGCAATAAAGTCACAGATTAAGTGCTCCGTGATGTCAATGCCTTCTTCATAAGAATCGAAGGTACTACTATAGGTAGTACATACTTCTGAGGGACATTTGTTGTACAAAACATTCTCATCAATGTTCAGAATGTGAGAGATCTTTTTTTGAGAAGCAGCACATTGAAGAATCTTCCCTATTCTTCCTTCCACCCGTGCTGTGCATTAAAGCACTATAAGGGAACTAGAAACTTATAAAAAATAGAACATTGTAGATATGTTTTTATGTGAATCCTCATCTTTTAGATTTTATAACCTCTCAGTGCAGATGAGTCTCATATCCCCAGCAGTCAAGATATCTATTTGTGCTTTCGGGAGCTCGTTAGATGCCTTCTTTGCCTTCTTAGTTATATTGGAACAAGTGATTCTACGTCTATATAATGTTGTATGTACAGGCATGGTGGATAAAATCGTTCACTACTTCGAAGGGTCTGTCGTAACGTGTATCTATAAGTATTATTAGTTTTGTCCTCATTTACATGCATCTTCATCACTTGCATTTATTCCAATATGTAGGTACTTGCAAAAGCTCAACTGACAGCTCTCCACGTTTTCCACATGATGCCAATATCGTTGCAAAATATCGCACCTTTTCAACAGCGCATACGACTGTGTTAAACATTAAACACCGGAGTATTATTAACATTCCTGATGTACCAAGGGAGCCTTACAAGCTTCAAAAAATGTGTAGAGCCTACATCGGTGCTCGTGCAAGACCGAGTTTTATTTTGTGATGTTTGGCTACCTCATTCAAAAGATATACGCTTTAAGGCGCTAGTACACGGTAGGTATAGCACGCCACATATTTATATACATATGTAGCACTGACGTCATTTTTACGTCAGCGAATGGCCCCAATGGGTACATGCCGTGTACAAGCTCTCTTTGTGCACTCTCTGTTGAAGTCAGAGCCACATATATATGTGGCGTGCTACATACCGTGCACTTAGCACCTTTAGTCTTTGATGCCCTTGATTTGACGGTATCTATTTCTTTTTTTTTTGTAGAGAGAACTACTGGTAAATGCCGTGGCCACCAATGATCTACATACATTTGTATAGGACATGTATAAACAAAAACTCAAAAACCCAAACCTACTGACTATCAGTAGGTATCATTTGGGTAGTCAAGTCAGTAAGTATCATTTGGATAGGTATCGCATTATCCAGGGCTCGGAGGTGTCGAATAGAAGATGCCTCATGTAGAAGCTTTCCAATTTGTTTACTCCCTATGCTAGTCAAACACTGTTCACCTAACTGTAACTAAGAACCATAGCTTGGTGGCCGTAGTGTTCACTGTAGGAACACTGTTTGAATGGGCAGAGTTCCCCGACGTGCAATTGGTCATAATTATTATTTACATTTCTTACTATGACGTGTTAAGTGCGCCGAAGATCAATTTGTACCTAACTGGAAACTTGACAAAATGTCAAGTTGATTACTTGATTTTTTTTCCGTATCCAAGTGCACGAAATAAAAGATATAATAAGTCATGAGCATTAAAAAAAGAATTCATATAAAAGTCTCCCCATCTTTGCGCTACATACTTATCATGTGAATATTCATGATATTCATCAGCGCACTCAAATTCAAATAAAACTACTTACATTTGTATAATGATACAAAACAAAGCGCTCATTTATGACAACCCCACCACCAGTTATTTGTTCCCACTATAGATTTACATACGTTTAGTGTTTGCCCTTCAAATGTCTCCTCTAGCTACTAGCAATTGAAAAAGGATCAGATAATACCCTGTATCAATTAACACTCCTAAAAATCACTAATTATCCCCACAAATACAGAAAATATAGAAAAAAAAAAAACAACAACAACTTGGACCTCTTGACTTGACTCTTGGAACCACTGAGATGTATCCACTCGACTAGGCTAAAAGATATTCGACCTTTCACCAGGCCAAAGTATATCTACTCGTACACTTTTTAAAACAAAATAACAGAAATCCACCCAAAAAATTCTATAAAACAATTCTGATTATGGAGTACTTGAGAATTGTTGAAATGGAATTCTCATTCTGGCACTGTATCTGTATCGGCTGCTTCTAGTGGAAGAGATAGAAAAATGATTCTACATTTAACCTGTCAGTCATTTGTGACGTAAACAAAGAATTTTATTCCTTGTCGAAATAACAAAAGTACCTAGCTCCTTGCGAGTGCGAAATTTTTAAAATGAAATACAGTAAATGCTTAGAAATGTAGGGTGCAATTGCAAATGTTTGGCCTTTCGTGGTATGTTTATCGTTTATGACGTTTGGAGTTTTCATTTAAATTGACAAAAAAATGTTTTTTAACACAATATCATGATAAACTATGTGTTATACCTAAACGGTATAAAATGAGATTTAACGGAGCTTTTCAACCACGAAAACAAAGAAATATTGCTATGTACATACATGAGAAAGTGAGGATTTAAACGTAAGGGGCAAGTTGTATCAGCTCTTATACAAAAAACATATTGACGCAAAGTCGCGCAAAAGATAAAAAATGTTTTCAAGTGTAACACAAACCGATCTGCAGACTTTGGAACGTTAGTGAATAAGTTATATGGCAGTACCTTGTTGTATCGAGAGGTTTGTAATTTTTTAGCAGAATTTTCTCTCGAATGGTAGAAGGTGGCATATTATAAAGGTTGTTGAAGACTGAAATATGGGTTATCAGAACCAGCAGTGGTAAAAAATGATTTTGTCGATTCTTAGGCACACGTCATGTGCCCTGACCAATACACTGATCGACTGGTTGTTTCATGCAGTCAAAATTACATTAGACCACAGAAGATATGTCAAACCATCAAATGAGTGGGAATGTTGTTCCGTAAGCTGGTATTCAATATTATATTGCAACGAATAAGTTGTTATTATTATTATTACTACATTAAGTTGAAAAAACAGAACTAAACAATTATTTTTTGACAACTTACACTGACATAAATGGTATATAACTAGCCCCATAGCTGGGGTATCTTGTAGCATCGGTGATGCCAAGTCTTGACATCTAGCAGCAGAGATTTTTAAGCGTTTCTCGTAGATCTTTCGTTTGAAAATGCAATTGAGGTCATTAGCACTTCCATATAATTAGGCTGAAAATTTGAAACACCATTTTTATGTGTCTTCGTTGACCATAAAACCGTCCTTAAGATTTTGTATTAACGAATCTATGCAAGGAATCAGTTTGTTTTGTGTTTTAACTTAAAAAATGAAAACCGCGAGAACGACAATAAACAAAACACCTCGTAGCAACAACAACGCATAGAGGTTGGTCTTCTCCTCCGTTCTAATCAACAGTTGGCGGGCTTGTACTCGTCGCTCAATTAGCGCAAGTGGTAGTCACTTGCTCAATTGAGAAAATCGAAGTGCAGGTTCACTTCCTAACAGGGGAAAAACAGAAATGTCTTCCCAAGTAGATATATACGGAGAATTGACTGTCAAAATTCAAAAACCAGAGGTAAGGGAGACTAAGATACCCATCTCGCAATCCTTTTGCCGCTGGTCCCCTCATTTTTTGCCAGGAATTTAGTTTGACAGAAGTCGGTTGTCATAAATGTCAAAATTTGCAAAACAAATTGTGATTTGCTGTGGAAAAGTCCAAAAAGGAAGTTTTAGCATGTTTCAAGAGCTAAAATTAATAAATAAAAACATGCTCTTGATAATCGCTCACAGTGTTCGCTTATTGTTTTGGAATATGTCCCAAGGCAAGCACAGTTTTCCTCGGTTTTGTATCGCCCGGCTCGTCATTGGCACACCATGCCCAAATAGTGGCAAATATTCTGTGCTAATTCATTATTGTGTAGCTTTGAGACATGAAACTGGATATTTTTCGTACCCATGGCCATATCGTTCTCAATAGCATTGATACAGAAACGTACTGTCGAAAGAACGAACTGATGATGCCGTACACAAAGCACAAAGCAGCTATATCAAGTCGAGTTACATAACTGTTAACGTAAGATGCAAGAGATGGAAGTGCCTGAATTTGTGCAACATCTTGACAAATATCTTGCCAAAGAAGATGAACGATTGCTCTATTATCTACTTATATTCCAGGACGAAGTGAGTAGTCTTTACTTTACCAATGTATGTCACTACTTCATTTATATTTTTTTATTAGGTTACCATTAATTTACACGGTAGAAGAAGAAATACTTGCTTGACCAGACAGAGATTTTACAAAAAAAAATCACTATCATGTCACTTAGTCACGACATAAATATCGATCTGGACACAATAAACATATTAAACTACTTACTTTTATTGGACATGCATCCAAACAGAGGCCGGCCCCATCATTCGCCAGGACTTAAAGGCCGTGGAATCGGTTTATTTTATAGAAATATACGCAAAACAACTCTGTTCAAAAACAAGTTGATCATGTAAATATTTTCGTAAACTTAAAAAATTTACCAAATTTTTTCTACAATTTATTTTGTTAGGGGCCAACTATCTCCTTATCGCGCACACTTTCGTAGGCGATCAAATTATTGGACAAATACCGCACCGTACGAGAGAAATGAAAAGCTGGGCAAGTCAGTGGGATATCAAATAAGATTACAAGGGTTAGAAAATAACATTCCAAGAAAAGTGTATGGTACCTACAAAACTCGTTCGTCTTTCACAGAGTGAGCCTTCGGCCATATTGTATTGTACAACGGATACAGATCCTCTGCTCTATGGACTAACGCATATCATTCTCGACGAGATACATGAAAGAAGTGTTGAAACGGATTTGTTAATGGGCCTTCTAAAAGTATATCACCGGGAGAATCTTCTATTGCACAAAGATTCCACTGCCCGCAAAGCTATCATTCATGGCGACGAGTTATCAGGCAGACAAGTTAAACGATTCAGAAGATGATGGAAAGAGCACGAAGGTAGCAGTAGTAGTGGCGGTGCAATTATTCTTAAAATAAATCAATATTCACCTAAAATGTAGCCGTAACGAACTATTTTCAAATTTAACGGCTAAAATGTATGAACGCTGCCAGAAACTTTGCCCACAATAATATTAGGTGCGAATGTGTTAGTGCGAGAGGAGCTTTGACGTTACATGACATTTGTCAATACGAATTTCTATGGAACAATACTAGCGCACTTAAAATTATTGAGAGCGTAAAATTGCAGCTTGTAGGCAAATAACTGTAAATAGGTCGAAGATTGGTATCTCAGTCTCTCTTACCTCTGTCAAAAACTATTCAAACAATCATTTAAAAGGAGTCTGATGATGAATTAGTGGTGTAGTTCGAAATATCTACCATTCCTACCAAAGTGACTGTGTCTACGAGTTATTGTTAATGTAATTCTCTCAAAACAATAATTCAGCGACTGAAATTCGACATAATTTCCCAACAGAAATTGTCACGGTCAATCCCAAACAAGCGAAAATCGTTGTTACTCCTCGCTTCCCCACTCGCAATTGTATGGAATGTGCCACATCTCGCTAACCAATTTTGAAAAACTTTTTTTGACGTTTGGCAATTTTGGAAGTTGGCGGACATCATCACCCAACACACCCTACAACAGATAACTAAGACAACATACACGTTTGTTTAATTCCCTTCACAATCTTTAAGCATAATAATAATGTGTTCATCTAGCGTGCAAATTTTCTGATTTGATTAGCTTATGTCAGCTGCCATGCACCATCGATCAGCGTATCCACAGAATTTTAAGTAAAACAATCAATGGCTGCAACAGCAACAAACCAATGACCAATTGAAAATAATCATCAAACGCCTTCGGATAACAATTCACCAGAGCAACTCATCGTCGGATCATCACCCATCCATCAGCTCGGTGCAATGCAACGAGCCTCGGAGTGGTAAGAAAATCAAACGTTCGCGGGATTAAGCAAATAAACAGATCTGCAACATGTGTCTAAGCGAATGTTGCAGAAATTTCAAATCCCAAAAAATAAAAACACATCTTCCCCGTCGGCTAAATATTTGGATGTCTTGCTTAGAGGAGCCAGAACAAAATAAAAGAGAAACCGTCATACCGAGGCATTCGGTTTTGAATCCACCTGCAAATATGTCTTCCTCGCTAACACGAAATAAAACAAAAATAGCATTTTTTTTTTTGAGTGCTAATTGTGAAATGTAAACAACAGTTTTAATGTTAGTAAATTGTTTTCTAAACTTACACGTTCATAGTTCATTCATGAAACATGAACTGTTCCAGACTCCAGAGTGTGTTTGGGGCTTTGTTGTTATTTCTTTACTTTCAAGGAACAACAATTGAGTCAACTGTTGTTTTTAGTTGATGATGTGGTACCTATAGTCAGACACAAAATGTATCTCAAGGTTTTTAGCCATAAAAATGTTAAGTATTGATAAACAAACAAGAAATAAACATTCTTAATGGACTCCCCTTATACTTAGCGTAAGTTAAACGTTTTTGTTTAGTGTCAAGCGGGTGAGTAATATAAACACTGAAGCTTTTCATCCCCAGCTATATTATAAAATATAAGAGGTCAAACACAGAAAGTTTACACAAACGATGTGAGCATGAGCACCTAATGCAATTCGGAAGAGTCTTGTTTTTATACCTATTATATGAGATTTTGCTTTTGAATATTTTCTTTTATTCGATAAGATTGCAAAATCATTCCAAGGCAATGACGTCGCAGACATCATTGTGGGTCCAAAACCAGATAAATAATGAAAAGGACTCGCATCTCACTTCTTCAAATTATTTCCAATGTTTTTGAGAGGATATACCTGTAGGCTACGATTACACATGTCATTCGGTGACATGCTAGCGTCACTATGACGTCCGAATTTGTCCTAAAGTAGTCATTCTGATATGTGCTCTGTGTCAAGTCACGTAACACGATTCAACCGACTTAAATGTCACTGCCAAATGACGGATTCTATTGACTGGGTGATTGTCCTGTCAATGCGGTTGGGACTGAATGACCGATTTTTCTGCTACAATGTCGTTGATTGAGAACGCTCTTCCGATACACCAAAAGAGCATTAAGGTAGAATCGTGTCAATTTTATCACCGTGTCATGCTGTATAGTCATGCGTCGGTCAATCGCCTCTGGATGTCATTCAGCTCTCTCACAGTATTACAAAACGAGTAAATCATGGATTTGGGACTGTCAATCGTAGTAGAAAAGCCAACGAATGACACGTAAATGGCAACCTGATAAGTAAATTTTGTGACGTTAGCATGTCAATAATTGCTTCGTTTCGTGACATAATGTAGATAATCGTAGCTTTATACCTGAACAAAAGTTCGGCGCATTGGATCAATTGAGAAACTTCTTGAAGAAAATAACATTTATACGTTTCGCATAAATGTGAGAGTTAATAGTAATGCCATAAACATAATTCACAAAACGGAGGCCTAATTAAATGTCAAAGAAATGTTGAATTGTTGAATGTCAAATGTCACCACGAGTTTTCAAAACCTTAGCAATGAGCTCATAATTTTTTTTTAACGCACCAAATTCCCGTCAATCAAGCTCAAATTATACACCGCAGCTTTAAATATTTTCTCGTCTAATGGCGAGATAAATAAAATACACCAATTTTCCATCCCGCACTCCTCCATATTCCTTCATAAATGCTATTCAGGACTTTGCGTTCTTTTTTTTCGTCCTCAAATTGACGGCCATTCAGTAAGGAGACACTCGGAGTAGTAGCACGAAAAGGAAAGAAGCCAATTACAGATTCTTCCTCAAAATTCTCCTCTATCTTGCCGCTAACCAACTAAAAGGATAATCGCCACAATGATGTTGATGTAGCTTCTTCTATACAAAACCGGGAGAAAATGATTGGAAAAAAAAATCGAAAAAAATTCTATTTCTAAGAAGGCCAATCAAGGACGTGCAAGAATTTTCCGAGCAAAAAAAAAACTCATCCTTCCTCCACGACCACATAATTTTCTTCCTTTTCAATGAGAGAAAGACGTGTCAGAATCTACTGGTGCTGGTTGTTGGTGAATCCTTAAGACGAGGTAAGATGAAGAAAATTGCACATCTTAAACGAATCACTGGGCGGGAAGGACTTTTGTGTAATGCGAATTTAAAAAAGAGAAGAAAAAAAAAAACCTGAAAGGACGAGAGGGTGACTTCTTTTTAGCCCGATTCCTTTTACTTCTTCGTCACATCGTCAATTTTTGTGTCAGTGAAAAAAAGGTATAATTTAGAGCTTAGGAAAAATCGAGAATAAAAGGAGAGGATAATTTTAAAAAGTGAAAGAGCAGACTAACGAGCTGGACGATTAGAGAGGTGGCAATTATGATTAAGCTCTGCTACATTAAATTGCAGGGCAATCGCGTGACGAACTTAAGAAAGGGAAACTAAGTCAATGGAAGTCATTAAGAATATGCTCTATCCCCCTCATTTAATCGGCGAATGAAATCAATTGAAGGATGTTGTTTTATGTATATATACACTGTTCATAATATGTGGGCTCTGGTATTTACTGCGTGTGACATAAATATGTCATCAAATCAAAAATAAAGCACGAGAGCCTACATTTATATCACCAAAAGCTCAGAATACGGATCTGGTTGAAGACCTTACTTACCTATAGTCAACAGTCCATAAAGAGCACTAAAAAGTCTATCCGAAATCCTCCGAAAATCAAGCAAAGACCGCCCACAAATCTCTCTAAAAATGGCCCGAAAGTATGTCCTTAGAACGCTTCAAACGTCACAAAAAACTGCGTTGTTTTTTTTTACATTTTTTGTAATGTTTTCAAGGGCATTGGGGCGTTTTTTTTTTGGCGTTTTTTTCAAAAAACGCTTTAGAAGCCAAGCCTAGTTTTCACATTCCTGCAGAATAATAACGGAGAACTGGTCCATTATAAGGGCTCGCCCTTTAAAGGCTCCATTATGTAACTTCTTCCACTTAAGAAAATTGTGCAAAACTCACAAACCGACACTAATGTACCTATACAATTTTTCAAAAATCCTTGGCAGAATTCAGCCAGCTATAACTGGCGAAAATATTGGGAACGAGGGCCAACAAAAGGCGGATAAAGATATCCTTAGTCATTGTGAAAACAAAATTCTTCAAATTATTTTTATTTGCGTTTACTGGATTTGGAAAACGAATGAGAACAGCGCTATGAGCTTTCCATATCGTTTGTTAGTATTATGATCTCCGATTTGTAGTTAAGTGAGCTAAGGTCGCAGGTTTGTTCACTGTTTCTATTAAAAGTCTGCCTTTTATTTTTTGGGAAAGTGCTTATTGATAATGTTGCTTAAACCTTTGCTCACATCTTCTGCATATCTATTTTGTAGCCAACCCCCAAATCTTACACTCACAGTTTACCAGTTGAAAGCTTACGTCACATGAACATTCCCATTCCAATACCTCTATGATTCCACTTGCGAAAACGACAACGACGGCCTAATCATCTCCACTTCAAGTGTGTTCATGCGAATAACATTTATGCACTTCAAAATAAAATTCAAAACTCCTTGCTGGTTGACGAATAGTCATTCTTATTTATGATGAATGTACAAACTGTGTGCAGAACAAGGTGTCAAAACACCAACCACCCCTATATGACAGACGGCATATACACCGGGATTGTTCACCGAATTGACATCACCATAAGTACGATATTACACTAAGGGTTGTTTCTCTTCCTGGTCGTGCTTAAACTTTTGCCCGATTTTATGCAAAAGGATTTATTTCCGTTTCGTTGACCGCAAATTAACCGCCCATGCACGTCCATACCAACTTGTTTAGGGTAATTTTTTGTCCACAGTGTGAAAGCGAATCTTCAAGAAGATGTTTCCGCATCCCTAATTCGTTGACCAGCTTTTTTTGCTGACTTTTTCATTGTGACAAGGACTTTTCGAACAATGTACATGAAATAAAGGAACAATATGCCAATTAATGGGAAATTAAGGATAATCTTCTGAGGGATTTAATGATGCTATGTATAGTTAAGTTCCCCCTCGATGCAGACTCCTGTTGAGCTCTTCACTGAAACATACGTCTGTCATGTGTTGCAGGACGTGCAAGAAAGTGCACCTAGCTAGCACCTCACATGTCGTTACAAGGAAACATTTGAAGGACTCATAAAATTATCCTCATCCAACTACATAGTAGGTGTTTTGGCAATTAAACTTCTAGGGCTATCAATGTGAAGAATATCCACCAGGCACATGTCATAAGCGCAACCATTTACCACCCCTTCCACAGATCACATAGCCTAAGGTCTGTTGCACACATGTTCTCCTATACTCGACCGACATTATTATTTTAGTAACTCACTTTGTTCTTTCGATTTTGGTCGGTCTTTGGTTGATGTCAGGTCTTCAAGTTCACTTAAAGTAAATGCCTCGTTTGTTGTTGTTTCGGATTCACGGGAGTGGCTGGCACGCACGATACTGAAAACTGAACTCCCTGTTAAGTTGTTTTGATAACAGTTTATGCGTGAACGTTGATCCGTCAATTAGGTGCATCAAATCCTTTTCTAGGAACTCTACCACCGACACCCGACGTCAACCTCCAAAATTGGAGGCCTAAGAGTTCATCTATACTTTTAACGACTGCCTTCGCGCATCGTAACGTAAACACACGCAACCATTTCGAAAGTAGGCGGGCTTGGATGGGATTAATTATTTCGGAATTTGAGTTTTAATAGAATCGAATTCGATTACCTTGCGTCGTTGTCGGTCGTGGCTAGTGGCATACGAGTACGCTGTAGATACGTGGTGGGTGGTACAAACTTGTTGTTGATGCTGATGTTTGTTTTCTGGTTACCAAATGGGAATTGTTTGGAAGAATGATGCTGATGATGCTCATCAATGGGAAATAGAAATACTGGGCGAGTTTTTAATGGATTACGAGAAATTGTTAATCGACTGATGATTACCATTAGGAAATCGGCGAATTTTCGTAAAGAGGCGTATTTAGGTGTGCAATCTAAATTTAGGTGCGATTGTTATGATTTTCTTATATATCTGTAGATGAAATAGGTGTCAAAGTGTTGGGCATTTACAGAGGTATTCGAAAAGAAATGTGAATCTCCTATCTTGGAATATCAACATCATAAGACACTTTTAGTGTTATGTTAGTATAACCTGCTGTATAAAACTTTGGCATATTGATCATATGCATTTCTTTGACCATATTAGTGCCTACAAAACTATACAGATTCGATTTTTTTCCGCAATACTTTTACTTTGATCGAAAATACAAAATACATCTTAAGATTTTTTTCCACTGCGCAACCTCTCGCGAACGTCTGACAAACATCCGAGAGTTTTACTGTCCTGAAAAAGATTCTCAATTCAGCCGTTCGGCCTCGGCACAAAATTGTAGGTCCCTTCCGTATCCTAACAATAAAAACTTATACAAACGAATGGTTGTGAAAAGCGAGGCCTATGGTGTCTAATTATTTTTTTTTTACTTTTACTTCCTGTATCTTGCGACAGCATTCAAAAGAGGACTTTCAGAAAACTGGCAACGAAAATGATGACAATTTGCAGATATGTGCATAGTTTTCTTGAGAATCACATGCATGCAAAACAGATGTTGGCCTGAATCGTTCAAGGCCAAGGCCAACAGGTGTACCTATGAAGCACTATAATAGCATACCTTGTCTTCATAGGTAAGTTCTACGAGGTTTACAGAGAAACCGGGGCAGCTATAAAACCACAGATATGTCAGCAACAATATCAACATTGATAAATCCAGCAATGTCACGAATTTCTTAACGAGATACTGCGTAGATATTCAGTTATCCTGTTGCTGAATACTGGGTTAAATAAGGTAGCCTATAAAAGGGTGTGTGATCGAATAACTCATCACTCAAAAACTTAAAAGGACCATGGTGAACCATCTTTTAGAAAAGACGTAGAAAAATAGTACAAGCCAAATCCAATCCAGATACTGGAAACCATGGAAGATTCGATATCTCAAAGCCTGTATTAACTCTGCGAAAAATTAGGAACAGGGAGGGTACGTATACATAGATAGTTCTTGCAAAGCGAGGCAGAAGTAAATCAGATTTTGTATTGACTGATGCCACTCCACCTCTTCCTGGTCTCCGCAAATCGTTGGACTATATTCTACAGTTATAGGGAGAATTACTCTAATGGCGCAGTGTCCTGTGACAATTCCATGTATAATGCCGATAGACGATCTCATTTAGTGTCTGAATGCTCTTTGCTTTATTTTTGTCTAATCTCGGCCATAAACGTATATGAGTGGTAGCACAGTAGATCTTTCTCTATATTGCCCCCAATCAGCATTTCAGCTTCGATAAGCTTCAATAGAGGATTACTTTTAGTTTCCACAAGAATGCTATAAAACTTCGTTAAGGTCCGAATAGTGAACACTTATTGAAAGTATTTTATCTATAAAGCCTCTAAAAAGATTTCTATTCGGACTGTAATAGCTCAATAATCGAAGCTTTTAAAAAGTTTCGGACATTGTTTCCAATAAGACGTTTGTAACAACACAAAATTCTTCATTTTATTTTGTGTACTTGTGTAAAACATGAAAAGAGGTAACAAATCTACGGGTCAATTGGGATATACAATTTTATAATGCTGGCGGACCCCATTCTTGCCAACGCATCCGACTTTTAATACCTTCTACATTGTCATATGCATCAGGAACATAAATTTGACCGAATCCTGCCTAATGATGATCAGTGCTTCACGACGTTTCCTAACCGCCTCTGAATTATAGTATGTGTTAGATTTAATCGATTTTGGGTCTGCCTCATTGGTCAGCGAAAATAGGTATAAAAAGAAGCAAGTCTTTCAGTCTTTCAACTTTTTCGATTGCCAAGATTTCAGCTTGGAATATTTTAATATTTTATTTTTTAAATATAACTTGAATTCTAGAGCAACGTCGACATATTTTTCGTCGACCGATAGGTACTGTGGTGGCGTCTAGCTTTAATATTGTGAAGTCAGATATCTTTTTCTTCGTAGTGAACATAACGGATTAAGGACCAAGAGATATCACGGGTAACTAAAAATATGACGAACTAGCCAAACAAGGTAGCAGCGGCTAATTGATATAGTTAAGAATTCATCTGCTCCACTATTCAATAAATACTTTCTCTATAACGAGGCTTTAAGATCCAATCAATATGAAAGATTGATGGAAAAATTGTATAATGTAGTACCTACCTGCACAAAATTCCGACACAAATTTGACAGAAACTTGATGCTGATGAAGAAAAGCGACAGTTTTTTTTATTGATTGGAATGCAATGAGCTTCATGGAATCGATAACAAGCCATTATCTGATAGGACCATGTCCGTAGAAGGAAAGCACTTTACAATGATTTCACAACATCTCCTTGTGACGAAGAGGAAGAAGAAACGCTCGTTCAACTCCTTTGTAGTACCTGTTCAACTCTTGCCACTTTGCGCAAGGATACCTTGGTGGATAAATTCTTTGAAGACATGAATAACTTCTCTCATGAACACTAACGTTTTAGCTGTTTGAACTAACGTATAATACTACTTCATCCACCTGCTGTTGGCGCCATTTAAAGTCTCATTGTGGATCTAGCCACACTCAAATGGCTTTTAAATTATTTCGAATATCAGATTTTTAAATCCAAATCACACAATGTGTGGTATGCATAAAAAAAAGAATTTACTTCAAGTAAACGGTTTAAGTAAATACTGAAAGGCAGAAGTGGAAGTAGTAGTAGAAGTTGAAGTAGAAGCTCCGATTTTCAGTATTTACTTCGTTTCGTTTGCTTAAGAAAAAAAGTTTTTACTTGATTGCAAATACTAAGTAAATACTGAGTTCATTCAAGTAAATAGGTACTTAAAATTCGTCGGATATTATAGTATTCTTTTTTTTTTGTAGTAGATACTATGCAATTTTCAAGTTGGTCGATAGAAACTTAAAAAATGTCCAGTATTTACTGCAGAAAAACAAGCACATACTAGTTTTTATCATTCATTCATTCATTTTCAATGGTCCGCTTGTCCATTAAGTGGGTCGCGGGGTAGGTTGCTCAAGTGGACCCTCCATAGCTCTCGATCCTCCGCCATCGACTCCAAATCATCAAGGGCAATCCCCATACGGGTAGAGGAGAGATTATGAATTTGATCTAACCATCTCATCCTGGGTCTACGCCTGCCCGATGGTACGGATTCCATAGCACGTCGTGGGATCCTGGTCGGGGACATACGTTTAATATGACCAAACCACCGAAGCATTGACCGCTCCGTCCGGAGAAGTAGCTGCTCGACATTGAGTTCCTCACGTATTCTAGTATTTCTAATGCGATCTCTACGGGTCACACTAGCAATACAACGGAGAAATCTCATTTCGGCAGCTTGTATTCGCGAGATCATTCTTTCGGTCATTACCCAAACCTCATGACCATAGGTAAGAGTTGGAACAAACACCGAATTAAAGACTGACAACTTAGCTTTGACACCAAGTTCAGTCCTCCTGAGAACAGATTTGTTCACATTTACTTTCATCTCAGTTTCAACACAAACGGCTAAAAACCGATCGAGAGCGCGCTGAAGATCAGTCTGAGAGGACCCAAGGATGCTTTTTATGCTTTCCAAAAAAGTATTTACTACAAAAATGCATGCGAAAAAAGTAATTTCTTTTACTTGAAGTCAATAATGCACCTAATCTTAATCCATTTTATGCATAGCAAAATTAGTATTTACTTAGAAAATCCCCAGTAAAAGCATTTACTGTCTTTTATGTATACCACCTAATATCTAATGTATTCCATACTATGTCAGATACGAGATACTTTTTGACTTCATCATCGGTATCGCAAATTTTACGACTATAATTAAGAGCGATATATGTTGTAGGGTAATGTTCATGGCTTATTTCTGTTGTACTGCTCAGTCAGAAAAATTAATACGTAAAATCAGGAAACAGTAGACGAACTGGCAAATTGCGTCAGTTAGTAATATGCACAACTGCACAAGAGAAGCAGAAAGCATTAGAAAGGATAGAATGCCAGGAATATTTTTGCTGACAGAAACAGAAATCCATATGAAACACATTTTTTGATGAATGGAAATGGAACAGTAAGAAATTTCGGTGGAACGATTGTGTCCCATTCTAATAAAAAATAAAGGATTTTCTAATTGAGTCGAAACTGGGTAGGTGTCCTTCTCTCCATATTCACTGTCGCTTCTTATAAGAAACATATGACATTCAAATCGAACTATGTGCTCGATTGTTCTGTGTAAATAAAGTTCAATGGCTTTTATTTTAAACGATTTTATAGCAATATTTAGCTAGATATATAAAATGTCTTATTTTCAGTACGTACTACATAAGGTACGAAAAAGATTTTCAGCGAATATTGTTGTTTCCTACCATATTCGATTTCGTAGCCCCAAACGAACCAAACTCGCTCAAGTTTATTTAAATAGTGTCGTAGAACTTTGACCTGATTTCGGCGAATTTCCAAATTATTATCGACAGCTATTCAGAATGTAGCACTAGCCACCAAATATACTTATAAACTTAAATATTTTCATTGCAAATTCCTAACAGTACGTCTGCCGCCGGAAACACGCTGAGTATACTAAAACAAATAACGCAACAGTCTGAACGGTGTGTGCCCAATATTTCCAATTCGCAACTAGGTATGACTAGGACACCCTTCGACGAACTGTCAAACGGAGAAAAACAAATCTTTTAAAATGTTTTTCAAATGTCAAATTCACATGTGTGAAAACAGTTAAATACCACAGCACGGACTATAGTGTTTTAAAGAATTTGGCCCAAACTTTGAGTGCTGTTCTTAAAAACGGCGAAAGTGAGTGATTGCTTTTAAAATAAAAATTTCAAATAAGCGCGATCGATATGAACATCGAGTAAACAGACATATAGCCGCGCAGAGGGAGGTTTATGAGTTTTCCAAAAATGAAATGGTCTACTTTATATGGAACAGTGCAATGCACCGCCTCATGATGCACTTGTTGCACCAAAGAGTTGACCTGCTTTGTGTATGCCGACATCACTGATTTAATGGAGTAGTTATCCGTAGCTGGGGTATTTATTTATTTATAATGAAGAAGGTTTCTTTTATTAAATTTTGTTCATCTTGGGAATGGACATAACATCAATGTCAGGAGTTATTAAAGGATGTACTCTTGACTTCGCTGAAAAGTATTAAATTTCTCGACAAAGTGTTTATGTGAACTGAGTTAGGGGTAAGTTAAGATAAATAATGTCGTAGTGGTGTAAGAGTATCCGTATAGATTCTACCTTGGAAGCATATATATATTTTATTTTAACTATAGGTATGGAAACAATTAAAAGTGATGAAGGGTTACACTAGTTCCCTAGTGACAATGACAACGAAATAGTTTAACAGTATGTGTTACTACTTGTAAAGACGATTTTTATTTTCAAGAATATTTTATAGGAAGTGCGATAGGTGTGCGACGCGATTTTACTTTATTTCGATACCATCATTCGAATCCTCCGTTAGTCTATTTTTATACCCAGTAATGTTCAATCTTATGGGATTATAAGGATGTATGAAGGAAGATAAAACTAAATTATGCCCTTTTTTGTTGGTACCTTGCTTCCATCTGAAGTGCTTATTTTCTGGACACATCTCCAAATGTCCATGCGTTGTTTGTTTATGTCCAAGAAAGACAAAATCAGTGATGAAACATGTAATGGGTCTCAGTGATGTCTGGGCTTAACTTTTAAATTGAAATGGTATGCCTTTTTAGCATCGCTGCCTGCCGCTGTGTGTCCAATTCAAATATATGTGCATATCTTTTTCACAAAAAATATCTCATTAAAAGTAGGTATGTGTAGGCATGGCATGTAGGTCTAGGTAAGTGAGGATGCTTTCTAATCCTATTAGAATGTTGGAATATTCCCTCACTCACTAATGCAAATGGACACTGAGGCAAAATTTTGCGCACGTAGCTACTGCCCAGGTCACATTTTACTAACAAAATTTCACCAAGCATAGTGGCGCAGTGGAAGCGTGCTGGGCCCATAACCCAGAGGTCCGTAGATCGAAACTACGCTCTGCTAAACACTTTTTTTTTTGTTTCTGTCTTTCGTTTTTATTGTTAACATCGACACAGCATTTATGGGACATTGATTGCAAACTTATGAATATTTTGTAATTTGTAGGTATCTAAGTATTTATGAAGGTGAAATTTTCGCATACAGGGTTATATGAGTTGCCGGGATTTCATTATTCCAAGGAATTTTGTTCACAAAAAAGGAAATCATTTGAAATCAAAAGAAAATCAAGCACAAGCAATGTTGCCATGTTTTAGCTATAAATTTCAGTTTTTTTTAGACAAGCTCACAGTTTTTAAAATTACCTTCTATACAAAATACAGTTTATTTTTAAATTTCAGATTTGAAAGAATAAATTAAAATGTGATTTAAATCATTAGGTATATACTATCGAATTTAAGCTTGTTATTTCATTTAGAATTAATTGCTTTGTGTTAAAAAAAAATAAATAGGTGCCGCAACAGGCGGGTAGACGCCCTAGGCCTAGCTTCTCGCAACCATTCTTTTGTGTGCGTTTCTATTTTTGGGACGAATGGAAGGGACCTGCAACGGTCCGAGTCCGAACGGCTGAATTGAGAAGCTTTTTCAGGACAGTCATACTCTCGAATGTTTGTCAGACATTCGCGGGAGGGGGCGCAGTAGAAAAAACCTTAAGATGTAATTTGTGTATTTCCGGGGATCGAACCTGGGATCCCTCGCTTTGTGTTTTTTTTTGGTTAATAAAATTAAAAAAAAAACCATAATTTCACAAAAATCTTTTCGTTTTTGAAAGTTACAGTTTTTTATTTGGGAATTTCCAGTTAAAAAAAAAATTGGCAACATTGAGCGCAAGCTAAAATTTCAATAAATTTGTTTCTTGTCGCACGAATCTATTTTATATTTATCAGCAAATCTGCAACGTGGACGCATTGGATAAGTTGTTCTGATGGACTGGTGATGGTTTTGATATCTGGTTGACCCCCAAAAACACAAAAAAAAAATCACGCCAGTGGCTCAGCATGGCGGAGGCAAGGTGGTCTCTATAATTAAAAGTACCATTGTTACACTAACGGACGTTAACAGGACACTGTGCTACTGGTGGGCTGCGTAGTACGTATCCCTTATGACTTCCGGGGGATAAGGAGACAGATGTTATGTTCTTGTGAACTCGCGAGTTATATGTTCACACTGGTCCACATTCCGCTAGGAGCGGTTAAGGGACAAATACATTCATATTTTCTGCAGAAAGCCAATCTCGAAGGGTCACGGGATTGACAAATTGCGTCATATCAAGGAAGATATAGCCTGCCTACGATCAAAATAGAACAAAGAACCTACTAAACAGAACCCGCCCAGATATCGCCAGAATCACGACAATAACCAAAACGGCACATCCTAGTGCTAATTGGGTTCAAAGGCATAAACCTCCACTTCTACATACCTGATCAATTAATAAACACAAAGTCAGCAAACAACCATGACACATTTGCCCTAAAGTGAAAAAGTGCAATTATGTATAGATAGAGATACTTACATCAATAGATTCATTCATATGACATAATTTGCATTTTCTCTTTTGGTTTCCGTCCTGCATATATATTTTGGTGTCCGAGAATGAAATGGGGGACATATTACCCAAAAAAAGGATCGGCATCGACTTTCATGATCCGAATACTATATTATCTATCAGCACTGTAAAATGCTGTAAACTGGGTGAAAAGCAAAGCTAACTGGATAAAAAGTGAAGGTAACTAACAGACAAACCATAATAATAATTCCAAACATCTCCAATACTCATGCAAGAAACAAACAACTCTTAGCCATAGGTCTAACTAGTTGTCAGATTGGTATACTTACCCCCAAGGCACAGGGACCCGAATTGTATTACTCACCTGAACCTTTACCCTCTCACCAATCTCTGATTTTAGTATAAATTTCACCATGTTGATTGTTTTAGTTATTAGGCTGACATTGATTTGAGTCTTTTAGCTTCCCCTCTTATGTGGTATCATAATGGACCAACAAGTTTGGTATAACTATTAATCTTGACTATATGCCAAGACAGTCAACATAACAGAACCTAGTATCCCCTTTAGATATAACTTAAGTCAATTCGATTCCGTTTATAGTTCTTTCAATGTTAAAAAAGAAATCAATTGCGTGTCCACTGAGGTCAACAACCTACCTAGTAGCTCACTCGTTTATGTAGCCTCACTTTCCTGATATCATAATCACTAAAAACGCTTTTAACAGGCAAAAAACCAGTCGAATAAATATGGCTTGCATCAAGTTCCTGTAGTGGCCCTTCTTTTTACAAATTGCTATTTTTTTTTTTTTTTTAAATTCTGACTTGCCGGAGCATTAGGATGCACGTCGACCTAAAAGATCTATTGTGCTGGACGTCAGATATATGTTTAGGTTAGTAGCGCTTCTACTTTCCTAATGTAGCTGATCACACATTCAGCGGAGGATTTCCTTAGTTCTTCGGTACTTATTACTTCCCTGAAAAATGATTTCCTTCTTATACCGTAAAGGGCCGGGCATTCACATATTATGTGTTCGGCTGTTTCGTCTTCTTCTAGACATAGTCTGCACTCCGGTGAGTCGACTAAATGCATTTTATTTAGGTGATATCGCAGACTGTGGTGACCCGTTAGGTAGCCTACTAGGTTTTTGATATCATGCCTGCGAAGATTTAGTAACTTCCTGGCATCTGCTTTGAAGGGCTGAATAGCTCTTTTGGCCTGTCTTAGACCTGGGATGTTCTCCCAATACGAAGTACATTTGTTTTGCTCCCAGCTTTTTATTGCCAGATTTATAGCTGATTTGGGAATCGAACAGAATGGTTCAGGGCCAATGAAAGGGGTTTCCGAGCCATTTCTGGCTAGTTCATCGGCTTTTTCATTTCCTTCAATTCCCTTATGTCCGGGGACCCACCATAGACTGGTTTTGTTCCTGTAACTAAGTGTTTGGAGGGAATCGAAGCAGTGTAGTACTGATTTGGAGTCAATAATGTGTGAGCTAAGGGCTTTTATAGCTGCTTGACTATCCGTGAATATATGGATGTTGGCGCCTTTAATACCTGAATTGTATATAAGGTTTGCGCATTCTTTAATGGCATGGAGCTCTGCTTGAAATACGCTGGGGCTTTTTCCCATAGGTATTGAGATGTTCCGATTTGGTCCATGGATACCAGCTCCTACCCCCGAGTCCATTTTAGAACCATCCGTATACCACTTAAGGCCGTTTTGGCAGTTTGGGGGGTTATTGCTAACCCATGCTTCTCTGTTTGTGATCTCCGTGGAGAATCTTTTATTGAAGCATAGCGTCTTCGGTAAGCGGTCTGTAACCGCACAGATCAGGTCAAGTTCTGGAATTTCGGAAAGTAGTTCAATTAGTTCTGGATGTTCGCCAATTTTAAACTCTTCCGCTTGAGTTCGACTTGCTGAGCTGCGTATTGCCACTTTTTTTATATAGATGTGGAGGGGTGTTAGTCCTATTAAGGCCTCTACAAATTGCTATACCCGATTATACCTACTTATTTAACACGATAGCATGTATTCTTCTATTATACAAAATCCTGAAAATACGAGAATTTTCTTTGGAACAACGGAAACAACTCCTAAACATCCTACTACATCCTACTTGCCCATTTCAACTGCTGATACACTCACATCCCCTATATCGACTTATTTATACCACCTCTCAGTTGGCAAACAAGTTCGCCATAATGTAAACTCAAAACTAATTGCAAAGGCAACAACGCCCATTATGCCACAAACATTTGCATTCCACTTAGCGCCGATAGAGCAGCCACCAGACTATGCAGCAAAATGTTCCGCATCTATGCAAGTTTTGAATTTAAAATATATTTTCCAAAAATTCCAAAATCAAATTTGATAGCTCTTTAGCGTTCTTAAAATTTTCGAAGACGATGACGGCGACAGCCTCCGATTGTTTATGCAATCACTAGAATTTGGACAGCGGAAATTAATTGGAATTAATGGCGCAAAGGCGTTAATGTTTTTCCATTTGAGTTGCACACTCTGTTTTTTTTTTTCGGATTGCCAACAAGCGAACAAGTCGTATAGTAACTACATTATATGAGGCTATGTAAACTTTTGCAATTTCGAATTGCTGAAGGAGCCACACAATTGTTTGCACTTGAAACAGTTCAAACAGCTTGCGTCAGAGACACCAACGATATCACACTGATGTACGAGGGGCTTCTCATAGGTCTAATTTAAGCCGTATATACAGTAGGTACCTATGGTATTTTGTGTTAGTAAGGGAATTTGCCAAAACGGGTTACAATGTAATCGAAATAACAAAGTTGATGATTGAGTACAATATTCTCAAATTAATTTTTAAAATTGTATTTAAGCACTTACTTCACTACATGTTCCCTTGTAGTTTCTGTCAAAATTTGCAAGTGACCACTGTCATATGGTTTATGGTTTTTTTCATTTGAATTTTGAATTAGAAAAACGATTTTTGGGGAAAAGTGAATAAGCTGAAGTAATTTAATAAAAAAAACAAGTAAAAGTGTTATCATCGGCCTGGCCAATTCTGCATACGAGTCATGCAAAATGATAAATATGTGAGTTAGTTAAACAGACAGACAGTCGGACACGGCTAAATCGATTCAGAATTTAATCGTGAGCAGCCCCAACAACATTTTTTTGTTTCGAACAATACCATTCATTTATCATCAGATTCCTTTAAGTTGAAGTGATTTGTTTGATCAGTTGAATTCTGACATTCATCTTTCTGTACTCTGTATATATTTCACTTCGGGAAGACATTTTATTGTTTTCCCATGTCAGAAAGTGAACCAGCACTTCGATTTTGCCAACTGAGCGTTGAGAATTGGGCCACCAATTACTAAATAGAGCAGAGAGTTGAACACCGTAATGCATTTTGTTATTGCTTACGAAGTTTTGGTCGATCTCTAGAGTCTTCTTCTCATTCTCTACGTAGATGTGCTACATTATAGTATGCTCAGTTGTTTGTGCGCTAAACCATTGTACTGTACAAAGGGTCTCAAGCTTAGCCCCCTGAAAAGGAATGCCCACACATTTTTTTTTCACTGTGCCACCTCTTGAGATAGTAGATAATTTACCCGAGAAAGTTTATTAATTCAGTTGCTTGAGTTCGGCTTCAAATTGTAGGTGCATTCCATTCCACCTGAAAATTATATAGTATGGGTTATCTGTTGGTTTTTTTTAAGGCTAAAAAAACACTGTTGAATATTTTTAAACGATTGCTCATTAAAAAGAGTAAACTTATGGAATATCATTTCATTTAAATTACTGAGTTGGATAACTTGGGAGTTGTCAACCCAATTTTTTGAAAGATTTCAATGGTTTCGGCCCCTATTTCATTAATAGCTTGACTAATGTTTCTTCTGGGTGACTGAAACGTATCTGGATTGTTCGCATAGTGTTCATATTTAATAGTACCCCACAAAATAAAAATCCAGTGGCGTCAAATCTCAGCTTCGTGGCGGTCAAGCCATTATTCAACTAGATACCCCTATCGTGGAATCCGCCGGGGGGAATTATTCACGGAAAAGGATTTTTTGGTATCGTCGCATCCGCAAAGTGAGCAGTTCCCCCCGGCGGATTCCACGATAGGGGTGATAGTGTGCAATAAATTGATTGTTTATGCGTATTGCGAGGCAGGAGCCCCATTTTAAGAAAAAGCCACTACCTACTTCATAAACCACATCACACGTTTATGATGTTGGCTTCTGGATTTTCCGAGTCCCAAATGGTCGTCAATTTCAAACTAGCAACTCCAGACAGTGGACGAAGCGGGTGCTAATTTTTCTTAAACTTCTTAGTCATGTAGACCTTGAAGTGAATAATCTGAGATCTTTATGTAAAATTATTCTTCTCAGTTGAGGACGATTGATATTCAATTGCTGAGATCTTTGGTGTGCTGAGGTGAATACTTTCGGCAGCAGATGCAATATTCTCAGCTGAGCGCGCAGCAATATTTTCGGTTATCAATTATCAAACCAGTCTCATGAACTTTCGACCGCTGGCTGTTCAAACTGTTGTTCGCACTATTTCGGCAACATAACCTCCATTTTTGAAGTAACATTGCAATATCTCCCAACGTTGTTCATTTCGACCATAATGGATCGATATTTCGTACCGCGAAAATATAATACTGAGTTTCTCTCAATTTTGTTAACGCCATAAGAGCTATCAGTGTCAAAATTACATGTGATTAAAGAGAAACCAAAAACTGGGCGACTTTTAAAGACACAAACAAAACGAATGGTTACGAGAAGCTAGGCCTAAGGTCCTTTATGCAATGCATAGCTGTTTTACTATTTTTATAGGTATGTTTCTGAGTACAGTCAAAGTCTAATCATATTTTCAGCTTCACAAGGTACTGAGTCCCCATGAAAATGGCTTAGTACGCCAATAAATTCTTCATACGCGAAATACCTACGTGCTCCCTCCTTAAAAGTTTTCTCGTGCTTCGTATTCTGAACCACAAGATAAAGTACGTCGTATAGATACCCTTCAATTATATTTTTAATCGTGATGCAATCCTCTGTATCTGTACACTAGACATAGACAACTTGCCCCATAATCGCTTTCTTTGCGTTTGCATATCAAATCAAAACAATCGAATCTGCTAAACTAAAATCGAAATCAAAATTATTCAATTAAGAATTCCACTCAAAATTTACTTTAGATCCACTTCACTAGATCCTACCTCAACGGGGGGCCACTTAACCTTGACCCGTATCCACCACCCCTAAGATGTTCGAAGAGAGAATCTAAGCAGACTGCCATTATCGTGTGCGCAAAATAAGTTCCACAAATGCATCCTCTTTGGCTTTGGCAATAATTATAAATAATTTAGACTATCGAACTGAAATTGCAGATCCCATAGTCAGACAATCACTGCAATTAATCTAAACATTTATGGGTTTAAATTGCCCACCGCATCTACGTCCAGCCTATAGTACGTACACCACGCAACGTATATTGATCCAAGTGATTTGTTCTAATTCGGAGAATCCGATTGCTATTGTAATGGAAATGGAAATCCACTTGCCGGGCACTTTGTATTGGCGCAACATGGTTGCGAGTGCGGGTGTTGGTTTGGGTTATGATGCGACCACTTAAGTGGACCGGAAAATGTCGCAAAAGCCGGTGGTCCAGTCTAGACACTGTATTGTCATATTATTGGCATAATAATCATTGTTACGACAGTTGAAGTACTTGAGAGGAGTCAAAACTAGCGATTTGGCATGCGTAGTCTAGTCAAACATTCCCACAAGCACTCCAGAGAGACCACACGCATGTTATCTATATAGGAGATTCGCAACACATGTTTCTATATTGCAGCTCACATCCTTCCTGCAGCAAGCACTTCCTCGTGTGTGCTGGTATATCGTCTGCGTCAAGGTAATGAGACCTCAAAACTGTAACAACTGTCAAGTGGCACCGTATGTGGCTGGTGACGCTGACGACGAAGCGACGACTACGATGACACGACGACTCTGTCAAGTGTTGCTGCTGCTGCTGTTGTTATTATTTGGGTGTCGCGACATTCACAGTTTATAAACATTGTGATCCTTTAAACCTTTTTCAAATGTCGAACGTACTGGATCGAGGCGACGACCTCAAGTAGCTGCTAATGAATGTAAACATGATCGCGATTTTGAGACCTCCCCTAAAAGTCCGAACAGTAAGTTAATTATTTTGAAATGTATTCCCTGTCAAGGGTTGCAATTAGGAATTGCTGCAGACAGGAGGAACGGCTCCTTGATTAGTCTACTACGCACAAAATGACAAGTGTGTCCCTTTTTGACACGGCTGGCTGTGGGGTGAATAATCGGTTTTTAGATGGACCACACAACATAAACAATGTCAAGTGGGTTCGTCTTGTTCCTAGGAAGGGATCATCATGATAGTCGTCGTCTGACCGCACATGGTATAGGTTCGGTGTGGGTCACTGCGCGGATTCAGTTCGCGCAATTCGAATCGGTCTTGCATGCGAATTAAGTACATTTTTCAAAATTTATGATCAATTCAAGTGGCTGGCCGTTATGAATGGCTGTTCATGCAAAGTGGCACTTTAATGTTGATGTACTTGGTGTACTTATGGTTTTGCGTTCTGTTGATGATGGAAGAGAGGAATTTTTATTGCAAACTGAAGACTTTGCTTCAATTTGTGGAGTGCTTTCGACTGAAGTGGATGAAAGTGGAATTGCTTGGTGCACTGTTTTGAAAATCGGAGGTCATGGTTTCCAAATCTATACACGCATCATCATAGCGAAATATTGTTGGAGTTTGGATACAGAACATAACCTATATTAGTTCTGACATTGCAAACAAAATTAGTTATCCAGATGTCGCTTCAAAATAAAACACCCGATGTAGAAGGTACCTAAGTTATAAGTCTTTTATTTCACTACAGAATTTAATTCTAATAAATCAGTGCTGTAAAACATATCCTTTTTAAGTTCTTTTACATGTTATGCCCTGAAATTCGGACTAGACTTAATATTAAACTACTATAATTGCAGAGACTACACGCATCTGTGTTTGAAAGCCTTACTCTTTTGACGTTTCTTTCTCATAGCAAACGGTGGCGAGATTTCCATTGCTATATGTACTCAAATATTTTCAGCTTAGTTTAAGGATTATATTAGTTGTTTTAGATGTATCTATAATGCAAGTCTTTTTTTTTGTATACTGCTTTTGGTTCTCTCTAAAAAGCAAAGATTCTTTGACGTCAATTTCTTAATATCGCGTCACTTCTAAAGTATGTAATTGGTATAGCTATCCTATTTTCAATCATATAGCCATATTTATTTTGACAGACATATTTTCGATGACAGCACATTAGGAATATTTGTTAAACGTATATGAAAAAAAAGACCAACATTGGGTAAATGGCATTAACACAACGTACAAGACGCGAATATCTAACATCACACAAGCCTACTTTAATTATGTATTTGCACGAATTAGGTACTCAACAATAAAATCCCTTAACAGCGCGGGGAATCAGAACTAATAATAGGTAAAATAAACAACAGCTCAACAGTTCCCTGATGGCTCACAACCATATTCGTTGAGTCTTTATTTTCGGAGCGAATTCAAATTGTTGATTTGAGAAGCTTTCATGACAATAATTATACTCTCGGATATTTGTCGGAAATTGCATAATCCGGGCTAAGGGGACAACTCCCCGAACTTTACGAACAACAATGCTTCCGTTTTGTCCCTATGGGAACGGAACCTTAAAAAAAGTTTTGTTTGTAAGATTGCCAAGGGTAGCAAGGCAAAAAAACAGTCCGTTTGTCAAAAAGTGAGCCATGGTGGAGGCTCTGTCATGTTCTGGGGATGTGTTGCGTATAATGGGCTGGATGGCTTCGTTCCTATCACCGACTCAATATTTTAGTACCCTAAAAGATAATGCCTTTTCTACCGGAGATTGGCTTATTGGGGAATCACTTATCCTTTGATGGGATAAAGCCCCATGCCACAAAGCCCGGATGAGAAATAACTATATGAAGGATGTTGATGTTGTTGATGCACTTTGGACTGGCCACCTCAAAGTCCAGATATAAATACTATAGAAAACGTATGGTCTCCTTTGAAATGCAAAAGAACAGTTTTGTTAAATAACACCAGGGAGGAGACAATTTCTGCGGTCAATTTCAGTTGGAAAGAGATATCTCCAAAGATTCTTAAAAATTTATTGGATTCAGTACAGAGACGCCTTCAAAAAGTTATTGAAGTCAAAGGAGGTTATACAATTCACTAAATGCTTCTTCATTTCTTTTCTTTTGATAAGTTTGTTGAAAATTATTCATCTAATTGGCAACCCACACGTCGTTTAGTACTTATGCTAAAATATTAACAACGCTTTACTATTGACACTTTGACACATGAAAAATGAATTCTTTACCACGTGAGTATAATAACCTAAAATATACTTTCACTTGGACTTATATCGTCATCTTGTAAGGTTATAATCAATTTCAATTTCTGAATAAAAACTGCGTTTACTTAAACTTAATATTATAATAAAGTTTAAGCTTTGTTGTCTTAGTACTACATCATTGTCAAAATATTTATACCAACACATGAAATCACTAATTATTTATATCTTTTTAAGTTTTTAAGTTTCTATGAAAAAATATTTATTTGAAACTAAAAAATGCACGATTTTAATTTAGTCAAAATACTTATGCCGACTAAAGTGTATTTTGCTTCTGTCTCACCTTAACTTGGAATAAATTCACTGTAGTTGCTCTAATTGGGCACTAAAGGAAGAATCTTTACTATGAAATATCTTCATTAAAACTGAACCTACGTCAGCGTCAGCTTCCTTTCTAGTGCGATTATAACAATTATAAGGATTACGCTATTAAAAGCACCCTCTTTATCGCGAAAGACCGCAATGTTCTATTCCCTGTACAGTTTTTTTTCTTCTATTTTTCCCACGACTCTGCAGAGACGTTTTTTCATCAGTTTGCAAATAAGTTCGGCCTAATTTTATATAAATGGTTCATACATAATAATACTCACTTTATTTAATGTAGGTACATATAGCTGCTGCTGCTATAAACAAATTATTTAGTTCTGTATACTATTAGATTACGCTTTTGGGCGCTTTTCTAGCATAATTGGGAATATAGCGTCTGGGTCGGAGGATATACAGCAAATGACTCACTCTATAATGCCTGCAGCTTAAGCCAATTTATAGATTCATCAAATCGTGAGAAATCTGTCTCATCTACTTGTCTATGTGGGTCCTTTTAGGCGGCTACAAATCTGGCATACTATTATTTATTATTGTCCCTTCAAACCACAGACGTTAATGGCACGCCCAAAATGTTCTATAAAATTGCACCAAGCAACTTCCATTAAATTAAGCGTTCAATGCATAAAAGACGGTAAAACAAAGGAACTGTTCCCCTTACCCATTGGACTCATGGAAGTCATTGAAAAATCGTTGGTTCAACGAAAGGTATTTTGGTTCACGTTCAACCTATATAATAGGCTGGTAGGAATGCCGTTCGATATTTTCCAAATTTGGTAGCTCAATCGAAAAGCGTATAGCCGTAGGACAGGTATATACGTATACCTTCCGATTAGTTATGCAATTTAATTCTAATGACTGCCTGAACTGGCTTGACCGTAACCTCATGTCAATCGTTTTCAATTGGTTTAGAGCTATATTTTACGACCAATATTGGTGCCTTTTGGGACATACGCAGCTCTGACGGAAAGCCAAAACATTTGAGTACACGATTGTTAAATTTCATGCACAAAATATCATTTGTTATACGACTTGTGTAAAATGTAGTTCCATCCTGCTGAAATCAAATTCCTAGATTTCTGGCCAAAAAGAAATCGGTTATCTTCATTTTCGAAGCTTTTGTTCCAAAAGGAACAAGCAGTCACACACGTCGTACAGGAAGATCACGAAGATAACTTATTTTATCAGTTTGAACGAAAATCGCACTTGGATATAGAAGACGCTGTTGGTGCATTTTTTCGGCAGAAATTTATTTTTAAAAATTGCACTGTTTCGGCACTACAGCAGATACAATAAGTCTACAGTACCTATTTTGAAACTGCTTTGTTTTCACTTTCACTGACGAAAACGCTGTCCAGTATCAAAAGAGTACATCCACTGCTGTTCTGAGCTGAGTCTCTTATATTCATTTACCGCAAGCACACCTATACCACTGACTATTATGCACTTTAATTGTACTTCGAAGATTGGTACGTGCAGGGGATAATATTGTTTTCAACAATTTTACAACTCAGTATACGTGGGCCTGACAAGTTCAAAATAGTTCGCAAAATTGCTACTTTTTGCCGCCGATTATTTTGGGCGAACGCTAATATTTGTCTGTGGCTTGAACACTCACTGTTTTTTGTTGAAATTCAAAGTGGCATATTATGAGTACCGCTACAAACCTGCATGTATACCTAAATATTTTTCCGGATTATTATTTTTTTTTAACTCAAAACACAACAAATTTAATTTTAATTTTTTTTTATTTTCAACATTTGACCAACTAAACATTTTTTATTCACTTTTACACTTAAAGTATTATTCTTACGT
Source organism: Cheilosia soror (assembly GCA_949372485.1). Taxonomy (NCBI): domain Eukaryota; kingdom Metazoa; phylum Arthropoda; class Insecta; order Diptera; family Syrphidae; genus Cheilosia; species Cheilosia soror. The sequence continues at coordinate 112,398,222 of OX443562.1, read as the reverse complement.
AGTTCTGGTATACACGTTGTGACGTATCTAACGAACGTCCTTATTATTCTAATTTTAAACAATTTCTATTTACAATCACATAGGTCACGGCACGGACACTGTTGTCACCCCTAATCAATTTCCACATTTTCACACTCTTCCTCTTCCATGGTTTCACTGTCACCACCACTTTCAGTAGTTACCGTCGTACTCGTTGAAATACCGGTGGTATTCGGCGACGAAGAACCGCCTACGATATCTAACCGCCTGACAGTGTGATCATCACACGACGACTGAATGGGGCTAGAGTCACGACTATGCGCGGGGGATGAATCTGCGAAACGAAGCCCATCGTCGTTTTTCGAGAAATTAATTGGCGCTCCCTTCAGGTGAGACAGGAAGTTTTGCGAAGGATGCTGGCTGGCAGCGTTGGCTGGATGTGCTCCATTTGGTGGTGGAATGGTGGTGGGAATTTTCGTCTGATAGAAGTACGGGAATGGAACCTGTGGTAGGGGGACCCCATACGCCATTTGGATCTGCAATGAGGAAAGAAGAAAATATTCATGGGTAAGTAACTAAAATAGTATGAGCCGATGATGTGTGGAAGCCTACCTGATGGCGATAGATATTTAGAAGAGCTGGATCCAGTCCACCTGGATATGGCCCTTGGGGAAACATGTGAGCGTAGGGACTATCGTCTCGCACCAGAACTTGAACCGGAACCCTTTTGGTTGCGTTGAGAAGTGCAGCCTCGTGTTGCTGGATCTGTTTCCTCTTGGTCTTGTAGCGACGATTCTGGAACCAAATCTTCACTTGGGTCTCTGTGAGTCGAAGATTCTTGGCCATTTCGGATCGTTCCGGCCCGGAAAGATATCGCTGTTGAGCGAATCGTCGCTCTAATTCAAAGACCTGTGCGTGACTGAAGGCGGCTCGTGACCTCTTCTTGCGACTACTTCCGTTCATACTGTCATCATGCAGGTGTGCTTGCTGGCCCGACTGATATAATGGCGGTGGCGACTCGCAGTCTGCAAATGGATATAAAAACCGTCTTAGAATGCATTTAAGGGACAAACAAAAGGTGAATAGTGTCAAGCTGTGTCAGGCGAGAAGCCTTTCATAAACATAGTGTAATTGGTTTGCTTACCTGAATCATTACTCGCACACCGTCGCATGTCGATGGGGTGCAGCCTGCCGCCACCTTCTGACGAAGACGGTGGTGAGTGGAAAAGTTTCATTTGTGCCGACCGACTGAGGTATCCTTCCCCACGATTGTTATTGTTGTAGTACTGGAAGTAGTCTGAGTTCAAGTTATCCCCGTCGCAGGTAGGACTCGGATTGGAGGCTGTCTCTGGAGTATGTCTGGCGTTCAGCTTGTAAATGCTCAGCTCATGGTGTCCCAACATTGGGCCTGATTCTAACGACTTCCGACGCGATATACTATGCGGCGTTATTGTGGTGTTGTTGCGGGTGAGTATGTCGTTTATGGAGAAAGGTGTCGTAAGATTTTTATTGCTGCTCAGGGTATCCATTGTAATCCAATAAAATTCGATTATGATATTTTTTTTTGTAAAGAATACGACAACTGACGTGCTTCGAAGTCCGCAACCGAATGAATACTTTAGCGCGCCCGCAAGTGCTCAAATAGTCCTCCTCGATCGGTCTACAATGAGTACTGAAGCCTGAACTACTGTACTGAGGCTGAGTGTGCTGAACAAATTTTCTACCCTCTCTCTAAGCAGTGCTAAGTGCCCATAATCGAAGTCTATTTTTAACCCCCCTGCCATGTGGTTGTATATGTTTGTGTATTTGAATCCTCCGCCAGTGTATTGGTTTGTGATGTGCGGCAACTTAAGCATCCAGCAAGTGCCTGTGATTTACGATGGATGCGCTGTGCTGTCTCGTTTCTTCGTTTGGTTGGTGCGGCTTCTAGTTCGCGCTCCTCATCGGGGGTGAGTTCGCTCTGGGTTGAAGAAAATCTTCTTAGAAGTATCTGGCAGATAGTAAAAGTGCTCTCCCATTGGCTGTCGCCTCTGGCAATTCGTCGTTTCCCATTGGAAGATGGTCGAAGGAGTATGTCTTTTTTTCTCATAGTCATCGCTTGGTTTGGTCCATTACCACACACTCTGGGGGTGATTTGAATGAATTCAGTCGATGTACACAATTGATTTCTTGTCGAAAGTGATCAGAGGTTAATTACGTGCGTTGTAGAGTGGGAAACCTGTACCTCAGGCGATAATCCTATTTAACTTGTAAAGTTCAGTGAATTGGATTTTTATTGTCACCCCATACAAGGAGGGTTGATTTGTGGGACATATTGACATGATTACTCGGATTGAATGAGCTGCACACTTGCAGAACGGCGGTTATGGTAAAGTTTTGGTTATTGGCACTTTCATTTGGATGGGTTTGAATACGGAGCGCGTAATTAATGAGCGGTTTTAAGAACAGTCGGAAGGATATGATATGCGCGTGTGAAGAGTTATTGTCGGATAATTAGCTGCTTTTGAATGTGACAATATGAGCGAGGGACGTGTGAAGCGGATTACCGAAAATATTGAAAGTTCTGTGTCTTATTGAATAGTTCTTCATAAGCCGGGGTAAGGTCGATGAAGGGTAAGGTCGATGAAGGGTGCGGATTCAGGTGGTAGAAGATTGTTGAGCAACGCGAGAGACATAACAATACAAGATAGATTGCTCTGGTTGTATTTACCGCCGACGGCAAAAGTCCTTTATATATTAATGTAGGCAGATATTCCTTTGGCGGATGGTAAGCCTACTTACTCACAGCCATTCGTTTGTGTGAGTTTTTATTTTTGGGGCTAATGGAAGTGACCTACAATTTTATGCCGATTACGTAGCTGGACCAAAACAAGTATAGGTATAGGTAAGGTACCAAGGTAGACTGAGAAAATTACACTGTTCAGAATTTTGGATGTACTTACCTATACATATAATACCACTGTAGGAATTTTCGTTGTCAGTTAAAAACTCGAAAACTACTGGACATATTTCGATGAAACTTTTTTTTAAATGTTCCTTAAGACTCTGAGACTGCTATAGGCTATGTCGTTTATAGCCACGTCCTTAGGAACAGTTTTTAGCCCAAATGTATTTTTTGAAGTGAAAATATATACATAGATACACATAAACTTTGCTACAAGTGGATGTTTATACTTTTGCGATCGTGCGACACGACAAACAAAAATAAATATATGTATGTATTATGATCGTATGCCCGATGCCGGATGGGAATGGGGTGCGTGGTGCAGTATAGCATGAGATATATTAATAATCTTCATAAAAGAAGGGACGTTTCAGCAATACAGAACAGGTTTCATTTCACAATTTCATTCTGATACCTATGTGGTATGGTAACAGTGTATGGTTGATGTAGGTAGTTGTTTGGATTCCATAGGAAGAGGGAAACAAAGGAAAGGAAATGCAGTAACACAAACAAGTAGCAAAATCATGGAGAGGGAGAGCGATGCAGAGCGTGCACATTAATCTATCTGCGGTGAAAGCGCGAAAACTACTGGATAGATTTCAATGAAACACTCAGAGTGTAAGATTACAATGGAATGGACCAAATATAATTTTGCTAAAGGCGAGTGGCGCAAGGCGAACACGGGTCAGCTAGTACATATATGTAATATTTTAGGGACCTACTTATTTAAGGTGGCGCTGCAGTCCGGGTTAGTTAAGGTCCCCTTTCACTTGCGTTCGCCACCTGAGTCGCGGTCTTCCTCTACTGCGCCGTCACTCGGGTGTGGATTCGAAGATCTTTCGGGCCGGAGCATTGGCGTCCATTCGCTCTACATGACACTTCAGTCGTTGAACATTCACTCTTCTGGCTGTAGGTCGATGTCGCTGTACTGCCCGTAGAGTTCGTCTTTGTATCTCCTCCTCCAATCACCGTGTATGCACACGGGACAAAAAATTACTCGAAGAATTTTTCTCTCAAAATAATGCCTCTCCATGGAAGGACTGGGGTGTTTATTATCCTATAAAGAGTCACTTTAGTTGAGAGGGCTTTCCTACTAAATTGCTTTCTTAGCCCAAAGAAACAGCCAGCGATTGGCAAGAGTTATTCTTCGTTTAACCTCAGCGCTGGTGTCGTTGCCTGAATTCATAGCGGAGCATAGGTAGACAAAGTCCTTAACCTCAAAGTGATGTCTGTCTACCGTGACATCCTGTCCGAGACGTCGGTGTTGGGTGTCCTTTCTTGATGACAGCATATACTTTGTCTTGCCCTTATTCGTAATATCAGAATTGATTAAAATCTCGAGTTCGAAATTTTGTACGAAAACTACGTATACAAAAAAGTTAAAAGTTACATGCATACAATTTCACATTTCCCGGTAATGTAACAAATACATAGATATTATATAGGTATCTACCTCTTGGAGTTTAATCTTACAAATTAAAATGAAGCCCCAATTTAAGGAGTTATGTAGGTATTTCAATTTCCTTTGGGGTTTATTTCCCTCCCCGATTATAGAGTAGGGCGGGGCTAGTTGGGCCATGGGGCAAGTTGGGCCACGCGAATTACTCAGAAACAGTAAGATCTAAAAGAACAAGATCATACACATATGAAGCTTGCACAATAACAAACACGTGCAAAATCTGTCCCAGCTGCATCATATCAACAGGAGGAGAAGCACATCAAATTTTCAGTTTTTGCATGAAAAACTAAAAAAATGGCGGTCTTTCTTTTATTATTTTAATGGTGATAGGTTGCAAGATATACATTAAGGTAAGGTTTTGTCATGAGATACGTTAATATATTTTAGTATTCAGTATACGAAATTGGACAGTTTTGAGTATTTTTGTTTTTCTGACACAATATGTTCATCAAACTACAAGCGAAAAACTAAGAGAGCTGGCGAGTAAGGGATACAGTGCCATACTTATCGAAAGCGGGCTCATACAAGTGTTCACCTGTTATAATATACGTCATGAAGAATTTTTCGTTTAGAATTCTCACTGGCCCAACTTACCCCGTTGGTGGCAAGTTGGGCCACTTGGACTTAGTGCATTTAGGACAATGCGGATGAATATTTTAAATTTTTTCCAAAAACATTAAGAAGTACGAGCTCCATTCTATCTTTTGATACCACTCTTGAAGGTATAGTATGTGTAATCTTGTTAAAAAAGGACTTTAAACGAAAAGTGGCCCAATATGTTTAACACCCTATTGGAGAAAACAGGTCAAAAATGATATGATCAATTTGTACCTAAGTTAAACTCTGGCATCTGGAAGTATTGCCCAAAAAATGGTTTCAAGTTTTTTTTGTATTGATTTAGATTTGTATATGACTACTAGCGGACCTGGCGAGCTTCGTCTCGCCCCAATTTAACGGCTTTAGATAAACTCCAGAGTGATAATAAAACACAGATAGTTCAAATTTTAATGTGATTTATTTGAATGGAATCGAAATCTGTAGAGAGCGATATGATAAAAAATATTTTTCGATTTATTTTCCCGCAAAAACAAACAACAGAGACGATTTGCTAACACGCGAACAGGCAACGTACAGCTGACCGTGCGAAAATCAGGGAAATTCGAGGTTAATCCCACAGACTTCATACGATTGACCTTGCGATTTATTGATTGTCATCGCTAAAACCAATCGAACGGGGAACTGAATCCGCTTGAATTGGAATGGAAGATCAGTTGGAATAATCGGAATTCGTGAGATAAGGACTTTCTCTCCTTTGATTTTGCCCTTGATGATGATGATTGTCGCTTCAATCACATTGCTCATAAGTTTCTTGACGGACAACCGCCTACCGTTGCACAATTTCGGATGATTCAGATTCCGCAACATGATTGTGATCGATCCCGCCTTCAGCTGTAAATTATGCGGCGGAGTTCCTGGCACATCAAGTGTTCGCCGATGCATCACCCTAAACCTTATGTGTCCACATTCAGTGGTCATTTGTGCGCTGAACTAACTTATGTAAAATTATTGTAATATTATTGTCCCTTTCTATCAAACTCTCGCTCTATTCTTCTTTCTTTCAATAAATGAAGTCGTTTTTCTGTAATCTAAGGAACGAATACGCGTTTTATTTCGATCGGAAATTTTTGATTACAGAATTACTTTCAGCCTGCAAATAACGCCTAAATAATTACGCCTGAAGTTCTGGCAACGCGAACGAATAAACATCAAGCTAGTTCAGAAATTCCGTCGGATAGTTGGTCGCTTCATCCTCGTCGATCACGCTGCCAACGGATTTGTACGCATGCAGTTGTCCAGTGATCTGACTTCGAATAATGAAATTCAAGCTATCGACGTCCTTATATTCTTCGCTGCTAGTATTTGCCCGTTCACTAATCTAATCGAGATTTTTATAATTTTGTGCAATGTTGGGGAACACTTTGGTGATGAGTTCCTCCTTCAACGATGTAAACTCGCAAAAATTTGCCGAAAACGATCTCAATCCAGTCGAAACAGCAACGGGAATTTGGCCATTGCCAAGCAGTGTTGTCTCGAGAATTCAGCAGACGATGATGGGTCGTTCTGCAATGCGACTCTCATGTTCAATTTCAACTTCTTGACAAAGACGACGATTTCAGCAGGCATGCATTAAGTTCATCGGCAGCAGTAGATTACGGGATGACGGGAAGCGTTTGGGAACATTTTCCGGAGAGCAATGTCATTCCCCCACCAAATCATCTCGAATCACCTCGTAAATCCTTCATCGTTCGGTCTAGGGCAAAGGGTTTAGACTGGGCGTTAAGAATTCAGTAAGTATAAATGAATCGAAATTTTCATTTTTATATAGCTACATGTGTAATTATTGTGCTCACATTTATTTAATAAACAAGCAACAATATTAAAACTATGTCATTACATCATTCTGGTATTAGAAAACTAGCCGGCTATTATGAGAGCATTTTCCTCAACAATCGATTACCACCCTATTCTTAAGGGTGCTCGCAATCAAAGTGTATGTACTACAACAAAAATCATTGTAAACACAGGGTACTCTGTTGCCTCTATGTCAGAACTCATTTAATGGATTATCAAAATCCACTTCAAATGTTTGTCCATCGCATTATCTGACCACAATAAGCTTATTCTGTGTGGAAGACTCAGAAATTTAATATCCTCTGGAGCATATCAATTAACAAATGAAGAGCGATACATCATGAATGCAAGATGTTTTAAATGTTAATAATGTTTACTTTAAGAATCATATAGAAATAGATGTGGTGCACAGCAAAATATAAGCAGCACTGAAGAGATGAGAGAGGATAATAAACTGACATTTTTTGTTTACATAAATGACTTTAAAAAATTTCAAGTAAATGTAGGTACATAATTTTGTTTTTATAATATTGGTCCATGGGGTTGAACTTTTTGTGAACTAATTTTTTTATTAAACAAACAGAGATTAAGATTTGATTTCATTACAACAACCAGACATGTGTTATGGCGTTGCAATAACGCCCAAGAAAATAACGCCCAAATCTATTTGAAAATAACGTCCTAAAATAACTCGTACAATTTGCTGTTAGTGGATTTTGGAGTAAGTGCGGGTTTGTACTGCAAAACAAACTTTCAATAATATCCAATTTCGCACATACTCCAAATCTGACAGTAACCGCAGGCAGGGGGTTGCAGGTGGCAACATGCCTAGGCTGACCAGACGTCCTCTTTTAAGAGAACATGTCCCCTTTTTATGTAAACAAAATTTCTGGTATCTTTTTGAAAAAAAAAAAAAAAAAAAAATTCAAATTGTTCTCTTTTTGGGATTTCCCAGTTCACGGAATTTTTCGACAACAAAAAACTATAACAACACTTTTTTTCAACACTAATTCAGAAATTGTCTGCATCTTTCTGATATGACTTGAACAGGTCCTAAAAATTGTAGTTAAAGGTGGAAATGAAAATGATGCTTTAACCGTGGAAAAATGTATTAGAGGTTTATTCAAGGTGTGTAAAATATCTTCAGAGATGGAGCGAATCAGGATTCCACGACGTGCTATGGAATCCGTACCATCAGGTAGGCGTCCTCTAGGTAGACCTAGGATGAGATGGCTAGATCAAGTCCATAATCTCTCCTATACCCGTATGGGGATTGCCCTTGATGATTTAGAGTCGATGGCGGAGAATCGAGAGCTATGGAGAGTCCACTTGAGCAACCTGCACCCACCCAAGTAGAAATTTGTGACTTTGATGCCCACTTATTTTAAATTATAGTCACCGTCTGGTATATTTGACTTTGTTTTGAGTAGATAAAGGCATTACTATGATTAGGGAAACAGTTGGACCTTTTTGTAACCAGTACGTGCCTTAAAGAGCCAAATGTCCTTTAACGTAACATTTCAGTAAATTTTGTGTCTATTAAACTACTGAATAGCGACAGAACTAAAGTCACAAAAACAGCAGAGTTGCTATTTAATGTTACCACTACACAACTACACGCATAGACTATGCACAGTCTGAATTGTGACCATGAAATGTCACCATAGAGTACATTAGTCTATTTTGGTTTTTATTTCCACACAATCTCCAAACATACTGTTTAAATAAATACTTAAAAATTTGACGCATTAGTTTCTACACATATTAGTTGAATGTTATTTCCACCATTACTATATTGTACCAGAGGTTTTGTATCAACACAAAGGAATAACTGAGAAGGATTTGTATGCACATATTATGCGACTACACACAAGTCGCACGTATATTTTTTCTTCACATGACGTAGAGTGTAAAGGGGGCACAGAATAAAAAAAGACGGTATGTCGTTTTAGGTATAGGTATGGAATTATCGTTTTCAATAAAATATCAATTAGATAGGTATTGTTTTAGCAATTTAATTGGCAAATTTTGCGAACATATTTTAAATGCATCTGCAGAATATATAGTAGTAGCATCATGCAGCGCTTTTAAAGTAAGTGGACAAAAATTATGTGTAAAAATATTGTGCACCTAAGTACGTATAAAAATCGCGTTGCACCATCGTAGGATATTCACGCCCCAATAGCGCAAAAAATCTACCGCCTGACACTTATTGTACTATTGCTATACATGGCTACAGTTATCTACAGTAGTCCGAAATTTAGGGAATTATTTTTATAATAGGCTTGTTTTATCGGCAATCTCTATCTATCTCAATCTATCTCAGCTAAAGTAGAATATTTAACACGCAATTACGACAACTACAGTATCAGTTTTGTTTTTATTTTTGATAATGTCAATAAAGTATTAATAAAGCCGCGCTTTTATAAGTAACCAAACATGTCAGTAAAATACATTTCAGAGGTATTATTATTTCAATGTATTTTTTTTTAAATATTTATCAATTTTCAATATTAATTAACTGTTTTAAGTAAATATTGACTAAGTGCAACTTAATAAAAGCAAAAAAATAACTTCATCAATATATTATTGGGGAACACATGCACCCATTGCCCCTACCAAATGAAACGCACATGCCCTAATATGCCATACTAAACGCCATTTTCGATCCTAAGAATTGGGCATCCATTTTTTAATAAAAAATTATTTCACAATTTAGATTCGCAAATTCTTTATTACTATGGGTGTATTTAACCCTGAAATAATCTCACAATTCGTTCAACTCATTTTAAAAGCTATTGAGATCATTTGCGATGTCAATGGAAAAAATATAATTATTTGGAAATAAAATTGAATATAAAAGTATTCCATATTTATTGAGCGCGTGAGTTTTTACCACTGCAACTTATTCATATTTATGGTAAAACTGTCTTCCGTTTTAATATTTGGGCTACGGATACAAAGAAATTCAAGTTTTTATTTAATTACTATTACCATTTTCCATTATGTTCGTTTGGGTATGCCAATTCATTTCATGTGTATAGAATATAGATAGATACATTTTATTTGTATCTGTTTGTATTTGTGTACGGATTTTATTATATTCTATTTATGTGAATGAACTTACAAACACATAAAGACAGGATTGATAGCTCACTTTGTGTGTTACATGCAACACTTTGTGACCGTAATCTGTGGTTTCTGTACTGTAAATGTTTTCCAAGTTGTGACCGATTAAGCACTGCAAAAATCGGTTACAAATCATAGCCAATTATACTATAATGTGTATTTCACAGAATGGTCATATAAGTAAGTCAAACTAATTCCCCACTTGATCACGGTTCCCTCTTATATGAGACACGGTTTGCACCTTTGATAAATTAAACACACTTTGACCATAATGGGAAACTTACTGAATAGTGGTAACAGCGGTAGAACTTTAACCAACGATTTCTACTTGGGCACGACCCACTTAATGGACAAGCGGACCATTGAAAATGATGATGATGATGATGGAGCGAATATCTGGATGAGTTTGATTGTTTTATATGGATGGATTTAAACAAAATTCCCAAAAAATTAAAAGAAAATAAATTGGTTCACCAATTTTGTAGGTAAACTAAAAATATTTTCAGAGCAAGAACAAAACAATAATAACTTTTTAAATGCGCATCTGCACTAAAAATGGGTAAAATATTTTAAAAAAAATTTGCAATATTGAATTAGGTACACTACACAGTGAACTTTTCATAGGAACCTAGCTATTATATTGCACAATTTGTTTTTTCAGTTCCACCACATAATTTGATAACGAGCCAATGCACAGAAGAATGGAATAGACTTAAAGTCGAAATTGTAAAAGCAATTTTTTTTGTAAATACATATATGTATGTAATTTTAGAAATATGTCCTGCTCAGAATTTTGTAACTATCTACATTGTATTCTAAAAGAAAAAACGATATTTAAATTTTTCAATTGATATTTTTGAAGGTGTCCTCTTTTTGGTGGGCCTGGATCTGGTCACCCTACGCCTACATGCCTCCTATACTTATTCCACTGTTTATGCATTTCTACTTATTATTTTGTATTTCGGGCATGGGTCTCTATAGCTCATCGCTAAAGATGGTGTAAATTGTAAAAGACTGTAAAAGACTAAACGGCTTTAATAAAATCGGTGATAAAATGGTGGGTACCTATCGATTTGAACTTCTTGGGTTTCTTGCTCTGTGTGTCAGTGTGAATATTTGGTCGGTTGTGACTTTTCTGATTTTAATCTGTGATGATCAGTTTATTTGCAAATGTTTTTAGGTAGGGCGCAGTGGCCCATTGTTTACTGGACTTATGTGCAAAGGGTTCCAGGTTCTATCCCCGGAAAAAGCACAAATTACATCTGGTATTTTTGCAAAGATCCGATAGTTTAGGTTTTGATTCTGGAAATTTCCCATGAAAAGTGACGTTAATACCATAGTTTGTAAGTGTATAAATTCTTTGTAGGTGTATTGGTTCATTAAATTAAATATCTAATACCTATTTTGAAAATAAATGAATCGATTGAGTTCAAATTCACAGATAATCTTAGGTATTGGCCTAGGAGTATTTCTGTGAAGATTGGTCAAAATTGGACAAAGGGGAGTGGCACCGCCCAAGCAAAAAACATTTAAAATCTTATGTCTCGAATCGATAGAGTTAAAATTTACAGACAATCGTAGGTATTGACCCAGGAATAATTCTGTAAAGATTTGTCAAAATAGGTCAAAGGAGCGTGGCACCTACCATCAAAAAAAAAAAAAAAAAAAAACATTGTGTAAATTAAACGCGTTATTTATGTACGTTATTTATGTAAATTGTGATTGACGTTTTTGGTCTGTCAGCTTTCAAGGATGACGTTTGAATATGTTGTCTTGGGGGCTGCTCCCATTACACATTGCAAACGCTATTCTTCGCTATGGAAGCCAAAGTTTTTAAAATTTGTAGATAGCATTGATATTGTCCTGATAGACAATAATATTATCCTGGAAAAAACCAAAATTGTTGTGTACCATCAGGGCCGGACCAACCATATGTGCAAGATGTGCAAATGCACAGGGCGCCAAGTTCTGGGGGCGCATTGCAAGATAAAATTAATTTTTCTTAAGCCTACTGTCCACGTAGCTGCGCTTCATACGCACGATTTTCGTCATTTGCAGCTTGTTGTACGCTTGCTTGCAGATTGCATATAAACCAACGAAGCTCTGTCCACGGAGCGGCAAAGTCGCATGTGCGACTAAGAAATGAAGCGCAGCTACGCGGAAGTAACAGTAAGCCTAAGAAAAATTAATTTTATCTTGCGCGAACTAAAACTGTCATTTGCATTTTAAACAAAAAGCTTGTTAAAAAAATTTCAAAATAACAACATCCACCACACCTGTGCTCAATTATTTCTTGCACATTAACTCACATTACTTGCAATGTTGCAACTTCAGGGACAATCTAACTCAAAATATCGCAAAATAAAAAATCCCACTAAACCTATACGAGTTCATTTCTTACCTACCTTATCTCAAAATATTCCACCCAGTTCGTGTAAATATATTTCTTGCACATCCACTTACATTTTACAAAAAAACCTAGTTCAAAAATCTCAAAACAAAAAAAGTTCCACCCCGTATGTGCAGGTTTTATTTCTTGCACAGTCACTCGCAAAATTTTCATAGGAAAATATTTCAAACAAAAAAATTCATTCTAGGGAATTGTTTGTGTAGAACGTGCAGGTTTTTGATTCTGCACATATGGATGGGATTTCTCATCTACAAAAAAGAGTAACAAATTTCTCTTACAAGTAGCTTTGCATATGAATTATGAAAATTTAGTATTCTCTTCTCTTCCACTTCAGACTCTCAGCAGCGTTGCCATTTTGACTGCTTTCCAGTCAGATCTGACTGGATTAATATGCGTTTAGCTGGAACATTTTAAAATCTAGGCAGCTTTTTTTGTTTAGCTAGATACGAATTTTGTTTGACTGTTTTTAAATGTTTCGTGTAATTTCTTTTCTATAAGTATACATTTTTAAATTAAAAGTGTCAATAGAAAAAAAAAACAAAAAGAAGACCAAATATTGCTTGAATCTAATTTTTTTAAAGTTCATTTATGAGTTAATACATTTTCACTTTCATTACATTTGTAACGTCAGGAAGGAGTCACCGGATTTGATCAGGATCAAATTCCGAATAAATACTGCCATGTCCGTCTGTCTCTCTTTCTGTTGAAAACACGATGGCGTCCAAACAAATCGACGTAGGCGAATGAAATTTTGTGAGATGACTTATTTTTACGGTCGTCAGGTTGGTATTGAAAATGCTCAATATCGGTAAAGTAGTTTGGTTACCTCCCACTCCCATACAAAGATAACATTAGATACCTCAATAAAAAAACGAATTGTAAGTCTACTTCCTGAGTGATGTGAAAAAGACTTATGTATGCATGTGTGCATATAAGAAAAAAGGGCGCTTTCTGTAAATCTTGCACAGGGCGCTAGTTTAGCTGGGGCCGGGCCTGTGTACCATAGAGCATTACAACAAAACTGTATATCACTGATTTAACATACATACATACAAACATTTTCAATGGCCCGCTTATCCATTAAGTGGGTCGCGGGTGTAGGTTACCTAACTGATTTAAATGAATTTGAAATAGATTTTTTTTATTTTCCATTTTGCATTAGGTACGAAGTGTGCAGAGGGTTCGCTAGTACCATAAGGAATGAAATGTATTTAAAAAAAAACGATAAAATTAGATGCAGATTTAAAAAATGTACAGTTGTTCGTAAAAGTATCTATCCAAAATTTCGGGAAACCACTACCTACCTGTGGGCGCAGTAGCGCAGTGGTTAGTGTGCTGGACTACTGTGCGAGGGATCCCAGGTTCGATCCCCGGAAAAACACAAATTACATCTTAAAAGTTTTTTCTACTGCGCCACCTCTCGCGATCGTCTGACAAACATCCGAGAGTATGACTGTCATGAAAAAGCTTCTCAATTCAGCCGTTCGGACTCGGCATAAAATTGTAGGTCCCTTCCATTCGTCCCAAAAATAGAAACTCACACAAAACGAATGGTTGCGAGAAGCTAGGCCTTGCGGGTGTCACCCGCCTGTTGCGCCACCTATTTATTTATTTATTTATTTTTAACTACCTACATAAAGTCTCTCGAAAGTATCTAGCAAAATGTATAGTTGTTGTAATTGCGTGCTGACAATTCTAGAATATTTTTTTGTGATTGATACTCAATAAAACACGCCTAATCTGCCGCAAACAGTACCTACTCTTTAGCTAAATAATCAAATCTGACGGAGCATGTGATGATTTTACAAAAAACGACTGAGGGATAACTAGGCGCTAGTGGCTTTTCTCAGGCAGTAGAAAATAATGGCACGGTATCTAATCAACTATTCTAACTAACCAACGAATGGAAAAGCTGATTATATAGTAAGAAATGGATCTTTCCTTTGTGTATACTTGAATTGGGATAAAAGAAGCAGGTACCTACCTACAAAATGTATGTATATCTACATAATTCAAAATTATTGAACTTACCAACGACAACGAATACAAAATTCTTTTGTTTGCCGACATCTGGATGAATTTTCTTTAAGCAATTTTATCTTATTCCCAAACCAATCAAAGTTTTGCTCATTACTGTCCCAACAAGTTGAATGAATATTTGCATTGAAAAATTCCACAGTTCATTTTGAAGCAAATTCGAAATAGGTTCTTGTATGCGCTATGTGTTATTTGATAGCACAAATTGTGGATGATAATCATATCGCTGATACAAATGCACCTATTCGATGACCTCGGGTTTTTAAATGGTTTTATTTAGATTTATTTCGTATACCTACACGTGTTTGTTTTAAATCTTGCAATCGATTTTACAACAACTTCTACTCAGCCGATTCCTATGATACTTGCTATGGCAATTCAATTATGTATTATGATAATTTCAACGTTTGATTTTTAAATCCTTTTTATGGCTAAGTTTTTAGCCAATTTGGGGCTGTATCAGAAAGATTCCGGTCCTGTGAAAGGGGTCTCGGAACCTATTTCGGCCAATTTGTCTGCTTTTCATTTCCTTCGAAGACTTCATGGACAGCAAACCACAAAATTTGGTTCTGTTCCCGAGGCTAAGGCCAGTTTCAAGACTTGCTGATAAAGTCTAGAATAGCCTATCAAGAACTTATCTGCCAAATGAATATTAGCTTTTGGTTTCAAAGATCTCGGATAGTGATATCTAACAGATAAAGTCTATTGGATAGCCTATCAGGCGGTTAAAGCCCTTAAGCAAATATTTATTTAAAGTGGCTGGACAAAATATAGTTTCAGAGCATTTTTTCGTCGACGAGCGTAGATTGCAGCCACAACATGGATTTATTTGAATTTTTAGAAAACAAATTTATACATCAGTCTCTATGTGAAAAGTAGTTGGAACAATTTTATCATGAACACTAATAAATATTCATAATACATATACACTATGACAAACAAGTTGTATATAAATAATTGACAGACAGGAATCTTAGAAACTATAGTATCACAGGGATTTTATTGCCACACTTCTTTATCTGTCGAGGGTTATGTGCCGGATAATATTATCCGAAACTTTTTTGGAACCTTTGAAGCTGGCCCTAAGCCTTTGAAGGGTGTTGAAATAGTCATAGATAGTGTAATACTGATTTGGATCCAATGATAGGTGAGCTAAGGGCCGAGAACGTCTTTGATGCTAAATTTTTTGATGCGCCTGGTTCATTCTTGTGTATATCGTGGAGCTTTGCCTGTAATACACTAAGGTTGTTCCCCATGGTTATTGAGACAGTTTTTTTTTTTTTGTTTCGTTAATCTTTTGTTTTCCTTTCGTAAAATATGTGTGAGAAAATCGGAGGTACTTTTTCGAGCAAGGCGAGGGAAAAAAGGGATTTTTTGGCACTTGCGTGGGAATTCTTATGAATTCTTGGAATACTCACAGCGTTCTGCTCAATGTTAGGCATGTCAGTTATAGTATGTATACACAACACATGGGTCTAATATTGGTTTTGGGAGGTATCAGAACTACTCAATCGATATATAGCCCATTTTCAATACCAACCTGATGACGAGAAGTCCTCTCAGAAAATTACTTTCGCCCAGGTCGATTTATTTGGACGCTATCGTGTTTTCAAAAGACAGACAGACAGACGACGGGGATGCCTAAATCGATATAGAATTTGAACCAAAATTCAGAATGGATACACTTTATGTGGGTCTCCGGTGAATCCGTTTTGGCTTAACAAATGTAATGACAAAATATAGATTATATACCCTCATGTAGAGGGGGTAAAAATGCAGTTCCGCTTTCGTACAATCGTTGAGCAGAGTTTATCAGCTGATCAGGGTGATTTAAATTTAGATGGGAAAAGAGCAACAAAATGTGTCCTTAAACACCACCAAGGGTTTAAGTCCGACGTACAGTTTCATTATGGAAAGATTTAAAAGCTTGGGGAGTTCAAAATGTGTTGTGTATTAAGGCACGTATTATAACAAAAAAAAAAAAAAATAGGTGGCGCAACAGGCGAGTAGACACCCAAGGCCTAGCTTCTCGCAACCATTCGTTTTGTGTGAGGTTCTATTTTTGGACGAATGGAAGGGACCTACAATTTTATGCCGAGTCCGAACGGCTGAATTGAGAAGCTTTTTCAGGACAGCCATACTCTCGGATGTTTGTCAGAAGTTCGCGAGAGGTGGCGCAGTAGAAAAAACTTTAAGATGTAATTTGTGTTTTTCCTGGGATCGAACCTGGGATCCCTCGCACAGCAGTCCAACACACTAACCACTGCGCTACTGCTCCCACGTATTATGAGGAACGTATTATACTACACTGCAAAAGCTCAAATATCTCACTCCATTCCATATATTAAACTGAAGTCCATCGCAACCATATTTAAGTCGCAGTCTCATTTTCCCAGCAGCCATGTTGCGATCACAAAGGCGTCAATCAATTTTCTCAACCCCATCAGCTAACAGAGTCTATCAATTTGTTATCTTAACAGACATGACTGGTGTTTCATGTGAAAGTCGATGTCTCATATGGCATAGCATAAGCTCCCCAGCAGTCCCCAGTCAATATAATATTCAATCAACCCTATAAAGCCACACTACGCGTACTTGATGCCTGTCACATCGCCATCATCCAAAAACAGCAGCATGAGCTCATATCCCCAACCGAACCGACATGGATGCCTAAAAATATGACGAAACAATTTGTCGGGAGATAAAACTAATGCATACACCAGTACGAGGACGCTTCATGATCTGCCACTGCGCACAGATGCCAAAGGCGAGCGCGAGCGCCATATAAAAAAAAAAAATACATGGCCCTTGTATGCGGATGCGGTTGCCCGATTCCAGTCTGAACTTTGGCGCAATTAAAGCGTATTAATTGTTCGTATTTTGATACACTGAGTGCTCCCGGGCACGTATTTATCTCGAGCTGCATGGTATCCCCCGCTATTACATACGTTGTCTGTTAATGGATATGTCGAGATAGATGGAGAAATAAAGTCATTCAATTGGAGTCATTAGTGTCTGTGTGGTGGGTGTAGGTATAGGGTGTTGTATATATACCCTTGCATACGTCTGCTATATATGAATTTTAGAGTTTCAATCATTGGTTTGACTCACAGTTAAAGATAGATACACAGGAGATGTACCCATACAATACATAGCTAGACGATTTGTCAATTGCATTAACGTTTGAAGGTATGACAATGACAACCCAAAATTTAGCCACAGAATTCTGCCCGGTCATGTAATTCTTCTACTTATACAGGGTGGCGCGTGGCTATTGTATTTTCAAAATTGAAGTAAAACCCGGTAAGCGTTCCAAGATCTAACATTTTATTTTTTAATGTTACATAATGGAAATTTGCTATCACGCACGATTCTTAATATAGGGATACCGGATAGCAAATGTTGTCCTCAATGGTTCGCATATATACCTACTGCAGAAGAATTTTTCAGAAGGTTTCGTGCACTCTCTTAAACGTAGTGACGGGTAGACTCACAGTGTGAACGTGTAGACGATTGTTGTCGAATTTTACGAGCTATAGATACAGTGAGGTTGAGCTGATTCAAAATCATACAATACAACTACTGTATAGTCCGTAATTCGGTATGATTTTTCGAAGTAGAGCGTATGTAGATCGACTTTCATCCGGATTATCAGGGATGTTGGAGGTGATTTTAAAGAGCCCTGGAGTGGTTTACTGCTATCTGCTTGTATGTAAAGGGTGTCCCATAATTCACGCAAAATGTATTATTGTCAAAAAAAACAAATTTTGAATTAGAAAGCTTAGAAAGTTGTGGTCATCTGGTGCAGGTATCATATATAATCTTAAAATGAACTCAGCCAGGGAATACTACAAGCAGGTACCAATCTGTACCGCAAACTATTTCGTATCCATAGATTTGCGAGAAAAATTCCAACCTGACACTGAAAACTTCCAGCTACTAGTTTTTAGACAATTTTCCTCAGATATAAGACCTCTCGTATGTTGAAGACGAGTTATCAGTTGTCCTGGATGATAGCTTCGAAATATTTGGAGAAGATTCTTTCATTTCCAATGGTGCCAAAATAAATTTATTCACTGGTTCTTGCATCTGTTTACAGATTAACGTATTATTTCCTTTTTAAATTATGACCGGATAGTCTTCTTACTTACTTAAGGTGGCACTATAGTCCGGGGTGGACCTGGGCCTCTACCAACAAGCGTCTCCAGCCAGCACGATCTTTGGCCAGCTGTCTCCAGTTTCGCACGCTAAGTTGGTTAATGTCCCCTTCCACTTGCGTGCGCCACCTGAGTCGCGGTCTTCCTCTACTGCGCCGTCCCTCTGGTGTGGATTCGAAGATCTTCCGGGCCGGAGCATTAACGTCCATTCGCTCTACATGACCCAGCCACCGCAGTCGTTGGATAGTGTTCTGTTGCACATAATTAGACCAATAATTGGCATCGAACAAATGATCACTACAACTAACGCTGGCAACCTTTATACAATTTTTGTATAATCTCAGCAGATGACACCTGTTCATACCTACTAACCTCTGATCTCAAATTACGTAGGTATTCCTTTTCCAGTTGTGCATCTTCAAACATTATAAATTTTAACGTTTCTTTATTTACAAAAAAAAAAAAATATAAACCAACATTTTCTTTAGATCTACATATACAAACAGAAAACTTAATTTAACCTTAACTAAGCCTAAAGCCAATAAGCCTTTGGCGGCTCATAAGCGTTCACATAATGTACACTAGTATCATGATCGGCAGCGATTTCATACTTTAGTGCTCCATTTGATGGATATGGTGGTGGCGGCGGCGGCGGCGGTGGTGGTTGTGCAGCTGACACTACTGGAACAACTCCAACTGATCCATGCATATGCATGGTTATTCCATCCATGGGTGACTTTTCTGAATCACTATAAATTCCAATTGGGTATTTTTTCCATTCAAGACCGCACTTGGTTAGGGAAGGTGTATCGGAGCAGCCATTATGCGAGTGATTGATTGCAGCCGAATCGACTTCCATTCGTTTTGACTTGTAACGTCGATTTTGGAACCAAATTTTGACTTGTGTCGCCGATAGATTCAATTTGTGAGCGATAACTTCACGTTCGGCACCGGTTAGATACTTTTGCTGACGAAATCGACGCTCCAATTCGAGAACTTGTGCCTGAGAGAATAGGACACGAGGCTTTCTTTTCGCACGTGGTTTTCCATTTTTTCGCAACTCTGAGCGGGATGAGGTCACTTGGGTGATGTCTTCTGTGGGGAAAGAGTATGGTAGGTAAATAAGACTGAAATTGTGTTAGGTGCTTAACTAATAATTATTTCTAACATGTGGTTTAATAGTTTTTAGGTCACAAAAGACAGTCAGTTCCAAATTTTCTATATGAATTTTCTCAAAAATGCCAAATTTGAACTTACTTTGCTTGCCTCCGTCTGTGTCATCGGTCTCAAAATCACATATCGTCTCCAACTCCTTCACATGCTGCGACGTCACATTATCTTGGGGACTTGCAGTTATTTGAGGCACCACCGTCGACTCCTTTTCCGTGCTAGGACATGACGATCTGCTGGCACACACGTCGACTTCCGCTGAGCTATTCAAGTCCAGTGTGGGCGACGGTGTCACATAAGAATCAGGCAAAGGTTCCTGTTTCATATAGCTACCGTCACTCAGCTGATGGACATGATTACTGCTCGGTGTCATTTCAACATACGGGTAGCTGTATCCTTGCGGTGTATTTGGGGAATAATACTGCGGTGCGGTATATTGATATGCTTGCAGAGGTGGATGATGACCGTGTGGATGCGAATGATGCGAATTCGGGGTATATTCGTAGGTCGAATAGGAGTGCATCGGTGGTATGTATCCATGGGGAACGATAGTCGGATCCTGATATCGATCATAGTCCGGGTACATGCTGTTCAGGTGACCGGCACTGAAATAGTTAAGATAACACATGAATTTTGTGATAAACACCGCACACATGTTGCATTGGGAATTGTAACAGTATTTCGTAATATCTTTCGGCCCTATGGAAGTTTAAAATAGAAACTGGTCACAGTAGGGGTTGTTGGCATCATTTCATGGGTCATTACCGAAATATGTAACGAATGGTAGACAGGGATACGAACAAAGAGTATAGCCATGCGCACACATGTGTTGACCAGGATGTGAATTTGAGAAGAGTGTCTTTTGTATTTCCGTTTTTGTCCCGTGACCGTTTTTGTCTTGTGACACAGATTTTGCTTTTTTTTTGTGTATAAGATTTGTTATTATTTGGGCGAGTTATAATTGTCTAGTGGTTGGATAAGAAATTTGGGAAAAAGTGGTGATCCTTTCGTTTTAGTTAAATATCTTTAGTTAGGTATTCAAAGTCGTGCGAGAAGAGATCGTTCTTAAATGCTCTGTTTGAGCTGTTAGGCAAGTCAATGGGGGTTTTCTGACGTTGAAATATTACGGACATTTGAAATAGATTTAAGCGGTTATGTGCATTCGTCACAGCAGATATCAAATTTTTGACAAAAACTTCATTGACAAGGTTTCAACATTACAAAAAATAATGGGGTCTGTAGGTTTGATCTTTCAAGTTTTAATTTACATCTGGAAGATACCTACTATTTCTCCAATTGATTATACAAATTCCGTAGGCATTTAAAAAGGCGCCTATATACCTACCACTGAAGCGTCTGAAGGTCTTTGTTGGTATTTTCAACAGCGGTTCATTTTTCATTCAAAAATATGGTTAGCTTTTGTATTTATAGCTATGACAACTAAATTGGCGCCCAATGGCAGTCCCATTTTGTCTCTTGTAAATAGTACCTGATTTCAAGTAGATACAGCCTTTGTATTGTCCACAAGAGTTCACAAAGCTTTAGGGATTCAAAATGTTCATTGTGACCTTCATAAAACAGAAGTCATAAGATTACTCTTCCAAACAAATTTGATTGCACTGCTCAATTTCATCGCTTACTAGTATCTATTCTAGAAATTCCTAAAACTCATTTTTAATTTTCGACTAAGATCCCAAAAAGATAGGTACGCAATCCCTATAGCAGCCTCCACTTCTCTACCCCACTAACTATGTTTGGTATCTACATACCTTTCCATATGGCATCCAGTGTACGGTTCGTTTTGATTGACCAAATTCAAGATATCCTTCACAGAGAACGGTGTTGTGTTGCAGGAATCCGAATTTGTCAAACTTCCAGGACTCGGATGGTTGTATTCATAATATCCTTGCTGAGATGGTTGCTGATGTTGTAACATTTTTGTTTGTTTTTTAACTTTATATAATTCACTATCAAAAACACATTAACTTTGGTAAATTGTTTCAAAAATCACGCATTTTTCGACACTAAAAACTGTCAAAAGTAAAAATTTCACTAGTTGTATCCGTAATAATTCCGACTTCGAATGTCTTCCATTATCTAATGTTGATGTTAAACTGACCGACAACACTGAACACTGAAGCGGAAAATTGATTTTCCCATTTAGAAAAAATTCAGAATATTCCATTAAAATGGAACACACACTCGCTTACTCATTGTATGTTCGTATCGCACCCACGCAATCATCATCCCTTATTTATAGAATCGCATAGGCAGACACATTTATTACGGAACCATTGCTGGTGAGACAAGACAAGCAGTACCGTTACCGCCTTCTAAAATGGCAGATTTTAGAACCAATTGGAATCGTTCTCTTCAGTTCCACCATCCACCATGTTCCTGGTTGTAGACAATGGCAATGGACTGTGTGTAGCACAGGAATAGACATAAGAAAGAGGACGTTTGGCTGTTAACAAAATATTTGTACTTTGCGCGATTGTTTTCTTTTTTACGAGTAAATTTTTATCGATTTTTGCACAAAGTTGGTGTAATTGTCAATTGATGGGTTTTATGGTACTTAGATACCAATTCAGCGGAGCCACTTGTAGTGCTTGGGAGCTCTTCACTGCGATTTGTGTGGAATTATCACTTCAAGTAGCCAACACACAATTGAGTGAATTGAAGTGTTTTAGAGAGCCACAAAGAAGTAAACATATTATAGGTACTACCTACTGTATATACTTGAATGATCTTGAGAAAATGCAGGTAGCATAAGTGGGTGTTGAATAATTCAAATTGGTAGGTAGGTATGGATGGGTAATAGGTATCATTCTACCATTTTAAGAAGATTTTTTTTGATATCTGGTGCTCCAAATTTAGATGCCGCTCTCATTTTGGCGAACCAGAGGATCTCTAGAAACTATAGGTATAACAATTCTCGCCAATATTGTGCAGGTGCACGCACCTATGAAAGTGGAATCTACACGTTGTCGTCCAAATCAATATTACGAGACGATAGCGCATCATTATAACAAAGGATACCTGTATACCTATGTGCAGTTGCAATCCTGTCCAAAAAGCAGTTTCTTTTGATGACAGCTTCATTTCTGACTTGTCTGTGGTGGATTTCAGTTGTAGTTCGCTAATATTGAAGAGAGTGTTGGCATCATTGTTTGACCTAAGTAGGTATCCAGTAGGCAATAACATTTTTAGTTCTACAGTCAGATTTAAAATCCACCCATTTAATTCAAACTTACGGCAGATTCTTGTGGTTGGTTGTCTTAGATTTAGTGCAAAAAATCCGAGCGACTATTGTGAAGAGTCCCATGTTCCAATGTGAATTCTTACTATTTCTTGAGTTATTTGAACGAAAACTTGTTTTTATAATATTTCCACTATAAAATTTATAAGATTAGACCTGCAAGCAAGGTGTTCTGGCAGACCATCCGCCGTCTTAAGAGAAAGGAAGTGGAACATTATTGAAGGAGTCAAATCCAAAGATGGTACACTTCTTCCTAATGAGGAGGACATCTGGCGCTGGCGCAGATGGAGCGAATACTTTTCCGAATTGCTCAATCCAATCCACGGCATTGAGGATGACAGATCCATCGCCTTGAGCAAGGCGGAAAAATAGTCCCACAGTAGAGGAAGTCACTTTTGCGATCAAATCGCTAAAAGCTAGCAAATTTGCCGGAGTGGATGAAATCCGGCCAGAAATGCTCAAGGTCTTAGATGAAGAGGAAGTCAAATGGCTTCTCGTGTCATTAAAGTGGCCTGGGAATGCGGCGAAACTCTAAGCGATTGGCAGATTGGGGTGGTTGTGCCACTTATCAAGAAAGGGGATAAAAGGGATTGCTCCAATTACAGGGGTAGGTATATCACTTTTAAGTCTCCCCGGAAAAATGTTTGCCAATGTGCTGGAAACGCGTTGCAGATCTGTGGTCGAGGCACGATTAGGAGATGAGCAGTGCGGCTTTCGTCCCGGCAAAAGCACAACCGACCAGTTATTCACTCTCTGAATGGTACCTGAGAATGCTACACCTGTTTGCGCATGCTTCGTAGATTTGGAGAAAACATACGACCGAGTCTCTCGAGGTAAACTCTGGAGTGTATTACAGGAGTATGGAATTGACGGACGGTTTTCTCTTGCGAGCCATTCAATCTCATTACACAAACTGTAAAAGCTGTGTTCGGGTAAACGGCGTTAAATCAATACCTTTCACCGTGGGCGTTGCTCTTCGCTGATGACTTCGTCATCCTTGCGCCCTCTCAGACTGAACTTCAGCGCTCACTCGATCGGTTTGTAGCCGTTTGCGTTGAAGCTGAGATGAAAGTAAATGTGAACAAATCTGAAGTAATGGTCGTCTCCAGAATGCATGTTCAACGCATGTTAGTACCTACAGAGAGCGCGAAAAGGAAGGAGCTTGAAAAGTATTTTTTTTTTTTTTTTAATTATCTATAAAGCATTTTGTGCTGTCAAAATGAAAAACGTTTTGTTATTGCTAGTTACGTTGGGTGCCAAAATGTAGCAAGTTTGTAACTTTTTTTTGTAGTTTTGGACTTTCTCTTTACACAGAAGAAGTACAGTCCCTCAGTGTTCCCAGGTTGAGGGGAAGATCGCCATTTTTGCCGCTCTTTTAAGACGAAAGGGGAAAAATGTGTTAGGATAAAAACGGGAAACAAATCCAAGAAGGGGAAAAATCTTAAAATCACAAACAGTTTGTAAGAAAATCCTTTAGAATGAATAGATGTTAAAAACCTACAAAAAATCAACCATGCTTAAGAAATGTGCCCAATGCAAATCTCACTTTTTTTGTTTGTTTTCTGAATGCATTCATTCTTTTGACATTTAATAAAACTATAACCATGGCCTGGCCAGGCCATACACTCCTTTCATGAACGTCGTATCCAGAGAGACAGGTAGATTTTGAGTAAGTAGAAAGGAGGAAGGTCCGGCTTTACCATTAAATTTTTGTATTTTCGATTTCATTATTCCTGTACCGGATAAATTTTATTTCATTGCAATGAGGCCATGTTTTTGTGTGTAGCCAAGTCGTTCATGTGAATGAAAGTCATGTTCGTGTACTGGGCCACACATCCCTTCCTATGAAAGTCGTTTCGAGCGAGACAGGTCGATTTAAGTGAGTAGAAAAGAGAGAAGGGATTTTCAGTCTAATAATTAGGCTTCTTTCCTCAACTAACCTAAAAATCAATCCGTCTACTCCGAGGCCAGAGAACGACTTTCATGGGAAAGCATTTGTGGCCCAGCACATAGTGTGTCCTTGCACTATGTCTAAATTTAAAATATTATGCAAAAACTTGCCTGGTTAAGTGGAAAAAGGAGGGGGGTGACCGTGACACCTCCCTTACAGAAAAAAAAAACTTTAAAAATCGTATATCTCGAAAAAAGAACCTAATCGATCGAGCCCAAATTTACGCACAAACTTAGGTATTGGCCCGAGAGTGTTCCTGTGAAGATTTGTCAAAATCAGACAAACGGAAATGCGATATTCTTCGACATTCATGTAAATTTTGTTGGTAAAATTTGGAATATTGATGATATACATTATGTAGGTATTGTCCTGAGAGACAAGAATATGGTAAACATTCTACAATTCCTGGACACGATCGAGCCGGGCGGGTACTATTATAATATATTTTTTTAGAACCATAATTGATTTTATACAATTAAGAGTTATATGTTTTTAATTGTTTTGTTTTAATTACTTCTTATAAATAAATTAATTTTTTCTTTAAAAAAATTGTTGCAACATAAGCCAACTTACCCTATATTCAGATTGCGGAGTATTAAAGTTGAAACAACACAATCAGTTTCAGTAAAAAGTTGAACTTTTAGCCTCACTTTCCCCTACATAGTTCTGATTAGAGTTTGATACCCTGCTCGAAGCACTCCAAAGCTTTTATTATAAAATGAAATCAATATAATTCATAAAACAACATCCAAAGGAAACTGTTAAAAGATTTGATGTCTCAAGGGTAGTATCTCAAGACTCAGTTAGAACTAGATCGCATCCCTTTAAACATCTCAGCAATTTTATTACCAGCACTAAGCGCAGAAGATCATCATGGCAGAACTGTTATGTGATTTCCTCTCTTTCGTCCCCCAGCAACATATCAAACAGTTCCTTACCAAATCTTTATTCGAGATGCAAGGCCCCGGCTACCATAAAGTCGGAGGTGAGAATGGAAGTTGATAGGGAGAAGCTAAAGACAGAACCCTTGCCTTCTCATATAATTGCATCACAACATTGCTATGGCAATAGCTATACTAGAATACACAACCATATAAAAACTATGTTAACAAAAATATGGATAGTTACACTAATTTGTCATTGAGACGTTACGCTTACGCCTACAGTTCAATCCCAATAATATTTGAATAAAACCATTATCCTATACAGGGACATGTATATAAATTTGAGACATCCTTTCGTAACGATTCTATACCTACAAACAACTGTTCAAAAGAGCCGCACTAAATATGATGAAGTGCAGATGAAATGCACATGCGCTCCTTGCTACTAGCCGCCAAATGCATTTCTCAACATTTCCCCGGTGCTATCCACTTCAGAAAATTGTTCCCATAAATTCATTAGCTAAATGCATAATTCAGACAAACTGCCATTAACCGGGAAACCGCGCACAGTCACAACCTGAGCGCCGTGCACAGAGTTTTGGTGGAAAAGAGGAAAAACCAAAAAGTATCTAAAGCAAAAAATATGAAAAATAAGAAGAACATCTTCAATGTCTTGTGCAAGATAACAGTATCCACGGACACATGGCCTTTTAATTCTACATCTACTTCTGTTCGTCTCTCATGATCCAAGAAATTTTCTAAAAAGAAGTGGGTGGCAAGGGCGACCGAGCAATGGGATCATCGTCAGTCTAACAAATTGTACATCCGGAGGCGTATAGGGGATCGATTAATTACGCGATATCTTCGACTAATTGATCGTTATTTTTAAAGATGCAGACGTAGGCCCAAGCCTGCTTCTGTTTTCTGTTCTTGAATAGATATGAACGCCAACAGTCTCCGCGAAAGAGTCAAACGTCATTCGCGTGCTGCTGCTATATGCACGATGATGAATGTTTGCGAAATGTCGATTTAGTTGAGAAAAAGTTTCTCATTTTTCCGATAAATTAAAAACGTATCTGAATATTGCTGTTCGACATTATGTTCGCATTGAATGATCTCATGTGCGTGATGATGCCTTCACTGGCGAACATGTGGAGTTTTGGGTGATATTGTACATGTGATGACCACCTATAGAGTGGTTGGTGAGTCGTCAATGGCGCCCGACTTTTCTGTCTGAAAAAGGCATTTTGCCATTTAGAAAACAATAGTAATGCATGCCTCTAACGTGTGTAAGATTCAATTGAGGAAGAGAATGTGAATCTCTTTGTTATATATGGGATAGCGGACAATGACATGAACGTTGTCTAGTCTGCCGAACTAGACAGACGGCGCGCACGCCGCGGCGTTACCATGCGATTTTGAAATGAGTTACATGTGGTAAGCATTAAAGACATTACATTGCTCACGTTTAGGACCCACAACATGAATGATTATAGATATGTAATTATGTATTGTATTTGAACGAAATTGAATTTGTGCATTTCTGTTACCGCTGACATTGTTTTATTTAAGACAATAGCCTATACGAAGGGGATGAGGCAGCTTGCAGGTGACTTCAAGAGTTTATATGCGAATTTATGTGGAATTCTATAGAGTTTGGATCGAAAATTCTGGGACCCTGCTAATAGCTCTGTTTTGCAGAGTATAACACACGGAGGAGGTACCTACTCACTGTATCATTTTAACCGATATACGCTTGCGAGTTTTATTTTATTTAAAAAAAAAAGGAAATTCCAAATCCTCTAGCACTCAGGCTTGAATTCCGTATTGTGCTGTTGAGCAACATTATTCGTTTCCTTTTATGGTTAGTGGTATTTTATTGCTGTCACCCGCCTTAGGCTACAGGGCTACAGGAAGGAAAAACAGTATCCAAGGACTACGGGGAATAAGCCCAGATGACTCTTTATCAGTCAGAACAAAATGCAGTTTTATTATCTTAGAGTCAATCTCCTGACTCAACTGATAGCTAAATCGCTAAATGTCCACCTACTACGTACAGCTAGTGTCAAGCGGAAACATGAGTGGGAAACATTCAAATAATGTTTTTCCACTAGGTACATCGTGAATGCTTCACAAGAAGAAGCTAACCTCGCAATGAATCGTGACGTTGTTTGACGTCAAAGTCATTTAACTCCTTGCAACACTGGTCGGATTTTTTTTTTGTGTTTGGATATTCGATGGAAGAAAAAATGATCGAAAGACATGGGGATACGAGGGATGCCCCTGCAATAGTGAGAGACTCCAACCCGATCTAAAAAAAAATGTGCAAGACTGGGTCTTACGTAGCTTTCTCGTTTATTGCGAATCTCGCAGAATCTCAGAGTCATTTCAGCAAATTTTACGTTTAAAATCATACGCACTCAAGATGTACTCACATAACTGAGCACTTGTTAATTACTTTTAAATTTCACCCCGAACTGACACTTGAATTTCGATGAATTTCGAATTATATTGCCACTGAAGTTTTGGGCTTAAACTGTTTAGCTTGAACTGTTTAGCTGAAAACTGAGTACGACGTATTCTTCAGGATATAAAACATTACCTAGCAGTTACATTCTTAACCAAATCGAAAATGGCGTTTTCGAGATATGTGTAGTTTTTGAAGTACCGTTTTTAGCGATTTGGGTGGATATCAAAGGACGCAGTCCTTTTAGGGAAAAGCTGAGTTTGCTATCAAGGTAAGAATGACAATTATAGTACCTTAGGAATAACTTTTTTTTTTTAAATAATTTTTACCGTTTTTGAGAAAAAGCCAATTTTCAAAACTGCCGTTGCTGGACTTTTTAGCTCAACTATCAATTTTGGTTTAAATCGTTAGAGCCGTTTTCGAAAAAGTCTAAATTTAGACATATTTCCTAATATTTCCTAAAATTTGTATATGGGAGGTACCGTTAATATTAGGGCTAGCATAAAACAAAAAAAAACTGTCCCTAGCGGAAAGCCCACAAACTCTAAATACGAAGTTTGAAGCAAATCCGTCCAAGCGTTTAGATTCCCCAGGTGTGGGACAGACAGACATACGGACGGCGAGACCCACTTTTTTGAGTTCCCATATCATCGTAATATCAGAATTGATCAAAATCTCGAGTTCGAATACGAGAAATTTAAAAAATACAAAACCTCCCAAGGACCGACATTCGACTAATCGGACATTTATTTTTGACTAATTTAAAAAATTGAGAAGAAAAATCCGCCGTTTGTCGGATTTCTATACATACCTTACCTATGTATGCAGATATGTATTTCTTTGTTTGAAAATATTAGGTACCTACTTTCTTGGTTTCTTATATATCAATAGTTACTACATTATCAGTAAAATTTAAATTTAAAATTTCTGTTATTTCCAAGTTAACGCGGTTAAGGAAGTCTACTTTGAGGAACTTTCTTAACTTCATCTTCAACCATTTCAAAATTTAGATCTCTATGTACCTAGATCACTGTTTCGTATGTACCAAGGTGTATTAATTATGTTCCTTGGCAAGAATATCAACTTTAGAGCACTTCATCCAGTCCAGTTTCTTTTATGAATCTGAGAATGAGTGTGGGTCCATGGTTTGTATATCCTTATCTGTTATCTGGTACTTGCCCAGATGTTTGATCCTCCTGTGGGTCAGTGCCCCACATTCCTTAGTAGGTACCTTATTTTGGAAGACAGATTTTTTGTAAATTTATTAGGCTTGTGTATGTCAACAACTGGCGCCCGTATGTCCATACTGGTTTTAAAACTTGATTGTAGCAATCTTTCCTAGAGAGGTATCCATCGGAACGTAAATTTCTCCGATTTTCATACGAATCGGAAAATGTTTGCTTGTTTGCTTCGAGGAAGGTATTCTTCCGAACAGCTTTTCAGAACTTCGTTCCGACAAATATGTAACACACACTGGCGTTTTGCGTTTTAGTGCGATCATGGTTGGGGGTTGTGCGTCGGGGTAACTTCCCTACCACGGAAAAACCAGGCAGTTATGACACAACCACAAGCCTCGGATATGGATGATCCAAATGTTGACGACCCCAGCAAACGAAATAAGGACAACGAACTTCGGATCTGCACGTGGAATGTCCGGACCTTAAACAGACCGCGTGCAGCCGAACAACTTGTGGAGACCCTGGATAGGTACAAAGCCGACATTACGGCCATCCAGGAAGTGCAATGGGATGGAGAAGGCATAAGAAGGATGAAAAACTGTGACATCTATTACGGCGAGTGCCGCAGAGAGCAGAGTCAGCGATTATTTGGATGTGGATTTGTGATTAGAAGAAGACTTAGGCAAGAAGTCTTGGGATTTAGCAATGTTAGCGATCGCCTAGTCACAATCCGCATCAGGGCCAAATTTAAAAATATCACGCTGATCTGTGCTCACGCCCCGACAGAGGAGAAAGACGACACAGCCAAAGAAGCATTCTACGATCTCCTTGAGAAGACGTATGATAAGTGCCCGAAGTACGACGTCAAGATAGTCCTTGGCGACTTTAACGCCAAAATCGGAAAGGAGGACATCTTTGGCTCAGCAGTCGGAAAGCACAGCCTGCACGACAACACCTCCGGAAACGGACTCAGGCTAATCGACTTTGCGGCGGGGCGAAATGTCATCATTGCCAGCACACGTTTCCCACACCTCAACATACACAAGGGGAATTGGCGGTCTCCAGATCAACAAACCGTCAACCAAATTGATCATGTTGCGATCGACGCCAGACATGCCTCCAGTATCTTGGATGTCCGAACGTTTCGAGCGGCCAACATAGACTCGGACCATTACTTGGTAGTAGCCAAAGTACGGATGCGGATATCCAATACTCCACAACAGCGAGAGGATACTGTAAGAAGATTTGACGTT
Organism: Cheilosia soror; assembly: GCA_949372485.1. NCBI lineage: Eukaryota > Metazoa > Arthropoda > Insecta > Diptera > Syrphidae > Cheilosia > Cheilosia soror. The sequence goes on along the minus strand of OX443562.1, from coordinate 112,367,533 downwards.
GCAAGGCTACTATCGCAAGAGACCGCCAAAACCTTTGCCGACCGCGTCTCACTAAACCTCTCAGAAAGCCCATCCTCAGCGTCACCAACATCAAGTACAGAGGACCAGTGGCAACACTGCCAGCGTGCCATCAGGAGTGCCGCTACCGAAGTGCTGGGTTTCACTAGGCGACCACGACGAAACCCCTGGTTCGATGAGGAATGCCGCCAGGCACATGCAGCCAAGAACGAGGCCTATCAATTAATGCTGCAGACAAGAACCAGAGCGGCTGAGAGAGCTGCCCGTGAGCTCTACGGGCAAAAAAGAAGGGAGGAACACCGACTTCTCAGAAGGAAAAAGAAAGAGCACGAGAAGCGAGCGGTCGAATCAATTGAGGGACGCTACTGCAGAGGCAATGTTCGAAAGTTCTACCAAAGGGTAAAACGTTCCACCCAAGGATACAAGGCCCGAACAGAATCCTGCAGAGATGAGCATGGGAATACAGTAGTAGATTCACAGTCGGTGCTGAGGATTTGGAAAGAACACTTCTGCAGACTGTTAAACGGCGGAGACAGCCAACAACCCGCTGTCAGGCAGAATGATCTGTTCAGTTTGGGCGATGATAGCCAAAATTTCCGTCCACCCGACCTATACGAAGTGAGCATAGCGATATCCAAACTTAAGTGCAACAAAGCTGCTGGAGCGGATGGCCTCCCGGCCGAGCTTTTCAAAGCAGCGGGAGATAGCTTGGTAAGGAGCATGCACCAGCTCATCTGTAAAATATGGTCGGATGAAAGCATGCCCGACGAATGGAACCTCAGCATCGTGTGCCCCATCCACAAGAAAGGAGATACTCTGAACTGCGCCAACTACAGAGGAATAAGTCTCCTGAATGTCGCGTATAAGATCTTGTCGGCTGTATTGTGTGAACGCCTAAAACCTTTCGCCAACAACCTGATCGGCCCATATCAGTGTGGTTTTAGACCAGGGAAGTCAACCATCGACCAAATTTTCACACTCCGACAGATCTTGGAAAAAACCCAGGAATTTCAGATCGATACACACCATCTATTTATCGACTTGATAGCGTATATAGGGACGAATTATACAAAGCCATGTCAAGTTTTGGCATCCCCGCAAAGCTCGTCCGTCTGTGCAGGATGACCATGGAGAAATCTCGCTGCTCCGTTAAAGTCGGCAAGAACACCACCGATCCATTTGATGTCGAAAAAGGTTTGAGACAAGGCGATGCGCTATCATGTACTCTCTTTAACATCGTTCTTGAAGCAATTGTACGAAACTCACAAGCCAACACCAGAGGTACAATTTTTCAAAAGTCCGTTCAACTACTTGCCTATGCTGATGATATTGACATCATTGGGAGAACGCGGCGAGCTGTCAGTGGCGCATTTGCAAGCATCGAAACGGAGGCGGCGAAGATGGGTCTGGCTGTTAATGAGGACAAAACGAAGTATATGCTGTCAACGAGAAGGGACTCTCAACATCGGCGACTCGGACAAAACGTCACGATGGACAGATACAACTTCGAAGTAGTTAAAGACTTTGTCTACCTGGGCTCCACTATCACTTCGCAAAATGACATCGGCGCAGAGATCAAGCGAAGAATCACTCTTGCCAATCGCTGTTTCTTCGGGCTAAGAAGGCATCTAAGAAGTAAAGCCCTCTCTCATAGAACCAAGGAGATATTATATAAGACCTTAATCATCCCGGTTCTGCTGTATGGTGCAGAAGCATGGACCCTGTCAAAAGCGGATGAAAACCTTCTGGGATGCTTTGAGAGAAAAATTCTTCGAGTGATATTCGGTCCAGTTTGTGACGATGGAGTGTGGAGAAGAAGATTCAATAACGAACTATACGGGCTATACAGCGACGTTGACCTGGTCAAAAAGCTGAAAATACAACGGCTGAGATGGCTGGGACACGTGGAGCGTATGGACAACAACGCACCAGCCCGACGAGTCTTCGAATCCACCCCTGAGGGACAACGCAGCAGAGGAAGACCCCACCTTAGGTGGCGCGCACAATTGGAGAACGACCTCAACCAACTTGGTGTGCGTAACTGGAGGCAGCTAGCGAGGGACCGAGCTGGCTGGAGGGGCTTGTTGGTTGAGGCCGTGGTCCACCCCGGACTGTAAGCGCCACCAAAAGTAAGTAAGTATGTGTGTTTTTACTGATATTTTTGACAGCTTCATATACGAATAGGTATTCTTCCAATATCCTCCGACAGAAATTGGTTTCGGAATTTGTTTACGATTTGCAGTGAAGTATTGATAAATGAAAGCAATAAAGCAAAAAAAAAAAAACAGTTTAGCAAAGTATTTTCTTCTATTTGTTGCTTAAATTTGTGTTTGTATGGCGAAAACAAACGAAAAAACAAGCACCAAATATAGGAAAACCCCAAATTAGCAAGGAACAACATCACGTCATATCAATGCGGCGTCGCATTTTAATTATTCTTTCCGACGACGGAGACCTGAAATGTAATTTAAACCTCCGACGGAGTATGCGTTGCGGAGAATTCTCCGTTCCGACGGATACCTCGCTAGGCCCAAATATCTTATTGTAGTTGGACAGGGATCAGGGCCGTAGCCAGGATTTTGGTTCGGGGGGGGCTTGATCCAAATCTTATAAAGCAAAAAACTAAGAATATTCCAATTCATTGATTCGTATTAGTTTTTAAATCGTATGTACTTAAACGAACATAGGTACTTGAATAATTATTTTACACACATTTTTTGAAGCAGAAGACTTCTTGATTTTTTTTTAACAGGAGATCAATCACCTTATTTAGATCCACAATAATATCCGAATGAACAGATATCATAGGAAATGAGCTTAACCTTGCATTCTCTATAACGCTTCGGGACATTGTTTTAATCCTTTTCATAGCTGAAAGGGTTTTTGTAACACTATCTGTGGTCACTGGAAGCGTTGCTAAAACCGTAAGCAAAAAATTTATACCTCTAAAGTAAGTCTTGTCACATATATCAAGCAATTTCAAAACTTCGGTAGAAGGATCGCACCAAAGAATATATTCAGCTTTCACAGCTGACAACGAAATTGCATTATCAAAGTAACGTGTTAGCCTGTTAGCTCTCTCTAAAAAAATCTTCGGTATTTTCTCTGATGTTCTTAAGAGAATTCAGAACTTCTTTTGTGCGGTCGATTGCAGAAACGAAATCTAAGGAAAATTGATAAGGGCAGCGTTAAACTGAACAGATTTTCGCATGTAATGAGGCTTAATTAGAAATTATTTTTTTGGACCGCTGGCTGGCGCTGCCAAAGTGTTGAGATATGGCTTGCACAGTGTACATACCTAGCGTTTGAATCCTGTATACCTACCGGGATAGTCTTATTTTTATAGATTTGAATTTAGGGCTTACAGCCCTATTTTGACAATCATTTCAGTTTTAGTTTCAGTTGAGCTATCAGTTAAGCTTTCAGTTAAACTGATGTTCTGCAGTGTATTTAGACATCAGTCTAGTATTCAGTTGAGCTTTCTACTAAAACTTCTGAAAACTTATGGGAATTCCATCAGTTTTAGTCTCAGTTTTAGTTTTAGTTAAACGCTTTCATTTTTGCATTTAGTCATCGGTTTAACGGCTGATTTCTTCACATGAGTACTAGTACCCGGTCTAGCTAGACCTGGTACTAGCTCTGATACTCGGTACTAACGAGAACTTAGTACTTGTGTATTTCTTCACATTGCTAGTACCGGAGCTAAATTTATCAACCGTCCTACGACTAATACGTCTAAAAACTGGTCTAGTACCCATTTTTGACTGAAATGTCATAACGGTGACATTTTTATGCTCATTGGACGTCAAACATTTTGCAGGATGACTGATTTTTATTCATAAGAGCAAGTATTTCTTTTAATATTTTTGTTGCTTTCCTGTTGTAAAATAGTGTGTGTTTAGGGGTATCCAGTATTGGATAGCATATGATAGCGTATATGATTGGTTGTTTTTTTCTATTATTGCACATTATGGAACTGAACTAACCAATTCGGTGTTTGCAATTTAACATGAGTGATTGTCTCCACGAACAATCAGTGCAACCTAAATAAATTTGTCCAAATGGCGTGTTATACATCATACTTTTGGCAGTGTGCGACATACACTAGTGGCTGGTACGCAAATGACGTCGGCAACCACTATTTACATCGAATCGATCCACTTGTCATGAATCGTAGAGGGATCTGATCAGCAATTGCTGCTCAGGCAATATCTAACGATTACTGGTAAAATCGTGAATAAAAACGATTACCGACTAAAACTGAATATAAATATATGTAAATAAAATATGTTAACCGTACTGCAATTCGTCCACGTTCGAACGTAAAAAAACGTTACTCTAGACAACTGAAATCGCCGAAAAAATCCACATCGTTCTAAGTATTTACGGTATTCCATTGTAGCATAATATGATAGATGCGCCGCTCAGATCAACGAGTTGCCACCCCTTCTTCACCATTCACATTCTCAATGTCGTCATCGAAATTATTGAACCAATTATCCCTATCGAAAATGAGATCCATTTTCTAATCAACTTCATTAGACTTAAACCTACGATGTATTTACTTACTTTTGACAAAAATAGGCAAGAGCGAAAGCAATGAAATCGATCTAATTCAGGTACTAACGACGTTAGACTGCCGATTTTGAGGGTCAAGCTAATACCGAGTACTAACTAATACCGGTACCAAATTCAGCTTAGTACTTCGTGAAGAAATGACCTGATACCTAGGTATTTGAGTATCAACTTTTGGTCTAATACCGGTACTAGCGCTAGTACTTTGTGAAGAAATCGGCTGTAACAAGCTTAATTGATAACTCAACTAAAACTGAAACTGAAATGATAGTCTTAAATTCGGCTTTAGAAAATTTTAGTTTTTTGTCTAGACTTTCGGGGGGGGGCTTCAGCCCCTCAAGCCCCCCCCCTGGCTACGTGCCTGACAGGGATGAGTATAAAGTATCTCCCAATAAGCAAGAGTACCTCTTATTGTATCGCATGTTCAACTCATCTCTTTGTCTCTTTATACGCGCTTTCCAGCGCAGTTGGGGGCGCTATCCCGTTTCCTGTCGTTTCTTCGTTTCATCGGAGTTCGGAATTCTAATGGCCAACGAACAATGAGAAGTTTCTTTCCAAAAACAAAACGGTATGCTTTCACATTGTCGCATATTTATTTTTAAATATCTGCAGCTTAAAAATTAAAACAAACCATACAATGTATGTCATGAAAGTGCAATTTTCTAACTCTCAGAATGATTAAGCTGTAATACCTAAATTACAAAAGGCTTGGCATTACCTATAGAAAAGAATAAAAAAGGTGAAAGTGAAACCCCCTCTTTGCTTAAAGAAACCTAATTGTCAACTTTATACTGCTTTGAGGGTAAACGTCATCGTTGTCTCGCGTCAGACTTTTACGATGTTCCGAAACGGTCGCGTTGCGATGTGACAAGTCTATTTTGCTACACTAATAATTAATTTCATTTGAATGAAAATATGGATGCGTATTAGGGACCGTACATAATAGTCGATGATGTCAATATCGTCCGTATAGCCAAGCAGCTGGACGGACCTATTGAAGATAGTGCCTTCCGTGTTGACACCTGCCCTGTGTACTATCTGCTCCAGTACGAGATTGAGGAAGTCGCATGATAGAGCGTCTCCTTGCCGAAATGACATCATCGGTCGCTCCCAGCGTGCCGTCATAGAAGCGTTCATGGCGATTGAAGAACATGCGAAATCCGTTGGGCATACTATCAACAAACAAACAAGCATCTGTCCACCGCCTAGGACAAAACGTCACTATTGATAGCAACAATTTCGAGGTAGTTAGGGAGTTCACCTACCTCGGAGTAAACGTAAACTCCACGAATGACACCCTAGTGGAGATCCTGCGAAGAATTACCCTAGGAAACCGTTGCTACTTCGGTTTGGCAAAACAATTGGGTTCAAAACTCCTAACTCGAAGGACGAAATGTGTGCTCTACAAAATCCTTATCCTGCCAGTTCTGGTTTATGGCGCCAAGTGCTGGACGATAAGCAAGAAGGGAGATCTGATACTGGGCTCCTTCGAAAGAAAAATACTTCGGCGGATTTTTGGTCCTGTGTGCGAGGAGGGCGAATGGAGGAGAAGATACAAACGCGAACTCTATGAGCTGTACCAAGATGTGGATGTAGTCCAAAAAGCCAAAACGACTACATTGGCTCGGCCACATCGAGTGAATGGACAATAACGCTCCAGCTAAGAGGATCTTCGAATCCCAGCCGCCAGGTTCGAGAAGACAAGGAAGACCGAACCTCCGTTTCAAAGACCAAGCCATCGCGGATGCCATAGCGCTTGGTCTGGACAATTGGAAGCAGCGTGCCCGGGATCGTAGAGGATGGAAGGCTGCAGTGTCTCAGGCAGAGATTCTTCACGGGTCGGGAGCCCGATAATACTTAGAACCAACCAACCAACCAATACTTAAAAAACCACGTCACTCATGTCAATGGCACAAAATTTTGGTTTTTATTTCTTTTTTTTTATATCGGTTTTGAAATTATTCCAAGCCTACCCTAATCCAACCAAAGGCAACCGCCGAATTCCACTCAAGTCAAAGACGAACGTTAACAATAAATTTTTCGTTTAATTGACCCACAAAGAGCAATAAATTAATTGGTCATCACTTTGCGCAGTAAAATTCTTTTAGTGTAACCGCTTAATCACCGTCCACTTGAAATACCATCAAACAAATATAAAATCCTTTTTCTAATTTTTGTGCATCCTCTGCGGAAAATAGTCAGCTCACATTGCAGCTAATGCTGATCCCTTCTATTTGTTTATTTAATATTTCACCCGTCTTTTGGAGTAGAAATTACTCTACTACACATTATCTACCCTTGAGCTCGACGATATGGTGCAACGTTGACAGCGGCCACAAAAATGTCATAGGCGCGATATTTCAAATTGACAAATTCAGTTCGAAACGTTGCCATGTCCTCAGTCCACTTGAGTTTGGTTCCCAAGTCAAGTAAACAATATCCACGCAAGTGCGCAAGTGAACCCTACGTTAACCGCAGCCGAACGAATATGATGAAATGATAAACAAGCACATTGCTGTGTGGTACGCTCCAGGATAATTGGCTCCTAGTCTGGCGTCTAGACATTTGTGCTGAATCTCATGAATGTCACCAACTAAATTATTAATTTCTCTGTTTAGGTGGCTAAGTGTGTGTGTGTTTTTTTGTTTGGCTGCAAAAGCAAGTTAGAAAATTAGAAAGGACGATATATTCAGAGGATATACGGAAAATTTACGCAAACAGCTATCGCTCTGTTGATATGTGAAATTCGAGAACGGTCTAGCAGAGGCGGATAAGAGGACAGGACGGCAAGGCGGTTTGTTTTATCCGCCATACACAATCGGTTGAGTCTGTAACTGATGCCCAAACCAAAGCCTATGCTGACACTTTTTTCCTGAAGATTTAATGCATGATTGATTGGCAGCGAAATTGAATCTACCCAATGTCCGTGATTGACTTGGGCATCGGGATGAGGGAGTCGTTTACATGTTTACTTTGTAATTCATGCCCATCGCACTCGTCTTGTTCATAAATGAATATGATAAAGGGTTCTTTGTTAGATACGGCGCACTTGTTGTGTATAGGAAGTGCAGTGAAGGACTTAGAGCATCCATTGGTAGTGGGAAGTCGCGACTTATGGAATTTGAATTGTGATGTTAGCGAAGAATGTGCAATAGAATAGTTTGATAGGGTTCTTAATAGAGTGTAAACATGAGTAACTATTTCATAAATTGTCACCCTAGTATCGGAATGATCCTGTGGATATATAGTACGACTTCATTAGTAGTTTTGTATTTACATCATGTCTGTTATACCTACGGACGACTCAAAAAAAACTCTTAGTGCAATGAAGAGTTCGATCATCGACTTTTTCAAAAGGAACAATAAAGGTCACTAAAAACGGGCGGTCGATCCTTTTGAGAGGTAGATACTGAGCCGAACAAAAACGATCTTTCCATTGATGTGAATATAAACCACAAACATAGGAATACAGAGAAGAAGATATGAAGGGACACGGTAGTAGATTCCGCAAACTGAATGACCCTTTCAACCCGGCCCCTGACCAAAAATAAGTGATGATATCGATATTAAATATCTAGTTCAACATACACGTATACCGGCTGAGATTTTCAAAACAGAGGAAAATAACTTGAAGAACTTGTTTGCGCGACATACAACGTGAAAACATTTCATCAATAACCACCTCAGACCGGTGCCGATAACCAAAAATGGTCTTAAATTTGTTAGCTACTAATCATGACAACATTTTGATATAACATCGCATCATCAAAAATTGAAATATCCAAAGATAAATCGACAAAAAAATTAAATTGTTTACTTATCCTTGCGTTATTTTAATTCTATCCAGCAGCATAGTGACAAATATCTCGCATATTCCTCTTTACCACTAAAACAACCCCGTAAATCTGCATATCTTCAAATGATATTCATCCTAAGAATGAATGAATGAACTATTCTTACATTAACATAATTATGTGCGCCGACACCAAGCATTTCATACGATAAATTAAATGTATCGCTTGGCATTCTCAAATGAACTTTCCGGCGAACAAAATCTTCTTCCGGACGGGCTCGAAAAAATATCCATTTCGAGTAGGTACGTCTGCCTTTAATTTTCTCATTGAGAATTTTTTGGTACAACGGTTGATTTGTAGCGAAACTTCCCCGTTCGTCACACCTTTATGACATACAAAATTTTCATTTCGTCGCTGACTAAGTGTAGGTAAGAAATTCAATGAAAATACCAATCGGAGAGACTTGTCTACGTGCTGATGTTGATCTAAATTTCATTTGGGAAACTGCGTCAGCACTTTTGGCTGTCCTGCTTTATCTCGGAATGACACCCTTGTGTAGATTCGTCGAAGAATTACCCTAGGAAACCGTTGCTAATTCGGTTTGGTAAAACAACTGGGTTCAAAACTCCTAACTAGAAGGACGAAATGTGTGTTCTTCAAAACCCTTATCCTGCCAGTTCTGCTTTATGGCGCCGAGTGCTGGACGATAAGCAAGAAGGGAGAGCTGATACTGGGCTCCTTCAAAAGAAAAATACTTCAGCGGATTTTGGTCCTCTGTGCGAGGAGGGCGAATGAAGAAGAAGATACAACCGCGAACTCTATTAGCTGTACCAAGATGTGGATGTAGTCCAAAAAGCCAAAACACGTCGACTACATTGGCTCGGCCTCATAGAGCGAATGGACTATAATGCTCCATCCAAGAGGATCTTTGAATCCCAGCCCCCAGGTTTGAGAAGACAAGGAAGACCGAACCTCCGTTTCAAAGACCAAGCCATCGCGGATGCCAGAGCGGTTGGTCTCGACAACTGGAAGCAGCGTGTCCGGGATCGTAGAGGATGGAAGGCTGCTGTGTCTCAGTCAGAGACACTTCACGGGTCGGGAGCCCGATAAGTAAGTAAGTAAGCTTTATCTCGGAGCCATGCTTGTGTTAGGCCGCTTTCTGTATTACAGAGCCACGCTTGTCGTAAGCAAAACATTGGTCTCAATAAAAAGCACATCATAGATTTTGGTAGCTTATAAAATTATTTAGGAATTGTATGTTTTTTTTTTATTTTTTTGGTTGCGCCAATGGATGTGGTAATCTTCTAAAGATGAGGTAGCCCGTGCTACCAACATGCACGATTCGCAAACCCGAATAATCGATGCCAGGAGTGCGCCTGACGTACTAATCCACACCCTATCTCCTTCGACCACTCTCCCCGCGGGACTGCCGTTAGGTATTACTTCCGCCATTTCGGCTCTTCTAAGTCTTTCAAGTCTCCTTAATTCTTCGTGTACACTCGTTATAAAGGAGCATACCTCCAGCCCGTCATCTTCTGACCTTAACATATGGCTTATTAGACTTTGGGGGAATTGTATGGTAGATCTACCGTATTGTGGTAGAATAGTGACAACAAATTGGGGATACGGTATAGACGCATATAGCGCATGTCCATATTTATCTTATATGCTTACATATATCATATCAATATAGATACACATAATTTTGAAGTGGAGCTTTCACAAAGACTGAAACATATACCAAAAGAAATACAACCAAAACTGGAAGGAAAGAAGACCTACTATTTAGATTAGAAATGAATCCGGATTTCATTTATCTATACATATTTGAACATTTAGTAGAGTTAGGTAGGTACTTTATAAGTAACAAATTATGGAATTTAAACTATTTGTCTAATCCCCCCAATCACATAAAACTACTATATCTACAGTAGCCGGCATAAGTATTTTGACAAAACTAAAGTTAGTTCTGCTCATAATTTGAACTTACTTCATGTAAATTTTGGCATCAATGGAAAGTTCATTTAAATTCCGTTTGAATGATACAAAACTTTCCTTAACCCAGGAGATCCCTAACTGTGCGTCGCGACGCCCTGGGGCTTGGGCCTATACAAGTTCCAACTGAACCACGAGCTCAAAGTTAATGATATCTAATGTAATGAACACAGAAAAATCATCTTTAGCGACGTGCCGCATTTTTGGATGAATGGCCAAATTGCCATATAAGGGGTGACGCCAACCAACAACACGAGGTGGCAATGCATCCATAAAAAGCTCTTTGGTGTGCATGGTGCAGCGGTGGCGTTATTGCTCCGTACTTTTCATGACGTTGGTAAGGCCAATACCATCAACGGCGAGTACTTACTACAGAACGATGCTGCTAACATGTGGTTCCAGAAAGAGGTGGCTATGTGTCACTCAGCTGCAGGGTGACAACGTGAGAATCTGCGGCGGACATTTGGGCATGGTGTTATGTTCCATACAATAACGGCATACATGGGATTCGTTAATACCTTGCACACAGCTTGTTTTATTCCATTTCAATGTTGAGCAATCCTCATTGAAAACCCCTTTAGTGAATCCTCAGTAAGCTCAGCTTATATTCACATATCTGTGCTTTGTTCCGTTGTGTGCTTTTAGAAGGGCGTCGCAAAAATATTATAACCTGTATAGGGAGTCGCAGTATTAAAAAGTTTGGGAACCCCTGCATTAAGTACCCATTGAAAATTTAGAATTTTTGTAAAAGTCTACTTTTTTGACTTTTTTTCTCGGTATCAAAAAAATGTTTTGATGCAGAAATTTTCTCCGAACAATTATTCTAATAGTGACTGCAAAAAAATGTTTTCAAAAATCTCTTCGCTAATATTTTTTATGATTTTTTAATGGGATGATCACAGGAAAATTTTGTATGATAAGGAGGAAAAAGTGACTAAAATAGTTATTTTTAGCAATTCTCAAAAAATCATAAAAAAATATTAGAGAAGAGATTTTTTAAAAAAAATGTTTGCAGTCACTATTAGAATTTGTTTGAGAAACTTTTTGCATCAAAACATTTTTTTTTGATAAAAAAAAGTCAAAAAAGTACCTAGACCTTCACAAAAATTATAAATTCTAAAATTTATAAATGGGTACTTAATGGGTTAAGGAAAGTTTTGTATTATTCAAACGGAATTTAAATGACCTTTTCATTGATGCCAAAATTAAAAATCAAATTATTAGCCGAATTAACTTTAGTTTTGTCAAAATACTTATGCCGGCCACTGTACGTCACTGCCTTAACTACATAAGGCAAGTAAAATTTGTAACTCGTTTGCTGGGGACAAGGAGTAAAACAAGTAAAAGTGTTATCATCACTGCATAAATGTCATGCAAAATGTTTTCTATGTGAGTAATTATGTACTGCACAGTACACGCATGGGTCTAATATTAGTTTTGTATGGGAGGTACAATAACTACTTGACCGATATAGCCCATTTTCAATACCGAGCGTAAAAAGAAGTCCTCTTACAAAATTGCATTCGCCTATGTCGATTCGTTTGGAATCTATCGTGTTTTCAACAGACAGACGGACGGACAATTTACTCTCAGTACTACACATAATCTTCCAAAAATTCAAAATTATGTTTATTATAATTACGTTCCAGATTTATAGAACATAATAGTAATGCATTCCATGGTTCATGCATTGTGTACATAAACCACATCAGCTTCCATCCTCTATGAATTCCGGTTCAAGTATTAGATGTATGAACTAGTGAATGTGATTCGTGGATTAGGTATGTACACAAGTTCCACTGTTCATTTGAATCTATCTAATACAAAATCCAAATCCTCGATACTTGTTAATATTTCCCATAGAGGGCTGGAAGTTAGAGTTAGACACTCATCAGGGTTGAGTCAAAATAAATTCTTGGACATGTATAAATAAAATGGCATTCGCTTCTAGTTCATATAATTTCGTAGTTCACTGGTTTGCTACATTCTGTCAATTGTGGACAAATGGATAGGTACATAAAAAAAAAAATATATCAATGGATTGAGATGCTAATGCTATCGCCTTTTTAGTGATTAACAGCGGTATTAATAAAAAAGCCTTATTCGCTCTTTAATCCATCTGATAGCTAGCAGACGAATAGTGGACTTGTTCGTTTGATAACTTTTATTATTTATAAATACATCTTATATCCGTATTAGCTATCCACTCTTTATCATTAAACGCACGACAGCACTGCGTCCAAATTGTACTAAACATGGTTGTAAATCTGTCATATTCCATCAGCTGACACTATCATGCTCAGAGTCAGAGCATGTTATGTGCTTCCGCTTGCGATTTTTAGATTCTCTCTGAAATTCTCTTTCAGCTTTTAAATTTCTCGCGTCCAATCGAACTTTTTGTTGGTATACGTGTATTTGAAATTATGTGGATAGGTTAGCTCTGTGGTGAGTAAGTTAACCACTCTCTATACGCCGAATTTGGTGAATTAAGTTATCCGCTCGTTAAACATGTCAGTGAAAGCTAAGATATGTTTATTAATAAGAATTACGAGTTATATGTATGTATATGATTTGAACTTCACTAAAGTACTCCGCCTATAAAAGAAACTACGCACGTCATCCTTTCCATTTTTGCCTAAGTTTATTTCGTTGCGTAACTGTTATATTGTTATACACTTTTATTTAGGCACTCACCAGGGTTGAGTCCAAATAAACTCCTTGTGGATGTATTCATAAATTGGCACTCGCTTCTAGTTCACAGAATATCGTATGCATAGGTACTAGTGTAAATAGAATAGCAAAATACATACACGGATGGGCGGTTCGTTATCTCATATTTCAGTGGTTTGCCGCACTCCACTAATTGCGGTCATAAACGTAGAGAAAAAAATACAAAATCTATGGTATTGAGAATAATATCCTTACATATAATAAAACTGTAGGCATTTTCTTTGTCAGCTAAAAACTCGAAAACTAATGGACAGATTTCGATGAAACTTTTTTTAAATGTTCCTTAAGACTGTGAGACTGCTATAGGCTATGTCGTTTATAGCCACGTCCTTAGGAACAGTTTTTAGCCAAAATGTATTTTTTGAAGTGAAAATATATACATACACATATACCTTGCTACGAATGGATGTTTGTACTTTTGCGATCGTCAAACAAAAACAAAACAAGACTAGCATACGTATACTACACATTCGATAAGGGTTGATTTGTTTTCGCAGTGAGTGCTATGGTCAGTTGTATATTATGTAGGTATGTATATTATGATTGTATGTCCGATGAAGGATGGGGATGGGGTGAGTCGTGCGTGCTGCAGAATGGCATGGGGTATATTAATAATCTTCATAAGAGAAGAGACGTATAATACAAAACAGGTTTCATTTCAGAATTTCATTCGATATGTGGTATGGTAACTGTGTTGGGTTGGGGTAGGTAGTTGTTTGGATTCTATAGGAAGAGGGAAGCAAAGGAAAGGAAAGGAAATTCAGTATATTAAACAAGTAGCAAGATCAATGAGAGGGAGGGCGATGCAGAGGGTGCACATTATATATCCAATGCATTACATCCATTATCGCATATCGCCACGCAACGCAGTAGGAATTTTATTCTGATATGACGTAACAGGGTAGGGTTGGGGTAGTTGTTTGGATTCCATAGTTCTACTTTGGGGTTGTTGTCGCACATCGAAAGCAATTTTTCTTGAACAGATAGGTACCTACTGTGTATGAGTGACTTACTTCTGTCCAGCCAGTTTGTGAAATCTATATCTATACATATAATAAAACTGTAGGAATTTTCTTTTGCCGTTAAAAACTCGAAACCTACTGGACAGATTTCGATGAAACTTTTTTTTAAATGTTCCTTAGGACTGTGAGACTGCTATAGGCTATGTCGTTTACAGCCATGTCCTTAGGAACAGTTTTTAGCCAAAATGTATTTTTTGAAGTGAAAATATATACATTCGAGGATTGATTTGTTTTCGCAGTAAGTGCTATGGTCAGTTGTATATGTAGGTACATATGTATATTATGATCGTATGCCCGATGCCGGATGGGGATGGGGTGCGTGCTACAGTATGGCATGGGGTATATTAATAATCTTCATAAGAAGAGAGACCAAATATAATTTTGTGCGAGCGGGCAAGGCGAGCACGGGTCCAGCTAGTATATTATAAATATAATCGCCTTTTTTTACGTGACTTTAATTTATACTACAAGTAAACAGGCAGCAGATAGGTACATTTTATTTCTAATTGTTATTTACTGTTGTGTTGCTACTCTTTTGCTTTGTTTTATAAGGAAATAGCTATCTGATATTTTCCTTGAACTAATAATATCTTCATATTAAACCATAATATAGGTATAGGCTTAGGTAGATATATATTATACATTGTATTTAGTTTGAGTTACCAATTTTTATTAAGAAAACACACAAAGTAGGTACTCTAATAATGTATTACATTGTATGCAATAGTAGGTAAATTGTCTTTTCAAAATGAAGAAAACAATGTTTGTACATATATGTAGTTTAGAAGTTATAGCATTTTAGGTGATAACACCTCCAAATTAGATGTCACCTACTTTGAAGGGCGAAATATGATGATGATAGATTATCATATAATTTTCATTAATTATGAATCTTGGTGGCCAATTCATGTCACCTCTGCTAGAGATAACCATACCTACCCTCAAATCGTTCATGAAGAATGACCATCGTGGCGTCTGCTGGTGTGACACGTAGAAACGTCTTGCTGGAACCACATGCCATCTTCCTCCATATCGTTCAATTTGGGCCAACATAAATCGGTTAGCATAATAGCAACGTCATTTTTAAGAAAAAGTACGGAGCAATGACGCTGCGCCGCCGCCGGTTTAAAATCGGCACCAACCAGCTTTTTATGGATGCATTACCACCTCGGATAGGTTGGCGTCACCCCATATACGTCAATTTGGCTTGTTAATGTAGCAATTCATCCAAAAATATGCCTTGTCGTCAAAGATGATTTTTCTATGGTCATTATGATTAACTTTTGAGCTTCTGGGTCAGTTGGATCTTGAACGGATTAGGCCCAAGTCCCAACGCAAAATTCAAAAGCAAAGTTGAAGTCTGGAAAATGCCGATTTCTTGTGCATGGCAGAACACTATGGCCAACATCGACTTTTTTTTTAAATCGAGCTCAAAGCTCAAAGACAGGTCTCTTAGGTCTGCTAGATATTATTCTACCTATATATAATAAAATAATATATGTATAGGTATACTATACGCCTAATAGCCCAATCTACCCCTAACATTATGTCGTTATTCTTGGTCAAAAATTCAAAAAAAGTAATAAACATAAATCAGAATAAGGTCAACTCCTTTTAGGACAGCACAATATATCCATCACTTATTGGCTGAGAAAATAACTCCAAAAGACCCAATATGCCAACATTCACTTTATTGATTAATGGCTATAGAAATTTCGTCTGATGTCACAATTATTTATAAGTAGGTACCTAACATGCTTACCTATTTGGGCACCTCGATGCGCATACAGAGAACATCATAACCAGTTAAAATTGCACACAAGTCCCCTCTATTCCTGACTCGGACAACAATGCACTTTTATGGCATTCCCAACATTAGCTTTCGAGCTGTTCATTCCATAAATTTCCCCGAAAAGATGAAGAAAATTTCAGTTGGAATACGAAAAGCCCCAAAACAAGCGATCCCCGATTGAAGAGCTTATGACAGACCTCCTCGAGCGGCATTGCACCTCACAGAAGACCACGATTACGGTGAGGCCAGGGTAGGCAAATGTAAATATGTTTTATTGCCAATCGACTATATATACACATATACAAAGCGCGGACAATTGGCAAAAGGCTGCCATTCCAGCATTCGTTGGATATATTTTATTTTATCTTTGCCGATCGTTAAAGTTGGATCAAACAAATTTTGCATCCACTCGCTCTTGCAGCGGCTTCAAATGAAGACGTGAATTTGGCCTAGACCTCACCCCGTTTCCCTGCGTTTCTGGTGGTGGGTAGGATCGGCCTTTGGTGTGGAATGGCGGAAATATTATTGATGGCAATAAACGGTCTTTTTTCGGTTCAAATATACTCGCTTACGAGGCTGTTCGGTCCGTCACCCCCGCAAGGATACCCACAGAATCAATATAGTGCGCGCAACATTCGTCCCAATACCGACCGTCACCCTGGAAGAATGGGAATAGAGACATAATGGCCTGACACTAGTTGTGCTATTAAATAAATCGCATCCGAAGCGGAGTATCTTTGTATCTGAACATCTACCTTGGCAAAGTATCTTGTATATGAGATACGATTGCTGTGATTGCCTCAATTCGCCGTGTGTACGCTCGATGAATGAACGATTGTCATATCACGGTGGAGATGGTGGGGAATATAAGGCATCCAATGCAGCGCAGCACCGCTTTGCTAAACATGTTTATTATGAGGTACACGAACAAACAGATAAAATAATAATTGTATCTGAATCGGATCGAAGCATTATGTTAAACATCGGCGCAAGTAACAAGCAGAGATTTGCAAATGGAATCACAGGTCGCATTGGATTGTGTGGTGCTCCCCGGCGGATATACGTGACGGTGCGATTGCGGCGACGACGACGTTTGATGCTGATATCCAGATTGGGTGCGCACGGTCGTATTGATCCTGGGCTGTGAACGCCTCAGCAAATTATGGTTCGATGTTTGGGTAATTTATGAGCGTGTTTTGGAGTTTTACAAAGAAAATTTTCGGCTCATTGGTTCGGGCGTAAAGCCTGGACCTGAACTGCGATAGAGTGCCGCGTGAATAGGGGCGGACTTGGAGTTGACAAAGTCATTATGCGAAGCTAACGTGGGTTTAATTATATCGTTAGGCATGTCTGCGGCCGTTCAGGTAATGGAAATTATATTAATTGAGTGATTTTTGCTCGGATCATTCATCAAAAGCGGGGCAAAACGAGGGGGGATATTTTAAGTAATTGGGTTTGATTGAAATAGTGACGGTATAGGTACCTTTGGTATGCATGGTTATGAATTATAGGCACGGCACGAAATGTATGTACCTATATTTTTGTTTACATAATGTGTAGGTATGATATGAGAAGTTCTATAAATTGTTAGACATATGTATATACGAAAGGACGTGATTGAGCTGATGTTTTAATTTTCAGTCACACGACTTAATTTATTTATTTTTCACTCTCTTGGAATTTAGTGTTTCGAGGAACATTCTGCAGAATGCCATATGCAGCTGTCCATGTGAGAAACCGACAGAAAACCATTGTTTTTTTGTATAACCGGTGCCATGCCAATTTTAAAAACTGCACAGAAACCTCTCCAAGCCTTGCCTGAAAATAATTAAACTTAAAATATAAGATTTTGATTTTTTTTAGTATGCGAGGTGCCACTCCAATGTTGACCAAACAGAAACACCTTTGAGCCAATATCAAAATTTGTCAGAGAATTTGAGCTCAATTGATTTGGTCATTTTCGAGTTTCTCAAACACAAACATAATAGAAGACAGATTTAATTTTTATATACATTGAATCCTTGTTCAACCCTTGAACAATGTAGGTATTGTTTGGCATTGCGGGTTATATTTGGTAAAGCAAATTTTCGAAAACTCTGACGAAATGCGTCCGTTCCGAGAATGTTCTTTCGTTTTGAGAGGCCAATTTTTTGTAGATTGTGCCGATTGAAACACCGATTGGATTGTTCAAGTTACCGGTAGTCCAATTTATAAAGGTTTTAGAGTTAAAAATAAGTAAATAGTTAGCGCAACAGACGTGTAGACATCCTAGGCCTAGCTTCTCACACCATTTGTTTGTGGAGGTTTTTATTTTTGTGACGAATGGAAGGGACCTACAATTTTATGCCGAGTCTGAACGACTGAAGGTGATAGAAGCTTTTTCAGGACAGCGGAAAATACCTTAAGATGTAATTGTTCTCTGTAGGTCGTCTATTGCATTACAAAGAGGAGTCGTCTATCCGACTGGTGTCCCTGGGCTACCTATAATTATTCTTCCTTGAAATACTACAGTTTGATCCATATTGTAGACCCTTTCTTCTAAATTTGTAAGCTCTGTCTTATTTGTTTATGTTCTTCTTATGACTAGGTAACAAGAAGAGATTTATATGGTGTTGTGAGCATTAGACCTTACCCAGTCTAGCAAGCTTAAACTTGATTTCTTTAGCTTTAATTGCCGCCTGATTGTCAATAAAAATTGTGACATATTACCTCGCTGTATTGCCATCTTTCTGGGTGGGGTCTAGTTAGGGAGTCTGAGCGACCTGTCTCTGTTAAGTTTCATGGAGAATAATATCGGGGCCTGTTCCTATATAACACATATGAAGATAAGCAAATGGTGTCCCATAATTCACGCAAAATGCAATTTTGATAGAAAATACTGATTTTTAATTAGAAAGCTTACATTTTTTATTGATTCCTAGAGTTATACAGATTGGGAATATTGTATGGCATAGCACATCAGATAAATGGCCGCCACTGGCTTTGCTGGCAAGTACGTACTATTTTATTAAAATTGTCTATGACCGTAATGTGGCTGAATTTCATTAATCCTTTGACCTTTGACTTAAAAAAAAAACAAAGAAAAAAGTTCAATGGCGTTAAATCGCAATATCCGAATGGAAAATTCTGGGTTATCATGTCACGATAACAAACACCATTAATTGTTACTGCCTGACCAGCAGCATTTTCGAAAAAGAATGGTCCGAGAATGCCTCCAGCCCAAAATCGGCACCAAACAGTCACGCGTTGTGGATGCATTTGTTTCTCAACAATTACTGTTTTCTGAACCCCAAATGCGACAATTTTGACGATTAATGAAGCCATCAAGAAGAAAATGAGCTTCATCAATGAGGAGGATTTTGTTCGAAAAATTAGCATCCACTTGTTATTGTTCCAAAATCCATTCAACAAACCTTCTTCGCGTTGCATGGTGAGTAGTCTTCAGTTCTTGAGTCAATTGAACTTTGTAAGCATGAAGTTTCAAGTCTTTCGTTAGAATTCTGAGAATTCTGAGAATTCGCTGTAGAGAGCTTTTTGGAATGCCCAATTCTTGACTACGGTACCGAATTGATGTTCTGCAATACTCTCACAAACTGCTTCCATTTTTACTAACCCCGAACTGTCAGCTGTTACATTGTTGTCTTTTCTTTTCGTTGGCATCACTGTTATGTACTTGCTATTATACGGGGCAAAATTCAAATTTTGCGTGAATTATGGGACACCCTTTATATGTAGATACAAATTTGTCTTTCGTTTCTTCCTTGGTTAACAGAGAAGAATGTTTTTTAAACTTCGAGTTATGGCGAGTTTTAGCCACTTTTTACGTCTCTCCATACGAGGTGCTTTTGTATTTGTAAGTACTACAGATAATCTCGAGGGTTGATTTCAAGCCGTATAATTGGCAGGCAGACACCTGCATAGTGCATATACCAGCATTATTTCTGCACCGTTCCTGTAGCTTATAGAATATTTTTAACGATACAATATCCTTAGATAATTTACAGCTACATACATTGGGGCTTGGGGTCACAAAGTATAAAACACATAATACCAAGCTAAAGGTTATATAGTAACCTTATAACTTTGTCAATAAAAGAACGGTCGTTATAAAATTTAATAAAGTTATAAACTGATATCTAATACTTTTCAAAGTATGTAACCCAATAGTCGCACAACATTAGCTGCATCAAATGCATTCTTAAGGCCAACTTTATGGAACGTGCAGCGATCAAATAATCTCACTCGCCCACTTTTAATGCAATCGCCTTAATATAAATGACCTCCTCTTTCGGCCATAAAAATATATTATGTTTTCAAAACAAAAAAAAAAAAATAATTCCAAATTGGAATTTTTAATTCTAATAAACTCATAAAATTTTAATTTTTCAATATTTCTTTGTAATAAATCCCCACCACGGCCGACGCGGCGATGCGCCTGATTAAAATATGCGCCCAGTGTGAAGTGTTCAACAAATCATCTCGCCCCAGTAAGGGTCCGCATGCTGCTCGAGCCGAAGCCATCAACAAACTTATTAATATGATAATTTGTTGGCTATAAAATCGATTCAGACAGCCCATTGTTGGTTTTGTGTATCTGTATCTTTTTTTCTTCTCTGGCTATCGTGGAAATGATATTGGGATCAATTCACACTGAGAAACATGATAATAAATGATGATACGGCGCTCATTATCACTTGGTCGCAAATGATCGCGGGGCGGTACCGGAGACACAATGGAGACGAAAGTCAAATTGAAAAACAAAAAATCCATAAATGGGAACCGTGAAATTGTTTAGAGCAAGTGGGGACTGATCGGGGCCAATAAGCCGCCCAAAAGATATCCACAAGCGGTCTAAATATTTTCTTTTTATTGATGAATATTTAATTGCAATCGAGAGTAGTTTGGTCTAAAGTTTACGACAGAGCGCCGCTAACGAGAGGGGCGAACCGTCTTTATAGTTTGTGATGGCAATTAAAAATCATTCTTTGGCTGGTGGTGTATTATTAGCAAAATGGCTCTAACAATGACTGTTAATTGGTTTTGTCACCGATCAGATTTTGAATTTTGGGCGTCTTTTTGGGCAGGTAATTTAGGAATTGTTTTTGTTTATTTTTGTATTTACACAAACACATGGCTATTATTTATGGGATTGGTATGGGACAGCTTTGGTAACAGAATGTCGAAATAGCTAAGAGAACGAGAAGACATTTAAACAAAATGTTGGTTAAAAGTTGATGTGAAGCAGATTATTTTTAAAATTGTTCTTCGAACAAAAGTTAACTAGAAAAAACAAAAGATTTTTCTACAGCAAAAAAAAAAAAAAAGAAACTGATAACATTAAAGATCTCTTTCGAGTCACGTGTCTTAAACATGATGTCTATAATGTCTTGCCGAAGTAGCAGCTCTAGCCAGGATTACGGTTATTCTTCGCCGGATCTTTACTTATATGTACAAGGTGGCGCAAAAGTAATCCTCCTTTCAGAAAATGCTATAAATTTTGCGATTGGCCCCTAATGTCAGTTCTGTTTTGACATTTGTGTAGTAAACACATGCGAAATACACGTTAATAAACAATGTTACGCTACACTGCTCCAGAACGCGGAATATTGGTGACTTTTTATTTGAGCAATAATCGGTCGGTGACTTTGGCACAAGGTGAATTTCGTCACAGATTTCCTAGCCGTCCAACGCCTACTGGTGAAACACTGCGACGTTTAGCAGCTCGCCTCGAAGAGACTGGCACAACACGAGATGCTGCCAGGCGTGGCAGACCCCGGAGTAGCCGTTCTGCAGAGAATATTGCTGCTGTAGCCGAAGATGTCATGGACATGAAGACGTCGCGGGCCAAACGGTTACTGTGAATGGTGAGCGCTACAGAGCAATGATCAACGAGTTCTTTTTGCCGCAACTTGATGAATTGGGATTGGAAAACATGTGGTTCCAACAGGACGGTGCAACGGCACACACTGCACGTGCCACAACCGATATGCTGAAGGATGCATTTCCCGGGCGCCTAATCTCCCGTTTTGGCGATTTGCACTGGCTAGCAAGATCGCCTGATTTGACCGCTCCAGACTTCTTTTTGTGGGGCTTTTTGAAGTCGCGGGCTTATGTCAACAAGCCTCAGACTCTTGCAGCTCTTAAAGACAATATCCGTCAAGGATTTGAGGACCTATCGCCGGAAGTTTTGGCCAAAGTGATGGAAAATGCCATAAAAAGGGCTCAAATGACAATCAACTGTGGCGGCGGCCATTTACATGACATCATATTCTCGACTTGATGTGAAAAAAATTAAAAGACCAAATAAAAATAATCCACAAGAAGAATCAAAGTTTTTCATTTTTTTTTTAAATTGCAGCCAAAAAACATCGGAAGGTTATTTTTGCGCCACCTTGTATATAGGGCGGTCATTCGATTCGTATGGGGTTCATGTTTACTCCGAGGTAGAACTCCTTGCTTGCTTTTAATATTAATATTTTACATTTAATCTTATTGATTTGTTCACATTTGTTCACATTTACCTTCATCTCAGCTTCAACACAAACGGCTACAAACCGATTACAAATGTAAATGTGAACAAATCTGAAGTGATGGTCGTCTCCAGAACGCCTGTTCAATGCACTCTGCATGTTAGTGGAGTCCCATTGAAACAGGTGGAGAAGTTTCTCGGGGTCTTATTCACGAGTGATGGAAGGAGCAATGCCGAGTTTTCTTGTAGGATTGGTCAGGCTGGATCGATTTTGAGACAGCTTGGTCATTCTGTTATCAGGAGGACTGAACTTGGTGTCAAAGCTAAGTTGTCAGTCTTTAATTCGGTGTTTGTTCCAACTCTTACCTATGGTCATGAGGTTTGGGTAATGACTGAAAGAATAAGATCGCGGATACCAGCTGCCGAAATGAGATTTCTCCGTGGTATTGCTGGTGTGACTCGTAGAGATCGCATTAGAAATACCAGAATACGTGAGGAACTCAATGTCGAGCAGCTACTTCTCCGGACGGAGCGGTCCATGCTTCGGTGGTTTGGTCATGTTAAACGTATGTCCCCGACCAGGATCCCACGACGCGCTATGGAATCCGTACCATCGGGCAGGCGTCCCCTAGGTAGACCCAGGATGAGATGGTTAGATCAAATTCATAATCTCTCCTCTACCCGTATGGGGATTGCTCTTGAGGATTTGGAGTCGATGGCGGAGGATCGAGAGCTGTGGAGGGTCCACTTAGGTAACCTACACCCGCGACCCACTTAATGGATAAGCGGGCCATTGAAAATGTATGTATGTATGTATGTATCTTATTGATAGAATGCAATGCATTTAGTCGTGTCCTCGTTTACCTCAAAAATAACTTATTTTGTAACTTATATAGGCTGTATTTCGACCCTCCAGATATTGCTTGCAAGTCATAGTATCGGATTCCTGTTTTCTATAGCCTTTAAAAGCGAGAATTTGCGATTCCTAGATTATTCCGGAGAAGAGTTTGTCACTTCCCACAGGTTCTTTGAAAGGCATTGTCATTAAATAAATACTGTAAGGAGTGATAGACCCAACCTAGAACCTACAAATGTCGTCCGAAAGGTTTGTGATCAGCAGAATGCCGATGCCCCAATGTTTTTACTACACACTTTAAAATAGGTACGTACTGCATCCAGAACTTTGTGCTGCTGTGTCTAAGTGGAAAAGTTGTAGGAGCCCACAGAATACACTAAGAATACTTAACCGTAGAATTTATTAACCACGTTATTTTAAAATATATTCGCAAATAAGCAAGCGCCTCAATTTTCCCCGATGTGTAAAAACTCTTGCCGGTACTCAGGAGCTTATACATATAAATTGCCGGATCTGTGTGCAACCGACAATGCTGCAGTACGATTAGGATCAGGTGCGGAAGGCTGTTTTTGTAGCATCTGCAATTCTCAGCGCCTGTCGTTTAACTCTCCAGAACCTTCTGTGACAAGAGAGTCTTTCCAATAATTGATTGCGATGCTGATGGTGATGATGATAACTATGCATATAGTAGAGTATGGGGCAACACCAGTTTTAATTCCAGAGGGGAGACGTTATTCCAATTTCTGTCATGCTAAGATACCTTAAAATGGGGCGATGTCACATTTCCTGCATTACCTTTATAACGTTTCATTAAAATTAATAAATAAATAGTTGGCGACAGTTCCACATCAGACTTCTGCTTGCAACCATTACCATTCATTTAGGATTAAAGGAACGTCTCATTAGAACCTTAAGCGCTGTCGCAATCATATATTTCCCTTTGAACTTATCAGCCTTATTAAACACTTCACGTGCCACATCTCTTTATTAGGTACAATACAAAATGAGAACACCAACGAAGCTAATGTCCAGCACAAGTAAAATTCACTTGATACATTATTGCGGCTGCATTTCAAAGACTTATTTACCTGCTTCCATGATTGTCTTCTTATCTTAAACGGTTGGTAAAAAAACCCAGGTGGTCCTTTCATAACCAATCCAACTGAGATACGGTAGCTGTTGACATTTTAATCAAAAAGACGATCAACCTATCGATATTTATTATTTCACGCTTGTTAAGCTACATATGGCCAAATGCCAGCTTCGAAATTGAAATGCGGCTGCGGCTATTAAGCCTGTTCATAAAATTTTTTTTTTTCGTTTTTTTTTGTATCGGCTAATAACCTCTTAAATTTTGACCATGTTAACTTAATCCAACTGATTAATAAGCCAGCGGGTGTTCAGCAATCTTAAGATATCAATGAATATCGCAATTCGCACCTTGAAATATTGCCAAAAGCAATTGCCCGCAGTTTCTCTTCTGCATCGCATGCAAATCGAACAGCACAACACCCAGACACATTAGGAGGAAAAGATAAACAAACATCCTGCAATAAGGGTCCTTTTTGTCGGCCTATAAACACAGATGTGGGAAAATAAAAAAAAAATTGATATACCTCCGCTGTGTGCAAAATCCTTGCGCCGGCCATCATCCGTCATTTCCCATGGAGGTCCTTTCGTATCCGCATAGCATAGCACCTATATCACCCAGGTACTTGGAGTTTGAAGGTATCACTGATCGGAATATTTATGACCGATTATCGGTACATTTTGTTTCGGAATCCTTTGTTCTTGCAACACTTTGCACACCGGTTGTCGTATCCTTTTCGCAAATACACCGCACTTGTGTTTACATGTGGTGCGAGAGTACTTTTCGCTACTTTTGATGTTACAGCGGCCAGCTTGCGCGGTAGTGGAGTTTGAGGGCTAATACAACTTTGTCAAGTGTTTGATGATAGTTTTAAAGGAGTTTCATATGTAAAATGTATCTAAGGATTTGTTGTTTGTATCTTGGAAGATTTTATTTGTTGAATGTATATTTTGAGGTGATCAAAAAATGCATCGACTCTATTTGCCGGATGTTTACGATGTCAATAGGACAATATGAAGGATTTTGTCACTCTTTGTCACAAATCTGGAGCCATGGTAGGGAAGCATATTCAATATGATATTGTATATCTGAAGCCTCTGTCGATTACCATTAATAGACATTCACCTTAAATTAATTCCATGAAGCTGTTAAAGTTTTAGCAAAAAAGCGTCCATTAAAATTGGTAAGCCGATGAGAGATGAAAGGAAGTACCTTCACATTGGCCAACACAAAAGACCCATACGCCTCACTTTTCTGTCACAGGGCACTTTCAAAGCTTCGAATTGCAAGGCATTTAAAATCTTTAAGATGTCGCACAGATCCTTGAGGACATTAGGATGAACAGAATCGGGAACACATAGGAAAGAAAAACGCAATGCCATAATGAATGGGACAAATACGTATTGAAAACGTATTGAAAAAATAGTTGTATTAAATTATGGTGAAATCTGCTTCAAAAACTCGGAAACTTAGCCAACAAAAACCCTCAGAAACGACAATGAGATCTTTTTTTGCAATAATGTGGTAGGATATTGAGATGATCTGAATTTACCGCAAGGCTTCAGCGCATGTCTAACCTCATCTAAAGGTTTCGGCTGAGTAGGACACTATCACTAAGGACAAATGTTGCATAAAATTGAAGATCCCTTTGTTGCTAAGCTAAGCTAAAATCACACAAGCTAAGCCTTGAGCCTTGAAAACATAATCACCATGATGGGTGTTTTTGATGAAGCACATCTTCTCGACTTAATTTTGAGCCAGTCTTTCGAACATTTGGGTTTCCAGGATCTGAATAGTGTATAGTTTATAAGTACACAACAAAGACCTGTTGGACCTCTTAGTAATTTTCTTCGACTTCTAATAGAACAAAAGAGTGGAATGGATTAGTCAAAGTCGGCCCTGAAGACTTAGATACTGCATATGGACGGTTAAATTCGATTGTGACATTTATTTCAAATCACCGTCATAATCATTACCTATCTACCTATCATCACCTCACCTTGTGATCCAGGGACAATTTCCAAGTATTCAGGGGAGAAAAAATGTCGGTCTTCATCGGACACCTACACGGATTCCATACCAGTCTTAAAATTCATGTTGATGAAAGAGTTAAACGTTCGGAAAAGTGGCTGATCGACATTGAGTAACTTTCCCGAATTACACTTATCTATAGAATGAAGTCCTTACCTATATGAAATGTACGCCATCGGTTGTGAAATATGCCTTAAAAATCGCAGCTTACAAGAAAATCCCTGAAACAATTTATCCTGCACATATAAGCTGTTAACAAACAAATTGTTAAAACTCGCTCGATCTCATTATTTATCAACATCAAGTTGCAACCGCATAATAGTCGATCATGGAACGATTATCTCACACATGCGCGCCTTACCATAACATTGCCATATAATAAATCATGTTGAGTTGACCAAAAATTTTGTTCAAAATAAAAATATCGACGAGACGACATCTCGATGCTAGTCGCCATTCATTGATGACTGTCTGATTGTCCTAAAAGAATTAATTATCCTCAAAGTTATCATCTCCGCAACGATGTGATGCAGACTCCTTGCAACTCTCTGTATGTGCTTCTAAGATCGAGAGATAATATTTTGATATTCCGGCTAGCAGGCTATGAATTTGTCAAAAAGGTCCGTAAAATGGAATTTCAATTTCCAATTTTGTTTGTTGTCGTTCCCGTCAATGTCGTCGTCGTCGTTGTTGTCATCATCGGTCAGTATCATGGAAAGGATACATGCTGAAGAGAGGGTTTCATTATATTTTTCCTGGAAACAAAAACCTCAATTCCCATTGTTTCTTAAATGCGGGGCGGAAATTTATTGCCGAATTCGATTCAAGGATCGATGTTGATGAGAGTGTGATTGATTTCACGCTCGATTTGGAGATTTTTGGCGGGTTTTTCTGTCTTGTTAAAAGAGAAGATAAATATTATCGGACAAGCATAGCAATTGTAGGAGTTATGGGGATTCTATTTTAGCTATTTTGTTTAAGTCTGGTGGGAATGTTCTGATTTCAGAACAGAATTTGTCGTCTATACCCTTATTAGCATGAGCAACCAAATCAACCAAATTCCTTCGCAATTAAAGACTTGCAAACCACGTGACACTCAAACAACATGCTTCATCAGAAGCCTAACAACTTACATTCATAAGACTCCGACTCTGCAGAATGGGCGAAATGAGAAGCAAGCGAGGAACATGAAGACATAGCGGGACGAAAAGCAGGACAGCTGGGTGTTATGACGCTGATAAATAATATTAACGTCAATTTTCATTAGGGAATTTAGCCGAAAAAATATTCTGAATAATGACCAATCCAATCAACAAGAGAAAGTACAATATTGTTACTCCGCGAAGATAAGAGCGGTCCCGAGCCTCGAATGATAGCCACATTCGAAAATTCATTAAAGGTACCATTATACAAAAAGCAGATTTAAAATATATGGGAAACTTATTAAAAAATGTTTTAAAAATATCCGGTAGGTATTTCTTATAGCTATATACGAAGTCAATAGTCAATAGCGGGTCTGTGTTTAGCCCTTCGTTCAACCTGGATATCTTCTAGGTTAGGTTTCCCTTTTGGGTCTTTAGATCTTAAACACGTAATGGTCTTTGTTCGACGTCAGAAGTTGAAGGGTCTACCAACTCAAAATCGCGAGGTTGATGTAATATTGTTATTATTTACACCTTTACAGAGAGGGTGCGATAGAGGGCATAATCAAGACTAACGTCCGCAGTCCTTTAAACATTTTTACTCTGCCTTGGAATTTAGTAAGAGCCACTTCAAAGTCAAATTTGGTCCTCAAAAATCATTCATGGCCTGGTGCTCTACCAACTGTCAAATGTACTTCATAGCCTGGTTATTTTAGGAGATCCATCAAGAGAAATAATTATGACGATTGTGCCCTTCGATTCGAGTACATATTTTCAATGACCAAGCTTATAGAGATTTGCTTCAAATGGGTCTGTGATGTTCCTAATACCCAGTCTTCTGAGTACAACTATCTCTTTGCCTGTAGAAGACAAGCAAACTTTGCATCTCGGCTTCCTAATACATAATTACCGGAGGACTACAAATTAAAACAACACAATTTAAATGTGTAGATTCACCTTTGCGTGGTTCTTCACACAGAGATCACAAGTCATTGGCACAGTATAGAAATATTTAGGATTATATGGGACCTTTAATTTGATGACGAATCATGAACGAGGAGCCTACTTAGGACAGTTCATGCCCTATTAATGCCATAAGCGTTACTCTAGTCTCAGATGGAGTTTGGTTTTGATTGTATGATGCTTCCACAACTATTGGAGAATTAGTGCGCTTCGCAGAGGTCCGTTTCGTAGTACCTACTCGATGAAGGCTACCCTGTCCATTATGCGACATCTTATTCATCAACTTAGCATATTACTCAGCTGCCCAAAAAGAAAATTAATTTTCT
The DNA here is from genome assembly GCA_949372485.1 of Cheilosia soror. NCBI lineage: Eukaryota > Metazoa > Arthropoda > Insecta > Diptera > Syrphidae > Cheilosia > Cheilosia soror. The sequence continues at coordinate 112,338,730 of OX443562.1, read as the reverse complement.
GATTATCCAGAGGAGAGACATACCTTCTATCATAGAAGAATTAGCTTTTTAAGCTATTCAACAAGTACAAAATATTTTAAAAGACAAATTACGATGAATCTTGTCAATTATAGTAACAACTAGCGAACCCCTGCACATTTCGTAGTGCAAAATAAAAAAATAAAAAAATCAGTTTTAAATTCAGTTAAATCAGTGATAACAGTTTTTATTGTAATGCTCCGTGGTACACCTTTTTTGGTTTTTCTAGGAATCGTATTACGTAGAAAGTATTCTTGTCTAACAGGACAATGCATAGCTATCAATGTTACAAATTTTACAAACTTTGGCTTCCATGACTGTCAAAAAATAGCGCCACACTCCTTTATATACATAAGATTATCTGTCAATTTGAGCTCAATCGTTTCGGTGGCTTTCGAAATATACGATTTTTTGTATGGCAGGTGCCACGCCCCTTTGTGCGATTTCGATCAATCTTCACAGAAATACTCCAGGTCCAATACCGAAGATTATCTGTAAATTTGAACTCAATCTATTCGGTGGTTTTCGAGATAGGTATAAGATTTTGAATGAGGAGGAGGACGAGTCCGTCACTCACTTTCTTTGCAGCTGCCCTGCCCTGCCCTGGCCAATCTAAGGCCTACTTAGGAAACAACTTAGGAAACTATTTTCTCAATGATCTCAGTGACCTAGGTAACACCAGCGCCACTAACATTCTTAGCTTTATTACCGGCAGCAAATAGTTTGCACAATGGGCCGAATAACGGCCTAAGTGTTTCTGTCATCCACTTTAGGCGGCTCTCAGATTGAGGCAACAATCAATAATCAACTAGCAACTGCCAATAAGCAATCAGCAATATTTTTCGTTCGAGCGATATTTAGTTGCTTTGATGTGAGACCTCTAACTTAATTCAAAGTAAAATAATTGTGAGCGATAATATGGCGTGTTTCCTATTACCAGTTGCTTGTTGAATGCTGCTTCAATGTGAGAGCCGACTTAAACTAACTAACTATGTGCCACTTGGGTGAGAGTTAAGGCCCAAATTCAATTTCAATGGTTCAATGCTAAAACAATTGGAAGGTTTACTTGGCGCTGCCATACCCCTTTGACCAATTTTGACCAATCTTCACAGGAATACTCCTGGAACAATACCTAAGACTGTCTGTAAATTTGAACTCAATCGATTGGGTAGTTTTCGAAATATAATATTTTGAATGCATTTTTTGTATGGGAGGTGCCACGCCCCTATAACTCATGAACCAATACACCTACAAAGACCGTATATACTTACAAACCATGGTATTAACGTCACCTTTCATTGGGAAATTTCCAGAATCAAAATCGGTTTACGCATTACGGAGAACATTGGCGACAAACACAATACAACTTATTTTTATATATATATATAGATAGAGATAGATTAAATATTGTATTTTGGCAACAACACTTGGGTATGCTGCATGCACTTAATAGCTGTTCAATCTTCTGTAATTCCTGGCGGTTGAACGTCTGCAAACTCTCAAGTGAGAGGAGGCACACAAAACCTGTTCGAAGGCCATCCGGTATTGAATTACCTACTTATGGTCGACTTGGAATATATTTCCTATTTGGTATGCGTATGATGCAAATTTTGCGTATTCATCTTTGAGTATACTTTACCGTTTTGATCTTTATAATGTCTCACCGTTAAAACAATAGATTCAAAGCATTTACTAAACAATTCCCAATCACAGCCAGTTTCTCCGGATGATGCTCCGAATAGGCAGGTATATAGTACTACAGCGCTCGTCCACATTCATATGTTAACCCATAGGCACATGCGCAACGCACAGCGCATACCTTGTGTCATTAATTTGAAGTTAAATTAATTGTTTCGATTTTCGAAGATGTCATCGACGACGGTCAACTGGCCTTTGTCTCAATTTCGTCCATAAATCGTTACCAATCGTTCTCGATTCCCGGAATCATGTTTTCACTATTGTTGAGACTTGAGATTTAGTCGCTCGCTGTATATGGTTTGTGTGTGAGTGTGTTGATGCGGCCGCGCTCCTTATCTGTGGGAAATCTTTGACAAATTTTTTTCGATTCGAATCTTGGAATGAATGGAAGCTGGATGATATACCTTAAAGTATCTTATTTCCATTTATAGTCTTATCGAGTGTTCTCCTATGTTATGGACGATTTAAATTTGTCCACCATCGCATGATGTTGGCTGCCAGCGAACTGCGGTTATACATTTTACCGAATGCCGAATTGATGTTTCGCAATTTGTGGTTGTTCCGGCGAATGCATTAAGGCGATTCTGTTTTGAGTTATTGATTTGCGCGATTAAATAGCTTTTAGGATGCTTAATTGATTTTCGGAAATTCAGCCCAATTAGTGAACCATGAATGGAGTTGTAAATCTTTAAAAATGGAATATTTTTGTTATTTCATGGCCATCCGATAACACTGTTGCAGACCTATGACAGCTTTGCGAATGAGGTGTAGGTAGTTGTTCTCAACGGATTGTGGTTTGTTTCAGATATTAGCAGATGTAAACCGAACGAGTACCTATAACTAGGTACTAGCTAAAAATATGAAGAAAAGTTAAACAAGTTTAAAAGGAATAGTGAATGGAGTCTGATGATGGACTCCTAATGATGTTGTTCAAAATACTGGTATAGATTCAATCGATTACATAGCGTAGGAAGATTTATGCGCATACCTTGTGTCATTAATTCTTTAAAAAAAATCTTGTTGTTGAACTTTCGATTTATCTTTTGTATAGCTCTAAGATTTTTTGAATGAAATAAAATAAAGAATAAAATCTAAAAAAAAAAAAAAAGAATTTATGCATACCCATTCCCATTATATTTTCTGTAAGCAAATATTGTAAAAGTGGATGTATTATTAATACAAGGTGCAAGTCCTCAGCACAATAATATCAGACGTTACCTCATTTCATTACCAACAATGCACACTCCGAGGAATTTTTTTAAGGATGTGTCCGAGAATTCCGTATTACCTGACATACATGATTCGCGGAATAGTTTTTTCCTTAGCTTTTTTTCTACTTACCTTCTGCCACCCTAACCAGTGGGCCCTGGAGTGGACCTGGCGTTATAAGTATTACCTCGCTGTTCTGTTAGCAACTAATGTCATCATGCATCTTCAACTGCAGCATATTGTCGGTCTTTCGATTTATTTCAGCTCGCTCTACACCCTCGTGATGAAGGGGCAGATCTCCAACTATAAACTCAAAATAAGGCTTGTTAAGCTGTGAGCTTGTTGCTTCGCACTTTCCTCTGCGTTTTGCTCATTTGGACATTCATGGCAGATGATCAAACTTTCTTGGACAACGCTTTGAAGATATTTTCGATAATCACCATTTTCAGCTGCTGCTTAAGGTGGTAGTTACAGCTCCGCACTTTCCCTTAGTCCATACCTTGATATTGGGGATGAGTTTATGCGTGCAATTGAGTTTTTACTCCACCTGACTGTTCACAGTATTTTCTTCTTCTTTTTATCTCCTGGGTAAAGATGGTCTCTTAGCGGCTTCGCCTAATGTAAATTAGAATTGAAAGACTGTTCCAAAAATCCCTTTGTTTAGCATCTTGTACACCTCACTCCTATCGATTGTATATCTACGCTCATCCCCCCGAACACCTTTTTGTTTGTTTACTCTTGATGTCAACCATAATTTTCTGTTCCCAGGCAACCCGCACCAAGCAAGAGCTACAGCTGCCGAAAATTCAATAAATAGATTATAGATGGGAATGCAGGTGAATTGCATGTTTGTACACTTTATTGTCAACCTCAATCGATAATAATCATGTCAATGAGGATTCTTCCCCTGGCCAACATTTTTACAGCTCCAGTCTAAATATTTGTTCAGCAAATCGATTATACAACTGTCTGTGCATCGCCTCTCGACTACTGCTACCAAACCCCAATTACACGTCTCCGACTCTTATTTACGACCTCCAATAGTCCAATCTCCGAATGGAGATTGAAATCACTCGAGCCGAAAAGAACAAAACTGTATAGGCGCCCTATTCACTCACTCGCCCATCGCATCAATCTAATTCAATGTCATGTCAGCGAGCATAAACTGTCACTAATAATATCAGATCACTATACAGAATCATTTTCCACCTGCAGCTGGGAAATTCGTGTCGTATAAAATGTAATGACCCACTCGTATCACCTTAGGACAATCTGTAGAACTCGAGTTCCGAGTAATCGTTACAAACGTTTTGCGCAATTCGATAACCATCTCCTGAGACTGGGCTACCGCACGCCCCCTTTTCTGTCTTAATTAAGACGGATACACCTCCTAACTACCGATGTCATGGTCATGATCGCTGCCAAACCAAATTATGAAGACGTTAACAGAATAACAGACGCACATGCGTGTTCACTTTCGCCATCAGGTAGCGCATGCGGAAAAACGGTCCTGCCACACTAATTTTCCTAAAAAAATAAGAGAAAGGTCCACGGTGTTGACAGAAATTATTGCTGTGGGTCAATAAATTTATTATACTATACCCTCGACCAGTAGCCAAAGCCGAAAAGTTCCTAGAACAGACAAGGATCCTGACTGCGATTAGAATCAATATTACATTCGTGCACTAACTGGACAGAGTACACTTACAAGGGAAAATAATTTATTAGGCCATTAATTAAGGCGAAGACTGTTTGGAGGTAAGGGTTCCCAATAAATGTCCACTGGCTCGACGAAGGGGTGCATACAGCGAGTGCCGCTGCTCTTGTTCCAATTTATTTACCTTTTATTCGGAGATCAATCTGGAGCCCAGTTACATTGCAGGCACTCTGAGGGGTTAATTAGAAATCATAATTTCCCGGGCATTTAAGTACCACTCACCTGGGTGCGGATCACGAACATGAAAGTTGGAACAAATCTTTTCGCAGCGGGCTAGCGGGGAAAAAAGCGCAATAAAAGGAAAGAGGAAGAAAACAACAACCCAGATGAGTTGAGGTCCCGTCGCGTTCGTTATGGTCCAAAATGTTGGCTCGAAAAATTTGTCTTGCTTAAATAATTGATTAGACGTAATTAGTCTGCGACTGCGCGCGCATGTTGACCATTGATGGTGATGTGTAAACATGGGTGGAGACATGGTCCATCTTCATAGTATACCTAATGGAGTTAAGATGCTGTGGCGAGTGGGAAATAATATCCAAATGGATTTGGACACGTTTTGGGAAGAAACACGAGAGTCAATGGGAGTGAGCAGTTTCTATAAGGATTGTAAAGCTGTGATAAGAACGCATATTTCCAAATGAACTAGTAGGTAGGTGCACCTAGTGCAGTTAAATGTTTTTTTTCAACTTTGTGCAGTAATTGCACTAATACTTTGGTCGGCTTAGAAACAAGCTACAATAGGTTGTCTATGTCTAGAAAGTAAAACATTATATATATAGGTTGGTACCTACTTATGACTATTCGTCTTATCAGCTTCAACGTTCAACAGCTCCCCGTTAAACTTGTAGGCAGGCTTTAGTTCTGCACTTAAATTGGTGTAAGGTGTAGGCCTCGGGAAGTCCGACTACAGGAAGGGTGTACGAAAGATCGATGAAGAATGAATGATAATAGACTTTATTTTCATCGATTCGTAGTTTTGGATTTGATTTAGATTTGTAAGCTTTCACTTAAGAAGCGTGGATGGATAGTAGGACGGTCCTGGTGCACGAGAGATTGCTTTTAATTTTCGATTGCATAAGTCGTCGGCCAACACACGTTGCCACGAAGACTGCATATATCCGTGCGGATTAGAACTTTGTGTGATGCCAAACATTTTCCAAGCTTATGATATGTGAAGCGCATTATTGTGGTTACTGGAAGAAGCTATAGTTAGGAATATTTGCTGTTGGTGTGAAAGAACATTTTTTACGATTAGCCTATTGACCAACCACCACCGTAATTCCGGAAATTAAAAAAAAATAGCAACTAAATTCGTTGAAAAATTATGTATACGTGCATGGGATCCAACGTCATCAATCAACTGACAATGACATCATTTTTGGCTAAAATTGCTGAAATTTAAGTCCGTTTTACGTAAATCTGATATGAATTTGAGTTTATCTATTTCGGATTACCTATATCTTCTGCAGAAATCTGTCATTGGACTAATTATGCTTATAAGACACATTGGCGGTGAATGTTCCTTTATTTAATTTAATTTTATAGAACAATCTCCTCTGTAATACTTTTTGTTTCTCAATAATGTATATACGGCATTGTCATTGGCTCGACTATATAAGAACTGTATAGCATTTATCCGCGGCTTCGCACCCGTTACAGAAGTACCTAGTACCTATGCTTTGCTACGCGTTCCCCATACAAACTGAATCCACATTTTCTTGTCGCTAATAACTCGGGCCCCGAGCAAAATTCCTAAAATCAGGGAAAAAAAATTTTATTTATTTTTTATATAGAAATCGATCGTTTATCGCCAATCAGCAAACCATATCTAAAAAAATATAAATAGGTGGCGCAACAGGCGGGTAGACACCCTAGGCCTATCTTCTCGTAACCCTTCGTTTGTGTGAGTTTCTATTTTTGGGACGAATGGAAAGGACCTACAATTTTATGCCGAGTCCGAACGGCTGAATTGAGAAGCTTTTTCAGGACAGTGTTAATACTCTCGGATGTTCAATCAAATGAATCTTGGATGTTTGTCAGACGTTCGCGAGAGGTGGCGCAGTAGAAAAAAACCTTAAGATGTAATTTGTGTTTTTCCGGGGATCGATGGGATCCCTCGCACAGTAGTCCAGCACACTAACCACTGCGCTACTGCGCCCACCATATCTAAGGGTTATTAAATTTGTCCCATATCAGTTTTTACTACCTACCGGGTTTCGACAGAACCGTAACGAAGGTTTTCTGTTTTCTGTTGACGCATTCCTCATTGGTAGTTATAAGAGTTTCTCCATTTTATGGCGTCAAATGTAAAACACAGTGACTACTTATTCAAATGCATTTATCTACAATTGTACACCCATTCGCTCGCAACTATCTGCAACTCTGAAATATCTAAATCAGTCCTATCTCTGCATCTAGCGCAATAAATAATTGCCACGACAATCGGATTAATCAGGAAAACAAACAAAAAAATAAAAATAATCATTCTGCAATCTTTGGAAAATCAAACGCTATAAATCAATGGCAATTAAATTTAAAATTAATTGCTGCCCACACGCTAGACGCTGGGTTGTCATTAAGCCAACAAACATCAATTATCATCGAAAGCTCCTCAGCCGAATCAAATCTGAACAAACATCTATACAGTGTTCGTGATCCGATCAAGGCATGAAGGAAACATCAAAGCAGCGGACACCATAACGAAGTAGGTACCACCCGCTCCTAACCATCCAGCGGCACTTCGCACTTACCGAGATGACTATGACTGACAAATCGACGCGATGACGATGATTGAACCGCTCATTGAACGCTCATAAGAATTACATATATCGATGATCGTCATCTCTAATGGTGGGGCCAAGAGGCTGCCACATTACCGTCGCATTAAAACCAACTCAGACCCAGCTCACCCAAATTAACCCACCGGTCGATTGATAATTATAAAAATAAACAAAAATTTATCAAAATTGCTTAGCGCGCTGTATAGTATTGCCGAGAAGAAGTGTAAATGGATAATCGCTTGGGTCAACAGCAGCACTGTCCGTGTCCATATAGCGTACCTGGGCCAGAGCAATCTTCTTCCCAAGGAGCTGGTGGCGGTCACATCTTCAAAGGTGTATCTTTGTTTGCACGGCGAGTGGCAGTGGCGCGGTGATGGTGTTGCTTCTGCTGGCCACTTGACGCAGCGGAAACCTTGAGTGGCAATTTTTTGGGCAGTACGAATCCCAAATTAACGAAACAAACAGCAAGCAAATGGACAAATATGCACGTTCGGGCGACGACGCGAGCACTGTGTGTCTGTGTGCGTCGGCAATGCGTATTGATGTTTTCAGGAGAACCTGCCCGCCGATGGGCACTGCTATATTCCACTCAATTTGTCGGAATATGGTAAATCCGATGGGTAAATATCGGTGTCCAGTTTTGAAGGTAGTTTAACTTCTGCAGCAGCCAGCTACGTTGTAGGTCAAACAGGGAAAATTTGTTTACTCGAGGCGGCCGAAATCGATGCCGACGACGATGATAACGAAGACGGGAGAAGGCCAGAGAAGAGGCGTTAAGTAGCTTTTTGGTATTGAAATGGAATGAAGTGGTTGGGGTACATAAATAAATTTTTAGCTTGAGTTGCGACGAGATAATGAAAGTTTGCCAGATCAATTTTGGAGATGGTGTTGGAAAGTGTTTGTAATTAGTGGCGGTCACTATCGATGACCGGGCGGCCGGCGCGGCGGTATTTTCAGTCGTTTCTCTTATTCAAACAAATTGGTGATTTATTTGAGGGATTGAAGTGGATGCGAGATACATTGGAAAAGTGCATCTTTCGAGGGGATTTCCAAGCAGTTTTGACAAGTGTTCAATGCCGACTTGAAATATGTAGAAGAACTGTCACGCATGTACCTGTACTGAATTATATTTGAACTATTCTTCCCGTCCTTCTGAGTCAAATGTAAGATGGCTGTTCACAGGGCACAGTCGAAGAACTACATGTTGTTGTGACGAAAGAAGAACATTTCGATATAAGCGTTGTGTATGTTTTCGTAACTATACTTCTAATGGTGAAAAGGTTATTAATGCATAAGCATTAAGCGGTCCAAATCTTTATAATTTACGGCGCAGTAGCTCAGTGGTTAGTGTGCTGGACTACTGTGCGAGGGATCCCTGGTTCGATCCCCGGAAAAACACAAATTACATCTTTAGGTTTTTTCTACTGCGCCACCTCTCGCGAACGTCTGACAAACATCCGAGAGTATGACTGTCCTGAAAAAGCTTCTCAATTCAGCCGTTCGGACTCGGCATAAAATTGTAGGTCCCTTCCATTCGTCTCAAAAATGGACACAAACGAATGGTTGCGAGAAGCTAGGCCTAGGGTATTTACACGTATGTGGCGCCACCTATTTAATTTATTTATTTATTTATTTAAGCACCACAGATGTCTCTTTTGATGATTTTATGTTCGCTGTTCCACAGACGTTTACTGAGCTCAATCAGGATAATATTGACACCAATGACTAAAAGCTTAACTCACAAGACGTATTTCATAAGACGATGACCAGTTACGGAGTTCTGCCGGATCCCTTCAACATGCTTCAACTGCGAAACTTATATGTGTATATATGTAGGTATATTACATCTAATTTCGGATGCCAAAACCAGACATGGTTCTGTAGGTATAGCTAAGCTAGTCTATATAGATCCTGGTATAGGCGGCTTTGAAATTGATGAAAAGATTTTGAATACCTATTGATCTAGAATACGACATACATATTTCCGCTGTCAGGCAGAATGAACCATTCAACCTGGGCGATGAACGCCAAGACTTCCGTCCCCACCTGACCAAAATGAGGTAAGGATAGCAATATCCAAACAAAGGCAGCGGGAGATGACTTGGTAGAGAGCATACACCAACTCGTTTCTAAAATTTGGTCAGAGGAAAGTATGCCTGATGAATGGAGCCTCAGCATTGTTTGCCCGATCCATAAGAAAGGAGACCCCCTAAACTGCGCCAATTATAGAGACATCAGTCTCCTTAACATCGTTTACAAGATCCTGTCTGCCGTACTGTGTGAACGCCTGAAACCCATTTGTCAACGAATTGATTTGACCCTATCAGTGCGGTTTAGGCCCGGTAGGTCCACAACCGACCAAATATTAACACTACGGCAGATCCTGGAGAAAATCCAAGAAGTCCAAATCGATACTCACCATCTATTTATCGATTTTAAAGCCGCATATGACAGCATTTATAGAGACGAGCTATACAGAGCCATGTCTAGTTTTGGCATCCCTGCCAAACTTGTCAGGTTGTGCAGAATGACGATGGAGAACGCTCGCTGCTCCGTAAAGGTCGGAAACAATCTCACCGAGACCTTTGATGTCAAAAAAGGATTTAGACAAGGTGATGCGCTGTCATGTGACTTTTTCAACATCATTCTTGAGAAAATTATGCGAAACTCGCAAGCCAACACCAGGGGCAAAATTTTCCAAAAGTCTGTGCAACTACTTGCATACGCTGACGACATCGACATCATTGGCAGAACACAGCGAGCTGTCACTGGTGCGTTTGCAAGTATCAGTACAGAGGCGGCAAAAATGGGTTTAGTGGTGAATGAGGGCAAAACGAAATATATGCCGTCAACAAGAAGGGACACACAACATCGACGAATCGGACAGAATGTCACGATAGACATGCTATAACTTTGAGGTAGTTCCGGACTTTGTCTACCTCCGCTCCGCTATTAATTCTAAAAATGACATCACATCAGAAATCAAGCGAAGAATTACACTTGCGAACCGCTGTTACTTTGGCCTAAGAAGGCAATTGATTAGTAAGGCCTTGTCGAGAAACAACAAGGAGACTCTATATAAGACCCTCATCATCCCAGTCCTGCTTAATGGCGCAGAATAATGGACGTTGTCAAAGGCGGATGAAGACCTCCTTGGTTGCTTCGAACGCAAAATTCTTCGAGTGATTTTCGGTCCCGTTTGCGTTGGCGGACTTTGGAGGAGGAGATTTAACACCGAACTCTACGAGCTGTACAGCGACATCGACCTGGTCAGAAAAGTACGCATCAGTCGGCTAAGATGGCTAGGACATGTAAAGCGAATGGACACCAACGCTCCGGCCAGAAGAGTCTTCGATTCCAACCCAGAGGGACAACGCAGTAGAGGAAAAGCTCGCCTTAGGTGGCGCGCACAAGTGGAAGGGGACCTCAACCAACTTGGAGTGCGCAACTGGACGCAGTTAGCCAAAGATCGTGCTAACTGGAAAGGCGTGTTGGTTGAGGCCCGGGTCCACCCCGGACTGTAGCGCCATCTAAGTAAGTAAGTATTGATCTAGAATTCTTGGGTTTTTTTTTTCAGGATCTCTCTAAAGTGTGAAGATTCAATCAACTTTAGACTTTCGTCACCTAAAACCGCATCAGTGCGGTCAATCAAGTTATTTAGGCACTAATAATTTTAGGCTTTCGCATCATAATGTGGCAAATAGCTATATGTACGTGATATTAATGAAACTGGTGCCTTTAGCTGCACCAATTCATCACTAAAAACCTGACCAAAAAAGCTCTGCAAGTAAACTGTCAGGCCCAGCTCCCTTGATTGTCTTTAGTTTGCTTGCCTTACTTCGGTTTTATCAGGTGGATTGAAGTTTTGTCTATTGTTGTCTACATGTTTCGCCTAATCGAAATTCTGTGAAACCTAGAATATCAGTCACCTAATTAATGATACCTTTTTGGCAGTGATACTATTGGTCTTCTGCATTAAACTGTTGATGGACTTACATTATAACGAGGCATCAGTATACTCGAACGGCGAAGAGACTGCTCTTGGTTTCAGCTTTTCGCCGTCATACTTCCTCACAGTATTTCTTTCTTGAGGTGTGTTTAGTGCAGATTACTTTTAACATTGAACATCTTGAATTCAAAAATATGAAGGAACTTCGCGTATGGCGATTTTCGTAGAATAGCTGATGTCGAATTTATTTCAATTCCGGAAAGCTATTTAATATCTTATCTGTAAGCTACCTTAATATTAGATCACATAAATAAAATATGGTTAATTTCTATTCTTTAAAGATACACGCAGTGAGCAACTCAAAAATGTACTTTAATTACACACCCTATCTTTCTTAATCGCATTCTCACATTCGTGGCTCAGAAAGAGAAAACAAGAGCGAAATGAGTTATTTTGAACCGGTTGCGGTTGCGGTGCAGTAATTCAGTAGCTCATTATATTGGACTACTGAGCGAGGGGTAAGGTTCGATGCTGCAACACCTATCGCGAACGTCTGACAAACATTCAAGAGTATAACTGTCCTGAAAATGCTTCTCAATTCAGTCGTTCGGACTTCCCCATTCGTCCCAAAAAGTCAAAACAGTCCTCACAGACAGGGCTCTCTTTGTTCTTTGTTACTGGCTTTATCTGGCATTTGACCTCACATATAATTACCCTATCGTGCGCCTTCAATTAATAGTTGAACATACAATTTACCTCCATTTTAAGCATCTACACCTAGGCCTACTTAGACTTATCCCTATAACAGCCCAATTACGATTTTCATAAATAATCCAGTCAAACAACAACTCAGCCCAACTGAGGACCACCTTCATCATCTCCACAGCGCTTCATGTTGACTTGCGTCATTTACACCGATGATTGCATCCACACATCGCATCTAATAAATTCTCGTCCAAGGTGTTAATTGCTATTTACTTAACGTGCCTGTGATTTTCGGCATATCATAGCCATCGGCTTTCATCTTGCATGGGTCTGTGGTGCGGCGCGCTACCGACACTCACATCGACTGCCATCTAATTGAGAGGTAATTAAATGTACAGATAAACCGGGGAGGGATGCGCTTTCATCTTTAGCCGCCGCCAATGGAATTGCCTACACCGCCTTCACTATTCCGGTAATTTTAAGCATTCAACCTATGATTGGGTGGTAATTTGTACTGATCATCTAAACGAGTTAACTATTATGATGAATTCGTTGGCACATTACTGCGAACTCGTTTCACAGAGGATATACACATAAGAGTTGCTTTGTGTCAGTAGGTTTCTCGCGATACTTTCACTTTGAAGTGCACTTTGCTCTGATTAATCCTCGCTTTGTGGACAAATTGATTGGACGACAATGACAAACGATCTGTCAGCCGTCACCTGATACCGAAAAAAAATTCGAAAATTTCATTCAGTGATTTTGTACACGCGCGCACAGAAAAAGTAAAAAAATGTCGCGCGTGAAATTAAATTCGCCACATCAACTGTCAACGTGGACGACAAAGCGCCGCGCACATCCCGACAAACAGCAATCGTCCCAAATGACAAAAGGACAAACAAGAAAGGAGAAACTCTTTGTACTCATCCTTCATAGGACGTCAATGGTGGTCCGCAGTCATAAATTCATCGTCAGCAAGGATCCCTTTTGAGCTCATAGATTGAAATTATAACTGATCTTGTGCGATGTCAAGTTTTTATCCCGTTTTTCAGAGGTAAAAAAAACCACGCACAAATGTTTAATTTGATTTTCGAAAAAGGCCGGCGGCGCAGCCAATGTGCCGTAGGGCGTAGGTTGGGAAGACGGTTGCGTGTTTCGTTGATGTCATGTTTTTATCGTGTTGCCGAAGATAAAATGGGAGACGACATCATGTCGGACATTCCTACTTCTTCTGCTTTCTTAATTTATAGTTAATTGAGCGTTTGGTTTTTTTTTTCCTCAAATAGGTACAGTGATGCTGGTTGACCGCACTATAGTAGTATAGATGCTGGGATGTGGTTGCCTGTTTAATTATCACGCCGGTGCATATTAACTGATTTTAAATTCCAATCGAAACCTACGCGCTAATGTCACGTGATCCACATTTATAACCGGGCTCTAGGATGCATGGATGCCTAATCTAAATGCTTGTGGTTGCGACTGCCTTTGAATGTGTTTCCTCGTGTTGTCGCAGTGAGAGATGATAAGCTGCGTGTAATCGAATTAATGTGTTCGATGCAGGAATTCAATGATGCATGGTTTAATTATGACGATTTCAATTGATTAATATTAGTTTGTCTTAAACTTCCAATAGAAATCTACAAAATCTAAAATTCGGTTCAGAATATCGTATAATGATTGAACACTAATAATAAGTGGAGCTCACTGAACAGGCATTCAGAGGACGACTTCCGCTTTAGATTTTTTTAACATTTACCTTAATCCCATCGCATCGCCAACACAGAAGAATGCAAACCTATCGAGTGTCCGCTCAAGTTCAGTCTGTGGGGAACCAAGGTTGACCAAGCCAACATCGAAAAGCACTTGTCATATTGATTGGTGCCCGAGTTCGAAGTGTCCTTTGCCAAGGCTGTGCCGGTGCCAGTCCATATAAATAATGAAAAGGAGAATAAGGAGAAAATGCATCCCTGGTGAAGTCCAGAGCAGACAGTGAAAGCTCTTTAATTTAAGTATGTTTACAACATAAAACACCTTGGGGAAGACTTTGTCGGAGAGAAGTAAAACTGATATATCCCTATAATTGGAGCAATCCCTCTTAACAGCTCTTTCTTGCAAAGAGACAAAATTACTATACGCCTTGTAAATCGCCATACGAGAGAGAGCTTGAACTGTCTCTTCACCTAGGGCTTTATGCATTTCTGGTCGGATTTTATTTAGGACTCTGGCAGATTTGCAACTTTTATCGACTCGATCTTCAAAGTGACTTTCTCTACAGCCCCTGAAGTATCCACAGCAGTACTAATTTACGCTGCAACTTGAGTGCCCGGTTCAGGATTTATCAACTTAAAGAAGTGATGACTTCATCTACATAAGATGTGCTTCCCATTCATTGGAAAGAAGTCCAAGAAGGCTGGCCTAGGAATTACCTTTCTCAATAGGATTTCAGTGGTATCGATAACAACAGCAGCATCGACTGACATTTTCGATCAAAAATGTTGCTTCAAACATTTTCAGTGGTATCGATAACAACAGCAGCATCGACTGACATCTTCGATCATAAATGTTGCTTCAAACATTTTTGTATCCACCATGTATAGAATCAGACATTTTGTGTCCAATACAATAATTCATCAAACATGCTTATTTCAACCTCAAGCAACTATAACGCGCGACACCACCATTTGTCCTGCTTGTGGAGAGGACGACGATACAGCGGAGCACTTCCTCTGTAATTGTCCTGGCCTTTGCTCGCATCAGGTGGCGGATCTTTGGGGCTGACGTGGTGAGTGCCGAACATCTAAGCTCTTCATCACTGAAGCTCCTTCTTATCTTTCTTCGAAAGACGGGAAAACTATAAGTACAGCAATCTAAGGTGTCTGTTTGGCAGTACAATGGACCAGTAGTTGTGTCTGAGTGCTCCATCGGATAGTAACAACCTCCGACAAAGAAAAAAAAAAAAAAAAAACTATAACGCGCATCCCAAATAACGCTAAGGATATGCCGAGTTTCGCATGGTTGAAGTTTCAAATCCGTCATCGATGATTGCCCCCTCAGGATAGATGGAGGCTCCAGTTGAAACATCATGAAGCTTAAAAAGTTTCACAGGAGGTGTTTTGAAAAGTTCAAATAGAAAATTCAATAACACATTTTTTTCAGCAAATTGGCGACATAAAGTTATATCGTTGGATAAATGATCCTCCCATTTCTGTTTGAACGGCCAAAGTCTTAATCACTCTATCGAGTAACAGCGCTACATGATTAGGTAGTCAGAATAAAGTAAACTTCCAAATCTAAACTAATGATATGTTAATTAGTTTCCATACCCGCAACCCATTCAACAAATTAACTCCAGTTATATAAATATTTGACATCAAAATAGAATCACATCAGGAACTCAATGGGATCGCACCCCGCTAAATGGCTAATTCTCCAAAATGCCGGTCACAACTCAACGACTTCCACCCGTCTGTCGACAAAAATCAAAGAGAATCACATACGTAAATCGGAAATTAGATATATAGGTAAGGTATTGTATATAAAAGACAGCATGATGGGTATCTGACTTGCTCCACGTCGAAAAGGAGTCCCCCACTGCGGTTGCCCTAGAACAGACGATTCTGATGCTTCTGCTGTGAACTAACTCTTCGACGGCCGATCGTCTGCAGAGAGAGCCAAGGAAGGGAAACATTACAACATAAAAGTTAATAATAAACATAATTCCCAATCGATGAGATTTATAGGCACATTTGAATCTCATCGCGGCAGACAACCCTTGGTGCGTGTATGTCGGCATGTCGTCGGTAGTGTTCTAAAAGTTTTCAATCTCTCCCTAGATTCTTATCATTCGATCGAGGAAAACATTAATTTTTCCCAATCTCCACGACGACGCGAGGAGTAGCTTTTTACCATCTCTCTCTCGAGATATTTGGCGGTCAGTTATACATTCTATATAGTCGGCGATGATGGCGGGAACATCTTTCGGCCACTGCGGCGTCGCTGCTGGACAAAGGATTCGGGCATCGATGGTACAAATAATGTACACAACATAACGCTTTTGGTTATTTTGGAGCGCAGCGGTTTCAGGGTCTCATGAATGCATTAGGTTTTGAATTATCACACAAGTTTGCCGCTTTCCATTTAAAGATATATATACATATACATACGTATGTTTATAATATTTGCGAGTAGATTCTCAAGTAGCACAAAAGTCTAAAATACACCAAAATAATTGGTGTATTTTTTGCATTTTCGTGATATGTATTTTCAATATAAAAAATACACCACTTTTTAGTGCAGTTTTTGCACATTTAATTTCGATTTGGTGTAAATAATACCGTGTTCTCGTATATAATTAACACCGACTGTACAAAAATTATACCGATTTTCGGTATATAAATTGTGCTAGTGGTATAAAAATTGTTCTGGTTACTAGGATATATTATGCTCCAGAGGTGTATATTATGTACCTACTGATAATTAGCTCAAATTATACACCAAATGGTAAACATTTTACACCACATTTTGGTGAAAAACTATTCCCTTGAGTGTGAAAAATACACGATAATTCGATGAATAAAGTACACCATTAGTATAAAAATGCGAAACTTTAAATTTATTCTGATATAAAATTTACACCGAAGTTTATTTTTTCAATCGAAAACAGAATTTGAGCTAAAACTTACACCGCTTTTTATTTTTGATGAAAGGTGTATCTGCTAGAATTATAAATTCGTTCTGATTCCAAGTACATATTCACATTCATAATATAGACGCAAATATCAATGTGAGTGCCTAATTTCGAAACGAAGCCCAATCTGTCGATTTATTTTCGGTCCTACCCCGTCTAAAAATCGAGCGCCTCAAAAATTTTAATAATTAAAGATTTTTTTATTCGATGCGTGAAAATTTGTTATTCGAAAATTATAATTTTCTGATTTTTTTTTTATTTTTTAGAGACGTATAGTTAAAAACGAGTCAAAAATACAAAAAAATCAGCATAATTAAGTCGATATAATAATTAAATAAATAATCATTGTTTTCTGTTTAAATATGGCGGCCAGCCGAATCTCATTTTTTGGAATATACCTTGAAAAATATGGCCGTCGTACAAAATATACACCAATTCCTAAATTTGGTTAAACAAATGCACCAATTTAAAAGAAGAAGAAAAAAAATACACTGTTGTAGAAGTTATATACAATATTCTGTTTTCGGTGCATTTATTTTGCTGGAAACTGTGTAAAATATTCACTGATTTGTGTCATTTCGTGAAATTGATACAAAAATTGCACCAAAGTTAAAGGAGAAATGAGAAAAATGCACCACTGTGAGAAATACAGTGCGGTTCACTTGTTAAAGGCGCACAAATTTTATTAAAATAGTTAAAAGTTAATGCTTAATTCTCGAAACGCTTCAAATCGTGAAATGGCTCATAAAATAGCTCGAAGTGAACACTTGTTAAGAAACTTTGTAAAAAATAGGGTATCTTATGAAAACAACTACCAAGCAAGGATCGTAAAAGTTTTGAAAGACTAGTGCCTTATGGCGCTCAATTTACAAACAAAATTATGGAATCCACTTGCGTTGTGCTATTGTCTATGCTTTATACCCAAATTTTACAAAACTACAAAAAAACTACCGCCTAATCATGCATGCAAGAAACCCACGCCTTGAATTTTCAAGGTCTCACATGGCATGGGATATGAACATTAAAGTGGTCTCCAGAAATTGAAGAAAGGACGACTTTTCGAACAAAAAGGAGTTTAACTTGTATGGTCCTGCAACTATAACTATTACTTTCATGATTCTCCACAAAGAAAATATGTTTTGTACCGTTATCATTCGAAACTAGGGGGAGTTATGATATGGGGTCCAATTTCATTTTTCGGCGCTTTAAATTGGAAATCGTTTCCAATAAAATGACAAGTTTATATTACTTGCAGAACTTTTTTTAGAGCCGCTTTTTCCGCAATAAATATGAGCTTTGTGGACCTATTCCATGGATATTTCAGAAGGATAACGTGCACAAACACAATTCACGCCTTTTTAAAGAATAGGTGATTAGTGGAAATATTAAAATATTGCACTGTTTGCCACATTCGCCTGATTTTAATATTATTGAAAATGTTGGCCCGTGAAATTTATTAAGACAACAATCAGTATCACCCAATCAAGAAAATTGCTCTTTGAAAAATGAAATTTTTGAGATTATATCCAATAATACTACCTTAAACATTATTAAAATAACAGAAAATTTATTAAAATAAATAAACAAAAAAAATAAATATCGCAAATAAATTTAGTGTTTTTTGTTTTTCGACTTTTAAACAAGTGCGTCTATTCAAGTGAACCAAAAAAATGCATACGTTTTTGCATGGTACATATATTAAAAAATGAGTTAAACTACCGTTATGGGTTTATCATCAAGTTTGAAATTATGTTTGTTTTATAGTGTATGAATGTATCTTTCTGCCAAATAAGTTTTTTTTCCCTTTGTTTGCGTCTACACAAGTGAACCGCACTGTATCACTAATATTAAGTACACCGAACTCGCTGTGGTTCATTTTTTACCGAAAAGGGTATTAATTATACCAAACTCTCTGTGTAGTGTATTCAATAGTGAATATTTTACCAAGTAGTGTATTAAAAACACCGAGCTCTCAGTGTGGTGTATTCAATGGTGCATATTCAACCAATGAGTGTATTAGGTACTCCAAACTCTCTGTGTGAATTTTTTTAACCAAAAAACATTTTACTGTGAAAAAAATATACAATGGACGAGATCTTCTTTCAGTACAATTTATATTCTAACAATTTTTTTCAGTGAACAAAATACACAAGTAGTTTCAATGGTGTACATTGTACAATATTTGAATTAGCAAAATGTAAATAAAATGTAGAACAATTTATAAAGTGTGAATTAAAGGAAAAAAACGCATTTTTTGCGTTAAAGAACTGTTTATCTTGTCTTGTATCATATGGATGTAAACAAATAAGTTTACATTTCGATATGCTCTACAAGATATTCTTTCACGATCCCAAACACGATATCAGTAGAATAAATAATATTCAAATGACGAGATGAGAATGGACTGGTATTAAAATCGTCGAATCGACGAATCTTTATTGTGGTGGCATTTAATGTAGCATGAGTATATGAATCATTTCAACGATTTCACTGGTCAAAAACCACTTATTTTTTCGATCGTTTGATAAACTGAATGTTAAAAACTTAACCCTGGCATACATTTCAGAGTTTTCATTAATTGGCCACTTGGTTCAAGGGTCTGGAGCCATTCTTCAAAAGTGAAGCAGCGTAGGTATTATCAAATAGATATGCAGAAATATGAATATGATATGATCCAAAATTCAGAACGTCATCGTGAACATGTATGTATTGAGCTGATAGAGTCGCTTTCATACAGAACTATAAGTTCTTCCACATAATCATTTATCAAATCTCTAGCGACGTTAAGAACTGTCGGAATTTCTACATATCGTCTGCATGATTACATCCATGTTGCCAAAACTAAATACCAAAAATGTTTATCAAACTCATATCTACGGCAAAAAAATTTTCATTATCACTGGGCCAAGATACAATAAAAATGATTTCCAAAACGATAATGTATTGAGACCACGAGCCTGTCTTATTAAGAGTGAAATGGCTACTGAATAATTTCATTAACATTTTGTTGTTTATTTTTCACACTTATGTAGTTTGGTGTATTTAATTCCCACAGGGTGTAAATCCTTCACCGAAATATTGTGTACAGTGTATTTTATCTACAAAATATAGTGTACAAAATATGCCATGTTGGTTGGATTCAGAACCGAATAATTTTATGCACCATTAATGGTATATTATAAAAACAGCTGAACATCGGTTTATTTTTTGCACCGAATTTCAAAAGAAATGTTAAAATTTTGCACAGAAAAGACAATGGTGTAATTTTTATACCGTTAATTTTGACAAATACACCAAACTTTTTAATTTTTCTTCAGTTTTCTCAATTTTGCACCAAAATTAATGAATTTACACCAATTTATACACCAGTGTGCTACTTGAGTTTATTGAATCACTGTTGACGCATTTGTATCTTGTTTATGGGGAGAAGATTGCTAAACGGTTCGAAATATTTTTGATTTTATTGAGACTTTTATTCGAGCCCGAAGGAATCTTTTAGGTACACCTGCCAATTTGGAAATTTATGTATGTAGACTGGGAATTTGGTGAACCCTATTTCGTATGTGAAAAATTATCATTATATTAATAGGCTACTGATTACGGCGTTATTTCAAAACCCTATATTATGAAATATGAAAATAGGAACCAAATGAAAGGTGACTTCCCGTACAACTTTTTTGCCATAAACAATAGAACACAACACAGGATATTGTTGATTTACATAAATTATCCATACTACTTTATAAAATACAACGTCCGTCTGTTCGTCCCTCCATAACTCGAGAACCAATCGTCCGATTTTAATGATTTATTTCCGATTTATGTGTGCCCAATTTAGGCCGTAGGGTAGGTGGGAATTGTAGGGGATTGAAGGGGTCGCGGGGGGGTCTTAAGAACCGTTAGCCGTATGAGCTGGAAAGTTTGTGTGTTGATAGATAAGTCAAAATTATTAGATGCATTATTCACTGTTTTTCAAAATTCGGCCCATAAGAATTGAAAAAATAGTTTTCTCGATTGCAGTTGTGCTTAGGGGTAGTTTTATATTGCGTTCCAAAAATATAATATTATTACTCACGAGGCGGGCATTAAGAAAGCACATTGTGGTAATTA
Organism: Cheilosia soror; assembly: GCA_949372485.1. Lineage (NCBI taxonomy): Eukaryota > Metazoa > Arthropoda > Insecta > Diptera > Syrphidae > Cheilosia > Cheilosia soror. Next base: position 112,317,857 of record OX443562.1, on the reverse strand, counting down.
TGTTGGGCTTATTAGTCTATATTTTTTTAATGCGAATGTTAACTAAAAAGCACTAAAACTTTTAAACATACAACCTAAAACTTATGAAACAGAAATATCGCTAAATACGTACGTACGTACATGCTCATGTATGGCCTAGTTGAATTTTATGTAGGGAATGGATATGCATAAAACAAACTACATTATGTATGCATGTACGTACATATAAGGAGTTTGTGATGCGTATGCGTAAGTAGATATACACAATCGTATATACATATATTTGAGATCTGCAGCTATAGAAAGTGTTACGATATGATCGAAATATTATGTCCATTGAAAGCACTAAAGGTGCTAGTACACGATATGTAGCACGCCACATATATATGTGGCTTGGGAGTATGCTACACGCATGCTTCGTAGATTTGGAGAAAGCATACGACCGAGTCCCTTCCCTCGAGGGAAACTCTGGAGTATGGAATTCATGGTTCTCTCTTGAGAGCCATTCAATCTCTTTACACAAACAGTAAAAGCTGTGTTCGGGTAAACGGCGTTAAATCAATACCTTTCACCGTGGGCGTTGGACTTCGCCAGGGGTGCGTCTTGTCTCCTCTCCTTTTCATTACTAATATGGACTGGATGTTACAGCGCAGTCTTGGCGAAGAACGTTTCGAATTGGGAGATCTGAGGATAAGTCATTTGCTCTTCGCTGATGACTTGGTCATCCTTGGGTCCTCTCAGACTGAACTTCAGCGCGCACTCGATCGGTTTGTAGCCGTTTGTGTTGAAGCTGGGATGAAAGTAAATGTGAACAAATCTGAAGTGATGGTCGTCTCTAGAACGCCCGTTCAATGCACTCTGCATGTTAGTGGAGTCCCATTGAAACAGGTGGAGAAGTTTAAGTATCTCGGGGTATTATTCACGAGTGATGGAAGGAGCAATGCCGAGTTTTCCTGTAGGATTGGTCAGGCTGGATCGATTTTGAGACAAGCTTAGTCATTCTGTTATCATGAGGACTGAACTTGGTGTCAAAGCTAAGTTGTCAGTCTTTAATTCGGTGTTTGTTACAACTCTCACCTATGGTCACGAGGTTTGGGTAATGACCGAAAGAATAAGATCGCGAATACAAGCTGCTGAAATGAGATTTCTCCGTTGTATTGCTGGTGTGACCCGTAGAGATCTCATCAGAAATACCAGAATACGTGAGGAACTCAATGTCGAGCAGCTACTTCTCCGGACGGAGCGGTCCATGCTTCGGTGGTTTGGTCATATTAAACGTATGTCCCCGACCAGGATCTCACGACGTGCTATGGAATCAGTACCATCGGGCAGGCGTCTCCTAGGTAGACCCAGGATGAGATGGTTAGATCAAATTCATAATATCTCCTCTACCCATATGGGGATTGCCCTTGATGATTTGGAGTCGATGGCGGAGGAACGAGAGCTATGGACGGTCCACTTGAACAACCTACACCAGCGACCCACTTGGATAAGCGGGATATTGAAAATGAATGAATGAATGAATTTTTGGCCATTACTGTTTAAAAACTAGTTCAGGCTTGGCTAGTTCGATTGAAGCGCAATAGTTAATTTAAAATTTCGAGAACTTTATCGAGCAACTGGGGCTCTATATCAGCAATAACACGGCGAATGTTGCCTACCAAATCGTGCAACGTTTCTGGTTTATCGGCATAGACTAGCGACTTCACATACCCCGAAAGAAAGTAATCTAAAGGTGTGAGATCACAGAATCGTGGAGGCCTGTTCACAGGTCTATTACGCGAACAAATAACTTGCTGAGATGAACAATTATGTCAACCGTAAAGTTTGGCGAACCAAACCATGGTTTTAAAAATAAGTTTGCCCAATATGCACCCGTTGTTCTGGCGTTAATCTATTAAGCATAAAATGGAAAAACGTACTAACCACAAATCAACTTTTAAACAGTGTTGCCAGTTTAAAAAACCATACCTCTGAAATATTAATTGATATCATCAAAGCGTTTGATATGGTCGATTATATTCTTCTCAAAAAAAATTGAAAGTTCGTGGCTTTATGCTCAGGTCCTAACTTTAAAATATTTGACAGAGTGAATGTTAATGAGAATAGAATAGAATAGAAAGAGCGATCATATGATTCTTAACTTATGGGTATACCAGAAGGTGCTGTCCTAGGTCCGATTCTGTTTCTTGTGTACATAAGCTCGCTTTTCTAATTTAACTTGATGTGGGTTTCTAATATGGTCAATCGCCTTGATCTGGTTTTCGATTCGGATATAAATTGGGGCCTTAAAAGCTTAAAGATTTGGATTTCTAAGTTTGTCGTCTATTCTTCACTTTGATGTGAACGTTTACTTTCATTCATCTCAGTAGGTCAAGGATTCAAACTTGAATTTTACTATCGGTCTGATTCTTTTATCCTACATTGTATGGTAGCCTGAACCCCTGAACTTCTGTAATAAATGTCTCGTCGTCGAAACATTAATGAACTCAATTACTTTAAATTTAATATTAAGCTTTTCGAATCATGTAAAGGGTCCGCCATCTAACGTTTTTTTTTTTTTCAACTATAGTGCTTATTTCGCGAATGGTAACACTTAGCTCATGTCTGATTTGACAGATAATTAGTTTTATCCTTCCGCTGAACGTATATGGTTGTGTATACGCTTGAACAACGCTGGGAAATACTGCGACATTACTTTGAAAATCATGGTAATGTTGCAGAATGTGTGCGAAAATTGCGTACGGATTTTGGAAGAAGAGAAGCACCGTCAGCTCCGTATGTTCGTTATCTTGTGAAAAAAGTGAAAGAAACTGGCATCCTCATCGATAAACCAAAGCGTGAAAAGCCAAAAACAGCCGATATACCCAAAACGAGTCACTGTTTGGTGCGGATTTTGGTCCAGAGGCATAATTGGGCCCAACATTTGGTTTCAACAGGACGGCGCTACGTGCCACACAGCCGAAGCTACACTCGATGTTTTGCGCCATGTTTTTGAAGATCACATTATCAGCCGCAGAGCTGATGTTGTTTGGCCACCGCGGAGCTGCGATTTGACACCGTTGGACTATTGCGAGAAACAGATTACCACAGCACCAGCAACAGCAACTTTGACAGCAGCAGCAACTTCAACAGCAGAAGTCGCATGAAACACATTGGAAACATCGACAGCAACTTTGTCGAGGGAGGGAAAAAAATTTTGTTGTGAGTTGATTGCAACGCAGCATTACCAGATTCCTTTTATATCTTCCAAAATAAATGGTAAAAGCGAAAAAATGATATTAGGTACATGACGACCTGTAAAATGTTAGAGCAAATGTAAAATGTACTTAGTACCAGCAGGTATGTACCAGTCAGTATAGGTACTTGGTGGTAGCTAAAGTATACAATTCGGAAAACATCTCTGATGTCATTTTCGACAGTGTTTTTCTGATGTTTGCTGCCCAATCAAACATTAAATCAAAATTTGAATGTACTTTTCTTTTAATAGCTTGTCAAACATTAATTTTAACACAACTCGCGACGATTGAATTAGATAACTCGTTTCCACATTGCAATAGTAAAACTCGAATTCAAAATCACGTCCCACCAACAGTAAATAATTTGACGCCTGCAGATCACAAAAAAGAATTGATTTCTTTTGCCAATCGAAAATGAAAGGCAATCTAAATCAAAAAAAAAAATTAAAATAGTATTTTCTAAATAATTTACATAAGAATAATTTGTAAACTGCTGAAACTTTTTTTGTATATATCTGGTAATGATGCTGCACCTTCAGTATGTCAGCCAATGTAAGCATTCGAAAGTTGAGAGAACTGAAAAAGTCACCGTGGTATTGGTAGCATTTGCACAGCAACATTGAATTTAGGACTTAGCTCTAACGTCGATGTCGATGTCGATGTTGCTGTGGTAATGCAACTCCAGCCATTAAAAAGCAGGGGCTCTAAAAAGTGCGCTGTGGCTGTCAAAGTTGCTGTTGCTGTGCCAATCTGTTTCTCGCATATTATTTGTGGGGTGCCGTAAAAGATAAGTGTTACGCCGACATGCCAGAGACAATTGACGCTTTAAAGGACAATATTCGTGAAAGCCATTGGTGAAATACAGCTGCACACAATCGATAATGTGCTTAAAAATTATTGGACCGATCGTGTAGGCTACTGCATGGCCAGCCGAGGCAGCCATTTGAATGAAATTAGTTTCCATTATTAACCGGAAAGATTGTACTTTCAAGTAAAAAAAAGGTATTTGGCGGACCCTTTAGCTACACCTCTCCCGAAAATTTGAAATTTTTCGCAGTTTTACTTCCTTCAAGTTATAGACTTGCGCTACAAAAAATATAATTTTCCTCAAAAGTAAAAGTAGGTAAATAAATTCCAGAACACAATAAAGTATGCCCAGCATGAATAATTGCAAATTAATGTAAATCGCTCGGTAACATGAAGCGTTCTATTTATTCAAAGTCCCGTCCAATCCAGGAACCGCCATCGTTCTTGGCATTTCACTATGTAGCTACAACAATTTTTCTCTTTTCTTCTTTTTATTGCAAAATTACTGTGAAAGGCGCCAATAAAAAAAAAATAAGGAAAACTCATGCGAAGCTGGCTGCTCTTGGTGTGCGGAATACTAAGAAGAAAACACAATTTCTCAGTTTCAGTTTGTGTGCGTGTGTACATTTTCTTTATGGGGCAGCATTAAGGGATGCGGTCTTGACGTAATTTCAATTAATTTTGATATACGAGCACGTTTGCAGGTCCATTGGAAGCAGGACTCACTGCAATCACTTGACGCGAAGTCGGTATGTACCGAGAGTTGGTATTTTACTCTATATTTTATTTTCATTTTATTACTTTATTACTTAACATCAGCAGGAGATTTATTTATTTACTTTCTGCTTTCGACTGTAATTGCGTTTCATTTTGAGAATGCAAATTAAATGTGTGAGCAAAGCTTTCATATAAGAAAAATGAATAATTTTCGTGTTTTCGAATCATAACTGGGAAATTAAGTTTCGAATTTATTAAATTGACAATGAAATGATGAGATTGTTAGTAGATGTCAGTTGGTTAGAGCGTGAAATAAATCATTAATAATAAATTACTAGTTATTGTAGGTTGACTGGGTATTTGTGACTTGATCAGTGACTTGTCAAAACCTTTAAAAAGACACACACATCACTTCGATGCATACTACATTCATTCGTGGCATAGAGTTCACAACGCGAAAATGAGAAAGCGGGAGCGAATTTTCAGCTACCTCCTTCGCGTTTCGCGTTGGTTTTAAAATGCCTTTACTGTTGCGGAATACCTATAGGTACGCTACGAACGATTCTCAGAGTGGGAACGGAATCAGCAGCGGATGATAGTGCCACAGCATAATACAGGCAATATACGCTCACAAGCAACGGCTACGGAAGGTAAGAAATCGTCTGGAACTGATCAAATTTCTAACTTTATTCCAAAGTTGTTCCAGTTGCTAAAAAGACGAACCGATTGATCGAGGTGTACCAGCCAATATCTTTACTGTGTTGTGTAAGCAAGATCCTATAGTAACTTAATACTAAGAACGAGAAACCACCTATGTGCGGAGAGGAACATTAAACCGACTTTTCAGTTTGGATTTAGGTCCAAGCACTCCACCATTCACCCGCTGTTAAAGCTACAAAACGACATCACCATGAGATTGAACAAGAAGCAAGCAACTGTTGCATGCTTGCTGGACAGAGAGAAGGCCTTCGACAGCGTCTGGATCAAAGGACTGCTTTTTAAGCTCATAGAATTCGGCTTTCCTAACAATTTCGTAAGTTTAGTTAATAATTTCCCAACAAATAGAATTTTGTATGTACAGGTACATGACGCAAAATAAGGGGTCAAGACTAGGACTGATCCTCTGGTACATAATATACACATCAGATCAACGAATCAACGTATGAAGAAGCAAGACGCAGCTATATGCTGATTATTCAATAGCATACTACTACATCACTATATCACCAGAGATAGCTGCTCGAAGGGTTGAGGCGCATATCAAGGACCTTTGGAACTACATACTTTCTGAAATAGGTACAAAAGATAAACTGCAATCAGACGGAACTCAACTGCTTCCGGACGGGCGGTCACAGCTGTAAGAGGACGACATGCTTTCGCTGTAGCAACATTAAGATTATGCTTCCAGATAGCACCGAAGTTTTGTTGAAGACAAGTACCAAGACATCTAGGCATCAACTTCACCGAGAGGTTCAATTTTAACCCACATGCTGATAGATAGGCACATTTTGCTCTCCTCTGGTACACCCTAAAGAGGCGCAACTCATAAAGCCAAAAGATAAAATTACTAGTATATAAGCAGCTCATCAGACCAGTGATGTGATCAGACGGATGTCCCATATGGTCACAATCTCACCAACGACAATGAAGAAGATCGAGCTTTTCGAAAGGAAGATACTGAATCTGCACAGGGCTTTGGCTTAATGCGTTAACGCTGTAGTCTTATACTACAATGATGCTCTTTGAGAGGACTGGATTTCCAATGGGACAATTTTTGTGGTTGAGCTCTCCGCTAGAGTTCTCAATTTCTGCGAAACTTATAGATGATCAGGATCACCCCAACCAGGAAATTCAGCAACTCATTCAGCAAGAATTAGAATCTCAACAATTAGGTATATTTGAGCGCAAGGGCTGTCACAGATCCAGGATTTAAAGGCATCATACACAACGAAGATATAACAAGAGTGTCATTATAAATCCATCGAGTCTCTTTTGTTGAGCCAACATATCCTATTTTAGTTATTACGAATAATTGACTCTATTCAACATTCACTTCAAGGGATGATAGTAGTGTAGTTTGATATAGTTATCATTCCTACCAAAAGTGACTGTGTCTAAGAGATGTTGTTATTGCTGTTCTCTCAATCAATAATTATTCATTGTATACCTACCATTGCAAATGCCACATAATAACTCCTCTTAAGTCGATGGGCTATATGTAAGTAAACATCAAGTCCTGTTAAATATTTCTTACGTTTAATAAAAAGGTGCTGTACATTGAGTCAAAGCAAGGTTGGTGTTTCTTTGGGGGCGGACAACCCTAAAAATATGAATACAAAGAGCTGATCTCAGTCTTTGAGAAAATAAAAAGAGACATAGCAAAGCAATATTATACAATTGAACCAGGAGATTTTATGACAGAATTATATCTAAGAGACATGAGACAACTGCTCAGCGTACTTTTTATAGACTTTGTTTGAAGAAGTTTTGAGTATTGACTTAAATAATTGCGAATGCTCATAATAAAAGAATCGTCCATATATTCTTATTGAGCATAATCATGAAGCAAATTCTTTTCTGTTCCATAATGTCCAAAGATGTCAGTACAACTGAAGTATCACATTGTTAGATACCTTTTATGCTTCTAAAAGTGAAGCCTTGCGAGTACCTACATACCCAATTTATGTAAGCATGTTATAGCTCTTTAGCTAATCTATCGCCTTTGATATCTCAATCAAGGATAGGATAGCTCTATTCGTCACAACCGATGAGATGACAGAAACGCACAATTTAGAAATCCTACAGTAATCGGCTCAGCCTTTAAATATTCAATACAAATCGAAATTTCAATAAATTTTAATTTTATTAGTTTTCCAACTAAATAGCATCTAACAAACCTTGCCCAATCATTGTCAGTAAATCTAAAATCCAATAAAATACATTTCATTGATTAAATTTAAGGATTGTATAGGCTACTTGTATCTTCATCATTTTTACCCTATGATCTTGATGAAAAATAATAAAGAAGCACTCGCTGCAATCTCGATCTTTCAATCTCATTCTGCAGCCTACCGTCCGATAGCGACGAGCAGGGACGCGTGGGAACATGGACCAGAAAATGTTCGTTGTACCTGCGCGTGTTCAGATATCTCTTTTGTGAACTATTAATTGCCCGGAAAATTTGTCCTTTTTTTATAGCAGAAGCAAGATCTTCGTTTTTATCCGTCGGTAGTTGCCCAATTATTGAAAATCCTTTGTAATAAGAATGACCTAATACATCAGGTGCAATAAATCAATTAGTTGCACTGCCGGCCGGCACTATTGCTTTCGATTGAGAGGGAGGGTTGAGGGTACAGAGAGTGCCGGCAGTACGTGTGGGAATCTTATGCTCTCTCTGTGGGTCTGATTTGAGGACTTTTTATTCATATTTGATTTCTATGGAAATCTAAACGACTTTGTAGGGCTTATTGTTGTGTGAATTGTATTTATTGAATTTAGAAATGAAGCGATCAATGGAATATGAGGTTCATTCACAAAAATTCAAGGGTCATGGTATGGTCAAGTGAGGTTTTAGATTTATTTGCTTCCATTGAGTGTCAACGGGATAATTCAATAAATATGTCAACGAACAAAATGATCTATATCTAATTGGAAAATTTCATTCTGCAGGAATTACATTGGTTGCGGAAATTTCATAAAATATTTGACTTCTTTGGTGTAATCAAACTTTTTTCAGTTCTGACGAATCTATATTTGAAAGTACAACTGCATATGTAGGCGATCGCGATGGAAATATGACTGCCAATTAGCTATCATCGGGTTGAATGCGACTTCTTTAATCTTGTACTGGAGCAAATAGTGCCCAGGACAGGTGTCAACATGGAAGGCACTATCTTCAACAGGTCCGTTCAGCTGCTGGGATTATGCCGACGATATTGACATCATCGGTCGCTCCAAGTGTGCCGTGATAGAAGCGTTCACGGCGATTAAAGAACAAGCGATACTCGTTGGCCTTAAAGTAAATGAGGACAAGACTAAGTACATGCTATCAACAAACAAACAGGCATATGTCCAGCGTCTAGGACAAAAAGTCACTATTGATAGCAATAATTTCAAGGTCGAGTATAAACATGAACTCCACGAATGACACCCTAGTGGAGATCCGGCGAAGAATTACCCTAGAAAACCGGTGCTACTTCGGTTTGTCAAAACATTTGAGTTAAAAATTCCTAATTCGAAGGACGAAATGTGTGCTCTACAAAACCCTTATCCTGCCAGTTCTGTTTTATGGTGCCGAGTGATGGACGATAAGCAAGAAGGGAGAACTGCTACTGGGCTCGTTCGAAAGAAAATTACTTCGGCGGATTTTTGGTCCTGTGTGCGAGGATGGCGAATGGAGGAGAAGATACAACCGCGAATTCTATGCGCTGTACCAAAATGTGGTTGTAGTAGTCCAAAAAGCCAAAACACGTCGACTACATTGGCTCGGCCACATCAAACTAATGGATAATAATGCTCCAGCTAAGAGGATCTTCGAATCCCAGTCCCCAGGTTCGAGAAGACAATGAAGACCGAACCTACGTTTCAAAGACCAAACCATCGCGGATGCCAGAGCGCTTGGTCTGGACAACATGCGTAAACAGCATGTCCGGGATCGTAGGATGGAAGGCTGCAGTTTGCAGTGTCTCAGGCAGAGACTCTACACGGGTCGAGATCGCGATAAGTTAAGTAAGTAAAAATATAAGAAGAGAGTCATAATTGTTGGCTATTTAATTCACTGATGAGATGGCTCACCATTAGTGCATTATACTTGTGCATCTTGACTAAAAAAAACCGAAGAAAATGTCTGCAAACACACCAAGCGAAACCGAGCCATAAATAGAAGTCTAAACGCACGAGTGACAGCAGATATAACTCGTTCACGTCTTTTATGGCTCGAGGCTCTTTTGCCGAAAAGCCGAACTTTTCAAACATAAGCAAACGTCAGCGAAAATGTTCACTGTTACCGTGACGTAAAATAACCGCCTATACGAAAGGAACTTTGCATATTTGCAGCTCCTTCGTCTTAACTAACTAACTACTCTTAATTCAAAAGAGACCCAAGGCAGGGGATTCGGTGGTTTGTAAGGGTGCGGTGAAGGGCAATATGTCCGCATTTTGAAAAATTTACATATTCTCTGTCCATATATTAATCAGTACCTAGGTGTTTTTCTTATACCGGGTTTTTCAACAAGAGCGCTACAAACGTTTTTTTAAATAAAACAAAAACAGTTTTGGATATCGGTTTTCAAGCATAAATCGGCCGATACTGCTGCAATTTCACGTTCGATATTCGTACGAAGTTCATCAATCGTCGCTGGCTTGTTGGCATAGACCATAGACTTGACGTAGCCCCACAGGAAATAGTCTAACGGCGTCAAATCGCACGACCGAGGCGGCCAAGCGACTGGACCATTTCGTGAGATAACACGTTCTCCAAACTTGGCTTCAGTTCTTGCGTCAATTTAATCTTGTAAGGATGTAGGCCAAGATCTTTTCGCAAAATTCTCCACAACGACGTCACAGAGATGCCCAATGCTTGAGAACGACGTGTGAGAGACACATTTGGGCTTTCTTCAACTGAAGCCTCAGCGGCAGCAATATTCTCGACACTACGGGCACTTCTTTGTCCCATTGGCACGGGAACATTTTGTACTGTGCCTGTGGATTCAAATTTTTCCACTAGACGCTTAATTGTTGATCTGCTAGGACGATTATGACGACCATAAATTGGACGTAGCGCTCTACCTAATAGAAATTTTTTTGTTGGTATTTTTTTGATAAATTTTTTGGAATCCGTATTTTTGAAAGCGGTTAATCGTAACCAACCCATTTTTAAATTTAGTTCACAAAAGACCGATTGTTGGACGGCTTGAGTGGCACTAAGCATCCGTCTTGTTAGAACCGAAAATGGCTTTGACCAAAAGCAATATCCGTCACCGTACATTATGTCGTTCTCCATTGACAGTATAATTTTTGGCTGTTGTTCAGTTGCAGAGATCTGGATTGGGTTTATGTTACCGGGAATTTTCTATCACGTAATTTTCAGTACACCCACTTATGTTAAATTTTAGTATGTGATACTTAGGAACGACAAACGTCAACAAATCGTGGAATGCCCAAAAATTTGTTTGATAAATCTGACCATAAACAAACGAGTTATAGGTACCCATTTAAATGAGTATATTTACCGACATCATCAAACGAAACTTTCTCCTCATAATAATAATAATTCTGAAGCATAAAACAAATTAAACCCATCCAACTACCATTATAATAATAATTTTATTTTAAAACTAAGCAAATGTCTCTTTCGCGTGGCCCAATGAAATCCATAATCCACCCTTAAGCTGCACTCACTGCACACTGCATACCTACTCGAGTACTCACTGCAGTATTACTTCGAAGCGCACCATCCCGCCCGCAAAATCGCTTAATAAAATTATAATTCTCAAAACAGCATTCCATTCTGTCCAGGACACTCCATTAAATTATCCTTAATTCGTTTGCCGCATGCAGAACTGCTACCGAAAGCATTTCAAAACAATTTCAAACTTTGCAATTACGCTCGCAGACGAATGACAGTCAGCAGCCATAGTCCGGTGCACCAGCAGCAAGAAAAGGAAACTATTTCCAAATGTTGGAGGGAATAATGACACAGAATTTCATATAAAACTGAAATCACAGTCATATCCATTCCGAATCCCTGCTTGGGGAACTTTATTCCAGGATTGTTATGATTATTATGTTCCTGAAGTCCTATTTGAACTGATGACGATGACTACGACGATGGTTCGCATAAAATTTCAATAAAGCCCAGTAGGAGGAGGAGGCAACCTGACAGCCACTCGTGCATATGGTGCCATATGATAATAGAATTTTTCCATCGTAAGGAGAATAATAGAAAAAAAAAGCTTGCGCCGTGTGAACGCGACTGGGGTGGAGGAAAGTATCAAATAAAATTGTAAAATCCCGAGGGTGTAAGAACAGGAGGAAGAAGGACCCACTTTATGTGCTCCTCCAGTGTCAGTATGTGCATATGGGTAACGTCTTGGCTATATGGTCTTTCTCTTTGCATAATGTCCGTGATAGTGGCGGCGGCGTCTTCTATTATGGGATCTCTGTGACTCGGTGTGTGTGTGTGTGCCTGGAGTGTTATGGCATATAACGTTGCAAAATGTCGTCTTAAAAAATTATTTATTACCTTGAAGGGATTTTGCACTCGCCTCTAGAAGAATGAGGGCTCACGCAGTGCGAAACAATTGTCGGCCATTTTTTCTTTTTGTTGCCTTTGTCGCTTGTCTTCTTTTTTTTTTTTTTGGCTGAACACTTTGCAACAATAGGGTAAATTCATACGTGAATGGAAACAGGTAAGTTATACTTCTGGTGACCGTAGACCATTGTGTCGTTCAACCCTTTTCTCATGCTTCTTCTTTCGGGACCAATATTGCGGTGGTTTTATGTCTCGTGTGCACTTAAAAGTCTACCAAAATAAAAAAAAAAAGTGCTTAAGGACACCATTCCAAGAAATTCAAATACACGTGGCTTTCTTAATGCCGTCGGTAAATGGCGAAATAAGACAGTAATATTGCCAAATGGATCGTAGTTATGAGAATAGAGAAATTGACTTTATAATAAATCCGAGGTATTATGATGAAAATCGAACTTTTTGTGGTGAAGCCTCAGTGCGGGATGAGGCGAATGGCAGGAAATCTACTTAAAATAACATCCTCTTCAGAAGGAGTAGGGCAAAGTTGTTGGAGTACCATGCTTTAAGGGCTAACATTAAAGCATGGGTCGAAACATTTATTACATGAAAGGAATATGTTTTTTTTTCTAATAGCATCTAGCTGACTTTTTAGTGAATAAAGCCGCTCTGAGGGTTAAAAATGCAGCAAATCATTCTTAGATTTTTCTGACTCGCCAATGCGATTTAAGATAAGACATGTCGCTCAGCTATTTCGCCTGACAATGTTTGATATCAATTCTAGATAATTCCTTTTGGTATTATTGTTGAATGGTTTTATGGCTTATTTCATCTATCTTAGACATGGAATGTTCTCCCAATATGAGGTACATTTCATGTGCCTTTAGCTTTTTAAAGCCGAATTTATAACCCATTTATAGGAACAACGCAGAAAGGTGGAGTTTACGAAAGATAGTTTCTGATCCTCTTTTTGCCAGTTCATCCATCTTTTCAGCTACTGAGCAAAGGGTGTCTTATTTGCAATCCCCGGCGTAGTGATAGTGACCTATGCTTAGAAAATGACCACACAAGTCAATTACGTGCAAAGATTAACATCTGTTGTCTCTCTATAAAAGAGCTTGTCCGCATTTCTGCATCAGTCAGTCGATTCTGAGATGAGGAGCTGAGTACGTCTAGTTGCTGCCGATCACCGGTCATTACACCTGGTAAAACACCTTAAGGTTTTTTCCACTGCGCCGCACGACTCCCAAATTTCTTAGTAACATCCGAGACTATAACTGTCCTGAAAAAGCTTCTTTTAATTCGGCTGATCGGACTAGCCCTAAAAATTAAGACCCCATATTGATTTCAAAAATAAAATAACATACAAACGAATGGTTGTGATCATAAGAAAGGCCCAGGGTGCCTATGCGCACCTGCTAAATAATTATCAGCCGTATTTATAAACGTGTCGTAGAGCCTGCTTAACTTAACGCGCCCTCTAAAATGCCCTTACGCAGGAAAACGTTATTTATAAACATTTTTCGAATTTAAGCAACGTAGTTTTAAGGCCGCGTAACTTAAACACAAAAATTTGCGTTTAGAGGTTGCGCGTAGTGTTGCGTAAATTTTTTTTCTTTGCAAATGTCATTTTCGGGGTGGAATCGCGAATAGTGATAACAAAATAGACCCATATTGCTCATTTTATTTCGAATATTATTTTAAATTCGTGTTCAATTATTGCGGCAAGTTCCAGTCGTGCTGGTGATGTTATTCTTTTTGTTTGCTCTCATTTATTGGTGTTCCCTGTGTTATTCAAAATTGGATGAAAATAATCTAGTTTTATGTGTGTGTCATGGAAAAATTGTTTAAAAAAATCAAATAAATGTTCTTCCTGGATACCTATTTTTTTTGTTTCTACTTTTTTTTTCTCCATAAGGCCAGGATCAGCAACATAGATCTCAGATACTTTCAGGCACAGATTTTATAAGCGAAGTTTGCGTTAGGTGTACCGACATATTTGATTTCTTTATTTAAAACATTTTTATTTACACAAAAAATCTGTCAGAAAACAGCTGATGTCGGTTTCAATTAAAGAAAGTACTAGTTTTCTGAATTTTCTGTAATAGTTTCTCCTTATGTGGACACCAACCCCGTTTAGTCAATCAACAGTGGAAAAATGTTTATAAATAACAATTTTAGCAAAGTAGCGTAGAGGTTGCGTAAATCCTTTACGCGATGTTTAACTAAACAAGCTCTCAGAGGCATTTTAAGGAAATCTAATAAATACGGCTGTATGTTTTTAACATTTAAGGCCGTTTTGGCATTTTGCCTATCCCTCTGCTCTGTATAACGTATAGTGGTTCTTCGTGAAGAATCTTTAATCTAAGGGACGTGGACGACGATCTGTAACAGTGAAGATAATGTTAAGTTTAGAAAGATTTTAGATTTACTATTTCTTATTTCCCACTAATACTAATATCTATATCGTTTGTAACAAAACGATTGCTAGAAATTGTAGATTCTTGAATCTAAATAAAAGAATTTGCTTTAAGATATAGCGGATGTACCCCTAATCTCGCCAATGACGCTGTCCTCATGGGCGGCAATTGTTGCTGACCACAGGCCAGTAAATTCCGCTTATTTCGTGACCCAAACACTTCACTATAGTAGTGATCGCAACAAGTCTGTATACAACCCTCTAGGCCAAGCTTCTGGGATGCGGAAGCTTCTGGAAAACGCGCTAATATAGGCTAGTATAGAGCCTTTCTTCGAGAAATGTTTCCAGTGCAAATGATCTCAAAAAGGAAAATCGTCTCTTTTTAAGATCTAAATGCTGAGGGCTTTTGGTGTAGGGTTAATTGAAAATTGAAATCAGATTGGATGACTAAATCAAGTTCGACGTATCTCCTTTAATCTTATATAGGGTTTTCCGCTGATGCTTTGAGTCAGTGGCGAAAGATCGAGAGTCATGAACTGTTTGTATATAAGAATCCTACAGAGACACACGCACACCTTATTCTAATGAATAAGACTGTAGACTGTACTATTGAACATTTTTGTACTCTTTTATGGATCTGAACAAACAGTTCAGAGGCTATGAGCTTAATACTGCAGAAAATATCTTCAGAATTTGGGAAACGACAATAAAACATTATACAAAGTCCCAGTTAAAGCTTTACACCAATCCACGTAGATAACTTTAATTTCTAACGAAAGATGCAACTAAAAAAAAACCTCTTAACAAACTTACCATTTAATTCACCACAAATTGACATGTCAAATTAAAACCGAACAAACGACATTCACTCAGATGCAATATGCAAATATCGCCCGATCGAGCTGACAACGATCCGTGCCTCAAATGTCATCCCAAGAATTTATTCCGCGATTCCTCCTATAATAATACCAGCCCGCATTTGCATGCACTCATAAATTCATCCATCACTCCAGGTGAACGTGTAGGTTAGTCAGATGCGAGCAAAAAAGGAAAATCCAACCCTTAACTGCAAGATACAGTACAGGTATATCTTCAAACGAAGACCAACGATAGGGACTTTATAAATCCATCTTGAGCGCATGCAGATGCCCGAAATAACCAGATATCGTCCACAACCTACCCAAAATGTCAGCCAACTCATCTGATTGACACGATTGATGTGCAGTGATGGCTGACGTTGCCAGCATTTTACTTGAGAGCCCCGCACTTGCATTAAATTTGAATATCAGCTCCGTATATTCGGCGAGAGCTGATAGATTTTCCACATTTTTGCATCATTAGGCAAAAATTGCGCCAACCACACTGCAGCTTCCCCCTGGCCACTGATCGCCGCTCAAAACCTGCTCAGCGCAGTGATAAGTACAAATTCAAAAATTATTCCATTGATACATATTAGGAAATTCTCGATCCCAACTCCTAAATTGGAATTCCTTTACCACACTCCAAGGTGGCCACATGACAGGCGTGTAGATATCTAGCCGGCCTCCCTCCCCTCGACAGCGTTGCCAACAAAATTACCATTCATTGCTTCGACTGGTTGTTGATGTCTTCATAACGATCCTGCGTGACTCACTCGTCGCTCAAAGTCGCTGCAATGGGACAGAATCCGTCAGCGGCATGCAACATGCCCAATTGATATCCGTGCAGCACAAAATAACGCTAAAAAAGGAGTTCGTTATTTCTGTAATGAACGATTTTCAACCATTCGCAGTGAGTGAGACTGCGCGGGCATTGCAACAGTTGGACGTACTACTTGGGCTCGAAGGAAGCAACTGGCCGCATTTACGAACCTCATTTCTCGCAATCGTACTATTAAATTTTCCGCGGGATTGAATTGTTGCATCGCAATGCGAAGCGAAGCTATATCCACTATGATGGCACTATTCGAGTCCAGGTCGTTGTCATCATTGTCCTCTCGCTCGCTCTGCAAATGATCCTTTTTGGATGATGATTGGGATGGAGCTGATGGCTGGGATGTGTTGTGCGGATGGAGAACGATTGCGCTGGATGTCTGATTGCAGTTTAAATGGTAATTTTGTGCGCGAATGCGGAATGTCATGCAACATGAAGCGGAGGCCAGAGATATTCCTCTTCTGGGAATCAAGATGCGTTCCAATACCAATCCCAATCAAAATTTAATAAATATTTAATTTTCTTCTTCTTTGCTGTTGGATCCATGCCAATCAGGGGCGTAGCGAGGGTTCGAGCCGTGGGGGGGTGACTTTCATTGAAATGCCGACTTATTTCAGGAACTTGCCGACTGTATCGGGCCAGCGGTTATCGAGTTATAACGTCATCGAATTTCACCCCTTTGTCCAATTTTGACACATTTTCACAGGAACAATCCCTGGCCTGGTTTTCGAGATATAGGATTTTGAATGTTTTTTTTTTGTATGGGAGGCGCCACGCTCCTTTGGCCAATTTTGATCAATCTTAAGACGAACACTCTTGGGCCAATACCTAATACTACCTGTAAATTGGAGCTCAATCGATTTGGTGGTCTTCGAGATATCTAAATGTGGGGCTACAGCGCCACCTGCTGAGAATTTTCCGACTTTTTTTCCTAAACCTTCGCGTAGCAATTACGAACAAACCCGCAGAAGGAAGTATCCAATTTGGTCAAGTCGTTTTCAAGTTTTACGCATCCGAACACAAACCACGATCCATTTTCATTAAATACGATATGAGACATTTTTATTACAGTGGTGCATTTATTTATAATAAATAATTTATAACAAAGAAATAAATAAATGAATGTTAAACTTTTTTAAAATCGAATCGAAACTCGCTAAATTTTAATGTTTTCAGTCGGCAAATTCAGCGATGCCGACAATCTTTTTTAAAATCGAATCGAAACTCGCTAAATTTTATTATGTTCAGTCGGCAAATTCAGCGATGCCGACAATCTTTTTTTAAATCGAATCGAAACTCGCTAAATTTTAATGTTTTCAGTCGGCAATTTCAGCGATGCCGACAATCTTTTTTAAAATCGTATCGAAACTCGCTAAATTTTAAGGATTTCAGTCGGCAAATTCAGCGATGCCGACAATCTTTTTTAAAACCGAATCGAAAATCGATAAATTTTTATGTGTTCAGTCGGCACAAATTCACCGATGCTGACCGTCATTTTTAAAATCGAAACTAGGAAAAGGTACATACAGTCAAAAAAATATAAATTCGCATTTCCGAAAGGTGGAACCTTTGAAAATGCCGTCTTGTATACATTTACGAGTTTGAAAACCTATACCTAATGAAAATCCAAACTCACTTCTTATTTTTTAACATTTTGTTCCGAGTCAACTTTTAAAATTTTTTTAATTTTTTTTTTAAATTTTTTGATTTTTTTTTTTAGCTGCTCAAGTTAAAATGCTACTTCCTTCCTTGATTTGCCGACTCTTAAACATGGTGGGGGGGTGTCGCACCCCCCCACACCCCCCCCTCGCTACGCCCCTGATGCCAATGCCATTGTGCTTGGACTGGGGTAGTATTGGGAATATTTTATGGGGCGGGGATCGCTGCCATAAATGAGGATAATAAAAAGGATGCGGAGGAAAATTAATTCCAATTTGTTATGAATTGAAATTGCGAACGGATTTATAATGCTTTCATATATGTATATAAGTAGGTACTCTTTTGGTATACGCTGTATGTGCGGTTGGCGTTTTTGACGGGATAAGCGATCACAGTCGGTTGGTGGAATCTTAATGAGGACAAAGGCAACACAACGGAAATTGGTAGATATATGGGTGTAGTAGGCAGGCATAAGTTTTATTTCACTTAGTAATACAAACAACAATTTGGAGATAATTGTAATTTATAAATTACAGATGATTAAGGCTAAGGTAAATAAATTAAAAGACTGTGGGCCGTATTGTTCATCTTTGGTTAACTCCAATCAACACTCATTCCAGCTGACTGTAAAGCGGCCAAAGTGAAAAATAAGTGAACAAACCCCTTCTGGTTACCACAGTGATATATAATCATGAGTTCAACTAAATCTATATGACCGCGCAGATTTAACCAGCTCTAAACAGCCGACCTGAGTGTGAAATACATATCTATATCTATATTAATATCTCACCTGTTCGCATTCGAGGTTCTGAAAGATTTGCCGGAGTATTTCCGTGCTTCTAACTGACCCGAAATCGCAAGTTTAATGTACAATAGAAAAGTAATCAGCAAATTAAGCCGGAACCGGATGGTTCTTGTGTACATCTAAGTCAAAAAATGCAGTTTTTGATTCATAAATGTCGAATAAGAAGTTGTGGTCTAGTAAACCAAATTCTGGCACACAGATTTTTGGTTTACTAGACATTTGGTGACTGCATAGTTTCACGTTGCGGCCCGTAAATTAGCCTCCAAGATCGTGCCGCTTGACTTTTTTCTGTGGGGAGGGGATATGTGAAGTCTCTAAGCCCGAAACTATTGACCACTTGGAGGACAACATTCGCCGCGTTGTTGCCGCTAAACGGCCACAAATGTTAGAAAATGTCATCGAAAATTGGACCTCCAGATTAGACTACGTCCGACCCAGCCGTGGGGTCATCTGGCACAAATGAAATTTAAGTTGTAATGCCTGAAGATTATCTTTCGAATAAAGTAAATTTCATGTCAATTAAAAAAATCATCTTCATTTATAACTCTAAAAAAAACCACCCTTTACATTCATTTTCATTCATTCATTTTCAATGGTCCGCTTGTCCATTAAGTGGGTCGCGGGTGTAGGTTGCTCAAATGGACCCTCCATAGCTCTCGATCCTCCGCCATCGACTCTAAATCATCAAGGGCAATCCCCATACGGGCATAGGAGAGATTATGGACTTGATCTAACCATCTCATACTTGGTCTACCTAGAGGACGCCTACCCGATGGTACGGATTCCATAGCACGTCGTGGAATCCTGGTCGGGGACATGCGTTTAACATGACCAAACCACCGAAGCATGGATCGCTCCGTCCGGAGAAGTAGCTGCTCGACATTGAGTTCCTCACGTATTCTGGTATTTCTGATGCGATCTCTACGGGTCACACCAGCAATACTACGGAGAAATCTCATTTCGGCAGCTTGTATCCACGATCTTATTCTTTCAGTCATTACCGAAACCTCATGACCATAGGTGAGAGTTGGAACAAACACCGAATTAAAGACTGACAACTTAGCTTTGACACCAAGTTCAGTCCTCCTAATAACAGAATGACCAAGCTGTCTCAAAATTGACCCAGCCTGACCAATCCTACAGGAAAACTCGGCATTGGTCCTTCCATCACTCGTGAAATAGACCCCGAGATACTTAAACTTCTCCACCTGTTTCAATGGGACTCCACTAACATGCAGAGTGCATTGAACAGGCGTTCTGGAGACGACCATCACTTCAGATTTGTTCACGTTTACCTTCATCTCAGCTTCAACACAAACGGTTACAAACCGATCGAGTGCGCGCTGAAGTTCAGTCTGAGAGGATCCAAGGATGACCAAGTCATCAGCGAAGAGCAAATGACTTATCCTCAGATCTCCCAATTCGAAACGTTCTTCGCCAAGGCTGCGTTGTAACATCCAGTCCATATAAGTAATGAAAAGGAGAGGCGACAAGACGCACCCCTGGCGAAGTCCAACGCCCACGGTGAAAGGTATTGATTTAACGCCGTTTACCCGAACACAGCTTTTACAGTTTGTGTAAAGAGATTGAATGGCTCTCAAGAGAGAACCATCAATTCCATACTGCTGTAATACACTCCAGAGTTTCCCTCGAGGGACTCGGTCATATGCTTTCTCCAAATCTACGAAGCATGCGTAAACAGGTGTAGCATACTCCCAAGCCTTCTCAAGTACCATTCTGAGAGTGAATAACTGGTCGGTTGTGCTTCTGCCGGGACGAAAGCCGCACTGCTCATCTCCTAATAGTGCCTCGACCACAGCTCTGCAACGCGTTTCCAGCACCTTGGCAAAGACTTTTTCGGGGAGACCTAAAAGTGATATACCCCTGTAATTGGAGCAATCCCTTTTATCCCCTTTCTTGAAAAGGGGCACAATCACCCCAATCTGCCAATCGCTGGGAGTTTCGCCGCATTCCCAGGCCACTTTAATGACACGAGCGAGCCATTTGACTCCCTCTTCACCTAAGGCCTTTAGCATTTCTGGCCGGATTTCATCCACTCCGGCAGATTTGCCAGCTTTTAGCGATTTGATCGCAAAAGTGACTTCCTCTACCGTGGGACTATTTTCCGCCCTGCTTAAGGCGATGGATGTGTCATCCTCAATGCCCTGGATTGGATTGAGCAATTCGGAAAAGTGCTCGCTCCATCTGCGCAAGATGTCCTCCTCATTAGAAAGAAGTGTATACCATCTTTGGATTTGACTCCTTCGATAATGTTCCACTTCCTTCGTCTAAGCCGGCGGATGGTCTGCCAGAACACCTTGCTTGCAGATCTGTGATCACGGTCCAATTAATCCTTTACATATTAAGTTCTTTAGCAGGAAAACTTTAAAACCGAACTATGTAGGTTATCAGTGCTCATCAACCTATACCTTCTTGAACTGTGTCGTACCTACTTATTTAGTAGCAAAGTCTACTACAAGCCTTTGAAAGTTTCAAGATTGGATATCTCCTTATTAAAAGGTTTGTGCAAAGCAACTTCCTGTTCACTGCATTAATCCGGTAAATAAACTTGTCCCGAGATACCCACTTTAAAAACAATGAGCAGGTATGCAGTGAAAAATAGAAATCCCACCACTTGAATCAACTAATCTGCAATCAAAAGCAAAATCCCCATAGCACAAGAAGGCACACCAATCGCCGGATTATTTTCCTTAAGACGGGAATTGAAAAGACACCGCCCTTTGTTTCCTCCGATTATACATACATATATTCAAAACAACTGTCACCATCGACAAAACCAGCATCAAACGCACCTTAGTAAATATTTACCATCACCAGAGCAACAAGAACATCTGTCAATCACATCCATCAACAGAAAACACTCTCCAAACACCGATTAAGGACAATAATTCGGGATTTCTACAAAAGAAAGAAATCCACTCGGTGAATGAGAATCTTTCTTTTTTTTTTTCTGTATTTAATCAATTGCTCTCAACTGTGCAAATAGAATTCTTAAATTTCATTCCCGAATCATTGTCAAATATCCGAATTGAATATCCTGCCATTAAATGTGAGTCCTTCGACGAAGCAAGAAAATATTCAAATCTAAAGCAGAGATTTCAATCTAAATCACTCAATTTGAGTGAAAATACATTTTATCCTTTCTCGATTTTATTATTCACCTCAGCCGACTATCAGCTTTCAGAGAAGTATTTTGTATTCATATGCAAATCCTTCTCGTTTTTTTCTAAAGGACCAATAGAAGCGAATTTCTTCAATTTTCCAATTTCCAATTTCGAAAGAAATGGCGCGATATCAGTTGCAATCAATTTTTTTTTATGCTTTATTCCCATGTCCTGTCGCTCTGCAAATACACTTGGAGATGGAGAATGATTTTGCATATAAACTGTTTGATTGTCAGTTGAGTAAACGCAATGTGCAATTTTGGATAAAAAAAAATCAATTTCAAACGAAAAAGGACATAAAAAGGGAATTGGTGTGGGGGAAAAAGATGCTCTGAGGATAAAGAGTGTTGCAATAAAATGGCGCCTTCATCCCATACCTACTATGCAGGGAGTACAACCAACCATCCATCTATTGAGACGCGAACAATTGCGATTGGAGCTGGAGCGGATATGTCAATTTCCATTTAGATGTTTCGCTTATTGGCTTCGCTCGCTGGCATGTCCTTTGGAGATTTTGACATCGTTGTCGAAATCGAAGAAGGCAAAATAAAAGAGTTCCATAAGATAAAAATCTGTTAACAATTCGGCAGCGGGCCGTTTATGTATATTGGATTTGCATACGTGATTGTGTAAAGGCGCAGAGAAATGAGTCGAGATTGGGATTTTGACATTTTCCAAGGAATACTGCCGGTTTGGTAGTTTCGGTTTTTTTTTCGTACCAACTTTCGGGTGTTTGTGATTTATGCAAATGTCGGGCAGATATCCAATCTGCGAAAACAATCCGCGATTGTGTGCGATAGTAAATTTTACGATGGCGCTTGTGGACACGTGCAGTGCATACAAGAGGGGTTTCCTTTCATCGAAGTCGCTCAGCACATTTGAAAATTTTGTGAGCCATTTAGTGACGCTAGGCGCCATTTAGGTTAGAATTAGGTTAGACACAGGATTATGAAAAGGCCCGAATCGCAAAGCAATAGTGGATTTTGAAATTTATATGAGTAGGTGGCATAAAGTCAGTAAAACTTGAACTGATCTTCATGCCTGGCTTGAATTTTTAGACGAGACTTAGTTTCATAGCGAAGGCTGCATCAGTGGCTGTCTTCTTCAGGTTTAATGCTGGAGCAAGATAGAGGAGTTCCTTTTAAGATTAAAGCGGACAAAATCGGAAATGCCTCTTGAGCTTAAGTTCGGTTTGCACAACACAACGAGACAAGTCTAAATCCAATTGTCGAACTATGCTTGGCCTGTGCTTGCCAGGCGTGTTTTTTGTAACGTAAGACGTTACACTTGTCAGAATAATAAATTCCCCTCGATATGTCCACATAGTTCGACAAAAGACAAGTCATGTAAGAACCCCAAGAAGAGAGTTAATTATACATACACTTAGGTACTTAAGGTGGCGCTACAGTCCGAGGTGGACCTGGGCCTCAACCAAAACCAACAAGCGTCTCCAGCTAGCACGATCTTTGGCCAGCTGTCTCCGATTTCGCACGCTAAGTTGGTTCTACTTGCGTGCGCCACCGGAGTCGCGGTTTTCCTCTACTGCGCCGTTCCTCGGGTGTGGATTCGAATATATTCCGCGGCTGCAGCATTGGACCTTCACTCTTTTGGCTTGGTCGATGTCGCTGTACAGTGTGTACAGTTCGTCGTTGTATCTCCTCCTCCATTCACCGAAGATTACTCGAAGAATTTTGCTCTCAAAACAACCAAGAGTAACCTCATCCTATTCTGATAGAGTACATGCCTCTGTACCATAGAGAAGGACTGGAATGATTACGGTCTTATAAAGGGTCATTTAAGCTAATGCATTTGTTTTTTATTTTTATTATTATTATTATTGCTCCTTAGAATATATTACATAGAAATAATACAAACATAACAATTTCAAAGTTATATTTTATCGCGTCACTCTTGTTGAAGTCTTCGCAGACTTGTGTTACCCAATTTTTATAACTTGTCAAATTTTTTCTCATCCTACAAGAACCTGTTTCGGTTTATTATGGACCCCGGATCGTTAGTTTGTCTTTCACGTTGGCCGAGTTCGATCTCTCTAAGATGTTTATTAGACATTCACGAGAGATGGCGCACTCAGGCGCATCAGTATTATCTGTCAAATTCTAAGAAGCATGAGTTTATTGTTTGTTCATCAAATGGGTCGATAGTCTAATATTTTAAAATTTCCAAATTTGTGAGATACATTTCCTGATGTGATTTTATTATGTCCACACCTTCATTGGAAATACATCCCGCTTTAAAAAAAATCCAGCAACCATCATAAATCAATGTCAATAAACCTTTCCTTACCATTTAATCACACGGTATAAAAATAAATAAATTAAAATTCATAACTTGAGTAAAAATCACTCGATCACCATTCTTTGTCCATGAATAAAACAACAACTCACATTCGGACAATTTCCTGCCGTCCTTTCCCTGTCCAAATTGTTAATTTTTGCAATTTCCCATGTCACTCCATAAATAAGAGTCCCCTCTCAGGCCAAAACACAATGGACCGATTCTATACAAACGACGACATAAAGAAAAATATTTATTTCACTTTGCACCCTTTATCACACCCCCGATAGACACAATAACACCACCAACGTTGCCGCCACCACCACCCCCCATCATAAAACACAATAACAATATGAAAACAGATTAACTCGTCAAACGGTTTTTGACTTTTCCCATTCCTTAGCTTAGCCGCTGGTCCTATATCCGACTTAAGGGTTGCTTTTTGGGATTCTGATTTTATTTTTGTTCTTTTTTCTCAGTCACTTCCGGCTGTATAGCAAGTGATTCGTTTTGCGGCTCCAATCAAAATTCCATCCTTGTTCGGAGGAATTGTCTCGTGGAAGAAAAAAATTGAGGAGGAAATTTCCTCCTCAGTAGTATAGTGGCAGCATCAATCTGTAATCCGCTCTATTAGCTGAGGGTGGGCTCTATGATGCATTGCCAACGTCGCCCTTGCAGATTGTTCGTGTCAATTGTTCATACATTTGGTGTGGCTCTATGGCCTGGGCCTCCCTCGTTTTGATATCGCATTACAAGCGCACGAGAACAAACATCATCCCCCTATTACAATGACTTAATCATAATCCCATTGTGTGCCCGGCACTCTCCTTTTAATAATAAGCAGGGAACGTGTGTATGTTTTTTTTTCGCTTCACATGGGTTTTTTTTTGTGATTTGGCGTTGGCAACGCTTGTATATTATGTTAGACTTATAATAATAGTTTAAGCAATTAAATAGGATGGTGTAACTGTTACCGTTCATACTATAATGCTATACTGGTCTAGTTTAGACCGCCTGCCAGCAGAGCTATTTAAGGCAGCGGATGACTGCAAAATGTGGTCGAAAGAAAGTATGTTTGATGGATGAATAGAACCTCCGGTCCACAAAGAAGCATATACCCTCTAAACTGCAGTAAAGGAAGCAGTATGCTTAATATCGCATACAAGATTCTGTCTGCCGCACTGTGTAAAAGTTGAAACTATTTGGCAATGAACTAATTGGCGTTTATACAGTGCCCTTTTAGGCTCTACTTTATGGCGCAGAAGAACGAAGGCTAATGAAAAAATCTTTGATCTTTTTATACGCAAAATTATTCGAGTGATTCTACAACACATGCCTGGTCAGAAAAGTTTCAATCAGTTGCCTAAAATGGCTGGGGCATGTATAGCGAATGGACACTAACGATCTACCCCAAAGAGTCTTTGAATTCAATCTGAAGGGGCAACGTATAATAGAGAAAGTCCTCGCGTTAGGTGGACGCAATCTCCGAAACATGACATATTCAAAAAATCGGATAGTATGAAAAATATAGGTACTACAGCTACGGATACACTGGAATATTCCGCGATTGACCTCTAAATTTGTCCTAAAATGCACATTCTGTGAGGTCGCCTATCAGCAGGCTTGTCACAGTAGGTATACACAATTTACCCGACTTGAATGTCACAACCAAATGACTGATTTGAATGACTGTGTGTTGTTTGCCTTTTCAATGCTATTGAATGACCGCATTTTACAGATTGACAAAACGCCTGTTCAATGCACTCTGCATGGTACTGGAGTCCCATTGAAGCAGGTGGAGAAGTTTAAGTATCTCGGGGTCTTATTCACGAGTGATGGAAGGAGCAATGCTGAGTTTTCCTGTAGGATTGGTCAAGCTGGATCGATTTTGAGACAAGCTTGGTCATTCTGTTATCAGGAGGACTGAACTTGGTGTCAAAGCTAAGTTGTCAGTCTTTCATTCGGTGTTTGTTCCAACTCTCACCTATGGTCATGAAGTTTGGGTAATGACCGAAAGAATAAGATCGCGAATACAAGCTGCCGAAATGAGATTTCTCCGTTGTATTTCTGGTGTGACCCGTAGAGATCGCATTAGAAATACTAGAATACGTGAGGAACTCAATGTCCAGCAGCTACTTCTCCGGACGGAGCGGTGCATGCTTCGGTGGTTTGGTCATATTAAAC
The DNA here is from genome assembly GCA_949372485.1 of Cheilosia soror. Classification (NCBI taxonomy): domain Eukaryota; kingdom Metazoa; phylum Arthropoda; class Insecta; order Diptera; family Syrphidae; genus Cheilosia; species Cheilosia soror. The sequence continues at coordinate 112,291,630 of OX443562.1, read as the reverse complement.
GTATGTCCCCGACCAGGACCCCACGACGTGCTATGAAATCCGTACCATCGGGCAGTCATCCGCTAGGTAGAAACAGGATGAGATGGTTAGATCAAGTTCGTAATCTCTCCTCTACCCGTATGGGGATTGCCCTTGATGATTTGGAGTCGATGGCGAAGGATCGAGAGCTATGGAGGGTCCACTTGAGCAACCTACACCCGCGACCTAACTAATGGATAAGCGGGATATTAAAAATGAATGATGAATGAAAGACAAATGACGCGTGACTCTGCACGATTTACTTCAATCTCATGTATAGGTACTTCGTCATTGATACGTTTGTTGTTGGTGCGAATAGTCGCTTAACAACAGAAGGGAGCAGACACGTGTGTTGTCAAACGCGTAGCAAAAAAAAGAGCAAATATACCACAACTTTAAAAATATTTTTGACTATCTTAGAGTTGGATTTCATTCCAAGGATTACCAAAGACTATTCCCTCGTCAGTTTTGATAAGGGCTGCATGACATATTTCATTCAGCATCCAGTCATGTCGTCTAAGGTGAATTATTTGAACGTTTCTGAGTACCTACTTCAAACCCCTTTCAGACTTCGTCGTTGAATTTTCTTCGTCATATAGGCAGATAATGCTGTCTATCGAAAATTATTCGACATAACATCGCAAATTTTCCAGTTATCGTGTCACTTTTCAATAATTCGACTTCCGTGATGCTTCTCATATATGAGAAAGTTCAGATTTGCACGTCCTCATCATAATGTACCTACCTCAGCTCATGTATATTGTGTGTATGAAACTTAACGCTGTTATCAGTAATTTTAGACATCAAAACAAATGACTTGACTGTATTCCGATAGAACGCCGTGTCGTACAAATCAATAAACTCTTCAGAAGTTTCCAACATCTCTTCACACTTCAGAGTCATCATCATCATTGCCATCGACATCGCCGCCATCATCAGCAGAACACCACCATCACCATTATCATCACCATTGGCAACGACATCGTCATGAATCTATCATGACTCTTTTATTATTTATTCGTTACAATCGAGAATCATGTAGTTCGTGATATAACACGCCAGCCCCACTGTAGCAGAAGAGCTGTCGAATCCGAATCAAAAAACAGGCAATTGTGTCGTGGCGAAAACTTTTCCCAAGCTTGGACCCCGACACATTTCATATAGGTATGGTATGAGTCAATATCTACAGCTTATGTGTGTATCTGTTACATGGCATCGCCACAAATATGTATCTGAAAGTTATACACACGTCCCAATCGGAAGTTTTGCAATTCAAAAACGTGCCCATTGCTAAAGCGGATATTGATACTCCTGTAAAAGGATTTCCCCATTGCATAGCAAATCGCACTTTGGTGTAATAAAAAGAAAATCAAAATCATAATTCCCACCTCGAAATCCATTTATCACCTTATGGTGGATGAAAAGTTTTAAAACCCACAAGAACATGAATTCGAACAACAAAACAATTTTGAAAATCTCATTACCGGACAAAGGAGTGCGCTCTTAAAAACTGTGCGCAACGTCGAAATTTAATCCTTGCGTTATGAAAGAAGCACTAATAGGTTTTTGTTAATCATAAATGACGTTATCCTTTTTTTGTTGCTTGCTCGGCGATAAAACTTGCGAAGCCACGTGACACACCGTCGGTCGATCATTCGTCAAGATAATCACAGGAGGAAATTAAGCCTATTTGCAGTGAACAATATACATGGCTGTCGCCTCCGACAGCAAACACTGTGCGTTTGGGTGATGCTCCTGCTGGATGGTGGTATGGATGGCGATGGTGACCAAGGAATTGCAGCATTGAAATTCTGCTGTGCAACCGCACAGTTGACAGTACCATCACCACCACCACGTGTATAGGTAAACGTTGGCTGGGATTCGGTTGAATTGCTGAAATGGATTCCTTTATATATAGTTTATCCGATTAGGATGTTACGTCGTCGCTGTAAGGACTTTATTGTGTACCCATACAGCTGAATGTCAGTGATACGAAGGAGAAACGAGCATGATAGGATTGCCGGAGAGGGGTGGGCCTGGACAATAATTGGAAATTACGATATTAATTTGATGCATTATAATTATTTCGTTTACAGTTTATAGGTACCTGCAACCTGCACATATGATCAAGAGTTTGTACTCCTATCGATTAAAGGATAAGTTGATTGTGAGCTTGGATACTTGATTGACAAACATTATACACAGTGGACGTCAAAAGTGGAGTGAAGACCAATACTCTTTTATATTTATTTTGAATGGCTTGAAACATGTCTATGAGTTTGTTTTAAAAAGTGACAAAATAGGATGAGGGAGTACGGATAGGGAAAGATGGTGCGGAATTAAGTAAGAGTTGACAAGCAAAGGGGCTACTTATGCGAGTAGATTAGCCAAAGCAGGGAGGGTAGGAAAAACGTTTTCGCGGCGTCAACATCACCTCGACGTATAAGACAGATATTTTTTTTTTTTGTTGCACGGACCAAGGGAGAAGTCATACACCCCCTGACGAGCTAAGAAGAGAACTTGGATGCCAGCAACGACAAATATTAGTCTAGCAACAGAATCGCAGTATTTTGACAGCATAAAATATTTTATAGGTATTAAAAAAAACTTTTTAAACCCCTAAATAGCACTTTTGAAGCTAACTGTAGATAATTACGTCCTACGAATATGCACGACCTATTTACTTCTGATACTTCTCAAAACGTTGGTTCTGCAAGCAAGTTTTAAATAAAATTAAGTTTTCGATTTTACCGCTTTTTTTGTATCTAACTTCGAACCTATTTAACAAATTTGAGTGCAATTTCTCATAAAAATTGACAGTACATATTTTTATAATAATAAGTCTTTCTCGTTTATAAAAAAAAATATTTAAATCAATAAAAAGTACATATATACATAAAAGTAGAAGGACAGCAGACTTTTCAGAAGTACATACTAATAGTAAGTAGGTAAGCGCAGTAGCGCAGTGGTTAGTGTGTTGGACTGCTGTGCGAGGGATCCCAGGTTAAAAATCCCCGGAAAACACAAATTACATCTTAAAGTTTTTTCTACTGCACCACCTCTCGCGAACGTCTGACAAACATCCGAGAGTATGACTGTTATGAAAAAGCTTCTCAATTCAGCTGTTCGGACTTGGCATAAAATTGTAGTTCCTTTCCCATTCGTCCCAGAAATAGAAACTCACACAAACGAATGGTTGCGAGAAGCTAGGCCTAGGGTGTCTACCCGCCTGTTGCGCCACCTATTTATTTATTTTTTAATACTAAGTAAAGGTTGTCACATGGTAGGTAGGTAGGTAGGTGTGGCGGTTTATATGAAAACCCAAGTAGCACCAAGTGCCGTTTTGTTACCACAACTCATTTGACCTGGTTGTTAAAGCTTGTCGAAGTGGAGATTTTAGATCCAACCTGTGGAGTTCAAAAAGGTTATAAGTTCTTTGATGTTATTCTTCGAAACTTCCTCGAGGGATGTGAAGAAGGGTTTACCCAGAGCTCGGTGTCTAGTCCTAGCTAGTGCCGGACAGGAGCAGAGGTAATGAATGATGGTTTCTTTTTCGGTTGCTTCGTTACAACTACGACAGTGGGTATTATGTGGGATGCCTAATCTGAATGCGTGGTCCCCTATAGGCCAGTGGCCTGTGGTTATCGCGATTATCCTGGCTATATCTTTACGTGTTTTATTCAGAAGGTGGGTTGTTTTTTCCTTGCTATAATTTGGCCACATACTTCTGGATATGGCGCAATTTGTTAGCCTCCTCCATCTGAGATTGGCTTTCGATAGGAATTCTTCGGAAATTTTTGCTTTGACTGCTCCTATTGGAATTTGAACCGATTCCGCAAGTGCGCAGTGGAGGTTTCAACCCCGCCTGGCAAGCTCGTCGGCCTGTTCGTTTCCATAAACGTTGCTGTGGCCTGGAACCCAGATCAGTGTAATCCGGAACTGATCAAGCGAGGCCAATTCCTCTCGGCATTCTAGTACTAATTTTGAGTTTATGTTGACTGAGGCGATAGCCTTTATCGCAGCCTGGCTGTCAATGAATATGTCTATTTTTTGCCTCGGAACTATGTCCGTGTGTATTTTGATTAGGCGACAGGCTTCACGGATAGCAAGTATTTCCGCCTGAAACACACTGGCTGTGTCCGGGAGCCTGAAGGATTTTGAGATGCTCAGAGACTCCGAAAATACACCCGCACCTACTCCACAGTCCATTTTTGAACCGTCAGTGTAGATTGTTAAATTCGAGTCCCTGTTCACCCGTCCGTCCTGCCAGTCTAATCTTGAGGGAAATTCTACTTCAAAGTGTTTTTTAAAAAGTATTCTTGGGGAAATGTAATCCGTAGAGGGTGGTATTAGCCCCCTTGCTAAAGTAAGCAGGATGTTGCTATGACCGTAGGGTCTCGCATACCAGCACCCAGACTCTCTGAGTCTGATCGCGCTATGTATTGTGATGTTTGTGATATGAAGGTCTAAGGGTAATAGGTGCAGAAGGACTGTGAGGGCGTCTGACGGCGTCGACCGGAGAGCGCCTGTGGTGCCTATGCATGCCGTTCTTTGGACCTTGTTGAGCTTGGTTATGTTATAGGCTTTTCTAAGAGCCGGCCACCAGACTACTGACCCGTAAGTGAGGATTGGTCGTACTACGGCTGTGTACATCCAGAGGGTCAGTTTTGGTTGCAGGCCCCATCTTTTGCCAAACATTCTGCTGCAGGCATAGAAGGCAATACACGCTTTCTTTACCCGCTGTTCAATGTTCAGTTTCCAGTTTAGCTTGGGATCCAGGATCACTCCCAGATACCTAGCACTGGAGGATAATGAGAGCGGTTGGCCGTCTAGGCGAGGAAGTGTAAAGCTGGGTATTTTGGTCTTAGTGGTGAAAAGCATCATTTCAGTTTTGCTCGGGTTTACACCGAGACCGCGCAACTTGGCCCAGGTGCTAACCTTCGACAGAGCATTCTCCATAATTTCGCTAATTACGGAGAGAAACTTTCCTGACACCAGTATCACCAAATCGTCCGCATATCCGACTACCTTGATTCTTTCTCTATCTAAACTGTTGAGTATTTTGTTCACCACTATGAGCCATAGCAGTGGTGAGATGACACCTCCTTGGGGTGTCCCCCTGCTGGCGTACTTGGTTATGTTGCTATTTCCTAGTGTTGTCTGGATGATCCTGGTGTTAAGCATAGAAACAATCCAAAGGCTAAGATGGTTTTCTATTCCTAATTCCGTTAAGGACTCCAGAATCGCTTCAGTATGTACGTTGTTGAAGGCCCCTTCTATATCTAGAAAGGTCGCTAAGGTGTATTCTTTATAGTGTAATGAGTTTTCGATTGTTCGCACTACTTCATGGAGGGCCGTCTCTGTCGATCTTCCTTTGAGGTATGCGTGCTGTGATTTTGAGAGTGTTGGTTCTATTGTGCTACGTAAATGGTTGTCTAGGACACGTTCGAGGGTCTTCAGAACAACGGAGGTCAGGCTGATTGGTCTGAAATCTTTCGCGCTTTCGTGACCGCGTCTGCCAGCCTTTGGTATGAAAATCACTCTCACTTGTCTCCATGAGAGAGGTACATGGTTATTGAGTATACAGCTTCTAAAAATCGACATGAGCCATGGGAGTGTCAAGTCTTGACATCTCTGTAGCATAATGGGCAGGATGCCGTCAAGGCCCGGCGATTTCTATGGAGCAAAACTGTTAATGGCCCAGGAGATTTTCTCCTCAGTGATAATGGATGTTATATTTTCCGGGGCGCAGGGTTGCGGACGTTGTGAGTTGCTACACTCTGGAACTTTGTCTTTGCACCCTGGGAAGTGTGTATTTAGTAAGAGCTCTAGGGATTCTGCCGCTGACTCGGTCCATGTTCCATCCGCCTTTCTCAGGAGAGAGGGGTTGGTGTGTTCTTTGGACAGTATTTTGTTGAGTCTTGCAGAGTCTTTTAGGGTTTCGATTGATTGGCAGTAATCTATCCATGACTGTTGCTTGGCCACTCTGATAGATTGCTTGTATATTTTAAGACAGTCCCGATAAGGCTGCCAGTATTTACAACTGTGGCATATGTTAAAGGTCTCTCTGGTCAGCTTTCTTAGCCTGCAGAGTTCATTGTTCCACCACGGAGGGAGGGTCTTTTTGCTGTATTTGACCGGACACGAGACTTTGTAGGCTGTGCTAAAAGCTTTTTCGAAAGTCTGTACTGTTGTGTCGAGTTCTAAGGTCGAGGTTATTATTTGAGGTGGAGATTTGTGCAATTTGTTTTTAAAACTTGGCCAAACTTTGGCCAGTTAACTTTTTTGGGGTTTCTATAGGGTTTTGGTTTCTCGATCTCGAGATCTATATCGAAGAGTATCCAGTTGTGGTCTGAAAAAGATTTCAGGTTGGATACTCTCCAATTTCCTACTTTCATATTGTTGTTGTTCTTACCGAGTGTTATATCTATAACTTCCTCCCAACCATTAAAACTATCCGTACTAGGAAAGATAAAGGTTGGAGTGTTACCTCTATTGTATATTGATAGGTTGTTTTCTATAAGGTAATCAAAAAGAGACTCACCTCGTTCGTTAGTTTCCGAGCTACCCCATAGCGTATGTCTTGCATTGGCATCACAGCCCATCAGCAGGTCGGACTTTGCTTTGGTTACAAGCTCCTTAAATTCTTCTGGTGGTGATCTTCGGTCGTGTGCCATGTATACGGACGCGATTTGCAGGTCCGTATCTCCCGCATTCTCCAATTTGACGACTGTCAAATCGGGCGAGCTAAAATTGGGACATAGAAAAGCTTTAATATGTTTTTTAGCTAAAATGCAGGTTCTTGGCTTACCACTGTTGTCTTTTTGGTTGTAGAAAAGGTTGTAGTCTTTGTTTCCTAGGCCCTGTATTTTGTGGCCTTTTACCCAGGGTTCTTGCACAATGCTGATGTCGATGTTTTCCTCACTGAGAAAAACCATATCAGATTAGCCGTAGCACACTTGGAGTGATGCAGGTTAATCTGTACGACTTTCAGCATTGGTGTTTTCGGTTGTTGGATTTGTTTGGGCTGTAGGTTGGATGGTGTCGATCAGCATGTCCTCCAGCAACTTGCTGGCGCCGTCGACTGCATCTAAGTCGTCGATCTGACTCGCTGATCGGAAGATTTTTACCTTTGCGTGCCTGATACCGAAGCGAAGTTTGCAGCCGATCTTCTCGATCAGGTCCGCGCTGCCTTCGGTTATCAATAACAGGAACGATAGGGTATTATTATGGGGTTCCTCAGCTTTGATAACTTTCCAGTCATCCATGGGAACGCTTGGGTTGTGGAGCTTTAGGCATTGAATTAGTTTGTCGCTGTCAATGGTCATATTCGGGAGCCAAATGCGTATTCTTGGCCTTCTCGGGATCTCTCTGGCTGGGATCAACTTGAGTCTCAAGCTGTCCCATGCGTCACGTATCTTGTGAACGCTGTCCACTAAGAATTCCCTTGAGAACGCATCCTCGCATTTTATGACCCTGTACCCTCGTACGACCTCGGCTGAGTCGAAGCAAGGGAGTGGTCCGCCCTGGTTGTTCAGGAGATAGTCGTTTACCATCTCGGATAATTTATTTTCTATGGCGCCCCATGCGTCGCTCACCGTCTTGCCGCCAGTAGATAACTCATCCACCAGTGCGAGTTGCAGGTCGTCTCTGACAACCTCGCTAACGGTTCGTGTCGACTGAGGCGCTGATGATGTTGGGCGGTTGGCAGACAGCATGGCAACTTTACTCCTTTGAGAGTCGGTCTTGACTACCTCTAGGGAGCGGTTGCGCTTTGTGGCTTCCGTCTTCCGTGCTTGTGGTTGTGGTTGAGGTTTCAGTTGTGGTTCTTTGCGGAAGTTGATGAACTCATCAACGATCCGCTGATATTTTTCTTTGTCAGCTAGGTCCCGCGGAGAAGCCGTACCGGCCTCCTCATTCTTGGTAATCTTACCAAGAATGAAAATAGCCCTCTTGTACGCGCTTTTTCTGCGGTTGCTGGCTGATTTGTGACTGCTTTCACGCGTTTGGGCACTAGTGCGAGTGTCCTGCGTGATAGATTTGGAGGATGTTGAAGGTTTTGGGAGATCTGCCTGAGTGGAACTCCTCTCTTGGCATGCGCTACCCACTACTGTCTCCTGACTGGAGGCAAGTAAGTCATCTTCGGATGACGTATTTAAAATTTTTGATTCTTTTTTGTTGTTCATTTTTTTTATATGGATTTTGGTCCCACGAGTAGTGCGGAAAAGTGGTCAATCCCGGTAGAGCCGCTTACCGGGATAAGGCTAAAATACGATAGACCTCGCCTGTGCGTCTAAAGGAGCTCGTTAAGGACTGGTTTGACCCCCAGCCTTGCATTCTTCGGCACGGTTTCGTGCATGAATGCGCTCGCACCACCACTGAAATCAGGTACCCCTATCCTATGGTCAAAGAGCATTTTCAAAGAATTGACCTATTGAAAAGTTGAGAATCCATTGAGATGCCCCCTGACCTCAGCTAACCCCATCTTGACATCGCACAAGACAACTGTGGAGGTTATTACCAGCCGGCACCCACGGGGAGGGTTTGGACGAGGATTTTTGCCAGGTTGTCACATAATTCACGCAAAATTAAATTTGAATAGTAATTCGGGGTAATGTATGAAATAGCACATCGAATAAATGGCCTCCACGGCTTTGCTGGCAAGTTCGTAGTTAGTATTTTATTGAAATTTTCTATGATGATGTTTTCGCATAAATGTGGCTGAATTTCATTAATACACCTCCCAATTTCATCTTTTAAAGCGTTGGTAGTCGTGGGCTTGTTTCCATAGACCTTTGACTTCAAAAAACCCCAAAGAAAAAAGTCTAATGATGTTAAATCGCAAGATCTGGATGGCCAATTCTGATATCAAAACGGCCGATTATGAAAATGAGCTTTATCACTAAAGATGATTTTGTTTGAACAAACCTTCGTTATTTTTTTTAAATATTCCTCTACAATGAAAATGCGTTCTTCTTTCGTATAGCTCTTCATTTTTATTAAACCCGAACTGTCAGCTGTCACATTGTTATCTTTTTTTTTTCAATTAACATCACTGTATTAAATAGCGCAAATTCAAATTTTCGTGAATTATATTATTTATAAACTATTACCGAATAGCAGATTACTGCAGCGTATTCCTGGCTAAAATCTAGTAATTACGAAATTTTAAGCTTGAGGTAAACTCATAGGGTTAGGACTTTTCGTTAGAAGACAACGAGACAGCAGATAAGCCGACCAGCGACCAAGGCTCCGAATTGAACATGCTCTTATATAGCTGACAGAGAAGTGCATACTACCAGTTCTCAAAGTTATCAGTACATCTGAACAGAAACAGGGAAAGCCCCGTTCCACAAATATTGGACTATCGTTTCAAGCTTCAAAAATTTCACCAGACAAATTTTGCTGAGTTAACTTTGCCGACTAACCTATGTAAATTGCATCTTTATACTTTGGATGTCGCTTTACAGTGAGATCGAAGAGCATGACTTCATCCCAACGACCCATTCCATTATAGCCCTCAGTTACCCCTGATGCTAATTTATTTCTATAGTCAAGACATTTTTTTTTTTATTTGGAGTGGGTATCTCTTTGCGGATTGTTGGTGTGGGCTTGATATTAGAAACAGACCATGCGGAACAACACTAAGCAGCCTGTAAGAACGGACCTTAAACAGTTTGCAGTGCACAACGAATGCGGTTTTTGCGGTAGGTACCTAACAAGATAAGCTTCAACCAAGGTGCAGCTGAAGGTAATATAGATTTAAACCAGAAATAAAGCTTTAAAAGTGCTTCTCATTTTTTAATGCTGCAAAACTTCCTGTTCAAACAACAAAATAGAAAGAGCTTTCTGTCAAATCATATTAATTTAATAAGTGGGCTAACATTTTAAGGCACACAAAATAGTGGTTGTTAAAGCACATTTTAAGACCGCACAAACCTCACATTTATCATTTCACACCATATTGTAACCTTAAAAACGCTGTATCGACAGCTATACATATACGCTCTCGATTTAAAAATGGCAGTACAAACACTGAACCATTTTTATCCCACTGCCATCTTTAGGTCGTATATATATTCTTCAGTCTCATCCCCAAGGACTTGTCTCGCCCATACCCCAAGTGGATCATTATAATTCAATAAAACTCAGCCGGAAACCATTAAGATAAATGAATGCGCGCACCATGCTCATCCCTCCTCTGCTCTGATGCCAAGAAATTCGTTTAAATCTCCAGCTATTCCACTAAGCAGGTCCTTCCTGCCGCCATTCCCACTCAAGTTGCAGCCTCATTCGTCGTCTTATCTGCAAATATATTTATTTTTATTCGTTTTATCGTATTAAGGCCGCCACCGCCACCGAGAGCAACCGACACCCAGGGCGTTAAGTCAAATAAATTGCATCCCCCAGTCATCGGGCGAGGGTTGGTGGCGCGCAAAATGGTGGCTATATGATGATGATGCTACCCATTTTGGGGTTGATCCATCCACCTAATTTACAATTCACTCCGCAATGCCTGCAGATATACGAGTATTAACGTAACGGATAGCTGTGGAGCGATATTTTATCACAGAGCAAGCAACAATTTGAAATTTATTTCTCTGCCCGTGCCGCCACCCACCATGTATATATACAACTTTAATGGCTGCTAGTGCAATTAAAATTTTCTGGGTAGGAAATATCCATGCCACGGCAATTAACTTTAACACCCCATTAATTTCGACACCTTGCCGCTGCGAGAATGAAACAACGAAAAGAAACGAAACAATGAATTAATTACCGACGGAGCAATTGTTGCTGGTATGTCCCCCCGACGCCGCCGCCGGCAGGCCACCACATGGTAGGTAACATTCCGTGTTGGGGCGCAATTGGAATTTCATTCATATACGAAATTTCATCTTAATTACTTTATTAAGGGTTGTGCAGCTGTAATTCATGGGGAAACTTCGACACAGCCTGTTATCTATATGTGTGTAAGAGGGGGTTGTGATGATGCCCGCTTGCCTCTCACAAAATGGCTTCATAATGGAGCGTTATTCTCATAACGGACGAACGAGCACGGGAAAAAGCGTTTAAACGTAATTAAGTGTGCAGAGATAAGGCCCAGCTCGAGCTGGTGACGGTGATGTCGGTGTTCTGTATAGCTAATGGGGGTGGAATTGCCGAAAAGGTATGGTTTTGGGGTTGTGTTGCCCCATACGTGCTGCAGGGTTGTGATGAGCATGGAATCTTGATTGGAGCATGTGAGCCTGTAATGATGTTCTGATAGAGATATCTTTCTTTTTATAGGGGTAAGGGCGGAAAGTTAACGTCCATTGTATGGGATGCTTATTGAGGGGTAATTTTTCCGTTTATTACGCTTGAATTGTGTTAGACAAAATGTACAGACACGAACTTGTGTGTGATTAGCAGAGAATGCGGTTTAGGGGCTACTATTAGCTATAGCATATTGTCCATGAGCTAATGAAGAGAAAGTTGATACATAACTCTGGTTAGTTTAGTTTATACATATCTATAGCTGTAGGTATTCCTTGCTATATGACTGCATTACAAAGGAATAAGAATATATTTTTGTAACTGCGCAGCTTACAAGTCGTGGGAACATTTCAACTAAGTAGCGTTTATCAAACGAATTGTCTCTCAGCATTGACTATTTGCATTTCTCACAAGCATTTGCACTAATTCTGTAATTTCCAAGCAAATACACCATTAAATAAAAAACAATCAAACAACAAGTAAATCCACCCTGAAGCTGACTATCTGCGCAAACAAGTATTGCATTTCCGATCCCTATATGTAAAAAAAAGGAATATCTACCCTCTCACGTGGACGATGCCATTCGTATATTCATGTGAAAGTCAACAGGATGCAGGAGCAGGACCAGCTAATCGGCTTAAAACGTTCATAAAAATGGAACAACGATGACGGTAGTAGCTGAAATTACCCCTGATCGATTCCCCAAAGGACCTATGCTCACCTATAATAACGTGCACACGCATGCGAGATGTTTTGTGTAAATATTTAAGTGCCCTCGGATGCACTGCAAATGATCTCTGAATGTCAAGCGGCGGCCACGGCAACAGCACCCCTCGAGGATGAAAACCTGCCGTTCGCCGTCGATTGTAATTTCCCTTAATTACCTAATTCCGACATCAGGATTAATAATTGAAGTCGAGAACGTTTGCTGTTTTTTATTCATCTATTTATTTATTTATTTGTAATTGCGAAGCGATTGTATAATGTGCTCACACACACCACATTTGCATTGAAGAGCAGTGCGTTTCTTTGTTAGCTGAAGTGGGAGCATGTGTTATTTTTTGACAGGATGAGGGGTTGATATTACAATATGTACTTGTTTAGTTGTGTGGTACATTATTGGCAGCACTTCGAGCACCATTGTTGTTTGTTTTTCCTCTGTTTTGCATAACGAGTGATGTACTATACTAAAGTAGGATTTTGTTCTTTTAATGAAATGAAATATGTCGAATAGAATTTGGTCAACAATCGTTGAATAGTCGACTGGGAATCGTAAAATGGGAACACTAGTTTAAATAATAAATCAATTTCAACGTCTTGCTGTGAAAAATAGAAAAATAACAACAAACCTGCATGAACTGTCAAAATCTTCCCGTCCCTATTGGAAAATCCACAACATTTTTCAAAATTATCTGGCTGAGAATGTGAAAAGCTAAAGGTCGGCAAACTCAATTACGGCGAAGAAGACCAGAATGCTGTTACTAGGAATAACGTACCATCCATACCTCTTTATAAAATGCAACGTCCGTTTGTTCGTCCCTCCATAACTCGAGAACCATTCGTCCGATTTTCATGTCTTTTTTCCTGATTTATAGATATGTCCCCAAATTAGGGAGTAGGGTAGGTGAGAATTGTAGAGGTTTAAAGGGGTCGCGAGGAGTAAGGGGGGTTTCACGAAACGTTAGCCGTATGAACTTGAAAGTTTATATATTGATAGATAAGACAAAACTATTACATGCCTCATTCATTGTTTTTTAAAATTCATCCGATAAAGGTTCAAACACTTTTCTGTTATGACCTTACTCCCCTTAACGTATTCATAAATCTATGTACGTCAATGCAAGATATGCTTTTAATTGTTAGGCAATACTTCACCGAGTGTTTTGAGCTAACATTCATCTTTCTGGTCCATCCGGAGGGCGAGATGTAATAAATTGAAAATAGATCTTATTTAGCCAAATGGGTCCAAATTGTTTCCTCGATTACAGTTGTGCTTATGGGAAGTTTTATATTGCGTTCCAAAAATAGAATATTAGTACCTACTCGCATGACGGGCATTCAGAATGTAGGTACATTGTACGTACGTGCTAATGTATGGCGTATAGTTGAATTTCATGTAGGCAATTGATACCTATGCATAAAACAAACTATAGTTTGCGTAAGGACTAAGTTGGTGATGGGGGAGGGGTAAATGGGTGCAGTAGGGACAAACACTGGAACTCTTTGGCCGATTTTAAAAATTCTTTGATTATTGTACAGGCTACATCCTTCGGATCATTAGGTATAGATTAATTAGGGTGCCGATGAAGGAAGGGGAAACGGACGTGGTACTTCCATAAGTCAAAATGAAAGAAAGAGTTATGGACGCCAAAAGTTGAAAAAGTTGAAAACGCAGAGTTGTCACTAAAACTTCGAGTAATAGAGAAATTCAACTTAAGTAAGTTCGAGTTATGGAAGTTTGACGTAGCTACTTGCACCCACTAAATAAATAACATGTAGGTATAGTTAACGAAAAGGCATTGCGACAAAATATTATTTGTAAGCTTAAAAACGAGGACAACATATAAACAAACGTACAATTATCTATACGATAACTCAAATAAATTTTAATTTTAACATAAAAGAAAAGAAACAGGCGGGCGGAACCCCGGGCATGGCTTGTTCAATATAGAGAAACGTGCATACACCTGATCAAAGTGAAGTAAGCAATATACAAGGTCAAGTCAAACCCAAACAAAGATTCTCCGTACTGCTGGGACTTATGGTTTATCTGCCGAACTCTTAAGACCACCCAGAGATGACATGGCATAGAATATGTACCAATTTATTTGTACAATTTGATCAGAGTGTCAGATTACATTTTTACGCATAAACAGATTCTGGAAAAACTCAAAAAATCCAAATCGATATTTACATCTTTTCATCGATTTCAAAGAAGTCTATGACAGTACCTATGCGGAGGTGCGCTATACCTACAGAGCCATGTTTCAATCCCTGCAAAACTTGTTCGTCGGTGTAGGAACAGGATGAAGATTTCGAAGGCTCGTTGCTAAATCTCGATCGGTAACGACCTCACCGAGAAATTTGTTGGAAAGAAATTTACAATAATTTTCACTTTACTTCAAATAATTGTCTTCGACCGAAGTCACCTTTAGGTTTATAGTTCACAGTCACTTTTCGCTGTGAAACGCATGATAGTATTGGTAAACATCGAGTAAACTGTGCGTCTGGGCAGACTAACCAAAGTAGGGCACTCTATTTAGATGCTATTTAGGGTTACTCTGATTGATAAATGGCGCAATAACAAAGGGATATGGTCTTTATTGTTTGCAGAATAAACTATTGGGACTTATTGTTGTACGTCAAATTGGAGGACCTCATTGTATCAAATATCACAAAATTGCTATAACATTGCCTGGTATAATGTTGTCGCATACGTTTCTGATGCCCATAAACTAGTTTGCAAACTTTCCCAAAAATACTGAAAAGCCTGCCTTACCTATCGTCCGTTTGTCAGATGTGAACGCAGCCTAAGAAACTTAGACCCGTTTCCAGTCATATCTAACACTCCCTACCATTTTTCATGAGCTCCCTCACGAACCCACTCCAAAGTGGGCAGAGCTACGTACCTACCCCAGTCACCACTCTGTCTGTATCTCATTTGAATACTTACCTGAATAGGTAACATTTTTCAGCACCGACCGTGCACTTTTGTCGTGCAAATTGCACTACGACCGACACTCCTGCTCTCATGCGACCAAATTGTGCAACATCATCTAAACCAACTTGGTGCTCCCATAAATTATGGAACCGTAATGGATTGGCGCGCGTATGCTAAATTGACATTTATGTTTTTATTATATTTTATCCATTCCGCTTTGGATACAATTTTCTGTACCACTTTGGTTGGCTTGTTAGTTGGATTTATTTTCTGTCAGAAGCAAAAAAGAGCACCTCCACACCATGCATATACAGCATACTCGCAGATCCAATGGTATGCTGGCATGCTATATGGATATATCCAATTCGAGGTTGTTGTCCTTTAACCACCTCCCTATGGATACTGTACAGTGGTACCTACTTCCATTTGAATGGTAAACTCTATGTTGTCGTCGTGTCTCCCAATCACCGATTCACTGTGGAAAAATAATTGGATATACCATTTGAAACATGATGCAGTTTTTGCTGTTTTTTGCTTGAAAAAAAAAAGGAAATCAATTTTTCATAAAAAAATAAAAGCAACGAAAGAGAGAAACAAAGAAATCCTTTTCCCCATCATTTGCTGTATGGCAGCGGATCCTGCCACTGCTTCTCTGGTTATATCAGACAGACAGGAGGCGCATTTGCTGCGCGACAAACGACAAACGAACGAACGAATCCCTGTTGTCTATTGTGGCGCACAAATTGATTTGTAAAATGGCTGTGGTTATGTAAATTTTAAATTGAAATTCCAGCTGACAATAGTGCGGGATAGTTTGACATGTTTCTTTGTGCATACCTACCTCTGGATCACAGAATGAGGTTGTTATAAAATTCAATTATGAATTTTAAGTGTTATTCCGACAACAACGGGTATTGTAATTTATTTTTTATCATTTAAATTAATTTATTTGGCCTGAAGTTGGGACTGAAAATTGTTTATTTTTAACTTTGTGTTTGAGCCGAATGCTGCTCGAAGGACCAAAGTTGGTGGTCAGCTCTGTATGTCAATAATAATTGTGCGGATTTTCTATTAATTCCAATAATTGTATAGTAGACAATCCTTTTATCTGTAGTTTTTGAATATTTAATCGGAATCAATTATAATGTTCGGCAAACGTTCTCTTTTGTTGGTTCGGAATGGATTTATTCATCATTTTCAACATGTGCGAAATATTGAGGACTCTTTTAAGCATCATAGATGAAATGAAATGATCTCCCACGATTCCCTTAATGGAAAGACGGAACGTTTACAAATTATTACATATGATTATGATTGTTATATTGCTAACTAGCTGGACCCGGGCCGCCTTGCCCGCTCGCACAAAATTATATTCGGTTCATTTAAAATTACAATTTAAGTGTTTCATTAAAATCTGTCCAGTAGTTTTCGCGCTTTTAGAAGAAAAAGAAAATTCCTCCCTCTCCTAGATCTTGCTACTTATTTGTAATACAATGGTGGCCATAAGTATTTTGACAAAACTAAAGTTAATTCTACTCATAATTTGAACTTACTTCATGTAAATTTTGGCATCAATGGCAAGGTCATTCAAATTCTGTTTGAATGATACAAAACTTTCCTTAACCCATTAAGTACCCATTGAAAATTTAGAACTTTTGTAAAAGTCTACTTTTTTGACTTTTTTCCTCGGTCCAAACAAAAAAAGTTTTGATGCAAAAAGTTTCTTCATACAATTCTAATAGTGACAGCAAAAAAAATTTTCAAAAATCTCTTCGCTAAGATTTTTTTAATGGAATGATCTCAGAAAAATTTTGTATGAAAAGGAAGAAAAAGTGGCTAAAATAGTCATTTTTAGCAATTTTCAAAAAATCATAAAAAATATTAGCGGAGAGATTTTTGAAAATTTTTAAAAGTATGTATATATTTTCACTTCCAAAAATACATTTTGGCTAAAAACTGTTCCTAAGGATATGGCTATAAACGACATAGCCTATAACACTCTCACAGCCTTAAGGAACATTTTAAAAAAAGTTTCATTGAAATCTGTCCAGTAGTATTCGGGTTTTTAGCTGACAACGAAAATTACTACAGTTTTATTATATGTATAGATATATTATGAATGTAATGCAATAAACTTGTAGGTACATCATTTAAAAAAAATACGAACAGTCACATTTGAGTTCTTTAAAGCATTTTTTCGTAACTCGCCATATTTCTGGAGATAATTGTAATACTTAGACGGTTTGAGCCACCTTTTTACCGTGTAGATCTCTTTCAGTAAAACTGTGCAGTAGACTCCCAGTCGGCATGACCTGTTCTGTGCTTATGAAAAGACTCCTGTTCCCGTTCTATTCATCGTATTTGAGCCATTCGTGAAGATAACTGCTGTCTGTAGGGATGCCAGACATCCCCCTTTAGGGGGGACAGTCCCCCTTTTTCATACAAAAACGCTGTTTGTCCCTCCTAATAAAAACCACCGTCCCCCTTATTAAGTCAAAATTCAATAAAAGAAAATAACTTTAATAAAATGATTCTAATTCGTTTTTAGTAAATTGTTCTTTATTTTTGTTGTTTTTGTTTCATTTAATTTTTTTTTAGTTGAATGCTTATTAATTACTTTTTATTTTCTTTTGTTTCTCTTAAATAAAGTATGTACATAAATAATGTTGATGCTTTTTCTGGTATTCAAAAATAAAAAAACACTTGTGAACACTTTTGAACACTTGTTCCCCTAGAAAACTCACGATGTCCCCCTTTTCGTAACATTTAATCTGGCAACCCTAGCTGTCTGTCAGGTATGTACATTTTAATTTTCTTGTCAAGGACATACCTTCGGATCTTATGATCTGTGAGTGTCATAACTTATAAGTTCGCTTCTACGAGAGCACTTTTGGCTGCCACGTTCTTAGTGTACCTACCTATAGCTCGATTCAGTAATGTCTTTAGTGTTCCCGTTATACCTATATGAAGATAATCCGCACTATTTTTCAGCCGTCTGCAATAACGCCCAATCTCAAACAGCCGATAAATATGTCCGAGGGATTAGATTATTAATCGAGAATGCCTTCATGGGGCTCTGGCACTGCGGACTCGACTAAGGAGCCTATTGTGCCGTCCATGGTAAGGTCCTAGAGCATTTTTTTTTTTTTTGTTTCAGAGGCAGTTAGGAAGACAACGATTTTCTCCGGGCAGTGAGATTTGCTGAAGTAACAATTTCTTCGAGAAGGATTAAAGAGAGGATTTGTCACTCTCAAGAATAAGTCTGCATGTAGGGTCAGGTGAGACGACAATTCGGTGAAGATATTTTTTCATGAACCGCTAATTATTTCTGTCAGGTTTTTCATGTTATTTTTTGTCCAGATTAATGAAGGAGCACGCTTTTCTTGAGCAGGATTTGGGAAAGAAGTGTTTGGTCATATTAAAGGTACCTATTCTTGCAGTAATAAAGGAAAGGAAGTTTGATGTAAAGTTTATGAAATGTATTTCCAGAATGAATAAATGAAACGAATGAAAATATTAAATCAATACAAAAGCTAACTTAGAATATTTCTAAGCTAAGTATAACATCAACAAGTAGTTTGCTATATTCTTCAACACCCTTCCTCAAACGGATTGTATTCCTGCTTTTGTTCTTAGCTTTTCGAGCTTCGAGGGACAAAGTGGTTTAGTAAGCATATCTGCTAGCATTTCTTCACTCGGGCAATATATACATGTAATGTGTTCTTGATCTACATGTTCCTTTACGAAATGTACTCGGGTATCGATGTGCTTTGTTCTGTTACTTAGCTTCTGTTCTTTAATTAAACGTAAGCAGCTTTGGTTATCTTCGTAAATAATAGTTGGACTAATTTGATTTATTTTCATATCACTCAACAACTGACGAATCCATATCGCTTCTTTACATGCTTCTGACAATGCAATAAATTCTGCCTCTGTTGATGATAAGGAAACGCATGATTGCTTCTTGCAAGTCCAGCTAATAGTGCCACCATTAATTTGGAAAATATAACCTGAATTCGATTTTCTGTCCATTCTGTCTTCAGCCCAGTTTGCATCCGCATAGCCAATCAAACAAGCTGTTTTCGTCCGCTTATCACTCAATCGTAAATAATAATCGGTAGTTCCTTTCAAATATTTGAGCACACGTTTAATTTCTGTCCAGTCTTCTTGATTAGGGCTGCTGACTTTTCTTGCTAAAATAGAAACACTTGCTGCAATATCGGGTCTTGAATTAACACTTAAATATAGTAGTGATCCTATTAAACGCTGATAATTTGTATTCTTTAATAAATTTTCGGAGAAAGACTTTCCATAACCTAGATCGAGAGGATATTTCGAAACTTTCGAATTTTCTAATCCAAACTCGTTTATTAAATTTTCTATGTATTGCTTTTGCCGAATATAAAAATCTGAATTTGTATCCTTAAAAACTTCAAGTCCAAGATATTGATGAATGTCACCAAGATTGTTCACATCAAATTTTTTGTCTAAGCAAATTTTCAACTTCATTGATATTAGATTTGTTGACGCTGGCTACCAAAATGTCATCAACGTAGATTAAAACATATACAATCCCTTCCTCGATGGTGTATTTTGTGTAGAGACAAGGGTCAGCTACGCTTTGAACAAATCCTCCACCCACGAAAACTTTATGCAAAGCTTTATTCCAAACATGGGCAGCTTGTTTTAGACCGTATAAGCTTTTATTTAATCTGCAAACTAACTTGGAATTTCCTTCCTCAAAACCAGGTGGTTGTTTCATGTAAATTATTTCATCTAGATCACCATTTAGAAATGCAGATTTAATGTCCATATGAACGACATTCATACCCTTAGCACCTGCTATTGAAAGTATTGTTCGAAACGTAGTTTGACGAACAACTGGAGCGAATACCTCATCATAGTCATATCCATATTTTTGACTAAAGCCTCGTGCTACTAAACGGGCTTTGTATCGCTGAACCTTTCCGTCAACATCACGCTTTATTTTATAAGTCCATTTGCTGCCGACTATATTCACATTTGCTGGTGGATGAACTAAATTCCATGTATTATTTTCTCTCAATGCGGTAATCTCTTCTTTCATGGCTTTAACCCATTCATTACACTGATCCGACTTGATTGCTTCATTGTATGTTTTAGGTTCTATCAAGACTGATTCAACAGTTGTAGTCTTATAGCTTAATCGACTTGGTGGTATGCCCTTTGTGCATCTTGTTGACCTACGAACTGAAGTATCAATTGGTTCTTCTGTTGGAATTTGAGTTTCATTTAAATCGACTGAACTATTATGCTCACTAGAATCATTTAAACTTTGAAACGAATTGTCATTATCTTCAAAAGTTATTTCCTGAGCTGGTTCGTCTATGGTGTCATCACAATTTGGATTCTGAACATCTGAACGTTTCTTATCGAAAACAATTTCAATGGGTACTTTCAAATCATTTTGAACATCTGTTGAAACGTTATTCTCAATTTCATCATCATTTACAAATTTAACATCTCTACTAATTGTAATTCTTTTAGTATTCAAATTAACCAAACGATATCCTTTTGAATTTTCATCATAGCCCACAAAAGTTAGAACTTCAGATTTAGAATCTAGCTTACGGCGCTTTTCTTTGGGAATCAACGAATAAACCTTCGAGCCAAAAATTCGTAAATGCCGGATATTAGGCTTCCTACATTCCCATAGTTCAAAAGGAGTGGATGGAATAGAACTAGAAACTAATCGATTCTGTAAATAATTAGATGTCATTAGCGCTTCTCCCCAAAACTCATTTGGCAATTTTGATTCAGCTAGCAAGCAACGGGCCATTTCGACTAGGGACCTATTCTTTCTCTCAGCTACACCGTTCTGCTGCGGAGAATATGGTACTGTAAACTGCTGCTGAATTCCTCTACTATCAAGATAATTTTTAATATTTTGAGAAGTGTATTCCCCACCGTTATCTGACCGAATGATACTTGGATATTTTAAGAATTTATTTTTGACTAACTCCAAATAGTTTCTTAATTTTTCAAATACTTCTCCTTTGTCATGTAGAAGATATACTACGGTATATCGGCTATAATCGTCAATAAAAGTTAGAAAATATCGCTTTCTTCCTGGTGTAATTGTCTGCATTGGACCACAGACGTCAGTATGTATCAAATCCAGTACACGTTTCGATTTTGTAAAAGACTTTTTGTTAAAAGTTGTTCTCGTCATTTTACATTGAATGCATATCTCACAATTTTTCTTAACCCCACAATCAGTAATATAAAAATCGCTTACCGTTTTTCCTTTTTGCATGGTCTTAACAGCATCAATGTCTCGATGTCCAAACAGTTTGTGCCAATAGTGCTGACAATTCTGTAACCTGCATTCGACAGCCAAAGCTTTTTGTTCCAACTGTTGCCGTAAACGAAACAAGCCAAAAGATATATCAGCAACTCCAATTTCTTTTCCTGTCTCCGTTTGGATGCTACACATTGAGTTCGCAAACAACAATTTGAAACCCATTTTTAAAATTCGTCTAACAGACAATAAGTTTCCATGAAATGAAGGTATGAACAGTACATCCTGGACATTAATAGTAGCCTTCTCACCATTGCTATTAATTACTTTAATACAACAAGTTCCCTTTCCACTAGAAACAACAGTCTCTCCGTTTGCAACTGTTACCTTTTCCCGAATTGATGTATCCATTTCAATAAAATCTGATTTCCTTGTGCTTATGTGACAAGTTGCACCAGAATCAACAACCCAAATGTTATTGTCATTAGCCATTGAAAAACAAAACGTATTACGGTCTTCATTAAACCCCTGTGTTTCGTTTGCTTGATTTCGGCTCTTCAATTTCTTCAACTGCCAACAGTCTCTTTTAATGTGTCCTTTGATTTTGCAGTAGTGACCAGTGATGAAAATCGACTTTTCTCAATTGTACTGAAAACTGAAAAGAAATTGTACTGAATAGTACTCAAAATTAATTAAATGTATAAAACCAATCGAAAACATAAAAAATAAATATTTTATTAAACAAAAAAAAACAGTATCAGTCTGTTATCATCGGCCTGCTTTGATACCCCCATCAGCATTTAAGTCTTGCAAAATATTAAGCATGTGAGTTCGTGTGTATGCATCCGTACGTGGGTCTAGGGAGGTACCAAAAGAAATAAGTCCTTTTACAAAGTTTCATTCGCCGAGGTCGATTCGTTTGGTTGGACTATTTTGTGTTTTTAACAAACAGACAGACCGACACCGACACCGACGGACGGATAGACGGACATGGCTAAAGAATTGCACCCTGATTCAGAATATTTATGACTTATGGGGTATAAGAAGACTTCTTGACGTTCGAAATGTAAGTGTATATTTACCTAGACCTACCTTCCAGTGAAGGGTGTAATAAAGGCGCATTTAATTGAATCTAAAGCTTAGTACGCGGGTCGAGCGGAACTAAATTTAGCTGCTCTTCAATTTTTCTCTTCAAACATTAACTAAAATCATAGCTAAATTTTGACATAGAGTGCGCTGTGGATAGAAGGGTCACAGAAAACAGCTGTTCGCTGAAAATAACTTCCTTCAAAAATTCATCGACGCGAAAAAGTGTTATATTTTCGTTCACTTTCCTTTTTACTTGTCTGATATTCCTTGATCTTAAATTTATCACTTTGAAAGGATTCCTCATCGAGGTATTCATTGGCCGCGTTCCATTGACCGCTAGTCATCTAGCACATAATATCCCTGATGGAGGAATGCTGGCGCTAGAGATCTAGAGGCAGCGGCAAAGTGACATTAAAACCAAATTGAATTCGTATTATTTCATCTTCATAAGAGTCAAAAATGTATTTTGGGCCATAATGCCGCATATTTATTAATACACTATAATTTAAATAAACAAATACAATGTATATTAATTACATAGAAGCTTGAATTCCCATTTTACACCTAATTGGAAATATTTGATTTCTGCACTTTCACTTTTTTTTGACAGTTCGTTATTTTTTTCTAGCAGTTCATTTTGTGCTAGATTGAAAAATTTCCCAGAAAAACATATTTCACAAAATGTGCTAGAGCTCTAGCGCAAATGCTGAAATGTCAGTTTTTTTTTATATGGAGTTTGGCATGCCGCTAGTCATCTAGCGGTCAATGGAACGCGGCCATTGAAAAAACTTATCTTTATTTACTTTTCCGCAACTCAAAAACACAACAAAAAAATAAATAAAACAACATTATCTGTCAAAATTTTGCTTAAAAAAAATGTTCCGAACTAAATTATTGTGACAGATAGGTACATGCATTACAATCTGAAATGAAAATTTAATTTTTTAATTTTTTAGCTGAAGCTTAGTACGCTGCTCGAGATCAATTTGTTTTATATTCCTACATAGCTGAGGCAGCCTTAATTTTAAATTCTGCATTCGATTCTTTAGCTTTGGTTGTATTTTTTTTTATAATAACTAGGTATTTTGAAAAGAAAACATTCTTTAAACGTTTGCGGAAGAATGAATACAAAAAGCACCATGGACAATGTGGTGTAGGATTTGAAAACATGAACTCGTTGCATTCATTTTGCACAAGGCCGATTTCAGCCCAAAACTCCGAAATAGAAGTATGTTCCTATACCTATTTCTATCGCAGTCAGATATAGCTCTATATTCATTACTGATAATTTCAAAACTTTTTCACCAGGAAAAAGCCTTAAGACAAATTGGACAATTGAGTATACTTGAAGGTTTTGCGAAAAACGTTGTAATGATGAGTTCAAAAAAATGCCTCAGAAATCAAATCTTTTTTCCAAATCTTCGAGGAATGCAACAAGTTTCAAAAGTCAATTTTTAACGAAGTATGTACGATGGTCAATGAGTCAGAATTTTTAAACAAAGGAGCAGTTAAGCTTATTTTTGTTGAATCCTTTGATTTAAAAGATATAAAAATAAAATTTCAAAAATTTAGATTAGTAGGTACATATAGTACCGAAAATTGGGAAGTGGTACTTGCGTACTCAGGAAAGTCAAATTGTACTGAATTCAGTACAATAGTAAGCCTTTTTGCAACTGTGGTAGTGACATTTCTTATCGTTGCGTTGTTCTCTTTGATCAAATGATTTTAATATAGCATTTGATGAGCATGAACCCGTCTGGCGCTGATGTTCATCGATCAAACTGGTTTCGACAACCCTAAGCGTCAATTCCTCCAGTTTGCGAGCTTCTAGTGCAGTTACCAATGTATCAAGGGGGAAGACTACTGAGCAACATAGCGACTAACCAACGCTCAGAAAATTGCTCACCTAAAGCCTCCAACTTTTCGAAATGAATTTTCATCTCCATAATATGCTCAGACATATTGGAATCCATGGAGAACTTCATTCCGCATATTTTTCTCATAAGACGTACGCTGCTTCCTAGAGTATTTTTCTCATGATGATGTCGTAATATTTCCCAAGCCTCACGCGCCGACTTCGACTTCTTGATGAGTAAAAGTTGACTGTCGTCCACAGATAATCCGATAATGACGGTTGCATCATTGTCAAATTTCTTCCATGCTGCATCTGGAACTTCCGGGACTGGATCCATAATACATCTCCAAGCTCCTTCCTTTTTTAATATAAGTTCCAACTTATATTTCCACAAATGGTAATTTTCTGAATTAAGTTTAACAAACGACGATTTCAGAAACTCCATATTGTACTGGGCCCATAACCTCTTGCAGTAATAAAGGAAAGGAAGTTTGATGTAAAGTTTATGAAATGTATTTCCAGAATGAATAAATGAAACGAATGAAAATATTAAATCAATACAAAAGCTAACTTAGAATATTTCTAAGCTAAGTATAACATCAACAAGTAGTTTGCTATATTCTTCAACACCTATGTCCCCGACCAGGATCCCACGACGTGCTATGGAATCCGTACCATCGGGCAGGCGTCCCCTAGGTAGACCCAGGATGAGATGGTTAGATCAAATTCATAATCTCTCCTCTACCCGTATGGGGATTGCCCTTGATAATTTGGAGTCGATGGCGGAGGATCGAGAGCTATGGAAGGTCCACTTGAACAACCTACACCCGCGACCCACTTAATGGATAAGCGGGATATTGAAAATGAATGAATGAGCGTCTGGTGTATTCTGCCTATGTGATTTAAGCCAGATTTTATTGGATTTGATTTAAGATAAGCTCCTCATGTAGTTCCTGAATTGAAATATAGTTTTGCTCTGTTGTGGTATAAATTCACCCGGTCCTGTAGCCTTTTAGGATTAGAAAGGTTTGTGTGGATTTAACTTGAAGAATAAAAACATAGATTCGGTGATTTTACCACATGTTATCAGCTTTGCTATATAGCCCGGAAGGTTGGTTGTTGAATGTTCTCTGGCACTCTCAGTGCCAACTGAACCCGAAAACAAGTCAACGTTATGTTCGTAATACAAGTACGACACACATCTGCAAATCGATGCCAATCAAAGTTAACCTAAGAGAGCCAGAAGTTAACAAAACTGTCATTGTTGAGTTGGATGAGACATATTTCAACGGCTTATGAGAGCGTTCTTATACAGTTCAGAACCGTTCAGTTTAATTGAATTAACTCCATCGATACCACATCCGTCCTAATAGGCTTATAAAACAATCATCACGACCCGTCCTTCCATATCATTCGAATATTAATAACACTGCCTGATGGGACTTAACTAGTCAAACGGTGGTAATCTCTTTATCCACCCTCGTGCGAATTCAGTCCCTTGCACACATCATATAACCAATTCTGGTAAAAAGCATCTCTAAATATTATTTTGTGGTTTTTAAACGTCCCCCTTGGGATGCTACGAATGCTTCCTGCATTAGCTGACTTCCTGCGAAGGGGTGAGCAAAACATATTGCACCAAACGAAAAGGATGCGGCGGGATGTTTATGGCATGTCCACATTCGATAATAATCAGGGGGTTGCTGTATGATATGATAGCACAAAAAAACCAACAGATTCCCCTTGCTGATGATCATTCGGGGCGAACAAAAAAAAAACTGCTTTCCCAACGATTATTACCCGAACATGATGTAATCCCGTGTGATGCGTATTCCAAATTTATTCATTGCAACAAAATCGCCCGTCTCGTCCTTGTTTGCTTTCTCATGTGCTTAGCGAACGTCGCCAAAGAATATTGTCACACGACTTGAGCGAAGCACTAAATTTGCATACATATTGCACAGGATAACGCAACGTCGACGGGTGTACGGGTTTTTAATTAAAAATTTATCACTGCCTCAAAGGATGCTCCGGTCTGTGTGTTCCATAAAATGAATCGCACACCCCGAAAGCATTATAATTTAATAACCGGCGATGACGAGAGTGCGCCGCAATATGATAAATGGGTTTCGACACAACAAAGTGCCATCGAGGATCTCTGTCGCTTTTATGGGACTAATTTTAATTTGATTCGGTTTTTATTGCAAAGGATATTTGCATATTATTACGATTTTATTATACCCACTTCGTGTATGTGTGGGAAGCGACCTTTCACCTCCATGAACTGAGCACCGTATGTATGTAGGCACTTGACGACGGCGGTTGCAGCCATTATCAAAATTTAATTTCACGTTTATTGTCACTCTCTCTCTTTCACCTGGAGCCATGGAGGTGGTGGTGGAAGAGGGTTGTTGCGCTCCTACCTGGTCTGGTCGTCTATCGCACAAGGCGAATGACATTGGAGTGGAGAATTTTCCTTCCGCTCGTTAAATTGTTGATGAAATTGGTCGGTCTTGTTCGACGGATACATGATCTAATGAGCGCGCACTTTATGAGTGAGATGATCAGCTGTGCGTGTCTGATGTTGGCAGGGCTTTATGAGTCTTCGTGGAATCGCTACCTCTGCATAAAGCCATTAACAGGTCGTTGGTTTCATAGTTTTTAATTGAAACTATTTTGCTTAACATGGGGGGTGAAAGCCTGATGTACCTATTTATGCATTATATGCGGCCATTCATTTGGCATTTTAATTTCATAATTTTGCTCCGTAATTGCTTTCAATTAACGCATTAAATGGTAGTGAGCATTGCGATTAGTTGCGTGAGAAAGTTGTGACTATTATTTGAATGGGATTTGAAAGGGTCTTTTCGAAATGTGTGTACAGGTGGAACGGAATGGTTGCTTAAGAAAGTGCCCGATAGTGCAATGTGTATGAGAACTGCGATCATTCAGCATTAATATAAGTATTTTTATGGTTTGATGTTTCTATTTTCACCTCGATTCATATCTATCACAAATAAAAAATAAATTAAAAAATTGGTTGCCTTGCTGCAATTATTTCACTTACCTATGGTAATTTTTAACAAACGGCTTAAAATAATATTTTGCTTAGAATATTATTTTAATTTCAAAGATTTTGATACGGGCATCGTAGTTCGTAGCTGTAAATCTTTTGAAAAAATGTGTAAAAAATAAATCTTGAATGGATTATTGTCAGTGGCACTATAGTCAAAGATGTTAAATATCTGGGATTCAACACACCTCGTTTGAAAGTCACACATCAAAGGAAATATTCAGGAAAGCAACGCGAGCTTTAAAGATTTGCAGGATACTAGTGAGCTAGTCCTGTGGATATTATGTTCCAGATGGATTATATATTGCTATTGTGAGACCAATGATTACAATCGAGCGATTGCATGGAATATGACAGCTCGATGGACAAATATAATGAATCAACCACGAGGAAGACAATTAATAAAGACTGGCATATGCCTATGTATGGTAGGCACCATGTGAACTTGTTCAACTAAATATTTGAGCAAGTTCCAACTATCACTAGTGCCAGCTCTTATCCATATAGATTCTTAAATAAAACTGGATTAGAAAGAGGGCTATAGGGAGGACTTCTGTATAGTAAAAGTAGGTACCTACATGACCTTCAAATATATTTCTGACAGGAATCTCACAACACTAAGAACTCTTACGAGGAAACATACATCTGCAAGACGTAAGCAGGAGGTACAATAGATCATAAGATCGCAGTGCAACACACCCCTTTACCAAATAATAATTATAACAATAACAACAAAAAACCCTATTTCCATTGTTTTAGTAATCCAGAATATGACAGCTCGATTTTTTCTTTCCAAAGAGAGTACCTATGTATCAAGACCAAAATCCAACAGACTGTAACTCCGACTGTAACGATTTTTTTCCTTAGTTGATGCAACCAGTATTCAATTAACCTATAAACAAGCAGCAAATCATCTTCAAAACTTTTATAAAATGGAATGGACTCCGCGCATACCTTATACATGAATTTTACGTACCGCTGGCGTCCAGGTTGATGTCCAAAATTAGAATTTATAGCTTTTGTTTAGAAATTATCCTCTCCAGCAATTTGTTAAACATCTCAGGAATTTTTATAAACATTTCTCTATATCCTCAATATTTTATTTAAGTAGGCGTGTCACTACGTCAAATTAGCAGATCTTCCAACCTATAAACAGCATCAGACCCAGATAATATATGAATTCTGACAAAAACAATTGAAGAGCGACCTCAGCTAACTTGGTTGGTCTTACTGGGGAAGGGGCATCAATCTAGTTCTAGAGACCGAATTGATTGGAAAGGCTTATTGGATGAGACCGTTTTTGAACGGACTGTAAGCGCCACCTAAAGTAATAAAGGCTCCCGAACGGCATTGTTGCTTCGTTTTATCTTCCCCAGCTGCTCAACTAATATCAGCTATCAATGCTTGTCATCGTTGATTCTTAATGATTCGTTTAGACCCAGATTTCGATAGAATACATGTCTGCGCCCTTATGAATCTCCAAATACCTAATACAGTTCAATTTTCTCAGAAACTCTAGTAGCTAATGCCCTTTTAAAGGCGAAAGTGGAGGATTAGCTAGCCTATTGCCGGTTTTCTCTTTCTGGCACTATATTGATCCAATGCAGGCAGGCTTCCAGATAGGATTTAGCGAGCACAGCCCAAACAAAGTAAGTATAGCGGCTTTTGCTATGCTGACCTGCTGCGTACCTGCCATGTGGGTAATACCTATAGCACTACCTCCCCTCCATATCTGCAGTGGGTCTTTAAAAGCCTCGTGATCTCAAAACATGTTGCCCTTAAGTTTTAGCAAAACTTTAAAGATGATATTTCTTCTTAATAGCTTTTCTCCATATAACTGAACCATACGTTACAATGGTACAGCCTTCACCACATACCTTTTTATGAACGT
This sequence comes from Cheilosia soror, assembly GCA_949372485.1. NCBI lineage: Eukaryota > Metazoa > Arthropoda > Insecta > Diptera > Syrphidae > Cheilosia > Cheilosia soror. The sequence continues at coordinate 112,262,507 of OX443562.1, read as the reverse complement.
TCCTTTCTAATACAATATTCGAAATAGGTTTTCCTTCCAATTGAGTCTGGAATTCTGGTTGGCGCCGAGGGATTTTGCTAACGTAGACCCACTCTGCGTCTGTTCCGGGATTTTTCTTCTTGTAGACAATTAAGATTTTTATCTTTAAACGATTTGCCTCAGTTATTGGCCCGCAGCACAATACTATTGAGTAGTATAGCGAAGCCGAAGCTGTGTAGTTATAGGGAATTATTTGCGGGACCAGGATAACCTAGGTGCTGGCGCTCATAAGTCAACCTTCCTGTTGCAATATCTATACATAAGGCCATCCTATGCTGTTCCACTACTGACTTGTTGTCTTAATTGACTTTAGCTGGATTGAGCATATATCATAAGCCTATAGTCCTAGAAAGAGATTGGTTTCCATCAGCCAGAAATTGCTGGCTATTCTTAAATGTGTACCATCACTTTGGCATCGACTGTTCTTAGTAAAGATATCGATGCTTTTCATAGGACTTTCACAATCGGGAGCCCCGGCCGCTTTTCAATTGTAGATATTGATTTATGTGGAAAATTCGCCATGAGTTCTTCTTAGCGAATATAATCATTTTGTTGAGTATTTTGAAAGCTATCCTTAAGGACTATTCACAGGAGTAGGATAGTTAATATTCCATCAAAGGGTATTAAGAAAACAATTTTAAAAACAGTTTAAATAACGAAGTTTCGAATTCCAATTTTTATGCCGCATACGAAAACACTCTTGTCAAAGTTTATGAGTTCGAACACGTAACCTTAAAATATAAATTGGTGATAGCGTTGGTTTAGTGAAACACTAGTTCCACGACTCTCATGAACAATAAAATTTCCTATTTGGTCATTTTCTCGTTCCTACAGCCATTATCCTTACAAAACGGGCAACACTAGCAGTAAGAAACAGAAACCCCAACAAAAAGCATCCACAAAAATATTCGAAAAATTTTAATTTAAAATTCTGTTGTGGCGTGTCGCTCGTTTGTTTCAGTTGAAATGCTAAAATTCTCGCAATTTCTCGTTCGTTAAACCATTCGGGCATAGTCAGCCGACTAACATCCAACTCACATGCCTCAGCTTCACTTCCATGGAAGCATCAGTAAACAATTGTCCGTTCAGTCGCGATAGGCCTTCGCAAATACCTATATGTGCCGCGTCTATACTGCCCGCGCAAGGACAGAAATTATGTTCCACTTGCGCACCGATAGTGAGAAACGATGATTGGATATTGGCTATACACGATGGCGAAGCGACGCGACGGTACGCGGGAGCACATCATCACGAATATGGGCGTCCAATGAATATTTCGGTCCTCTTCGCGTACCATCATGCATCATCATCATCATCAGCATCATGGACATCATCATACCACAAATACAATTCGTCCGATCAGGGGCCTTTGTGGTGTGGTTGGTCGAAGCTAGTCGCTGGAAGGCGGACGGAGGCTGACATAGGGAATTGTTTGTCAATTTGGAGCATCTTTATAGGCGCTAGTCCACAACACAATCGCTGTAGGGGCCGCCGCTGCTGCACAATGACCATGCAAACGACGGATGTAAATATGCAAATTAACAATATGCATCCGCTGGATTTCCAAGAAGCGGTGACCCGCTCGCTCGTCCGAAATGGTCCCGCGTTGGCTGGGCTGACTGGTCCGTTGATGTCTCAATCCGCGATCGCGCGAGAATCCCGAATGCGGTATGTATGGCTATGCTCGTGCATTCGCGAATTTCCATACCACAATCGAAGGGCTGACTGTATGGGGAACATGGGCCATGGGGAATGTGGCTGTATCTTGTCGTCGTCGTGGCACTGGCACGATGCAGTTGCGGCCTAGAGCGATGCTGCCAGGAATATAATGTGACTTCTATTGGGGCGCTTTGCGCTCTCACTCCTGCTGCTGGTGATGCGGTGCCCGGCTAATGGGATGCATCGACATGTCGACTGGCGATACTTTATTTCGTGGAAATTTCTGACTGACATCGAAATGGACTTATAAACAAATTAATTCACCGATGTCATCACCGTAGTTGGAGTTGGTTTGGTGGCTGGAGTCGTTGGCTTTGGTGTTGTCGCGCATACTTGAGCGTTGTGTGCCCGCTCGCTGGCTGGGTATGGTGTGCGAAAGGGTCTGTGGAATGTTGATTGTGTTGAGTTTTCGAAAGGTTTTGTATGGAGACAATTGGCAGATGCTAATTGACACTTTGCTTCAAATGTTTTGGGATCAACTGTAATACTGGTAATAAATTGCAAGTGCAATATCTACACGTAAACTAAATTAAATGAACCAATCTTCATTGGCATAGATTGAAACAGATATAAACGATAAGAAGTTCAACGGATGGAAGTTGAAGTCGCAGTTTGATGAGAAAAGCTTTTCGATTACATTGCACTGTCCACTTGTAGCCTGAATGTTCAAGAGACCGCGGTTAAATCTGCCTTTCGATTGTAGTACCTACACAAGACGTTCTGGCCTTAAAATCACCGAAGATGATTTTGTACTTATGTATATACCTTGTAGAGGTTTGCTCCTCCCATCAGAATCCCATTTCTTGTATACAAAAATTCTTCTTGTTAAACAATTCTGTTGACGAAATCTTCGAAACGGTTCCAAGAATATTGCGTTCAGTCTCTTTATTCCCAATTTGAATGGCATTTTCATCTCAAAGCCTAGAAATATCATCGGCAGTGAAACTATGACCGTAAATGGTATGTGGTGTCAGAAACACAGAGGTGTGTACATTTTTGAAAATGTTACCTAATTAATGGTCGCGTAAGTTTGTAGTGCGAGTATAGTAGGCAGTCCTTACGTAAACAATTTGGACTGTTCTAAGTTCTTTCTAAAAATTATCGTTTTCTTCACTTCCTTCGTACCTTAGTAAACTCGAACCTATCATCATGTTTGCATATATTTTTTTTTGTCCAAAATGTGCTTGCTCTAAATGTATTTTGGTTGTCAGTCATATGCTCAAATATGTATCCAACAACCTATTAACTTCCGCTCAATCCGGATTTCGCGCGAAGAGGAGTTACAAAACTGCATACTCTTACTTGTTGTCGACGACATCCGCAATGGCCTGGATACTGACTGTCCCACGTTCCTGACGTTGATGGACTTCTCGAAAGCGTTTGACACGGTGGACCACACTCTCCTCTGTAAGAAGTTGCGGTATGAATTTAGATTTTCGTCTCTGGTAGTCAAACTCTTGAACTCATACCTCACGGGCCGCCAGCAATGTGTGGCAGCAGAAAGCCAAATGTCTTCGTTTCTTAGAGTTCCCGCGGGAGTTCCGCAAGGTTCGATTCTACGGCCCATATTATTTTCACTTTATGTGAACAAACTCGCTCAGCTTGTTAAACATTGGACTGCCCATATGTTTGCTGACGACGTCCAATTATACTTGTGCTGCCTGCTGGATATGATTAGTAATGCGATTGAACTAATGAACGAAGATCTAGAGATCATACAACAGTGGGCCCTCAAACACGAATTATCTCTGATTCCAGCGAAGTCTAAGACACTCTGTATTTAGATACAAACAGTCGCTAAATACTACCACATTTCCCCCGATTGTTAATTCGTCACGAAGTCTCGAAATCTTGGTATTCTTAAATAGTCAACAAAATGCTGTTCGAAATTGAAATCAACCCTACAAAGTTTAAAAGTCTCCTCACAGTCATCTCATTCCCGATGGAGATTTAAATTGTCTCCTTCCAAATATCTACCCGTCATTATATCCGCATGCCACCCTTTGGTATAGTAGAATATATTTCATGCGCTCTTCATTTGATCCTTCATTTTATTAGACCATCCTTTTGCATACACTACACAGACACACTCACAGACATTATGCTTTTATATGGTATATATTCTGCATGTATACCTATACACACATACAATATGCTCCGCTTCAAGGATGCTTAATTTCCATTTTTGAAAAATATGAGAAATAAAATTTCAGTTTGACATCCTTCTATGTACTTTCGCACTCAATGTGTGGTTTTGGCTTGGGGGTTGTGAATGTGTTCAAGGGAAAAGAAGGGACCATCCACCAGTAGCATATTCTCCGCTTCAATAGAACACAATGGGTCCAATTTTCTCTTGAGTCTGCACAAAACGGCGACAATCCCTTAATCTCCAAGATCAAATATCCGGCCTATTTTCGCCGCAATATCGTAGATACTTTTTTAAGTATCTTTTGTTAGCATAAAAACCGTTTAGATTTTATTTTCTCAATCTGACTTGATTTTTTTTTTTTTTGTTGTTGTTGTTGCTGTCGTCCTTTGAACGTTAGAATGGGGTGTGATGAATGGTTGGGACTGAGATGGGGACGGCGCGGTTGTTGGACCGACCGATGTCGAGCATAATAATGCAATATAATAAAAGTAATAATAACGTTGATATGATGTTGCGAAAATCGGATGAGATATCCTATACAATATACGGGTGACGATGGACTGGGTATGAGAGGAATTGACTCTGGGGGATGGACTTAGTGTTGTGAGTTGGCTATGGCTGCCTCTAGCGTTGTTGATTGTTATTGTGGTATTTTGTGGAGTATGTGGTTTTTATTTTCTCTTTTTAGTCGAGGGTGGATATTTTTGTCAGAAGGTGTTTTTTTCTATTTTTGAATCCCTAAGTTTGGTGTGTGGTTGAATGTGGCTGTGGTAAAAATCCCCTGCTGTCATATTATAAATTCGAATTTAGTGCAAATCCGAGTCACTGTTGTTGGGATTTTTATTATTGCGTTTAGATTCTATGGAGCACAACTAAAATAAATTTAATATCGTAGTGTGGTCGGTATTGGCTTTTTTTTAAATAGCCAGAATGGCCGGCAATAAAATTTAAGGCTTTATGCGCAGAGCTTGTTTAAATTTACCAGAAGGCGGTTGGTCATGTAGGTAATGTAAAACTGGTAATAATGACCTGTAAGGTATCACGTAAGCTTTGGCCAGAAAATAACAGAGGTCGGACCAACAAACTGGTGGTTGGGTGTGTATGAATCGGGTAGGCGCTGATTGGCATCAACTTGGCGGTGCCCAGCTGTTGCAACTTTTTCATACACATCAATTGTGCTTATTTTACCTCCGCGTGGTAACCACCGGGTACTGGTCTCGCCCATCCAGGCCAATTGGCTTGCTAAACTTATAAGCGCGAGTGTTGAACACGAAGAAAATAGCAACACTATAATGCTCTGTCGGAACTGACTGTCTGCTCGAGTCTCAGAAGTCTAACATGAGGCTCTCAGAAAGAGGACGTGCGGCGGAAGAATTCACGCGATTGAATCAACGGTGACGTCAACAGTTGGCATGGCAGATACTTTAATGAACTACTTCGACTTATTTGGAGCTGAGGTCATTAAGGATTTTTCAATACTAGTCAGGGTGTTGAAATAGAGATGGTGGCGGAAGAACCCTTAATGGGTCAACGGCAGCACTTAAATCCCCGAAGCGGGTTACTGACTCCGGAATATTCGGCCCCTTTCGGCCAAGGGGACACAGAAAGGGCCTGGCCCTCCATCAGGTTGGGGGTTGTGCGTGGGGTTAACTATACGCAAACACGGAAAACACCGCCAGTTACGAAGCAACCAAAAGCCTCGGATATGGATGGATTTACTGTTGACGACATGCAAAACGAAAAAAGGACAATGACTTTCGGATCTGCACGTGGAATGTTCGAACCCTGAACAGACCGCGTGCAGCCGAACAATTAGCGGAGGCCCTAGACGCCCCCACAGAAGATAAGGACGATGCTACCAAAGAATGTTTCTATGAGCTCCTCGACAAAACATATGAGCAATGTCAGAATGTCCTCCTTTTCTATTTTGGCTTTAAAATCACCTAAATCGACCACCACCACGAAACCCCTGGTTTGACATCGACATCATTGGCAGAACACAGCGAGCTGTCACTGGTGCGTTTGCAAGTATCAGTACAGAGGCGGCAAAAATTGGTTTAGTGGTGAATGAGGACAAAACGAAATATATGCTGTCAACAAGAAGGGACACACATCTACGAATCGGACAGAATGTCACGATAGACAGCTATAACGTTGAGGTAGTTCGGGACTTTGTCTACCTCGGCTCCGCTATTAATTCTGAAAATGACATCACATCAGAAATCAAGCGAAGAATTACACTTGCCAACCGCTGTTACTTTGGCCTAAGAAGGCAATTGATTAGTAAGGCCTTGTCGAGAAATAACAAGGAGACTCTATATAAGACCCTCATCATCCCAGTCCTGCTTTATGGCGCAGAATCATGGACGTTGTCAAAAGCGGATGAAGATCTCCTTGGCCGCTTCGAACGCAAAATTCTTATTCGAGTGATTTTCGGTCCCGTTTGCGTTGACGGGCTTTGGAGGAGGAGATTTAACAGCGAACTCTACGAGCTGTACAGCGACATCGACCTTGTCAGAAAAGTACGTATCAGTCGACTAAGATGGCTAGGACATGTAGAGCGAATGGACCATACAATAAAACTAAACGTCAAAGATGACGATATATATGTAGAACCTGCTGATACGAAGAGATCCACGAGGTCGAGGACACATCTCAGTTTCTCGATCACTGTCCGAGTCTCTATCACTTGAGGAACAGAACACTTGGAAGTTATTACTTCCATGACTTAGAAGAAGTTTCTGATGTCTCCATGTCTGTTCTTTTCAGGTTTTTGAAAATATCAGGATCGCCGGACGCATCGGGTAACCAAAAGAAGGAGGAACTCTATCACCGACGCGTTAGCAGACATATTAAGCCATCACAATGGCTCCACATAAGGACCTAAGTGCAACAACAATTTCAGCTTCAAATATGAGTGGTTTTGTATAAAGGTAGTGACAAACGGTGATTTGCTGGCGACAGGCTTCAATTTCGAATTAAATGGATTCAACGTTAATTTTGTATCTACCACCACAGTGTTGGCAATGGTTGGCGATCTTCGCTCAATAAGTGCTACTACGGGTAGTTGACAAGTTCGTGTTGCTCTTCTGATTTAGTGTTCAACTTAGAATAATCTTTATTGGGTATTGATGTAATTTAATTGAAATCCATTACTCTCTCTAATATACAAAACACAAATAGGATCACATTCAGTAACACATTGCTATAAATATATTCCCACAACTTGGACAACAGCCTGTCGCTGTCAAAAATTCACCCAAAAATCTCAATACCTTCTGAACAGTCAATTAAATTGTCATCCGTTGTCAGTCCAACAATACACCACTACCTCAAACTGTAATTACTGTCTACCGCATATATGTATGTATACGATTTTGATAAAGTCCTCAAAAAATAGCTCACACCGATTCGCATTCATGCGAGATATCCCATGCAAATATCTTAACGATGAGCACCTTCGTCAAACAGCAGGTATCCATGTAATCAACACATCAATAAAAGATAGATAATCGCTTTACCACAACGAATCTACACCTCATCAAAAGTGTCATGTTATCCTTGCTGAAGAGTTTTTCTTCTTCATATTTTGTGAAGAAAACCGTCAAGTTGACACAAATTAAGGAAGAAGAACAACAAAGGTCCATGTAGAACGTGTGTATCTACTATCTATGCCAATGGTCAATGGGCTCACATCATATATTCCCCAGTGCGCTGAGCTGCTGATGGTAGTGCGTCAATGGAAATACCAGTTTTCTATACACACACACGGATTAGGATCCTGACACATGTCACATTTTCCGATTGACTGATTGCAAATTTATAAGTCAAAAAGGCACTGCGTTGCAAAAGGGATTCTGATATTCCAAACAATCGATTATGGGATTTGTGTTTATTTTTTGTTGGCTTGAAAGTAAACGAGATTTTGATCCTTTTTTGTTGCCTTGCCATATTGCCAATGACCCCTAGGTGCGAAAATGATTTTGTCGTTCTCTCTCAGTTTTTCAATGAGAATGAGAAATTGCAATTTGATGGTTTGTTTGGTTAAGCGGGTATTTGACTCCTTGGAGGATTCGGATTATGAGCTGATAATTTTTTAATCTGATTGTATGCTGTGACTTTGATGGATTTGGAAATTTGCGTGCAGAATTTTCCGAAATTTAATTGAAATGAACATTTCGAGCTGGGAAGGTGTTTATTGGGATCGCTATTGTGAGTTGGAGTGGACTACTTGAGGCATGAATGGCAAAGTATTCACCTGGGTATTCCTGTTTTGTAAGAATGTCATCAAAATCAAATAGGTACAAGTGGTTATGCATTTGAAAAGCATCTTACTGGATGTTTGGTATTGTAAGCGACAATATAACATTTCTATACCTACCTGAATGTGATGGATTGGGTAGGAGTTTGATACTCAAGATGTGTCAAGCAGGTGGTATACTCGAAACTTTGTTATAGGTCCTTGCTGTCAAAAAAATTTAGATTAAAAACCAAACTTACAAATGGAAGGGGTAGAGCCGTAGAGGTATCTGGGTGGCTGATTGCATTTTTTGTTGTTTTTGTAAAAAAGGTGATAGATATTCAATATTCAATACATCTTGTCAGTTATAAGGAGCCTAAATGTCTAGTTTCCTGCAACCATTATTTTGTGGGAGTCCTTAGTTTTGGGAGAAATGGAGTCCTATCCTCAAAACAAGCTCCATCTAACATTTACTCTCGTTTAGTCATATTTGTCATGTAGTCATTTTCGACTTTCCTTTAGACTGCAGTAGTGCATCGGATGAAATTATTATTAGATATTATTATTATTTTTTTTTTTTTTATTTTAAGTATTATTTTTTTTTTTAATTACCCCTCCCGCCTAAACGAAGCGAGATAGACCCCCTCTCCCATACTAAAAAAAATTGTTGTATTAACCCCTTTACAAAATACCGTTATCAAAATTCGGCGCCTAAGTTATCGTACTCGTGCCAATAGGTAGATATACAAAAGTTTTATGAATCTAGGAAAATAAACTGCAAACCGAATTTTCATGATTTGGTATACCTATGAATTTTTAATATATAAAGAAGAAGAAGTGGACAAATATTGTTGATTCAGGAAAATATTTTTTGATCGAAATTAGTGTCGTTAACGAACATTTTCTTGCCCCAGAGATTTCAGATTTTTTTTTTTTTCAAAGATATGGCTTATGGACTAACTTAGATAATTAAATTTTTCTGAAATTAGAAAATAGTTTTCAAATCCAGCAAAACAAATATCCATATATATGGATATTGAAATTATACTTTTGCGGGAAGACAATAAGCAACTGCCCCCAACAGTAACAGATATCCATCCTAGCTAAATAAAGACTACCTCATGTTCCAGGTAGATTTTCGAAAATTTTAAGAGCTTTACGACATGAAATTGAGAAAAGACCCACAAAAGTCGATCAAATTATCAAACGTTTTCTTATTCTGACTCGATACAATTTATAATTTTATGACGCTAAAAAAAAATTAGTTGGTGCAACAGGCTTGTATAAGTACCTATACACCCTATGCCTAGCAACTCACAACCATTCGTTTTGTGTGAATTTTCATTTTTGGGGCGAATGGAAGGCACCTACAATTTTATGCCGAGTCCGAAAGGCTGAACACTAATGATGAGAAATCTCAAAAAAGAATGTGAGATAGAGCCCTTTTTCGATATGAAAAAATATGAGAAAGCGATTGGTTGCACGAGATCGATCTTATAAATAGTTAAGCATTGTAGTTTCCTTATTCAGTGTACTACACAGCCATAAATGCCGAATTTCAGCTAAACTTTGTTACAAATTGAATTTATAAAAATACAAGGCGTCCAGTTGTTGAGGATTTTTGTCAGCTGTATCGATGTAGTGAAAAGCGCGCTAACGGAAGAGTTTTTAGGCTGACGTTGGAAATACGAGGTGGTGCTTTGACAAATAAAGAATATAATAATACATCTAAATATATAGAAGATTTTAAATATGAGCTTAAATTATTAGGTACCAAAAATGTTTCAAGTTAAGAATAAATTCAAGAAATGAATAAAGTGTGTGGATTCAGCATTAAATATTTTTAAATAATTTTAGTGGCCTCAACTCCAAATGCGTTTCGCCACTAACTTTATTCATTTCTTGAATTTATTCTTGACTTGAAACATTTTTGGTATTAACTACGCCAGGGCACGAGAAAATAATCCTATACGATTAAATCTTTGACCAAAAACTAATATTAGGTTCACAGTCACTTTGTGATTGCGATCCCATAGACTCGGTGAACATCAGTATCGTATTCCTACCTCCAGTGAGCTTCAAAAGTGAGTTTTTGGGTTGAGAAACAATTTTGTTTAGATAGGTACCTATTTTATGCTATCGAAATGAAATGTGATTTGTTATTGTTATTTTGTTAACAAACTTTTTACAGAGGTATTCATTTTCTTGACATGGTTTCAAGCTATTAAAGAAAACTTAAAAGAGCATCGGTGTTCACTCACTTTTGAAACTCACCGTATATATTTCTCTTTGTCATTCAAAAATTAAGTAAATAGGTAGGTAGGTAGGGTAAAGTCGGCAAATATGGCACCCGGGGGTTATGGCAATGGAACCCTTTCAATATCTCCCACTAACGACTTCTTTTCCAAATAGAGGCAGCAAAATATCATTAATTCATACTGAAGAATGTTGATAGGTGCTGTAGTCATCGCAATAGCTTATGCAATTTTTTTGTGACAAGGTGAGAAAAAAATAACTAGAGTGAATTTTAGACAAAAAGTTTTTTTGTGGTTTACTAAAATAAGTGTAGATAGGTAAGTTGTTGGCGCCGGCTATACGTTTAAGCATAGTAAGAGAGTTAAATCGATATATAATTGTTTTTGTTTAATTTGTCGAGTGAGTTTGCGTGTTTCATCGTGTTATTTTTAATATCAGTGGCACCTTCAAAAGGGGGAAATGGTACCCAAAAATGTGGGGCTATATGGCGCCGGTGCCATTTCACCCATTCAGTACTTTTAGGTCTGAAAATGACGTTATCTCAGACAAAAAAAAATTATAATATGGAATAGACCGGATGTCAAATCAACAAGCGATCCTCGTTAGTGATTGTAGAAAAGGGATCACGCAATGTAACTGCAGTAACATCTGCAGAGAGGTAAGACCATAACGGTCATCGCATGCTGCAACACAGAAGTATTATTTTCATCACCTGCCAAATGGTTGGACTAAGTGTATAATATGCCATTTTTAGTCAAATGACTCCTGCACATCGTATATTAACGCATCCAACATGTATTACAACAGATATCAAAAGAAAAGGTAGGGCGCCATATATACCCCTTCATATGGCGCCATATTACCCACCATTTTTTTGCTTATATTTTTTTTAAGTTTTTTTTCCTGAGAATTAAAACTCGTTTCCCAACTCGAAATAATATATTTCTTTCCGTTTTGTTGACATATAAAATCTGTTTTTATATGCTTCTACAAATCTGAACACTGATGCATCCAGCATTCCTAATAATCGCCCTAAACATTAGTACCTACAGACAGATTTGAGATCGCTTTCAAATCCATCGATAGTAGGAGCATAAACAATTGGGTCCGAATTCCGCTTTGCACAATCGATATCACACGTTCCTTGAAGCTCGTCAGATATGACTCTAAAATAGTGCTCATCTCCTTGACGCATCAGGTGGCAGAGTATTGCTATACTGACAAAAAAACACTTTACAATATACAAAAAAAAACAGGAAACTAAGAAATAGTCTCCTAACGAGTTAAGATACATTTCCTTGCATCAAAACTGCTGTTTATTAAAAGATCTTTTGTATACAGAATTTAGACATTGAATATATTAAAAAATCTTTGTCTGCTCTTAGTGGTGTTAAGGTATACAAATTGGTTGAAAAGACTGGTCTACCGCCAAAGCAGGCCAGAACGGACCTTACCAGAGTTCGAAAAGTGATCACTGATCTACAGCTGGGAGTGAATTAAGTTATTATTGAAGTAGTTACATAATAGTCAAGTCCAGAGATGATGTACGTCTTTAGGCTCAGAAGCATTTACCACACAGACAGCTAGGTTCAATACCCTAGATGAAGTGGGGGTTAAATGGCCCTTTCGAGTCAATCAATCAACGACATGTGCTTTCAACAACGGTACCATGTGCCACACATCCAAAGAAATTCCTTAGATGACAACGAAGTTGCGTGATCCCACGAAGAGCTGCCGGTAGCCAAGAAAAGCCGTGACGTGGCTTATATGAACGATATTATTTTTTTTACACATAAAGATAAAGGTATATATGTATTATTTGGTTTATTTGGTCGGGTAAAACTTCTGCCCCCAATAGGGCTTCCGAAATGGCTAAGGCATATCTATACTCAGATCAGATGCGGTTAGATCAGCTCTGTCATCTTTTTTCTATTCATTCGGGGATAGCACCTTATGACTTTTAGAGTCAGTGACGGCCAATAGAGAGTCATAGAGGGCTCACTTAAGGACCCTACACTCCCTCCACTTTTGTCATATAAAAATAGTATTAAATTCGGTTTTATCTTTGACGGATTCAACTTCGTCCCATAATCTTAAAGGTTCGAATTTCGTATTCCTACCATTAGGAGGCTATACGGCCTTAACGCAAAAAGAAGTTAAAACCCTTCAGTTTTTATCGTTTTAAATCACCGACTAATTCGCACAAATTTCATCCCCATATAGGTACCCACTATACCCACCCATACTATTCACAATGCGCAATTTCACTTCCCTTCTATGTCTACAGCCCAACTCTCATTGACCTTTACACTGAGTGTAAATGTATGCCTTGTCATCCTTAATTAAATAATTTTTTAATTATTGTTAATATACTTCTAATTGTAGCACCGTACCCTCTACACCCAAGGGACTCTAACTCTATTTCACACAATGATGCCCACCCCTCCTGATGGTCATCCGCAAGAGTTGAATCCTTTCAACCCTTCTTTTTGTGGATCCTTTAGGTCATTTGTTCATATTCACGAGAAGAAAATTGACCGACAAAACGATAACTACCCCAGCATCCCTAACTAACTACATAGTTGCCTTTCCATATCTACTAATTTCTCATTTTAATGGTGTGTGTGTAAAGTTAGCAAAAAAAATCAACAAAACCCCCTTTGTCCAAGGACAAAATCAATAACAACTCTCTTTGTGTGTGTAGGTATAGTTATAGAAAACAGGAGAAATTTGGCCAAGTCCTGCAATTGGTGTATTCCTTCCAGGGGGAGCAGCATGCGCTGTGCTCAGTCCTATAATAGTAAATAAGGGCTCTCTCTACTCTAGCACATATTATACAACTTTTGGCAAAGGGCGACTTGTGGCTGTAGTTGTGTACACCTACCATTACCCCCGTCGGATCCTTTTTTAATGGAAACCATATCAATATGTCCAATTGTGGAAAATAATTACATTGTAACAAATTTCTCTCTTTGGGTAGTTTCTTTTTTTAGTGCTTCGCTTGTTTTATTAAAAGGACGCTGCTGTCGGTTAAAGGATTGTCGAGAACGGGTGTTGGGCTGCCTGCCATTGCGCCACATATGAAATAGACGAGATATAAGTACGTGCCTCCCCTCTCGCTATGGACTTTGTTCGCTTGAGTGCCTCTGACCTCTTGCGAAAGGGATCACATAAATAACGGTCCATATGAATGGGAAAAAGTTCAAAATGGCGTCATCGTCGTTGTTTAGTCCCAGTTGCCATTGTCCTCAGTGTCGTCCTGTCGGTTGGGTATACTTACTTGAGTTGCAACAAAAGTGACGGGCTGCGAGTGGAAATCAATGATTTTGGGTGGCAATTCTACAAAACTCCCTTTGTATCTGTTGGTGTGTGGGTGAGTTTTGAGGGTGGTAGGTAATTAAATACCCATCGTTGGATAAAATTGCCAACCATTAGCACAGCTTCACCGTAACGTGCCAGAGTGGCACTGGTAATCGGCGATAAAATTAAAATGTTATTGATTTTCTGATGGCGAAGGGACGGTCATCAATTCCTTTGGGTCGGTGGTCGGTGCCGCCATCATGGAGGCTTCTACAGTTGGTGTGGATGCTTTTCCACTCTGTTAACTTGTACGGCCATTATGTAGCATCACCGAAAATTGATTTTAATCATTAGCGCCCTACTATCGAACCGTTATACGAGGTGAAGTGTAATTGTGTAATTTTTGCTGCTCTCGGTTGGAACACGCTGTGCGCAGAGACGAAGGCCTTAATTAATTTCTGGAGTGGCGACAAGGTCCTTTTTCAGTTAATTGCTGACTATGGGTGTAAGTGAATTTATTTGAAAGTGGTTCCGAAAAGGAAATCAACATCCTTAGGGCGACAGAGAATTTCTAAGGAAAATTAGTTTTTCCTATTTTTTACGTCAAAAAGGTAGCAAGATGCGGGTTGGCTTATCAGTATATTTATATTGGGCTCTTCGGTGTATTGGAATTTTACAATGTAATAATTGCTTGGGTGATTTTTTGTGATTTAAAGGGTGGGTTGGATTTATATTTTCTCCCGCTCGCAACATGGAGGGGCTTTATTGATTTTTATTCAATAGGCGTTGAAAAGACCCGTAAATGTATGGGAAAAGTATCCAGATTTGTGTTGTAAATCAGTGGGAACCTATGGTGGGTATGTTGATTTTGATTATTGATTAACAAAATCTGATGAGGTATGCTCCTAGGATTCGGGACATAAAATTCTGGAGGTTTACGTTACTTTTCTTTACATTTTAAACAGTCCACTGTGGACAAAGGCCTAAACCAACAAGCTCCTCTAGCTGGCTCAGTATGATCATCGAGCTTTTATTGTCTACAGGCTCCATCTGTCCTAGCCATCTCAACCGTTGTAATTTATTCTAGGGCAATAAAATCACCCAATTTTTCCAATTAACTACATAAGTTACAAGTTGACAAAACCGGACTACGTAACGTAGGTAAACTCGTAGGACAACATGTTTCTCGACAAAAATGTGGCCAATGTTGAGCCTGCGACCCAAAATTAACCCTATTCGAACTTATCTCAAAATCCTACAGGCTGTTCCACGCGGGACTACCTACAATATACATACATGGGCTCGCTATCCACAAGACTTGACAGCAAATCAAACTACGCAAAAAAATATAACCCATAGTCAAAGGATAGACAAGGGTAACTTATCTATACTATTATATTTACTTGCTGAATGAGTTTATAGTGAAGGCCAACCTCAGATGGATAATACTGTTGAACTGTATCAAATCTATAAGTGCCAACCAAACTACAGCAAGCTGCACTTTTATTCATCTCCAAAAATAATATTAAGAAACTAACAACCTTCTTAAATTCCACAGGATGGATCTTGTTTCTCAGATAAGTAATAGGGTGTTCTTTTTAAATGTACAGAACTTTAATACATACATATAATGAAAATAAAACCCATAAAATCATGAAAATGATGCTATTGACAATATAACTTTAAGTGCAATCTGGATTATTTTTTCGAGCAGCTTCTGACAAGTAGGTATCGTAATTCTACTCTCATGGTAATTAGGGAAACCAAAAATGATCAACAATCAGCTGTCAAATTGGTTGTCGTTGGAAAATTGTTTCTAGTTTAAAAACAAACTTTGAAAGCAATCCATTTATAAAGTGTCTTCGATAACTGTCTTATCTATATATATAAAAATAAAATAATAGTTTAAAAAACTAAAAAAATGCTTTTATAAGTAGGTACGCACTAAAAGCAAAAAAATAAAAATTAACCAATCTATTTTTAAGATTTATCCTGGAAGGGGCTTAGTGTAAGCCATGTTTGTGTATAGTTTACACTCAAATAATACAATACATAACTACAAACATGGCTTACACTAAGCCCCTTCCAGGATAAACCTTAAAAATAGACTAAGGAAGGATTTTTTGAAATTCGACCCCAAAAGGGGTAAAAGGGAGGGTCAAAGTTTGTATGGGAAGATTTTTATTTTTCATCCGATTGACTTCAAACTCGGTTTGTTTACTCTCTATAAAAAATAAAGAAAATACATTTCTGCGATTTTGGAAATTCGACTCTTAAAGGGATAAAAAGGGGGTCTAAGTCTGTATGGGGAAATTTTATATTTCTTCCGATTGTCTTTAAACTCGGTTTGTGTACTCTCTATGAGAAATACAAAAAAAACGTCTTCCTCTAATTTTGGAAATTCAACCCCTAAAGGGGTAAAAAGTGGGGGGTGGGTCGAAGTTTGTATGGGAACATTTTTATTTTTCATCCGATTGACTTCAAACTTAGTTTGTGGCCCTTTTCTTAAGTCACGAACCGTTCGTCGTATCAATTTTAAACTTTGTAATGCGTTCCAATCTTTCGCCGTTGAATATGCTTATCGCTTGAATATGCTTATCGTCTAACTCCAGCGTACGTACTCCAAAGATATTCAAGCGGAATTCTGTATGAAAGGGGTCATATTGCTAGAATGTGGTGCATCTTTCTGGTTGTAAGAGTGTAATAAGAGGTGTGGAATATAAAGAAGGGGTAAAAGCTCCCCCTATTCTAAAGATGGTGCTTTATCGCTGTATTTGCCAGCAAAGAAATATGTTTTGTCCCATAGATTGTATAAAGAAAATTAAATATATATATTATTTATTTTGTTAAAAACGTTAACCATTTATTTATTAGTATAAGTAATATTAAATTTAGGTAATAAAATATGTTTTTAGATTTGGTCCATGGTCGTGGGAATTGTTCTCTTCGGATTCTGAATCTATTTTCTGCAAATGATATAAAGAAAATAAAACAACTCATGAGTATCCTAAGCTGATTCATTCATTCATTCATTTTCAATGGTCCGCTTGTCCATTAAGTGGGTCGCGGGTGTAGGTTGCTCAAGTGGACCCTCCATAGCTCTCGATCCTCCGCCATCGACTCTAAATCATCAAGGGCAATCCCCATACGGGTAGAGGAGAGATTATGAATTTGATCTAACCATCTCATCCTGGGTCTACCTAGGGGACGCCTGCCCGATGGTACGGATTCCATAGCACGTCGTGGAATCCTGGTCGGGGACATGCGTTTAACATGACCAAACCACCGAAGCATGGATCGCTCCGTCCGGAGAAGTAGCTGCTCGACATTGAGTTCCTCACGTATTCTGGTATTTCTGATGCGATCTCTACGGGTCACACCAGCAATACTACGGAGAAATCTCATTTCGGCAGCTTGTATTCGCGATCTTATTCTTTCGGTCATTACCCAAACCTCATGACCATAGGTAAGAGTTGGAACAAACACCGAATTAAAGACTGACAACTTAGCTTTGACACCAAGTTCAGTCCTCCTGATAACAGAATGACCAAGCTGTCTCAAAATCGATCCAGCCTGACCAATCCTACAGGAAAACTCGGCATTGCTCCTTCCATCACTCGTGAATAAGACCCCGAGATACTTAAACTTCTCCACCTGTTTCAATGGGACTCCACTAACATGCAGAGTGCATTGAACAGGCGTTCGGGAGACGACCATCACTTCAGATTTATTCACATTTACTTTCATCTCAGCTTCAACACAAACGGCTACAAACCGATCGACTCGATCCTAAGCTGAATGAAATAAAAATATTTTTAAATAATTTAACGAAGTCGGATAAGCCATATATTTATAAAATTAGCCCTAATACCCAAAGCAGGAGAATACACATCTTTGAGTAAATTATATGAAGCAGGAGAACGCACATCTTCGACCTAAATAAAATCCGTACATACGAAGCAGGAACACGCACATCTTCGTATTAAATGAATCCTAACACCCAAAGCAGGAGAGCACACATCTTTGAGTGGACATAATAAAATAAATGAATGATTTCTAGCCTCTTATTTGAGAATTCATAAATGAAAAGATTAACTCATCAATATTACCAATAATCTACCTAGATACAAAGTACAACAGAAAAGAGATACTCAGTGAATTAATAAAACTCACTTATCTGTTCTTTTAATGGTTCTTCTTTTTATTTTGTTCTTTTTTTTCGATTTTATTCACGCACTGGTATATCTTTACGTATAATATTGTTGCACTACAGAAACAGATTGAAGTTCTAGGCTATCGTAGTTTGACTTTTATTTTTTTCATTAAGCCTACACAAACAATTTCTATCGTAACTATACGCAACCAATACCTTATTACTATTCCACAATAATTGTGGAATTAAAAGAAGTAGATAAAACAAAAGAAGTAAAAAAAAATATACTTGCATTTCTGATTGTCTTACAATTGTGACTCAATCTGCTATAGAATCTGTGTTTAGATGCCAACGCTTCACTAACAAAAATATTGATCACCTAATCTCTGAACTGTTTTCTCCAATAGGGCATTTTTCAGAGATACTAACTTCTCCTTAAGTACTTTCTTACGTAGGTTTTCTGCGCGATATATAAATATAAAACAGGGAACTAACTGACTGCGAGGGAATATCTGTGTACCAAATCCTGAGAACTGCGCGAGCGAAGCCTCTGTCAACTAAACTTCGTATGAAAAGAGTATCAAATTACTGGACAAAAAATACTAATTAAAGACTTAGTTAGCAAAACTAATATTATTAATAACAGTATAAATTGCAATCGAAGAGTCATTTTTGTATTGATAACCATCATTTCATGTTGAAACGCCGGCTGGGTTAAATAATATTATCATAAATGCTCTTGCAGTTGTAACAAATCTCCTCTGATGGCATCCAATTATTGATTAATTCTACTTTTCAAGGATTTATAGAAATTCCAAATCAAAATGTCATTGAAAACGATTTTTCATTATACAACGGCATTCATCTTGATCATCTCCTAGCTCTCATTACCCCAATATTGTTTATGTACTTGCACTTCCAATAATGTCACTGCAATCTCACCTCCTTATCTGCATCTCGTACATAGACATACATAGCAGTGTGTCAGCGGCGCACTGTAATATTTCTGAAAACTTTTACGTCATGTCTGTTTTGAATTGTTGATCATGTTGCTTCTGATTGCAATTAAATTAATTGAGTTTTAATTTTTAACTGATTACCAGAGTTGACCCTACATTTCTGACATTCATATAGAAAATTCTCTGAAATTAATTATGAACAAGTATATTTTTTGAAATAATTTGTTTATTTCAACTTAAAAAAACAAAAGCAATTAAATATTTTTTTTTTAACTGATAACATTAAAGCAATAAACATATAAGAAGCTATTAGTATATTTTTTCAAAGACATTGTTGCTGTCAATCGGCACATAGATTAAATATGGACTTGAGTTCATAGAGGGCAATCAAAAAATATGTTTACTTATTACGAATTGGGTGGTGTTACAAAAAAAAATAATTTTGAACTTTCGCTTACATAACAATATTTATTTAGAATAGCTATACTTTGTTGAGTGGCGTATAATCCATAAGTTCCTCAT
Source organism: Cheilosia soror (assembly GCA_949372485.1). NCBI lineage: Eukaryota > Metazoa > Arthropoda > Insecta > Diptera > Syrphidae > Cheilosia > Cheilosia soror. Next base: position 112,243,170 of record OX443562.1, on the reverse strand, counting down.
ATAAAGATATAAAATTTTAATTTTTGTGTGACAAAATTACCGAGTTTTTGGTTTATTTTTTGTTTAATTCATCTATGACTAGGGCTAAAGCAACGCGCTGAGCGACAAGTTGCCAATTACTTAAAAGCCAATTCACAACGACGCTTTGCGGCGTGCGTGCGTTGACAGATAGAGTAGAACCAATGCTTTCATATGGTTCAAGCCAATATGCGGCTTCAGGCTTCGGGTCGCGTTTAGATCGTAAATATCGTAAAGTCCAACGCGGCGCCCAAGTAGAGCAACTCTCTACTTTCAGGTGCGTTAGGCCTTAGGCGGCTTTGACATTTCATTTTCGGTTTGGTTTGTTCGATTTGATAATATTTAATGTGATAGAGCAATGCCGTTCATTGTTGGAGTTGCATGGATTCACTTAGAGTATATACGTAGACGTTTTTAGTAGAATATGAGGTTTTTGCAATACAAATTAATTATTTCACTGTGTGGAAATGACGAATATTATTTTTGTTGTAATGCTACTAGTGATTTCTTTAGATTGTTGAACAAAAAAATATGTGCTCAAATGTTATGTGCACGCTTTTGATATTTTAATTTTGTCTGAAACTACTCTGTGCTTTATACAATTTATAAACGAAATACACATTTTTGTTTAGAATATTTCTAGTTCTTTTTTTAGTCGAGGGAAAATCTAATTTAATAGGTATTAATTTATTACTTGGTGTACCCGCGCGTTTGCTCGTGCCAATGAATTGCAATGTTTAGGTAGATATAGCTACATAGTTTTTATTGTCTATCGGTACAATGCACATAAATATGCGTACCTTTGCCCGACTTTGACCCAAATTCACGGGAATTCTCCGTCCTATATCGAAGATTCCCTGTAAATTTGAACTCAATAGGCGGGAAGGGTTTGATGTCCAGCCATAGGAATAGAAAAAAATATCTGGACAAGACAGCAAAGATCTTCGCGGAAATATAGCAAAAGAAATTCCGTGTACTTAATTAATACACAGTCAATGACCCTAATTAGAGGGTCAAAAAATTCTTTCAATATGCATTGTCATTACTGGCGATGGGTGACCGGATGGGGTAAAATGTCAGCAAGCGACGAGAAGCAGTATCTGCGATCGCATTCGTCCGAATGTCCAGCATACCACCAGATGTATAAATATAACTGAAATAAAATATAAATATGAATTGAAAAATCGAGTGGATCGTTGGTATCCATATTTGAGAATTTATTAATAAGTTTTTTTTTTTTTAAATAGCCAAGGCAAGTTTTTAACAAAATTGCACCTCTGTATTTTAGTGACTGAACTTCTTTCCACAGCGTATAGATAAAATATGATGATGATGATAAATAAACCAAAGGCTTAGCCAGGAAACGATTGCAAAGGGGAGGCTCGATTTTTAATGAACCTAAATGCGTAGCCAAAAAAAAATTAGATTCTTCCCACGGCGGACAATTTTATCCGTCATATGGTAGTGTGTGCTAGGAAATACCACCTACAATAGTCTGCCTGCCTTGCAGATATTTTAAACTTAGGCCTCGCTCAGTTATAGCTATCAGTAAAATGCATCCGTAAAAACAATGTTTCACTTTTTTGGAGCACTTAAACTTAATCGTTGAACTCAATCTTGGTCTTAAAATGTTGCTTTTGAATTATAAAGTCAGTTCATCTAAAAAAAATAAGCAATTGATCTACAACTTTTCTAGAAAACGAATTTATTAATTTTTCAACTTCTCAACCAGTTTCACGAAGTATTCCACTGAATTCCTATGATATGCTATGGTTAAATGTTTCAGTTTTATTCTGTTTCGTGTTTTTACGGATGCATTTTACTGATAGCTATAACTGAGGCCTTAGCAAGAAGTGCATTTTTGCATTTAAGGCTAATTGAAGATGCGTTATTTGTGATGATTTGAGTGATATGCATAATCTTGAATGAATTAGAAAAATGGAAAAGTGACCCCAAACTGTTAATACTGCAATCAGTGACCGATTATTAATTCAAACGGTATAAACAAGTTTTTGTTATGGAAAAATAGCATTTGGTCTTATGTCTCAAAATAATTTGGCTTTATTTTGCTTTGCAGAATGTTACAATATGGTCTTGTGTCGCTTTCCAAAGCGTCTGAAAGCCAAATTTAAAAATTTGGCCTTATGTCACGGCACCAATTTATGCTACCAATAAAATTGTGGACTTATGTCCTATTTTTGAAAAATAAATTATAGACTTATATCCTTATGTCCCTGCGCCGTTTACGCATGCTTTGTAGATTTGGAGAAAGCATACGACGCGAGTCCCTCGAGATAAGCTCTGGAGTGTATTACAGGAGTATGGAATTCAAACGTTAAGCTGTGTTCGGGTAAACGGCGTTAAATCTATACCTTACACAGTGGGCGTTGGACTTCGCCAGGCCAGGGGTATGTCTTGTATCCTCTACTTTTCACTTCTTATATGGGCTGCAAGTTGCAGCGAAGAACGTTTCGAATTGGGGATCTGAGAATAAGTTATTTGCTGTTCGCTGATGATTTGATCATCCTTGGGTACTCTAAGACTGAACTTCAACGTGTACTCGATCGAATTGTAGCAGTTTGTGTTCAAGCTCACATGAAGGTAAAGATCCCATACCCATTGAAACAGGTGGAGAGAGTGATGGAAGGATCAATGCTGAGTTTTCCTGTAGGATTGGTCAGGCTAAGTCAATTTTGTGTCGTGACATAGCTAAGGCCATGCGAAATAAGACCATATTTTGGAATATATGGCACTGACGCTTTTGGAAAGCGACATTATTTGCATTTGCAAAAGCGTCATAAGACCATAGTTTTTTGGGACATAGGGCCATATTTCCATCATGCCCTGGAGGGCCTTATTTTGCTCAGTTCAAGTTAAATTTTTAACGATTTGAATCTCTTAAGTCCACAATAAATAAACAGTGGAATAAGTATGAGGGAGCATGCTGCCCCCCTGCAACTCCCGTGCCTGGGTTCACTGCTAGGTTACGGGATAGGTGAGCGGTTGGGTACATGCTATGTTTCTTTAAATCCACGCAAAACATTGATGAAAAGAAACTTAGCATAAACCCAACCTGAAAATGACTTGAAAGTGACATAGGGCCATAATGGTCATATTTTGAAATATGGACTTATGTCCTCGCTTATGTCGCATGGCCTTATGCCACGGCACCTTTTGAGACAGCTCTGTTTTTATTCTGTTATTAGGAGGACTGAATTTGGTGTAAAAGCTATGCTGTCAGTCTTTAATTCGGTGTTAGTTCCAACTCTTACCTATATGGTCATTCATGAGGTTTGAGTAATGACTGAAAGAATCAGATCAAGGATACAAGCTGCCGAAAGAAAATTTTTTTGTTGTATTGCTGTTGTGACCTGTAGAAATCACATTAGAAATACCAGAAAACATAAGGAACTTAATGTCGAGCAGCTACTTCTCTGGACGGAGCGGTCCATGCTTTGGTCGTTTGGTCACGCTAAACGCATGTCCCCAACCAGGACGACGTGCTATGGAATCCGCACCATCAGGCAGGCATCCTCTATGTTAACCCAGGATTAGATGGTTAGATCAAGTCCACAATCTTTCCTCTATCTACCCATATGGTGATTGCCCTTGATATGATTTATAGCCGATGACGGAGAATCGAGAACTATGGAGGATCCACTTAAGCAACCTACATCCGCGACCCACTTAATGGATAAGCGGGCCATTGAAAATTAATGGATGTATTTTCAGTCAAAGCCCTGTCAAGCTTGCGTATTAGACTTCATGAAACCTTGATCAAAACTGACATATTTGCTTCGCTTTAAAAGTACAAAATAAATAAGTAACGTCTGACGAACATCCGAGAATATGTTTGTCCTGAAAAAGCTTTTCAATTCAGCCGTTCCGACTGAGTATAAAACTGTAGGTCTCTTCCATTCAACACAAAATAATAAAAACTCGCACAAATGAATGGTTGTGAGAAGCTAGGGCTATTTATTTATATGCAGCTACACATCCTTCGAACACGCTAAAAAAAAAGTACATAAACATAACACATATAACACCTGTACTCTTAGCACATAATGTCATTATTTTCATAAGCATCTGATATAAGCTTATCAGAAACTTGTGTCTTGGAATTTAAGAACAATTTTACAAAGATATTATTCCCATTTGAGAAAGACACACCCAACCCACTTGCACCAGAGCAATGATTGTCCACCTCCCCCCTGATGCCCTCTACACCTGTCAGAGGTATAATTTGCGTTTTATTATCAATTTCCACGAAAATTTCCATCCATTAATTTCTAACGTCTTAATGGAAAACCAAGTTTCACCTCGGACTGTACAGTAATTAGATGCTATTTGAAATCGACTCAATTGTGCCAGTGCTGCAACAATAGCTGCTAGGGTCTTAATTGCCCACCCGCACCGTGCGCTGCTGTCGGCCAATAGACACTTGCGGTTGTGGGTGGCGCGAAGATGGTGAGATAAACTTATGCCTCCTTCTCCTATATTCCGTTGTGTGCGTGCTCATTTTCGGGGAAAAATTAATCAACGTATCGAAATGCATCCGAGGACGCGACTGGGTTGCACGATAATTTTACATTTTGTTTATTATTAATTTACCATTTAAAAATTACCCAACTGCTGCACAGGATGGAGAAAGAGTGCTCTTAATTGCCCCTTCTCCTAGGGGCGGACGGGGGAGGGTGCGTGCACACTTATTCGGAGGCAATATTTTAATTAGCGCAATTAAAAACTGAGCGTATCGAGAGTGAGATTGTGGAACGAGGTTAATTTGCCGGATTTTTAATTGCAGCTTGGGAAAGTGATCGTCCTACTTCGCAGCTTTACCTATCTGTGTGAAAATAATGATTTAAACACATCCACATCCGCAAGTGCGCATATAACTACAACAAAGAGCATCCCTATGTCTATATGGCAAAACAGTTTCCCATCTGTGACTGACTCAACTCCTCTGCGACGACGGAGGGGCCCCCTCTTTCACAATCAAATCACGAATCTTAATTGTTCCCATTTTGCAATTCATCTGAATCCGGGCAGAATGAAATTTTTGAATAAATTTGATGCTGAAAGTTTCATTTGTTCGCGCACAGATACAATTCATGTTTCAGTTTGGTTACACGGAATGGCTTTAGCATTTTGTGGCCAACATGGCACCGTGCCACCGGGACACATAGGAATACCGAGCGCATCCATTCAGTGGGAGAACAGCACGCGCGTAGGTCGGACGCAATCAATTCTAAGTAGATGACACCGCTCTGATAAATTTGTCCCAGTAAATTGGCCGAAACATGAAATAATTGCGAATGTAATTAGTTATTGCCTGCTACTTAATTTTCTGTTGCATTGAGTTGGGCATTCGCAGTGCAACCCCCAGGAATATATGGGGTGCATTGTTGGCTGATACAAAATGTGCGATAAACATCTTCAGACATGAAATGCGCTCGAGCAATGGCATTTCCACGAAATGAGAAAATATTTGCGTGCGGATGCTGCTCATGCTATGTGTAGGTACCTATATACAGTGGGATGTCAAGCGATGATGACGAAATGAGACATCTTCACTTGAGAAATGTGCACCGTGCAGTGCAAAAAGTGTGGGACGCCGTGCACTATTTGAGAAATGTTAAATTTGTCCGAGTTGACAATTTGAAAAATCTGGTTTCCTAAGGGAGGCGACAGGGTACATAATTTTTTAAAGTGCCAGCACAGGTTGCTGGGTATAAGTAAGTTCATATCAAGCAGGCACTCTAAAAGAGTGCTATTGTATAGGTTTAGTTTTTCAATTGGTAGCTCTGTTTCTAGTGTCAGTCAATTTTACAGCTGATAGATATACGAGAGAAGAAACCCTTTCGAATTATGAACATTTATTTCGAAAACTTTAACATGGAAAAGAGTTGTGTCTGACATTTACTTTTTGAATATAATTTCGAGTAAATGTTGCTCGCGACTATGCAGTGTGGTCCATTCACACACTGCTTCCAGCGTACCCTACCGGTATTTGCCCAATTACGTGTTATGTTGGCTGCCAATTCCTGGATCGTAGCTATCCTACCAGCGAAGACTTTTGACTTCACATAACCTCAAGGAAAAAAGTTAAACAAGTCTAGGTAGACGGTTGACAGGTCCAAAACACGGAATTAGTTAACTGTCCACCAAAGTTATATCTCAAACTAGCTGTACCCGCCCGGCTTTGCCCGTGCACAGGAATTGTATTGCTTAGGTCTTGGAAAATAATGTTCTGTCGTAAAATGCGAGATATAAGAATAAATTGATTTGCTGGAATTTTCTTTCTGCCTAAACCCTGAAATACAGCAATACGAACTAAACAAAAAAAGAATCATGAAAGTCGGCCCAGCGGTTCTCGAGATACATTATCGACAAACTTCACAGGACCATACTTCATTGCCAATAACTAAGATTATCTGCAAGTTTGAGCTCAATCGATTTGGTGGTTTTCGAGATATACGATTTTGAATGTTTTCTGTATGGGCGGTGCCACGCCCCTTTGTCCAATTTTGACCAAACTTCACAAAAATCATGTATAGACCAATACCAAAGATGTGTGAAAGTTTGGTCAAAATCGGTAAATGCGTTAAGGCGTGAATCGACAACAAACCTTTTAATGCTCAATCTTTATTATATAGGTAGATAAGGCCATGCCGATTTGGAGACGTTGTTGGGTGAGCCTTAACATGATGATTTGTCAAAAAATATACTGAATAAGAATAACACGACACCAACACCATGAGGCCAGTTACGTATGATCTGTCAAACAAGTTTATTGCAAAAAACAAGTCTAAATGATAATGGATACAGATAAATACTATGGAAATCAGCATTTGCCACGTTTTTTCGACTCATGCTGCTACATAAAGTGGTCCACCCCATTTTTGCGGGGTTTTCCGAATATTTGCAAACGTACCAATGTAAGTAATGACAAATTCGGGCCTCTGTTGTTGGATTGTTAGTTTCGCACAATTTTCTTCTCAAGTAGGATGTTAAAAAAGTTAAATGACAGCGCATCAGTTTGTTTAAGTCCTTTCTTGACATCCAAGGTTTTACTGTGATGGTTTCCGACCTTAAGGGAATGTTCTACATCGTCATTCTGCACAACATGACGAGTTTGGCATTGAATCCAAAACTAGACATAGCTCTCTATCTATACCTCGCTTCTATAACGCTTCCGAATACTGTTTTAACCCTTTTTATAGTCGAAAAGGTTCTTTCAACTCTAGCTGTGGTCACTAAAAGCGTTGCCAAAACCGTAAGGAAGATGTTTATAGCTCTAAAGTAAGTCTTGTCGCATATATCAAGCAATTTCAAAACAGCGGTAGAAGGACCACTCGATGATATTTTTTCGCACCAACGAATTTACTCAGCTTTCACAGCTGACAACGAAATTGCATTGTCAAAGTAACATGATAGCTTTTCCTTTTCGTCCACTCGCTCAATTGTAGCAAAACCTGGGAAACGATTTTGAAACGATGGTAGTTGACCATGAATCTGTCCGGAAGATTTTGTATTAACGAATCTATGCAAGGAATCAATAGACACTCTAAAATATATTTCAGTAGAAGAGGTTTCTGGATTGGTTCTTAGAGCTCTTAATTCAACTTTAAATAAGTCCTCGGCAAGTTAGGAGGATGCGGATTGAAAAGCCTCTCTGAAAAAATCGTCGGCATTTTCTCTGGTGTTCTTAAGAAAATTCAGAACTTCTTTTGAGCGGTCGATTGCAGAAATGAAATCTAAGCATTTATTCTGTATCTGTAGGAAAACTGATAAGGGCAGCCTTAAACTGAATAGTGTTTTTTGCATACAATAAGGTTTACTAGCCTCAGGAAATCACTTTTTTGGACCGCTGTGTTGATGCTTTCGAAGACATCGCCAACGTTCTGCTCGTTATTTCTTCAACATTTATTGAGGTGCAATTGAAGATATCTACAAAGGAAATAATACTGTCATGGCTTTCAATGAATCTTGTTTAACAAATGTAGAAGCCTAGTTTTTCGGCTCTCTGGTGCTTGCTCCTTAATGAAATTTTTGAAAGATTTATGTATTTGCATTTGAATTTTTGCGGAAGAAATTGGCTATTTCACTAACTGCAGCATGGCAATTGCGAATTGCAGGAATTGACTTGGCATTAGACAGAGCCAGGTTCAAGCGATGGCTTGCACAGTGTACTTACCTAGCCTTTGGATACTGTATAACATGGATAATGGGCCTCCGCACACGAGACTAATTCTGCCGGCATAAAACCGATTTTGTAGGCGAGGGGACTGAAGTGAGGGGAAACAAACGGAGTAAAATGTTCTGCCGAGTTTGAGCGATTGAATAAGGCATAAAACTAATACATACACAACTTTCAAAATATTTCAATTGTGAAAATAATACTGTTTAGATTTTCGTGCCTGGGTCTAAGTTGCTTGCTTATTTCTATTTGCCGCCAAACATCACGCGAAACTAACCCAAAGGCAATCTCTGGCGGAACATTTTACATATTTGGAGAGGACGGAAGAGACAGCTGCTACTGGAACGCGGACGACCGGGAAAAGCTCAACCTTGGCCGCGGTTCTTGCTGGTCCCCACTCACGCCATGCCCACTTTCAAAATCGTGTTTGTTGCCTTGACACGCTCTCCTTAACTTTTGGTTAAGCTTCCGAACATTGATCCTAGAATAGCAGCTTCCTCGATTACACATCTCATGCTCTTTCTTCTGATGTTCTTCCCTCAACTTTTTACTCGTAGTTTACGAACTGCTCCCGTCCTTCCGCTGCGCTCGGAGATAGTTCTTCAACATTTTTCTCTGTTTGGAATACCTGCAGCCAACACTAATTTTCAAGTTTATTTTGTTTGAATAAAAATTACGAAATTAAGAGAGGATATCACTTGTTACAGCAACCGCAATTTCCCCACTAGACCGCTACGAACATTAAGTATTCACCGCAATCCCATTAAAAGTCGAATCGAAATAAAAATCTCGACCGCCAGTAAAATCTTTTGTTCCGATGCATCGCGATTATTCTCACTTCAGTTCACTTTGTAATCAGCTGTCATCACTTGAATTGTCTTGGTTTTCCTCTTGCGTTGCTTTCTTTTTTTGCAACAAATTTGCTCCGGCTCCAGCTCCAGCTCCAGCTCATCGTAAGTGCTGGCGTCCCAAGGAATTCAATTTTCTCGCCTTTTTATGGCCCCAACGCGCAACCCTGGACCGCACAACAGCAGAGAGAAAAAACCCCAGCGGAATAATTCATGACACCTTAGAGTCAGAGTGCTTCACGTCCACCTATATGGGCAGGGTCGAACGAACATCACATTCATGCAATCGCATACTTCGCGTACAATTGTATAATTTAATGAAAAATTGTTAACAATATTTTCCACTGAAAGTGTGTGCGTCTTTGGAGATTTTTTTTTCAATTCCAGCATTGATGCACTCCTGTGGCTCCCCGCGCGTGTATAGATTGAGACATCAATCTGACAACAGCCTTTGGCTGGGGTCAATCATTTTCTTTGTTCACTCTCGATTGCATTATGTATGTGTGACTGTGTAGTTGGTGTTGTTGCGTTGTTGAAGGAACCAAATGATTCGCATAAATTTTGCGCTCTGCGCGATCCCAATGGTATGGAGGAAAAATTGCTGAATCTATTATTGGGTTGGGATTGGGACATCCCGATCCCGACCCGAGCGTGAGTGTGGAAAAGCGTTGCTGGCTCGCATGGAACTCAATTATGTGCGCGCTGAAGTTTGACGTTGTAATGTGTCAATTTCAATTGTGAATTCTGTTTCATTTTCAGTTAAACCCGTATAACTTGTCTTCGGCTGACAGTTGCTATATGTCAACGCGTTGACATTGGCAGTGAACACAGCCACTTTGTGCCACAAATTCCATTATTTAGCTGAAGAGAGGTGTCTCGATTCTCGCTTCTCTGCTTGTTGGCGGCTAACACAATTTAGCGCAATAACACTTCAAGGTCCTTAAGGATGAAATATCTCCGCACCGTCGAAGAGAATGTAATCAAAAAAGTTTGTTTTGGGATAATCGTTTCGGATGAGGCTGAGGATTAGCCACAGGAGGCGGCACAACAAGTGCGCCACCCCATTTCATTGGCAGTGTCCCGTGGAGCGAAAAATCACATTAGGTCGATGCGCATACAAATGTGTGCCCCATTCTGGGTCGGCTTTTATAGCGACGTCGAACTGACTGACACTTATATGGCCCGGCAGCGGGCGATTGCGACTGAATACACTCGCATTTTGTGAAAACAATCGGCAACGAGATTCAGATAGCAACCCACTCACTACCCCGTCCGATGCGGCAGTGACGGCATCCTGTGGCGCGAAGATGGCTCTATACACAGATGCGGTATATGCACATATCGATGGGACTGGACAAAAGCCGCTGGATGGACGGGGCCGCAATCACCACTCCATTAGGCGGAAATATCGTTTAATTGCTTCCCAAACACACTGCGGGGGGCTGTCCATTCGGATAGATATTCATGCGGCTGGGGATGTCAGCGGCAATCAGCATGATGCTGCAGAACGGAAAGAGAAATTTTAATAAAATGGCCCAAATAACGCCGCGTGGATTTTCGACAATTGAACGGCTTATTGAGGTCTAATTAATATTCTGATAATAATTAAATATTTATGGTATGTGTTCTGGTGTTCATTTCAATAATCGGATTGGTCGTTAAAACTGAGCGGGATTATGGAGATGCTGACAGAATGATATTAACATGCACGCATGGTTCTTCGTGGAGACGGAGGATTGAAAATTAATGGGTACTTAGTACCTACAGTTATTGTATCTCTCAAAACGATGAAGATTGACCAGACCAGACCAGATAATACAAATAGACTCTTTAGAGCTGCTCAAAAATTATGATTCAATAGTTTGTTCTATATAATGATATAATTACTATACAAAGGATATCGTGGGTTCCTTTAAAAGGAGCATATTAAGCAGACTGTCTAGTATAAAAAGAGTATTGTGGTGTTTTAGGGTCAAAAGTGAGGGTTAGCGAGAATTACCTAACCTACCTATTTCCATTCATAATGACACAAGTGATACACGATGTTGACAAATTTGTATCAAAGTGACTTTTCCCCACGCGTTGACGCGTTCTTCATTATTTAACGTTTCAAAAAAAGTTCTGCAATTAGGGAAATAAGAGCCTATGATAGTTGCCAAGAAACAGTCATGGATAGACGAATGCCAATCCACCAAAGGTCTAAACGAAAGGCGGGTTGAGTATGGACTGTGTCAGCTACAGAATCACTACAGATTGTACGATATCTACCTCAAATGAAGACTGACGGTCATATAGCTCTTCACGGAGTACGAAAAACAGAAAATGTCATACACTATAGTCGAATAAAGAATATCTACACCTTTTTGCTTGCGTACACACCAAAGCAATTCTAGAGTCTATTACAAGCCAAGCTGCCTCAGTCAATGTAACCTCAAAATTAGTGCTAGAATACTAACATGAGGTGTTCTTGCTTGATCTGTTCCAACCTACCCTTATTTGGAGTCCAGGGCAAAGCAAAGGAAACGAACGTGCAGATGAGCTGGTAATGCAAGGCTCAGCCCTTCACTATGTTCACTTGCGGAATCAGTTCACTACTTACTCGGTGAAGTCAAGCAAAAAATCGGAGGTCCAAGCTCAGAACGCTGACAACAACCCGCCTTTTAAATAAAAAAGAAATGATATCGCCAGGTTAGCAGCGATCACCACAGGTCACTGGAATATATTGGCCCATTCATGCAGTCAGACTGCAGATGTATACACTGCTGGAGTTTGTATTATGCAAACGAAAAGAAAACTCTCCTTCGTAATGTAGGCGGTTTTCCGACACTAGCGAACATCAGAACCAAGCTCTAGGAAAATGCTTCTTCGACTCGGTTAACAAGCTTAAATAGCCTAGCTAGGTCAAATGAATTATTCAACGCCACATTATGCTACACGGACTTTTTAAAACTGCTCCACATTACTAACTATACCTAAATATGTATAGCCAAAACTTTCTCATTAGAGCCATAACCGACGATTACCTATATATTTACACTTTCTATCGATTTGAAGGTCACATATGTCTTGAAACTGCAACTGTTTAATACGAGTAGAATATTTTTGGTCGTTTTAAACGCAATGTTCTTTGACTGATTATCGATACAACGATACGGATACAGTATGCTGTTGACGAATTTTGAAGATATAGATCTAACATTGAATTCTAGAAGCTGTATAGGTATCGACATCGACCTGGTCAGAAAAGTGCTCAACAATCACATAATATGAGTAGGGTAGGACCTGTAAGGCGAATAAAACACTCCTCTCGCGGTAGGTCTTGTTAAAAAATAATTAGTGTTTCTGCAGCTTCTTATATAGATTATGGCTGAACAGGCACGTAGCCAGGGGGGGGGGGGGGCTTGAGGGGCTGAAGCCCCCCCCGAACAAAAGACAAAAACTAAAATTTTTTAATACTTTTTCCGGGAAAGGCGGACCTATAACGCTTCAACAGCGCTCCGAGATGCTTGCAGATGTCTGCTAGTTCCAAATTTTACTTGTCCTGTAACAAAACGAGTTTTGGAAAGTTTATGCCCTCGCGGTTGTCAAGTGTACTGTATCCTCATGAGCATTAGCAGCCTTTCTTGTGGGGCGCCCAAAAGTTACATTTCGAGGGACAATGTCTTTGAGTTCCTCAGAACATCTACCATGGAAGTACCTCTACCTATAGAACAAGCAGAGGTGAGCGACTTGTCTTCTGTGCACCAGGGGTTGTAGATTCGATGTGAGTGAAGGGTCCCCAATAAGTCGAACTGCTCGTCTCTGTATGCTGTCAAGTAGGTTAAGTGAATGTTTTGGGGCCAAGCTCCATATATGGGAGCAATATTCCGGGCCTGGTCTAACCTGTGCTTTGTACAGTAGGAGAAGTTGCTTGGGGCTAAAGTACCTCTTTGTTCTAAATAGGTAGCTCAACTTAGCAGACGCCGATCGTGCAATATAGGATATTTGATCCTGCCATGTGCTTCCTGAATTGACTGTGACTCCTCAAATGTGCAATGAGTCCTTGGGATGAAAAACACAAATTACATCTTAAGGTTTTTTCTACTGCGCTACCTCTCGCGAACGTCTGACAAACATCCGAGAGTATAACTGTCATGAAAAAGCTTCTCAATTTAGCCGTTCGGACTCGGCATAAAATTGTAGGTCCCTTCCATTCGTCCCAAAAATAGAAACTCACACAAAACGAATGGTTGCGAGAAGCTAGGCCTAGGGTGTCTACACGCCTGTTGCGCCACCTATTTATTTATTTATTTTAGTTAGTGAAATAGCTTATTTCTTCCGCAACCTTTCAAATGCATATTATGTAACTTTCAAAACTGTCATAAAAAAAACGCACCAGAGAGCCGAAAAACTCGACTTCTGCGCCTTTGTGAAACAAAATTCATTAAAAGACATGACAGTATTAATTCCTTTGTAGAGCTCTTCAAATGCATCTCAATAAGTATTGAAAAAAAAACTAGCAGAACGTGGGTGATGTCTTCGAAAGTATCAACACTTTTGGCAATGGTCCAAAAATGCGATTGCCTAGTAAGCCTCATTGTATACGAAAAACTCCCAGTTTAGCGCTGCCCTTATCAGTTTCCCTACAGAACAAATCCTTAGATTTCGTTTCTGCAATCGACCGCACAAAAGAAGTTCTGAATTCTCTTAAGGACATCAGAGAAAATGCCGAAGATTTTTTCAGAGAGGCTTTTCAATCCGCATCCTTACTTGCCGAGGACTTATTTGAAGACCTTCATTGAAACAAACAACGCGTCCCAATCCAGAAACCTCTCCTTCTGAAGCCTATTTTAAAGTGCCGATACTGATTTCTTGCATAGATTCGTTAATAAAAAATGTTACGGACAGATTCATGGTCAACGAAGACGTCCTACCATCGATCGTTTCAAGCTCTCCTCCCAGGTTTTGCTGCAGTTTAGCCTGAACGAAAAGTTGGAAAAGTTAACACTTTACTTTGATAATGCAATTGCGTTATCAGCTGTGAAAGCTGAGTAGGTACATTCTTTGGTGCGAAAAAAAAATCGTCGAGTGACCCTTCTACCGAAGTTTTGAAATTGCTTGATTATGTGACAAGACTTACTTTAGACTTAGCTAGTTTTGAAAGAACCCTTTCAGCTATGAAGCTAGGCCTACGGTGTCTACCGCCTGTAGCGCCACCTATTTATTTTTTATTAGCTATGAAAAAGATTGAAACAATGTCCGGAAGCGTTATGGAGAATGCAAGGTTAAGTTCACTTGCTATGATATCTGTTCATTCGGATATTATTGTGAATCCAGATATCTAAGGTGATTGATCTCATATCAAAAAAAATCAAAACGTTTTCTGCTTTGAAAAAATGTGGCTAATAGAAATCAATTAATTGGAATATACATGGTTTTTTTTTCGTAAAACTTGGAAGCAAGCCCCCCCCGAACCAAAATCCTGGCTACGGCCCTGTGGCTGAATTCCCAACGAAAAAAATTACGGAAATCTGTACACTTCAACACTTAAACCATGAAATGCCATCTAATGGATAACCGCTCTGAAACCGAACTGATGATTTTTACAAATAAAAGGAAGTTGCATATATCTGCCGTCGGTGGCCATGATGCATACCTAGTGGTTAGATTCATTGTTTGTGATCCGAGTACCGATGGTTCGACAGCCGGCGGGGGACAGCAATATTCTGCCACCGACCATAAAAGAGAAACGAATAATGTCAGTGATTCTCCACCACTATACACCAAAAAAAAAGTTTCTGCTTGGTAGTATAATGGACAGAGATAGATAGCACACCTTCTGCTAAAGAAATACCTACCGCTCAGAATTTCTTACTCAAAAATCTTCTAACCCAAAATCTCTGGAACTATTTCTTGATGAGAAACTTTATTGGAAAATAGCGCAATGGTTCGAAAAAGTATAGCAACAGGTACATCGCCTTATATTAAGTTTTATACAAACGCCTCTTAGCAATTATAGCACTATTGAGAAACCTTAGGTTAGGTCCATATCCTAAAATTAAACTCTTAATGTATACTAACACGGTAATAATAAGACACGGAAAATCTAAGATCATAATCATCATCATATGATGTTTTATAAGAGCCTAAGAGAACCTATACACGAGACAAATCTATCCGCATATCGAAATTTGTTCGCCTCACTTCATCAGCCCGCGAGCCTGTGCAACTACAAAAATATCAAAGAGCACGGTAGTGTCCAGCCGAGTTCTAGAGAAAAGGCACACACTCTTTTGATAGGAAACAGCTCAGGCTGTTTTCGACTCCCTTCTAACTTCGGAAGTCCAATTTTTTTATTTTTTTCATTTCGATCTCATTACATTTTGTGACTGACGTTAGCTATACACCTCTTTTTCTTCTATATAGGATCTTTCTACATTTTTTGGTCCTGATAATAACTTTAACAGAAATAATAACTTTAACAGAAATAAAATACCTACCTGCAAGCTTTTGAAAGCTCTGCTGGGTTCCTAGACATGCCAAGCAATTAGGGAGCGAACAATTCAGCAAGAAACCACAGCTGTTTCAAAACAAGCTGATTCTTCTATGAGTACAGCTATCCCGAGTTGCATATTCAAGTTTGAAGAAGAGAAAACACCTAAAAGATAGGCGAATACCAGATGTACGGATGTATCGCTTATGTGTTTCGACAAGAAAGCAATGGTTATCTGTCAAAAGTCTTTAGACAGGAAGATAGAAGATCCCTTCTGTACGAAGTTGTAGGGAATACCATGGGCAAGAGGATACCTCTTTTTATTATAGTTATGCTTATGACAATTATTGGTAAATTGTAACATTGTTCCAACACCTCCTTACCAACGCACTAATAACCTAACCCGGAGGGCTTGAACGGAAATCAGTAATACTTGCGTTGAGATAAAGTTAAAAGAGAAGCTGCTACATATCTGGGTTTCTTCCGGTAGCCATGACTAAAATAAATAAATAGTTTTGGCAACAGGTCCATTATATACCCGGCTTAATTTCTTACATCCAAACTAATCCCAACTATGGATTCATAGATTGTAATCTAAATTACAATATAACTATTAACATATGGCCTGGTAAACGCGAACTAGTACAGGGGCTCCAATCTTTTTCATACTGCGACTCCCTACAGAGGTTGAAATATGTGATGTTGATCTTACTAAAGATTCACTACAGGGTTTTTCATTAAGGACGGGTAAACGTTAAAATATCGTCGTCCCATATTTATGGCAATTTTGCTCGTCGGTAAATATGATTTTTCTTCTTAAATTGAGGTTCTCTTCCAAACGCCCCGAAGCCAAATCAACGAACAAGCGACTTTGTCTATATGTTCATTAACTTTGAGCTCCTAAATTAGTTGGATCTTGTACTGGCGTAACACCAACTCCCGATGCAAAATTGGCCAAGTTGGAATTTGCGAAATGCCGATTTCTTATGCACGTCGAATTGACTGCCTCGAGTACACTCTCATAGACCACGGCAATGTTCCCGACGAATCTGGCTGGCAACTACCCATACCAATTGAAAAACCCTTATTTAGTTTTTAGAATACGAGTGACAGCCACGAAGCAAGTCTGACTGGAAATACGAGAAACACAAACGCGCTTAATATTCGACTATTGGATTTCGCTTCGAACTTGCTCTTAATATTCGTAAAGAGAAACGTAATGCTTTTCCTTTGTTCGGAGTCTTACAGGTTACAGCAGTGAACAAATAAAACTTGCGACGCCCTTAAAATAGCATCAAGGCGCCCCGTGGCGTCGCGACGCACAGTAAGGGAACTCCTGGTATAGTAGACCAAGACAGTATCCAGAAAAGACCAATTTCAACGTTGACATAGAAAATCGCATCAAATCTTTGGAGCACTACAATAAGCGTTAGCTTCATATCCATATTCGATAGATTCTCCTATATGGCAAGCGATCTATAGAGTTGTTAGTTTGGTTCCACTGGTCCATCAGTTTATCTACGACTCCCCACCAAATTCAGAAGTTTGTTAGACTCACGTATTTATTTTAGGCGAAGAGCACATGTTTTAATTTAATTATCGATCAAAATGCATGCGTAAATTAAATTCCCTTCATCCCGCCAACAACATCAGCGGATGGCGTATAAGAAAAACACTATTCATTTAATTTTTTTTCTTCAAAAATGATTTTTTTATAATTATTTTTCTTTCAGATTCCCTCTTGGATTCCATTTTTGTGTTTTTAGGTTTTCTTTTTCTTTTAAATATAGTTTAAAATAATATACAATTACGTTTTACATTACAATAATACAATAATTTCCTTAAAACTATCGTTTACATGTCTATCCATATACTTCTATAATATATAATATATATATTGATGTATGTATGTACATAATGGTTATTTAAACTTTCTGCCCTTAACTGAATTAAGTACAAAAAATGTATTTGTTGTTGTTGATGTATGTTTTTTTTTCTCTCTGCAGTTTTGCGCTTTAAAACAAATAAATATTAAACATAATTATTTTTATCTTTCGATTGAATAAACATTTCTCTATATTTATAAACAAAAAAGAAAACATTTTGCACATTTGACTCAAAACTATGTTCAACTATTATATTTACAATTTTCCCCATCAAAAATATTTGTGTTGATTAATTTTGTTAGTTCATTTTATTTTGTAATACAACCACGCAGTGAATAATACAAATTATATTTATTTTTCTTTTAGTTTTAAGACCAACAGATAGGTTTTTTAAATATTTTTATATTTTATACTTTGAATTTTGTCAGTGAAATTTAATTTTTGTTTTTTTCTTGCTATTTTTTGACTTGTATCTTCAATTTACAGGAGTCAAAGATGAAATAAAGATTTTTAATAATACTACTAGTATATATATTGTTTTCTATTTTTTATTTTAACTGGACATTTGTGTGTTTTTAAGTTTTTTTTTTTTATTTACAAAATGCTCTAGCATCACAGCAATTTGGGGGATGATGATTTGGATTGGGGGCTCATCGATTCCGGACAATCTATCCTAAATGCATCAAATTCGGATGAAAATAGCCCATGTAGAGTTGTGCTCCGGGAGCACCACGTCCGAGGGCGGCCATTTTGATTTTTTCGATTTCAGCTTCTTGGAGGCGTTTCGCTTTGGCACGTCGATTTTGGAACCAGATTTTCACCTGAGTCTCAGTCAGCCTTAGTGATGAGGAGAATTCGGCACGTTCTGCAATGCTTAGGTATTGTTTTTCACGGAATTTCTTCTCCAGCGAGAGCAGTTGTTGCGTTGTGAAAGGTGTTCGTGGCTTACGATTGGGTTTGTGTTTGCGGAGATTGCACTTGATGCGTGGTGGTTCGTTATTTTCTGAAATAAAAGGAAGAAATACTGTATAAGTACTCTGTTGTATTAATCGTTTAAAAGGTAGAACAATTTAATGTGTAAGGTAAAATTTGTTATTATTTGGCGCTTTGATAAATTTCATTTGACGACGGTAATTGCGGTGGGCAATGTTGGATTAACTATTTGTGGATCGTATTCGTATTGTGGGTTCACATTCGCCTTTAGATTAAAAATCTGCAAGAGTTGAAAGATGAGCCAATTGTCGATAAGTTCGATTCCAGAATTCAGGAAAACGATTGCAATAATTAGGGACTTAGGAGAGCAATTTTGTTGGAGTGACTAATATATTTTTCAATTATTACTAGCACTTGGACTAAATTAAGTCCATTGTGCTGAGGATAACGTAGGTACATAGCTGACTTGACTACTGGGCTATAATCCCACAGTAAAGTCCACTGATGAATCTCAGAAGTGTTAGTGAAATGCAGTTGCGTTAGCTCATATTGGACACACACTTGATGTGTCTTTCATGTAGCAAATAATGAATGAAGACCGCATACTCCTTGACGCAACGTATAGAAATGGAAAGAATATACGCCGTCATAACTAATCATTTTTAACCCATGTTGAAGTGGGTGATCTTTGTTTCGCTTTCACAGGAAAATGAACCACCGACGGCACTTGCTTCAAAAGAGAAACAAAGATCATAACATCACCGGAATTAAAAATCAGTTGTGGAGCGTAACAATTGCAACATATTTTTGCAAAGTGCGACGCAAGTCTCCAGAGTTAAAAATGTTTGTGGAACGTATCCGAAAAAATATCTATATTTGAATAACACAGCCGACGGACTTGTTTCTTACTATACTCTTGTCCTAAGATTTGCTTATATGACATATGAATGTTTTGACACACATTTCGATATAATGTGACACTTGACAAGCTCCTCTCCATTTGCGGACTCATCCCACTTAGATTAATAGGTATTTCAAATATTTTCCATAAATCTTTCGCCGCCAAAGTAGAACACAAACACCACTCACTCGCACTCCAATTGAATGCCACAAATCGTGAACGAACTGAAATTAATGTTGACTTTCCGCCTTCTTTTTTCCGAATGGCATTATTTTGAACCAAACAAGAGCGCGGCACTCCATACCCAGCGACAGATTCTCCCTCCAAAAATACATATCCGAATGGAGGAAAAAAATCCAGGAACAAGTAATGAGCGTATATTCGAAATACATTCCACCATTAATAGGGTCTCGTTTAATGATGCGCCCCACCAAATATGTACGCACATGCATAGTGGCAAAATGCTCCGGTGGCATGGGCTATTAACTCGACTAAATGAAGTGAAGAGTGTTAATTGAACGCGAAGTAACATAAATTAATGCACCGACTACCGACTGCGACTATACTACCACAAGATACAGACTGCAAAGTCCAACAGATACAGCATACAGACGATCAGAAAGAGATTTAAATTTTAGACATTTTAGACATACAGCCGCAACATGACATGAAATCAATCAACACCTTTTTCCGTCGTCTTTGCAACGCAATTGGCACATCACAGAAAAATAGCCAATCCTATCTATAGCGCAAAGAAAATCGTGCGCATATCTGTATAAGGTACACGCGAGCGCACAAGAATAAAAGAAAAGTCAAACCACAAAGTGACAAAGAATTAAACAATTTCCAACAATAATTATCTAAGTGGCCAATAAATTCGCTGTCTAAACTATTTGTCAGACATTAAAGAAAAAGACACAGAAAGCGCCGAGATGGCAAAGAAAAAAAAAAACTCTTTTCTTTCCTGCAGATAAATAAGAATGGTACACGTATTCTTCTGTAGTCGGCTGCGACACAAACACATGAAGTACGTATCTATTTCGAGATTAAAATGTAATTTAAGGGATTTCGCAGGTCTTGTTGTTTGGGGGACATTTTTCGCATTGATTCCGGCGAGGATACAAAAGACATCATGTCACACTAGTGGTATTTTAAGTGATTTTTAAATAGGGTCAGACGGGATCATACATTCAGGCATTCTCTATGCTCTTGATGAGTGATTTATCGTATGGATGGAAATTTAATTTCAGACTCGACTTACAGCCAGGCAAAATTTAATTAAACGCATCATTACATGTATTTTTGTGCATATATACGTAAACATTGCACATGAAAAGGAACAATGACATTTTCTTGGTAAAATACTGCATTAAATGGATTATTACCCAGCGATTAATGTGCCATCAAATTGACAAGAGCGAGAGGGATACAACATTCCAAGCATGTTATGTATATTATACCTACATCTGAAATGGGTCTGATGTATATGCATTTAGAAAACAAAAATAATTTGCATACGAAATTCATTCATAAAGCGAAATGAAAATGTTCGACATGGCATTATGACGATGCTGCCATGTGTTCCTGGAATCTGACTTCTCTCCCAGTGCCCCTCGGACGTCGGACCGCCCGCCAATTGCAGTGGAATCATTTCGGTAATTAGTATGACATGTTAAAGTTACGTTTCTCGAGTTGGATGTGTTTTTTATTTATATTTTCAACAATGTTTCAGCTTGTTTACGGATCGATTTCAATGGCATTCAGATACCAATAAAACTGAAAGGGGATATTGTCAACGGAAATTTATGAATCGATGGCATTTAAGGCGCTAAACAGAATTGCATCGTGACGTTCCCAACTATAGATGCAAGATAACGCTGATTCAGATCGATTGATAGTCGGGTGTGGATTTTGTTAAAGTTCTCAGGTTTTTGACTAACTAATCGTATCCACTGTTTGTCATCGATGCGGATGGAAAATAAAATCCCAATGGCACATCTGTAAAGTGTTGATTACTTCGGACTTCTGTTCGAAGGTAGGTATACAAAAGAACACCAAACACCTATCCATTCAAGGAGATACTAATCGGAATTAATTAAGTAAAACGTTTTTATTACCCCCCGATCTTTATCGACAAACACACACACACAGAGGAGAGGAGAACGAAAAATCTGAATAAAATGTACCTTACCCACATGGTAAAGGCCACTCTCCATAATAGCAGCGTCAAATTTATTGAATTTCTTTCAACAAAAACGTCCTTATCTGAGCTTACAAATCGCGCAGGAAATTATATTTCACCCTGAACCAAATTACAATATAAACAGAAGCGCATCCTCGCACCACCATAACACATGTTACCTATACTACATAAGCCTCAGATACATTCCACAATCCTTTTCTGTTCTCTCTCTATCTGGTTGTTTTCTTTATTGTGACTGTGAGGTTGGAAATTTATTAGATTACCGATTATTTTTAATGTTACGTTTAATTTGGATATGACATTTGTCAGAGAGTGCCTTGGGACAACACAGCGAACAGAGAAAACAGATATACGACCCACACACATGCTGACGGCCGGCGAGGGGGAGTATATCTCATTAACTACCGGTTTTTGGTCTCGAATTCACAGATGATACCTACAGCTACAACGTCTTGTGTGCTCTTTGTTTTGTATCTATAGGTTGCTCCAGCAGTGTGTGGATCTTGTCCACGAGAACATTTAAATTGTAATTTATCTCAACATTCTTGTTAACCAATTGGTTGTTGTTTGTGTTTTCTCTTCGCGTATCCCGAACCTACTGTGAAAATATAGAAAGATGCTAATTTGAAATCCATATGTCACTCGATTTTTATTGTGACTCCCATATCTTTTGATATGTCAATTAAGTTTATTCAGTTTATATTCCCGCTCGCTTTGTTGCGTACGAGTGTAATCAAATTGAATTTAGTGGACTCTGTTGGGGTATATCGTTTGTATATTTAATTAGTATCTACATAGAAATCAAATCATATAAATTATGGGAAGTGTGGACTGCCAACCGCACATAAGAGGTGTGGTTCGGTCGCTGAATATGCCAAATTTAATTGGATCCACAAATTGTTTGATTTTTTTATTACACAACAAGGAGCAGAAAGGCAATACATATACACATACACAAGACACCCCAGAAAACGCGCCGATGACAACGACGAAGAACGATTTAACGACAGGAAAAGAAGTGTATGGCTGCTGTTTATGTATGTCGATCGCAGGACGCATTTGATTCGACTGTAATTTGATTTGAACGCCTTGTTTTTGTCCTCATCCCTGCGGATGTCATTCTCTCTCTCACATAACTCAATTAATTAAACGATGTGCAATAAAAAGAAAAATCGGACAACGCAATAAAAACCAAATGACAAGAAGGAGAATAGCAACAGAGAATGAAAACGAAAAAAAAAAAAACAAGTCCCGCTGTGTGATTGTCCCATATGTGACAAATTTGGCTCTAATTAAAATTGCTATAGAAATGAAAGCTTTGTCTGTTTTTTTTTTATTATGAAATCCGCAATGCCATAGTTGTACATCGAAGCGAATAATTGCTAATCGATGGTGATATGTAGGTACATGCCTACACTGATACACAGATACAAATGAACGTGCTTCAAACTAATTGCTGCTACACGGGGCGGACGAACGCGATGCCGACGGGGCGAGGTGCACAAAACGATCTCCACGTACGAGAGTACTCTGCGTTTCGCGATTTTAATTCCCAACAATGATCAAGGGAATTCACAAAATCAATGAAATCAACACGCAGTTGAAGAGAGAGCGCATAAACAAAAAAAAAAAGCAAACGAAAAGGACATGTATCTCGGAAAGCCTGTGGATCTCGGATTACCAAGTCTGTCTTTACATCCAGCGCTAACCATATTTATATGTTACACTGGTCGCTGATCCCCCGTTGGGTAGAGAGCAATAGATATACAAAATGTGTATACCGCGCGCCTATATGTACCGATCAAAAGACAATTATGGTAAAATGCGAAACCTATACCAGCAATTAGTAACAAATGATCAATTAATTTTGCAATAAAAATTACTAAAACACGTACGAGTATATATATTGGACGAGGTGAATAACGAACTAGATAGACAGATGCCTGGTGCAGCAAAAGGAGAACAAAAATTCGCATAACAATCTGAAAATGGGCAAATGTATCTGACTATTGTGAGGTATACTTAACTATAACTGAAGTGTATTGAGAAAACGTGGAATTTTTTTCCTCTGCTTTTGGAATATAAAATCGAAACTCAAATGTCATGTGTGCGGTGGATGCGTTGACAGATGTGCTTGTGGTAGGTGTAAATTTCTCTTTTTCAAATGCTTAGCTAATTAGTTGACAGATGGGAACTGAAACAGATGAAGATTGGCGGAATGTGGTCAGAAGAATGGAAAAGTGGAACAAAGACAAATTTAAATAGCTGTGGAACGTATTCGATATTCGATATCTTTGCCATGCACCTACTCTTCAAATGACTATTGACTTCAATTGTCATTTTGCAGTCGTTTGAATTCGAAATTTGCTGAAATTGGAAGCTTTGACCTAGATTTTTGTAGATGCGTTCCAAATTTTAAATTCATTATTGATGCAAAAAAAAAACTTATAGAAAATAAATTCCTTTGCTGAAATAATTCCAGCGAACACCTTCAGATGGGAATGGGATAAATTAATATTTTAATGAAAATTGATTGATTTTTTTCAATACGATCCACAAGTATAATCTTTGCAGTTTCATTCGGGTAAAATTTCATTTTTCAGCAAATTCTAAATCGCTGGTGTGTCCTCCACGAATTTGTATAGTGCATCCCAAGAAAAAGCATTGAAATGAAAGTAGTTGTTGCAAATTTACAAATATTTACCAAACATTTGTTCTTTTTAAGATTGATAGATACCTATAACGAATTTCTTGAAAAGCGAAGAGTAGCAACGTATCTCTCTCGAATTTGGGGAACACCCTCAGCCATTGCTGTTGATAAGAGAACTACCTATGCCATTTGTAAATCATATAGAAAACTTCGATAGTACGAATATTGATGGTTCTTCGGGCGATTTCTTACCATACTCAATGATAACAACTATGCCGGAACACCATAAAAATTCCACTACAGATTTTCAATTCCTCAATCGCACAACCGACACTTCATTGCAAAAATAATCAACTAGACAAGTTATCTCCCCCATAAACAAACTCATAAAATTAACAGCTATTACCCGTCTGATAATAATTACTTCCTCTTTTTCTTTGTGCCGTCATCATTTCCAACTAAGCCGCGCACAGTACCTATACTATCTCTCGCGCTGCACTGATAAATTGAGCAACTCGCTAGTCTCTGGTCAAGCCATCGACTTAGTTTTCAAAGCAACAACACACTATCATGTGAATTGGTTACACTTTCGGTTTTTGTATATCTTTTACCCCACGCCCGGCACATATACACACAACAAATTCAATTTATTCTCTGCACATGAACATTATTCATTTTTATCTTGGCCATTTAATCACCGTTTCTAATGTGTGTTCTAAAAACAAAAAGTAAAAAAAAAAACTGCCCCCAAGAGGCACACTCTTCAGTAACACTAAACGCATTGTAGCAAAGTGCTAATAAAAAGATAAAACTCATACAAATTGCTCTGCAGAGGGGTCTGCGTCTCGACGGGCAGACAAAAAAAATGCAACAATTTCATGTAATCAGCGCGCAAACTTGTCTCGCAATGGCCGAGGACCGAGGAGAGACTACCATAATATACGCGGGCAAATTGGAAAATTATAAAATTGTTATTTTATTTAGATTGCCCATGAGTGCCTCTGTGGACTGTGTGTGTTTGTGGCTTAAATATACCTAATCGGAGATAATTTTTCATCTTGGAAAGTTTATTACTAAGCGCCGCACTTGAATTATGCCACTCGTCGTTATTCACAATCAAAAGATAATCGCAACTAATGATTGTGTTCTGACACTTTTTTTTTTCTGCTGCCGCTCAATTCTAATGCTAATTCGCTGAGGAGTAATTTGTTTCCCAGCACACTCTGCGAGTTTATATATGACTGTACCTATAGAAAAATTAATTACGGATTGTTTGTTGCGAAATATTTAGGTGTGTCTGGGCCAGTTCAAGTTGCATGCACACTTTAGAGCCTTATAATATGCATTTTGCACGCCATTTCAAACCAAGCAACTAATGGGATCGTTCCATATCGTTTTGTGGAACGCACGAGTATCGTTCACGTTTAGGTTCGTTTCGCGGCTGCTTATCTGTAGATGTTTTGTTTTAGATACATTCGCACCTTCCACATTTGTGTATTTTTTGCCTACCCATACTCTTTTCACATTTGTTTGTTTATTTGTTCAAGCGAATGATTAATGTTCAGCCAGTGGTAATTTATTTGCATTAAATTACCATATCATTTTTAGTTTGTACATATGTGTGCACGCGGTGGCCTTTTTTTGCTAATTTCTCTAAATGTCCAATTCATTTAGTAAAACGAGATCTATTGATCAAATTTTAACGAATAGATGCAAATTCTTTCTATGTTTAGATACGTGACGTTCAAAAAACATGTATCCGTTGCCTTTTCTAAATCTGTCGGTGGGTGATATATACGCCGACTTCAGTAGGTTATGACATCTGTGTGTTTAATTGGCAGGTTTTTCTGTCTCTTTTCTCTGACTATATAGCAGATACTAATTAATTTTCCATGTTTTGCCATAGTTGTCAGCGGTTTCGCTTTAAACAATTGTCATTGTTGAGTGGAGGCATTAGCATGTGGATCGTAAATTATTTTGCATCAGAAAGGCATGTTAACAGTCGCATTGATATCTGTCAATGTGAGGTAATTGATTGTTGTTAACGTTTTACATATTGTTTATACGGTGATTTAATGGTTGCTTATCGGTTTGTTGAATAAGAAAACAATTCAATTAACGTTGTTTGGTGATTTACGACCCACGGAGGAGCGCCATGGTTTTCCCATATACAATATTGTTTGAAAAGTGTACACATTGACCTTTCTCTACGACTTGTTAAGAGACTGAGTTGACGATTATCATGCAGGTTTCTTGGAATATTTTTAGGGACAGTTTTTTTAATGTTGTATTTACTTTACCAGACTTTCTGAACATTTTTCTTTGAAAATTTTGCTCATTTTTGATTTATTCATTTCATCAGTTGTTTGACTCTAAGTTATGCTTTTGTTTCGAGAAAAGCATACTTCTTTTGATGGGCTCCACTTTGCTACCTATAACTATTGACATAGAAACTTTCCAACCTCGCTTGAAAATAATGCAGAATTTCTTTATGTCACAATGCGAATTTCGCAACTTTTTTCTTCATTTTCGTCCACTTTTAATTTTTTAAAGTTCTTCAATTGCCTAAGTTCAACACATTTTTAATTGGCTTTAGTGTTAGCTTGGAAAATATATTTATGTCACACTATAGTAGGTACTTGGCTTGCATATACCTATGTATCTTAAAAGCAGAAAGATGCATAAATTTCAGAACAACGTTTATCACAGCATAGTTCTTTAAAAGCTATTTGGCAGAATTACCTTTTACTGGGTGTAATCAAAAATTATCTAGATCTGGGGCGATACTTTCTTTAGTGAAATACATCAAATGAGGTCATATAAAATCAATCTTTATAAACAAGCTGTGATAACTAATAATTTAAGTGATTGGCAACTATATCGCGAATTTAGAAATCGTTATAAAAGATTAATTAATAATACAAAATCTGCATTCATTGCAAGGAAAATCGACAACGCTACGAACCAAAAAGATATGTGGAGACAACTAAAAAAACACGTCCTAAAAACAAAAAAGGATTTAATTTCAGAAGTGCAATTTGTAAACTGTGATATAGAGACCGATAGTGCAATAATCTGTGATAAACTTAATACATTTTTTGTTGAAAGCGTTAATGACCTATGCCAATCTGTGATACTAGCCGAGTATGTAAGTGTAGTAGAAGAGTGCAATATAGATTTTAAGTTCCGTGTTATTGATATTGAAGACATTCTAAGTGCAATAAACTCGCTAAACCAAAGGAGTGATTTTAATTTCATGAATGCTAAAATGTTTATTGATTCTATTAATATTGTTGGTCCTGTCCTTATACGTATAATAAATAGTTCCTTATGTGCAGGAGTTTTTCCAGAATCCTGGAAAGAATCAATCATTCTTCCAAAAAGAAAAGTCCCTGGTTCAATTAAGTGTAGTGACTATCGTCCCATAAATATGGTGCCTTTGTATGAAAAAATTATTGAAAAAATTGTTATGTCGCAACTACAAGAACATATAAATAATTGTAGCATCTTAAGTTCAAATCAATCAGGATTCAGAACAAATCACTCATGTGAAACATGTATTAATCATGTAATAAGCGAATGGAAAAGTGCAATAGACAAACAAAATTGTGTAGTTGCTGTATTTTTGGACTTGAAACGTGCCTTCGAAACAGTGAATCATAAAATATTGTTGTGTAAACTTGAAAAGTATGGAATCAGAAATACGGAACTAAGTTGGTTTAAGTCGTTCATTAGTGAAAGAAGTCAGAGAACTATTGCTAACAACTGTGTGTCTTCCCCATTGACTGTGAACTATGGAGTACCTCAAGGTACAATACTTGGTGTTCTGCTGTTTATTTTATATATCAATGACATGGAGAAAGTGATAAAACATTGCAAATTAGTACTTTTTGCCGACGATGGCCTGCTTTACATAACGGGAAAAGATTTGCAACAATGTGTAAACGAAATAAATAGTGATTTAATGTTAATAAATACGTGGCTCAATATGAACAAACTTATCATAAATACCGATAAAACTAAATGTATGCTGCTCAACAGTCCTTGCCCCGATCCAGTAGTATTAACTGTACGAGCTAGAGCGAATTTTCTTCACGCTGGACTGCAATCATTCAACAATTTACCTTGCAACATAAGAACAATAGATAATCTACCTAATTTTAAAACTGCTCTTTTTGTATATGTTAAAAATAATGTAATTTGATCTTTCAAAGCAAATTATCTTAAGTAAAGAATTTTAATAGATGTTAATTTGTAATAATGCCAAGAAATGGCTATTAAGCCAAATAAAGCTAACTAAACTAAACTAAACTAAACTAAACTTTCCTCAAAACTTTTGTTCGAAAAACGTGGCTTCTTATGGCCGTCAATTTGTTGATGTCTCAGCTAAAAATTTCTAGAACTTCGTTGCATTCTAATGAAGATCTGAGCGAGCTTTTTCTCAAAATTTGTGTTCGGAAAATATACTTAGGTATTCTGGGCGCCAGTTAGTTGAACTCTTTTTAACGGGTTTGTTGTACGAAATTTTTGATAGTATTATTCATTTTTGGATATTTTCTCTCCAAAATATCACCATCATTTTTTATAGTCACTTAAATGCGTTCCACACTTGCAAATGTTTGTTACTCCGAACTGAATTGTCTGTTTTTCACAAACTAATACAAATACCTTTGTTTACAAGTTCAACAATTTGGCAATGTTCTCTATATCAATTATGCGAATTGAGTTTTTTTTAATTCTTTAATTTCGTAAATAAATGGTTCACCCTGATTAGGTATTCTAGCGGAGCTACTTAATTCCAGAGAATGCACGCTTTCCATGGGTTAAAATTTAATAGACTCCACTTCGAGACGTTCCACTCTTAAAAGCGAATTGAAACCCACAAAATGGATTCCCCTTCAACGACATTCTTCTCTTCATCAATTTCAAATTATCACAAAATGCAATATAATGTTCCATTAATCCAGTCAATTCATCCGAGATACATCATTAATCATGTCAAAAGCGTTTGACTTCCCCTCGTTAACTATACCCAACAATTGGTTGTCTCTTTCTTTTTATTATAGCTCTTTGAGATACGAGTATCTGTCTATAAGGTTGCCACCTTTACGATTATCCATCCCTAGTGTAAAATACCACAAAAAACAGATAATTACCATCATTCAACCGAAGGAGACATTTTTTTTATTTACCCATATACAAAAGGCAGAGGACTAACAACTGCTTGCAACCCCTGATCATGATGATGATTGTCAAACGACCCTCCGCCGAGCATCAGTAGCACGCATTTAATTAGGTATAGATACCTATATCTATTGGATGTCGCAAAACATTTAAAACGATTATTATCGCAAATAGGTATTGTTATTTCAAGATGGAATCCACAATAGGAATGAGATATGAGATTTTTTTTATTGTTGTCCTTTCAACTTAATTAAGCGAAATAGAGGTGCATCGAGAGCGGCTTGAGGACACACAATCTAAAAGAGGCACTCATAATCTCCGACATCGATCTGGACGTGTGGTCTGAACCTTTCGAAGATCGGGTCTGCCTTCTAACACCTGATGAAATGCGGACGACCTTCCGTTGATTCGACTTGGCGCACCTGTTTCATGCTACCGATACGCGACTTTTATTGGCGCAGATACGATACACTTTCAAATAAATGGTAGATAGGTATCTACCCGTTCAATTATTCCGTGCATTTTATCTTGCCGCCTGATTAATGTACCTTTGCGAATTTCGCTTTGAATCAACGAATTCTTAAAATATTTTCAGAACCACGAAGAAGAAGAACAAAAAAATCGGAAATCAATTTAATTTGTCAACACGAGAACTGTGGAAACCGATTTAAATTTAAATACATGCCGCATGTGAATTCTTAGCCGTTCCCATGGATTCCAATACACTGCTCGCTATACTAACAACATATCAATCGGTTAAAGCCCCATAACCAGACACACAGCTACATGTATGTTAGTCGCTTTTATTGGGTATATAAAAACGTCAATTTTATTATAGTAACTGGTGTTAATGGTGTAGCTGGCTGCTGTGCCTGTGTCTCCCACTAAACGAAAATGTTAAAGGTGATGAAATTTGAGAATCTATGCATCGCCTCTCGCCGCGCTCCCCCTCGTCGATAGAACAAAGGAAAGAAACATGAAACAAATTGTTTATCTAACATTCCTCTCAATAGGTCGCCTAATTAGTTGAATTTAAATCTGATGGGGACAAGAACGGTTTGGTTTGGTGGGTGTTACGTACAATCGAATTAATCAAATGCAAATAAGGATTTCTATTCTAGTAGTTGAACAGACTTTTGGTTTCCTGTTTGGTGGTGTAGTGGGTATATGGTGGTTTTTGTGCCAAAAAATACTTTAACACTTGAATGACAAATTTCCAACCGAGCCTAACGAATTCCGTTCGCGTCTAAGGTTGTCAGTCAAATTCCTTAAAATAGTCAAGAAGTGCTTGCCTAGCCTAGTCCCTTTGTGTTTGAGACGACATTCTCCTCTATGAAGAACAAATCCCTATATACCTATAACCTACCACCCAGTCGTTCATAGTCAATCCTTTTGTGCGCTTGAATGGAGGAAGGAGAGGATTATGGGGGCGCTTAGGCAGAACGGAGTGACTCTTTAAATGCCAAAGACCGTGACAAAGTGTTTGCTGTTGCAAAAACTAGTGCGAAATGGCTGCTGATATTTTATGCTAACAATGGAGGGAAGAAAAACGACGGATAAAGACTGTGGTTCGTGTAAGTAAGTAAATTGCTAAGAATGTTTGTATACTAATGAGGGGGGAAGTTACACCGGCAGACACTGACAACTGCTGTGAAAAATGTGCACAAAATTATGCAATAGTTTGCGAGAAAATGCATGTGGATCATAGAAAAAATATATTTTTTTGGGAAAACCCTACTGTAACGGTGATTGGTAATAGTTATAGTTAGAGTCAGTCACGGGATATAAGATGGCAATCTCCAGCTATCGAATAAACTACATCCGAAATTAAACCATTCACGATTAACACCAAAAGATACATGTGGAACGTATTGGTCGGAAGTGGAATATTCACTTTTTTTTACCGACAAAATTCAACGGAAACACCGAAACCAAATTGAAAATTATTTAAGGCTCCCCATTGACCATGCAACAAGCCATGGTGTAGACTGCTTTCCGCTGTAAATGCATCTTAATTGAATTCTGTTGGTAAATACAACCCCAGCGACGGTGTTTTCAATTATGGCCGTCGCACTTTACACCACCACACAGTTGAACACAAATAAATTGGTAGCGTCGGGGATTTTGAATTATTTTTGATCGTCATGGTGGCTTGTATGAGACTTGACAACGAATGTAGGCAAACGCGTTGATTGTTTTTAATAAATTGGATCCATTAGGGCGGTCGATGACAATTACGCTCTTCTTGGGTGCCCGTCAATTGAATGTGGGCGGTGAATTTATCAAAGTAAGACAAATAATGCTATACGCTAGTAAAAATATTTCGTTTTGTGATGCTTACCTCCACCAGGTCCGAAGCTTTGTCCGGGAAATAATCCAGGCGGTCCGAATGGGGGCATTTGTCGTGCACCCGGCCATGGAACTCCTCCGCTCCAGGCGACAGCCGCCGCCGCTAGTGCACTGAAGGGTGTCGGTCGAATTGGCACTTGTGCCGCCGCTAATGCTGCTGCTGATTGTGATAGGAAGTGCGGGGACGATTGCATCGAATTGGGCATTTCGGGTGACTTGCTGCTGTCCAAACCAGGCGTCGATCTACTGTCGTTATTCATATCTTCAATGTCAACAATAGAGTCCTCCTCCTCCTGATTGGAGTCATAGTCCACCTCGGATTCGGTGGAGCTGTGCGGCGTATGACGTTCGTTTTTCGTCATTGTCGTCAGACTACTGTGATTGCTCTCCTGATGATGGTGCAGCGATGAGACGGGCGACGATGAGGAGTTGTTGTGATGATGGTTGTTGGGCAGGTGATTTGATGAGTTATTATTGCTATTTTGGAGGTGATGCTGATGAACGGCGGCAATGTGCTGCAGGTGGGAGTGCGGATGCAAATGCATTGGATGATGTGCCGCTGGAGGTGATGTGGACGCCGTTGAAGCCACCGACTGTGGCGAGGTCGTCGTAGCTGTGGTCACTACGGCGGTTGTGGAGGAAAGGTTGGTTGGCAGCATCATGTCAATGGGTTCCGTGGGACTCCGCGGCCTTGTATCGGCCAGCAGAGATGCCACGCTGAAGTTGCTCAATCTTGAGCTCGACTTGTGCATTTGTTGATGCGATGTTGGAGGAACCGTCGGGCTCGTCATCGTTGTTCGTACACCAGTCACAGTCATTCCTGATAGTTTTATCATATAGGGGTGAATTTTTCAGACGAAACGAACCACACACACACTCACTTTGAGAGGCAGATACTTTATTTTGTGTACGTATCTAGGTATTCTAATTCCCGAAATCGAAATCACTGTTTGAAGTTTCTATCTTAATACGAATTCATTTGGGAAAGAGTGTATTTAAGAACTGGCACTTTTATTTCACTAAAGGATTATCCTTGTATCCTTGATGTACTTTTTTATCATCACTGGCATATCTTTCTAACTATCGCTTGTAAGTTGATGCGTATCTCACAGATAACATTATCGGCGAACAGAAAATCGTTTTGTGTTCTTTGCGGAACATAAACACGGCAATATGTGCGACAGTATAAAACAACAACAAAAAGGTGCAAATCAGATTTATATTTATTTATCTAATTTTTATTTTTTTTTTCTTATTTTTTCTGTGTCCACAAAGACGCAAAATTTGTACGAAGAACACGTCCAAATGAGATCACGACTGGGCTACAACTGAAGTACATGAGTTAAGATCGGTGTTCATTCACTCACGACGGTACGTTGTGCACACACACTCTCGCACACCGTCACGCAAAGTGGTGGAACCTGTTTTTCCACTATGAAAATTGAAAAATCCACACCCTTTCTAATTGGCTGCTACCCCTAACAATGAATAAGGACCAATAAAAAGTGGTTCCACTTTTTTGCCTCTTTTATCTTGCTCTAACGATTCTCATCTTTTCGTTCTCGGTCGAAGTGTTGTGCGGGTACGCCTCTTGGTAGTTCGTACTTTGAGGGGTATTTGAGTGCGGCGTTGGTGAGAATCGTTGGTGAAGTTGGCCTCAGTATATAGAATTGACTATCTCGCTTCGGCTAATGGGAATTTCAGCAATGGGCACGAGGAGGTTTTTCGATATGGCAGACTTTAGATACTTTTTTGTTTTCTGTGTCGTTAGTTCTTCTTATTTGCCTGTCATTTTGTGCGCATATCTCTCTATCCCACTTTAATGGATTGCTGGTGTGCGAGGTGGTGTAACCAGTCACACAGTTTGTTGTTTTGTGTTCATTTTTCGAAAATATGAAGATAATTGGCAATCGAATAATAAGCAATGGGGACGTCCTGTCTAGGCTGTCTTCTTTCTCTCTTCAGATAGGTTTTGTTTCCCTCTTATTATTTTTTGTTTGTTGCTGTTTTGTGTATAGTTTTTCTCTCTCCTCAATTGGGTTTTGATTTGAGAGTGTCGTACATTTTATTGTGCTGTGCTGCTGCTGCTGCTGCTGATCGCTGATGTTGCTTTTGCTTGTTGGTGGTGCGGTTCTTAATTGTTTACCCCTTTTTAATTTGGGTTTGTTGTCTACCTACTTTGCTGCAAAAGTATCTAATAGATAGAGAGACAGAGTGTGCATGTGCATGGCGGTTTAGTACTTATTATGTTGTTGTTTGTGGGGATTTTATAAAGCTATAGGTATTGGAATATTATTGCAGTGATGATTTTGTGAAAATTTCGTCATGCAGAGAGCAGCGGCCGAAGAAGGCGAAAATTAATTCATTATTGTTGAAATGGAGATTCAAATCTGAGAGGAAATTATGTATTTCATATTTTCTGTTAATTTCTTTGTGAACTTAAGTACTTACATAGGTAGAGATGGGTAGTGGCAAACAATACGTAGATAGGTATGGTACCTATGACTAAATTTGGCGGTAGAGAAGTGGGGTTTTGTGTGAATAAATGGAGAGTTTTCGTGAAGGGTTCCCTTGACTGGGGAAAATTTGCGATTTGCTAAGGTAGGCGTGTGGGTAGGTAGAGGTACCCTATACGTGATGACAATTTGTTTGTGGGGATTAAATACCATTGTGTTCTAATTGCAAAGATGGTTCTTGGGATAATTTTTAATTAAATCTATAAGTAGGTAGCTATCTATTCAAGTCTGACTGCATTGTACCAACTCAACTTCGACTTGACCTATAATAAATTAGTTGTTTTATAACATTGAGCTTCATAAATAATAAAGGTATGTATGTAGGTACTTAGATATCTAGCTCTTCTCAAATTTCTCGTGTGAAATAATATGTTTGTAGGTATGTACTTACCTAACCTATAGGTCTACAAAATTTGTAGAACGCCTTAGAATTTCATAAAGGCAATACCAAATATGTACAGTAAAAATCGGTTATAACAATACCTGATATAGTGATGAACCGGATATAACGATATATTTTCAAAGTCCCGGCAAAACTCGGTTTAAAAATTCAAAGTAAGTATAGGTAGGTAGGCACATAATTTGCAATCGGTTACAACAATGCCGGATATAACGATAAAATCGGTTATAGCGATGAAAATTTACCAGATTTAAGTATATACATATATAAAAACTGCTTATAACGATAAGTGAAATTTTATTTTACGTGCCCTTATATTTACAAGTTTCGATTCTGCTTAATAATTATTCTCGGATAATTTTCTGAAACTATCATGATGAAAAGCGAATTCAGATGTCAAAAAATTACCCTGTTCGGGACTCAAGATAATAAATTATCCTACCTATATCTAGGAAAAAATTTTGCTTGAATGTTAAAGACAAAATAAAACACAGAATTTCAATTACAATTAGTAATTGCCTCAAATATTTTTTTCTGTTTTAAGATTGAAGTTTGGTGAACTCTTTTCAACAGTGTTAGAAAATTAGCCGAGGATAATTATCAAGAAGAAAATCCCATGCAGTCACCGGCCTGTGGATGTTCTTACAGGTCTACAGCATTCCATATTTGATATCTAAAGAGTTGGAGTTCAGTAAGTGTTTATTTCTGTTTGCAACAAATAGTAGGTATGCGGATATAGTTCTCAAAATAGTGTAGGTATAGGCCGGAAGAAGTATATAAATCCAAATATTGGACAAATATTATTCAACCAAACGTACAAAACATTCACAAATTAGTGATTTCTGTCCTTGACTATTTTTGGTTTTTGATTTTTTTAATGTACCGGATATAACGATGAACCGGTTATAACGATGCAATTCTAAGATCCCTTCAACATCGTTATAAATGATTTCTACTGTACATACCTAGACATTTTCAAATGCCATTTCTTTTGACTCTACGAACAAAAAACAATTGAGTGTGGAACCTATTTTATTTGTTTGGAAAAAGTGTACCATATAAGGTAGGTAACATTATGCCTACCTTACCTTACCTAGATTTTTATTCCGCATAGACTTGGATATACACTTAAGCCGGGGCTTTGTTAGATAATCTAGGCAGAAAGGTGAACTTAGTTCACTATTTTCGTATTGGCATATGTAAGTACCTACCTATAAGTACCTATAACTACTCTATTCCAATAACCAGCTAGATGTAAGTAGGTTAGGTAAAATGCCGACGGAGTTTAATCTCTGCTCTTATTAAATTTTGAATGCATGCAGTAGCAGATATCGATAAACAAGGATTTTCCTACTATACCTACCTAGGTATAGCTATGTTGTTTATTAAATTCAAGACTTGAGGTGTCAACCGGATGAAGTCGGTTTTGAATCACATTACTTACATAATACAGCTAAAACTGACACGGCATAGGTAGATACTGCGTTGTTAGAATGATTTCATGTGACCATGGTGTGTTTGATTGGAGCACAGAACTTAGGTTCGGGAAATGTTGGAAATAATGTCAACCCGCCAAAATCTGCGCGACCATCCCACATTTGGTCGCGCAGATGTTAAAAAATATCCCGACCAGTAAAATATGATTGATTAGTAACGTCGTATAACGTGAAGCCATGTAGGGGTGATATAACTTGCTAAATTGATGTTGTTGCTTGCTTAGACGAGGAGACCGCACCCGCCAGTTGTGCAGCAAGACTACGAATGTAATATAAGAGCAAGCTCTTTTTGCATCACTAGACAGAAGTGTGTGGAAGAATACTTAGTTAAAAACAAAAATCGTTTAGCGAAACAGGGAATAAGTCAATCCTGTTGAGGTCATCGTAATTTTCGATAACTTTTCCTCACATTTCGGGTGGTATCCCGGATCTAATTTAACGACGAAAATTGGTTTGCAATTGCTCAAGAGTTTGAGGAGGGATTCGATTCACATGATCGCGGGCGGCCAGTTGGCATCACCAAATTGTGAAATTACACGGCCTTTTGCTAAAATGAAGCCACAATTGCTGAAAAATATAGGTAGGGTGGTAGGTACCTTTATTTAATTTGAAAAATAAAATGTAGGGAAGTACTTACAATGTACAAACATAGGTATGCATACCTACTTACATACCTATATCTACAAATGTTAATGTGAAGTAATAATGAGTTCATTACATTTATACCTACCTACTAAAGGTATTCGTACGTGTGAGCAGAGTGTGTTCAAGTTAGCAAATTATTTTAATGTTTTAATTCATCAAATTTCAACAAAATCGATATAAGTATATCTACAAACCGAATTCGGGAATCAACGAGACAATACACCAGCCAAGTCAACTGATACAGGAAGGGGCGTCAAGTATATTTTTCAGTAGCCCGGGCGAGATCGCGGGATAAAAAGACAATCGAACAATTCGTGTCTCTATCATATCTTCGATCGTTTTCATTTTACGTAATCTGACTCCAGGATCAGTTTTTATATGTACCTACATAGAATATAGGTAGATGGGTATACCTTTATCGAAATCATTTAGTGCTTTGGAAGCAGTGTTGTCACTTCTACCACAATGTGGTAGATCTACCACAATTTCTTAATATTTTTTCAATCTATCCAATGCACCCAAAAATTCTACCACGTTTTGTTATTCCAGTGTTAAATATTTTATAGTTTATGCTTTCATATCGATAAGATAATGAAAGCGAGGCTCACTTTTGATGGATATTTTTATCATTCGTGTCGTCATTAACATCTTCAGTCTACAGTTTCATAGGTATCCCAGCAAATCAGGCAATTTCCATTTCGGTCGCTAAGAAGATTTTTTTCCTTAGTGAGTTCGATTAAGAATTTCGAGAGATCAGGGGCGTAGCGAGGGGGGGGTGTGGGGGGGTGCGACACCCCCCCACCGTTTTTAAGAGTCGGCAAATCAAGGAAGTAAAATTTTAACTTGAGCAGCTAAAAAAAAAAAAATTATAAAAATTCCAAAAAAAATTAAAAAAATTTTAAAATTTGAGTCGGAACAAAATGTTAAAAAATAAGAACTGAGTTTGGATTTTCATTAGGTATATGTTTTTAAACTCGTAAATGTATACAAGACGGCATTTTCAAAGGTTCCACCTTTCGGAAATGCGAATTTATATTTTTTTGACTGTATGTACCTTTTCCGAGTTTCGATTTTAAAAATGACGGTCAGCATCGGTGAATTTGCCGACTGAAATCCTTAAAATTTAGCGAGTTTCGATTCGATTTTAAAAAAGATTGTCGATAGCTGAATTTGCCGACTGAACATAATAAAATTTAGCGAGTTTCTATTCGATTTAAAAAAAGGCTGTCGGCATCGCTTGGATAAATTGCTGCAATATTAACATTAATTTATTTATTTTATTGTTATAAATTATTTATTATAAATAAATGCACCACTGTAATAAAAATGTCTCATATCGTATTTAATGAAAATGGATCGTGGTTTGTGTTCGGATGCGTAAAACTTGAAAACGACTTGACCAAATTGGATACTTCCTTCTGCTGGTTTGTTCGTAATTGCTACGCGAAGGTTTAGGAAAAAAAAAGTAGGAAAATTCTCAACAGGTGGCGCTGTAGCCCCACATTAGATATCTCGAACACCACCAAATCGATTGAGCTCCAATTTACAGGTAGTATTAGGTATTGGCCCAAGAGTATTCGTGTTAAGATTGATCAAAATTGGACAAAGGGGCGTGGCGCCTCCCATACAAAAAAAAACATTCAAAATCCTATATCTCGAAAACCACTAAACTGATTGGTCTCAAATTTTGAGGCAATTTTAGGTATTGGCCAGGGATTGTTCCTGTGAAAATTGGTCAAAATTGGACAAAGGGGCGTGGCACCTCCCATACAAAAAACGTCTTCTATGGGGTGAAACTCGATGACGTTATAATTCGATAACCGCTGGCCCGATACAGTCGGCAAGTTCCTGAAATAAGTCGGCATTTCAATGAAAGTCACCCCCCCACTGCTCGAACCCTCGCTACGCCCCTGCGAGAGATAGATTGACATTTGATGCCATGGACATTGACGCCCTATATTTGTGTCTCCAATTAGTTTTCACGCGCGGTTTTGTATCCTTTCTAGTAGGTTCAATCGTGAAATGTGGTTTTCGGCGCAACCGACCAGATAATGAGAAGCGTACTCAAGTTTGGGGCGAATGAACGCCTTATATATTGTATGGCTAGATCAATAAGGAAAACAATTTCTTGCACCGTTTGAGGCAACCTAGACATTTTTCAGCGTTCTTGAAGAATTCGTGTATATGGTCGTTCGGTCGTTCTAATGACGTGTTTCATGGACACACATATCGAAAATGGAAAGTTTTTCGGTTTTGAAAGTATAAGGGCCATTCATTGATAATGGCTGAAGGTTTGGATAGCAAGTAGCATTGCGTTTTGGAAGCATTAAACTCCACCCTATTGGCTAAACCTTTTTTATAATGCTATCAAGGTCAGAATTTAATGAGCTTAACATAAATGTTGCCGTTCCACTTTTATGGCCGAAGAGCATGAGTCCTGGAATGAATATGAGAAGGTAAGTCTGCTGTCATCAGCGAAGGAAAAAATTGGATTACAAGTTGCAAACAAGAGATCATTTATAAAAATGGGAAAGAGAGTCGGAGACAGAACGGAGCCTTGGGGAACACCAGCATTAAATGGTGAGTTTCAAAAGTAGCGAAACCATCCAAAACAACTTGAATTGAGCAGTCATAAATGTAGTTTCTAATCCATTGAATAAAAGTCACATCGATCCCATAAGCACGCATTTTTGACAAAAGAGCTTGGTGTCAAACTCTGTCAAATGCTTTTAAAATATCAAGCGCAACAATCTTTATTTCACCAGAGTAGTGGAGAGATTGTTCCCGCTTTCCGGTGAGATAAGTCATCAAATCATCAGTGGATCTGTTGCCACGAAAACCGTACTACCGGTCATTGAGAAATTTCCGTGATTCAAGATATTTCATAAGCTGACGATTTGTCAGCGTTTCTATGACTTTAGAAAAGAACGGACGTAAGTGCTATGGGTCGGTAATTGGTGGGAGAAGAAAAACCGCCTTTTTTAGGGACGCGCTGGAGTTGTTTTCTACTTACTCGGAAAGAGTCCAGAAGAATAGGACAGATGATTATATTAATACCAGCTAATGAGAGTTCTAGGAGAACTTATCCGACCAGTGATTGCTGGGATCGCACATTACCTATACATATTTGTTGATTTTTCTGTGACTAATTGTAATGGTGCATATATAAACTTCAAATCTACCACCCATTTCTTAAATCTTTTTTCCTTTCAATCCACCAAATTTTTGAAATCCCAAGTGACAACACTGTTTGGAAGGCAAACATAATTCCCGCTCTCGTCATTTTTCCTCGCAACAAAACCTCAACTTAATTTCAATAAATTTTAAAAATTCAAAATTTCATCTGGCCGGATTTCAGGCACTAATAAGTTTTTCTTTGTACCAGATGACTTCACTATAATAATGTAACCAATCATTATTGAAATTCCGTCTAAAAAGTCTCGTGCTAGCTTTTTGTAGAAAGCTATCAAAGGAAGCAAATCAAGGACAAAGCCAGCTTTGTACTATCTTTCTGATATTTCAACTTATCCTTTTCTTTGTATTGTAAGTCATATCTGTTCCCTCACGATATTCTCTACATTGGAAGTACCTACATACCTCTATATGTATTTTGAGACAAACTTTCTTGAGCACTCTCTTTGATACAAGGCAAACATTTTTGTCAAAGATAAATTTGCAGACAAATTTCACGCTCCATACACTTAGTACCTATACTAAGAAAAAAAAAACTAGAAAATAGTGGGTTTCCAGCCATGAGAAAATTAAAGGATATGAAAAAGATGATGAACTAGCCAGAACAGGCTTTTGGAACCCCTATTGCCCTTTATAGGACCTGAATCATTCCTGCAATCCCCATATCAGCTGTAAATTTGGATACAAAAGAAAGGGAATAGGTATAACAAGGGTGTGTGGCATATTGGGAGAACATTCCAGGTCTTAAAAAGAAAGCCTTGTTATCTCCTTAATAAAATGCATTTAGTCGACTCACCGGAGTGCCGACTATGCCTTGAGGAAGACGAAACACCCTGGGGCTGGGGCATATTAAATGTGAATCCCCGTGCATTTCTATGCTATACCTATACCTAAGTGAAATCATTTCTCAGCGAAGTAATAAGTACCTCCTCAAGAATAAAGAGCCAAAATTAAACTTTTAGGTATAACAGATTCACTTCACTTTGGATGTATCTACCTATCCTCTATCCACATTTAAATTATTATAAAATACAAGAAATAAAATTTCTAAATAGCCAACTCAATTTCGCAAAAATTGGTGTTATGTCCATTATGACCATATTTCACTTTATTTAAAACTTAGGTTCAACTGAGTTTATTTAACGCAGTCTAAGTTTAAGCAAAGTATACATTTTAGTACCTAAGCACGTATAGGTATTACTATAATAAATATAAGAAAATTCAGATGCAATACAGAGTTTCCTGTCCTCTATATTTTGCCCAATTTTTTTTTTTATATTAGATTGTCCTTTAGTCTCAATAAGAAAAATACCTTTTAAAACAGTTAATATTTATTAAACATAATGTGTTCTTACATATTATTTTAAATAAAAAAACTTTACCATTTGACAAATTTTATATGTATTAAGAAACGACCTAACTAAACTAAACACGACATATACCTATACCCCAGTGCACCATGTTTCAACGTCCGTCCATTTTCCAGTTATACGCTAATCTCTTTTCGGTGTTTCCCCTGGCTTTGTGGAAAACATAGACAATCGCCACCATCTAAACAAAAGCCAGCTATACCATCCAGGCGATTGTAATTAATTCCCTTTCACAATTAGGGGTTGTTTTGCCTAATTAAACCGTCGGCTCGCGCAACGTCTTAATTACATCATCTCGCTGTAATCAGCATCGTTTGGTCGATGCTTATTTGCTATAGTTACTCTTTACCTACACCCTTATCCCCCTAGCTGTATCTCTTTGTGCTAGTATCACTCCAACACAAAAAAAAGAAATAAAAATAAAAGAAAAGCAGACGAGGTTGCTTTAGTAACGCCACAACTTTGGAATAAAGACTTCGTTTGTCTGTACTCCCATGCTAACCAGCATCAGCACAGCACCACCCCAGCCCCATGTTAGAGGGACGACGCGCATTATACCGACGACGTCGCACAATGGCTGCCATAATTCTTAATTAATTTCAACGTAAGATTTAAATAATCAGTGGTTAATTGCTAGCTGACTGGCGAATTAACGCGAAATTTCATAATTAATTACACAAATTTACAGAACGTTCCATTAAAAAAGTCATTAA
Source organism: Cheilosia soror (assembly GCA_949372485.1). Lineage (NCBI taxonomy): Eukaryota > Metazoa > Arthropoda > Insecta > Diptera > Syrphidae > Cheilosia > Cheilosia soror. Next base: position 112,201,194 of record OX443562.1, on the reverse strand, counting down.
TTCTGCATGCCATGCCAACCAGTGCCAGGGGACCATCAGACGGTGGTGCGGGCTATGTCTGGTGGCATAACAAATTCAATTTCGGACGACTGATTTGTCCACCTTTGGCTGGTGAATGGGGGAGCTATTAGGACTGGGGGCGGACACTTATTAATATTTTTGGTCACAACTAGTTTTGAGCATGTAACAAACACAGATGAAAGTATCTCATAGAATGCGTAGGCGACCGTTTGAGAACGGCGAAGCTTTTTTATAAATCTTTTCCGACAAATGCCCGCCTTGTTAATTAGTGCGATTAAGACTTTGATTTATACATTTTCTACTGTGCAACTTTTAAAGCTGAGTTAACACTTTCCATTTAAACCCTTCGCATTAATTATCCACAAACGAGCAAATATTTTGTTTCTGTTCATTCGTAGGTATACTCCGTCTGTCTCCCCACCCATCCCTTGGTGTCAAATTAATAATCCATTTATCAGTATTACCAACAATCCATTCTCGTGTTTAACAAGAAAAGAAAATTGCATTCGAACAATGGCACTCGGCAGGATAACAAAAGGTTACCATTTCAACCCATACGGCTGTGGCGCACTGGCAAGGAAACCTAAATACACTTCCACTTCATGATCATGATTCCATTGCCCTATGTGTGTATACATAAGTGTAAGCACATGGGACGCTTATCGATGTCAGATGTAATTCAAAACGTATCTGCTAATGGGAGAGTTGGATCCTTGCGGATTGCCTTTTGTTTGAGTGTTCTCTTACAGCAGCGCTGGTCGGGTGGAAACTGAAAACATTTCCAAATCACAAATTTCTCAATTTCCGCTTTGGCACAATTTCACCCTCTGGTCTGATATGCGATGTGTAATTAAATTTGAAATGAATTTTGGATACTGGAACTGGGTGGTAGATACCTATACTTATTGCCTAGATAAATATACCTAATTATTTTTATAGTGTTATCTAAAAATTATTTTGTGCGTTTATGGGGCTGTTATTTTTTCATAAAATTTTAAATTTTTACTATTTGTATGATAAACTGATTTCAAGAACTACATATTTGGCACTACATCTAGTTATTGACACAACAATTTTATCTTAAATTCATACAAAAAGTAACTGTAAATCGTACCCTTAATACGAATAGCAATGCGAATCAGCATTGTCTTATCAATTGCGATCGCGTTAAGAGCATTTTATAGTAAAAAGTGCAAACAAAGTGCATTTAAAACGGGATTATCAGAAATGTGAAAATATTAAAGTTTTTTTTGGGTTCGGAAAATAATCGTTTTTTGATATAAAAAAAATTAAGTTGCTTTTATATAAAAAATGTTATTCATTTTTCAACACGTGTAAAAAGTGTCACTTTAATCAGCTCTGAAGAAGTTGTTCAGTTTTAGTTATTTTTTTGTAAAAAAATATAGATACCTATGTATAAGAATTGCTTATGAAAAAAATAAATGTTTGATTTATTACCTACTTAATTTTGAGCGTTTCTTTTTTTATTCTCCGTAGCTCTTAAATATGTATTTCAAATATTTCTGTGAAGTGTGAGAAGGAATAGTTTTTCAATTATCTACCCAAACAAAGGAATGTTTTCAAGGAAAGTTTAAATTTAGGTATTAAAAGGTTGGTTTTAAGTGAAAAGACGTTTTGACATATATCTGACAATTGAAATATTTGAACAATTTTGTTCATATTTTTTGTTGTCAATTTGTTTTTGTGTCAACAATTTATATTTTTAAAAATCAAACATTTATCGTTGTTGTACCAAGAACTTCTCTCTTAAAATTTTAAATATTTTCGTATTTGGCCACACGATTTAAATTGTTGAGCTTTTTTAACTACTCGTTCTTCAGACAACATTTTACATTCTTAAAATTTTGACATTTTTATCTTTAAGTCAAGAATAAAAGTTCTTGAATCAGGACTTACACTTTCATTCTTAAATTAAGAATTCTAAGTTCTTGGGTTCATTTTAACCAACGAAAATTGTTGGGCCAAAGTATAAAATTCTTGATATTACAATTTTTTTTTCTGAGTGTATTTATTTAGAAACATAATTATACTAGCGGACCCTGTGCCTGCTTCGCTAGGCAAATCACATTAATATAAGAATGAAAAACACATTCCTTTTAAATACACTCGGTTTTTTTATTTTAGTACTTCTTCTTTTTATCGTATGCTATGTTTTTACTTTAACTATCGCAGAGCCTTTTCGTAAACTACATTTTTTGTTTTGCCCGGAGTTGTGGTATAAATAAACAGAACTGATGGCTTTCCTACACGTGAACATGATACATATAATTGTCCGTGGGAAAAGCATGGATATTCTAAGTCAATTTCGAACAATTCCAACGATTGTCCTTGCGCCTTATTTATTGTCATAGCGAACGCAAGACGTATTGGAAATTGCAACCTTTTGAAGTCAAAATGTAAATCTGGCGGAATCATTGGACACACGCTGTAATTGATCATTTCTTCGACGCAATACAATGTCACGCGATTGGAACTCTTCACCAACAATCACAATAGCAACTTAATTATTAAGCGGTTCATTAAATCTTCGTTCGTGTTCACCGATCGGTCTTCTATCAGCTCTAATAACAATTTTATGATCATCAGATTGCATTTGATCAAGTGCTGTCTTAAACGTATTAACCAATTCATTATGTTCATGAAATAGTGCTTGCAATTCTTGAATTATCATTCTTCTTGCACTTCTAAAGAATGCACATCGTGTATCCACTTCATTTTGATTATTGCCAAGGAAATAAATTTGCAAAAATTGATGGTTAGCATCTGGGATTGGCAACAATGAACCAATTTTATGATAAACTTGCCCTTGTATCTGTAATGTAGAAGCAAAGTATTCAAGTGATGAGCTTGAACTTGTGAAAACCGCACAAATTTGGCAGTTTTTTTTTCAAATGTTTCATTTGAAATGCCTTATGCCACAATTACCTTAAATGTCGGCATAAAATTATTTCTTATTATATTCGTTGCTCCAAAAGATGTCATTTGGAAGCATGAATTGTACATTTGAATGTTATCCAAAAAATGTTTTGATTCAGGTGTTGTGCCAGAAAGTAATGATTGTAATGGATCAGGTGGATATTGTAATTCTGGTAATCGAACTTTCCCAGAAGCACAACACATTCCAGGAGTTTAAGTTCCAAATTTGAATGCATTACAATATTGACATAATTTGTTCATTGCGCCAATAACCACAAATTTATGCAAACTATAATCAATGGCATTATTATATCGAAATCCAGCACCATTCAAAGCAACATTAACATTGATTCGTGCAGCCCGTTGTTCGCGTTGTTCAGATGAATGACCTGAACGTGATCTGGCCATACGTTCTCTTTGAATTTGATTTTGATTTTCTCGCTCTTCTTGTGATTGATTTTGCCTTTCATTTGATCTATTTTGAGTCCTACGCGACCGATGACCAATATCACTTCTTCGCTGACGTGGCATTTTTGACACAAACTAAAATAAAACAATGAAATCTTCAATCTTGAAAATAAATTTATCTTTTTTTGGCCGCATAATAAGTAAATTTCAAATAATTAACCTTAAAATAATTGAAATGGAATAAATTAAATAAAGCAATACCACAACAAAATAGAACAAAAAAATCAGTTTCTTTCTATGAACAAAACATGAAACACTTACGATTCACACACTAAAAGCAACGAAACGGATCTTTTTTCGGTGGCTTGCAATTCCAGCAAAAACACAAATTAATCAATCTGTTTCGAGAGCTGGTGGGGCTATAGAATGCTAATAAAAATATTAATACAGAAAAAAGTATTAAACATACATTCCTTGATTGAGTTGATGATATAGTAAACAAATTATGTATATAGTGTTTTAATTTTGGTTTAGGCAGGCTTGTTGGTCGCCCCTTTGTCCAATGTTGCCCAAACTTCACAGGACAACTCCAGGGCCAATAACTAAGATTATCTGTAAGTTTGAGCTCAATCGATTTGGTGGTTTTCGATATATACGATTTTGAATGTTTTTTTTGTATGGGGGGTGCCACGCCCCTTTGTCCATTTTTGACCAAACTTCACAGGATTCATGTATGGACCAATACCAAAGATGTGCGAAAGTTTGGTTAAGAACGGTAAATGCGTTAAAGCGTGAATCGGCGACAAACATTTTAAGGCTCAATTTTTATATATATAGATATAAATAAACATACCTAATTATTATTTAAAATATTCTGTTATACATGACTGAAGAGTGGATTTTATATTTTGGTTTTAAAAATATTTTCAATGAAATTTAAACCAAACCATTGGTCTTGATGCTTAACGAATCAAATCATCCTCCAAATCTTCTTCTTAATTCGACTTATTGAAGGTGACGCCCAGCTACGGATTTAGATTTTTTTGGAGCCTTGGGCCTTTGATATAAAAGGTGCCCTATTTTATATATAATTCTATGTTACCTGATAAATACTGTCTACTGTCTATTGATAATGAGTAATGACAATACGCAAGTATGTCCCACCCAAAAATTACTTTTTTCAACTTCCAATAAATTTCATACATTCGTATGCGCATATGAAAGTTCAAAATACACCCACACTTCGTTTAAAAAGGCTTCGAAACGTTCCATCAAATCTGGCCCAAGACTTTAAACCAAAAAGGGAAAACCCCGTGACTGGGAAACGTAAAATGTAACGAACGGTGACGAGTAATGAGTTTGATGTGCATTTGTCTGCTTCTCCTATTCTGAATATACCTATAGGCCATTGAGTGATTTCGACTTCAATGTCAATACTTTGAAAAATGATTCTTGGGTAGGTGCACTCTAAAAAAAATATGTAGTTCTACAATAAGGGTCTATCTCCAATTTGGAAATCATTTAGGCTTAAATTATAGCTATCAATAAACTGCATACAGTGAGCGTCAAAATTGAGTAAACACCAACGAGGTTTTCATTTGTCTTTGAAGTTTGGAAACAGTTTTTTGCTTAATTATTGTTATTTCGTTATCAAACTTTTTAGAGATTGTTAGTTTTTTAGAGCTGTTTCTAGACCCTATAAAAAAACTAAAAGAACATCGGTTTTTATTCACTTTTGACACTGTACTATACGTTAAAACACGAAACAGAACAAATCTGAAACATTTTACGCTAGTGGAAGCGTAGTAGCATTTTTGGGTGCAGTGGTAGATTTGAAAAATAAAAATATTAAATATTGTGGCAGAAGCAAGTTTTTGAAGTTTTTGTGGTGCCCCATCTGTCGTGATGCCTTTAGTTGGCCTAAGGGTAAATCCAAGGCTGGTAATATTCGAGTTATCAAATAAAAATTATATGTAAATTTGAGTCTTGGCGCTATTGCCAACCAATTTCATTCGAGTTATCGAACATCGAAATTAATTGTATTATGTATTTATTACAGAAAATAGTTATCTATCTGTAAAGCTTATCTGGATACTGGGAATATCGGTCCATTGTGTATTAAAACCTTTTTTTGTGTGGTTAAGGCGAAACTCTGGGGTCAGATCACGTAGGTAAAATAAAAACGATTGAACGATATCGTTTTCACGAAAGCTGTCTCTATCATAGGTATCTATGACAATAAACAGAGACTAAGTCGGCTCTCACATTGAGGCAACAATCAATAAGCAACTGGCAATAGGAAACACGCAAAATTATCGCTCACAATTATTTTACTTTGAATTAAATTAGGCGGCTCTCAGATTGAGGCAACAAGCAATAAGCAACTAAGCAACTAGCAACTGTCAATAAGCAATACGCAACTTTATTTTAGCCTATTCTCACATCGAAGCAACAGTATTGCCTGAAATTTCTAACTAATATGTCATCCGACGACTCCGATGATTCGATTTTTCTAATGTGGTTCCATTTAAGAAAAAAAAAGGACAAAAGCAAAGGAAATTTTGGGTGCACCCTGCATTTACTAATTTAATAAATCATGGTGGAAATATTTGCGCTAAGGAACTCAGAGCACACCAGACCCAATTTCAAAACCCCGAAACGTAGTATGCGCAAATGTGCCAATAATGACAAATATTGCTACTAGGAGGCAATATTATGTTGCTTTTCAACATGCGCTGTGTATCGCTAGCGATAATTATTGTAGCAACCAGCAACATTTTTCGTTCAAGCGATATTGAGTTGCTTTGATGTGAGACCTCTAATTTAATTCTATGTAAAAAAAACTGTGAGCGATAATATTGCGTGTTTCCTATTGCTAGTTGCTTATTGAATGTTGCCTCAATGTGAGAGCCGACTTAGAGGTCTCACATCAAATCAACTAAATATCGCTCGAATGAAAAACGTTGCTGATTACTTATTTTCAGTTGCTATAGCAACTATAGTTGCTTATTATTTGTTGCCTCAATCTGAGAGCCGGCTAAATTGTCGAAACTATGTCGTTCGATCGTTTTCATTTTACGTGATCTGGCCCCTGATTTTTTGCAACTGTTCGCCGCTGTAGCTTTGACCTAAGCTATTCAAGTCAGCGTAGTAATAACTAGACCATTGATATTGCTTTCGATTAACCGATAGCTTCCTTTAACTGATCAAACTTATTTCTTATTTTTTAATACGTAGATAGGTGGTATACATAGGTTAGGTATAGGTAAACACATGGGTAGACTTTGATAGTTCATGACGGCCATGCTGTTCTATCTGTTGTTAGTTTTTCATATGTTCAGACACTTTAAACAATTCACGTGGCAAGTTATACAGCGTCGCCCAACATATGCAAATGATGTGGATTGTGGGCCGACGGCATCATCGGTCCGTAGGTACTCCTTCTAAAACGACGATCACTATCAATGGAGAGCGCTACAGATAGATGATAACCAATTTCTGTTGGCCCAAATTGTATGCCAACATGAATTCTGTACGAGCATTTTAGAGGTTATCTCACAAAGAGGTGACGTGAACTGGCCAACGAAATCGTGTGATTTGACAGCATTATACTTTTTCCTTTTGTTGCATGTATAATCCAATAAGTCACAAAGAACCTGGTGCCTCGAATCGCTTCAGCCTGATCATCGAAAGTTAAACCTTTCGAATGTGCGTTTAGGAGCGAAACCGCGTCGGTCAATTGCGGCACTAAGCTTTCTAAGACTAAGCTTTCCCATTTTTATGAATCTAGAATCTAGGGTTAAAGAGCTAATCTATATAAAAGTCAACGATATACGCCTGGGCAGAAACATTAAATCTATTGAAAACTAATAAGATTTTACCAGGCATCGCAACATTCTATATTCTAAACCCATTGAGTAGAAGTTAAGCCATAGGCTTGGTTAGAGAAATCAGCCCATATACATATAGATTTAATTAAAAAGTTTTTTCCAAATCCTGGAGCAAGCAGAAACCATTTTTGGTGTAGCAGTATAAAGAAACTCCGATATTATTCGTAGTCCTTTGTGTTTGGTGGCCGAGTTTTGCTGTCCTTTGACAGGGATTGAACCATATCCGCTCGAGCTACTACCCTGCCTATCGCCACCGCAGAAAAGAAGATACTGATAATCTTAGTGTTGCAACCTGCCAACGATATTATTGATCGACAATCTGACTGATGAGATATGTGACATATGACAGTATCTACACTTGACAACTGCGAGCACATCACATAACGAAAACATTTTTGAATACACGACTAGCAAACTTTGGAATTCTTTCCTGGAAACATATTTCCGGAGAACTAAAAATAAATAAATAGGTGGCGCAACAGGCGGGTAGACACCCTAGGCCTAGCTTCTCGCAACCATTCGTTTTGTGTGAGTTTCTATTTTTGGGACGAATGGAAGGGACGTACAATTTTTATGCCGAGTCCGAACGGCTGAATTGAGAAACTTTTTCATGACAGTCATACTCTCGGATGTTTGTCAGACGTTCGCGAGAGGTGGCGCAGTAGAAAAAACTTTAAGATGTAATTTGTGTTTTTCCGGGGATCGAACCTGGGATCTCTCGCACAGTAGCCCAGCACACTAACCACTGCGCTACTGCGCCTGATGTGATAATATATTATAAGATGTTAAGTAAGATCTAAGGTTTAGATCTTGATTACCCAAAATAAATTTGTTTCAGGCATAATGTAAGAACCACATTCTTAAAATAATCCCGAAACAGGATTGAGGTAAGATTTTTAAGCTTACTAATAACCTAACAAGACGATAAATAAGCATTTGGTACATACTCGGAATAACATTTTTCGAGATTACCACACTTTCGTCAACGAACAGGCTTGAATTGACACTCATATTCTTATACCTGCACGCAGACATTTTGGAAGCTGGATGGCGAAAATAATAAGAAGTAGATATTGTCCAAAAGGCCATAGGACGACGACGACTGCTAATAAAATTTTCTGGAAATATAATTTTCCAAATTCAATATCTGTATCCAATATATATTTGCTTACCTATCTTTAATTTTACTTCAAAAATATTCCCAAATCCTTATTGTAAAACCGAATTAATTAATTAAATGTTCAAGAATATAGATGAGTTGTCTTGTACAATAATTAACCCTTCTCTCCCCGTCCAGATTTTAATGTGCAATTCGAGAACAAAACACACATCCCCCTCTGGCAGGGACCAATGTCAAAAGAAGTCAATTCCATCCTCTTGCCAGATCTGTATGATATCCCTTGCCAAAGGGATGCTATTTTCCTGACAACAGCTACCATTTAAATTGCTACTAATATACCAAACAAGCAGCATCACAAACTTCCCCATTATCCTTGGCAAAGTTACAGTAATTGATTGCTATAAATGAGCATCTACACTATGATCCATCTCGCTCGGTTGCATTAGCTATACGAACATATACGACAGCTCATGTGTGTGCTGTACAGGAAGATGTCCCGCATCTCTCATCTTGTTGATTCAATTTCGTCGCACCAGTGGAACAGTGTATTAATCGACGTTTAAGCAATTTCAACCCCATTTCGTTCCCCATCCCTTGGCACTACATACTGCTTCGATATGTGTCACACAAATCGCTTTATTGTGAACAACCCTCCTGGCTGCCGTTTATTTTGCCGATCTGTCACTACGTGCGCATATGTGTATGTGTGGCAGTGGCACCCTTAACTACATCAGTCCGCCTAGGCGAAAGGAAGAAACGCCATCTAGAAAAGTCCATATACCCTTATTTGCTATTCATTCGGAGCCGGGCCACGTGTGTGTGAGCGAAAGATAACTGCAAATATGAATAGGGGATGAAATTCATTACCCTTATTGTGCGTATAATCGTTTTGTGTATTAAATAAACTTCGGGCATAATAATGGTTTTGAATTAGATTTTCTACCCCCGAAGGAGAAGGGGGACTGCTCTGTATAAACACACATACCCCACCCATACCATTACCAGTTGGGTATGGGTGTTTGTATTTTGTTCGTTTATTGAATTAAAATGAGTCGAGGAGTAGCACAAGCAGCCCTATAGTTGACTTTTCCAGCGGACCGTGTGTAATAGGATATCTCGAACTCTAGCTTCTGAGGGGGGGATGTGACTTTAAATGGATAAATGTTTTGGTTTGAAGTGATTTTCGGAAAATCTGCTAAATAGGGGATGGTGTGCGTTAAACATCCTTAGGCGTAGTCGTTGTCGTCGCTGTTGGGGTTTTTATTATTTACTCAAGTGTTGGTAATTTAGTCACTTATTCAATTTGCCATTTTTCAAATATAAACGATGGAGGAGTCGAGGGTGCGTTTATTTGCCATTTCATCCCTGTGCAGAGATTAGAGGGTTCGCTTGTGTTGAGGATAATGAATTTTCATTGTTTTGCGATTTATCAGCCGCGAGTGCTGTGGGGGTGGAACTTGATAGTTTGTATGTAGAGCGAGGGCTCCCTTTTGCAAACAATTGGTTTGGAATATTGGGGGGTGATTAATTGTGCGGTAAAATGTGAGCTGTTTAACTGTTTTGTTTTCTCAGCAAATTTGTTTTCCGGCGGTAATTTTAGCGAATTACATTGGAGTGGTGTGATTGGGGTTTTTAGGGCTGCCTATTTGTAATTTGCAAGCGCAGGTTTTAATTTCCTTGTGTGTACCTAGGTAGGTAGGACCTACAAAAATGTAAGGTAGGTATACATACGTGTTTTCATGTACTTTGAAGTACCTATCCGAGAACAATCTGGATGGATGCATATGCTCTGTTCCACTATAGGTAGTCGATATTCGACATCGTCTTGCTTACTACCGGCGTTTTCTGGTGAGAAGTTTAACATCTCCACAATGGGATGCATTGACATCCTGTGCAAGGTACCGGTTAAAGTATAACCCACCACTAGTGAAGGTTATCAGCCAGAGACAGTGAAGATCATCTGATGTAATACGCAAAGCTCTCAAGCCCCCCCCCCCCTGGCTTCGTGTCTTATGCGAACAATCTTCTAGAGATATTGCTCTTTGTTGTAATGTTATCAAAAAGATTGGACCTTACTTTGGATCACTGACGATAGACCTGACAACCGGCGCAGCGCATCAACATACCTGCATTTGGCCTATCACAATTTTTTGTTATTAATTTTTTAAGACAGAGAACGGTGAAAATGCGTTTCCTGTGTAGCCAACTGTTGCTGTTAGCTGCAGAATTTTATCGCTTAGCCTGCTGACGTTCACAACCTATACGACATTTTGCTCATACCTACCCATCCGGATGACGAAGTTCCATTACGGTTGGCATTATCTACGGAATGCTGCACTTGCCATCACATTTCATACAGCCTTAAAGCTGACATAATTGGGAGTAAGGTCCCCCTTTCAGGCAGTTTCTATACACCTGCAAGCTCCATACAATTTTATACCTACTGCTCTGCAATTGAGAAAGAAGAGAGTCTAAATCTAAACCATACTCAGCAGCTGGAAGGCCTCCGTCCCCAGATTCCGAAATCTTGACTGCAAGAGTCTATATTTATTTATTGTTGGACTGCTTCTTAGATCACCCATTGACTGCACAGAAAGGTTCGGCTCTTTGTCCACAGTCTTTGCAGCATAACTTAGACGGCGAATTCACCAATTCGCATATTTTCCATCGATCTTGGGCAGTTCTATTTTCAGCCGTATCTGGGCTATCCTAATGTCCCCTTCAATCTTTAGTACTTCACATGTATACATGTATTTTATCAAATTCTGTACAAAACTTAAAAAGACATCGTGTTATTAGCAGTTCCTCTGAGAAGTTTATCTCCTGCAATAGCATCCACACCGCGACATGATCGAGACAACTTTATTCACGCACCTGGACCAACGCAATTACTTAATTAAACGATTTTTTCCACTACACAATTCACGCCACAAGTGTTCTTCACTCTGTTTTCGATCTTCTCGACGCACACACACACACTGCGGGAGCCTATGCACAGACCCCCCATTAGTATGGCGTATATAGGCAGGCGAGTTCGTCTCGAGGCAAATATTTACCCGCGCGGTCGTTGTTATTTGAGCTGCAGACACTCACTCTATTTAGCTTTCCAAAATCGTATAGAAAAACCAAATATACGCAGATTGCTCTGAATGCGGATTCCACCTCAAGTGGGTAGCGTCCGCAAGGGAATCAAAATCAAGTGTCATCCGAAGCGCTAAACCAACAGAATCCGTTAAAAGCAATTAAGCGAACAGTGCAGATTAGCAGACGCCAATAAATTTGATTCGACTATCATCGCCACCGGCCGGACGATTGTCAGTCAATCTCGACGAGTCATTCAGACGTACATATGTGTTGTCATAGTCACGGGCTCTTGGGATGAGACTCTTTCGCTGCGATGAAGGTGCTGGTGCCATTGCGCCCTGTTTACACTCTGCAGTGTGCACCAGCAGCCAGAAGCACTTCATTACTCATATTGATTCGCTGTTTGTTGCACCATGCAAATAATGAAGTGCCCAGCATGCTAACTCAATCTGAGCCCTCGGCATAGACGACAGGACAGACAATCCTATATACAGTCCTGTTGCAGTCCAGCTGTCATTAGTGGCATTTTATGCCACTCTTGGATTTTGCGCGACTGCGCGGATGCCACCGAATGCGCAATGGTTTGTTACATTTGTTTGATACTATGGAGACGGAGGAGCACACAGAACCCGAAAAAAAAGTGCACACAATGACAATTCTTTGACTTCTGAATGTTGGGATATTTGTTATGTCAATTAGCAGATTCAAAATGACACTTAATGTGACGGCGAAGACGATAAACTTATTCTTGTGCGCGACTTAGTGGTTCTTCTCGCTCTGTGCGCCGCAGCCGTCGGCCGTCACCGGTCCTCGTCGTCGTGCGGTGAATGCCGGTGAGTTGTAGTTCCCGTGGAGACAATTGAATCCACAGTTTTGTTTCAAAATTGCATGCGCACAATCCGCGGTTTTGTTCGCTTTCGAACAACGCCACCGCGGTCGTTGTCGTTGTCTACGACCTGGAGGTATACTTTGATGACGGCCCGAACAGAACTGCTGTGTTGTTCTATTCCATTGATGATGCTGATGATGATGATGATGACGGTGATTTGCCGGGTGAGGCTCTAATGACCCCCAGCTACGCGGTGTCTATGTCTGACTCAATTGGAGACTTGCTCTGGCTGGTTATATGGGCTCTTGGTTGCATTTGTTTGCGAATACAGTTAAAATGCGACGGGTAGGTAGCTCTTGAATTACACCGACACGTGAGATTTTTAGTTTAATCGGAGTCTTCACTCGCCAAGTTGCCCAAGCGTGCCTTAATCTTTGAGCAAAACTTATCTACTCTGTGTGATCTATCATCCAGCCAGCACCATCGATATTTTCAGTTATCTCTTTTCATATGCTAGTTGAGTGCCTACAACTCAACACTCCGACTCCGAAGCGTTGGAGAAGCGTTTCATCAGTGTATAAAGCCGACATTTTGTTAGCTCTACTATATTATAGAGCTAGGCAAGCAGACCCTGATTCGATGCATGGATATCAAACCATCACCTCTCTTTCCGAAGTGTTTACAAAAGCTTGGAAAATAAGTGTTTGCATTGGCTGGTGAAGTGGCACAGGCAGGAATCCTATCAGCATTTTTCTGTCCAAAACCCTTTACTTCTAGAACGTAGCATATCGCATAGTGGAATATTGGAAACGATTGAAAATATCCGTCAAAAGGCATCCGAGAAGTTCAAGCTTGAGGAGGTATAGCATTTGCAGAACGTGATAAATGTCGCCCGTAGGTCTGAAGACGTGCATTCAACGGCGCATGAACTGTGCCAATTTCCAGTACCTAACCGGGGTTATTTTAGGTTCAGGTTTGTTTTTGTTGGACTATAGAGAAATTGCCTAAAGAAAAGGCTTTCAAAGCAATAAGACAGTTGAGATCTTAGTTCCCGAATTATTTAGCTGGCTAAAGAAGAAAAAATACTTGAAGAAGTGAACGGAAGCAACAATATTATCATCAAATGTATTTGGGTTCTTTTCATAGAACTTTAGACTGAACATAGGTATTGGACTTGTTTAAAAACCAAAGCTTAAAGACTTGGTATCTTTACAAATGACATCGGCAAAGGCTGCCGCTATACGAAGAGAAAATATAGTCTATGGAACATGACACTGCGGTGCCATCCAAGAGACAAGTTTGGCTTGTCTTTCATAGGAGAACGATTCCTCGATATTATTGTTTGAGAGAATTACATTAACAACAACTCGTAGACACAGTCACTTTGGTAGGAATGATAGCTATTTCGAACTACACCACTAACTGATCATCAGACTTCTTTAAGTGATTGTTTTGAATAGTTTTTGAATCCTGACAGTCAATTCTCTGTATATATCCACTTTCGAAGACATTTCTGTTTTCCTCTGTCAGGAAGTGAACTTGCACCTCGATTTTTCTCAATTGACCAATAAGTGACTACCATACTTGGGCTAATTGAGCGACGAATACAAGCCCGCCAACTGGTGAATAGAACGGAGGAGAACGATACCTTGAACGAGTTAACAATGACACCGCCCTCATCTTATCACAATGGTCAACAATGGCTTCTGAATAGAAATTGCCTTAAGGTGCAAATTGCCCCCCATAACCTAAGCTCCAAGTAACAATAAGTACCAACTCTTTTCGGAATGACAACAAAATAGCTTGAGCCCAAACAAACATTTATTTGAAAAACCCAAGTTTTTTTGTGATGGGTCAAAATGAATCAAATTCGCTAATAAGACTTATTTTAAATTTGAGGTATTGTGATTTACTACATATTTTCACCGCCAATATCACTCATGTTTACAACAGCTAACATAACGCTGCCCTCTGCATATGCTTAATTTATTTACCAGTTATCACAGAATTGTCATCACAAAGTATTAAAAAAAAAACAAGGATTCAAACTGCCATCAATTTTATCCAATTAAGGTAAATTTATACGTATATGTACCTACTCCCTTTGAAGTGATTTTGGAAATTCCCTTTGGCGTAATCGCTTTACAAAACGAGCGCATTAAAACTGGTAAATCAAGTTCGGCGTATGGGGGAGTAATAAATAAACCTAACAACCCTTAAACCAACGTTCACCACTACCGCACTCTTCAACTTCAACAGTATACCCCCACAAATTCTGAGAACAAATAGATAGATAAAATCTTCCAAATCCGATTTAGGCAATTAAGAGTTCAGTTATTTAAATTGGATTCTCCAGGTTATATCTGTTTTCTTCTTTTTAAATTCAGTTATTTTATGGAGAGGATAGCAGGAGGTAGACAAAAGCAAAAGAACGTGTGCCCTTTGTGTAAGACAAAACACGAGATCTGTTAGACTTCTTAGCGCCAAAAAAAAGAATATAAGTTTGTGAAGAGATTTTTCCTAAAACACTCAAGGTGTCCTTAGATACCATTTTCTTGCATTTTCCTTACAATTACCCTCAAGTGGTTACATGAGCAATGACAAACGAAAGAAATAAGTGAGTGCAGGGCGCACAATAAATGTCCTGTGGTTGGGATAGAAGGTAGATTCACCCAAGGCGAACATCTGTTCCGGAGCACAGTGGGTGTTTGTTGGCAGAAAACCGTTTTACGATTTCCATTTGAATGTCTCATTATTTTGTTTGTTATATATGCGTATGTAAGTGGGTAAGGGTTGAGTAGCTATACCTACGTATACATAGAAGTGGCAGACACATTGGAACGGATGTCACTTTTTCTCGGATTTTAAAGTACATATATAGATTTCTCAAATATTTTAATTGACTTCTGCGCACTTTAGTCAACAAAAGTTCGCTGTCGATATTTGAGTTAGCAGCAGTTAGTGTTTGTGTTTGACTATTTGTGATGATCTGCAATTAATTGCGAGATTTGTTTGCGTTCCAATGGACGGTGTCTCGGGCTTTTCAATTTCAGGCAGAGGTAATTTTTTAATTGCTTATTCGTTTGTTTATTTCTCGTGTGTATGCCTAAGCTATAGAAGGTGTGATGGGGGAAGGTCATGATATAATCTTGTTTGTAGCGTGATCTAATAGGTCTAAATACATACCTACATTGTCCTATTTTTTTACTTGATTTTAAAACTTTTCATTCGTTCATTCATTTTCAATATCCCGCTCATCCATTAAGTGGGTCGCGGGTGTAGGTTGCTCAAGTGGACCCTCCATAGCTCTCGATCCTCCGCCATCGACTCCAAATCATCAGGGGCAATCCCCATACGGGTAGAGGAGAGATTATTAATTTGATCTAACAATCTCATCCTTGGTCTACCTAGGGGACGCCTGCCCGATGGTACGGATTCCATTGCACGTCGTGGGATCGTGGTCGGGGACATACGTTTAATATGACCAAACCACTTTAAAAGGAATAACTTAGTTTTAATTAAATAAAATTCATCCCGGACCGGAAGGCAATTTTTTTCAATTTTTTTTTTTTTTTGCTAATTAATTATATTTTTTTTTTACAGAATTATGAAAGGCTCCCTAAAAATGATAAACCTTTCACTTGTTTCAGAATTTTCGTATTTTGTAGAGTAGGTATGTTTTTGCAGTTCTGCATTACCGCCTACAAAATTTCCACCACAGTCACTGAACAATTCTCTGTACCTACTACGTAATGTCTCACTAATCCGAATCAATTATTGCAAGGGGGTATTCGGATTATCAATTTATTCGGACTAATGAGTACATAACGATAAAAAGAAAAATGTTGGTTATTTAACGTGAAAACCATATTTATGGCTGCCTATAGCTGTAACCAAAAATTGTAATATAAATACAGTGGACGCTCGGAAAAGTTGATCGAAATGTCCCAGACCTTGTCAACTTTTCCGAAAAGTCAACTTTTCTGGACTTTTCAATACCTGTAGAAAATTAGTAGGTATTTTGTTCCATTGTGACATTCTTTTGCCAAAATTTAGTTATTTACCGAACAGCAATTAAAATTAAATGTGCGAATGGACAATACACGTAAGAAAATGTCAGTAATAATTTAAAGCAACTGTAACTGGAACGCAGCTGCCATGGAAACATACATTTCTTCTGAATGCGTAGCTGTTGTGTTATGTATTTTACATCGTTTATTTAAATTTGATATATAAAAAACCGAATGCAAGTAAAAAAAAAAGAGTCGCGCTCTAAAAAGTTGACCAAAAGTCAAAATATAGTTGACCAAAAGTCAACTTTTTAAGGTAACGTATGGTAGCTAACATTTGGTCAACTTTTCTGCATAGTAAACTTTTCTGAGAGTCAACTTTAAAAAAAAACTAAAAAAAAATTTAAAACAAATTCAAATATGTATTCGAAATGTATGTATGTTCTGTTCACACATCTGTAATAAGCGTTTATTGTTTTCTTTTGTGCAATGCAGTCAAAGCATTTTCATTAAGGTTTTGCAAGGCTAATATGTCAGAAGCGGACGCTTCAATCTCCAACCCCCATTTGATAGAAATGGCCAAGGCTGTTATTGCATCTTCATGTTTAATCTTTTCTCGATGCTCATGTATTGGCTGTTCTTCTTCTCTATCTGCCTGTGTGATGTCCTGAATGTTGTTATCGTCTAGCAAGTCAATGACTTTCTTATCAGTCAATTGAATTCCAGAGATACCTTCAATATGTTCAGCAAAATTTTCTATTTCAGAGCTTGGGATATCGTTTGCGTGATCCATTAGTCGAGCTAGTGGAATATCGTCTTCAACATCCCATTCATCTGACTCAGTGAAGGATAGCAAAACTTTCCAAAAGTTTTTCATCATTTCCTGTAATAGCCCTTCCCAAGCACCGGTCAGTTATGCTTTTCAAAACAGTGGTGATTTCGGCACTTTGGTTCATAACGTGTGATAACAAATTTTTTTTTTTGTAATTCAGCATTCTTAATTCTGATCCTGATCCATGTGTTGGATGATCGACGCACGTGCTGGCGCATTATCCGATAACAGCAACGCTTTTACGGGCAGCCCATTTGAACTCATAAACTTTCTTACGTGGGGCATGAATGAGTAGAAAACTCATTTTTTGAAAACTCCTCATGGTCATCCACTTGAAGTGGAGTCGTAATCTAAGGGCAAACTTGGTGCACCAAAGGAACGTGGCTTCTTTAATTTGCCAATCACAAACATTTTAAGCTGATGCGTGCCTCTTGGATTTCAAGTAAAACTCCCTTTACTTGTTTTTCGTCCAGGGGCATTATTTTCCGAAGAGCTGACAAGGGTACTTTCTGGCAACCGCTTCCGTTTCATTATAGGCCGCTCTCATGAGTGTTACACAGTGAAAGAAAGGTCTAACTCACTTACTTTGTGGGAAAAGTCGTTCCGGAATTCGTTTGCCATTTCTAAATTACCTAGCAGAAAGTTTTTCCCCGCAAATTTGTAGATTTCGCATAACAAAACGTTTTCTGAAATTTGCAATCCATCCTCGGCTTGCATTGGAAAATAGTTTTGTACTTTAATTTTAAGAAGTCTTCAGAGACAGGAGCATTTTTTTCTCTTTGCTTAAGAAACAATTTGTATATAAATATTATATTCTGGAAATTCCGCAGATTTTGTTGTTCTTATCTTTACAATTTTTATACCACACAAAACTATAAAAAAGAAATAAAATTAGGCAACGCTCTTATTTACGCAACTAACCTCTTTAAACATCGTAGTCTCGACTTAATGATTTTTCAAAAGCACCGCTTTCGATTTTCTTACTGACTTCACATTTTTGTGAAATAAATCTGACAAAAAAAAAACTAAATGACAAAAACGGGTTAATGTGCTAAAATAGAAATGGCTTTAAATACCTACGACAACATAAAATCGCCCTATGCTATGGTAAGCCGGTAGGATGTTATAGCCCTTCAGAAACACACACACTTTTATCAATTTATCCCCCAAGAGGAGCGGAGAGGAGACGGTTTTGGTTTACCATCATTCTTATCATTTGTATACATAATTATGTTTATTAGAGGAAGACTATGAAGATATCGACAAACCTTGTGGTTTGTTAATAAAAGTGGTTGTCGCTTGAACAATAGACGGTGGTGGTCTTGTTGGTACACTTTTGGAAATGGACGTTGGGAAATGCTGAATAGCTATTTCAAAATGAATATTTTCAAGTGTACTTTTATTATGTTTCCAGCAAATCGGCAAAAAAAAAACCTTTAATGTTTACCCCCCTCAAAGGGGCAATTGATATAAAATCAAAATTCAGATATTGACGCCCAATTATTGTCTACATCATATCGCTGTATGGAATTTCACATCGCTTTGGTAAAGTGGCAGGAAATCTATAGCCCTTAATAGAAGAACAAAATGTTAAAATATTACCCCTTAAAAAGGGGGTGGAGTGGTACACCCTCTAATTTTGTTTATTCTCCCCCAAATAGTCAGCAAGTCAGATGGTCAGGAAAAACTGTTTTATTTATAGGTAGGTATAGATATCAAATGACATTATAACAACCAAAAATAAAACGGCAAACTTCAAAAATATATCACCGGCAAAACTACTTTTCGTTTCGAACGTTTTGTCTTCAAAAAATCTTAAAACTAGTTTGGTATAAAACTCACAATTCATGAAACTGAAAGATTCAGCTTTTGAATGAGTCAAAAATAGCTTCCCATTACTTACAAGAAAATAAATGGTGCTTATAAATTGACTAGAATAGTCGATGACAATAAATTTACAATGCTCAACGGAAACATTAATTTTGAAAATAGCAATGGTGCTGAGAATTTTCTTTGAAAATAAAAACAAACCACACAAATTACATCTTAAGGCTTGACAAATATCCTAGAGTAGAAATGTTTTGAGGAAGCTTGTAAATTTAGCCCTCCGGACTCATGAATGTTTGTGAGATGCTAGCTTTAGGGTAACATACGGACCTGTTGCGCCAAATACTGTAGTCTGAAAATTAAGCTAGACGTAGTTCATAATGGTACGCATTACAAATGCACACGCAATTGGCTGAACGACAGTACGTAGCTATCATTTCCCCACACTTCTTCTTCAGAATTTGAACACATAAGATACACATAGGTAACCAATTTTGGACTGACATAATTTCTTCCACTGTCAGATATTTACGAACAGCAACTGTCTCTGGCTTTTCTTTTAGTAAAGTGTAACCTTAACAATTAAATTAAGACGACCTTCTCTTTTCATTTTTTAATCTGTCGAGAGATCAACATTTTTGAATAAATCTTAAAGCTTAGGTATACTTAAAACGAGCTACCTCATTTTTCAATACATATTTCGAACTCCCAATTGCATTTCAATTCGATTCCCAATAAAGTTCCCTTAAGGCTTAAAATGACATTATGCAAACTCATTCGGGAACAGTCACCCCAGGTAGAAAACAATATGCTCACAGCTTGTTAGCATCAAACGATTTCATGGCAAAGATAATCCACTAAATTCCCACATACTATAAAATGTCCTTTGGGGTTCGCCAAATTCATAAGCAATTTCACTCTGCGAATAGTGGTAGCCAGACTTGCGCAGACCCTATCAGCACTGAATCTAAACCGTGTGGTTCTCTAATTAAAATTCGTCCTCTCCAGGCAGAGGGTCAGCTCGCTTCGTATCTTGAAGTAGGCGCCAAAACCTTGCACCACGAATCGATGATGGAATTTAATTATGAATCCTGATTGGAAATTTGCGATAAGACCAGCAGCACACGACGATGCTGCTGCTGAACCATACCTTCTCAGATTTGCTGCACGATTTCGACTGGACATTGATTGTAGCCACCATCATATCAAGGACATAAACATTAAACCTCAGATGCACACGTGGGAATGGGAACATCTGCTGAAATTGAATTTCCTTGCGGCCGAAAGGGATATGCAACTCCGACACCGCATTACGGCACCAATAAACAACAAACTAATCCTCTTCACTGTATACGCACTGCGCGCACTCATCAGGACATCGATGACCCCATTTAATGTCATGAAAACCACCAATCAGTCACACAGAAGTGCAGTCCAGGACATGGATGTGTATACTTACCAAACGGATACCTTATTTCGTTTCGGCTGGCATCTGGCTTATATTGGCAAATAAGAAAGGAATTAGAAGATCTTTTAAGAGGGAGAACCACCTTTCCACAATCAACACGGTGTCCGATCTCCGATCCGGTTCTTCGTCTTTGAGATTGGTTCGGCCTATTATGTACAGGACAACATAAAGGTCCTGTAGCGTTTGTGTCTGAATAAGGTATAAATTGCATTTAAAATGTCTTTGAATGTCAGTTTGACACTTGAAAATAGATGTTCTGGGGACTTGCTTTTGTTGTTCGGTATGAGTGCAGCAGATATTCCTCGAGCTGATCCTATTCAAAGAGGCAGAGAGTCCTTCAGATGGATTGTGTTGGCATGAGCCTGGTGTGGCAGTCCATTGAATTGTTTTGTTATTGCGGAGTCCTACAGGAGTTTATTATGCCGATTTGGTTAATGGGATAAGGAGAAGTCGACGAGTGTGTTTTTGTTGTTGTTGACGATGGTGGTGGAGTCGAGTGGGATTCGATGGAATTAAGGTTATTAGCCAATTTAGTGGCACACTATGGCACGAGGAAAATTTTTTTGTTTCCTTTCATCGAAATGTATTATGCATACACGAATGTTATTCGGAATTCCTTATAGACATTTCCACTTCGACACGTGAGTGTGAAAAACCGTAGGTGGTATTGATTCTAAGCAGATGGTTGACTTTGACTCGGTCTTTGAAGGTACTTAACTTGTTATTGTTTGAAGTCATAATTGACGTTTGGAATGATACAATATTGCATTTTTGATTGATTGGCAACTGAGTGGCGTGTAAGATTATAAAACGTGGTATAGGTTAGGTACCTACCTACTTAGAATTTTGATAAATACCTGAGCAATAGTTGAGATAAGGCGTTGACATATTTAATTGGAAAGAAATTATATGGAAATATGAGTTAATATCTTATTTATTTTTGGGATTACATAACAGAATTGAGGCATTCAGTTCGTTTGAGGGTGCCTCGAACAAATATGAATACAACAGCCTGAGCTAACGTTTTTGCAAGGATTTAACTACATATAGACAAGCTATCCGCCCTACGATTTAGGAGGACACTATTTACTAATTGAAAGGGAAGCAGTTGTTTTTGTTTTTTTTTTTTTTTGTTTAAAGATGCGTTCGAACTTCATAGATACCATACAGCCTGTATATCTACTAGCTGGACTGGTTAGCAGCTTCGGATAAGACATCATCGTCTTCTAATTCGGCTGTTCATATAGTCTTTCGACATTATTCTTTCATTCGACATCAAAGTACATAATCTAGAATCAGTTATTTTCTGGCCGCGAGTTAGGTAGATTGGTCTTTACCTCTTCAAAACGCCTAGGCATATTCCGTGCTCTGTATCTTCTTCTTCATCCGGTAATTAACGTGGCAAAAAGGGAATCTTTCGTGGATATATTTTTAATAGCCGCCGTGCCCGGACAGTCTAGTAACCAGACTTTGATTGTGGGAATCTGTTGGTGTATCCATGCACCTTAAGTGACGTTATTCTTTTGCATTTTCGCTAAAACGCTTACTGCTTTGCTTAATCAGAACTTATATCTTGTTTCTTTTATTTTAAAAGTGCCCACGCTCAGGCCGATGCAGCCTATAGATGTATTGAGCTGACCGCACTGGATGTCAAAATCCCTCTGGTGTATGGTGTATCCAGGACCAATAGTTGGCAGCATTCCGAAAACAGATGCTTGCATCTTTGACCATGCTGCTTAATGGATGGTCAAGTTTAACCTGCTGTCGTGCATCACTCGTAATACGTATCTATATTATTAATGTCTCCTTAAACCTTATATACCCGCCTGGGTCTTGTGGTCAGATGATTCTAGGTCAGCAGGCTCAATCCGTTCTGGAGACTGGCTTACCTATATATTTCTATAGAGATCTCGTCGTTAAAGCCAATTACTTGAGCTACTTATCGTGCCTAAGCCCAGATTTTGTGCTTCTTATAGTCAAACAGACTTGCATACCTACTGTATTACCCTCCACACTCAACAGGAAAGTATATTCACTTTGTCATTACGTTTGTAACGCCAAGAAGGAGTCACCGGAGACCCCCTAAAGTATTCTGAATCAGGATCACATTCTGTATCGATTTAGCCATGTCCGTCTGTCTGTCTTTCTGTTGAGTACAGTTTTGCGTCCAAACGAATCGACATAGTCGAATGAAATTTTGTGTTCTATATGGGTTAAGCAGTTCAGGTACCTCCCACACAAAGCCAATATTAGACATACCGGGTGTAGCTGTAACTCTGTAACTAACATGGCAAACTCGCATGGCAAACATTTTGCATGACCCTTATGCAATGGAGGGTATCAAAGCATCGGCCAGGCCGATGATAACACTTTTACTTGTTTTTTTTTTATTAGGATTTGCGACAACTAATCCGCCATTATCAACCGCATTCGAAAAAATCGCAGCATCGCAGCGTATGTATATCGGATTGAAGCTGCTATATCTCTTTGAGAATCTATAATGTCCATACTGCATAGCTAACCTATTTCCAATTTCGAGTTACATAAAGGCCCTTTGCAAAAGATGCACCTTCCGGACATGCGAACATTTTTGTGCACATGTCGCCCACCCGATTGACTGAAAATCGCACCACATCTTGGTGGGCAGGGCACCTACTTATTAATTGATTTCCTAATATCTTATCATCTCTGTGCTTCCGAGAACAAAATGCAATTTAAATTAAAACAATATTCCCACTCATTCGCTGCACTATGCGCATGCAATTAACACCTCCACGTACTATGTCTGCCCAAGCCCTCTGCTGAACACGCAAACTAATTACACTCCACACCAAGTCGCATATGCACAGAGGCACGCTGAACACAGGGCTGTACTGTTGCACCTAAGTTATTAACTTACACGAATTTTTGGGATTGGCTTGGGAGTGTGAAAACATCCCGTCGAACATATGCCCGGGCTCTGTGTTCTGTTTCTGTACTATTACTATACCTTTCCGCTCTTTGTTTATCGTGATAAATTAAATTCTATTAATTGGATTTCTATGGGAACTCAATATTATGTGCCGAACGCCTCGCCAATAAGGCCGACGCCGACGACGAAGTTTTCTCTCATTGCCTGGGCCGTAGCCGGTTAATGCGATAATTGCAGGTGATTTGCTATTCGAACAAATCAGAAGCTATAAATAACGTTGCCCAACTGTGAGGATGTGCACAAAAGGTATAGGTACACTGCATAATAGTCAACTCTTCGAAGATGTGTGTGTTGATGCATCGCGCCCTTTTTGAACTAGAAATTTGGCACGCATCTCGAAGTGTGAATTCAGGCTGTTGTCGGCGGTGGGCTTTCTTTTGTTCTCCAACAATGAAGGCACTTGTGACGAGTTGAAGTGCACATGAAGCGCCCTTAAAATTGCCGCTTTTGTTCGGCCTATTGTTTGACCTATTGTTTGGGTTTTTGTTTCTCGATTTGAGTTTCTCTTGTTGACCGACAGTAGGGGGCGGATGGTGATATAATTGCAAGTATCTGGGTCTTGGCTAGAGGTTCAAGGTGTGGCATACTGGGCATGTGCATAATACACTCTTCTGGGGAATTTTGCGTTCTTTTAAATTGGTTTTGTGTTCGGTTTGTTGTGTCGCAAATCGATTCTGTGAATTTGTCGCTGTATTTTTCAGATACGAGCATTTTCGTAAAATACCTTCAAATGAAGCAAAGAGAATTCGGCGCGTCAAAACACCATGGCAGACAATTCGTCACGACAAGGTGTCTAGCAATGCACTGGGAGGTTCGAAATAGAATGTAGAAACAGTTTCTGTTTTTGTTTTCCATTAAAGACTGCTTGTCTAGCATTTAGCATTAATCATGAACATATAGTACATATGAACGTTCACATTATATTTCTAGAAAGACTGATAAAGATACATTTGAGTTCTTGACTACGTAATTTTATTTGTCAATCATAGATTAAAATACTGTGTGCTTGAAAGTTGTTTATTTTTTTTTTTTTTTTTGAATTTAAGGGTGTGTAATCCAGTAGCTCGTACTAGCTGGCATGCACAATTCGCGGGATACATTTTTTCGGTTCCACGCGTCTACGTATAAAAAGGCTATATCTCTGTATACCCACCCTTCTAGCAGTCTCTCCGCGGGACTGGCCGGTAGTTATATTTTTTGCGCTTCCGTGAGGGACAATTGAACCCCAGCTTTCAACGAATGCAGGAACGAGCTATTAATACACAAAGCCTATTGTCGCATTTTTCTTCATTTACTAAGCCTAAAAAATATTTCCACACAAGATACAGACTACAGCATACTAGACAAAACAACCACAGTACGATTTGCTAGAAAGAGAAATCTCTAGAAGTCTAGAGACTGAAAGCAATCCGAGCAGGAGACTGACACTAGTCAATAACAAAAGATATTTTCAGCGAAGTGCACAGATTATCGAGCTCAGTGTTATCGATGGGTGACATAAGTCGCCAAATGGCGACTTTTCTACGCGTGGCGGCCACAATTCAATTTTGGACCTCTTTCACAAATAGAGGCGACATTGAAATTTAGGTCAATTTGCCAAATTTCATAGCTAAGGCTAGTGTTTTAAATTACTTGTACCTACGGTTCGCGCCATTCTCCGATTTCCAATCCCACCCAATTCCAATGTTTATATGGACAATGCACATCAATGTTAACAATCTTACAACTTTTGAAATGTGTTTTTTTTTTGGTATCGTAGATGCCACGCCCCTTTATCCAATTTTTACAAAATCTCACAGAAATACTTTGAGCCAATGACAAAGGTTGCCTCAATATTTGAGCTCAATCTTTTCAGTGGTTTCTGAGATACACGACTTCGAAAGATTGTGGTTTTCGAGATATACCTAAGATTTTTAAGATTTTTTTGTATGGCAGGAGCCACAAAAAGAAAGATTCTCCCAAAATTTAAGTTCAATCGGTTTGGTGGTTTTGGAGCTTTCCGATCAGAGGTAGTGTACATACTAGGGTGGTCCTTATTCCTAAGAAAAAATTTTTTTTTCTTTAATTTCGCGGGGCACCACGTCATTTGAATATATACCATAAGAAAGTATTTCAGTATTTTTTTCGAATTTTTTAAGTGACATTTAGAGGTCGCTACCAAGGTTTGAAGTTTAAATAAAAAGGCAAGATTTTACTTTACTGCCCATTCGAAAACATTCGAAAATAACGGTTTTTTATGCACAGTCCGATTAATTTCAGTGCCCTAAACACAAATCTGAAAAAAAAATTGGCTGTCTCTCACCGTTTGGGCGTGGCACGCCCCCAAAGTTTCAAAAATACCATATGAAATAGTACCAAAATTTCAAGAACGGAGTGTATTGGATTGTGATGAAACTTTTTTTATAAGTTAACTGCACATTTAGGGAATATAAAAAAATTAATTTTACAAAAATTGGACACTCCATTCCTGAAATTTTGGTACTATTTCATATGGTATTTTTTTAACTTTGGGGGCGTGCCACGCCCAAACGGTGAGAGACCGCCAAATTTTGTTTGAAGATTTGAGTTCAGCGCATTAAAGTCAATCGGAATAAACAAAAAAAAGTATTTTTTTCGAATGGGCAGTAAAGTAAAATCTAGCCAATAAAAACTCAAAATCTGTATTTGTTAGATTCTTTTATTTTTATAGCCAGGACATAAAAAATATTACAAAATTATTGTTTTTGTTACTATGAATTAAATAGATATTTCAATCATTTATTTTTAAGATAGAAGGGTTGACTTGTTAGTATTAGGGAACTTTCTCCTCTTACTTACTCTTACTCTTTTACCAACAAAAGCAAATATTGCTTTTTGTTCTTCATTGGTTGTAATTAGTTCTTCATTGGTTGTAATTAGCTAGTAGCTTTACTGAGTCCGCTACTTGTAGACACCATTGTAAGTTGAAACACGTTACTATGACTTTTACAAATAAAACACGTGAGTTTTTCCTCTTAGGGAGCGAAATAAAAAGACGCGTGGCTAATAACATAGCCTAGATGAAACTGATTTGGCTATACTTTATTTTAAATCAAGAAGAACATGGTACATAATAACAACATCGAACGATGCTGTTCCGTTTCTACTAGATAACCAAAATACCGTTTAACGCACTTTGGTAGCTTAACAACTAGAACTAAAACTAGGTCATAATTATATGGGTATATAACGGTACAGAAGAGAGGTCGTGGGTCGGAAGGGATAAGAACCGATTGTCTATGAGAGTTTCACTTGCATGTAAAATGTAATATAAACAATTTAACACCTAAATGAAACATGAGTGAAACCATCATTTAAGCTGTCCTTCAACGCTTTTTGTAAAAACTTTGACAGCTGGTAGCGACCTCTAAATCTTAACAAAAAAAAAAAAAAAAAAAACCTATTTCATATTTAGAGGTATATAATCAAATGAGAAAGTGCCCCGGGGATAATTCAAAAGTCGAAAAATAAGGACCACCCTAGTACATACCCATACAAAATGGCTTTTCATTTGGAGTTTTCCAAATTTTCTAATCCACCACTGATTCAAGACCAACGAAGCAAAAGAAAAATCATCTAAATTTTCTTTTATTTTTTTATTAATAAACTGTAGAAATAATTTAAACCTGAAAGTAGTTTTTTTTTTTCGTTAAATTTGGTGGGACGCATTAGAAACCTTCAAAACCTAAGATAAGATAAGCTTCTTTTAAGGAACTATACTTAACATTAAACGGTCCAAAGTATGTACCAAACCAACTGAAGTGAGAACAACCTACGAAGCCTATAATAGGCCTCCTAACGCATGGAAACATGTGGATATTGACCCAAAGGTGGATTAAGCGGGGCTCTGCAAGAGAAAATACTCGTCTCCAACTGCAAGGTATAATCTCTCATAACTCATTGTCTTATTAGAACTCATAGTCGAACAATGATGTCATTTCAAAACGGCCCGGTCCATGTATTTGCCGACATAAAAACTGATTCTAAGACGGTCTATGAAATCCATGCAATCAGGAAGGTTTCCTCAAGTTGGTTTAGGGTAGAATAGTTGGAACAACTCCAACAAATCTCCTCTACTCGTATGGGGATAGCCTTCGGTGATTTAGAGCCATCAGTGGTGAAAATTATAGAGCTGTTCGAAGGTTCACATGAGGAGAGCAGCATTTAAAATTATTCCTAATACCTACTAATTTAACACATTAAGGAATAACCCTATCAAAAAACTGCTTTCAACGCTTCGAAGCTTCACGTAACTTATTGTATAATCAGCAATTATTCTCATTCGTATTCCCCCAAGCAACTTCGATAAGAACAGCCCTTGTGCATTATAATATCTCGTTAAATCGATGGAATCACCATTTCAAGTAAACTCCTGAGCCGTTTTTGCCTCTTATCTAAACGATATAATCACTTAATCCTCAGCTAACGAGGTGCGTTGTTTGTAGTTTGTTTGTTCAATAATTAAGCTTCATCCTACCTACACGATGACATATCATGGCACACATTTCACGAATATCCTGCTTACATTGTAGTTACTTCTTCATTTTAATTCAGGGGTTACATGGCCGTCGTTGAAATCATCACCACAGTGCGTCGACATCACCATCCCCTATTTGAGATAAGTAGCTGTAGCTGACCATTATTTTCATCCCATATGCAAACAAAAATGCCAACAATTGTTGCAAACATTAATCACATACAATAAGCGCTAGCTATATAAACAATTCTGAATCTCGATTCGTTGCCCGTATAATTGATCCTTTCTTCTGTCCTTGATTTTCCACTCCAACACTGATTGCCAATCGGTGATAAGCGCACAACAATTAAATTTTATTAGATACGAGTACATATCGCATATGGTGCTATCCAATGGGAGATGGTAATCGTGTCTACAGCCGACAGCCCCCATTGTGCGCGTCTAAAGATATAACAGATACAGTCGATTCGAATGCAAGATGCATTCGTGCAGTTGTCATAAATGATTGGACCCTTACTTTTTAATTGTGACGAATATTCTGCGAAATTTTATGAGAAAAGTGTTTTTGCTTCGAAATGAGGAAATAATAATCATACTGTCACTGGACAAGGACTCTGGCACAATGGGCAAAGGCTGGTGTACATACATCCCATTTGGACATCTCTAATTGAGACTTTTGATTGATTGTGGAAGAATTTATGTTTGTTTGTTCCCATGACAGATAATAGGGCAATTGTTGTGGTATCAATATAATGGCTCATCATTTAGTGGTTAAGAAAGGGTGATCCTTTGGGATTGGAATGCTTAAACATGCCGTTGGTTTGATGTAGTTTAATGCTGGCCGCATAGGAAGTGCAACAGGGCGCATCAGATATATCTAATTTCTAAACAATCAACGGAACATTGTAATGAAATTGACGAGATTTTGTAATGCAGAGTGAAGGAATTCTAATGCGTTACTAGAGTCATATGACAAGAAAAGTTAATGATAAAACACTCAAAAATAAACAGTCAATGTCCTCAACATTCGCATAGCCGAAGTTCTCGCCTGAGCTACGACATATACGTAAGTCGAGTCTCCTAAGGGACCTCCAAAATATCAAACAGTACCTAAGGCTAGGACTAGTACGTAACACTAACAGTTCCATCGCTAAGGGACTTCTCTTAATTGCCGGGCACTTCTTTACTATGCACGTAAGAAAGGCTTAACTTCGCCTGGTACAATGAAATGCTAAACGCTCATTCGATATGCGGCAATATCTCGCACAGAGTTTATCTATGATACCACGAACGCGAGATACCGAAGTTCAAAGATGTTCACAAATGGTTGATCCAATTCTTGAGATGCGTCTAATCCTGGATGAAAGACAATGAACTTAGCCTGGTGAAAGAAAAGATCAAGATCTAGCCCGCTTCACTATGAATGTGGCGCTCCGGGTGACGAGCCTCTATATCGAACAGTGTTAGATCGAAATTGGAAAAGAACCTCACACCGGAGGTTAAAGAGATTACCAGACAAAGCTGCCAAGAAAGCTGGAGTAGAAAAAACAAGTGAAGAAGGACTACAAATTTGATCGGAAACATAACAGATTGGACAAGTCGAACGAACGGTTACTTCAATGATTATCTGCACAAAATGGGAAAAGCAACGAGCTCAACATGGGAGTATATTGGGACTCAGTTTAAGACCACGACAAACACGCATTCCTCGAGTGCACCAGATGTCTTGCAGATAGACGAATTTTAGAATCGGCGGTAACCGAATTCATACCGGACATTATAGTCACTCAAAGTGCTGAAGATAAAGGAAAGACAAAATGACTTAAAACGGCAAAGACAGTAGAAGATTAGAGCCCTATCGAGTTCAGAATACGTTGCACCAACTTGTTGAAATGCGGTCGTAAGCTACATAAGGTACGATCTCTAGTACAGAACACACACTTTTTTTCTCTGGTTAGTACTACATTAATATAGCGATAGGTATGGTATAAAACATTCTCAATACTTAGTTACATTTTATAGTATATCTGTCACAAAATGTCCAAGAAAATTGAAAGCATCCCCGCCGCTGGCCGTAGTTCTTATCTTCTCTCAACCAGCATCTCATTACACAACAAAACTTGTCTAATTGCCCATAAATAGACATTTAGATACCATGGTCGTCACATTGTAAATCCCGTAGTACGATGAACCCCCATATACCCCCAGACGCCAGAATAATATTAAACCCAATAACAAGGAACAATTCTCTTAATTTAATTACACCCAAGAAACGAAACAATAACCCAACAATCAGCAGTAATAAAATTTCAAAATTAATATTCCATTTATCACCATCCCACCGATAAGACGTTAAGTTGACGCTTTCCCAGCCGAAGACGGTCCTCGGTTATCATTCCAATAAATCACCTAAAATTCCCAAAAGAGTTTTCTCAAAGAAACTCAGTCCTCGTATCTAATCAAGGAAAACGCGGGTTTTTCGAAAAAAAAAATCATCATTTACAGCCGAAGGATAACGCAAGGTCAGGGGCAATAGCAACAGCAACCGCACAACCATGCTTTTTATCAGTCGAAGGCATAATTGATATTAATCTGACAGCATAACAGTCGACTGGTTGAGGCCTTAGGCACATTAGAATCTGTAATTGTGCGACGATTGAGATAGGTATCGGGAGATTTGTTGCTTCCCATATAAAACTACTGACTGATGGAGAGAACAAGCGATAAGCGATAAGCGCACTTGACCCTCCACCATCCTAATCGCTTGTATATTGAATGTTAATTGACGCTCCAAACTGCGCGCCGTCCACACCAGACTCGTATCTCATTACACAGTCACCAGTCATTATCTTGAAACAATTAAACCGAAGCCGACTGTAATAATTAAGCTGATACGATGGACCGTTTCAATGTCACGATCGCGCTTGTACGACTGCCAAGTGCAATCCTAGGAAATGCTGTCAGTTTTCACGCCTTAGGCGAGGAAAAAGGAAAAACGAGAACCATCAGCATTTTTGTGGCGTTCATCCGTATCCGCGAACGGCGCCAGGGGTGTAGACACTACTGTCTGGCGGGGGAGTGTAGCGCTCATTCGAAACGCATGCATCTTCTTTGGACAAACTAATCCACCATATGACCCAGCATCGATATTGAGAGCCACTCAAGATCCAATTACGAGGGTGCAGGATTTCGTCCTTCCACGAAGGATGCATTTGTGTGGCATTGGCATGTAGCGGCGCTTATATGGTAGCCGCATATTGGCGGCGTTCTAAAATCGATCGTTTGCCCACATTTAATGATCCTGTCAAGCACTGGATCCGAAGGAGTTTGACGCGATGATTTATTTTGCGGTCAAAACATGTGTTCGACGTGACAGGCATTGCGCAGAAGCGGCTGTCTGTCTGAAAGATTAGTTTTCAGATCGGATTTCTATTCCGACAGGGAACACAAATCGGGAAATCCGTTCTGGTTGGAGGGATCTGTAAGACGTGGAGGCGCTTGTACTACTGCCGCAGGATATGGGAGTTAATGATTTGTCAAAATAAGATTAAGAACTAAGGGCGAGAGGATATACCGGAAAAAACGTACGTTCCTAAGAAATGCCACAACTAAATGTTTCACATTGGTTAATGGATTTTTTAACGGTGAATTAATGTGGGGTATTTTTTTACATGGTTTTGAAAATGCACTGGGAACTACCTAATTAAGGGAATATTTTTAAGGATATCATATTTGGAATTATTGTCGGTAGTAATTATTGCGCACTTGTGTTTTTATTAAAAGTAGATACAGACTATAAGTCACCATTGAAAAGAGACAGCATGGAGACATTCTTTTTGAAAAATCTGTTGACTTCCGTTGTAGCTGCCTCCAGAAACATTTAATACTAACATAGACAACTTGCAGACATTGTTTCAAATGAAATTGGTTAATAACATATTTCGGGAAGGAAGGAAGATGTATCCTATTTTAGAGTAAGGCTTAGGATGTACCAACTTCAGAGGGTTTTTAACTGCACCCTATAGTCAAATAGGTAGATAATTTAATCACACTGGTGATTAAACATAAACATCTAAGGCATAAGTTATCACCACCCGATACTCCACATCGATAAAAATATAGCAACGCGAATAAACCTGTTCCCACTGAGTCAGCAGGTCGTTGGCCACGTCCCATACGATAACGGCAATATAACTGCGTCAGCACGATGACACCCGATGCAGGCGGATACACGCGCTGCGTGTATTCTGGCGACTCAGCGGATTGGCCATGGTCAATGGGACTACCCATGGCAGAATATTAGAGTTAAGCGATTAGTCTTAGTTTTGACTTAGAACAGTTCGGAATAAATTACCTTTTATAACGTAGAATTCGTCTTTTTGAATTATCTATTTTAGCTACGAACCAGTTGGACCAACCCAGGTTGGTGTTCGGTTTTTTTTTAAGAATCCTTGACAGGATTTCCTAACTGGCGCCCGAGCAGGGACCGGCTCATATTTTCGAATCCTTCCATCTGTGCGAGTTGCTGTGTCCTTTCATACAGGACAGAAGATTAACACCCGCTTCCGGGAGTGTATAACTGTACCCATGGGAACACAGTAACCTAGTTAATACTTCAGCAGTAAATGCAGTCATACCCATGGGAACATGATTGCCTTCGTCAGTGAAAGGATTTGAAAGGTGAAGTTGTTGTGCCGCGAGTAAGTCACCTGCAAGAATAAACGCTTGTGACCAAAAGGGATAACACAACTCTTCCAGAGCTGGTTCCAACGAAAAAAATACGAATTACTCGATCGTTTTCTTTTTTTCCTTCTAACGCAGATTTACCAGTACACTACTTTGACTCGCAGTACGAATATGTTATATCTTGTGTGAGTGGAATTCAAAAAAATCAAAGGAAAAGTTCTGAATCTCGAGATATTAATTTTCTGATATTATAATTCCTAAAGTAAAAAAGAATTTGTGAAATTTAGATCGAAAGAAATGTAAAAGAATTCGACAAGTGATTACAAAATTTAAATTGAAATAAAATCGAAAGGAAATCAATGAGTAACTGTGAAATTTGAATGCAATTTTAAGAGAATTTATTTGAGTTGAAAATAGTCTAAAAATACCTACCCAAAAAAATTGTGGAAAAATTAAAAATTTGAATCATTGTGACGAAATAAAACCAAAATTTGATAAATTGTGAAATAATCCGAATAGAAGCAGGCGTAATAAGGCGATAAGAGGATAATTTGTTAAAATTAAGGAAGTAGCTGCAATAAAGGTAAGGTGCATTGTCAAATATATAGACACATAAGTATAGTGCATTTTTACACTCCCATTTCTCACGTTCATTGGTCTCATTTTAATAAAGTAAAAGTAATCAAATTTTAAACGATGGACGCTGTTGCAAAGTCTGTAACTGAATTAACCGGGGCAGTGAATCTTATACTGGCCCAGTTAAAAGATCTTGACGAACGGCTTAAATCCGTAGAAACAATTAATCACCCTGAACCTGAAACTAATTGTGTAGACGCACCCCTTTGCGAGCCCAAGACGGAGGCTGACCTAAAGGAAATAAGTCGGCTTCCTGATTGTGTGAAAGAACTACAATCATTTGAGGGTGAGCCTACACAATATATATCGTGGGTACATAATGTTGAGGGAATATTGAGGGATTTTAGCATAATTAAGGATAAACCAATGTACCGCGCGATATTGCGCCACATTAGACAAAAGATTAGGGGACAAGCCGACTCAGCATTGATCTCCTACAACATCTTCGACGATGATTGGCAGGAGATCAAGAGAGTTTTATCCTTACATTACGCAGATAAGCGTGACATAAGGACGTTAGAGCACCAACTCAACCAACTCTCACAAAAAGGGTCGAGACTGGATGAGTTCTACGCAACGGTTAACCACCAGTTTTCCCTCATTATCAATAAGATAAAGACGGAGACTTACTCTCCAGAAACGGTGGGCGCACTGGTTGAAACATACCGCAACCGTGCTCTTGATGTATTCATACGAGGCCTTAACGGAGACCTGTCTCGGATGCTAATTGTGCAGAAACCGAAAACGCTCCCAGAGGCTTACGGTTCTTGCCTTGAAATTCAAAACTTGAATTTCCGGAATCATTCAATTCATGTACCCGGTACTAAAAATACAGTGACGACACCCCTTAACCAGTCTTTCAGGAGGGATAACAAACCTTCCTCTCCTCCATCGAGGTTTGTTCCCAACCATCATTTTTCAAATGGTCAAAACCATTATCCCGCGAATCTCGATGCGCCCCCACGACCGAATGGTCCAAAACCCCACGAAAGGATGGAGGTAGATCGGTCTGTGCAAAGCAGACAAGTCAATTACATGAATTATCCGCGGAATAACCCTTTCAAGAGGAGATCATACTCTGATAACTTTCCTCGTAAACAGCAGAGGGTGTATAATCTGCAAACGCATGATGACGT
Organism: Cheilosia soror; assembly: GCA_949372485.1. Classification (NCBI taxonomy): domain Eukaryota; kingdom Metazoa; phylum Arthropoda; class Insecta; order Diptera; family Syrphidae; genus Cheilosia; species Cheilosia soror. The sequence continues at coordinate 112,166,844 of OX443562.1, read as the reverse complement.
TTCCCCTGAGGAATACCGCGAAACAGCGGAGGAGGCTTGCAATGACGAGGTGAATTTTATGATGGGCGCTTATCCAGCGTACCATACATAGAGTATATCCTCAGAAATGGCAAGAAGTTGAGCTTCCTTGTGGACACTGGAGCCAATAAGAATTTTATTGGCCCACATGTGTCGCACGGGACAAGTCGCCTAGCTCAACCATTTGTAGTAAATTCGGCGGCAGGCAATATAAAAATTAATAGAAAAGTCACAGGTAAATTCTTTCAAAGGGTGGGAAATGATTCTCTTATAACTTTTTACGTCCTCCCTGGCCTGAAATCATTCGACGGCATCATCGGCGATGACACGTTGAAACAACTGGAGGCCGTCATTGACCGCAAACATAACACCTTAACCCTGATGAAAGGTATTCAGATCCCGCTTAGGGATAAATTGTCCCAGGAGGTTAATGCCGTACTTGAGGAGAATATGCCAGTGGAAATCCGACATAGACTCTCTGCACTAATAGGTCATTACAGCACTGTTTTTGGTCCACTTAACGCTAATGAACTAGTCAAAACCGTTGTAAGAGCGGAGATAAGGACTAGCACGGACGAGCCTATTTATACCAAGAGCTACCCATATCCACCGTGCATGAGAAAAGAGGTAGAAAAGGAGATTAAAGAGCTTCTAGCGGAGGGAATAATTCGCCCCTCTAAAAGCCCTTATAACTCTCCTATTTGGGTTGTTCCCAAGAAACCTAAGCCTACCGGAGAACTCCAATATCGTATGGTGATCGACTTTAAGCGATTGAATTCTGTCACCATCGCCGATGCATATCCAATTCCGGATATTACCTCCACGCTTGCCAGCCTAGGTAAAGCGAAATATTTCACCACGTTAGATCTTACATCTGGTTTCCACCAGATACCCATGAAGGAAGCGGACATACCAAAAACCGCTTTCTCCACAATGAATGGGAAATATGAATGGCTGAGACTTCCATTCGGCCTAAAAAATGCGCCGGCGATCTTCCAAAGGATGATCGACGATGTATTGAAGGAGTATATTGGTAAAATATGCTATGTTTACATCGACGATATCGTCATTTTTGGGGGTAGCATTGAGGAAATACTCAACAACATTGAGACAATTCTTTCTAGACTACAAGAGGTAAACCTTAAAGTGAACTTAGAAAAGACACAATTTCTGAGAACTGAAGTAGAGTTTCTGGGTTATATTATTACCCCCGATGGTATTCGGGCAGACCCAAAGAAGGTCGAGGCTATTCAAAAATTGTTACCACCAGAAAACCTTAAGGAGCTGAAAAGCTTTTTGGGCCTCACTTCCTACTACAGGAAGTTTATCCGGGACTATGCCAAAGTGGCAAAACCTTTAACTAACTTGACTAGGGGAGAGAATGCACAGATTAAGGCAAACCAATCAAAACGCATTCCAATCAGGTTAGATGAGGAAGCATTGCGCGCATTTGAGGATCTTAAAGTCTTGCTTACATCATCGGAAGTCTTAGCTTTTCCCGATTTTGAAAAGCCGTTCAATTTAACCACGGACGCTTCGAATTACGCGATTGGGGCGGTGCTATCACAGGACATATCGGGTATTGATAAGCCGATTGCGTACATATCACGGTCACTCAATAAGACAGAAGAGAATTACGCAACCAATGAAAAGGAAATGCTTGCGATCGTGTGGGCTCTCGATAACCTTCGATCCTACGTTTACGGAGCAAGGAAGATACGCATCCATACAGACCATCAACCTCTTACCTTCGCTTTGGGTAACCGAAACTTCAATGCCAAATTAAAAAGATGGAAGGCCCGTATAGAGGAATACAACTATGAATTGATTTACAAGCCTGGTAAATCGAACTTAGTTGCTGACGCTCTATCAAGACTTAGAACCCAAGTCAACCACTTGACTGACTCGGCGGGCACTCAGGCAGCACACAGCTCTAATGCTTGTGAGCAAGGTTCGGTGACGGATGATGCTAGCGAGGGTCGCGAGGGCGAAGAAAACAGTTCAATGACCGAAACAGCAAGCGAGTTACGCTCATCTATAGGTACAATGCATAGCGCGGATCAGGATAGTACTGACCTCATTCCCCATGTCGAAGCGCCGCTAAACGTATTTCGCAATCAAATAGTTATAAAAATCGGAAAAGGATTTGAGGCTCACGAAGAACCTCATCCTGGTTACTTTCGTCACTATGTGGCAGTAGATAACCCAAGCAAAGAGGATCTCTCACGAATTCTGAGAACCAAATTGCGGCCTAATATATTGAATGGCATCAAAATTCCGGAGTCACATCTGGCTCTACTCCAAGAAACATACTTAGAAAACTTTGTAAACTATAAACTCAGAATTACACAGAGGATTGTTGAGGATGTTGGGGACCCAGATCGTGTGCTAACACTCATTATGAGCGAACACAAAAGGGCACACCGCAACGCTAAGGAAAATAAGGACCAACTCCTAGAAAGATACTATTTTCCAAAGATGAATAGCTTGGTAAAAAAATACACCAGTACTTGTGAAGTGTGTAAACTTAACAAATACGACAGACATCCTATCAACCCGGAATACCAGGCTACGCCTATACCATCCTACCCGTGTGAGATCCTACATCTAGACATTGTTGAAATCCAGAATGAGAAATTTATAAGTTGCATAGATAAATTCTCGAAATTTGGTAAGCTATTCCACATAAAAAGCAGGGCAGTCCTCCATTTAAGGGACAAGATTACTAAGATATTGCACTATTTTACAGTCCCGAAAATACTAGTGACCGACAATGAGAGAAGCTTTCTCAGTCCGATCGTGCTAAACTTTTTAAACATACTAGGCATTAAGCTCTACCGTACCCCTGTTAACCGAAGCGAGGTGAACGGTCAAGTAGAAAGATTTCATTCTACCATACTGGAGATCTTTCGATGTCTCAAGGTTGAATATAAAGGCCTGCGACTCAAGGAGCTAATTAATATATCCGTGGACAGGTACAACAACTCCATCCACTCTGTTACTGGGAGAAAACCATCCGATATCTTTTTTAACAGATATCAAAGAATAAACTACCAACAATTGGTTGACTTCCGAAAAAGAGTGAACAGGGAGCTTAGGGGTGAGATTATGCGTAAACAACAATCTAGTAACGCTAGACGAAACGAAAAAAGATCCAAACCAAAAACTTACCGCAAGGGCGACATCGTTTATGCAAGAATCAAAGGAATTCAGGCAAAAAATAAGCCCATTTTTCGAAAAGAAATTGTCGAGAGAAACAATAGGGTAACGGTCACCACAACCAGTGGCCGAAAAATACATAAAACCCACTTAAAAAATGTGGGAAATTAAAATTAAACTATTACAGACCAAAAAAAAAAAAAAAAAAAAAAAAAAAGGGGAGTGTATGCACAGCACTTTTACAATGCACCTACAGTTAGGCAGATGAAAGAATCATCTAATCTAGAGCTTATTTTGCTTTCCCTTCCGGAAACCCGAATATATGTGTCGAACATATTATTTTTAAGATCATTCATTTAACTATAAGCTTACTTTGGCTTCCCTTCTGGAAACCTGATATTTGTAGCGAACATATTAGTTTTAATTTGGAAAAGATAAGTGTTAATGTTAAGTCCATTCTGTAGAAATAGAAGTAAAGTGTTTATAACGATGAAATAGCTTCTTGTCATTTTTATTGAACGTGGAGCCTCCACTCTTGCATCACTTATCTTAGCTTAACCTACGGTTGCTATGACCACAAAAGAAAGGAAAAGAAGAATATTTTTGTATTTACTTCACAGATTCTTACTCCTGACAGTCGTCCAGGGATTCCAAATTTTTAATTATAAGTCACCTATAGTCTCCTTAAAAGAAGGCCGGGGATGGATCGTTGATGGCAGCTTTAAACTAGTACACACCATTGACCTGGCGCAATTTCAGAACCTTGTGGATGGGGTAACCAACGCCATGAGCGACAACATCAAGGACGAGGACAGGAAGCATATAATGGAATTTCATGTGCGACAGATAAAGGATCGCCTCAGTTTACTTAAGGGGAAACCACCAAGGAAAGCTAGGTCAATTGACTGGATTGGAACAGCCTGGAAGTGGGTAGCTGGCAGTCCCGATGCTACTGACTGGAACGAAATACTCCGAAGCCAGGAAAGGATAATCGAGAATAACGATCAGCAGTACCAAGTTAACGAGAAACTCTTCGACATTACAAAGGACATAACACGAAAAATTAACCTGGTGATAGACAGATATGAACGAGGGGTTAAGGATGCTATTTCTGGAAGATTTGAACAAGACGCCTTGGACGAGATCATACTCATAAAAGGGGAAGTGAACGAGATTGTACGAGCCTGCCAAATGGCCAAGAGCGGCCTGATTAACACAAACCTACTTGATACCGAGGAAATCAATAAGGTTATCAGCGAGCTGAAAACCCTCCCATATGCCAACGAAATTGAGGCAATCGAATATGGGACACCATCAATCTTTACCAATGGGTCGATGCTGTTATATGTTGTCTCGGTGCCCAAGGTGGGCCAAGAGGAATTTAACCTACTTGTAACAAGACCATCAGTAATTGAAGGAAAGCAGATCGATCTGAAATTCAAAAAAATGCTAATCAACCACAGAACATCTTATGGCATCATAGCGAGTTGCCTTTCTATTAATAACTCGACCATATGTGAGGACAAAGCACTGCAAAGAGTTCCTGAGGATACCTGCGTTCCTAGGCTATTGAAAGGAGGATCCGCGACTTGTACTTTCCAGACGAACAACGAAGAAATTATTGAACTCATCAAGGAGGACACCATTTTCGTCACTAATTTTATTGGTGACTTAACCTCTAACAATGTTTCAAAGTTTCTTTCAGGTACATATGTAATCCAACTCTATAACGAGAGTATCCAGCTGAAGGGCAGAATATTTTCAAGCTCCATGGTCACAGCTCTACAGGCCCTTCCTCCGGCCTTGATGAACATCACCAAGCAGGACCACGAGATTGACTTAGGATACGTGCACGGCCTCAGCGTTCGGAACATAGAACGCCTAGGTAACTTAACTCGAGAATTTAAAATTTCTATACTTACAGAAGCTGCAATCTTAACTTTGGTCGCATCGATCGTCTTCGTCATCTGGAAGAAGATCTACTCGAAACCCAGCATTCCAACGATTTCATCTATTGACCTATCACAAGTCGCGGCTTGACTCTGGGGTCACCTATGATCTACGGGCCGTAGATTTTCGAAGGGGGAGGAGTTATCACCACCCGATACTCCACATCGATAAAAATATAGCAACGCGAATAAACCTGTTCCCACTGAGTCAGCAGGTCGTTGGCCACGTCCCATACGATAACGGCAATATAACTGCGTCAGCACGATGACACCCGATGCAGGCGGATACACGCGCTGCGTGTATTCTGGCGACTCAGCGGATTGGCCATGGTCAATGGGACTACCCATGGCAGAATATTAGAGTTAAGCGATTAGTCTTAGTTTTGACTTAGAACAGTTCGGAATAAATTACCTTTTATAACGTAGAATTCGTCTTTTTGAATTATCTATTTTAGCTACGAACCAGTTGGACCAACCCAGGTTGGTGTTCGGTTTTTTTTTAAGAATCCTTGACAGGATTTCCTAACTCATACCTACGCCGATGATGTTGCTAAACTTTCTGTCGGATCATGCTTAGGTAGACTGCTAACATGCAAATGGGCATAGATATGGTTGACAAATGGTGCACTACGAATTGGCTTACGGTCAATCCTTTGAAAACTCAGGTTGTTCTCTTCACAAGACGGAGAATTGTGACTGCTCTGACTCAGCCAGTGCTAAAAAGCTTCACTATCTACATAGATACCCGATGAAGCGAAATAACTGGGGGTGATCATAAAATGAAAAACGTCTTTATTCATTCATAAATATGTTTATGATTGAAAGTAGTTTGGTTAAATGGACAAGCCAGGCCCTGGGCAAAAAACAAATCCTCTCGGCGATAGTCTTTGAACCAAAGATTCGTCTTGAGGTATGATTCACAGTCACTTGTTGATTGAAAAATCCTATAGTCTCGGTGAAAATCGAGCAAACAGTGCGTCTAGATCAGATGTGGTGGTGGTCTACTGATGAGCCCACCCACCACATCGGGGTGAAAGGCATTACTGGAGTCGAGTGGATTCTCATATTTTTCCCCATCTTAACGCGGAGCACTTGGATTTTCATCGCGGTGCACACTTTGGGAAACTCGGGGGGCTTATTCCCAAATGCGCGGCGGATCGCTTTTCATGGCGGATTGGTATTTTTATATTTCCAAAAGCGATTCGATTCATTCAAAAGCGATAGTTATTGTGAGGATTGCTGACAATAAATCCGCCAGCAATCCGTCACCTGAATAGCTATCGCTTTTCACAGCTTTTGGAAATACAAAAATATCAATACGCCATGAAAACGTCGCCTCGTATTTGGGAATAAGCCCCCGGGTCTAGTCAGAGTCTGACTCAACAAATCTTAAAATTAGCTACACATAAAGCCAGCTTCTCGAACGTATGCGCAACCTGCAATTGGGGTCCACGTACACAGGGACTCATCAAATTTAATAAATTGCTTGAGACCAACTTCTTCCCCATAATTAAGCATCGAGATCCTGCCAAGGACAGCAATTGAATTTCTTGATGAAATTCGCGCAATTAAGCCTTGACCGCATACGCAACAACTCCTCATTGTAACTTAACGAATGCTGTCCTCGACTTCATATCGATATCGTCCGCACCGCACCTTAACCGAAATTAACGTAACCTGACATTTTGTATGGAAATAAATTAATTCACTCGACAATATACAATCAAACGGCATTGTAGTTGTCGAATGCGCCCCAACAAAAATAAGAGAGATTTTCAAAAAAATATTTGCAGCACATTTGCGGAGTGATTAATATCGCGCAGCGATCTTACCTCACTTGTATACTGGCCGTATGGAACGCATGTGAGCCAATAATTCCGCGAGCTTGTCATAAAAGGCTCGTTTGGCGCAATTAGCCACAATGAATGCATGTCAAATTAATAATAAGAAAGACAGATAAATTATGCGATCCGCGCTCTTTGTCGCTGTGACTCTTGAATTTATTGCATCGAACTGGCCAGGAATAAACAGATGGTCGCCCTGGATGGCTGTGAGGCAAAGTGGCAGACCTCCCTATGGCCGCAATGCGGGATAATTCCACACGAGTGGTGCATAATTGGCGGCATCATGCTCAAAGTCTAAATCGGTAATGGATTGTGACTTTTTGGCCAGGCCAGCGCAAGCTATTCCTATGCCCGGCCCAGTATAGGCCGGAATCACCGTGAAATGGGATTAACGTTCGTGCAGCATCCGTAAGTGTCAAACATATACTTACACAAATTTCCGGACGATTATGAACACCAAATTAACACCACACCATGGATGGTATTTCCAATAATAAATTACCCTGACGCTGTGGCTTCCCTTGGTCTGTGACTGGACGGTTGTTGGGTTGTTGATGTCTTGGCCTGCGCGAAGGATGCTTTTCTTTGGCGCAGTTGGTGATTTATTGGCTTATAATTTGCGCGCGCACAGATTCGCATTTTTCCCCTGGCTGGGGGCAGCATCAGTATTACTTCGCGTTATGGGCACATAACACAGAAGGCTGTGCGCTTAATCAATGGACGCATTGCCTGTTATACGCTTGACGCTTGATCATTTCGATTTGCATGCGTGCGTGCATTCCATTAGGTGGATGGTGATTGCACTTAGTGCGACGTGAAACATTGTATAGTGTGCGAACTAATAGCTGCACTGATGGGTGCAGGAATTCCAAGTGCTAGACGAGTTTATTCACATTGATTGCATTGAGGTGTGGACATTAGTTTATGGTGTGGTAATTAGCGTGTTTGACTTCTGACAATGTGCTTGACTAAGCCGCAGGACTGTATAGGCAGGGACAAGAAACTGCTGCCACCCATGAAAATTGATAGAATAAACAGCCTCCCAGGGCTGTTTGGAAATAAGTTAGTTATACGTAGACTAAGACGATGGCAACAATAAAACAAGAGGACAAAGTTCTCTTTGTCTTTTATATGCTCTCAAGATATAAGTACACACAATCTGATATCCATGGAACATTGAACATGAACATCCATGGGTTTCTGAGGTCGTTTCTAGCAGTGAATGAAGGTTTCCTATACCACAAACACACTTAAAGATTAAGACGTTAATCTTGGTACAAAATTCGGAACATCTTCGGAATATCTTAAATAGTAACTACTTCATGTTGGCAAACCATTAAACAGGAAATGCTTTACCAATAAATTTGATACAAACAGAAATTCGATAGTAGTGGAATATGCTCCCATCTAACGGATAATAAGAGCTCTTAAACGTGCAACATAAATAGCTCTTGTCAGGCTTCCACTAAGAACTTTTACCCAGAGCGAAATATTTGTCCAGGACCTGTTAAAAATATTTCAGAATCTTTAAGAGCTTGTTTGTTGCGGATAAGTTTTCCTTTTTCACTTATAGCCCTTTCAAAATCGGTCGGCTGAAGTTAGTTGATTGATGTGCAGTCCTATTTTCACCCAGGAGTACCTAGGCATCCGATGGATGAGACCAGGGGTTCCCTAACTGTGCATCGCGAAGTCCTAAGGGCGTCGCAAGTTTTATTTTTTCACTGCTGTAAGACTGCGATAAAAGGCAAAGCATTTCGTTTCTCTTTATAAATACCAAGAATACCAAGAGCAAGGTCGAAGAGAAATCCAATAGTGACATTGAGGTCGAAGATTAAGCGCGTTTGTGTTTCCCGCATTTCAGACTGCTTACTTCCTGAATGGAACTGGTATAATTGCCTGGCACTCAAAATTAGCCAACCAGATTCGTCAGGACCATACGAATCCTGTCTGGCCACTGTCTTTTTGGGAAGCATGCCAAATGACTAAAAGATCTGTGTAGATTTTGTAATGACATAGGCGTCGAGGAAGACATCACACATTTTGCGAATGTCATGGCATGGTACGTACGCGTCACAAATTTCTTGGCAAGTACTTCTTTAATAGCATAGAAGAGATAGGGCTTATCGACCAAGTGGAAATATTTAAATTCGGTAGGGAAATAAAATTATTTAGGGAAAGTGCGTATATGGTCCCCCAGGGATCGCAATATTCCCACTAAAGTGCCTAGTGTCTTGTGACGGTTTTCCTCACAAATCTTCGTCTAACTTAACCTAACATAAGGCGGACGAATGAGCTGAACTTCATAATGAGGCGAAATATTAATAAGGGGTTATACAACCTACTAAATACGCAGAGCAGACTACTTCACTTACCTTATGTTTCGCTCTAGAGTCTAGACGAACTAATTCGCTGAAGTCGGGAACTATAATACAAATTTAACCGTAGATTAATTTAAAAATTAATTTCTGGGCTATCTGTTGGTATTATTCTTAAACAAAGTAAGCAGGACTCTCAATCGTATATCCACTCTATACCTCCAGCCACCCCTTTCAGGTGGTATCAAAGTGTCTTGACTATATTTAGCCACCGAACCTAACATAAAAAAATGTTATATTTTGCAAAAGCGCAAATATCATTCCCATATCAATCCTACTTGAAATTTTAGATTGCTACTTTCGTAATCTATCTGATTCTTTGTCACCCTAACAAAAAATCAACATTCATCGATATTTTGAAGCAAAAGATAGCTAAGTAGCTAATATGCTAGTTTTTACACACCGATCCGAATTTTCCAAAAAAACACACAAACTTTTGTCTTATACCTGAAACCGTTTTTAGTTTTATTCTTTTTAGGGCCCCCAAATTCTATGTGCCCAAGGCCCCTTGTATGAGCTCAAACGGTCCTGTTTATTTGGCTTTTTTTTCTAGATCTCTAGCTCTTTTAGCTTGTTTTAGAGCAGAGATATATTCCCAATAAGAAATAGGCGTACAGTTGTTGTATTACCAACTTTTGATAGCGAAAGTTGCAGCTGATTTTGAGCTACGCAAAAAGGATTAGGTCCTAAGACGCAGTTTTACAAACCTCTTCTGTTCCGTTCATCTGCTTTTCATTACTTTCAATTTTATCATGGTCGGAAACCCACCACATTATGGGTTTTGAAAGGTGTTAAATAGTGCAAGACTGATTTAGTAGAGTCAATGGATGGTTGAGCTAAGGAGGTTTATGGCTGCTTGACTGTCCGTGAATATATTGATGATCGCGCTTATTTGTATAGGTGAGTTATATGCATTCTTTAATGGCCTTGATCTCTGGTTGAAATACACTGACGCGTTTCTCCATTGGGTATTGAAACATTTTGGTTTGATCCGACCTCTGAGTCCATTTTGAAACCATCCGTATACCCCTTTATATCGTTTTGACAATTTTGTGGGTATTGCTAACCTATGATTCTCTGTTAGTGATATCCGTGGAGAATTTTTTCTTGAAAACTAATGTTTGGAGGAGTTCTGTAACCAAGCAGATCATATACAGTTTAATAAGTTCCGAAAGAAATCCCAGTCCAAGTCGTTTAAGGTCCCCTCGTACTTATGCGCTCCAGCTAAGCGAGATATTCCTCTACGGCGCGGCGCTGTCCCTCCCGATTAGACTCGAAGACTCATACCAGGGCGGAGTATTTATGTCCTGTCGTGTCGTACCCACCTTAGAGGACTGGTACGCAATTGTTTGTCAATAGGTAGATGTCACTGTACAGCTCAAATAATCAAATCCAAGGCCCGTCACTCCAAACGGGACCGAACATTTAGTAATGAATAAAAAATTAAGTGGCAGCTGCTTCTGTAGAAGTAAAAGTATCTTTGAAGTCCTTTATAAGGTTTAGTGATTGCGATGTGAATTCCTGCGATAAAACATAAAATATTCCAAGCCTTTGGCTGGTAGACATTCATCATTTAATTGGGCAATCTCAATGGGCACATTATATACTTAGTCCTCAGTCTATTATATTCTTTTATAAATTCGCTTAAGCTATAATAGCGAGATTTACTTTCAGCTGATTAAATTAATTTCAATTGAAACATGTTATACACTGCAGCACTTTCCCACCACTGTCAACTGCTCTGCACGATTTATCTCTATTATCCTCCATTATACGTACTTAGGATTGCCCGTGTTCCCCGCATGTATTTAACACCCTTAATGGAAAATTAATCGTCCAAAAACTACATTTAGCTGTCAGCGTAGCTGTCAAGTATCTCAATCGAGACCTATACCCGCAAACTACTACACCCTCTGTGCCATTCTATTCATGGAAATTTTAATTTCGCTGCTAAATAGACGCATACTCACTCCGAAGTAATTATCGGATTGCGAATGCGTTCCTCATTAAACCGCCATTGAAATTCATTTACTGAATAGATGGTACATATGTCGGCTTTGGCATTGCCATTGACTCCTCCCGATCGTTTTTATACACGTATCCCCTGCATAAGTTTGTTTTTGGGAAAAGTAGCGATTTGTTGGCATTCGCAACGCAATTTATCACACTCGAACGATTCGGAATGCGTGTCTTTCGGCAGAGTCGATTACGGATGATGGTGCGTTTATATGCGATACGATTTGTCTAACCGGAGCGCCGTGAAGGGAGAGTAGATGCTTGATGATGATGCTGCAAATCTCCTCACTAGAAAGGAAAAGTTAAACAGAAAAATGGCGCACTGCTGCTGACTCAATAACTGCCATTGTAATCGCCGAGAATAATGGACTTTCATTCAAATGTTGGCCAGAGATGATGGGTGTTAAATTAAGGGAAGCAAACATGATGAAGGTTCTATTGGTTGGGTGTTGTTGACATACGTAGAATGCGGCATTATACTTAATCACGTTTGTATATTGTCCTTTCGTTTTGTATATCGGTGTCGGTATCTGTATCTGGTGTTAGATACATAATTTATTTGTAAATATAAAGATGTTGAGAATGCTAATGTTAATGTCGTACATACTAATCGATGCAAGCCAAAATTAAGTATATAGTATATCTACTAACTCAGGTAATTCAACTTATAGCCACAGGACACTTGCTGTTGCTTAATAAAATTGTACAGCATAGGTATCATGTGGTTGTGGGTACATGCAAATTTGTATTCACGTCGCGTCTGTCGTCTACCTACAAAATATGATGGTTCGAACAAAAATCTTTTACGATCTTTCATTTTAAGAGAACGTCCGTTGGAGCATAGGTAGGTACACTCAAACGCAGAAGCCTATTGACGCATAGTTTCAGCTCTTTCAGCTTCTGGTATTTAACTGGTGAGTATTGTATTTTTGGTGACGAGAAAATTCATAAATTAACTAAGAAAACTCCTATAAGCCCATATCTATAAAGCCAAGTTTGAAACAGGCACATTTTCGGTCTAATCTGTCCCATCGTATAGTAAGCAGAATGCTTCAGCTATGTAGGAATTAGTGCGGGTTGCAATTACTTAACATTGGTAGGTGAAACTATTCGTCTGCCCACGAAGGTATATTATTGTATGTATACGAGGAAATATTCAGGCGTCGTTATCGAGGATCCTGTGTCGAAGGTTGGGCTACGATTTTTTGGCCAATATGTCAGAGAACTAACCAAAGGCGGTTGGGTTGTATAATTAAGGTAGGACTCTGATAGGCACCAATTGGTGATATCCAATGTGGCATATAGAACTATTTCATACTGGTCTTGTCCACCGTAAGACAGACCAGACAGTATTAGGCCCGAAACACACATGCGATTTTAATCGCGCGACTGTTTAGTCGCAAAAAAAGAAACACACACATTTCAATATGAATGCGCGCACATAAAATCCAAAATTATGTGCACGCATTAACATTGAATTTTGCGACTAAACAGTCGCGCGATTGAAATCGCGCAGCCTGGCACTCATGCCGATACAAAGAAATAAGAATCTACCGAAGATACTAATTTTTTCTACGAACTCGTCGACGAAACACTATGAGTAATGTCCTTGGTATCAACTACTTCTACTTCTGCAGGCTGTTTAACGGCGATGACGAACTAAATCCCGCTGTCAGGCAGAATGAACCCTTCAACCTGGACGATGAACACCAACAATTCCGTCCACCCGACCTGGACGAAGTGAAGATAACGATATCTAAGCTTAAGCCCAACAAAGCCGCTGGGGCAGATGGCCTAACCGCCGAGCTATTCAAAGCGGCAGGCAATGACTTGGTTAGGAGCATGCACCAACTCATCTGTAAAATATGGTCGGAGGAAAGTATGCCCGATGAATGGAACCTCAGCATTGTTTGCCCGATCCTCAAGAAAGGAGACCCTCTAAACTGCGCCAACTACAGAGGTATTAGTCTTCCTAACATCGCCTTTCATCAACAACCTGATTGGTCCCTATCAGTGTGGCTTCAGGCCAGGAAAGTCTACCATCGACCAAATATTCACACTGCGGCAGATCTTGGAGAAAACCCAGGAAGTTCAAATCGATACCCACCACCTTTTCGTTGATTTTAAGGCCGCCTATGACAGCATTTATATAGAGACGAGCTATACAGAGCAATGTCTAGTTTTGGCATCCCTGCCAAACTCGTCCGTTTGTGTAGGATGACAATGGAGAATGCACGCTGCTCCATCAAGGTCGGTAAAGAACTCACCGAGACCTTCGATGTCAAAAAAAGATTTAGACAAGGCGGACGGCGCAGTAGAGGAAGACCGCGACTCAGGTGGCGCACGCAAGTGGAAAGGGACCTTAACCAACTTAGCGTGCGAAACTGGAGACAGCTGGCCAAAGATCGTGCTGGCTGGAGACGCTTGTTGGTTGAGGCCCAGGTCCACCCCGCACTGTAGCGCCACCTTAAGTAAGTAAGTAACACCAGAAACGGAATATAGGCAAGGAGGGCAAGAGCATATGTGAAGTATGACCGGATAGCATATAGACATAGACTACCTAAATAAAACTACGTCTAGAAATGAACTTTATAATGTTAAGATGCATTTAAACGAAGGTGAAATATTGTGAGGAGAATGTCTACAATCGCAACAAACCGCATCAAGTACCGAGGACCAGTGATACCGATTCCAAGAAGCCTTCAGAGTCGCTGCAACTGATGTACTAGGTTTCAACGGACCCCCCTTACGAAACCTTGATTTGATGAAAAGTGCCGGCAAGCTCATTCAACAAAGCAAATCGCGTACAAAGCGGCGCCCCAGAAAAGGACGCTAGCGATGTACGTTAGGTCGACGAGCAGAAGAGAAGGCAAAAGCATTGGCTTCTCGGGAGAAAACAGCAAATAGTAGCAAATTCGGTATTTTAGACAGCGTTAGACGACTTGATGGAAAGCATTGGTTGGAAAAAAGTATGCCTAATGAATGGAATCTCAGCACCTTATGTAGAGTCCACAAGAAAGAGACCGTCTAAACTAAGCATACATAATATAGAAGCATCAGTCTCCGACTTCTTACCATGCATACAAGATCCTGTTTGCCGTTTACTCTGTGAACATCTGAAAACATTTATAATCGAACGAATTGGCTCATACCAGTGTTTTTCGGCCCAGTAAGTACCCTACCGAGCAAATAAATTGCACTACGGCAAATCATGAAGAAAATCCAAAAAGTGCAGAAGCAGATCAAACCCAGCAAAAGTTAAATTCAGACTCTGAATAAAACTCATATAGCAGTGGTAGCTAGTGAGAAACAACGCCTAGATACAACAGTTTTTATTTTTAACCAAATTTTAGTTGACAACCATCGACGACATTTTTTGACCTTTATATTGATTAAGATAAACGGCTCTATTTACCGCGACAAGGCACTTTCAAGACTTTCTATAACAACATGCGCATCATAGTTAGTTTTCAAAAACCAATCAGCACAACTCATTTGAATAATATACAAACTATCATTTGAGGTACTTGAATGGACATTCTTGTAAACACGAACGTCTTTCTGAATTTTCCCACCGACAAAAAGTCTCTTGAGAAACTACTAAATAGAAAAAAAAATAATACTACTTTGACAAACATTTAACACAAAAGCACCGCTCTTCACCATACCTTTCCAGTATGTCCTCGTTCATAAATCACATGCAATTTTCTAAAATCCATCGCCAGGTTTGTTACCCCTAATGACTGTTCTGTGTCCTCATAATAGGGGTCCTTCTCTCTGAAGCACTTAAATAAATATTTTCAAAATTAAACCAAAATTAAAGTGTCCTTTCAATGACATCGACAGCCAGAGCGAGCGGAGGGATATACAACAAACAGGATCACCAGTATAATTTAATAGACTCCCTGGCACTCGTATATGGCATTTAGTTCATCTGCGATGTCACCATAAAAAGGACACCGTCACCAACGACGACAACACATCGTGCCATATATACAACCAAGGATAATAAATTAACTCCGCCATTAAATGAAAGAAAAATTAAATCGAATTCGACCCAGCGATGCATGAAAATAATCATAATAATGACTATGACAGTAAATGGGTATTAATAGGGAGGATACTGCATTCAGATGCTGCTGTTGCGGACCTCTTTAGAGTGGAATCCTTTTCCGCCACTTCATTGGAGGACAATTAAACCGAAATATATTATACACGTTTGCCATTCAAAGATGACTGCACAATGTAAGCTGAACATCATCCTTATCCATGTGTTTGAGGACACATTCTGTATGAAAGAAAAAAATTATGTGATTGAGATTTAATGATCCGCGAAGGATCAGCATTTTTTTTTCTACTGCGAGTAACAGATGACAGTGTGCGATACATTTCGATATCGAATTTCATGAGGAGTATCATCTGAAAAAAAAAAATGTCTTTACAAAATTTGGTGTCACAATTCGTGTCCATTCTGTCCGGTTGTGGAGCATTGTGATAAATAACAATTGCCACTGTGAAAAAGGACACTCGAATATCGCGCGGCATTTGAGCCTGTGATCCTCGAACATTAGGCGAGGCTGGACATGCTTTCTTTTATGTTTGCTGTCCATCATTGTTATCCTTTTTTTACGCACTCAATTCAGTATCGAATGATGGGTGCAGTACATTCATGAAGACATACACCAGTGTTGTAAGGTGGATACTCATTCATTCAGTTATTCATTGATTCAATAAAAGGACAAAGGGACGAACAAATTGCATTCAGCTCAAGTCTTTTTTCTGTACTTTGCTTGGTGAATGAAAACACAACGCAATGTCAAATAATGCGTAAAGTTGAATTGCGTTGCGATTATTGACAGTTCATTACATTTGACATAATTAAGATATATAGGTAGACGAATGCTTTGTAAGATATTTAGGGAAATTTATTGCGTGTAATGTGAGAGAGTCCTTTTCTTTATCGGTGAGAAGTGTAAGAATGTTTTTTTCTTCTGTCGATTCGGATCTTTTTATGTCTCAGTGTGCACTTGTATAATGCGAATTTAATGGGCCGATGAGAAATCAACTCCGATTGGCTTTTATGCGGTTTTATCCTTTGCAAATGAAAGGACATTGTGTTGGTTGGTTGCTACTATACTGGTTTCATGGGAAAAATATTTGGTCAGAGGAATTTCACACGAGTTATTCAGACTTGATGAATGATTAATGAAGTTGGTAATATAATATGTATAAAATATGTAGATACTTGCATCTATGATAAATGGATACAGATAAGTCTAATTCCTCAATATTCCCATAACTTGTCTGCGAACGAGTCGAAACTATTAGAAGGAAAATAGGAGAAAAGATGCATATTTTCGAATATATTCTAATTACTTAGTAGTATTTTCAAATACGCCATATTGCGATAGTCTTTTACCGAAAATTCGTTTGAAGGTTGCGATTCGCAATCAGTTTTTGATTAGAAAATCCTAAGTCTCGGTAAAACTCCAAATCAGTAAGCCAGTGCCTTTCAGCACTGAGAGCATTAAAGCATCACACAGTAATGATGTGCTGGGTTCCTGGACACGTTGGTGTAGAAGGGAACGAGGCAGCAGATAAACTGGCCAGATGCGGCTCTGAGATGGACGTACTATTAGCTGACAGAGAAATATTACCAGCTTTCAACGGGGTTCATTGATAATGTCACATTAAGCTTGGCTAAGGAACGATGGAACAACATTCCCGGTTGTACTATAACTCGTAGCTGGTGGCCCGCAATCGACACCAAAAGGTCAAACATCCTAACATCTTCTGATAGAAACCAAATCCGAGTGCTAGTCGGGGTAATAACCGGACACTGCATAATTGGGAACATGGCCAATAGACTAGGTATCTTCACAAATGATTTCTGTAGAAGTTGCAGAGATGAAGAGGAAATAGAATCTGTGGAACATCTTCTGTGTCACTGCCCCAGCCCTCCAAGAACGCCGGTACTCTTGTATGGGATCATGTTTCTTCGACTTCTTGGAAGATCTAGCATTGATACCTCTATCAGATTTTAAATGATTCATCAACAGATCCGAATGGTTTTGTTAGATGCATGTCCTATCATGTACTACAAAAGGGTAATCACAATGGGCCTTAATGGCTTCTGGGTGAAAATTGCTCCTCTAACCTAACCTAAGTCTCGGTAAACATCGGCAGATATAGATAGTGATTCGTCTACTGATGAGCCCACTTACCACGCATCAAGCCGAAACGCATTTTTGAAGTAAAGCCCAGTAATAAATGTTTTTGTATATTAATTGTATCTGCGCTATTATAATCCATATATGGATTCTCTGAAGGCATTCTACGGCAAAAATTGTCTATTCTATTTTGCGGTGGTAAGAAGAATGTGGAGGAATCCTTAATCCCTTTTTGCAAAATTCTATCATTAAAATAAACAATTGATGAAGTCGAATCCTTATGCCCAGTTGCACAGTGCGCACTTAAGTATCCATTCTCCCTCAAATTCCACTCAAGATTCGATTTCTGTTTCATAGCGTCATATTTGATTATAAAACTTAAGTGCCCAATATCGGACACTTAAGTGTCACCCGAGACAGGTGGCAAGCTATTCAGCTGTCAACGATTTGACAAGTTCATTTGTTTTTTTTTTTTTTTCGCTTTACGAGTTAAATTAAACAGAATAATTTTTTTTCTTGCTAAAGTTAGGGGTTTTTTGTCATTAACAACCCATTTGGAAAATTGAATAAATTATTAAATATTGCAAAACAACCATTTTTCTAAGTGCTGCCAAGTTTTTTGTACCATTTGAGGTGACTATTGCGAATCGACTGTGAAACGGAAAATATGCAGGAGTCACACTTATCTGTTCGTTTCTACTAAAACTTAAGTTACACTTAACTCTGCACTGTGCAACTGGGTCTTAAAGTATTTTCATTTACTACTTTATTTATTTTTTCAAAGTTTTAAATTAATACTGCTAACGGTTCGTGCGTTATGAAAAAAAAAACACTTTAAGCCCCCCTTAATTTAGAGGAAGTTGTTCAAATTTGGATTGCAAGGTTTAAGCATACCTAACGTGACCATTTATTTTTTGGCAAAAAGCGGCGGCTTTGGCGGGTTTCCCAAAGTAGATTCTGACCTGAAAAATTTCGAGCAAAATTGTAGAAAACAGTTTATTTCACGTATTGTCAAGTAAAATCTAATATAATTCTTTAAAAATAAACGTCATCAGTTTTTTTAATATACGGAAAATGGCTTCTAATTCTGGCGTAAACGTTACATATTTTTTAATGTTTGGATTTTTCGGAATCTCAACTCTCTCTTATCTTTCTAAAATTTCCCGTCGTATTTACAGCGAATGTCAATGAATAACATTAATTGTTTCTTTGACACATGACATTTCCAATTTTTGCGCACTTATGCCAACTGAATTGTCTAAGGCAGCTTAGATCTGCCATCAGGGTTCTTATACGTTTTTATACCCGGTACCACACTGTGGCGAGGGTATATTCACTTTGGCATTCCATTTGTAACGCACATAAGGAGGCGTTGTAGGTATGACGACAAACTATATATATTATTGATCAGCATCACTTTCTTAGTTGATCTAGCGATGTCCGTCTGTCTGTCCGTCTGTCCGTCTGTCCGTCTGTCCGTCGGCACGATTACGGCCGTAATTTGAGAGCTATCGACTTGAAATTTGGTACGTAAGCTTTTATCCACCAAACTGAGGCTAAGTTCGAAGATGAGCAAGATCGGATGAAAACTACTACTACATCCCATACAAAAATATCGGATTTATATAGCTTTTTGATGTAAAAAATTAAATTTAAATAGCTACAATAAAGATAGCAAGTTTAAACTTTGCACATATTGTTTTAATAATATTTAAAAATTAGTCGAATTAAAATTACCCATACCTCCCATACAAATATATAATTTTTTAATACTTAAATATTTTTTTGTCTTACTGGTTTAATTTAAAAAATCTTCAAACTTTGTGAAAAAAAGGACTTAAGAAAATTCTTAATTGAATTAAATTCCGATTTTTTATCAAAAAGCGGGAAAATGGTTGTGGTGGCGGGTGGAGGGTTTTTACATAAAAAGGAGGGTAAAACCCGCCAAAAGCGGATGAAATGGTCACATTAAACCAAACATAAATGTCAAGTCTATTCCGTTTGAGTACTAAAATTGTGGTGCGACTACAGAACAGATCTAGGAAAGCAACTCATTTACCCCATTTTTATCTTGTTCCGACATTTACAATGTGTTTTAAAATACTAGGTCGATGCTGTTATACCCTTGATCTAGAGAACCAGCTGTCAATACTTCGCTGTCTAGCAAATACCTTCAGCGTATTCTGTCAAGTTGGTCACCGATTCTATCGATTTCGATTTGTTTTCGAGAGGGCGAATCAGTGTTTATATATGACTACCTGACCCGTGCTCGCCTTACGGCGCCCGCCTTTAGCAAACAAACAAACCTGTATTCGGATCATTTAAGATTACACTTTAAGTGTTTAATTGAAAGCTGTCCAGTAGTTTTCAGCTTTTAGCTGAAAACAAATCAACCCTTTTCGAATGCGAGGCATACGTATGCTAGTGTGGTTTTGTTTTTGTTTGTCTTGTCGCACGATCGCAAAAGTATAAACATCCAGATCCAATTGTACCAAGGTAAATGTGTATGTATATATTTTCACTTCAAAAAATACATTTTGGCTAAAAATGTTTTCTAAGGGCGTGGTTATAAACGATATAGCCTATAGCAGTCTCATAGTTTTAAGGAACATTTTAAAAAAAGTTTCATCGAAATCTGTCCATTATTTTTCTAGTTTTTAACAGCCAAAGAAAATGCCTACAGTTTTATTATATGTATAAATAATGATTTCTCTGTTCTTACCAGATACTCTTCTTCGTTGTGTTGTGTTATTTGTTTTAGCTATTGTCTGGAACCCTAAAGTTCAGAACCTCTTCGACAAGCTCTTTTCGAATCGTTTTGAGTCACTTTATGAGATACCATCTTGGGTGGGTTGCCCCTTTTTAAGACGCCTGCTAGACAACCGGTTGCACTAATGTATCCACACCCATATGTGACTCTATCTTCTTGCAGTAGATGTATAGGTAATCCTAACTGACAGCTTTTGGATGAAAGCTTGCAATCAAACTCGATTAACTGCTGAGCCACGATTTCACCAAATTCTAACAGTTTCTTCGAATGCGATCTGAGAAGTCTGAATTCCGCGCAATCCCACGCAACCCTCTCGCAAGCGTATACAATAAGACCAACGCTGTGAATCACGGTTTTTTGACGAACAACAATAACTCAAATTACCCATCGATCAAGTCCCCACCACCAGCTTCAGCATTAACAAATCACCAATTGACCTACACTTCGTCATAATCGTCAAACATTTTACTAATAATTACCCGCCGTGTCGGTATAAAACCATCAAACAATTGCTCGATCGTCGTCCCACAGGCACGTAACCAGATAAACCAATAACCAGTCGACTCAGTATACCTAAGCCCGACTTTCCTCGTAACTCACTCAATCGAGCTTGGGTGTTAAATTAATATTAAAATCGCTTAATGATCAACGATCGGCGGCTCGGGTAAATTGCCTGCACGATCGACGAGGGAGGATCGATCGGTTTACCCTTTGACGATCCGAAACCACTCGCTGGCTTGGTTTGATTCATGATTTATGTAGCTAATCCCGAGATGCAAACATACGCACGCACACACACATACACACTTTTATCAGTTTTATGGACTCAGCGGTTTTCAAAGAGCGATCTTCCTGCGGCCCCTTCCGTCGTAAATCTTCGATTTTTGTCATATCTCAGCAAT
This sequence comes from Cheilosia soror, assembly GCA_949372485.1. NCBI lineage: Eukaryota > Metazoa > Arthropoda > Insecta > Diptera > Syrphidae > Cheilosia > Cheilosia soror. The sequence continues at coordinate 112,145,641 of OX443562.1, read as the reverse complement.
TAAATCAGAGTAATCGCATTCGAATGATCGCGCGCCACATTGCATCTCCTCGCCGAGGCATAATTGTCGAATTGGTTAATGCGAGTGTGATATTCTGCTCTCTAACGGATGCCGGTCATATAGCATATAGTAACGTATTAATCCTCGGCACAGTGATAAATCATTGACGTTAAATGCGAGACAGGCCGCAGCGTTAGCGTTATGAATTGAACTCGCCCCTCGCAATGGAGTAGGTTCGTAAAGGATTGGGATCACCCACTACCATGCAGATCACGAAGAGTGGGCTGGGGCACTAGTGCCATAGGCGAGGAGTGTAGATACCGTATGTGTGTGAGCTGCTTTAGTAGGAAATGTCATAAAAATAATTATGACACGAAACATGGTCATTAATTCTGGAAATTTCCCTCGCCGATGTCTGCGCTGATTGAGTTATTCTTTGAAGATGGAGAGCGACGCAGTATTTGGACGGAAGTTGCCCTGAGTGTGTATTTGTAACTGATGCTCTTATCTGTGCATCCCGCATGCAATAAAGTATAATGATGTCACAAAGAAGTGTCGAAACTACCCCAAAACGCGGCTATCGACTATCACAGGGTAATTTCAAAGTTTCCACTTCATTTGCGTCACAATGGCTTATTGCAATGATGACTCCGCGAGCAGGAGTTCAACATAAATGCGAATTAAGGTGCTGTAAACGATTTTTTAAATCGAATATTTATTGGCAGCTCACAGTAGATACTTTATTTTCAGTTTGCTCTTGCTCTCTCCAAAGATTAAGCGATTTGTGCGGAAGTTGCGCTACACTCTGCTATCTGCATACCACAAAAAGTGATTCGACAAAAATTGAAATTGAATCTCGGTGTCAAGAGAAAAAATGGCGGCGCACTCACTATCCAATTTTACATGCAAATATATACTCAGCTATGGCAGGGGATAGCAGAAATGCTTGCAGCTGGAGGATTTATTGAAAATGGAACTAATTTCCGGTGGTGGCAGCTTTTAATTGAAAATTTTGCATTTTGATGGAATTTCAATCGCTTTTTGTCGAATGGTTATTTTTTGTCTGTTTTTCCTGTCGATACGTTTCATTGTCGAGAGCCACCGCTGAGAACCATGTGTCATCGCGATACGCACAAGAGTTGGGGGGAATGGAGTTTTTTTGGTGGCTGGCCATTTTTTCATGTTCGACACAATTGACATTTTCCAAATTGATATTCTATGAATAAATTGTTTGTAGAGTAAACGATTTCGGGCGAATTCCATGGCACCAAATCTGCTATGGGTTTGTTACGATATTAGTATTATAATAATCTAGTACTTTAGTATTTTTATGAAGCATTACTATGTTACTCTTTTTTAAAATCTTTAATAAATGCCAGTGCTAATCTGGACTCTGAAGTGTAGACATCGCCATTTATTATAGTTACAAGCACGTAACATAACATGGTGTCAGATGTGGTGGGCTATTGATACCGAGGAAGTAAAAATTGAACCCGCGGAAGAACAGTTGAATAAAAGTATAAATAATTTCAGTAGAAAAGAATCGGTAACAATGAATATACCACCTCCAAATAGTATGAACATAAAAGGCGATGTTGCCGCTAATTGGATTCTTTTTCGGAAACAATGGGAGAATTACCAAATCGCAGTGGATCTGTCAACTCAGTCTGAGGAGAGGCAAGCAGCAATATTAAAGGCATGTCTAGGAGATGAATGCTTTAGCATTCTTACAAAATTGGACATTTCAGCAACCGAAGCGAAAACCACAAAAGGTATTCTAGATGCGCTACAAAGTTTTTTTAAACCTTCAGTAAATAAGCGTTATGAGAGATTCATTTTTAATACGGCAAAGCAAACAGAAGGAGAATCGGTAAATGAATTCGTTTGTAGACTCCGTAACTTAATCAAAAGCTGTGAATATGAGGAAAATCAGTTAGAAGATTTTATATGTGATCGTCTCATTCCCGGCATTATATGCAACGACATGCGAAGAAGCCTTCTGCTAGAAAAAAATCTAACATTGAAAAAAGCTCTAGAAATATGCAAGCTAGCAGAGCAAACGAGAGAACAAGTTAAACAAATCAACGAGAAAACAGAAGAAGACAAAATTACAGTGGAAGATTTAAACTATATGGAAAGAAAACGAAATAGAACAGACGTAAATGAAAAAAAAAGAAGAAACACCTACACACGAGACATAGTACATGAAGAGACAACGGGCGATTGCAACTACTGTGGTAAAGTACATAACAGAGGCAAGTGTCCAGCATACGGAAAGAGATGCGCCAAATGTAAAAAACTAAATCACTTTGCTGCAGTGTGCAAATCGATGAATTTCCAAAGAAGGACAGTTAATTATGTACATGAGGGGAAGAGTGATGAAGAAAGTGAAGCGTCGTCTATGTTTACAATTATAAATATCGGTCTGATGGAAAGTCAAGAGTCCCGTATATTAATGAGAAAAATTACTTTCAGTATAGGGAGAAAAAGTAAAATAATTCCGTGTGTGGTGGATACGGGCGCGTCATCTAACGTTATGAATTTACAAGAATTTCGTTCGCTATGCGACAAAATTAATTACAAACTAAGAAAAAGCTGCGTGAAATTAAAAGGGTTTGGTGGTAGTTTAATTGTACCTATTGGCGTCGCAACGATAAGCTGTGAAAAGAATGGTGTCCGCAGAGATCTAAAGTTTGAAATAGTTAATCGAAAGTGTGCTACTATTATTTCAAATAAAGACTCTCAAGAGCTTAAACTAATTTCTGTGAACCAGGAGGACGACGTCGAAACAAGTAATCTATATAATGTGGTAACAACATCAACAGGTGGTATAAAATGTGGTAACAAAAAACAACAACTACAATTAGAAAGTATCATGCAAAATTTTAGTGATGTATTTGACTGTGATGGAAAATTAGCTAACCCATTACATTTACAGGTGGACAAGTCGATACCCCCTGTTCAAGCTCACCCACGGCGAATACCTATATCTTTTAGAGAAGAATTACAAATCACATTGGAAGACCTTGAGAGAAGGAATATTATTAGCAGAGTACACGAACATACTCCATGGATAAGTAACCTCGTGCTCGTGCGCCGAAACAATAAGCTGCGAATTTGTCTCGACCCGAACGAGCTTAACAAAGCACTTAAGCGGAGCAACTATCAAATCCCCACTGTAGACGAGGTGTTACCAAAAATTCAAGATGCAAAAGTTTTCTCGACACTGGACGCAAAAAACGGGTTCTGGCAAATCGAGTTGGACGATGAAAGTAGACTTCTTACGACATTTTGGACACCATTTGGTCGATTCTGTTGGAATCGTTTGCCTTTTGGAGTATCACCGGCTCCTGAGGAATTTCAGAAGAAACAACACGAGTTAATAGAAGGCTTGCAAGGAGTAGAGGTCATTGCCGATGATTTTTTGGTGTATGGAAAAGGTGACACAGAAGAAGAGGGAATGAAAGACCATAATCAGAATTTATTTAAATTGCTAACTAGAATAAGAGAAGTAAATTTAAAACTTAACAAAAGCAAATGCCGAATGGGAATGCGACAAGTACCATTTTTTGGATTTTTGCTTACAAATCATGGGCTGGCTATTGATAAAGCCAAATTAGAAGCTATCGAAAAAATGCCCAAGCCTCAGGACGCCAAGAGCACCCACAGGTTTGTAGGCCTGTGCACTTATCTGTCCAGATTTTTGCCAAGCCTATCAGATATTGCAGAACCTTTAAGAAGAGTGATTCGCGAAGGTACTAAATGGCAATGGAGCCCGGAACAAGATATGGCGTTTGAAAAATTAAAAAAGCTTATCATGAAGGCACCAGTTTTAAAGTACTTCGACCCTAGCAAGCCGGTAACTATTCAATGTGACGCAAGTTCAAAAGGACTCGGGGCAGTTCTACTACAAAACGATCGCCCAGTAGCATTTGCGTCAAGAGTTTTGACAACTACAGAGCAACAGTATGCTCAAATCGAGAAAGAGACACTAGCAATCTTGTTTGCCTGCACAAAGTTTGACCAGTATATATGTGGAAAGCCTAATATTACCATCCAATCTGATCATCAGCCACTTCAAACCATCTTTAAGAAGTCCGTTTTAGAAAGTCCGAAACGTTTACAGAGGATGAGACTCGCCCTACAAAGGTACGACATTCACATAACATACAAAAAAGGAAGTGAAATGATTTTTGCTGACACATTGTCTCGAGCTTTTTTAAAGAACTGTCCCAGAGAACACATTGAAAACGCTGAAGTTTATGCGGTAACTAAAATGAGGTCATTGGATAGAATCTTTCGCGAGATCAATGAAATAGATACTGTTAGAGAGATCAAGATTAAAGATTCGCGACTAATAGAAATACTGGAACAAACAAGAGAAGACACAACCCTGCAAGGAGTTCTAAAGTATGTCAAGAAAGGATGGCCAGAAAATCGAAGTCTTGTCCCAGATGCAATTAAACCGTACTGGAATTACAGAGAACAGCTGACAGTGCAAGACGGTTATCTGCTAAAAGGTGACAGAATTGTGATACAGACATCGCTGCGAAGGAAGTTTTTGCAACGTATTCATTACAGTCATCAAGGAATCGAGTCATGTCAGCGGCGAGCCAGGGATACAATCTTCTGGCCGGGTATATCAAACAACATAAGGGACGTATGCAACAGCTGTGATATATGCATGCAAAATTCAGCCAGTCAGGCAAAGCTACCACTACAAAGCACCACAATCCCGGAGTTCCCGTTCCAAAGAATTGGCCTCGATATCTGTGAGGTCGTAGATGGGGATAAAAAGCGAAGCATTTTGATTACTGCTGATTATTACTCGGATTACTTTGAAGTAGATGAGCTGAATCCAGCAACGGCAGATCAAGTCATCAAAGTCTGCAAAAAGAATTTTAGTCGACATGGCATTCCTGAAGTTGTCGTCACTGATGGAGGGACGCCTTTTGTTAACAAACAGTTCCATGAGTTTTCTAAGGACTGGGAGTTTAAGCATGCGAAGAGCTCCCCGAATCATCAACAAGGAAATGGTAAAGCTGAATCTTCTGTTAAAATAATGAAGTCTCTTTTCAGAAAAGCGCAAAGCAGTAAGCGTTGCTTTTGGAAGGCCCTTCTAGAATGGAGAAATACGGCGAATGAGATTGGTTGCAGCCCAGTACAGCGTCTAATGTCTCGACGTACCCGATGTATTCTTCCCACATGTCAAAAGAGGTTATCACCTGAAACACAGCACAACGTTAAGCATTCCATTGAAAGAAGAAGGAAGATAACCAAGTATTTTTATGATAGGAAGTGTCGACGACTCCCGAAGCTAGAATTTGGACAAGATGTCTGGGTTCAGCTTCGAAATAAGCCAAACAATAGAGAGTGGAAAAAAGGGATCATCGCAAGCGTACCATCGGATCGGCAAGCAGTTGTCAGAGTGGATGACGTCGACTACACACGTAACCGTCAGCACATTCGTCTTTCATCCGTTCCCGCAATAGAAGCCAACACTGAAGTGAATGAACCTTGTCCTGCCCTGGGTCATCCAGACGAAATCATCAGCCAGAACGAATCATCAACTACTCGTCCGCCGCCTGAAGCAGTGCTTCCAAGAAGATCTAAGCGTATTCAAGAAAAGTTAAATCGAAACTAAAGATGTGTATTATATGGATTATGTGAACTACCTAATGCCTAACTTACAGCATTCTTAAATGAAATAATTTTATAATTTTCTACGAACTGTTTTTTAACATCACTCTTTTTTTTTGATAATAATTAAAGTATACTACATATCGTGAAGTTAATTATGTATACATTATATATTTGTTTTGAATTTTGGACACTTAAACAAAACAATGAAAAAAAGGGAAGGTGTTACGATATTAGTATTATAATAATCTAGTACTTTAGTATTTTTATGAAGCATTACTATGTTACTCTTTTTTAAAATCTTTAATAAATGCCAGTGCTAATCTGGACTCTGAAGTGTAGACATCGCCATTTATTATAGTTACAAGCACGTAACATAACAGGGTTTTTTATAACCCTGTGGTAATCATCGGGTATATACTGACTGGTCTTGTCAATGCGGACTTGACTTCCTAAACTAATAAGCGCGGGTTTTGAGCATGTTGAAGTTGAATACAGAATATGCCGCTCTGTCAAAAAGGAATGACTTCACTACGAGTCTCAGAAGTTGGAACTTGGCCGACAATTGGAGGAGAATGATACCACTCTTCACTATCTCATGATCATTATGCCTTCGTAACAGTGCATGTAACAAATGCATGTGGTATCACAAGAGAACAATTAATGTGTTGTAATGAAGACTTAGAATTGTTGGATGAAAGCAGGAGCCAGATGTAATAGGCTCTGTATCTTTATGCAGCGGTGAGACACGCAAGCTATGCTCGGCCGTAGCTCGACGGCATTGGGGGGGATCTTGCTGCTAGCTATCGCTCTTCTTACAAAAAATCTGTGTCTCGAGTATATAAAAAAAAACGGATGACAACATTGATACTACCCACAAAAGATGTGATCGAATGTGACTATCGAATGATATATGAATGTTTGTATGTGTTAAATTGTATTTATGTATGCGTGAAATTAACGAGTAATAGTTGAAAATGTCTGTAATTATGTATCACCTAATCTAGTCCTGTGTGGTAGCAAGATGTTATGCCACCTTATAGGGTCCCGCCCACTAAATACAAAAGAGTATATTTAACCCCCTCTTGCACCATGACTATCCTAACCCTTTTTGTTTATTACAGGATAGTCCCTTTATTGTTTAAGCTGTACTAAACGGACTAGTACACCAAATTTATTTGTATGTGCATGCTAACACTTATCGAAATCTCACCCTTAGAAAATTACCTTTAGCACATAATGATCAAATCACTAAATGAAATTTAGCTCATAATTTTGTATATACATTAAGACACGTTTTATTTCAATAATTTTCCATTAAGAATATTGTGGTTTATATAGGTAGAATATTCGTTTTCGGTCTTAAATTCATTTTTCTGTTTGCCAAAGTTCTATTATGATTCTCTCTTCTATTAAGTACTTTGAATCTAATAAATTCTTTAATTAAATGAAAAAAAAATATGATAGATTTCACAAAAAGGAACCAAAATCAATAATCAAAAATCAAAATAAAAAAAAAGGAATGTTCTATCAACTCTTATTAAATGTATATTATTAAATATAATTACCGCGTTTGTATTGGGCAATTATTGCGTATGGGTATATATATGTATTTATATATGTATATAGTGTATTTATATATGTATATATTGTATATATGATTATACCAACAATAAAAATAAAAAAAAAATTTACTCACTTCATGCAATTTTCAAAAATCCGTTCGCTCGATGTTGATGTGGCCACATAAACTCGTTCCAGGAGACGGTGATTTGTATATGACGTAGTTTTGTGTATGATGTTAAACCTATACATATATTATATTCAACACACCCGCGATCTAAGAACTTACTTTATCAGCTATTTTATGTAAATTAAATAGCCTAACGGAAAATTTAGAATTCGTAATTCGTAGAACATTAACTTTTTATAATATTTTAACGGGTTTTATATGTATTACGTTACTTATTCTATCAAATATGAAAATTTTTGCAAATCTATAAGTATGTATATTATATATACATAAGCTAAATGAACTATGGCACTTTTTATATAATTCTTATTCACTAATATATAATATCGTTTAGGTAGGTTAGATTAAACAAATTTTAAATTGAATTTTACAAACTAAAATGTATCAAAATAAAACAACGTATATGCAAGAAAACCGTAGGCTCTTCGGAACCTCTTCTTCGACAGAGTGCAACGCGGAAACTGGCAAATTTCTGGTTTCACTTCCTATGCGTTCCTATTTGGTAGGTACATGTAACCAAATTGAGATCTTGGGATCCGCTATCCACTATGCTTAACAATATAGCCGGAGTATGGAATATATCATGCGATTTGACGACTGATGCTTAGGCTTGTTATATATTTGTGTAGCGTATATGAGCAATTTCGCACTATTTAGACCAATTTCGGAATTCCACGTAGGCACTTATGTACACACAGGGTGATAATGACGAGCTTTATGACCATTAGCTTATATATTAAATATAGCGTATATAATACGTTTACGCTTTTTTGGCAAACTTATGATGTAGATCTTTATGCTGAGTTTTATACATAGACTGCAAACCGCGTGGGGTGCCTTATTGATGAAATAATGATAATTTACTTGTCGTAAGTAGTCCTCAATTAGGCTGAATTTTGATCCCCACGACTTAGTTTTTTGATTTAAAAAAAATATATATTTGATCTGTACACCGTACCACTTATATATGTATAAACTTGTCTGCTACGCATACCAGGAGATGTTCTATGCGAGCTTAAAACGTTAAAAAGGCCGCGCAAATCAGATCTGGGCTTTATATAACCAATGGGAACGCTGCCACTATACAGATGGTTAAAAAGCTGAATGGTAAAAGCTGCTGAATCTGCTCAAAAAATTGAACTGTCAAGGTTTCGACATTGATGGTGTGAGCACACTTTTTTTGCTATAATTTTAATTTTGAAATGCACTCGCAATTAAACAGGCACTCTACAGTGTGTCTGCGGTTCGTAGGCAGCTACCCTACCTATCAACTTACACCTCATATAACTGCTAGAAATCAGGGAAAGACTGGTAAAGCTATACCTTCATATGCCAGAATGATATGCGATATGTGAATTGCGAAATCAAAATCTGTGTGAGAATATATGACTGAGAGACTGCAACTGCAACCTAGTTGGTTGATTTGATGACGCGGTTTACTGGAATGAATTCGTTGCACTTTCGAAAACGCCTGTGCAGCTCGTCTAGGACCAGTGTTAATCAAACGCTTATTCTCTAATTTTTTTGACTCGAGAGACACCACCAAAATCAAACACTTTAGAACTGATAGCCCTTTGGGTGTGGGACAAGCAATCTTTGGAACAAAGTAACACCCTTTTTGTATAAGCAACTCGGGCGCTGTTAAAACGTTTCACGATTGCTTTCAAGAAAATACCCACGTTACCCACCTAAAGTGAGCGTCAAAAGTGAGGTAACAGCAATACCCTTTCAAGTTTTCTTTGGGATCTTGAAACAGTCTGTAACATTTTTGATAACGAAATATCAATATCAAAACGTATTTAATTTTTACAGCATAAAATAGGTATACTTTATACAAAATTGTACCCAAATTCTAAAAACAAATGAAAACACTTTTGACGCACACTGTACTACAATAGCCGATTTCTCTGTTAGGCTATAATGTTAGGTTAGGTTGCGTAGTGTGTGAGGCGTGAGTTCATCCAAATAGGCAAGGCACCACATCGGGCACATCACCATCCTTGGGGAACCATGACGCGATGAGAACATAAACCAATTCGCACAAACACTTCATCATTATCACACACACATCTCCCTACACTTTATTTCCCATACAAAACCTTGAGTTTTTTTTTTGAGAAGCCAACAGCACCTTCCAAGGTGCTTTCTTCTTTTCCGAACAATGGTTTGACATTCACAGAGAAGATGAGTAATATACTCTGCAATATTATAGTCCTGACAATATCTGTGCGTCTCCTTCTTTGATCAGAAGGCAATGCCTAAAAAGTATTCTGATCGCCATTCGTCTTTGAGACCATGTGTCACTCTGACTAAGTGTTTATTGGGCATAAGTTCAATTGAACAGTCAACGATACTTATGCCGAAAGTTTGAAAATTTTATTCCAAATAAATGCCGGACCTGTCAGGGATTGATGGGGATTGGAAACTTTCGCCGCCTTTTATATTCGAATTCTCTTTTCTAAATGCCTAACCCTAGTTTAGTATGTCACCCCCTGTTCGGTCTACGCTATAAAATTGCAACGATGTGTTTTTAAATCTATTATAATATAAAAAGCCGACCCGATTTCGCTTCGGAGTCATTTACCCTACTTAAAGTATACCAAATCCGTTTTTCTTTTTACCAAATTGAAGCTTACTACTCATAGATGTGTTAAGAAAAATAATTATTTGAAAAAAGTATTTGTAAAATAGGTAAATTAGTGTTTTTAAATTACATTGGTTACAACAACAACATTCTGCGCTGCGCATACAAAGAAAATTAATATTTTCCCTTCGCTCAACCGAAGTTAATGGCTGTGTGTATCCGTTGCCTTAATTTAGACATGTCAGTAAGTATGTAAAGTATACCCGCATGGGTATAATATTGGTTTTGTATGGGAGGTACCAGAACTACTTGAGCGACATAGCCCATTTTTAATACCAACCTGACTACGGTAAAAAGAAGTCCTCTTGCAAAATTTCATTCTCCTACTCGATTCGGACGCTATCGTGTGTGTTTTCAACAGACGGATAGACAGACGGACATGACTAAATCGATTCAGAATTTGATCCTGATTCAGAATATATATATACTTTATAGGGTCTCCGGTGACTCCTTCTTGGTGTTACAAATGTAATGGCAAAGTGAATATACCTCCCTATGGGGGGCATAAAAAAAAACTGTGTGGTCGATTTTCGACCACTGGGCGAGCCTAGATTAAATAAATATAGCAAAGCCTCCATGCAAAAGCTTTTAACCCACATAACCATGAAACACGCCAATAGATAGCCAAGTATAAGCAAACATTTCAATAAAACGAATTTGTTTATTATTAATTTATTATTAAGTATCAACAGCACAACAACGTACAGAGCTCACTTATCTTGGCCGCCTCGACAAATGACCTGAGCCGAGAAGTGATTAACGCGCATCCCATCCTCGCGAATCTGTTGCGGACTCTGGTATATTATGGTGTCTGAGCTCAGTCGTTTATACGCCAATCTATACTTATAACCTGCAACTATCACCGCTCATAATGGTTAAATATTTAATTGAGTAATTAATATTATCGCAGCGCGAAACCTCGCCTTCGCGGTATTTATAGATCGGCGTTTTAATTGCGGGACGGTTCTCGATGGAGTACTAATAGTAAACAGCTTCGAGCCGAGATTGAAAATTGAAATGTCTTGCGATGACAGAGTGTAGAATGTCTGTAGCACTAGCTATTGGCTGATTGGATTGTATAATTGGAACTAGAAATGTCACCCAGAGTCAGTGAGTACAAGTACATAAATGAAATTAATTAGGTAGCCACTTGTACACAAACACATACCAGATAAGGGGGTAATTTAATAATTATTGTTGTTTGTTCAAATTGGCTGACAATGCAAATTGTTTATGGCCTGCCAAGAGTGCCGACGACTGGTGTTTACGATTTACATATCGCAATTTGAAAACATTTTAATTTAATTGATTAACAAATGTGTATTTATAGTCACTATCGTTGGTTGGTCAATAAATTTGTGTTGCTATTTTTTTTTTTGAATTCTGGTGAATTGATGCTAATGGGGTGCCGACAATTTTGAATTTGTGATAGGGGTGTTTACTAAGATATGGTGAAAGGTATCATTTGTATAATACCCAAAAAAACTACACTCAGAGAAAAATCCTGTGTAATATTGCCTTAACCGCATTAGGTAAAGTTTTTTGTATGGATGTTGTTAGACAAGCATAATTTCTCCCTAAAACTAAGCACATTTGTATACGACCTAACTAATGGAAAATAGGCAGAATTGCCTAAAAATGCTTAGCAGTTTTAACCAAAAAATAACAAGTTTTTTTCTTAACTTTGCCCTTGATTACCAGGTAAACTAAGTAATTTTGCCTTAGGTCTTATGTAACTTTTCTTAAAAATTTTGGTAGCGGTTTAACATTACCTTAGGCCTAAAGGAGTTTTGCCTTAAATCTAGGAAAACACCCATCTAATTGTCTTAAACTGTGTAAATTTGCTTTAGGCCTAATGTAATTTTGCCTTACCTATGCCTGGGGTTACTTTCGGAAGTGTAATACATAGTTGAATTTGCGTCCAAAAATAAGTGACTCTATTTCCAATTTCCGTAAAGCAAACGTTTAATTATTGCGTGCTTAAATTTTTTGATAAAACAGCGGCAATTTTTGTTAAGTTTACAAAATTAAAACTGCGTGCTGGCTTGCAGATTACAATAATAAGGTGAGTTTTAGCAATAGTATCAATAGTTGCTATTATGGACTATAACTGCTCATAAAAAAACAATATCCCTCGCTCATTATAAATAACTTTTTTGTTCTAGAAAAAACCAAAATGTCCCCACAGATGAACATTGATGTTCTAGAAAAATGGAAACTCAACACAAATGTTTTCGAGGAATGTAATAATGAAGGTATGTTTTTTGACTGAATAAAATCGATGGCAAAGAAATTTATGTTTAAAAAAATATACTTTTTATTATAGAATCTTCGGATGAAACTAGTGACTGAAAACACCGGATGAAAACTATGAGAATATGCACAAATATGGTCAACAAAAATGATGATGCAAGCCGTAAAAAAATTGTGAAAATGTCCGGCCGTATATATACACAAATAAAATATAATATAATAAAATAAATAATTTGACTTTCAATTAGCATAATATTCCCAACAACCAGGCGGGCAGTCAATAATTCACCACACTTATTGGCTTGCAATTAAACACCTTAGTATAATCAAAATTGGTTTAGCAATCTTGCAAAAATTAGGCAATTTCTAAGGCAAAAATATTTTATTATTACCTTAGTGGTTAAGACAATTTAACGCAGTTATTGGCTAAAAATATTGGTTAAAATCACCTTAGTCTTAGGAAATATTTCCTTAGGAAAACATGGATAATTCAAGCTATATCTAAGGCAATTCTACACTGATTATGTGGCGGTGTGTTTACCTAAGCAATTTAACCGAAATTGCCTTAAAACTAAGTAAGCTCAAAACGGCCTTAGGGCTTATGCAAGTTAGCACTCGATTTAGGTAAATTTTACACAGGTTTTTCGTTGAGTGTATTGAATCAGGAGATTCAATTTTGAGAAAAACTTCATAGCGAAGCTCAGCAATAACATTGGAGTAATGAATCCGCATGATCTATGAACTGAGGAACCGCATTGTAAAATGGTATACAGATGGATCGAGAACGGACGAAGGAACTCGTGCAGAAGTGTTTGGGCCAGGAACTAAGCACTTCGAATCCATTGCCAAATTCAACAGCATCTTTCAAGCTGAAATATGTTCTATTGATATGTGCGTTCGGATCATTCCCAAAAAAAAAAACTAAAGAAACTCTGATATAGTAGTGATGTCAGATAGTCAAGCCGCCATCAAGGCACTTGGAGCTTATATCATAAAACCCAAGCTTGTGTGGGAATGCCTGCACAGGCTTAATGAATTAGGTAAGAACAGCAGAGCAACCATCTGCTGGGTACCTGGTAATGCAGGCATCAGGGGGAACGAGGCTGCGGAATCTCTGGCAAGACAGGGAGCAGCGGAGCCCTTCATAGGAACTGAACCGTTCTGCATAGAGGAGCACACCCTATGACAAGAGTTTAGGAGGATTAAATAAAAAAAAAGAACCGCATATTTTAAAAACCTTCAGGGCCTAAGGCAAGCTAAGAAACTTCTAGGGAACTATAACCTAAAAAGATTCAAGGCGTGCATTGGTCTAGGAGCAAAAACAACCTACGAGTTCTCACAGGTCTCCTAACGGGACTGACCTGCAAATAGGACATGCTATTGAATATGTTCAGAGGAAGATCACACACTATCTACTATACTGTCCTTCTGCATTTATCGTATAAGACTTATATTTATCAAAAGACTTATAGCAATTAGGCTTCAATAACCATTTGAATATTTTTAGATATTAAAGCCCGTATTAATAAATACCACATAGCGGCGAGTTAGCTCTAACACATCTGATAACTTGTAATTCTTATTAATAAACATATCTTAGCTTTTACTGACATGTCTGAAGGAGCGGATAATTTATCTCATCGAATTCGTTGTATAGAGAGTTAACTTACTCACACACCAGAGCTAACCTTGTCCAACTGCTATCCACATAATTTCAAATACACGTATACCAACAAAAAGTTCGATTGGACGCGACAAATTTAAAAGCTGGAAGGGAATTTCAGAGAGAATCTAAAAATCGCCAGCGGAAGCAAATAACTTGCTCTCAGCATAATAGTGTCAGCTGATGAAATATGACAGATTTACAACCATGTTTAGTACAGTTTAGACGCAGTGCTGCCGTGCGTTTAATGATAAAGAGTGGATAGCTAATATGGATATAAGATGTATTTATAAATAATAAATGTTGCCAGATTTTTTTTTTTTTTTTTTCAAAAACTGGAAATTCATCAAAAAAATACTGAATTTTTAACAAAAAAACTGTAACCTTCAAAAACGAAAAGATTTTTGTGAAATTACGTGTTTTTTAAAATTTTTTTAAACAGAAATGACAGCAAATTGCCATATCGAAGCAGAGCTGCAATGTAATCACAGGGATACCGTGAGATGTTTTTTTTTAACCTGGAAAAAATTTAACTTTTATTGCAATTAAAAAAAAAACAAAAACATTTTAATTTATTTTTTCAAATCTGAAATTAAAAAAAAAAACTGTAATTTGTACTAGCAGGTAATTTTAAAAACTGTAAGCTTGTCTAAAAAACTGTAATTTACAGTAGTAGTTGCAATGTATATCGCATCAGAGCTTGACTCTCCAATGGAATTGGGTGACAGTGCACAGATCCCAATGGCATAAGTTCCAGTCTGAAATAAAATAGATAAGGGGCGTATATACTGCTATTAAGACTTTGTTGCTCCAAAGAGGGTCCCACATCAGATGCCTCCATTTTCGATCCATATATGATCTCGACCGAACCTGTCCAGAGAACAAAGAGGTAGCCGAAACTAAGCTCTACTAGTCATAGCAGAAAAAAAAAGCCAGTGGTTTTCAAGCGAATGTGCGTCTATCTGAAAAATGTACCACTCTGCACAAAATGAGGCCAGCCAAGCAACTGGCTGCAGCTGGCATAATGACCAAACAGCAGGCTGCAGGTTCACCCAAACAGAGCCGTATACCTATTCGTCGAAGAAGAGAATAGTAGATTTGTCAAAGCGCCATATCCAGCAACTTCCAAATTCGTGTCATTATAGAGGGGGCCAGAAGAGAATCCACTTTTAGTAACTTTTTTTAACTATATTCAAAACGTCGACGAGAGTTCGACAAGCAATCATGTGATTCCTTTAAACTCGTTCTAGTGTAGAAGGTCCGCATCAGGGTGTCGTCAAGGCATTGGAAGCGTTAAAAACTTCGACATTAGGCAGCTGTCGAATGTTTGAATTTTTATTTGTATGTGGATCACGTGACCGTTTTTAATTGACATTTATGAAGAGGTAGCCGAAAAATCGTATCACAAGTTACAGAAGTTGACATTCTACTGTGTGACCAAAATACATAATAAAATTGACGTTACCATCAAACAAACAAACATCTGTTCACCATCTACAATAAAACGTTACTATTGGGAGCAACCAGCTTCGGGGTCTACTTCGGTGCCATCCTGTAGTACCTATGGGGATCCATATAACCATTTCCCTAGGGTATTTTTGAGCAAATGTCAGTTGTATAGCGCTACAACAAGTACATTTTTTTTGAAAAAAAAACTTGTCTTAAATGGTTATCTTTACAAAACTGTGGCTTAGCTTAAACTTACCTACACCTATATCTATTCGAGGCCACTGTGTGATTAAAAAGGAGGCTCGCCCGTTCAAAGCTTTTACAAAATCTGTTCGCTCATGAAACAGATTTAATCAAAGTCGATCACGTGCTTCGTAAGATGGAACACAATCAAATACGAATTGGAAGCGCACCCATCATTCAGGTCCTTTCCATTCCCTTTAAGGAAACTCAAAAATTCCACCTCGATATACTCATTATCGGCAAAGTAATTTTCCACTTCGTCAGTCGCTAATAAGCCCTCTAGCTCATTGATTTCGAACACATCAATCAAGAGCATCTTCCATCGGTACCTGTTAACAGAGCCGAGCGCATCCCACAAAATCTACTGCCGCGCACTTAGCCTTAACAAACTCCGAGTTGAGGCAACATCCCTCGCGTATACATGCACTCTTCGGCTCATTAAATCTGAAGCGTACACCGCGCTAACAAGCTGCATGCCCTGACAATTTAACTTGGCTCAGTCGGCGTGCACAACGAACGCACATCGGTACATCCTTTCTGCACTGAAGATCATGTACCAATTAATTTTCACAAAGCACAAACTAATCACCATGATTCATAAATGGCCACTTAAGGTGCCAGCCTGCAATGTCCTGTGATGTCGTCGCTGGGCGCACCATCATCGATCGGTCGGTCAGCCGTTTGTTCTCGACTGGTGTTGCCCTGTAACGTCTTTAATTTGGGCCAAAAATGAATTGTTCAATTATGGCACAAACAAGAACTTAATAACAATGATCACTCGCTGTCGGTCGCTGGTCTGTCGATTGGACCGAAGTGCTGGTGGAGGGGCCCTCGATTGCCGATGATTGTTATTAAAGTTGATCATCATCGACGCGATGGGATGATCGCGTTGATGACGCTGGGATGATCGCAGGGCGTCTCTGCATGGCCTAGTTGGACACGAGGGACACGCGAAGTGAACTTCATCTGGATATCGACGGCCGATCATCAAGTTCTGATCGTTGATCGTAAATATTTAGGTGTTTTTCAAATTGCAGACCATTATTGCGGCCGAGTGGACACGCTCGAGCGAGATCATGTCCCAGCTAATGGGATCCGAGAGTGATTGTTAAATGGGTTCACTTTGGAAATTGGATTAGTCGAGGTGGTGAAAGGCGCGTGGGAATTGACGATGATTTGCCAACTGGCGACTATACAACACGTGTCGGCGAGTATCCTAATGATCGCGGACAAAACGGTTTAGTTTACTCGGGCGGTTTTTGCTCTTCGGTTGAGCTCCTCTATCACGTTGTTCTAACTTAACAAATTCGATCGTAAAAGTCGTCGCTAGGATCTCGTAAATTATGGTCGCGTTCACATTTGCGGACAAGCCGCGAAATAAATGATCTCATATCCTGCGCGTGTTGTAGGGATGTATCCACATGTGCAGAGAGTTGAGTTGTCATAAAATCCGATTGAGTGCGAGTTAAATTTTCAGTGTGCAACATAAAATTTGTCGCTTTTATGTGGGCCGCGCAGTTTATGGAACGCTATATAGCTTTTGATGTACTGCATGGAGCACTAATTTTAATAAAGACATCAAAACATGAATAGTTTGATGGATGTTTTTGCTTGAATACAATTTGCTTACAGTTAGCGGAGTTGTCTGACGTTTAGTTATATTTTGTGGAATGGATTGACTTCCTCTACACGGCCGACGGATTTCGGAAGGGATGTAGATGCCGGCTGTAAAGTGCAGACACAAGAGATGACGCGACGTCACCAAAGAGTGTTTCTATTGCCTGCGCGATAAGTTAAGCATTAAGCAGTATTGGGCGACTGAAAGTACGGACCTGAACTATTCTTGACTTATATTAAAATGTTAAATAGGGGAACTGATTCTTCATTGAGTAGACGTGGGTTTTCTTCTTGCCCGATTAATGAGGCTATCAAGGTGACCATTCAGCAACAGTTGGAAATGCTTATCTTAAACACATATACCCACTATTTTTGGCGCTTACCTGGCTAAGTTTCCGGCGGTGTTTTAAGCTGCGTATCAGTCTTAAAAGTTGCTTCGCTTTCTTATAAAACCTCCGGTTGTTGTTTGGCTCGAAAGAATCTTCGATCTTCTCCTGGATGCTGATTCATGTCAAAATGTTGTGCATCTCCGACGATATTTTACCATAAACACGCATTCGTCATAAGACCCGGAGATGTTTACCTGGGGTGTCTGGTGTCAGCTTCGGTTACTTCCGTGTTATAAGTATAAATTTTAGGAATCTTTTCGCAACAAGGCAATGGTCTGAATAGACGTTCAGAATGTATGCACGCTGACGTGGTCGATTTAATTACTTCAATGGACCAACTCTTCTGTAATACAAATAGGATAGTTAAGAAATTACATCCATTAGCACCTAATTTATCAGCCAAATTAATGCAGCCGGGATACTAAAGTTCAAAAGTATTCAATTAATAATTTCAGCCGTCTCGTCTTCCTAACAATTCGACTGATGAATCTGAGTAGGTATAATTAACCGAGCCCCGTTTCGATGCCCTTTTCCTATTCACAACTGATGAGAGTCCCTCCATACAATAGTATGCGATACATACCTACCTTCTCTGAATATACCAAAGCTGTTCTATTACATACCCTCGAGTATCTACAACGTAATTCATTATTCAACAATCACCTCGCACTCATCTATCCAAACACCAAGTGCATTCTCCTCGCCCACTGGAAGCCAACAAAAGTACCATTTCGGTAAAAATCAAAAAAAAAAAAAAAAATTACTCGCACTCCTCGCCGCTAAATTCCAGTATAAGTGTAGCTAATTGAATGTGTACACAATTGCCGATCGTAAGTCAATTACGATCTTAACCACCATCTCGATTGGACTTGAGCGTGCATTTAATTGAATTGAACATCAACTACTAGCTCTCTGGTTGGGATTGATTCTGAAAGATCTGAAAACCCCCTCCCCCACTTGCCCCACACTGATTCCAAGATCTATTAACGATTATCAATCATCAGTAGAGTACCCCAGCATCAATCGCAAGCACCGTAATGACGATCACAATCATGCGCGCACACAAGTATCAACATCAATAGTGTTCCTAATTAAATAATAAATAATCTCATTGATCCTTTAGCGGTGATCGCCTGATCGGTCACATCAGACGGCGGCAGCGGCGGGCCCGTCCAATCAGAATCCACTCGACTCGCCATTGCCACTCACTCGCCGTAATGATCCATCGCGTCAAATAATTGACAAATACCCCTCGAAAATGTATCGGGCAGATTCCGATCCCGATCGCGACCCACCGAACAATTAGACGAGGTGTCGGTGCCTATCGATCGTCGTCGGTCGCCGATCGAGCGTATAAGAGATTTTTGATTGAATAATGATTCAACATGAACTCACTCGTGGAGTACCGGTGCCAACAATGGGAACAACAATAAATCAATCAAAAGAACGCACTTCGACGATGATCGTGCTTATTAGTTTAACAAAAATCCAAATCGGAGCGGGGGCACCTCTGATCGTCAAACGAACGCGTATAACAATCTCTTGGCCGATTGTGGGAGTCAATTATGACCGAGAAAATAATGATTCATACACAAATTGATTATCGAATTATTGTATTTGTTCGCGGGAAGAGGCTGCTATACGACTATACGAGAAAGATGCTTCTTCAGTGCCGATCATTAATTATGTGAAAAAATCGAAAGGCGAATTGTTTGGCTAAAACCCCATGAGGTCATTAGCATGCTGCGTGGCAAATGGTTGGCCAAATATTGATTCGTTTGCCTGCGGCTTGACAGCGAAGATGTGTGTGAACTGTCAGTAAACTGAAATAGGTACACATGAGGAATTAATTTCGAGTCCATATAGTGTCGAACTTAAAGTAAGTCAAATTAGGCCGTCATTGGCGAGATGAAGTTTTAAGAAGAGGAAACTGTTGACATAGTGTAACCACCTTGAAGGCACTGACATTTTTTTGTTGAAGCAACTTTCGAGATGTAGCTATTATGCATACTATTCGAAACAAACTCTAAATTTGGGGTTATGTATGTGCTTTTAGAACAATCGCACTGCGTGGACACTAACACTGGACAGGACATCCAAAACCATAATGCACTAATCTGATGTAACTTTTTGTCAAGCAGATCGACTATTATTGTCAAGTTTAATCGGAAAGTTAGCTAAGACATCGCCTCCAAATATGTAAAAGCAACAAACACCTCCTCCTGTGGTGCGGTACTGCATTTGGAAACTTAGTTAGCTTTTTGGGACACGTTTCAGTGGTGATTACTGATCTAGGCCCTTTAAAAAGCCAAACGCTTATTCGGATATAGACATATAGAATGAGGTGACAGTATATTCTTCATATTCTTTCTCATTTACGTCCACCGTAGTTTAAGAAACAGTTGCAGTCTCTCGACATTAATGCTCTTATTGTAGAACACAACTCAACTCTCTGTCTCACAACTCAACTGTTGTCTTCAATTCAACTCAACACAGAACCCAAACTAACAACTTATAGATAACTACCGCCATCTTTGTTGTGTTCTGACAGACAACTTTCTATCAAGGTTGTGCATGACAATACGGACAATACCGAATTTTGAATGACATACAACCAAGAGACAACTCAACTGTAGTTGTAGTTGTCTTACACATTAGGGGCATCATGATGGAATAAGTATAAGGTGGTCTCGTCGGCAGGGTTGGCCGAATAAACTACACTACATTTTCTACATCATTAACTACGCGTAGTAAATTAAATAAACTACAGGTCTTATTTACTACAATTTGTTACGTCTGCTACATAGACGTAGAAAATACTGAAAAATAATATAATTTCAGTTAACAAGATTCAAAAGTATTGGGTTGTACTAGTTTTACTCGTAGTCGTAATGTGGAGTTCGATATTTTACTTTCCAAATAACTTACCCTTATATGTAGGTACCTGTTACCTAATGTTTAGAAGTAACAATGTAATCGTAAGTAGGCAGTCAATATTCGTCCGTTTTATTAGATTCATTCTTTATTAAGGTATAATGAATATGTACCTACTAGTTTTTTTTACTTTTCTTGTCAGTCAAAGTCTTCCTTGTTTTTGTGTGAACAAAAAACCAGTGGGAGAAGTTTTTCAATGGATGTTCGTATTGAACAATGCACAGCGATTTCGAATTCAAAAGCAAGCGTCCCATTTCAAATTTGACAGTTGAAGCTACGTCTGCTACAATTTGTTTCATTAACTACATTAACTACATTTAACTACATTAACTACATAAACTACGTAGCAGATGTAACAAAAAATGTAGTTTTTTCTAAAAAGTGACAGTTCGGCCAACCCTGCTCGTCGGCTGCCGAATCGTTCGTTTTTTGGTCCCTTAAGCCAGCGCCTCCTACATGTAAAACAGGCCGTAATGCTCAATCGAAATGTCAAATAACATATGGATGCCTTGGCTTTCTCGAATCGTTATTACAAGTCGTGTTGACGAGATACGAAAACATTTTTCATGGTGATATTTTTGTGCACTAAAAAGTTAGATAGGGAATTCGTAGATGCATATTCTGGATATTTAAATGTTAACTAATTATATATATATTTTTAAATATTGAGTGAAAACTTCATACTTTCGATGTAGTTTGTACTTACTTTTGCCACTTCAACTGATTCACACAAAATTGTAATAACGAAGTGTATAATTTTTTTTATTTCTTGCCCATGTATTTATTTAACATTTTTTCAATATACATGCAGGAACACAAATGAAATTTCTTCACTTATCACAGCAATTCTTGAATTCAAAGTTACTTTCATCGGTTCAAAATTGGAAACAGAAACGAGCAAATTTTCTAATTTTGGGAAACTATCACATTTATAACAGAAATTGGAAATTCCGAACATTTATTTGGTGGTTTTCTATAAATAGGGTAAACTACCTAGTGACCGACACCTTCTCAGTTATGGTCACCTACCACTGTTTTTCCATTTTTCTAAGGTTTCCTGTGGCTGGATGTTACGGAAGCTCTTTTTAACGTATTCAGGCACTCAAATGTGATAAGAAATGATTTCTCTTGACATTTTGTAGTCGTTCAGTGCCCTGTGATAAAAGACTTTGGTTTGAAACCTTTAGAAATTTCAGAAAACTTGAGATTTCCTTAAGGAACACGTAAGTACAGATCATTATTTTAAAAATATAACCGTGTATAGTAACACTGTGAACAGTGAATTTTATTGAAAATAATTAAGTAGCCGATCTTATTGTTAGTCAGTTATTATTAAAATAACAAAACAATTTAAATTTACGTGGGGTGTCAGTAACTGAAATGAAATGTTCAATAAATCTAGTGACCGACACAGGTGTCTATTACTGGCGCAAATGGTCATTTTTAAGGATATTAGTTATGGACACCATACCAATATTATCTTTGTATTTGCATACCTTTTAGCCGTTAGTTTTAAATCTCTAACGATTTCTCAGGCATTTATTTGAAAATGCTAAAATTTTATTTGAGAATGCCAAAAAAAAGGTCTGCGGCTAAATTTAACGTTCCTCGTAACCCCTTATCAAACTGGTCCGCAAGTAGGTACAAAAGCCAACTTTTGGACCGGAAACTGTACTAACCACTAATGAAGAACAGCAAATCCATCACTGGATTACCTCAAATCATGAAAGCGGTTTTAAAAGACGAAAGGCAGACATTCAGTGTTCATGAATTTCTGAAAAAAAGCGCCATGAAAAGTGCTATGTTTACATTTTCTGCGTCCGGTATGGTGACCCCTTCTATGATTATATTCTTTTTTAAGAATTCCTTTTGAGGTTGGTAGTTTTTTTTAGGTATAGCTTTGTATTTATTTTTAAATAATCTATAGTATATGCATAATTCTTCTGTACGTGTGTTGTAACAGAACTCCTCCTAAACGGCTGGACCGATTTTGACGAAATTTTGTGTGTGTGTTTGAGTGGGTCCAAGAATGGTGTAGATTCACAATTATACCTGGTAGGCGGGGCTGCTCCGGTCCCACAAAATTTCAAATATTAAAAACTCAACAACAGAAAAAAATTGTTAAATCAGTCCGGACACATCCGTTAAATATAACGGCTGCAGATCAATTGAAGGACAATGAAAATGTACGAGCATGAAAACCAACGTTTGCCAGGTCCGATAGTTAAAAAAAACTTAGTTTATTTATTTGAGCTGAGAATGTTTTCTTTTATTATATTTTATTTGCCAAAATTTACCACTGGCCTGTTAAAGAAAAGGGGGTGTCCATTACTAATATTTTAGGGTGTCGACTACTGAAAAAATGGTGTCCGTAACTAAAAACCTGGTAAGGTATTACAATATCCTGTTTTACTTATTTTATGGAATTCCTTACATATCTGTTGTTATAACTTTCTTACAGAAAATTATTTACAGTTATATTTTAAATAAAAGTCATTAAAATAGATGCAACGGAGAAAAAGTTATGAATTTTCAAAGTCAAAATTTCTCTTAAGGGTGTCGGTCACTGGGTACTTTACCCTACTTCCACAACATCTAAACTATTGGTTATGATAAATGAACAGCAGACCTTCGGATTTTTTTCAAAACAAATTTTATAAAAAATGATTCCACTATCCAATAATTTGTACTGAAAAGATAAAATATTATACTTATCTTTGCCATTTTCAATGTCTGAGAGACTGTTTATTTTCCCCATCGAAAGCCATTCCTCTTGTTCATTATTAAATCGATCTATAGCTGCATCTTTTCTTTTGTTGGGATCAGTTCTTGGCTTACTTGGCTCCTTCGAAAAATAGTTCGGCAAGTTCGGGAACTTTGAAGGCAATGCCCCAAGCTGCAAAGTCCAAACTTTCCTGTCGCCACCATATGGATCTGTCTTGACTATGTCATCATCCACGAAATGCAGGCAGCAGAGATTCGTATTTTTTGATATAACGAGATCATCTCGTGGGATGATCCGTAACCATTTTGACTTCAATGGGTCAGGTTTTGGAAAGGAAAAGCACCTGACATATGGTGTTCCTTTCGCGTTGGACTGGCAACCTGGAGCACAGCACATCGTTAATTACAAAAAGTAAATGTCTTCACATCACGACACTATAATTATTATTGGAATTGAAATCGCGAAGTTATCAACAAATATTAATGGCGTAAGTAAGCAACACACCACAGAAATGCACAAACTTAAATAAGAAAAAGAAACTCAATTGTTTCTTAATTTTTTCGTTCAACACTTATATTAAAATATATTTGCAAATTGTATTCACCTTTTATTTATCACTAAAACACGCGAAAAATCAATTTTTATTAAGGCCGAACTAAATCTACAGCGACATAATTGTGTTGTTTTCGCGGTTTTAATTTATTGTGAGGAAGCCAACCTGGCCAGCTGTTGTTTCGGGCATTACGGCCTGTTTTACATGTAGGAGGCGCTGCTTAAGCTTAACGTTCAGTGAGCGTTTGCTTGTTAAAGCGAATTGTTGTGTCCGTGTTGTATCGCCAAAGTTCGTCGTGCTTTCCTGTCACCAGGAGAAGAACGAACTCGCGGAGAGGTTGGAAATAAAAGAAGTTTTTATTTTATTTTGATTAGTAAGGCCCGCTGTCTTATTGCTTGGCTGCAACCTTTACTAATTATTTGTTTATTTGTTTTTATTATATTTATTTATTTCAATGGTAAGGCCCGCTGTCTTATTGCTTGGCTGCAACCTTTACCATACAAAATCTATTTAACAACTCTCTGTTGCTTCCAAAATTCTCAGTCCTTTTATACGTCTTTTCTAGTTCATCCACTTTCATTTGCGTTCCCCTCCAACACATATTCTTTTGCACTTCTTGGAAGTGCGTTGCTCAACCATGCTGATGCAGTCCTTCATACCTTTGTAACCCAAAAATACCATCGATATCGCAACAAGTCATTGGCGTTTTGCCCTAGCTGCGCATAGTGCTTTGTCAGCATATGTGCGTCAGAATTACCAGCATGTCATTCACTCTTCGCCTTAGTTACACACAGTGTGATATCAGCATATGTGTACAGAACTGAAGTGGAGTTCCCTTGCTGTCCCATTACTCATATTGTTTATGTGTTTTGTCGGCGATATGTGTGATATGCTTTGACATTGACCTAGTGAGGCGAATTATTGGGAATATCGAATATATGCATTTTTGGTATGCGGTAATATGGTTCTGTGAGCAGTTGTGGTTGGCAGAATAGGAAATGTATAGGAATAAGGAAGCGCCGATGAACAGGTGGTGCGAGGTACTACATCCTTCCCCCCTTAGAAAAAGAAAATTGAGAGTAAAAAGATCAATTTTCTTTCAGAGAAGTGACTTAGGAGAATTTTAGAAACAATTTACAATTACTTTCTATTAGCTTATTTTCTATTACATAGTTCGTTTTTCTTTACTTAGACAAGATATTGTAAGCAAATTTTTTCTTATTTTCTTAGTTATTCTTTAAACAAAATATTGTATTTTCTTAACCAAATATTGTAAAAAATGAAGTATCGTAAAAAAAATTTCTTAATTAGCTTAAACAAAAATATCTTAGACAAAAATTTTCTTATTTTTTTCTTACATATATTTTTGATGGAAATTTATTTTTAGACAATTTACCAAAAATTATTCTTGTAATATTTTATGCAAAGTTAAGTTTGTAAGGTTATATGTTATTGTTATTTGAATTTATAAAAGTAGATACACATTTTCCTTTTTTTTTTTCTTTTTATTTTTAGGCCAAAATGAAGGTAGGGGTGTCCCTAATTGTTTCATTGCTGGACTTTTTTTTATTGTTTTCTTTTGAAGTATGTCTGAGTTTGTAAGACTTGTATTTTCTTAAGGATACAAGAATCAATATTGTTACGATTATTCCGTAAATTAAAATATAGTGGTGAACATCATTTTTATCCAAAGAAATAAGTGGTCTTGATTCTTCATTCTTTAGCTCGCTTATTCTTTGGGAAACAAGTTCTAGCTCATTTTGGCTTGAAAATCTTACAATTGCGGTTTTTTCGGTGAAGTTAGGAAAATTGATGGAGGGGTTAGTTAGGAATTTTGAGATATTTATTGGTGGAATGAAGAAGTTATTAATGATTGACGATTTTTCATTGTAGGCGTATAAAGTAAAATCTTTTGATTTGAGGTAGCAGTTACCGGATAATTCTATTATTGCCGGTCCCTGAAGAGTATGTCTTGTCATATTATCTTGACAGATTTCGTTAGCAATGCATGGTTCCATGGATGAAAATAGCCATTTATGTGGTTGGTGTGATTGTATCCATATGGTTGTTAAGTTTGCCTGTTTTATCACGCATGAATCGTGAAGCGTCGGATTTCCAATTAAGAGTTGGATTTCGCATTGGGGATTAGCTGTGTCGGTGTCAAAAAGTGGATGTGTAATAGGGCATAGGAAATCATTATCTTGAGTTTTGCAATTGCTAAGGTCTTTAAGGTACAGGGGTGAGTAATGTTCTCTTTTGTGATCTATTACTAAATAATCATTTGTTGGTTGTAAGTATACGAAATTGTTTTTGTATTTCATGGGAAAGGGGATAATTTTGTATATTTGAAAATTGTCTACAAGGGAAAGGGGTATTTTAAATTCGTAGATTATTTTGTCTTTGTTAGTTGCGACGCTAGTGGTACAAATATGGTAAAGCGAGATGATGTTATTTTCATTTGCTAGGTGCGGTAGTCTAAGACCGTTTGGAATTTGTTGTCTGATAGTTTTTAGTGCAGATTTTAGTTGATCTGGCGTTACTATGGCCGGGTGGGGTTTCCCATGTTTGACGTCTGTAGCTAAATCGAGAATATCGTCGATCGTGTTCTGGTATCTGATTATAATTAAAGTTATTAGTGACGTTAAAGATTCTATTTCAGTAAATGTATTTTGATCTTGAGTGAGACTCGCGAGGTTAGTCATTACTCCTTTTATGTTGGTTATTTTTGCATTTACCGCAAGCATTTGGTCTTCTATGTTTTTTTCCGATTTATTAAAAATATTTTTGGTAGTTTCCATTATAAATGTTTGGTTTTTCATAAGATCAAGTAAATGGTTTTCGTTTCTTTTGATTTTCTCTATTTGTTTGTCGTAGTGTTTTGCATCGTCTTCATTCAAGGTACCAAACAAGGATTTGCTTAATGTACCGACTATATTGATTAGGGCTCGTCTATATCGCTTTTGTGTGCCTAGGAGAATATATTTGTTTTGAAGGTTCATTAATAAGTGGTTGATTTCGCTTATTGCACCATCACAAATTATGCCAAAGTTAGCGTTTCCTTGTAATAGGCGGCACAAATCGTTGATTTCCACCACGTAATTAGTAGCATGATTTAGAGCTTTCGTGAGTTGCGTTAGATCATAGTAGACGACTAGTTTCCACTCACTGGAGTATAGTTCGGCGTTTCCTATTTTTTCGAAGTATACGCCTGCTTCGTTATTGATTGGAGTGACTTGAAGTTTTCCGCAGGTGAGCGATAGCCCAATCACTGAGATGAGAATAATTGGTGTCATCTGTAAAGGGGCATATGTTTATAGTTTATGTTTACAGTATTCGAGTCGATGTGGTGAAGTGTGGTCGTAGGTTTGTAAAGAAGGAAAGAAAGAACAAAAATAGTTGAAGTAGGTATACATTTATTCTACTTTTTCTTTTTTTTTATAAACTAATTGCTAGGCGGTTCCCATAATACGGTGTCGGAAGATTCGTAGCCTGATGTGTCGTCGTCGTCGTTGACGTCGTAGTCGATTCGGTGTGGTGGAGTGCGTGTAATGGGGTTATAGAGTCGTGGGAGTGGGCCTTTTAATACGTATGTGGGACAGAATTTTAATTCAAAATCTTCTTCGACTGTCCCAAAACTTATTATGTCTCCGAAATGGAGCTCTCTTATGGTACATGGTGGAAGTTTTTCTCTATTAATATAGGTTCCACGGGAAAAATGGTGGTCCACTATATGCACCTTTTGATCGTTAAGATCCACGTGGATGGCCGACTGGCCAGGAGACACAAGTGGTGTATTTAGTTCTATGTTATTTGCGTGCCCCCTGCCTATCCTAGTGGTTCCACGGCGCAAGCGAAGTACTTTTTGTGTTACAATATTAAATAGTCTCCATTCCGAGTCTGGTGTGTAATGTATCGACTCCATCTTTTAAGAGAGAAGAGAAGAACAATGGGGAAATGTTTAGTGGTCGTCTTAGCAATATGTGGAGAAAGATGAGTTTATATTCGTGAAGAGTCGTATGTGTGAGCGTGGTGAGTGTAGTTATTCGTAGTAAGACTGTAGATTGTTGTTGTGTATTAGTTTGGGTTTGTTTTTAACTTTAATTATAGTGTTTTCGTTGGATATTATTTTTATGACTTCGAATGGACCTTCCCATAACGGGGATAGCTTGTTTTTTCTGGCGTTATTTTTGAGCAAGACCTTATCACCGACGTTAAATATTTTGGTGTTGGTTTTTGCGTCAAAGTATTTTTTTGAGTTTTCCTTTTTCTTGTTAAGTATTTCTTTTGCTGCTTGGTATCCGTGTTGCAATCGTGACTTCAACTCGTTCGCATAGTTATCATAATTATATGAAACGTTTGGTTGTTGTGCGAACTTGCTAGGTACGTTTGCTGGATAACCGTAGAGCAATTCATATGGCGTGAAGCCTGTACTTGAATGAGGAGTCGTATTATACACAAACATCGCATAAGGAATCCAGGTATCCCATGTAAGTGGATCATGGTTGATGTAATGGCGTAAATACTCAGTCAAGGTTTTGTGGCTGCGTTCTAGCGCTCCATTTGTTTGCGGGTGATATGGTGTTGTATTTAGCTTTTTTATTTTCATGAGCGAACACACTTCCAAAAACATTTTGCTTAGGAAGTTTGCACCTTGGTCCGTTAGTAGTGAGAACGGAATGCCGTGTCGACAAACAATGCTTTCGACGAAAACTCTTGCTATAGTTGAAGCTTCTGTATTGGATAAAGCGTATGCTTCAGAGTATTTAGTAAGATCATCTTGGAATGTTAGAAGATATTTATGATCACCGTAACTTGTTGGTAAGGGTCCAACTATATCTAATGCGATCCGTTCAAATGGTTTTGAACTGGTAGTCGTGATTTTCATAGGTATGGGAGGATTTCGCCTGCTTTTATTAACCTGGCAGGAGGCACATTTTCGGATGTATTCATCGATGTCTGCTGCCATTGTAGGCCAAAAGTATTTGGACCTGATTCTCTTAAGTGTTCGAGTGACTCCTTGATGACCTCCGAAAGGTGAGTCGTGATACTCAGCGAGTAATTCTTGTATGGCTTTGGTGCCTGTTAAGAGAATTCTGTCGTCATCATAAATATGGATGTCTATATCAAGGGTTTGGAATGTTTTTTCAAGAAGATTTTTGAAAGTTTTCTTAAATTCATCCCCTATTACGGGTAAAGAGAATCCAATATTTTTTAAGCATTTTTCAAAGCATATTTCTTTGATGTCGTTTAGACATGTGCTCACGATTTTCTGATCAGTTGAGCTTCGGAATGGTACCGGTAAAGTTATTACACAGATTTGTTCTTGGTTACTTAACTGTACCAGGGTTCTCTTACCTAATTGTGGTTTAACAAACTGTGGTGACTTCTCTTTTAGCACCTCTTCCTCGGATGTATGTATTAGGGGTAACACTATTATTTTGAGTTGGACTAGTTTGTCTACAAAAATGGATCCCTTATGTTCGTGTAGAGTAATACTAGAAAGAACCTGAATGTCTGAAAGGTCGGAACGTACGTTTTGTAAAGGTTGTTTGTTTTGGCTACGTGTAGTTACCATGACAGTCTTGGACGTTTCTGCTATATTTTTGGGTATGCGGCTTAATGCGTCGGCATTTACGTTGGTTTTTCCTGCTTTATAAATTATTTGGTATTCATATTCGTCTAATAATATTCTCCAACGAGCCAATCTTGACGTCGGGTCTTTAAGGTTCATAAGCCATTGTAAAGGCCTATGGTCCGTACATATTGTGAATTTACGTCCATAGATGTAGGGCCTAAATTGTTGTACCGCGTAGACAATTGCCAATAATTCCTTTTCGGTTGTGGTGTACCGAGTCTCAGCGTCGTTGAGAGTACGACTAGCATAACAGATTGGTTTGTCTTGACCAATGTCTCCTTGTGATAATATCGCACCTAGTCCAACGTCACTTGCGTCTGTAGTGACTATGAATTCTTCCTTAAAATTTGGATAAGCTAAAATAGGAGGGTGTATTATTTTACTTTTAAGTAGACGGAATGCTTCATCACAGAATGCATCCCATTCAAATTTGATATCTTTCTTTAGTAATTTTGTCAAGGGTTTAGCTATACTGGAGAAGTTATCAATGAATCTTCTATAGTAGCCTATGAGACCTAGAAACGATTTTATACCTTTGGTGTTTTGTGGTGTTGGATATGTTTTGACTGCCTTTACTTTCTCTGGATCTGGTTTAAGACCGTGTTCGGAGATAATATGACCTAAATACGTTAGTTCTTTCTTCATGAAATTGCATTTTTCAGGCTGAAGTTTCAAATTATTTTTGCGTAATTGATCAAATACTCTTACCAATTTGTCGTTATGGTCTTTCAGGTTGTATCCGTATAGAACAATGTCATCAACATATACGAAGCAATCGAATCCTTGTAGACCAATTAATACCGTATTCATCAGGCGTTGGAAGGTTGCTGGGGCATTTCTTAGCCCAAATGGCATACGATTATATTCGTAGTGTCCATATGGAGTGCTGAATCCCGTCTTGCACCTGTCTTCCTTATCCATACGAATTTGGTGGAATCCACTTGCCAAATCAAGGGTACTAAAATACTTCGCTCTACCAAGTTGATCCAGTATATCTGTAATGTTTGGTAGCGGATATGCGTCAGCGACTGTTAGTTCATTTAGTCGACGAAAATCTACCACGACTCGCCATCGCTTATTGCCTTCTTTGTCTGGTTTCTTAGGAACCAGAAGCAAGGGGGAGTTCCATGGGCTTGCACTAGGCTGGATTATTCCTTCCTGTAGCATATCGTTAACTTGCCTATGGATCTCACTTGTATGTGCGTTAGGCAATCTGTACGGTTTGACATATAGTGGTGGTTTGTTTTGGTCAGTTATGATTCTGTGGCTTATGGCATCCGTGAAAGTAAGTTGGTCGCCTTCGAGGAAGAACAAATCATTGTATTCCCTACAAATGTTGTGGACTGATTCCTTTTCTTCTTGGTTGCAATGTTCGACGTCTATGATTGACTTAAGTTTGTCTAGTCTGCCTTTGATCTTGTCATTTGGTTTGTTAGATACCAAGTTAAAATTGTCTAGAGATTCCCATTCGGGGTTGATATTTTCGGTGTTTAACCTGTGCTCTGTTTCCAAGGTATTCATCATCAACACTTTTATCTTGGAGTCCTTGGATCTACTCAGGCTTTCACCGAGGTATACGCCTGGAATAATTTGTTTTTTTCGTATAATTAAATCGATATTACCTTTTTTATGAAATGGGAGTTCTACCACGCGCTGTGTTCGTGGTTTAAGTATGATGGTGCCTTTCTCAGCTTTTGTTTGGCTATTTGTTAAAATTTCCTCAGTCTTACTGTCTGCTAGGTTCTCTTTTGCCTTAGTCTTACGTTTAGCTGGGTTTTTATTTTGTTGCTCAGGCTTATTGACTATTGCTGAGTCCTTTTTATTTTGTTCAGTCTTACCTTCTGCTGAGGCACTTCTATCCTCAGTCTTACGTTTTGCTGGATTTATCATTATCTCAGGCTTATTTTCTGCTGAGGCACTGCTGTCCTCAGTCTTACGTTTTGCTGGATATTTATTTCGTTGCTCAGGCTTATTGACCATTGCTGAGTCTTTTTTATTTTGCTCAGTCTTATTGACCATTGCTGAGTCTTTTTTATTTTGCTGAGTTGTGACTAAGCCGTTTACTGGTGTTTTAATTTCGATTTCCCTATTTTCATAGTTAATGTAACATTGGAATTTGGTTAAAAAATCGTTACCGAGTATGCCATCATATGCTAAACTCAAATGGTTCGGTATTACTTGGAACGGATGGTCCAGAAGAATCAAGTGGTCTTCTGTTTGGAATTCCAAAGTTCCTATAGTTTCTCCTATAGTTTTAAATTCTTTTCCTGATATGGTGGATATAGTACATTGATTTCTATTACATATTTTTGTTTCGAATTTTGTTGGGTTCACAAGGCTGATGTCAGCGCCTGTGTCAATCAAAAATGTAGCTGATATTTTTTCTGATGGGTGAAATTTTATTTGTACCACTGGCTCCAGACGTTTGGGGCAAAATGGTACGTATATATTGAAATTTAGTTTGGGATTCTGTGCATGTCGACTTGTATTTGCGCTCGGGGCTGATTGTCGACACCATCTCCCCGAGTCAACCCGTTTCCCGCTTCATTTTCGTTTGAAGTGGTATAGTGTCGGAATTCTCGTCGTATATTGCGTGAGGAGTTATTATTATTATTTTGGTTGTGTTGCCTTTGTAATGAGTCTGGTTGTATATTTTGTGGAGGAACTCCAATTTGAGCCAAACGTGTCCTGCATTCATCCTGGTGATGATTGGGTTTGTTGCAGTAGGTACATCTTAAATACTGTATTTCTCTTTTAATTTGCTGAGGAGCGAAGTTAGGAAGATTGGTGTTTCTGTAACAGGTTGCGGACGTGTGTCCCACCTTGTTACAGGTTTGGCAGATAGGTCTGGGAGTGGGGACTATATTTCGATTTCTAAAACAAGTAGTGGATGTATGTCCTACCCTATTACAAGTTTGGCATGTGGGTTTTGAAGAGGAAAACTTTGTTGGATGTTTGTTGTTTTCAGAAAGGTGAGTTACTGCGGTACGTTCGAGGCGAACCGAATGTTCTTCCGCGTATGCTATGGCTTTCCTTAGATCGCCTTCCCCGTGGGCTTGAACCATGAATTTGAGATTTAGATTTAGAAGACCGTCTTCGAAAACCTGTATGGCTAGCCTATCATTTTCGTGGGAAAGGAACCTTCTCACAGCTTCGTCACTAGTGCTGGCAAAAGTAGCAGAGTTCAAGGAGTTTAGTAATCGATTGATGCGATCACCAAATTCCTTAACGTTTTCTCCTGCCTTTTGTTTAGCATTTAGTAACTCGTTCTGAGCTGAGGAACGAGATTTTTCTTCCTTGAATTGTCTTTCTAGTTCTGAGACTAAGTCATTCCATTTTGCAAAAGATTTTAACTGGACTAGCTCGAATGCCGGTCCCTGGAGCCTCGTTTTCACGACTTCCAGAAAAAGTTTATGTTCGGGGTCAGTTCTAATTGACGTGAACAATATATTCCCACAAGCTATAAATTTATTTAATTCTTCCGGGTTTCCGCTGAAAGCCGGGATAATGTTGTAAATGTCGTTAAGACTAATTTTGTATTCAGACATGGTGGTGCCGGATTCAGAACTCTCGGGTATTTCTACACAAAAAGGTAGTTGTTCGAAGAGCTGCACTATCGCAGCTTGCTTTCTTGTGGTAATATTGGGGGTGTAGGAAGAATAATGGGTAGGAAATGAAAATTCTGGGTTTTAGAGTTTTTTTTTTTCTTTTTCTTCACCGAAATAAAAAAAAGTATAAATATAAAGAAACGTGGCGTAACTAAGTCAAATGTGTTTTTTTTTTTTTTGTGTAAAAAAAATATATATATATATATATAACTTCTTAAATACCTTAAATCTTAAATTTCTCTGCTGCGGATGCTGATGGTTTTGTTGTTGTCTTTTTTTTTCCTTAATTTCCTCTGCTGCTGCTGGTAGGTTTTCTGATGCCGATGGTGCTGTATTTTTTTTTTCTTCTTCCTCTGCCAGGCAGGCTTCCCGCCCTATAGGTGTGGTGGCCTGGTCTTTTATGTCACTGCCCAATTGTTTGCCTCCGGCGCCCGTATTCCAGGGATTCGCCAGGTCTTACAGTATTTGGGACTTTGCACTTTTTTTTTCTCTTTTTTTTTTTCACTTCACTTAACTGGTGTTTGCCCCAGTACGCTTTAACACTTTCTCTGGTGTATAGCCCCAGAGAACGCTTCGGTATGTTGGTATGGTAGTCGGGACCTCTTTGGGTATCCCACCGCTGCCACCAATTGTTGTATCGCCAAAGTTCGTCGTGCTTTCCTGTCACCAGGAGAAGAACGAACTCGCGGAGAGGTTGGAAATAAAAGAAGTTTTTATTTTATTTTGATTAGTAAGGCCCGCTGTCTTATTGCTTGGCTGCAACCTTTACTAATTATTTGTTTATTTGTTTTTATTATATTTATTTATTTCAATGGTAAGGCCCGCTGTCTTATTGCTTGGCTGCAACCTTTACCATACAAAATCTATTTAACAACTCTCTGTTGCTTCCAAAATTCTCAGTCCTTTTATACGTCTTTTCTAGTTCATCCACTTTCATTTGCGTTCCCCTCCAACACATATTCTTTTGCACTTCTTGGAAGTGCGTTGCTCAACCATGCTGATGCAGTCCTTCATACCTTTGTAACCCAAAAATACCATCGATATCGCAACAAGTCATTGGCGTTTTGCCCTAGCTGCGCATAGTGCTTTGTCAGCATATGTGCGTCAGAATTACCAGCATGTCATTCACTCTTCGCCTTAGTTACACACAGTGTGATATCAGCATATGTGTACAGAACTGAAGTGGAGTTCCCTTGCTGTCCCATTACTCATATTGTTTATGTGTTTTGTCGGCGATATGTGTGATATGCTTTGACATTGACCTAGTGAGGCGAATTATTGGGAATATCGAATATATGCATTTTTGGTATGCGGTAATATGGTTCTGTGAGCAGTTGTGGTTGGCAGAATAGGAAATGTATAGGAATAAGGAAGCGCCGATGAACAGGTGGTGCGAGGTACTACATCCGGACGAATTTGTTTGCAAAACGTCAACCCTTGTGCAAAAAAAAAATATCTTCTACTCGTTTTATTATAATAGCAGGCAACTTCAAACCAATTCCACTCCACTTAAACCTTAAAGGTTAATCAACATACTCATGAACATACTCTCTCTGCACACTCTATTGTCGTTTCACTTACACTTACTACGCTGAACCCTTTCCCCAGCACTTATTACTAGTATAGTTAAGGGACTACTTTTTGCCGACGAGACCACCTAACCACCTTATACTTATTCCATCATGAGGGGCATAATCTCTCATGACGTGAGCACTGAGCAATGAGCATAGTGCATGACATAAAAGATTCGACAACAAAAGATTTTTATTGAGTCTCTTATATAAACTAATGTAAGGGATTCTAACTATAAATCATTTTTAGCATTTAACTCCCCGAATAGTACTCGTATTGGTATGTTCAACTTCAGATGACGGTCGGAACGGAAGTGTGTATAGTCTAAAAGTCTGCCTGACAGTGTCTCGAGACTTAAGCGAGCTAAAATAAAGAGCACACCAAAGAACTATGAATGTCCGTCCGAAGGTGCCATGAAATAAAGTCTTATGCAAAAAGGTGCAAAACGTAATTTTTGACTTTTTTGGACTTTATTGCACTTTCAAAAATGAAATAAAGTCCAAAACTCGTTTTGGATTATTGGACATTATTGCACTCAGCTATTTAAAAGAAAGACGAGCAGGGTGGTTGCGGGGGGGCA
Organism: Cheilosia soror; assembly: GCA_949372485.1. Taxonomy (NCBI): domain Eukaryota; kingdom Metazoa; phylum Arthropoda; class Insecta; order Diptera; family Syrphidae; genus Cheilosia; species Cheilosia soror. The sequence continues at coordinate 112,110,383 of OX443562.1, read as the reverse complement.
GCAAGCCCCCCCAATCATATTCTATTTTGTATGCATTGTGGATTTTATTTCCACTTCGATTTGGACTTTATTGCACTTTTGAAATTGAAATAAAGTCCAAAAATCGTTAAAGTCCAAAAATCGTTTAGGATAGTACTTTCCCATCCAGTTATGTACAATACTCCTCAACATGTATTAAAGTAAAATCTACTGAGACGGCCTAAACCTCAACCAACTCGCCTCTCCATAGTTAGTTTGGCTGACCGCATCCAGTTGCGCGCTCCAAGTTTAGGTCCCTTTTCACTTGTGCGTTCCATCTAAGCCTAAGGCGAGGTCTTTCTACTGCGTTGTCCCTCCGGGTTGGAATCGAAGACTTTTCGGGCCGGAGCGTTCTCCGTCAACGCAAAAGGAACTGCAAATCAATCGAAGAATTTTGCGTTTGAAAGGACCAAGAAGATCTTCATCCGCTTTTGTTAACGTCCATACTTCTGCGCCATAGACCAGGATTGAGATGATGAGAGTCTTATATAGAGTCTCACATTGAATTATGCACCCCATCCGAAATGTTCTATGTACCCTAGTGGCCTTTTTAGCATTAGCCTGCACTAACATCGTACTACAAGCTAGGTATACGGTTATTGACAGTTGGGTAACTATACATATACAAGCGAAAAGATCGAACAATAATGATTGCCAAAATTATTTCTGAATGTATGTTGAATTAAGTATTCATAACGAAAATCTTCGAAATCACTTATCACTTATTTCTGAGTGGAGTGAAAGGTTCTCAATTCGCCTCAGCTCTATGCACTTCCGTTCACAAACATAATGCATGTCTACCAGCTTGCACTATTTGCATAAGTTGCGTTTGCGTATAGATTGGATGGATACTGGAGAGTCATATATATTTTTTTCTCATCTACTATTTATGTAAGTATGAGCGACGCACCTAGGTATTCTTAGATTTTGAACTTGAACGTTGAACTCTCTTTTCGCGCGCTAATTACTGAGTTCAGTACTACAAGCTGGTGTTGGTGTAGGAGTTTCAAATCAATTCTAAACGACCATGTCATGGAACTGTGCTCTCATATTGAAAATGAAGACTTGCAAAACTGGGGCATATTGCATGCTAATTGCTCTCATTAGTCACACGCACAGACTTCCCTTTCCAATTATAACTTAAGTTCAATAAACTCATAGCTAATGCCACCTTCGCGCCTTTCATTATGTTCAACGCTCAACGCCCAGTAAAGACCATCAGGAACATAAAATAAAACTGAACTCAAGTCTCAACAATATTTATTCCTCCTTCGCCTTCCAACCTCCACTTACAGACCCTACCATGTGAGTTATTCGTGTTTTGATTTCGATTCAATAAGCACCAAATTAATCCTAGTTTATGGGTGTTGAAAGTCCGACTGGTTGACAATGCAACGCAGCGTTTATGATTGCGTTCCATTGTCCCGATCCGTTGAATGCAGTGAATTGCCGCGCGTGAAGCGAGGCCGTGGTTGTGGATTCTGATTACGAATGCAGATGCAACGAATCGTCCTAATGCAATGAGAAGATCCTGCGTGGAGATTCCGTGTGACAGCAATAAATCCGAAACGTTTAACGAATGAGCTAACAATGGTTGGGAACAGTGACTGTGATTGTGAGCTGCCATGCCATAGTGCATTCTGAATTCACTGTGTATAGGTAAATGAAAATGAGTGGTAGTTGATAGAGATCGGGAACAGAGGGAAATTCTTCCATTGTGGAGTAGTTTTCAATTGATTAACGATCTGATATGGTATTTTATTTGATTTGTAATTATATTCGGTATATCTTAGCGATAATAATCAAGTGAATTGAAACCGTTGGAAGAAAAGGGGAAGGGCATTTTTTGTCTGCCTTTGAATTACATAATTGAATGTCTGCGATTTATTGAATCTTTTCATTCAAAGGATAAGTCAGTATAGGTTGTCATAACCGAATTATTCTCATTTGATAATTATTTTGATACAGAGAGCTGGCAATGAAAACTCGGCTTAAAGTAGAGGAAGGCAGTGTTCTCTGCATATATTCTCTCAAGGATTTGCCATTTGGCTATAAATTTCCATGAAGCCTCGAGGATGCCAGATGTAATTACCTCCAGAAGCATTCCCGAACAAAATATTCTTCGGGGAACTTGAAGCGAACGAAATGCGAATTGCCTGTTCTGCTGGGAAGTGAAACTGAGGAATTAAAATCTTAATTACGACACAAATGATAAAAGCCAATAATATAAAGTGCTCCCTGTTTTAATTTTCTTATTTAAGCTTAGTACGCTGCTCGAGCGAAATAGAATGCAATATAAGAGTCACAGAAAACAACTGTTCGTTGAAAATAACTTCCTTCAAAAATTCATCGACGTGAAAAAGTATTATATTTTCGTTGCACTTTCTGCTATTCCCTAATCTCGAATGTATCACTTTCAAAAGATTCATCATCAAAGTATTCATTGAAAAACCGTATCCTTGTTTTCTTTCCCGCAACACAAAAACACAACAGAAGATCTGTCAAAATTTAGCTTGAAAAAAATGTGCCGAACCATTAAAGGGCGCGCTAAATTGTGACAGATAAACGTAGTACAGTTTAAAATGAAAATTTGATTTTTAAGTTGAAGCAGCGCACAGCTCGGATGGATTCGCTTAAATTTAGCTCAGCTAAATTTTGAAGAGAATTTTGTATGGGAGCTAAAATTTAGCTCGAGCAGCGTACCTACTAAGCTTTAGATGTTAAATCATAGAGAATAATAAGAACATGTTTAGCTGTAGATTGATAAAACGTGCGGAAGAATTGTTGCGTAGACTGGTAGATCGAAAAAATATTCAGAGATTGTCTACATTGTTTACCCAGGTAGGTAGGTAGGTAGGTAGGTAATTGGGTGCTCTTGTGGCGATTGCCACAGCTTCACATAGACCATCAGTTGGGTCCATTGTGTCCAGTCACGGGAACCTTCCATTTCATACCTGTTGGAGACAAAGTATACCGCTTTATTGAGTCACCTAGATTTGGTATTAATCACAGGCATTCACAAGCTCTTGTATCCAGATTCCCAGCCTATCCTAGGAGCAACCGAAGGGATGTGTGGTTTGATGACCTACTGGAACCACCCCGATTTGAGTATGAATCTCAGGAGTTCCTTTAGATCAACATTCACCAAATCCTCTAGTTCATCGAAGAAGAAGCTGTTGAGAATACTCTGTCTACTGTTTTTAAAGGCTGGACATTCGCAAAGCAGATGACGAACAGATTCTATTTCTTCAACGTCTCTGCAGCTCCTGCAAAAGTCATTATGCAGTATGCCCAGCCTTCCCGCGTGCACCCCTATGGCACAGTGTCCAGTAATGACCCCGTGAGTATGCGGATGTCCTTGCGGTTAAGTCCGATCATGAATTTGGATCTCTTTTTGCTCACTTTTGGCCATAATTCTTTTGCATTCCTACAGGTGTTGAGATTGTTCCAGCGTAGATTTGTTCTACTCAAGGTTTCAATATCGATCTTCCTAGCAAGCGTGCTTAGCGGAGTTCTTACAGATTTTAGGGCCATTGATGCGTGGATCTTCGACCCATTTCTTGCAGTCTCATCCGCTTGTTCGTTTCCCGGAATATCCATATGCCCCGGTACCCAGCATAGGGTCACCGTGTTGGCTTGCGATAGTTCATCCCGGTATTTCTGGCAATGACTTACTGCCCTCGACTTCACAACGACTGACTCCATGGCTTTTATGGCCGCTTGGCTGTCAGAGTATATTTTTTGTCGGCAATGTGTCGTCTCTTTAGGTCCCTTGCCGCTAGAAAAAACCCAGAGTCAGCACAATCTTTTTCGGTTAAAAGCTTCAATGGCCTTCTTCACCGATTCAACATTCCAGGATTGATGACGTCCTTTTGTACTCGAGTGTTGCTACAATTAAAACAATAATAAATTAAATCCACACTAATGCGAAAGTAACCTTTTTACGATTAAACTTCTGAACTAATTTTATTATAATTTGGCAAAAAGATAGTCAGGGAATTAAAAAGGATATACGTTTACGAATTTTTACACTGAATATTTATGAAAACAGATTGTGGGAAAAGGTTTTTGCCGAAATGGAGGTAATAGGGCCCATACACGACACAGACACGTCGCGGCAGACCAATATATTTTGTTGTTGTGCTCATGTCTGCGCAGATCGTCTGTGTCGTGTGTATCCATGTCGACTGTTTGCAGCGATCGTCTGCGTGAATTCAAAATTGTTTTGAATTTTTCTTGGTCTGCAACGACATGTCTGCGTCGTGTATGGTAAATTTTACACAGACGAGCGAGAAAATTCACGACGTAAAAATAATTGAAAGCCTCTCGCTTGGAGAAATAGGTTCCCTCATTAAAGTTTTTTGTTTAGTTATTAATTGACTTATTTTTTATAGCAGCTTCATTCAATTTCCTTCATCCATTCGGCCAAAATTAAAGAAGTCGGCAGGCAGTATCCGCCATATTCACGACCCGACGACCACGACGAAACGATAGAAAGTAATGTCTGTGCAGATTGTCTGCAGCGTGTGTGGCGAAGGCATGTTTGCACAGACTTAAAGTCTGTAGCGACGTGTCTGTGTCGTGTATGGGCCCTATAAACAAATATTAAAATTCTATTTCTTGACAATTATTAAAGATGTAAATTTTAGAACAGAAATTTTAGAATTTTTAGACGTGCATTGATGAGTTCTTAGAGCTTTTTAAATTCTTCCTTCCATGGTGCCAATAACATCTTAGAAATCAAAAGATCACAAAAATCTGCCATATCAATTTTTTTAAGGCCCAGTTTGCGGGCTGATGTGCAACTGTTCATTTAAATACTCACAGTTCCATGAAGAAATTATCATGGAAAATCGAATTATGCAAATGGTATCCATCTATGCGGATTGAACTACTCAAAATGCAAATTCTCGGCTCATCTATATTGACCCATCTCTATACGTTCAGCGACCAAACCAATTAACAATTCCAAAACCGTTTGCATTTAAATGAGTCGCCCATACACGAACACGAGTGAGCAGTAGCAAGTAAGTCTCTTCCCCTTCAAAACAGAGGCTTCCAACAAATTCCTCCCAAAACGATGTCAATTCCTCATTAACCTTTCATTACCTCCAAAGCGGGAGCAGTATACAGCACAAAGCAAGTATACACAGATACACCCGATCAACCCACCAACTCTAACTAACTTCACGTAAATCGCATTAAATGAGGAACAAATTTCATTGTTAATTATATTGTCAACATGCATTCCTTGGCGACGACGACGACGACTAGCTACACAACGACTACTCGCTAGCCAGCGGATAAAAATGCAACTCCTCCACGAGATTCGCATCTAACCCCAGCAGCACCTCTGCAGCATGCGCTCGTGTCGTAGATATACGCGAGTGTATATGTACCCAGCCCGTTCTTCCATCACAGCGTCGTCGTCGTTGTCGCGTCAGTGGCAACAACTTATACCTGCAACACAACTGGCAACATGCAAATTTTTCACAATAGCCGCGCATAGGAATTTTTTCGTGAGCCATAAATCACATCTCCTGTAGGACTTCTGAACCCGCCATTTCCATTTTTCCCGCTTGTTCTGTCTTTTGAAAATATTATGTAGGTATATACATACATTAGCTAGGTCTAGGTGGTTATCCTGCAACAGGAATATGAAATGTTCTTAGGAAGTGCATAGAGCGCACATACGGCTACAGTGTTGCAGCACCATATTGTGTTGTGGGGCATGACATAATCGCCAGCGACATATCGACATCTTCATTTCACATTTTAATATCTTCATCGCGTTCAGAGATGCAATGGTATTGCAGTTGCGACTTCAGCTCCCGAAACCCGACCGAAGGCCCATGTGAACGGCATGACACGGTAGACGAGACGGTACTGTGACTACTACTACGACTACGACTAGGAGGCGAACGAACGGGTGAGTGTCTAAAGTGCATTGTTTCAACAAATCTACGTGCAATACGTGAATTCGTTTCTTTTATTATTATTGTTATTACAAGTATTATAATATATTTGCAGGCGAGAGCACCGAATTCGGAGGCTTAGATCGGCTGTCCAATTGCTGATGCTGGGCTGTGGTGTATCTATATTCGAGGCTAACTGTTGGCAACTTGTTTCTTTCAGTGTTTGTCATGTCGTGAACACTTGGCACGATTTTCTTCTGTCTTTGAATTCTGAAGTGGATCGAAGACAAATCTCTCTCACAGGGACAAAGCCCTATGTTGAGTTAAATTTCAGATATGGAAGCGGGGACAATTTGGAAAAGATTTTCCACGAAGTGTAGACTGCATCGCGCAATTAATATGACAACAGGGGGATTATTGACTGAGATTGAAAAACGGGTAGATGAATAGAATTCGGTCGTAGTGTCATCTATGAACATGCAAGGGAATTGAATTCAAAAACCTAGGACATCTAGTGTAATTTCTTATTTGCTCATATTTGGCAATCATCTAGATATTTTGGGCACTCTTCTTCTATTAACTTGGTTTGCCATTTAATACAGTTAGATTTACTCTCGGATGTTTGTTAGACGTTAACGAGATTTCGAGCGGTGGAAATACCCTTAGGATGAAATTTTTGTTTTTACGGCGATCGAACCTGAGATCCCTTGCACAGTTGTAGGTAACCACTTCGCAGTGGCGTAACTATAGGGTGGCAGGGCTGGCAAAATGCCACGGGCCCCCTATTAAGAAACTCTATGGGACAAACTCTACGTAACTTGGCTATTCTGCCTATTGAATATTCTATGGCCCGATCTTTAAATTTCGATTATGTTAGATACCTAGTTTTGCGGAACATAAAGCTCGGAGAAAAGAATTTTATTAATAAATATCTTATTCAAATTAAACTGTTATTTCATTAGAAATGTATAAACATTATGCTCTTGAAAATAAAATTTATTAGATAGAAATTTTACTAAAATGCACACAATATTAGATATTAATAGTGTTGGGTAACTACTTAAGTGGTTTATTAAAACTAAATTACAACGTGTCAATTTTTACTGGGAAAAGAATTTGCCACGGGCCTCAGATTGTATAGTTACGCCACTGCCACTTCGATTACTACATTCATTCCTATATAGCCTAGAATTTCTACCACAATTAAGCCAAGTTGGCTTAATAGCCAAGTGCTACTGAACAATAAGAATTTCGTCATTTATGCTAAACACAATAATGGAAGGACTTTGTCTGTCATAGACCACGAGTCCACGACAATCATTTGTCAAAATAGCTTCACGCATCTTAAGACACAACACTACGTAATGCAAAGTCTGTGATGGAAAATATCTTAATTTCGAACAAATATGTTCCTAGAGATTCCGGTAGCTTTCCAGTTCCAACAACATCGAAGACAAAGTAATTTCAAACCTCAAGAGTTCATCTAAGAAGCAGTGTCTAAGACTGAAGTGGACGCAAGTTTAAATCATTCATTGGAAACTCGAGTATCAGGCGACGAGTCAGCAGGGAACACTATAACTAGGGAAGCCTGTATAATTGTCCGGGAGCATATCCTAAACAACTGGACGGATTTATTTCAAATTTGGAGTTTGTGGGCTTACAGTTTGGGAAAATTTTTAATTTTATAAAAATAAAAATAAAAAATGGTTGCCCGGGGGCGCCGGCACATGGAGGGCGCTGGCGCGCCAGCTTAACTTCACTAATTTTGAATACCTATCTCTAGCGATATAAAAATTTAAAAAATTTATGAACTTAGCATTTATCTACCACCTGTTATTGTGTTGCTTGGTTTCAACAGATGCAAGATTTTTCTGACGCGTGGAATTTTTTGTTTAATATAAAAAAAATTTAAATTAAGAAGAACTCATGCGACATTGTTCTAAGCTGCAAGAAAAGTTAACGATCAACTTTAAATCTGATAATGACGAAGATCTGTTGTGCGATGAAATTTTAGGTCTCCAACACTATCTCGAAGACAATCAGGCTCAGGCAACACCTATGGATACATTCACGCTTATTCTGAGATTCGATAGAATCTAGTAGGTAGGTATTCCTCGAATTCAAAAGTTCCCTCGAATGAACTTCTCGCATTGTAAGTAAGGGAAAAATGTTGATTCCTGTTTAATTCTATATATTTTATGTGCTGTAATAAATCTTTCGATTTATGCAAAAGCAATAGAACTTATATTTTTAAATAGAGCTTGCCATGATGGAATAAGTATAAGCAGCGTTACCGTTGATAAATTTAGAAAAGTCGCAAGAAAAAGGGCCACGGAGAAAAAAAAGGGCCATAACTTCAAAAGAAAAGTAAACATAACAAACAAATAAGATATTGTACTGGTAATATTCTATTCTTAACACTATAACTATTCAGTCGAATAAAATATACCATAAAAAAACATTAAACGTAAAATCAATTCAATAATATAACAAATCAATTCATTAAGCAGTGCAAGTTCAAATCTAAAATCTTCTGACTTCGCCAGATCAAAGGCCACGGTAGTGCCCCATCCAAGTTCTCTAGTAAAGGAACTTACGATTTTTACAGGATCAAACTCAGGCTGTTTTCGACCTCCCTCTGACTTCGGAACCAATTAACACAAACAACTTCAAACTTGAAAAGTTTACCAAGCTCATTAAAAAGGTCCACCTCACCAAATTTCATCTCTATAGCATTAGTGGTTTTCAACATACAGGACATCAAAAATCGCAAAAACCGTAACGGAATGACTGACTCACTCACTCACTCACTTAGATGATGATCGTCAAAATTATGAAGCACTTCCAGCCACCCTAGAATCGTGAAATTTGGCAAAATGCTAGCTTCTGTAGTACATACACTGGGAAAAGTCCAAAAAAAAGTTGAGATTTTCCCCTCATTCCATTTTTTACATTTAACCTCTTAAACTAAGAACTTGGCGTACATTTAGATCTCATTACTTTTCGTGGCTGACTAGTTATACACTTTTTTTTATATAACACAGCTTGGCTGTTTTATTACATTTGTGGTTTTGGTGTGATGTGTATCAATTGAGCCACTTTCTTAAAAGTTTTAAAATTTAATATTTTTGTTGTTCCGAATTGTGAAAAAGGGCCAAAATCATTAAATTTTAGAAAAGTGGTATCATTGTGCCAAGGTGGTAAAAAAAGTGCCAAATTGCAACTTTAGTCTCACAACGGTCACGCTGAGTATAAGGTGGTCTCGTCGGCTGCCGATTAGTGCCGAATCGTTCGATTTTTGGTCCCTTAGGCTGAAAACACACCGGATAAAGCAAAACGTTTTTGATTCTTAAATCAAGAAAACGTTTTTTATTTGAACACACACCGAGCGAAACAGAATGTAACAAAACAAAACGTTTTGTTTTCTTGTTTCGTTTGGTGTGCGTTGAAATAAAACAAAACGGAATTTCCGATGCTTTTAGTGCTTTTAGTGTTGTTCAACATGTGGTTTGCGCACGGAGTAAACATAGAAGCAAATAAAGGTGAAAAGTGCAACGAAAGAAGAAAATAAAAACAACGGATTTAAATTTTGTTTCGCAAAAACAACAGGTCAGCTATCGGCAACGAAACATGTTTTTCTGATTTGCTTTGGTTTTTATGTTTCGTTTCATTTGGTGTGTGTTGCGCCATAAGAAAGTATGCAATTATCAACAACGACGCTGATTCGAAACAGTTTTGTTGTATTCGGTGTGTGTTGCTCGTATGCAATGGCATGTATTTTCGACAACCACAACCGAAACGCTTCAAAACAAAAACGTGTGTTTTGTTTCGTTTGATTTGGTGTGTTTTGTCTCATAAGAAACCATGTTCTCTTGTTTCACGAAACAAAAAAACACGTTTTGCTTTATCTGGTGTGTTTTCAGCCTTAACGTTCAGTGAGCGTTTGCTTGTTAAAGCGAAAGTTTGTGTGCGGACGAATTTGTTTGCAAAACGTCAACCCTTGTGCAAAAAAAAAAAATTACATTTTGCAGTTTCAAATCAATTCCACTCCACTTAAATACTCACTCAACATACTCATGAACATACTCTCTCTGCACACCCTGTTGTCGTTTCACTTACACTTACTACGCTGAACCCTTTCACACGCACTTATTACTAGTATAGTTAAGGGACTACTTTATACTTATTCCATCATGGAGCTTGCGTCCACAAATTTTCGTTCAAATAAAATTTGACATTTATCTCGATAAAACCGAAACTGAGAATGTGCGAAAAATGAAAAAAAAATACACATCTCTATCGAAATCGAAAATTTGAATGTCAGTTGGCTGAAATCGAATCACTTTCGATTCGATTCGATTTGAATCTTAGAAATAGAGTGACAAAATTTTATCAAAAATAATAATTTTCAAGAGTTTTATTCCACCACCTAGATATCGCTCCGTATTCTGTTTACAGTACCAGTGACCGCTGCAAGTGGCGAACGCATTTTTTCTAAACCAAAGTTGATAAAACGGACTTACGGGCTACAATGTCCCAAACAAGATTAACAAAGCTTGTTTGGCCTCACTGTCCATTGAAAATCAAATTGCAGAAAACCTAGAGGCTAGACAGTCTTATCAGAGAATATGCTGACAAAAACGTTAGAAAAATGAGATTTTAGTTGTTTTTAATTATTTTTTTTTCATTAAATGTCTCGTGACTAACTGACACATCTTTTAAATCCATGCGAGTACATATACTAACTCACACGGAAAACATTTTGCATGGCTTGTATGTAGTGGACGGTATCAAATGATAAAACTTTTATTTGTTTTAAATTTTAATGAAATATAAAAGGGCGCCAAGTGCATGACTCGCCCGGGCGGCCTTAATGACCGCCCCTGGGTATTTCCTATTAGATGGGCGTCATTATTCCATCGTCTATTTTCTATAACATAAAAATTAATTGTTTTGTTTGTTTTGTTCATCTTGAATCAGGAATGGGTTAAAAATTTTAAAAAAAATTTGGACAACTTCCAAACTCAAAAGTCGGAAAATCGAAATTGTCATTTTGTAGGTCCGCATACCGTCATTTTGTCATTTTGTAGGTTCGCATACCTACAAAATGACAATTTCGATTTTCCGACCACAAATATTCGCAAAATTCGAAAATCACAGATCCGATTATCCGTTTTTGCGAAAAACTTTTTTTTATTGATCCAACGGAACTTATCTGTTTGGTAAAAATTAGACAAAAGGGCGTGGCACCTCGCATACAAGTAAAATAATAAAAATTGTATATGTATCTCGAAAACCACCGACACGATTGAGCTAACATTTTCACGCATTCTTAGGTAGATAGGTGCATAGGTAGGTACTGGGAGAAATTCGAACTCCAACGGTGGATAGGGGGTGTGAGGTACAATTTTACATTGACAAATTCTTTTATTACTGCGACTCCAGTATAAGAAATAAAGAAAATCAATTGTAGTTATTAGCATAGGGATAAGAGTTATCCAGTTTGTATGGAAACATTTTTTTTCAACCTATCGAGCACGTAGAAAATTATACTATGTACTTCTGTAACGGGAGTGAAGGATATAATATCCTTTGCTATAGTCTACTTTTGTCAATATCCCACTTATGATTTATGTATATAGTTAAGACAATAGTTCATTTGCAAGTTGTGTGTCAGGATAGGACTAAGGTATAGAAAAAATATCATCCTGTAACCCTTTGCAAGATTACCTAGTCCCCTTCTTCTTTACGTGCATAATATGCAAGTGCTCAATACTAAACTTCCCAGAATATCTATAAAGTCAGTGGCAAAAGTAGGTGTTTACGTAATTAAAAGCGGCACGCCTCATCCATAAACTATACGAATAGGATTACTAACTTCCTTCAGGCAGTGTCACGTGCGAACAATTGAACAATTCACCTGATAATTGTAATCCCCTATTCTATAAGTTGCTGCATTCGCATAGGCGTTTTGTAATGCGAAACAATCATTGCGTACTCAGAGATTACCACGACCATAACAGTTGGGTTTTCTGAATACGCGTAGGTAAACCTAGTTCCAGGTAGATTCAGTAACCTCATAAGGTGTGAGTGACTTATGACTTTGACAACAGCTTAAGGGATTACATTTTACATGGGTTCGTCATATGCCATATAATAGGTTCGACATAAGTCGAGGATGGTCACCTCTTCCTTGGGTCTCATGAGAGAATTATTTTAATCTCATTGGATTACAAGTCAAATCCAATTTTGTTCTATTCGCATTGTTATGCCACTAACAATGTAACAAGATTAAGCATGTGTTCTGGTTGTTTGTTGACTTAACAACATATAATTAAACTGACATTTGTTTTGATTGAATAAAAAACTTTTAATTTGAGCCAGTATAGAATGTATCCGCAGTACCTATCTTGGTTTTGAGACCACTGATCACATACGGATCTGTGGCATGGATAAAGGGAAGCAGTTTGGTTACAGCAGGAGATAATTAGTCTCAAGCAGGAAATAACATAGCTCAGCAATAAGAAAAATTGGAGGTATGAACCCACGATCTATGGACACTATATTAAGTGGTACACAGATGGATCGAGAACGAACAAAGGAACTGGTGCAAAAGTGTTCGCCCCCAGAAACTAAGAACTACGAATCGATGGGCAAATGTACCAGCATCTTTCAAGCTAAAGTATGTGCTTTGGATAGGTACGCTCGGATCATTCTCGAAAATAACTACGCAAATTGATTAGAAGTGATGCCAGATAGCCAGAAGTAACTTGACGTTTAATTCATCCAGTTGTGTGGGAATGTTCAAATCAGGCAACGACCAAGCAGAACAGAGTAACTGGAACCTGGATATACAGGGCCAGGTAGGCGTCATGAGCAACGAAACAGGGAAAAATGTATCTGTCAACGCAAGGTGTAGTGGAATTCTTTTATAAAGTTTGAACCATTCTTTATAGGATAGGGAGAAGAATCTAAAACACTGGATAAGCAGTACTACAACTTTTAAATTTCGTCAAGGGCTGAAACAGGGCTATATTTATTTAGGGAATAGTGGACCAAAAATGGTTTAAAGCATGTATCTGTCTAAGGAAGACCAACCCAGCAATCCAATCCAACCGGGACACTGTAGACTCAAGGAATAACTGAGGCAAACAGGTATATAGGACAAAGGTCGGCACATATTCAGGGAAGAGCTCACCAAACTTGTGTGGAACTCAATCCATAAGCGGATTAATATTTGGCAACATACCAAATACCAGGAAAGTATATAAAAGTCATTCTAAGATTCATAAAAGAAACTATTGTATGCTTGAAGTGTTCCAAGGGAGATATTATTTTTAAGATTAAATCGGGCCCGATTCTTATTCTCAAATCTGGCCACTACTTAGATCGTTCCATTATATGAACTTGCACTTGGACATAATCTCTTGATCGTGTTTATCATCGAAAATGTTATATGAAGTCTTCAAACCAACTGTTAATGCCAACATTTAATTTTCGCTCGAAATCGAAACTGTATTCCTTAGTCAGACATGTTGGAGAATGATTCCTTGCGAATAGACTTATGTCCTACAGAGCTTGTTCTGAGAAGCTCTGCGTTAGTGATCCGAACCGCACTACCTAACCTGCTTGTAATCTAACTTGTAAGTCTTGTGGCAAAAGACACATAAAAGCCTCAAGTGCAGCCGTGAGCGTAGTGAGCGTCATGGTATAAGCTACCACCCGAATAGCTTAGATGACGTTTGAGAAAAGTAATTAGGGAATTGTCTTAAACCTGTTCATATATCTTGCCCTATAACCACATTTAGAATGATGCTCATGATGCTTAATCACATACACCCTTCTTAACGAGATTCTCTTTCTGTATAGAGGAGCCAGCTTTTCGGTATTAAAGTCAACTGCTTGGCTTTTGTGTATAAAGTGAATGAGTGTTGCTTTAATAGGGAGACTCCTCGATCTCATTGAGCTAAGAGACAGCGCATACCTTCTAATTTTTTTTCTATGCTGCATCTTCGTTTCTTTTATTCTATTGGGGCGCTATCGACTATTCCTCGCAGTCCCTGTTCAGCGCTCCAGCGTTTTCAAATGTGCATCTACTCATGTTTTTCGGGAGGATTTCAAACACGGAGGCCATCTCTATAGAGCGTGACTCACTCAAGCGATTCTTGACTTGGCAAATACTTACCTACACGGTTATGCTGTTTATTCGATCATTTATAGTGTTGAAAATCTTGTTATGCATTTTTCGATTACACTCAGTTTTTGCTGTTCTTCTGTGCTGTGGTTTAAGGTTACCGCAGTTTTGGAAATTTGGCCTGGTCCTCAGAATATACTTTCTGTTATCAGTAAGACGATATCGAAAGGCCATTATTAATGTGAGCCCTTTTTGTGCCAATTCAAATCATAACAGCGAATCGCCTACCTTTGGTATTTGTCAAAAATAAACAAAATATATACAATAAACGATATCCGTATAAAGATACGTAACTCGACTCCTTGTTAGCATATATGCAGCTACTTCGTTAGAACATTCCTCATCCATTAGTAGGTTCATTAAATCCACTCACTGACTATCCGCCCGTCGCGCTGTTCAACTATACTGTCTGTGGCAGTGGTTTAAGCCCGCAAATAATATCTATTAACGTTGCAATCAACTGTGCTTACACTGTCAGGCAATGCTACTACCGTATACCTAAAAGCCCTACATAAACCACCAGCAGACGTCTTAATCACGTTACATTGTGAATTTTTTTCTAATTGTGGTTGTGGCCCACAATGGCATTCCACGGTAGCCAAATGCACGGCTTAAGCGCAGATTATGTATCTATGCGAATGGCATTTATTGGCGACATCGCAACCATCGGAGCAACTAATACGACCGACGACAGTTGTTGTGTTGTAGTCGTGAACTATGGCGCGGTGTGGTACCCCATCGTGTCTAGTGTGAGGAATTTATGCAGAACCTGGCTCACGATGCGGAGGGAACAGGTAATTACTTCACTTCTAAGCGAGGGGTTCCTCTTGCCGCAGTGCAACATATTATATGAACTTAGGCTTCCTTTTGGCAAACAATGCTGCGGTGGTGAATTATTTCTGTTCTCGATATGAGTGGTGTCAATTGTTTGGAAGGTGATCAAGGCTCACATGGATTTATTTACTTGCAACCCGGTTGCTGGCTAAAATTAAAAGTCTCGCGTCTGTTAATTGGATAACGAAAGTTAATTGCGATTTCATGATCGACAATCGGCAGTCATTTGTTGCCCGGATTGTTCAATCCGATTGTGTGGGACATAAATTAAATGCAAATCATGTTGAATAAGTCATTTCAATTGTCAATTTTGCGGGTCGATGTCAATAACTCAAATTATGCTAAGTGCAGTCGCAAGCATGGCAACGCGTAAGAAAAGTGAATGGAAAATTGACTGTGTGGTTGGGGAAAGATACACGGGCGTGTAATTGGTCTGAAATTATGCAGAGAGTTCTTTACTTGGGCCACTTACATTGCAAGATAATTGTGGGAAGTTGCAAGGCGGACAATAGCTGCTGCGTTCTTTGTCGAAGACATTGCCATAAAATTTGTCGATTTCGCTTGTTCAACATTGTTAGCTTGTCATTTTTAATGAATATGTCAGTATTTATGATATCAAATATAATAGTTCCGATGCAGACATTTGCTGGATACTTGTGTTTGACAGAAACTTACTAACTCAACAAATTCGAAGGGCAAATTCAAGTATACTTAGAGTAGATAAAAGTACCAAATGCACATAATTTTAAGTAGGGCGGGAATTGTAAAGAATGCTGTTTGAGAATAAAAGGGCTACCATCTTTGATGTTGACTTACAACCAAAAAACTTCAAATACGGATTTAATTAGTTTTATGTAGGGCCTCAGTCGGAAAGCACAGCCTGCACGACAACACCTCCAAAAACGGAATCAGGCTAATCGACTCTGCCGCGGGGCGAAATGTCGTCATTGCCAGCACACGTTTCCCACACCTCAACATACACAAGGGGACTTGGCGGTCTCCAGATCAACAAACCGTCAACCAAATTGATCATGTTGCGATCGTCGCGGAAACAGCCGAAAACAGCCAACAACGCGCTGTCAGGCAGAATAATCTGTTTAGGTTAGACGATGATAGCCAAAATGTCCGTCCACCCGACATACACTAAGTGAGGATAGCTATATCCAAACTTAAGTGCAACAAAGCTGCTGGAGCGGATGGCCTCTCGGCCGAGCTTTTCAAAGCAGCGGGAGATAGCTTGGTAAGGAGCATGCACCAACTCATCTGTAAAATTTGGTCGGATGAGAGTATGCCCGACGAATGAAACCTCAACATCGTGTGCCCCATCCACAAAAAAGGAGATACTCTGAACTGCGCCAACTACAGAGAATTAAGTCTTCTGAATGTCGCGTATAAGATCTTGTCGGCTGTATTGTGTGAACGCCTAAAACCTTTCGCCAACAACCTGATCGGCCCATATCAGTGTGGTTTTAGACCAGGGAAGTCAATCATCGACCAAATTTTCACACTCCGACAGATCTTGGAAAAAACCCATAGGAAATTCAGATCGATACGCACCATCTTTTTATCTTTACTTTAAAGTCGATTATGATAGCGTATATAGGGACGAATTATACAAAGCCATGTCAAGTTTTGGCAGCCCCGCAAAGCTCGTCCGTCTGTGCAGGATGACGATGGGGAAATCTCGCTGCTTCGTCAAAGTCCGCAAGAACACCACCGATCCATTTGATGTCGAAAAAGGCTTGAGACAAGGCGACGCGCTATTATGTATACTCTCTTTAACATCGTTCTTGAAGCAATTGTACGAAACTCACAACAACACCAACCCCAGATGTACAATTTTTCAAAAGTCCGTTCAACAACTTGCCTATACTGATGATATTGACATTATTGGGAGAACGCGGCGAGCTGTCAGTGGCGCATTTGCAAGAATCGAAACGGAGGCAGCGAAGATGGGTCTGGCTATTAATGAGGACAAAACGAAGTATATGCTGGCTTGTTGGTTGAGGCCGTGGTCCACCCCGGACTGCAAGCGCCACCAAAAGTAAAAAGTAAGTATGTAGGGCGAATGTCTTAAACCCTTCTACAACACATCAATCAACACGTAAAGCTTTTGCAGGTAGGTTACGTATTGAGGTGTTTTCGTCATTACTTCATTTACTTTGTCATTGTATTACTAAATCTAGATAAATACTAAAACGCTTCAAAACGTTTCTAGGCAATACTTCACTGAGTATTCTGAGCTATAATCCATCGTTCTGCTCCGTTCAGAGGCTGAGCTATACATTAAATTCGGGAAAGATACCTATTATTTTATCAAATGCGGAAAAACTAAAAACCGAATGATTCCAATATTGCTGTTTGCTTTGGGGTAGTATTTTAAATACGTAGGTATTGTGTGCTTGAGCAGCGTTCCCGGCCGAGCCGAGATGGTTGCAGATTGCAAATAGCTACCAGTGCTCAGTGCTGCACTCAAATTGTTGTCAATTTTAGTTCCCTGCAAATATGTTCCCAGAAAGCTAGTTTCAATGTTTCCTTGTCCTGTAGCCAAAGGAGTTCTGTGGGTGCCACTTATACAGTGAGCGTCAATAGTAAGGTTTTTGGAGTATAGAAACATTTTTATTTAAATATTTCTTTTTTTTTTTTGCTGTCGAAACGAAATAATGTTTTGTTGTTGTTATTGTTATTGTTATTTCGGCATCAACATTTCTACAGATTATTGGCTTTTAGGTCCATTGCAAGACCCTAAAAAAATCAAAAGAGATTCGGTGTTCACTCACTTTTGATGCTCACAGTTTATCGTTAAGTTTGTAACCAAACGTCCATTCGTCGCTTATAAGTCACACTGACCAAATGGACAAAATTTCATTAGTAGCCGATTAATGAAAGTGCAATTCGGAGAAACTTGTCTTCGTGTTGATCGTAACAATCTAATGTATCAGATAAGGCTCCCGTATAGAAATTGACCTCGGTCAGTGTTCTATTCTTGGTTCTTGGTACTTAACGTTATCCTCGACTTAGGAATCTAACCATTGTTAAGTTAATAATAAGATATTGGTGTATAAGTGGGATACTTTAATAAAGAGTACTTCTTAACCAGAGTTTGGTGTTTCTTTGGGTAAATCCTGGATCTGGCTAGCAAAATTTCGGCCTCAGTAAGAGGCACATCACAAGTTAGTTAAGTATTAATGTGAAAGTGTCCTACTAAACATTTTTTTTTTTTTTATATAAAAAGGGGATTCCAAATCCTGGAGCACTCAGACGAATCTCGGTCCATTGTACTACCAAGCAGAAACCCCTTTTTTGGTGTAGTGGTGGAGAAACTCTGATATTATTCGTTTCTCTTTATGGTCGGTGGCAGAGTATTGCTGTCCCCCGCCGGGGCTCGAACCAACGCCGCTCGGGTCACAAGCAATGACTCTAACCACTACACCATGGCCAACGCCAAACTTTAGTCATGATGACTGGCTGTGGGCAAGGAGGATATCCTTTGGATATAAAAAAATAAAATAAATAGGTGGCGCCACAGGCGGGTAGACACCCTAGGCCTAGCTCTCGCAACCACTCGTTTTGTGTGAGTTTCTATTTTTGGGACGAATGGAAGGGACCTACGATTTTATGCCGATTCCGAACGGCTGAATTGAGAAGCTTTTTCAGGACAGTTATACTCTATGTTTGTCAGACGTTCGCGAGAGGTGGCGCTGTAGAAAAACCTTAAGATGTAATTTAAGTTTTTCCGTGAATCGAACCTGGGATCCCTCGCACAGCACACTAACTACTGCGGCACTGCGCCCATCCTGCGCATATCCTTTGGATATACCTTTGGATATATCTTATTTAACAAAAAATGCTATGAAACCCTTTCAGCAACATTTTAAACAACAACTTCATCTTAAATACTACAATTATTGGACACTTAAGCTTTTATTCCTATATAGTTAGTATACTGCCTAAAGATACCCCTAACTGAGGGTGGGGGTAAAAGTACATAATTGCAAACATTTTGTAATAAAACTTCCTTAATCACCAACATCCAATCTTGAAGTTCTCCATTTCCATCTTCCGGTCATAACCGCACATGAATAAGGGAATTTCTTCATCCTCTTGCTACAATTGGCAAACAATTTTACAACTAAATTCCATGAGTGCACAATAATCAACTGTTATTATTAAGAGGTTATAACTTTTAATTACTAAGCGTTCGGTCTTAATCGTCCAACTCACTCATACGGTATCGACCAGAGGAATCACAATAATTTCTATTAATTGGCTCCAAACAATTCATTGCCACAGTGTCAGAATTGATTGACTCATTTTCGACTTTTCATCGAAATGAAGTTGTTAGCCGCAATGATTTCCTTTATAGCCAGGAAATTACTATAACTATCAGCGATTGGGTTTTAGCGTTAAACGATCACCATCGAAGGAGGATGGCTTCATCAGTGCCGGGAGACGGCCTTTTATTGACGCAAATAACATGGTACCGATCTGCGCCGTTGGCATGGAGATGATTTCTTGGCCTGAAACGCGAAACGAATGTTATTGCAAATTTGATGAGTCGGAACGGTTTCAAGGAGGGGTTGCGCTATCAGATCTCCTAAATGATGCTCAATCACGATTTTCGAGTTGTGTGTGGCTGTGTTTTGTGCGATTCGATTGACGATTAGAAAGTTCAATACTGAATGATTGGCGGCAGTTTATTTTAAATTAGGTAACCAGACGTATATAAGTTGTTTCACGGAGTGGTTCCAAGGATCGGGTGGTCTCTTTTGGCATTTGATTTGGATGGTGTCAAATGTATTGATTTGAATACCATTTGGTGTGTAATCAATGGCTGATGTACTTGTGTGGATATTAAAGAAATGTGATTCTCCAAAATATTTGGGGAGAGTGAGTTTTGAAAAAAGCAGCTGATGAGAACACTGCAAGCGGCAACGAATGGGTTGATTGGGTATCGGCGAATTGCAGCTCGTTTTATAACCAATTTTTTTTTAAAGTGAGACCACAGGACCCAGAGTTTATTTAAGGGCGCTCATACAAAATGAAGGTATCCTCCTCGAGTACCAATTTCGCAAAGTTTCTCGGGAATTCTACCGAAAGTAGCTCTTTACTATTGGCATTATGGCAGCGGACTAAAGTCTTCCTTGCGAAGAGGGTAAATGAAGGCATTTAAAAAAAAAATGGTGAAACCCCAATATAATAATTCTAACTTCGGTACCAAAATGTACAAATTTTAAGTATTGTGTTTTTATAGGTTATGAGAAAGTCTCTATCCCTCTAATATAGGGGATTCTTAGTATACGTTTTCATATAGGTACCTATAACTTATGGAGTACACCCTCAGACACTGGGCTGTGTGTTAATGTGCCTTTTTGTGAGTCAGCCAGGACAGGGTTAGGTTAGGTTATGAAGGGGTATGACAAAAAGGAGACTGACAGAAAGATGACGTAAAGGTGCCAGTACACGATATGTAGCACGCCTCATATATACAAGGTGGTGCAAAAATAACCTTCCGATGTTTTTTGGCTGTAATTTAAAAAAAAAATGAAAAACTTTGATTCTTCTTGTGGATTATTTTTATTTTTTTTACATCAAGTCGAGAATATGATGTCATGTAAATGGCCGCCGCCACAGTTGAGTGTCATTTGAGCCCTTTTTATGGCATTTTCCATCACTTTGGCCAAAACTTCCGGCGATAGGTCCTCACATTCTTGACGGATATTGTCTTTAAGAGCTGCAAGAGTCTGAGGCTTGTTGACATAAACCCGCGACTTCAAAAAGCCCCACAAAAAGAAGTCTGGAGCGGTCAAATCAGGCGATCTTGCTGGCCAGTGCAAATCGCCAAAACGGGAGATTAGGCGCCCGGGAAATGCATCCTTCAGCATATCGGTTGTGGCACGTGCAGTGTGTGCCGTTGCACCGTCCTTTTGGAACCACATGTTTTCCTATCCCAATTCATCAAGTTGCGGCAAAAAGAACTCGTTGATCATTGCTCTGTAGCGCTCACCATTCACAGTAACCGTTTGGCCCTCGACGTCTTCGAAGAAAAAAGGTCCGATGACTCCTCCAGCGTTCTCTGCAGAACGGCTACTCCGGGGTCTGCCACACCTGGCAGCATCTCGTGTTGTGCCAGTCTCTTCGAGGCGAGCGGCTAAACGTCGCAGTGTTTCACCAGTAGGCGTTGGACGGCTATGAAATCTGCGACGAAATTCACGTTGTGCCAAAGTCACCGACCGATTATTGCTCAAATAAATAGTCACCAATATTCCGCGTTCTGGAGCAGTGTAGCGTAACATTGTTTATTAACGTGTATTTCGCATGTGTTTACTACACAAATGTCAAAACAGAACTGACATTAGGGGCCAATCGCAAAATTTAAAGCATTTTCTGATAGGAGGATTACTTTTGCGCCACCTTGTATGTGGCTCTGACGTCAACAGAGAGTGCACAAAGAGAGCTTGTACACGGCATGTACCCATTGGAACCATTCGCTGACGTCAAAATAACGTCAGTGCTACATATATATGAGGCGTGCTACATATCGTGTACTAGCACCTTAACAATCGCAAATAAGAACCAGTTGGTGCCTCTATTGAAGTGCAAGAGACTCAATATTTGAAATCCTCCTAAGTCCACGGAGGCTTGCGAAGAATTTGGATAATAAGGTACGTGGGCGTTGTTCTTGGGAAACTAGACAGTGGCGCATCATGTGTTGGATTGAGTCCGATTCCTAATTATCTCTAAAGCTTTGGCATAGATGGTTGGATTATATTCTGCATAATATACTACATAACACGAATTCATGGGGACAGTGTTCCGCGACTTTACCAGTTATAATAGAGGATATCTAGTTTTGACTATAATGACATATGACTATATATAATGAACATCTTTCTGTATTATGCGTCACTTTCAACGAAGATAGTTATATTCAACGAAGGAAGGTGACTGAGGCCTTCTGCGTGTCTCGGTGTATTTTTTACTACCAGGATTTAACCGTGGAAAACAATTCTTCCGAGTAAGAACCTGCTCTCGTGCCTATCTGCATGTGGATTGTAATTCCAAGGACGTTATATCTACGTCTGCAAAAGGCAGGGGATACTGCTTCGGTTACCCTTTGTCTGTTTCTGAAGACTAACTGCCAATGGGAAAAGCTGACTACGTCAGTTAATTTTATCTTCACACGTCGAACTTTCCGACTCCGTAATTAATTAACAATTCGAGGACCCCGTCAGACGGGGGATTAGACTGTTTCGGTCACCCCTCACATTTTCGCCGAAAACAAATCGCGACCTCTCTTTTCGGTACCAAAGCAGTAGTACGGAGTGCTTCAATCAAGCTTTTCTGCTCAGCACCAGTCTCTGGTCATGTGGACTGATCGTCAAAAGGAAATAAACGAGAGGCAGACTGCTAAGGTTACCCCCATAATTTTTTAACGGAGAATCCACCGACTATTGGTCAAGCAGCAAAGTGGATTGGTTCAATCATCCACTTCTGCCACACACCAGTGTTCCTCCTTAGTGATGGTCTGTCAGAGGCAATAGGCAGGGGGCAGACTATTTCGGTCACCCTTCACCCTGACCCGAAGTCTAAGTCGCAACCTCCTGGTGCACATTTATATGAGATCAGTCACCGCCAAAATCTTTCAACGAGGCAAGTAGCAATAGAATTCCCACTGTAATGCCCGGTACATAGAATCTTTGTGGCCACTTCCCCCTTTTTGTGGTATCACAATGGACCAAATAATTATGGTTTAAGAGTGTCCCCTTTAGGACAACCACCTTACCTAACCTAATCTATCTACGTTTTAAATGGACTCCCAGCCTGCCCGGCCAAAACCTTTGATAACAAGTCCCGGAAAATGATATGAAAATCAATTGCCAGGCTCTGATTGCGGTGTGTTTCCCCCAACTGCTAGTTAGTACAGTTCTTTCATATACGTGTCCACCATCCACCTTGTACATCCATCAGTGAATCATACCTATATGTTCGCTTAACCATCTTCTGCCAAAAGCTCTTTAACAGACATAGAGAAGGCTCATTCCTTCCTTTGTCCCTTCTTATACATTTCGGTTTAAATATAAGTTGGAGTTCAGAAGGACACCCATATTTTTTCTTCTCATATGAAAGATCTACCGTGGTGCCATCTAGCTATGGTAGTGCGAAGTCATGTATCTTTCTCCTTCTAGTGAACAAAACAAGCTGGTGAGTTTCCTTAGTCAGGACAAACCATTTTCAAGGAGATCGAACATCCAAAATTTAATCTCATTATTAGCGAAGTTGTCTTCAGCATAAGTAGCAACAGTCCCCCTAGGTATAAAATGCATTCCACAACGGTGGCAAATCTCTCACGTACTCCAATCATGTGAACAAACGAACGCCTCGAAACCCTTTTTCTGCATCTCAAACTCACACAACGGCTCCCTTCAAGTATATCAACCTCTTGTACAAATAGAGTGCAATTTCTTTTGCCCTGCTGTTTTTTTGTGATGCACGCCTTTTGAATACAGGTAAGGAGCAAAAAGCAGTAAAACACTTTGTTCGAAGTAGATAATTATTCCAAAACGAACCATGACTGCATAGCTCAGATCATCACATGGTGAAGGTGATTCTCGTGTTAAAAGTGGAGGAATGAGACTCGTGGGTAAAGAGAGTAGACCAACAGTTTAACATAATTAAACCCGTGGCGTTGGTAATATAAAAATTAGCAATACCAGTGAGCCACACAAAGAAGAAGTCAGCAATGCACTAAGAAAAAAAATATTTTAAAAATAAAACTCGCTTTTGAACGCGCGATTATAAACTTCTATGCAATTTGATAGGCATTACTGTCTTCTAAAAACTAGGTTGATTCTTGGAAAATTCAGTCAGTGGACGTACCTCGACTATTTGACCTACATCCACATCTGAACAGCTGTTGTTCGCTGCACGCGGTTGTATTTTCTTTGTCCTTAGCCTTCCTCACTCAAAGAACCATTTCGCAAAATGTCGATTTGACGTCCCAATGGAATAGTGCAGCATAAAATTAACCAAACGATACACCTACACCAACACCATTGAAATTGAAATTGAAATTGAAATTAAAATTGAAATTGAAATTGAAATTGAAATTGAAATTGAAATTGAAATTGAAATTGAAACTGAAATTGAAATTGAAATTGAAATTGAAATTGAAATTCAAATTGAAATTGAAATTGAAATTGAAATTGAAATTGAAATTGAAATTCAAATTCAAATTCAAATTCAAATTTGAAATTGAAAATTAAATTGAAATTGAAATTGAAATTCAAATTTGAAATTGAAATTGAAATTGAAATTGAAATTGAAATTGTGAAATTGAAAATGAAACAACCTTCAGCTCCAGATGAATACCTAAGGATTCCTGCCAAATGTTGTAACCCAACGAAAATCAAAGAACTTTAGACTTTTAGGAAGAAAATTGTCCTACGAACTGCGCTCGGGAGCAGTGTTCATTGCTATTGAACTTGCCTTTTAATTTTATAAAAATATCGGATGTCTTTTACCGTGTATACCAATGACATTACCATCAGCACCCACCAATCAGCCAGTAGGTTCCTAAGCACGACCAGTTATCCTTAATAGTATAAGCAGACTAGCGGACCTAACCACTATAAGACTGCAGCCACAATGAGAGATACCTACGATACTTTGCAGTGCAACCATAAATAAGGCCCTTCCAAGTGCACTGCATAACAAAAACGTCTTAATTTGGTTTCAACTACGACAAGGCTCCGCCATTCACCACCACCACCGATGGCTTTCGTCCTCCGCGAATGGATTTCACGATTTGTTTTGTTTACCCCCATTGAAAGCTAAGCGGCTCTGTTGGCACTACACCGCACAATCTCCTTAGAATGCATGAATGAATGTCTATATATCCTATCCGCGCGTTCGCTTGTGCCATAGACACATCCACATCATGGTGAGGCCACGAGCAACTCCAACAAACGACGGCTATTAGAGACAGCGAATGCCCTATAAATGAGACGGCAACAACAACAACATAAGCTGCTTATACAGCCTCAAGGAGCTGAAACAGATTTCTACTCTAAAAATTGACTTTTATGTACGATTATGGGGACGTGTGGGTTGCTCCTCCTGTGCCTAGGCAGTGATGGAGGAAATTGCAGATTTCTAGGACAAAACACACCGTGCAAAGAGAAAGAATCCGCGAATCAGTGATGGTCAGGTTTGTATACAGCACTCGAATCGAATAAGTTGCTTACCAATTAGCGAAGTGGGCAGTGGGCTCATAGCCGATGGTGGGAAGAGATTTCACTCAATAAATTGCCAACTCGAACTATTCGTAAGGGGAAACTAATGGCTGCACAAACACATCGACAGCAAAAGGCCAATTATGCTGCTTCTTGGAACCGCAGTTGCATCTGCAGTATCGTAAAACCACGAAAATCACATTTGCAAGATGTGTTCTACCTAATTTCACTGAAATTAATTGCCGCCATTAATATGGGGCAGATACAAATATGGTTAAGGAATTGCGTCCAAAATGGGCAACCTCGAGGGGCCCCTACTGCGAGCTCGACCTGCGCATCTACTGGTTAGTTCATGTTCATCCATCAGACGCAAATCGTTCTGAATGTGAGTTTTACGATTTCCAACATATACGCGGAGCACACATGACAAACAGCAATAAAATTGAGATACATCTCAGGAGTCAGGACTCAGGAGCCGGAATTGGCTAACAGCCGCGTCGCACTCTCGCGCCCTAAGCGACCAGAACATAAATGCCGGATTAATGGCGACCAGAAACATAATTATCAAATAGGCATTAAAGTTCAGAGCAATTAATGGAGCTGGGGCTGGGTGCTCATACCAGCAGGATGCCCGCACAATAAACTCAAATAATCACTCAATTGGACATTTGAAATCACAACAGGCGCAAGCAGGCATTCAAAAAGCCATTACTGTCGAACGGCAGTTGAGACGAGTCATGCCAGCGTATAGCGAACAATCAACTTCTACCACCACGAGACTCGCAGATCCCTAATTAAGTTGTTTCTGATGAACGGCGACGCTCATGCAATGATGCGGTTATAATGCAGTTAAAATTTAACAGGATGACTACTTAACCTCGACAGTGTGCACAAATCGGAAACCAATTAACGATAAACTTTGGCATTCTTGCGCCTCGAGGTGATAGACTGGTGAGCTTAGGGAAGGCGAACTTTGAAAGCCTATTTCGTATTTTAATCTCAATTGAATTAGACTCCTCGGTTATAAGATCAAATCAAACGAATCCTTCTGCTTCACCCAAAAACAGAGTTTCATATAAACAATATAAGTAAATCAGTCAACCACAGGGACAGAGGATGTTCCACAGATTGTTACCCCCACGAGCACTCGGATTTGGTTTGGGATTCGACATTTCGGTGTCAATTGTGGCCCACAAGCTGTGAGTTATGGTACAATCGGAAGTGTTCTTTCATCGTTCTTGTGACAAGTCCAAGCTGAAATTGTCACTGACGCTCTTAGGTACGTTTAAAGCTGGTGTACCGCATTTGGCCAGTTAATCTGCCGCCTCATGTCCAGGAACCCAGCACAGCAGTACTCTGATGGATTTATTGCTCTCATAATAACTGACATGAGGTTTACTAGATTGGAGTTAATTGCTTTAAGTGCTGCTTGACTGTCCACACAGAAGGTAATTTCCATTGCTGGTACAATTCCCTCGCTAAGACAGTTAGAGCCGCTTTCTTGACCGCGTAGATCTCTGCCTGGACTGGAAACGCTGCACTGATTTGCCATGCGACATGAGTGGCGAATACTTAGTTCTTCTGGGAAGATTCCTGCTCCCGTTCATTTCTACGTCTTTGAGCCATCTGTGAAGATAGGTAAGGTATACCTTTTATAATAGTAGAAACTCGGGGACAGCCAGTCCTGCCTGTCAGGTATACAGACTTTAAATGTCTTGTCAGATTCACCTCGGTTTCTTGTAGTCCGCGAGTGGAATGAGTCTTCTCTGTTCAAAGAAGTACGCGCGAATGTCCAAACGATTCGGGCTTCCAAATTTTGTTCTCTGGTAGTCTGAGCGAACCTTTGGCTGTTACGTTCTCAGTGTATAGCTCGATGGATTGTAGGTTCAGCTACGTTTGTAGTCCTAGGTGTGGTGTAGATTTTAGTGAAAATGTTATATCGATGCAAGAAATTCTTTATACCTTGTTCGGATTCATAAGGTAGGATTTCGTGTTAACAGGCTCCCACCAAAAAACCGAGTTATATAGGTCGGAATTGGTCTTACAATCGTGGTGTACATCCAGTGTACATCGGTTCGAGTGTAAGGCCCACTTCTTCCGGTAGGCCTTTGTGCAGGCGTAAAAAGCATTTAATCATTTCTTCATTCTTTTCGCCGTATTCCGTTTCCAGTTTAGTTTGGAGTTGAATACGATATCCATATCAAGGTATGTGGCTTTGGGTGAGAGAATAAGACGAATTCTTCTCAATTTGGTGATTCCCATTTTGGTACCTTAGGTATATCTTCTGGTGAACAGGATGAGCTCGGTCTTGTTTGGGTTAACCGATAGATTGATAGTTCTGATAACGCAGATTCAATGACTGAGTTCCAATGGTGGGAAGACATTTTCCTGAAACCAGCACAACTAAGGCCTACTGTCCACGTAGCTGCACTTCATACGCACGCTTTCGTCATTTGTATCTTGGTGTACGCTTGCTTGCAGCTTCCTTGCCGTTTGTTTCGTTCGTTCGTTTTGTTCGTTTGTTTATATCGAAGCTGCAAGCAAGAGTAAAAGAAGATGCAAATGACGAAAGCGTGCGTATAGGAAGTGCAGCTACGTGGACAGTAGGCCTAAGCCATCTGCATACGCGACTACCTTGATACCCTAGTTGACAAGTGATTTAAGAAGTTTGTTTATTGAGATATTCCATAGGGGAGGAGATAAAACGATTACTCAATCGTCTCCAAGGCTGCTGATTCTTCTGAAGCATAGTTTTAACCCATCAGTTAGTCAAGTTAAGCGTTAAGCCAAACCAAGCTCATTGAGTGGGGATGCAAATGCAATGATTTCTGTGTTTAGGTTGTTAAAAGTAGCTTCTATGTCGAGAAAGGCTGCAAACGTAAATTCTTGAAGGTTTAATGACTTCTCGATGGTGCTATTGACCTCATTTGGTGCTGTTTCCATAAATTGTGTTTTTTTTTTCTCTACATAAGGAGCCACTACCCTCTAGATCTATATTGTTTCTTAACTGAAAATCCAATAGTCCTTCTTAAGTTTTCAAAAGAAATGAACAGAAACTTATTGGCTTGTAGCTGTAATCCCTACGCTTTGGGGTGACTGCGTTTCCCCGCCTTGGGAATGAATACAACCCTCACTGTTTTCCAGTGAATTATGGAGTGAATCCCAATTTCAGAAAACCTATAGTCTTTCACTATAGTAAATGCGAATAGAAAAAGAATAGTTTGTGTATGGGACCTTTCATCACAATCTGCAGACCTAAATCATATTGAACATTTTTTTGAGTAGCTATTGGGATAAATACAAAAAAGACAAATTGGCAGCAAAACAATCCCCTTCCCCAAAAAATTTACTATTTTATGTTTAAAGATTTAACTACTTCACCTTAACGTTTGCACTTAATTTCAAGGACGCACCTACATATCTATACAGCTTTTCTATAGATAAATTATGACGTAATCTTAAAAAATCCTTTAGAAAAAATATTATTTGGGAGCTTAATTTATTGAGGAAATGGTTTGCTAAATTGGTAAATATAATTTTGATTTAAGCCTCAAGATTAAAATCTTGTATTTCAGTTTGTCATTCATAAACTACTATATTATCAGTTATATCACACACCAGAGACCTTATCAAATTGACGCATGTGTTAGCCGTGTGCGTGCAATTTCTATTCGTTATCACGCACCTCATTTCAAACCCTAAATCTCAAAGTGCTCGACGTAACCAAGGTTAATAATTCAAAATCGTATCTAATTTCACCGTTTTAACACTATTTTGCCAATTTATATCCATCAGTTATTTCCATCGACCAACCCTGTCTAACAAAGCACAATAGAATCTACTTCTAAACAACATTCCTAGAGCAGCAACCACCATTTCAACGGAGGCAAGTCAACTGCCAACAGCAGCAGTTACAACCAATAATCTAAACCCTACCACTATTCTATGCGGCTAATAACTCAAAAAAGCGGCTAAAACCCGACTTTAGCTCCACCTTCAGAAGGCGTGATAATTCGCTTATCTGGACTTCAGATCAGGTTTCCCACCTCAACGCGGAGTGGGAGTGGAGCCTTCGTTTTGTGCGCTGTCATGGCAGGTTGCCTTCGGAAAGAATTCAATGATGGGCACGATGTTAGCCGCGAACATTGGTGGGACGGCATCATACCGCAGGTTTACAAGTGTGCAGCCCAGAGTGGGGAAATCCAATTCGAAGCACTACAGCTAGAGCCGGGTGAGAGAACTGGTTACCAGTTGAATTTTGGTCTTCTCCACGCTACTGTGCAATGCAAGTAAACAATCTGCGCACGCTCATTGAAGTCGAATAAGTTGCGCATTGGCGTTGTCACTACACTACATTACCGTCGAAGGGAGACGCGTTTCTCTTTTGATTGCTTTGTACCTGCGCTCGGGACTAAAAGTCACAACTGTTACATGCAGGTTAATTGGCGCAAGTGCACTGATGACATGACAGTCGGTGTCGTTCTCGGCTGAAATCCTAGTTCCGCTCTAGCGTGTGTTTGTGTGTGTGTGTGTGTTAACATTCTCCATCTATTGCTCCGTATAGAGTGTGATGCCACGTCCCGCATGTGAGCAGCTTATGTGCGAAATGCGTTCTGATCCCAGATTTTCTGAGATCCGTGCGCGCGAGTCTTGTTTACCAAGTCGAGTGCCGCGTCATCCAATCCAATGGATTCTGCTGGCACTTGTCTCATTAGGCGCAAATATGTTACCGGCGTTGTTGCTGTGTCTAGCCGACAGATGTTGTTGTTGGCGGTTGATGCGGTGGTGGTGGCTGGCATCGTTCCAGATATGGACATGGACACGAAACGGATTAATTTCGAAAGCAATGTGTAGGTATCTATACCGTCATCGCGCATTTGTTGCTTATAATTGCTTACAAGACGGCTGCCGCCTGATTGTGGATTTCCGCGACGGCCAATATTATATAAGGAAATATGGTGTTTTGTAAATAATTGGAGTGCTGAGGCATGAGTTGGACAAAGAAATCACATTGCACAGCTGCAGGCTGTTCAAATTTTACAAATTGTTTAGTTGGAAACTTGTAGCTGTAGTTTTCCCGTCGGTTAAGGTAGCTCAAAACATTGTTCCAGCAGATATAATGAATCGAATAGAAGGTTCGCCGGGTGAGAGATTTGAGTCATGTGCCCAAACAAACTTGCAGATTTGAAGGGTATATTCATAAAAAGGGGATCAAGTTTCTCCAAAACATTATATTGCAGATCGACTTCTTTTGGAATTGTGGTCATATTTTCTGGCGACTTTTCGAATTTTTATATCGGAGGCTCTGAAAAGAGTTCCTATTTAGGTACCTATATATTATTTTTGGGTCAAGTTACTATCATATGTAGGACACCAAGGGTCCGCGTGACCTATTAAACATACCTACCATGTTTACTGCCATATGTAGATATCTGAAACGGTATTTAGGAAGTAGGAAATCGTTCGGATTCGTAAACGTCTGTCGTCTGGACATAGGTACATATTTCCGGCTACGCGACAGGGTCCACTATAAATGCAGTGCTATAAAGATATTTCCAAAAATACTCGCAGTGATGTCAGTGATGGGACAAGCAGGATTTTTTTTTATCATTCCAGAGCAAATGGCCGCGTAAATTTATTGATGTCATCTAGGACTAGGAGCTGTCCAAAACTAACTGCTGTAGTTAGTCTGTCCTCAAGAAAATAAAAAAAATGTTGGGTTAACACTGCCTCTGTTTGAGTGCGCAATATACCATACAAGACTTTCTTCAACAAGCAGAGTGGCGCAGTGGAAGCGTGCTGGGCCCATAACCCAGAGGTCCGTAGATCGAAACTACGCTCTGCTAATGTTTTTTTTATTATTAGCGCGTGATTTTGAGTTTGGATAAGGACGATGGCAGTGCCTTTAAATTATAGTGCATTCTTTGAAGGTACTAAATGCAACTGGAGTCAACTGATTATCACTAAAACCATCAGCGGGTAGTATATATTATTAAAAAGTTCATGTTCAGTTCACGCACGAAGAGTTGACCCGATTTCTTTTGATTGGTGGGAAGGTTGTCCTGTTGAAGATTTGTGTTGAGAGCTAAGGGAAACGGCAGCAGGGCCTTTCCTGTATTCCATAATTCTGTATTACCGAAATTCTGTAAATCCCTCAAAAATTTTGTACGATTCTTGTTTTTTTATTTCTGCTTTTTTCTAAATTCTGTTTTTTTTTTTTTTTTTTTTCAAAATTCTGGTTTCCAAAATTCTGGAAATGCAAAATTTTATATTTAATTCGTTCGAGTTTCTGTATTTTCTAATTATTGTCTTTCGCGTTTCCCTATAATTGTTACCTTTTTCAAACCCTTTTCACTTGTTGGTACTTTATAGAAAATAAAGGCTCTTTCCTTAAGTCGTTTTTGAGCTTATATACAGACCGGCATTGATTCGTCCTACCAATAGTTACTTTCAAATGACGATGCCAGGATTGCACGCTGTTTTGGGTGCGTGTGAATATCTCCATACATTTACGCGAATCATCGTTAACCGATCAAAATTCGGGCGAATATTTTGGCCGCGTTGTTTGACTAGAATAAGTACATATTTTGAAACCAAGTTCCGAAAAATAGTAGGTAATGTACTACCCCAAAAGTAGGGTGTCCCAAATTTCAATTATTTTCTTTTGAAACTCTACTTAGGTACTAATTCTGTAAATAATTAAACAAAAAAATGGTTTGAATATAAATGGAAGAACAGGTTTCATACCCGATTTTGTTGCGAACTATAAGGAGAGTTAGACTTTTGGATGATTGTCAGAAGCTTGATAAGTAGCGCAATACATAAAACATCAAAAAATGTTTGCACCAAAAAATAAAGTGACGATCAGACGTAAGTTCGTTAGAACCGCCTCCTTTTAAATTCTGAAATAACATATACCTACATACAAACTTTAAGCTCCTCAAAATTTAACACCATTTAGATATATATCAAGAGATTATTTATGTAAGATGTATTGTGTAGTCCTTCGGGAATATTATGTTTTCAGGAAGAGAATTCCAAAGTTTGCTAGTGACCCCAGCAGAGAAGGTCCGAGCCCCAGTGTGCTGATATACAGCAAAACTCTGCTACCGACCAACATCGAAGTTTCTTCACCACTACACCAAAAATAGTTACTGCTTAGTATTACAATGGACCGTACTTTAAGTCTGAGTGCTCTAGAACTTGGAATCACATTTATTTTCACATCTCCTATTTTGAATGTTTTTATTTCTTCAGCGGTAAATAAATGTCAAATTTATACACTAATCGGCTGCGTGCAAATATCACTTCGTTGGATTAAGTTTTTTTTTTGGTGTAGGACTAAAGTCATATATATAAATTGCTGCTTCCAAGGATTAGCAAAGAAAATCTCACAAAGACACCTACTAAGCTGCTCAGCAAATAAGTTGGGCCCTGTTTTAGTTGCAATATTTATATAGCTGTTTTTGTATATGATTCATCCGCGCATCTTTTTATATGATCCGAGCCGCATTGGTCGGAAGCCGCACCACAAACTGTAGGTATCCCTTGAGTGTCTATCTATTCAATTTTTACGTTGGCGGTTGCAAACGAAGACCTTTTACCTTAATTTAGATTTCCAATCCTTACAGGCGACCGACGTAATTATATTATTATTTCCAAAGATCCCTTAAGAAACCATTATTGCTTACAATATTTGGTTTAAGCTAGGCGTTCCCAAACTTTTTCATACTGCGACTCCCTAGAGAGGTTGAAATATTTTTGCGACGCCCTTCTTAAAGCACAGATATGTGAAGCTGATCTTACTAAAGATTCACTAAAGGGTTTTTCAAAAAAAGACTGGTAAACGTTGAAATATCGTCATCCCATATTTGTGGCAATTTTGCTTATTCACATACCCGCATTCATCTAAAAATACGCCTCGTCGCTAAAGTTAATTTTTCGGCCAAAATTGAGGCTCTCTTAAAAACGCTCCGAAGCCAAGTCAAAGAACAAACGGCTTTGTCTACGTTCATTAACTTTGAGCTCCTGGATTAGTTGTACTTTGTACTAGCATAAGCCCATCAAGTCCCGATGCAAAATTCGTCAAGTTGGAATCTGCGAAAGGCCGATTTCTTATGCACGTCAAATTGACTGCCTCTAGTTCTCCTGTAGTGTACACTCTCATGGACCACGGCATTGCTCCCGACGAATCTGGCTGGCAACGACACATATCAATTAAAAAACCCTTATTTAATTTTGAGTGCAAGGCAAATTTGGACTTCGCTTGGAACTAGCTCAGTATTCGTAAAGAGAATCGTAATGATTTTCATTTGTTCGAAATCTTACAGCAGTGAAAAAATAAAACTTGTGACGCACAGTTACGGAATTCCTATAGCAACTTTTCTCAATTTAATTGTGGAGCGCCTTTATTATAGGCGTTAAAAAAGGAATTCCCTGGTTCTGATCATATCATAAGAAGTAAACATTTAGCTTCTTGTCTTCCTCATAAATTTTAGATCTGACGGGATTTTCTTTGGTTTACAAATTGATTTTCCACATTGTGATCAAAATCCCTTAAGTTAGGTTCGGTTGTGTAGGGTGTAAGTTCGTCACAATAGACTATAGACACCATCCCTGGGGAGCTTCAAGGGTCAAAACTTAAGCCAATTCACCCAAACATTTAATTTTCCTATACAGATTGTAAAAAATATTTAAATTTTGTTGGAGAAGCCAAACTCCTCTAAGAGAAGATGAGTAATATCTTTTGCGACATGTAGGTCCTCACAATACATACCTGCATGCGTCCGTATTCGTTAAACATAGTCTCCTAGCGTGGTTCCTTAATATCCCTTAGAATAAAAAATATCGATATCTGTCATCGCAACTTTTACCCACATAAACTTGTATACGAATACCATAGGAAAATAATTCACCATCATAAAAATACGTATTAATTCACAAAAAAGAATAAAAAAATTCAATTTATTCAAATTACAAAATTGAAATTAGCAGAGCGTAGTTTCGATCTACGGACCTCTGGGTTATGGGCCCAGCACGCTTCCACTGCGCCACTCTGCTTGTTGAAATTGTCTTGCTGAAATCTGATCTGGCCAGTATGAGTGCGAGATTTTGACTCACTGACTATTTACGTACCATAGCAAGCATCATTTTTGTAAATATTGGATTTTGTTTTTTTTTTTAATTACTTTAATAAGAAATGTAAATCACATTAACTTAAACAAATGCTTGTCATTGTCACATTTACGATGTGTTTGGCGGCCTATCAGTATAGGCGTTTAAATGCTATTCCATATGGTTTGTCATGTGGAACGGCCATACGTCTGTCATGTCACGCAGGTGCAGAGTGAACAAATTACTAGAATATAAATATTCACGTCACGCATTTAATTGGTTTTACGATTGCAATGAACTATAGAGCACATTTCAAATCACTATGTAGTCTGACGCAAGAGATTGAGAGAGGCTAGGTGTTAAATGTGAATGGGATTGAGAGTGTGTCATACTGCACTGTGATTTGAAACGCGTCATACCTCGCGGTACTAATGTTCCATTTGAAAGCGATTTTGGTATAGGTACATTAAAAAAAAACGATATTTACCACGGAACTGGCCAAGTTATTGAGTATCCTAACTTTAATAAACATCCTCACCTACCTAGTTTCAATAAGATATTTTTCGATGAAAATGGATGCACAATGTATTGTAATTATAGACATTACTTTGCACTTAAATAAATGATATTCACGCCAAGGGCAATAGTTTAGCCAACTTTTAATTTCAGAAGCCCTGTTTGGACCCCAACTCTTTTGTTTCATTCGTAGGTAAGTGCAGCCAATATACATAGGCCAGAGAAGGCCCATTATGCGATACCACAGGATCGAATGATCTCTCACAACTACCCACTGAAGTTAGCTGGAGCTAAGAATGAACCGTTGAAGGCAACTTATGCTCTGCTCTGTTCTGAATTGTATATATTTTTGCCCAGAAATATTTTTAGAGCGATATTAGTTTTTCTTATCACTCATTGAATTTTATTTTGTTTATTTATATATTAATATAATTTATACTAATATATTACAATTCATAAATAATGTATTTCGAAATTTGTTGATTGTAAATCGTAGATTGAATAAATGAAATGAAAAAAATATTAGCGAGTTCGCCGAGATTGTCGAAGATTTTCTACGAGATGAGAGGGCTGCATCTGAAGAATATCTTCTTCTTCCTAGTCGTCCATGTAACTTCTACAGAAATCTTTGGCAGGGAGAACGAACCTGAGAGCAAGCCTGCCCGCTTATTGCATTTTGTTTAATTAAAAGTCTGCACGTCGCGAGAAGAGATTCTCCTTTTCTTGTAGAATCGACATAGTTGTGCTATGCTTACCGATTTCGTCGGCCTTGAAATTTCCTGTAATATTCCTATGTCACCCATAAAAGGTGAATTTGAAATTGTTCCTCCATCTCGTTAAGTGATAAGCGACAATCGAGGGGAGTTTGGGACTTGAAGATGATTGCGGCTTGACTATCGGTACAAATGATGATATTCACGACGGGAAATCCTTAATCGCAATGATTTTCACCGGGAGCACTTTCATCAGTAAGTCTTCAAAAATTATTGTCAATAAATAATATAGTTTATATATAACCTGCTACTTTTAACAAAACTTGACACTACTTCAACACTACTATCCATAGTTTGAGCATAGATGATAGCCGAAGCTCATCATTTTTGGCCACCAACAATAGTCAATATTAGCCAGCCGCAGAATACTGATCGCACCGTTGTAGATGCATTAATTTCCCGCTCCAGTCTCTACTCTGAAGTATGGACATTTTCCGTTCGGTTGATATACAGTTCACACTGCATTGTAGTGAGAAATAGCACTGGTGCCGATGAGAAAGTGGAGAAGCTATAAGAAGTATCTAGCAGGTCCTTGCTAGGAAGGTATTTGAGAAGATCTTTCCTTAATATTAGAGCACTTTTATAGTGGGTTAAAGAAAATTAGATTATTGAGGACAATTACCCGAAATTCGGCGGAGTAAGTCCAAGAACATGCACGAGTCATGGCCTGCCTGGATAATTTAAGAAGGCCTTCGACACCGTATGGTTAAAGGGTCTCTTCTATAAGTTGGGTTTACAAAATCCTCATGCTTATGACTGAAACGAACTTGTATACCTACGGTAATAAGATTTGCCTACAAAAAAATAGAATTGCGAATATAAGGCGTGCTTAGCCCTTGGCCTCAGACAGGCGCCCCATAAAAGGTAGGCCCATAATGAGATTGCGTGACCCTCAAATAATTTAGAATCAAGGGTTGTTGAGTATCGTATCCAATACCCGCGACAATTCTGATATGGATAGCACGGAGATTGAAAATGTGTGATGTCGACCCAGTGGCGCATTTTTTTCCTTCTTAATGGTCCAAATTTCAAAAATTGGATACATCTATGTAATTTGTTTATAGACCCCAGCACCAGTATGTTTCCTGCATTCACCATTCGACTAAAACCCAAACTTCTTGCAAACATCATACTTAACCTTTTAGCTTGCTAAAAACCAGCTGCGCTTAGATTCGAATCTTAATGACGCCAATTTGAAACACTGAAATCCCATATTCATAATCTTCATCCTAATTAAGACCATGTCCATGGGGCTATTATCACTTAGTCTCGCCCGGATATAGACAGCAAAAAAAAAAACAACATACTCCACCTCACGATGTCACCATTCAGTCAGTCAGTGTCCGAGCTTCTGAGAAACAGAAAATTCCACAAGCAAGCCATACTTCCCACATATAGCGTCACGCACCCAAAAGCCTCCGCGGAACTGGATCTCCTGGAGTACCACCACAGTCCAAAACATATTTTAATCAATTTACATTCAGAATTTTATATTAAATCGCTGTTCGCGTTCGGTGGCACGGTAATCGGGGGACCAAGACACAATTTGGGGTCCTGCCAACCACTGCCACGGATACATGGGATACATACCTGCGTATCTCGTTATTAATTAGCGAAAACAGTAGCTGACAGATTCAAAATGTTTGCTAATTTGGAAATATTTGTTGTTCTCTTCGCGTGACGATACGCTGATACTGCTGATGGTGGTGGTGGTGGTCAGAATTCGAACACACTTGGTCCAATTTGGACAAAGTGAACCTTTTAGCATCACTTTGGTATGGACTTAGATGGAGCCCTGTTCATGGCTTATACCATGGCCCCGAAGCAATTATTTTTTGTTAAATTTTATTGGTGACTGTGTGCCACAAAAGAGGAAACTGCAACAAAAAAAAAAAAAGAAAAATAACCGGAGACAAGCGAGCTCAGATAAAGTTTTGGTGTACAAAATTCCGAATAAATTGGGCAACCCAGACACGGCGGACGCTGACTCTTCCTGCAGTCTTTGGCAGGAGATCTCGAGATATATTTATGTCGATGGAGTTCCAATTAATGAGACACATTGTCGATACCTTATAATCGCCACCAGTTGTATTGAAGTGCGGTTTTGTTGTTATTGCTACAGTAGCGGGGAATACACCATCGGGATAATTCGGTTAAGTGAGGTGACCATCGGAGTTGCCAACTACTGTATAATATGTGTAATTTTTCAATCCAAGAAAAAATAAAAAGAAAAAAACTTTAGAGAACTTTAGTTTCGACTTTTTGACAGCTGACTGATGGGTCCACCTTAAATCAATGTTTGAACCGCGGTCAAAACTTAGATTCAGACGACTAAACTTAAGTGGATTTTCGATAGTTTTTGTGTTTATAGCTTATATCTATTTAATTAGGTCATAACATCCATTTTTGGAGGTTGTGCTTTCGCCTTAACAGCGGACGTGCTGTACAAAATAATTGCTTAGAAGTGGATGGTTGAACTCCTAAGCAAAGAATCAGTAGAGATCCACACATCAGAAGGTATCATCAAGGCTACCACTTTAAGAGGTCACCTACAAGGAGCTCTATCGCTCAATGCGGGGCCTTGCATTGCAGTGGATCAGCTACTTGAGCAAGTGACAAACTATGCAGCACTCTACGCTACTGAAATAGTCATTTTTGTCAGGACTAGATTTAAGGAAATACCACGCGATATTTTAAAAGACGACTCAGATTTGGTGCTTAAAGGCTGAGTTAATCCTATATCTG
Organism: Cheilosia soror; assembly: GCA_949372485.1. Taxonomy (NCBI): domain Eukaryota; kingdom Metazoa; phylum Arthropoda; class Insecta; order Diptera; family Syrphidae; genus Cheilosia; species Cheilosia soror. Next base: position 112,072,039 of record OX443562.1, on the reverse strand, counting down.
ATTATGACTGCAAAAGTATCTACCCTTCACGAAAGGAAAACTTGAACGACTCAAGCCTATAACTGTCGCGTACAATACTGATACGAGTCATGGAAGTTAAACATATGAGACTAAACATAAACCAAAGCAGCGAGGGCACTGATGATTTAGCGGAGCCGAGCGGACATATTTTGGAGATTTATCCCGACGATCTTCAAATATGGAAGTACATAGATTTTTTTTTATAATTCACTAATGCTCAAGGGGTTTTTGGTTCCTTATAGTGCTAATGCACAGCACGAGTGGAGGGGTTAATAGGATAGAGGAGAGAAGAGGTACATTGCTATTGTGATTGCCAATGATGCGATCTTGTCCAATTGCAGCCACTGGATTTAACCCATCTGCACATGGTGATTGAAGAATGTGTAAACTTTTGTGGAAATTCCTCCAAAACCTTATTGAACTGTATGAGAAACAAGGTGACCCTTTTAATTAAACTACTTTCAATCATAAACATATTTATGAATGAATAACTATGGAGTGGACGATTGTCATCACAATTAGTGTTGGCCTCGACTCCAGTAATGCGTTTCGCCCCGATGTGGTGGGTGGGCTCATCAGTAGACGACCACCACATCTGATCTAGACGCAATATTTGCTCGATTTTCACCGAGACTATATGATTTTTCAATCAATTGAAAAACTTTCATAGGTCGTGAACCATTTGGCTAAATAGGGAATTACACCCTCAAAGATAAATGTAGGAAACAAGAGATATAAAACAGGAAGCAAGCCAATAAAACATAAGAGGAAAGATGCGTGGATGCATCGGCATGGGGAAAAATAAAAAAAGGAAACTAGGTGTATCTAAAGGAGAAATATTTATGCGAGTACCAATTATCAGATGAGCCCTTATCCTTAAATACCTAGAGAAAACTATGGATCAGAGAGAATGCGATATACGACGCGTTCATTGCGTGATAGCAGCTAAAGTACAAGACCCTCAAAAATGATTATCATAGATATCTGTCTAAGGTGTAAATGTGAACAGCAGGACAATAGATAATAAGGGGTGCCATGGAATAAAGTCTTATGCAAAAAGGTCCAAAACGAAATTTTGGACTTTTTTGGACTTTATTGCACTTTTATTGAAAATCCAAAAATCGTTTTGGACTTTATTTCAATTTCAGAAGTGCAGAAGTGCATTCGTCCCTAGGGTGTCTACCCGCCTGTGGCGCCATCTATTTATTTATTTTATTTTACAACTTGACGATCACACGAAGGAAGTTTTTCATCATACAGAATATTCCATATGGCTTCTAGCCGCGTCGAACAAATCTGGTCGAAATTTTGGTATTGCGAGGATAACTTAAGACAAGCCCAAGCTCAGGGTTCTTCCGACAGGTTTTTAGACAATATCGTAGGACCTCAACTTAAAGATTACCAAGACAAATGCAGAGAGAATCCACTTGCAAACCCAATCAAATTAACCTCACTGGATCCTAGGAACTATTTTGATTTAATTGTTCATTTTCGCCAACGTACCAAATCTTTACAATGTTTGACTTATTTTGGTCAACTCTTCGCCAGGAGACTTTATGTAGTTGTGAAATATACCCACTGTGCAACAATGCCATTATTAGCAAGTCTAGGCGTTGAATGATGTACGGGTCTCCCGTCTCCTCCGCTTTAATCGAAATTCATAATTGTCCGATTTCACGTGAAGATTCTTATCTTCTTTGCAGATGGAAGATTTTCTGGTGAAGTTGGCGGATGCACTTACAAAACCAAAAACCATAAAGTTTGCTAATTGGAAAATTATTGTATTTTTGCTTTAACTGAGTTCCGTTGTGAAAAAGAGGCAACGAATTGAATGAGTCCAACGCGTATAGATAAAGAAGCAAGTGAAGAGATTTAAGTTTGATATGAGGTCTTGTGTATACCTACGGATGGGGCTACCACCCACACTCGACTAGTTGATTGGCGTTAATTAGTGGTCGTTAGGGGAATGATGTCATAAATTACGCAAGATGGTGAATCCAAAACACGTGAAGAAGTAATAGAAACCCAGCGCCTATAAAATTGATCTCTACCAGAGTGGAAGGTGGACTCGGATTGTAAAACAGAAAGAATAAAAATTGCCTATTACTGAGACAAGAAATCTGTTTAGACAGCTTCAATACCGGTGTCTAAATCAAACTGCTTTATATCAAATTTAAGCACAATAAACAAACAATATACATAGTTTGGTGTAAGTCCTTATTTTAGCCAGTACCACACCACTTAAAACCAACGAACTCACATCGTTCTACAAATTATAAAAGCTACTCGTTAAAATATTCAAAAGCAAGGTTTGAAGAGATCTTAAGACTGATGTAGGCGGTCTGCGGTCATTGCTAAGTTACAGTATAAGTTACAGAGTAGGTCTGTTGTACTCCCGTAAGAAAAGCTTTGGCTAATGATTGGTTTGGTCATGCACTAAATACGGGGCCCGATAACCTTACGATTGTCGCCGCTGATGATGAGATATGAATGGCTTGTAATGATCCTATGTTGAAGTATTTTAGTCTTCTTTCGGCAATTGCCGTACATTCACTTAGGACGTGTTCTGCTCTTTCTTGCTCTTCAAAGCAAAGTCTGGACATAGCAGTGGAACTTCTGTCGATTTTGTGAAGATGATAGTTGGGAAAGCAGTGGTCGGTGATAAAATCAGTTAAAACTCTTGCATCACTTTTACTTATGGAGAATAATCGAAGGGTACGTTTGTCATTAGCACAGTTCATATAAGCTTTTGATTTGGTGCACCCTGTATGAAGTTCCAATTTGAAGCCTTGGTAGATCAAGGAGTTTATAGCTCTACCTTGAATATTTTGGTTGACAGGTCGCAAATATGTTGTGGAACATTAAAGGGTGTTTTTGAGATTGCGGAAAAGAGTAATTTATAGTTTTTAGGCAGACAGTTTCGGACGAGCCTGAAGTTTCTATATATAAATCAAGAGTTTGTAGGATTTCGTCCAAAACATTCTGTGCTAAAAAGTTAAATTACTTAGATTACGACTTGAAGCTTCGTTGTTTGTGTTTCCAATATGAGGAATAAAATATTATAGTAACGTCCACTGATCCCTGCCCCAACACCAGTCGCGTTTTTTAAACGAGCGTCGTCCGTGGAACATCCTCCGTGGGATTTATCTAGCCTGGGCCCACCACCAGTCTCCCATACAGACCGGGTGCGTGAAGTATGAATGTTGACTCTTGAGAGCGTGAAGTTTGTCACTTGACATAATGTTCACTGATCTTCTTAAAATCTTCATGTGACTTTTAGATCAGTTTTTTTTTATGGAAGATTGGGGAGTTCTTCTAAGGTTAGAGTTAGGAAGGAGCGCATATGGTCTCTCCCGCACAACACTAGCGCACTAGCACATGACGATGGTGAGTTATGTAATTTAAAATAATAATTTTTGTATGAAGACCATGTTTTTGCTGAATAATTTGAAGCAAGCCCATAAGTTGATAGTTGTCTTTTCACGGTGAATTTCATATACGCGGGTGTTTCAAGCAATTTCGTGTTTCTTTCAATACCATACCAGAAGATTGCTGATGGTTTAAATTCAAGGTATAGTGAAAATGGCTCTCAACCTTGGAGAGTTCAAGGCTGTACAAGGTTATTGACACTGTCAAAGGTAGCTTCCTACACCATCCTGAATGAAAGCCGATAACTGATGATGTGACATAATGATTCACCAATGTTATGCCAGTGAAAGGCTTAGCTGATAGATCGTGTCTTAATGCAATCTATATGTTAAGGAAGTTAAGTTTCCTGATTGAGGTGGTTTGATCGATCGAATTTACAATGGAGAGGTGAGCACTTGAACAGTCGCGATGGACTTGCCCTTTGATAAGGCATGTTTTTGAGTTAGTATCAATAACTGATCAACTCGGCTCTTGATAGGGAACAGGGAAGTCGGAGGTCTTCCACTGCCAAGTGTTTTAAGGACGAAAAAAAACGTTGTCAAGTATGTTTAAGGTTTTTCTGTTCAACTGTTTACTACTTATGGGTTCCGCTACAATGCAGGCTACTCACAATCTTTCTTTCAGCTGCACTAACTTTATATGTCAAATTTTATTAACGGATCTACTGGATTGCCCCTGGAGTCAGAGCTGTTTATATCACAGACAAGCTTTCAAACTCATTCCAATCCATTGACGACCATCTAATGAACTCCCTGAATAAGCTGCTCGACTTGATTTGGCTTACATACAACTGTAGAGGTAGGTAGAGGTCGGTAGGAAAATCTGAGAATATTCAACAATCTATCTCATCTACCTGATTATTGATGTGACTTGACAGACTGCCAATTTCACGAAAAGTAACCTCGAAAATGGCTCCCCTTGCTTAAAGGAGGCTAGTGGAGAACAAGCGTCTGAACCAAATTCCAGAGACAGTTAAGAGACACTAATATGAGGATTAACTCATCGCAAACATTCGAAAGTGTGAAATTGCAGAGATGACCTCGTCGAACCCGACGACAGATTAAGTTCGGGTAGGATCCGGTAAAAAAAAACTGATTTCGCTCAAATTTCAGTCAACTTCCTGCCCCAATTTGCGAGTCCTAAATAAGTATGCTAACCTATAGCCGTCCACTTTCCCTATATAATTCCATTCCAAATGATTTTTCGAATAAGTAGGTCTTCCTATACTGTCAAGCCCACACCTATGCAGAGGGCAAAACTCCATAGACCGCAGATCATTATTATGCCAAGGTGAGCACACCGCATCCGAGCAACAAAGTCTACTCTACTTATAACAATAGATGTCCTAGCCCATATAAATGCCAGCACCAAAGTCATTGTTAACACAGAGAGATAGAGAGGGGCCTGTCATTGTCATCCGTACATCGGATTCATCTTCAATTTCGCCATTGCTCCGTCACAACGTTATTTACCTTATTATAGCCTATTGGGGAGATATCTGTGATCTGCTCACGCTACATGCTGCAGGCTACTGCCTCTCTCTGAGGAATATAAAATTCGGACTGGAATGGCCACATAAAGCAGAAATTGACATATTTTCTATCATCTCGCTAATTGGTCGTTCAGAAAGTCTCTGCGGAGTATGATGTGTATGTGCGCTGCACATGCGCATCTTTCTGCACCCTCAGAGCAGAGACGTCACAGGATTCCAACCAAAATCTCGCTGAGATAAAGTCAGTTGCTGCCTGGTAATGGGCAGTACATCGGGTAACATAGCCATGTCATGTAACGTTGCCTTCATCGGATCAACGGATCTTCCTCCGTCTGTGTTATGTTATTATTCCGGGCCATTCGGGCTATGCTATGCACATTGGCCAATTATTATAATGATTGAGGCCTTGGAGACTTTATCAAATCGAAATATTGATTTATTGATTATCCCTGTTTGTTGGGGCTGGCGGGACGCACTCTCCGCCGACAGGATGCGTGTGTGTATAGTGTGTGTGCGTGCTGGCAATTTCCTTTATTTATTGCCGCGAATTTGATTTTAAAATTCATTCATTCGGGACCCAATTATGCGGCTGACAAACCGACTGGTCGGCAGGGTAGCAATTCTACGAATTGGACAGCGTTTACATTTTCCGCGATCTACGAGAGTATATACGAGCAAGCCAATTACTCAGTTTGCCAGGAGTACCTATATTATGCACGGAGGACAGAGGACATAATGCGACAGTCAACAGTCAAGAGGGGTGGTGAGGCGACCGCAAATATAGAAATAATAATGGAAAATAAATAAAACGCTGATTTGTACGCCTTGCCTTTACCAACAGCCTGGCAACCAATTACCCGTTATTATAAACTATTTTACCTGTCGCATGTGGTGGCGATGCCATCGCCCGCCAATATCTCGAGACAGCAACAGCACATCGGAGCAGAGCACAAGTAGACCCTCGGGGGCATTCGCGCGAAATTTGAATCTGGCACTGGCCTGGCACCTCTGCACGCGTACTCTCCCGAGAGATGGAATCCTTTTATCACCTCGCTGCCATCTTTAATTGTTAGCACAATGTAGCCCATTCTTCTGCCGTGTGTATATGTTGTTGGCAGTTGTTGTCACCTTGATGTTGGTTTAGTCGGGAATACCGTGTGCATGTGCGTTGCCTTGCTAGTGCTACTGCTATTGTTAATGGGATTATTAAATATGCACAAGGGGTCCAATGTTTTATGTTCGACTTTAGATCGCGTAACTGGTAGCGAACAATGGTAATGGGAGTTGGAGGGTTTTCTTTTGAATTACGGCTGCAATAAGTGCTCATTTGGAGGGAGTACTGTTGTAGGTGTATATATTTAAGGAGGGAAGGTGACGATAATGGACGTTGTTGACAGTTTTCTCCCACAAATGGAAAGTACTTGCGGTGTAATTGGACGTTTAACAGGGTATTTGCCTTGCGAGATCTCATCATGAATATACATAAATGGTATGTAATAGGTTTTCCGCACTAGAGTAGATACTCATAACACATTTGCTGAAGAAGATGAAGCCGAGCCATGAACCATCTAAGTAAGGCTGTAGATAGCGATAGTGGATATATGAAATGCCTTTAAAGAAGGTGATACAAAAAAAAAAAAAGTATTTTCAGATAAGTTAAGCGGGCAAAGGCACTACTTAGTATAAAAGCAGCCACTATAGTTGACGTAAACAGTTGGAAATCCCCTTTCAAATGCAAATAAGTACGTGTTATCAACCTGTGCAGCGCAGCCATCCTTCCGTTGGGGAAACGCAGCTTCTACTACCTTCTGCAAACGCCTCACCTGACCAAGCTAAGTCCTGGTAAATTAGAATCTTTAAGCAATGTATGTACCCACCTGTTAAATTTTTGTCCTGACAAACCGAAGTGCTGGTAAAATATCAGGTATACCAGGTGGAACCCCTGAATTAACTAAGATTAGTAGATATTTCTACTGAGTATAAAATAAAGGGTGTCCCATAATTCACGGAAAATTTTAATTTTGAGCCATTGAACAGTAGGCAGGTAGGTATAGCTACAGTGATGCCAGCGCAAAAAACTATAACAGTGTGACAGCTGACAGTTCGGGGTTAGTGAAAATTGACGTACGGTATTTTTAAACACGTTCGTGCGTTGCAAGTAAAAGTGGATGTGTATGGACACAAACGGGGATATGGGACACGGGACACTGTCTGTACGCAGAAAATCGTTTTCAGAATGCGCACTTAATTCGTGCGATCATAGTCATACGTTTACGTACAACACAAATTCGTATCCAATGTGCGGCTAGCCTAAGGCTATTTCTCTCATGCGATATACGCATACGTACGAACATACCCGACCTTCCAAGTAGTATGGGAGCGCGCACATTGGATGCGAATTCGTGCGTTGAAACATTAAAATTGGATGTTTATAGACACAAAAGGGAGTATGGGACACAGGGCGCCTATTTTACAGAGAAAATCTCTTAGCATTCTCTTCGTACGACCATATTCATACGTTTACGTACGATGTAAATTCGTATCCAATGTGCTGCTAGCCTTAATGTCTCAATACACACGAATGTGTTTAAAAATCACAACAAGTTGAGATTGTATTCGGACATCGGAACTACACGTAAAGTACCTATATGTATGGTACCTACGACTCTCGCACCCAGTGTGCGCGCTCCCATAGTTTTTTAAGGTCGGGATTGTACGTGAGTGTTCGTACGTATTCGGACGAAAATTCATACGAAAATGAGTCCAATGTGTGGCTAGCCTTATTCTTGCTATTGCGCTGGTTGTAGTCATTGATAGAAGGCCGGGTTTATAAGTCGTGTGACAAATAAATAAATTGGTGGCGCAACAGGCGGGTGACACCCAAGGCCTAGCTTCTCGCAACCATTCGTTTTGTGTGAGTTTCTATTTTTAGGATGAATGGAAGGGACCTACAATTTAATGCCGAGTCCGAACGGCTGAATTGAGAAGCTTTTTCATGACAGTCATACTCTCGGATGTTTGTCGGACGTTCGCGAGAGGTGGCGCAGTAGAAAAAACTTTAAGATGTAATTTGTTTTTCCGGGGATCGAACCTGGGATCCCTCGTAGTCCAACACACTAACCACTGCGGTACTGCGCCCAGTGTGACGCTTCATTGGAATATGCGGCTTTGAAATCGATGAAATTCGTTGGTATTTTCCAGGATTTGCCACAGTGTAAGAATGTGGTCCAGGGTCGACTATGTCACCCTCTACAATCAAACTGGTATATGTGCAGTACCAATTTCAGGGTTTCAGCTAATTGCAAAGTAGACATTTTCTATGAATGTTATGTGCGGAGCGTCTAACGTCCGTACCTACATAATCTCATACCGCAGTCTATATTGACATTCCGACTATACAGTTGCCATTCAACAAGATTTAATTTTGATCGAGTACCTTCCCCGACGGTATAGCCCTTTTTTATTGTTACAGCTAAAAGACTCATTGGACTCAAAGCTATTAAAGAGTACCTTAATGCGGCGGAGCAATTCCTCTGTAAACAACTTGACAAAGACGCCAGCAAGTCCATCGATATCTAGGTTTATAAAGTTGATATTTTTTCACTGGGTATAGAATTGTCTAAAATAAATAAATTTTTCAATATCAATGACAATTGTAGAAACCCATCTGCATTAGCATATGGAAATGTTATATAACATGTAGGTATGTATATAGGTAGTCATTCTCCCATCCTTGAAATTCCAAATCAAACGTCAATATCTGAATCTGATGAGTCTTCTCGTTGAGTCAAATCACTTGATGATACGGTCGAAGTTATTTTTATTGATTGCGATACAATCTGAAGGATATGCAAATATTTCCCAGAAGCTACATATACAGACCCCCAATTAAAAATTGTCAACATAAATTCTAATCGGCCCCCAAATCGCATTTTCTCAACCACGCGGTACAAAGAAACCAACGCCGACCTATCTCTATGAGCTGATGTAGTATGTAGTAGCCAATACCATTAATACGGTAGCCGAATTGTAATTAACTAAAATCTCTTGGATAAGGAACCGCAATTAACATAATCGAAAAAAATACCACACTGTCACTGTCCCTATTATGTCGACTCATCTTCGATGTCGAAACAATGACACGAGAAACCAGAACTGAAAGCAAACAAAAGATTTCGTTAATTAGTCGAAACGGTTTTTCTGATTTACCCCAACCTATCGGGACGATGATTATCTGACATTTATCTGTCTTTCGAGTGAAATACACGTCGTACACGGTTGTAAATAATCCAGAGGTTTGTGTATCTATATACCCTTGCACGAGCACCATCATCTCGTGTAGATCCCATCATCTCAAGAGGAAGCTACCTAGCTCCCCACAGCCCATTTGCGTCCAAGTTTAACTATAATCTGTGCGATCTGCATACAATTTGTTATCTGAGATACACTGTCACCTCGAAAACAATTCGGTGATCGATATTCCATGGTAATTTGATACTTGCTTAGCATTTATCGATTGAATACGATTTTTTTGTAGAAAATTAATTAACACGATCAAGGTGAAGCAATTATTTAAAACAACGTTTTTGGCAAATTAAAATTCAAATTTGGGTGCTTTGGGTGGTTTTCAATTTGTGAAAACAACTATCCGGGTCTATCGACTAGAAAGTATCGATTTCGAGCGTGAGATCGTTTGTACGATAGTGATTTTAAAATGATCGTAAATTATTTTTGATGTTTTGCATACCACTTGGACCTGTGGACTGGACAGGTGGTGGTTGATTATAAACGCTAATTAATAGTTTTTATCTTGAGACAGAGCAGATACACAATTGTATCTTCACGAACACCCACGGTGAATGAGATTAAATGTCAGCGACTCTTATTAATAAATTAACAAAAAAAAAAAAATTAACAATAGTATCTAATCAAAAAAAGAAAACACATTTATGTAATGAATTATTGTTTGGGCATCTGAGAAGAATATTGCTGTTTGTTCGGTGTCGATGTATAGCGCGTGTTTACTTGAACTCCGAAGAACAGTTGTAATCTCCGTAGAGAAGATACATTTTTAAGCAAATTGCGCTGGATGCTATAGGCATATCTATAAAATGTGTTGAACAACGTTGGGAAGTCTTAAATTTTCCGGAATTTTCATTCTGCCTAAACCTGAAGTACAGTATACGCTCGATATAGTGAACCTCTGTATAGTGAACTATCCAATATAGTGAACCACCAACATTTTACACAGACTATTCTAAATAGTGAACTATGGAAATCTCGATATAGTGAACTCAGACTTCTTTTCGCAAAATTCAACGAAAAATGTTCCAGTTTTGCAATGTGCCTGCATGCCAACTATTTTTCCGAACAATTTGCATTCAATTTGTATGTTTTTCTGATATTTTAGTTATGAAACGTTTACAAGAAAAGCCTGTTCAATTAAATTTAAAGAATACACAAATAAAGGTGATAAATTATTTTTAAAAAATTTAATTTAATTTTTCATTATTAAAAAAAAATTATATTTATATCAAGTCAAGCTTTGGTAGATATTTAAAACTCACGCTCGAAATAGTGAACAATTTCGATGTAGTGAACTGGTCTGGTTTTTATTTGTTCACTATATCGAGCGTCTACTGTATAGCAATACGAACAAAACAAAAAAATAATTATGAAAATTGGCCCAGCGGTTATCGAGTTATAACGTCATCGAATTTCACCCCGAAGTATATACATATTATATAGAAGATTGACAGCTTGTCGAAATCGAAATAGGAATTTATAAACTTAGTTATTTTCTGTGGTGGGCGCGAGGGATCCCAGATCCCGGAAAAACTCAAATTACATCTTAAGGTTTTTTTCTACTGCGCCACCTCTCGCGAACGTCTGACAAACATCCGAGAGTATGACTGTCATGAAAAAGCTTCTCAATTCAGCCGTTTGGACTCGGCATAAAAATTGTACGTCCCTTCCATTCGTCCCAAAAATAGAATCTCACACAAAACGAATGGTTGCGAGAAGCTAGGCCTAGGGTGTCCACGTCCACCCGCCTGTTGCGCCACCTATTTATTTAGTTATTTTCTGTATTGGAACTTATCTTCGCAGAGGGTGAGCAAATGCAAAGCGAGCTTATTGCTGTAGTATCGGCACTGTGCGATGCCAACACTTGACTATATAAAATATAAAACAATGAAAATAAAGTCGCGCTATATAAAATGAAAATACGGAAAATAAAAGTAAATTAATAGTAAACTATAGAGCAATCGGTTATTGAATATTGGTCGTTTATTGTGAATCTCACTCAATGTCATAGTCATTTCAGCAAATTTTACTTTTAAAATCATACTCAAAATGTACGCAGGCTAAGCATCTTAAAGCCTTCCGGTTTATATTGCCATTGAAGTTTTGAGATTTTCAAAAATATACTACCGCGTGCACATACAGACCGGAATTTGGATACCTAGTCATTTTTGAGAAATATTTATAAAACGGCTTCATTTGCATTTTTTTGAGAAAAACTTAGTACATACGTGATTTTATTTAGAATGCTTATGTTGCCTTATTTATTTAAATGAATGCACGTGAGGGTGAGGTCCACAGCTATTTTAGCTCTGTGCTTATCTTTTCCTATCGCCTTGCTTGTGCTTTTTACCTAAGTTCCCTTCGCGATATCTGGATTTGTTTCCATAAATGAAAGCAGAAGCTCCTTTTGTTTGTAACCTGGTTCACCCTGCATTTGAATTCATAATTGATTTTTAACATAAACACATTAATTTTTTTATTAAAATCACTTATATTTCGTACGCACAACATTTTTTCACTTAAAATTAATGTCAGATAATTGCAATAGCGCTATAGGGCTCCAAATTTTAGAAATCTAGGTAATCGTGCCACGCTATAGAAATTTGTTGCAACTTTATCTATTGTTCTGCTGTTATTTCTGAAAACCTAATGTAGGAATTTTGGTCTGAGTTGAGATATCGCATGCGAATAACCAACCCTATGGATTATAAGACATGCTGTCGGTTCGATTCATGCACTCCTATCATATCGCCGCATTTTATTCGCTGACATCGAAATGGTTTTTTTTTTCTATCGAATATTCTACGGTTATAAAAGTAGCTACATATTTATAAAACCAATCGTCAGAAATTAAACTAATATCCATTCTTTGTGTTGATTATATTTTTCAAGTACTTGACACTTTCTTTTACTATTTGACGTTTGGGCACGACTATCCAGCCTTTCGAGACTGGATAAATATTTTATGAATTAATCCACGGATAGATAAATAAGTGTACATGTGCAACACAATTTTTACCTAATCAGCGGAATAGAGCTGAACAGTGAATAAAAGAATAAATACTACTGTCAAATGAGTTTGGTGCAAGTGGCCCTTAATATGCTAGTACACGATATGCAGCACGCCTCATATATATGTAGCACTGATGTCATTTTGACGTCAGCGAATGGTCCCAATGGGTACATGCCGTGTACAAGCTCTCTTTGTGCACTCTCTGTTGACGTCAGAGCCACATATATATGAGGCGAGCTACATATCGTGTACTAGCACCTTTAGGAAGGCATTTGCGAGTTAAAAAAATGTTTACCCAATTTTACAGAACTATTAGCACAAGAAAAGATCCCGACCGATATCTACTTTTGAAGGATGCGCCAACTGAATGAATATACGCCACTCGTTCTTACTCGAAACAAAGAACAAAGAACAAACTTGCAAACCGAAAGCATTGTGAGTGCAAATACATAGCAGTAATGTACAATAACAAAACAGTTATACGTCTTACAAGGCCCATACACATGCATATATATGTACATTCACAATCCAGAGAGTTGCTTTACATATCCTGGCTACACATATGTACATATTTCTTCACTATAACAGAAACATTGGTTATATCGAATGTCAACCCTTTTTTCATACGTTATTATAGAGACACCAATGAAATTGAAAAAAGTGTACGTTATATCGATCATTCGTTATACTGGACCACCACTGTATACCCAAATCGAAAATGGGGTTTTCGAGATATGAGCAGTTTTTAAAAGTACGACTATTGACGATTGGGGTGGGAATCAAAGAACACAGTAATTTCGAAAACTTCAATTTTTATACCAAGTAGGTATGTATTTTGGTTAAAATTATTATGACCATTATAGTGTTTATAAAAAAGGACTACCTAGCTAAATTTTAATTTTTAAAAATCCGTTTTACAATCATTTAGAGAAAAACTGAGTTTGCTATAAAGTTAAGACTAACGATTGTACTTAGGCACTAAGTAAAAATTATTTTTTGTTTATATCGTAAGTTTAGCTACAATATCAATTTTGGTTCAAATCGTTAAAGTTTTCGAAAAAAAAAATTGTTTAAAACCAACTTTTTTGAGTTCCCCTATCATCATAATGGCCGGTTTAAGGGTAGTGATGCGATTATATGAGAACACAAGCGTTCCCACTCTAGCCTCTCACTACCAACTCCTACTCTCACCTCCACGTTGGTGACTGGTGGGTGCCTAGTACCTCGACTGGAGATGGGGTAACCAACCCCTGTGGAAGGTCGTTGGTGGCAGCGAACGAGAGAGGGGGGGAGGAGTGTCTACGCACTAAGACACTTCCTCTTGTTTCAGGCGGCAGCGGATGAATTCCCTAGATGGAATCAACGGTGGCGTCTACAGTTCCGGTCAGGTCGAACTAAAGTGTAATCCCAGTATGAGCTGCTTCGACATATTTGGATACCAGGTCTATGGGGATCTCCAATACTGAGCCAGGGTGTTGGAAAAGAGTTGGTGGCGGAGGAGCCCTCAATATGGGTCAACGGCAGCGCTCATATCCCAAAATGGGTTACTGGCATCGGTTTTTCCGGCCCGCTGTCCTAGGGTCAAAACAAGGGCCTGGTCCTCCAGGTTGGGGGTTGTGCCGTCGGGGTAACTTCCCGACCATGGAAAAAACCAGTAGTTATGAGAGAGACACAACCAGCCTCGGATAATGGAACTCCTCAAATGGCAACCAGACCCGGAACGTCAATGGACTACGATCTGAGAGTATGTACCTGGAATGTACGAACGCTCTACACCCCAGGTGCTACTCAAAAACTTGAGTCTGTCCTCACGCGGTACAAGGCAGATATAACCGCGATCCAGGAGATACGATGGATAGGATCAGGTATGATGAAAAGAAAAGATTGCGACATTTATTACAGCTGCAACAAAAGATTGCATGTATTAGGATGCGGATTCGTCGTGGGAAATCGGCTTAGGACAAAAGTCATTGACTTCAAGCCGATAAGTGAACGCCTTTCTGTGATCCGCATCAAAGCTACCTTCCAAAACATAAGCCTAATATGTGCACACGCCCCTACCGACGAGGCAGAAGATCCTATCAAGGAGGAGTTTTATGACCTCCTGGATGGAGCCTACGGAGCCTGTCCGGAGTATGATGTAAAAGTTGTACTCGGGGATTTCAATGCTAAAGTCGGAAAGGAAAACATCTTTGGCGGATTAGTTGGTAAGCACAGAATCCACGAAACGACAACAGACAACGGCTACCGACTAATCGATTTTGCAGCATGTTGTGTATGGATGGTAATGAAAAGCAACGTATTCAAACTTCAATTACAATTTATTTCATTAAGGAATACAATGATAGTTACTAGTGTGACTGGTCGGTTTCAGCGTTAGATATAGAAGGAAGGATGACCGGAAAAGGGTGCCCAGATCATCCATTATAAGAATGGGGTATTGCCAACTGTCACATATAAATACAATCGATAACATCATTAACATCAGTGTTGACACTTACAGATTGCATTTAGTAGCGAACATAACAATTTTCCCCCTTTAACAAAATTTCAGTAATGCAGATGCTTAATTAAATTAAATTCATTATTTATAAACTATTATGAGTAGATATTGTGCAAAATATCTCTTCTACATTGTGTCCAACTCTTTACAATTTCTTTAAAGTAGCAATAATTACATTAGGGCGGATAGCTAGTATTTTAAGCGCAAAATAAATTATTTATTAATCATATCTCAATCTATCTACCGGTTTTCTTATTCTAGTACTCTTACGCAAAGCTGTAGGCTCTTCTACAAAATTACCTTTAGGTATTTCTTTATTGACATCGATTTCTGTATGTTCTGTGGATGTGGTTGCTCGAGGTTGCTGTTGCTCATCACAAGTTTCGCTTGGGTATAAAAATGCATCGGAGACATGGTTACCTGCATTTACTATTTGATCAATATGTCTGCGAGCTGTTCTCCCATCATCAAGCTTAATGTTATAATGTAACAAACCAGGTCTATCACAAATTTCTCCAAACTTCCACCTATCTTTGCCAATGTAGTTTCTTACTGCAACCCTTTCCCCATTTGAAAATTTTCTACACTGCCTATCTTCATTAAAATGATTACTCTTCTCTATTTGTGGCACTAATAAAGAAAATTTTGTACGTATCGGATAAGCAAATATAATTTCAGAAGGGGACCTTTTTGTTGCTGGGTGTGGTGTAATTCTGTAGTGAAGGAGAACATCATTCAATTTTATACTGAGATCTTCATCGTTATGCTTTAAACAGCGTAATTTGTTTTTTAATGTTTGCACATATCGCTCCGCTTGCCCATTTGTTGCAGGGTGGTAAGGCGCAGTGCGTTTATGTACAATATTATGCCTGTCACAAAATGACTTAAATTTGGCATTGGTGAATTGTGCACCATTATCCGTGCATAAGACTTTCGGCAGTCCAAAAGTTGTAAATATTTTTCGCAATATGGGTATTGTGGTATCTGTAGTAATGCTTTTTAATATATGAATTTCCGGCCATTTGGAATACGCATCAACCAAAACCAGGAAGTAAACGCCCATAAACGGTCCTGCAAAATCCAAATGTACGCGGTCCCATGGACGCGAAGGGTAACACCAATGATGGGTCTCAACCTTTTGTGGGCTATTACGAGTCTTACAGCAGCTTGTGCAGTTTAAAACCCAATTTTCGATTTGCTGATCCATTTTTGGCCACCAGCAAAAACTTCGAGCTAATTCTTTCATTCTGTTAACCCCAAAATGAGCTGAATGTAAATCTGTAAGAACGACTCGCCGTAACTTGGCCGGTATCACTACACGAATACCACGCATAATACAACCACTTTGGATTGAAAACTCTTCCTGATTAATGCCAAACCTACTATCAGCTACAACATTTTGCCCTTTTTGGAGACCTTGAAACAACGGCTTTAAAATTTCATCCTTAGCGGTTTCCTCGGCAATTTGTTTTGCGGTAAGTGGCATTGTCTCGATCTGGCTGATTTCAAAAATATCCGATTCTTCGAGTTTAACACAACCAGTTGTCGGTATTGGTAATCTTGACATTGCGTCAGCATTACCATTTAGTTCTGAACGTTTGTATTTTATAGTATAATTAAACCCTTGGAGGTAAATCGCATAATGTTGCATGCGGGCTGCTGACATGTGTGGTAAACCTTTCCCGGAAGAAAAAATCTGAACAAGAGGCTTGTGGTCCGTGTACAAAATAAAATGACGACCGTATAAAAATTGGTAGAATTTCTTCACGCCGAAAATGATGGCGTATGCCTCTTTATCAATTTGCGACCATTTTCGTTGGGTTTCTAAAAGCGTTTGAGACGCAAATTGGATTGGCCTGTCTTTGCCATCGGTGCAAATATGGGATAGGACTGCTCCTACACCAAATGGAGATGCATCCGTTGACAAACAAAGTGGTTTATCTTTTGAGTAGTGTACTAGAAAATTGTCCGACAATATTTCTGTTTTAATTTTAGTAAAAGCACTTTCACACTCAGCAGTCCATTTAAAGTCAGTATTTTTTCTAAGAAGCATATGAAACGGTTCCAGTAGGTCAGCAAGATTTCTAAAAAATCTACCATAATAATTTACAAGACCAAGCAAAGACCGGAGCTCGGAAATATTTTTCGGTCGTGGTGCCTTAGATATTGCTTCAGTTTTACTAGCCATCTTGTGAATTCCCATTTTATCGATTTTAAAACCACAATATTCTATGTATTCTCTAAAATACTCAGATTTTTCAGCATTGATACGTAATCCGTAGAACTCTAGCTTAGAAAACACAGCTTCTAATCGTTCCAGATGAGTTTTGTCATCAGGGCCTGTAATGGCAACGTCATCAATGAAAACTCCTACCCCCTCAATCCCGCTTAATATGGATTCTATTTTTCTCTGCCATTTCGCGGGTGCACAGCTAAGCCCATACAATAACCGAGTACACTTAAAAAGGCCCTTATGTGTGGACAAAGTTAGCTTCACCTGATCCTCAGCTCTAACTTTCCACTGCAAATAAGCACGCCGAAGATCTATCTTCGAAAATTTATTACCTCCATTTAGCGCAATGAATAATTCGTCAGATGTGGGTAAGGGGTGTTCATCTACGATAATAAATTTATTTAGTGTCACCTTAAAGTCGCCACATAGGCGAATTTTTCCATTTGCCTTGACAATTGGAACTATTGGTGTCGCCCAATCACTATGATCAACCTTAATCAAGACACCTTGTGCGACTAAATCATCGATCTCCTTTTCGATTCGGTCTCTAAGCGCAAATGGAGTGGCGCGATGCTTTATAAAAATGGGTTTCGCATTTGGAACTAATTCAATTGCAGCGGGTTCACCTTTCACCTCCCCTACATCATCACTAAACAAAACTCTATATTTACTTAAAATCAATGGCAATTCAGGCGGAGAGTTTGCAAAAATTTGTGAATCAAAAGGAAAAATGTTTTTTACCTGGTTACATTCGGTTTGGACTGTGCTCTTACAACACGATTTATCAAGCGCTTCTATCATCGGTAAGCCGTCAAATGCATGTAGCCATTCTCTGCCAAATAGTGCATGTTTATCTGAGTCCACTATATACAGCTTTAATTTTTTTTGTACCATCGAATTTCCCGCTCGTTGACTTTGAAGACCAACAACAACCTCCGCAACACCAAACACCTTTAAAAAAGAATTATTATATGTACTTAGTTTAATCTTAGAGTTTTTAATTGACACATTTTTAAAATTTGCAGAAAAATCTTTGAAACTCATTACCGATACACCGGCCCCACTATCAATTTCCATTTTAATTGGCTTATTTTCGATAAGAACATCAATCCAAAATTTCTTTAAATATTTATCAGAACATTCACTTAAGGTATTAACGTAAACAGTTGGTTCGTTTTTGCAATGAACGTGGTCGTCATCTAACTGATTGATGTTATAATTTTTATTCTTTTGCTTACTTAAACAAACTTTTGCAAGATGACCACGTATATTGCAGAACCTACAAACCGTACTGATATGATTGCATGCATTAGCTAAGTGTGGGCCGTCGCATCGGTAGCATTTCACTTTCTTATCACTTTTATTTTCGTTTTTACTCTCCTGGTGTGATGTCTGGAATCTTTTGGTGTTTATCGTAGCATTCCCCCGGCGATTCATCGTTCTGTTGGTATTGTTGTTGTGCTCTCTTTTGTGTCGATGTAATGCATTGACTGAAGTTCTGTTAATCAAGGTTTCATTTAGCTGTACGGAGTTTTGTTGTGACATTTCTAGACTCGTAGCGATCTCAACAGCCTTCTCGAATGTGAGACTTTTTGTCTCCAGCAACCGATCCTTAATGCGTTTATCTCTTATTCCACATACTAATTGATTTCGCAAAGCAGTTTTTAAGTACGCCCCGAAATTGCAATTTATAGCCATTTTTCGCAAAACTGCGATGTAATCCCGCATAGCTTCACCTTCTGTCTGTTCCCTGTGGTGAAATTTGTAATATTCCGCCACTTCTAATGGTTGGGGGTTATAGTATTCCTTCAGAACATTGATTAAGAACTGATATGTTTGTTTCTGTGGTTCTTCGGGGGAAATACCGTCACAGAGAAGATCAAATGTGTTGGGTCCAATGTAATGTAGTAAATAGTTAACCTTAGTTTTGGTGTCTGTGATTTTAAAAATGGCAAATGCACCCTCCAAACGCTGAATCCATCGTTCAAACTTACTTTTGGTTTCATCAAAAAATTCAATTGAGAAGTTGGGTGGCACTCCACTAGCACCAATTGCGGGTGCTGCGAACGAAACCGATCCTGACCCTTCACTAGTCATTTTATCAGAATTTGCAGCAATCAATCACAGAAGTCACTCAGTAGCAGAAGTTTTAGTTCGGGCTATCTTTAATGCAGGCAGTAGATAAGCAGGTAGTATATAAATATAGGAATCAGCAACCTATCAGCACAGCAGCAAGGGGAGAAATTTCGTAACGTGGTATATCAGCAGCGAGAAATTGGTCAGCGACAGCAGCAGCAGCACAAGGTAAAAATCACGTGTATGCAAAAAAAACGAATATTCATTACCAGCCTAATCCCATCCTCGTCGCCAGTTGTTGTGTATGGATGGTAATGAAAAGCAACGTATTCAAACTTCAATTACAATTTATTTCATTAAGGAATACAATGATAGTTACTAGTGTGACTGGTCGGTTTCAGCGTTAGATATAGAAGGAAGGATGACCGGAAAAGGGTGCCCAGATCATCCATTATAAGAATGGGGTATTGCCAACTGTCACATATAAATACAATCGATAACATCATTAACATCAGTGTTGACACTTACAGATTGCATTTAGTAGCGAACATAACACAGCAGCTCGTAATACGGTGATAAGTAGCACTAGGTTTCCAAGGCTAAGGATCCACACAGCAACCTGGCGCTCTCCAGACGGTCGAACCGCCAACCAAATCGACCATGTGCTAATCGATGCGAGGCACGCATCCAACATCCTCGACGTGCACACATTCCGAGGGGCAAACGTCGACTCTGACCATTTTCTTGTTGCGGCTAGATTCAGAGCTCGACTGTCCAACGAAAAGAAGCTGCGAACTGCCCAGAAGAAGAAATTCGACGTTGGACGCCTTAGCACACCTGGAGTAGCCAGAGCCTACAGCGAGCGCCTGAGTATGAAACTCTCCTCTGTGCACTCACCTACCACAAACGCCAACAATCAGTGGTGCCAGTATCGCGACATCATCAAGGAGGTAGCCGAAACCACCGTAGGGTACCAGCCACCCCAGAGAAAGAGCCCGTGGTATGATGATGAATGCGTGTACAGGAAAAAGGTGACAGAAGATGCACACAAGAAAGCGCTGCAGCGCAAAACAAGGGCAGCGAGAGAAGAGTATCGAGCCAGGAGAAGGGAGGAAAAGAAGATCCTGCGTAGAAAGAAGAGGGCTTACGCAGCTTCCCAGCTCAAGGAGATCGAAGAGTCGCGCGATCGTAATAACATCCGGAGGTTTTATAAAAAAGCTAAGCAACTGGCTGCTGGCTACAAAACCGGAACGCAGGCTCTTCGAGATAGCGAAGGGAACCTAGTCACCGAAGCGCAGGGAATAGTAGATGTGTTTAAGCAGCATTTCCAGCAGCTGCTTAATGGGCATCATGTAGAGAGAGTGATAGGGCAAGAAGAGAACCCACGTCCAGTCAATGAAGAACTAGTTCCACCACCTAGTATAGAAGAAGTTGGCTTAGCTATAAAAAAGCTTAAGAACAACAAGGCCGCAGGGTCTGATGGTCTACCAGCGGAGCTCTTTAAATACGGTGGTGATGTTTTGGTAGGGAGCATGCACCGAATCATCAACCAAGTATGGGTGGAAGAAAACATGCCCGATGACTGGACTATCAGCTCCATATGCCCCATCTTCAAAAAAGGCGATCCTATGTCTTGCAAGAACTATCGAGGCATATCCCTGCTAAATGTCGCATACAAGATCCTATCCAACGTACTGTGTGAACGTCTAAAACCGTTCTGCAACACACTAATCGGCACGTACCAGTGTGGCTTCCGGCCCGGCAGATCGACTATAGACCAAATTTTCACACTGAGGCAAATCTTGGAAAAGACCAACGAATTTCAAGTCGAAACCCACCACCTATTCATCGACTTCAAAGCCGCGTATGATAGCATACATCGTCAGGAGCTCTATATGGCGATGGCCGAATTCGGAATCCCGGCAAAACTGATTCAGCTGTGTCGCGCGACGCTGGAAAACACACGCTGCAACGTGCAGTTTGGAAGCAGCTCTTCCGAACTATTTCAAACATGCACCGGATTTCGGCAAGGAGACGCTCTATCATGCGACTTCTTCAATCTCGTACTGGAGCAGATAGTGCGCAGGGCAGGTGTCAACACGGAAGGCACTATCTTCAACAGGTCCGTCCAGCTGCTTGGCTATGCGGACGATATTGACATCATCGGTCGCTCCCAGCGTGCCGTGATAGAAGCGTTCACGGCGATTGAAGAACAGGCGAAATCCGTTGGACTTGTAGTAAATGAGGACAAGACTAAATACATGCTATCAACAAACAAACAAGCATCTGTCCACCGCCTAGGACAAAACGTCACTATTGATAGCAATAATTTCGAGGTAGTTAAGGAGTTCACCTACCTCGGAGTAAACGTAAACTCCACGAATGACACCCTAGTGGAGATCCGACGAAGAATTACCCTAGGAAACCGCTGCTACTTCGGTTTGGCAAAACAACTGGGTTCAAAACTCCTAACTCGAAGGACGAAATGTGTGCTCTACAAAACCCTCATCCTGCCAGTTCTGCTTTATGGCGCCGAGTGCTGGACGATAAGCAAGAAGGGAGAGATGCTACTGGGCTCCTTCGAAAGAAAAATACTTCGGCGGATTTTTGGTCCTGTGTGCGAGGAGGGCGAATGGAGGAGAAGATACAACCGCGAACTCTATGAGCTGTACCAAGATGTGGATGTAGTCCAAAAAGCCAAAACACGTCGACTACATTGGCTCGGCCACATCGAGCGAATGGACAATAATGCTCCAGCCAAGAGGGTCTTCGAATCCCAGCCCCCAGGTTCGAGAAGACAAGGAAGACCGAACCTCCGTTTCAAAGACCAAGCCATCGCGGATGCCAGAGCGCTTGGTCTGGACAATTGGAAGCAGCGTGCCCGGGATCGTAGAGGATGGAAGGCTGCAGTGTCTCAGGCAGAGACTCTTCACGGGTCGGGAGCCCGATAAGTAAGTAGTATCATCATAATGTCAAAATTGATTAAAATCTCAAGATCGAAATTTTAAAACTGACAGAAACTCAGTATTAGGTACTAATGTTTTATATGTTCGCGGTAGGTATGTAATGGACCGATTTTCACTTGAACAACGTTGGGAAGTATTGAAAAGTAAAACGTTATGTTCAAAGTCAATGATTTTTGTTTATACATATACGATACGGGCAGTGACCAAGTGAAGTAATCGTAGTGTCTTGCGAGTGGCCTAACATAGTTATTCGATTTTGGGAGCATCCAGCAATCAGTTTTCGAGATATTTCCTAGGTGCATGACAAGCCTGTGTATAAAAAATGTTTACACTATTGAAATACTTCGTATTGGTAGCTATTATAGCTGTCACTAAAGTCTTCAAATTTGTGAATTTCGATATGCTATCCAGTACCTGCTCGAATTCTCCCTCTTCCTTACAAACTACAATAAAATCATCTACATATCGGCTAGTTCGAGTAATTTGTGGCATGGTTTTCAAATTAAATTTTCTCTGACCTATACCACGCAGTAGCACACGCTACTAACACTAAGTCTGAATAAGCAAAACAAAAATATCCTGATGCTGGTGCACACAATTTTAATTCGTGCAACAATTTATCGTCCGCCCATGTTAACCACGCAATTACAATAAGCGACTTTGCACGGACCACGTTATAAGAAACAGGAGCTGACAAATAAAAATATCTAAATAAGAGCACAGACCATCAGCCAGCAATGGCGATGTGAAGTTGCAACTGCATCAGTGCACCAGCACCACTGTGGTGCGCACAAAAACGAGAACCTTGCCGGCCAATATCTTAACTATTCTTGAACATCTCCTAAACATGGCCTCACCTCATTTGTAAATGAATTTCTCGTTGGCTCTCAATTAAAATTCCAAAGCGCGTTTCCCTTTGCCTCCATTGCTGGGTGTGTGCAGTGTGCAGTGTGCAGATGGAGAAGCATAGTCCAACCTGGACTGGACTGCTCGCTCGAACAATGTCATTACTTTTTGGTGAGGCAGAAGCAAGGCTCTTTTTTTGTTGGCCACTGTATTTGGTTTCGTTCGTTGCTTTTGGTTTGGTGTGTGGAAAAGGAACTTTAGTTGGGACCCTTTCGTTATCGCAAAAATTGAATTGGAGTTTCACGTTGTGCGCGACAGTGGGTGCAGGAGTTAACTCACGGTAGCATCCTTAAATTGCACCTAATAAACTGCTACCGATTGCCGCATTGTGGTAGCAGGTGCGGCTAAATCGGGAGAAGCCATCTCTGTGCGAAAGCCACTTGCCTGGTATTTTATTCACCTCGGACTACAAAGGCAGTGATGATTTTCTAGTAATGATAATTTTTCATGTTTCCCTCGTATTACCAAGAATCGATGGTAATGGTTTGGGCATAAAGTGGTTGCTGCTTGTTAATGGCACCGAGTGCGGAGTTTTATTTGATTGTTTTCATTGGAATTGAGAAGCTCGTCCATTTATTATGCAGAAGCACTGTGGACGGTGGAAACCTAATCGATTTGAAATGTTGTCCTTTCTTGAGTATAATACTACACTTGGGCATCACATTACAGTAATATGTTAATTAGCTTTCCCAATTGCAAAGGTTTTTGGCTGTAAAAGTGGCAACCGGAAAAAAAATGGGTAAGTTTAACCTAGGGTCAAAGATGAGTCAAAATATAGCTATATTCTGTCATCGACTTTAAATGCGCAACTAGCTAGTCTTGTATTTCCATTCGGATTCCAGTCTAATCGCATATTGGCTAGGGATAGGTTAATCCCATGCAATCATATGGTTCTCCCGTCATTTATGTGACTATTTGTTAAGCTTTTATGACGCATAAATGCCTCTGCGTCAAAATTCAGAAGCTAAACAAAGTTTTAAATTATGCCTGCTATTTTTATGTTGGAAATCATTAAAATTGTCAATCATGCGTTTTAGTTTTTTTTTCACCATTTTCTGTCGTGTTTCTAAAGCTTTTCTTGGCGCGTCTTACTGTGGCGATTTTAATTATATTTTAAGTCACGATTCTTTATGTTTTTTTATCTCGATTTTATATGTGTGACATGTTTTCTGATTTGACATTTTAACACATCTTATGTGTTTATGCCTCGGTTTATGACAAGTGTGTTTTTTAATTGTGTTTTAAAACCAGATTTGGATGTGCGAGTTTAAAAATTTTTTAAACGGTTTTTGTCGTATTTTTCACAAGTTTTGACACGAATTTTCTTTGTTTTTTTATTGATCTTCAAAGCATGTTCCTGTCGTATTTTTTCGTCATATATTTTTGGAGTTTTTTTTTATGTTTTTGTGACTATAGGTAAGTGTATTTTTGTGATTTTTGTGTTTTTTTTTTATTACATTAATTTTGCTGCATTTCCCAAGTATTTTTGTCACAATGTTGTGTCAGTTTTTGTCGTGCTTTTTGAGTTGGGAGTATTTATGATAAGCCGATACCGATACCACTGGTAGCTACCTTGTTCCTTTGTTTAGTAAGGTGAAGAGACTGAGCGAATTTTTCTGTAATGAAGTTTACTTGAGAGGGATTAGGATCCGGAATCTAACAAAGCTCTTCCCAACTGTGAAAACCCCCCGTAGAGTTCGATGTAGTAAGCTATAGTGAGAAATAGCGAAACTCATTGAAAACACACGCATATTTACGTGACATCTATGAGCATTATTTGAACTAATAAAGCTCAAAAGCTTTTTTCTGACATTTAAAATTTACTTGAGTGAAGTGTAAAATTTATAAATACTTACATTATATTGAAAAAAAATATATTGCTCAGTAAAATGTATCACTTAAAAAATATCACATTTCACATCACACTTCTCATTAGGTACCAATATATTCGAAGATCTTAAAATGATTCCTTTTCTTGTCCTCTTGTTCTGGTACTTTTTGTAGTTCCGTTTGCTCTCTCCTTTTCTCCTTGTAGTTTCCCGACTTTCAGCGTATAGTGCCTCACGAATTTTGGTGGACGATTTTGATGAATTTCTGGTGGTAGGAAATTTTCCACATTCAGGTTCGGATGTGCTTATGGGCAAGTTTTCGGAAAGGTTTTAAACCGAAAGAAAACGAGTTGGTGTTGGCAATGGCAATGAGGAGTCCGGTGAAGAAAAGGTGTCTATGTCATTCGATGTTGCTGCCAAAGTGGATCCCATTGAGTCCATAATATTTGAGACCTCGTGTGCTTTCTAACGAAGTTGAAAACTTATGGTTTGACGCGTATTCATCGTACGCCTCAGAAAACCCATTTTCGACAACAGGTACCACGATGTGCAACTTTGCTCCACCTCTAGATCTTGTGCGAGCGTCCTCTTTCTTTTTTTCCCTCCTCAACTTTTCCTTCAGGCAATAAACCCCTTTTCTACCTGAATTGCGTTGATGCCGGGAAAATGCTATGCGATTTGCATGACTTTCCTGAATTTGTTGGATTTTCTTGGATGATATTAATTAAACTTTCATCATCAGCTTCTGCAGGAAATATTGGTTCGTAAGGGAAACTTTATGTAGGTATTTTTATAAAACAAACCATTCCAATTCTTTCAAATTTCAGCTATATTTTCCATCGAAATTCGGTTAAATATCAATTGAAACCAACTGAAATTATTATTTACTAGCTTTTGCCCGCGGCTTCGCTCGCGCAGTCCTCAGGATTTGGTACACAGATATTCCTCTTTTATATTTATATATCGCGCAGAAAACCTACCTGAGAAAGTACCTAAGGAGAAGTTAGTATCTCTGAAAAATGTAGTTAAGGCCCTATTGGAGAAAACAGTTCAAAGATTATATGATCAATATTTTTGTTAGTGAAGCGCTGGCATCTCAACACAGATCATACTATAGCAGATTGAGTCACAATCTATGGGACATTTCTTTGCTGGCAAATACAAAATACAGCGATATGATAAGCACTATATTTAGAATAGGGGGAGCTTTTACCCCTTCATTATATTCCACACCTCCCAGATCTTATTACACTCTTGCAACCAGAAAGCATGTTCAACGGCGAAAGATTTTGGGACGCATTACAAAGTTTAAAATTGATACGACGAACGGTTCGTGACTTAAGAAAAGGGCCTCCTTAAATGACGTCATCGACAATAACTTGGGCCCCAAGCAAAATTTTCAAAATCAGAAAAATTAATTATCTCTTTTCCTTCCAATAGTGTACACAAACTAAGTTTGAAGTCGATCGGATGAAAAATAAACTTTGACCCCCTCTTACCCCTTTAAGGGTAGAATTTCCAAAATCGAAGAAAACATTTTCTTTATTTCTCATAGAGAATATACAAACCGAGTTTGAAGTCAATCGGATGAAAAATAAAAATCTTCCCATACAAACTTTGACCCCCCTTTTACCCCTTTAGGGGTCGAATTTCAAAAAATCCTTCCTTAGTGGTTGTATACATCAAAAAGAAAACCTTTGTGCAAAATTTCAGCTTTGTAGAGCAAATGGTTTAGGCTGGGCTTTGATCATTTGTCAGACGGAATCTTAATTTTTTATATAAGACTAGCAATGCCCGCAGCTCCGCCCGCCGGTTTCATTACGTTTGTTTATATTTTTTCCTCTTTTTGAGCTTACAAAATATGTTAACCAACGCAATATTTTTTTGTAAACTAAACACGTTATTTTTTTAGGTTTTACAATGTTGTAAGAATTTTTAATAGTTCCAGAGTTAGTCCCTACCACCGCTTTCCTTTACCTATCCTTCCCCCGTCTCAACTTATTCCTTACGTAACCTGTACTGATCCGAACAGTGTCACCATGACAACGCAACGGTAAAAGAATTTTTAAAACCGGCCTAGTAGTTCGAGAGATACCCTTTACCACCCCCTTTATTTTCACTCCTCTACCACTACAATAAAACCTAATCACATCACATCTATAAATGAGAGAAATGAAATACATTGTACCAATAGTTTAAAAAACTAATAAAATATTGAAAACGGGTGAATACTACGCGATCATATCGTTATACTTTCCATAGCTGCAGATCTGAAATATACCTGGATGTAGATATGTACAATTGTGCATATCTACATACTTCCGCAACACAAACTCCTTATAGCTACGTAGTTTGTTTTATGCATATCAATTCCCTACACAAAATTCAACTACGCATTTCCTTTACAATTATGCATTCTGAATGCCCGTCGTGCGAGTAATCATTCTATTTTTAGAACGAAATATAAAACTACCCCTAAGCACAACTGCAATCGATAAAGCAATTTTTTCGCACTTGGCCAAATAAGATCTAATTTCAATTTATTATATCTCACCCTCTGAATGCACCAGAAAGACGAATGTTAGCTCAAAATACTCGGTAAAATATTGCCTAACAATTAAAAGCATTATCATGAATTGATATGACAAGCATAGATTTTTAGGAGTATAATGGCAAGTTAAGCGTAGTAAGGTCGAAATAGAAAAGTTTTTCAACCGTTGTAGTACGAATTTTGAAAAACGATGAATGAGGCATTTAATAGTTTTGACTTATCTATCAACATACAAGCTTTTAAGTTCATACGGCCAACGGTTCGTGAGACCCCTCTTTTTCCCAGTGACCCCTTTACTCCTGAGCAATTCACACCCACCCTACGGACTAAGTTGGCCACACATCTATAAATCAGAAAAAAAATCATGAAAATCGGACGAATATTGTTCTCGAGTTATGAAGAAACGAACAGACGGACGTTGCATTTTATAAGTAGGTAGTATGGATTTGAATTGACACTTGTCACATACTCACATGTCACAAAAGAGCTTTTACTTGTGAAGCTGACAGGAATTATATGATTTGAACATTGAACGTGATCTGGCGGAAAGTCGGTTTGAGTGTATAGGTTTTAAGAGCTTTGTGAAAATTGAAAGCTGGAACATGTTCAAGCTTTCAGCCACACATAAAATTTTAAATTGAGAGAAAATATAGAGAAGTTGATGATGAAGTTGGAGTAGGACAAATGATTTTATTTACTTTTTTGTAATTCTACTGATTTACTGATTTCATTTGAATGAATGATGTGATGATATACACTAAGATCTAAGGTTTAGATCTTGAATAGGTACCCAAAATAAATTTGTTTCAAGCATAGGTAATGTAAGAACCACATTCTTAAAATAATTGCGAAACAGGATTGAAGTATGCCTAAAAATCTTAAAATGAGAGGTCTTGAAAAAACGAACTCAAAATAAGATTTTTGAACTTGGAAGTTGGAACAAGATTTTTCGAGATTACTATACTTTCATCAACGAACGAGGTTGAAATGACACTGATATTCTTGATTTTAGCTCGTTTTTTTTTTCTGAGTGAAATCAACCACATTTTACAACTAAACACGCTGGCTTTTGAGCACTTTTCCGAATTGCTCAATCCAATCCAGGGCATTGAGGATGACACATCCATCGCCTTAAGCAGGGCGGAAAATAGTCCCACGGTAGAGGAAGTCACTTTTGCGATCAAATCGCTAAAAGCTGGCAAATCTGCCGGAGTGGATGAAATCCGGCCAGAAATGCTAAAGGCCTTAGGTGAAGAGGGAGTCAAATGGCTCTCTCGTGTCATTAAAGTGGCCTGGGAATGCGGCGAAACTCCCAGCGATTGGCAGATTGGGGTGATTGTGCCCCTTTTCAAGAAAGGGGATAAAAGGGATTGCTCCAATTACAGGGGTATATCACTTTTAAGTCTCCCCGGAAAAGTCTTTGCCAAGGTGCTGGAAACGCGTTGCAGAGCTGTGGTCGAGGCACGATTAGGAGATGAGCAGTGCGGCTTTCGTCCCGGCAGAAGCACAACCGACCAGTTATTCACTCTCAGAATGGTACTTGAGAAGGCTTGGGAGTATGCTACACCTGTTTACGCTTGCTTCGTAGATTTGGAGAAAGCATATGACCGAGTCCCTCGAGGGAAACTCTGGAGTGTATTACAGGAGTATGGAATTGATGGTTCTCTCTTGAGAGCCATTCAATCTCTTTACACAAACTGTAAAAGCTGTGTTCGGGTAAACGGCGTTAAATCAATACCTTTCACCGTGGGCGTTGGACTTCGCCAGGGGTGCGTCTTGTCTCCTCTCCTTTTCATTACTTATATGGACTGGATGTTACAGCGCAGTCTTGGCGAAGAACGTTTCGAATTGGGAGATCTGAGGATAAGTCATTTGCTCTTCGCTGATGACTTGGTCATCCTTGGGTCCTCTCAGACTGAACTTCAGCGCGCACTCGATCGGTTTGTAGCCGTTTGTGTTGAAGCTGAGATGAAGGTAAATGTGAACAAATCTGAAGTGATGATCGTCTCCAGAACGCCTGTTCAATGCACTCTGCATGTTAGTGGAGTCCCATTGAAACAGGTGGAGATGTTTAAGTATCTCGGGGTCTTATTCACGAGTGATGGAAGGAGCAATGCCGAGTTTTCTTGTAGGATTGGTCAGGCTGGATCGATTTTGAGACAGCTTGGTCATTCTGTTATCAGGAGGACTGAACTTGGTGTCAAAGCTAAGCTGTCAGTCTTTAATTCGGTGTTTGTTCCAACTCTTACCTATGGTCATGAGGTTTGGGTAATGACCGAAAGATTAAGATCGCGAATACAAGCTGCCGAAATGAGATTTCTCCGTAGTATTGCTGGTGTGACCCGTAGAGATCGCATTAGAAATACCAGAATACGTGAGGAACTCAATGTCGAGCAGCTACTTCTCCGGACGGAGCGATCCATGCTTCGGTGGTTTGGGCATGTTAAACGCATGTCCCCGACAAGGATTCCACGACGTGCTATGGAATCCGTACCATCGGGCAGGCGTCCCCTAGGTAGACCCAGGATGAGATGGTTAGATCAAATTCATAATCTCTCCTCTACCCGTATGGGGATTGCCCTTGATGATTTAGAGTCGATGGCGGAGGATCGAGAGCTATGGAGGGTCCACTTGAGCAACCTACACCCGCGACCCACTTAATGGACAAGCGGACCATTGAAAATGAATGAAAAATGAATGAACACGCTGGCTACCAAATATAAACTCAAAACCACGTTCCCGCCACACCACATCATTCAATAAATAAACTCCCTTTGATAATTTTCTAACCAAAATCGATTGGATTACTGAATTAACATACTTTTGACAGTTACCCAAAACCGAAAAGAATGTTAACAGTGGCGCAGGTAATTTACTTAGTTATTTATGTCTAATAAATTTTATTTCACTGAATTGAAGATAGCCTATGGAACGCGAACGGTTGCGATATAAATCTCAATACAAGGAGCCATTGAATTTTTATGGTTACAATATAACGAATATTTTTTGTAGCCCCCAAAAAAAAAAGAACAAAGATCACAAAATGTCTACCAACATTTTTGTTGGTTAGTCAACTGTATGTTCTCTTCGCCTCACGAATTAATTAATTAATCAGAGCGACAAAACGAACTATAGATACTTTCATTCACGAAACGAATCGAATTGTGATTAAAAACAAATAACGATCGTAAATATTCTCAAAGATCAAGATTCAGCCTAATTGGATGCCATAATTAACAACTCTGGTGGCTAATTAAATCAGGCATATAGGTACGCGCGGACTGGCAACGGACTGCAACGATCGATCGATAGTGTTAATGAAAATCCCCGCAACCGATTTACCTATATCGGTTAGGGTTAGGGTCGAACTGGAAACATAATTTTCAATTTTCAAACTCATTGGAATTTTAGATTTCTCCAGCTATACGCTGTAAAGACACTGTCGAATCCGCATCGACAAGCGATAAATTAAAGTTTCGACATTTTTTCTGTGTGAGATTGTGGGCGTTTTTTCTAGCAATTAGACAGCTAAATCGGGAGTCAGGAGTTCAATGGGCGACTGATTTTGTATCCTCCTTGTGTATTGTGTCGGATTGATTTTGTTCATGTGAAAGATCTATTGGTAGCGTTAACGATCGGTAGAGATAATTTAATCAATTAAATCTACATTTTCAATCGTTTTTCGTGGTTAGTTTGATGGAAACGTGATTAATTTGTTGGTAAACAGAAGGAAAGACAGAGACACATACCAAACACCTGGGCGGGCGTTGGGAATTGTTTTTTCAAAATTGATGTCAGTGAAGACTAAGACTGAAGACTGTGGTTGAAATTGTGCAATAAAAATGTAGAAATATTGACTTTGAGTTGAATTTTTTCAAGTCTTAAGTTGGTCGACATTTAAATTGCACTATAATGGTATTAGGCGTGGGTAAGTGGTAATTAACTACGAAGCTTGTAGTAGTTGGTATTTGGTTCATTGAAGGGTTTGAGAGAGCTTTCTAAATTTAGAGCAGAATTTAAATCCGGAGTTGCAGATATATATCTATGTATATATAGTGCAGGATTGGCTCAGATATACGAGTACGTATTGTGTCTTGGGAAGACTTTTCAACAGCTTTTATGAACGACACTAAAGGAATTGGTTCTCCTTTAATTTTATCTTTGATCGATCGTGCGCAGTACCCTTAAACAGTGTAAGAAACAGACTTTAAAGAACACTACCAATAACAAACTCGATCTGTGATTCTTTTGACCCAATTTTACTCAGCCAGCTCCTTGGATTTGATTTTACCACTTATACTTATACTCCTGCATTTATTTACGTTTATAAATTCCCCAATTTACATCAGTGTTGCCTTTGGGGTTTTTGATTATCCATTGCCTTAGGATAGGATGATTTATTTGGAAATAAATTTCAAGAAGAAGATTTTTTCCCAGGTTGGCAGTATTATAAGCTCTGTCTATAGCAAGCATTTTCATTCGATTCAATAGTAGACGGCAGATAGATTGTGTCTCTTCAACGTCCCTATACCTACTAAGAGTTTTTGAATCCTCAGAAAATTACAGTTTGGTGTGGGTTGCGGGCCGGAGGCATAATAGTAGGTATTGGGACGGTTTAAACTGGGAATTCGGCGCTAGAAAGAGACAGAAAATGTGCGAGAGAGCGATAAAGCGAGATGGAAGATTGGCTGTGGCTGGGTGCCTGTGGCTATGCGTAGGTGGTAGGTAATGAGTTGTTGATTTTGTTGGTTTTTTTTTTTTGGCTGTGTAGGTTTGGTTAAGGTGAGGTGAGTCATGGCGGGCGAGTGTTGGTTTTTTTTTGCGGAGGGAGAGGGGTTCATATGCTGGCAATGGGTTCAGATATGTTAGCGATGTTCAATGTAGGCGAAGGCAATAATCCAGCCCATGGAAAATTGTTATCTTTGCGAACACATAATCCAGTCCATGGTTGGACGACGTAGTGATTTATCAAGGTCATGGGCGAATGTAGAACAACAAACATAAATGCGTAATCAATAATGCGCAGGCTGGTCGGTGGATTTATTTTGTTTATTATTATTGCGAAATCAATACCTAATGCGCTGGCTGGCGGGATCGATAGTTGGTGGATCTATTTTTTAGATTCGTGGTGGTCGGTTTACTTGGGAGATAAGGGAATTATTTTGTTTCATTTAGTTGTGCGGTTGGTTATTGTTTAAGTTTGATGGTTTGTTTACGGGATGCTGACAAGGGGGAGAAAGATTCATATGCAGTGAGGTTGAGATGGCAAAATTGTTATCTTTGCGAACACATAATCCAGTCCATGGTTGGACGACGTAGCGATTTATCATTGTCATGGGCGAATGTAGAACAACAAACATAAATGCGTAATCAATAATGCGCAGGCTGGTGGTATATCGGTAGTTGGTGGATCTTTTTTATGTTTATGATTATTGCGAAATTAATAATGTGATGGCTGGTGGGATCGGTACTTGGTGGATCTATTTTTAGATTTGTGAGGGTGGTCGGTTTACTTGGGAGATAAGGGAATTTATTTTGTTGCATTTAGTTGTGCGGTTAGTTATTGTTTTGGTTGAGGTTTAAGTTTGATGGTTTGTTTACGGGATGCTGACAAGGGGGATATAGATTCATATTTGGGAGATAAGGGAATCTATTTGATGCATTTAGTTGTACGGTTAGTTATTGTTTTGGCTGAAGTTTAAGTTTCATGGTTTGTTTGCGGGAATCTGGCAAGGGGAGAGAGATTCATATGCGGTGAGGATCGATGGTGAGGTTGAGATTTTGAGTGTTCTCTTGATTTAAATAAAACTGAAATAAGAAGGAAAAAGAGTTTACACTATAAGAAACATTTAAAAATCGATCGATAAAGTTCAGGTTTACACTTAGGCCAGTGGGTATATTTTGTTGTCGACTTATAGGAGAAGGAACAATTGAATTATGTTTTGGTGTGAGGTATTAAAAGAGGGTGAAAACCTGTGTATGGGATGGTGAGGTTATACAGAAAGGTAGAAGGAAATCTAATATTTTTGGTGATGTTGAAACATTAAAATTGAGAGCAAAAACCCGTGAAGAGATACTGATTTTGAATTGAAAGTCGATAGTCAAGGGATTACGTCATCAGATCAATCAATTGATAAGGATGGATAAGTACGTTTTTCTGTATTAAACATTTCCAAGTTTAAAGTTGTTAATTTATGTTTCGTTTGTTTTGTTACAGTACTTTATTTTCAGAGGAAAATGCTGCCAACTCTATGGATTATTACACTGTTTCCATTATTTCTTAATGGTCTACCGCAAATTTTAAGTCTATTAAGGAATCAGTACTTAATGCTGAAAACTCTGAAGATATAAAAATGTTATCAGAAAATATCTCCGCGCATTTCTATAACTCATATTGTAATATAATGAATAAAAAAAGAAAGAAAACTACATTAAAATAGGACTTTATTTATTGACATCAATTTCTTAATTCTAATTAATTTGCTTTCTGCCAATATACGCAATCTTCTTGACTTAGATTTGAGCTGAGTACCTATAACAAAATTGTACGTAGTACGGACCGATTGTTGATCTTGGGGAACGACCGGAACTCCTTTCGAACTCCTTCCGAACTTGTCAATACTCATTTGATATATTGTTTAGAAAGATATTAATAAATGATGTTTGATTCACGCAGTTCTTCAACTATAGAATTTATTTCATTCTGAAGATTATTATTGCCCGCTTCTTGGGATGCGATCAAAAGTCTTAGTCTATCAACTAGTTCATTGGCATTATCCCAATAGACATAATCGACGGGATTATTAGAATTCACAGAGTATGATTTTCCAACTTTCTTTGTTAGACGCTTTAGTAGAGGTTGAATAACATGCTTGTACTTGTATCCTTTATTTCCGTTGACTTGTAGAGTATTATCATGGTTTCTTAAATGGGCTTTTGTTTTTTGTAATATCCTAAGATATTCATTTAAGTCTAAATCGGTATACCTATCTTTTTTAGGTTTCTGTAGAAAAATTAGTTCCTTAAGTCCATCTGTTCCAGAGAAAATTTCATCATCGATAACGAAATCCGCTTGTTCGTTAATTGAAAAGTTTGCACTACCTAATTTCACAGAGTTTGACTGTATATCGAAATATGGGCCATAGATTTTGTCATGATTAGAATTCGAGTATGACGATTGGTTGAATGGGGTACTTTGGTTGGTTGGTGTGCTAAATGAAACATCTTCTCCTGGTAGAGTTGATTCTGCAGATGAAAATTCCAAACTCTTTTTTACACTATGAAGTTTGTCTGAGGGACTTTGAAATTGTAATTGACGTTTGACAGTCTCTTTTACATCTTCCACTATATCATTATTTTTATTATTGATTACCTCAGTCTTAATGCTTTCAGCAAATAAATTCAGTGGTTCAATTATGGGCTTAAAAGTATCTTCAAATTCGGTTTTTCTCATAATTTTTTCCGCCTTAAGGAGCATGTACTTTTTCTTTAAGGCCTTCTTTGTTTTTATAAGTTTTTTCAATAATTTTTCATCTATATTCATATTTGAGCAGGATTCTTTGACAGGTAAACAGAACTGGTATAATCCCAAACAGGGCTGTTGTATTTTCAAACGGGCTATTACACTTTCAAAACGGGGCTGTTGCAGTTCCAAGTAGAGCGGTTACGGTTTAGGTTTTATTCGCTTAGACGGATGCTTGACGACTGAGCAGTACAATTGCTTCAAATTATTTCTTATACTTTCCTTTAGCAATACTCAAACTCATTATTCTAAATCGAATACCTTTTTGGTAAATTTTTTTTAACGCGACCTCAATGAAGCTCACATTCTACTTCAAGAACTGCCTTGAGTTCTCCTTATGACTATTCTTTCGCAGATGTCGAGACCAATTTCTTTCATCAATATCTTCATTGCATACAATGACAAATAAACATTACCCACAACCAAACTTCTATTGCTTTTGCTTGATTTTATTTATGAATTTTCTACTCAGCGCCTGCGTTATCATTTTCAGCACACTATTCAGCTTAAATATGCGAAAGGTAAAGACTGATGTTCAAACTACTTCTCCCGGTCCAAATTATGATTGCAACTATTTGGATGGATTTTCAGGTGCAAGGTGCAGTGACGTCACCCGCTAGTACTGGTAGATGTTTGAGTTAGATAGCGCTATGTTCTTTACCTTCTACTTATCAACCACTTTCTTGGATGGAGTTTGCTTCGGAATGCTGAAAAAAAGTGTATTTTCCCATACAAATTCGAACCCGAGTATCTTGTACAAGCCTCAGATAAGCCATCCACTAAGCAACCACGAGTTATTAAAGATTAGTTTCTAATATACGAATAAAACCACATTCCCTATGAGATTTGTAAGAAACAAAAGCATTGACGCTGATGTAACAAGCAGATTAACTTTGCACCGGCCGGTCGGCGCGCTTGATGACAATAATATGATATAATAATAGAATATAGGATGGAATCAATATGATCATATGGATTTTGGATTGAGATATGAAATATGTATACTGTTGATCAATGCAAGCTAATATTTTTTGTTGTTTTTTTTCTGTTTTAGCTGCGACTTGTGCGATGAGTCATTGTTTGGATGGGCAAGTGAAGGTTTATTTCACTAAAGAGTGGAATGGACGAGAGGAATTCATATGTGCTAACTGTTGAGAGTTTGATTATATTTGCGGGATGCTGACAAAGAGGAGAGCAGGTTGTAAACCTTGCACTTTGTTGCTGGAGAGGGGGTCAACCATTCATGTGCGCTGGATTGGCTGTTTGTTGGTTTATTTGCTGGAGAAGGAGAACTCATGTTTAACATGCTGGAAAGATATCTATGGATTCCTGGTTATTGATAAGGATTCAAGTATTGATAAAGGAAGGTATAATAAATCATTTGAAGCAATTGCAGTGCTAAGGCGTCAAGCATCCGTCTAAGCGAATAGAATCTAAACCGTAACCGCTCTACTTGGAACTGCAACAGCCCCGTTTTGAAAGTGTAATAGCCCGTTTGAAAATACAACAGCCCTGTTTGGGATTATACCAGTTCTGTTTACCTGTCAAAGAATCCTGCTCAAATATGAATATAGATGAAAAATTATTGAAAAAACTTATAAAAACAAAGAAGGCCTTAAAGAAAAAGTACATGCTCCTTAAGGCGGAAAAAATTATGAGAAAAACCGAATTTAAAGATACTTTTAAGCCCATAATTGAACCACTGAATTTATTTGCTGAAAGCATTAAGACTGAGGTAATCAATAATAAAAATAATGATATAGTGGAAGATGTAAAAGAGACTGTCAAACGTCAATTACAATTTCAAAGTCCCTCAGACAAACTTCATAGTGTAAAAAAGAGTTTGGAATTTTCATCTGCAGAATCAACTCTACCAGGAGAAGATGTTTCATTTAGCACACCAACCAACCAAAGTACCCCATTCAACCAATCGTCATACTCGAATTCTAATCATGACAAAATCTATGGCCCATATTTCGATATACAGTCAAACTCTGTGAAATTAGGTAGTGCAAACTTTTCAATTAACGAACAAGCGGATTTCGTTATCGATGATGAAATTTTCTCTGGAACAGATGGACTTAAGGAACTAATTTTTCTACAGAAACCTAAAAAAGATAGGTATACCGATTTAGACTTAAATGAATATCTTAGGATATTACAAAAAACAAAAGCCCATTTAAGAAACCATGATAATACTCTACAAGTCAACGGAAATAAAGGATACAAGTACAAGCATGTTATTCAACCTCTACTAAAGCGTCTAACAAAGAAAGTTGGAAAATCATACTCTGTGAATTCTAATAATCCCGTCGATTATGTCTATTGGGATAATGCCAATGAACTAGTTGATAGACTAAGACTTTTGATCGCATCCCAAGAAGCGGGCAATAATAATCTTCAGAATGAAATAAATTCTATAGTTGAAGAACTGCGTGAATCAAACATCATTTATTAATATCTTTCTAAACAATATATCAAATGAGTATTGACAAGTTCGGAAGGAGTTCGAAAGGAGTTCCGGTCGTTCCCCAAGATCAACAATCGGTCCGTACTACGTACAATTTTGTTATAGGTACTCAGCTCAAATCTAAGTCAAGAAGATTGCGTATATTGGCAGAAAGCAAATTAATTAGAATTAAGAAATTGATGTCAATAAATAAAGTCCTATTTTAATGTAGTTTTCTTTCTTTTTTTATTCATTATATTACAATATGAGTTATAGAAATGCGCGGAGATATTTTCTGATAACATTTTTATATCTTCAGAGTTTTCAGCATTAAGTACTGATTCCTTAATAGACTTAAAATTTGCGGTAGACCATTAAGAAATAATGGAAACAGTGTAATAATCCATAGAGTTGGCAGCATTTTCCTCTGAAAATAAAGTACTGTAACAAAACAAACGAAACATAAATTAACAACTTTAAACTTGGAAATGTTTAATACAGAAAAACGTACTTATCCATCCTTATCAATTGATTGATCTGATGACGTAATCCCTTGACTATCGACTTTCAATTCAAAATCAGTATCTCTTCACGGGTTTTTGCTCTCAATTTTAATGTTTCAACATCACCAAAAATATTAGATTTCCTTCTACCTTTCTGTATAACCTCACCATCCCATACACAGGTTTTCACCCTCTTTTAATACCTCACACCAAAACATAATTCAATTGTTCCTTCTCCTATAAGTCGACAACAAAATATACCCACTGGCCTTAGTGTAAACCTGAACTTTATCGATCGATTTTTAAATGTTTCTTATAGTGTAAACTCTTTTTCCTTCTTATTTCAGTTTTATTTAAATCAAGAGAACACTCAAAATCTCAACCTCACCATCGATCCTCACCGCATATGAATCTCTCTCCCCTTGCCAGATTCCCGCAAACAAACCATGAAACTTAAACTTCAGCCAAAACAATAACTAACCGTACAACTAAATGCATCAAATAGATTCCCTTATCTCCCAAATATGAATCTATATCCCCCTTGTCAGCATCCCGTAAACAAACCATCAAACTTAAACCTCAACCAAAACAATAACTAACCGCACAACTAAATGCAACAAAATAAATTCCCTTATCTCCCAAGTAAACCGACCACCCTCACAAATCTAAAAATAGATCCACCAAGTACCGATCCCACCAGCCATCACATTATTAATTTCGCAATAATCATAAACATAAAAAAGATCCACCAACTACCGATATACCACCAGCCTGCGCATTATTGATTACGCATTTATGTTTGTTGTTCTACATTCGCCCATGACAATGATAAATCGCTACGTCGTCCAACCATGGACTGGATTATGTGTTCGCAAAGATAACAATTTTGCCATCTCAACCTCACTGCATATGAATCTTTCTCCCCCTTGTCAGCATCCCGTAAACAAACCATCAAACTTAAACAATAACCAACCGCACAACTAAATGAAACAAAATAATTCCCTTATCTCCCAAGTAAACCGACCACCACGAATCTAAAAAATAGATCCACCAACTATCGATCCCGCCAGCCAGCGCATTAGGTATTGATTTCGCAATAATAATAAACAAAATAAATCCACCGACCAGCCTGCGCATTATTGATTACGCATTTATGTTTGTTGTTCTACATTCGCCCATGACCTTGATAAATCACTACGTCGTCCAACCATGGACTGGATTATGTGTTCGCAAAGATAACAATTTTCCATGGGCTGGATTATTGCCTTCGCCTACATTGAACATCGCTAACATATCTGAACCCATTGCCAGCATATGAACCCCTCTCCCTCCGCAAAAAAAAACCAACACTCGCCCGCCATGACTCACCTCACCTTAACCAAACCTACACAGCCAAAAAAAAAAAACCAACAAAATCAACAACTCATTACCTACCACCTACGCATAGCCACAGGCACCCAGCCACAGCCAATCTTCCATCTCGCTTTATCGCTCTCTCGCACATTTTCTGTCTCTTTCTAGCGCCGAATTCCCAGTTTAAACCGTCCCAATACCTACTCATAATCGTTCCGTAGTTCTTCGAAAACGATAATCGCATTGCCAAACCCAGCAACGTAGAGCGCTACCGATCGATAACAACCATTTTTTGTATACCCTCCACAGGAAGGTACATTCACTTTGTCATTACGTTTGTAACGCCAAGAAGAATTCACCGGAGACCCTATAAAGTATATATATTCAGAATCAGGATCACATTCTGAATCGATTTAGCCATGTCCGTCTGTCTGTGTCTGTGTGTCTGTCTGTTGAAAGCACGATAGCGTCCAAACGAATTGATCTAGGTGAATGAAATTTTGTGAGAGGTCTTATATTTATAACCTTCAGGTTTGTATTAAAAATGGTCCATTTCGGTCAAAAAGTTCTGTTACCTCCCATACAAAGCCATTATTTGACCCATAGCTGAATGAAATTTTGTGAGAGGGCTTTCTTTAACCGCCGTCAGGTTGGTATTGAAAATTGTATACATCGGTAAAGTAGTTCTGCTTAGACACATATTAACTCGCATGGCAAACATTTTGCATGACTTTTGTGCAGTGGAGGGTATTAAAGCATCGGCCGATGATAACACTCTTACTCGTTTTTTTTTTTTTTTTTTTTTAGTCAAATTGGATGATATAGATGGGAACGACATGTGGGTGTGGGATGTGGCTCTAAATAAAATGGGGCTAGACGTCCTCAGACCTCTAAGTCGATAGGGTTTGGCTTTATCAGTTTTGCTGGCTAAGCATTGACCCAGTCCAGCGGCGTCCTATTGAATCAGCTAAGGTGCTTCAAATACCTGTTTCAAAAATAGCAAGAATAAACACTGAGTTTCTCTTCTGTGCTACTTAGCATTCCACGAGATCCTCTCTAATGTTGTTGACATAAGTCAATTCCCTGAGCTGTGTCTGTTCTCTGCACCAGTCCTTTGCATCCACAAATAGTACTGTATAGTCACTACCAGCCTAAAAAGGAGGGCAACTTGAAAGTAGTGAAGGTGTAGTTTATCAAGGATAGCGAACGCTTATGGTGCCTGTTTACCCTGATCTAGTTCTGCCAAGTATCTCGAAAGAACCCGTTCATATAGTATAGCTACTCAAGATCATCATGGGCTGTTATTGATATTTAAAGATTTTCCGACCACGACCAACTTTCCCAAAAAAAAAAAAAAAACAAAATAAAGAATCTCTTTGTCAGACGACATTCTCTTCAGCGCAATGTAGTAAGAGTATCAGTATAGGTATAGCGTTTTCCTAATATATGTTCTCAATTATTACTATTTTTTTATATAATAAATGTTAAAGCATCCCTCCAGATGATGTTCCTACTTACGACTTT
This sequence comes from Cheilosia soror, assembly GCA_949372485.1. Classification (NCBI taxonomy): domain Eukaryota; kingdom Metazoa; phylum Arthropoda; class Insecta; order Diptera; family Syrphidae; genus Cheilosia; species Cheilosia soror. Next base: position 112,031,364 of record OX443562.1, on the reverse strand, counting down.
TGCTGACAGTTCTTAATCGCTTACTAGTTGCCCCTGCCACACGTCTTCAGCTATGACTGTCATTATACACTGAACAAATAATCAAGCACTAGCTATATTAAGTTTTCCAACTAAAGAATGGCAATATCAAGTCAATCGGTGCAATGATTTGTTGAACACACAACAAGCTAATAAAATCGTCTATTCCAGTCTCCTCCAGGCCCGCTAAAAAGTTACAACCAGCCATCTGCCACTTACTGTGACAAATTCATAAGCAACTCCATTTAAAAGTCCTCTCTAATTCGACACCTCCTTCGATAGGTTAAGTAGGTACAACCGTTTGCAAAAAACCAACCGAAACAAACATCGGTATATACGTATCTAATTAACCTAAGATTTACAATAAGATAATCACGTTTCACAGTCCACAAGGCGCATTGAGCAAATAAATCCCCCAACTCGACTGGCGTAGGATGGCGTATAATTAAGGTTCCCTCTCGACTCGAGGGTCGCCGAATAAGGCGACGTCACGATTACCCCAAATCCATGCATTGCTCATAATTTGGTACTATGCGCTCTAGCGCGTCTATAATACCACCATCCGCCGCAAAAGGAACGTACCACGTTGATGTTTTTGTAACAAAAAACATATAGCTTAGTAGCGCAAGTGCACGACGTCGACGACGACGACAACGATGATGCTGGCCGTTTGCATAGACAAGCTTGAACACACAAAAAGAGTTCCAAGTTCCAACACAAGAGCGGAGGACCGCATGTGATAAACAATTAATGTCACGATCTACTCTAAATTAAAATATTTCTCATTAAAGAATAAAATGTTTGCAATTAAGTTAATTTGTAATTGCTTAATACTTTTTGTCGTCGTAGCTCACGTATTTAGGCATAGACCGTGGCGGTAGTTGGTAATAGTTACAATTGAATGGCCAGGAAAGGATCAACGGGGAGTGTTTGAGTTGTTGCTGTTGTATAGCTTCATTGTTTGCTAATGGCTAAATCAAGGAGATGCACTTGTAGGATCTGCTATTATAAAGGGTTTGGTATTCAAAGAAAAATGTCATTTTTTGAGATAAATGATCGGATGTTTATTTCATAATAAAGAGGAAGGTATGCCGTTAGTAATGAAAAACAACATCAGCCAAATGGCCACCACGAGCACGCTTACAGGACAATATCCTTTTCATGATATTTCCAATTTTCTATAACCAAATCGCAAAGTGGCTGCCCTATGTCCTCGATAGCCCCACGAATTTTATCTTTGAGGTCTTGAATCGACGCTGGGCTGTTGGCGACGTTGTTGATGATCGGCCGGCTTGAGTTCTTGTGTTAACTGAACTTTATAAGCCTTAAGACTCAAGTCTTTATGCAAAATACTTTTGTAATGACGTTTGTGGAATGCCCAATTCCAAAGAACGACGAGGAATAGACAAACCTGGGTTTTCTTCAACACTTGGGGCTACAGCAGCAATATTCTCAGTTGTTCTTGAGCGACGTGCACAGGTTTTATTCTTCACATCACTAACTTGTCCCAACAGCTCGCATTTTTCCACCAATTTCTGTATTGCGGTCCGACAAGGTGCTTCATGACGACCAAAAAATGCGATAGTGCGACTGGAAGATTTTCACCATTTTTGTAGTGAATTTTAATAATTTCAATGCGTCGTTGAAGCGTGCATCGTTCCAATTTTAGTAATGGCGTAGTTTCTACTTGTCAAATGTCAAAGAATAAAAGCTTCAAAAGTGACAGCTACCAAAATAGCGGGCCATTCACAGTAACACCTCTCATTGGAAAACCATTCATAAGACTGCCTATTGTCATACATATACTGGGTGCCTATGCGAATATGGGACATAATTATGTTACTGTACATTCCGATTGTATGTAGTACATTAGGGTGTCCCGTACAATTTTTTTTCTTTGTTCTTTACATTTTTTTTTCCAATCTTTTTTTTAATAATACCTACTAAAATTTGTAAAGTTAGCGTATTTTACCAAATGAAAAGTTTTTTGTTTGCATTTGAGGGCTTGCCTCCTGTAAATGTGATTCCTGTTAATGAAAGGCCTTTTTTAGCGGATCAAAGAAACGACAGGAATGGTGATCGCTTCTATTGATAAACCCGAAAGTCTAACAATTCAAAAGCGATTAGATCGAAAAGAACGTATAGTGCATTGAAAAATCTTGCCTTCCGAAGTTTTGTCGAGAGAGTATAGTGCCAGTCGACAGAGTAGGTATAGAGTCAATGGAAACGTTTGAAACAGCAGAGCCAGTCGAAACAGTAGGGTTACTACATTGGTCATCAGAACCTTCAACGTCATCTTCCGATCCTTTCACGTCTCCAGATAAGCGCAATTCTTTTTTCTACCATCTGTAGCAAGCATCTGATCGGCTATCATTACGATCTGCCGCAGCATTCGTCCTGCGGTTCTACAAGATGTTGCAATCTTTAACAGCACTGACACAAGACTTGTAATCGACAAAAATAAAATACACCTAGCTTTTTTTTAATGATGTCATTCTCAAGAGTATTTACTTCGACGTACGGAAAGACAAAACACTTGTTTCAAAACAATAGGCATGTTTTTTTGAAACCTCGCCAGCCAGCCGTTCATTTGGACAGTTACCAGAAAGATGAAGCCAGCCGAATGAATTCAGGTAATAAGCCTCAAAGAATACCAGTATTTCGAATAAAATTATGCATTTGGTAGAGATATTTGATAAATTCTGACAATTTTTTCAGGAATATTGTGTGCATGAGATAAGAACGCCATTATGATTTAAGCAAATTGTACGAAAATTCTAAGCCATTTGTTGCTTTCAGCGACACTTGTTTGTTAATTGTGAATTGAATTTAGCCAGCTGCCAGCCAGCAGCTCTCCGGCTGGCTGGGGAGAAAATCAAGAATTGTTGCCAGCAGTTGCCAGCAGGTTGTTGTTTTAATTAGCATGTAAAATGTACCTCAACTGCCAACTACTGGCTGGCGAGGTTTCATAAAAACACAACTAATAATAAAAATTTGTTGTACATCCGTGGTAGCAAACAAATAAAAAACAAATATGTTGAACCAGTTTAACCGTCGCTTAGGACAATTGGAACATTCGTTCCTACTGGCAGCATCATCACTCCTAGACCAACGGTTAAAAAAAAATCATTTTTGTCCAAAGCTCTGAGAACCATCAGAAGCGAAATGGCTGAAATTAGACGTGGAGACGATAGCATTGGGAGTGGAAGTGAATAGTCTTCCACTGGTGATAATGAGTTCGATTTATGGGCTCAGACATTGGCCTACAAACGACAAAGAACGAACAATGAATCAGCGCATCCTCAAGACTAACTAAGATTCCTCCTCAATGCTCCGGGTCTCGAGTTTAAAAGTAATGTGGTTGATGCTTGGGAAGAGATAAAATCCGTTTACCCTAAGCTATAGACTCTCTCCCTAAAATATAGCTTCTTAAGTGGAACTTCTGTACCTACCATCCGAACGGCTTTATTTCCAAAGCAAGTGCTACTGCTACCGAAAAAAGGAATCGTTTAACAACGAAACGCCTTTCAAAACTCTTGTTTTTGAATTCAGTTTTAATTAAATAATGTATTTTTTTTTCTTTATGTTAGATATAGATAATTTAGTGAATTAAACGCTTAAAAAATCATTTTCATACTCATTTATTTTGTAAATTTATTTTCTTTTTCATGACAACATCAAATTTTAATCAAAAACACCGATTAATCGATTAATTTCGTCACTAGGTGTACTCCATATGATTCTGCCATCATTATATCTCACCAATCGTCGAACTTGATGAAGCAAGCAAATAATGTCATGATAATTGGCTGAAACAGTTTAAAAATAAAAGCAATGCGTATCCGGAGTTCAATACCCAAAGGATCCAATGGCGTTGAAGAAGTTTCGATGTGTTAGGACATTCAAGGAAAGTCATGGCTTTCGCATGTCTTCAATACAAAGCGTCGATTTGCATTCGAAAAGCAGTCGATGTGCCTCACAATTTCAAACATTATATGGATGAATGGACCAAAAACAAAAGTAGTAGATACTCCTTACATTAAGGTCAAATATTTAAGTCTTGAATTTACAATTCACAATTTATGCTTAGAGAAAACATTGAAGGGTCAACTGAGGCAGTGAGGCCATACTTGCAGATCTATCGTTATTTTACCGATTTTCAGACTCCATGACGATTTGCCGATCTTTGATAGCTATTTGCAGGTTTTCAGGTCTCCAGCAAATGACCAACAATTATACTATTTGACGATTTTGCACAAACTATATTTTGCACCTAATGGCAACTCCAGTCTTTAAGAATCTAGTTTATAGTAAGTCTGACAGCTCTCTAACTTTATGTTGCTGAGTTTTCATTGGGCTGAACTGGTCACGTGAACAGTTTTCTCAGTCGACGTTTATATCTGCAGCACCGATAAATCTAGTCAATAATTTCTCGACTAAGTGGGCGCAGTAGCGCAGTGGTTAGTGTGTTGGACTACTGTGCGAGGGATCCCAGGTTCGATCCCCGGAAAAACCCAAATTACATCTTAAAGTTTTTTCTACTGCGCCACCTCTCGCGAACGTCTGACAAACATCCGAGAGTATGACTGTCATGAAAAAGCTTCTCAATTCAGCCGTTTGGACTCGGCATAAAATTGAAGGTCCCTTCCATTCGTCCCAAAAATAGAAACTCACACAAAACGAATGGTTGCGAGAAGCTAGGCCTTGGGTGTCACCCGCCTGTTGCGCCACCTATTTATTTATTTATTTTACTACTAAGTTGACATCTATTGTTGGCACGAATAGAATTGTGTCCGGAAAACTCAGTTTTTTGACATGTCCATTGGATCATCGGAAAGCGTGAGAGTTTGACATTTTGATTGCCATTGACGTGTATAGAGCACCAATCAGAAACTCAGAAAGAACCCAGGAGAAAAAAAAATACATTTGTCAATAAGTGACATACCGACAATTCATACTCAAGTTAGTTTGCGAGTTCAGGTAAATTTGAGTCCAGACAATTTAAGTCGACTAGATTCTTGAATGATTCTTGAATTGTGGTTTCAATAAGTGCTACGTACCACACATGGAACAACCTGTGATATTGAAGGCGAAGATCCCGTGTCGGTTAATCTCACAAAAAGCCAATTGACTGAAAGCCCTACATACTACTCTCTTTGGATTCAAGCTTGATCTCTAGTCTACTAATAACTCCCACCATTCAAAACTGTGTGCCATTCTTTCAGTCTATATCTAACGTTGTGTTAGTATATCATAAATTTAATTTATTAAAGAAGCCTCAGCATATTAATTATGAACCCATACTGTAGGGTTGAGCCAAAGTTTAAGGAAACAAGTTTTACTCTGTCTGCCATAGGTACAACACATCTAACATCCCTATAAGCCATCAGTAGTCGAAACCTTATTGCTTCATTAGGTACATCTGCTCTATCTTTCTGTGGGTATTCGCCTACATGAATACCTAATGACGTCGTGAAAGTGAACACAGCGCATTATTGGCTTATTAGTCTCAGCTACAAGTTGCCACACATTTTTTTCCCAAGTTAATCGAACTGTGTTTGGATTCCTCATACTCCACTGCAGTCGGTATAGTTACTCCCATCGAAGAGTGCATCGTTCAAAAAAAGTATACCACTGGGATTCCAAGCCGCCGCCGCCAGAGTGTTTAAAGCGAACTCTACACTGAGAGAAACTTTTTAGTCACATTTAGCTTTTCAAGCAGTCGAAATCTAGGGACGGTTGAACCTGTAATAAGTGCCAATTTCATTCGTACTTACTAAGAGCCAAAATTCCGAACACTTTCCTCAATTGAAATATCTAAAAACTATTGCTCCCTTAAAATGTCACAAAAAATCAAACATCCTCTCGAAGCATTCTCCTTTGTGTGTACCACGAGTAGGTATATCTTTTTGCAGCAGTTACATTATAGCCTCATCAGCATCACTTTCAGTTGCATCACTACTGGGAGGATTGGATCCACACCACACCATCACACCATCCGAGCAGCAGTAGCTGGCCATACATAACCCCAGCACGAATTTATCGGATCTGAAAAAGTGAGTAAAACACTTGGCGCGTCGTATAAATTCAAGCTACCACCATAGATTTGTCTCTCGTTTTGCAGCCACAGCTAGAGGCCGCGCTACAAATTCCCATAAAAATGCTACAACAGCCGCTAGCAGGTTGATTGTTATTGCACTACAGAGGCTCCTCAGCTCCTCAGCTCCTCGGTTCGTCTGCACTTTGGCTGCCTCTATACGATTGCGATGCCATTTGCCCATTTTGAGTAAACTTTAATTACGTGCAATAAATTAAGGCAACAAATTCCCGCTGCCTTATTTGCCCCGGTCGATGGTGGTGCTGTTGCATTGCACTGGATGCTAAATATGTGCACATGGCGAATTGGTAGCAAATTTAATAGTGCACACACCACCAATCCGATCACCGGGCCATGAATGCAACCGATTGCCTTATTAGCCATAGCCCAGGTCCCAGAGGTAGTGCACTCTCTCATGTGCGAGGGATTATCCCCGAAGATGGGCTGCCGAGTGTGCACCATGGCATTGGGAATGAGATTCCACTTAAGTTGGGTGGGCATTGGTGCGGCCTTCATTCGAAGAGCAAGTCGAGGTAGCCCCGCTAGGGGCCCACATGAACTAATCCCATATAGCTGGTGTACCTACACAGTTTATTTACATACCATGCTGAGTTACTGGCCACATTTGGAGTTGGTTGGGGACGAAATTATAGCAGGCACCTATTAGTTGGATGGTTGCGCGAAGGCACGGCTGAGAATTTTGAAATCATTGGGGAAGAACTTTTTGCACTTGTTGAACGGACTTTATCTAAAACTTGTTTGATGATGAGACTCTATGGATTTCTGCCGGATGATTTTGAGATAGTTTGGTTTTGAAATAATGGTTTATGAGCACCAAATCCCACTTTCTCGCTGCGTTCTTGATTCGAATATGTTATGGCTTGGATTTTAAACTTTTTTTGGGATTGTTTGGATTGGGAGAACGACAACCTTTTGTTAGCAAACTAGACTTCGGTTAGAACTAGACTAAACCAATCTCATTCATCATTTGATACCTTTCAGTTCTGGCAGTCTATTCTCTGTTTAAATTCCACTTGGGGAAGTCATTTTATTGTTTTCCTCTGCCAGAAAGTAAATCTTCCGGTTTTCCAATTTTTTCCCAGTGACTATAGTAAATACCACTACCACATGCGCCAACTGATCGCTGAGAATTATTCCACCAATTACTCAATAGAACAGATAGTTTGACACCGTAAGGTCAGCCGCACGCGTTTTTTGTCCAATTTTGACTAATCTTCACAGGATCACTCCACGGCCAATACTTAAAATTATCTGTAAGTTTGAGCTCAATCGATTTGGTGGTTTTTGAATTTATTTTTGTAGGGGTGGTGACACGCCCCTTTGTCTAATTTTGACCAAAAATCGCAGAATAGCCTTCGTACCAAAAGCAACGATTTTCACAAAATTTGAGTTCAATCGGTTTTGTGGTTTTCGAAATATACCACGCTTTTTGTATGGGCGGTGCCACGCCCCTTTGTCCATTTTTTTTACATATAAACCTGCTACAAAAGAATACTTTTAAGAAAAAAAAAAGAATCATAAAATTCGGTAAGCCAAACTCGAGTTATAAACGGACAAACATATTTTAAACTCATTTTTAGGTGTATAGAAGATGCAAAACTAATAAAAAAAAAAACCTTATTTGGAGATCTTCTTTATTAAAATGTTCACTTAAGGCTAACTTACAATTCTAGTATAACTTAAAATTAAAACTAATTTGGAACTGAACCTCTTGTTGATCATGATGGTGGTATGATATGAAAAGGTGTTGCTGAGTACGTAACTCGCGCATTGGGTGCAAGTTAGTCGTACGGATACGTTACATGTAGTTCCGGCGTCCGAAAACAATCCGAACTTGTTGTGATTTTTAAACATATTCGTGCGTTGTTTAAAAATGTATTGTATTAAATTGGTTTATGTGGTCGTATGGGGCACGGGGTAAGGACAGGATGGATGGAGTGATTATATAGTACACTCCTCGCCACTTGAATAGAACACCCTGTACAGTGTATACCATCTTTGCAATTGCTCATATCTCCAAAACAGCATGATAAAATACTTAATTGTATTTTTGAACGTTAGTTTTGGGTAACTCTGCTTCTTTCTCTGTGACAAATTGCAAGTTCTTGAAAAGAGCTATTATATGTTTTTATCTATACCTTTCTTTAGTATTTGCTGAAATTTCGGCAACAAACAAATGGGTCGAGCAAAAGCTTTAACAAAAGACAAATCAAAGATTAAAGGACTCTCGTCTATTTATTTGCCAAATTAGATAAGAAAATCGAGAAGATCCGACACGTTATATCCATAAAACGTTATCAATCCTTACCAGACGAGTTTTGAAAACCAATGAATGGGGCATGTAATAATTTTGGCTTATCTATCAACGTACAAACTTTCAAGTTCATGCGGCTAACGGTTCGTGTGAGCCCCCTAACTCCCCGCGACCCCTTTACTCCTCAACAAATCTCACCCTTCCTACATGACAGTCGGATGAATGGTTCTCGAGTTATGAATGGACGAATAGACGGACGTTGCCTTTTATAAAGCTGTATGGACTAGTATGGATAGATAAATAAATAGTTGGCGCAGCAGGTCCGTATATACACTAGACACCCTGAGTTTGTTTTTTATTTTTGTGACCAATGGAAGGGACCTACAATTTTATGCTGAGTCCGAACGGCTAAATTGAGAAGCTTTTCAGGGCATCTACATACATAATACTCCTCTATGTTTCTCACACGTTCGCGACAGGTGGAGCAGTGGAAAAAACCTTAAGAAGTAATTTGTGTTTTTTTTTCGGGTATCGAACCTGGAAGGTACGAAGGAACAGTAGTCCAACACACTTAACCTCTGAGCTTACTTACTTACTTACTTAAAGTGGCGCTACAATCCGGGGTGGACCTGGGCCTCAACCAACAAGCGTCTCCAGCCAGAACGATCTTTGGCCAGCTGTCTCCAGTTTCGCACGCTAAGTTGTTTAAGGTCCCTTTCCACTTGCGTGCGCCACCTGAGTCGCGGTCTTCCTCTACTGCGCCGTCCCTCCGGTGTGGATTCGAAGATCTTCCGGGCCGGAGCATTCAAGTCCATTCGCTCTACATGACCCAGCCACCGCAGTCGTTGGACCTTCACTCTTCTGGCTAAGTCAATGTCGCTGTACAGCCCGTACAGTTCGTCGTTGTATCTCCTCCTCCATTCACCGTCTATGCAGACGGGACCGAAAATTACTCGAAGAATTTTCCTCTCGAAGTAACCAAGAGTAAGCTCATCCGCTTTTGATAGAGTCCATGCCTCTGCACCATAAAGTAGGACTGGGATGATTAAGGTCTTATAAAGGGTCACTTTAGTTGTTCGAGAGAGGGCTTTGCTACTCAATTGCTTTCTTAGCCCAAAGAAACAGCGATTGGCAAGAGTTATTCTTCGCTTAATCTCAGCGCTGGTGTCATTGTCTGAGTTAATAGCGGAGCCTAGGTAGACAAAGTCCTTTACCACCTCAAAGTTATATCTGTCTATAGTGACATTGACCGCCAAACCCATCTTCGCCGCCTCCGTCTCAATGCCCACGAAAGCGCCAGTGACATCACGCTGCGTTCTCCCGATTATGTCGATGTCGTCGGCGTAGGCGAGTAGATGGACGGACTTTTGAAAGATAGTGCCTCTGGTGTTAGCGTTTGAGTTTTGCACTATATTCTTTCAAGAACGATGTTGAAGAAGTCACATGACAGCGCATCGCCTTGTCTAAATCTTTTTTTGACATCGAAGGTCTCGGTGAGTTCTTTACCGACCTTGATGGAGCAGCGTGCTTTCTCCATTGTCATCCTACACAAACGGACGAGTTTGGCAGGGATGCCAAAACTAGACATTGCTCTGTATAGCTCGTCTCTATAAATGCTGTCATATGCGGCCTTAAAATCAACGAAAAGGTGCGGTGGGTAGCGATTTGAACTTCATGGGTTTTCTCCAAGATCTGCCGCAGTGTGAATATTTGGTCGATGGTAGACTTTCCTGGCCTGAAGCCACACTGATAGGGACCAATCAGATTGTTGACGAAAGGCTTCAGTCAGGCGTTCACACAACACGGCAGATAAGATCTTGTAGGCGATGTTAAGAAGACTAATACCTCTGTAGTTGGCGCAGTTCAGAGGGTCTCCTTTCTTGAGGATCGGGCAAACAATGCTAAGGTTCCATTCATCGGGCATACTTTCCTCCGACCATATTTTACAGATGAGTTGGTGCATGCTCCTAACCAAGTCATCGCCTGCCGCTTTGAATAGCTCGGCGGTTAGGCCATCTGCCCCAGCGGCTTTGTTGGACTTAAGCTTAGATATCGCTATCTTCACTTCGTCCAGGTCGGGTGGACGGAATTGTTGGTCTTCATCGTCCAGGTTGAATGGTTCATTCTGCTTGACAGCGGGATTTAGTTCGTCATCGCCGTTAAACAGTCCGAAGAAGTAGTTCTTCCATATGCTCAGCATCGACTGCGATTCTACTACGATGTTCCCTTGTTCGTCCTTGCAGGCTTCGGTTCGGGCTCTGTAGCCTTGGCAGGTTCTTTTTACTCTTTGGTAAAACTTCCGAACCTCATTCCTGCTGTAGCATCTCTCTATTTCCTCGATCGCGCGCTTCTCGTGCTCTTTCTTTTTTCTCCTGAGAAGCCGGTGTTCGTCTCTTCTTTTCTGCGCGTAGAGCTCACGAGCAGCTCTAGTCCTTCCTCTGACCTCTGAGCCACTCCGCTTAAAACTGTTTGCGTTTTTAATACTTTTTTTTCAGTTTGTGGTTGCTATTTTGTATTAAATCGATAATTTCTTTTAATAATTTTTTTTGTATTTTTAATCCTTAGAATTTAAGCTATATTTTATTTTATTATTCAGATATGTAGGAATTAATTATACCCTTATAAAGATTTATAGGTGGCATAGGTGCCAGCGGGCTTCTCCTAAATAAATATGAACTATTTTATATTTTACTTGAAGCGACTGTTGAAAAGGTTGAAAGGTTGAAAGGTTTGTGTATAAATTGAACCAAGAGAAACTGACTTAATCACGCTAATATTCACCATACTTTGCGTTTAGTGCTCCATGACGTCAATATAGGTTGCGAGCCAAATCAATAATGTGGGTATTTAATGAGGCATCTTTAAACGAGGTAGCTATTGCTCCGGAAATGTCATGTATGCATTCAAGCCAAATGCAATTGCATTACTTAAATTCCTCCTCAGGTCGCAGTCCTTAATAAAATGGCAATCGCTAAAACAACAGTTTCTATACTAATAAGTTTCCACCGGATAGCCATCTTGTTGCGTGACCATATTTAAGACACATAATCCATATACACATACACCTTATAAGTGCGGTACATCAAAAAGTAGCGCACCAAAGCCATTCCCAGATCCCCGTTCAAAGATAACACCTCCGTTTTGCTACGCTTGAATCTTATTTGCGGATTTCCATAAACATCAATTCATATTCAAGTCGAGCTCATTATTTCCAAAACGAAAGATGCCTCTGCCCATTAAAGTCCCGCTGCTGTTGGTAAGCAAAATAACCACACACGCGTCGACTTTTCCTCGCAGATGATCTCATTTTATTCACCTCAACAAACGAAAAACTCCAAACAAGCCTACGAATGTACGAGAACAATAAGTCCAATCGTCAAAGACTTAACTAACAAGCACCCACTTTATAAAAGGTCTATCAATTTAAAATCAATATGTCACATAAATTGGAAAGAAATCATCTGCGCGGCAAGCGATCCTCCGATTGTAGCCAGATCGGCGATAGCTTCAAATATACAAGGTCTTCGAAAGGCACTGTGTCTAAGGTGCATCTTGAGCGAGAGAGTGTGGCATTCCGCCTCCTGGGCTGCTCGAAAATGGTAAAATCCATGTTATGTGGCAAATATCCGAGATGATGATGATGATGAGGCAGCCTGCCTGTGAACAAAAGGCAGCACCATTATATTCGCCTGGATTTGTCAATGATTCGCCAAGTGATAAAAGTTACTCGTAAATCCTTAACGAGATCAGAGCCAGCCAGAAGCAAAAGCGAAGCCAAATAATGCATTGTTGCCGCTTCAAGTACAATTGTATGCCCACAACAAGGAGGTGACTCGCTGGCTGTTATACAGCAAAAGGAAAAGACACAATTCCCAGTGACGACAACGACAACGACGACGACGACGACGACGACACCGAAGACGACCAGCCAGCATCAAGGAATGCCCAACTCTCGTGCTCCTTTGGCTGATGCTATGCTGGAATGGCCATGCAATCAAATGGTGATTACAGCTGGCGAGAGATTAAACCTGATAAAAGTGTCAGTTTCCTGCAATCATATTTGCCATTTTTGTAAAATGTATTTTTATTATGCTCCGCTGTTGCGCTGAGTAGGTGCTGTTGTTGTACTGTAGTTGTATATCGAGTCAACATCCGCACTAGTGGTTAGATACTCCTCGGCCTCGATTCGGCCGAGAGGAGGGTTAAATTAGAAATTTACACAATATTGCAATTGTTCGAAAATGGAATAAGTGGTTAACGACCGTAGAGGTATGAGGTGCCAATGAGAGTCACTGGAGAGTGTGCTCCTAAATGCATATCTTGAGCGAGGATAATGCCATTTAAGGCAGCACCTAACAGGTTGGCAGTGAGACTCAGATTAAAAAATGTAAATCGGTGAGTACCGGCATATAAGTGTATATGTGCGTGGAGATATTCCCATTTGGCAGTTAGGTATCTCGATCTCCGAACATGGATCTGTATCTGTATAGCTGTGTGGCATAATTCAGTCTAAATTGGTAGTGAAATTAAATGATGAAGCCTGGTAGATGTTTGTTTTGAATGACGGTTATCTGATTTGGTTCCTTAAATTGATGAGCATGTTTGTCTTGGAAAGCAAATTATGTTTTGAAATTGTAGGCCTACAGCGACATGGGAACAGAAATGGACGGAAGTGGAAAGCAGTGGTTGGTTCCTATGTGGACTGCACTCTTACTGAGGTTTACTGCCTTTTTTAAGGATAATGTTGAAGAAGTCTTGTGTTTCTTCAGGAAGCTAAGTTTGCTTGTGGTAAGCGAATGAGCAGTGCAAATATTACATACAAAAACGTAAATTTTTCTCTGAAATGACACCCACATAAGGCCCTTAACTTATTTTGAACTTGTTGGCGGAAATTGATGTAATTCCAATAAAAAAAACATTCCTACCGCCTTTATATTCAGAACTTTCGATTATTGTTTTTACTTTTGATTAGGGATCCAGCAGCTAGGTAACTGGGCAAAACCATGCCAATTCATATCAGCTATTTCCTGGTAATGCCCACATATAATGGCACCCATTAGACCTTGCCTTTTTTTCTTTTTGGATAGAATGTTTTAGAGTGAATAAAATTTGCGCTTAGTTCCAAGCAGTGCTGACTTCAAAGATTTTGAAAAAGTCGCAAAAAAAAGGGGATTTGCGTAGAAAAAGGGGCAATACTAATTTGCCCACAAATGTCAGAAAAAAAACGAGGGAGTTCACTAAAGTTAAGTGGCTTACGCATATTTTCATCTCGTTCTATCTTATTGTTGCATTGAACATGGTTATAGCTAAATTGTTAATGCCTAAACTTATGACAATAGGACATAAATAGCTAATAGCTGATACCTCTGGCTGATAGAAAAAGGACGCATTCAGATCCCAATTAATTGTGAAGTAGTTTCGTGAAGCATTTATTATGTCACATTTCGTATTTCATACAAAAGGGTGTTTTTTTTCCAAAATGGGAAGAACTATCAACGAAATACAGAAAAGGGGCAAATATGGACAATTTTGGAAAAGTCGTCTCATTGGGGATAGAAAGAAAAAAAGGGGCAAAATGCGACTTTAGTCGCATAAAGTCAGCCCTGGTTCCAAGTGCTACTTGACTTTTCTAATTTTTGAATGTTGCTTGCATATTCTGAAATAGCATAAATTTGAGCTTAAAAAGCAGTGACTTATAAACTTTTAAGTTATGTCCATAAATCGCGGCTCCTATGAGGTTATCTGCTTTAGCTCCAAATCTTTTGAGTTTCTTAAGGGCACCCAATAGACCATAACACTATTGATTGGCATTTTTAGAGAAAGTACAGAGGTGTATCATAACCGCAGGACCTCAACCGGAAAGCTTCTCCAATTAGATCGATTATTAACCAATTGCCTCTATAGTTTCCCACTTCTAATTTGGTTGAGGTTGATTTACGTTTCTATACGAAAAATGGTTCAAATAGGTGCAAACTTAACTCTGTCGACCTTCATCTTGAAATGATGGATAAATTAGCCTGCCATGTTATTCCCAAATTGACTGTGAGTCTTAGAATGTACATATAGATTCCTTGGGATGGATGAGTTGATGTTCCATTTTAATGGTTGTGATCGAAGCATTCTCTGCATTAAGTTTTATTTTTCCCATTCATAAGATTATGTGCAGATCTACATTAAGAAAACTTTTTTGCTCTAGCATCTATGACTGAGTGATGCAGCTTATGAAGTCTTCCTTCCTAACAAAAGAGACGCCATCACCAAAGGTATAAAATATCGTCATTTGTACATCCAAGCAGATCATTGCTTTGAAGAAAAATGGAGTTGAGAATGTATGGATCAATATGGCACTGATGGGCGGAATCATGGCAGTGCTCCGCCCTGGAGAAACCTTTGCATCCATCCGCGGAGTTATTGCCTACAAAAGGCTAATTCGCTTAGCAGAGCTCTATGACTATGTCAGACCCTATTTTTAAAGCTTTTATCATATCCAAGGGCTCAAATATAGAGAAATGTACTGATTACTTGGAAAACATTCCCAGCTCAGTACCGAGAACAAACTGCTTTTATACAAGCAAGTGCAAAAGCCGGTGTGGACCTACGGTATACAACTTTGGGATTGCACCAAGAAAACAAATGCCAATATTATACAATCTTTTCAAAATAAAGTGCTTCGAAAAATTGTAAAAGCACCGTGGTATATTAGAAACGACGATATCCACAGGGATCTCGGAATACCTACAATCGAAGCTGAAACTAGAAGCTTTGCGCGAGATCAAAGAAACCGACTAATCGGACACACCAACAATACAATCCTACAAATGATGAGAGCAATTTATTGCGCCGACTACAAAGAACAAAACCTTTCGACTTGGCGATATAGGGATTAACCGCGTCTAAATTGCGGAACATGCAGGATCTTTCATTGGAGAGTAACCTGTCAAAAGTTTTCATTCCGTGATAGAAAAATTGCTTGATAATTTATATCTTAGTTGGAGTATCTAAAATTTATATCGAAGGGTGGTGTTTTTAGTCAGTAAGAATCTGACACTACTATGAGCACGCGGTGTTCTCATAGTGTCTATGCAAAATTTTCACCTACCCTCGGAAAAAAACAAAATCGTCCAAGGGCAGATAGATTCGCCAAGTCGTTCAATTGCTTGACGCTATATCAATTGAGTGTAGATAGCTCTTGTAAAGCTTGATATTTTACAGGAAGCTATAATGTCTTCCATGCCTGTTACTGAAGGTGTATTGTAGACCGATTTCTTACCAGTTTTCCAGCAAGGAATCCAGCAGAGATATGTAGATTATGCTGTGATTATGCACAACCGACCAGTTATTCACTCTCAGAATGGTTCTTGAGAAGGCTAGGGAGTATGCTACACCTGTTTACGCTTCGTAGATTTGGAGAAAGCATATGACCGAGTCCCTCGAGGGAAACTCTGGAGTATATTACAGGAGTATGGAATTGATGGTTCTCTCTTGAAAGCCATTCAATCTGAGAGTCTGGGTCCTCTCAGACTGAACTTCAGCGCGCACTCGATCGGTTTGTAGCCGTTTGTGTTGAAGCTGAGATGAAGGCAAATGTGAACAAATCTGAAGTGATGGTCGTCTCTAGAACACCTGTTCAGTGCACTCTGCATGTTAGTGGGGTCCCATTGAAACAGGTGGAGAAGTTTAAGTATGTATCTCGAAGTCTTTTTCCCAAGTGATGGAGCAATGCCGAGTTTTCCTGTAGGATTGGTCAGGCTGGATCGATTTTGAGACAGCTTGGTCATTCTGTTATCAGGAGGACTGAACTTGGTGTCAAAGCTAAGTTGTCAGTCTTTAATTCGGTGTTTGTTCCAACTCTTACCTATGGTCATGAGGTTTGGGTAATGACCGAAAGAATAAGATCGCGAATACAAGCTGCCGAAATGAGATTTCTCCGTTGTATTGCTGGTGTGACCCGTAGAGATCCCATTAGAAATACTAGAATACGTGAGGGACTCAATGTCGAGCAGCAACTTCTCCGGACGGAGCGATCCATGCTTCGGTGGTTTGGGCATGTTAAACGCATGTCCCCGACCAGGATTCCACGACGTGCTATGGAATCCCGTACCATCGGGCAGGCGTCCCCTAAGGTAGACCCAGGATGAGATGGTTAGATCAAATTCATAATCTCTCCTCTACCCATATGGGGGTTGCCCTTGATGATTTATAGTCGATGGCGGAGGATCGAGAGCTATGGAGGGTCCACTTGAGCAACCTACACCCGCGACCAACTTAATGGACAAGCGGACCATTGAAAATGAATGAATGAATGAATGAATGAATGCTGTGACAGCAGAAAACTAGCTTGAAATTATTTTTAGTAGCAGATACTGCTTTTATGGCCGCCTGCCTTTGAATGTACTATAGTCGCCTTCACATCGCATACAATATCATGTCTGCCATACCTACTCTGTGAACGATTGAACCCATTTATCAACGAACTGAATATGGTCTCTAATATTGCAGTGCGGCAGGGTAAATCCACAACCGACCACAACTACTCACACTAGAGCAGATCCAGCAAAAAACTCAAGAGGTCAGAACGATATTGATCCGGTTATCGATTGTAAGGCCGCATTTATATTACAGCTACATAGAACTATGTCTAGTTTTGGCATCCCTGCAAGTAGAGGAAGAGTAGAGGAAAACCTTGCCTTAGGTGGAGCACACAAGTGAAAGGGAACATCAAATATCGAGCTAAGGCGAAAGGCGTAAAGGTTGAGGCCCAGGTCTACCCGGACTATAGTATGTTTTAATCGGAAACCCACCAGTAAGCTTCCTACCCTATCTCAAGTGAGCTTGGGAAAAACCGAAAAGGAAAAAGAGCTCTCGAACCTCAGGCGAGGTATCAGCTCAGATTCTAGAATGAACATAAAACACTTCGAAAGAAAATGATGTGTGTATTGCGGCTACTACTACGACAAGCCCATCTGCATAACATACCTAAACATACGTAGGTGCCCTGCGGAGCGAAGTGGCCGTTTCTATTTTCCAGCAGGAGTTCTTTTCTTACAACGCAGAAGCAAATCGCAATTGAAAAATATAATTCGTTTTTGCGAGACGTTTTCATTTCCCGTGGAATTCCAAACACCAGAAAACAAACAGCTTGTTAAAATTCCACAATATCTCTTCGATTTTTCGCTTTCAATCATTCGACTCTCAGCAGTGTAATGCAGCATCCTCCTCCTCCTCCTCCAACTTCGTCATCGTGCGCGATGCGGATCTGCCCAACCGATATTGAAGATCCATCAGCAGAAACATCGGCCATATTCACAGAGGCGACTGAGATGGAACGATGATGCGCCAAAACCAGTATGGCTGGCCGGGCCAATTAAAGAAATGACAAATTATAGCCGAGGGAAAAACTTGAAAAATTCATTGCAGGACATTCGCCAGCATCAGCAGGAATATACGTGTCCACGTAGCGAACCGCACCAGAGACCACTTGGAATGCCGCGAATGCGAGTGCGTTAAATAAAATCGCCATTGCTGCTTCCTTTCGCGAAGACAGATGATGAGTCGTCGCAACGCAATGGTGGAATACACAATTAGTCCGTCTGCCGCGCATGACACGGATCCAGCGCCGAATTCATGAACCCATTTTAATGGATACCTGCGCGAATGTTTTTCGGCAGCATCCCTCTTCATCGACTGAAGGGCTGAATTATACGTTTGAATTAAAATTGTTTGTACTTAGTTTTTACAGTCATCTCTATATTAGCCGGTAAGGTGAGTATTGCGGCTAGAGATGGCCGCGCCGCGGGGCCCGGCTCGAATTTGGGACGACCGACAGTTAAAAATAATTAATTGCGATTCCTTAAATGGACTAAATGGCACTGGCAGTGGCAGCCCCTCTCGTTGCGGTTAGCTTTTTGTGCGATTTTATTGTTTCGAAAGCAATTCGGCTTTTTGGACAAATGGAGTTGACATTGGGCTGTTGCTACCAATTTTGGAGGTTCATGTTGACTAATGATGTAGCGGTTTGACGAATTCACCAATGTGTATTATGAACGCAGCACATTGTGGTGCGCGGCGAGTTTTTGTCGCGTTTTTAATGAGGAGCGAGAAAGTATGTCAGCCAGGCAGGTTGTTTGACAAATGTAAGACCAAAGCGGTGTGCTGTTTTTTTTTTTTATCTGTGTGACGCATGCGGTTTTTGTGCAGCGCCAACATGTTGACAGGGCCACCTGCCGATTGTTGTCCAATTAATTGGGAATTTCTTAATTTATGTGTGAATAATTGCGGATATTCTTCGAATTTCGCGGAGAGTTTCGAATGTTGACTGGACATGTACTTTCCCTCATTCTTGGGAAATTTTGTTGAATGTATGCATGGGATGTCTTCATTGAAACATGTTTCTACAATGTTGTAAACTGAATCGTACTGTTTGTGCGGCATTTGTACAGGAAATCTTGTTCTTCAGATAGCATAATTCTTTGCAGTGGCATTTCAGACACATATTGACTAAAATGCTTTTAAAGTTCAACCAACCCGGTAATGTTTTCGACAAGCAAACTTGGTTTTAGGAGGCATTTTTTCAGAGAACTATACCTATGTAGCAGTAGCGCAGTGGTTAGTGTGTTGGACTACTGTGCTAGGAATCCCAGAGGTTCGATCCCCTGAAAAACACAAATTACATCTTAAGGCTTTTTCTACTGCGCCACCTCTCGCGAATTTCTGACAAACTTCCTAGAGTATGACTGTCCTGAAAAAGCTTCTCAATTCAGCCGTTTGGAGTGCGGACTCGGCATAAAATTGTAGGTCCCTCTTCCATTCGTCCCAAAAATAGAAATTCACACAAACGAAGCTAGGCCTAGGGTGTCTGCCCGCCTGTTGCGCCACCTATTTATTTTATTTTTTTTTTATACCTACAACTTGCGACATTTTAAGTGGTGAGGTACTACATACATATGCCTTAGCATCTCTGGCGCTGTTGAAACTTTATAATAGATACGCCTTTCCGAAAAGAAAAATACTACATAGCTATTTCCTAAAAAATATATTTCTTAAAATAGGAATAACAATTTAAAAATAAAATCGATTGAACCTGGGGTGAGATTCTGTAGGTAGCATAAAGGCATATAATCGGTTTCGCTTACACGAACGTTTTGCTATGTAGCTTTGAAAACGAGAAGAATTTTCATTTACGCGAAAGAAAACAAACGACAGCTTCTTCATAACATTTGATGCTACAGTCGTGTCTGGATATAGTGAACACCCGATATTGTGAACACCTCGATATACTGAACAGCTACAATTTTACATGGAGTACTCTATCTAAATAGTGAACAATCGAAAACCTCTAAATAGTGAACAACATTTTTGCAGCAACTTCAAGTTAAAAACAAAAAAAAACACAAGAGAATCACAAATAAAGCGGGTATTCCTCGTAAATTGAGCTTTTAAGAGGATAACCCATTGATTGCTTCAAAGGCGGTTGTTCCTTGATGTTTGTTTGTTATTGTCGGATGCGTTTGTGTGCAGTCAATAGCATTTGTGTCGTGTGACAGAAATCTGATGATGACGACCAAGACTAAACACAAATCACAAATCCTGTAAAAAATACTGAAGCTATTGAAAGTTTCGATAAAGCTATCGCATGGACTGAGGCCAACACAACTGATTATGCTGGGGCTGACATACTAGCATTACGAAGTCTACGCGAAAAAGCGAATTTATTCCCGAATTTTGCAATATAAATACCTACATAAGTATATTTCTATGTGTTATCCTTTGAGCAAATAAAATAATTGAAAAAAAAAAGTCAACCTTGTTATAGTGAACAACCTGGATACAGTGAACAGGCCTTGCAAAAAATAGTTCACTATATCCAGACACTGTATTTTTAAAAATTAAGGAGTCAAAAGAAAGAGCAATGCAGCTCATGGCTCATGTGAAAAGACTGCACAATTGATTTGTATAATGAACGAAATGATGAAAATGCATTTCTAACTACACTACAACTAAACGTTTGCGAAGAAGATGAACAAGAACAGAAGTTACAAGAACCAAACATTCGCTTTCGCATGATTTAGGTTGCATTAAACTTCAGCTTTGAAGTTCAAAGCACAATAGACATTTTGCGCCCAAGTTCAATGATCATTCAACCTGTACTTAATTGGTGACACTGGACATTTGTAATAATGTATTTAGGGGCGCGGTGATCGATATTATGCCGATAATTTAGCAACTATTCAGGCACTTAACCATTATCACACCGCAATACTTTTGGGGTAAGAATTAACAAATTAAACGATTGGATAATGTTTGATTGGAATTCAAATGCCTGTTTCAAAAAGTCCGGAATACAAAAGTTCGAAAATTATAAAGCGAAGAGTGTCTCGCTTCGCTTCTGAATGGAGCGTTTGACCTAGCCTGCCGATGCGAAAAGTCGAATGTCGTTGTCAGCCCGTACAGTTTGCTGTCAAATCTAGTCCGTCGATGCAAATGGGACCGCTTCTGCACATAGCACGACTGGGATGATGAGGGTGTAGCATATTAAAATAAACACACTCCACAAATCAAACTTCCCGCTTCATCATGTTCCATACAATAAGTTAATACCGTATTTCCAAATTCCAAGCAGTTCCCATTGTTTGACCAACGTCAATTGAAATGAGGACGAGTTATTTAGTTCAGTTGCTGTAGTGAGGTACACGGCGAGCGGTGGTCATGCGTTATCGCGCATCTTAAAAAATTAATTTATTTTTCATTAAATAGTTATTAAGAAATACAAATAAAAATTAAATAAAGTGAAGTCTGTATTTAAAAATTCACAAACTATTTTATTAATACCTACAAGCACAGTTGCCAGATTGGGCGCTTTTTCGTATTTTGGGCTATCTTTTTGCTTTAAAAACGATAGAAATTTCTTCCATGAGCGCCCAACACAATTTTGGGCTATATATCATTTTACAAATTTTGTTTGTTTTACTCTTTCATAAAACTAAAAAATAAATATTTTGGACAAACCCTCACTTTTAAAACATGGCAGCACGGGCCGGGCAGCACTCTTACAGTCAAGTAACATCGAACAGTCGTTCAACTTGCACGCACTCTAATTTATTTTGCAGGCATTTTTATTTGACACGAACCAAAATCCTGAACATTTTTGGGCTTACGTGTTATCTAACGTAAGAAATGGATCGTATGAAGCAATTTTGAAGGGGTTTTAAGTTTATTTGCATGAAACCCAATTGCTAACACTTCCAGTGAGCAATATGCTGTAGAACAGCGGTTCCCAATCTTTTTTGGTCGCGGAGCACTTTTCTGGAGAGAAATTCCTCGCGGAGCACTTCGCTGTCAGTATCCCAATTTTCGTAGTTATAGAAAACACCATAACTATTTTTAGTTGTTTTCTTATTAATTTTATTCAATTGAAGAAATAAGTACCTAACGTGTTGTGACTTTTAGCATTACTAGTAGATATTTAAAAAAAAAAAAAAAAAAAAAAAAAGAATTCAGAAACATTTTTAACTCATTTTCGAGTTGGCCACAGAAAAACAAAGACTTGAAAATTCCAGTTTCCAAAAAAAAAATAATAAAAATTACCAATATTTACTGGAATAGCCTTTATTGTTTTAAAAGGGCAGTCAATCTTTTCTGAAGATGTTTCACTAAAATCCGACATATTTGGCGCATCAGGTCATATAGGCACCCTACAGGCCAAGCTTTCTTACAACCATTTGTTTTTTTAAGTTTTTTTAGGGAATACAAGGGACTTTCAATTTTTAGTCCGAGTCCGAATGGCTGATTTAAAAAGCTTTTCAGGACAGTTTCAGGACAAAGAATCTCGGATGTTTGTCGGACGTTCGAGAGAAGTGCCGCAGTGGAAAAAACCTTAAGACGTAATTTGTGTTTTTCCGGGGATAGAACCTGTGACCTCTCGCACAGTATAGTCGGATCCAAATAATTTAAACTTGGATTTGAACTTCCAAAGAACTTTTTTCCAAAATTGCAAATGTCTTTTTTTAGTGGAGTCTTTCGAAATTACGGCCCATGCTTAGGTTTTTGTTGACATGTGTTCTACGACACAGCGCCCTGAGTTCTTGATGGAGTTTAGGTGCAACAATCTCATTCATTTTAATGGACATTAAAAATGGATTGGATCTACTTGTCCGGCAAATCTTTCTTTGGAGTAGTTTTGCGTCCAATCTCATTTCTTTTGCGGTTCTCAAAACTTCCGGTCTTCTTAGAAACTTGTATTTTCCCGAAAACAAGCTTCGTAGAAAATCAAATCTTTTCGCTATCAACGTCATTGATTCGTTTCCATTTTGATAGTTAGGAAGTTCTGGTCTGGAGTACAAGATTTATTTTTACCCATTTTTGTACTGTGTAATCAATACACAAATTAGGTACATTGTTGCAAACAAAATGACAAAGTTCCAAAAACACAAAAATAGCTAGTCTGATGGAATTTTCATATTTTGCGCTCATCTTTCCGCGGAGCACTTGAATTTTTACTCGGCTATAGAAGAACGAGCGTTTTCATTTATGAATTTAATTAAGACCAAACCGCGAAAACGATTGTCAACGGAATCTCACTATATGCTTTGATGCGCATATGCATACATGTGTACCTGTTTTATAATAAAATACAAGAACCGAATTATTTTCAACGATTTTTGGGCTTCTGTTCTGTATCACATAATCATAGATTTACCTACTTAAATAAAGTTAAAAGACTTTATGCGTTTTTCATCGATTTTAGAGCCGCATTTGTAACTGTAAATAGAAACTGCCTGTTCTATAAACTAGCAGGGATCGGGGTATCGTCAACTTTTTTAAAACCTCTTATTTATTTGCATTATAGCAGAATCACCGAGCCCATTACAGCTAATGATAAATAAGCTATAGAAAACTACTGCAAGCTAAACGACCTGCAAATAAACACAGCAAAATCAAAAGTTCTAATCTTGAATGAAAAATGGAAATATGGCGGGCATGAATTTTAGGTTGTCAAGACCTTTAAATATCTGGTAATAACCCCACTTTTTTTTCTAGTGCGCCACCTCTCGCGAACGTCTGACAAACATCCGAGAGTATATCTAACTGTCATGAAAAAGCTTCTCAATTCAGCCGTTCGGACTCGGCATAAAATTGTAGGTCCCTTCCATTCCTCCCAAAAATAGAATCTCACACAAAACGAATGGTTGCGAGAAGCTATGCCTAGGGTGTCTACCCGCCTGTTGCGCCACCTATTTATTTTTTTATTTTTTTTTAATAACCCTAAGACACGGCCTTTCATTGAAAAAAAACTTTCTCACTCAAGCTCTCCAATGCAAAGAAAGCTATCAATAACGTAGAAAAATCGTATGTCCAATTCGAGGATCGGAATACCAGCGAAAATTAAAGTCTTTGAAGTCGTTATGCGATCGGTAATGTGCTACGGTGCGCAGGTATGGGGAGGGAAATATTACGATAAAGAGTGGAAAAGTTACTGCGTTTTTTCCTGAAAAAAATTGTGTCGGCATCCATCGAGCACGCCAAACTATTGGCTACAAATTGAGAGCGGTATATATACAGCGCCATTTCTTGTATTCACCCTTAATTTGAATATGAGTTTTGTTATAAATACTTTGAGTTTAGAAGACGATAGGAACACGACTCACAAAAATACTAGTGCAGAAAGCAATAAGAACAAAAACCCTTTTCTTCAAAGATGGGAAACCATCGCATCGCTACAAAATACAACAGTAGGCTCGATTTAGAAGAGACTAATAATTTAGACTGGCAGAGGATTGCGCAAAGATGTATATTGGAGGTAGAAAAAACCATAGGAATTAAAAATGTTAGCCAAGCGGAAAGCTCAAGCTCACGCCGCTCACACGCTCCAGCATCAACACATGGGCTATCTGAACCTTAGCCTCAATACTTCCCAAATATCATTGGTAATTCGAGCGCGAGGAGAACTAAACTTAAGTTCATTTGGATTTCCGCATCTATGGAGTTTGTGGCATAATCACTTTGGTTCCGACACACTAATGTTGGAAGAATTAAAAAATATTTTTCAACGACAGTCGTAATTGGAGTACACTTGCCTCGTACTGTGAAAGTGCTCTTAATTACAGAAAAAGGAATTTTGTATGAAAACTTTTAAATGTAGGTACACTACATTTTGCTTTATTGACATTTGTGTCTAAAATTATAGTTAAATTCGTTGTGAAATCTCGGCAGACAGCTAGGCCATGCTTAATTTTACAATTTGTATGCAAATAATGTAATATTCATAATTTAATAAAGTATCATTCATTTAACTCAAATGGGACACGCCATACCCACCGAATAAAACCAATAAGCTGTGTATGAGTCCATACATTCCTTGACGTAGCTTACCGAAATTCCACCATGCTACCGCTTGGTGCACTGGCCGCCAGCCACCCGCATCATTAAATTCCAATTATACTACTACCAAACCAGCAAACTCCTTTCAACAACTTGCGCACAGTCAACTAGCGCAGTTGAGCAAATTTTCTCTTGCAAATTCCTAGTATGCCATTTAAATCAAAAACAACGATCGCCGATTGACTCCAGGATACCCGACTCGAATAAATCCAACCAAAGATCAAATGCTAATCGCAAAATAGCAGAAGCACCATGCCCGTGTTCAGTAGCTGCATCGGCAGCGGCAGCAACTCACCAGCATCTTACCAGCATCTTACCAGAATCTGCCAGGGAATGAGCAGCCTCGTGAATAATTCGCCGAATGATCATATCACCGACCGGAGCTGTGGTTCAGATTTATTTCTGACTAATAAAACTCCATTCGATGGCCTTATCAGAGCAGTGCCAAAGATAAATCTTCGATAAGTTCTGCGCGAGCTCTGTGCGCAGTGCGCACATACAGCCGGGGAACAGGGAACAGAGCGACCACAAACACAATGTCTTCTTTCTCTTGTTTGGCCCAAGGACCGACGAAGATCCACCGAAGAGGGCTTGGCACAAATATCATCTGAGCCCGTCGTCCGTGGTGAGGAAAGAAATTAAAACCAATTAAATGGGCGCGATCTCCGCCAAAAAGCAGCACGACCACGGACAAGGCAAAGCCAAAAAGGGACCGGACCAGGGAGCCGTCTTTTTGGTTGGGCGCACACATACACTCGAGTTTATATACGGAGACGGAGCTCGCAAGAGAGGAAGAACAACGAAAAAATGGTTGTTGCACAGTGGCTCATTAGTTTCGAGTTTTTCTAATTGGCTTCGAGTTCTTAACAAAACGTTTTCGATGCCAATCGAATCGAACACAACATTGATGATGATGACGACGACGATGACGATGACGATGGTGATGGTACTGCCGATGAGCCGGAGGGGTCAGCCGGATGGTGGACCAGCTTGACCGCTCCACGGCTGAAATACGAACGACCCGCGCAGAGGGGCTCACGGCTCAGCTTGCGCCATGCCATCGCGGACTAAGCTCTGCGATATAAATTTAGTAGTTAGGTCCCGTGTTTTTCCGCTTTTAATTGTTTCCAATCGCTGATTGGAATGCCATCTCAGCCATTGGGGCAATGGCGCAAGGATCAGATCGTCGCCGCCTGTGGAAGGTTTTCGCTTCTGGGAATTATGTTGTTCCACTTAACATAAAGAAGTGTATCGCGCAGACCGGACCCGGGATTCGTGGCCAGTGTTGTGTTTGTGTCTCGTATTTGTCGTCCCTGTTGCTGGGATCTGCTCGCAGTGCACCGCGAGTTAAAAATGTAAATTCGATTTCGGAAGCCAAAGTAATTAATACTGTTTGTGGTTGGGCTGGTGCGGTCCTGCGGGGCTGCATGCACGAGAATCGATTGGAATCAGCCCAGCACACACAGCGAAGGTGAGAAGGCTTTGTGGTGATTATGTTGGAAATTTATTGATGTGATATGCCACTGCCACCGTGTGATGGCAGTTGTGCTGCGCCGGTTATGAATGAATGGAACGCATTTCGGTTTGATCGATAAGGATCAACAGCGGTTTCGGGAACTGGCTGCTCCATCGCTTTCGGGGAGGTAAATTGGCCGGGAATTGGGGCCATTCTTCTGGCTGTGTTTCGTGTAATTGGAAATCTGAAAATAATGCTAATTAGGTCGTGAATACATGAGGACTGTTGGCCGTTCGTTGTTCGACCGTAGATGGGACTAGTCCTAATGGCGCTATTACTTTCTTCGAATTATACCAACTGTGGGTGACAAGTTTCTCGGATTAGGTATATAGTAGGTATGCGTGAAACAAAAAAGCAGTTGCGATGCCCATCGTTACGGTCCATCTGATGTTTATATAAGAAGCTGGGGCTGTTTGATCACGGGGTTATGGAAATTAGTGTGACATCCGGCGTACATAGGTTTGTAGACGTGGGTGGTTGCGGCAAATACGACGCAGTTTTCAGTTGAAAGACAGAGTGATATGAGACATTTTTGTATAGATAAATGAAGGCTCGATTTGATCACTTATCATCAAGATCGATAATGTACCTATAGTTATTCATTAATTTGCAATTCTTTTGTTAAATGTTGTGAATCATTCATGCCCATCATCTTGAGCGACCCTAAGTCGGTGGAGGCAATCCTCATAGAATAGATTTTGGTCTAACGATCTCATCTTTGCGTCTACTCATAGGATGCCTGCTGATGGCAATCTGTGCTGGGTATATGAGCAACACAGAATTGTTCCCCTTGGCTGCTACCACAATTGAATCGGGTCACTTACTCCCCTAATTCGGTTCTTCGGTACCGCTTTCTTTTACGACTTCTACTATGCATTGTTGTTGTCGAATATGGACTGCCTGCTCTCCTCATGTCCATCATGTCCCTTCCTTAAAACCTTAAAGCCTCTAGCTAGCATAAAGCTGCAATCTATGTGCGATCCGTCGTGCACTGTATTTTGAAACTTTCTCGCATATGTAGTAAGAGAAAAATATAGTTTTTCTCGACATTTTAATCAATTCTAATATTAAGATAATATTACTCAAAAAAGTGGTTCCCGCAATGGTTCAAACTTCGATATGGTAATAAGGGTCTTAAAAGTCTTCTATAACGATATAATAACCCTTAATGTGGCCTTTCTTTCTCGTTCTCTGAAGAAGTTACTACAGCTCTGTATGTTGCTATAACAACACTTTTAAGATGTTACGTGAGCTTCCAATTTTTGTTCACTATACCTCTCACAAGACGTTCTACGTGTGTACTGAAAGATTATCTGATATAGCTCTGCTTAAGGTGATGTACTAAAGGTATCCCAGCTGCCTTATTTAATGTATGCATGGACTACACTACTTTCTGGCTAGATTTCAAAGAATATTTATTACATGTTTCCCCAGCAAGGACGAATGGTACAAAGATCAACCGATACGCATCGGATCAACCATACGATCTATCTATAGAAATATATCAAGGTAAAAAGGTCGGCGTTTTTACTCCGAACATTTCCGGACTGCAGTTCAATCAGACTTTCCGACTACAGCATCTTATTCCAAGCTGAGGTAACGGCAGTAAAAACAGCTTCTAAACAGGTTACAATGATGGCAATACCTCATGCAGATATAACATTCTTCATGAACGGTCTAGAGCGAATAAAAGAGTTCTCTGCCGTTGAGTTAAAATTGAAGCTTGTAATCCGCTGTCGGGAAGAGCTACGGTTGTTTGGCGCGCAGCATAACGTAAGACTATGCTGGGTTCCCGGGCCCAAAGGTGCGTCTGGAAATGAAAAGGCTGATGAGCTGGTAAGAAAGGGTTCCGCCTGTAATTTCAGACAGATGATTGGGAACAAAATACTAATTGTAACAGTACAACATAATACTATCTATGTACTATTTATATTAAATGGTAACTCTTGTACTTAGTCTATGTACTATGTTGTAAGACATACTTATTATTTAATAAAGCCAGTTGATTACAATCCGTCGTATACTTCTCATCTCTCTGCTATCACATGGTGTTAGAAGTTTCGCGTTTTAATCGAAAAGTAATTAAATCGCAATAATGGCTACTAATAAGAATAACACATATAACATGTATAACGAAGCCGAATGTTGCTCTACCAAAAACTTATGACTGATCTATTGGAGGGCTGTGAAAATACAGAGGTCTCAATGGACGATATTTTAATTCATGCTCCTGATGTAAAAACACTAAATTTGCATACAAAGAAAGTTCTTAAAAGACTTGAAGAAGCAGGAATAAAATTAAATAAACAAAAATGCATTTTTGCTACCACGAAAGCCCGATTCTTAGGACACATAATCACATCGGACGGAATAGCAGCAGATCCCGAAAAGATTGAATTGATAAAAAACCTAAAGCAGCCATCAAATAAAACCGAATTACAAATTACGAATGTCTAGTGCAGGTGCTGTATTGCTATAAGATAACCAGCCCGTTGCGTACACATCGAAAGCGTTTACAGAGACACAGAAATTAGCTCCTCAGATCGAGAAAGAAGCGCTTGCCATTAAATTCGCGTGTGAAAAGTTCCATGATCTAATTTTCGGAAAACCACTTACCATCGAAAGCGACCATAAACCTCTGGAAACTATATTTAAAAAACCCATACATAGCGCCCCTATACTCGTCTACAAAAAATTATGCTTCAAGTCCTTCAGTACCAACCAAAGGTAATTTATACAATAGGCAAAGATATACCCGTTGCAGATACACTCAGTCGTGATTGTCACAACAAAAAAAAAAAAACACGGAAAAAGATGACGAGCTAGAGGTACATGAAATTTTACAACTAAATTGTAGCTCGATTCCCGTGGAATAACCAGGAAAAACCTTCCAATCTATAATAAACAGAAAACTGAATGAATCTTACAGTTGAACAAGAAATCATTGTCCTCGCGATTGTAGGTATTAGCCGTATTTTATTATGCCCGTGATCTGAACCAGATCACAAATTAACACTAATTTGCAACAACAACACATGATCCAACTTTTTATCTGGATCATTTTTCATATACATTTAGGCGAACAATTTTATTCGTTTATGTTGGTAGTTCTATGAACAAAATACAAATAAAGTGGCTTACAAAATTTGGACAACCCAATAACCAATCAAACCACTCCATTTCTCGCATAAAATTTGTAAGCCACTGTCAAATGTCAAACAAATTATAGAAGTAAACAAACCGAAGAGAACGCGCACTTGTGAAAGGGAAAACTTCGCGAAATACGCACTTCGCACTTCGCGAAAATCGCCACAGAAAAAGGCAAATTTAATGTTCAAATAAAAATATATTTAAACAACAATTATTACAATTGCCAACCGAAGTATTTCTATTTACATTAGAAACGTCAAATTTTGAAGGAATTAACGTCCAGTTCTTTCAGTAATGCCACACGTCAAGAGAAAAATTACAATTGATCCTGGTTTGTTTTATTATGCTGATCTGATCCGGTTCAGATCATGGGCATAATAAAACACGGCTTTTCTTTGCTACTGCCAAGCGCTCAGCTACATAGGAAATATACTCCTTGGTAGTTACTTATTCGAGGATTTAAAAGAACTTTCCGAAAGGTCCATAAGTCTTTATTATAATTTGAAATGTAGGGCGCAGTAGCGCAGTGGTTAGTGTGTTGGACTGCTGTGCGAGGGATCCCAGGTTCGATCATCGGAAAAACACAAATTACATCTTAAGGTTTTTTCTACTGCGACACCTCTCGCGAACGTCTGACAAACATCCGAGAGTATGACTGTCCTGAAAAAGCTTCTCAATTCAGCCGTTCGGACTCGGCATACACAAACTCACGCAAAAATAATGGTTGTGAGAAGCTAGGCCTAGGGTGTCTACTGTGTCTTTCTGTGGTGAGCTTCTTGGCTTGGAAGGACCAAAATGTTCGTTGCAGAAACAAAAAAGGTGAAATTGCAAAAAAAAATTACTTCCAATCGCAATTATATTAATCGTTTACAATGGCAATTTGATTCGCGGACAAAGGAAAGTGCTCAGACAAAGGTCAAGCTGTATGAACTCAAAACTGTTAAAAGTTACGTTAACAGAACGGAATAAAAAACTCAACTTTCTTGGATCACGTTATAAAAATGAATAAAATACTTTATTTGGAAATTAACAATTTGTGTCTTTTTTATGACATTTGAAATTTGACATTTGGGCATTGTTGTTACTAAAGCTGCGTTCAGTAGTCTTTGAGATAAGGCTGCCTCCAGTACTTTACTTCGTAGTCTCCAACACGCCTATTGCGCCACTTATTTATTTATATATTAATTTAGGTACCTACAAAAATGGAAAATAATATTGTCTAAAAGCGTTAATTCTAAATAATTGATAAGAAATAGAAATAAAAATTATTATTAAAAATTCGTACCCTTGGAAATTTCTTTGTACCCTTGGAAATTTCTCTGCGGTCTTAAAAACGTACATTTTTCCAAAAACAGTCAAGAAAAGCCTCGTTTGTACAAACATTATTCGTTGCGCCAAAATCCATTTCATTGTTGAACGTTGCAAATTATTATCGACTGCAAAACAAAACAAACAAAAAAATGCTTTCGTTGATCCTCATCAAAATTCCAAACTTGATTCATGGCATTCAAATTGTGCCCTAATATGAATTTCTTTATTTCGCAAATGTGCCGCCCTTTATCAATAGCAATACACAAACAGGCATCATCAAACGAAACCCTTTCGGGAATGTCTAACAAGGCACATGGCACGCTCTGAACATATCCCTGTGTACAATAAAAATGGCAGCCCCAGCAAAAGAGGAAGCCAAAAGCGATTTACGAAAATTAAAAAAGAAACTGTCAAATTGATTAATGGCCAATGAGTCGTGGCCTACAAGGAAAAAAAAAAAGCAAAAAAGGGATTTCCCGATGGATTTCTCCTGATCTGCGATTCATAGAAAGCAAAGCACCATTCCGATCCCGTGTCAAAAAGCGGACCATACTTGCAGCCAAATCACAGTGGCAAGATCAGAAATTGAAATCGCATATCACTAATTGGCTCGAATGAGGTTAGAGTTCCCATGAAGCTCCGCTAAGAGTATATGTACATGTTATCACATTTGTATCGTGTTTCACAAGAATTAAAATCCAATTACGACTTTGTTGGCAGTGAACCGGAATCCATAATCCAATTAATCGAACAATTCACTTAATCATCGAGTAACCGATGTAGTTCTTCCAGAGAGGAGGGTTTTTGTGTTTTTTTATTTTTTGTGGTCTGGTACTGGTATTGCTAACCAGTATCATATTTCATTGTATGTATCTTCATGTAGGACTACCGGACCCGAGCTGGATTACACTTTTCATCAGCATCAGCTCTAAGCCAGGGGGAAACCAGTGGCATCTTGTTTTCACCTTAAATCGCGTGGTCCAGCCTTGGAATTATGTGGTGCGGCGCGTTGCGATAGCGAGCGCAACGAAAGATCACTTGGCATTCATAAATCAGATGCCCACTGACAGATATCATTAAATATAATTGCTGCATATCATAATTTGCGATTTGCAATTATAAATGACACAACATACATGGGAAACGCGAGCCATGATTCGCATATGCGATTGAGCAGTGCAGTGGGTACATAACATAGACATGAGCACCTTTACATTGTTCGTCCAAAAGTGGCTGGGAAAGTTGACGAGAATTCGTTTTATGTAACGTGGGAACTGAAAAGTTTGGGGGAGCAGTTGTGGATTGATAGCTTACTGTGATGTGGACCGACTATTTGCAATAGACTAAGAAATAGCATGGATCCACTGCTCATTTTCAGATTAAAAAAAAACACACACACTGAGTAAAGTGCTCTAAGGTGCAGGGCGATCTATCATCGTATAAAAAATGGAGCGAATCATTTAATTTTTTTTTTTTAAATACTTTGCAAGCTGCCGAAATAAGATTTCTCCGTTGTATTGCTGGTGTGACCCGAAAAGATCGCATTAGAAATACCAGAATTCGTGAGGAACTCAATGTCGAGCAGCTACTTCTCCGGACGGAGCGGTGGATGCTTCTGTGGTTTGGTCATGTTAAACGCATATCCCCGAGCAGGATTCCACGACGTGCTATGGAATCCGTACCATCAGGCCAGGCGTCCTCTAATAGGTAGACCAAGGATGAGATGGTTAGATCATGTCCATAATCTCTCCTATACCCGTATGGGGATTTCCCTTGATGATTTGGAGTCGATGGCGGAGGATCGATAGCTATGGAGGTTCCGCACTTGAGCAACCTACACCGCGACCCACTTAATGGACAAGCGGACCATTGAAAATGAATGAATGAATGAATGATACTTTACATAACTTGTAAACAGCTATTAGTTCTACACTTAAATTGTTGTAAGTTGTAGTCCTCTGTTGGTCCACTTGACCATATCATACCCGCAAAGCATGTAATCAAAAACTACAAATTGACCTCCAGTTTCCTACACGCCTACCCGATCTTGCCCGAAAATTTTTAAATAAAAGTCCTCTCTCGGGTTTTCAATCTGTAAAAAAAAGTGGGCGCAGTGGCTCAATGGTTAATGTGCTGGACTGATGGTTCGATCCTTGGAAAAACAAAAATTACATCTTAAAGATTTTTCCACTGCGACTGTGCCAACGTCTCGCGAACGTCTGACAAACATCCGAGAGTATAACTGTCCTGAAAAAGCTTCTCAATTCAGCCGTTCGGACTCGGCATAAATTTGTAGGTTCCTTCCATTCGTCCCAAAAATAAAAAGTCACACAAACGAATGGTTGTAAGAAGCTGCATAGGGTTTCTATGACCTGTTGCGCCAACTAAAGGTTCCGCCAAATAACTTTTTTTTTGAAAATGCTATAAAAAAAAAACTACTGAATATTTTCTCAAATTTCTTTTTTTATTTGAAAGTACACTCCTTCCGGTTAATAATGGAAAATAATTTCATTCAAATGGCTGCCTCGGCTGGCTATGCAGTAGCCTACACGATCGGTCCAATTTTTAAGGACATTATCGATTGTGTGCAGCTGTATTTCACCAATGACTTCACGAATATTGTCCTTTAAAGTGTCAATTGTCTCTGGCATGTCGGCGTAACACTTATCTTTTACGGCACCCCACAAATAATAGTCCAACGGTGTCAAATCGCAGCTCCGCGGTGGCCAAACGACATCAGCTCTGCGGCTGATAATGCGATCTTTAAAAACAGGGCGCAAAACATCGAGTGTAGCTTCGGCTGTGTGGCACGTAGCGCCGGCCGTCCTGTTGAAACCAAATGTTGCTAATATCCTCCTCTTCAATTTTTGTGAACAAAAATTCGTTCAACATGGCCCGATAACGATCGCCATTGACTGTAACGGCCACTCCTTGCTCATTTTCGAAGAAAAATGGCCCAATTATGCCCCACGCACACTTTCTGCCACAGCAGCAATTTTCTCGGGTGTACGCACTGTTTTTGGCTTTTCACGCTTTGGTTTTTCGACGAGGATGCCAGTTTCTTTCACTTTTTTCACAAGATAACGAACATACGGAGCTGACGGTGCTTCTCTTCTTCCAAAATCCGTACGCAATTTTCGCACACATTCTGCAACATTACCATGATTTTCAAAGTAATGTCGCAAAATTTCCCAGCGTTGTTCAAGCGTATAGACAACCATATTCGTTCAGCGGAAGGATAAAACTAATTATCTGTCAAATCAGACATGAGCTAAGTCTTACCATTCGCGAAATAAGCACTAGTTGAAAAAAAAAAAAAACGTTAGATGGCGGATTCTTTATTTATTTATCTACATATTTATTTATTGTACAGTGTACTTACTTCATGTAAATTTTGGCATCGATGGGAAGGTCCTATAAATTCCGTTTGAATGATATAAAACTTTCCTTAACCCATTAAGTACCCATTGAACATTTTGAATTTTTGTGAAATTCCACTTTTTTTACTTTTTTCCTAGGTTTTGATGCAAAAAGTTTTTCTTATAGTGAGTGACTGCAAGAAATTTCTTCGCTAATATTTTTTTATGATTTTTTGAAAATTTCTAAAAATGACTATTTTAGTCACTTTTTCCTCCTTTTCATACAAAATTTTTCTGAGATCAAAGAAGAAGATATTTTTGAAAACATTTTTTTGCAGTCGCTATTAGAATTGTTTGGGGAAACTTTTTGCATCAAAACATTTTTTGTTTAAGACCGAGGAAAAAGTTAAAAAAGTGCACTTTCACAAAGTGATGAACTGTGATGAACTCACACGTTGCTTTCAATCTACTGAATGCAAGAATAAAGAATTAGCCAACATATGGCAATAATCCTGTCCAATAACCCCATCAGCAAAACAATACCTAAAATGCGTTTCCCACAATCGCACCGGAATTGACCTTTAAACCCTTATAAGAACACAATTTGCATTATCCGATGCAAAACACCTCAACTCCGGCCCTTTCTTTCATCAATATCCAATTGACTGTCACAATAACGTACATAATTATTCCAATCAACTCCGTTAATTCACTCTAACTCCACCATCGGGACAAATAATGCATTGATCCATAATCAATTCAGAATTGTCAACATGCATTATGTAGTCGTATAGTCTGATACCCTCCAATGTGTATAATATGTTGTATACCGCGTCCAGCTATTTGTACCTTTACTCGGCTATTTTACGAGCTCGCCGGCCGATCAGTTAATTAAATTTCATGAAAATGAACCCATTGACATCCAGCGGATACAAAAAGCTCTAATGAAACGCTCACAGCCGACCGGGACGGTGGCGGTGTTTGTGAATGGCGAAGGGGAGAAAATAGTTTTCGCGCGGACTGTGAAATTGAATTGTCGTCCGGTTCGGTCGTTAACTCTGGAATTACAATTATTACACTCTCGCACACTGGCCAGTCCCAGTGGTCACCACAAATTGCTGTAACAGAACAGCAAGCAGATACAAAAGGTGCTAGCGGAGGTAGGTAGTAGATGTACGACTATATCTAATTGTTGTTACTATAACATGTAGCTGCCTCTATATATGCTCGAATTCAATTACAAATGTACCTTTTTTTTAATTATGAATTTTAATTGTGTTGCCATTTAGCGGCAGCGGTGTCAGTGATCCCAATTTACGTGCTCGCATATGGTACCTATTTACATTTTATTAATCGACTAAACAATTCACCAATCAATTCTAATTATTTTTTTCTAATTTTTCAAGTGTTTCGGGAACGGAATGTGTCTAGTGTATACATACATTGAATTGAATTGGGTTCATTGACCAAGTGGGTCGTTGGACTTGTGGTCATTTTATATCCGAATATGACTCAGTTCAATGGGGTAAGTTAAGGTATGTATTTAGGAGAGAGCGAAAATAGACAAACTCATATTTTTGCATCATTATTTAGACTAGACCAGGGGTTCCCTAACTGTCTAGGGGCGTCGCAAGACGGGTACACACACAAAGTTTCATCAGCTTTGAGCTCGATTTGAAAAAAAAAAAAAAATTTTGGGTCGGGATGATATTGGCAGATTGTGGCGGCTATTGTGTTTTGGTGGCGACTGTTTAAGCTGGGGGTTTACGGTTCAGTCATACTGATGCCAAACCACTACGGTAATTTACACCATTTTACGACAAGCTCTTCAAAGTCGACTCTCCAACGTTTGATGGCCAAATTCGAGACAACTGGTTCGGTAAGCACTCAACCCGTACTACAAAGGAACGCCGGATCGGCCGAGAACATTGCCGCAGTCCGTAAAGTGTACAGGAGAGCCGGAGGCAATCAATCCCTGCCATGTACAAAAAGTTGGCTTTTTGAAGACATCAACTTGGCGAATTTTACGTCGCGATTTGGGCCTGTAACATCCATCTGACCCAGGAGCTCAAAGTTAATGATAATGACCATGTCCATGGCTATGTTAACAGACAAATTGTCGTAAATAATACGACGCCAACCCACACGAGGTGGCAATTCATTCATAAAAAACTGTGGTGCGGATTTTAGAGCGGCCGGCATGCGGCGTCATTGCTCAGTACTTTTTCTAAAAAATGACGTTGGTTGGTAAGGTGATTACCATCAACGGGGAGCACTCAGAACGATGCTAACCGATTTTTTTTTACCAAATTGAAAGATATGGAGGTAGACGGCATATGGTTCCAGCAAAACGTCGCTACGTGCCACACAGCAGATGCCAAGATGGACATTCTGCATGAACGATTTGGTTATCTAGATATGGTTATCTCTAGCAGAAGCAACGTGAATTGGCCATCAGGATGATGCGATTTAACCCCGCTAGACAATTTCTTGTGGGGTTGCCTGAAGTCGCAGCTCAATGCGAATAAATCGCAATCGACTGATGCCCTTAAACCCTACTTCAATAAATTCCCTCAAATTCAGCCGGATCTATGCGGTAAATTGGAAGCGTTACCGATGGCCAAAATGATAAAGTCGCCAAAAAAAAGTCGCCAAGAGTTTAAAAAGGGGCCTAATATAAATAAAACTTAATACTCGATGTAGTATTTTCAACAAAACATGTTTATTAGGTTTTTTCTTTACTTTTGTACACGGTTTTAAATCTGGGGATGTTTTTTAATACCGCCGCAGTAGGTATTACAGGTGTATGCAACACAAAAAAAAATTGTTTTTAATATTTTCAATTTATTAAACTGGAAAAGACTGTCAAAATGTCAGTGGAAATAAAGTCTTTCTCAGAAGGAGAAACTTACGAAAAAGTTAGGGAACGCTTTTATAGTAAGTAATCTATGAAAAATGACAGATGCATTTAGTTTTTTCGTAAATTGCAGTTTGTGATGTGAAGTTTGTCATTTGTCAATTCATAAAATGCAGTGGTAAAAATGTCTTTAAAGTGTCTGATAAAGGCGAATAATTTATTAGCAATGTTAGCTGATTCATCTACCGGCGAAGTGATTCGGAATTAATCTTTTTGATGAAGTCAAACCACAAATGCGAATTGTAATTTCACGCATATGCTAAATAGGTCGATAATTTTCTGTCAATTTGTCAAGTGGCTGACAGCTTTTTCAATTCTTACTACCAGAAATTCGTTAAATAAAAAGTTTGTAAGATTCTCAGTGGACGGGTATTATCTTGCTCTCTCGAAGCCGTTCCCTTTTACGAATTTTTTGAATTAAGGAACGTCGTTAAAAATAATAGTAAAAATTTCGTAAAATTTAAAAGTGAACAGAACTATTACCTATGTATTCATTCATAACAAACAATTAGTAGCAAAATAGTAACACCATAAAAAATATAAATAAGCAACAAAAAAGTATAGGTATAACATATACCTGAAGTAATACAAAATTTTTACATATTTCTAATGCTTTTTTTAAAGCCTTTCAATAGGCAATCACTAGGCTAGGCAGGTACCCTACCTAGTTTCCAATTTAATTTTTCTTCAGCCTATTAAGTGCCAACAGAATAGACACGCGTGAATACGTTAAATGTATATTTAAATAAAAGCTATATTTGAAAAACTGTCTCTGCACACGCACTACTCTGAGGCAGAGCAAGTATTTTCACTACAAATCAATACAAATTTCTGCTTTCTCCAGCAGTTTTGCTTTTGGCAAATCTTAAACCAAAATTCTTTAACATTTAATTTCTCAAAATAGTTTAAAAAGCGTTCGTCACTTGAAAGTTGAAACTCCCTTCAGCAATTTTTATTCAGTGATGGTTTGCTCTGTGCATATTCAAATAATGAGGGAGCAGAGGTAAAACAAATCACACTTAACTACTTGACATTGGATTGGAATGATGTTGGAAAGTGTTAATTGTGGATAAAGAGAATATATTTTTTTTTTTAGTTGTTCAACGGTTTTTAGGATGTCTTTTATGGAAATAAAATAAATAAATAAATAAATAAATAGGTGGCGCAACAGGCGGGTGACACCCAAGGCCTAGCTTCTCGCAACCATTCGTTTTGTGTGAGTTTCTATTTTTGGGACGAATGGAAGGGTCCTACAATTTTATGCCGAGTCCGAACGGCTGAATTGAGAAGCTTTTTCATGACAGTCATACTCTCGGATGTTTGTCAGACGTTCGCGAGAGGTGGCGCAGTAGAAAAAAACTTTAAGATGTAATTTGGGTTTTTCCGGGGATCGAACCTGGGATCCCTCGCACAGTAGTCCAGCACAGTAACCACTGCGCTACTGCGCCCATATTCCTTATGGAAATAGTCGCCCGAAAGTCGCCAATGTTGTAAAAAGTGGCCAAAACAGAGAATTTTTGAAAAGTCGTCGGCGGGGGTTCAGAGATTTAAAGTCGCCCATCGGTAACGCTTATTGGACCACTCGGATTTGTGCCACTGTGAGAAGCTGAGGCGAACATTTGGTCATGGTGTTATATTCCATACAATAATTTCATACGTGGGTCTTTCAGATATTTGATTTTGTTAATACCTCGCACACAGCTTGTTTTATTCCATTGCAAAGTCTACCAATCTTTATTGAAAAACCATGTTAGTGAATCTTCACGTCTTTGTTCCGTTGTGTGCTTTTATGAGGGGCGTCGCAAAAATACTAACCTGTATAGGGAGTTGCTGTATGAAAAAGATTGGGAACCAATGGACTAGACGATTACCTTCAATGTACGTTTACATGTTCCATCAGGCGCAAACGCTTGTACGGTTGTTAAGTTTTCTCCAAAGCTCATCTTTTTGGCTATAGATATTAGATGCAGCAGTTCTTCTTTTTCTCAGATTGTAACTATTGAATTGAGGATCTTACACAATTTAATGATAGTCAGAGGGTGGATTGGTATCTTCAATAAAACAATGGACTTCAGCAACTATAGACCTTGTGGATGGGTGGAAACTCTTCTTGTCAGAAGTAGCAATTTCAATGTCTGCCCGGCCGGATAGGTACTTACTTACTACTAATCAGGAGGTCGAGTTGCGATCTTAAAGCTTAACCTTGAAATATCAACTTGAAATATGCACCGAATCTGGAGTCAGATTAAGCAGCTTTCTTAGATAAAGTGGATGAACTAAGTTAAATAATGTATGAGTAAAAATGAATTTTTCGTCTGCTTCTGCTCTAGATGTTTGGGGAATAAAGCGGCTCGCATGTAGCAGGTGGTGATGAGGAAAGCATTGCGTGGCTTAAAATGGCCGGAGTTAAAGAAGCCATCCTGAGAAAAGAAGAAGACTTTCTCGACTTTCTATTCGGCTTGCTTGAAAAAGCAGCCGAAGCATAACGTGCTCTAGCAGACTAATCGGCACCGTCCTAGAAGTAGGAGGAAGTGGTCAAATATAAATATTGTCTACTTTAATAAGAAGGACATCTTGCACAGAGACAATTTTTCCGAGCGGCTCAATCCAGAACAGGGCATTGAGGATGATAGATCCATCGCCTCGAGCAGAGGGAAAATAGCTGTTATCAAATCCTTAAAAATCTACCGCAGTGGATGAATGCCAACCAGACAAAAATACTCAAGGAATAAAGGGTTTCATAATTAAGATGATCTGATTACATTTGACACCATATCAAAGGCCATTCACATCTTTATCGAGAAAGAAAAACGACGAGTTGAAACTCATAAAGAAGCCTTTAAGTCCTCCCCAATCGGCTCTCTCGTAATGCCATGTTGTCCTTTTCGTAGTTTTTTCTTTTACTTTTTCATTAAAGTGCGAGAAGTTAACAGTCGTAGTCCGATAAGTCTAGAGAGATATAGTATTTGTGTTGCTCATCAATGTCTGGTTGGTACACATGTTGTCTCATTTGCAAGATGGACTAATTGGTCTCCCACAGCAAAGATCTGCATATAAGTGCGTTTGGGTCTGTCCATTATATCGAAGCCAGTCTGAGTAATGTAGATATTGAAATCACATCCAATAAAACAATTTTTGTTATGAAGATTCAGGCAGAACATCGAACAATTCGAGTTGCTTTCAAAGCTCTGGCTTCTTAATAAATGGGCACATTCAAGTATCTAGTTGACTTGAGTCGACTAGATTTGTCTGGACTAAGTGTA
This sequence comes from Cheilosia soror, assembly GCA_949372485.1. NCBI lineage: Eukaryota > Metazoa > Arthropoda > Insecta > Diptera > Syrphidae > Cheilosia > Cheilosia soror. The sequence goes on along the minus strand of OX443562.1, from coordinate 111,991,081 downwards.
ACCTGAACGCAAAAACTAACTTAATTGGTCGTGAACGTCAGATCTTGACGGGGAGAGCATCTAAATCGTCACTTTTATTATCATTTTTAGATTTTTTTTGGTTTTGTTTGTTTTGGTTAGGTATATCCACTAGCTTTGCGCTCTCTCAAGGCAAATTTGAAATATCAAACTCTCCGCCGATGACATATAGAAATGTCAACTTAGTACTCAGTCACGAAATTCGTGACTAGATTCGTCGGCTACCCCTCCATAAACGTCAACAGAGAAAGCTGCTCACGTGACGAATCCCAGCCAATAAGAACTCAGAAACACCAAGTCAGTCAGCTATCAGACTTACTAAACTAGATACTTGAACGTCCCCAATAAAAGAAAAATTAATAATTTCAAAGCTGTCACACATTATATATGGTTAGATGAGCTGTGTGATGAGCTTATTACCAACCCGCAATCCGCGCACTTACCTACTCTGTCAATTTCAAAAGAAGATTCGAACAAAAGAACTCCTAAAGGATGATCGATAAGGTAGAAGCTGTTTTAACACAGAATTACCATTATTTTCAGAATTTTATCTGCAGTTGAAACCCGTGAACCGTTTCCAGCCTTCCGCCCAAGAATTCCACCTCCGAGAATCGCCGCTTTCCTGTATATAGTATGAACGATCTGTGTCAACTTTTTTAACTTGATTGATAGACGAATGTCTAGGCTCATCAAAGAGATTCACTGTCACTGCACGGCAGCTGCAGTTCGTCTTGTCAACGAGCCGCAGACAGACAAATGACAATATTGAAATCCGTCGCTTCACTGGCACAACTTATGGCATGCCAAAAACCCACGTACAATCACTTTGGTTCGACTCCATTGTGCGGCAAGTTGGCAAGATCCACTCCACTCCTTCACTCGCCAATAAAACGAGCTGGAGGCAATTATTTTTATTATATTGGAATTGATATCCTTTCAATCGACTCTCCTCCCAATTATCTTTGCATTCTATCCCCAAAAGAATAATTAGGTAGTTGATTGACATGCGGGATAAAACGACATACACTCGGAATGCCGTAGCAAATTATCGTATGAAGTGCTCCAAAGGAGGGGGTTCAACAGCATCACAGCAATAACAATAACAACAACACTGTCACAGTCACCGTCACCGCCACCGCTCCTGGCTACGAAGGCACATTTTCAAGAACCCGTTCCGCTCATATATTCATCCAATTACAATATGTTTAACTGCGCGATATCTTTTTATTAAATTGGATCCCGCGATGAAATCCATTGTCCATGTCACCGATTAATCCTTTTATCTTCTTCGTCACTTCTTTTATCCGTTTGTATGCCGTTTACATTTTTTGCGCCTTTTCTGTTGGTCTTCTGCCGATTGTGGTGGGTTCGACTTCATTCACAAGAATCTGTGCCCACAAGTGGCTGCAGAAGTCTGCCTCATTTCAGAGGCCATTAGTTGGGTTAAATATATTGGCCGCAGTAAGAGGTGCACTGTCTGTTGCGTTGTGCACGTTTTGCTCGTTCCTTGCGGTCGTCGAATAGATGGTCAGCGATGTGCTGCAGATTAAGTTCTTATTCTTGGCTGAGTGTGCCTCAGTAGAGCCTGGTGTGGAATGGGTTGAGTCCATTGCATGCAGAGTGCACACTGGGCTCGTATTCTTATCAGAATCTATTGAAGGACTTTTGCAAAAATAAAGGACCAACAGAATAAAATTCCATTTAACAGCTTCCATTGGGCTACTGGTCATGTTCGTCGTTGTGTCTGAAAAGAGTGCGACCGGTGATAATCGCACTTTTTGCCTATTGCATGGAGGAGAGGTATGGAACGAGGACGAGGAGTGGATGCTGTATAAATACAATTTCAACAGTCAGGTAGCTATTCGGAATTTATTTGTAACAATTAAATAGGTTCTGACGATTTTCAACAACTTTTCATATAATATGCTCTTAGAAAACAACGTGGTTGTATACCGCAGGATATGACCAACCAACCCCAAAGATGTCAAGACTTAAGAAGTTAAACTTGAATACCTATGTATTGCCAAAATTAAAGTGTGCGTTTGTAAAATGTGATGCAATTTTCACTCAGCTGCTCTTGAAAGCTGCGCAGTGGCATAAGAAGTGTATTCAATTTCGAAAAACTCGTGCGCTGAAGCACCCCCCAATGATCTTAAGTGATATCTCCGTTGTTATTTAATTTAGCTCTCAACGATCTTCTGATTTGGGCACTCAGGGCCCAATGTTGCAGCCTATACGCGGACGACGTCGTCTTATTCACTTCGGGAAAGTATCTTCAAACACTTTCGGACCTCTTGCAACTCGCTCTACGTAAACTAAACAGCATAGCTTTTAAGAAGAGAGAATATTGCCGAACGCGCTATAGGATATCCCTAAAGTGGCTCTATACTCCTGTAAAATCACTGTCGACTCTAAATGATGCCTTCAACCCAAATGGACCTGTCTACACCAATTTTACTTTAGCAAAGTTTGATAAGCTCTCATAATCACAAAAACAAGGCAGGCATCCAAATTCAGTTTTCGTTTAGTCGGAGAGCATCTATGGCTGCCACGCTCTTAGTGAACGTGTCACGACACGATGGCTCAGTAATGTTTGCAGTCCTAATTGTGTCGTGCTTTCTTCAGATTATTGAAGTTGAATTTAGTGTTAACAGCCTCCCTTCAAATTAAACCATACGCTATAATGTGATTTACTATTGCAGTCTACAACCAGGTTGTAAGAGCTGATATGTGCTTTAATGATACCAATGTCAATATGTATACGCAAAAGCCGTAACCGAAATGATTTTACTCGGTATGGAAATTTATACCACGCACATTGCATCAAAAAAACTAGCTTCAAATAAACCCTGGTTTAACAAAAAATGCAAGCGAGTTACCGCAGCAAAAAATAAGGCTTTCCGTGAATGGCGGTCAAACCCTTCGGAGCAAAAAATATCTGAATTTATAATTCTTCGAAATAGATGCAACATAATTATTGAATCGGCGAAGGCTACTTATAACGAAAGAGTCACTATTAAAGTAATTGGATGTTCTAACGGCTCATGCGCACTTTGGTCCATGACAAAGGAAATCAGTAATAACTTTAGTTGCTCTTCCTTTCCACCGCTATTAAAAAAAACAGATCTTTTCGTTAGCATGTTTTCAGAGAATTCCACCCTAGATAATGCACAACTAGAGCCACCAAATATCCCGAGGGGGCAGAAGTGATATTTCAGCCTCGAATAATTCAACGCATCCTTAAGGAACTAGATTGCAATAACGCAACGGGACCCGACGGAATTCCGGCTATAGTACTCAAGAGCTGTGCTCCAGAACTTGCACCTGTACTATGTAAGCTGTTTAGCATCTCATACTCCCAGAAGACCGCTCGCATTCAACCTATTCCAAAGAAAGGGAGGAAATGTCTGCAACAAAACTATCGTCCAATAGCGTTACTTTCAATGCTCTCAAAAGTAATGGAAAAGGTAATAAATGTCGAAATAATCAAATATCTAGAAGGCCACCGATTAATAAGTGACAGGCGGATTTCGGAGCCGTCGTTCCACTGGAGACCTGTTAAGCTACGTAACACACTTATGGTCGCAGGCAATTGAACAACACGGCGAATACAGAGCCGTAGCCTTGGACGTATCAAAGGCATTTGACCGAGTCTGGCATAGAGCCCTATTAGGCAAGTTGGCGTCTTATGGATTACCATAACAACTCTGCGGATGGATGCAAACTTTTCTTCTGGGAAGATCGATCCAAGCTGTGGTAGATGGTGTATCATCTAATTCGTTTGTTATAAATGCAGGAGTGCCCCAAGGATCTGTTCTTTTTCCATCTCTATATTTCTTCTCCACATAAACGATTTTCTTAGATCGACAAATAATAATATCTACAGCTTTGCTGATGACAGCATTCTTATATCATCTATCTCGAACAGTGGGCCTGTGAATGCGGCTACAGCACACAGTCAGAGATGTGAACAAATTAGATCACTATACCTATTTAGATCTGGACAAAATCTTGAAGTGGGGAAAAGATAACTTGGTTGTATTTAATGCAAACAAAACACAGCTTACAACATTTTCCAGGAAAAATGCATCAACAGTTCCTCAGATCCAAATGGATGACCATCCAATCCATCCCAAGGCCTCAATGCACCTTCTAGGAGTCACAGTCAATTCAGGAATCACATGGCAGGACCACATATCCTATATCGCAAGATCGGTGTCCGCTAAGTTGAGCTACCTATTTAGAGCAAAGAGGTACTTTAGCCCCAAGCAACTTCTCCTTCTCTACAAAGCACATCAGGTTAGGCCAGGCTTAGAATATTGTTCCCATATATTTAGCTCGGCCCCAAAATATTCACTTATAACCTACTTGACAGCGTACAGAGACGAGCAGTTCGACTTATTGGAGACCCTACACTAACATCGAATCTAAAACCGTTGGTGCACAGAAGACAAGTCGCTGACCTATGCTTGTTCTATAGGTACTTCCATGGGCGATGTTCCGGAGAACTCAAAGCCATTTTCCCTGGAAATGCATCTTTTGGGCGCCACACAAGACAGGCAGCTAACGCTCATGACCATACAGTACACTTGACAACCGCGAACACATCAATTTTCCAAAATTCCTTCTGTTACAGGACAAGCAAGCTTTGGAACTCGCTTCCTGGGGATATATTTCTAGAAGACTACAATTTGCAGATATTTAAGTGCAGAACTGAAATACATCTGCAAGTGCAAGCATATCGGGACGCTGATGAAGCGTTATAGGTTCGTCTTTCTCGGGAAAAGTATTAAAAAAAATAGATTTTGCATTTTTTTTTTGTATCGGCGGTGCCACGCCCTTTTCTCCGATTTTGAATTTTTTTGCCCTATCGATTGATCACCGTAATTACCTACATTCACAAAAAAAATAAACTAAATTGGTTGATAAAATATAAAGAAAATTAATTGATTTTGGAAATTTTGCTTGGGGCCCGAGTTATAGTTATTGACGATAAAGAAGAGAACCCTTTTCTTAACTTACAAACCACGTACAAGTTGTAATGAAGATCAGTTGAGTGGTGTAGCCACGAATACGGATAACAACAGACAAAAATACCTTCAAGAATGTCTACCTTGATGGTAGATGGTTGTTTGCAAACTTCATAAAAACAAAACCCATAGAACGAGTGCCATTCCACTATTCCATATTTTCGAGTACATACAACAATTTCCTAATTAATCAGCATGCGCACTCACCCAGGCACAGCCCCTCCTCAGACCCTATATGGCCACATCGCGTACATCCACCTATATAACTAGGAGACGATGGCATCACTTGGAATTCCAAATTAATGACAAATCGAAGGCCTAATTGTATTTTATGAATTTTAAGCGCTACACTCGACACAACACCGTCAATTGTTGATAATTATTCAATCATTAAGCGCGAACCTGAACCGGTTGCCCCACAGCACAGTCCGGGCCGGGCGTCAAGTGCACCGTGCACGAATGCGCGATGCAAGCACGTATAGTCACATTTTTCCCGGTGCAATGTGAGTAGCGAGTGTCTAGGGCCTGATAAGCCCCCCGAAGCAGCAATGTTCTGACAACACTGTAGCCATGTTGTGAAGTCACAACATGTCGTCGCCGGTGTGCATAAGCTGTCGCATTAATGAAATCAAATCAATAATAATCGCGATTGCCATGGAGGCAACTCTTCCGTTGCTCATTTCATGTTCGACTGTTAGATGTCAGCACAGTTCTTCTGTGCTAAAGCAGCTGTATCTGAAACTAGCCTTGTCGTCGATAAATCCTCGAGTGAGCCGCTGGCTCTGGCTGCATCATCCGAGCGAATAAGTTATCTCCTTCTAATTAGAAATTTATTAATGATCGAAGTGACTTTAATTAATTCTTATGCTGCAGTGCTTGTCGCTCGCTTGGAAATGAAAATGTCTTCACTCTTTGTCTGTGACATGGTGATGGTATGATATCTCGCGGGAGGGAACAACTCTTAACTTGTATTGGCAGGAAATTGGACATCAAGAGCTTGTATTGAGCGGTGCTGAGCGGAGGGAATCCTTTTTTGCGAGTAGGTATGGTATACGATTTGCTCGCGACGACGACGACAACGGAGGGAATCCCGATGCTGGGGTGATGTGTGCCAGTTGGAGATGTGAGATGTTATCAGGCGGTGGTAAGAGTGCGCCCGGACCGATTCCGAATAGCATTTCATTAATTTATTGCGAAACGATTGGTTGGACTACATTGGAGGAATTTTTCTGTGCATCCTTCTGGTACTCGACTGTTACTGTAGTAAAGCCTCCGTGTGTAGCTGTTTTTTGCTGCTAATAAGTGGAAAATTTATTGCCGCGATGTTGTAAATTTTTTTCAATAACCTACGAGGGAATGTAACGATGGGAACATGCGAGAAAGTTGATGAATGTGCCTGACTGACTGCGCGGTGTTGGCTGAATGTGCTGCTATTCTGATGATGGAATTTGTGATTTTCAGTGAAAAGTATAAACATCTGGGAAAGGTACGCCTTTTTTTTGGAATAGAATTGGACATTCTAACAAGAAGTTTAGAAAATACTAAGAAAATGCTCGAGGGATAACTCAGAAGTTTGCCTGGTCTTGCTGATTGTCTTGCAGAAATAAACCACGAGATTTAGAAAAACAAACACCAAACCAAATGCCGCGTTTAAAGCGATCAACTCTGCCTCAAACAAGGGAGCAGCTAAAACCCAAAGTCATTGAACATGAACACATCCGAGAGCATATGTTGAAATCTAGTTTGGTCGGAAAGCAGTTTTGTGATCTTAGAAGTAGGTGATCATATTTGTCTGCTAAAATGTCACCGGGCTTTTGGTATCAAGAAGCGTTGTTCAAAACAACAGACTATGGTGTCCATCGTATCTCTATAAAAGAGAACAATATGTTCTCTTTTTTTTGTCCGATCTTTTTTACACTTTCTGTTTTGTTACGGATCTATTTTTGTTCTCTTTTTTTAATTAGGTACATCATTTTTTATTTAATGTTCCAAAAGATTTACTGATACTAAAAAAACAGAATGAAAATGTTTTCTTTTTTTAAATAAAAGTAAAAACTATTGTAAAAAGGTTTTTGAAAACTGAACTGTCACCAAAATTAACAAGTTATTCAGTTAGCGAACTGTTTGAAATGTTACCAAAAACCGCCCGTATTTCGAAAAGGGGAGCGTTCAACTCAAAGGGTTTTTAAGTTCTACTTTGATGAAACTTAATAATAATTTAAATAATTGGAAAGACATCGAAGATTCCATCATTTATCTTAATTCTAAAAAAAAAGTAAATATGTTGTTGCGAGTTGCAAAACTTAGAAAACTCAAATAAAAATAAACGCAATTCATCAAGCGTTCGCCACAAAAGTGTTTTTTCAAAGACTGAAATATCCTAAACATGTAATACAATCACTGAGCAGAATACCAGTGTCGAAAGGACATATTCTTTCTGATTGGGCCCAATAGACACAAGAGAGAAATAGATTAACAATTTCAACTGTTACCATGTTCCCATCTTGAGTAGCCAAAGTGATTTATAATTACAAAAAATGTTCTCACCGAATTTTCCGTATTTTATTTTGACATTTCTGTCATTTCCTGAAACTTTTTTTTCCAAAGTTCTAGTAGGAAGAACTAGTCTTTTTCGGGCCAAAATGCCTTTCTATTGCTTACTTCTTGCTTTGGGAACATATCTGACAATATGACAATATATCGGTGTGAACATCTTATATTATTATTAATTTTTATAACTTGTTTTGTTTTATTTTTTTTTTTTTTAATAATGAATTTGTATTTTGTATGTTAATTAGCTGAACCCCCGCCAGCTTCGCCAGGCCTTTTTTTGCTTTTTTAATAAGTTTTTATACCCTCCACAGGAAGGTACATTCACTTTGCCATTACGTTTGTAACGCCAAGAAGGATTCACCGGAGACCCTATAAAGTGTATATATTCTGAATCAGGATCACATTCTGAATCGATTTAGCCATGTCCGTCTGTCTGTCTGTCTGTCTGTCCGTCTGTCTGTTGAAAGCACGATAGCGTCCAAAGGAATTGACCTAGGCGAATGAAATTTTGTGAGACGACTTCTTTTTACCGTCGCCAGGTTGGCATTGCAAATGGGCTATGTCGGTCAAGTAGTTCTGGTACCTCCCATACAAAACCACTATTAGACCCACGTCTCTCTCTATCTGTTGAAATCACGATAGCGTCCGAACGAATCGACTTAGGCAACTGAAATTTTATGAGAGGTCTTATATTTATGGCATTTAAGTTTGTAATAAAAATAGTCTATGTCGGTCAAGTAGTTCTGTTACCTCCCATACAAAACTAATATTAGACACATACTTACTCGCATGGCAAACATTTTGCATGACTTTTATGCAGTGGAGGGTATCAAAGCATCGGCCAGGCCGATGATAACAATTTTACTTGTTTTTTGTATTGGAGGTGCCACGCGCTTTCGTCCGATTTTGACCAATCTTCACAGGAGCACTCCACGGCTCAATCGATTTTGTGGTTTTCGAGAAATACGATTTTGAATGCTTTTGTTGGTATGGGCGGTGCCACGCCCCTTTGTCCGATTTTGAATTTGTTTAGCTTTATAATTATAGGCGACAGAGGGAAACAGTTTTTTTCACTTTGTTTTATATATATAGAGATTAAAATATATTTTTGAAGTTTTTGTGAGTGCATTTTTAACTTTTTTTTATTTTGTGTTCTCTTTTTTGTCCTCTATTTTTTTTACGAATATTCTCTATTTTTATGTCTTTGGGAACAAAATGTTTTCTTTTTATAATGACCGCAGGGACACCCTAAACAGGCCCACAACGTTCCTATACATCCATACTACTTATAAAATGCAACGTCCGTCTGTTCGTTTCTTCATAACTCGAAAACCATTCGTCCGATTTTCATGATTCTTTTTCTGATTTATAGAAGTGTGGCCAACTTAGTCCGTAGGGTGGGTGAGAATTGCGCAGGAGTAAAGGGGTCGCGGGGAATAAGAGGGGTCTCACGAACCGTTAGCCGTATGAACTTAAAAGTTTGTATATTGATAGATAAGTCAAAATTATTACATGCCTCATTCATCGCTTTTCAAAATTCGTCCTATAAGGGTTGAAAAACTTTTTAAACAAATTTTTCTATTTCGACCTTACTACGCTTAACTTGCCATTATACTGATAAACGGATTTATGTCAATTCAAGATATGCTTTTAATTGTTAGGCAATATTTTACCGAGTATTTTGAGCTAACATTCGTTTTTCTGCTCCATCCAGAGGATGAGATAAATTGAAATTAGATCTTATTTGGCCAAGTGCGAAAAAATCGCTTTATCGATCGCAGTTGTGCTTAGGAAGGAAGGGTAGTTTTGATTTGCGTTCTAATAAAATAATAGTTTAAAAAACTAAAAAACGCTTTTATATGTAGAAGGTACTGCACTAAAAGCAAAAAAATAAAAATTAACCAATCTATTTTGAAGGTTTATCCTGGAAGGGGCTTAGTGTAAGCCATGTTTGTGTAGTTTACACTCAAATAATACAATACATAACTACAAACATGGCTTACACTAAGCCCCTTCCAGGATAAACCTTAAAAATAGATTGGTAAATTTTTATTTTTTTGCTTTTAGTGCAGTACCTTCTACATATAAAAGCGTTTTTTAGTTTTTTAAACTATTATTTTATTTTTTGCTTTTTAGTGCAGTATAATATCTACCTACATGCTTACAAAAGCTTTGTTTTACTATTAGTTTATTGTATTTTCATCTAAACTGAAACATCAGCTCAGCATGCAAAATTTCAAAGTCCTAAGTCAATGGACATAATAGGTATGCATTTCATATAAATGAAAATTCGCGACAGGTATGGTTTGATTGATATTACTACGCGTACCTACCTATACACTTTCCATAGCTGCAGATCTCACATATAAGTATGTACGGTTGTGCATGTGCATACCTACATATTTACGCATCACAAACTCCTATATACGTACATATGTACATAGTTAGTTTTATCCATATCCATATTCCATACATCAAATTCAACTACGCCATACATGATAATGAGCATACATTCTGAATGCCCGCCACAGTGACAATTCTATTTTTAGAACGCAAATAAAACTACCCTTCCTAAGCACAACTGCAATCGAGATAGCAATTTTTTTTCGCATTTGGCCGAATAAGATCTATTTTCTATTTATTATATCTTGCCCTCTGGATGGACTAGAAAGATGGATGTTAGCTCAAAATACTCGGTGAAGTATTGCCTAACAATTAAAAAGATTCTTTGAGCTGACCTACATATATTTATGAGTATTATGGCAAGTTGAGCGTAGTAAGGTAAAAATAGAAATGTTTGCACCCCCTTTCTTCAGCCCTTATAGGACGAAACGGTACAAAGTATCAATTAGGTATGTAATAGTTATGACTTATCTATTGACATATAAAGTTTCAAGTTAATACGGCTGATAGATCATGCGTTATGAAAAAGCCTCCCTCAAAGGGGCAGGGGAAGTCAAAATCCAAAAATTCTTTCTAAATATTGCATTGTCTTCACAACCCAACCAGCATGGAAAATTTCAAAGTTCTAAGTTTAGCGAAAGTGGTTCGAATTTGACTTGCAAGATTTTGACACAACAAATTTTTCACGAAGTTAAGTAAAAGCCTTTAAAAATAGAATAATTACTCGCACGACGGGTATTCAGAATGCACATTGTACGTACATACTCATGTATGGCGTAGTTGAATTTGATGTAGGCAATGGATATGCATTAAACAAACTAAATATGTATGTATGTACATCTACGTACATATAAGAGGTTTGTGGTGCGTAAGTGATAGATACATATCTACATATATGAATTTGAGATCTGCAGCTATGGAAAGTGTAACGATATGATCGCGTAGTATAAATAATTACATCATACCTGTGACGAGTTTTTATTTATGTGAAATCTTATGTCTGTTGACTGAGGACTTTCGGATCAGTACAGGTTACGTAAGGACTAAGTTGGTGACGGAGGAAGGGTGAAGGGGTGGTAGGGACTAACTCCGGAACTATTTGGCCGATTTTAAAAATTCTTTCAAGATTGTACCGGCTACATCCTCCGGATCAGTATAGGTTAGTTAGGGTGTGGATGGGGGAAGGGGAAACGGGGGGTATAGGAGCTATCTTCGGAACTACTCGGCCATTGCCAGAGTTGACCTCCGACAGCCACGTCTTTCACATGGACAGCTATATATTGAATATTCACGTGTGAGCTGTAGGCGTAATTTGTGTATATCTACTTGCTCCCATTAAATAAATAACATGTAGGTATAGTTTATGAAAAGGCATAGCGATCAAATATTTTGTGAGCTTAAAAAGAAGACAAAATATAAACAAGTAAAAGTGTTACCATCGGCCGATGCTTTGATACCCTCCACTGTATGTACTGGTACAGCTACAAGCATGTGTCTAATATTGATTTTGTATGGGAGTTACCAGAACTACTTCACCGACATAGACAATTTTTTAATACCAACTTGGCAACGGTAAAAACAAGTCCTCTCATAAAATTTCACTCACCTAAGTCGATTCGTTTGGACGCTATCGTGCTTTCAACAGACAGACAGACGGACAGACAGACAGACGGACATGGCTAAATCGATTTAGAATGTGATCCTGATTCAGAATATATATATTTTGTAGGGTCTACGGTGAATCCTTCTTGGCGTTACAAACGTAATGACAAAGTGAATATACCTTCCTGTGAAGGGTATATAATAAACGTGCATTGATAGCTGAAATAAATTTGAATTTAATTTAATAGAAAAGAAACCAGCGGGCGGAGCCGCGAGCGTTGCTAGTCATTTATGAACAAAGAACTAAATAGTTGACAGTTCCCTCCCGTTTTATAAAATATGGACCAAATGAATGGTGAATTTCCTTAAATGATTTTCCGCATTTATTTGTCACAAAGAAGAAAAATTAAGAAAGCACAAAATTGTTGATTTAGATCTAAATTCTAAGCACTAGCTGTGGTCACAGGAATTGTAAAATTAATGCAGTACCTAGTCCTACATGTTTCTTTATTATTAATAAATCACCAGTTCTCTAATACACGAAGACTTTTCTATTTCGTCTCTGAAATTGGACCGAAAACTGAGAATTTCCCTGGCAAATGATTCAGATATGTCTTTTTTTAAATATACCTATTAACAAGCTTGATATTTAGAGCTTTTTTTAATAGATCAGTGTCATTTAAAATTTGGAAGTTTGCAAAACACTGACATTGGAAACACTTGTGTCAGGTGCTGCATCTGCTATACTGTTACTTTTAGTAAGGCCCAATTCTTCCTTTTCGGAGTACTGTTCATCATCAATAAAGTGATCATTCTTAAAGTACTAACTAATTTTAGTTAACTTTTTATTTTTTTCTTCAGTCTCCCTCTTTCTCTTTCGTTTTTCGGTCCCACTTAGATATTTTCTAGAACAACATGTTGATGTTTAACTTTCACAATTAACTTTACTTTGCCTCCATTTGTATCTCAATAAAACGAAAACTACGAAAAATCAAAGATACAAATGAATAATTGTTATAACAATCAAACGGGCAGTAAAGTCCTCCGTAAATGCAAAATAGAGATCTGGGATTCCCCTAACATTGAAGCTGTTGTTAGTTAGCCCCAGTAGAGCGCCAAGAAAAAAGTACTTTCTTGGTTAACTAAATGAGGGAATTCTCCGACCGTCACTAGCTCGCCAGCGCCACCAATGTACCGCGACAAAAAATTAAGCAACCAAAATTTATCGACTACTTTTTGTTTTGAATGTGTTGAAATCGTAATGATTATGGTTTGAATATGGTCTTTAGTTGTGTCTCACTTTAATTGATTTAAGTCATAAGTTAAGTTATAATTTTTAAGTACTTAGGTAGGTACAAAATTTTGTTAAAAATGTTAGGTTATTTCTGAGCTCTCGGCCTCTTGGGACGGGGTCGTCTTGGATCGGGGGCCCGTGGCATTTTGCCAGCCCTTCCACCCTATAGGTACGTCACTGGATTCACTACACGCTATATAGGAGCCACGCTTAGTTAGGCGAAACGTTTAGGCATTCCTATGTTGTGAGATGACGTTCCTTAATGTTTCGTAGAGATACTCATTTTATTTCTGTTTTTACAAATTCGTCATGTAGAACGCACACCGCTGTAGCGGATTAACATCAGAGTTTGCAGTCCTTAGTAAGTGGGTTCTAATGCGTAAAGCAATGAGCCAGTTTCTAGCCCTACTGCATTTTTAATGGCCTTGATTTTCGCTGGATTGCTTCGCATCATTTTGTCCCTGTCACGCAATATGATAAATCTCTCCATCTAGCTCCATGGTTATAAACCAATACTGTTCTTTGCTTATACCTAAGTAAGAGAATACCTACGACTAATTAAAGGTTTAAATCGACCCAAAGTTTGGTGTTCCTTTGGGGACAACCCTTTATCCGAGGTGCGCAACTTTGTGCAAGAAAAAACAAATTATATGAATTTTTACAGAATTTTTAGGGTTCCTTCCAAACTGGCCGCATTAAATCACTATTCGAGCCATAGTTGCAAAAAGGCTTACTATTGTACTGAATTCAGTACAATTTGCCTTTCCCGAGTACGCAAGTACCACTTCTCAATTTTCAGTACTATTTGTACAATTTTTAATTTTTGAAAGTTTATTTTTATATCTTTCAAATTAGACATATACTATAAGGATTAAACAAAATTTGATTAAAGCTGAACGCACTCCTTTGTTTTAAAATTCTGAATGCATTCATTACTCATCGTACTTCGTTAAAAATTAACTTTTGAAATTTGCTGTATTCTTCGAAGATGTGGAAAAACGATTTGATTTCGGAGACATTTTTTTTTGAACTCATTACAACATTTCTCACAAACAGCCATTTGGACGATGAAATAGGTAAATTCAATCGTCCAATTTGTCTTAAGGTTTTTTTCCTGGTGAACAAAAAAGTATTGAAATTATCAATCATGAATAAGAGCTTTATCTGACTACGATAGAAATAGGTACATATTTCTATTTCTGAGTTTTGGGCTGAAATAGACCTTGTGCAAATTGAATGCAACGAGTTCATATTTTTAAATCCTACAGGGTGCTTTTTGTATTGCTTCTTATTCTTCCGCAAACGTTTAAAGAATGTTTTCTTTTCAAAATAGGTATTATCAAAAAAAAAAAAAAAAAAAAGCTAAAGAATCGAATGCAGGCGTAATGTCTGCACTATTAGAACCTAAACATCTTATTAAAAATTAAGGCTGCCACAGCTCTATAAATAAAACAGATCTTTACAAAATAAATTTGAAAATGAAGAACTTGTATAGTAGATTGTTATCTGAATGTAGTACAGTCGTGTTCAAATCACTTGGACAATGGTAGATTTTCTGTACAAAGTCTACGGTTTACTCAATCGACCGTTGGACAAGGGATTTTGAACACGACTATACAAAGATTAGTCTTAATCTGTTTATATGTATGTACATGGACTTAAGTTCCTATCCGGCGTCTATAAGACTTATATTACCTTGAGTTTGGTACGCTGCTCGTGCTAAATTTTAGCTCACATACTAAATTGTCTCCAAAATTTAGCTGAGCTAAATTTAAGCGAATCCATTTAGCCGAGCGGTGTGCTGCTTCAGCTGCATGTATATGCATGTATATGTCACAATTTACCGCGCCCATTAATGGTTCGGCACATTTTTTCTAGATACATTTTTACAGATAATGTTTTGCTTTCTTCTGTTCTTTTGTGTTGCGGAAAAGTAAATAAGTATAAGATTTTTTCAATGAATACCTTCCTCCTACCTACCTACCTTCTTTCAAAGTGATAAATTTGATATCAAGGAATAGCAAAAATGAAAGTGCAACGAAAATATAACACATTTTCGCGTCGATGAATTTTTGAAGGAAGTAATTTTCAACGAACAGCTGTTTTCTGTGACACTTATATTCACAGCGCACTCTATGTCAAAATTTAGCTAGGATTTTATTTAATGTTTGGAGAGAAAAATTGGAGAGCAGCTAAAATTTAAATTCGCTTGAACTGCGTACTAAGCTTTAGATTCAATTAAATGTGCCTTTACAACACCCTCCACTGAAAAGTATAAGTATGATGTATTCACTTACATTTCTAACACCAAGAAGAAATCACCCTATACCCTATAAGCCATAAATATTCTGAATCAGGATGCAATTCTAAAACGATTTAGCCATGTACGTCTATCCGCCCGTCGGTCTATCTGTTAAAAACACAACAGAGTCCAACCAAATGAATCGACCTAGGCGAATGAAATTTTGTGAAAGGACTTCTTTGTTCCGGTACCTCCCTGCACGCACAAAATCATTATAATAATTCCTTCACATTTTGCAAGACTTGAATGTTTAAAAACTGGCCGATGATAACACTGATAAGTACCTACTCGTTTTTTTTTAATAAAATATTCATTTTTTATGTTTTCCTTTGGTTTTATAAATTTAAGAAATTTGAGTACTATTCAGTACAATTTTGTTTCAGTTTTCAGTACAATTGAGAAAAGTCGATTTTCATCACTGATTCGAGCTCCTTTCTCTCTCTGACTACACAACTGACACAATGAATGACTGGGTTACATTCCTGGAGATAAAATTTTCCATTTCCTACGAATGATGTTCGCCTAACCTCTTCCGATGACGGATAAAAAGCCACATCAACCTACCAGATCCCGAAGACAAAGGCATAACCATATCAGAGCAACCGGCATCAAAGAATCTCACATATCCAATGAACATGATCGCTCGATATCAGTTACACAAATCACGAATGTACCACAAATGACATCCAATATCCAATTACTCATAAATAATTAATCTTTAATTCACATTAATCTCATTACGAAATTGATTTATTGCCGCAATGCCATTTGCCGGCAATGGCTTGAATGCTTAAGCGGCTCATATACTCACACGCCAGCAGCAACACAGCAGCTGGGACTGGAACTGATTTGGCCCATGCAAAGAGCCGCATAGTCTCGAGTAATGCATTCTATCATGGTGTGCGCATGCAAAGGAAACTTGGGTGCTTTCTCTTTGGGCCGGCTGGCTATGTAGGTACCTAACTCCGAAGTGGAAAAAACCTTTTAATTAACTTCTTGTCAGCATCTTATCGACATTTTGTCTCCATCGTTGTTGTCGCGTTGTCAATGTGTGCTTTGACTTGGAATTCGATTTGTTTTGGGGGGTGATCTTTGGTGCTGTTAACGTGCTACCGCTACCGCACAGTGGACCGCATTCCTTGTACGTGTTGTTTAATTGATTCATTTCGAACCGTGATTGGGCCTAATGTGCACTTTTACGGTCGTGCGAAAAATCATTGGCCCCGACAAGTTGACAACTTAAATCACAATGTTATCGTTTTTGGCTATTGAAGTTGTTGACCATTTCAAGAGAAACGTCTATGGGACATGGTACAGTGTGGGTAGGTTAGTGAGTGTATATACATGGGGCTTATAGCAAATTGATATTTCAACTCCCAAGACAGCTGAAAAGTGGTCAGAATTTATTGTAAATGCTTAGATTGGGCAAGATGGCATCATTGTTGAGAATGTGAGAAATGGGCAGTCCTATTAGCTATATAGAAAGTTGTATACATTTGTATGGGAATCGACGTGGCAAAAATAAGCCTTTACCCCTTCGCTAATTTGGGAGCAACGCTGCCGAATGTACTACAATAAAGTAGAGTAATTTTTTCCTTTTTCTATACTCCCTATAGACAAATAATGGATAAGTATAAAAATATTGTTAATTATTTACTTAAGGCTGTGATAAAAATTATCTTTTTCTTCTTCTAAATTCTGTAGGCATTAGTGGGCTGTAATGCGATAGTTTTTGTTTTGATTTAATTTAGTTTTCTTATAACCCAAAGAGTATTTTGTTTATTTATTCTTAAACTAGCAACGCACGCGGCTCCGCCCGCTGGTTTCTTTTCTATTAAATTAAATTCAAATTTATTTCAGCTATCAATGCACGTTTGTTATACCCTTCACAGGAAGGTATATTTACTTTGTCATTACGTTTGTAACGCCAAGGAGGATTCACCGGAGATCCTACAAAATATATATATTCTGAATCAGGATCACACTCTAAATCGATTTAGCCATGTCCGTCTGTCTGCCTGTCTGTCTGTTGAAAGCACGATAGCGTCCAAACGAATCGACTTAGGAGAATGAAATTTTATGAGAGGACTTGTTTTTACCGTAGCCAAGTTGGTATTAAAAAATTGTCTATGTCGGTCAAGTAGTTCTGGTACCTCCCATACAAAACCAATATTACACACATGCGTGTACCTGTACCAGTACATACAGTGGAGGGTATCCAAGCATCGGACAGGCCGATGGTAACACTTTTACTTGTTTATATTTTGTCTTCTTTTTAAGCTCATAAAATATTTGATGGCTATGCCTTTTCATAAACTATACCTACATGTTATTTATTTAATGGGCGCAAGTAGCTATAAACAAATTACGCCTACAGCTCACACGTGAACATTCAATATATAGCTGTCCATGTGAAAGACGTGGCTGCCGGAGGTCAACTCTGGCAATGGCCGAGTAGTTCCGAAGATTGCCCCTATACCCCCGTTTCCCCTTCCCCCATCCACACCCTAACTAACCTATACTGATCCGGAGGATGTAGCCGGTACAATCTTGAAAGAATTTTTAAAATCGACCAAATATTTCCGGAGTTAGTCCCTACCACCCCTTCACCCTTCCTCCGTCACCAACTTAGTCCTTACGTAACCTGTACTGATCCGAAAGTCCTAAGTCAACAGACATAAGATTTCACATAAATAAAAACTCGTCACAGGTATGATGTAATTATTTATACTACGCGATCATATCGTTACACTTTCCATAGCTGCAGATCTCAAATTCATTTATGTAGATATGTATCTATCACTTACGCACCACAAACCTCTTATATGTACGTAGACGTACATATATACATATTTAGTTTGTTTAAAGCATATCCATTGCCTACATCAAAATCAACTACGCCATACATGAGTATGTACGTACAATGTACATTCTGAATGCCAGTCGAGCGAGTAATCATATTCTATTTTGGGAGCGCAATATAAAACTACCCCTAAGCACAACTGCAATTGAGAAATCATTTTTTTCGCACTTGACCAAATAAGATCTATTTTCAATTTATTATATCTCACCCTCTGGATGTTCCAGAAAGATGAATTTTAGATAAAAATACTCTGTGAAGTATTGGCTAAAGGATAAAAGTATTTCTTGAAATGACATACGTAGATTTAAGAGTATAATGGCAAGTTGAGCGTAGTAAGGTCGAAATAGAAAAGTAGGGTGCAAACATTTTTCAACCCTTATAGGTCGAATTTTTAAAAACGATGAATGAGGCATGTAATTATTTTGATTTATCTATCAACAAACAAACTTTCAAGTTCATACGGCTAACGGTTCGTGAGACCCCCCTTATTCCCCGCGAAGCCTTTACTCCTGAGCAATTCTCACCCACCCTACGGACTAAGTTGGCCACACATCTACAAATCAGAAAAAGAATCATGACAATCGGACGAATGGTTCTCGAGTTATGGAGAAACGAACAGACGGACGTTGCATTTTATAAGTAGTATGGATAAAAAATGAGTACATTGAAATGATTCCATTAATAAATGGAACTTAGGCCTTCTGCCCATCGTGCAACAAAAAATGCTCACCTCTACATACTACATTTGTTCCTCATTGCCAATATATATTTCAATGACATTTCGCGCACGACTATACGAATGTATCCAGCATGTTTACGACACGTATAATTGTATACCACAAACCAGTAAGAAATAGACCGTCGACTCCTCCCACATAACGGACTTTGCCTACAAGCTGTTGGCACCATAGGATTTATTTATGTGTTGGGCCTGTATAAATCAAAGGGAAGAAATTACGGCACACGCATACTTAGTAAAATCCTATGGCAGTTGCACCTGGCAGTGGTTTATGGCAGTGGGGCTGTGTTCTGAAGGTTTCTTCTTTTTTTCCAGTTACACTTCGTTCACATCACAGTTTAGTTTTAGGAAATATTAAATTGTTCAAACTGTTGATATCAATTAAAATTGGCGATGTAAAGGAATATTCACATGAAAATGAACAAACGAATTGATAATAATATGCGAACAAACAACTTTTGATGCATTTATATAACAAAAAATTGCTCATTTTACTATTGCAAGAGTACCTAGAATAATTAATTAATGCATCAAAATATGGGAAAAACAAGTTTGAAGTTTGAAAAGAGTTGAAACAACGAAATTTCGAACTAAAAATGTTTGCCTCGAAAACACCCTTGGTGCGAATTTTCACAAGTTTATTCAAAATTCAGACATTAAAACCCGCTCCACAAACTATCAAATACAAAATTCGTTCGAACTTATGTAAACTTAAATCAAAGATTGTTAAGTAGTAGAAATTGATGTTTGAACTTGGCGAACTGTTGCGTCAAATAAAAGTGTTCATGTGAATGGACTGTCAAAACATGTGATAATATTCTTTTCACCATATTAATTTCGTGATCTATTACATATATATTTTCATGACTGCAAAAAAACAAAAGCTCCTGGAACTTTGGAATGAAGAGCTTCAGAAATTGACAGTCAAAACAAAGTGTCAAAATGAAACTCTTTTCGTGATTTATTTTTCACTTTGGTTTATTCACGTGGTTTTCCTTTATTTTGCGGTGAACGAAAACATACTTTGTTTGGAATTGAAAATTTCGTTATTTAAACTCTTTTAAAACTTGTTTTCTTAATACAATTTGATGGATTAACATTTTTTCTCTCACTTCGAATAGTAAAATGTCCAATTTCTATTTATAAAACATCAAAAGTATTATAAATGCGTGCAAAATATTTTTTTTCTGATTTCACGCCTTTATTTCAAGTGTGAAATGTCACATTGACCTCTTCGTAAGTTTACCATCTCGTTTTTTTTAACATCTTGTGTAATTTCCATACAAAATTTGACAGTTCATTTAGGTACCACGTTCGTTACGACTTGCATGAATACCCCTACTTTATAGATGTGCAGACAGGCCTATTGATGAACAAATGCTGAAAAAGTTAAAGTTTTTCGGAGACAAGAATAAAAAACAACCAACTCGCTGAAAAGAAAAAAGATGCGAGCGTTTATTCTTAATGAACTGCGTAAGACAGAGAAAGCAGTATAATAATTTATGGTGATGCCACAAGGTAATTGTAAGATAATGTTCTCGTGTTAAACTAAACCACTATTTCTAAAGTTATCCCTTAGTTGGTAGCAATTTTAACAAATTTGCTGAAACGTAAAATAAATCGCCAGCGATTTTTTTATACCCGGTACCACACTGTGGCGAGGGTATATTCACTTTGACATTCCATTTGTAACGCACATAAGGAGGCGTTGTAGGTATGACAAACTATATATATTATTGATCAGCATCACTTTCTTAGTCGATCTAGCGATGTCCGTCTGTCTGTCCGTCTGTCCGTCTGTCCGTCCGCACGATTACGGCCGTAATTTAAGAGCTATCGACTTGAAATTTGGTACGTAAGCTTTTATCCACCAAACTGAGGCTAAGTTCGAAGATCAGCAAGATCGGATGAAAACTACTACTACCTTCCATACAAAAATATCGGATTTATATAGCTTTTTCATGTTAAAAATTAAATTTAAATAGCTACAATAGAGATAGCAAGTTTAAACTTTGCACATATTGTTTTAATAATATTGAACAATTTTTGACAAAAAATGAGCTTGGTCGAATTAAAACTACCCATACCTCCCATACAAATATATAATTTTTTAATACTTATATATATTTTTTTATTTTTACAATAATATAGTACCGGGTATTTGAGCTTCGGCATAGTCGAAGATAATTGTCTTACTGGTTTTCATTCACTAATCCCTACCTCTTTTTTATTCGCGGGTGATTTCTGATTTGTTGTTGCGATGAATTTCTTGTGAATTGAAAAAAAGTATTAGTTTTCGAATGAGCGAACGAAATATTATCAACGATATAGATTATATTTTCGCTCAAAATTAAGTTTAAATTATTCCAACCAGCCGTCTAGCTACTTGCAATATGATTTTATCTAAAATGTAAACAGTACCTAAACTTAGTTCCCAACGTTTCTTAACACATCCCAATAAATGGCCGCTCTTATGTTTTATTTACATTCCCGCCATTAATTTTGACATTTACACGTATTCACAGACAGGGTAATTTTTTCCGGGGAGAATCGGGTAGGTGTACGGAAAGTCGGCGGTCTAGTTCTCTGTGGTTTGTGATTGTATACGACATATAATCACCCCGTATTTCTCTTCGTTTTTTAGTCGGTGTTTTTAACTTTTTTGAGAGAAATGAATTAAAATAAGCGTGAACACATAGAAAAGAAACGGTGATTAATTTGTTATAAAACGATATTTTTTTGGGTTCGATCATTGTTTGATTTTAGGATAAATCTTTTTGTATAGCACGTATCAATTAAATTATTGAGATGTAACCGGCTGACCTTTTCTGTGTTTTACCATGTGCGCCACTCTTGTCCTACACAAGTGTATACATGTGTTCCATCATGTGCGGAAAACGTATAAATATGTGACGCAACGGATCCTTACAGAACCATAGGCCCAGCTTCTCACAAAAGTTAATATGTACGAGCTGTATTTTTAGGATAAATGGATAGGATTATATGCCGATTCCGAAACGCTTGCGTTCTTTAGATCTTATCGAGAGTTGGTGCAGTGGAAAAAACCTTACAAATGTAATTTGTGTTTTTCCGGGAATCAAACCCCGAATTAGACCATAGTCGCAAAATTTAGTAGGTATTTAAATGGTGATTTTTTTGCTCTTCGATTTTTATACCTGATTTTTTTGACAGTTCACGAGTGATTCGTGGCACGTTTTAAAGTCAGAAATACTCAGTTAGCATTGCCATTTTATCATGGATAGACTTACGCCCGAACAACGTTTGCAAATGATTTAATTTTATTACCAAAAATCGGGCTCAGTAAAAAATGTGTTCAGAGGACTTTATGGTCGTCGTAATCGTCCTACTGAGCAGGCTATTTAAGCTTTTGTGACCAAATATCGCACCAATTTCACATTATTGGACATTAAACCACCGACTCGTTTGCGTAGAGTGCATACAGAGGAGAATATTGCTACCGGCGCAGTTCGCGGCAATTGGGTATGTGTGGAAAATTTAACTCCAAGCGATACAAAATACAGCTGATGGTGAAAGAACTGAAGCTTGAAGAAAATCCGTTTTTTTTCGAAGAATTCGTTTCAAGTTTTGGACCTGTGCGATTTGACGTATTTTTTTTTGTGAGGATATGTGAAGTCTCTCGTCTATACCGATAAGCCAGCAACTATTGCCGCCTTGGAAGACAACATAACGCGGGTTATTAGTATCTATGAGATACCAGCCGATATGTTGGAAAAAGTATGCCAATATTGGTCATACGACAAAGTCATACAAAATACAACAAAGTCAATTAAAACTCTGAATCGTTTCATTCATTTACAACAGGCGTGTTTGTTTTTTTGCAATCCTATATGAGCTTATGTAGATAAAACACAAAAACAAAAACGCCTTACTGTGACTTGGCAGCACTATGCTAGTTGACATTTGCCTTTTAGCTGTTTTATTTCTGTCTTCACCAAAAAAAATTGCAGGCAGTCAATAAGTTTGTAAAATGATAAATGATGAGAAGAAGTTACCTATAGGCTAGGCATATTAAAATGGTTCACAAATGAGAAGAAATACATTAAGTTTCAGATGGTTTATTTATTGTTGGCAAGCTCTGCGCAACAGCAAGTTCCAGCCGTAAGACCGATTTGTAAGACATAATGGATGTGCCTGCACTTTTATCAGATGATTCATGATAATTCATATTCAGCGAATCAGTGGCAGCGCACAACTCCTTACGTGCAGTGCACTGTAGCATTTCAGCAGTCCCAATCTGGTCCCCAGTGTCTATTCTGAAGTCCAAATTTTTAGTGGTAAGCTTTCTTGTCCATATTTTAATAGTTGATGTTTGTTTCCTTTTTTTTTTTTAGCAGAGACTGGCGCATGCTAAGCAGTTTTGAACTTAGTCTGGGACACTTTTGAAGGGCAATATTTGAAATTGCTTTCTGCAGCTAATTAATAAGCTACTACAAGCTTTGTAATTTTTTAATAAAATAAATTAACTTAATTTTTTTAATAAAACAAAAACACAAAACAAACTTAAATTCACAATTTTGCAAATGACTGAAGAAACTTTATAAAAACAAAAATGAGTTAGATGTTCAGGAATTTCGGTGTTCTCGATGTTCCCGGAGCGTTGATTGGTTGTGGTAGCTTAGCTTTTATTTCAATGCCATACTTACAGACTTGTACAAACGTGCCCCGATAGGCCAAGTGACAGAAAAATTTGCTTAAATTATTATATTTTTAATATTTTTGTCAAAAAACATACCTTTATACGCTTTAAGATATATTTTAAACAAAAAGGAAAAGTCACAATAAAATGTTTACACTCTTAATGACCATTCACATGAGAACGACAAAATACCTACGATCGAACGAATCTATTCGCAAGTTTTGACAGTCCGTTCACATAAACACTTTTCTTGGTTGCGGCAGTTCCCGAATTTCAGCCGTCAGTTTCTACCCGCAATGTCTAGTTTGAGGTTAAGCTGGAATGAATGTTTTATTCGCTGGTTTGTGGAACGCGAATTAAATGATGTGGATTGCGAATAAACTTTGACAATTCGCACCAATGGTCTTTTCGTTTACGTTCAAAAATGCCCCAGTCTCCCCTATTAATTCTGGTTGTCAAATTAGTGTTATTTATGACACAATCGATAGCACTTTCGATAACATTTAACAATCGTAGATTGGTAGCACAGTTTTTATCTGGGCTTAAGGCAATGATTATCCGAGCTAAGGAATATTACGTAGAATTGCGTATTTGTATGGAAAATTTGCTAGGCCCATTTAGAATTGCAAAAAAAAAACGCGCCTAACATCGCAAAATGTTGGAGGGATTGGATATGTATACTAGCTCTGGCTTGCTTTTATAAGGGATAGAACAGCGCACTTGGCCACAAGAAAAAAAACTCATTAAATCTTGCAGATTCCGATGGTTCCAATGCTTCTAAATGCGCATTGGTTCTAAGCTACAGTTTTTAAAGGTGGAAGCGGACTATGGCAATTAGTTGCAGATATAGTCACGAAATTTGTGGACGTTTGTAGTCGAATTTAATATTTTTGAGCCAATGACCAACAATAATTATTCAAGTTCGACAAAATCATTTTCGCTCGACTTAAGTACACTTCTTAAATGCAAGTCTTCCTCGTTACTACTGAGAGAGAGACACGCACTGCGAACTGCCTTCTGCCATGATCAACGACGAGCGAACGCTTCCAACTGTTTAATTAATAAAACACACTATCTGGCGCCTGTTTTAATTGAATCCAAACTAATCATACAGCCCCCGTGTAGTCTTCTTTGCATCCGATATCAAAGAGCAGCATTATTTTTCATCGACGGAGTAATAACTTAATGCCAGCCGCACACGCAATAGGTGTTCATTGCAGTCCCATTACGTCGCGGCACCATGTACAGCTAATAAGTAGGCGTGTAACTTATCATTTTTCTCCTCGTATCCATGAGTAACATCATTATGCATTTTTGCAGATATTAATAGACTTCGTTACACAAGTCATTAGTCCATTCCATGGGCTTGATGGTGAGCAGTGCGGTGTCCTCCTTATATGCATGTTCTTGTGCTCGTTTTCAGTTTGTGTATCTCTGGTGCGAAAGGGGTGCATAAATTGTTCATCTTACATGGAAATTATGAGAAAATTATGGGAAAATTATGCAGATTAGTTTTCGCACTACGTGTGTGCTTATATAGGGTATAGCTGAAAGTTTGAAATATAGAAAAATCTGGGGATATGATGATGGAATTATGGGATATCATCACACAGACGATTTTATATGATGAACTACAAACACATCAGAGATGAGTTAACTACACCATCTGTAGTTATGCTGTTTTAAGTCTTTTCCATCACTTGTCTGCAATATGATTTGAATGCAAATTTTTTTTAATTATCGCCTTCACGCGCTAGGGTGGGGCCCCTTGTCTTTAGAGTTGCCATTCAACAACGGCGTTCGGTCATTAAGGCCGAACGGCAGTTACTCAAACAAGTGTCGGAAGAACGAGATGAACAAATTTGGCTTTAAAGGAGGTGATCACGTTTAATTTAGACCTAGTTCTTATTCAGGATCATTTTTTTGCAAAATTTATGGATGTGAACGTGAACGTGGATATTAATTTACTTACAAATGAGTGTGTATAGTGTAATGGCAGCAGACGCATTATAGCAGACAGGCGCGCAAACACAGTCTACGGGCTCTTCTAATGGGTGGTAATAAGGTGTCGTATTAATTGACTAGATGGAGACGATTTTAGTGGGAACAATATGCATGTGTATAGAGAGGAGCTTGGAATCATCGCAAAAGATGATGATATGGATAGTTGTGCGTTGTATGAGTGATGCATAAGCTGACATCAACCTTTTGGTGCTTATACACATCAATTGTGTTTGTTCTACCTTTTCTTGGAAGGCAACCGGTACTAGTCTTGCTCATAAAAACTCGACGTAGTAAACTTTTAAGCGCGAATGTTGAACTGAGAGAGTAATGGAAAATCGGAAGTGACTAGCTGATCTTTCACGAATTCACTATGTTGATTCAACATTGTTGACCGCATCAACCAAGTATGGGTGGAAGAAACATGCACCGGATTTCAGCAAGGAGACGCGCTATCATGCGACTTCTTCAATCTTGTACTGGAGCAGATAGTGCACAGGGCAGGTATCAACACGGAAGGCACTATCTTCAACAGTTCCGTTCATCTGTTGGGCTATGCGGACGATATGGACATCATGGGTCGCTTTCAGCGTGCCCTGATATAAGCGTTCACGGCCGGCGATTAAGGAGCAGGCGAAACCCGTTGGCCTTGAAGGTAAATGAGGACAAGACTAAATACATACTATCAACTATACTATATACATATACTTCTATCCATTACCTAGGACAAAAGGCCACTATTTATAGCAAACATTTTGAGGTAATAGTTAAGGAGTTCACCTACCTGTGAGTAAACGTGAACTCCACGAAAGAGATCCGGCGAAGAATTACCCTAGGAAACCGTTGCTATTTCGGTTTGGTAAAACAACAGGGCTCCAAACTCCTGACTCGAAGGACGAAATGTGTGCTCTACAAAACTCTTATCTTGTCAGTTCTGCTTTATGGCGCTGAGTGCTGGACGACAAGCAAGAAGGGAGAGCTGATACTGGGCAACCGGGAAGTTTATTGGCTGTGGCAAGATGTGAATGTAGTCCAAAATGCAAAAAACACGTCGACCACATTGGCTCGGCCACATCGAGTGAATGAACAATAATGCTCCAGCTGAGGAGGTCTTCGAATCCCAGCCCCTATGTTCGAGAAGACAAGAAAGACCGAACCTCCGTTTCAAAGACCAAGCTATCGCGGATGTCAGAGCGCTTGTTCTGGACAACTGGAAGCAGCGTGCACGGGATCGTAGAGGATGGAAGGCTGCCAGTGACTCAGGTGGAGACTCTTCACGTGTCCGGAGCCCGATAAGTATAAGTAAGTACATATTGAGAAACTTTCCGCAGCTTCTCTGAAATAATTGAAGTTGACATCACTTACTGATAAAAAAGTTATTATGGCGGATGACCCTTATTAGCCAACTGTAGCTGTTACATCCCCAAAGTGGATATCTTAACTAGTGATATTTTACTAAAAAAATGTTGCAGAAGATTCAAATCTAAAGACGCAAACCAATGGCAGCGAGATATAGGTATCGAGCCACAGGAAGGGTGGAGAGAATATCGTTCGAATGAATAAGACTGTTTACGCAGAGGAATGATATTGGGAATTCTATATTCTTTCTCCTGAAGACTACCAGTTCGGTTTTCTTATTTCGAATTTTATGGTCAATTTAGAGAACTTAGAAAAAACACGTACTGCAAAAGATCCTTAATACGCGTATTGAGGTGTTTCCCTGAGACAGTCATTGCAATACCATCTGCAAGCTCCAAGGTCCGTCAGTGCATATAATTGCCTCTTTTTTGCCTCTAGGCTGTCTGAGAACGCTATACTAAAGTATATTCTTTGAAATCTAAAGAATATTTGGGATGAACACTACAACACTGTCTTTCTTCAGAGTTTTGATGAAAAATTATGGCAAGCCTATGGGCCTAACATCTTTGGGGTATAAAAACGACGATTACTTCCGTCTTTGGTCCATTAAACGTCCTTTAATACAAAAATTACTTGTGAATAATCTTTTTGTAAAAATTAAGCCTCAACTCATCTTGACTTGAGAAAAAGTTTTACCTATAGATGGCTGGGTTAGTAAAAACGAATTAAACATAATTGCATTCAAGTTTCAAAATAAAGCAAAACCTACATTGATATGAATGTCACACCGTTGTTCTAAGTAAAACCTATCTCTTAATGAAAAACTCCTATAACAACTACGGCAATTACGAGTATATAATACAACCGTATAATTAAAAGTCCGACAATAACGCCTGAACCGCTGAAACTATCCACCTTATATTTCCACCATATATTCTTGTGGTGCTCCGGGTTGTTTTTGTATTAGATGATATGTCCAACTTAGGGATACAATCCATCCGTGCATTATTTTACAACTTTTACTCAACTGAACTGAACTTAGAGCTGTAATGCCAACACGATAAATGCCTTTGTCTATTCAACCACAAACTCTAGCTATGGCATCTAACACAGCGTCGATACCATTTCGACCACACCATCGAATTCATTTCGAAAATATGAATTCTATGACTGAACTACATTCACAAATATATTAACAATTAATCTGTAAATCATAGTTTCAGTGGACCACCAGCACTCCATGTCCCATTCAAGAAAATTGCCAATGAACCTATAGGTACACCCATTTTTATAGACATGGATACTTTTTCGACTTCTGTTTGGCGAAATCACTTGTCAAGCAATTGAATTCCTATCGCATAAATCATCAAAACGTCCACCGTCACAGTAACTATTGTATTTTATTAGGGAAAGATACCTCAACTCGCGACACAGTTAATTGTCCCCTTTGCACAGTATCTATTCTATATCTACTGAAGTGGCAATCGTTTTCACTAAATTTATCTGTTACACATTGCCCACCATTACCTGCTCTCGATGAATGTCTTTATTACTTGTTCTTGCGGACCATTAACGTGCTATGGGCCTATTGAGTGTGAGTGCACCCTCAGCGAAGAAGTCCTCGCGCGCCATTATGCGAAAGGTAATAAATTTTGAAAAAAAATTCCCAGTTTCCATTAATCCCCGATAATAGGCAATTGTGGAGTCCTATCCCATCAGTACCTCTATGCATCATGATTGTTCCTCTCCCTTACCGATTCGCCTTTCAAATTCACATTCATTCAGCTATTTTACTGCAAAGATTTATTTCTATAGATGGAGATGGAGGCTATACAGAGAGACCGAAATAAGACATCATTATCACACACTGGCTGGTGGGCAAACAAAAGTCAGATATACAATAATAAATAAGAATTCTCCCGAAATCTTCGAGTTTTCCTATATAGATATATAAACTTGTTTGGGCAGATAACTTATTTTAGAGTTTCATTGGTGTTTTCGGGCCGATAAAACATCATAAGCTGATTTTAATTGGATTTTGTTGGTGATCGACGATCGGTAAATCTAATTTAATGCTGGTTGCTTCTATAATGGGGAACGGGGTGATATTTAATTTTTAATTATTATTTCTTAATATTTATGAATTGTTAATATTTATGTTACGGCCTCGGTCTTACAGTCGATCGAAATGGCTTAGATTCCAGGTGTAGGTAGGGTTTATGCTGTAATAAAGTATGTCAGGCTTTATCCCCTGAAATTTATTCGAAATTCAATTTTTATTGTTACCCTTTAATTTCAATGGAATTGTCAACTAAAGTTATTTGACGTGGTTCAATTAACCAGCACGGCTGGGGGTAATATAGCGGCTGTTTTTTTAATACGAGATTTAAATTCTTTTGGATGTAGATATTGGGTATTCTAGAAAATAAAGTTTTCTCGTATTTAGCGTGTTTGACTGGGAAATACTAATGCAAATTAAAAACTCTTAGGTGAACACTTTTTAAGAACATTTTCAGCATCGGTAACCATTCAAATGTTATAATAAGTATAACAGCAAATTGACCGCACACAAAGATGGTCAGTGACTGCCAAACTTGTCAAATTTCCCAACCAGTATTTAGGTTCAATCAAGATGGCGTTTTTAAACAGTTCCACAAAGGTTATCTAGGAGACCTGATTTAGAAAAATAAGGTGTTTAGGAGAGGTGATCTGGTATTCGTCAAACAATATTCCGCTTTAAAAGGGAAATATCACAATTTTAACCAACTAAGACCTAGAGAAGAAATATTTAAACAACTTAACTGAAGGCGATTTGAAATAAATATGATAACAATTAAACGATTTGAGATTTGCTGACGATGTCGTACTGATATCAAAAAAATCGGACAACATTCAGACAATGATAACTCAGCTAACTTCAGTTTGCAAAAACTATGGACTTATACATTAATCTGTCAAAAACGAATGTAATGACCAACTCTTTTAAAAGTGGCATTACACTAGAAGGGATAATCATTCATTATGTTGAAGACTGTATTTAGTTGGGACAACTGAAATCATTCAAAAATGAAGAAGAATTCTGGCATATTAAGGAGATACCCAACGCGAAACTTAACAAAAACATGATATCTGCAAATAAATTTGAAAAGAGAAAAGACTGACTTACAGTTCTTTAGAATTTGCCAAAAAGGACTTTAAAATAAAAAATGTATTTGTATGTCTATATACAAATATGCAAAGACAACTTGAAAAATGTATGTAAAAATTAAAACAAACATTTTTATTTTTAATATTCAACTAGCTAAACCCCCGCCGGCTTCGCCAGGCCTTTTTTGCTTTTTTAATATTTTTTTTATTTTTTATTTTTTGGCCTATATATAAAGATAAAAGCTTACAGATAATAATAAAGAACGTCCATCATCAATAAATTATTTTAACGACCAGCCACAGCCATGAAGGAAGATCAACAAGAGTTTGAAAATAACCGTTGATTTAGATTTAACAATGGTGATGTTGACAATCCTGGCAATATCGTATAATAGGATAATAGAAGGCACATAACTTATCTCATGATATGACCATAAAAATCATAAATCCAACTAGATCCCTTCCTCAATGCGACAGCTGAAGTCTGAGGAGCTGTTGTTTCAGTGAAAGCAAAAGTGTGAGCGGCCAGCGCCATTGCTGGGCCCTCGCAATCTTCTTTTTTGCTTAGGTTCACTTACCTTTACCTCTGTATATTTCTATTCTCTTATTAATAATCATGAGTCATTTTGACTCACTTATCTTTGCTGTTAATGATGTCACAGGATCCCGGCTGACAGCACCGACACAACGTACACGTACACGGCGTCTCGTCAGGCACTAAACAGTGGAACCTTAGGTGGCGCAACAGTGCGCTAGCGCCTCATGCGAACTGCCCAGCCCATGCTCAGCTATGTGTACCTTGTGAGTCGATTCGACTCATGGGTAGGTAGTGTTCTAGGGTTAAAAGAAAGAGAAAAATAGAACTTGACTTAACTTTGTAATACAAACAATCAAAATGTATTATGGTTGTCAACCTCTCTGTTGTATTCAAAAACTGATATCCTGGTGCTCGATTTGAACCGCATATCGTATCGAAGTATTGGGCATTCATTCTGAAAGTCAATTATCGCTTGACAATATCTTTTCATAGGATTTTGAAGCGTTTTTCATTAATTTTAAAGTAAAGAGTTGGATATATTTTGAAATGCTTCCCAGTGATGAAAATCGACTTTTCTCAATTGTACTGAAAACTGAAACAAAATTGTACTGAATAGTACTCAAATTTCTTGAATGTATAAAACCAAACGAAAACATAAAAAATAAATATTTTATTTAAAAAAAAACGTGTTATCATCGGCCAGTTTTCATAACCTCCCCAGCATTTAAGTCTTGCAAAATGTTAAGCATTTATGTGAGTTCGTAAGTATATACAAGTAGGTATGTGGCTCTTATAATGATTTTGTGCATGCAGGGAGGTACCGGAACAAAGAAGTCCTTTCACAAAATTTCATTCGCCTAGGTCGATTCGTTTGGTTTGACTCTGTTGTGTTTTTAAAAGACAGATAGACCGACGGACGGATAGACCTACATGGCTAAATCGTTTCAGAATTGCATCCTGATACAAAATATTTATGGCTTATGGAGTATAGCGTGACTTCTTTTTGGCGTTAGAAATGTAAGTGAATACTCCTATACCTTCCAGTGGAGGGTGTTATAAAGGCGCATTTAATTGAATCTAAAGCTTAGTACGCAGTTCGAGCGAATCTAAATTTTAGCTGCTTTCCAATTTTTCTCTCCAAACATTAACTAAAATCCTAGCTAAATTTTGACATAGAGTGTGCTGTGAATATAAGTGTCACAGAAAACAGCTGTTCGTTGAAAATAACTTCCTTTAAAAATTAATCGACGCGAAAATGTGTTATATTTTCGTTGCACTTTCTTTTTTGTTATTCCTTGATATCAAATTTATTACTTTAAATAATTCCTCATTGAGGTATTCATTCAAAAAAAACGTATCCTTATTTACTTTTCCGCAACACAAAAGAACAGAAGAAAAAAAACATTATTTGTAAAAATTTAAAAATTTAGTTAGAAAAAATGTGCCGAACCATTAATGGGCGCGGTAAATTGTGACATATACAATACATGCAGTACCTACAGTCTGAAATAAAAATTTAATTTTTTAGCTGAAGCAACATACCGCTCGGCTAAATCGATTTACTTAAATACAGCTCAGCTAAATTTTGGAGACCATTTTGTATGTGAGCTAAAATTTAGCACGAGCAGCGTACTAAGCTCAAGGTAATATGTATAAGTCTTATAGACGCCGGATAGGAACTTTAGTCCATGTACATACATATAATTAATTAATTAAGACTAATCTTTGTATAGTCGTGTTCAAAATCACTTGTTCAACGGTCGATTGAGCAAACTGTAGACTTTGTACTGAAAATATACCATTAACCAAGTGATTTGAACACGACTGTACCACATTCAGATAACAATCTGCTATACAAGTTTTTCATTTTCAAGTTTATTTTGTAAAGATTTGTTTTATTTATAGAGCTGTGGCAGCCTTAATTTTTAACAAAATGTTTAGGTTCTAATAGTGCAGACATTACGTCTGTATTCGATTCTTTAGCTTTGTTTTTTTTTTATTAGCTATTTTGATAAGAAAACATTCTTTAAACGTTTGCGGAAGAATAAGAAGAAATACAAAAATCACCCTGGACAATGCGGTGTAGGATTTGAAAAAATTAACTTGTTGTATACATTTTGCACAAGGCCTAGATAAAGCTCTATATTCATGATTGATAATTTCAATATTTTTTTGTTCACCAGGAAAAAAACCTTAAGACAAATTGGACGACTGAATTTACTTGATCGTCCAAATGGCAGTTTGTGAAATGTGTTGTAATGAGTTCAAAAAAATGTCTCCGAAATCAAATCGTTTTTCCACATCTTCGAGGAATGCAGCAAATTTCAAAAGTTAATTTTTAACGAATTACGATGAGTAATGAATATATTCAGAATTTTAAAACAAAGGAGTGCGTTCAGCTTATTTTTGTTTAATCCTCATATATGTCTGATTTGAAAGATATAAAAATAAACTTTCAAAAATTAAAAATAGTACAAATAGTACTGAAAATTAAGAAGTGGTACTTGCGTACTCGGGAAAGTCAAACTGTACTGAATTCAGTACAATAGTAAGACTTTTTGCAAGTATGCTTCCAACTACAGTGAGCGTCAAATGTGAATGAACACCAATGCTCTTTTAAGTTAAACCTAAGAATTCTATCCAAAAACAATAAGCCTCTTTTACTCGTATGAAACTGTTGAAATCTCACAGCTTACAGAAGAAGAGAGGAAGGGGCGAAGGAAACCCGAGTGAATGGCAATAAACATAAACGGGATTCCTATGTTATCCCCTTTTTCAAAATCCCTTATTGGACATAATCTCTTCTTTTTATTTACTTTTTTTTTCTTCTCTTTTTCCAAAATCTCCCGGGACGAAATCCCCAGTGCCAAAATCTCCCACAAGTAAACTAAACTTTGCATATACGATAAACCCAACCTTGCACCTACTCCACCCAAATCCTACAGTGACCACAAGCAGGGTAGGGGGCAGCATGACCCTCCTACACGTATCTCGCTTTTTAACACCATTTTTAGTTGTCGCGACGAGAGAATTAATAACACCAAGTCTAAAAGTGGTGGATTTTGTCCCTGGGGATTTTCTCTTAGGGTCTTTTGGAGTAAGGGATTTCAGTATACGGGATTTTGGAACACAAATAACACCTCGTAGCAACAACAACGCTCAAAGGTTGGTCTTCTTCGTTCTAATCACCAATTGGCGGACTTTTAATTATCGCTTAGTTGGCGCAAGTGTTTGTCCCTTGGTCAATTATTGACAAATCGAAATGCAAGGTTAATTTCTTGACTTGGGGAAGCAGAAATGTCTTCCCAAGTGGATTAGATGTACAAAGAATTTACTGTCAGAATTGAAAACTATTCAACAAAAATCACTTAAAAGGAGTCTGATGATGAATTAGTGGTGTAGTTCAAAATAGCTATCATGCTTACCTAACTGACTGTATCTACGAGTTGTTGTTAATGTTAATTCATTCATTCATTTTCAATGGCCCGCTTATCCATTAAGTCGGTCGCGGGTGTAGGTTGCTCAAGTGGACCCTCCATAACTCTCGATCCTCCGCCATCGACTCCAAAATTATCAAGGGGAATTCCCATACGGGTAGAGGAGAGATTACGAACTTGATCTAACCATCTCATCCTGGATCTACCTAGCGGATGCCTGCCCAATGGTACGGATTCCATAGCAGGTGCGTCGTGGGATCTTGGTCGGGGACATCCGTTTAACATGACCAAACCACCGAAGCATCGACCGCTCCGTCCGGAGAAGTAGCTGTTCGACATTGAGTTCGTCACGTATTCTGGTATTTCTAATGCGATCTCTTCGGGTCACACCAGCAATACAACGGAGAAATCTCATCGATCTTATTCTTTCGGTCATTACCCAAACTCTATCATGACCATGGGTAAGAGCTGGAACAAACAGTTGGTCCAGCTTGACCAATCCTACATAAAAACTCAGCATTGCTCCTTCCATCACTCGTAAATAAGACCCCGAGATACTTAAACTTCTCCACCTGTTTCAATGGGACTCCACTAACACGCAGAGAACAAGCGTTCTGGAGACGACCATCACTTCAGATTTGTTCACGTTTACCTTCATCTCAGCTTCAACACAAACGGCTACAAACCGATCGAGTGTGCGCTGAAGTTTAGTCTGAGAGGACCCAAGAATGACCAAGTGGTCAGCGAAGTGCAAATGACTTATCCTCAGATCTCCCAATTCGAGACGTTCCTCGCCAAGACTGCGCTGTAACATCCAGTCCATATAAGTAATGAAAAGAAGAGGAGACAAGACGCACCCCTGTCCAAGTCCAGCGCCCACGGTGAAAGGAATTGATTTAACGCCGTTTACCCGAATACAGCTTTTACAGTTTGTGTAAAGAGATTGAATGGCTCTCAAGAGAGAACCATCAATTCCATACTCCTGTAATACACTCCAGAGTTTCCCTTGATGGACTCGGTCATATGCTTTCTCCAAATCTACGAAGCATGCGTAAACAGGTGTAGCATACTCCCAAGCCTTCTCAAGTACCATTCTGAGAGTGAATAACTTGTCGGTTGTGCTTCTGCCGGAACGAAAGCCGCTCTGCTCATCTCCTTATCGTGCCTCGACCACAGCTCTGCAACGCGTTTCCATCACCTTGGCAAACACTTTTCCGGGGAGACTTAAAAGTGATATACCCCTGTAATTGGGGCAATCCCTTTTATCCCCTTTCTTCAAAAGGTCCACAATCACCCCAATCTGCCAATCGCTGGGTGTTTCGCCGCATTCCCAGGCCACTTTAATGACGGGAGAAAGCCATTTTTTGGCTCCCTCTTCACCTAAGGCCTTTAGCATTTCTGCTCCGGATTTCATCCACTCCGGCAGATTTGCAAGCTTTTAGCGATTTGATCGTAAAAGTGACTTCCTGCACCGATTAAACTCAAATTTGCAAATAATCTTAAGTATTGGCCCAGGAGTATTCATGTGAAGATTGGTCAAAAATGTAAACATAAAATATTTTCAAGGTAGTTAAACAAAAATTGTTTCTAAGCTCAAACACAAATTGGTTTTCTCTTTCAAATGTCATGCGAAGTATTTTCATTTCAACTGCCGTCAATTTGCTTTCATACTTGGTACATTGTCTAGCATTGTGAACGGTAAGCGTTGGATTAACAATTGCAGTGTAGAGCCTTCCTTTCAGCTAAATCGGCTTTTGTCGACCACAGCAAATGGCAATATTTGCCCATAACTTTATCCACCCTACTCTTACGTGATGATTGATGTCGTCATCAAAAGTTTCTTTATCAAAGATGCAAGATACTTAAGCTTTTTGAACATGGTAGCCATAGAGGCATCTAGACCAATGTTTCTTACATTTTTCCAGCCCAATTGATTCCCTTTTTTAGTTTGTTTATCGCGTGCCGCACCTTCTTCTTCTTGGACTTGTTAGGTTATGTTGGGCATATCTTCGCACGGCTATTGAAAAATTTAAAGTTGACCATCAGCTTGGGTAAAGTCTTTATTATTCTTGCTTGCTTGGTCGATGAATGTTATGACACAATGAGCATCACATTCCGTAGTATTAACCTACATGTGGGCATTTATTCAGTTGAGAGTCTACTTATGTATGTTTGAACTCATTTGTTTTATGTTGGTACATAACCAGAAGTAAAAAAAATAAAAACATTTTAAGCTTGAAAGCAAACGAATTTAATTTCTTAAAGCATAATCTTCGATATTGGGACTTTTGACCTTTCTGATAGCGAATATATAACTTTTAAAGTATCCCCGTTCCATGTCATTTTCAGCATTTTTGACATCCACTTTTTAAAACCATTAAAAAACCACCGAACTTATTCTCTCGCCATATTTTCACACCCTCCAAACTGTCACTTGTCACAAACACCGTTTCCACCACCGATACATATATACCTACAGCTGACACAACTCCCACACGAAATCCTTCAACGAAAACTAAAATAGACATTCTAATTAATTGGTCCGCCAATTTGCGATAGAAAACAATTTCGCGACATGGTTTTCGTTTTTGCGTGACTTGGCTTTTTGTTCCACGTCTGTGGAGAGTCCGCCTTCGTTCGGTTTGCATCCTCGCGACTCTCAAAGTGTTGGAGCAGTTTTTCCGTTTCCCTGCGCGATAATTACAGCAATAAACTAACAACTAACAAGGATTGCAGTAGGTCATGTGTTTCAATTAAGTCAGCCCACTGCGGTGATGGTGATGGTTTGGTTTTTGTTTTTTTGTTTTGAATCCCGCCGGTCTCACATATATTTCTCTTCCCCCTCTAACCAAAGGAGAAGGAGAACTTAATTGGATCACATAATACGAGAAAGAATGACGAAGTAAGGACACAACAAGGGTTAAATTCATTTGCGCCCCTCTAGCGGTGTAGCTTCTCAGTGATCCTTCGATCCACCACAGACCAAAGACGAAATAATTAAATTCAAAGACCGACCGAATTAATTGGTCGCGATTTGTGTGTAATGCGGAATTACTATGGCGCTCCATTGGACAATGGCCGAGGGATGGCCGGCAAGGCAGCGGGTAATGTAGTAGCGCACTTACAGTTACATGCAATCAGCTAATGACATTATTTACGCGATGGTCTGGCGCTGTTTTGCTGCCGTCTGTTGTGTGGACATAAGAAATCGCTGCTGTAAGCGAGTAGGTGTTGAGCTGGACTGAGGAATTGAAGATTAAGACCTCATGGAGGCTTTTTATAGTGTTTACAGTTTACCTCTTCCTGATGGGTGGATTGTGGTGAAGGTGAATGGAAAAGTTATAAGAATTTATGACGAAATTGATTTGAGAAGGATTTTTGTGTGTGAGAAACAATTTTCTTTGTTTTTCCAGCTTGGGTATGGGTTAGGTAAGGCAGACATACGAAAGTACAGCTGTCCTGCAAAATCTTGCCAATTCAGCCATTCGGAGTGGGAATAAAATAGTAAGTCACTTCCATCCGACCCAAAAAAAGCAAAAAATCACACAAATGTTTTAAGAAGCTAGATCTAGGGTGCCTTCATTTATTTTAGGTACATATTTTTATTTTTCCTTCTGGTTCTGATACCACAACGTCTTGTCTCTATCTCCGTTCAAACTTAAATTAGTCAAATTGTAGCCAGTTTGTAGAGAGCACAAGTCCTATAATCGTCACAAGCGAAAAGTTTTACTTGCCCTTACACTCATTACTTTTGGTAGATATGCTAGGACGCTGTGAAGATAAAGTACTTGAAAGTATAATATATCTTGATTGGGACTATACCAGTTGATAGTGTAATCGCCGGTTTTGAAGGAGAAGAGGTCTTTACATTTACATTTACATTTTTTTATTTGGTTTTCAACAGATTAGAATTAGATTGTTCATAGTGTTTGATACCATGAGTAGCGGAAAGGAGCTGCTGTCAGACAAGGCTAGCGGCCCCTATGATCACCGCGGACCGCCGGACATATGGATACTTCGTTATCGACTGAAATTTTTTTTAAAAACAAGTCCTTCAGCGATCTTGACTCGGTACGGATCGTATAACAGTTAAAGTGAAGGTTAAGGGTTATTTCTTAGCAAAATGGATTAACATCAACATTTGATGTATACCGCGGTTCATTGCGATGTCCCAGTGAATTGTAAAATTGACAAATTGGTTGGAACAATCAATTGGTAAACAATTCTAACTATTCATCTATGGTAAACACCTAGGAAGTAAATTTATGTTGTGAAAGCGGAGACATTGGTCAGAGGAAGGAACCAAAAACCAAATGGTTTCACCACTAGCTTTCCACAGGGCTCCGTTCTCGGACCTGTATTTTTGCATATAATGTAATGTACTACAATAGTTTTTGTTTCTCACGCCTCAGGGCGAAATATGAATATTTAGTTTAGTTTAGTTTAGCTGCGTTCCCACTTCCACTACGATCGTAATGTTTCACTACGATTTTGCTTTAGTTCAGCAAAATCATTACGTCACTACGAAAAATTTGGAAAGACTACGATTTTCCGTTCGTCTTCGTAATCATATATTTCTTGTATAAAATTCCTTCAGTAAGTAATATGTAATATTGATTTCTAAAATGTTTTCCCC
This sequence comes from Cheilosia soror, assembly GCA_949372485.1. Taxonomy (NCBI): domain Eukaryota; kingdom Metazoa; phylum Arthropoda; class Insecta; order Diptera; family Syrphidae; genus Cheilosia; species Cheilosia soror. Next base: position 111,952,481 of record OX443562.1, on the reverse strand, counting down.
TGAAAAAGATGTCGGAACGCATTCACAACAGGGCGATTCATTGAACACATTTACTTTTCAGCGCATTAATGGTGGTTACAAGGGGTCTGTTGACGTCGTTTCAGTCAACGATTAGCGGAAAAGTAACGCAAGGCGACTTTATTAACTTTAATTTTCTTTAGCCTGTAATGGCGGCGATCTTTGTTACAAACTTTAAGTTAGTGGGGGTTCGGTGATGCGATCTGTGAGCGGAGAGTGTAGTATCCTTAATAAATGACATCAGTCCGGTTCTGTAGTCTAGTATAAAGTAAGTTTTATTTTATTAAATCTGACATTTTATACAGTGTGAGCATACACTAAAATTCTGACAATTTATACAGTATTTCAAGATACTACATCTACTCTCTTCTTTTTCAAAATTACCTCACGCAACATTTGATAAGTTCTTTCGTCTACTAACTTTTCCTAGGCTACAGGTACTCGTCGATATGGATGTGCTACTGATTTCACATATCACTCCTTTGATTTTGCTGAGTGGTTTGCAAATTCTCAGTACCCATTTCATTCATTTGCCACATAAAAATTGGCCAACTTTTCCTGTTCTCCCACTTTGATGAACATTTCAATGAATTTAAGTGGATATCCGCCATACACACGAAAATCGATATCAACCATTTTGTGCTTGTGCGTAATCACAATGTTCTTAGCCTTCAAATCCATCCATGAAAGCTTGTCAATAACATTATATAGGACACCTGAGTCCACGATTAATTCAAGGTCAATACCGCCAATATTATACACCAAATCCTGTTACCCTTATCATTTGAGCCAATGGAGAAAATGTGTTCCTTTTTTTCATTTGTGTCACCCGCAACCATTTTCTCCAATCACCGCCGCAATGTCTGTCTGCCAACCTTGTTTGTTGCATGTCTGAAATTTAGCATGACAAAAACAAAAACGGCAAAGATTCCAGATCAACCATCACGTGCGAATTCGTTTAATGCAGATTCGTTAAAAATGACTGATATCTAATTTATTAATGCCTCAACGGTTTGGGCGTACAAATAATTTTCTTGTTCAAATCAATAGAATCAGACTTCTTAATGCTCCATCTTTTGAGCCGGCAAAATTTTTTCTAATGCTCCATCTTTTGAGCTTACAACGTCTTTTCCCTGTTCAAATCTATTGAAACAGCAGAACAGTCCCCGCGGGACTGCCGTTAGGTATTACTTCGCGGGGTTGGTTAGCAACTCATGCTAAATCCTCCGGGTCCGCCATTTTGGCCCTTCTAAGTCTTTCAAGTCTCCTTAGTTCTTCGTGTACACTCGTTATAAAGGAGCATACCTCCAGCCAGTCATCTTCTGACCTTAACATATGGCTTATTAGACTTTGAGGGTTTGGTAAGTTCGCTCTTCCCCCTGCAAAGCGCCTACAATGGAACATTGCGTGCTCCGTATCTTCTTCTTCGTCTGGGCATTCGGGACAGAAAGGTGAGCTATCGTGACCAAATCTGTGAAGGTATTTCCGATAGCCGCCGTGCCCCGATAAGAACTGCGTAAGGTGGTAGTTGCAGTCCCCGTTTGTTCTTTTTGTCCAGACCTCGATAGTGGGGATCAGTTTGTGGGTCCATCTGCCTTTTGCCGTGTTATCCCACCTGGCTTGCCATAGTGCCATCGATGTTTCCCTCTCTTCTAGTTTGACCCTTCCATTAGGGACCTCTTGCCGGTTGGCTGTTTGCCTAAGGTAAATCCTTTGCATCTCGCTGGCAAGAATGTCGATGGGGATCATTCCCGATATAACGCATGCTGCTTCATCCGAGATTGTTCGAAATCCCCTTATTGTTCGTATTGTGCATAGCCTGTATGCTGACGAGAGCTTTCTCCTGGTTTCGTTTGTTTTTAGAGCCCCCGCCCAGACCGGTGCAGCGTATAGAAGTATTGAGCTGACCACTCTGGATAGTAGAATCCTTATTATATATCCAGGTCCACCTATGTTTGGCAGCATTCGGGAAAGAGCTGCTTGCATTTGTGAGGCCTTCCTGCCGGCGTACTGGATGTGTGTTTTAAAGTTTAGCCTGTTGTCGAGCATTACTCCTAGGTACATAAGAGACTCCTTAGACCTGATGGTTTGATTCCCAACCCGGAAATTTGCAAATTCCACAGACTTTCGGCTGGTTATCAAGACAGCCTCAGTCTTGTGGTCAGCTAGTTCTAAGCCGGCGGATTCCAGCCATTTTTTGATTTTGGCAACTGCTTCATCCGTAACGGACTCTATCTCGTGGATGTGTTTGGCCACCGTTACTACGGCGATATCGTCAGCAAAACCGATCACCTTAACCCCTTGAGGCATCTTTTGAGCTATCTATTCAAATTCGTTGAATCTGATATCAGAAATTCAACTAATTTGCGCTCATTATTAAGCCGCATTGACATTACGTTTAACTTACGCATATTGTTTGGTATCTTTTACGGGTTCTGGTCCTCGTCGCCAAATGTAGTATCCTTAATAAATGACATCAGTCCGGTTCTGTAGTCTCGTATAAAGTAAGTTTTATTTTATTAAATCTGACATTTTATACAGTGTGAGCATACACTAAAATTCTGACAATTTATACAGTATTTCAAGATACTACAGAGAGAAAATTGTACTAGATCGTTTATTTATTTAATCGCTCATAGATGACATTAACAGGGTCGATTTCTTTTCTGTGATACTGTGAAGTGATAAATAAATTTAATTTAATTTGCTATTTTCGAGGTTTATTTATTTTCAAGGTAGAATACTTTTCATTGCCCAAATCAGGGCTATCCTCTAGATATTCGATTAAATACACATTTTGGGTTTCTTAATCTCTTTGTCAGCGCTTATTTTTCGTTTCCATTGTGAGTCATAGAGCCTTGTCTATGTTTTTCACACTTCTTCACTAATGAAACGGCTGTGATAAAAAAAAAAACATTCTAGCATCTAAATCAAAACGAATGATCCCACATAAGGCCCATAACGTAACCTCACCTCTTGAACGAAGTTTGTTGTTTAATTCTCGAATTTACGGGTCTATTTGTCATAATGTCACTTGTGAGTTTCACTGCGAGCCATTGCAACAGGAAATGTCATCCTAATAACCTTACTCAAGCTATTGCTTTGAATTTCTTTCAAAGAGGACACTGGTGTAACAAACTAAATTAGTCCATTTAAGAAATTCCTTACCCGCTTCCTTTCCCATATCACCCCAATCCCATTTTCTCCAATTATTTCCAAGGATTTGAATTTCCAATATTTGGGTAAAGTGAAAGAAGCTATACGTGCAAGGAATACAAGTTAAAACTTGACTGGTAGTTTAAAGGCACCTTTTCGCAAATTGCCTTTAAAGCCATAAAATGTATAAAATTTGTACCGACCGGCACAAGTAAGAAAGTTGATGAGAAAAACCAGTACGAGGAAGAAATGAAATATGACTCGCCAATCTTATATAGGTATACGCGACGAACGTATACAGCCAATCCTTCCAACCCAAAGCGACTTATCTAAGTCCAAACGTATGTATAATCGGCTCACTTCATTCATTGATTGCACAAAATTAATCACACCACAGTCACCACATTAGTAATGCAGGCAAGCATCTCACTTAGCCGCAGAGAGATAATGCGGAGCATTTAATGAGGTGTGTGCACCGCAGGAGCTGTTCAAATAAAGAAAATCAGTTCAGAGAAAATCTTCGAGAAAGGTTGCCATGGCCAGTGCCAGTGCCACATCTGTATCTCACTTCCAGAGATAAGCAGAAGCACACTCTTGTGTTTGTGCGACCGAAAATATATAAATCACCACCAGTGTCAGCCGGGTTAACATTTACGGTCTCATTAGCGGCGTAAACTAAATTCCCGGTCCAATTCGAGGCGACCAAGACCGACTAAACTCCTTGACTTGGCTGCTGCAAAGCACAGCTTCAAGTATTTAATTATTGATGTCACGAAAACAAATAATTAACCACAATAAATACGTTAGCGTGTCGGTGCTCGGTGACGCTGATATGGTCGTTGGTGAGGCGGTGAGACGGTGTAGGGGGTGACAACTGAGAACCCGGTGAGCACGCATTCGCAATTTGAATCCGCGCCACCACCACCACAAATGTGCATATAGCCGGTAGCAGAGCAGCTACACGATAGGCAAAACGCAAAAGTGCGGTGGTGCAGTGCGCCCAACCTAGATGCGAGTTACCTGCATCCGCAACGCAAATAATTGGCGCGCGAGCACTGCGCGAAAAGTGCAAAATGTCGAATTGCACTTATCTGGCCGGCTAATTTATTGTAATAAAACATTTCTATTAATTCCGCAGCAATTATTATTAAACGCTTATCTAATTGCATACATCGCGTCGCCTCGCGAACTCTGTGTTTTGTCAGTGTTGCGGGGTTGCGTGTCAGGTGAACCGTTTTATCGCGTTCGGGGATTTGTCACACGTTCTCGTGTCGCAGTGGCAGTTGTTGTTGTCCCCAACGCTGCTGTCGAGAAGTCGAGACTATATAGAGACTGAGAACGAGAGATGGGCCTTTGGGTTGGGTGCTTGTAATCTTTATTTGCTAGAGGAGCATATAAATTACAGCCACATAGCTGCTCCCCGACTGGTCTGGACTGAATTTGTGTTGTAATTACGAATGCATAATTGTTATTCGCCTCCTCGTTGAATAGTACGATGGCATGCACGCTACTGCTGATGGTGTTACATGGTCACGCATGTATGCTCGTACGTTTGGATTCTTTTTCTTGAGACGATTGGTTTGGAAAATGTTTTCAAATTCTATCCGGAGAATGTTTCTGCTTTTGCCTTATCAACAAAAATGGTGCATGTAAGATATTTTACAAGTTTTTTTTTCCTACAATCCTTTACATAGAGGACTACAATTATTATTACAAAAATGCTGGGCAATCTGTGATTAAAAATTACCGAGCATTGATGGGCTTTTCGTGTTTCTGTAATGTTTTTTTATTCGTTTTACAAAGAACATTGTTGCAACTAATGTGGTCCCAGAAAAGGATTTTTAAACTGAACTCGTTTGTTACCAGAGTTGTGCATGCTGACAATGGGTGTTTGAAACTAACATGAGGGTGGACCAAATACAAGTTTCTATTTAAAAATGCAATAAAATGAACAAAATTAATTTTTTTCCATGTATTCTGGCTTTATAAGAGCAAACATTCCCATCAATTAGGTATGGAACACAACGTCGTTCAAGTGGCTACCTCGGCTGGCTTCGCAGTAGCGCATTCTCCAATTTTGCAAGTCCTTGTTGATGGTTTCGGGCTGTAGCTCACGAATTGCTTCGATGATATTGGCCTTAAGTGCTTGAATCGTTTCCGGATTCTTGGCATAACATCGGTTCTTCACGGTTGCCTACAAAAAAAAAGTCCAAAGGGGCAAATTTCAGCTCCGAGGCGGCCAATTGACATCGCCAACACTATGCTGATAACACGATTTGGGAACTTGGTGCGCAAAAGATCGATTGTGGAATGGCGCGTCATCCTGCATGAACCAAAGCCAGAGGTCGCCCAAATCCATGTCTTCAATTTTAGTAAATAAAAAATCGGTTAACATGGCTCTGTAACGCCCACCGTTGGATTCAGGGACTGGATCTGGCATTTTTAGAGAATCACCTCAAGCGAACTTCTCAGTCAGCCTAGGCAGGTTCTCGTCCATATTCCAGGCTGAAGTCCTTGCCATCAACCACTGCGCTAGAATAAATGTATGTTCTAAAACAAGTGGTGAAACCATATTTATCTTCTTAGACAGTCAAGTTGCTCTTAAAGCTCTGAACTCATCTGTTATAAAAAGAAGCTGATTCTAGAAACTTACATTACTTACTTACTTAAAGTGGCGCTACAGTCCGGGGTGAACCTGGGCCTCAACCAACAAGCGTCTCCAGCCAGCACGATCTTTGGCCAGCTGTCTCCAGTTTCGCACGCTAAGTTGTTTAAGGTCCCTTTCCACTTGCGTGCGCCACCTGAGTCGCGGTCTTCCTCTACTGCGCCGTCCCTCCGGTGTGGATTCGAAGATCTTCCGGGCCGGAGCATTCAAGTCCATTCGCTCTACATGACCCAGCCACCGCAGTCGTTGGACCTTCACTCTTCTGGCTAAGTCAATGTCGCTGTACAGCCCGTACAGTTCGTCGTTGTATCTCCTCCTCCATTCACCGTCTATGCAGACGGGACCGAAAATTACTCGAAGAATTTTCCTCTCGAAGTAACCAAGAGTAAGCTCATCCGCTTTTGATAGAGTCCATGCCTCTGCACCATAAAGTAGGACTGGGATGATTAAGGTCTTATAAAGGGTCACTTTAGTTGTTCGAGAGAGGGCTTTGCTACTCAATTGCAAGAAACTTACATGGATTCTGGATTCCAGCCCACAGGGGATTTACTGGAAACGAAACGGCTGACGATCTGGCCAAAGTCGGATGCTTCAGAGTATAATAGTAGGAGCTTAGCTCAAATCGAATCTAATGAACTCTGGCTTAAAACACCTGGGCAGAACTGCACCAAATAGATCTTCCCAAAATTCTCCCCCAGAAAATCCTATTTTCTAAATAATCTGGATAAAAACAACCTAAGAATCCTGACAGGAATTATTACTGGCCATGGTCTTATGAAAAAACACCTTCACCGAATTGGAGTCTCACTTCACATTCTGATGGAATGTCCGGCTTTCTTCTGCCTTAGAAAGAAAGTCTTTGGCGAAGAAATCATTACCTCGGCAAATCTTGTTGAATTACCCCCCAGAGAAGATACTTGTCTGCCTGACTGTCTCCGGAGTAAAAAGATGGCTCTAGGAACCTACCAGGGATGGCACAATAGGCTCCTTTAGAGAGGCCGCAGTGCCAGGGCCGGTAAAGGCTCTCCCGACCAATCATCTAATCTAACGTCCACCGTTGACCGAAACGTTGTTCCCAGCCTCATTTTCGAAGAAGACTGGTCAAATGATGTCACCACTCCACAATCCGCACCAAACTGTCACTCTCCCTGGATGCATTGGATTTTCCGAGCCCCAGATGCGGCAATTTTGTTTGTTAACATACCCGCCGCTGAGATGAAAATGCGCCTCGTCAGAAAATATGATTTTTCGCCCAAAATCTTTGTTCAATTCGAGCTGCTCTAAGGACCAAACTGCGAAGCGATAACGAAGCAGATGCGGTCGCGCGCTTTTAATTGCTGGGTCAATTGGACCTTGTAGTCAGAATTCTCCTCAGGCTAGTGCGTGAAATGTTGAGCTGTTGAGATCGATGTCGAGTTGATGTTCGTGAAATGAGTCTCACACTCTCCGCTACAGCAGCCACATTCTCGTCTATGTGCACCTTACGACGGCGGGGACCATGACCATGAGTGTTATCCACTAGCATACCAGTCTTACGATCTTTTTGCGGTGAGCGCTTCATTTCGGCCAAAACTTAATTTCAAAAAACGCACTGTTTGGCCTACACAGCACTCACTTTGGAAATAAATTTTCAATATTTCCCAACGTTGTTCAAGCGGAAAGCGACCCACTTCGTTTCGCGGAGGTATGATACTGACTTTCTGTCATGATTTCAAGTGGGAAACAGTTGTCAGTGTCAAAATAAACTATGATTTAAAAAGAAACCACTTGATGGTCCACCCGTATACACAGCGGTAGTGCTGTGTCTTTACATATGGCTCAGTTGGACGGTGGAAATTTTTTGCAAAGAAATATGAACTTTCAAGTCTTACAAAAATCCAAAGGGTGGCATGCTTTGGGATAGCGGGAACCCTAAGTACCACACGCACCCACCACAGTAATTGAGATAATGGTAAACCTCGCCCGCGGATACTGTAGCAGCAAGGAGTTCAAAATAGCTTTAAGACTTTGCGGCGTAGCAGAGGAAAAAGAAAGACTACGAACTATCTACATTCTTGCCTTCGTAGGGAGATTCACTATGGTAAAATTTTTACCAAAATTGAAGTGGTAGCCTAAAGAGGGATATCTTTTGTCAATAGAGCTGATATGCGGTATTCGCTTCATTTCAATCCCATCAACATTTCTCAATATTCTTTGTGTATTTGAAATTTGACTTGACGTGAATTGAAGATGAAAATTATATTAAAATGGTAAAATGTATGCGATGAATCCTGTCGGCATCTATGCTTAAATGGTACATCAATCCTTCACTTTCTACTTTCACTTCACAAACTCATAATGTCAGCGGATAGCAATTAGTTTAAAAAATATTGTCTACGATCAGTTGGTCATCATTCAAAATAAACATCAAGATACCTACCTGCTGCACAAACCTGCAATTAGTTTTCTTTGATGGACCATTTAAACTCGTCTGCATAATAATTAATTCAGTTTAAAGGCAGACAAATTTTCCAAAAAAAAAAAGTAAGATAGCGCTTGTTAGCTGCAATTAAGCCTCTGATATATCTTCATCACAACTCTCCAGACCCTTGTGGTCTGTATATAGTTGAGCCTCTGGATATTGCTGCACACAATCAATCAGAGCGCAATAATTGAAATATTCTGTGCTTATAGGTATTCGAAATGTCACTTTTCCACCGTAATCACCTGACAGTTGGTATTTTGTTGTCATTAATTTTTGTGATTTTAATCACCCATCTCGGATTAAGAAGATACGCGCTTCTATGTTATGCACGAGATGCAAGTTCATTCATCAGTCAGGTAAGGTAAGGCAAACATCTACAGGGGTTTTAGTTCTGTTGCGATTGACAGTTCGTTGGAAAAATATTTTGATTCGATTTTGAGTAATGAATTGTGTTTAGTTGGCGCTTCTTGATGTCGTCTTCCACTTGGATGCAGATATAGATTTTATCACGTTGAGATTTCTTCATTTAATTGTTTTACAGATTGTGATGGCGTGAGAATGGATAATTAGTTAGGAATTGGTTAAGGGAAAGTTTAAAATAAATAGTCCTCATCGTGAATGTATAGGAATGCATTCATGTTGAATTTATCAAATTAATTTGTCTGAAAGGTATACATAATATAGACGATTATTATGTCTGCTTCTGCTTTGTCTTTTGGAATTTTAGGCATTGCATTTGCCCGAAGTCAATGTATACATTATGACAAGCATCTCATAACGGTGTAGTTTAGGACCCCACGGTACTATAGAGTTGTGGTAAATATGCAATTCTTTCAGTACAATTTTGAAGTCTCAAATTGGGTTCTTAAAAGGCTCTTTTTCTTTTGAGTTTAAATAAATTTTTAACGGAAAACCCTTTAATGAGAGTAGGTACTCCTCTTAGGCCAGGAAAGTCTACCATCGACCAAATTTTCTCCCTCACACTCCCACTCCGACAGATTTTAGAAAAACATAAAAATTTCAGATCGAATCACACCACCTTTTTATCGACTTGAAAGTCGCCTACGATAGCGTATTTAGGGACGAGCTATACAAAGCCATGCCACGTTTCGGCATTCCTACCAAACTCGTTCGTCTGTGCAGGATGATGGATGATGGAGAAATCTAGCTGCTCCGTCTAAATCAGCAAAAACATCACCGAGCCGAAAAAAAAAAGTCGAAAAAAGTTTGAGACAAGGCGATGCGCTATCGTGTAACTTTTTTAACATCATCGTTGAAGCAATTGTACGAAGCTCACAATCCAACATCAGAGGTACAATTTTTCAGAAGTCTGTTCAACTGCTTGCATATGCTGACGATATTGACATTATCGGAAGATCGCAGGCGAGCTGTCAGTGGCGCATTTGCAAGTATTGAAACGGAGGCGGCGAATATGGGTGTGTCTATAAATGAGGACAAAACGAAGTATATGCTGCCAACGAGAAGGGCCTCTCAACATCGACGACTCGGACAAACCGTCACGATGGACAGATACACCTTCGAAGTATAGTTAAAGACTACCTGGGTTCAACTATCACCTCGCAAAATGACATCAGCGCAGAGATCAAATGAAGAATCACTCTAACCAATCGCTGTTTCTTCGGGCTAAGAAGGCATTAAGAAGTAAACTCCTCTTTCATAGAACCAAGGAGATATTATATATAAGGTCCTAAACATCCTGGTCCTGCTGTATGGTCCAAAATCATGGACTATCTGTCGAAATCGGATGAAAACCTCCTGGAATGTTTTGAGAGAAAGATCCTTCGGACAATATTCGGTCCAATTTGAATCGAAGGTGTGTGGAGTAGAAGATTTAACGACAAGGTTTATGGGCTATACAGCGACGTTTACCTGGTCAAAAAGCTGAAGAAACAACGGCTGAGATGGCTGGTGCACGTGGAGCGTATGGGCAGCAACGCACCAACCCGACGAGTCTTAAAGTCCACCCCTGAGGGACAACGTAGCAGAGGAAGACCCAACCTTAGGTGGAGGGCGACCTCAACTATCTTGCTATGCGCAACTGGAGGCTGCTAGCTGAGGACCGAGCTGGCTGGAGGGGCTTGTTGGTTGAGGCCGTGTTCCACCCCGGACTGTAAGGGTCCTTCCTTCTTATACCGTAAAGGGCCGGGCATTCACATATTATGTGTTCGGCTGTTTCGTCTTCTTCTAGACATAGTCTGCACTCCGGTGAGTCGACTGAATGCATTTTATTCAGGTAATATCGCAGACCGTGGTGACCCGTTAGGTAGCCTACTAGTTTTTTGATATCATGCCTGCGAAGATTTAGTATCTTACTGGCATCTGCTTTGAAGGGCTGAATAGCTCTTTTGGCCTGTCTTAGGAATGGGATGTTCGCCCATTATGAAGTACATTTGTTTTGCTCCCAGCTTTTTATAGCCAGATTTATAGCTGATTTGGGAATCGAACAGAATGGTTCAGGTCCAATGAAAGGGGTTTCCGAGCCATTTCTGGCTAGTTCATCGGCTTTTTCGTTTCCTTCAACTCCCTTATGTCCGGGGACCCACCATAGACTGGTTTCGTTTCTGTAACTAAGTGTTTGGAGGGAATCGAAGCAGTATAGTACTGATTTGGAGTCAATAATGTGTGAGCTAAGGGCTTTTATAGCTGCTTGACTATCCGTGAATATTTGGATGTTGGCGCCTTTAATGCCTGAATTGTATATAAGGTTTGCGCATTCTTTAATGGCATGGAGCTCTGCTTGAAATACGCTGGGGCTTTTTCCCATAGGTATTGAGATGTTCCGATTTGGTCCATGGATACCAGCTCCTACCCCCGAGTCCATTTTAGAACCATCCGTATACCATATCGGACGTTACTCAAAACTTAATCTTAAACGAATTCGTAACGCCTCATTACTGTGCTAATTTTAGCAATTACAAGACGAATTCCTTTTATGAACAGGAATACTTTAAACGATATACAATATTCTTACCGATTAATATTAATATGAAGCAAATTCTACTATTCCTAATATTATCTACTTAAAATATTAACCTCAAAAACTAGTATTCAAAACATGGAAAATGCTACAATGTCCATTCAATCTTACAAAGAACCCGATACCAAGGGAACAAGGAATACTCTTTTATGTTACATTTTTCTCACTTGAAATGGATAATTACGAGCGTATCGATATTAAAGGTCCTTTTAACTCAAACGAAAATTAAAGAAATACCGCCACTTGTGAAATGCCACTTCAAATGATCGTTGCAGAATCGTCATTTAACTGATCTTTCACTATAATCCTGCTGTTCTTTTGTCGTATTTTTAGGGAATTCAATGAATGGAATTGCTAAGGATCTTTGAGCGAAGAGGACATGATTGAATGGAACATGTTCATAGGAAAAAGGGGTTGAATTGTCACACACTTAATTTATTTTTCAATTATCTCACCGTAATTGACTCTTGGGTCTATGAATCTTCGAGTGGACATTATGCTCACACGTTGAAACGATTCATTCAAACACACAATAATGCTAACAGGTTCAAGTACTTAAGTCATAACTGCAACTGAGTACCAAGACTAATGGCATTGTTGGTGTGGTCAGGTATATTTAGTTTTTTTTTTAACACCCGGTAGGTCTCTATCTCTATTCTCTCATTGAGGACCAACGTGTTTCTCTAGAACTAAATATTTGGCACATGTTCAATATCAAAATAATAACGTTTGTAATCACCCAGTGATTAATTATGTTATCGATCTCTGGAGATTCGCAATTTTAAAAATGTTCATTATTCTGAATCGGTTTAGTTAAATTTAGGCACACGAAACACAAATTAGGAAGATATCTGAATCGGGATCGATTTTCTAGTTCTCAGGGACAAATTTAAATAAACTGACAGATCAGTGAACTTGAACACTTATTGGAACTAATCAGCCGCCTAACCCATTTATGCTAATATCAAATTAACAGCACACACACACACATCAGAGTCAAAAACACATCTAATTCGCCTAATCAGGTAAGCAAATTAGGCCGTATTTATACCTGCCATATTTGACAGCGGATTGTTAATCGAAATTAATTAAATCACGGATTTTCGCTCCAACTATGTCCCACATCAGAGAATGCGTGCGAAAAGGTGTTCCAGCTAATAGGCCAATTCCACTAATTCCCATCTCTCAGATAGTTATGCTAATTTATGAGCCATTTTCACGGAAAAGGCAACACTGCGCGACACGCATTTGCATACAATTTCAAAATTTATGGTGATCGGTTTCGTCGTTGTTGACCAAATGAAATTGTTTTGAAATAAATTACATATTAGCGCATATGTTGAGCGCGACATTCGCGATAGGGTTGTCTGATAATTTCTTGATTTGTCATTGTGCCTTGCATTTGAATGTAACTTGGGGCCAATTACTGCACGCGATTGCATGTGACATGGTGACACTTTTGGTGGAAAGTAATTTCTGGACTGAATTATTGGTCAACTGAGCGGGTTTGGGGCAATCGAACACTTCATGACTCATGAGATGCAATTTGACAGCAGTTAGTTGGTAATGGTACCCAACTCGGTGATCAATTTTAAAGCGATTATAAATTTCATAAAGAAGAGATAGCTTGTGGGGCAAATGTGACTAGATCATTTAAAAGTTTTGACTTTAAAGTTATGACTTTCTATTGTTATGCAGAATATATGTAGCAGAGGGGAAGGAGTGTTTGATCACGAAACGGCAAACGGCCGGCGTATTCGTAACACAGGCCTATAGGGATCTCCAATACTTTGTCAGGGTACCGAAAAGAGTTGGTGGCAGATAAACTGTTGTTTGCTGCATTTGACTGTTATAAGGCAGATATAACTGCCATGTTTAGTTGCTCTTCCTTACCACATCTATAGTAAAAGAAGAGGGCACGTTAGCAACAACACCTAAAGAAAAAGGCAGATCTTTTCGCTAGCATATGTTTTCAGAAAATTCCAGCCTAGATTCTCCACAACTAGAGCCACCAAATATCACGACGGTGCAAACATCGATGGCAGAAGTGAAATTTCAGCCTCGAATAATTCAACACATCCTTAAAGAACTAGATTGCAATAAGGCAACTGGACGTGACGGTATAGTACTCAAGAGCTGTGCACCAGAACTTGCACCTGTACTTTGTAAGCTATTTAGCATGTCATACTCCCAGAAGACGTTTCCTTTCTTGCTGGAAGATCGCTCGCAATCAAACTTTTCCAAAGAAAGGGAGGAAATGTCTGCCACAAAACTATCGTCCAATAGCGTTACTTTTAATGCTCTTAAAAGTAATGGAAAAGGCAATAAATGACGAAATAATCAAATATCTAAAAGGCCACCGATTAATAAGCGACAGGCAATACGGATTTCGGAGCCGTCGTTCCACTGGAGGCCTGTTAAGCTACGTAACACACTTATGGTCGCAGGTAATTGAACAACACGGCGAATGCAGAGCCGTAGCATTGGACATATCAAAGGCATTTGACCGAGTCTGGCATAGAGCCCTACTAAGCAAGTTAGCGTCTTATGGATTACCATAACAACTCTGCGGATGGATGCAAACTTTTCTTCTGGGAAGATCGATCCAAGTTGTTGTAGATGCTGTGTATCATCTAATTCGTTTGCTATAAATGCAGGAATGCCCCAAGGATCAGTTTTTTTTTTTTTTCATCTCTATATTTCTTCTTCACATCAACGATTTGCTTGGATCGACAAATAATAATATCTACAGCTTTGCTTTTGGACAAAATCTTGAAGTGGGGAAAAGACAACTTGGTTGCATTTAATGCAAACAAGACACAGCTCGCAACATTTTCTAGGAAAAATACATCAACAGTTCCTCAGATCCAAATGGATGACCATCCAATCCATCCCAAGGACTCAATGCACCTTCTAGGAGTGACAGTCAATTCAGGAATCACATGGCAGGACCACATATCCTATATCGCAACGAGCGAGCTACCTATTTAGAGCAAAGAGGTACTTTAGCCCCAAGCAACTTCTCCTTCTCTACAAAGCACACGTTAGACCAGGCCTGGAATATTGTTCCCATATATGGAGCTTGGCCCCTGATGAAGATGTTGGTGGCAGAGATGTTACTCCAGGAATGATCTGCGAAAGTCTTACCAAGAGCTGAAGATTCGGCCAGCTGAACATATGCCTGATCTCAGCACCATGCAACATGGTCTAATACTTCTTATGTAATCAGTAAGTCTACCGTCGGTGCGTGGCGTAGCAGCCAACAGAGTAGAAAGCAGAATCCGACTGGAGAAGGGAAGATGACTGGACCAAGGGAGGAATGCCTTTTGCCTTCCGCCTTGAGTAGGTCAAAACCCGAAAAACCGAGCGTCATCTCGGCTAAGGACTCGTCCAAAGCCGAGGAGACTCCTGGTTGCTCTAGGAAGATTCTGCCCGAAAGAAGGACAAACCCAATAAGCAAAGGGAAGATGACTGGACCAAGGGAGGAATGCCTCTTGCCTTCCGCCTTGAGTAGGTCAAAACCCGAAAAACCGGGCGTCAGCTCAGCCAAGGATTCGTCCAAAGCTGAGGAGACACCTGGCTGCTCTAAAAAGGTTCTGTCAGTTAGCAAAACAAAGTTGAGCAAGCCTAGGGCGCGTGCCTCTGGAGGAGCCGGCATGAGATTGGAAGCAGCGAGGGCGAAATGCCTCTTGCCTTTCATCTCGACTGTGACCGATCCCAAGCCACCTGGAACTGTCCCAGATAAGGATGCGTCCAAATCTGAGAATGTTCCTGGAGTCTCCAAAAGAGGTAGGCACGACGACACTATCTCCCCGGTTTCAGGCAGGCAGGCGAAAAGACAAAGATTTGCTGAAAAGGTGAAGGAGAGTCTTCGTGTCGCTATAGTCGACCTTGGTAATCCAAATCGAAGACTCACCACTCACCAATGGGAACTGATAGAACAGCGAATCCTGGATGGTGTCAATGACGCTATCGTAAAGGCGGCTGGCGTAATTTCATTGTTTGGACAGCTAACCACCTTTAAGGGATTCAAGGTCATGCAATGTGACGACAAAGAAACAATGGAATGGTTGAAGACCTTCGTTACCAACACTAACGCGCCTTGGCCAAATGCCGACCTGCGTGTTGTTGATAGGAAGGAGATCCTCAATATCACCAGACCAAAAGGCCGAATACACGTTCGAGGACCGTACCTACCCGCCGAAAGGATAGAACGCAACCTGCAATTCCTTAACCCGGAACTTCAAAGCAGGGAGTGGAAAGTCCTGGAAACGAGTGAGTACACTGAGAATGGGATGGACGTGACGATACTCCTGAGCCACAAATCACTGCCGCTACTCCGCAAGCAAGAGTTTAAGGTCCGCGTAGGCATAACGCGCTGCAAACTCAGGCTGGTGGCGGCAAATCAAAAGAGCAGAGGAGAAGAAGCGACTGCCCGTGATGAAGATCATACAAATAAATCTTCATCACAGTAAGGCGGCCAGCGCCAATCTGGTCATCCTTATGGAGACCAAGAAAATCGACGTCGCTCTGGTACAGGAACCCTGGATCTTCCGGGGGAAAATACGAGGGCTGAGCTCAAAAGACCTGCATATCTATAGCAGTACATCTGACAATGGTAAGTTTCGTACATGTATTGTCGCCAGAAAACAGATTGAACTTTTTCTTTTACCTAGCCTCAGCGATACCGATCAAACAGCGGTTAAATGGGACAGGGGGGGAAAGAGCGCACTGATACTGGCGGCAATTTACATGCCCTACGAAGCCGATAGTCCACCTTCCGAACTAACCACCTCACTGGTTAGAGCTGCAGAACGTGAGAAATGGGATCTAATTCTAGGCTGCGATGCCAACTCCCATCATACGCTCTGGGGTAGCTCCGACACTAATGACCGAGGTGAGTCCCTCTTAGAATTTATTATAAGAAACAATTTACTTATAGCTAATGTTGGCAGCGAACCAACTTTTATAACTAGGAATAGGCGTGAGGTCCTTGATGTAACTCTTTACAGTAACTCACACTCTCTTACTGTGCGGGAATGGAGGGTTTCTACGGAACCATCATTTTCAGATCACAGAACTATAGAATTCCTCATCGATGAAAAAGTTGCTCCGTTAGGTAAATATAGAAACCCCAGAATGACTAACTGGGAAAGATTCTTATCTGAAGTAGCGAAAAATAGTCGGAAACTCAGTCAACAAAAAATAGGCTCGCCTGAGGAAATCGATGCAACGACAGAATTGGTGAACAAAATTCTTAATGATGCATACGATAGGGCATGTCCTTTACGGACAATAAAGAATAGGAAGTTTCCACCTTGGTGGACAAAGGACCTCTTCGAAATCCGTAGGAGAACCAGAGCCCTCTTTAATTTGGCTAAGACTACGAACTCCCAGACAGACTGGGACCTATATAAAGCTGGCCAGCGGAGATTCAAAAAGGCCGTAATTAGTGCTAAACGCGTTGCCTGGCGCACGTTCTGTAGCGACATAGAAAGCACTACAGAATCGGCTAGACTTAGGAAGATCCTGTGCAAAGAATCCGCAGTTCCGGGATACATCAAAGACACTAATGGAACCTGGACGCAATCCTGCGAAGAGACTCTCAGTCTGCTACTACAGACTCATTTTCCAGGTTGCACTACGAATCAGACAAACCAGTCTACATTCGATAACGCAACAGCGACAGTTCCAGAAGAACTTATTACTGAAGATAAACTAAACTGGGCAATTGACACTTTCTCCCCGTTCAAATCCCCGGGAGGCGACGGGATTTTCCCAATCATGCTCCAGAAAGCTAAGACCATTATTACGCCGGTCTTAAAAAGACTTTTTATTCGCAGTGTAGAATGTGGCTACATTCCCAAAGCCTGGCGAGAAGTCAAGGTCGTCTTCATTCCGAAGGCGGGAAAATCTAGTCACACTACCGCAAAAGATTTCAGGCCGATAAGCCTAACATCCTTTATGTTGAAAACCTTTGAAAAACTAATGAACGTCTTTATACGCAGTCGACTGGATGACAGCGCGATTTCCAAATCTCAGCACGCTTACATCAAGGGCAGAGGGGTGGAAACCGCGTTGCATGAGGTCGTTAGCACTATAGAGAGGTCATTAATAGTCAAAGAATATACGCTAGCTGCGTTCCTAGACATTGAAGGAGCCTTTAATAATGTTAAAACGTGCGCAGTAAAAAGGGCACTACAGAATCTAAACGTTCACCAATCTATCACTAATGTGATTGTTAATTTACTTAGTGAAAGAAATATCAACGCGAAACTAGGTGACACGGTCCTTAGAGTAACCGCTTCGAGAGGCACTCCACAAGGAGGGGTCATCTCCCCCTTACTCTGGGTACTTGTCATGAATGAGATACTAATGAAATTCAATAACATGGGTACCACGGTAGTTGCATATGCAGACGATGTAGTCTTGCTTGCAAAAGGTAAATTCTTACCGACCATAAGCGAGCTACTAGGAAACTCACTACGAGTACTCAATACGTGGACAAAGCAATGCGGCCTTGGGGTTAACCCCCAGAAAACTGAGCTTGTCCTGTTCACAAACAAGAGAATAATACCACTATTCGAGCCACCAGCTCTCGAGGGAATACCTCTAAAGGTGACAGATAGGGCGAAATATTTAGGAATGATTTTAGACAGAAAACTTATTTGGAAGCCGAATGTCAATGAAAGAGTGAAAAAAGCAGCTAATGCTTTTTACGCATGTAACCGCATCTTTGGCAGGAGTTGGGGACCAAACCCCAAAACAATCCTATGGATGTACACGGCAATCGTGCGGCCTATACTCACATATGGCAGCGTAGTCTGGTGGCAAGCCGCGGGCAAGGCGACCAATCTCAAGTCTATGACAAAAATACAAAGACTAGCATGTATAGGGACAACCAGTGCGATGAGAACCACGCCTACGGCTGGACTGGAGGCAATTCTCAATCTGACTCCTCTAGACCTGTACATGGAGGAATCTGCTACCAAAAGTGCCTTAAGGATTAGTCAAACGGGTACTTGGAACGTGAGCAACTTTGGTCACTCACAGATTCTAGGGAAATACATTGGGAATGTCACTTCTGACTATATGATCCCACATCTAAACTTTGATAGACCATTCTCTTGCTCGTTCCCGAGTAGAGATGAATGGAACACAGATGAACCCACAAAGAGGAAATCGATATCCATCTACACAGATGGATCGAAGATGGACTGTGGAACCGGTGCCGGCATCTTCTCCGAGGAATTAAATATACACTGTTCAATCAGGCTTCCTGACAACAGCAGTGTCTTCCAAGCAGAGATTCTGGCAATCGCGGAAGCGGCCCGTAAGGTGTCATTGTTGGCAATACCAAAAAATGATATTACCATTTTCATTGACAGCCAGGCGGCTATTAAAGCAGTTTCTGCTATTGAAATAAAATCAAAGTTAGTTCAACGCTGCCGCGAAGAGCTTAAGGTTCTCTGCTCGCAGCACTCCACGGTCCTCTGCTGGGTCCCTGGGCACAGTGGCAAAGCCGGCAATGAGAGGGCCGACGAACTAGCGAGAAACGGGTCTGCAATGGATCATGATTTGGCACTGCAGTCGATTAAGCCACCACTCTGTAATCTTAGAGAGAGAGTGGAAAATAAAATTCGCATGAAAACCAACAACAGGTGGAAGGGACTAGCTACCTGCGAAGTATCACGGAAGCTTTGGCCAAAATACGACAGTGGCCGAACCATCAAACTTCTACAGTTTGACAGGTCATCGCTGTCTAAATTGGTAGGGGCTCTAACGGGTCATAACTTCCTAAGAAATCATACAATGAAACTAAATCTCAAAGATGACGATATATGTAGAGGATGTGGAGACGAAGAGGTTCATGAGGATACACCTCACTTCCTCTGTCACTGCCCGAGCCTCTGTCACTTGAGGAACAGAACACTTGGAAGTCATTACTTCCATGCCCTACAAGAACTTTCTGATGTCTCACTTTCTGATCTTTACAGGTTTCTGAGGATATCAGGATGGCTGGACAGCGTCGAGTAATCACTAGAAGAAGGGACACGAGGCTAACCATCCCCCATCTAACTGGTTAACCCCCATCAAAAAAGGGCATCACAATGGGTCCACAAGGACCTAAGTGTGGCACAGCAGGTTATAACTGCTCTGTCAACCCGTTAACCTAACCTAACCTAACCTATGTAATCAGAATGAGGCCTTCCCGTTCGGTTTTAGGCCAGAAATGTTCACCGTCGAGCAAATGTAAACTCTTAGGTGGATGAATTCAAAAAAATCAGTGATGTTTTCACCAATTTCAAAGCTACTATAGACAACATCCACAGAGACGAGATATACAGAGCCATGTCTAGTTTTGACATACCTGCAATCCTTATACCGATACGTCTGTGTGACGGAAAAGAAAAAGCTCGCTTCTACATCAAGATTGGTAAAAAGGGTCTCGAGAAAGCAACGCGCTTTCATACAATTTCTTTAACATCAACACGCACGGCAAGATTTTTGAAAAGTTTGTTTAATTAATTGCCACATGCCGACGATATATTATAACTTTATTATTTTTATATATGTGAAATTTTGTGTGTGTTTGAATGGGGCTTGGGATGGTTTATATTTACAATTGGACCCGGTAAGTTGCGCTGCGATCCGATTCCACAAAATGTCAAATAATAAACACTCCACTATAAAAAAAATAAAAAGCAAGAATAAGCTCATGAAAATTGACATTTTTCAATTTGGGCGTTATGACCTTGGGCGATAAGACCTAACGCCCTTTTCTATATATCGGCTCTGCTATTACGTCTGAGGTCTGACATTTCATCCGAAATCAATCGAAGAACAACTCTTGCCAATCGCTGGTTTCTTTGGACTGGGAAGGCAACTTTGTAGCAATGCTCTCTCCCTAATGACTAAGAAAGGAGACTCTAGATAAGTATAAGACCTCAATAATTCAAGCCGTGCTTTTAGGTAGGCATCTGAAAGCGTTTTTGAAAGAACAAGATAAGAGGTTATAACATTTCAAAAACAGATAAAGATAGTCTTAGTCGTTTTGAGTCAAAATTCTTCGTAAAATATTATGGCTCATTTTCGTTAACGGGTTTTGGAGTAGAAGATTCAACGACGAACTAGTTGTATAGCTAAATCGACCTAATAAAAAAAACGCATTTTGGTGTTTGAGACGGTGACTCGGCCCAGGGGGTCTATGACGCAGTAGAGTGAGACCTTGTCTAAAGTAGCACAACTGGAGGCAGATGGCTAAAGACCGTGCCAACTGAAGACCTTGGTTCACCCCAAGCTGTAGAACCGCCTAAGTATGTAAACTGAGTATATTCACAAGTTTGAAACAGTATAAAACCTATTTTTGATACTGGAGATGGCCAAATAGTTAATTATTAAAGTCCTTAAGTGTTGTTTTACAGCACACCGATAAAATAAGTATTTCGCGCACTAAACATTAGATATACCTCAAAAGATACATAAAATATCTCACCACATTAAATGTAGAATTCCCATTAAATTTCACCTTCCGGTATGAAAGTATCTATATCAGCGACATCCATGGACAGAACTGGAAAAAATATTCGCCTCCCGAAATAAAACGAAGTAAATGCTAACGCGAGACCAATTCCAAAAGTGTCGGTTCCATTAACCACAAAATTTATTACTCCATCCAGGATGAGCGAACATCTTAATATGCACACTAAACGCTTCTGTTGATGATCTTCGTCATCATCATCATCACCACCACCACCACCACCACCCTATATAGACTCCACAAATCCAGATGCTTCAGCGAGCTCATGCACTTGAGAATGCATTAGGGACGAGGTCGGAGAGCAACAGCAAATCCATATAAATAAAAATCTCATCCTCGGGAAAGTCAATAAATTAAGAGTGGCAAAGGCAAACACGCCAAAGTGATCTCCTCCTTCATCATTACGGGCATCACATCGTGTTGTCGTGGCACCGTGAGTCAAAGTGGCGGCACAACTCACAGAGGAAATCCCATCCTTGGCGGCGCGGCGGTACCCGCTTCTCAAGTCCAACTAATAGAACTATTAAGATCCTATTAAACGATGAACGGCAACGGACTAAGGACCGAGTGCCTCACTTCCCCAGCTGTTAAATAGTGCATCACGGATTATTAATTACTTCTATTTCGCTTCAAATGATCGGGCGTCCCATGTGTGACAATGATTCCTGTAGAAGGCGCTACATATAGTCTCATTGGATTTACAGCTCGCTAGAGCGCCATTCGCTGCCATCGCTATGATCCATGAATCTTCTTCTTTTCGGGTTCTTCGACCCAATGTTTGGGCATGTTTAACAAACATGTTTTCATGTTTTATATCCCCCTCCTACAGGAATTATGGGGACTTTGGTGATGGAAAGGGAGAATACTCCTCTGACAGTTTGGCTTATGTGTCAATTTAAGGCAAGGAACATTTTCTTGTGCGCTTTCGGGTGGCTTTTCGGGAGGATAATTAATGGGATGCACTTAATTCCGAGGCGTGCGGTATTTCGTTTAGTAATTAAGGAAGATCATATATTTTATGCAAGCCAGAGAGGACATTGAGAGAATTGATTAATTTACTTTGTTTTGTTGTTGCGATGCATTTGTGGACATTATGAATAGATGGATGGGATTTGTAATTGACTGTGGGATGTGGAATGAAAAGAAAGGAGTCAGTTTGAATTTGAGGTGCATTTTATTTTTGGACAAAATTATGACAAGATTAATTGTTGTTTGGGGGGGAATATTTTTTATTTTAATTTAATTATACGGAAGTATGGTATGGAAATATGTTGACCAGAAATGTCTCCTCTCCCATTTGAAATAACTCTTTAAAATATGAAGCAAGAACTGTTGGGTACATTTACAGTTAAAATAAAAATGAAAAGTGACTGGTATTGATCAACTTCTGATTCTGACTCGTGTGCGCGATAAAGAGGATCGTGTCGGCCTAAAAGAGATATTGACCCAAAAAGCCAGAAAATAATCCTATACGAATAAATCAGTTAAAGTTAAGGCGAAACCTGATTTCGATTATGAACACTAAGCAAATTTATTTTTTTTTTATTTATTTATGTATTTTGTTTTTTTTTTTTTTTTTTTTGTTTTTTTGTTTAAATTGACTTGTAGGTACTGTAATTTTTCTGCGGAAACTTTATTTTCTATTTTTTTTTTTTTTACTTTTAAAGTTTTCAATTTTCACAGAAAAGTGCATTTATTTGTATTGACTGAAAATATTATGCCTACTGCTAAATACATCAGAGTAAATTTAATTAAACTTTATTTTAAAGATTTTATCTCTATACAGGGTGTCCCAGTTAAGAAGTATAATCCTTTAAGGGGTGATTCCTGAAGTTCCGCCGAAAAAAAAATTGTATGGCAAGGGGGGGGCTATTCTGCCCCAATTTACAGTTGTAGCCCATCAAAGTGGGTGACCTCTAATTTAGAGGTGTTACCACTTAAAACGCTATAACTTCTAAACTAAAATAGGTAAAAAAAAATTGTTTTGTTTATTTTGGAAAGACAATTTGGTAGCGCATACATGTCTTAAGCACTTCGGGTACATCTGAGCAGATACAAACAAGTTACGGCTCCTTAAAGTTCAAATTTCGAAAATTTGTTATTCTATTTTTTTACATAAAATGCTTTTTTCCAAAATTTTTACTTAATAGTTTTTAACTCGAGAAAAATTCGTCCGATTTTCATGATTTTTTTTTCTGATTTGTAGATATGTGCCCAAATTAGGCCGTAGGGTGTGTGAAAATTGTTCAGGAGTAAAGGAGTCGCGGGGAGTAAGGGGGGTCTCACGAACCGTTTGCCGTATGAACTTGAAAGTTTGTGTGTTAATAGATAAGCCAACATTATTCCATGCCTCATTTATTGTTTTTCAAAATTCGTCCTATAAGTGTTGAAAAAAGGGGGTGCACACTTTTCTATGTAGATTTTAATGAAATATCGGCGTTCTTTTCCCTAAAGTAGCCCTGGGTCGACGTAGGTACATTTCCTATAGTTATTAACAATCCAAAGAGGTTTGAGCCGTTTCGGTTCTCCAAAATCTTCGAAAAGCATTAAATAACAGCGAATAAACTAAGTTAACTGGTTTTGCTGCCAGTAATAAGGGATTTAGCATCCTTATTTGACCAACGTTTTGCAATAGCATTTTGGCACGCGCCATCAGGTAAACTAGTCGTGATACAATTTGTCTCACATACGAGTGCGCAAAGAATGACTGTAAACTGTTTATCGAACTCAGTTGCGTTCGTCTCCAAGGGCAGATTGGACTTTTAATTGCCCAATAAATTGTCGACCCAATTGGACTGTCGCAATTATTTCCCAATCCGGCACTCAATAAATTTAAATCATCGCCACAGCGCATATTGTCCCGAATGCCATTGCTTCTTCATTGTTTTGTATATTGTCTGACCGAAGAAGAACAACTTCAAGGAATACCAGATCGAAACGTTACATCCGTTGTGTCCTCATCAACGTCGTCGTTGTCGTGCACAAGCAATTTGCTTCATTCCTCATTCGGTTTGTGATTCCTACATCCGACTGGCATCTCGGCGAACCTCTCGTTCTCCCTCGACCATCTATCGCCCAATGATTAGATACCAATCGAGAATAATTTCCAATCCAATGATAGACAAGTAAAATCCAATTAACTCCAAATACGTGGCATGTACTTGTTGGCTGGTGTGCTTCCTTCAACCATAGAGAGCCAACACCACCACACCACCACTTGTCCTGATGTCTGGTGCACCGTGCACCTGAAGAACTGTACGGAGAAACACATAAAAACCTCCGAGATTACCTCTTAGCACGCATGACATGCAACTCAACATTGCGTATACGTATACCGGGTACGGGTAACAGCTCGCGCGCACCTTCCAAGGGGCATCTATCGAGGTGATCTATAACACCAACTGTGCCCACTGAATGGCGATGCTGCGCACAGATACCATCGTCCGCGGCGGCTTCCTGCAACCAGACTAGCAAATAGATGTTTTCATTAAAAAGGAAACGGCCAAACAGTTAAATGGCTATTACCGCAGTTTAGATTTGCTAAAAGTGCCACCACACAATTTACCAAATCGTAACCTCCTTGTTGTGTGCTGGGCGATGATTGCGCTTGCGCGACGACAACGACCAAGCTGAGATCTCAGCAGCATCGCGAGACGATTTATCGAGACGTGCAACTAGTTGCTGCTGGTGGTGGTATGGCTTCTCCCTGCGCGTCTCTGCTCTGTGTGTGAACCAGTTGAGCGACTTTCGGGCTCAGGGTCCATGGTGCTTATGCTATATCACTCATGCGCGCTTAGCAAAGTCAATACAACGATGTTTGCTGTGGACCAAAATGGCACCAATGACGAACGCTGCGACGGCACATCTGCAGCAACAGGAACAACAACAACAAATGTTCATCTTGATATGTGTTTTGCGCGCCATTAATTAGTCATTTCGCTATTTGTAAATGGAGACGGGTGCCTTGCATTAACCAGATTCCGAGTAAATTGCACCAGCACCATCCCAGGCATCAGCAGCTGAGAAGCCACAGGAGTCCCTCTTGGGTTGGTAACTTTTTCTTTTTCTATTTCTTTGTTTTTGTGGCGATTTTTTGTGTTGTGGCGTGTAGGCCGGTTGGGCTGCCCACAATCGGCATAGTGCAGCAATGGTACAGTATGAGTGTGCAACATGTGTGTATATTGTTAAACATTTAGTTGAAGTTGTTGGGGCTTTTTTGTTGCCCATCCATAGTTGGAGACGTTGTCTGCTTCTTATTAGCTTCAGCGTGCATATGTGTGCAATGTGGCGATGCTGACTGACTGTCAGATCGGAGCCCAGCCATTCACCTGAACGATGGTAGTGGTGCCGATGATGGGGTATTATATCGTTCCCCAGGGATCGCTTCTGTGACACACTATTAGCTTTGTGTGTATGAAACGCTGCTATCTATCCGAATCCGGCGAGAGACGAGGATTTTATTGGAATTAATTCCTTGACGGAGTGCTATGGTGTGGTGTGTGCATTATATTAAAGCTAAGTAGTTGGAAATTAAATATAAATGGTGTACATTAGTACACGTTAGCACGATGTCACGACTATTGACACTTCTGTCACATGCCACTGCTGGATGAAGTTGGTTGATTTCTGAAGTGACGCTGACGGCATTATGCTAGGTAGGTACATACATATATGAAAAAAAAACCTCTGAAGAAACTTTGAAAATCGCATGCTGACTGCGTGATGATGTTGGAAGCTGTGGAAAACTGTCTTAAAATGGGGCTTTTGCGGTACATCATTATGCGCAAAGTGGGACTATACATTGTTCAAGTGGGATAATATGTTAATGAAGAGAAGGCTGACGAATTTACATAAATGAAGTGAGAGCGTTTGGCAGAACGTTCGTTGCTTCATCAATAGAGAGGCGACAGACTTACCAATGAACGAGGTAGCCCTGCACCTGCACGCACGCATAGAAGTTTAAGTCTTTCCCTAGGTAAGATTTAAACGCTCGCTCTGGGGCATTAGTGTTCCTCAATGTACCTACATAACCTGGGGAACTAAAGCCGTTTCTTTGGACTCTGTCGATATTGTGCAGCTTGAATAATGTATTTATAATTTTATTATGCTCTTTCCTGAATCGTCAACGCAGAAAGGATCACAGAATTAGACCTCTTTTGTTTTCCCAAAACTTCGAAGATGTTTTCGTCGAATTTTGACAGTATCTCTCAGAATAGCCTTATTAACCATAATCAATTCGCGAACAATTCGCCTCATTTTTATACCGATTCGATCCATTGTCAGCTTTAGTGCATTCGCTGTAATTTTACCTCATTAGTCACAAGAACGCTTTTCATTTATTTATTTGTTTCCGGTTTTTTTTCCAAGTTCGTCTCTTTTCGGGTAAAGGCGCAAGAAGCTACTTTTTCTGTTTTTACGGTAGCAATTTCTAATACATAATAGATGTTTGCCTCGAAAAGCTTTGAGTCAGGGTCATCAAATAACAAGCTTATAATAGTCTTCTTGGTTGCCTAACCTAGCTGATGTATTGGCTCGCCGGGACATCATATTGACGTCAGCATGTCAAACATTACACGACTTCTATCATAAACTTCTAATATTGAAAATACATTCGTCTTCTTCTTCTTCTTCTTCTTCTTCTTCTTCTTCTTCTTCTTTGTCGGAGGGTGCTACTATCCGATGGAGCTCTCAGACACAACTACTTCTTCACCATTGTACTGCCAAACAGACACCTTACTTTACTGTATTTGGGTTTCCCGTCTTTCGCAGAAGGATGAGAAGGATCTTCAGTAATGAAGAGCTTAAATGTTCGGCACTCGCCAGGTTAGCCCCAAAGATCCGCCACCTGATGCGAGCAAAGGCAGGACAACTACAGAGGAAGTGTTCCGCTGTATCGTCATCCTCTCCACAAGCAGGACAGATGGTGGTGTCAATCAAGCCCAATACATTTAAGTGGTTGGCAAAAGCTTGGTGGCCCGAAAGGACGCCCTCAGCAGTCTTCAGTCGATTCTCCTGAGAGACAGAAGGAAAGACGCGGACCTTATACACCCAGCACAGTCACGCCACCGACACTCGTGTGAACGAGAAAACCCAAGTATTAAGGGATAACATAACCCAGATGCAGGCAGACCCAACGCAGGCTCAGGTTCTGAGAGAGCGTCTTCTGAACCCAGCCTGGCAAGCTAAGCTCATCAGCGATCTCACTTCCCTGGATACCATATATATCAGTGTGGCCTGGGACCCAAACAAGTTTCACTGTGTTTAGCCTTCCGACCAAGTTCAGGGAAAGCTTGAATTCGAGCACTAACTTGGACGAGGTAAGAGGTTAAGCAGCGCTTTTAGTGCAGCTTGGCTATCACGCTTCTAGCCCTCCACCTGTTTGTCACAATATAGAGCATAGCCAAAGGATAGCGAAAATCTTCGCTCGGAAGACAGACGCATGGTTACCTAATGGGTAGTGTAATCTAATGTCCTCGCTTTCAACGAAGACTCCAGTACCAGACCCCTGTCCGGTTTTTTAGTAACTTCTTCTACTTTAATGTCTGTAATCTCTATAGCTGTACGGTTGCTCTATTACAGACTATAACATGCAAAAACAAATCCAAATAAGCAATAAACAAAGATACGCCAGATGGCGCTAGAGCGACCAGCAGTATTATACATGTTATAATGAACAGAATGGAGCCGCAGTTAGAGCCGGATATAGCTAAGCAGCAGAATGGGGGAATATTCCGAAGGAACTAATTTTTTTGATTAGAAGACAAGTCATTTGCACTTAGATATACATATGTTCATATTTCGATTTGAGCGCGTTTCTGTATTCGACTGCAGGCTGTTATTCAATATTTGGTGAAATAAAGCTACTTTTATTTTAGTTTAGTGGCCGTAGATACAGCACTTCGCTTTCAGGAAACCGGTGGGTACAATAAAAATTGTTTCTTTCTTCCTCATTATCACTATTCAACCCAATGAACTGTGATAATTCCCATTGCCTTTGCCTCGAATTGGTAGCTTGTAGGCTATTGCCTTGATTATCGTATCGTTTTCCCATCGCTGTGACATCTTAACATGGTGTTAAGTGATTTACTATTCGATTACCCTAGTTCAAGTGTCTGGAGGGTGAGGGTTGACGACAAGCGACAAGTCAACATAGCTTAAAGGCAACCAGATGCGACAATACAAATACAATACATTCGGCTCTGTTGTGGGAGAGAAAATGATTTCAACTGCGTTAGGCAGTGCTGCGCGCATGATCTCGATCAGGTGAAGCTATTTATACCTATACATACATCTGTTTAGATGAGTTTTTAAATAGTTTGAGCACCAGGTCGGCTAATGCTAATTTTAGAAAGTCAATTTAAATAAACTATTTCAAAAAATGTAAGCCTCGTGATATAATCAGCTGCCGATCAACAGGGTTCTATGGTGTAATGGTTAGCACTCTGGACTTTGAATCCAGCGATCCGAGTTCAAATCTCGGTAGAACCTTAAAGATACTTCTTTTTTTGATTCATTTTATTTGGGTTTATTCATTGGAATTTCGAATTTCACGATTTAAGTGATGCCAAATATATATCTATGACGACAAGTTATTCTTTGTCCAGACATTCTGATTGGTTTTCATCAACAGCAGTCCATTCAACAGTAATTCCAACGTCGGTGGTTACAGATACTTTGCAAATGCAAGGCTCTTTCCCACAGTCACATATCTGCCGCCGTTTACAAACACACGGCTCTGCACCACATGTACAAAGTTGTGGCGCTTCTGCACTTGCTTCCATATTTTTTAACCGATTTTGTCGATCTAATAGCTCCTTCCCACATGGATCTGGATAAGCGCTTGCATACAGTTTACCCTCTTCAATAAGTCTCTTCTTGAACCTATAAGTTTCATCGTCTTCCCTCGGCAACACATTTGCATAGACCCTATAGCTTCTACCACCAAAGTTCTGACAATTCCTGCAGAAGCAACAGGCACAGTCCTTTTCCGACTCCTTTTTCCGAGCATCTTGTACTCTTTGGATGTAGCTGCAGTAGGAACACTTAATTCGATTTTCCACTTTCTTCCGTTCGCTGTCGGATAAACCTTCAGAAATAGCGAAAACTTCGGCCGACCTTTCGGCAGCATGCATCCACTGGGATTCGTCTATAAAATCTGGATTGTACATATCCGCAGTTTGTTTGTAGTAAAATGCCTTGAAAGCTTTCTTTATGATGGAGTACGCCAAATGGGCTTCAATACGATTCATTCGACACTTTCGTCCCAAGTCATGGAAGATATCCTCTTTGCGCAGTTTCTTTTGAAGTACGTCACAACACCGGTCTGGAACAATGTCATAGTGCAGAAAGGCGAATACGATGACATCGGCCGCTGCTTTTGCCTTGCACTCATGAATGCCACATATGCTAAGGACCCGTACTATTGTCTGAGAGCAATCGAGAATTCTTTCGATGAATTTCGTCGACTTGCTTATCTGACGAATGCAGTTGCACGGGAGTTTGGGTGGGTTGTGAAAGCGGGCACATTCATCACTGTCGCAGTAGCAGTAACACTTGATTTTGCTCATATTTTGTTGCAATAAAATTAATTTTTTTTATTATTTTGTATATCCTGACGTTTGATTCGAAAGTTAGTAGATACGAATTTTTCGATTTCAAAAATATCTCCGTATATAGTATGAGAAGAGATGTCTAAATATTGCCCTCTCAAAAAACGTATATAGATCGGAATCGGAACGAATTAACACTTCTTGGTACCCATATCATATTATTACATACTCTCAAAAACGGGTAACGCAAATGTGAAATACGGACTACTTCATTATCTTGTCAAAAATAATAATCAAGATAGATACTTCGCAAATTAAAACAAATAAAAAAAGTACACAGGTTCTACCGAGATTTGAACTCGGATCGCTGGATTCAAAGTCCAGAGTGCTAACTTTTTGACTTTTAAATTCATTTTTATTGATTTCTTTCTTTAACTTATAAACTAGACAAAAATGATTAAATCTAAATTAAAACTAACATTTATCTTAATCTAGCTTACTGGCTCTTAACGAGCACTCTAAACTTAACTATATTCTTATTACTATTGCCTTTCGGCCTTAAATCTATCTATTTTTTATTGTTTGCTTTGTTTTTTAATTTCCAAGAAACTTGCAAAAACTTGGATACTTTATTATGGTGTTTTTCTTAAAACTACTTAAAACTACCTAAGCTACTTAACCTAAATTACCTATAATCAGGGTGATGAGCAATCTCTCGATTGGTCACCATCCCGATTGCGTCGATGGGCGCCTGGCAGTCCCCAACACGGTGCACACGCGCCGCCGGGACTCGAGCGAGGCCATAAGCATCGGTCAAGTCTCGGTAGCACTCATTCATGTTGACGAGCCCGGCCCCTCCCAAAGACCCCCTACGATACACCTAACTAACTTACAAACTAGCTTAAAACTAAGGAGGATGTTACCTAGGTAACGCACCGACCCGGGAGAGCGTGTCTGCCCTCACCTCTTCCTCAAGCCACCAAAATTCGGCGAACTGCTTTAAGGTATCAACCGTGTCCCGATCCGCAATTGCGGTATTAAAACGGAGGAGCTCCTGAGCATTGGCGGCGTACCCGTCGTGGATGAGCCGCTTATCCCTCGCACCGCGGTGGCTGTGGTACAATACCGGCACACCATCTTTATCTTGGATTAACCCTTTCATGTCTGCATGAAGGAATGCCTCAGGCGGGACAAAGCCAGACCGGAGCGTACTCTCGTGGTACATTAAATTCGGGTAATAACCACCCGAGATCAGATTATTAGCGTTGGCCATCGCCCTAGCAACGTGCCTTCGAATCACCTTAATTAGGAAATTGTCAATCCTATTCAATCGAGCCCCATCGTATAGGGTCTTGTTGGGATAATATTTTATGTACTCAGACTCGGGAGTTCTAAACAACCCTAGGCAGGTCCTGAGACACTGTCTCTCAAACACCCGAATCTTTTCCATATAGGAAGGCGCTATATTGAACCAAATGGGACAGCCATAAGCGATGATCGGCCTTATAAGAGCCACGTAGCATATGACCTTTACTCTAGAATCAAGATGACTGCTGCGAAACAGTCTCCTTGTCAGAGCATAAGCCCTCCTGGCCCCAGCAAGACAAGCATCTACATGTTTGTCAAAATATAGATACTGGTCCAGCCAGATGCCAAGATACCTGACCACGCTTCGCACCGCCAATGGTTGTCCACTTTGTCCAATAATGGCTAATTTTCGCCAGTTTTTTCTGGTATCCCTAGAGGCCCCAGCCAATGGAGTTCTGAACAGGATTGTTTCCGATTTTTGGAAATTGATTTTCAATTTCCAATCATCGCAATACCTCTTAATTTGATCGAAGTCACGCTGCAAAAGGATGTTGATGACCTCGACTTTTGGACCTGATCTGTACGCCACTAAATCGTCTGCGTACGCTATAGCATGTCTGAGGGAACCCACCAGATCACTCGTGTAAATATTAAACAGGATCGGAGAATTCACCGCTCCCTGTTGTAAGCCGTTTTTAATTTCAAAGACTTTGCTCGAAGTCACGTTGCCAGATTTGACAACGAACTTCTTTCCCATAAGCATGTCATAAATCATATATAGCAATGGTTTTTGCATACCCAACCTAGTCAGCTTATAGAAGAGCCCCTCCAACCATACGGTGTCGAAGGCCTTCTCAAAGTCGACCAGGCAGGCACCCGTGCATTGGTTCTTGCATTTGTGCCACTGAATGTCGGACACCAATTTCGACGCGGCATGAATCGTTTCATGCCCCGCTCTAAAGCCAAACTGATTGTCCGGAATAATCTTATTTTCTTCAGCCCACTTCAAAAGAGCTCTATTAACGACCTTCTCGAATACCTTGCCAACATTCGGGAGCAAACTAATTGACCGAAGATTAGCCGGGTTGGTCCTATCTTTATCCCTTTTGGGGATAGGATGTACCACCGCCATTTTCCACTGCACTGGATAATATGCATTATTCAGCGCATTGTTAAATAGCGTGGCGAAGATCTCAATCGCTTCTAGAGGCAGGTGTCTTAATACGACGTTTGGGACACCGTCAACTCCCGCCGACTTTTTATTTTTAAGTGACTCAAAGATACACAAGAGTTCATCTTTGCTCACGAACAACTGGGAATTTGTCCTTTCATCGGCGATTATGCCGTTTGCAAGGTTGTCGTCATTGAACATGGTGAAACCGTTGTTCTCGGATCGCCAATTCTGAAGTTCGGTGCGCAGATAAAAGTGGTTCAGAAAGGCCCTCTCCTCGAGGTCGTGATTACGGCGAACTGGGTTGTTCACAGTATACACATTCTCGAAGAAAGCGCCCATCAAATCCACTCTCTCCTGCGGGTCTTCGACCACGTAAAAACCATCGTTCGAGTCGGCACCTTCCGGACTTATGCCAGCAGTCAGTAGCGTCTGTCTGTTCTCGTTCGTCCGAGGAATTCGGACACATGAAATGTCGTTATGATCTTTCCGCCTGAACAGTTTATTTATTTGTGGGAACATGTTCGGACTACTGGATTTTATAGCCCGAATTTTATTGCCCCAATACAAACTTACAGATTTTCTGTAATTCTCGACTATCAACTGTTTCAGGTTTTTGATCATCGACTTCAGTGTCCTCATCTCGGGATCGTTCCTGTCAGTAAACTGTCTGTGCAGCTGTTTAAGCCTTGAGAGCAGTCTACTTTTCTGTCTGTATAGAGCATCGATTGTCGCGTTTCGATACTTCTCAGTCTGTTCTTCGTCAGTGGAAAGTCCTACCTTGGGGATAGTCCGCTCCATTGTCCGTTTGATGACGACATTCATTTGCAATAAATGGCTGTCGATTTCATCGTTTGTCAAGTTCCTGTTTGTCGGTGGGTTGATCTCACTCGAACGTATATCACGCTGTAAAACCCTGGAGAAGCGCGACCATTGCGCTCTTCGATAATCGAAAGAGCGCACTTGATCGTACTCCTCCAGCTGCGTTTGTTCGTTCGGGATCCGTATTACGACGGCGAGTCCGTAGTGGTCACTATCGTACTCAACCGTTCGTAAACAGTTCCGCGTTCGTCGATCTGTGTCTGTCAGTTCTAGTCTTTCGTCAACTAGCGCTAAGTCCAAGAAAGAACCTTCTCTAGGGAAAGACGGGTAATCCGTCGCGTACAACTCAAGTTTGTACTCAATCATATTATGACGCCACCAGTCGTGAAACTGGTTGCCCCTAGGGTTCGGAGTATCATTTCCCCATGCCGCATGTTTAGCATTAAGGTCTCCGCCCAAAAAGTAATAATTATCCTCCGATTGAAGCTGTAAGCAACGAAAAAGTGTCTCGAGCTCATTTAAAAATATAATGGGTTGGGGTGCGTCAGGTGCGTAAAGTGACACCACATACACCCGCCTCTGGCTATGGAGGGGAATGCACACGATGCACGCTTCCAACACCCGGAACCTACGCACGTCCCTGCTATATATGACCCTATGGCGCAAGCCTCTGCGTATTAAGATACCGACACCGCCTCCTTGACTGGAGTTGGGCCGATCTCTTCTAACTACCTTGTAATTTCTATAGCCCACTTTGTGCTTCGGAGTTAGCTTAGTTTCGCTAACCAAAAGTACATCTGGCTTTTCGGCTTTCAACAGATTGGAAACATTGATCCTTCTCTCGATCCTGATCATTGAATTAACATTCAACGCCAGGATCTTTAGTTTTTCCTCGTCCAGCGTACCCATCATATTTATGGCGCGGTTGACTCAGCAAACAGCGTCGAATAGATAACGTCTATTCGAGCCGCTTGCTCATTTAACTGATTCTGGAATTTGTCGATCTTTCCGTGCAGTGACAGAAGGATCGCTTTCAAATCCAGATCCGCTTCAGGCGTTGGAGCCTTTGGTGCGGTTTTTGTATTTGCCTTACCCGGTCCAGATACCATTTGGGCAAATGACACATTGGGTGCAACAAAATTTGAGAACGAGCGACTCTTTCGACCCTTCTCTTCTTCGGACCTCTGTTTCCGAGCCAACACATTCTGTTTGACCTGCTGATACTTGGGACATCCCTTGAAATTGGCAGGATGTCCTGAGCTTTTGCAGAGTACACACGAAAGCTGGCCCCTATCCTCTACTCTATCCCTTCCCAAAGGACACTCCCCATGCTTGTGGTCCCTGTTGCACTTAACGCATCTAAACTGCATATGGCAATTAGCTGCGGCGTGCCCGAACCTCTGGCAGCGCATACATTGAAGTACGCGATCTGACCTCTTTAACTTTTCCCAACGTACTGCATGATAGTACAGGAATCTGATCCTTTTCAGACTATCGATTTTGCTGTCGGGGGTTAATTGAACCAAAAAGAATGGTAATTTGCGGCTACCACCCCTGTCCGAAGGCGAGGAAAACGGCTTGACCCCCACGAACTTAAGGTCGTCGCACTCATAATTCTTGAGCTCCTTCTCGAGCTCGTCCGTTTTAACGCTTGGGTCGATACCCTTAAGCAGCACCGTTTGCAATTTTTCTCCCTTTGGAGTATACGTGAAGTATTCGGCCTCTGCTTTCTCCAGAGCGGTGCGTACCTTTTTATACTCCTCCATATTATTGCACATAATGATGTGTTTGTCGGCGTTTAGCCTTTTTATATAAAATTCCTTACTAACTAATCTACATAATCTAATACTATCACTTATGTCTAGATAACTTACATTAATTGGCGGGACTCTTACTTTTTTCTGCTGCTGTTGTTGCTGCTGCTGATGTTGTTGTTGTTGTTGTTGTTGTTGCTGCTGCTCCTTCTTTTGTTGCTGTTGTTGTTGTCGCAGCGGCTGTTTTTGCGTCAGCTGCTGGCTCTGTTGTTGCTTTTGTTTTTGTTGTTGTAGCTGGCTTTGCTGCGTTTGTTGCTGCTTTTGGCTTTTGCTTTGCCGTTGCAGTTGCTGCTGTTGCTGCTTTTTCAGCTCTTGTTGTTGCTGTTGTTTCAGCTGATGTTGCTTTTGTTTCTCCTGTTGCTGCGCCGCTTCGATTTGCTTCAGCTTTTGTTGTTGTTGCTGAGCTTTTTGCTGACGCAGCTTCTCCCTTTTCTCGAGTAGCTCTTTGATAAGACGATCGAGCTGGGCTTCCTCATCTTCCTCTTCTTGCTGTTTTTGTGTTTGTTGTGCTGGTTCATCTTCGGCGTCCAGTAACTCTACGAACGAGTTACCTTCGCCCACGTACCGGCACTCTCCCCCTTCAGACTCGTACGAGTAGCTGAGGCCATCGTTATTATCATCTGTCTCGGTCTCTGACGTCAACAGAGAATCGCCAGAATTTGCCTTTCGTTTGGCTGACATATTCGGCTTCGCTTTGATTCGTCGTCGCCTTTTATGCTCAACTTTTGTTGATTCCAGCGACTGTACACTTGCTGGCGTGGTTGGTACTGCAAATGCTGCTGTACTTGTTGTTGCTGCTGCTGATTGTATTGCTGCCTTCATTGTTGTTACTGCTGCGATTGCTGCTGCACTTGTTGTTGTTGTTGTTGCTGCTCCCAGTTGCTGCTGTTGGCCTTGTTTTCCAACTCGTTTTGGCAACGGGGCATCGCCTTGCGGGACCTTTGGCTGGCCAGTGTCCATCGCGTGATTGCCTTGCGGCACTTCCACTGTTGTTTTCACTTTAGTTTTGCTATTAATTATTTAATTAACAAATAAAAAAACAACACTTCCCCCACGGGGACTCGAACCGACACCTCTGGCGTCTCAGTCTATTGCTTAAACCACTAAGCCAAAGGGCTTACAATGTCTTTTCGATCAAAATCACTTTGTATCACGCTTGAATTTGCTTACGCACCACTAACCAAGTCGACTGTTCGCGTTGGCTGCTGAAGAGCGACTGTCCAGAGTGCTAACCATTACACCATAGAACCGATGTGACGCATTTGTGTCAAAAACGTCTGCTTTCTTTGGGATGCAGACTAATTTTGGTAGAAACATATCCATGGTTAGAGCATATTGGTCTCATTTTTGGTTGACCCACAGAGTTTTAATTTTTCCCATAATTATATCTTACATTATGCACATAGAAATGTTTATGGTGACCTTTTGGTATTTTGAAAGCTAATAGATACTGTTACTACATATAGATAGATGAAAGTAGGATTGGAATGAATATAAATAGCAATGGATAGCAAAGGCCTTGGGACATGTTTGAGTTGAAGTGCGCATGTTTGCTCCTTTATTCTTTATTTTATTTTATTTTTTGTAGGTAATTCCAAATTTGGAGCACTCTCAGACTCAAATTCTAGACCGAATCAATATACGCAGCTTTGGTCACAAGCAAATGCCGAGCTAAAGGCACCCTTCGATTCTTTGTGTTATATCAAAAGTATAATACAGATTTATCTGTCAGTTTTTTAAAGCATACCTAGATAAAAACTGTTAATGTCAAAAAAATACATAATACGATTCAAAAATAAACCAACAGATGGCCTATCAAATTATAAAATAAATAAGTTGCGACCCAGTTGCTCATATTTTTTGCGATTCTAAGAATCTGGCTGTCGGATAGCAGATGGACCTCAATAGGGCCCCTCCCCTTTCCCTAAGCGCCAATTTTTGAGACAACAACTGCTTATATAGCGATGGTTGGAGTATGAAATTTATTAGGTATTTCTAAATTTCTTTCTCCTCACTTTCATCGTTTTTCAAGTACCTACTTATTCCAAAATAATACACAATTTTATTTCTTCCGGAAATCTCAAAATTTAGCGCCAATTTGATGTGTCGGATCAGCTAAAATAGTGTGAACTTATCTCAATCAAACAAGAAACTTGATAGGCATATAGATCGAAAATCTTTAGGATTAGGTTAGGTTAGGCTATAGTGACCAGACGTCCCGCATTTGACAGGGCTGTCCCGCATCATAAACTGCCGGCAAAGTGTCCCTCATTTACAGATTTGTCCCGGAAAGTCCCGCAAAGTGAATCCATTTTGCAAATTTTAAGAACTTTGGCGGCTTATCACGAAGGGGAAGCAACAATATTTTTAGTCGACTAAATAGAGAACTTAAGCATAACAATCCATTATTGGTATAGGTTGCTCGTCACATATTGATATTATTGGCTATGCGGTTCAATTCAAACCACTACTAATTTGCTTCCGGTTGACATTGTGAAAATATAGCTACTCTCATTTTGATAAACCTATACTACACTGTTAAGGACCATTCACATATGAGAGCGAATGAGCAAATAGATGAAATAAGAACAAACCACTTCTGATGCATTTATGAACAGAAAATTGCACATTTTACTACCTATTCCAAGATTACGATAAGTAGTCCTATTATCCTATCAAAATGTATTAAGAAAATAAGTCTCAAAAAGTTTAAAGAGCGAAATTTCTAATTCCAAAAATCCAAACTTCTTGTCGCGAAAGAAAACACCCTCGGCGCGAATTGTCAAAGTTTATATACAATCCACTGCCGCGACCATGAAAAGTGTTTAATGTGAACGGACTGTCAAAACTCGCGAATATTCGCTCTCATGTGAATCATCCTTTAGAGAAAAAAAATTAAA
The DNA here is from genome assembly GCA_949372485.1 of Cheilosia soror. Taxonomy (NCBI): domain Eukaryota; kingdom Metazoa; phylum Arthropoda; class Insecta; order Diptera; family Syrphidae; genus Cheilosia; species Cheilosia soror. The sequence goes on along the minus strand of OX443562.1, from coordinate 111,915,075 downwards.
AGAATTTTGCTGCGATGCGCAGGCCGAATATAATAGATTGTTCGGTTTCGGCAAGCAAGACCACATACCTAGCCCTGCTGCTGGGCATCGAACGTGTTGAAATTATTTGAGCCGTTAAGGCCTACTGTCCACGTAGCTGCACTTTATACACACGCTTTCGTCATTTGCATCTTCTTGTACGCTTGCTTGCAGCTTCGATATAAACAAACGAACCACTGTCCATACGAAGCGGCAATGCAAGCTGCAAATGACAATAAGCGCTTTTTTTCCCCTCCATGGACAGAGCTTCGTTTGTTTATATGCCAGCTGCAAGGAAGCTGCAAGCAAGCGTACACCAAGATGCAAATGACGAAAGCGTGCGTATGAAGCGCAGCTACGTAGACAGTAGGCCTACAGTCCATATATATATGTGTTCCAAACATTTTTGAAGATTCAAAATTTTTAAAAGTCCAGTCTTTAAAAAATTATGGTCACTAGGTTAGTGGGTTGGGACGAGACGGGAGAAACCTGTATACGTGCAGCACTTAGATCAATGTAGATCCGTTGTGATGCCCTTGGGGTTTATTACCCCCACACAATAAAAACATATGAAAAACCTACGGTTTGGCAAACCAACCCGTTATAAATTTAAGTAGATCATTAATGGACCTGTCAAAGAAAGTATTGGGCGTCCTCATGCACCCACTTGTCACCGCATCCTCTGCACAGGTTATCTGTACTGATTCCTATTTTCTTGGTATGGTATTTCGACATATTGTGTCCGGTGATAATACCCATACAATCGAGGACGATGATTTCTTGTTCAATTGTACGATTTTTTCAGTTTTCTGTTTGGTGTAGATTGCCCACATTTTCCTGGTTATGCCAAAGTGGTCGAGCTTGCTCCATACTTCGCCATTAGTATTTTGTTCCCAATCGTCTGTCTGAGATTACAGGGGGAATCATTACTGTCGGCCTGGTTTAATTCAAGGGAGAACCCTTTTCTTGCCAGCTCATCAGCTTTTTCATTTAGACACACCTCTGGGCCCGGGAACCCAGCATAGTCTTACGTTGTGCTGCGCGCCAAGAACCCGTAGCTCTTTGCGACAGCGACTTACAAGCTTTGATTTTAACTCAACGGCAGATATCGCTTTTATTGCCGCTTGACTTTAAATGAAAAAGGTAATATCTGCATGAGGTATTGCCATCATTGCAACCTGTTTAGCAGCTGTTTTCACTGCCTGTACCTCAGCTTGCAATATGCATCTTTAGAATTAACGTGTGAACCGCTTTCGGCCCTCTGTAAATTTCTCTAACTTCGCCACTGTTTAAGTCAGGTAGCTTACCAAATGCAACATAAATTTTTCCGTACATTGTTCCGCCAATTCGAGAGTAGGGGTAGAGGTATACGCAAAACTATTTAGCGATGGACGTTATACTCAATTACAAACTAAATTTCTCTAATTCGAAATCAACCTAATCCAATTTCGATTTCTTCTTCGATGAGAGTTGCAAGAGCCCACTTGTTTGCAAATCAACTCCATCATGTATATACGTTTATAGGATTTTGAGCTCTGAGCGTGTCATCTCACATATCAACATCCAAATGAGCCCAATGACAGCGAAATGCACATAACACTGATGAGATGCGATCAATCGAGATGATAAAAACGCAACAACTGGACTAATCCTATAGTAGGATACATCCCATCGTATTTACCGCAATATTCAAATTGACTGACATCTGTCATGAAATTATTCCATACACACACTCCGCGCACTCTATATCCGTATTTAGTAGAATGACGAGACTTTCTATACCTCGTCATCTCCTACTGGGACCGAAACAGTGGCATCACATATCAGTCGTCAGGCAGTTTGTCAGCCCTCATGCGAGTCCGAGTCGTCCTCCTCCAGAATCAGGTATAATTTCTGCTCTGCGACACTGGTATTGGTTTATATGCCTCGAATGTACCAACTCTGTTCAGTTGAAATTCATCAAGAGTCAATTAGTTTGTCAGTTGAAATCAACCCAGAGTAAGATTGGTCATCGCCATCTCCGCACATACATACACCATGACAGGTCCGGTAGCGCATGTGGAGATAGTTGGAGCCCAAAGAGATACCATACAGCGCCTGGTGTCGCCTTATGCGGACGATAGTCGACCAGCGAGACAACCAGCAGCGCACTGGGGGCACATTATCAGAAATGGTGATGCTAATTTCTATTCTAATTAGCCATATGTCACTGCTGGAATGTTTGCACTTTTTGTGCGCGGCGCGCTCGCGTTCACTTAGACGTCGGTCGTCTCACGACGCAACTCTGCTGGCTGGCTAGCTTGAGACGGAAAGAGAAGTCTGCACTTTGCGACACTAAGTGGCCTGCGGTGATTGTTGGCATATAGACGGCCAAGACAGAGTAATGGTTCGGTGACACTTTGTAAGGCAGTTAAGATACAATTTCGTGTCAATTTGCAGTGGGATGAACATTTATGGCACTAGTCTGGCAATTAGGGATTAGCTGAGAATGGTTGTGTTGTGTCTCGTTTTTTTATGGTGGATAGCTGGACGGGTTTTTGTTATGCTGCAGTTTCGAAATGAATTGGAGTTGATTCATTTCCTAATCGGTGTCCTGGGGGAAAGACATAAAGTACCAACCATCTGTCTCTCTTTTTCCACAGCTCGACTTAAATCTCGGGATCAGCATGCAATTTAAGCATGAGCTCGGGTTCTGTTTAAGAAAACACTGAATGGCTGTTCCAAATGTTCTGGCACTTAAGAGAGGTGCCATCCCATAAGGAATTCCATGCACATCAGTCACAGTTAATTCGGAAATAACAGAGAATTATACAACAAAAAATACTATAGTGGGGATAATATGGAATCTGCGCTGTAGGTAGACGAAAACTGATCTGCTTCGGATATTCACCTAGGTCGCTGCAGCCCAAACTAGTTCTGATAACAATGCATCAGGTATCACTAATCATAGTCATTAAATACAACATCCTTGGCTTGGCAACGTAACATGGCTTAAGAGTAGGTACTCAGACTCACCTGTCTCCCTTAAGAAACCCGGAGAAACCGAATTGAGGGCAAACTAGAATGAAAACACTTTCGCTGCGTGTCGTATCACGCTGTCAAAATTACACACACTCAAAAGACGAAACCATGCTTTGTTCCACACGAAGAATGTGGTATATCTATATGTTTTTAATTTTTTTCAGCGTGACGCTCATATGTCAGGAGAAAACTACCATAGCTTAAGCCAACGTACGATTTCATTGTAATCGGTATATTGTGGCCATAATAAGATAAGTGACCCATTTCGAGAGATTCATAGAACTTAAGTGGATGTTCGTTCATATTTTTAAACACTAGCTTAAGCCCACACAATCAAAATGTTTATAAATTACCATTCGTTAGCATTATGACAATAGCTTAAGCCATATAATCTATTAAATACTATGTGGCGTTTCCCTATGCTGACCACTTTAACGTCACCATATAAACCGAAGAGCGTTTTCATGTCAAATTTTGACATCACAGATAAACAAATGCAATCGTTATCGATCCTTTTATCGAATTCAATCGGCAGCACTTCTCACCCACTTTATTCTCGCATATACAAATTCAAGGCATCATACATACCGTTTGTGTGTTCGCAGTCGCACCGATACGGATACGGATACCGTATCCCAGTTTCCTATCTCACTCTCCATTAGACCCGACAGCATTGAATTCCTCCAATTACGCGAATTGGCAATCTATTAAGGCAACAGCTATTACTTAACATCAATTCGGCCTACTGCAATCACCGGCAACAACTTCATCGGGCATGCAGATGCAGAGTTCAATTCGATTCCCAGATTCCCGCTTTTGGTCAACGTATAGCTTAGCTATAGTCCAGATTCCTGTACTTCTCTCTGTGTGTATGAAATGCCGCCATAGAGCCGCTACCGCCACCGCCTCTATTGTGGCTTTGTGACTGTGAGTGTTGTGTGCGGCTTTGAAAACGTGAGCACAACAATTAATTAGCCGGAACACAAGAACCCTTTTGGATTTTGTGGAAGCAGCAGGCAGTAGTAGAAATTTTAATTGGCAATTGTTGTGCGCGCTCCGAGAATGGTAATAAAAATTGTATTTTCCTAAGGTCGCGCATTGCTTCCCAATACAGGCTCAATTGGCAGAGTTGAGTATAGATGCTTTTGGTAAAATAGAAGAACCCAATCAATTGGGATCGGATCGCATTGGTATATCGATGATAGTGTACATCTCTCCGACGACAAGTTTCTAAAGGCATATCTCTTAGGTTATCGGTTAAAGATCTTTTCGCCAGTTACGCTGAGAGATGAAGATAACATCAAGCAAGTTGCTTGCGAAACTGTGCACCTTATGGTGCAATCCCTAAATAAATAAACCAATTGTTAATGCGACACACAAGACACAAGTCAGTGTGGAATTGATTGTTGAAAATAGGGACATCGAGTGGAGTTACGGTCACGCTTTATGTTTCTGAAAAGGGTAAGGCGCCAGTTCAAGTTGGTGAGCATAGTTAAAGGTGAGCTGATGTAATAAGATTACGTCAACTTAGGCTAAAATTGTCAAATATCAAGACAAAACCACTTAAGATCTGGCAAAAGTTTAGTTTCGCCATAAAATTACATCGCACTTTGTCTAAAACTGGATTACTTCCTTTAAAATGTCAACCATAAGACTATGTGAACTTAAGTTAATGTCAAATATGAGCGCAATTCCACTTAAGTTTTACCAAAGGTTAAAAATTTCAAACTCAGTCAATTATGATCACGTATTTTGGCTTAATCTAATCTGCCAGTTACTTAATAGAATTAATGGATATTAAGCTAAAGTGTCAAATATGGACGCAAGTCCACTGAAGTCTCCAAAAAGCTTGAAGTTATTTTATTATGCTAACTAACCTACCTACTCAAAATCACTTGAATAATTTTCCGCTCAAAAACTAAAACAATCGAATACCATGATTAAATTCAACCAATCAGGAGTGTAACCTAATAACCTGATCCCTTAGGTACTGACTAAACGTATCCGAATCAAAACTAATCTGATATGTCAGGATTCGGCAAGAATGCAACCCATCCGAATTCCGAATGCGTACAGACTCATTTTTCGAATTTAAGCCAACCGAATCCGATTCAATCCGCCCCGATTCAAAGGTATGAAGACATGGAGATCACTAATCAAATTCGCCCTGATTCGGATTAATTGCGATTGATTCGGATTCGTAAAGTGTGAAGGTCTCCTTAAGGAGTGAAATTGAAACATTTTTGACGTTAAATTTGCTACTTTATTCATAAGCCACAAAATATATTCACGATCCACAAATCCTCGAATGCAAAATTTGTTCAAACTTCTAAAATCAGTTATTGCAACTACAAAATAGGTACTAGGTACAAAGATTCGCGACCAAAATATATCTTCATACGGTAAACTATCTAGTGACCGACACCTTCTCAGTTATGGTCATCTGCCACTGTTTTTCGATTTTTCTAAGGTTTCCTGGGATGTTACGGAAGCTATCTACTTTTAACGTGTTCAGGCACTCAAATGTCATAAGAAATTACTTCTCAGTGCCCTGTGATAATAGACATTGGTTTGAAACCTTTAGGAATTTCAGAAAACTTGAGATTTCCTTAAGAAGCACGTAAGTACAGAAACAGATCATTATTTTAAAAATATAACCGTGTATTCAATTTTATTTAATATAATTAAGTAGTCGATCTATTATTAGTCAGTTATTATTAAAATAACAAAACAACTTAAATTTACATGGCGCTGTCCGTAACTGATATGAAATGTTCAATAAATCTAGTGACGGACACAGTGGTGTCTATTACTGGCGGAAATGGACATTTTTGAGGATATTAGTTATGGACATCACCACAATACCTATTTTCTTTGTATTTGCATACAAGTGATCTCTCTCTCTCCTCTCTCCGCATTTTTTAAATTGGCATTATTTTCGTAGGTTCTTGGCACTTTTCTTGCTAAAATTGGTCATAAATGTGGGACCTGCAAAGTGCTTTAAACAATTATACCATCTCAAAATTATTGCAAACATAATAATTCTACCACCGCTACTGTACGCAATAACACCTGCCATCTAGTGTACAATAGACAAACCTGAAACTACCTTACCCATATACTTGGCAAAAAAAAAAACATATTCTTCTCGCTCTAGTGTACACGTCAAATATTCATCTGACATTCAATGCCAACAACAAACCGTAAAAACAAGCAGATTTTCTACTAATCGACAACAACGCCCTCACTAGACGTACCTCGCAACAAAGAAAAATAAACCATCGACCAAAATGACTTCGCGAATTGTCAAAAATTTCGGTAGCCCGTGAAAAAAAATAGAAAAGTGTCGATAAAAGGATACAAATTTCGTAAAATAAATTCGCCCATATCGGGCTCAAACGGGAGAACAATAAAATTACTCGTAGTTTAGTTTTTAATAAATTTTCTGTGCTCTGCTAAAATAATTGATCCGTCGAACATTCTGCGTCGTCGGTCATATCAGAGAACGAGAAAAAAAAAAATAAAAACCCAAATCAAAAGGAATACACCTTGAGACTTTACCGACTTCTAATAAACGATAGTATAATGTCATTTCGCGCGAAAGTTCTCGGTCTGGTAGATGTTATGATGCGTGTACCACCCATTCTGGTCATTGATGAGATTCTAAAGATTGGAATGGGTTTGCCCACTCGCTTTTACCCGAGTTCACTAGAAAAATCGGTAATATCAGACGACTCATTTGACGTCGCAGGCGGTGGAGGAGGAGGTGACAGTGATGGTGGTGGTAATGTCAGCTCCTCCGTAATATCAAATTCAAACACCTCTAGCAATTTAACAAATGTACCTGGCCTTGCAACAGCGGCGATAGGATTACTAATACAAAACGTAAGTGAGAAAGGTGGAGCAGCAGCAGCAGCGGCTGTGGAAGAAGGCCTCGAAGCAGCATTCGAAAACAGTCTGAATGACATTCTATCGATTACGGCGGTCAAGTTCATCATATGTCTATTGGGTGAGTGCAGTTTATTTTATAAGGATGTGCAGCGTTGTGCCAGTTCATCTTATTTTTTCATATTTATAAATGTCAATGGCAAAGTTCGCCGCACATAATGAAAATGCTTTTACAGTCTGACCATGATACAGTGAGTCAGAAGAGATCTAGTTAACGCCGCCAGTGTGAACTGAACTTTGTATCTGGCTAACGACCTTATGTGTTAGTTTTTTGCTGTAAAAGCTTCGATTGCACAAGAACTCTCCGAGCGAGTTGGTTTTTGTCAAGTTTATTGAACTAAAAGCTCTGTCATGCTGTCCTTGCAATTCCTCTTTTATGAGATAAACACAGTCGATGGTAAATATTTTCTGTTTACGATTTAAAATACGATCATTGACTTGGATATTAAAGAAGTTGACAGTTGTTTATCTCGTTTGAAGAATCCAAGCTCCTGACAGAAGTCAATTAAATGCAGACTATCTTGGAGATGTTTTTCTTTTTGTTTGGATTTCATGATTTCGACTAATCGGACTCATAAACTATGTTTATAGTCGTATTACTAACCCCATCGCCACAACCATTATAGGGACCATCCAAAATTTTGGATCTTTTACCAGCTCCAATCTAGTAGAAGCAATCGCCATACAAGTACATGAGAGAAGTCGGACTTAAACCAACAATTTCATTCTAGACCCTCCTGATAATAGATGTCTAAACGTTTGTGGCAGAAGTGTTTAATGAGTCTTGCTTCATGCAATCATGCATCATTCTCATGCACCATAACTGGAGGTATATTGTTATGAAACGACGGCCGCTATCTGCATTTATCTTTTGAATCATTCAAAGCTGTTCAGTACGATAACTTCATGCCCCTTTGTTTTGTCCGTAGGTCCTTCTATTATGACAAGCGGAGTTAGACCAGATCTGTTCTGGTTGGGCGTGGAAGTAGTTTCTCTTCGGTGGCAATTGATGCCGGTCTGCCGCCTTGCACTGCATTCGCTTTGTAGCTAGTGATTGCGTTGTTTACAGAAATCTGGTGGATGTGCTTTATGCCTTCTATGTACAGTTTTGTGCTGAATTGTGCGAAATGGTCTATTTCTTCTTGGACGTCAGTGATGCACCGTCGTATATTGCTAGGTGGCTTGGGCACCCAGATGAGATTGTGGTTAGAGTGTTCCGGTAGATGACAGACCAGTAACACCAAAATCATCAGCAACACCCGTCAACTGATCTTTTGTTAACTGCATTGAGTAGCGCACTCCAATTTGGATTAGGTCCTTTTATAATGGTGCAAGCAAACTTAGGCAAATTCTTTTTTTACTGGATTGACTGACCCTCTAGGTTAGACTCGGTGCTTTGATGTCAATTCGCTCTATATGTGGTAGTCACCTTCGACACCCAATTCGAATATTTGTGACTAGGGGCATCGCATGATGCTGTGCAGCTCGTATAGTTCGACGTTAAATCGTCGCTTGCGAGGACATTTTACATTATAGTAAAGCTCATCATTTTCCTACACACCTTAATCAAGCTTATGTTACAAATTGCTTTAATTCTTACCCACTCATGCGGAACAAAGCCAAGTTCAGAGTAAACTAAAAGTGCTTTTGAATTTTTATAATTCCACATACGTCAGCATAGGCTAATTTGGAATTTCCCTGACCCTCAAATTCACCATTGACGAACATTTTTATTTGCAGTAGCAAGTGATTGACCTTCTCTTCCAAAAATATTCATGCAAATCTATTTGCCTACTATGAACACTGTAAGAATAAACATATACTCCAAACATCAAAATGTTAATTGCTTAAAGCTCATTTTCGTAGCGTAAGTAAGTTAAGTACATTATATGAACCTAGGTAAGTAGGTTTATTTTTGACGATTATCTAGAGGTTTCGAGCTTAGCAGCGTTTGATCGTCGAAAGCTGGCGCTTTCATGGCCAACATCGCAATTCACGAATATTGTTATCATATCGCGTTTGGTTTATCATTATACTCGTAGTTGCAAATTTTTTTTTTTTAATTAAATTTTGATTCGTCATTGTGTTTTTATTCAAGTCGGGGGGAGGGGGGGGGAATATATTTCTCGCGTGTAAGCACAGATTCTATGTTTTGTTGAAGATAATCAAAGGTTGTTGATAACTGCAGCACGCCACGATTTCATTATGATAATGCAACGTCATACTTTTAGATGAGCAGCTGTAAAGCTTTGCAATTTTCTGATAAAATAAGAAAACGTTGATTTGTGAACACACGGCTTATCTAAAACGTTACAGAGTTAAATGGCGTGATTGGGTCTCTATCAATGTTGAAGGGAGAATGTGTGCTTTTAATTTAAAGGTGTGAATGGATGAATAATTTATTTCTTTGCAACTAATAAATAAAAAGTTCATATCATACAAAACGAGAAACAACTCAAGGTTATATGAAGGTAGACGGCCTATTCTGCCTTTCCCGGTACAAACTACAATTTTATTAGTACGTAGCTTGTGGTAATGGCTTGCTGTTCTCTTGCTTCTAGGAGAACGTGTATGGCATTTGTTTATTTGTTTGTTGTTGCCTTTGTTTATTTTAATGTTACAAACCAGAGGCCAAAGTATACTAAGTCTGAGACTTTAAGACCCTCAATATTCCTTTTTGTATACAGTAAAATTCATTTTTTTTATTTATTTTATTTAGTTGCAGACTTGACAAACATTATTAAATGTAATTTATAACCAATATTTATCTAAATCTTAATTACTGGCTCTTACCGAGCAAGCTAAACTTAACAGGCTATAGTTAAGTTAAGTTAATGTTAATGGTGCCTTTCGGCATTAAATCTATCTAATTGCCTCGCAGTCGCCAACAAGGTGCACACGCGTTGCGGGACTCCGGCGAGGGCAAGTCATTCATGTTGGCGAGCCCAGCCTCTCCCAAAGACATACATAGCTAACTTAAAAACTGGTTTAAAACTTAGCAGGGCAAACATATGTTTGTGCGAAAAAATGTCAGTACGAATTTTTATGAAACAATACAATATGAACAATTTTGGGAACCTAATCTTTTCGTAAGAAAATAAATTTAGTTTGTAGGCAAGTAGTAAAATTAAGTCCAATAAAAGCATGATCGATAAATGGAATATCAGCATCGTCTGTCCGGTCCTAAAGGAAGGGGATCCTTTGATTTGCGCTTGCTATAGATGCATAAGTATTCTCAGTATCGCATAGAAGATTCTGTCTGCAATCACCTGTGAGTGAACGCCAAAAGCCGATCGTCAGCAACCTGGTAGGTCTATATCAATGCGTTTTAAGCCGGGAAAATCCACCATCGACCAAATTATTCGTACGATTTTCCAATATCCTACGAATTCCGTATCAAATCTCGTCGCCTATTTTTGAATGTTTTAATGTTACCCAGCGCGCAATTTTTAGTTTTGGCATCCCCCTCAAAGTCGTCCGTTTGAGTAGAATGATATACAGAACTCTCGTTGCTCCATAAAGTATCAGGGCGACAGATGAAAATAGGAATCGCCCTATCGCAATGTAGCAAAAACAATTCAATGATAATCATTTCTTTTCTTTTCGATTGTGCTTATGTACTGACCCCTAAGAAGTTTTTAAAGTGCTCTCTAGCCGCCATTATGTTTTAATTTGAGAAGTCCGTTTGATTGTCACCTAGCTGATAAAATCTCAAAACCTTGGAAACATAAATGACTGCAAACATTTAAAGAAAAGAAAAAAGCTCAACACAATTAAGCCCTGGATCACTGAAGGAATTTGTAAAGAAATAGAGCAATAAAATAAATTTTATTCAAAAATTAAGATCAGGTTGAACCAGCCATCAATTAAAAAGGCATATAAAGAGTTACAAACTAATGTACGCAACAGCATAAATAGACAATTCATTCATTCATTCATTTTCAATGGTCCGCTTGTCCATTAAGTGGGTCGCGGGTGTATTTTGCTCAATTGGACCCTCCATAGCTCTCGATCCTCCGCCATCGAGTCTAAATCATCAAGGGCAATCCCCATACGGGTATAGGAGAGATTATGGACTTGATCTAACCATCTCATCCTTGGTCTACCTAGAGGACGCCTACCCGATGGTACGGATTCCATAGCACGTCGTAGAATCCTGTTCGGGGACATTCGTTTAACATGACCAAACCACCGAAGCATGGATCGCTCCGTCCGGAGAAGTAGCTGCTCGACATTGAGTTCCTCACGTATTCTGGTATTTCTGATGCGATCTCTACGGGTCACACCAGCAATACTACGGAGAAATCTCATTTCGGCAGCTTGTATCCGCGATCTTTTTCTTTCGGTCATTACCCAAACCTCATGACCATAGGTGAGAGTTGGAACAAACACCGAATTAAAGACTGACAACTTAGCTTTGACACCAAGTTCAGTCCTCCTAATAACAGAATGACCAAGCTGTCTCAAAATTGACCCAGCCTGACCAATCCTACAGGAAAACTCGGCATTGCTCCTTCCATCACTCGTGAATAAGACCCCGAGATACTTAAACTTCTCCACCTGTTTCAATGGGACTCCACTAACATGCAGAGTGCATTGAACAGGCGTTCTAGAGACGACCATCACTTCAGATTTGTTCACGTTTACCTTCATCTCAGCTTCAACACAAACGGCTACAAACCGATCGAGAGTGCGCTGAAGTTTAGTCTGAGAGGACCCAAGAATGACCAAGTGGTCAGCGAAGTGCAAATGACTTATCCTCAGATCTCCCAATTCGAGACGTTCCTCGCCAAGACTGCGCTGTAACATCCAGTCCATATAAGTAATGAAAAGGAGAGTAGACAAGACGCACCCCTGGCGAAGTCCAACGCCCACGGTGAAAGGTATTGATTTAACGCCGTTCACCCGAACACAGCTTTTACAGTTTGTGTAAAGAGATTGAATGGCTCTCAAGAGAGAACCGTCAACTCCATACTCCTGTAATACACTCCAGAGTTTACCTCGAGGGACTCGGTCATATGCTTTCTCCAAATCTACGAAGCATGCGTAAACAGGTGTAGCATACTCCCAAGCCTTCTCAAGTACCATTCTGAGAGTGAATAACTTGTCGGTTGGGCTTCTGCCGGAACGAAAGCCGCTCTGCTCATCTCCTAATCGTGCCTCGACCAAAGCTCTGCAACGCGTTTCCAGCACCTTGGCAAACATTTTTCCGGGGAGACTTAAAAGTGATATACCCCTGTTGTAATTGGGGCAATCCCTTTTATCCCCTTTCTTGAAAAGGGGCACAATCACCCCAATCTGCCAATCGCTGGGTGTTTCGCCGCATTCCCAGGCCACTTTAATGACACGAGAGAGCCATTTGACTCCCTCTTCACCTAAGGCCTTTAGCATTTCTGGCCGGATTTCATCCACTCCGGCAGATTTGCCAGCTTTTAGCGATTTGATCGCAAAAGTGACTTCCTCTACTCCGGGCGTTTTAAACCACGCAGTTCTTTTCTCACCACCAGCCGCCACACCGAGCCGCTTCACTCCGCAAACATGTCCTGCAGAGGCAATAACTGCTGTTGAAAACAGCTGCCATTCTTCCTCTACATTCAATGGAACATTTGGAATTTGTTCAAATTCCGTGCAAATTCCTCCCGTATCTCATCGTTCTGTAGTCCCTCCCACCGTATGCGCGTAACCATTCTTGGTTTACGCTTTGGCAGGATAGGTATTTGATCGTTGAGATACAATTTGCACAACACCAGGTGGTGATCAGTTGACAGTTCAGCCCCTCTCAACACACGAACATCACAAACCATCCTTTTAATACACGATGGTATCACAAAGAAATCTATCAGCGATTTCTGCTGAAGACTTCGACGATACCATGTGTATTTATGGATATCTTTGTGTGGAAAGAAAGTGTTCATAATGGACATTCCATTTGAACAACAAAAGTCCAACAACTTCTCTCCGTTCGCGTTCTGATCGGGGTCACCGTGTTTCCCAATCGCGCTGCCCCATGTCGAGAAATCCGCACCCACGTGAGCATTGAAATCACCCATCAGGATATAAGAATCCATATCTGCAACCTTTTCAAGGGCAGCATCAACTTCATCCAAGAAAGCTGCGTACCCCGACTCCAGATTCGGTGCATACACCTGCACCAGAGCTAGGGTTGATCTTTCAAGTTTTAGCTTTAAGATCGCAACTCTCCCTCCTAATGGAATCCACTCCAATACTCTGCCTGACAGCCTGGGACTTGTGAGTATCCCCACTCCCGCCTGAGCAGACATTGAAGGTGCTACTCCCGACATGAAGAGTTTCCACCCATCTGCAAGGTCCACAGTTCCAGAACCCCTTTGCTTTGTTGAGGAAACACCAACTATATCTAGTCGATATTTTACAGCCTCCCCAACAAGCTCCAGGTCTTTTCCCGTGAGCGAAGAGATGTTCCACGTGCCTATCCTAAGTCGATGCCGTTGTCGAGTAACCGAAAGTCCACTTATGCCCCTATTGGTGCATAGCGCATCCATAGATAGATAGACAAAAAGTGGAATATTATAGCAACGCATTTGCGGAACATCGGCATAATCCTAAGGAACAATGGCGTATTGTCAATAATATATTAGGAAGAGAAAAAAATCAGTCAGATTTAAAGGTTCTTAGATTAGGCGATAAAATTGCAACTAGTGACGTGGATTTAGCAAACGAAATGAACATTTTCTTTAAAAATGTCGCCGAAAAATGTAAACCAGATGTGTGTATTCAATTAAATGACAACAATAGGAGACTTCTGCTTGATAAAACAATTTCACACTCTTTTTACTTCGGACCCGTTAGTAGTTCAGAACTTCTAGCTTTTATTAACAGTTTGAAATCTAAAAACTCATGTGGGATAGATGGTATCAGCAATGTGGTGGTTAAGAAAATAGGAAAGTCAATTCTGAATCCATTAACACACATTGTCAATCAAAGTTTCCAGTGCGGAGTATTTCCTGAGTGCCTTAAGACTTCTTTAATTATTCCAATTTTTAAGAAAGGAGACGCGAGTGATCCTAACAACTACAGGCCAATATCCCTGTTATCAGCTTTCTCTAAGATATTTGAGAAAATCATAGTTAGTAAAATGCTCAACTTTTTTGAAAAAACAAAATTTTTGAATAAGTCCCAATTTGGCTTTAGAAAAGGCAAGTGCACTGAAGATGCAATAGTTGATTTTTTGAGTAGAATATACAAAGGATTAGATAATAATCAAAAAACAGTCGGTATATTCCTGGACCTCACAAAAGCCTTTGACTTGGTTAACCATGAAATACTACTGCAGAAGCTATGTAATGCTGGTTTTAGGGGCAATATAATTGAATGATTTAAGACCTACTTACTAAATAGAAAACAGCGAGTAAGGGTAAATGGTTTCTTAAGCAGGGAAGAGGCGTGTTCGAACACTGGTGTTCCACAGGGATCAGTTCTAGGACCAATACTTTTCCTTGTTTATATAAATTCAATATTTAGCCTACCTGTGAAAGGACATTTAGTTGGCTATGCTGACGATCTTGCACTCTCATACACCGAAATTTCTTTGATAACTATCCGAAATCAAATGAATTCAGACCAATGTTTGCTAAGCATATGGCTTAATTATCACCAACTTATACTTAGTACGAAGTCTAAAGCAATGTGTTTTTCTTTTTCTAACCCGAATATAGTGGTTGAGGGCATAACCTCTCATCATATTAACTGCGACAAGGTGAACTGCACAAACAAATGCTTTATTTTTGAGTTCGTAAAAGAGTTTAAGTATCTTGGCGTCACAATAGACAATAAATTAAATTGGAAATCGCATATAATGTCACTAAAAAGAATATTATATATATCGCTAAACAATATATATCACTTGAGAAAGCTTGTTCCACATAGTCTACTCTTCACAATCTACTATGCATTAGTTCAATCTAGGCTAGAGTATGGTCTGGCATGTTGGGGCTGTTATAAGCTACCTCAGACCTATTATAATAGCACAGAAAAAAATAATTCGGTTAATGTTGTTCAAAAATAGATTTGAGCCTTCGTTGCCCCTTTTTCAATCAGTGAAAATACTCCCACTTCGGTATCTCTTTATCTTTAAAGCGCTAAAAGTTTTTTATGTCAGAAGTGGAAATATTCACTTTAGAAGAAATGGAGTATATTCGTTGAGAAATGGGCATGAAATGGATGTTCCTAGGGTTAATAAAGAGCACAGTCGACGTTTTCTGACAAACATTGCACCTTACATTTTTAACAAATTGCCACCGGATGTATCCAATCTCGTAACACATAGAAATCAATTCTTAAAAAAACTCAAAGACTGGTTACTGGTCACTATCTGATGTTGAAACTCTACTTCAAGTAATAACTTGACATGTATCTGTATTTCTAATCGAATTGATATGTTGAATGAAATAAATAAAAATATCACTATATGCTTTGACTAAAAAAAAAAAAAAAACAGACAGAATAACATACAGGGTGAGCCATCTAGTGGTTTCATTTTAAATCATATGTTATTTTAACACGACAGCTGTTTTCCCCTCGAAATCTTGACAGAAAGTCAGTATCATACCTCCGCGGACCGAAATGAAGCACCCACCGCGCAGCTGTACTCAAGTTTGTGCAAAAAGTTCGTGAGACTGGTATGCTAGTAGACAACACTTCTGGTCTTCGTCGTCGGACGGTGAGCACAGACGAGAATGTAGCTGCTGTAGCCGAGAGTGTGAGACTCAATTCACGAACATCAACTCGCCATCGATCTCAACAATTACCCATTAGCCTAAAGAGAATTCTGCGCAAAGATCTCGAATTATTCGCTTACAAGATCCAATTGACTCAGCAATTAAAGGCGCACGACCATCCGTTTCGTTATCGCTTCGCAGTTTGAGCCTTAGAGCAGCTTGAATTTTTACAACGATTTTGGGCGAAAAATCATCACTCATCTCGGCGGCTACGTTAACAAAGAAAATTGCTGCATCTGGGGCACGGAAAACCTGTTCGTTATTGTCTAGAAACCAATGCATCCACAGAGAGTGATTTTTAAATCTCCCAAGAAAGGCGAACCTATAACGCCTCAACAGCGCCCCGAGATGCTTGCAGATGTATGTTAGTTAAAGTTTGGTGCGGATTGTGGAGTGGTGGCATCATTGGACCATTTTTCTTCGAAAATGAGACTGAAAACAACTTTTCGGTCAACGGGGGCATTACAGAGCCATGTTAACCGACTTATTTTTCTGAAATTGAAGACATGGATTTGTACGATCTCTGGTTCATGCATGATGGCGCGCCATGCCACAATCAATCTTTTGCGCACACAATTCCTAAAACGTGTTATCAGCCGGCGATGTCAATAGGCCGCCTCGGAGCTGAAATTTGACCCCTTTCGACTTTTTTTTTGTGGGGAACCGTGAAGGACCGATGTTATGCCAACAATCCGGAAACGATTCAAGCACTTAAGGCCAATATCATTCAAGCAATCTGTGAGCTTCAGCCCGAAGCCATCAACAAGGCCTTGGGAAATTGGATTGACAGAATGCGCCCCTGCGAAGCCAGCCAAAGCAGCCAGTTGAACGACGTTGTATTCCATAATTAATGGGAATGTTTGCTCTTACTAATAAATTTAATTTTTTTAATTTTATTGAACTTTTAAAAAGAAACTTGTATTTGGCCCACCCTTTAGTATCTCCTGTTCTTGGCATCTCAATCATTCTCTGAAAATAAATTTCTTAAGTACAACCATTTGATGTCCCTAATCTAGCCAAATATATAAAACTATTATTTTTCATTAAATCGTAGCAACTTTAATACGTTTTCCTATATTGTTTCAGGTTTTCTTACCGCAGCTTGTATATTTATGCTATGGACGCGACACTTGGTTATGGTCTATCTATTCATAATCTCTGTGGGACTGACGTTTCTTTCATACTGGAGTAATGTGTCGGCGCTAGCGCTAATGGAGAGTGGGCCATGCCTTCTGGTTGACATCCTCTCACTAAACACCACACGTCTGCTTGACCCGGGAGGCGTTGTTTTGTCGCTAATACCACATCTCGTGGCTCAGTGGTTCATGGGAATGTTGTTTGCGTATATTCACCTCGGTCCGCGCTATGATTTTCTTCAGAAAAAGATGCCTTTCATCTTTGTGAGTCCTATACTGTTGGCGATGCTGCCCTTTCCCTCATCATTTCTTAAACTAACACCAGCCTTTGCCGGAGTGATACCATTCGTCCTGACAAAAATCACACTCTACACCAGTGCAATGGAAGCGGGCAAAACGATTTTCAACGGCTACGAGTATGCAATGAATTTCGTCTCGAATTTCGGTCTATCGGCGTTAATCGAGAACGAATGGCAGCGGCTCAACGTGCCCTGTGTTCTGCGGGTATTCTGGTCAATACGGTAAGTGATTTAATTTAGGCTTAGAAATTTGAAATTAACTAATTATTTCCCATTTACAGGATTGGCCAAGAACTGATATCGCTGCTGTTCGCCAAGGATGTGTCGCTAAATCTTATCGGCACCATACACAAGCTGCTCGCGGATGGATGTGAAACTCTGACAGCAGTACTCGGAATGACCAGCGTCATTTCGATAGTCTGTCACTATATTGGCAAAATGTTCCAATGGTTCTTAATGTCTGGTGATACGGACGAAGAGAAATCATTGGGCACCGTTTCCGCAGTGCTTTTCTATATTCTAGCACTGCAGACCGGTCTGACGTCGCTATCGCCCGACAAGCGATTCATTCGTTTGTGTCGAAACTTGTGCCTTCTTGTAACGGCGCTGTTGCATTTTCTTCATAATATCGTATCGCCGATCCTGATGTCGCTTAGTGCGGCTCGAAGTCCATCGCGAAAGCGTCACACGCGTGCCCTTACTGTTTGTTTGTTTCTATTGCTGGCGCCTTGTTGTTTGCTGCTTGTGCTGTGGTCAAGACATTCCCCATCCACATGGCTCTTAGCTGTTACTGCCTTTTCTGTTGAAGTGATTGTTAAGGTGAGAAAGAAAGAGAGAATTTAGCTTTAAATAGTTCATAATGTTTGTTCTTGCAGGTGCTTGTCAGCTTGGCGACATACACGCTCTTCTTATACGATGCCAGGCGCGATACATTCTGGGAACGACTTGATGACTATGTGTACTATGTGCGTGCTTTTGGTAATTCGGTGGAATTTTGCTTTGGAATTCTGCTGTTCTTCAATGGTGCCTGGATATTGTTCTTCGAATCTGGTAAGTTGAAGAATCATTAAATTCTTGAAACATCACTCAGTTGAAGGGTATACTTATATTTCATTGTATATTCAAACGTTGGAAGATGCGAGCTTAAATAGGCATTTTGCAGACGTTGAGTTTGTTTGTTCTTTGGTTCTGCTTTCGGGATCTATGTATTTCTGTTTCTTTTGCCTTTTCTGTTTAAATTCATACTTTTCTAACTTATTTACGGTTTTTTTTAAATAATAACCTTTATTTCGAATTGAATTGTTAAATTATTCTTGTCACATGTAGAGTACCCATGTCGCAAGATATCGCTGTATCTTGTATATTTCTCGGGTTAACGGTAGAATTACACTATTGTTTTGCTTTCTTATGTGTTGTGAACGTTCATGTGATTACACCGAAGACAGCGACTGATGCGAAATGATTGCAAGTTTATTTGTCCATCCAATTGATACTCTTTTGAAATGCCAATCCCTCGGCCTTCGTTGTTACTTTCTACCTTGGTATTAAAGTGTACCATTTCCATAAATTACAAAATGGTGTACAGTTTTTAGATATTAAACGAGAACGGTTGGGGCAAAATAATTCATTGTAGTTTAGTCCAAAATCCAATCACCCTACTGAAGAAATAACCGTTACACGTTGGAGACAAGTGCTTGCCTGAATCAAACAATCTTAGTACAGCCCCAAAATGTTCAACCTTTACCGCACGAATTCATCCGATTCATTTGAGGAATCTGACATGGATTCTTTGCTTCCGGAGTCGAAAAACATATTCAAATCTAATATACCTGGCGGAGTCTCATCATTTTCTTGGGAAGTTTTAATGACAACGAAGCGAGTATTGTATTCAACCATTTGTCAAAGCATAAGAGCCTTGTCCCTTGTATAGCTGTCTGCGACCGCGCAGATAATGTCAGGTTCTGGAAGTTTAGAGAACAGGGCTTAGGTGGATCAATGAGTTTTATGTAACTCTTTCGTTTGTATGAAACTTCCTGAACTGCGTATTGACATTTTATTCATATTCATGTGGAGAGGTTGGCATTGCTTTAGATACACCTAATCATGCAAGGCGTGTATGCATAATACATAAAGAGATCAACCAAGTTCCATCATACATCTGACGACATTTCCAATAAGGTTTAGCTGCTTTTTTGTATTTTGTTATTGTCCCACATAGAGTTCTAATTTAGTCTTTTATCTGAGGTTAATCAGGTATTTGATTTCGTAGCAGTATGCACCTGTGCTGGCCAGAGTGTTATCAAGGCATAGCGCCGAAGTCTATCGACAAGTTTTGTCTGCTCATTTGCATTGTGATGGTGTTTACTGTTCGAAAACAATGGATAGCGATAGCTATATGGGTCGCATGAGTTACCAAACGAAATTAACGTTTTTAGCATAACGAAACGCAAACGAATTCGCTGATTTGGAATACGTGCAACTGCAGATCCCCTTGTGTTCAGGCATTTAGGGCTGAGGTGAGTATGTGTATTTGTGAAAGCTATGCTGGTGATTTGCTGCTGGTTAAACAGCTGGTTCATTAATGTCTGGTTCTTTATTTTATTTGCCATTGAAATTTATGACCGCTCTACTATTAGTCTTGATTGGTTTTGTCAGTGATTTGCTGATGCAGTACACAGTTGACTGATCTACAGAGTAGGTCTTAAACGTTTCTTTGATTCTAATAGAATTTTTCTGTTGTGGGGAGTATATGTTTATTGTGTTTATCGACAGTTTTCTTGTAGATATTGGCAAAAATGCCCCAACAGCAATTGCCGTTGGGCGTATGTTTATTGAACTGTTTGGGGAGATGTTATATAAACTGGATTTAATGTCGATCATCATGTAGTATAGTAAAATAATAAAAACTCCTTCGCGTGCATGTTCTATTGCTCAGCACTCGTTCATGCCCAATCGAAAATTCATACAGCATTTTCCTTCCACAATATTTATAGTTGCTGCTTAAAGTTAGTTTGTCTTCAGATTTTTATTATTTCTATTGAATTTTTGTTGTGTCTTCACTTTAAATTCTTCCTCATATGACTTTCGTTTATTTTCCTTTACCGTGTGTTTTTGTCAGTAGTTATTCGTACGGCTTCTTATCCCTTCTATCACCGTTCGTAGTCATTCATTTCATTGTTCATTCTTTGCCTCCATTAAAATCACGAACAATTTTATTTAAACAAAAGAACAAAACAAACTGTGTGCATGTATTTTTATTTGGTTGATTGGTGTACCGTATGATATAACTTGATAGCACAAAATGCTACAGGGGGCGCAATCAGAGCCATAATGATGTGCATCCATGCCTATTTCAATATCTGGTGTGAGGCTCGTGCTGGATGGTCGATATTCATGAAGAGGCGATCAGCTGTGGATAAGATTTCGGCTCTGCCCGAAGCCACCGAGGAACAACTGAACAATCTTAATGATGTCTGCGCTATTTGCCATCAGGTAAGTTTGTACGATACATTTTTAAGCGCCAGACTCTTGCATCAATTCCCATTTCAGCAAATGGAATCAGCCAAGATAACACGTTGTAGGCACTTTTTCCACGGTGTATGCCTACGTAAATGGCTTTATGTGCAAGATCGCTGCCCTCTATGTCACGAGATAATGATGTACACCGATAGAGCCGATGAAAATAGCCAAATTCCGGCCAACAACCCACAAGACGAGCGCCAAAACAATGTAGAAATGATTTTCTAGTCCATCCATGAATATTTTTCTAGCTAAAACGCTTTTAATTTTAAAGAATAACGCCCAAGATTTGCTTCGAATGGCTACTGGACTTGAGCCACGTCGAACAGCAACCGCCCCCGAACCTTTACCAAATCGAATGGCAGCTGTAGCGTCGATTGGAACATCGTTACCAACTGCAG
Source organism: Cheilosia soror (assembly GCA_949372485.1). Lineage (NCBI taxonomy): Eukaryota > Metazoa > Arthropoda > Insecta > Diptera > Syrphidae > Cheilosia > Cheilosia soror. Next base: position 111,893,977 of record OX443562.1, on the reverse strand, counting down.
CGGCCGCATCAACAGTCGCCGGAACAGCGTCCTCTAGCAATAATATCGACAATGATAGTAGCAGCACTATAGCTCGAAACTTCCGATCATCACCGCCAGTAGAAGGCCAGGAGTAAGTACTTATCAACACCAATCAAGTCGAACACTCATAATAGGAAAAACACAACGACTAAACGACGCCGTTACCGCCTCATTCATCTTCAAACGTTGCCTCCAGTTCGTCGAACGAGGAATCAGATGTAGATGTAAATTGTAAATAAATCTGCCTATTATTTTTTTCTGGGGAGGAAAACAAAAAGACTCGATCAACGCGCGCTCTGTGGTGTCCATATAATTTGTACACCATTTTTACCGGTTAAACAAGCAAAAGTCAAGAATCCTTATTTCCTTTTTAGTTTGTCTTCATGTTTCTGTTGCACTTTTGATTTTGATTATTTTCCTTCCTTTCTATTTTAGTTTTTTTTTTTTTTTTTCTTGTAGAAATTATGTATTTAGTGAAAATTTAAATAAATTTAAGGGTGACTATTGTACCATTTTATAACATTTAATCGTAGCCAACACGAGAAGGAGAAAACGAAAACAAATAAACACAAGTGATGATTTATTTTTGTGAAGTCTGATCATGATGAAATCGCTAGCGAAGAAAAAAGAAAGAATATAACAAAACAGAAAACACAATTTTAAAGGTTATATAAATAAAATTTATTATTTAATAATATAAGTTGTACGAGGATTTTATTAAGATGTATGACTAGGTTTTCCAGAAGAAGGAAAATTCTTCTAATGCTACGACAAGTTGAAGGGTGCATAGAACACGTGCAAGCTCTGGTGCTCAGTTTTTAAACACCAAGGCTAGAACTTCATCGTCATCGATGGTGCAATACGTATCTAGAGTAAATTTCTCTAAAAATTGAGTGAAAAGGGAGAACAGCTAAAGTTACTGCTCATTGCGTTCGTTGCTTTGGTCGCTTGTATCCGCGAACTTGTTTCCATGCAAACCAAATTTAAAAACACAATTGTATGCGAAGAGGATGTACTTTAGTGTAACAATAAATTGGATATCTGCTGGATAGTATATGGCTGAATCGGATCTGATCTTAATTGAATTAAAAATATTCATCACCTCATTTATGGTGATTAAAAGTAGTGGTCCATGCTTTAGGTTTTTTACAATTGAATTGTAGTAAGCTTTGATATTGCGTGATTCTGAAAAAACTAGCTCCTGGTAGTCAAGAGCGTTTCGCATATTATCCCTGAAGTGACAAACTAGGCTATACATAAACACACAAAAACGAATTATACTGTAAAGTCTAAGTAAGTTGCACAGCACAACATTGAAATAACATAGAAATTTGGATTTCTCAAAATGTTTAGTCGTTGAATTGTAAATTATTTGTACAAATCCGCAGTATTTTAGCAATGCGAAAAGTATTTTCAGCTAATTCTGGAAATAAACTTTTGTGGTGTCCATTTACTATTAGTTATTCCGTATGAACTCCGTTGATAAGTTAAAGTTGTTAACTGAAGGTTTCTGATTGGCAATTATGCGACAACGCATTTTCATCATCCTAAGAGCTAACGACGATTATATTAGAGTATTGACATTAGTAACCACGGATATACTTATGCGATGAGGAATCAATCAGTCATGAAAAACTGTCATACAAACATCCGACATCATTGAAAGCTCAGAAAGCTCAGCTTCTTAGTTCAGCCGTTAGGATCAAGCAAAAAGTTGTAGCTCCCCTTTAATCGTACCTTAAATAAAAACTCACCCAAATAAATGCTTGCGAGAAGTTCAACTAAGGGTACTATAGGGACCTGTTGCCCCAATCTATTTTTTATATACGAAGGTTTGTGCATGTGCGTACCTATTTTTGCCGATTTGTAAATCGAGGTTCTTGATCAGGCGTCACCTGATTAAATCCGTATCATATTTCTCTAATTTTTAGCATGCAAGCTTACGTACTGTGGGCGCAGTAGGGCAGTGATTAGTGTGCTGGACTACTGTGCGAGGGATCCCAGGTTCGATCCCCGGAAAAACATAAATTACATCTTAAAGTTTTTTCTACTGCGCCACCTTTCGCGAACGTCTGACAAACATCCGAGAGTATGACTGTCATGAAAAAGCTTCTCAATTCAGCCGTTCGGATTCGGCATAAAATTGTAGGTCCCTTCCATTCGTCCCAAAAATAGAGACTCACACAAAACGAGTGGTTGCGAGAAGCTAGGCCTAGGGTGTCTACCCGCCTGTTGCGCCACCTATTTATTTTTTTTTATTTTTAAGCTTACGTACTTTCTTACAAAGGTGGCACTGCAGTCCGGAGTGGACCTGGACCTGAACCGCAACCAACACACTTGTCTTTGACTAACTGCCTCCAGGTGTGCACATCAAGTTGGTCGCTAATGCGAGTTTTGCCTCTATTGGAGTGTCTTCTCTGCGGGTTCTAGGCACCTTAGGTGACTGATTCGCATTTTATTTAAAAAAAAAATTAATTGCAGAATTTTGTGTTCAAAATAACCAATCCGAATTCATTAACGTCCATTCTTCTGCGCCAGTACCTAGAGAAGGATTTGGATAATGAGAGTCTTGTATAGAGTCGTCTCGCTGTGTCCTGTCAAAGATGTCAATGCATCCGACTTGTGAAAAATTGTGCTTTTAGTGCTCACTTGTGAATTTCTACAATTTTCTTCAAGTGTGATGTTAAAGAAGTTACATTACAGCTCATAAAACCTTTCTGGCATCAAAGCTCTCGTTCAAATTGTTTCCGACCTTAATGGAGTAGCGAGTGTAATCCATTAATATTCTGCACAACCTGAAGAGTTAACATGGCTCTATAAAACATGGCTCTACAAATGCAGTCTTAAATGCGGCCTTAAAATTTGTGCCAAAAGTTCATACATAGGTGAAAATTGTTTAGTTATAATTTTTGTGATGAATCAGGGTCTGGAATGATGTAAAAAGCTACAGAAATCCTGTTGAGTAAAAAGTTTCTGATGTTTTATGTTACTTTAAAGAACCTAACGATCAGTCAGCTCAACGCAAGCTGGTTTTAGATCTGAGGAAATGCATAAAATATATTGAAGCGCTCTAAAGTAAAACCTAAATAAATACTCAGTTTGAAATCTTAAAACAATATAAATAAAATATTTTATTTTAAAAATAATAAAAATAAGTGTTACCAATTTTTATTATTTATTGTGTCTCATATTACATAACTATACTTACTTGGTCGTAGTTTTACATTGAGAACTGAACACATTTCTATTTACAAAATAAAACACAACATAAATAACAGTTTGACTAGTACCAGTTAAAAAACCCATATAGACCGGTCTTCCTCATGTAACATCAGTTTTTAATTAAAGATTAAATCGTTGTAATTCTGAAGTAAATGGTATGGCGATACCCGGCAACAGGTTGTTGTACGGACGACTGTGACACGATCAGCACGTTCAAAATTGGCCTTGACAGTCTCGTAATAGCGACCATCACTGAAAAAAAGAACAGAATTGAAAAATGTTACTGTTTGCTGCTGAGTTTTGTATAATCATAATTGATGCTAAGAAGTCATGTATGTGATGTGATGGCCAAAACTATAGCAAATAAATGTCTTAGAACATCAAAGTGCTTAATTTATTTTGTATTAATTATCCAGAGACCTGAAATTTGTGTCTTGTTTCCAATAGTTATAACTTATAAATTCTGTAGTATTTTTTTTAAAATCGTTAAGCTCTTTGGAGGTAAATATAATTTACCGTTATGTGAACCAAAAATCGGTTGCTCTGAATTTTATTAGGTAGATTAGACCAAATATTTTCAAATGTAAAAGTAGCTGAGCCAACTTATTTGCATTTATCAGCTTTCTTCAGAAACAAGTATCGTTATCAAGAAAATATTATAAAGTTTATAGCCCTCACTATTCAGTTAAAATGACTCACAGAGGTTTAAGGCCAAAAGTCACAACATACCAGCAAGATAAATGCATTATAAGAACACTGAAGAAAGATCCCTTTATTTCCTCTAAGTTATAAAAAAAAAATAATTGAACATAGAAGCTAGCGATAGAACGATTCGTCGGAGAGGTTTTGTTATAGGTCTTTCCTTTTTTAAGGTGGGAAAAAAACGTTTTATTTCGGACAAGAACAGAAAAGGCAAGCGTCAAACTTGCCAAATGGACAGTGTCTAAATGAATGAATCCAAATAGAATTTAAGGAAATCGGACAGTTGTCGACATTTTCGCCGTCCAATCAACGAAGCTTTAAGTCCCCGGTACTCAAAGACTACTATGCCCACGCTGAGGACATAATAACTATGTTAAGAAATATAATGATATTCATGAGATGAAGCAGAAGTGGAGTGAAGAAAAGGCCAATGAATGACGCAAAGCAAAACTAGCAATTAACAGCCTATATCTTTATCTTGGAAATATTGACTTGACATTTAGAACGTTATTCATGTCGCTTTAGAAATACCTTGCACTTGTATAAAATTTAACTCACCTCAAGACCATGCACCGAAGTTTTAAACACTTAACACGAAGCAAATCAATGGCCTTTTGACTTTTGTCAGAGAAACGCAAATTGTCCGGATCCCATCGTAGTTCCAAACGTTCCAAACTTCCACAGTTTGACGCTATAGTATCCATCAGTTGATCAACATGAATATTAACACCGAGTTTTTCTGAGGTTCCCATGACGACAATCCTAAGAAATAGTGGTTTAGTCTGATCTAAATCTGAGAAGACTTCCAATTAAATTTACTTTGCATTAGTAAGAAGTGGCAGAATGCTCATCCACAGCTGGTCTGTAATGTGCGGCATTCCCGACAAGGAACAAGCAATCAGTTGGGTTCCATGACGCGAAAGAAACTTCTGCAGTGCCTCGTCAGTTAAATTATCCGACGCATCTAGGTCCAATGACATAAGTGATCTGAAAACAAAAAGTAAATTAGACTACCTTTGAGTTCAGAGTTTGATTATATGGTACAACCTTGACATTCCAGATTCCATCCATGCCTTTAAAACAGAATCTGTGAATCCGTTAATTTGTCCAGCACATAGAAACTTGAGTGCCGGAATTCTGGTCAGCATATCAATGAGACACTCTGCCGATAAGTCGGTTGCGGTGATATCCAATTCTTGGAGAGCACATTTCTCCCAGTCCGTTTGCATCACATACTCCGACTTTAGGCTTGTTCCGTTCATTAGAAGACACGTTAGCCGCTTAGATCGTTGGATTAAGGTCTTCAGTGTTGAACCAGTGACCTTGTTGCAGAAATTTACCGCCAAACATTCAAGTTGAATACAGTTCGAACTGAATGCATCAATATGCGAGTCATCGATGAAGTTTATGCCGTAAAGATTAATCACTCGCAAGTTGGGTGTGGCTGACTTGAGTTTGTGCACATTGATGACTTCATAGATTTCCTCCTCTTCCTCTTCGCATTTCTCATAGGTACCGATCAAATGGAGCACCTCCAAACCGTTGATAAAGTTGTAAATTTTTCTCATAAAACCTTCCATGAAGATCACCTCGGACAGGCATATGCACATGTAACGCAGCTTTGTGGGGAAAGCCTGCATTTCGCTGAAATCGTGAAGCTGCATAGCTAAGAAGAAAAGTAAAATAAAGTTTTAAAATGACAGATATTCGAAAAAAAAAAACGGATTACCAGTTGAAAAGTCCAACAGCATGTGAGTGAGATTCGGACACTTCGCTGACAGTTCATGCAAGACAGTATGTGTGATGAGTTCAATAGGAAGCTCTATGTAACGCAAAGTTGGGCCAAAGCGTACCGAAATCAAAGCCAACAGTGACTCCAGGGATCCAACATGAAGACCGGAAACTTCAGGACGCAATGAGACATTTTTCCATAGTCGTGTATCATAGGCGATTTGCCTCCAACGGCGACAGACTCTAGCCAAACGACATATTTCACGATGTGACATATACGAGAAAATGTGCAGCAGAACTTTGTTCGGCAGTTTCTCTATTGTCTACATAAAGGAGGAAAGGTTTTCATATTTAAATGTGCTAGTCCTGTCATGTAACATAATATTTATAATATTATTCTGTGGAAATACAATTTATAACTTTATATAAACTGAACTGATATTTTGAGGCAGTGGTGAGTCATTTGTCGATTGTAGTTTTGTCACACTGAACTCCTCTGATGGATTGACATGGTCGTCCTATGGGTAAGACAGCTTGTGTTTTTCTTAGAGGTACCTACTCTTAAGCTGAATTTTAAATTTAATACTGATATCTACGATGGCAATCAGATATTCTTTATCGCCTTTTTTTTTTTTTTTTGTTAGAAGCAATTCATTTTTCACAGTTTTCTTTTTTAGCGAAAATATTGGTCCGGATGCTGTGTGAGCATTCGCACAAAGATCAAATAAGCTGTAATAATCGCCGGTATTATAACCGAAACATCTTTAATCGTTATGATCACAGCTACCTTCAGTTGCATAGAGAACAGCAGACATATTTTTTATTCATTCATTCATTCATTTTCAATGGCCCGCTTATCCATTACGTGTGTCGCGGGTGTAGGTTGCTCAAGTGGACCCTCCATAAATCTCGATCCTCCGCCATCAACTGCAAATCATCAAGGGCAATTCCCATACGGGTAGAGGAAAGATTATGAACTTGATCTAACCATCTCATCCTGGGTCTACCTAGAGGACGACGCCTGCCCGATGGTACGGATTCCATTCCAACGAAATCCATATGTCACAACATGCACTCAGTATGAAGTTATTTTTTACATAAACAATTGCAAGAAAAATAATTTCTAATTCTAACAACAATAAAAATTAAAATCAAAACTGAGAAAAAAAAATGTTACGTATACGCCACCGATGAATTTTCAGAAAACAATTAAACTTCAATAAAAAATAAATAAATGCTACAATTCGCAAGAAATTAATTCCTTTGACATTCGCATAGGTATTCATATAATTTGAATATTGAGTGTAATAATTTTTATCGAAATTGGGTACACATTATACTGCTTGTGATATGTAGAGCTCTAGGATATGGAAGAGTAGATTTTAACAGGTCGAAGCGGGCATGTTGTTGTTGTTAATTTTTCTGTTTAATAGCTAGTTAATAATTAAAATAAATGTTCGCTTGGGGTAACTCCTTTTCCTTTTCATCAACTATTCCAGGGGTTCCCCATCTTTTTCGTACTGCGACTCCCTAAAAGCAGAGATATGTGAATAGAAGCTGATCTTACTGAAGATTCACTAAATTGTTTTTCAATTAGGACGGGTCGACGTTGAAATATCGTCGCCCCATATTTATGGTAATTTTGCTTGTTAACATACCCGCATTCATCTAAAAGTGCGCCTCGTTGTTAAAAATTATTTTTCGGCCAAAATAGGGGTCCTCTTCCAAACGCTCCGAAGCAAAGTTAGCGAACAAACGGCTTTGTCTATGTTCATTAACTTCGAGCTCCTGATGGATTAGAACAAATCCCGATGACAAAATTCGCCAAGTTGGAATGTGCGAAGGGCCAATTTCTTATGCATGGCAAGGAATTGACAGGCTCGGGTTCTCCTGTACACTCTAATCGACCGCGGCGATGCTCCCGACGAATCTGGCTGGCAACGACCCGTACCAATTGAAAATATTTATTATTAGTGATAGGCAAATATGTATACGAGTGCCAGCCATGAAGAAGTCTGACAGAAAATGCGGGAAACACAAATGCGCTTAATTTACGACTGCAATTGCAATGTAACTATTGGATTTCGCTTCGACCTTGCTCTTGGTATTCGTAAAGTGAAACGTAATGCTTTTCCTTTGTTCGGAGTCTTAAGTGGAGCAAGCCACATACGTATGCCGTGTACTAGCACTTTTACAGCAGTGAAAAAATAAAACTTGCGACAAACCAGGGCGTCGTGACGCACAGTTAGGGAACCCCTGGACTATTTAACGTTTGCTGGCCAAAGTCTACCGATTCAGTGAACAATCCAACACTCGTAAGTCAACGAAACACAAGATCTGACGAACACATCGCCGCTGTCCATGAGATTATGCAGGAGAACATGAGTAAGTTAGTTCCACACAAAAACACGACCTATTGCAGACAGATAATCAATTTTTTTTAGCCCAAAGTGGACTATATGGATGCGAAAGACATGTGGTTTTAGCAGGATCGCGCTACGTGCCACAATGGACATTCTGCGTTTTGAGGACGTGTTTATATCACGCAAAGGCGACGTAGACTTGCCACTAAGATCGTGCGATTTTACCACATTACATTGTTTATTGTGGGTGCCCTGAAAATCATAACATAACCCGTGCTATCGCTTAAATTCAGCCCTCTCGAAATTGGACTTCTCGGGAGCACGCCACCCTGCTTCGCTGGCGTCCATTTGATTTGAACGATGGCATATTCCACGCTTAATATCATTGATAGGCCTTTCAAATACAACAACAAAATGGTTGACATCACACGCACACAACTTATTTTACTGAATCTTTACTTCTACCCATCCTTGAACCCCTTATATCGGTCGTGGACAAAATTCCAGCAATTATTCGAATCACGTATTATTATTTTGGATTTTATTTTTTTTTTAGTTAGTTAATGGTAATGAGATGTCGCTCAAGATATGTGACTGAAAAATTCTAAATCAAAACACTGTACACTTGGGCGCATCAGATTTAAATCAAGTAATAATATTCAAAAATAGATTTTGTGCTCTCAAAAATATTCTCCTCCTTTAGACCCCCGTATATAATATAAAGTGCACGTAAACAGCACACATTCTATCGAAAGTAAATACTATGTAGTTCCAGTTGGAGATGATTTACTTAAAATGTAGTCCAATGTTTATTTTTTCATTACCGTATCAGCAAATGGACTGCGCATTTGGCCATCAGTAAGATAGACCTGGGAAGCCTCTACCGCTAATTGTCCCCAAATATCTGTAGACATATCCATGCTGAATGGTTTTCACTTCACTTTCAAGATCAAAAATTAAATATTTTTTTTTATCTCTGCGACTTTAAAAATTACTCTATTTTGTTTTAACCCAACTGCACGCAGTCAATTCACTACATTTACGTAAATAAATACAATTATCGTAAGAGTATTTTGAAAATAAAAAATTACTCGTCAACAGATATATTTTCTGTTACTTCTGATTGTTCTTATGTAAAGTTCGTACAATAACTGAATTAACTTTGAGAGAATTTTCCAAAATAACCCGACCGAACGCATGGGAAATTTTATTTTTAGCCTGACGTTGAAAAAAAGTTCTTTACTTTTGCTGAATTGTCTCTGATCGCGCGCTGTTCACACCTTAAAGTATCTAGGAATATTCAGCTAAATTAAATTTATCTAAGACCAAGTGTTTCTATTGATTTGCAATCGAAAACAAAACAAAAAACTACTAGTACAAGTATTAACATTTAGACGGGTCTTTGCATTTTAGTGTACAGCTGCTGTGAGCATAGCGTGTAACTTCAAGGAATGCCTTTTTGTGTATTGTCTTTGCCACGAATTGTATTTAAGAGGCAAAGATTTCAAATCTTTTTAGAATGAAATACCTACCTCACTTGTAGTATTAAATAGTAATTTATTTACATTGCACCTGTTGCTCTGGTATTACACTGAATAAAATTCTATTGTAGTCTCGCGTTTTACTGCAAAATTGCGAAATTTTTATTCAAGATTTTAGCTGAGTTGAATAAACACAATTTTTTTGAAAAAGTTGAACGAATGTTTCTCTGATTAATGTGATCTAATCACGAACTGAATTCAAGTGTTTGAAAATGTAAAGTCGTAATTCAATAGTCTCGCACTTTTACTCATAGGTAAATGTTAACGTGTTGAAGATCATACGACTTGAACACATGTATGTACATGTGGGCTGCCATCGAACTGTCAATTTCATGCAGAACCATAACAAAAAACCATAGAAGTAGTAGTAGATCATAGAAGTAGACGTTTTTCGGGGGTTTCCTGGAGCGTTTTCTACGTTTTTCGAGCGTTTTTGATGCTTTTTAGCGCCGTATTTGGGCGCTTTTTGTTGCACATTTTGTGTTTTTGGCCATTTTTTGAGCGTTGTATGGAACCTTTTTGGAGCGCTTTTTGCACTGTAGTTTTTGGGGGCCTACTATGTTTTTAACTTTCACGTATACGTAGTAAGAGAAAGATATTGTTTTCGTAAAAAATTTCGAACTGGAAACTTTGATCAATTCTGATATCACGATGATAAACTCAAAAAATTGAGTCTCGCAATTCTATCTGTCCGTATGTCTGTCTGTCCCATAGCTCTGAAATCTAAACGCTTGGACGGATTTGTTTAAAACTTCGTACTTAGAGTTTATGGGCTCCCCGCTAGGAGGGGTTTTTTTTTTATTCTAGCCCTAATATTAACGGCACTTCCCATATAAAATTTTTACAAAATATTACATAATTCAGATTTTTTCGAAAACGACTTTATCGGTTTCAACCAAAATTGATAGTTGAGTTAATGTAGGCATGCTTAACATTACTGCATCCCAGTTTTTCGCTAAAAAGTCCAGCAACGGCAGTTTTAAAAATTGCCTTTTTCTCGAAAACGGTAAAAACGATTTAAAAAAAACTTAGTTTTAAGGTACTATTGTCATTCTTAACTTGATAGCAAACTCAGTTTTTCCCTAAAAAGACTGCGTCCTTTGATATCCACCCAAATTCCTAATAATAGCAATTTAAAAAACTGCTCATATCTCAAAAACGCCATTTTCGATTATGATAAAAATGTAACTGGCAGGTAATGCTTAAATCCGTAGTAATACCTCTTGCTCAGTTTTGAGCTAAACAGTTGCAAAATAATGTTTTTTGAACAATGAATGCGTCCCAATCGCTAAAAATGGTACTTTAAATTTTATATATTTTTATATATAAATATAATATATAAATTTTATATATTCTATATTTTTGTAAAGTCCAAAACTTCACTGACAATATAATTCGAAATTCTTCGCCTACTTGCCTTCTTCAAGTGTCATTTCGGGGTAAAATTTAAAAGTAATAAAGTGTTGTAGTTAATAAGTATGTTTATGTAGGTACAGTATGTATTAAGTTTTTAATTAACAAGGGTTTAGTTACCTGAGTACATCTTGAGTGGGTATGACTTTAAACGTAAAATTTGCTGAAATGACTCTGAGATTCTGCGAGATTCGCAATAAACGAGAAAGTTACGTGCGATCCAGTCGTGCACATTTTTGTTCATACTGTCTTCTTGAAAACTAATTTTCATTTAAATATTTGATTTCAAAGGATGTCTGAATCATTTTTCAATTTATTGACTCAATAGAAACATCAATCTATCAAATGCTCTCGCTTAAAGTAAATATGCGGACAAAATTATCTCTTTTTAAGTGGGCTATTCGTGGCGCGGTTATTTAGAAAAAATTAACTTCAAAAAGATTGACAAAATAATAATACATTATAGACACGGTCTTTTCGCCTGGAAAAGCAATACTTTAGTATAATCCCAAACTTTTCCATACTGCGACTCCCTGTACAGGTTATAATATTTTTGCGACGCCCTTCTAAAAGCACACAACGGAACAAAGCACAGATATGTGAATATAAGCTGAGCTTACTGAAGATTCACTAAAAGGATTTTCAATGAGGATTGGTCGACAGTAAAATGGAATAAAACAAGCTGCGTGCAAGGTATCCCATGTATGCCATTATTGTATGGAATATAACACCAGGCCCAAAAGTCCGCCGCAGCTTCTCACATTGTCACGGATCCGAGTGGTCCAATCTGCTGCATAGATCCGGCTTAATTTGAGCATTGAACTGCGACTTCAGGCAACGCCTCAAGAAAAATTTAGCGAAGTTAAATCGCACGATTTTGGTGGCCAATTTACGTCACCTCTGATAGAGATCAGATGGTATTGGCCTTACCAACGTCATGAAAAAGTACGGAGCAATGACGCCACCGCCAGTCTAAAATGCGCACCAAACAGCTTTTTATCGATGCATTGCCACCTTGTGTTGGTTGGCGTCATCCCATTATGGCAATTTGGCCATTCATCCAAAAATGCGGCCCGTCGCTAAAGATGATTTTTCTATGGTCATTACAATATTATCATTAACTTTGAGCTCTTGGGTCAGTTGGATCTTGAACGGGTATAGGCCTAAGTCTCGACGCAAAATTTGCAAAGTTGAAGTCTGCAAAATTCTTGTAATTCTTGTGCACGGCAAAACACAATGGCCAACATCGAACGAACCCGACCCGACATTTTTTTTTAAATCGAGCTCAAGCTGATGGAACGTCGTGTGCAGGCGGCCTGTGCGTATCGTCTCGCGACGCCACACCCCTAAGATAGCCCCACGACGCCTCAGGGCACATTAAGGGAACTCCTGGTATAATCTATGGTGGCCATCCTTTAGAGTGTACAGTTCAGGGTACACGTTTTCTGCATTAGCAATATTATGAAAGGGATAACCAGTCGAAAAAATTACAAATAAAAGGTTTATCTAAGAAGCTACCTAACACATATAGCATTAAAGCCAATTGCTAGCATAAAAAACAGACTACATTAGACCCTGTCATGAAAATAGGAATTATAATGCTATTAAATAGCTCCGGAGCCCGCTAGAAAATCATATAACTACACTATCTATTTGGAAATAACATTTTGTGTTTTCAGTACACCTATGACACGTAATTCAAATACGAAAAAATATCCATTACCTTCCTGGTATTAGCACAACTAACATCCACACACATGTCCGCACATTATTGTTGTGTGCCAAGCAAAAAATCACTACACTGTATATTTCTTGACAATAATACTAAAAATACAAACTGTAACATTTTCGGAAAGTTAATAATTGGCAGACACAGTGAATTGTCACCCACACATAGAACTACTCATAACTATTTAATATTTAAACATTCTTTTCAGTAATAGTAATAGAATATTAATTTCTATGAAACTCCATAATTGGTATTCTAATTTGAAAAACTTTAGGCCGAAATGAAGTTCCCATGCACTCCACTTTTTAATATTACAATAACAAGACCCAGCTTCTAACAATTTCTAGGTGTATTAGAAATTAATTCTTCGAATTAGTCACATATACCCGTAGTGATTCAAATAAAGTCATTGTACATGACTTTTTACCGGCAAAACATTTTTACTTTTAAATTTCACACACTCAGTACCGGCCGCATTCACTGTAGGAAAATAAATTTTGCTTACACAGAAACTACGATAAAGATGTTCAATTTCCATTGTTAAATATAAAATCAGCGGACCACAAAATAACCCGTATCATGAGAGACAGCTAACAAAACAGACTGTCGCATCGCCGATATTTTAACATTAACAAAACAGAAAATAAATAAAGAATACTCTGAGTAATATTCGACAGAAATGTCAATTTCCCTTCAATACAAAATATTCATTTTCATCCAACAGGTGAACCATTTACCGATAGAATAATATATTTCTAATTATTTCTTTCAAATATTTAAGTACATCGTACTCACCAGTTTTTCCTTTGACACGTTTCCAAGACCATCTCTGCCAATCGCTGATGACGTTGATTGAACAGCAAGAACATTCCAAGTATCCATTTTGTTGAGATTGAATATCTATTAATTTATTTATGTACTATTTAAAAATCCACTGTCAATCATCAACACATTACAGTGTTTCAAATTTCGATTCTGTTAATAGATAAAACATTCTGTTAAAATGTGAGACTCCCAAAAATAGGCAACAGTTTTTTGGTTATATTCGAACCAATAAATCAGAAGAAAATTGTTTACGGCGCGTCGCGGCAGTTATTGCCTGTATGTTTATTTACCTTTTTAATTGTTTTATAAACACTGATTTATTTGGTTAAATTCTTTTGATCGTTAAATGTTTATATTAGCTACTACGATATAGAGAATTATTTAGTAGATACCATAAATGAAAAAAATAAACAACTCGATGCATGTTCGTATCGTAATTGAATTTATAATAATTATTGAAATCTCGCCAAATTATTTTCTTATTATTTGCGCAAGTTATACGTATGTATCTTAGTACCTAATGCACGAATTAAATTCAAAGTAGGTATACATTATGGCAGCTAGTGCCAACATTCGTTGGACAATATTTAAAATGTCGAATTTTTGAAGTTGTTGTCGCGCATAACTCGGAGATCCCATACATATATAGAAAGAGATATTAAATAAAAGCTCACATTCGAATATTCCATCCTGCAATTTTGGCATTCATAAGTCCAAAGATAAATCTAACCAAAAGGTAAACGAAACAGAGGTCTTTGCATGTCTGACACGAGCCTCTTGCGATAAATGTGCGTGGCATATACGAGTACGTATACCATAGTTTGTAAAAAATGTATCCTGCACCCTGTTCATAAAAGTTGACAATTACGACAGGTGACAGGCGACAATTTGTAAACTAACAATTGGACATTGGACAATTGTCAAATTTCTGTTTCATAACTGATTGGACAATTTTGCAGAATTTTTTTGGAAAATGTCCGAAAATTGACAAGTTTTGGTTTCTTGAAAAAATTGTCCTGACAATGAATTGACAGGAATTTTTCGAAAATCGTCATGAATTTTCTGACAAATTTGTACTGACAATTTTTTTATGGGACAGACAAAATTTTGAAATTGACAATTTTGTCAGTAAGTAATTGACAATTCCGACAGGCGTTTGAGTTTGATTTAAAATGCTAAAAAATATTATTATTTCTGCAAGCGGAAGTGATAAATCTCAAATCGAATTTCGTAAAGTACTCAAAAAAATGTCGTCTGAAATGTCAAAGAATGTGGATTGTATTTTTCGTCGTCGATCGTCGGTACTGCGTGAGACATTTTGTGACGACGATTCTCGTGGAAATTATATATTTTTGCGTCGACTATTTTGCGGACGACTAACTGTGTGATCACTTATACTTTTTTTTAGAATAAAGATAACAAATTAAATTCACATTTAAGTGAACGAAATGGAGCAACATATTGGTTAGGCAAAATCATTAATTTTAACAAAAAGTGATGGTAATCGGCAATGGGACGAAATAACCTAACATATCTCTGAATTGCCAGAGCATTTAAATTTGAAAATAATTGTGACTAAAATATAGTTTGTAAATTAAAATTATTTCTATCACTCACTCAAAACGTGGGCTAGTCCAATGAATTGAATTTTGTTCAAATATCCTTCCTTTATCTTTACAAGCTCTTTTTTCTTGTTTTCTCCTTCGTCACTGCTTTCAAAAAACATCTCAACGCTAAATTGTTTTATTGATTAATTCACCAAGTCACAAAAATAACAGACAAAATATAAATTTGTCGACTGAAATGCCAGAGCACATGAGTGCCATAGTTCGCCAGTCGTAAGGGTGACTCTCTTGATAAGACGACAAATGTGTCAAAATATCTATAACTATGAAAAAATTATCATGAAAAGCTTGTCAAGATATGACAATGACAAAAATGTCGTTGTATTTAACTGCCAATATGAAATGAAGATATGTCAGACAAGTGTGGCAAATACGTAGAATTGTCACCTGTCAATGTTTATGAAATAGGGCCCTAGGGCTCGGTTTCTACCTATTCTGAACAGCTCTGTGCAAGCGCCCAAAGTCCAGTTCCAGTAGCCCATCAGATGGCTTACTTGGGGGTTGTATAAATATACCTGGGAAAAAATATGAAATTTCCTCTTAAAATATCAGGCAAAAGCCAGTCTGTCAAAAATATTGACGAACATTTAGACCGTCATTAAGTACAAATCTGCTGAGAACGTGTACTGGCAGAAAAAGGAACAACGTAGAATACGAGTCAAGAAATCAAAGATGTGCACTTTTTTGCGATAAACAGTTTACGCAGATAAAAAGAGCATTTCTCTGAGTTAGTCAATCAGATCCATTATTTTCAGAAGGACAAAAAATAGTCCCACGGTAGAGGAGGTCGTTTGGGCGACCAATCAAATTTCGATGGGTCAGAAGGTTCTAGATGAAAAGGGAGGTAAACTGCAGTGGGAACGCGGCGAAACCCTTTTCGATGGGCAAACTGGGGTAGCTAATTGTATTCCTTTTAAATTAATTAGATAAACTTCATGGCTACAATTATAGGAAAGTCTTTGCTAAAGTGTCGGAAACGCATTGCAGACTTGTAGTCGAGTCAAGTAAGAGGGATAAATAGTGCGGTTTTTGATCGGGCTAATGCACAAAATAGGCATTGACTTAGTGATAACCAACATCAGAAGAATTTACAAGATTAAATTAACGGAGTATCGTTAACAGATGGCAGATTTCTTACATGAGCTGAAATATTTAGAATGCTGAAAAAGAAACAATTCATAAACCTTTTATTGGCAAACGGCAGCTGTCATATCCTTCAAGTGAGTTACTGGCACCGGAATATCCAGATATCTAGGATCTAAACAAGAGCCTGGACCTCCAGGTTGGGGGTTGTGACGAACATGTCAAAAAACAATACATATTTATGAAAGAGACACGAGGCGTCTTCGAAAAAAAAATTCGTTCAAATGGCTCAAATTCATTCGTCGTAGGAAATCAGCTTAGAGTGAAAGTTTTGAACTTTAAAGGTGCTAGTACACGATATGTAGCACGCCTCATATATATGTAGCACTGACGTCATTTTGACGTCAGCGAATGGTACCAATGGGTACATGCCGTGGAAAAGCTCTCTTTGTGCACCCTCTGTTGACGTCAGAGCCACATATATATGAGGCGTGCTACATATCGTGTACTAGCACCTTAAGTCGCTAAATGACCTGACGCTGAAATCTTTATTAAGGAGGAGCTGATTTTGGATCATGAACGCGGGGATATAAGTTATAGGTATACAAAGATGTGGACGAAGGCCATAAAACCGAAATACGTCGACTACATTGGCCCATCCAAATCGACCTAATGTATAATAATATTCTAGCCAAAACGATGTTTGAGCCCCAGCATTCGAGAAAGAAGGTCGAACGGCCGTTTCGAAGGAAAAGCGATTTTGGACGTAATAATGCTTTATCTGGGCAAGTGAAAGTAAGTTACCCGGAATAACAGAAGACGTCTGCATTGTCAAAGTTTGTAAATAAGAAATATGGTAAACAGGCTTTACCGTGCCTTTTTTTAAGAAAATTATGAGGTTGTATCATTTTTAGAATCTGGACTGAATACTACAGCCTAGCCCTGTTGATGACCGTTTCGAATTGATAGAAATTACTATTCGCTTATGACTTGGTAATCCTTTGTTTCTCCTAAATTGTAGTTCAGCTTATCTCGAGATCTTATACGCACGAACAATGAGTGGACCAATAATGGGTCTAAATGCGTTAATGTACTACGACTAAGCAATTACTAAAGCTGTAAAAAATCGCAGTCTTTTGAGTATTGAAGTAAATTGATTAAAAATACAAATTTTGTAATCTTTACACTTCACTTAAGTTTTTTGACTTCAAAATCTAAATCCCAGTATTTTTTGAAGTCTTAAGTAATGCAATCACCTGAAGCAGTCAAAAGACTTGAAGTCAAAAGAATGCATTACTTTTTGATTGCTTGAATTCTTTGAAGTCTTTTTGAAGCCTTTTTTATTCTTCGCATTCTTTTAGTCATTTGAATGTATTCAATGTTTTGAATCAAATGACTGCGACTTCAGCGAATGCAATACTAAAGTATTGCAGTCTTTTACAGCTAATTACTATTACATATGTAACTTTCAATTCTATGTGTTCATTCATTTTCGTTGGCTCGCTTATCCATTAAGTCGGTCGCGGGTGTAGGTTACTCAAGTGGACCCTCCATAGCTCTCGATTCTCCGCCATCAACTCTAAATCATCATCTATTCTATGTAATTATATATAAATATTTTGGTGGTCATATTATTTTATTTTTTATATGTTTGTTTTGAAAAATGTAACTTTCGAAGAAGAAAAATGAAAAAGTGTTATCATAGGCCTGCCCGATGCTTTAAAATCCTCTACTGCATGCAAGTCATTCAAAATGTTAGGCATGTGAGTTACTACGTACACATAGTTCTAATATTGGTTTTGTATTGGAGGCACCAGAACTACTTGACCGATATAGCCCATTTTTGACACCTACCTGACGAACGTAAAGAGAAGTCCTTAAAAAAATTTTATTCGCCTCGGTCTATTCGCTTGGAATCTATAGTGTTTTCAACAGACAGACGGACATGACTAAATCGATTCAGAATTTGATCCTGATTTACTTTATGGGGTCTCTGGTTACAAATGTAATGACAAATATACTTTCCTGTGTATAAAAAGACTACCTCTCGCTCACAAATCCTATGAGCATACTTTTCAATATAGAACTGGACAGATTACATATTTACTTCATCACGTGGCGTGTCGTTCCCTTATTTATATTTAATTAAATGTTAATTTATGTTTCTGTCCACTATTACTACCAGTGGTATCACTTTATAGTATCTACAAGAT
Organism: Cheilosia soror; assembly: GCA_949372485.1. NCBI lineage: Eukaryota > Metazoa > Arthropoda > Insecta > Diptera > Syrphidae > Cheilosia > Cheilosia soror. The sequence continues at coordinate 111,875,509 of OX443562.1, read as the reverse complement.
TCCTCTATTTGTTTTTCTGTCTAAAGCAGTTTAATAAACAAATATTTTAAAACACAAAAGAACATATTTTGGAGCAATTTTTATTAAATCAGCCGCACTTCCGGCACTATACAATGGCTTCCACATAAATCAATGCCATTTTATAGTATTATGTAGGATTTTATTTGCAATAACTTGTACTCGAACGAACTTTAAAAACGCACTAATTAAATTCTATTTTTAGAATTTGTTTTAAAATTTCCCTGATATTTTCAAAAAAAATTCAATAAGTAAACTTGTCACTCAGCCAATGTATATAGACATTTTATGCATTTGCTAATTAAACATTAAATGTTATTGTTTTAAATTCAGTTACACAATCTTCGATATAAGGAACAAATTAATTATTTAGAAATTATTATTGCCTTTCGAATGATTTTTCTTTTTTTACAAACTACTTTTTGTTTCTATTCACTTATTTTCATTAAAATAAAATCTACACGAAGTTCAAATTCTTGGCATCCCCATCACTTTACTTAGTTTAAAACACAGAAGCATCACCTTTCGATACCTAACGACCAACAAGAAATTCCATCTTTAACCGACGATGTATCTCGTACCGAAAATCCCGACTGACTGAAGAATTTTCATTTGCAAGAGTATAAAAAAAATACATAAGAATAATAAAAACAAATAAAAGAAAATTTAAATAGCTATATATTGTTTTTGCGGTTTTATTTTGTGATTCATGTACTTGTACACCATATGATAGTTCTTGTGTTTTGCGTGCTAGATGCCCTTTTGGATCAACTCGCGCAGTTTGTTCGTTTGTATCTGATGCAGCGCTCATGCAGCGAAACTATGTGCGGGATGTGCAAAAATTGACAGAAGCATGCTATAAAAAGCAACACATCGCTGACGATTGGCGTTAGACGCCGTCAGACGCCAATGAATTGTTGGTTCCAAATCTAAAGACAAAGTCATGCCGAGTTGAGGGTCATGAAATCTATTAGACAAAGTAATTGATGACGGTTGTTCGGCTTGCAGGTTGCAGCATTCTGCAGTGTAGATCACGGTGAGGGAATTCTCGTTTAAAAATATCACTTGTACGGCAAGATATAATCAGATGATGTAAAAATGCTTTTGATATTGCAGATGCATAGGCAACAATGTCGCACATGAAAAATGGATTTCAGATCTAATTCAACTCAAAAAAAAATCAGTTAGCGTTTATTTGACTTAATTTAGAACTTATAATAACCCCCAGTTTCACAGTGGGAACTGGTTTCAACTGAACCTGAACTCGAGTTTAAATTTGGATTTCAACTCGTCCGGTTTCACAATGTAATCTAAACTTCAGTTTAACTAAATTTAATGAATAGAATTTGGCAGTATTGTACAGTACTTAGCTTTTATAAGAGATAAGACTTTTCCAAAATCGTTTCTTGTCTTTTCTTTCAAAGATCACACAAAACATTGGAATATATTTGTGTTTTTTTTTCAATCGACAGCTTTGAAATTTAAATGTCACTATGTCAAGTGATCTGAGGTTTAAACGGCAGAATACTGTCATTTAACTTACCACTGTGAAACTGGGGGTAACTCAAATAGCCGGTTTTACAGTGCAAGTTTAAACTCAGTTTAACCAGATATCAAGTTTAAACCAACGTTTAACACGAAAAGGTGTATTATAGTCAGTGTTGCCACTAAAAAAAAGTGAATCCGGTCAAATCTGACCGTATGACCGGATTTTTATTTTCCAAATCCGGTTAAAAACTCCGGTCAGAAGTTAAAATCAGAGTTTTTGACCGGAAACACGGTCAAAAAAAAATATTGTAATATAATATGTATTACTAAAAATATAAAACATAAGTTAACTATTTTGGGCCATTTTTTTACATTATAAACATTATCCATGTTGAGAAAAAGTTTTTATAATATGCGAATCTTGAGTTTGTAAACTTGTTTTTTATTTCGTTTGTTTAAAATTTACTGAAACTAATTTTTCATTTAATATGACGTGTCTTAAGTCCTGAAATACACTTTTAGTGCATGACCATACAACGTATTCCAAAAAGTAGCATAGAAAATGCGCAGAAAATCTATTTGCAGAAATAATTCCGGCATGGCCTGGGCAGGGCATAAAGGTTCTTTTTCGTACCATTGTGCTTTCGATATAAATCTTTATTTGATATTTGCATTGATAGAGTGAGGGCGTCAAAAACGGGCGTCGGCTTCGGATTTACTATAAAATTTGTTGTTTTTTCAGATTTCAATATTCTTTTACACGTCAAATTTTATTTCATTGCAATGACGCCTCGTTTTTGTTTGTAGCCAAGTCGTTAATGGAAATAAAAGTCATGCGAAGACGTCTATGGTTAAATAATTATTTTTGGATAATTTTCTAACACTTAAAAAGAGAGTAGTTTACCAAACTCTTATCTGGGATTTTTCTAATTTCACACATTTAATTGAAATGTATTGTTTAATTTCCTCTTCAACATTCTAGCAAAAGAAAACGTCCAAAAATTAGCCTATAAGATAATTTATTATCCTGCTCCCGAAGGAGAATTCCATCTATTATGTTGTAAACGTCCCAATATTCGCAGTAAATTGGTTTCTGTTTGAACTTGGGAGCGTGTTCGTAATGTATGGCAAAGTTTTATTCAAATTACCCATAGAAATCTATCCTTATTTATAGGCAGTAGAACAATTTTATTTTTCCAGTCAAAAAAGCGTTTTCCGGTTAAAAACATTTTTCGTTCCGGTCAGAAAACGGTTAGACCGGATTTCAAAAATTTCTCCGGTCAGAATAAATAGATTTCGGTCAGATATGACCGGAATCCGGTCAGAATGGCATCACTGATTATAGTGCTAATTTAAACTTAATCGAGATCTTCCTCCCGGTTTATGACAAAACGGTTGTTTTTATGCAACCTATTAGTTCGCAAGTGAAGCCGTTATCTTTGATTGAACTCCACTTTTTCTAGAAAATGCTTGTATACCGTCTAAAAACGAACAAAGCAGCTGATGGAGCCGATGGGCTACACGAAGCCTTTTAAAAACGCTGCAGATGACGTGGTCAGGAGCATACACCAACCCCAACCAAAATGTGGTCGGAGGAAAGTATGCTCGAAGAATGGAATCTCGGTACCATATGCCCGATCCACAAAAAAGTAGATCGCCTACGGTAATCGGTGCTTTCACTATAATGGAGTCAGCTGCAAGCAGAATGGGACTGACTATAAACGAAGACAAGACGAAGTATAATGCTTTCATCAACAAAAGCCCAACTCCACTACCGACTTGGTCAGAACGTGACAATTGATTGGTATAACTTTGAGGTACTGAACACTGCTGTAAATGCGGAAAACAACATCAGCGCGACCATGTAGAACGGATGAACATCGATGCTCCAGCGCGTAAGGTCTTCGACGCCATACCAGAGGAAAGGAGACAACAAAGAAGACCTCATTCTCCATAGCGACCAGGTAGGTAGAAGGAAAGCTCCGACTGCTTAGAGTGCCGGCTCGAGCCAGCTGGATGGGTATAATTTATAAGCCTCAGGAGCACCACGCTTTGTAGCGCTATCAAAAGTAAAAGTAAAGTAAAGTAACTATTTCACTTTTTTAAATTCCCAAACTGCAACAATAAATAAGACTGATGGAAATTTCAAATACCCATGAGTTCTACGTTTACAGTGGCGTACAAAACAGGCGAGAAAAGTTAAACCGAAGTTTAGCTAAACGTTCGTTCAAATTTCACTGTAATACAATCATGTTTTAAGTACTTGGTTTAAGCTTGCTTTCGAGTTTAACTAAACCTGAGCTTAAACCTGCATTGTAAAACCGACTATAACTAGTAAAAATCTGGAAACTTTTTTGCTGTTTGATAACTTCTTATGATTTATTTATTTACAAGAGTCAGGAATGAAATTGGCAATTACACAACACATACCATATTGTGAGTAACAGAATGATAGGTATAGAACACCCAGACCTAGCTTTTTGCAGCAATTAATATTGCCGAACGGCTGAAGTGCCAAGTGAGTTGTTGTCTTTTACTTTCATCTAATTTAGTCATTCGCGACAGATGAAATTAAAGAACTACATCGCACTTGAGTTAAGTACAAATTCTATTTAAAAAATGACGGGCGCAGAAATACGGCCGGCTTGTACAATAAATCTGAAATATGTAGGTATAGGTAGCTTGTGAAAATATATTTCAAATGCACTTTAGATAAACTTCATAAAAAAAAAATATTATTCATTAGATGCACACGTAAGCTGCATTAGCTGTTGGCAATTTCGCTACCCGAAATGTAGGTATCTATAGCTTTTCAGCGCACCCATGTCTTGTATCTGCTTTTAGATAAATGCATTGTTTCAGACTGAAATCTCCTCATGACGCATAACAAACAGCCATACACGAAGAAGACGACCACATGGCCCAAGTATATTGAAATGATTTATTAGTATTTCATTGTGCAATAGCAGACATGCTCTGCTATCTTATACAAAGTAAATAATTTTCATAGTGCGCGCAGCTATGAGCCAACATTATAATAATTTCGATGTTCCTCTGAAAGTTCGTTTTCCTTTATAATTTCGGTTTCTATTGTCAGTCCATAGGTTGTACTATATTTTAAGATTTAATTATTAAAAATAAAATTTATAAACCTTCGTAATAGACTAAGTGCTTGTCAACAAAATTTTGGTAATTTTTGGTCGGATATAGATGTGGAGTTCTGGCGGACCTCGGCTGGGCGCTTTATGTGTTAGGGGTCCCCACAGTTGTAAAAAATCTCAAAAAAAATGTTATAGTGTCAATTTTGAATCTTTGCATGGTGAATGCCAATTGAAAAACATATTATGTATAGTGTAATTGCCGGAGCTATTGAGCAGTCGCAACTCCTGCCAGAACACCAAAAGCATGTCATAGAAAGGTTAATTTTGAAGTTATCTATTCAACGCTCAAATTTTGGTATATCATTTAGTACTTACTGCTGCTGTAATATCATCTAGTACTTACTGCTGAATCTAGAACTCAAATGCCAGAGCGAAATTCCGGTCGCAACACGTTGCCAAATCGCAGCTCGTCTCCTAGAAACATACGCACAATCCAAATTAAAAGCCGGATAAAATACGTCTTACGATATCCTCCGGAAATAAGAGAATTGGTTAACCAAAAAAAGAAAGCGCGTAAAAATTGTCAACAGATTTTTTATCCGCAACATAAGGCACATTTTAACTTTTTGTGCAATTTGTTGAAGACAACTATAAAGTTTAACAGCGAAAAAAGATTCCAATTATTCACTTTGGAAAGTTGTAAAATTCACCAAAAAGGCCTAAATTCGCCGCGCCGCCAATAAAAATAAATCAAAATGAATGGGTAAGGGAAGATAAATATAAAGCGGATGTTTTTGCAGCCCGTCTGGAAGAAACGTTTAAACCGATGTTCAAGTGGTTAACGATAACAACAGTAGGACCGAAGTAATATCTGACGATTTACCACTAGCAAGTGCAACGCTAAGAGAACTAAAACATGAGATCAAGGATCTTAAACTGAACTAAAATAGAAAAACGCATTGTATAAAGGTTTTTCATATTTTGCTGATATCAATATACCTTAGTATACATATTTGTTTGGCACTATTATTCAGCTGGAAATGCGCTGCAGAGCGGTGGTCGAGTAGCGAATAGAAGATGAGCAGTGCGGTTTTCGTCCGGGCAGAAGCACAACAGATCAGTTATTCACTCTCAGAATGGTACTTGAGAAGGCTTTAAAGTATGCCGCACCTTTTTCGCAAACTTTATAGGTTTGGAGAAAGCATACGACCGAATCCTGCGAGGTAAACTTAGTAGTGTATTACAGGAGTATGGAATTGACGGTTCTATCTTGAGAGTCATTTAATGTCTTTACACAAAGATCTGAGGATAAGTCAATTAAATAAATAAAAATAAAATAAATGTTAACAAATCTGAAGCGACTGTCGTCACCAGAACGCCCGCTCAATGCACTATGCATGTTAGTGGAGTCCCATTGAAACAGGTGGATAAGTTTAAGTATCTCGGGTTCTAAGGCGGCGGTTATATAGTAATAAATTAAATGCATTTTATCAGAGCATTGTGGTTATGTAACAACTTTTTACTCGCGCTTGTAAATGCAATTCAACACACTGCAGAAAATTTAAAGCGCGTGCTAGCGCTTGTTGCTATATAACCGCCGCGCCGCCTTATCCACAAGTGATGAAAGGAGCAATGTCTAGTTTTCCGGTAGGATTGCTCAGATTGCGTTAATTTTAAGACAGCTTGCTCAGTTCTAATTTGGAGGACTGAACTTGTTGTTAAAGCTAAGTTGTCAATCTTTCATTCAATGTTTGTTCAAACTCTTACTACCTACCTTGGTCATAAGGTTTGGGTAATGCCTGGAAGTATATGATCGCGGATACAAGCTGCCGAAATGAGATTAATCCGTTATATTGCTGGTGTGACCCACAGAGACCGTATACACCAGAATACGTGTGGAGCTAAACGTTGAGCAGCTACTTTTCCGGACGGAGCTTCGGTTTGGTCATGTTAAACTTATGTCCCCAACCAGGATCCCAAGACGTGCTATGGAATCCGTACCATCGAGCAGGTCGCAGGCGATCTCTATAGGTAGACCCTAGTTAAGATGGCTAGATCATGCTCGTTGTCTCAATTCACTTCCTATTCCTAAAGGGTATTCCTATAAAAATACCCTTTATAAATATAGCGCCCCGGCCCCACTCTTAAACATGTAGGTATACATAGTCCGTTCTGGTCGGTATCAAATATCACCCTTGTGAAAATGAAATTCATGTAAACTCAATTAAGCAACTCTACGTTCAGTGCATTGCATATAATATGCGATGAGATAATTAACATTTAAGAGATCTGCTCGTTGAGAGTGTCTTCAACGACTCGACGCAGTCATTTTGAATTTGGGTTGGGTGTCATAGATCAGAAGAGAATCAAACTCGACTTTATATTATACTGTCATCACATCATAAACGAATTCAATATTGTGTAAGCAGTGGGACTATTTTTCGTTATCCAAGTCATTGCCTCGGGTCTCCTCACAAGAGAAGCCAACAAAGTTTGATAAAGTGCAGTTACAAGAGAATGGTATGAAGAATATAACAGCACACATGCAACAAAATACTCACACGTAAAGGTGCGTCTGAAATTTTTATCTATAGATGAAGTTGGTTTCATGGTATGTCGTATAGATACTTTATTCACAGGTAAAATTCACTTGTTTATTCACATGTAACTGTATAATAACAGGTAAACCCAAACACATCTTCGTTAGAGAGGGAGAGCGAAAAAGTGAAACCACTGCGTAAGTGTAGATGTGGTGTATCTATGGGTCTTGTTAAGATTGTATGCGTTTTGTTATTTTCTCAATCTTTCAGAACGAACTACAGGTTTTGTAGTTTGGGCGTCGGTTTAGCTGCAGTTTAGCAAACGATTCTTCATTACTTGCTTGTGGAATATGTGAAAATTACAAACAAATTTTCCCCCAATTAACAATTGAAAATACAATTCGGTGCTAAATTATAAATTAAATTAAATCGGTGAACAAATTTTTTATCTTATCTAGTGATAGTGAGTGAATCATGGATACGTACAGTGCTGAAAAGTCGCTGGCATTCTTCTATCCGCTAATTATATTTTTGTCGGTATTGTGTTGTATTACATCGGGAGTAGCGTGGGCACATTGGCGCTACGTACTAAATGCTTGTCCAGAAACAAATTGTGGGTGCTTCTTGAATGGACGAACAACCTATACCAGCTTTGAGGGTGGACATATCGCGTACTGTCACTTTGCCACCTATGGACTGATCTTGCCGCTGTTATTTGCTGTTATACTGGGAATCTATCATGTCTACAGAGTTTGTATGGGCACTGGCAAGAGGAGGCAAGGAGTCACTAAAGTCAGACAGAGGTGAGTTGTGTGCTTATTATATCAGGCACATTTATTGTTCTGTTTATCTACATTTCTAGTTAGTTTATTGAACCGAGTCAATAGCAAGATTTTTCCAATCCTGTGACGTACAATTTGCTTTCGATTTACTAACTTAGCTCTGAGTAATTCGTTTACTCACAGCTCATCGATGAGCGGCACTATAAGCTATGAGTGACAATCATCGCCTCGTTTATAAAATTAATTTGTGCTGAAAGTAAACAAATTTTTGTTGCTTATACTGAGTTCCCCGTCAACTTGACTTAAACTATTGATCTTGTTTAGCTCTAGAAGCAGTGGGTCATTCAGTATAACACTCATCTGGTATTTCAATTGACATTTTTGTTTGTCTTAATTATCATATTAAATTTGCATAGGTTATGACATGAAGCTTCTTAATACATGGAGTTGTAGGTATAAATGTTATTTTAAAATGAGCTAGCAATAATTATTTTTTTAAATAAAACATCATTAACACAAAAAATGCAAAAATTGTACAGTGAGCGTCAAAAGTGAGTGAACACCAATGCGGTTTTCATTTGTCTTTGTAGTTTGGATACATAAATTTTTTGTCAATTATTTATAAATTATTTTTTTGCTGCCGACATGAAATATGTTTAATTATTGTTATTTCGTAATCAAACTTTTTACAGATTGTTGTTTTTTAGACCTGTTATCAGACCCTAAAGAAAATTCGAAGAAGCATAGGTGTTTACTCACTTTTGACGCTCACTGTATGTTTAGACTAGACCAATACTGCTTATATCGTTTAGAGACGTTTCAGATTTAATTTTCGAATATTCGCCCCTCTGATCGCAGGAATTGCAACTATAGCACGTCTCAAATCACTATAAAGTTTGACTTCCTTTTAATCCAATTTACATTTCACTCTTGATAGTGGTTTGAAAGGCATTCTGACAGGGATGCTTCTCCTTGACAGTTCTCAGTTTTCAAATTTGAAGTTTCATCATCAACGCTCTTGGGCAATATTTACATTGTCAACAGCGCGCTATATTAATTCGACAAACACCTTGCTAAGGTAGTGCTAAGCCCTTCCGTGCTTTCCATTTCGTTACATTTTTGGACAGCTTTTTTGTTTGTTTTGCATTTCGAGGGATAATGTTTTTGAGTTCCTCGGAGCATCTACCATGGAAGTACCTATAGAACAATCAAATGTCAGCGACTTGTCTTCTGTGCACCAACGGTTGTAGATTCGATGTGTCGTCTCTGTAAGCTGTCAAGTAGGTTAAGTGAATGTTTGTTTTGAGGCCGAGCTCCATATATGGGAACAATATTTCAGGCCTGTTTTAACCTGGTCTTTGTACAGAAGGAGAAGTTGCTTGGGGCTAAAGCACCTCTTTGCTCTAAATAGGTAGCTCAACTTAGCGGACGCCGATCTTGCGATTGAGTTGTTCTGGTAATCCATAAGATGATAACTTACCTAAAAGTGCTCTTGCCAGACTCGGTCAAATGCCTACATTACCATTTACTCAAAAGTCATCAAGCAAACAGAGCATCTACGGAGAAATCCACCCACCCAAAACAAATTTTTGGAGTAAATGTCACTCAAATTTGCATTTAATAAGCTCCAGTATTAATCAGAAATTTTCACAAGGCAAAAAATTATTGATGTAAGTAGATCAAAAACTGCAATTTGTTATGTGATCTAGATAAAAAAAATATATTTGGAGTGTGCTTTGCAACTCGCTTGATATGATAAAAAGAAAAAAGCTTCCAATACAAACTGTTCCCGTCGGCCATCGCTAATAAGTCGGGCCCCATTCCAATCCCCTACCTGATGGAGTTCGAATTTTCCCAAATCGTTTTTTGATAGTAAAATCTAGCCGAATTAATTGGAAGTATTGAAGTAGGGTTTCAATATGCGCATCCGAGCGCATCCGAGAGCGTCCGGAATCAAGTGAGAGGATTCCGACTTGAAATCGAGAAGCGAAATAATCTTCTCAGAATTAACGGAAGAGTATTTTTTGTGCCAATGCAACGGTCTCAGAAGTGATTTTTTTGATTCCGGTAGCGCCCCCAATGCCCTAATGCAAAACGGCATAAGTCTTTGAAAAACAACATAGATATTTGTTCAAGTGTCAAACGCGTGAATTACCTATATCTATAATACAAAATGTTGTTTAAATGATCTTAATAGGATTTCGCAAGGCTAAACAAATTATTGAATAATCCAGTATCCAGTTTAACTAAAAAGCTAACTTCTTTCACACAATTTCGTATTTTAATTAACAATTTATTGTTACGTCAGCCATGTCGCAATTTTTTATGTAATTTTTAATTGAAGGCGTACGTTTAGTTTTAATAAAAAAATGCAAATTAAAAGTAGAACATTTTTTGTGATCTCATAAAAAAATTTAATGGTCTCATGTCATTGGCACTCACAAGCTAGTTGTTAAAGAATAATATCATATCATAATAAAGGAAGCATGTAGATGTGTATGTATTATATATGGAATAATCTATCTGAATAATTCCATTTATTTTGACAGTAAATACAATAATTGTTATATCCCGTCCACTTACCTAACACTACATATTTCAATATTAATAATACCTAAGTCCTAAAGTATTGTGTTGATTATTGATGCGTGTTTTTTTTTTTAGATCCGGTGACATGATTGTTGTCACAACGGAATCGGAACTAACAAACAATGGCATTTCCCCTTACTATTGGACACCTGCAGCTGTTATATCCTGTGTCATGTTTCTCTATACCCTTGTTTATGCCGCGATTTACACAGATGGTTTTGAAACTAGCTGCAAGCAATACCGTGAGTCACTTCTTAAGGAAATCCAGGGTGTCGGAAATATCGTACCAGTTATCAGGGGGCGACTATCGTGCGCTGCTGTATTTGACTTTATGGACTATCTCGTAGAAAGCTATACATACGAACGACGTAAATATGGACGAATCAACAGTGCAGCATGCTTCTACATGACATTAATTGGATCGTGGGTAGCAGTATTTGGATGGATGAGCATATCAGTTATTAACATTGTGATGTCAAGACGAAATAAGCCTGTTCGAATATGAGTACAAAGACGATGTCGGAACTTGAGATACAAAAACATATTCCACCCAATGTAGTGCAAGTATTTGCAAACATATAAAATCAAACCTTTTTAATTTTAAGACTTTCACAAAACGATTTAAACGAAGAATATAAGCGAACAAGGAAGTATTGCCATTTTTGTAATGTACTTTTGTAAATTATTTGAAAGAAAATACATTTTAATTACATATTGAGTGATTTTTATTGATCCGATGAAATGAAAAAACGACATATTAAAGTTAAACTTCCTATGTACGTTCCCAGCTCTGATTTAAAAGAAGTCGGGACATGGTCGATCACTTTTTATGTTCCATTGGATACAAATTAGCAATCTATTTTTGATTTAAATTACTTTCGCAGTTGTTGTTATTTCTAATTTTTAACGATAGGCCTACCGAAACGATGTCGTTCGATCGTTTTCATTTTACGTGATCTGGGCCCTGGACAACATAAAAGACGCTATTTTATACGTACTAACGCACTTACCTGTGGCAAAAAAAATGGTTTTCTTATGGAGCTAAGCATTCGGAATCCTGTATAATATTCAGGGTTTATTAATTAAACTTTTTTTTTTTAGAGTTGCCAATATTTCTGACATTAATTTAGTCCAGTCCAATTTATCGCTATGGACTTGTTGGGGTCTGGAAGATAGATCCTGATAGTGATTGGCGATCATATTAAACTGTTAAACTGATTTTTGAACTTAGCTATACATACGTTTTTATAGCTTATCTTAGCTTCTAGATACAGTGACTTACTCCCAGTTTCACAGTGAGAGTTTAAACTACACCTTCAGTTTAAACCTCAGTTCAAGAATTAATTCGATTTCAGAGATTCGTTTAAACCTTGAACGGAGTTCATTCTGTAGTTCAAGATAAACTATAGTATTCTGCCGTTTAAACCTCAGGTCAGTTGTCGTTGTTTTGTGTGTTCTTTGAAAGAAAATAAAATGAACGATTTTGAAAAGTCGTATAAAAGCTAACTACTGTACAATACTGCCAAATTCTATTCATACAATTTCATTAAACTGAGTTCAATTCAATTGAAGTTCAGATTCTATTGTGAAACCTGACGAGTTGAACTTCGAATTTAAACTCACGTTCAGGTCCAGTTGAACTATAGTTTAAACTTCGAGTGTGAAACTGGGGGTTAGAAATGTAAACGATTTTATTTTTATTTTAGTTTTGTTTTTATTTATTTATACACTGGCGATAACTAGGATGAGGTCATACATTTTTCAATACATACATTTTGCTCCAAGCGACATGTTCTCTTGCAAAATTCATTCGATGCTCCTTGTGTACTTGTCTCAAAACAGGTTTCTTTTTAAGTTTTCTTCTCTGTATAGTACCACTTTTTCGTATTATCCTTCGGACCGTTGCTATGCTTGCTGATATTCCGCTGTTGGCCCTTATGGTAGAATAGATTTTTTTGATTTTTCCCATGGTGTTGTGGATCCACAAGATAACTGTTTAGAACAGTCTTACTTCTGTTCGCAATGGCGTCATTCTAGTTATCGTTATCATTCTAGTGTATATATTTTTGTTCATTCTATTTGCCCTTAATTATTGAAAAAAAAATGTAATGTAATTATGGCCTTAAAGTATGTTGTATTCCATTGGAGAGAAAAGATCACTTTTTCTTGCTCTAGATCGCTTTGTACACGTCTTCCAAAGAAAATATTGTCTAGGTAGATTTTGAGTTAGAAGAGGGGGTTTGTAGTGAGCAGAAAATGCGCCGAAAACTCAAATTGAGAAAAATATAATTCTCCCTTGGGCATAGGTTCTCTTCCACACACCACACTAGTGCGCATCACAGTAGATGCAAAAACCGTACGTCCGCTTCGGCTTTACTATAGAACACGTTTGTATTTTTGAATTCGCTATTCGCCTTGTTTTTATGTGTAGTCATGGGAATGAGAGTGGGAATGCCCATGACCGTGTGTCCATGTATTTTTCGTGTTCGATTGGCACAAAAGAAAGCAATCTTTATTTTGGAATTTCGATTGTACCTCAGAGCAGAATCAAAGAATGTCAATCGAAACACCATTAAGTCTACGACACCCTACTTACTACTAATTGCCTGAACGCAAAGTATATAACAGCTTAAATGTCAAACCTATTTCGGAATTCGGACAATTCGCAAAAATAAATATCCAATTTAAGGTATCTTTTGAATTTTTTTTTAGTATTTATAAATATAAAAACTTCACAGTGCATCCATTAAATATACGAATGAGTCATGCGGTCGAAATGGTGCTTGCACCTCGCAAGCATCCTTTCGTTGACATGAATATTGCCGATAACTCTGTTTTGGACACCATCGATGGTAGGTACCCGTGCTCGCAGTGTTATCGTTCGCGCAAATTCTTTTGCTACAACTGTTATGTTCCGGTGGGTGGACTTGGTGAAATTCTTCCCAAAGTAAATCTGCCCGTGAACATTGATATCATTAAACACAAGAAAGAGATCGATGGAAAAAGCACAGCGATTCATGCAGCAGTCCTAGCACCCGACTCATGCCGAATCTTTACATATCCTGACATCCCCGACTACTCAAAGGAAGAGGGTGTTGTTCTTATATTTCCTGGTGCCGAGAGTGTTACTGTTGGTCAGCTGTTTGATAAGAATGTACGCTTGAAGACCGATGATAACTATGGCCTTCCCTATGGGTACAACATGGGAACCCTACTAAGAAAGAGAGTTCCCGAAATCCTTACCGACGACGGCGATCCTAAGGAGCAGAGTAAAAGTTTCACCTTTGATAACCTCCCGGTAAAGCGAGCCGTATTTATCGACAGCACTTGGAATCAAAGTCGCAGTATTTACAAGGATAAGCGGGTGTGCAGTCTCAAGCCAGTGGTGCTACAAAATCGATTCTCTCAATTTTGGCGCCACCAAAAAGGCAGTCCCCGATGGTACCTCGCCACAATCGAAGCGGTACACCAATTTGTTCTGGAGGTGCATATGAACGCATGGGGATTAAACAAAAATTACCGTGGACTTGATAACTTGGAGATATGCGAAGCCTGTTTTCAGACGACAAGTTTGCTGGACCACGACAAGGATGATGTCCAGCCAGCAGCACCCTATAATGGACAATATGACAACTTGCTATACTTCTTCTCAAACATGTACGATCTTATTCATAAATATTATGATCATAACGAACTTAAATCTTATAAGAGACCAATTTAATACACCAAAAATAAAGGACGTGCTTTGTGGGAGAAAGTTTGCATGTTCTTTATTTTTTACGAAAATTTTCTTAGAGGCTATGTGGTTTGTGGGATCTATGCCTACTTTTTCTTCTTTTTAGGCTCTTCACCGGTGGATGTAGTGGTTTCTGGACGAGGTTTTTGCCAGTTCAATGGGCGACGCCTGTAGATGGGCCATGGTGGAACAGTTAGCTACAAAAAAAATAAGCTTTGTAGCTTATATTATGGGCTTGTTTTATAAATACTTACAAGGGCAGCAAGAAGGAAACCGGCTCCCAAAATGTACACCGTTTGTGAAAATTGCTGGATAATAGCACCCCAAATCAAGCCAACGATGCCGAACAGTGTGATGATGAATCGCGAGTATTTTTCAGCCTTGTGCTGGCCATCAAAGTCCTTAAAAGCAATGAAACTATGAAATTCAATTTAATTTTTATTTATTTATCTACTTACCATATGCGTTTGAATATCGAACATATTTTTAATTGTATTTTGCGAACTTTTTTCAACGTAATCAAATAATTCGGCGTCAACACGTCAGCTAACTAGGTATTTTTTTGACGTTTATACTTTGACATAAAGCCTTATATAAAAAGTAGTAGATCGAAAGTGAACTCAGTAGTAGATCGTCAGTGGACTCAGTAGTAGAAGAATAACTTGGGTACCTACTTAATTATGGTTATGGGTGTTATCGATATCGATAGACATTTCGCCCAAATTGATTTGTAAATTAAAAATTAACAAAAAAGAGATCTACCCAATGCAATTTGTTTCGAAGCAGTTGAAAAATTGTTCAAACATACAAACAAACTCCAGTAGCTGTCAGACTCAAATTTAAACGCAACGCACTGGTAACGCACCGGTCTCGAGTGGTTCAGAGAAAAAAATCTAGATTTGCAAAATTGCTCTCGATTCCAAAGCTTTGCTTTGTGGCAATCGAACATCAAAAGCATTGACCAGACATGCTATTCATCGACTGCTAGCAGCCAATTTTTCGTTGAGGCAAACATAAGCACTAGCCACGGCGGTTCACGGCGGAGAGAAACGACAACACCCAATAAATTGTCATCGAGCAACTCGAGCGATTTTTTTTAAGTGCTGAGTGTGCCATCTGTTATAGAACGTTCGAAATAATTTGAATAAGTCGTTATTTTGCGCAGTTGCAATGTTTCTACAATGGATGGCACTGTGTTCTATGTACAAAATAGCAATGGCGCGCAGAGGTTTCATACTTTCGCCGCACTGAACCAAAAGGGCTAGTGCTTAAGTTTGCTTAATTTTTCCTCGCTGGTTTGTATGAAACTGACATTTCACTAGCAGTCCATGTATAGTATGTCAATGACCAAAAGTAATCTATCGCAAGAAAATGTGCTGTTTTCTTGCTAATCGAATACATACAACATTACTTAACCGGCTCCCGTCCACTGAAGAGTTTATGTCTGAGACACTGCAGCCTTCCATCCATTGCGATCCCGAGCACACTGCTGCTTCCAATTATCCTTTCGTACGCGTTGGCTTGTCTTTGAAATGTGCCGTACTGGCAAAATAATTTCGATTTCCATTGGGCAAGGAAAAGCACGTTTTTTTCAGATTCGGAGCAGTTTTTCTGCTCTAGAAATAGAAAATAAGTGCTTTTTCAGATTAGATCTTTTGCGAATCTCGATTCGAGAGCAATTTAAAGAAGCACTCGAGCTAGAAGAGAGAAGCTTTGAGCCCAATTGTTTTGCTAGAGTAGCATCGGGTAATTTTTTGACAGATCTTCACTGTAATTTTGTGCCAAATCTTCACTAAGGAGTTATTCATGCGACCGACCGATGATGTTAATATCATCCGCATACCCCAGCTGAATGAACCTATTAAAGATAAGTAGCGCCTTACGTGTTGACATCTGAATAAGTCACATGGACATGATAGCGCATCTCCTTGCCGAAATCCGGTGCATGTTTGAAATAGTTCGGAGGAGCTACTTCCAGATTGCACATTGCAACGCGTGTTTTCCAGCGTAATGAGAGACACAGCTGGATCAGTTTGCCGAGATCTCGAATTCGACCAACGATTTGTTTGGTTCCTGTTTCCTTTTTTCGGAATACGCATTCATCATCATGATCATACCACGGGACGGACTCTTTCTCTGGGGCGATGTCGCGGTACTGACAGGATTGATTGTTGGCATCAGTGGTAGGTAAATGCATAGTGGAGAGGCGCTTTCTGTAGACTCTGTCTTCTTCTGGACAGTTCGCAGTTTCTTCCAGGACAGTCGAGCTATGAATTTAACTGCAACAAAAACAATGTCCAGACGAGAGCACCAGGTTGCTGTTCTAGTTCATTAGAAATAATTTATGAAATGCAAACATTCCATATAGCTGTCGTTAACAAACTTTAAAAAATTAGAAAATATACCAGTGTTCTCTGAAAGAATAACCTTATTGTTATATATTATAACTTTATTGCTTTATAACCGCTTGTATAATATTTTAAATAATATTACATCGTTTTCTTAAGTTTACATTTATATTGTAATTATTATTATTTGTTTGTTCATTTGTTGAACAGTTTTCTTTGTGTATATAAATATAAATTGAATTGTGAAAAAAAAAGAGTTTATTTTGATAATTTTATTTATCAAGCGAGCTGACTACAAACAGGCTGCAGTTAGTGCTAAAGGATATCTACGCCAACAATTGGAGAGTGTCTTACAAAACGGAAATTCATTACGCGCCTTCCAAGACAACACAGTACATACCTACAGTGTGTTTAAGGAATTCGTTTTTAGCCTTAACTACGAGTAATCAATACAAGTATATCATAAAATATATTAAAAAGGAGACAAAAAAATCACGTTTTGGATTTTTGCTTGGTATGCAGTCCACATTAAGACTGCTCATCGGTAAGCTCTAGAAATTGGGTGCACACATCACGACTGCATTCGCCCTTATTGTTGAAAACAAACTTGTAATAATGCCCATCGGCGCATATCGCTAGAGGAGATACAAAGGAGCTTTTAGCTAGAGAAATTAATAAGATTGGACTACGTACCTATAACCGAATTCGGATCCGATCCAAATGCACAGACACAGGGTGGCCCTTGGGGAATGGAGAATTTCACGAAGCTCCACTGGCTAGAAAAGTATTTTGGTATGATTGGGATAGAGGATTCTTTTGGCTTGGGATCATCAAGATTAAAGACATGAATGGTTCCATGGTCGGAGGACACCACCAACATTGTGGACTGATGATTGAAATTGATGCAGTATATGGTTGCCTGGAATGAAAAATGTTTAGTTACAAAAGTTCTGACCTGACACAATCGCTGATCTTAATTAAATTATCCGTCGATGGTATATCGACTAATGTTTAACACGCACTAATTGTGGCCTAAACAGTTCTTTGTGTCGGGCGTTACCTTAGGAATTCTGTTGCAATTTGCGAATTTGGGTATCCTACCTGAGAGGTAAACTCAAGCACTAAGTGCGTGGCGTTTTCAGTTTTGTGTATGCACTATACAAAATCATCACGGATCACGATCAACAAGCCTTTAATCAAGTCTATCCAGCTTTCATTGACAAAAGAGACATAATTGCCATTTTAAAGAGATATTTCCAACGAATTTTCTTAGCATAAGAAAAGCCAAACAACGCTGACAAAGTAGTCATTAAAATAAGATCATTACACAAGTGGTCTGAATGATAATAACATTGAATCAGACTAGTAACAAGTCGAATACGAGATTAGTTTGATTCAATTATGAGTTACATAATCTTCCATCGAATGAGAAAAATTGATCGAAAGTGATGTTGATAAGAAAGTAATGATGATTAGGTTCAGATGGCGCAGTTAGTGCAGTTTTGTATTTCAGAAGAAAACAAATAGCAAGGTCTTCGATAGAAGAGGTCATAAAAGCTTTAAAGGAGATGTTTGCGTCGACAAGTTGTTTGGATGTTTCTTCCTATTTTTTTCAATGACCACGAGCGCCGATCTCCTCAGAATGCGCAGAAATTACCCTTGAATGACATGTTCCCTTATTCCGCAAAAGATAGCGGAAGAAATTTGTATCGTTTTTTAAGCAAAAAGGTAGCCCAAAATACGACAAAGCGCTTAATCTGGCAACTGTGTGTCCAGGTTTAAAGAAAGTTAGAGCATTGTAGATCTTAAGTGAACGTAGTTTGATTTTAAAGTTGTTTCGTAAAAAGAATATCGGCGATACAATGTGCTGATGACTAAAGCAGCTTTAACAGATAGCTGAACATAATATGCAGATGTGCACCAACCTTTCGCACGCGTTCAAAGTTTTTGAATGCAAGTAGGTTAATTAAGTGCACCTCGTATGATAGATATCGCCCATTGAAGTTTCATAGTGAATAATCAATTCGCCTAGGAACTTTAATAAACCATTCAACACTACAAATGTGAAACTCACTTGATTACTGCCTCGTCGGAGCTCTGCAACCTTCTTGCCGTTGTCAGTGTCGAAAATGCGAATTAAAGTGCCTTTCTCGCTGGCGGTAGCCAAACGGGTGCCCTGCAAGTTCAATGCAATGCAACTGATTGATGCCTCATGGGCAACTACCTCCAATGGAGCACGCTCAGTGTTTGCCAAATCTACAATCTGCATAGAAAACCACACTCAACATAGGATAAAGCTTAATTTACAGCTTACTTACCTGCACATGTCCAGTTCGTCTGCCCGGAAATGCCAACAGACTTTTATTACTATGTGGACATAGAACGCACAATCCCAACGGATTCGTGCTCGTCTCGAACACATGCAACTGCTGTGGCTGCTGTGTAAACGTATAAACCTTGATGACACCTTCGAGAACGACAACAATTCTATCGCGACGCAAACGAACTGCCTTTACGGGCTGATTAAAGTCCAAAGAGATAGCGGGAGCCTTCTTCAAATCATCCCAAACGATGACCTTATTCGGTGGATACAATGGACGGATGCCCCCACCAACAAGAGCTAGGTAATTACAACGAAAAAGCATTTCGACGTGACTCAGTCCACCCTCGGGGAAGTACTGACGTTCCTTCTCCTTGAGGGGATCACAATTGTAGACGCGAAAACCTGTGTCCGTGGCACAGGCAAAGCATCCTAACAAAGAAAAGAAAATATATAATTTGCAGAAACTGCTGCAGTTCCCTAAGATCACAACATTACCAACCTTGATCTTGATTAAATCCCGCATAGAGAAGACCATTACCGTATGGGTTTGTGTCGATTAAATTCATTTTATTTTCGTGTGATTTTTATTCTTGTAGACTTTGAGAAATTCTATAGAGAATCATCAAAATTGATTGCACTATGACGCCGGACTGGTTTGTCTTGCGTGCGAGGATGGGCGAAAGATAATTTTCTATAATTAAGTGCGTTCTTTTGTTTTTTTTTATTTGCTGACTATTTAGTGAGACGGGATTTACTTTACAAACAAAAAATGATAACAAATAAAAATGTTCCACCTCTTGTGTTGGTTCGCAAATACTCAGAGATCACTCAAAAATGCGATTTTTCGATGCAGTCCAGTCAGAGAAATTGACATTTGTTGGAATGAAATGGATGGTGAAACGATGACAGCTTTCCACAGGGTGACCATAGAAATCCAATTCATTAATTTTCAATGCTCCGCTTATCCATTAGTGGGTCTCGGGTGTAGGTTTGGAGAGATTATGAACTTGATCTAACCATCTCATCCTGGGTCTAGAGGACGCCTGCCAGATGGTATGGATTCAAAAAAAAAAAGTGATTTAAAAATATTTTTATGAAAATCAAAAGTTTAAGTGTGTAAGGAAAATGTTCCTTATATTTGTATGTACTAATTCATTATCGTCGTTATTTACACAGATAATTACAAAGTGTTGGAAGGAGAAAGGTAGATGAATAATGAGTGGAAAAGGGAGGGGGGAGGTATCATCATCGAAACTCCACTTCATATGTTAAATTGCATAGGTATTACACGACAAACAAATTATATCCACAAATGATTACATCAATGAAAAGACATAGGCGGGTGTCATTTACTCAGTTACTTCGGCAACTCTACACTTTGGGTGAATTAAGCCATCAAATAAAAATCTTGCTCAGTTTAGCCTGGTCCCTACCAACAACTGTCTTCTGTTGGGTTGCAGACTTTGAGTTGTTTGAATTTTTGTTATTGCTTGTGCGAAGTCTTCATCCACTGCGTGGGTTTTGTGTAGGTGATTTCGCTATACAGCTCGTGTGGAAATAGATTTTCCAAATTCCAAATTTGTGAACTCTCATAACAGTTTAATTTAGGCCGCCATAACTATTTTATGGAGATTTGTGGTCTCACTCTTACAAATCATTAGCCTTGACTGTAAGAAACGGATCCCTCTCTCTGAAGTCATGCAAAATTGCGTGGCGTGGTAATGTTACTCAGAGAATGAATTTGTGATATTTACGATGATGTCCCGACAAAATAGAATACAAAATGTAAATCAAATCATAAACATTATTGAAGTACATAGTTGATATATGAAATGCAGTCGTGATTTATTGAAAATGAAACTGGTTAAGCAAATTGATACTGATGGTTATTGGTATTCATATTTAGTCCAACGTTAATGTAAGTTTCGAGTATGTTTATTTTTATTTATTTGAATAAAGTATTTTGAGTTAACTTTAATTGGTATAATACCTCAGATTTAACACATTTTTGTGAAAAACACAAATCTGACTTAATTTATTACAAATGACGTGCTATGTACCAGGATAATATTTATGCCTGTGAGAAATAATCTGTCAAAAGGCACACAAATACAATTATGTAACAAATCAAAACCAACCGCAATTATTTTATTTGGTGTGCGACAGCTAAAACCTGAATTTTTTACCATCAATCTGCTATATTAACAATGTTATTAAAAAAAAAAGTATTTGCAGTTAAAATAAAGTAGGTAAATCTAGTAACTAGTATCTCCTTGCTATATTGGGATTGGCATCACTTGTTGTTCATTGTCGAACTGAGCGAAAACCACTCAAGCAACCACTGGCTGCTGGCTCTCGTCGCCATTATGTTTTCGCTGTGATTTTTCGTGATGAGCTTGTGTCAAAATACATTCCGTGAATTTTTTCGTTTTTCACATAAAAATCTAACACAAAATCTATTATAAATTAGTAAATTCAATGGCTAAAATATGTGTTCCCTTATATAATTTTCAATTTTTTATAAATTCCATGTGATACTGTGTCAAATTTAGTTCTAAAAAATCATTCTCTTGACGAGAAAAGAAAGTTCCACCGTACAGTGCCTCGGGAGGAGTTCGACAACGAATCGCTCCCGTATTTCAAAATAGTAACAAAAAAAAAAAAAGCCAGCCAGCAAAAGAAAGGCAACGAAATAAAGTCCAGAATAAAAAGTTGTGTGACCGAAAAAGCAAGAATTTCAAGTGCATCTTGCAAATCTAGTGGATTGCCGTCGTTGTTAGTAAAATGTTGCGGTTTCTAAGCAGA
Organism: Cheilosia soror; assembly: GCA_949372485.1. Taxonomy (NCBI): domain Eukaryota; kingdom Metazoa; phylum Arthropoda; class Insecta; order Diptera; family Syrphidae; genus Cheilosia; species Cheilosia soror. The sequence goes on along the minus strand of OX443562.1, from coordinate 111,853,779 downwards.
CGAAAAGTGCGGAATACTTCTGCCGTGGATGGCGGTGTCGGTGGTGGTGGTGGCACAAGCAGCTCCCATATCAAGTCTCAGAGGATAACAACAAATAAAAATAAAATCGATTGCCGTGTCATTTTGTTGGACAACACAGATCTGTCTATAGAGTTATCGGTGAGTCTGACTCGAGTACGAGTACAAGTTTTGTGAGGGTGCACAGTTTTCTAAAAGTAATACTCGTACATTATTTAGGACAGGTTATTGTGGTTGTTTGTGGTTCATAATGTTTCCAGTGCGAGGCCAACGAGTGGGTATATTACACGTGTGCGACACAGCAATTTGAAAGGTGATTGCAGCAATAAAAAGTACATAGTTAGGGGTGGTGAAATGCATCGAATCTGCAACAGTTTGCTAACAGATTCCATATTGCCATTGTGTCACTACAAAAAAATGGGGACACTTCGCTTTCCGTTGTGTATTCGTCTCACTTTCCAAGCGGAATGTTTCTATTTCTTAATTATATGTATTCAAATACTCTAGTAATTTGAATTCACATTCATTCATCAAGAGTCAAGACATCAGACGACAAATCAGACGCGAAAGACATGCATGTCAGTAATTAATGCTAAATTTATGGATTCCCTACTAAAAAAACCGCAATCTTGCGCGAGTTGATATTAAATTGTTTATTTATGACATGGCCACATGCATTTGTAGAGGGGACAACAACGAATATCAACAAGTCGTATAATTGGGGTTTGGGTGTTGCTTGCTTTCCTATTTTGACGGCGGAAGTTAACTGCTTCCTTTTGGGCAGCGTTACTCGGTGCCTCTTTTGTTGCTAATGTGATAGCGAAAGAGTAAGTTCTTTGCTTTGTAATTTTGAGACCATGAACACTAATGGCAAATACTGGACATACAGACTACTCAGATGTGTATCAAGTTTTGTCTTAGAAATTTATCTTAATGGTTGTGCAAACCGGAAAGAGGTAGTTTTTGTGTGTAGAGAGTCTGTAATTTAATTACCTCCCGTGTTTGTTAACTGTGAGTGAATCTTATAGCGAAGTTCTTATTTTCTTATTCAATTGGCTTTGTTCGTTCGGTGTGTGTGACTCTAATAAATAAAGTGAGGCCAATATGTTAATGGGCCAGTTCAAGTCTTGTTTTGACAGCATTGGAAAGAGTGTTCTTTATAGCAGATAGTAACATTTATCAGATGCTAATGGATGAAGAAGTTGCAGTTCTATTGTGATAGTAATCTGACATGGATATACTGGTGGACTACGTTCACGAAGGTTGTAACACTAAAACTTCGCGGGACGGACATCTTGCCATGATCCTTAAAAGTAGTGTAGGTACATGCACCACCTTTCGCTAATAATTTGTTTTGTACAGTGTGTTTGTTATTTGTTTTATTAGGTTTATGTACCTATATAATTAGCAGTTCATGGTGGGGGTACATTTGTGTGCTCTATTCTATTTGTTTAAACCAAAAATATATTTCGCTTGACAAGAAATTGCTGACTGTTGGTGAAACTATAGAACAGTTCTAGGAAATCCGTTGGCTTAATGCATGCGTTGCGTAGTTAGATCTAATTACCTACACAACTTCAATGATATATTCGATTAATTCCAGTTAGATATGTGTTCTACTAAATATATGTAGGTGCACAACTTTCGGGAAAAAAATTTCAACTCGATTTGGATTTTGCTGTGCCCAGTTTTCTTACTCCCACTCATTCATGGAGGTAAACCTCGGTACCATCTCAGCAGTTAGCGGCCCATTGAGTATTCCACTTTTTTTTGGGGTCCCACCTTACACTAGACATTTTTACTGCGTTGATCCAATGCACAATTCATTTGGTTCTACAGTTCTTATAGTTCGTCATTGAATCGTATCCTTCCAAACTCACCAACACAAATGAGACAAAAGATTTTCCTAACGAACCGACCGAGTACATCTTTATCTGCTTGTGCATTTTTCAGATGCGTACAGCAGCGCTGGACTGCTTAATTAGGTATTAATAAGAGTCTAATCAGTTGCTCGGAAGTTGCAAAACAAAACAGAGATTGATTGGCAGGTGTGATTTGTAATGAGATGGTTACTTTGAGGTGTTTTAGCAAAACCAATTTAGTTAGAAAGTCAATTACTACCTTAACGTTATAGTGACCTTCTGCTTGATTTCTCGATGTTAAGAATGACTTATTTTTCTTGTTAATCGCTATTCATCTTAGCCGCTTCTGCACCAGTTAAAGTTTGCTCTGTTTTACCAATTACATGAGTTAGATCATTGACATACTATATATGGACTGCTAGCAGCCAATTTTTCGTTGAAGCAAAAATAAGCACTAGCTCTTTTGGTTAACGGCGGAGAGAAACGAAAACACTTAAATGTCATCGAGCAATTCGTGTGATTTTGTTTGAGTGTTGAGTGTGCCATCTGTTATAGAACGTTTGAAATAATTTAAATAAGTCGTTATTTTTGCGCAGTTGCAATGTTTCTACAATGGATGGCACTGTGTTCTATGTAAAAAAATAGCAAAGGCGCGGAGAGGTTGAAATCTCTTTCCCACTTTCGCCGCACTGAACCAAAAGGGCTAGTGCTTATGTTTGCTTCATTTTTCCTCGCAGGTTTGTATGAAACTGACATTTCACTAGCAGTCTATGTATAGTATGTCAATGAGTTAGATATATGGACAGATAGAATTTGTCAAGCCTTTCTTGACTTTATGTCGTTACTCACCTCAATGGTTCTGAGAGTTTGGCAGCATTACTAAAACAAGACATGGTTTTGTATAGCTGGAATGCCGATATTAGTTTGATATAGAATCATGCCTAAAACGGATCCTGATGTTAATTAAATTTTCGTATTGTTCACTTTTGTATTTTGCCTTCTTCCTGATTGATATGAAATTATTCAGAATACATAGTTATTTTTCGCGCACCTCATACCTTCCTCGAGGTCCAAATAAAATTTTTCTGTCCACTGTCTCGAAGCCCGTTTCAAATCAAGAATAATATATATTTTTTTAGTTTGAGCTGATTTTTAGTTATCAACTTATAATAGTAAAAAGAAATGATTCCAGTTTTAAGAAACAATTTTTTCAAGCACCTTCTCGTAGAGAGAAAGCATTCATTGGTCTAAACTAAAGTCATTTAATTGCATTGTTAAATTTAGGAATCGGAGATATTTGAGAAACCGGCATACCGACTTGTTGAATTAGTTTTCCCAGAAGGATATTATTTAGCTCTGATTGTTTCTGTTTCATTGCGAATTGTTTTATAGTTCTCCACATTGCTTTTTGATCGATCCGCCCTTTAACAATTCAACCGCAATACTCGCCATGCTAGGAATACCCATAACCCATCAGTTTAGCAACCAGCCTATTTTCGGTACTAGTATTTTCATAAAATTCAAAAAGGGGCGTGGCACCTCCCATACAACAAAACACATTCAAAACCTTACATCTTGAAAACAACCAAACCAATTGAGCTCTAAATTTTAGACAGTCTTGTTGGTTTCCGTAAAATTTTTGTGAATTCATCAAATCGAAGGAAGAACTCAAAGCAAAGTGTTTCCAAACATCGGCCGCAATTATTCGAACCACGATTTACTGAGTGAACGCGCGATATTGAATTTCATCACTAAAAAAAATCAAATTGGCTGATCGCGTAACAAATGATGACCAATTGAATTTTTGAATTCATTGTATGTACCCGGTCTGCCACTGCACAATTTTCCACTTGAAGTCGGCTCTGTCATCATAATGCTGTTCAATCTGAACCAACCCTTCCACTCGTGCTGTGCATTATCATTTTAAGGGAACAAAAACCCCTTGAGCACTAGTGAATTATTAAAGAATGGACCCTAGTGCAACTAATTCAGCAAATTAACAGCGTGTGGCTATTGTTAAACAAAATGCAGAATATGTAGTATAATAAAGGGTGTTTTTTTTTAGAGGTATAGAACTTTGACATGGAATAAAATAATGATGATTTTATTTTATTTTGACATGAAATTTACTTTATTCGAAAGATAATCTTCTGGCAATTTAAATATAATTTCTGGCATATGGCATAGTCTAATCTGGAGGTCCAATTTTCGATGACTTTTTCCAACATTTGTGCCCGTATATCGGCAATGGGCACATTCAAGTATCTAGTTGACTTAAGTCGACTAGATTTGTCTGGACTAAGTGTAACCTGAACGCAAAAACTAACTTAATTGGTCGTGAACGTCAGATCTTGACGGGGGGAGCATCTAAAGAGTATTCCACTCCACAAATCGTCACTTATATTATCATTTTTAGATTTTTTTGGTTTGTTTGTTTTGGTTAGGTATATCCACTAGCTTTGTGCTCTCTCAAGGCAAATTTGAAATGTCAAATTCTCCTCCGATGACATATAGAAATGTTAACTTAGTACTCAGTCACGAAATTCGTGACTATATGCGTCGGTTACCCCTCCATAAACGTCAACAGAGAAAGCTGCTCACGTGACGAATCCCAGCCAATAAGAACTCAGAAACATCAAGTCAGTCAGCTGTCAGACTTACTAAACTAGATACTTGAACGTCCCCAATGATGCGGCAAATGTAGTTCTCCAAGTGGTCAATCGTTTCGGGCTTATCGGCGTAGACTAGCGACTTCACATATTCCCACAGAAAATAGTCAAGCGGCGTTTAATCGCACCATCTTGGAGGCCAATTCATGGGTCCACAACGTGAAACTACATGCGGTTATCAAACGTTTCCTTCAATAAATCAAGTGTGGCACGAGCTGTGTGCAATGTTGCGCCGTCTTGTTGAAACAGCTCCTGCACATAATGGTTGTTTAATTGATGAACGAAAAAGTCAGTAATCATGGCTCTATTGCGGTCACCATTGACTGTAACGTTCTGGCCAGCATCGTTTTTAAAGAAGTACGGACCAATTATTCCACCAACCTATAAAGCACACCAAATAGTCAGTTTTTGTGGATGTAACGGTGTCTTAACATACACTTGAGGATTATCATCACTCCAAATACGGCAGTTTTGTTTATTAACGTATCCATTCAACCAAAAGTGAGACGATTATGTTGACCGTGAAATGGACACTACGACAGCTGACAAAATGGCCACCAGTAAAAATAGTGTTGCGAACTTAAAGTTCTATACCTATAAAAAAACACCCCTTAAAAAAACAATAAAATTTCTCGTTACAATAATGCTTTGGGATGTTTTAGATATGTTTGCGGGAGGTGTCTTTACACGGGTCGGGAGCCCGGTTAAGTACCTATGCAAGGAATCCTACACAGCTGTCAGGCACAAATTAAATGACAGATATGTCGCTATTGTGAGTTCATAAAATTAATCCTCGACACTAAAAATGATTATTGGTACAAGATCCATGCGACTGACCTACTTCTATTACCTATTAAGGGGAGAGTGCTTCTAAAATCATCAATCTGAAGCTGTACTTTTGGTATTCCGAGCTTTACTCGCGTTTAGCAATACCTTAAAAGCAATGATTGAATTCATTGCGTCTTCAGAACAACTGATCTCATCACTTTGTTCTAATACAAAGTGGCAACCAAATATAGAGCTGTTAATTAGCGTGAGTTATCTAATTCGAATTAGCAGGTTCTGCAAAGAAGAACATCAATGACACGTTTAGCACTTGCCGGCAAAAGTTATTAATTGCCATTCAAAGATGTTTAAATAGCCCGCCCTGTGAAAACAAATATTAATTGGGATCTATTTCATCATCATTATGACAGTTCGAATATTATACCCTCTTATATAATGGATATGGTATTGTATTCCTCTTTGAAAAGAGTTCTAATTACACTAGTTTTACATATGTGCAAAATACACACATGACCATGGAAAGAAAAACAAAAGCCCAAGTGAAATTGTAGAAGTGAATTACTCCAATGCCGCCGCGCCTTTAAAATATACAACAATCAGTCAGCAACAGCTGCATTAATGTAATGATTGCAGTTTTAGAAAGTGTCTTGGTATGCCACGGCTAACTATCTTGAACACTACACACACAATTCGTAGGAAGATATAGAAGTACAACTCGATGACATCTCATACTAATAGCATCAACAATTGCTCATTATAAGTGGCAAACTCAATAATTATGTCTAAACCATGTCGAATCAGTCATCCAAGTGCGTTAGTAATCTGTCGACATGCAATGTCAGCCCTTCGATCACAGGGGACAGTGCGTTGAAGTTATTTACCAACATTGCACTTATCAATCTTGAATACCCCATACAAATCTGACATTGAAATGTGTAATGACACTTGAGTGACTCGCTCGGAGTCGGGGGCTTCGGTGGTGTAAAAGGGTCAGTTCGAGTTTTCCAGCAGACAAGTGAATTGTGTAACAGCGAAGCAAAGGCAACTAACAAATGTAATTACACGTACTATACGTTGGCGGCGCCTTCCTCCAATGGTACTGCTCCACACACAGTTGGTAATTATATCGTGAAATGACTACGTAGGTAGGTAAGGTACGGAGAATGGACGTGAACGCGTTAAATATCACCACAAGAAGTCGGCTAACTATTTGCATTTTGCACATTTCTATCGTTTTTCTCGTTAGTTTTTATTCTCCTCTAAAGCTGACTTTAATTATTATGGACTTAGTTGTCGGCAGAGCAATTAAGGGGGACGCTTGTTTGTATTTGACTGTACATTGGTCGTTTACTGGCCAAGTGACCGTGAATTTGATTACAGCGTGGAAATCACTTGATTTGCTTTAGTTTCACTTCCGAATTCCATACAAACGTTTTCTATTTTGGAACCGATGTATAAGAAATTTTGTTTAAATGAATGGAGTTGGCCGATCACTTGACTTGAGTTGAAAGTGCAGATGAATATGTTTTATGAAAGTTTTTTTTAAGTTTAATAACCATGTAGGCATGTATACCCATCTAATTCCATCTACTACACGCTTTTTGATTAAGTGCAAATGTAGGTATAATGCCCACGCATAAATAAACATAACAATTTGGGTCGGATGGGATGAATGCTTTTTGATTCATGCTTGCTCGACCGAGCGTTAGAGAACTTCTTGCATTTACATATTTTATTCCTTGGTCATAAGTCATAACGTTGTTGTTTGTTGAGAGAAAATTAATTGGCATTTAGTTTCAGCTTTATGTCAGGCGCATCTACCAATCGTCTGAACACCCTTTGTACCATTGTTAGCCATTTTTGTACCATTTTGGCATCGAGTAGTGCGTCAGTACGTGATCATTCTAATGGATACATCGTTCCGCCTTCCGCTATCGCGTCGCTAATCCCCGACATAATTTCTCTGTTTTCATTGTAATGGTCGCAGACGTTGCCCGGTGCGTATTTATTGTAATCAAATAGCCGTGAATCACGCACCACGCAAACATTTCTTTCGCTTTTCAGCATCCAAATGTATGTTCTTACGCAACGCGCGGAAACGTGCTGACAATCAATAATTGTGTATAATGCGCTGTGGCACTGTAAGGTCGCGTTCACTCTACGGTTTGAGAATGTTTGGACGCGATGCGAATGTGCTCAGGTAGCGTGATCTCAATAAAAGTTGCTTACGCGCATAAGGGTTTCTTCAATTCCTATATGTAGAGTCATTTAAGCTATGACATTATTGAATTGTTTAGAATCCATGAGCAACCAGTTGTGTCACACTCACAGTTAGCAACTCGACGAGCAATTTCGCTTAATATCCTTCATACAGACGGCAGGCCACCAAAAATACTACGACTTTTTAATGAAAATGATCATGCTTGCAGTTTTCCAAAACGTTTTCCCTCGACTGACAGTAGTAAGACGGTGACTACTCGGCGTACTTGATCATTGAAATATGATTAACTATCCTCTGACCTATAGAAATGAGTTGGAGCGCTCCCAAGTAATTTCTAGCTGCTCGAAAAAGTTCAGCTGGTTAACCGTCAGGCTGAGACCATTCTCTTTAGCTTGGGTACTGATATGCTTACTTTGTTTTGATCAGGTAGACGGAATCGTCTAAATTGACTAGTTCGTTTTACGTTACAGGCCTAGAGTCTACAGAAATAGCTTACTACTACAAATTTCCTTCGTCAACTCTGCAGGTTTATACAGGATTTGCTGCCCTGCTGAGAAGTTTTCTCTTTACCTTTCTTTCTTTCACGCTTCTCGTGCTGATTGTCTTTCTTTCTAAAAAGCGGATGATTCCCCCGTCTCGCGAGCAGATCTAAACCTCTTTCACAGTGCCGGCTTATACACCTCTTGTTTGGACATTTTTTTAGTACTCTATGTAATGAATTTAATTTAGCCACAGAGGCGGTGGACGCTTCGTAAAACTTTGCTCATCGAGTTGTCGGTTTGGATTTCTTGAAAGAGGAAACGCACTCGATAAATATTCTTGTCTATTTGCTGTGTTGTCATCAAAATCCTGTTGGTCACCCTTTTAGTACACTTTTTTGAATAATATAGCATCCGTTGGCGGTATTACAATTGGTCTTCGTCACCTTCCTATACAATCTTGACTGGCATGTAGGTAACTATTATTCGAAGTCTTATTCTCTGAAAATTGATTCATATCTTTTGTAATTGGAACTTTGTTGAGCTTTTTACACTCATGACCTGAAAGCGATAAATGTAATGTATTCCTAGCCTAAAGTACCGCACACAAGTTACTACTCTATTGACTAAATGTTTACTGTTTGCTCGATTCTATATATATAGACCTTAAAAAAATGCTCAGACTCTAATCAAACTCATCTCGATTTCTATTTGCAGAAAAAAGCGATGGGTAGCTATCTGTACGAGCAGGTTTTCTACGCTCTCGATCTCACAGAAAAGGACTACTTTGGTCTGCAGTTCACCGACGCTAATCATGTGAAACATTGGTTGGATCCGACAAAAGCCATAAAAAAACAAGTCAAAAGTGAGTTCCGCTATCATCACCGTTTAATAGGGTCATTAAATAGAGTTTTATATTTTTATAGTTGGCCCACCGTACACATTTCGTCTAAAGGTAAAGTTTTACTCGTCAGAACCGAATACCCTGCGAGAGGAGCTCACACGTTATTTGTTTTTCCTCCAATTGAAACAAGATCTACTGGAGGGTCGTTTGGATTGCCCCGATGATAAGGCCACTGAGTTGTGTGCCTTAGCGTTGCAATGTAAGTTGAAAGACCTTTTCCACCTGGTGTTACATATTTAGAATGTGTTTAATTGCTTTAGCCGAGTTGGGCGACTATGATGAGCAAGTTCATACAGCAGCAACAGTGTCGGAATTTCGGTTCGTTCCGGAGCAAACGGAAGAATTGGAAATTGCGATTCTGGACGAGTATAAAAGCTGTCGCGGTTTGACCCCTGCCCAAGCTGAGACGGCGTATCTGAATAAAGCCAAGTGGTTGGACATGTACGGTGTCGACATGCATACGGTTCTGGTGAGTAACCTGAGACCACTGTCAATGTGGAGACTTATTTATGTTTGTTTCTGAAGGGAAAAGACGGCTGTGAATATCATTTGGGGTTGACGCCCACCGGCATATTGGTCTTTGAGCGGGACCAGAAAATCGGCTTGTTTTTCTGGCCAAAAATTAGCAAACTCGATTTCAAGAAGAAGAAGCTGACACTGGTAGTCATCGAGGACGACGACGAGGGTCGAGAACAGGAGCACACATTCGTCTTCCGATTGTACAACGAAAAAGCATGTAAACACCTATGGAAGTGTGCTGTGGAACATCATACATTTTTCCGATTGCGCGCCCCGGTTAAGGGCCCGTCGGCGCGGCAGAACTTCTTCCGAATGGGGTCGCGATTTCGATATTCCGGACGAACAGAGTTCCAAACCACTCAGCAAAGTCGGGCCCGTCGCACAGTTCAATTCGAACGTCGCCCCTCGCAGAGATTCGCCAGCCGACAATCGCACTTACTGCGCGAACGCCAGAAGGCTTCCGCCGCAGCGGCAGTAGCTGCCGTTGCTGCACGAAACTCCGTCGATAACACAATTGATAGCCATGTACCATCACCAGCATTGTTGCACCAAGTGGCAGACAATAGCCTCGTCCAAATCGATTCGCCATCAATGTCCACCATCACTCCATCACCATCCGTGCAAACGGTTATTCACAATTCAATTTGTGGCGAACCGGATACGTCTTGTGCGGCATCAATTAACTCCGGCCATATGAACACGTGCGCGTCGTTGGGTCACGTATCCATGAAGTCAACATCGAGCACTGAAGAGCCCGGCTACAGTAAAATTGGTTCATTTGGTAAAGCTGGACTTACTGTAAAGTAAGAAGAGATAATGCAAAACTTCGCACACACACAGAGCAGGCGACTAATACATTTTTTTTTCTCTTCTCTTTCTCGTGTTTCCATTGTCTGTGCTACAATGGTGTAGAATGGAACCCGAGACAACATACCCATCGACCACGAAGAACTTCGAAGACACTAATCCATTTAGGACACAATCTCATCACGGTTCGTTTGGAAAGGCTTCCATAAGTTCATCATTTAGGTATGTGAAGTTAAATATGCGCCACATGCACCCTTTTGCAGTGTATGGGCCATCCAATACCCATTGTGTATCATTTTGTTTATTGTTGTTGTTGTAGTTGCGCTTTGTTGTGTTGTCCGTTGAATCAGACATCATTTCTAATGTGTGAATAAGCGTGTTCTTATAGCTACTTTTTATTTAATATTTTTACTTAATTAAATCTAATCAGAAAGGGGTAATTTGAGCAGAGCAGATGGCTGTGGAGACAGCTGTTGTCAGCTGGACTGTGTTGACTGCAGTACAATTTCAAATTAGCTCGAAATTGTCACACAAATTGGAATGGTATGCTGAAAGTGCTAAATTGAAAAAGAGCCTGGCAAAGAATTGCTTCGCTTATTATTATTATTACTAGTTGGTTGTACCCGCTTCGCTGGGTATGCAAAGTAATATTTGATAAACAAATTGATTTTATTTAAAGAACTTCTTTGAAAACTACATTGCGTGTAAATTGTCTCTGGTTAATTAATAATCTTCCTTGCTGTGGATTAGATTCAATATACACCTTCTTTTGTCTTGCAACTCTTGATTGTGATAAAGCCACATACAGTTGGCCGTGTGAAAATACTCCGGTCTTCAAATGCATGCCAACGTGATCAAATGACTGGTCTTGAGCCTTGTTTATTATTATAGCGTATGCTAGAATTTATCGGAAATGGAATCAGTGTGGTAATTCATGCTCTTATCAAATTTCGTCCAGGCTCTTCCACAATCAATCGAGTTCCATTGCAGTCCTTTTTTAGGGTTCAAGTTTTTCAGCAACATGATGATGACACCTTGCTTAAGTACAGCACATGAGGTGGCTTGCTGGATGGAGTTTGCTGATTGAAGAATTCAACAGGGAAATTTGGTGCATCATTTGGATCTTCAGTCTTCACTGATAACAGAATCGCTCCTATTCATTTCTAATGTCTGCACATTTGTCAGCGCGGCAATGACTCGTTCTGAAAGTTCCTTCATTGACTTTTGCAGCAGATCGCCAAAAATTGTCTTAATTAAGTCTCCTGTTAATATAATTTCCGTGGGAATTTCAACAACGTCGTCTTCATACATTTCTGATACCCGCGGCAATTTTGCAATAATGAGAAGACTCATATTTTAATAGCCCTCAGGATTTTGTCCACAGAGATTCCTTCACGATCGGTTAGTTTTCTCTTTTATATTTAAATATCGCGAAATAAAATTTCCTATTAAAGTACCTGAGGAGCAGTTAGTAAATCAGTGATCTTAAAATTCGTAGCAAAGTACATATTGCCTAAAAACGGTTTCTATTTTTTTTTGTATCTATTGATTTAGAATTTAGATTTATGAGTATAAATAATATTTTACTTCTTTTTACTTCTTTATTATCAATGTACAAAGTTTCATATTGATACGACAAACTCCTTCGTGAGTTATGAAAAAGTTCTCATTAAAATCATTGCCAATAACTCGAGCCCAAAGCAAAATACCTAAACATTTCTTATATAGAGTACACAAACCGAGTTTGAAGTCGATCGGATGAAAAATAAAAATGTTCCCGTACAAACTTTGACCCCCTAAGAAGGGTTGGTTTTATTTGGCAATTTCCTTTTGAAAACACTTGCCGAGCATTACTATAGTAGAGTTTGAACCTTGAAGAAAATTAAAATATATGAAAAATAGGCGGTGCGTATTTGAATAATGAGAAGACACAAACATTGAAAATTTATTCAAATACCCACCGCCTACTTTTATTTAAAATAAGAAAAATAAGAAAAGTAAGGAGCGTTACAGAATCAAGGCCAGGCGGTTGGTGTTCTTTATTATACCCTCCACAGGAAGGTATATTCACTTTGCCATTACGTTTGTAACGCCAGGAAGGATTCACCCGAGACCCTATAAAGTATATATATTCTGAATCAGGATCACATTCTGAATCGATTTAGCCATGTCCGTCTGTCTGTCTGTCTGTCTGTCTGTCTGTCTGTCTGTCTGTCTGTCTGTCTGTCTGTCTGTCCGTCTGTCTGTCTGTCTGTTGAAAGCACGATAGCGTCCAAACGAATTGACCTGGGCGATTGAAATTTGGTGAGAGGACTTCTTTTTACCGTCGTCAGGTTGGTATTGAAAATGGGCTATGTCGGTCAAGTAGTTCTGGTACCTCCCATACAAAACCATTAGTAGACCCATGTGTCTCTCCGCCTGTTGAAATCACGATAGCGTCCAAACGAATCGACCTAGGCGACTGAAATTGAGTGACAGGTCTTATTTTTATGGTTGTCAGGTTGGTATTAAAAATGATCCATGTCGGTCAAGTAGTTCTGCTACCTCCCATACAAGCCAATATTCGACTCATGTATCTCTCTGTCTGTTGAAAACACCTTAGCGTCCAAACGAATCGACTTAGGTGAATGAAATTTTATGAAAGGACTTTTTTTAACCGTCGTCAGGTTGGTATTGAAAATTGTCTATGTCGGTAAAGTAGTTCTGCTACCTCCCATACAAAACTAATGTTAGACACATACTAACTCGCGTGGCAAACATTTTGCAGGACTTTTATTCAGTGGAGGGTATCAAAGCATCGGCCAAGCCGATGATAACACTTTTACTTGTTTTTGTTTTTTTTTAGACCTGTTTCAAGATTCTAAAGATAATTTAAAAGAGCATAGGTGTTCACTTACTTTTAACGCTCACTGGTATACCATATGAAATCATCTCGATTACATACCTAAACATTTTATTATGGTACTGACTTGTATCGGATCTTCTTTCAAAAGATACAAGCAATAAATAATGATGAAACGATTTTCCAAACCAATCACTTATTTATCTGACGTATGTTCTAAAGTTTGTATTTCAAAACCTGGGGAGTATTTTTCGGCCTAATATTTTATACAACCATAGTCATTATACTTATTGCCACCCTGGTACTAAATAAATTACATACACTTCTCTCAGTATAATAAAAACTAATTTATTTTGACCATGCACGTCGTCTGAGCTAGGTACCAACGACATAAACATGTAAACAATCATTAACAATGCTGCGAAATAGAATAGATTTATTCGGCCATCCAAAAGCGACATAATGCGTTCAATTATTCCCTGCTGCCGCCTAGTTGTAAAACACTTAACACAGAACATAAAATTACATGACAAATGTACCCCATGATCACCTTACGTTAAATAGCTTACCGATTGTCCTGCCTCGCTGGGCACATATCTGGCAATCGTTCAAATTGTCTCTACTTCATGCCATTGCTCTGCTCCGCGCTGTAGTCTAACATAATAACAAGTGTAATTTGCGTAGCCAATTATATTGTAATTTGTCTTTTTTGACTTTTCTACAAGTGATTATTTTATTTAATTTTAAAATTTTTTCCCTCTTAATTTTCTGTATAATTTTGTTTTGTTTATTGTCTCTCGTAAAAACACAATCTGTCTTTTGCAGCATAAAAAGTGGCTTATCGGATAAAGATAAAGAGCTAGATTCATTGCTTAAGTCCATTGTTAAAGATCCATCCCCATCAATTCTAGCTACCGAAGCAATTAATGATGCTAACAGTATCAGGTAGATAAAACGCATTTAATATTTTATTTGTTCTTCTTCTTTTGTTTCTAAAATATCGCTTTTATCATAATTTTTATGTGTATAATTGACTGGATGTAACAAGTACTAATTCGCTTTTCTCTTTTGTTTAAAATTATTAAATTAAATTTGTATCAGAGTTACGATTAATAAAACTTCGGATATGGAACACAATACGGAGACTTTGAAGCGCTTGTCGAACGTTGAGAAGCCAAACAATCAAGTGAAGATGGCAAATATTGGGCCTGGTGCTCTGCCGCCTGGACATATCAAATGTAACATACTGAAAGGTGAGTTGAGTGAGCGTGGTTTGTGTACATTATTCACAAAGGTGAACAATTTTCAAACAATTTAATCGGACATGGTCCACTAAACTCTCTCTTATGTGTAATATAACATGAAATCAGCTTAGGTTAAGAAAGTTTCTTTAAGGTGCTGATGAGTATAATCACGCGATGCGATGTTGGTATAGCATAAATGTAATTATTGCTAACCATTATTTGGTGATGCTATTAAAGGAGGGTTATATTTCAGTGAAACCAAAATGCATAATTTAGGATCTCTGAGTAGAGTACAGATCTGAAGTCAAAATAATTTGCCCAACTCTGTGCTGTGAATACCGAACTTCCTCAATTGCTACCAGTTTTTTATTTGATTTAGGCAGTCCTCCGAAATTCAATAGTAACATGTGCAACTAGATTCGGCGTACCTATAATAAAATGATTTTTTCAGAAGCTAAAAAAGGTGGACCGAAATTTTTAGTGTTCTCAAGTCTTCAGAATTAAAAACCTCGTTTTTATATCGGTGACGTGGAAGATACGATGAGTATAGATGACATCATTCGAAATAGACCAATATGCACAGGCGATTCTTAATCTTAATGCGATAAGGCGATGGACGTAATAATTATAATAATTATAATTGATGCTTCTCTTGGAATATGTAGATACATACTTATCGTTCCACTGCAAAGAACTTAGAACCGAGCTCTGTGGCACACCGCCACAGCAAACCCTTAGGCTAGGCGCCTCCTGATTCTCGCTACAGACGCAGATACTTCGACCCGCCCACCTATTCCCAACAATAGGATAGCAGCCATTAGGATATCATAGTTCTTCGCTTGAAAACAATGTCACGCTTGCCAAAAGAATAGTGAAGTCTAGTGTAGTCGGTTTCCTAGATTTGGTTTGACTATATTTGGAGCCATCCTTAAAGATTCGACTACATCCTAATCTAGGGTTAGACTCTGGCTGGCAGGGGTTCTGGCCGTGCTTAAAGCTGCGGATCTACTTGATATGGGATCAATATCCAACAAGTATATCGCTATTTGCATTGATAGTCAGGCTGCGCTAAAGGCGTTAGAGTCCTTCATCATCAAATCTGAACTAGTCAGGAGCTGTCGCCCAATGGTCAGAGCATTATGCGCGCAGAACCAAGTCAGATTGTGTTGGGTACCCGGACACTGACATTGAGGGTAACGAAAGGGCTGATGTTCTGGCCAAAAACGGAGCAGAGCTTCCACAAAATGAAACTATTGAGGGCATAAGACCACCAATAGCCGTGGGTAAGAGAATTATTGTCGAGAAAATAAAAAATAGGGCAGATCAATGATGGTCGGATATAGTAGGGCACAGGGTCTCAATGGCCCTGTGGCATAAGCTAGATCGGAAAAAATCTGTAGAATTATTAAAACTCAGCAGATCAAAATTATGAATGGCAATAGGAATACTCTCCGGGCACCGTTTTCTAAGGAAGCACTATGAGGTTCGGTTTAACAGACACGGACATAATACTTGCGTATTGCGAAGACTTAGGCCCGAAACACACATGCGATTTCAATCGCGCGAAAATCCAAAATTATGTGCGTGCATTCACATTGAAATGTATGTGTCGCGCGATTGCAATCGCATGTGTGTTTCGGGCCTTACATGTCGCAAAAGATATAACTCATCTACTCTGTGAATGTCAAGCTATTGCTCGGTACAGGAGGAAATACCTTGAAAGGTACTTCTTCGACAATTTGGAGGAGGTTGGCCTCGCAAACAAAATTGAAACAATTTTCAGGTTTTGTAGGTAAATTAAGGAGAAGTGGTTTAGGTTTTTGGACCGTTAAGGTTCCCCAGGGAAGGCGATGGGACCAATATGGTGCCTATTTCAATGTGATGAACTCGCACCCTATTCAACCTAACCTAACCTGGACTCTGGCTGAAGTCAGTTGGACAATTGACGAGTGAGCAAATCTTGGTTTTGCGGAATTTGTACATTCCGAACAGACAAACTTCGTAATCAAAATTATAGCCAAACAATAGGATCGATTTATTGCCCGCGTCGTGTGTTATTATATTTCCAGTACTTTAATGTTGTGGGTAGCTTAAGGCCTACTGTCCACGTAGCTGCGCTTCATACGCACGGTCAATTGCCACTTGTTGTACTCTTGCTTGCAGATTGCATATTAAACAAACTGAGCCCTGTACACGGAGCGGCCAAGTCGCATTTGCGTAGTCGCAAGCAATCGTCATGCAGCCTGAGCTGCAGGTGGTCATTACTCAGCTAGTCATTGCAAGACGCATGGAAGTTACTTTTTTTTTATTGGTAATTTCGACTGAATGAAATGACCTATGTTTGTAGCTTGAATGAAGCTTTTATGACGTTTCGTGGACAGTGCTTAGATGCTAAATATGCTTGTCGTCATTTGCAGCTTGCATGTAACCTGTAAATGACACCGTCGTGGACAGCAGACTTAGATTTAAGTATAACTGACTAATTCTAATTCTAATCTAATAATTTTCTTTAAAATGTCCTTCAGCCCGCGTCGAAGAAGAAATGGGAGCTGCGACTAATGCTAAGCTAACAAACCAGATGTTCGTTCCTGCTGCCTCATCCATGAACAACAATCTTCATCATCATTCCGATGGGCCGGATTCGCTCAACGCCACCTACATATCAGTCGTAAGTTACCGCCAATTTTGTTATTAAAGATTCACTTACAAATATGTATTTTTTTGTAAATTAACCCTATAACATAATCAATGGCTAGAATTATTCTCACCTCACGTTATATTTATTACCTCACGTTTATTTACTTGACTGCATTTTGTTTGCTTTTATTTTGTTTTTGTCGTCCACCTGCAATTTTGCGTTTGTTTGTTGTTTTGTAATATTGCTTGTGTCTCGGCTGTATAATAACAAGGGCGGTGACAAACTTACACTTAGCATAACCGAACAAAAACCATCATCATCGCCTGTCACTGCTGTCACATCATCGCCGACACCGCCCAGCAGTCCCATAAACGCTTTCGCCAATACAACGCTTACGACAATTGTTACAACGCCCAGTAGTCCACCGCCCACACCGACCCTTCTCTCGACGACAGAGTCCCTTATTAATGAGATCTTCATTAATAACATCAGCCATGTCGTCGACGATCACAAGGATGTAGTCGTACCTCCGACTGTTCCGCTTACAAATGCATCGAATGCCATTACCAATGCGGAACAACGAAATCACGAAAACAAGGAGAATAAGGAACTGAATGACAACAATCATCGGGATAAGAAGGTAGGATCCTATATTTTTGATGCTTTTTGTGAACCACCATTTTTTTGATTTCTTTGTTCTAACCGGGTTTTTATAAAATGTTTGTAACCAAAATTCCCTCCACTTTCATAGGCACATTCAATTTACTTTCAGAATTCCATTAATCACATTAACCCACCAAATGAAATGGTTTCTCCGTGGTTGGTGTCCTCCGAGATTGTGTCCGCTCCCAAGGGTAAAGAGCCTACGATTATTCGTAAGTCGGTCATTACAACGCAATTGTAATGGCCAACCATTGGTAGGCATAATTGTTCTTAGCAGCTACTTAAGTATTACTATTTAATCTAATACACAAAATGAGATACAATCAAAAAAGAAATCAAACAGAAATATTCGCAATATTTTATCGATTATATATTATATTATAATTAAAAAAAAAATGAATATTTACATTATTTTATCGTATATACAAAAATATTTATTTTATTTAGGCTGTTTATATAAAAGAAGAAAACAAAATAAAAACTAAATTAACTTAAGGTGAATATATAGTATTAAAACTAAACTGTAACTGTAATATTTTAATTAATAGCTAGAACAAAAAAACTACATCGAATGTGTTGCAGCGAAAAGTCAAATAAAACGAAATCAATTGACTGTAAAGGGATTATAATATAAATTAGCAAAAAGTGCCTTATACAAAATTGTAACAACTTTTGTGTTTAAACTTAATAATGGATATATCAGTTTATTTAAAAGGAAGCCGTATCTGTAAAATCCATCCCACTTCAACTTCCCTTTTGAAACTGAAGTGATGATTCTCAAGATTTTGAGGTTTTTGTTTTTGAATCAACTCGTCTGAATCGATTTTTGTAGGGATTCTAGATTTCGTGTTTTATACCGCCATACGAAGCCGTTGTAATTAGCAGATTTCCGATTTTTAAGGAATCGACGTTTGAAAGCTTAAACTATAAACGGGAAAGGAAAATTTCTTAGAATATTAGGTTGACTCTTTTGTTTTTGAAGGATAGAGCCTGGAGTATAAATGAATCGGACAAAACGTTGTGTTATAACATCAAATGTATAAAACTACTTAAGTTGAAGGGTTAAAAATGATTATTTGTAAGACCCATTGTTACCAATAATAAAAAAAGGTAAAGAATACAATTTATAATTAGTAAGGCCTTTGTTTTAGAACGAATAAAACATTTAAAAATTGTAGAGACTACCATCCCCGCTATCTCGTGTTTGCTTTAGCTAACTAACTTGTGCAAATTGTTAATAGGGTCTACATTCTACAACATTCTATAACTAGACCGGCGACTCCTCCCACATAAGGGACTTTGCTAAAAGCTGCCTGCGGGCCCAGGATTTTCCATGTATTGGTGCTGTACAAAATCAAAGGAGCGCCATTAACGCACGCATGCTTGAAAAATCCTAGGCCCATGGTATAGCATGGAAAATCATTGCCGCCACTGATTTTGACATTTCACACGTATTCACAGTCAGGGAAATTAATTAATTCCGGTGAGAATCGGGTAGGTGCACGGAAGTCGGCGGTCTAGTTCTATGTGGTTTGTGGTCTACAAGCTGGCTGTAAAGTCGTTACGTGTGATATTTGTGCATAGTGCGAATCCAGAGATGTCAAACATTTTTTCAAGATGGAAGCTGTTTAAACATTTTTCGGCTTTGATCTGGGGCCAAATATTTATTTCGATTTTATTTTGACTAAATGGAAAAGGTAGACAAAATGCATACGAGTAACATACTAATGTATGATAAAACAACGATAGCGAGCACCAATGACGCTTACGACGACCATAAAATGGACAAAGTGCTCTAAACACATTTTTTACTGAGCACGATTTTTGGTTATAAAATTCAATAGCTTGCAAAGGTTGTTCGTCCGTCAGTTTATCCATGGTGAAGTGGCAATGCTAACTTAACATTTTTTACTTTGACACGTATCACGAATTACGCGTGAACTGTCAATAAAATCAGGCTGAAAAACCAAAAAGCAGAAAATGAATTTTCAATCGAATGCAATCGAAACTGGTGTGATCGCGTAATCTGACATCCGAGAGTATAACTTCCCTCAATTCAGCCGTTTGGATACGTCAGGAAATTATAGAATAAAAGAAAAACACGAGGTTCGAGACTACGATTTACACTTTCTGCTAGGTTCCACATTTCACTTTCACTCGAAATTAAATCGGAAATGCATTTTTATGTTCTACATTTTTACGATTTCAAAACTTTCGGAATTGAGACAAAGTGAAATTGTTATTTCGAAAAAATGTCGGAGTTTCCAAATCTCTCGAAATGCATAACAGTGAAAACGAATTCACTCGATGTGCAATTTCGATTTCACTCGATTTCTGGAACCTAGCTGTTTAAGTAATTGAAATCTACGGACTGCATCTGCACGTCTTTGGTGAAACCATTTGCTTTCACATTTGTAAGTAAATATCAAGGGCTAGATCATTTTCAATTTCTTCCTACAAATTAGCTATAGTTGCAAGGTGGTAAGATTGGATGTAATAAATTGGCTTACTTAGATCTGCATCAGATAGTAAAGCTCAGTATTATAGATTAAAATGGTTTGAATAATGTCTTCGCTAGGAATACCGATCACTTGAGAACGTTCAGCGTGTTAGGCTCTGATTGGCAACCCTTAGTGCCTCTTAGACCTCATTAGTCTCCTCGTCAAAACGATTTCCGTAATTTTCTCCAACTCAGCAAAAAGGTCTTCCAATATTCCTCCTAGGGTTGTCTATATAATGTCCTGGACTCGGTTCATTAATTTATTTAAAAGATTCCTCCCTGACAATATATCGTCAATAGTTGTCCCTTTGGGCGCAAATGAGCCACACCCAAAAATCGATTCTCTCACAACTCTTCCTGCTTTTCTAGTTCCCTTAATTTCTCTCGAGAAAAGATCACATAAATACCAAATTCGAAAATAAAATCCACACATGTAAAACGCCAACTAATGCTGCAGATCAGCAACTGCAATCCATTGCAACGAAAATAAATAAACAAACTGCAAAGTGAATTTGATGAGATCGCGAGGAAAAGTTCAAAAGCGGAATGAGACCTCTACCATGCTGAGGTTAAACAACTCGAACTCTTAGTGCACTCCAAACATTCTTCAAAGTACAAACTATGAGATTGCATTCTAAACAGCCAGCGTGCACTGCACCACACACCCAAACCCAATAGGCGAGAATGCCATCGGAAATGCATTGAAACAACATTCCTTCTACAAACTATTTTTAACTTTGAGTTTAATTCATTCTAAATGTGTGCCTATCTAGAGACGACGTTTGTAAAGAAGCAACAGCCAGGAGAAATGATTTTTCCTTAAAAAAAAAAAAGAAGAGGATTAAGAAAATTGTCTGCAAAAGGCAGAACAAAAAAAAATCCCGACAATTACCATAGTGCGAGTTGAACTTCTCGCGAAATCGTCTAAATTTAGAGCGCCTTCCAGATTTGTTGTGATATATCCTCGAGATCTTGACGAAAATAAAATATTTATTGACAATAACAACGACTGCCGTTGGTGTCTCTCACTCCCTCTCTCTGTAGTTTTGAGATATTTTTCCAAAGGGAGACATTGCAATGTAAAATGAATCTAAGACTTTGTAAATTATAACTCATTTGAAAAAAAGAAATATTTATAACTCAAATAAAAAATTGTACACGTTCCTTTAAAAAAAGAGTATAATATAAAATGTATTTCCAGACATAAATTATATTCGATGTCGCCACCACGTTTTGGTAGTGCCATTCTTATGAAAAATTTAACGTAAATAGTTTACATGTTTACAAATGTCTATTAACTTCGTAAAAAGAGGAACAAACTACATATAGCTATTTGAATACATTTCATAAATTTTTACAAAATATTTAATATTTTGCATTTTCAATTGAAACTGTGTTCCATAAATACTTAATCTATCTTTCTATTTTGTAAAGTTTTTTTTTCTTTATTTTTAAGCGAACATTTGAAACTTTTTATCGTCTACTCTATGAAAATGTTATATTAATCTTAATGGAAATTATTATTTACTTAAGTAAAAGCTATCATTACCATGTACTTAGTTAAAACAATTTATTATTACCACTATGATGCCTTATTAAAATATATAATTATTTTAAAAAAATGCTTAACTTTGTTCTTTTATTTAGTGAATTTTTTTACAATTTACATTGTGCCGTGTTCACTGTGGAATTTATACATTAATCAAGTCTCAAGTTATAGTGATATAAGACAATATTTGTTTCATTGTACATAATACAGCCTTATTTATAAACTTTATACGCAAAAATATATATTAGATTTTTGCGTTTAGAGTTATTATAGAGAGTGTATAAAGTTTATAAATAAGGCGTATATAAAAATTGATTGGTAGTGAAATATCAATGAAGGATTCAAATCCAATAATGGGGCACTAGTTTTCGATGAGAAGGACATCTTTCGCAGCACTTCTCTACTCTAAGTTCAATCCAGAACAGTGTGCTGAGGATAACAGACATTTCGCTTTCAGCAAGGTGGAAAATTGTCCCACGCTAGCGATCAAATCTGTAAAGGGTGGCAAATCTGCCGGCTGGAGTAGATCAAATCCAGCCAGAAATGCCAAAGGCCCTACTAGGTGAAGAGGGAATTCAATGGGTCCTTCGTAGCAATATAACAATGCATTGATTGTGATTTGAGTGACCTTTTCCAAAATTGAAATTCTGTAACATATCTATACTGTTTTAATTTGTAATGTACCACAAGCCGAAAATCTGCACTATACAGATAAATTGGTATGCTTAGGTATATCCATTTTTAAGTCGGCCCGGGCTGTGGTACCGTCAAGGTTTGTGGGGTGAGTAGTGCATTACCGACCAGTCTTTCCTAAGAGCCATTCAAACTCTATACACAAATCGTAAAATAGTCTTCGGGTAAACGGCCGGCGCGCGAGGTGAAATTCACCCTTAGATATTGTCGTTGTCGTCTGTCGAAAACGACTGGCTACCTAATCGTGTCGAGGCGTTTTTAATTTCGTATTGCGTAACTAAAACGACACGAACTATGCGGTCTGCCATTTCAGTCGACGAATTTATATTTTGTGTGTTATTTCTGTTACTTAGTAAATTAATTTCAAAATGAATAGCCGATGTTTTTTGAAAGCAGTGACGAAGAAGAAAACCTAAAACACACAAAGCGTCTCACCGATGTTCGTCGTCGAAAAATACAATCCACATTTTTTTACATTTCAGAAGACATTTTTTGTCGATCGCTCCCGCTACAGAAGTCATTTATTTTTCTAAGTCGTGGATGACAATAAGGGTGAATACCTTTCATCGTTTGTATGGAATTTGGTCATGGGTGCATTTTGTCTAATATTCTTTTCGTTATTCATGGACTGGGTGTAACGGCGGAGCCTTTGCGAAAAACCTTTCGAATTAGGAGACCTAAACAAAAGGTCATGGGCCTCTCGTCAGATAGAGCCATCTGTGTTGAACCTGGAATGAAGGTACATAATTGTTAACAAATTTATAGTGATGGTCATCTCCAAGTCATCTCCAGCTTTCAGTGTATTCTGCATGTTATTGAAGTTCCATCGAAACGGGTGGAGACATTTAAGTATCTCGCTGTGTTATTTACGAGCGATGGAAGGAGAAGTGCCGAGTTTTCCTGTAGGATTGGTTAGGCTCGGTACATTTTGGGACAGCTAGGCAATTCAATATCAGGAAAAACAAACGAAAAATAAAAACGTTGGTGCGTATGTAAGTCCGATAATGGCCGCTGAACCACTGAAGCTATCCGCCTTCATTCCTATAAAAAAAAAAAAATTGAACAAAAATATCAAAGTAAATCTTGAAATATTTAAAATAACTAATACCTAAGGCAGAACAACGTTTGCCAGGTCAGCTAGTAATGTATAACTTTTGACTAAAATCTCGAGTTCGATGCTTTCGAAGCATTGAACAAGTACATTCAGGTTGTATCTATAAGTTATTTGAAAAACACTTTCATATAACAACTTTATTTTGTTCAGTGGCTTACAATTATGTTTTAGTTGTTTCCAAGAATATATTTTTAAAAAATGTTTAAAAGTCAGCGCCATAGTTTTTTCTTATTCATAGCGCCCTTGAAATCGATAGCTCTCTGAAATGTACGATAGTGCGTGTTCACTCTAAGCATTCTATAAATATTCCGACGCAATAAACATTAGTTCTTGGAAATTTGCTTACTAAGCGAATGATTACATTTCGAATGAAATTCAATAACATAACCAAACAAACCTGCAATGATTCAAAACTATATTATGTATTCTTAGTTGTTTTCCATGTAATTAAAAAAATTAAAAATTAATCATCTAAATGCGATACACAAATAACCCTCTCAGCAGCACTTTAGTAAATATCAATTCACCCCCTCGAACATCTGAACCGAGTAGACCAACGCTCCTGTTTTCTTGCAATCGTCATCTCTATACCGCAGGTATATACTCACGATTACAAAACGTTTCCATTTCCCAGACAACGCAGAATTGCTCAATTCAAAACCTACCTACATCTGTATCTGTTTCTGTATCTGTCATCATCTAGCAGATGAGTCCATGCCGCAAATATCCAAAACGCACATGCTTCCTCAGTATAGGCATACTCCACCAGCACCATCATATATGGGCGCACTCCAAGGGACCACAGCCACAATCCACTAGCAGCTAATTTTGGAAAAAAAGAACAACCAAAACAAAAATCTATATTTGGAAATCTCCTTTGCACACACCGACACCACCCAGTGCCAGTGCCAGTGGCATCATCAACGGATCCATAGCCTGAAACTCAATCGTGTTCCAAAAACTATTTTTACTTTTCAACTACGTAAGCAAAATGAAATTCGAATCATGCCTCCCACAAGTTTTCTAAATCCAACGAAAAGAATTTCAAAATATTCTTGGCCCAATTCTGAAAAATCGGAAATTGTTTATGGAAATTTCATTTCTCTGTAGGGTGTAGCAGAAGGTGTGAATGTATGAATTGAATAATGCAATTGGTGTTTGTTATGTGTGCATGTACAAATTTCAAATATGCAAATATATTTTTTAAAAAATAAAATTTTCTTTCCCAATATGTATATTGTTTTTCACTTGTAAGAAATAAATAATAAAAAGTTTTTTTTTTTTTTTTAAGGTGTTGTTTGTTTTATTCTCTTTAGCTCTTCAAAGATATTGTTTTTTTTTAGGTGTTGTTTCATTTCTCTTTTGTGTTTTAAAAATTAAAAATTGTAAGTAAAAAAAAAATTACTTTGTTGTTGAATTACATAAATTTTTTTTATATATTATTATTTAATAGAAAAATTAAAATAATAATTATTAAAAATAAAATATTATTAGAATAAGCAATTGAATGCTTAGAAGCACTTGCGGTGGACAATTCCTGGGCCGGATTCGTCGTATTCCTGCTTGGAGATCCACATCTGTTGGAAGGTGGACAAGGAAGCCAAGATGGAACCACCGATCCATACGGAGTATTTACGCTCTGGTGGGGCAATGATCTTGATCTTGATGGTGGATGGAGCCAAGGCGGTGATTTCCTTTTGCATACGATCAGCAATACCTGGGTACATGGTGGTACCACCGGACATGACAATGTTGGCGTACAAGTCCTTCCTGATATCTACGTCGCACTTCATGATGGAGTTGTAGACGGTTTCATGGATACCGCAAGATTCCATTCCCAAGAATGAGGGTTGGAAGAGGGATTCTGGGCAACGGAAACGTTCATTACCAATGGTGATCACTTGACCATCGGGAAGTTCATAGGACTTCTCCAATGAGGTGGATGCAGCAGCGGTGGCCATTTCTTGTTCGAAGTCCAAAGCAACATAGCACAATTTTTCCTTGATATCACGAACGATTTCACGCTCAGCGGTGGTGGTGAATGAGTAGCCACGTTCAGTCAAGATCTTCATGAGGTAGTCGGTCAAATCGCGACCAGCCAAATCCAAACGAAGGATGGCATGGGGAAGGGCATAACCTTCATAGATTGGGACGGTGTGGGAAACACCATCTCCAGAATCCAAAACGATACCGGTGGTACGACCGGAAGCGTACAAGGAGAGCACAGCTTGGATGGCAACATACATGGCTGGGGCGTTGAAAGTTTCAAACATGATTTGGGTCATCTTCTCGCGGTTAGCCTTTGGGTTCAATGGGGCCTCAGTCAAGAGAACTGGGTGCTCCTCTGGGGCGACACGCAATTCATTGTAGAAAGTGTGATGCCAGATCTTTTCCATATCATCCCAGTTGGTGATGATACCGTGCTCAATTGGGTACTTGAGGGTCAAGATACCTCTCTTGCTCTGGGCTTCATCGCCTACATAGGAATCCTTTTGTCCCATACCGACCATGACACCTTGATGCCTTGGGCGACCCACAATGGATGGGAAGACGGCGCGTGGTGCATCATCACCAGCGAAACCGGCCTTGCACATACCGGAACCGTTGTCAACGACTAATGCAGCAACCTCATCGTCACACATTTTGTATAGATTTTGTGTTGTTACTGTAGGGAAGAGAGATAGAGAGACACAGGCTGGTTAGAAAATGATGTCTCGCCGAAGACTGTTATGCGAAAAGTTCGCCGTTTAAAAGTAATGTAAAATTGCGTAACAAATTAAAAAAAATATGTATCTATATGAGCGTATATCTCGTTCAGAGATTCAAAAAATCCGTCTATTAAATTTAAAAAATCCGCGGCAGGTATTCATCGAATACCATTCAAAAAGTATGATATTCTCGAAAGTATCCGTACAAATATGTATCCGTTTCAAGTGGAGTGTATTCTCAGAAGCGGGTGTGATCGATTTTAAATAGCAATTTAGACAGAAATATTATTTTGTCTCACATGTGAAAAGTCACAATTTATTTTGTATAAGATCACTGATCACGTTTTTTAAGAGTATTTTTCTATAAAATCCGAATTTTGTTAATCCACAGAAGGTGTATCCACTGATAATCCCTTGTGTTGTATATGATTTTGTATCCGATTTCCAAAGTATGATTTCTCAAAATTTGTCGTTTCACAATTTTACGTTACTATAATTAAATTTTATATTTGTTGTTGTTCAACATTTACGTTAAAACTTTAGCAAATTTCTATTATACTATTTAATACTAACCGTTTTCACAAAAAAGAAAGCTAAGAGACTAATCAACACTTTCGCTGTAGAACTGCGAGTGATTACTGGACACTCTTGTTCTAATATTTATACCCCGATGAAAAACTCCGCCTCGGGCTAGATTTTCTAAGCAGACGCACACCCATACCAGCGCAATCATATTTTTATTCCGTATATTTCAATGTAGAAATTTTAGTCTGCGCGCGCATTGTGTTTCTGAAATAGAAAAAACCAAATCAAAACTCTGTGTATATCTATACACTGACACAAATTAATATGTGGCGGATACAGATTTCGTATCCGTAGGATTCAAGTGGCGGGGAAAATTAATTTTCAGCATCCCATACATGGATTGGGTGGAAAAGCAAACGAAAAATATACAAAATATATTTTTCTTCGTCCCTCTGGCCATCTCTGCAAAAACAAAAAAAAAAAATCGAAAAAAATATTTGAAAAGATACACAAAAATTAAATTTAGATATCTTTCCCACTTTATAGATTTTTTATATATATATTTTTTTTGTTGTGCAGCATTAAAGAAATAAGTTAATATATTTAATTAAAATTTTTTTTTTTATTTCAAATTGGAATGACCTCAGACCATAATATGAGTAGCATAAATTACCAGGAATTAAAAGTTCGGGAAAAGTGTATCTAAATTTGGTGTTAAACTGCTTTTGGTATAGGGGAATTTTCCAAAGAGGAAACATGTTTGCTTTTGGATTTGTTGCCTTTTCTGAGTATGTGTTGGGGAAACAAGTGCTTTTGGTACTGGAGGCGGCGCGCGGAGGGCAATGGAGGAGAGCTGCGAGCAATTCATATTGCATTTTATTTGGATTTGTTTATGGAAATGCAGATGACGTAGAAACTAAATTATATAATCGATGCATTATGAAGTGTTTAAGACTTATTACTTTTAAGAGCACTATAGACGATGGCAGGCAAGTGCACTTAAATCCATTTGGGATTATTGGGGAATGGTATTATTTTCAATAAAGCTGTTTATAGCATTGTAAGTAATGCTAATCGTTCTTCCTGTAATTTTTAGTTCTAATTTCCTGTTTGCGGATATGAATCACCCCTATTTAACAATGAGTGGGTTTAGCAAACATTCTGTGGCTTAAAAGGTGTTAATCAAAAGTTTATACATACGTCCAAATGAAGCTATCTATTTTAGTGATAGGGTTTGAATTATGTATTGAGAAATAAGAACTGTCTTGAACATGTTTATATAATTTAATTGACATTCGTGGTTACAACAGAGTGATCATTAGGGCCCGGATTTTTATGCAAATGCATAAAAACTCATGCAAATGCATATTTGAGGTTATAAATGCATATAATGCATATTTCATATTTTTAAGTTTTTGCTTGCATATTTGAATTTTTCCCAAGTTTTTCATACAAAATAGATTTAAATTTGAGATTGTAGCAAAACCTTTAGATACTGAAATTTGACGATAAGATCACTGAATGTGCCCAGAAAAACTTGTCATAGGCATATTTAAATAAAATATTATTTCAGCATGCCAAAAGCGAAGCAGAGTAAAATTAGTCGAAAATACTTGCTTGAAAACTAATGGTAAGGTATTCACCCCTGTTCCCGTTGGCGTTTGTCGTAAACGACTCATATTTTTTAACTTTTTTGAGACATGAAGATGAATTCAAATGATGGTGAACAGATAGATAAGGAAATAAAATTGTTAACAAAAGTTGAAAAAAAAAACTGCACATCGTTTTACAACGACACGAAACATGAGTCGTAAGTATAAGACAAACGCCTACAGGAATAGGGGTGTCTGCAAAATTTGCGACAGACAGATATCTTCTGAAAGGAAGTTTCAAGTGCAACAACATATTAATGTATTCGACATAAACATAAATTCTTTCTCATGGATTCAATTGGGGGTTTTTCGCTGCAAGGTTATGCGCATAAAACCCGTTTTTTTAATGCATGGAAATCCGGGCCCTGGTCAGTGTTGTCACTTGGGATTTCAAAAATGTGGTAGATTGGAAGGAAAAAAGAGTGGTAGATTTAAGAAATGGGTGGTAGATTTGAAGTTTATATGTATTAAAATTAGTCACATTACAATAATTGTAATGTCACAGAAAAATCAGGAAATATGTATGGGTAATGTGCGATCCCAGCAATCACTGGTCGGATAAGTTCTCCTAGAACTCTCATTAGCTGGTATTAATATAATCATCTGTCTTATTCTTCTGGACTCTTTCCGAGTAAGTGGAAATCAACTCCAGCGCTTCCCTAAAAAAGGCGGTTCTTCTTCTACCACCAATTACCGACCCATAGCACTTACGTCCGTTCTTTTCTAAAGTAATAGAAACGCTCACAGATGGTCAGCTTATGAAATATCTTGAATCACGGAAACTTCTCAATGACCGGCTCACCGGCAGTACGGTTTTCGTGGCAACGTCCACTGATGATTTGATGACTTATCTCACAGGAAAGCGGGAACAATCTCTCCACTACTCTGGTGAAAGAAATATTGTTGCGCTTGATATTTTAAAAGCATTTAAAAGAGTTTGACACCAAGCTCTTTTGTCAAAAATGCGTGCTTATGGGATCGATGCGAAACCGAAAGACTTTCCATTTTCGGTATGTGTGTCTATGAAACACGTCGTTAGAACGACCATATACACGAAGTCTTCAAGAACGCTGCGAAATGTCTAGGTTGCCTCAAAAGGTTCAAGAAATATTTTACCCCTTTTGATCTAGCTACAATATATAAGGCGTTCATTCGCCCCGAACTTGAGTACGCTTCTCATATCTGGGGGCTTATTCCAAAATGCGCGGCGGATCGCTTTTCATGGCGGATTGGTATTTTTGTATTTCCAAAAGCTGTCAAAAGCGATAGCTATTCAGATAACGTATTGCTGGCGGATTTATTGCCAGCAATCCTCACAATAGCTATCCCTTTTGAATAGATCGAATCGCTTTTGGAAATATAAAAACACCAATCCTCCATGAAAATCGATCCGCCGAGCATTTGGGAATAAGCCCCCTGGTCTGGTGCGCTGAAAACCACATTGCACGATTGCACCCACTGGAAAGGGTACAAAACCGCGCGTGAAAACTAATTGGATACACGAAACTGTAGACGGAAGATGTTAATGACGACACGAATGATAAAAATATCCATCAAAAGTGCGCCTCGCTTTCATTTTCTTATCGATATGAAAGCATAGAGAACTATAAAATATTTAACATTGGAATAACAAAACGTGGTAGAATTTTTGGGTGCAGTGGTAGCTGTGGTAGATTGAAAAAATATTAAGAAATTGTGGTAGATCTACCACATTGTGGTAGAAGTGACAACACTGGCCCTGGTGATCATCGACCGTAACAAAGTAATTAATTGACAGATCTCTTTGATTGACAGATCTCTTTGATTGACAGATCTCTTTGATTGACATAGATCTCAAGGATATTAAGTATACACGTCTACTGAAATCGTTAGATCTCCTGATTCTTTCAAACATGCATATTTGTGTTTTAGGATCTGATGGCGAGAAAGTATAGCGCTTTCTTCGTGGGCAACCATTCTGTCAAAAAGACAGGACTGGGTCAAAGGGTACATCCGAAACTACTGAAAACAGTTATATATCTTTAAAGGTGTTTTTTTTTTTTTTTTTTTTTGGTTGCGCCAATGGATGTCGTAATCTTCTAAAGATGCGGTAGCCCGTGCTACCAACATGCACGATTCGCAAACCCGAATAATCGATGCCAGGAGTGCGCCTTACGTACTAATCGACACCCTACGTCCTTCAACCACTCTCCCCGCGGGACTGCCGTTAGGTATTACTTCGCGGGGCTGGTTAGCAATTTATGCTCTAGTCACAGTGTTCGTTGTTTCTTCTCGCCTTCTTTTTTCAATTCGTCGCAGCTCATTTTGTACACTAATAACTAGTGTGCTGATTTCCGTCCAGGTATCTTCCGAGTTCACCATGTCGTTTATAATTTGTTGAGGACTGGGCAGGTTATTTCTCCATTGTTGGAAACGTTCGCAGTAGAACACAGCGTGTTCGGTATCTTCTTCTTCTTCTGAGCATTCTGGACAAAGTGGTGAGCTATCGTGTCCAAACCGGTGCAAGTATTTCCGATAGCCGCCGTGTCCAGACAGGAACTGTGTAAGGTGGTAGCCGCAGCTGCCGTGTGCTCGGTTTGTCCACACTTCGATGATAGGGATCAACTTATAGGTCCATCTGCCTTTTGTAGTATTGTCCCATCTAGTTTGCCACATAGCTATTGAAGCTGACCTCTCTTCTTTCTTTATTGTTTTTATGTCACCAGCATCTTGCTGACTTAAGACTCTTCTGGTGTAAATTCGTTGCATTTCATCTGCGAGGATGTCGATAGGAATCATTCCGGCTATAACAAAAGCTGCTTCGTCCGAAATAGTTCGAAAGCCGCTGATCGTTCTTAATGCACAAAGTCTATATGATGATGTTAGTTTCCTCCTTGTCTCTTTTATTGCTAGGGCGCCTGTCCAAACTGGCGCGGCATATAGCAATACTGAACTGACCACCCTCGATAGGAGAATTCTTCTTGCATATCCCGGACCTCCGATGTTCGGCAACATTCGAGAGAGTGCTGCCTGCAGTAATGACGCTTTTCTGCTCACATAGTCAACGTGTTCTTTAAACTTTAGCCTATTGTCAAGCATAACTCCAAGGTATTTTATTGATTCCTTTGATCTTATTGATTGGTTTCCAACCTGGATGGTTATGTGCTCTACCGCCTTCCGGCTAGATATAAGAACTGCTTCGGTTTTATGGTCGGCTAATTCCAGACCTGCTGATACTAGCCACTCTTTGATTCGAGCGATGGCTTCGTTGGTAGCTGATTCTATTTCCCGTATTTGTTTTGCTACAGTAACAACAGCGATGTCGTCAGCGAATCCTATGAGTTGGACTCCTTTAGGTAGTGATAGTCGAAAGACTCCGTCATACATTATGTTCCATAAGAGGGGACCTCTTTAAAGGTGTATTGCATT
Source organism: Cheilosia soror (assembly GCA_949372485.1). Taxonomy (NCBI): domain Eukaryota; kingdom Metazoa; phylum Arthropoda; class Insecta; order Diptera; family Syrphidae; genus Cheilosia; species Cheilosia soror. Next base: position 111,821,978 of record OX443562.1, on the reverse strand, counting down.
AGCTTTGTAGGTAGATGTGCACTAAGAACGATTAATTTAAAAAAAAATATAATTATTCATGAACACATTAAATTGAAACTTTGCGGACACTATTACAGTACCTACTCTGCAAAGACGTATCTCAACATTTACAAAAAATACTACAGATCCTGTATTCTTTTTTTCTATGGTCGGTAGCATTGCTGTCCCTGCATTGGTTACAATCATCTTACCACACCACTTTGTCCACCGACCGCCTCAATGATTACTCTTGAATGATGACTCGTATAAATATGAAAATCTATATCTTTTCTACATTTGTTCACTATCCACTACAGTTTGGTTTTCGGACTGGCCATTCCACTGAGGATGCTCTATTGGACTTCTGCTCTATTTTATATAAGGGTTTAGATGACTTTTCTGCGCTGGCCTATTTGTCGACATTACCAAAGCGTTTGATATGGTTGATCATGTAATTCTCCTAGATAAATTATATAAGGCCGGATTCAGAGGATTCATTTACAATTGGTTTGAGTCATATCTTAAAAATAGAATACAGGGAGTTAAAGTTGGAAGCAGTATAAGCAGTCCTAAAACGAATAACCTGGGAGTACCCCAAGGTTTTGTACTTAAAAAAAAAAAAATAAATAGGTGGCGCAGCAAGCGGGTGACATTCAAGGCCTAGCTTTTCGCAACCATTCGTTTTGTGTGAGTTTCTATTTTTGGGACGAATGGAAAGGGACCTACAATTTTATGCCGAGTGCGAACGGGTGAATTGAGAAGCTTTTTCATGACAGTCATACTCTCGGACGTTTGTCAGACGTTCGCGAGAGGTGGCGCAGTAGAAAACACTTTAAGATGTAATTTGTGTTTTTCCGGGGATCGAACCTGGGATCCCTCGCACAGTAGTCCAGCACACTAACCACTGCGCTACTACGCCCGTTTTGTACTTGGTCCAATCTTATTCCTAATTTGTATAAATTCCTTATTTTCACTTCGATTTTTGGGTAAAAGTAAAGCCTTTGCCGATGACCATGGTATTGCTTATATTGTTAAGTCAGTCCCTTACTAAGATGCTGGTTTGCAGAAAACAGGCTAAAGTTTAGTAGCAAAACTAAACTGATGTATTTCAGTCTAACTGAACAGGAGTTCCCCGACTCAGAAATAATTTTTCATTCCTAGTTCTAACTGCTTCAAAATTGAAAGCGTCGATAGTTTTAAGTACCTTGGTGTTGGTGTTACTATTGACCAAAATTTGAACTGGTCCACGCACATTTCTCTTTTAAAAAAAATATCTCCTTTCCTCTACTCATTGTTTTTTTCGTCTTAGAAATGAAAATGGTCTATTATGGCTTATTTCATTCAAGATTGCAATGTGGACTCTGTAGTTGGGGTTGCGCATTTTTTTAATAAGCTCCAGCAATTAACAGTTATACAAAAATCTGCTATACGTAAAGTTTGTATAGCTCCCGTCGTTTAGCTAACAGTATGGACCTGTTTAGGCCGTTGAAAATTCTTCCTTTGCGACAGTTATGCTAGATATTTCAAAGTTCTTAAGGTATTTTTTATGAGAGGCGGGTATCTGGAAAGTCCGATTTCTGACTTTCGCTGCTTACGAAGTTGTTCGAACTTCATTGTGAATTAACATTCGTTTCGCACTACAAGTTACAGAAACTTCCACTCCATTGTTTCTCGCAAACTTTTTAACTCCTTACCATTTCATTTTCGAACGAAAATTTGGCTCCTTGGATTCAACCATGATGAAATTATGTCTAGTGTTGTGTGTCGGTCGGATGGGACTACTGTATATGCAACCAGTGCATTATTATCGGACTCATGCCCAATATGAGACCCAAGGTACTTTTGCAGCAGTAGCAGCCTCCAGCTCAGTATTTGGTACTGTCAGAGAAGCTGAGGCGGATTCCTTTTAATTTAGGTGGACCGATTTGAGGAATTCGGTGCTTCTTCGTGAATAGCATTATACTACCTATAAGCTGACCAGCTCTGTTTTTATTCTGCGATCGGAAATTCTTCGAATTGAAAGCTTCCACTCAAACAAACTGCCTGTACTGCCTATCTCAGTTTCTATAAAAAGAGTTTCAATATGAAATTAACATATTGGAGTAGCTATCTATCTGGGTGAATTCACTTTTTGAAATCTACACTTCTATTTCTACTACATATTAAGAAATTACTACGAATTTCGATGAAACATTCACTCATTTAATTATCTATATGTAAAAAATACTTCTCGTTTGTTTGTTTTAGAATAAACCACTCCCAAGCACCTTACGTAATAACAGTAGCTATACTACATAATTCCATTTTTTTTTTATTTTAGCATTTTATTAGCTATAAGATTTTAAGTTTTAGATATATGACATAAGGAATGTGATTTTGATTTAAAGTCATCGAAAACCTTTCGAACTGTCTGTTGGGAGAGTATGTAGCTGTGCTCTTTGTAGTTGCCTTCAGTATGGTGAGTGATTACTGTTCTGTTCCTCATTTAAGGACTGTTCGAGAAAAAATTCAGAAAGAGAAACTAGGCCTGACAATTTTGAATGCTAAAAAAAACGTATTAGGTAATAGGTATGCTTTAAATCTTTGTAAACTACTATTTCTACACTTTATATGGCCGCGCTAAATAATTATCTTCGGCTAATTTTCTGACACTTATGAAATGTTCAAAAGATAAGTTCACCAAACTCAAATCTTAAAACAGAGATTTATCGAATGTCACGGTATTAATTTATTGAAATTCAGAGTCTCATTTCCTCTTGAATATTCTAGCAAAACTCAAGCAAAAGCTCTTGCTCCCGGAGCAGAACAAATTGTTGACAGCTGAAAATTCGTTTTTCACCACGGCAGAAAATTATCCGAAGATAATATTATTTATCCCAGTTGACACACGGCCTTAATTTATAATTTATTTATTTATTTATAATGACTATAAGATCATGTCATAAAAATTTAACCGTACTGCGATGTCATATTTCAATATTGTAAGACCGCGCAAATGTTTGCCAGATTTTTTTTCGTACAGTCCTTAGTACCTACAGTAACTAACTTTCTTTCGGTTGATAATTAATTACATATCCATTAGAGATTTCTGTATCTACAAAGTGGTATTGATTACCCTACCCTACCCTGAAATGAAGCAGGCTGATAAGTTAGAAGTCATATAAAAGGTTTCTAAGAGTTTTTAACCATTCTTCACATATTTTTTGTTTTCATTTTTACGTTCAGAAGAAAAAATAATAAAACTGTGTGTTCATTCTGATTTTACGCTTTTTTTTTTAGAAAAGCGACATGAAAGTCAAAACTTTGTTCTGGACAAGAAAAATGTCATGTCAATGAAAAGTCAAAGAAGCGTTGCCATTTTGACTGCTTTCCAGTCAGATCTGACTGGATTGATATACATTTAGCTGGAAGATTTTTTAAAATCCAGCCGGCTGGTTTTTTAGCTGATACGAATTTTGTTTGACTGTTTTTAAATGTTTCGTGTAATATCACTTTTCTATCAATATAAATTTTTAAATTCAAAGTGGAAATAGAAAGAAATAGAAAAAACGAAAAAATATTGCTTAAATTTCACTATTTTTGTTGCTCTGAGCTTGGAAGCATGTCCCACTCATACAATGAACCAATTTATGCGTTTGCATTTGCACAAGTACTTGCCTTTGCCAACTTACAAACAAATATTTGAAACTGAAAATTTAGCAGTTGTGTGAGGTTCAACTTTCCTATACCGGCCAAAGTAACAAAATAATTGGTTGGTACTAATATTACTTACAGAAGCAGCAATAAAATATTCGACATTATGTATGTTGATGCAAATGATGAGGAGACAGTTGAAGCGCTCAGAGAGATTGCTATATAAAGTTCATTTATAAGTTAATACATTTTGTATACCCTCCACATGAAGGAATATTTTCTTTATCATTACGTTTGTAACTTCAAGTAAGAGTCACCGGATTTGACCAGGATCAAGTTCTGAATCTGAATCAATTTAGCCATGTCCGTCTGCCTGTATGTCTTTCTGATGAAAACACAATATAGCGTCAAAAGGAAAGGAATCGACCTAGGCGAATGAAATTCTGTCATAGGACTACTTTCTACCGTTCAGATTGATATTGAAAATATAGGCTATATCGGTCAAGTAGTTCATTAGTCAACATTAGACCAATGCCCAGCCCATGCCTCACATCGCTAAATTTTTGCATGACTTGTATATGTATGCAGTGTAGGGTATCAAAAGCAACGGCCAGACCATTGATAACACTTTTACTTGTATTTTTATTTTCATGACTGGATTTTTAGCTGGATTTTTGTTTGAATTTCTTTGACAGATTTTTCAATGACAAAGGCCTGGAAGGCGGATTTCAAAACGGCAACCCTTCAAACTTATTTATGCAATTTTTCTATTGACCAAGTTCGTTTTTCTTGTGTAGTGATTAGTTTGGGCTTATTGGTCTTTAATTTTAAATGCGAATAGGTATTATAACAACTATTCCATTTTTCCACCCTACGTATCGTAGGTATTTCCCAACATCATCAGGGGTATCGTTTTTTTATTGAAGATAGATTGGTACAATTACATTTAAATGTTTTGTTGCACAAAAATAAATAAATAGGTAAATAAATTAAGACAATAAACAAATAAACACTACTAGAACTTAAACATACAACTTGAAACAATAGCACAGAAATATCACAGAATACATATCAGTTTTTTATATTATTTGATCGCAATTAAAAGGAGTATATGTATTTCTTTTTAAATGTTAATAGTACCTATCTTAATTTTAATTAAAATATTAATAGTAATTTAAGCCCTTAACAAAGTGTCTTTACGAAGTAGGTAATATTTACTTTTAGCTCCTCTTGGTTCAACGGGTAGTTGTGAGATCATCAGATCCGTGGTATCACAATGGGCCTCCTCTGGCCTACGTGAGGCTGCACTTGTTGCGGCCTGCCACTCTAACCTAACCTAACCTAAGTAGGTATTAGCAGAAATATTTTTGTATTAGCATGGGTCAAGTGACACCAAAATACATATAAGCCTTTTCTTACATTTTTGGAAAATGTCCACATTGTAGATAAACTCTAACTCTAGAACGTGTTTTACAAGAATGTTGATTCTTGGGTGTTTGGGGCAATATTTTTTCGTTTTCCATTGGTTTCACTCGGGAATTAACTCTTTCAGAAATCCAATGGAACAAGAAAACTGGTTCTAGCCGACTCCACTCACGTATTAATTGATGAAATGTCTTGAGTAGATTCTGACTTGAAATTAAGAAGCGACATTTTCTTAGGATCAAGAGAAGAACATTTTTTTTGGCGTTAATGAATGGTTTCAGAAGTGATTTTCTTGATTCCGGACGCTCCTGAACTTGCCCAATGGAAAACGTAATTAAAAAAAAACTTATATTCATTTCTGAAACTTGTTGAGTAGATGTATTCATTTGATAATGAACCCAGACAGAAATCATAATGTTGGCCAGTTGTCAGTTTTCAAATGATGGAGATATTCGAAGATAAATTGACATAATTTCTTATTGCCCAATTCAAACGCCTCCCGGTTTTGATTTCTATTTTTGTAAGTGTGACAGCATTTTTGGTGTCTTTACTGTTTGGTAAAGTTTGAGATACGTCAACTACATGTGTACCTACAAACAAAGGTATCTCAAAGTCCCCAATAAAAGGAACAAGGAGTAAAATAATTTATTTGTGAGAGCTGTAAATTTGTAATGATGATTTCAAAAATAAAATTCGCCCATTACCTACTCTAGTAACTATGTATTTGAAAATGAGCAAATTTCCATCGAAACTAAAAATACAGCCAGTTTATTCGAGGAATTTTCGATACATGATCAAATATCAAAATTACAAGTAAAAATAATACGTCCATCTTTCTACGAAGCTAGTCATTCGATACGAATTTCTGCTCGAATGACGCTAAATCTATTCGATTCAAATAAAGAATACAAGAGAAAATAAAGAAAAAAATAATCTTTTGCAACATCGAATAATTCAACGCATCCTTAAAGAACTAGATTGCAATAAGGCAACTGGACCCGATGGAATCCCGGCTTAGTACTCAAGAGCTGTACTAGAACAGAACTTGTACCTGAACTATGTAAGCTGTTTAGCATGTCGTACTCCCAGAAGACGTTTTCTTCTTGCTGGAAGATCGCTCGCATTTAACCTATCCAAAGAAAGGGAGGAAATGTCTGCCACAAAACTATTGTCCAATAGCGTTACTTTCAATGCTCTTAAAAGTAATGGAAAAGGCAATAAATGTAGAAATAATCAAATATATATAAGGCCGCCAATTAATAAGCGACAGACAATACGGATTTCGGAGCCGTCGTTACACTGGAGACCTGTTAAGCTACGTAACGCACTTATGGACGCAAGCAATTGAACAACACGACGAATCCAGAGCCGTAGCCTTGGACATATGAAAGGCATTTGACCGAGTCTGGCATACAGCCCTATTAGGCAAGTTAGCGTCCAATGGATTACCACAACAACTCTGCGGATGGATGCAAAATTTTCTTCAGGGAAGATCGATTCAAGTTGTGGTAGATGGTGTATCATCTAATTCGTTTGCTATAAATGCAGGAGTGCCCCAAGGGTCTATTCTTTCCCCAACTTTATTTCTTCTCCACATCAAGGATTTGCTTGGATCGACAAATAATAATATCTACAGCTTTGCTGATGACAGCACTCTTATATATCCTCCATCTCGAACAATGGGCCTGTGAATGTGGCTGCATCACACAGTCAGAGATGTGAACAAATTAGTTCTGATGATCTGGACAAAATCTTGAAGTGGGGAAAAGACAACTTGGTTGTATTTAATGTAAACAAGACACAGCTCACAACATTTTCTAGGAAAAATGCATCAACAGTTCCTCAGATCCAAATTGATGACTATCCAATCCATCCCAAGGACTCAATGCACCTTCTAGGAGTTACAGTCAATTCAGGAATCACATGGAAGGATCACATATCCTATATCGCAAGATCGGCGTCCGCTAAGTTGAGCTACCTATTTAGAGCAGAGCAAAGAGGTACTTTAGCCCGAAGCAACTTCTCCTTCTCTACAAACCACTAACCTACTTGACTGCGTACAGAGACGAGCAGTTTAACTTATTGGAGACCCTACACTCACATCGAATCTACAACCGTTGGTGCACAGAAGACAAGTCGCTGACCTATGCTTAGGTACTTCTATGGTAGACGTTCCGATGAACTCAAAATATTCCTCGAAATGCAACTTTTGGGTGTCCAAAATGACTGCATGCACTTGACAACCGCGAGGACATCAATTTTCCAAAACTCAGGACAAACAAACTTTGGAAATCGTTTCCTGGGGAAGATTAAAATTTGTAGCAATTTAAATGCAGAACTAACATACATCTGCAAGCATCTCTGGGCGCTGATGAAGCGTTATAGGTTCGCGTTTCCCGGGAGAAGTATTTTTGTTTAAAAAAAGAAGTAACAACGTTTCTTGCGAAAATTAGGGAGCAGGCCCTGGCCAATTTCTGTTAACAAAGTTTGGTCGAGTTTGTCATAGAAGTGTTGTTACCGATTCGATTAAGATCTCAGAATAGACAATTTTTTTGGTTGAGCGATTTTTGTATTCCCAATATGTGTGGATTGGAATAAAATGCGACGCGGCGAAAATGTTTTAGCTCACCGGCAGATCGGCATAACATTGTAGGTCCCTTCCTTTCACCCCAAAGGAAATATAAACACACACAAACGAATGGTTATGAGAAGCTAAACCAACTATTTATTTATTTATTTATTTTTATGTTCTATACCCGCTAGTGGATCTTATTTTCTGTCCGTATATTCCATTCAATTGAAACTGTAATTTGATGGTATCGTAGATATCAAATTCAAATTCAAATCAAATTCAGTATCAATTTAGCCATGTCCGTTCTGCCTGTCGACCTAGCCGAATGAAATTTTGTGAGAAAACTTCTCTTTCGTCATGCTGGTGTTAAAAAATGCTGGATTGGATTGGAACTCACAAAACATTTTGCATTCTTTGTATGCAGTGGAGGGTATCAAAGTATCGACCAGGCCGATGATAATACTCTTACTTGTTACTTTTATTATATTGGATAGTAATCATCTATAAAAGGGCGCCCTTGAACGGTTCCTCAAAAAGGTACTTATATTGAACTGGTAAAGAAACGAATGCTACGCGATTTCCAGTGAGGTTTTGAGCTTCAGAGTTCAAAGCAACCTTTAAAACGCGGCTGTTTTCAAAATTCAGCAAAGTTGGACAAAATTTCAGAAATTGACACGGATTAATAAAAATCGCGATTCATACTAGTCAGCGATCCTACAATATTTTTCCTTATTTGCGTAGCTCATGAGCCGCTGAACGTATTCTTTTGGAATTTGATGAAGAAAGAGGGTAGGATATATTGGAATCGGCCTTCAACTAAAATTCTCTAACTATTATAAAAATCTAAGACAAGAAATTGGTATGTAATACATATTGATAAAAATTATATTAATTTAGTGTATAAATATTATATAGTTCCAACGGTTTTAACAATTTCAAATTTTGATTAGAAATCATTGTGCATTCCTTGGCAGCATATCTTTTATTTTTATTTTGTCAATGAGATTAATCTGTTTCTATGAATAAGAAAAAAACCCTCTCGAGCTTAATAATTTATTTGGTTGTTTATTTTTATTATTGTCTACGTTCTTGGGTCTCCATTAAATATTTGTTAGATAATATTTTACAGAGTAGTTTTGTCTCTCGAAGATTTGTTTAGATATTGCCATATCCATTAAAAGAGTACAGAAGAAGATATATATCATATATCTAAAAGCTGATAGTTTAGAGTTTAGAGGACCATATGTAAAATATTTCATCGTTGACACCTCGTCTCTTAATTGCCATTCGAACCGTAAATAGAATCCAATTAGTTATTTATTTCGCTCATAAAACGTCAAGAAAATCTACAAAATGACGGCATAATTTTGCATTTAAAATTTAAATTTAGGATGCAAAGCCTTTTTGTCCCTATAATAAGAACCTCGAATATACCTACATATTAATCAAACACACCATTGAAATGAAACTTCAAGGCGACGATCTGGCTTAAATAGGCATCAGTGGTGTATTTTACACCGCACTATCCGCAATCGATCTGGAAATACTCATAGAAAGACGTTTTCCACTGCGGTCCGAGCACGGCACACTATCAAATTTTCTCTCCTTGCTATAGACGCAGCTATACATCTTCAACCACCCACCAAACACCGCCCTCTTCGAGTACAAAAATAGACCAAATTTCAGGCATCATCTACACAATATAGCTGAAATCATTAGCTTTCAGCTGTCCAGCATACAAATCGATGTTGACCTCGATTTTCTCACCCAATCTAACGCACAAATACACTTTAGTAGTAAATGTATTTTTTTTTCTGTTTGTACCATAAGGTATCGATTGTTGTTAGCTGTCTTGTCCTGTCAGCCGTAGTCAAAAAGATGAATTTCCCAACATGAAATTATCCCATTAGGTTTAATTGTTTATTAAGTGCAGTGCAGAACTCATACCGCATGCTGCACTTGTGCTGTGCGCCAAAAAAGATGTTCAATAGTTTTTGGCAAGGATCCCATTAGCTATATGCATGCACGCAGATATACCTAGGTGTACTCATATCAGGTCGCAAAATACATAAATTAAGACGTCCGGGTGTATAGTTATGATTGTTAAAATTATTAATTTAAGTGGCGGGCATTAATTTTATTTTTAAAAGCCATACTCTATGCGTTTCTTTGATGCGCACACCTTTTAAGGATGCATTCACCTTTCATGAGCTGTGCCAAAACATCGTTCAACCTAACAACAAGAAAAAGCGACGACGGCGACGTCCGAGTATCTGACGGTATAAAAATAAGTGCATGCAATTTGTTAGTCATATTTATTTATTCCTTCATTCTCCCGGTGTCTATATTTGTGTGTGCGCTTGCCTATCTGTCCCATTTGAGTTTCGTGAGAGATAGATTTTGCGAAATTCCTTCACACGAATACTGATGTCGTGATTTCATTCAAAAATCTGGCTCTTTGCTGACCATAAATGAACGTAAATCCACACATATGTAGAAGAAAACAAACTACCAGTCAGTGGGATAAAAATATCCCAAAAATAATACGAAAGTCGAGGAGAATACGTTAAAAATTCAGAAAATATTTTTAGAAATCTTGAAAATTTTGAGATTTCTCCACTAGGTACTCTGTGCTCTCATTCAAAGCGGTCCAAATATCCATCGAAACCATTTCAGGCTACCACGATGTGGTGCTACTGGCGATGCGCATGCGAAACTCTTTGGAATGTATTGGCGTCTAAGGAATTCCTCCACAACACCCTCACACAGTTACACAATAATTGTGTCTTCCAAGCACACTGGTGGAATAGTTTATTTTTAGAAATCTCTTTGGAATGTATTTGCCAGCGGAATTATTAAATTTTTTTTCTTCAAATTTTCGATATACCATATCAGCTTGTACTGTTTATATGTGTTTATGGTTAATAAACACACCCCCGCTGGCCAGCATCAGTGGTAACTTGGGGGCTGTCGGCGCGATTATTGGCTCATTTGATTGTTGACTGTTGGTTTGAGATAAACTACTAAGCGCCAACTAATTTCATAATTTGCATTTTCATTTAATCCCACCAAATTTTAATTAATTGCAATTTTCTCTAAAAAATAAAAGAAATAATACATATTTTTTTAAATTGCTTAATCTCCTGTGTCTGCCGGCACCACACCTGTTGTTATATTTTTGAGACGTATACGAAATTGTTAACCCAAAATATTTGCCTTGAGATTTTTCGGTTCTTTGTTTTTTTTTTTTTGTATCTTTCTAACGAAATAATTTTCTTGTGTCTATCTGTTGTATACAAAAAAACCGTTTCAGCCTATAATTTTTGGCGTGCCAATGATCTAACCATAAAAAGCTTGCTGTGTTTTTTTTTTTCGACTATAGTGATTGTATAGTTATAGATATCCAATTAGAAGAAGCAAAATCATCTACGATAAAAAATTACAAAAAAAAATTAATTTAAACAAAACGCTATTTATAAAATATTGCCAAATGAGTGTACTACGCTGGTGCTAATGAAGTGGTTGTTTACAAAATGTCTTGAGAAAAAAAAAAAAAAAAAAAAAATTCTGTGAAATAATATATTCTTCTTTAAAAAATAAATTTGTCTCAATTACTTTTTGTTTAACAATTGCAAATAGTTTTCGGTTTATCAGAACAATTTGTTGAAATGTGATATTGATTCCTAAAATATATTAATATGATCACTTTTAAAATTAAAAGAAAAATTTGAAAAGCAATACAGTGCACAGAAATTACATTGACATTTGTGTAAAACTTAAATAATTTAAAGCGAATATATTGAAATGTAAAATAAAAAAAAATACATCGAAATTTGGAAATCAAATTAAAGCACTGTACAATTCATAATGCGATCGAACATTTTTGGCGCTTCTTATTATGTCATCACGTCATCACGTTTACCGAAACGCTGATCAGGTTTACACTCGGCGTTAAAATTCTGCAGAAAAAAATTCGGGTACAAAAATTGATTAAAAAACAGAAGAAAAATCCACATTTTGGGATTTTGATTTCGGAATTTTTGTGCGTCCGGGTCGTCTTTCGTCGGGATTTGTTTACAAAATTTTTCTGAAATATAAAACCATTGTTGATTTTTGTTATTTACTTATACCTACTGGCAAAGAACGCGATTCTGTACTAACATTAAAAATAACCACTCATTACTGTCATTCGTATAAGATGCCCCGATTTGTGCCCGATATTTTATCAATATTTTTGTGACCTTTTAAATGCCGTATCTGGCAATTATAAAAAATGTTAAACTTGACTTAAGCAAGTTGATTTTAAAATAAAATTAACCAAACTCGTGTTCGAAAATAATACAATTTTTATGGAAGATTTAACATTATATAACACATTTAGATGTTTTATACTGCGTTCTCATTTTGATTTTTAAGTTTTAAACGTTGAAAAAATGGCACACATTTTTTTTGTAAACAATAGAAATTCTGTGTCATGATATTAAAAAAGGCGGTTGCGGCATCTCAGTATTTTCTAACCAAACTTGCATAAACCTGCGACAAAGGAAAGCAAAAATTAATAAACACAGTGGATATTTTTGCCATAACTAATGACTAATAACTAAAGGATTCTTCCAAGCTCCAACTAGTAATAATAGATTCAATGATCGGGGGAAAGCGAATTATTTCGGGCTTAATAAAGGACAATTTTTGTTTGGAAATCAAAGGCGAGCTTTGTCACTAATCCGTGTCAAAATTATTTTCCTTAATCTTATCAAAGCTAATTTGTTTGTTTGATAAAATTAATGGTTGTAAGAAGCTAAGCACAGGGTGGATCTGTCGCGCCAATTACTTTTTTTATTTTATGCTACTATTTGAAGAGGGTGTTCGAAAATCAAGCTGGCAAAGAAAATGGACTGTAAATGAACTAAGATTTAGACCTTTCCTTTTGAATCTTTTTACATTTTTTTATAGAAATTATTACAAAATTAATCAGGGAATTTTTCTCAATGAACAAAACAAACTTAAAAACTAAATACTTACTACAGTCTCAAATTCTTTATTTACACAGAGGGTATCTATGTATAATACAGTGAAAAACAATACATTTTACAAAAAATATTGGTTTCTATAATAATATTTACTTACTTACTTAGATGGCGCTACAGTCCGGGGTGGACCTGGGCCTCAACCAACACGCCTCTCCAGTTAGCACGATCTTTGGCTAACTGCCTCCAGTTGCGCACTCCAAGTTGGTTGAGGTCCCCTTCCACTTGTGCGCGCCACCTAAGGCGAGGTCTTCCTCTACTGCGTTGTCCCTCCGGGTTGGAATCGAAGACTCTTCGGGCCGGAGCGTTGGTGTTCATTCGCTCTACATGTCCTAGCCATCTTAGTCGACTGATACGTACTTTTCTGACAAGGTCGATGTCACTGTACAGCTCGTAGAGTTCGCTGTTAAATCTCCTCCTCCAAAGCCCGTCAACGCAAACGGGACCGAAAATCATTCGAAGAATTTTGCGTTCGAAGCGACCAAGGAGATCTTCATCCGCTTTTGACAACGTCCATGATTCTGCACCATAAAGCAGGACTGGGATGATGAGGGTCTTATATAGAGTCTCCTTAGTGTTTCTCGACAGGGCCTTACTAATCAATTGCCTTCTTAGGCCAAAGTAACAGCGGTTGGCAAGTGTAATTCTTCGCTTGATTTCTGATGTGATGTCATTTTCAGAATTAATAGCGGAGCCGAGATAGACAAAGTCCCGAACTACCTCAAAGTTATAGCTGTCTATCGTGACGTTCTGTCCGATTCGTCGATGTTGTGTGTCCCTTCTAGTTGGCAGCATATATTTTGTTTTGCCCTCATTCACCACCAAACCCATTTTTGCCGCCTCTGTACTGATACTTGCAAACGCACCAGTGACAGCTCGCTGTGTCCTGCCAATGATGTCGATGTCGTCAGCGTATGCAAGTAGTTGCACAGACTTTTGGAAAATTGTGCCCCTGGTGTTGGCTTGCGAGTTTCGCACAATTTTCTCAAGAATGATGTTGAAAAAGTCACATGACAGCGCATCACCTTGTCTAAATCCTTTTTTGACATCAAAGGTCTCGGTGAGACTGTTTCCGACCTTTACGGAGCAGCGAGCGTTCTCCATCGTCATTCTGCACAATCTGATAAGTTTGGCAGGGATGCCAAAACTAGACATGGCTCTGTATAGCTCGTCTCTATAAATGCTGTCATATGCGGCTTTAAAATCGATAAATAGGTGATGAGTATCGATTTGGACTTCTTGGGTTTTCTCCAGGATCTGCCGTAGTGTAAATATTTGGTCGGTTGTGGACTTACCGGGCCTAAAACCGCACTGATAGGGTCCAATCAGTTCGTTGACAAATGGTTTCAGGCGTTCACACAGTACGGGAGACAGGATTTTGTAAGCGATGTTAAGGAGACTGATGCCTCTATAGTTGGCGCAGTTTAGAGGGTCTCCTTTCTTATGGATCGGGCAAACAATGCTGAGGCTCCATTCTTCAGGCATACTTTCCTCTGACCAAATTTTAGAAACGAGTTGGTGTATGCTCTCTACCAAGTCATCCCCCGCTGCCTTAAAAAGCTCGGCCGATAAACCGTCCGGTCCTGCAGCTTTGTTGGACTTCAGCTTGGATATTGCTATCCTTACCTCATTTTGGTCAGGTGGACGGAAGTCTTGGCTTTCATCGCCCAGGTTGAATGGTTCATTCTGCCTGACAGCGGAATTTGTGTCGTCTTCGCCGTTTAGCAGTCTGCAGAAATGGTTTTTTCATGTCCTCAGCACCGACTGTGACTCTACTACAAGGTTTCCTTGTTGGTCTCTACAGGTCTCTGTTCGGGCCTTGTTCCCGTGACACGTTCTTTTTACCTTTTGGTAAAACTTCCGAACATTGTTCCTGGAGTAACACCTCTCTATTTCCTCGATCGCGCGCTTCTCATGCTCTTTCTTTTTCCTCCGGAGAAGCCGGTGTTCTTCCCTCCAATTTTGCTCGTAGAGCTCACGAGCTGCTCTCGTCCTTCTCTGCAGCGTCGCTTTGTAGGCCAGTTGCTTTGCTGCATGTGCTTGCCGGCACTCTTCGTCAAACCAGGGGTTTCGCGGTGGTGGTGGGGTGAAACCTAGCACATCAGTTGCGGCTTTTCTGATGGCTTCTTGGCATCGATGCCACTGGTCTTCAGCACTTGATGCTGGCTGCACAGGACTTCTCGAGAGGTTGAGGGAGACGCGATCTGCAAAAGTTAAAAGTTAAGTTAATAATATTTAGTACCTGCATTCAATTTTGCAATTTGAGTAGTTTTCATTTCAAAATTCATTATTGTTACCATGAAAAATTAAAATAGATAAAAAATAACAGGTCATTTAAGAGTGCCGATGTTGTTTTAAAGTTTAGTACAACTAAAAGATAAGGTTAGTTCCAGTTGGAGCACACTGTACTAATGTTTGTTTATTTCTGCATGCAAAAGTGTCCATGTGCTGTAGCTGTGATAACAGAAAAATGATAGAAACGCTGATATAATGATTACCTATCTATCAGGGGGTGGATGTTATCGTGGCTATTAGCATTGTATCTATAAGGTATAGTTTATTAACAGAAATTAAGTCATGCTAGGTCGTGTAAGATTTCTGTCTACCGATATAATGTATGATTTAAGTGATTACCTAATGAAGTAAAAAAAATCGGTCCCAAAAGACATCGCAATGAACGCCATACCTTACAGCCTTCTCACAATCTTAAGGCGTATTTAAAAAAAAATGCTCAGCATTTTTAAAGATAATGAGCAATTGTTTTTTTTATTTTCTTTATTTTGATACGTCATTTGTTGATATTGTTTGGAACTGAGATTCGCAAAGGGGTCTATATACTACAGATAGACTTATGATGATATTTGACTAAAATGTTACGTAAACGCCACGGTGGTGATTGGTATTGAAATTATCCATTTAACCTAAGTTCGAGAAAGATTTGGTTTTTACGCAGTCATTATATAAAATATTTAATTACAGACCTAGTATTTACAAAAATTTTCTCGAGCAGGAAAGGAGTTATACAGACGGATTAAAAATGGATACAAGGGTATGTTTACGGTTTTTCTCCGAATAGCTGGGCATATAAAAATCTCTACAAATACATTTCTATTAAAACATTACCTGAATCAAAAATATAGTCGAAGCTTGTCGCTTGTTGAGTGCCTGGACATGAAGATATTTTAGGCAATCACAAAGCGGACGAACTAGAAAGACAAAATCCGGCAGCTGTTTCAGAACAAGCTAATTATTCTGTGAATATTACGTTCAAGCTTGAAGCAGGGAAAACAGCACATGAACAGCCAAGGAAACCACAAGAAAAAAAATCTATAGCTCGAAACCAGAACCGAAAGCAATAGCAATATATAATAAGACCGCCAACTTCTGTGCACCTACCCGATTTTTCCCAGAAAAAAATTCCAGTACCTAAAGACATGACGTGCACTGTGCAGAACAAAGTCCACCACACTTGATATATCCCCTCAACATAAACCACTGTCAGGTGCAACTGCCATAGAATTTGCTAACTATGCGTGTGCCGTAATTTCTTCCCTTTGATTTATACATGCGCAATACATAAATAATCCCATGCCTACCTAACAGTTTGTAGGCAAAGACTGTTTTGTTTTGTGATCAAAAGACTCGTACGGAAGGCTAAAAGATCACTTTCCACAATTGTAGTAATCATAACGGGCTTATTACTCTGCGGTTAGGTAGATTGCGAGTTCTAGAGGCCTCAATACATTTCATTATGTGTCACTGGCATTGCCCAGAGCTCCAGAAAAAAATTTCCCGAACGTAGGCCTTTCAGGACATATGCGAGCTTTCCGTCATACCAATAGAGCAGATAATGAACGTCATCAAAACTTCAGATGGTGCCCATGAGCCCACTTTATCTTTATGGGTTAGAGCAGGGGTTCCCAATCTTTTCCATACTACGACTCCCTATACAGGTTATAAAAATTTTGCGACGCCCTTCTAGAAGCACACAAACGATTTTTTAATAAGGATTGGTCGACGTTGAAATGAAATAAAACAAGCTGCATGCGAGGTATTAACGATTTCCATGTATGACATTGTTGTATGGAATATAACACCATGTCCAAATGTCCGCCGCAGCTTCTTACGTTGTCACGGATCCGAATAGTCGAATCTGCCGCATAGATCCGGCTGAAATTGAGCGATGGCATTGGTTATGCAGGGTTTAAGGACAACTTTAGGCAACCCCACAAGAAAAATCTAGCGAGGTTAAATCGCACAATCTTGGTGGCCAATTCACGTCACTTCTGCTCTAGAGATAACCATACTCTCAAATCATTCATTCAAAATGAACATCGCAGCATCTGCTGAGTGACACGTAGCCACGTCTTGCTGGAACCACGCATGTCATCTACCGGTAAGCATCGTTTTGTAGCGTTCGCCGTTGGTGGTAATGGCCGTACCAACGTCATATTTTTAGGAAAATGTACGGAGCAATGACGCCGCGCCGGTCTAAAATCCGCATTAAACAGCTTTTTATGGATGCATTGCTACCTCTTGTGGGTTGGTGTCATCCCATATACCGCAATTTGGCTTAATAGCATAGGCATTAATCCCAAAAATGCGCCTCGTCGCTAAAGATGATTTTTCTATGGTCATATCATCATTAACTTTGAGCTCCTGAGTCAATTGGGTATTGAACAGGTATAGGCCGAAGTCCCGACGCAAAATACCGACTTCTTGTGCAAAACACAGTGGTCAACATCGACCCGACCCAACATTTTTTTTTAAAATCGAGCTCAAAGCTGATGGAACGTCGTGTGCAGGCGACCTGTACAGTGCGTACCGTCCTGCGACGCCCCTGTGATAGCCCCACGACGCCCCAGGGCCCCAGGAGGGTATGATCTATCTATGTATGAGTCAGTACAATGGTGGCCATAAGTATTTTGACAAAACTAAAGTTAATTCTGCTCATAATTTGAAACTTACTTCATGTAAATTTTGGCATCAATGGAAAGGTCATTTAAATTCCGTTTGAATGATACAAAACTTTCCTTAATCCATTAAGTACCCATTGAAAATTTAGAACTTTTATATTATATCCATTCCCGATTTTAAACTATCAAAATTGGATGAAAGTGATGGTTATTAGGTACATAATTCGGCATCAAGTTGATCGTTGTTAAGCTATCCTTGATCTCTGAGTTATTACGGGAAATACATGTCCTATATCTAGACATAAATTTCCCTCTATATGGTGCATAATATGAAGTCTTTATTGGAATGAAAATTCGTCAACATTCGTCAAAAAAAAGCAAATTCAAAGTTGACTGGTGACATAACAAAACACGAAAGTCTGTCGTTCGCAGAAAAGTCTTTCAAAACTCGAGTTGAAATATAGACAACACTATTAAAGATTTCGTTGGAGAAAGCCCAAAATTGAGGTGAACATTTTTATGTGAATGCAATATTGTGGGGCTGTTGTATTTGCTGTCGAATCATTTTCAAATATCATACAAACATACATCCTAGGAGTATGCATTATATTAATCAGCATACACCGACTACCTTACCGACGCGTTTAAGATGAATCGTGTGAAGCCGCATCAATTTGAAAAGAATTCGTGCAAGATTCTCATTATTCTTATTTTAGTTCCACGAACACTCATTCGATTAACAACAATTTCGACCGCAAGTACCACACTCGCAAATCCAATGAAAATTCCACCTAATAGGAACACTCCCAGAACCTGATCTACTTTCAAATTCTTGAAACCATCTGGGTTTCTTCCAGCTTTAAGCATTCGTTCCAATTCCAAGTCTCTTGTCCACTTCAGCAAATGTCCCGACTCGATGACATATTGAATAATCGGGTTGATCTGATGAAACAGATGAAACTTATTCGGCATCAGCATGGTGACTAAGTAAGTATAGACATTCTCATCGCGATCAAAGCAGTAGAGGTTTTCCCTTGGAATTCGCGGATTATGAATGGAGTACTGTCGAGATACAGCCACCGCCAGATGCTGGTTGTATGCGGCTTTCTGCAGGCATTCTTCAATATTGTAGCATATCAGAAACTCGTGTCGGATATACTTAAATATCTGTCGGATAAATCAAATTGTATTACAAAGGAAAGTGTCTACTGTCTGAATACTTACATCTTCGTCCTTGTTTAAATGCCGTATAATGTCGACACTTCCGGTGACTAACATCTCGTGTTCCAATAGCTGAATTGCTTTGTTTATTTGTGGCGAACTGGACGGATTGGTCAGAGTACTTATGAGAAACGAATTATAAATGCTTCCCATTAGTAAGGCAGCGACAAGCGACATCAGCATGCAGACTCGGAGACTGGTGTGAAAATAAGTCTTTCGAACCGATTGATTTAACGCAAATCCAATTATTTTAATGACTATGTCAATGAAACTCCTGCGAATCTTCGTCTCAGGTGGTTGCCTCTTTTGAATTATATAGACGACCAGCATATTCAGAGCAAGAAAACCGATGTAACCAATGTAGGTATCATTATTAAAGACGCGAATGAAATTAAGCCAATGAAATATCTTATCCGCCTTGGTGACACACCATGTTAGGTCGTCCTGTAGATATGGTACACTGGCTGAAACAAGATGACTTAAATTTGGATCTTCATCGATTCCTCCAATGATTATGTCGACTTCGCTGTAATGGAAAGAGAAGTTTACGAAACAATTTTAAGTAAAACGTTATAAGGATTTCTGAAATTCAAGTACGTGAAAGGTGCATATAAAACCACAGCTGTGGGTCTCAAAAGGAAGGTAGGTAAACGAGATGGTTGTATAGAGCTGTATATTTGTGTAATTAGGAGTCAAAACTCAACAGAAACATTTTTCTAAAAAGAAAATGACAGCCAACTTTCCAAAGTCTAATGCAGGGGTTCCCAATCTTTTCGATACTGCGACTCCCTATACAGGTTATAATATTTTTGCGACGCCCTTCTTGAACAAAGCACAGCTATCTGAACTTACTGAAGATTCACTAAAGGGTTTTTCAATGAGGATTGGTCGATGTTGAAAAAACAAAACATTTCTGTGTGAGGTATTAACGAATCCCATGCATGCCATTATTAGGCATGTTTTTTTGAAACCTCGCCAGCCAGCCGTTCATTTGGACAGTTGCCAGCACAATTGCCAGCAAGATGAAGGCAGCCGAATGAATTTAGGCAATACGCCCAAAAGCATACCAGCATTTCGTATAAAATTATGCATTTGGTAGAGATATTTGATAAATTGTGACAATTTTCTCTGGAATGTTGTGTGCATGAGATAAGAACGCCATTACCTATGATTTAATCAAATTGTACGAAAATTCTAAGCCACTTGTTGCTTTCAGCGCCACCTGTTTATTCATTGTGAATTGAATTTAGCCAGCAGCTCTCCGGCTGGGGAGAAAATCAAGAGTTGTTGCCAGCAGTTGCCAGCAGGTTGTTGTTTTAATTAGCATGTGAAATGTGCCTCAACTGCCAACTACTGGCAACTACTGACTGGCGAGGCTTCATAAAAACACAACTATTGTATGGAATATAACATCATGTCCAATAATGTTCGCCGCAGCTTCTCACTTTGTCACGGATCCGAGTATTCCAATCTGCCGCATAGATCCGGCTGAATTTGAGTGATGGCATTGGTTAAGTTGGGTTTAAGGACATCAGTCGATTGCAGTTTATTCGCATTTAGCGAGGTTAAATCATGCAGAATGACCAACGTAGCGTCTGTTGAGTGACACGTAGCTACGTCTTGTTGGAACCACATGTCATCTATCGGTTAGCATCATTCTGTAGCGCTCGCCGTTGATTTTAATGGCCTTACTAACGTCATTTTCAAGAAAAAATACGGAGCAATGACGCCGACCGAAGCACGAAATCGTTTTTTGGATGCATTGCCACCTCGTGTGAGTTGGCGTCATCCTATATACGGGAATTTGGCTTGTTAACATAGCCATTCATCCAAAAATGTGCCCCGTACGTCGCTAAAGATACATTTTTTATGGTCTCATTACATTATCATTAACTTTAAGCTCCTGGGTCAGTTAGATCTTAAACGGGTATAGGCCCAAGTCCCGACGCAAAATTCGCCAAGTTAAAGTTTGCAAAATACAGACTTCTTTTGGGCGTCGCGACGCACAGTTAGGCAACCCCTGGACACTATCTGTTCTCCATATAAGGAGCGGCTGTGTACTTATATATGCCTGATTTTGGTAAGATATGTAAGAAAACAAAAGAAATCGTAGCAAAAATAAACAAGCAGAAATTGCGACTTAGAAAATAACAGTAGATAACAAGAAGGTCGGTATTTATGAAAGCACTTTAAAAGAAAGATGCTCAAACTCACCCATCAATAAGTCCCTGGAATATGTGAAATAACGTCTTGTTCTGAATCGTAATCTCAATGCCAATGTGCAGAGTTTCGGCAATAGTCTGCACCAACATCCACTCGATGCCCTTCATGCGGCCATCTTCCACGAACATGTACGGCTCCCAAGATCTTGAGTATGCTGTCAACGGACAACCACTCAAATCCTTTGGTATTTTATCCAAAAACAGTCCCCGACTGTACTCCTCAACGTACACAGTGCCCGAATCATCATCCTCGTCAGTATCACAAACGTCCAGTGTTTGAAAAGCAATTACCCTACTGCCGCAATGATTTTCAGGTTCATAGGGAAATGCTGTTTTTGAGAAAACATTTCCACTCTCCACAGTCTGAGCGATGACATTTATATTGAAAATTTTCCTAGTCATGAACATCAAAAGAATCTCCACCATTAATTCGGTCATTTCCTCTTCTGTTTCTTCCGTGGTTGAAAAGAAAACCACAAATTGTGCTAGAGGATTCCAATTCTCCATCGATTTCCAATCGTTGAACACATCCTCCATATCATCATCGTCCAGGTTCTCCACAACGACGAAGTACGTCTGCGGTTTTTCATGCACAATCGAAGAGGATTCTTCCTGAATAGATGCACCCTGTTGACTGGGATCACGCACCATAAGAGTCCATGAATAGTTTGGATCCAAATGAAAAGCCTGCAGCATGCGATTTTGCAGATATGGTGTAGCTGATGTTAGGCTGACTATAAGCAGCGATCCCGATAGTATTTCGCCAGATTCAAAATACTTACTCACAAGGCTATAGGTGCACTGAATCAGCATCTCTTTGTCGTCGGTGACAGCGATTATGTTTATGCCAAAACTTGAATTTGGCGGAATTGTTATGGACAATAGCTGCAGCAACCATATGAGTGCACGAAAATGGGACATTTTGAATTGATTTCGCCAAAGCTGTGCGATGAGTCCTTTTATTCAGTTTTGCTGGTAAGACCCTAAGGACTAAACAAATTTGCTAAGCAAATAACAATCATCCAATTAAGATACAATCGAGACGATATGGAAACTCGTAATTATACAATTATTTCTGATTACCCTCTGTATAGAGATAATGACTTGATATGGAGTGCGTTGCACTATGCGCATATTTGGAGTTGCTTAATTGATTTAGAGGTTGATACACTTGCTGCAGGCGCACGGCAGTATAACGTAATCACTTGTTGATATAAGTGAGAGTACGGGCTTCAAAATTATAAGTTAATGAACCGTTTAAGGTGGCGCTAGACTTATAACGCTTCAGGATCTTGATACTGGCTGCATATACAAAGTTGAACGGTTGAAATTAAGGTGTGTGTATAATAAATAAATTGTGGGTGCAAATCCAGTCAAGCACAGAACACATTCACCCCTATCGTGGAATCCGTCGGAATTGAGTTTCACTTCACCTATTCGATTCCCTTTCACCTTCTACTGCTATCGTGGAATCCGCTGGAAAAGTTTCCTTATCGACACGCTTTTGGGAAAGGTAGTTTCACTATCAAACGGCTGTCCTTCATTTGTCAATACAAATATGTGTAGCTGCATTCGTCGGAGGTTTCAAAAGTGATTTAAATAAAAAATAGAGTTTATTATGTAATAACGTATACAATAGCTCTATTCTTGGAAGCATAAGAGCAAGAACGAAATAGGCGGTGTTCTCAGAGAAGAATACGAGACAGGTTAAGAGGAGCAGTGAATGATTTCACGAAATTTCCAGATGAAATGTGATTTTAGAATGTTTATTTATTAATTTTAATAAAGTTCAATCTTTGCAATAGATTTATTACAAATGTTCGGCAATGAAGGAGCTGTTTTGTATGCGTACATTTTTTTAACAAAAAATCTTAAAACGTGCAACAAGCAAGAAACCTATGAAATCCGCAATAATTTTGATGCAGATAAGAAATGTCATTTTGTTCGGGAAAAATTCGAATTGAACGTTTTCAACGATACAGTGAAACTCATTCACATTACCCACACGGGGAACTGTTCACCTTGCGGATTTGAATGACTACCCCCGGCGGATTCCACGATAGGGGTGATTTTCAAAAGCAGGAATATTTTCCGATACATTGTTGGTTTCAAGTTGTTGCGTTATAAAACGCTTCAAAGACCCGAGTCCATTTCCATACCTCCTCTCCAATTCACATAATTTTTTTACCCCTTCTTTAATGCCTGTTGATGGTTTCGAGGGAGAGTGGGTGAGGGGGTAGTGCTCCTGAGTTGGGTTCAATTCAGCGCTCTCGCTTTCCATGTGTTCTTAAAAAGTGACAAAGGCAAGTCCAGTCAAGACGGACGGTCGGAGACCTCGCAACGATGAGTGGCGGAGGACGTTCGCTGGGTGATCAGCACTCAAATGTAAAATTGATGGGTAAAGGAGGATGATCCCTGTTACATGACACCCCAACGAGATCACCATACAAAGAGACACCAATAGAATAAGCGACTTCACATTCATAGTTCATACACTCCACGCATAAGCACAACATCAATAGAAATTCAGATGTCCTTAAACTAAACACGAAAACAAACAACACATACAGTCGAAACATAAATGGCTGATAGCAATCACTAACGACTGACAATTTGTATGGAAATGACACTTTATCGGCGAGTCCACAAAGTAGGGTACAAAAAATAATTAGCTTACTGTTCCTTCTTCTCCAGATTACACCGACAAATGGTGAATTTATTCTCACATCCCCGTGCCACAGTCTCTAATAAACTATCCTACCTTTTTTCAATACTCAATTTACTAATCTAAAATATTGGAGAACATTATTAATTATTATTTTTATTTTATTTAGTACACTGTCGAATTAATCATTGAAAAAAAGATCCGTTCTCAACTTGTCCTTTGATAATCTTCTTTTTAGATTTTTAGTAAGCTTAAAAATTTTTAAAACAAGACCAAAAAAATCTTCTTTTTAGATTTATAGTAAACTTAAGATTTTCAATCCTCTTTTTTTTAAGAATGTTCGTTCTTATTTTAAGAATACAAAGGATACGTTTTGGACCAACTTAAATTTAGCTCGAAAATTCTTAAAACAAGAACAAAATATCTTCTTTGAGATTTAAAGTAAGCCTAAAAATATTAATTCAATCGCGAATATTTCAAGAATATGGTTCTTACATTATGCCTGAAACAAATTTATTTTGGGTATTCCACATCTAAACCTTAGATCTTAGATACCATCTTATAATATATCATCATATCATTCATTCACATCAGTAGATCAGTGGATAGATAATAATATTGAATTTTTAATGTTGCCTTATGATGAGAGTTCACTCAGCAAGTGAGTGTGAATTTTAGGAACGAATAGAAATCAAAGTGCATGCATGCACTTTAAGTATTGTTGCACTTGATTCAATCATGAACAAGCATGAAATAAGATTGTTTTGTCCTTTATTTGTGTTTCAATCTAAAATCTAATCTTTCGGCTTATTTCAAGGACAAAATACTAACTTAAGATTTTGGCGAGCTCATTTGTATATCAATGTCGTCTTTTGAGATTGTTTCGGCTTATTTCAAGAACAATGCGCGTCATATTAAGATTTACCACGTAAGAATAAAAAATCAAAAATCAAGCTTCATCAAGCTAGATTTTAGCTTGCCATTTTTTTCTGAGTGATTCTATACGGATTCGCCAACTATTGTAAGTTTAATATTGATGGAGTACCTACCAAAAGTTTTGCATCAATTCACAAAGTTGCTGTTAAAATCCATGTTTTGGTACAACGAGGAAGATTAAGTTCCACGCCATAACGTTAAATTATTTCAGTTACAACGTCCGTGCACGGCTTTAAGTCAGTTTTAGCAAAGAAAGCATCAAAGAAAAGCATAATGCTAAGATCCAGCGACATACGACTGTTATATCGAACACATGGCCTTGTGTCGCTTCGTCATAAGGCCATAAAGACGGATTAAATATTTTTTAAGTTTTCCTAAAAAAAAAAAAGATTTTGGTATCATGTATTGCCTAGCGTTATAAGACCTTTTGATTGCATCAAAGATGCCTTAAATTAAACAATAGTTGTTTAGCTTAAATTAAATAACTCTTAAAGCAGTAGAAAGACGTAATCGCCTTCATGAAAATACCCCAACATCGCAAACTGAATGAGAACTGTCAAGTAACCAACAATAATTGATAAAAATCGAAGCGAAAATTCGTTACTCAAATGAAAGAATCCGCAAATGTCTATCTTCAAGTCATGAATTGTTAAAACATTTATAAACTGATCGACCTGAAAAAAATATATTATGTAGTAGGTAACCATTTGATGTATTGTTCACAACTCACAACTCGATCCCATCGATTGTTCTTGTCCATGTCAAAACTCACGTTATCCCAGTTAAGATATTTAGGCACTTTAGACCTACGCACCACTCTATCTGCCACAAATACCAGTAGTACAACTTCAAATGCTCTAGTAGCACTGCCCAGCATGAGTGCAAACATCACTAGTTTACCCTGCGTGACATAGATCCAAATGCTTAAGTGCAACATAAAGAGAATACTAACAAAGTCAATATAAAATATTAACAAAATATGAAACTGAAATAATTTTTGGAAATCTCTGGTGAGACTGTAAATTTCCGAATATAGGAGTGTACACTCCTCAAGCTCTTCGCAGATCGTCCTATGTGCTCTTCGCCTTGAAAGGCTCTCCCTCTCTAGACGCTGTACGAACTCATTCATATAGCCGGCTAAATTCTGGTACATTCCACCAAATGTCATAAATCCCAAAAAGCATACGTCTATTATAATGACGGTTCCAGTCCATAAATAAAGCTCACTGGTTTCCTGCATGGCAGTTGCATATTTTCCTTTTTGCACTGCACTGTAAAATTCTGCGGCGGTTGTTACAAACACCCCGATGTTGAAAAGTGCTCGGAGTACGACCAACAAGACAAAATCGATCGTAAAAAATCGACGGTTCTTTGTTAACTTTGTTATTCGAATAAAAATGGCAATAGTCTTGTTTACAAGTTTGACAAAATGCTTGTAGAACATGGCATTGTAAACAATAAGCACAATCGTAAAGGCGATGATGGAGATGAATTGGATGGCATAAACTATTATTGCATCCATTGACACTGCGGCAGGATTAGGCACATTTGCTATTTTTTTTAGCTCAACTCCCAGAAAGGTTAGATACACTATGAGACAAATAATTCGGAATCCAGTTGAGATACATCTAGTTTGAATAGAAGATTTGAGATGTGGCTTTGCACCCATCCTGATGGAAAATAGAGCCATTCCAAAGACTTTTGCATGCAAGTACATTATTTTGAGTAAGAAAAAGGATACTTTATCGGTTCTATTCAAGTTTGTATCCATTGTGTTGTATTGCTATAAGTTGACTAATTTCAGGGTGTGTTATAAAGTTCGAATGGGTCTCGTGTCTTATTTACATTTAATTTACTAATAGAGGGTATTTTTGGTTGACAGCAGAGCCATGAGTTATACAAATAGTATAGTCATTATATTAGCCCATGATGCATATCGAACGCCGACAGTAAGTAACAGTGCTGTGCTGTTTTGGTTAGGAAAATAAACCAAAGCAACGAGTAGGTAACCATCGCGGAAAGCTCGTAGCGAACGAAAAAAGATACAAAAACCCGGAGTCTGAGCTAAAAAGGTAACACGAACAACGAACTTATATATAAATATGCGGCATATTAATAAATATGCGGCATGATGGCACAAAATACATTTTTCACTCTCATGAAGATGAAATAATACGACTTCAAATTGGTTTTAATGTCACTTTGCCGCTGCCGCTAGATCTCTAGCGCCAGCGTTCCTCCATCAGGGATATTATTTGCTAGATGACTAGCGGTCACTGGAACGCGGCCAAATTTTGATGCGAGTATGGTAGCTGAAGATTTTATGACAAACAAATTCGCCCTTCTTCTAGGTTTGTTCGTTTAATTTTTTTATTCGTCTACTTCGTATGTTTTTGATAGTAAAGCACTTAATGAACTTTTATACTTCGTTTCCCTATACTTCCCATATGAATGTCAGAAAATATTTTAAAATACGATATAAATTTACCAAAATTCTCTACGATTTTATTTTTACAAATTCGGTAATTTGGCAACATACATAGTTGCGCAAATTATGATGGGAAATTCGATAGTTGAATAATATTGAACAGTGTTGGTGTCAGTGTCACAGTAAAGTAATGTCAAAGCTAGAATTCAAATACATAGCATAAAAATGCAAAAGGTAATTATACCTATTTGGGGTAATTGAATTTTTGAAATTAATAAAATACAAATAAAATAAATCATTTTTGTAATTTACTTCAATTTTATAAATACAATTTTAACTATTTAATACTTATAATAACCGCGACCCACTTAATGGATAAGCGGGATATAGAAAATGAATAAATGAATAATACTTATAATAAAGGGTGTTTTTTTTTTAGGGATGTAGAACTTTGAAATGGAATAAAACAAAGTTATTTTTTTTAAATTGACATGAAATTTATTTTAGTTGAAAGATAATCTTCTGGCATTATAACTAAAATATGATTTCTGGCAAATGACCGCCGCGGCTGGATCTTACATAGTCTAATCTGTAGATCCAATTTTCGATGACTTTTTCCAACATTTGTGGCCGTAAATCGGCAATAACGCGGAAAATGTTGTCCTCCATGATCTATCGTTTCAGGCTTAAGGGTGTAGACTAGCGGCTTCACATATCCCAACAGAAAATATTCAAGCGGCGTTAAATCGTACGATCTTGGAGGCCGATTCACGGGTCCGCAACGTGAAACTATATGCGGTTACCAAACGTTCCCTTCAATAAATCAAATCAATTGTGGCACGAGCTGTGTGACATGTCGCGCCGTCTTGTTGAAACCACAGCTCTTGCACATTATGGTTGTTTAATTGATTAACGAAGAAGTCAGTAATCGTGGCTCTATAGCGGCAACCATTGACTAACGTTCTTGCGTGGTTCTGGCCAGCATCGCTTTTAAAGAATTACGGACCAATTATTCCACCAACCCATAAAGCACACCAAACAGTCAGTTTTTGTGGATGTAACGGTGTCTCAACATCAAATTGGCTATTCGCACGTTCATTTTGACAGATTTTGTACTGAACTGACGTTTACCGATTTTCGGGACACGACTACGTAATCAACGTAACGTAATCCTATTTTCATTAAAAACTCTTTATAAATATAAAAGTTGGATCCTAAACGTACGGCATAATGCCCGAAAATGATTATACTGGAGTTTAGAGTCCTTGCCGCGAGCGTAGCGAGCCACATACCCCAACTTGACGCAATATAAACTTTGACATTTCGTTACGTAGTCGTGTCCCGAACAGCGTGCGCATAGCGACAGCCTCTCAACATACACTTGAGGATTATCATCACTCCAAATACGGCAGTTTTGTTTATTGACGTATCCATTCAACCAAAAGTGAGCTTCATCGCTAAACAAAATTCGCGTATGAAATCGACGTAGTGCGCGATAAGAACCATGGTTTTCAAAATAAATTTGCACAATTTGGAAGCGTTGTTTAGGTGTCAGTCAGTGTTGAAATGCCTAACCAAACTAAAAATAAATTACTTTACTGTCAGCTGTCAAAAATAAATTACTTGACTGTCAGCTGTCACGTAAGTTAGTTAGTTAGTTTGGCCGCCAGTTAAAATAATGTTGCCAACTTAAAGTTCTATACCTCTAAAAAAACAACCTTTATTTTATTAAATGTTTTTAAAGGGAAGAAAAGTCTAAATTTCACGACTAAATCTGGTATAAACGTCATGGGTGTTCACCGCCATCTATTGGAAAACTTGAAAATTTTTGATCTTGCATTTTTCACTTCATAACAGTAACAGATTATAGATATTGTGTAACTTTCAGCTTATTCAACCGATTACTAATATTTTAAATGTTTTATTTGTTTGGGATGTGCCACGACCCTTTGTCCAATTTTGACCAGTCTTCACGGGAACACTTCGGTTCCATTACCAATGATTACATGAAAAATTTAGGTCAAGTCGGTTTGGTGGGTTTTACGATTTCGGTATATATACGATTTCTAATGTTTTTTTTTTTGTATGGACGTGCCATGTCGCTTAAATTTCCATTTTCGGCTCCGTAGTATGTTTACCTTTCTCAATACGAATCCAATAATTATAATATCACTGCTACTGCTGTATGATTTAAAAAAATGGGCGCTGTAGCTAGCTCCAATAAAGTGAAATTTGGATGTCAATTTTCGACCACTTTTCGAGCATCTGGGGTTATTCGAATGTTCGTATATTGGTAATATTGTCTTTTTCGCTTGAAAAAGTGTTGCAAATGTTCTTAACACAATTTTTAGTTAAACTGATTTTGAAAATACTAATTACCAACATGGACGTGTGATGTTTAAGGCTGGCTAACTTATTATATTATCAGAATTTTTTTTTTAAATTGTCATCATTGGCATGATACAAATGTATAGCCAATATTGGATAAACATGTTTGTATTTTATACCTTTATATTTCATCCAAAAGAGACAAGTTGAAGCTGCTTTTTTAGGACAGAAAAGAGAGAGTATGGGAAAGGCAAATCCACTTGGTGAACTAATGCATTATTCAAAACATCATGTTGACAATTTGACATATAGGATAGCTACCTTTCAGTTGATTAAATACAAATAAGCGAAGGCTGTATTACTATTTGCATTTTTCAAAACCATGAGTTAGTGTGTACCTAAGTTTCACTCAGTTGTCGAATATAGCGATTACAATGGATACAATATCCAGTCGCACTGATAAAATGTCCTTTTTCCTACTTAAAGTTATGTATTTCTATGCAAAAGTATTTGGCATGGCTCTCTTTACCATCAGAATGGGTGAAAAGCCACATCTCAAGAATTCTGTTCAAATAAAATTTCTTTCAATCGGCTGCCGAATTATGTGTCTTGTATTTTATACATCCTTTGTGGCCACTGAGATGAAAAGATTGGCAAAAGTAAGAAGGTCCAAAACAGAGGCAACGTCCTTGAAAAATTATACCCAAATGATGTATGCCATCCAGTTTATTTGTATCATAGGGTTTTCGACTGTTTTGATTGCTTTTCATGCAGTCATGCATGAACAATTTGTGAAAATCGTCAACAGGGCTATCGACATATTTGTTCGAATAACAAAACTGACAATGAAACGTCGATTTTTCACGGCAGACTTTTACCTGATTATCTTGTTTAGAGTGACTCTCTGTTTGCATCCAGTCATTATGAACACCGCACATTTTTACAGTGGAATTAAAAGTGGAAAATATTTGTCAGTTCTGCAGTGGACTAGTGAGCTATATTTGTGGCTTGGAACGCTAATTTTAATGGACATATGCTTTGTGGGCTATATAGCATTTGCTGATATGTACAAAAATATCACCGACTACATGATTGAATTCGAGCAGCGTTTAGAGAGGCAAAATGACCAGGGCTTAACCAAAACTCGCCGGCGACGAGCCCTTCGGACTTTAAGTGAGGAGTTAGAGGAGTGTACAGTAATATACACACAAATATGCAAAATCGTCAGAGATTTCCAGAAGCTTTTTCAGTTTAACATTTTGCTAACATTGTTCATTAACTTTATCAGCGTCGTCATTCTAGTACATTTAAGTATTTGGCTGTATCTGATGAAGGGTGAAATAGTGCCATATATTCTAGTAATGACAGGCGTTAAAGCAGCTGAGGTCTTGCTGATCGTGTTTGAGGCAGATAAAGTTGTACGGATATCGAGGATCCCCAAATATCTCAACTGGGATAGCTTGTGCTCGGATGTGGACATGGACAAACGCTGGCATCGAGCTGTGAGCTTTTTAATATTTAAGACATTGCACGGTTGATTTTTTTGTTTTGTTTTTCAGGTTGAACAGTTTCTGAATGTTTTGAGATTTTACGACTTAAGGATAGAAATATGCGGATTCTTTGAATTGAATAACGAACTTTCGCTTCGATTTGTGTCAATTCTTGTTGGCTATTTGACGATCCTAGTTCAGTTTGCATTGCTGGGGTATTTTAATGAAGAGGACTACATATTCGTATCAGTTGCAGAGTCTTAAGTTGTTAAATTTGAATAAATGCATCGATTGGAGTAATAATAATTTAAGATGTTTATTGATGTATAGACATTGGTGAATTTAATTTTCTAAAACGATTGAAATGTCGTTGGAAGAAGTTCGGCGATAAATTAGACCGTGATAACAGATCTGCAAGCAAGGTGTTCTGGCAGACCAGAAGTGGAATTTTATTGAAGGAGTCAAATACAAAGATGGTATACTTCCTTCTTATGAGGAGGTCATCTTGCGCAGATGGAGCGATCACTTTTTGACTTGCTTAATACATTCCAGGGCATTTAGGATGACAGGGCGGAAAATAGTCCCACGGTAGAGGACGTCATTTTTGCAATCAAATCGCTAAAAGCTGGCAAATCTGCGGGAGTGGATGAAATCCGGCGAGAAATGCTCAAGGCCTTAAGTAGAGGGAGTTAAATGGCTCTCTCGTGTGGCCCTGGAATACGGCGAAACTCCCAGCGATTGGCAGATTGGGGTGATTGTGCCCCTTTTCAAGAAAGGTGATAAAAGGGAATGCTCCAATTACAGGGGTATATCTCTTTTAAGTCTCCCCGGAGAAGTCTTTGCCAAGGTTGCAGAACTGTGATCGAGTCACGATTAGGAGATGAGCATATAGCGGTTTTCGGCCCGGCAGAAACACAACCGACCAGTTATTCACTTTCAGAATGGTACATGAAGTGAAGGCTTGGGAGTATGCTACATCTGTTTACGCATATGCTTCGTAGATTTGGAGAAAGCATACGACCGAGTCCCTCGAGGTAAACTCGGTAGTGTATTACAGGAGTATGGAATTGGCGATTCTCTCCTGAGAGCCATTCAATATTTTTCCACAAACTGCAAAAGTTGAGTTCGGGTAAAAAATAAAAAAATAAATAAATAAATAGGTGGCGCAACAGGCGGGTGACACCCAAGGCCTAGCTTCTCGCAACCATTCGTTTTGTGTGAGTTTCTATTTTTGGGACGAATGGAAGGGACCTACAATTTTATGCCGAGTCCGAACGGCTGAATTGAGAAGTTTTTCATGACAGTCGTACTCTCGGATGTTTGTCAGACGTTCGCGAGAGGTGGCGCAGTAGAAAAAGCTTCAAGATGTAATTTGTGTTTTCCAGGGATCGAACCTGGGATCCCTCGCACAGTAGTCCAGCACACTAACCACTGCGCTACTGCGGGTAAACGGAGTTAAATCAATCTCCGTGGGCGTTTTTAACACGCTGATGTCACAAACAGGAATTGATTCATCAAGTCATCATGTACGTGTCATTTGGAAGAGTGTCAATAATACATCAATCGTGCAGTCATGGGTGTGTCATCTTGTTCCAAAACTCATTAAATTCTGTGACGTATCTGGATGACAGAAGCGCGTGATATGCGGAAAGTTAGCAATATCGCTGCCTTAGTTTGATAATGAGAATGGTATGAGCACGACTCAGCTAGTAAATACCATAACCAGTTTCACAAGGCTGGTGCACTTTTCCACATAAGTGAAAAGGAAAAATTACAGTGTTTGCTTTCTAATAAAGCACAACGCCGGAAAGTTACGTAGGAAGTTGAAGGGTGTTTCTCCCTATCCACACAACTGCGACAAAAATCATTCGCAGTGACTCCTAGCCCGATATATCAGCACCACGAAAAAATGTAATGCCCATGTCTGCTTTGAATGGTTATACAACGGTCTATAGATTACGAATTTTTACATTAGCCTGTTGCAGTCATTAGCGCCGGAAATTTTGTCAATCTAGTGTTTCATTATCAGAGTTCATGACTAAATAAAATCGTACTATTGGTGTTTAGAGTGCTGCCCGACTGTCAGTATAAATAACGAATTCAAATTTCGATAGCAGTTCAGCGGCTTAGTAACTTATTGGCCATAATTCTTAAAAATGTTTATTACGTCTATTTGATGCTGGTAGTCTAAAAGTCTGGCTTAGGGAGAATGGAACTAAGAATATCAAGGCTCCTATACACTGTCACCATCAGTTCCTTACCCATAAAAATGTCTAAGGTGATATTTGGTTTCCATTGGGCCGCTTTTCGAGTTGTCTGTAGAGCACTATGGTCACACAAATAATATTACTCTATGCAATTTTGTGTCCAAACTCATGAAATCGTGTTCGAATTCCCTGTATAAATCTGTCTCACTATACACACAAAAAATTGAATTTCCTAAACGTGACTTAAATGATACCTACATTAAAAGCTGGACCACAATTATTACATCAAAAGTCTAAACAAAAGGAAATCGAGACAAGAATTATGTTCCCTGCAGAGTCATCGTCGGTATCCACCACCATCTGGCATTGTGGGGTTGGAGGTGTGTCTTTCATTCAATTGTCACAAGACCGGCAATCTGAATAAAAAATACTTTTCACATCCGTCCAAGGAGATAGGTCCAGGCAAAGTAAAAAGTTGTGCCTCCAGAAACTATTCAACCCGTCCAACGGGTATTACTCTCGTAGCCCACTAAATGCAACCATGCTAACAGTGCTATAGTAGTTGCCCGGAGCACCCAGACAAGTTGTTTCTCTTTGACACGGTCGCGCAGGCGCATAGCTAAAGACTCGATTTACATTTAACATTGTTTTGCTTTTCCATCTGTACAGCAATCGGGGTAATTGAAAAGAATGGCTGTGCGACCTATACCATGCTAAAGATATAAATATATCAACGACTCATTGACCAGTCAGTGATGCAGTTTACCAGAACTTCGAGGTCGACTCACTTTGGTTGGCGACCTGTTGATATATCCTTTCGACATATGATTGACAGCTTGTGGATATCAGTCGGCCGCTTATAATTTAGGGTTACGCTAAGCGTTGGCTCGACTTGTTGCCTGTGTAAAATCAAAAACAATTAGACTCAGCATGCGCAGACAATAAGCGCTCAACTATAGTCCACCGGTCATAACAAAGACCACAACGGATCATATCGATCTCTACAGGGAATTCCATGGTTGCGGTGGTAATGCAAACGTCACTTCAGTGATGGTGGGTGATACTTGTATAAATCGTGCTTTGGACCTTGCCGTATGCTGCAATGGATACGGTGGAAATAGTTCGAACAAGATACAACCGTAAGATTAATTAAAATGATCAATACTTCGTTGGATTGAAAAAAAAATAAAGATCTTGCTTTCAGAATCCCAAGTGACGTTCTCTTGTGAAATCTACAAACCGGACGAAGCGGACCTCTCACTTTACCGGCACCTGCTAATTAAAAAGATAAACATTGTTCCTAAAACGGAACCAATCTGGAGCTTTATTACACAACTACCATGTAAGTTCCGCCTCAATTGATGTCTAACTTGGTGGAGGCTATAATTATTTTAGGTACAAGTGGATTCTAAATAAACGCATGCTTAGATATCAGACTTACGTGATATGTCTGAAATGCGTTGCATGGCTTTTCAATTCATTGCTTATGGTTCCTCTTCAACGGTTCGCAGACAGAAAGTTCATGTTGGTGGACTCCATTGAGTAGCCACACGATATGACGTATTAATCATCAGACTCCTTTAAGTGATTGTTTGAATAGTTTTGAATTCTGACAGTCAATTCTCCGTATATATCCACTTGGGAAGACATTTCTGTTTCATCATCATCATTCCAAAGTGACTATGTCTACGAGTTGTTGTTAATGTAATTCTCTCAAAACAATAAGTCAGAGACTGAAAATTCGACATAATTTCCCAACAGAAATTGTCAGGGTCAATTCCAAACAAGCGAGAATCGTTGTTAATCCTCGCTTCCCCACTCAGATAACGAACACCATTAATTGTTACTTCCTGACCAGCCTCATTTTCGAAGAAGAATGGTCCGATAATGCCTCCAGCCCAAAATCCGCACCAAACAATCACGCGTTGTGGATGCATATGCATAACATAAGTTTCTCAACAATTACTCGTGGGTTTTCTGAACCGCAAATGCGACAATTTTGACTATTAACGAAGGTGTAAATAATGAACTAAAGATGATTTTGGTCGAAAAATCAGCATCCACTTGCTGCTGTTCCAAAATCCATTCAACGAATTCTCTTCGCGCAGTAGTCTTCAGTTATTGAGTCAATTGAACTTTGTAAGCATGACGTTTCAAGTCTTTCTTGAGAATTCGCTGTAGAGAGCTTCTCGAAATGATCAATTCTTGACTAAATGACTACAGTGCCGAATTGATGTTACTGGACTGTCAGCAACTGCTTCGATATTTTCTGTTAAACGACTTGTAAGTCTTGTGACATCAGGACACCCAGAGTGTTTATGATCACTAATTGTTCCAGTCTCCCTGAATTTTTGAACCTGAAGATTTGAACCAAAATTGATAGTTGAGTTAATGTAAGTAATAAGCATCCTTAACATGACTGCATACCCAGTTTTTCGCTAATAAGTCCAGCAACGGCAGTTTTGAAAATTGGCTTTTTCTCGAAAACGGTAAAAACAATTTAAAAAAAAAAAAATATTTTTAAGGTACCTACTATTGTCATTCTTAACTTGATAGTAAACTCAGTTTTTCTCTAAAAAGACTGCGTTCTTTGATATAAACCCGAATCCCTAATAATAGTGCTTTAAAAAACTGCTCATATTTCTAAAACGTCGGGTAATGCTTAAGTCCATAGTAAGACCATTTGCTCAGTTTTGAGCTAAACAGTTAAAAAACAGTGTTTTTTGAACCATGAATGCGTCCTTCGATTTCCACCCCAATCGCTAAAAACGGTACTTTATAAACTACACATACATATCTCGAAAACGCCATTTTCGATTTGGTTAAAAATGTAACTGCTAGGTAATGTTTATATTCTGAAGAATACGTCGTACTTAGTTTCTAACGTCGGTGCTATTCGAATCCAAATTGTAACATTTGTCAGCATAATTTTACAAAAAAGCGCTCTAACGATTTTGATCAAAATACATATTTAAGACAACATAAACATTATAACCATGATGACGTACTTAGTTTTTCTCAGAAAACTCGAATATTGCCGTTTTATGAATATTTCTCAAAAATTACTACGCAAATCCCAACCATTGAGACCACTTTTTTTTAAATAGGTAATAATCAAAAATGAGAATTCGAAACTCTTCGCCTCCTTCAAATGTCAGTTGGGGTGAAATTTGAAAGTAAGTAATAAAGTGTTGTAGTTAATACGTACATAATGTTTGTGTAGTATGTATTACGTGTTTAGTTAACAAGGGTTCAGTTACTAAACCTACGTAAGATGTACGTAAGTGGAAATAATTTTAAACGTAAAATTTGTTGAAATGACTCTGAGATTCTGCGAGATTCGCAATAAACGAGAAAGTTTCGTGTGACCCAATCGTGTAAATTTTTTTTTTAAATATTGCTTAACAATTAAAATGCGTAGGTATAGCGCTCCATTTTTACTAACCCTGAACTGTCAGCTGTCACATTTTTATCTCATTTTCCGTTGGTATCACTGTACTATTAAATAGCTCAAAATTTAAATTTTGCGTGAATTATGGGACACCCTTTACTTGAATTTAACGTCCAGACAGTTAGTACATTCTAGTACGTTGAATAAGAGACGCATTGATTCGAAGAACGTATATTTTTAACAAAAATGCTTAATGTCTGTCAACCTCTGTCAAATGAATGCCAAATAATCTTCGTTTCACGGGAGTGATGGAGAGATTGGTTCCACTTTTCGGTGGGAAATGTCATCATACCGTAGTTTAGTAGTGCAGTGCCACGTAAACCGTAATACCGGTCATTAAGGATTTAAGATAATTCATGATTAAGATAATTCATGGGCTGGCGATATATCACCGTTTGCATGACCTTAGAAAGAATGGGTGTAAATGGGCAAATACTGTTTCCCACTTACACGGTAATATTATAAAAGTAGGACAATTGGCTAAACGTGTGTACTGGTTTGGCCAGCGCGAACACTCCTTCAGAAGGATGGAGGAGCAACAGTCTTGACCAGCGAAATAAATTTTGTTAAGATCATAAAGTATATACTCTTTGCCATTGCACGAGTGTCAGAATGGATTAGGACCATGATATCTACATTCATCTAAATCTGGGAGCATTGAGCCGGCTACGAAATGTGCGGCAAGCGAATGAGCTTTGTCTAAGCAGCTGACAACCAGAATGTCATAGTAAATGACCGTTGGGATCAATGGTGAGGCCATATTGCAAATATTTTTCGCCCTGATATGGGAGATGGCAAAATAAATCTTTTCTACGATAGTCTTCGACAAAAGTTTCATGTTGAGGTTATGATTTATAAAGTCACTTTTAGATCATAAAACACAGTCTTGGTAAACGTCAAGCAAACAGTTCGTGTAGAGTAAGTATAGTTGCCCTTTACTGATGCGATGAGAACATCAACCATTTCATTTTTTTTTTTTTTTTTTCATTTTCAATGGTCCGCTTGTCCATTAAGTGGGTCGCGGGTGTAGGTTGCTCAAGTGGACCCTCCATAGCTCTCGATCCTCCGCCATCGACTCTATATCATCAAGGGCAATCCCCATACGGGTAGAGGAGAGATTGTGAATTTGGTCTAACCATCTCATCCTGGGTCTACCTAGGGGACGACTGCCCGATATGGTACGGTCGGGGACATGCGTTTAACATGCCCAAACCACCGAAGCATGGATCGCTCCGTCCGGAGAAGTAGCTGCTCGACATTGAGTCCCTCATGTATTCTAATATTTCTAATGCGATCTCTACGGGTCACACCAGCAATACAACGGAGAAATCTCATTTCGGCAGCTTGTATCCGCGATCTTATTCTTTCGGTCATTGCCCAAACCTCATGACCATAGGTAACAGTTGGAACACACACCAAATTAAGGACTGACAACTTAGCTTTGACACCAAGTTCAGTCCTCCTTATAACAGAATGGCTAAGCTATCTCAATATTGACCCAGCCGAACCAATTCAATAGGAAAACACAGCATTGCTCCTTCCATTCATTACTCGTGAATAAAACCCCGAGATACTTAAACTTCTCCACCTGTTTCAATGGGACTCCACTAACATGCAGAGTGCATTGAACAGGCGTTCTAGAGACGGACACCACTTCAGATTTGTTCACGTTTACCTTCATCTCAGCTTCAACACAAACGGCTACAATCCGGTCGAGTGCGCGCTGAAGTTCAGTCTGAGAGGACCCAAGGATGACCAAGTCATCAGCGAAGAGCAAATGACTTATCCTCAGATAATTCGAAACGTTCCTCGCCAAGGCTGCGCTGTAACATCCAGTCCATATAAGTAATGAAAAGGAGAGGGGACAAGACGCACCCCTGGCGAAGTCCAACGCCCACGGTGAAAGGTATTAATTTAACGCCGTTCACACGAACACAGCTTTTACAGTTTGTGTAAAGAGATTGAATAGCTCTCAAGAGAGAACCATCAATTCCATACTCCTGCAATACACTCCATCAGAGTTTCCCTCGAGGGACTCGATCGTATGCTTTCTCCAAATCTACTGTAGAAAAATGAACGACAAAAAGGGAAACACCGGCCAATTCTATGAACAAAGTCGAAACTAGTGAATTGTATGACTTCAGAACTTCAACTGATTTATTTAATCCAAAAATGTAACAAAGAAAAAAAGTATATAAACGAAAGTTAAATGTGTATTAGTGAATATAAATTGACGTTAAAGAGAGATCACACTTGTGTGTTTAGAATACATATATATTTTTTAACATCTACGAAGCAAGCGTAAACAGGTGTGGCATACTCCCAAGCCTTCTCAAGTACCATTCTGAGAGTGAATAACTGGTCGGTTGTGCTTCTGCCGGGACGAAAGCCGCACTGCTCATCTCCTAATCGTGCCTCGACCACAGCTGTGCAACGCGTTTCCAGCACCTTGGCAAAGACTTTTCCAGGGAGACTTAAAAGTGATATACCCCTGTAATTGGAGCAATCCCTTTTTTCCCCTTTCTTGAAAAGGGGCACAATCACCCCTATCTGCCAATCGCTGGGAAATTTTCTGGCCGGATTTCATCCACTCCGGCAGATTTGCCAGCTTTTAGCGATTTGATCGCAAAAGTGACTTCCTCTACCGTGGGACTATTTTCCGCCCTGCTTATGGCGACTGATGTGTCATCCTCAATGCCCTGGATTGGATTGAGCAATTCGGAAAATTGCTCGCTCCATCTGCGCAAGATGTCCTCCTCATTAGAAAGAAGTGTACCATCTTTGGATTTGACTCCTTCGATAATGTTCCACTTCCTCCCTTAGAGGAAAGACGGCGGATGGTCTGCCAGAACACCTTGCTTGCAGATCTGTGATCACGGTCCAATTTTTCGCCGAACTCCTTTCAAGACTGTTCTTTGGCTGCTTTAACAGCCAATTTGCAAGTTCTTCGCGCCTCAATGTACCGGTTTCGAGAAGGAGAGTCCCCCAAGTGAATCCACACCTTGAAAGCCTTTTTCTTCTCTCTGATAGCTTCTTGAACTCCGGGCGTTTTAAACCACGCAGTTCTTTTCTCACCACCAGCCGCCACACCGAGCCGCTTCACTCCGCAAACATGTCCTGCAGAGGCAATAACTGCTGTTGAAAACAGCTGCCATTCTTCCTCTACATTCAATGGAACATTTGGAATTTGTTCAAACCTTGCAGATACCTGCCGTGCAAATTCCTCCCGTCTCTAATCGTTCTGTAGTCCCTCCCACCGTATGCGCGTAACCATTCTTGGTTTACGCTTTGGCAGGATAGGTATTTGATCGTTGAGATACAATTTGCACAACACCAGGTGGTGATCAGTTGACAGTTCAGCCCCTCTCAACACACGAACATCACAAACCATCCTTTTAATACACGATGGTACCACAAAGAAATCTATCAGCTATTTCTGCTGAAGACTTCGACGGTACCATGTGTATTTATGGATATCTTTGTGTGGAAAGAAAGTGTTCATAATGGACATTCCATTTGAACAACAAAAGTCCAACAACTTCTCTCCGTTCGCGTTCTGATCGGGGTCACCGTGTTTCCCAATCGCGCTGCCGCATGTCGAGAAGTCCGCACCCACGTGAGCATTGAAATCACCCATCAGGATATAAGAATCCATATCTGCAACCTTTTCAAGGGCTGCATAGACTTCATCTAAGAAAGCTGCGTACGCCGACTCCAGATTCGGTGCATACACCTGCACCAGAGCTAGGGTTGATCTTTCAAGTTTTAGCTTTAAGATCGCAACTCTCCCTCCTAATGGAATCCACTTTAATAACATTGAAGGTGCTACTCCCGACATGAAGAGTTTCCACCCATCTGCAGTCCAAAACTACCTACTATACAAAGTATCATGGTCATAAATTGTGTGAAAACAATCTCAGTATTTGCGCTCTTTGCTTGCACGCATAAATGTTACTCAATTGGGACATCTCAAGAAAATAGAGCTTACAATTAGGGTGAACCCAGTCATGGGATAGAGTGACCTTGGAAACCTTAAAATATCTCGACGAATGACCTTTAACTTAATGACAGTTTGTGAAGCATTTGCAATAGCCATGGTGTACCACACTGCAGACTATACTGCCAAGGTCTGTCCACTTTGCATTCCCCTACTATATTGTGAGAAAAAGAAAACTACATACCTATCTATTTTTATAAGTTGGGTCTTTACATACGATTCCATCACGAGGTAAAAAGTAGTAACAGTATGATCCAAACGCAAGATACGAGTTTCATTTAAGGCAAACTGACCATAGTGGTCATTTAATGTGAGCACATACTAATTGGAGTGTACTCACGAGATTTGTAACTATAACAGTGAGGGTGTGGTGCAGCAGGTGAATATAAACTACACCCTTCGTATACATGATATGTAATTTTTATTCTACATCATGAGGTGGCATAGCTCGATTTTGCACCGAATGGGAATGTCTTATTCGAATTAATGGCTTGGATATCATATTATGGCTCTCATTAATTTCTCTTTGAGATATAGTAAGAGACCACCGACTGATTTTTAAGCTCATGGTGGTGGTAGCTTATGGCTTGATTGCATTATTTTCCAAAATAGTCTTCTAAATTCAATTACATTGATTGCATGACAGTAGGTACATAATACTTATCACAAAGATGGCATGACCGCTTGCTTATTAGAAAAAGGAATTTTGGAATTTTTCTTCGTCAAGCACCACCAACAGCGATGCTTTTCGAATTTGCCAATCCGAAAGCTGATTCAAGGTAATTCGGCAAAAATCGCTTCTAAGTACACATTCCTGATGGGGGAACCGAACCAAAATGTGTCAATGGATATATTCCATATACATTAATGAATTTTTACTACGCGTTCGTACTCGTAGCGAAACACTTTCCATACCTGCAGATCTCAAATATGTAGGTACATACTTACTTATGCATATCCATTCCTTGTTTCTCTGGCTGTATGGCATGTGGCACCGTCTTGTTCAAACCACATTTTGGTCACATCCATATCTTGTAATTTATGCGCAAAAACTGATAAGACACCATAACACCATTAATTGTTACTGCCTGACTAGCTGCATTTTGGAAGAATGGTCCGATAGTGCCTCCAGCCCAAAATCCGCACCAAACAGTCAACAGTCACGCGTTGTGGATGCATTTGTTTCTCAACAATTACTCACAGGTTTTCTGAACCCCAAATGCGACAATTTTGACGATTAACGAAGCCATCAAGATGAAAATGAGCTTCATCACTGAAGATGATTTTGTTAGAAAAATCAGACTAGGGTGTCTATACACGCCTGTTGTGCCAACTATTTATTTATTTATTTTCTATCAAAATTACATTTTGCGTGAATTATAGGACACCCTTTATAAGATTTTCAATTTATTGTGTCTAACCCTCTGGATTGCCTAAAAAGTTAGCTCAAAATATTCGGTGAAGTATTGCCTATCAACACGCAACGCAACTCACCCATTTTTGTCTATTTCTGAAGACTTAACCACCAACGGGAAGAGCTAACTACGTCAGTAAATTTCACATTCACACGTCGAACTTTTAGACTCCGTCAGAAGGGATAGGCAGGGGTTATACTGTCGGTCACCCTTCGTCGATTTCTCCTACCGCAGTCCTTCTTATCTGAATTGTACCAGCCACCCTCCTTACTAGCGGACTGTCAAAGGCTACCAGCGGGGGCTTAGACTGTTTCGTTCACCCTCTGTCTGTTCCGGAAGACTAACCGCCAATGGGAGGGGCTGACCACGTCAGTAAATTTCACCTTCACACGTAGAACCTTCAGACTCCGTCAGAGAGAATAGGCAGGGGGTTGTACTGTCGGTCACCCTTCGTCGATTTCTCGTACCGCAGTCCTTCTTATCTGATCTGTACCAGCCACCCGCCCTACTAACGGATTGTCAGAGGCTACCAGGTGGGGGGTTTGACTGCTTTGGTCACTCTTTTGCCCTCCCCGGAGACCAATGGCTAACTATGGAGGAGCTGACTACATCAATCAACCTTGTCTCGACAATTTGAGGACCCCGTCAGGGGCAAGAGACGGGGGGTTAGACTGTTTCGGTTACCCATCGCCTTTTTCACCGAAGACAAATCACGACTTCAATAAAGCAGTAGGTCGAAGTTCTCCAATCAAGCTTCTGTCATGTGGATCAAAAGAAAATAAACGGGAGGCAAACTGCTACGGTTACCCCCAGCCTTTTCCAACAGGATTGTCTGTCACGGACTTTTGGTCAAGCAACGCTAACTGGTTCAATCACCCACTTCTGCCACGCACCAGTCTCCCTATACTTAGTGATGGCCGTGTCAGAGGCAATGGGTAGGAGGCAGACTGTTACGGTCGCCCTCCACCTTGACCCGAAGACTATATAAGTTGCAACCAGGAGATTTAAACATAATAAAATTTTGACTGCTTCAGTCACCACCAGGGACCTCTCTACGAGGTAAGACACCCGCGTTTGCAAATAGCAACAGTATTCTCACTGTAACAGCCGGCACATAGAATGATAGAATGTTTCTGGCCACTTCCCCCCTCCATCCTCTCGTGGTATCACAAATGGACCATGAATGACGGGACATTGGCAAGATAAGCCCGTGTCATTCAATAACGCACGACATTATGAATAAACTTAATAGGAATTAATAGAGTCTGGCCTCTGGTGATCATAACTGTGTAGGTGTACTTAGTTTAAGAAAATCTGGAAAAATATTTGAAAAAAAAAAAGAATACGGATCGGAATTCGGGCCAGGAGATTATTGGTGCTTTTATTTAGAGAAAATTTGAGTGGGTTTTCTGGACGTTTTTCGCTACGGTATTGAAGGGGGGTATTTTGAAATAATGCATGTAGCATGTCTCATGTACATATTTTATTCTTTCATCGTTATGCGGCCATCATCTGCCTTTATGCCAAAAAACATGTTTTACTGAGTTGCGCAACAACGCAGTGATTTAAATAAAATGCATTTGGCAGCTATGGATTTTGAAATTATTAACATTTTGCTGGAATAAAATGCTGGAATAATTCGTTACCTCTTTTTTCTAAATTGCGAAGTGTGTCAAATTGAATTCTGCACATCTGTTCCACCTATGCAGTACCTACTGCATGCAGCATCTCTGTCATATGACTATGACGAGTACAATCATCTCGAAGATGGACGCTATATATGCTATACGGATTCAATATTTCCTCCCGGTTATG
Source organism: Cheilosia soror (assembly GCA_949372485.1). Lineage (NCBI taxonomy): Eukaryota > Metazoa > Arthropoda > Insecta > Diptera > Syrphidae > Cheilosia > Cheilosia soror. The sequence continues at coordinate 111,778,230 of OX443562.1, read as the reverse complement.
AATATTTTGTCCGATATCTTGGTTAACCTCCTTTCAAAATCGCAGCGCCAATGCAGTAAGCGGTTACGCAATTTTGATACGGAAAATTAAATCAGACATTCGCATTTGCACTAGAATTTGCCGATAGTGACTGTTCAATGTTCATTATCTACACCCTTAAAAAGCCTCCAACTACATATTTCCATCAGCTCTACTCGTATGCATAATGCCGGTGGTATTAGAGCACGTAATTGCATAATCAATAATCAATTCCTTTCGTAGGCGTCCAAAAGTCCGCATAAACAATACTTTTACTTTCATTCGGTGTTTGTAGCTACACTAAATTAGAATGAGTCAACATTTCGCCCATTGCTACAGGTACTTGTACACACGGTACATAGTTGCAGTGCATTTTTACCCGTATCGAGTCGATATTTGGTAATGTGATTGATTGAAATCGCACGCACGCAGTTCCAGTTAATGTCTCGTAGACAAGTGTACGCGTAAAATGCCTTCCAGCTATATCAGTAGATACACTTATGGTTGTTTAAGATTGGCAAAATTTAACCCAATTACTGTAGCTGTGCGCTATGTGTAATAAAATCAGGAACAGCTTGTCATCAAACTTTAGTACAACTTATGGCCCAAAGTTGGGTCTATTTCAGTCAATGTAAAAGATAACCATTGGATGAATCCATGTTCGAAAGACAGACATTGACGAGGTAATTATATCGACTTACTTGTCGACTAATCCCAAATAAACGACGAAACATAATAGTATCCCATGCTGAATTTATGGCTTATAAAAATACAATAAATTTCTACCTTGCTAAAGTCTGACATTTTATTGCGATACCTAGCCTTAGTTCGTCGAATACATATTCTAGAACTAGTTAGTCGGGTAAATCTGATTTAAAATGTTAGTCATCTCGTTCTTGTTCATTATCACTTTTTCCTTGAGAAGGCTACAAATAAAAGTCAGATTAAGTGTATTTTTAAAGATTGTTTTAATGGCGCCTGATGGAATTAGTTCTTTTTTTTTAAGGTATTATTTTGAAGTGTTGACCGATGGCAATTATTTTGTACAAGTTCTTATGATTTATTCTCTTGATGGCATCCCTCGTAGGCATTTCAGTTATTTACATTCAACTTTGATGTAAAGTAACCTTAAACTTAGTGAGGTTTGCTGGGGTCCACTGTTGCATCGACTGTTTAATTTTTTTTTAAGGGAATACTTCTGAAAGCTCGTTGGGCACTAATTCCGAACTACAATGAACCGACAGGTTCATGTATAGGTTGAATTTATATGAGAGATCACTGAAATCCGTTACAAGTTCTTCTAACTTTTAAAAATGGATATATATTTTCAAATGCCCTTACAAATACGGAGATTTTAATTTATGCTTTTCAAAAATTAGCACTTAATTGAACTTCAACCGTCGGTTTTGTGTTTCTTATTTGATAGAACTTTCCCACTATTGTGCTGCATATTAACAAATTAAATTGTGTCACCTTCCACTTTTCTACACTAAAGTGTATTGGGTTAGAACAAGTGTTTGGGGTCGAGTTTTGACCAAAAGTTTCATCTTTTATTGTACATCATATTCGACTGCTATCCAAAGTTAGTATAGGTATAACAAATACAAAATAATGATCCTTTCAAACAACATCTTAGAAATATTATGCGAGCGCTAAGCATCTTAGTTGGTGTTCTGTTTTGACATGCTACGTGACTTCTTATTCCAATAGTAAAACACAGACAATCGGCTCATATATGTTAGCCTAAAAAATTTCATTTACTTTAAGTGAATTCCTCCTACTCTGTTGGATAAACACCCAACATGCACTTAGATTTACTCCATCTGACTAATTAAGTCAGCTAAATCGAAATAATTATCGACACCTCTCATATCAATTACTCATTAAGAACTTTCAAGAGAATGAAAGTACAGTCTGTAGTTCAGAAACCACAAATCCCATCCCAACCTCAGTTATAGGTCACGTCTGTAGGAGCTGTCTAGCATGGCCATCCTATATTCCAAAGTTAATTTTAATTCACAGTTGAAACTTTTGTTTAAAGTTTTAAAATTTTTCCGATTCATTAATTTTCAATTCAATTTTGAAAATGGTAAATTTCAAGAGATCGAAGGCCAGAACCGCATTTTCAGAAGATTGTGCCTCACGCTACAGATTTTCAGCGGATGTGTCCTGTGCTACGTCGCCATCATACGTATCGGCATTTATTTAAACCTCAAGATCGAAACCTATCAAAGCAAGCCCTTTACATCCATTGAAGGCCAGGACGGAGTGCTTGCATTTGGAACATTCGCACATCAGATTTTGTCCACATTTGTTTTCGCTACCAATTTGTTACGTCGGGCCCCAATGCTGCTCAACACCATAAACGAGATGCTGGCACTGTTTAACTTAATAAGAGCCGATACGGACGCAACCATTTATTATCTATCAGATTTTCATAGTACAATGGTCATTAAGTACTTCGTCTCTGTTTGTCGCACAGCTGCTTCGAGTGCAGTAAACATGTGCGTACTAGCAATACTACCTATGATCAGTATCATCTTAATTTTCAGCGATGTGCTTTGTGAATTATTTTTCTGGAGCTATTTGTTCTTTCAACTGGTTTTGGTTGGCTTCTATTTAAAAATGAACGAAACTATAGCCAACTGTGGCGAGTGCCCTCAAGATATACCAAAACTCATCGGAATTTCATTCCGAATTCATAAAGTCAAACAAAACTTGGACAAGTTTTTTTCTATGCTATTTTTTTGCAAGTATCTGGGGTTGTTTAGCGATATTTATGTTTTGTATGGGATTATCCGAACTACCTTTTGCGATGATAGAATTATTAGTTCTGAAAAGGTGGGAATTTTTATTTTTGGGATGCGAATTTTGCCGTTCTATATTTCGTCATCGTTCGATTTGTACATTATTAGCAAGCTCTCGAATATGTTAACTGATGCTGAGAATAAATTCATGAATAACTTGTTTCTAATAAGCAATCAAAATGGGTTATTTACCAATAACAGGGTGCAGAGAAAGGTTAGTAGCAGAAAATAGCATGACCAAAATAGTTTTAATATTGTTCTATTTCAGATGGAGTTGATATTGATGCAGACAAATATACACAGTTTGGGAACGTTTGCATTTAGGACACTGCAAATAAATGAAGAATTTTGGCTTGACTATTTTTTAAGTAAAGTTATTGTTTCTGTAATTGTTTGCGTCCAATACTATGTTAGAGAGAGCGCTGTAGAGTAGGGACGTGACCCAGATGATAATTATCATTATTATTATTGCTTAATAACATATTTTTTTGTCTGTTTGAATGTTGAACATTTTACTCACATAAAAAACAAAAGAATCCGCTCATTAGAGATGGGTTATACCGAGCCATGTCTATATAATTTGACAAGGCGCCAAGTTCGTCTGTCTATGCCACTGTTCTACTGTTCAATTTCCATCACACTTTGTAACAACACTACCAACGCATTTTATATTATGTATATGTATGTAAAGGGTCCGCCATCTATCGTTTTTTTTTTTTCAACTACTGCTTATTTCGCGAATGGTAACACTTAGCTCATGTCTAATTTGACAGATAATTAGTTTTATCCTTCCACTAAACGAATATGGTTGTGTATACGCTTGAACAACGCTGGGAAATATTGCGACATTACTTTGAAAATCATGGTAATGTTGCAGAATGTGTGCGAAAATTGCGTACGGATTTTGGAAGAAGCGAAGCACCGTCAGCTCCGTATTTTCGTTATCTTGTGAAAAAAGTGAAAGAAACTGGCATCCTCATCGATAAACCAAAGCGTGAAAAGCCAAAAACAGTGCGTACACCCGAGAAAATTGCTGCTGTGGCAGAAAGTGTGCGTGAAGCGCCATCAACATCAATTCACCGTCGTTCTCAACAATTGAACATTTCGGAGACATCATTGAGACGAATTTTGCATAAAGACCTTAGTATGACGCCATACAAAGTCCAATTGGTTCAGGAGTTGAAGCCAACTGACCATCCAATGCGTTTTCGCTTCGCTAAGTGGGCCTGCGATCGACTTAGAGAAGATGCCGATTTTGCCAAAAAAATCATCTTTTCAGATGAAGCTCATTTTGATCTTGTCGGGTATGTAAACAAGCAAAATTGTCGCATTTGGGGCACAGAAAACCCGCACGCATACATTGAAAAGCCGATATACCCAAAACGAGTCACGGTGCGGATTTTGGTCCAGAGGCATAATGTGCTTAAAAATTGGACCGATCGTGTAGGCTACTGCATGGCCAGCCGTGGCAGCCATTTGAATGAAATTATTTTCCATTATTAACCGGAAGGATTGTACTTTCAAATAAAAAAAGAAATTTGAGAAAATATTCAGTAGTTTTTTTTATAGCATTTTCAAAAAAAAAAAAGTTATTTGGCGGACCCTTTATTTAGAAAACCTTTAAGACAGTGTGATGCCAGCAAAACCATTTTGGACTTCTTGGTAAGAAATTATTCAAAATAACAGCAAGTACTTCTTTTTTAGTGTTGAAGGAAATTACATCTACGTAAGCAATGTCCGAATTTAGGGTTTAAGGGAATTGTGGGTTAAATAAAAAATCATAATTTACCGCTACAATAATACCTCCAATTTACAATGTTTCGAATTATGTACACATCTTCGGATTAGGTTTGGACTGATGGAACCAATTACCGATTAAATTAAGGTCTTTCGTATTTGTAAGGGAATTTGAAAAAATGTTCATTCATAGCATTTCGAGGACCTTGACCTTGTGTGAGATTTCAATGACCTCTTCACAAAGCAATGGGTTTTCAATAGGGTAGTGACGCTACAAAAGTAAAGCGACGCCGAATTTCTTGCCACTCTTTTGAAATTTCTCTTCAGTAATGTTTGCCATTTCATGATGGAAAGATATACGAGCCAACAACGAGTCAAAAATTTGAATCCACCAGGCACAGTACAAAATGTTCCCGTGCCAGTGAGACAAAGAAGTGCCCGTAGTGTTGAGAATATTGCTGCCGCTGAGGCTTCACTTGAAGAAAGCCCAAATGAAGAACTTCGTACAAATATCGAACGTGAAATCGCAGCAGTATCGGCCGATTTATGCTTGAAAACCGTCGAAAATTGGGTTCAGCGTCTGAACTTCTGCAAGCGTGCCCGTGGTGGCCATGCAAAAGAAATTGAGTTCCATACATAATGGCATCGAACGTACTTTCACAGGAATAAAGAATTTCATGGATATCCGAAACAGTTTTTGTTTTATTTAAAAAAAAACTTTTGTAGCGCTCTTATATTGAAAAACCCTGTATATGCCAAATTCTCATATAAATTCATCGGTTCATCGTAGTTCGGAATTAAGAACCATTCACATGGAACTATGGGAGCGACCGAACGAATTGACGAAATCCGAAGAAACCACTTTTTATGCGTTTATAAACAGAAAATTTCACACTTTATTATTCCAAAATATCCTCCTCTTGGAATAGGGTTAAGTTCGAACGAATTTTTTATTCGCTACTTTGTGGAACGCGATTTAAATGACGTGGATTGAGAATGGACATACAATTCACGCCAGGGTATTATCGTACGCAGCAAATTTTATAAACTTGGCGGTCAATAAGGGCAAGCCAAAGTATATGCTGTCATCAAGACAGGACACCCAACGTCGACGTCACGGACAAAATGTCATTATTGACAGATATAACTCTGAGGTGGTAAAGGACTTTGTCTACCTAGGCTCCGCTATGAACTTAGACAATGACACCAGCGCTGAAATTAAACGAACAATAACTCTGTCCAATCGCTGTTTCTTCGGGTTAAGAAAGCCTTTATAAGACCTTAATCATCCCAGTCCTACTTTATGGTGCTGAGGTATGGACTCTATCAAAAGCGGATGAGCAATTCTTCGAGTAGTTTTCAGTCCCGCCTGCATAGACGGTGAATGGAGGAGGACATATTTTAATTTTAATTTAATTTTAATTTATTATTGCTTAATACAAGCGTGCAGAAAAAAAAGGCCAAAGATCGTGCTGGATGGAGACGCTTGTTGGTTGAGGCCCAGGTCCACCCCGGATTGTAGCGCCACCTTAAGTAAGTAAGTAAGTGATTTCTGCGTTAAACTTTTACCTGATCAGAAAATGTTAGTATACCTACACAATCTGCTAAATATTTTCACTCGTGCCATCTTAGACAAGAGTTTCCATGTTATGTTTGAGAAATTTGTAGGGATTAAGTGAGTAATTTTAACGCTTTAATACCCGCACATACAAACAGACCAACAAATATAAAATATATTATGTAATAATAAGAAGTAGATATATTCTAAGACGTCACGTAACTACTCGTACTCTAAAGTGTTCTCTACAGCGCTCTCTCTAGCATAGTATTGGACGCAAATAATTACAGAAACAATAACTTCACTTAAAAAATATTCGAGCCAAAATGCTTGATTTATATGAAGTGTCCTGAATGCAAACGTTCCCAAACTATGTAAATTTGTCTGCATCAATATCAACTCCATCTGAAATAGAACAATGTTGGGGTAACTATTTTGATTATGCTATTTTGTGGTAGGTGGGTACTCACCTTTCTCTGCACCTTGTTATTGGTAAATAAACCGCTTTGATTGCATATTAGAAACAAGTTATTCATGAATGCATTTTCAGCGTCAGTTAACATATCCGAGAGCTTTCCAATAATGTACAAATCGTATGATGACGAAATGTATAACGGCAGAAGGCGCATCGTAAAAATAAAATGGGCCACCTTGTCAGAGCCCAAAGTAATAATTCTATCATCCCAAAAGGTGGTACTGACAATTCCATACAAAATATAAATATCGCCAAACAAACCCAGATACTTGCAAAAAAATAGCATAGAAAAGAGCTTGTCCAAGTTTTGTTTGACTCTGTGAATTCGGAAAGAAATTCTGATGAGTTTTGGTAGAGTTCGAGGGCAGTCGCCACAGTTGGCTATAGTTTCGTTCATTTTTAAATAGAAGCCAACCAAAACCAGCTGGAAGAACAAATAGCTCCAGAAAAATAATTCACACAGCAAATCGCTGACAATTAAGAAGATACTGATCATAGGCAGTATTGCTAGTACGAACATGTTTGCTGCACACGAAGCAGCTATGCAACAAGTAGAGACGAAGAACTTCATAACCATTGTACCATGAAAATCTGATAGATAATAAATGGTTGCGTCTGTTTTAGCTCTTATTAAATTAAACAGTGCCAGCATCTCGTTTATGTTGATGAGCAGCATTGGCGCCCGCTGTAACAAATTGGTAGCGAAAACAAATGTAGACAACATATGATATGCGAATGTTCCAAATGCAAGCACTCTGTCCTGGCCTTCAATGGATGTAAAGGGCTTGATGGAGTCATGGGTTTCTATCTTGAGGTTTAAATAAATGCCGATATACAACTTGGCGGCGTAGAACAGGACACATCCGCTGATAATCTGTATCGTGAGGCAGAATCTTCTGAAAAAGCGGTTCTGGCCTTCGATCTCTTGAAATTTACCAAGTTCAAAATTAAATTGAAAATTAATGAATCGGAAAAATTTTAAAACTTTAAACAATAGTTTTAACTGTGAATTAAAATTAACTTTGGAATATAGGATAGCCATGCTAGACAGCTCCTACAGACGTGACCTATAACTGAGGTTGGGATTTGTGGTTTCTGAACTACAGACTATACTTTCATTCCCTTGAAGGTTCTTAATGAGTAATTGATATGAGAGGTGTCGATAATTATTTCGATTTAGCTGACTTAATTAGTCAGATGGAGTAAATCTAAGTGCATGTTGGGTGTTTATCCAACAGAGTAGGAGGAATTCACTTAAAGTAAATGAAATTTTTTAGGCTAACATATATGAGCCGATTGTCTGTGTTTTACTATTGGAATAAGAAGTCACGTAGCATGTCAAAACAGAACACCAACTAAGATGCTTAGCGCTCGCATATATTTCTAAGATGTTGTTTGAAAGGATCATTATTATTTGTTTGTTACTAACCTAGCATAGCAGTCGAAGATTATGTACAATGATGAAACTTATGGCCAAAATTCGACCCCAAACACTTGTTCTAACCCAAGACACATTTGTGTAGGTACGTGGAGGATGGCACAATAATTTTTTTTTTTTGTGATGGGAATTCGGTGAAAGGAAAAATCATCGAAAGACACTGCAGAGCTATTACGCGAGGGATGCTTCTGCAATAGTGAGGGACTTTAACCCGATCTAAAAAAAAACTTCTGAGGGGACTGATTTTAATTTTTTTTTTGTATGTCAGGTGCCCACGTTGCTTTTTCGTAAAAACCTTACTCGGACTATTAGGTACTTACCTACTTAAGGTGGCGCTACAGTCCGGGGTGGACCTGGGTCTCAACCAACAAGCGTCTTCAGCCAGCACGATCTTTGGCCAGCTGTCTCCAATTTCGCACGCTAAGTTGTTTAAGGTCCTCTTTCACTTGCGTGCGCCACGGTCACCTGAGTCGCGGTCTTCCTTTACTGCGCCGTCCCTCGGGTGTGGATTCGAAGATCTACCGGGCCGGAACATTCACGTCCATTCGCTCTACATGACTCAGCCACCGCAGTCGTTGGACCTTCACTCTTCTGGCTAGGTCGATGTCGCTGTTCAGGCCCTAGTTCGTCGCTGTATCTCCTCCTACATTCGCCGTCTAAGCAGACGGGACCGAAAATTACTCGAAGAATTTTCCTCTCGACGCAGCCAAAAGTTACCTCATCCGCTTCTGATAGAGTCCATGCCTCTAAAGAATAAAGTAGGACTGGGATGATTAAGGTCTTAAGGTGCTAGTGCACGGCATTTTAACGTCAGCGAATGGTCTCAATGGCTACATGCCGTGTACAAGCTCTCATTGTGCACTCTCTGTTTAAAGGGTCACTTTAGTTGTTCGAGAGAGGGCTTTGCTACTCAATGGCTTTCTTAGCCCAAAGAAACAGCGATTGGTAAGAGTTATTTTTCGTTTAATGTCAGCGCTGGTGTCATTGCCTCAGTCATAGCGGAGCCTAGATAGACAAAGTCCTTTATCACCTCAAATAGTTATATCTATCCATAGTGACATTCTGTCCAAGACGTCGGTGTTGGGTGTCCTTTCTTGATGACAGCATATACTTTATCTTGCCCTCATTGTCTCAATGCTCACGACATTACGCTGCGTTCTGCCGATTATGTCGATGTCGTCGGCGTATAGGCGAGTAGGTGGACGGAATTTTGAAAGATAGTGCCTCTGGTGTTAGCTTTTGAGTTTTGAAGAATTTACATGACAGCGTATCCCTTGTCTAAATCCTTTTTTTGACATCGAAGGTCTCGGTGAGTTATTTACCGACCTTGATTGAGCAGCGTGCATTCTCCATTGTGGTTCTGCACCATCGGACGAGTTTGGAAGGAATGCAAAACTAGACATTGCTCTGTATTGCTCGTCTCTATAAATGCTGTCGTAGGCGGCGTTAAAATCGATGAAAAGGTGGGTTCAGGGTTTTCTCCAAGATCTGCTGCAGTATGAATATTTGGTCGATGGTAGACTTTCCTATGGCCTGAAGCCACACTGTTGTTCACAAAAGGCTTCAGGCGTTCACTCAACACGGCGATAAGATCTTGTAGTCGATGTTAAGAATACCTCCGTAGTTGACGCAGTTCAAAGGGTACCTATTCAAAGTATTCGGACTGTTACGAACAAAAAGCCAGCCGTTCTCAAGTGATTGGTCGAAGTCGACCAACGAACGGCATTTCATTTTTAATTATATAAAATAAAATTAGAATTCTCACATCATCTTTCCAGAGAAGGATACAGAGACAGACTTCTTATGTAAGCTTAGATATTCCCAATCATTTAGGAGATTTATCTAATTGATATTAATGAGGTTCCTTAGCCCCTCCAAAAACTTAGCAAAACAAATTAAACCTGCATGCGAATGATAACCAATTTCGACAATCATTAGAACCCTGCTTTTTATTGCTTCTTTAAAATCCATTGACATCGTCAAATATGTTCATATATTATTTAAAACAAGAAATTTCAATTTAATATAGACACAAACGAAAGTAAATTTCAAGACAGTCTGGCTATATAATTGTTATTGGTGGATAAATCAAATAATAATCATTATATCTATTTAGCCTTGTCTGTGCTAATAATAATACTTAATTGAATAACCTTGAAAATAAGTTCAAAACCAAAAAGGACAACAACCAGTCAGACATTTGAGTTTTTTTGTTAATAAATTATTTCGTTTTGTGTAAAATATAACGAATCGGAGGGAGACGTTATTGAAAGTGTGCATTGTTCAAGTACTGGTGAGAGACTGAGCCAAAGCGTTGAAACTGGTTCGTATTATTAGCGTAAGCGTGCGGTGTTATTATTATATTCACTTTTCTGTCGCACATTCTAGTCAGGTAGGCTATGTCGATCGAGGCTTAAATGCCAACACCTACCATTTATCCCATTATACCAACACTTTGGGTTCTATTCTAGCCTTCGGATCATATGTTAGTCATGGAACTACCATGACGAAAAGACAAGCCTTTTTTCCTGCACTAGATTCCGAGTATGTGTGGGTTCACTACAATAATGGGGCAAATGGTTTGGTGCAGTGTTCGTGTGTGATTTAATTATCCGCGTTGAGGTAGGTAATAAAACGCAGGCTTTGTACATATATAGGTACAACTTACTTTAGTTTTGTTTATTTAATAACAACGAAACTGGTTCAAAAATAGCCGCATATGCAATATGCAAATGCCAGTAATCTATTATTAAAACAGGGAAATATGTACTTTCAGAAGATAAGGTGCTAATGGTTTATTGCGCCAATTATGTGCGATTATAATAATTTGACTTTTACATTATAGTTTGTTGTCAGTCGTTAAACGCTTTCGAAACAAAATTCATCTAAAACACGAATATTCGAATCCATTTTTAACTAATAGTGTTGTATGGCTTAAATAATATCTATCAGACTAATCCATTATATCAATGTTCCACGGTTTACAACGTTAACGCTTATAAGTGTCGAGAAATAGAGTTTAGAAAATGCTTCCACAAATTTGGTCCCTTTACCAAATTTTAAGTCGAAATCTCAAGATGCCACGCCACACATTTCGAGAAGTGCTTTGTTCGGACAATGCACACCAATGTTCAAAATTTTACATCTTTTGGTCCCATAATTGTCAAGACATGGATAGCTACTAGCTTCTATCTCTTGATACCCCCATACCCGGGTTCTACTCAGGTACTCGGGTACCCGGGATTTGCGGGTATTTTCCACTTTTTTCGGGTACCCGCATTTTTTTTTATCTCCAAACACCTTTACAAATAACATTTTCGTACGTATTTTTAGTATTATCGTATAGCTCAGTATAATAAAGAGGATTTAAGTGACTTTTGGTGACTTCCAGAAAAAATACGATTTTTGAGAAACTCTGTTACAGATATGCATATGACATTAAAATAAACTTTTTCTTTCACCCAGATGAAAGAAATCCATGGGTGTTAGGTCAGGAGATCTGTTGAGGAATGGAGTTAACCCGCTGCTACTGTGGCTAGGTGCTCCATCTTGTTGAAAGAACATCGCCTTCTTTGAACAAAAGGAAAATGTTCAAACACCTCCGGCAATCGTTCTCTACAAATTCCAGGTAGTAACGGGAATTAACTGTTTGTGAAAGAACATGTGCGCCACTAAAGTGTTTTCAAACATTTCATTGAACCTCCTTTAAAATAAGGACACATTTTGAAGAAGTTATTCACAATAATTAAATTTTGACCTTTGAAATGGTGTTGTGTGTATTAAATGGGGATTAGGGCCTGAGCAATGGTGCAAATTGTTGAGTTTTGTAACTTTGTAACTTTGTTTGTGAATTGCGCTTCGTCAGTCCATAGAATGTTTTTGAGGAAGTGCCGTCTTCTGCCTGTTTTCGCAATAGCCAGTAGCAAAATTCCACTCCTGGTAGTAAATCATGTACCGGTGCTGATTGGAAAGCGCGTAATCTATTGCTCTTAGAGTTCTGGGAATCCTGGTTCTGGGAAGTTCCAACTGCACAGCTAGTCTGCGGACCTGACTAAATGCTGAACTTCCTCACACCCTCAACTTCTGCCCCCGCCGCTGTGAATGAACGTCGCGTCGATCCCTTTTATTTGGAGGAGCTGACCCGGCATCAACAAGGCGCTAATACGTATCAGCGCTTTCCCGGCTATATGGTGTTCTACGATTTGGGTATCGTTCAGGAATGTGTCCTTAAAGGATTATATACCGCTTAACTGGTACACACTGTATAGTATATGTACTTATGTAGGTCGAAAAATATTCCTAACACCTCGATATTCAATTCCAAGTATTTTAGGATACCCATTACCCAAAACTACCGGGTACCGCATTTAGTACCCGGGTAGGGTAGTTGTTGAGATGGCTATTAAGCGGGTAAAATCAAGAGCGCTTAGCTAGCATTTTAATTTTTCTATTGTAGAGACATTTTTTTCTCTTCATTCTCCACCCACTCTTCTCGTAAATGTTCAATACAAACACAGGCTATGTCCTTCTTCAGGCCCAATACTATCTCTTGGCCAAATTGGATCAGAGGGTTAGTCGTGAAAAGGTAACAAACAGACAGACAAAGTTACTCTCACATTAAATATTAGTGTGGGTTTGGCCAAAAATTACGGTTGATTATTTTGACGGATGTAGCTACTGATATCTTCCGATTTATTTGCAAATATTCACTTCTCGAATATCGGTCGGCTCGAATATTATATGAATGATTTCGTCTCCTTTACAACTATTAACCCTAGAAGGGTAACATTTGTCGATTCGACGAACAAGAATATAATTTTTTCGATTTTCTCTTCGATCTTTATTCCGATAGCATCTTCTCTCCGTGTCACACCAGCCATCTCTAAGGTCTTCTAGTTTGTCGAAAAAACTGTTTGGGTAAGAATTGTTTTTAAAAAAATTCCGCCAATGTTCGTCGAAACGACGAAGATTATTAGATTCTACGTAACTTTTAGTGTTCGATTCGGCCTAATATTAAAAAAAAAGTGCCACCAAAATTAACGAACAAATAAGAGACGACAACGTAGATGTACTAAATGTAAAGAAAAGGAAACAATTTTACATATTGTCCTTAAACAAATTGCGCTTGACCAAGTAATCATACGATACGTAGGTACAAGGAGAGCATAAAGTTGAGCTTTGTAAAAAATGCTCAAAATGAATTATTTTTTTTTGCGATATATTTTATTTTTGATTTAAGAATCAGTTAATTTTTAAGTTTTTATGATTTTATGTTAATTTTTCTAATTTTTCTATTTTCTATAAAAAAAAGTATGAACTGATCTAAAAAAATCAGGAGTTCCAACACATATAAATTAATGCAATTTGTTTTTGATTTTTTGCTTAAAATAGTCTGTTAATAGTAACTATTAAAATTAATAAGCATTTTGTTCACAATTTTCGTAAAAATGGAGTCCAATATTATTTTGTCGATTCGACGAATGATTAACTTTCTAGGGTTAAGATTCAAAAATCATCTGAGTACCATACTTACTTACTTACTTATCGGGCTCCCGACCCGTGAAGAGTCTCTGCCTGAGACACTGCAGCCTTCCATCCTCTACGATCCCGAGCACGCAGCTTCCAATTGTCCAGACCAAGCGCTCTGGCATCCGCGATGGCTTGGTCTTTGAAACGGAGGTTCGGTCTTCCTTGTCTTCTCGAACCTGGGGGCTGGGATTCAAAGATCCCCTTGGCTGGAGCATTATTGTCCATTCGCTCGATGTGGCCGAGCCAATGTATAGTCGACGTGTTTTGGCTTTTTGGACTACATCCACATCTTGGTACATCTGAGTACCTACCTATTTGTAATTCGGACTCTTGAATTCTCTGAAATAAAACCACACTAATTACGTACCAAATTCCCGCATTTGCAAACGAGTACAACGTTTTAAATTTGTTGCTGTTTTGATGTAAAGCACTCATCATTCCATCATGACATATTGCTCGTTCAACGGATGCGTCCCCATTTTTGTTATAAAAAATCGTCGTTGATCAACAAGCCTTTTATTTCGCTTTACGCTATTTTGAAGGCCTCCATTAATAATTGTTCGGTCTTTTCAGGGTTCGAATATTCCACGTGCAGATCCGAAATTTATTATCGTTTTTTCGTTTTAACGACCCGATAGTAAATCCATCCAAATCCTAGGCTTTTGGTTGCTTCGTAATATAAAATTTTGTCCGTGGTTGGGTAGTTAAACTACACGCATAACCCCCAACCTGGAGGACCAGCCCCTAAATTGCCTTCAGGATGGCTGGACGGATACCCCGTTGTCGGTAACGCATTTCGGGGATATAAGTGCTGCCGTTGGCCCATAAAGGGTTCATTCGCTGCTATCCCTATTTCCCCACCGCGACTAGTGCTGGAAAATCCTTTCTGATCTTTGCCCTAAATATGTCAGAGTAGCTCACGCAAAGTATCTGCTATCTTGACTGTTGACAATACTGTTGATTCAATCTTTTGCATTCATCCACTAAATGTCCTCTTTCTGAGGGGCTCGTGTAACAGACTCGTTCTGTCAGTCATTCCAACAGAGCATAGTGTTGCTATTTTCTTCGTATTCAACACTCGCGCTTATAAGTTTAGCAAGCCATGCCCGGATGGGCGAGACCAGTATCCGGTGGTTATCACGAGAAGCTAAAATAAGCGCAATTGATGTCGATGTGTATGAAATAGTAACGACAACTGGACATCGGCAAGTTGAAGCCAATTAGTGACCAGTCCAATTCATACAACACCCACGCGGACGACATGGCTATTTTAAAATATTACCCTGTATGATGGAAAAATTAGTTGCGACTTAAAAATACCTAAATTATGGGTGTCTTTAAGTGCCTCCGCAAATAGGTGCAGGTGGCAATATCTGATGCAGATATTACATTTTCCATTCATAGAAAGCTTCAATAAAATTGATCTATACCGTAGAGATAAAATCGAAGATTGCAAGTTACATTTACGAAGAGCTGGGGTCCTTGGCGCGTAGTAAAATGTTCTGCTGGATTTGCGGACACAAAGATGTGTTAAAAGAGATGTTGAACTGAAAAGATAGATATCATCCCTTGAGCTCCCCAGTAACACGCGTTTGAGAACGAAATACAAGTCCAGTAGCGACAAATGACAAATGGAATAAGCTCTACCCTTATCTGTCATATCATACCCAGGAACAGTTGACCTAGAAAAATGCTGTCGTTCATCGCTGGTGTTATCACCGCTGGTGTTATCCTTCGCTCTCGTGCTCTCTAGCTGTTCGGTTGTGTTTTTTTAATATGGCAAATAAAATTAATTTAAAGTGCTCAAAATGTCAAAATCCCGTCCTAGACGAGGGTATAAAGTGCGGATTATTTTGTGGTAAATCCTTTCACAAAATTTGTACTGGGTTGACTGAACCTACCATTAAAGAATTCGCAAATATAAATTTGGCTTATCATTGTTCCGATTGCTCTAAATTCCCAATCAGAGAATTATTTACAAAAGTAAATGACTTAGTTTAGTTTAGTTTAAAGTGGCTCTCGATGAGAGAAACACGTAGGCCGTTATTCGGCCCATTGTGCATACCACTGGGATTTGGGGAGCTGTTTCTATTACTGGCTACTCATGTAAACCATTTGCTGCCGGTTATAAAGCCAAGAATGTTAGCGGCGCTGATATTACCTACATCACTGAGATCATTGAGAAAATAGTTTCCTAAATAGGCCCTTCTTAGATTGGCCAGGGCAGGGCAGCTGCAAAGAAAGTGAGTGACGGATTCGTCCTCCTCCTCGTCCCTACAGCTTCTGCAGAGGTCATTATATGGCAGACCAAGCCTTTGGGCGTGTCTGCCTAATACGCAGTGCCCGGAGATCACATTAACAACTTTCGAGATGCTAGATCTATTAAGTCGAAGAAGCTCCTTGGATCGCTTTGCGTCCAGAGCTGGCCAGGTGAGCTTGGCAGTATCGCAGTATCCCAAATGTTTCCATCTGAAGCCTGCACTCATTACTGCGTCCGCATGAATTATTTGTTTAGCGTGGGAGAGTGGTGCATACACGTTGCGCAGGCTTATGCTCTCCACGCCTGAGGAGCCTCGCCTTGCTAGTTCGTCTGCTGCACAGTTCCCTGGGATGTCACAGTGACCTGGAACCCAGCAGAGGGTGAGGTTGTACTGTCCAGCTATCTCGTTTAGAGATATGCGGCAATCTTCCACCGCCTTGGATCTTATTTCGCTGGATATTAGGGATTTGATTGCAGCCTGGCTATCAATGTATATAACGATATCCCTTTGCGATACCGAATTAATCGACAGCCACGCTGTAGCTTGACGAATAGCTGTAATTTCGGCCTGAAAAACACTGCAGTGTATCGGAAGACTGAAGGAGAGGCCCAGGTTCAATTCCTCTGAAAAGACCCCGGCGCCCACTCCCTCTGGTGTCTTAGAACCGTCTGTGAATATTGACAGTGATTTGTGTAGGACATTTTGGGAATCCCACTGGTTTCTGTCCGGTATTTCGTGGGTGAAGCCTCTTTCGAAGTTGATTTTCGTAGGCAGATAGTCGGTATTTGTGGGCAGGGGGATCGTCTGTAGAAGGATGCTGGCGTGTCCAATTGGTTGCCCTCTCCAGTGTTTCCCTTCCCTTAATCTGATCGCCACGTTGGTGGCATATTCTTTACTGACGATGTCTAGTGGAAGTAGGTTAAGCATGGTTTGCAGAGCGGCGGTTGGAGATGTCCTCAGTGCTCCCGTGATGCACATACATGCCAAGCGCTGAATCTTCTCTAAGACCTTTAGATTGGAACTTTTGTTCAAGGCCGGCCACCACACAACGATGCCGTATAGAATTATCGGTCTTATGACCGCAGTATAAAGCCAATGCATTATATTGGGTTGAAGGCCCCATCGAGAGCCTACAGCCCTTTTGCATGAGTATAGAGCCACTAGGGATTTCCTAGCGCGTTCGGCAATATTTTCTCTCCATAAGAGCTTCCTGTCCAGCCTCAGCCCCAGATATTTAGCGCTGCTAATGAACTCGAGTGGAGTTCCTTTGAGATTTGGAGGAGTGACAGCGGGAAGCTTTACCTTTCTTGTGAATAAGACTAATTCCGTTTTCGTCGGGTTGACGCTAAGACCGCAACTGTCGGTCCAGGAGACTAATTTACGCAAACCGAGTTGCAGGATGTCGGAAAGTGTCTGTGGGTACTTTCCAGAAGCAAGTAAGGCGACGTCATCCGCGTAGGCCACAACTTTGCACCCTGAGCTCTCCAACGAGATCAGAAGTTCGTTAAGAACTATGTTCCATAACAATGGAGAAAGCACTCCACCTTGCGGAGTGCCTCTGTGCACAAGTTTTTCAACAGCGCTGCTGCCAAAGGTGGCCCTCACCATCCTTTTTGTTAGAATGTGGGTGATTACTCGGCAGATTTGTTCGCCAATGTTTAGCTTGTTTAAGGCTTGGATGATCGATTGTGTTTTGATATTGTTAAAGGCCCCCTCTATATCAAGAAAGACAGCCATTGTGTATTCCTTGAGTGAGAGGGACCTCTCTATCGAACCAACAATCGAGTGAAGAGCAGTTTCTGTTGACTTGCCCTTTTGGTATGCATGTTGAGATCTTGACAACAGTGATCGGTCAACAGTGTCCTTGATGTGGAGGTCGATGATCCTCTCGAGAGTTTTAAGAAGGAAGGAAGACAGACTAATTGGTCTGAAGTCCTTGGGGTGTATGTGAGAGGTCTTACCTGCTTTTGGAATGAAAACAACTTTAACCGCAGTCCAGGATGATGGGATACAACCCAGCGTTATGCAACCTGCAATAATGTGCCTGAGAATGTCTTTGACAATGTCAAAGGCGTTCTGTAGTTGCGCCGGGAAGATGTTATCAGGTCCAGGTGACTTGTACGGTTCAAAGCTATTGACGGCCCACCTTAGCTTCTCCTCACAAACGGTTAATGTGGTTGGAGATGCCGGGTAAGGGGTACTATTCCTGAAGTCGGGATTACCGGTGAAGGGCGTACAGCCAGGAAAATGAGTGTCCATGAGCAGATCCAGTGATTGTTCCTCTGATTCTGCCCATTGGCCACTGGGGTTTTTTAGTACACTCGGTACAGTGGACGTTTTGGATAGGACCTTACGTAATCTGGAGCCTTCGTTAACGCTGTTAATGTTCTCGCAGAAGTTACGCCAGGATTTACGTTGTGCCTTTCGAACTTCTTTTTTGAAAAGCCTTAGGCTACCTTTGTAGATCTCCCAGTCCGTGTCAAGCTTCGAGGTTTTGGCTTTGTTGAATGCCTTTCTGCTCTCGCAGCGGAGTTTAATTAGTTGCTTATTCCACCACGGTGGTTTCTTGCCCTCCTTCATTTTGGTGAGGGGACAGGATCCACTGAATGCCCCATTCAGGGCGGAAGTGAGCACGTTGTTAAGCGAGTCGAGCTCTCTCTGGTCGCCGGGTGGCGAGTGTCTACAGTGAGCTAAATTCGCAGATAGAATGGAGTTATGTTTAACCCAGTCTGTTTTTCGCCGGTTGCGATAAACTGATTTCTGGGGGGTGAAGCTACAATTTAGAGTGAAGGATATGTACCGGTGGTCTGAAAATGAGGGACTATCCGATACTATCCAGTCTGATATAGCTGGGTAAAGATGTTGGGAGGCGAGAGTAACGTCAATTACTTCCTGCCTGTTTTTAACAATAAAAGTAGGACTATTTCCTCTGTTACATACTACTAGATTAGTTCCTACTAAATATTGAAATAAAGACTCACCTCGAGGGTTAGTGTCTGTACTGCCCCATAGATCGTGGTGTGCATTAGTATCACACCCTAACACAAATCCGGCCCTCTTTTTCTCCGCTTCTCGGACAGCCCGTTGTAGTCCAGCCGATGGCGGGTCATCTTCCTCATACGGTAGATAACTTGACGCCAGCCAAACCGGATTGCCGCTCGATGGAGTTAGCTGCGCTGCTGCTAGGTCGCCTGTGCTATGTTGGGGGATGAGAGTTAATTTTAACGATGTTTTAGCGAGAATACAAGTTCTGATTTTACCTTTACCTTCCGCGTAGTAAGGGGTATAGCCAGGAGCCCTAAGTCCAGTGACGTTGTCTTTAACCAGCCATGGTTCCTGGATTAGGGCTATGTCCAGTCCGTCCTCGATGAGGCGGACCAGCAGGTTAGCAGATGCTAATTTTGAATGATGGAGATTAATCTGAATCAGTTTTAGCGGCATTGCTATCTGATCCAGATTTCTCCACAATGGTAGCGTCGAGATCCTCTGTTGGCGAGACGGTGTCTGCCGAGGATGACGCAGTGGAGCCGGCCCGGTTGGCTTCGGCGGTTTGAAGGTCATCTTTCTTAAAAAGCTTCATCTCAACTTCCTTTAGGCCATAGTTGATGAGGAAGTTCCTATCCCGAAGCATAGGAAGAGATTCGGCTGACATGGAGATGACAAGGGAGCGGCCAGTTCTTTTTAGTTCCTCATTGGAACCGTTGGGGTTTTCCACGATCTTCCAGTCTTTGACTGGGAGACCCGGATTTTGAAAGCTCATTAATGTGAGCACCTTAGCAGGATCACGCGGTTCGAGTGGAACCCAGACCCTCGCTCTCGGTCTGTGGGGGATCGAACTCCGATCCACGACCTCGAGTTTGGCTCCTGGCCATACTTCACCCAGGCTACCGATGGCTGCCTTGATGAAGTCGGCCGACCGTTGGTCATCACAGGCGATCAGTTTTACTGACCCCTGGTGCCATCCTGCGTCCTTAAATGTGAGCGGCTGCTGGTTGGTGAGGAGGTACTCACAGAGACGGTTCATCAGTAGGTTCTCGATGATCCCCCATCTGTCGTAAGAGATTCTACCTTCCTCATCCGAGAAGTCCACTACCGCGACTATGAGGTGGTCCTTGACCGCATCCAAGAAGGATTTGGGGCTCTTTGAGCTTTTGGCCTTCTTGGAAACGTTGGACACCTCATCCAGGGATCTGCGCCTTTTTGGCACCGTTCCAGTCGCCGCTGTGGGCCTACCCCCTGTAACGCTCGATGAGCTGTTGACTAGGGGGCGACTCTTCCGAGTTTGGTAGTCCCTTACGAGCGGTCTCTTTTTGCCCATGGGTGGGGCAGAAGATTTCGCCGGAATGGAGACCTTTGAAGTAGAGGGAAGGGAGTCCCGGTTCCTTTCATGGTCCAATACCCAGGGCGTTGCCCATGAGTAGGACTCCCTGTCTGTCTCGCTCCAGTCCTTTTCCGCCTTCGAGTGAAGACGGGCCAGAATACGGAGAGCAGCCTTGGTCTCTCGACCAAGCGACCTGTTCTTGAGGTCCGCCCGAGTTGGTGTGGGGGGACGTGGGTAGCTGCACACTACAGCAGTCGAGATGGGTTTGTCGGTGATTTCGTCCGAGAGTATCGAGCAATCACTGACAGCATCTTCAATGCAGAGTTCCTGCAGATGCTCTTCCACGCGTTGCATGACTTAGTCTCGGTAGTAGATGTGCTAACAAAAAAAATGTGTGACTTAGACACTCTTAAATCTAATTTAAGTGAGCTCTTAAACACTGTTCGCGTCAAGCCCAATAATAACTTAGTTTGTTCTGTGAGTGAACCTCCCTTGCACCCAAACGCATCAACATCTAGTGTTATTGTTTCGAACTTAACTGCTACATCAGTGCTTAATGACAATATGTCTATTGCCCCTTCTACCTCTACTGCTATTAACAAAGACATTCTTTTACCCACAAATGAGAGTGAGAATAGTGTGTGGCAAAATGTACAAATTAAACGCAAAACGCGTCGTAATCGTGCTGTTATTATTGGTGTTGATACCTTGCCTGAAGATCTGAATGTTATCACTCCTATAAAATGGCTCCATGTTTCCAAATTTTCGGTGACAACTTCTGAACAATCAATTCAAAAATATGTATCAACCAAACTGAACATTCCAATTAATGAAGTCCAGTGCTTTAAACTTATAAAAAAAGACGCTGATACTTCAAAGTTTAAATATGTGAACTTTAAAGTTGGTGTTCCTGCAGCCAATTTAACATCTGCAATTAATGTAAACAATTGGCCTGTAAATGTATACGTGAGAAACTTTAAATCGTTTCCAAAAAACGCCAACCGGCCCAACCCAACAACAACAGTCTAACAACGCATGTAATACATACATTATCATCACCGCCAGCGACTGCAGAAACAACAAGTCACCTTGGACTGCCTTTGCATTTGCAATTGCAGAGCAACAATAATGCTGAATTATGTATGTATTATCAAAATATGGGAGGATTCTCTTCCAATCTAAGAGAGTTTTCCTTTGCCATCGATGCAAGCGATTATGATATTTTCGCTTTAACTGAAACATGGCTCTACGACGATATTAAAGACAAAGAGGTTTTCGATGAATCTTTATTCTCCGTTTTTCGCTGTGATCGCGTTGATGTGACAAAATGCTGGGGAGGTGGCGCATTACTTGCTGCGAGGCGCTTACTTGGAGCTGTTCCCGTGGAAATTGATGTTGTGTTCGTTGCAAACCAAATGCATATTGATCAACTATGTGTACGTTTTGATGATGTTTGCGGTGGTTTGCTAATATTTCTCAGTTATATTCCACCTAGAAGTTCACTGCTTGTTTATGAAAAACATTTAGAAAATATTGATAGGGTTATCGCTATGCCTGAATTTAATAATTTTAATATTTGTGTTCTCGGAGATTTTAATTGTGGTGATATAATTTGGTCACCTACTAATGACATTAAGTTATTACCAAGTTTGGTATCTTCTGATATTGAGATTTTATTAATTGATTCATTATTGTCTATTAATTTAAATCAAATAAATTATGTTTATAATTCAATTAATAGATTATTAGACCTAGTATTTATCTCTGATGATTTAAATGCATCTGTTTTACAATGTTGTCCTTTACTTAAAAATTCTATTCATCACACTGCAATCAATATTTTTCTCAAAAATTGTAATTATAATAATTTCTCGAAATTCAATTCTTTTACATTTTTATACAAATTTGATTCTAATAACCTTTCTAGTATGAATGATTGCTTTAGTAACATTAATTGGTCAAATGAATTTATGTGCAAAAATATATCAGAAAAATTTTTCACGTTTAAAGTTATTTTTAACAATATTCTTAAAGAGTGTGTACCCATTATTCGCAAAAAAGTAAATTCTCATCCAGCTTGGTATAATAGTAGACTGTTAAAATTAAAAAACGCTAAAAATGCTGCTCATAAAAAGTTTAAAAAGTCGAATTTTCCTAACGATTATGCTATTTTTTCTCGTCTCAGAAAAGAGTATATTTTTTTGTCAAAATTTCTTTATAGTAGTTATGTTCATTCGGTTGAAAGT
Organism: Cheilosia soror; assembly: GCA_949372485.1. Classification (NCBI taxonomy): domain Eukaryota; kingdom Metazoa; phylum Arthropoda; class Insecta; order Diptera; family Syrphidae; genus Cheilosia; species Cheilosia soror. The sequence continues at coordinate 111,755,840 of OX443562.1, read as the reverse complement.
AACCTTAAGAATAATCCAACAACGTTTTGGAAATTCATTAACATAAAACGGAAAAGTACTGGATTCCCGAATGTGATGAACTTAAATGGCAAACATTCTAGCGACCCTAAAAATATTTCAGATATGTTCGCTGAATATTTTCAAAGTATTTACAATTCCACCTCCTCAGCTTCTATTGATTATAGTTACATACATTCCCTCCCATCTGTTATTGATTGCTCCTCATACTCGTTTGACGTCAGTGAGGTTTTAATGGTTTTAAACAATTTAAAACCTAAACGGAAACCAGATATTTTGGGATTTTTTCCGATCGTTTTACGTTATTGTGCAAGTTCACTCTGTTTTCCGCTGTTAGATTTGTTTAATGAGTCCCTTGCTAAGGGAATCTTTTTAGACGAATGGAAGGTGTCCATAATAGATCCAGTCTATAAGTCGGGTTCTAAACATCTTATTTCAAATTACAGACCGATTACAAAACTCTCGGTTATTCCAAAACTATTGGATAACCTTGTAAAGGATAAGTTTGCCTTTACTATTAAGCAGTACGTCAGCAAATACCAACATGGTTTTTGGAAGGGTAGATCTACTGTCTCCAATTTAGTGGAATTTACGAATTTCTGTGTAATGTCTTTAGAAAGCCATAAACAAGTCCATGTTATTTACACTGACTTCGTTAAAGCGTTCAGCAGACTTAACTTAGCGATTCTTTTAGAAAAACTTCATGCTTACGGCTTTTATGGTTCACTTCTACAATGGTTCAATTCTTATTTACATGGCAGGACACAATATGTTGTTATTGGGGACTATTTCTCTAATGAAATCTCAGTAACCTCTGGTGTCCCAGAAGGAAGCCATTTAGGTCCGCTGTTATTTTTACTTTTTGTTAATGATCTACCTAACTTACTAAAACACTGCTCCTGTCTTATGTATGCAGATGATTTAAAATTGTTTTTGAGGATATCAACAATAAATGACTGTTCCCTCTTACAGAATGACTTAAATACTTTCTGTTCATGGTGTCATTCAAACGACTTGTTGTTAAATATAGACAAATGTGCTTGCTTAAGCTTCAATAGAACTTTTCATTCTATTTTTCCACAATATTTTTTAAACAGTGCCCAAATAAAAGTAGTCGATGATTTTAAAGATCTTGGTGTAATTTTTGATGCAAAGTTAAGTTTTCATCTACACATTAACTACACAGTTTCAAAAGCGAACTCTCTTTTAGGTTTCATTAAAAGGAACTCTGCAGATTTTAAAGATCCTTACACCCTTAAGGCTTTATTTTGTAGTATTGTACGGCCTGTCCTGGAATATGCGTCTGTTGTTTGGGGCTCTACTACTGCTTTAAATATTCGCAGAATTGAAAGTGTTCAAAAAAAATTTTTAAAATTTGCTTTACGTCACTTATTTCTTAATAATGACATTCAAGTTCATCATTCATATTATTCGAAATGCCTTTTACTTGGAATTCAAACTCTTGAATCGAGAAGAAAAATGTTTAATGTTATGTTTATTCGTGATATTTTATCTGCAACTATCGATAGTGAGAATTTACTTATGTGTTTGAATTTATATGCTCCTACTAGAGTTCTGAGATCAAGGCCACTGTTATTTGAAAGTGGCCATACTACATCTTATGGTCAGCGTGAACCTATATCTGTGTGTATTAAAATGTTTAATTTGTTCTGTTCTGAATTGGATATATTTTTGCCCAGAAACATTTTTAAAGATATATTAATTTCTGTTATCACTAATTGAATTTTATTTTTATTTATATATTTATATAACTTATACTATTATTATTATTATGTATTTCGTAATCTGTTGATGTAAATCGTAGATTGAATAAATGAAATGAAAAAAAAAAAATGAAATGAAATAGTTATACGAAGAATTGTAAAAAAAAACTCTTCAGAGTCCCACCAGAGTGCTTTTCTGAACTGACTTAGAAAGGGATCTAAGTACGCGAATTAGATTCAAGTTTACTCTCAAAATGTATACCAATAAACTAGGAAGTTCCCATTGCGGAACTGATAGCATTGACTAACTTAACAGTTTCCTGAGTTAGTTATAATAATTTAAGTTAAAGAAAATACTTCCATAAAATTTGCTGAATAATTGTATCTCAATGAGCAAGTAGGACACATCTACTGAATAAATACCGTATAAATTTCTTAAACTCTTGACAGCTCACTAAATCAATAATAAACTATTTTCATTATACCCTTTAGTTAGTACACTTGACATCAGTGAAGGCCAGGTGTCCACAAAACTGCCTCAGATTCCCTCAATCTGCAGCCACAGAAAGTAAGTAGCTACACCGCAGCACCGACATACTTTCACTTTCGCTCAGAAAATATCTCAAATGATAACAAATTTCAGTTACATTTATTATGACATCAATATACATATATCTGTTATTTTGTGTGCCTGCGGGCATAGTGACTGTTGGTCCTGGCCCATGTATGTCTGCACTCTTGGCAATGGGTGAATAATAATATCCCCTGCGCGTCAACCACAGCCGAATGTACTTTCATAACCGATTTTGTCATTGTTACGACCATTACGCCCATGAGTCCCATAATTAGAATGCAATTAACCTGTCTTAAATTCGTATAAGCGTGATTGCATGCTAGGCATACCTAAACCTACTTCCGATATCCAAATTCCATTCGACTCCAGTTACGGGTACAACCATGAAACTGGTTTTATAGCTCACTAGGTAAATGTCAGTACATCTCCTCCGCGAACAAATTTTAAAATTGCACCACTTATGGTCTTGATTCGAGCGACATTTGCAGGACAGATAGACATCTCCGATATAATTGAGTTCAATGGTATTTAACAAAACCCCACGCTAAGCATACCTAATGATATGCTCAACCAAAACAAACCGACTTAAGAGAGATGGAGAGCCAGTTGGTGTTGGACTTAAGTCTGGTTTAGGTGTGAGCTTTCGGCTCTCTTACGATCGGCATTGAAATGAAACCAAAAGTTGGAACAAGTGGTGCGGATGCAGCGCCAGACTCTTGTATCTGGAGTAAGGTTTGGCAGCCAGATACTCTATAAAGCACTATTCCGGATATTGTTGCTAGCCAGTTGGTCCGTGGTCTTTGTATTGCTTGGTACGCGGTTCGGCTAATGATAGTACAGTTTTTGGGATAAACCTCGCTTCGATACACTTTAAGGATTACAGTGGAGTGAATTTGATTAGATATTAGTTTTTGATTGATTGAATGCAATTTGTCTTCGAAAGAAATATATATTCGCAGTGAAAAGAGTGTTAGTGTCAAAAAATACGTTGAAGGCAAGCAAGTGAGTGGTTGATTTGTTTTTATTTTTAATTACAATTTTATTCGTTGCAATAAAATGGAAATAATTCAAGTTTCTAGGATACTTACTTGGTATTGCGATCTTAATCTAAAAAAAAAAACTCGTTACATAGATCGTTCAAACAAAACGCTCTACTAATATAATTTAAACAAATTGTTGCGTGACTAGCGAATTAAAATTAATTCCAGAGAAACAAATCATTTGATTTCCATGGGTATATAAGCCTTAGTTGTGATTTTATAGTCTACATACTATGTTTGGGTTTACTTTAGATATTCAAGGTGGAGTAATTTATGGATAATAGCCGTAATCATGCCTTTTACCATAAGTGTAGTAAAGGCAACTTGAAACAATCAAATTTTATTTTAATTACAGTGTGCAGAGGCAGTCATGCCTTTATTTCTGGGTAATTTATCTTTGTCTCCAAAAATGCCCGAGATATAAATTTAAGAATAAAGTATAATAAGAAATATATCTCGCCGCTTTGAAGCACTGCCTTCGAATGAGTGTATAATTTTTCAGATATAATCTACAACGGTTAAGATTACTCTATTGTCAAAACAGAGACATCTCTGTGGTCTTGGAAAATTTTTTTTAATTGTTCTTGAAACGTTATAGGTTCAACACGTAATTGAAATAAAAAAATTCTCTTCATACGATTCCTGGCCACCTGTGATTCATTTAATCAATCCCTGCGGTTCCACACAAAATGCTCGAAAAAGATTCTATGTTGTTGCCAGTGTTGCCAGATTTTTTCAGTGGAAATTCCCCATTTTGGATGCAAAAATAAGAGTTTTTCCCCATTTTGAATTTCGATTTTCCCCACTTTTTCCCCCATTTCAGATTATGTAAAAAACAATGTAATTTAGTCTACTACTAATTTTAAATTTAAGCCATTTTGTTCTTTATTCAAGTACCTACATATTTGGAAGTATTCCAAAGAGTAAAATCTACAGTTATTTCTGTAAAAAAATGCATTTTAAGGACAACTGACATATTACATATATAAATACCGGTTGCCAGATAAACTTGGTATTAAAAATGTTAAATGCTTGTAACAGGAATTTGCACGGCAGGTATCTGCAAGGTTTGAACAAATTCCAAATGTTCCATTGAATGTAGAGGAAGAATGGCAGCTGTTTTCAACAGCAGTTATTGCCTCTGCAGGACATGTTTGCGGAGTGAAGCGGCTCGGTGTGGCGGCTGGTGGTGAGAAAAGAACTGCGTGGTTTAAAACGCCCGGAGTTCAAGAAGCTATCAGAGAGAAGAAGAAGGCTTTCAAGGTGTGGATTCACTTGGGGGACTCTCCTTCTCGAAACCGGTACATTGAGGCGCGAAGAACTTGCAAATTGGCTGTTAAAGCAGCCAAAGAACAGTCTTGGAAGGAGTTCGGCGAAAAATTGGACCGTGATCACAGAACTGCAAGCAAGGTGTTCTGGCAGACCATCCGCCGTCTTAGAGGAAGGAAGTGGAACATTATCGAAGGAGTCAAATCCAAAGATGGTACACTTCTTTCTAATGAGGAGGACATCTTGCGCAGATGGAGCGAGCACTTTTCCGAATTGCTCAATCCAATCCAGGGCATTGAGGATGACACATCCATCGCCTTAAGCAGGGCGGAAAATAGTCCCACGGTAGAGGAAGTCACTTTTGCGATCAAATCGCTAAAAGCTGGCAAATCTGCCGGAGTGGATGAAATCCGGTCAGAAATGCTAAAGGCCTTAGGTGAAGAGGGAGTCAAATGGCTCTCTCGTGTCATTAAAGTGGCCTGGGAATGCGGCGAAACTCCCAGCGATTGGCAGATTGGGGTGATTGTGCCCCTTTTCAAAAAAGGGGATAAAAGGGATTGCTCCAATTACAGGGGTATATCACTTTTAAGTCTCCCCGGAAAAGTCTTTGCCAAGGTGCTGGAAACGCGTTGCAGAGCTGTGGTCGAGGCACGATTAGGAGATGAGCAGTGCGGCTTTCGTCCCGGTAGAAGCACAACCGACCAGTTATTCACTCTCAGAATGGTACTTGAGAAGGCTTGGGAGTATGCTACACCTGTTTACGCTTGCTTCGTAGATTTGGAGAAAGCGTACGACCGAGTCCCTCGAGGGAAACTCTGGAGTGTATTACAGCAGTATGGAATTGATGGTTCTCTCTTGAGAGCCATTCAATCTCTTTACACAAACTGTAAAAGCTGTGTTCGGGTAAACGGCGTTAAATCAATACCTTTCACCGTGGGCGTTGGACTTCGCCAGGGGTGCGTCTTGTCGCCTCTCCTTTTCATTACTTATATGGACTGGATGCTACAGCGCAGTCTTGGCGAAGAACGTTTCGAATTGGGAGATCTGAGGATAAGTCATTTGCTCTTCGCTGATGACTTGGTCATCCTTGGGTCCTCTCAGACTGAACTTCAGCGCGCACTCGATCGGTTTGTAGCCGTTTGTGTTGAAGCTGAGATGAAAGTAAATGTGAACAAATCTGAAGTGATGGTCGTCTCCAGAACGCCTGTTCAATGCACTCTGCATGTTAGTGGAGTCCCATTGAAACAGGTAGAGAAGTTTAAGTATCTCGGGGTCTTATTCACGAGTGATGGAAGGAGCAATGCCGAGTTTTCCTGTAGGATTGGTCAGGCTGGATCGATTTTGAGACAGCTTGGTCATTCTGTTATCAGGAGGACTGAACTTGGTGTCAAAGCTAAGTTGTCAGTCTTTAATTCGGTGTTTGTTCCAACTCTTACCTATGGTCATGAGGTTTGGGTAATGACCGAAAGAATAAGATCGCGAATACAAGCTGCCGAAATGAGATTTCTCCGTAGTATTGCTGGTGTGACCCGTAGAGATCGCATCAGAAATACCAGAATACGTGAGGAACTCAATGTCGAGCAGCTACTTCTCCGGACGGAGCGATCCATGCTTCGGTGGTTTGGTCATGTTAAACGCATGTCCCCGACCAGGATTCCACGACGTGCTATGGAATCCGTACCATCGGGTAGGCGTCCTCTAGGTAGACCAAGGATGAGATGGTTAGATCAAGTCCATAATCTCTCCTATACCCGTATGGGGATTGCTCTTGATGATTTAGAGTCGATGGCGGAGGATCGAGAGCTGTGGAGGGTCCACTTGAGCAACCTACACCCGCGACCCACTTAATGGACAAGCGGACCATTGAAAATGAATGAATGAATGAATGAATGAAATGCTTGTAAATTTCATTCCAAGCGGATTGGATTTCATCATTTTTAAATTTTGATCAAGAATATCCTGCCATCATTCATTCAGACATAGTTAACATACCATATATGTAACGTATGTCCATCGCTACTCATATTTGTAGGCCACCGATTTGTGATGTCGAGTTGCGTAGCCCGATTTATCTAGTCTTTCTGTTGTTTTCCATTTCTACGCCTTACTAAAGTATTAAAAACACTGAATTTCGCTAATCGTATAGAGACAAAAAATCAAGATTTACACTGTTGCACAAAAACTAGATAACTTTCTTCCGTAAATCTTTTAAATATAACTCAGTTCTTAGGTATTAAACACAATACACGACTTAATTAATTTTGTCAGCATGCATTCGATATTCCGATGGCGCATTATATTATTTGAAGGCAACATGAAGGATATTAAGTAGATATAAATCAGTACAGAATTTGTTGTCCTTTCAAGTGGTATTTACTTGCTTTTTTTTCTGCGAACCATACTACACACATACATACCGTTACAGCTCTATCCACCTATTGAAATACATTTTCGTCCTCAGGCAAATTTTCTTAAGTTCATAATAAGAGTCGTCGTTAAAATGCATATTTTTGTTTCTAAATGAGAGAGCATTTTATTTTAAAATTACAATTAATAATGGAAAAGTAGAATTAAGTTTTTTCCCATTTCAAATGTGTTTTTCCCCATCTCCCCATTTGATTGAAATATCCCCAAAATGGGGAAAAATCCCCACACCTGGCATCGCTGGTTGTTGCTTATCCTTTCATTAGAAATTTGTTCCGGATATGTCAAAAAATTGTGGACCCCTTTTAGTTCCAAAATTGTACGCTTAGACATACCTGTAGGTGACTACACTTACTTAATAGTTTTGAAGAAATCACTTTCCAGACTTAAGGCCGATACATTATTGCTTATGATTTTGCGTTAATAATTTGCTGAAGTGAGCAACTATTTTCCATAGATTTATTTTTTTTTTCAGTAGTTACTTCTTCTGGCTAGTTTGATGAAACAATAGCAAGACACGCATTTATAATTGACACAGTGTCGATCTTCGTTGTATCGAGAAAAGTTGCAGACAAAATGCCAATTTAATGTTGGTTCCTTAATTGATATAAACAACTTTTATACTTCATTAGATGGCGGTAAAGTCCGGGGTGGACCTAAGCCTCAACCAACACGCCTCAACCAACACGCCTCACCAGTTAGCCTGATATTTGGCTAACTGCCTCCAGTTGCCCACTTGTGCGCGTTATTTAGCGCGAGGTCTTCCTCTACTGCGTTGTACCTGCGGGTTGGAATCGAAGACTTTTCGGGCCGGAGCGTTGGTGTCCATTCGTTCTACATGTCCTAGCCATCTTCGACGAGTGATTCGTACTTTTCTGACTAGGTCGATGTCGCTGTACAGCTCGTAGAGTTCGCTATTAAATTTCCTTCTCCAATGCCAAACGGGATCGAAAATCACTCGAAGGATTTTGCGTTCGAAACGGCTGAGAAGATCTTCATCCGCCTTTGTTTAAGTCCATGCTTACGCGCCATAGATCAGGACGGTGATGAGGGTCTTATCTCGTTGATGTTTCCTGGCAAGGCCTTACTAGTGAGTTGAATTCTTAGGCCAAAGAAACAGCGTTTGGCAAGTGTAACTCTGCAGTGGTGTCATTATCACTTATCAGAGTTTATAGCGAAGCCGAGGTAGACATAGTCTCTAACCAACTCAAGGTTATAGCTATCTATCCTGATATTCTGTATGATTCGTCGATGTTGTGTTTCCCTTCTTGTTGACATCATGGATTTTGTGTTGCCCTCATTCACCACTTTTGCCACTTCTGTGTTAATCTACTTGCAAAACCATCAGTGTCAATTCGCTGCGTTCTGTCAATGCAAGTAGTTGTACATAGAAATCAGTTAAATCCTTTTTTTGACATCAAAGGTGTCGGTGAGATTGTTTTCGACCTTTATGGAGCAGCGAGATTTCTCCATCGTCATTCTGCACATTCTGACAATTTTGGCAGGGATGCCGAAAATAGACTTGGCTCTGTATAGCTCGTCTCTTTAAATTCGTTTTAAATGCGTTTTTTTCAGGATCTGCCGTAATGTGAATATTTTGTCGGTTATGGAGTTACCATGCCTAAAACCACTCTGAGAGGGACCAATCAGTTCGTTGACGAATGGTTTCAGGCATTTACACAGTACAGTAGATAGAATTTAATAGGCAATGTTAGGAGACTCATGCGTCTATAGTTGGCGCAGTTCCATTCATCAGGCATTTTTTCCTCTGACCAAATCTTGGAGACAAAGTCATCTCCCGCTGCCTTAAAAAGCTCGACCGTTAAACCGTCCAGTCCAACAGTTTTGTAAGAGTTCAGCTTGGATATTGGTCAGTTGGACGGAAATCTTGGCTTTCAAGGGTAAATGGTTTATTCTTTTATAACCCAAAATAAATTTGAAGTTCTGAAGTTTGACCAAATCTTGGAGACAAAGTCATCTCCCGCTGCCTTAAAAAGATCGACCGTTAAACCGTCCAGTCGAGCAGTTTTGTTAGAGTTCAGCTTGGATATTGGTCAGTTGGACGGAATTCTTGGCTTTCAAGGGTAAATGGTTTATTCTTTTATAACTCAAAATAAATTTGAAGTTCCACTGCAAATTGAACTTCAAAGGAAATAGGATTACCTTACCGTTGCTCAAAAAGATGCGCATATCCAGCATGATTTGCCATCTTCAATCATAATCAATTATATGTTAAAATTTCCATAACATGATCTGATCGAACGGTGTTGGTTCAATCCATATAATGTATACTATCGAGTATCAATTAAGTATCTATACTCTATCTTGCCCAATTAGGCATAAGCATGTCGGCCGTTGGTCTGCAATTCATTTAGGTGCGTATTGACGCCTTTGACTGCAAGAGATGAGTGTTAATTAAATAGCTCTTCTACGGTTGCGGTTTCCATCTGTGATAGTCTCAATATTTGTCTACTATACCCACAAGTATAACATGTTATGATTAGTACACCTTTTTTGGTTATGTTTTACCCTACCGCACATAGTGTGGCGCTACATGATTTGTTAATTGACAAGCAAGCCGTTTTGGCTTAATTAAATGATTGATTTGTTACTACTTGTGTGGTGTCAATGCTTTTGATAAGTTTTGATGGATAAATTAAAATAACTAATTGAATACAGAAACCGCAGTTTGAAGTTGAACTCTTTTGTTTTTAGGTAGTTATTAGTGGTAGCAAACAGGTTTTTTTTAAGAGTTGTGGGCTTTGAAGTAGCATTCAATCACTAACTGTACAAGCAAATGATGATAGCGTTATGATTTACCAAATAGTCAAATTTAGTTTCAGCTGAGTGTTGCCATATTAGAAAAAAACACCCTCTACATTTAATTATAGCTTTCGTGTCCATTAATCATTTTGAAGCGTTAAACTTCAAATTGAAAGTGGCAAACGCAGCCAATAGACTAATTTTTATAGTGAAATTAATTACTTTTTCGTCGTAGGTGGGACCAAACATAATTATGCATATTTTTTGAACAGTACTCCTTGGCTTGTTATGTATGTTGGATAACCACAAATAATGTGAGTAATTAGTAACTTAAACCACATGCTGTTTTCTATACACAGGCAAATTTATTTTCAGTTTTTAAACTTTTCATAGGTTGGTTGTTTGCAAATTGTATTCAGTGTCAGTTATAAGACAAATTGGAACATAATAACATCCTTGAAGTTATGGCTTATAATCTAAATGTTGCTCTAGTTTGTTAGTGTCAAAATTATAAATCCAAGTCAGAGAATTCTGCAATATCCAAAATGCAGTGAAAATGGCTGGTCATTTGCAAATAGTACTTAGAGGTTGTGTTGTGCCTCTTTGTGGCTAAAATAATAGGAATATTATGGAATCCGCTTAGTAAGCTAATTTTTCTGCAATACTACTCTTCAAATTCGCCGAAGTCGGCAAATATTTTTCTGGCAAGAATCCGAGAAGATGTCAATTGCAACAACTCTTTCAGTGTCTTTTAGGCGGCTCTCAGATTGAGGCAACAAGCAATAAGCAACTAAAGTTACTATAGCAACTGCCAATAAGCAATCAGCAACATTTTTCGTTCGAGCGATATTTAGTTGCTTTGATGTGAGACCTCTAATTGAATTCAAAGTAAAATAATTGTGAACGATAATTTTGCGTGTTTCCTATTGTCAGTTGCTTATTGAATGTTGCCTCAATGTGAGAGCCGACTTAATCTTCCAATTTTGATCGTTATTTGACCTTAGGAAAACCGCTTTTAAACTTTTTTGGCAGTGCCTTAAAGGATTTTTTTTTTTCATTTCGACTGGGAAGAGTTGCGCCGCCAGAAGCTATACAAGTTTAATGACACAGTATCCATTTGACTATAGTTAAGTCCTAAACCAACTTTATAAGCTCTCTAGAAATCAGCGAATTTTGAAGCATCAATTTGATATCTGAGCAATATATTTGCAAATTCTAAAAAGCCCTTTACATTTTCCTTTTTCGCAGAATGTCACATATTTTTAGTACGATTTTCTATTCGCTTCTGTAATCCGCTTCGCATGTCGTTCTACTAAGTGATTTTCCGGTGGTATCTCATATGTAAGTTTGTCCCGACTGATTGGTGATCAACGCTCGAGGTGATATTTTGAAACAAACTTCATGTTATGGCCAAAGTGAACATTTATAGGTAGAAACGATTTGGAGATATTTAAATTTCAAAAGTTTTCCTGATTTTGAAAATTTTTCTTAGCGACTGGAAAGGGAGGGTTGAGTTTTTATAAGCAAATTTTTTTCATCTTAGCGTAGCAAATCACTTTAGGTACTTCTGTAACGGGAGCAGAGTCGTGAATAGTTTCTTGTAATGCATATATATAATACTAGCTGTACGTGTACCCGCCCGGCTTTGCCCGTGCACCAGAATTGTATTATGCTTAGGTCTTAGATAATAATGTTCTTTCGTAAAATGCGAAAAATGAGAATAAATCGATTTTCTGGAATTTTCTTTCTGCGTAAACCTGAAAAACAGCAATACGAACAAAAGAAACAAAAAAAGAAACATGAAAATCGCCCCAGCGGTTATGGAGTTATTACGTCAACGAGTTTTACTCCATAGAAGATGTTTTTTGTATGGGAGGTGCCACGCCCCTTTGTCCAAAATTGACCAATCTTCATAGGTGCACTCCTGGGCCTATACCTAAGATTGTCTGTAAATTAACTTAAACTATTCAGTACTTTTCAAGATATAAGTCTTTTGATTGTTTTTTTTTTGTATGGGAGGTGCCACGCCCCTTTGTTCAATTTTTACCAATCTTCATAAGTGCACTCCTGAGCCAATACCTGAGATTATCTGTAAATTTGAACTCAATCGAGACTTTAAAGTTTTAAGTACACAAATCACGATCCATTTTTATAAAAATAGCCTCTGTGGTTAGGGTGCTGGACTATAGAGCGAATGGTCTCCGGGCAATTCACAAACTTCCTCACATTTTGCGGACGTCTGACAAACATCTGAAACTAAAATTATCATAAAAATGTTTTTCAAAATATAGCCGATCATATTCGGCATAAAGTTGTAGGTCCTTTCCATTTCCCCCCAAAACTAAAACAAGTTCGCACAAACGAATGGTTGTGACAAACTAAGTCTAGGGTCGTAAATGAACCTCAACTATTTATTTATTTATTTATTTTTAACTGAAAAAATTATATTAAATCTAACTTATAACATTTTACAACTAAAACTACATATGTGCATTATCGGTCTGTATATTTCAACCATTTGAAAAGAGAAATGAATATTTCGCCACCGATACTAATTGATCGGTTTATTAAGCTATGTAAATTGGACAAATTAAGATGGGCTAATTATAGACGTACCTATAACACGTTTTGATTATTATTTTATTTAATCTAACACTTTATCTGTCTGAGGTCGACATTTAGATAATTTGTTAACAAAATGTATGGCTGAATTTGCAATTAAAAGTCTGCGATGTAGATATGTATGCATAATATCATGTCATGTTTCTATTTTTATAGAACCAACATTGAAATATTAAAAAAAATTTTTGATTTTAAATTTAAATAATTTTAAGTGGAACTTTAAATTGCATCTTGTTATACTGGGGTTGGGCTTTTTAATTATTACAATTGTTTTATTTGCAACAGCTCAAAAAAGTCTAGTTTCGATTTTTGTTAAAATAAATTTGTTAAAAGAAACTCCAGTTCGCTACTCAACTCTTTTGTTTTGATTTATTGGGCATGTGTTTTTGAAACCTCGCCAGCCAGCCGTTCATTTGGTCAGTTGCCAGCACAATTGCCAGCAAGATGAAGCCACCCGAATGAATTTAGGCAGTAAACCTAAAAGCATACCAGCATTTCGTATAAAATTATACATTTGGTAGAAATATTAGATAAATTCTGACATTTGTCTCTGGAATGTTGTGTGCATGAGATAAGAACGCAATTATAATTTAAGCAAATTGTACGGAAATTCTAAGCCACTTGTTGCTTTCAGCGCCACCTGTTTTTTTATTGTGAATTGAATTTAGCCAGCTGCCAGCCAGCAGCTCTTGGACTGGGGAGGAAATCAAGAGTTGTTGCCAGCAGTTGCCAGTAGGTTGTTGTTTTAATTAGCATGTGAAATGTGTCTCAACTGCCAACTACTGGCATCTACTGGCTGGTGAGGTTTCATAAAAACACAACTATTGATACACGGAAGTAAAGTAATTAAGTAATCCGAGTTAAGATAGATTTGAGATTATAGTAGATTTGTAGGTATGTCACGACTGAAATACAATCATCGCTCATTTTTAGCGTTTGACAAGTAGGTACATTTTCTCATTTGACGTATAGTTGGCGTTTTATTTCAAACAGTTCCTCGTTCTACCAAACGATTTTTTTTAAACAAAAGGGGCGTATTTTCACTCGTGAAAAACATGCCTTCCAGTTTAATTTCTTCAAATTATGTCTTCAAAAAAGGCAGTTACAATTACAAGGGTCGTTTCCTTAAAATAATAAGCAGAAGGGTTCCAGCTGAAAAACAACACCACACTCCACACGTATCTTTTACAGTATATACAATGGCATCTCTTGAATCAGTTATGGACTCTCATTACCCAAATAATGTCAGTTTACAATACTGACATTTCAATTGATGTTTAAATGTTCCGATCACTGAATCTGATTTTTACTTATAAACCAATTTGGCTGCCTGATCTTTCAATTGATAGATAGATATATAAGCGATTCATTGTGGTTGTTGCGGAGCCTTAATAACTTCTAATTGTAAACACTGCTATGAGAACGCACTCTTTTCAAGTGTCACTGAAAGATTATAGTTCAGTGCAAAAGTGACCACTGAAATCTTGGCACAGCCATCTTGTTCTTTAAAAAAAATGCATTTCCGATTGAAAGAACACAAAGGACACTTGAACACACAAAACTGTAAGTTTTTTAAAAATCTCTTTAAATCCTTTTGTATATGTCCTTATGTTATATTTAGGAAATAAAAACTCCTTCACCTACTTTTTTGGGAAGCAAAGGTGTTTTTATTTGGCCGCCTCCTCAAAGTCATCGAGAAGCAACAGTGGTGTTTGGTAGACTTTTAACTTTTACTTTTTTGACAAGTCAGGAAAGGAAAAGCATGGAAAATTAACCACAAACCACTTCCTTTGTGTGTCAAAAAAGCTTCACATCTTTCGTAATTACTATATGAGTAATTTTGGTCAATTCTGAAAGCATTGGAACCAACACATCACTCATCATGAATCCAATAAGGTAATGAAATACACTACACTACTGGCGGCATCCTTTGCTTGACATACGACTATGTCATTTGTCAATTGCAATGCTCACCGACCGATGTTTAAACAGGTTCATTGCAGTTTAACAACTGACACCAAAAATAAAACACCAAAAAACTGAACATTTGTGAAAAATGTATTAAATTCACACTTTTATAGAGACACACCTTCTGCTGTACGATCAGACATCTGACAAGCGCAGCGTAGGATATCAATCCAAGGCCTTTCGCAATTCAAACATCATGCGATAATTTGTCTGAACTTGTTGTGGATGTTAAAAAACCCATAAAATAACAATCTGCATGTGCGCGCGCAGCTATATATACGAGCAGTGCATTTACATGACGGGATTTTCTTGTTTTCCTTTTAGCTACGAGTGTAACCCAAACCCACATCCTTTGCGTCAATTACAAAAATGACTTCGCTGACAACAAGTGAAAGTGGGTCTCCCTCTCCCGTCTCCCAGTGTAAACAGTTTCCAATTACTATCGATAGTGAATAATCGGCACCCATTTGTGTCAAATTGCTTACGAACACAGGTGGGGTTAAAAGCTAAGTCGACAAGTAATCAATCAAATTTTTGCTTTCCTAAGGCCAATGACTGGCGCACTGCACTTGGACGGTGATATTTCGCTGTCAAGCGATTAAAGTTGGGATAGCAACAGAAAGTAGTTTTTTGAATGTAATTTTTTAACAGATTATTATATAAGAAATCTGTTGACAATATTTCCGACCTTGACTTTATTTACGACTTTTTTTTGCAAAAATATACCAACAAAGAACTAAATTCTTTCCTGTGAATTTAATGTTATTTTTTTTATTATTAAACAGAAATATTTCTGGTTTTTGGAAATTTATCACCAGTGACCAGTGTGGGTTTTTTTGTTTTCTTAATTAAATAGCCAGCATGCTGTTTATATGTAGGTATAGTGTAGCCTAGAAGTGAGACTGCAGACCACAATTATTATTATAGTGGTTATCTCTCAAGCAAGGAAAATATATCTACTTAATTTTGCATTAATTATAACCGCTTTTAATACCAGAATCGAAAATGATTCAGAGCGTGAGAGTTGTTCAATTGTCTATACGCATTTCATAAACATATTACGTTTTCGTACCTACCTAATGGTAGAATGTGTTACAATTTTGAAATTGAAATGGAAACCAAATTACTAGTTTTGCTGAATTAATTAACTTTAATAAGTTCTTACAAAAAATATTTTTACCATTAAATTGAAATAAAGACCACTCACTTTTATTTGCGTTTAATTTAAAAAATTTGCATTTATAAAGTAAGTTAGTATTGTGTTAGAATACTTGGCTACCTGCTTGACTAAGTCGTAAATGGCCACAAAAGAATGGTTTGGAAAAATGTTTCAAGTGTCAAAACAAGCCTCGGATTTATCTCACATCAATTGCCTGGGACTCCCACTTTAGACATTATACATTATTTATTTAAATTTAGAAATCATAATATACATAATACGGAATAGCGTTTTTTAACATTTAACATTTAACATTTAATTAAAGCTTCGAGAATAACCTTTCGTGTAAGGTCCGTATATTTAAACAAATTTAAGAATTTTATTTTTTTAAACTTGCAAAAGTCCATTTTTTGATTTGTCATAATTATTATACGTTAATTTTCGGGACCGATTCGACTAGTTCTATGAAGGCTTTGTGTAAATATGATTATTCAAAAATTGTGCTTATAATTTTGGGATTGTGATTGTTTAGGAGATAAATTCAACACTCTTGCAGAACGGCTTGTTTTAGCTGGTCCATTAGGTATAGGTATAGTACATATAGGGTTTTTCAATAAGAGCGCTACAAAAGTTTTTTTTAAATAAAGCAAAAACAAGTTTGGATATCAATTCAATTCTTTATTCCTGTGAAAGTACGTTCGATGCCATTATGTATGGAACTCGATTTCTTTTGCATGACCACCACCGGGCACGCTTGCAGAAGTCCAGACGCTGAACCCAATTTTCGACGGTTTTCAAGCATAAATCGGCCGATACTGCTGCAATTTCACGTTCGATATTCGTATGAAGTTCATCAATCGTCGCTGGCTTGTTGGCATAGACCATAGACCATAGACTTGACGTAGCCCCACAGGAAATAGTCTAACGGCGTCAAATCGCACGACGATGCCTGTGGATTCAAATTTTCCCACTAGACGCTCAATTGTTGATCTGCTAGGACGATTATGACGACCATATATTGGATGTAGCGCTCTTAACGTTGAGGCCACTGACTCCGAATTTCGCTAGTAAATTTTAATAATTTCGACTCGTTGTTGGCTCGTATATCTTTCCATCATGAAATGGCAAACCTTACTGAAGAGAAATGTCAAAAGAGCGGCAAGAAATTCGGCGTCGTTTGCTGTCCCTGTCGCTCTACTTTTTTTAGTTCTATTTTGTGAGTTCGAAATTGTTGACAAAACCATAGTTACCTGCAAAAAGCTGAGCACAATCTCTGAGTCAAAGCTGACTAACTTGAACTCATATGTGAGATCGATTGTGCAAAGCGGAACTTGGACTCAGTTTTATATGCAAACAAAATAAGACCGTTCTCAACAGCTCTGCTCGGGTCTCGGGTTTGAGATCGATCTCAAAGTCTCTTATGTATCTCTTTCTCTTTATATCTTTCTCTGTCGCATTTATGTAGTTGTATGTTTTTTTGCAGCAATTTTAATAAACAAGTTATTTTTGTGAATTAGATCACTTTAATCAATTTTTGATCAAACATTTTAATGAAAATTAAAATTAGGTCAAAATGTAGGTGCATATAAAAACCAATTTTTTGAAGACATTAAGTGAAAAATATGAAGGCCAATATGAAGGCTTGTTCAAAAAGCAAAACGAAAATCTGTTTTCTATAAGGAAAAACAGTTGCCGATTTTAATAGACTCCGAAATTAGTACATTGCTAAATAACAATAGGTACCAACATAATAAAAAAAGCATTCAAAATGTTATTCATACCTCGAAACCTCTAAATCAAAATAAGGTTACATTTTCAGACCGTCTGAGGTATTTACCCGTGAGTATTTCTGTGAAGTTTGGGACAGTTAGACAGAGGGGCGTGGCAACTTTATTTCTCGACATTCGTGGGAGCTAAAATTTAAAATTTTTAATTATATAGTTAAGGCCGTGTGTCAATTGCGCTAAATAAATATCTTCGGCTAATTTTCCGATACTGTCGTTGTGGAAAATACATTTACCAGCTGTCAAAAAACTATCCTGCTCCGGGAGCAAGATAATAAATTATAATAAATATTACAATTTTTGAAGTTTTTTTGCTTGAATTTTGCCAGGTAGAATCCAGAACGGATTGGGGTCGAAATTCTGGCGAGGTAAAAATTATTTTTTCAAACTTCTGCTTTCATAATTCTTTTTTTTACAAAATTGAACGAACGAATGAATGAATTATAATTTTCGAAGTTTTTTTGCTTGAATGTTGAAGAGGTAGAATCCAGAACGGGTTTGGGGTCGAAATTCTGGCGAGGTCAAAATTCTGTTTTACAAAATTAAACGAATGAATGAATGAATAATAATTTTTGAAGTTTTTTGCTTGAATTTTGCCAGAATGTTGAAGAGGTAAAATCCAGAACAGATTGGGGTCGAAATTCTGGCGAGGTCGAAATTCTGTTTTCAAAATTCTGCTTTCAAAATTCTGTTTTACAAAATTGAATGAATGAATTATAATTTTTGAAGTTTTTTGTTTGAATTTTGCCAGAATGTTGAAGAGGTAAAATCCAGAACAGATTGGGGTCGAAATTCTGGCGAGGTAAAAATTCTTTTTTCAAAATTCTGCTTTCATAATTCTTTTCTTACAAAATTGAATGAACGAATGAATGAATTATAATTTTCGAAGTTTTTTTGCTTGAATGTTGAAGAGGTAGAATACAGAACGGGTTGGGTCGAAATTCTGGCAAGGTCAAAATTCTGTTTTTCAGAATTCTTCTTTTCAAAATTCTGCTTTACAAATGTACCCGTAAGCTGTTTAGTACCTATGTCCTTGGAATATGTGTAACTCCAAAATGAAATCAATCCGGTATCTTCATCATACATGCAAAGGAAATCTGTTCTCCAGTCAACAGTATTCCGGCCTCAAACGCATTTCTACAGTTAAAGACCGCTTAAGTTAAATTTTTATAATTTTAACATCTTAGAAATATTTTCCCAACTCCTGTTAGTAGTAAAAACCACAAATTGATTGACTGCTTGATTGTAATAGGGCCAATAATAAAACAGAATTGCTAAGCAGTAAGCATGAAGGCTCACTTACAAGTGTAAATCCAGGTGACTTGCCTAGTTGAATGTGATAATTGACGACAAGCCAATCGAAGCGGGCAGCGGTGCATGTGCACCAACAACCATAAATACCAACGAGTCTTTCAAATGTAAAGCATTCCGCTACAGTATTTTCTCTGACGAAACCGAGTCTGCAAATGCGACATTTTTATTCGACCTGTGTATCTACTATCTGTTGATGTCCGTGTATCCAAATCACACTAACAAATCAAATGGAGTAACTTGCTCCCCCAGGCAAACTCAGTGGACCAATACCCGAAACGAAACTTCTTCAGCGTGGGCCGACCACCAAAAGAAATGCAGGTAAATGTGTTTCTTTGTTGTGTCGATTAGATAAGCCACTTTTTTTCGAAAATTGCTTCATATTGCCAAGATATGCGGCATGAGATATACGATTATTATCAGAGTCACAGATCCACTCGACGAAAATGTAATTTTGTTGTCAATTATTATGACTCCATGGTAATTTGTTTCAGGTGAACTAAATGACGCAGTGAATGTGTTGAAAAGGCAACGCATTAACGCATACGGAACTTGGCGTATCCATTGAAGGCGTTTCACTTTCTAGACCTTATGACCAAGAAGAGGGTTAGTTACGGTACGCTGTCACTATTGTTTGGGCTAGCAGCTGGCACTCACATCACCTTGAAAAGTCTGACAATTGAGTTTGCGCGGATTATGTCATCTCGAGCTGTGTAATACCTGAGACTGGGTTCATTTGAAAAGAAATCAATTTTATCGTTTCAGTGCTAGATAAAGAAATGAGATAATCTATCTATTATGCACTTAATTCATAGTAATCGTATGTTATTTCTTTTTTCCTCTAATTTGTGACTTTGGTTTATTTTCGGATGCAAATTAATGCCGATTAGGTAAGGTGAGTGCGGTGTTTTATGGTCTCGATCCATATACACTGATATGCAGTGGACGTTGGAGTATTTGAATAAATTTAGAAAACTTTATATGGCTAAATGTATTTGGACTATTATTTGACAGTTTGCCGCATTGGATTTATTTTTGCGCGTAAAATTGTGGCCATAATAATCAATTAGTTGACCGCGTTTGCCAGTCCATGTCACACAGCATATAGGAACACGAAATCTTTTTAAATTTTTAAATTGGTAATTAGTAGATACCTAGTTGTGCAAATTTTACGAATGCGATAAATTTGTCAAACATAAATTGTCGCCGATGTCATTTTTTGACATGGTCATTATTGAATCAAGAAAAATGCGGGGAAAAACCTCCATCTACATTTAATTTCGACATAAACTGGACGACGCACGGGCCGGTAAAGATTGTGCGAATATATAACTTGGATGACGGTTTGTGTTAAGTAATTATAATTGTCAGTAATAAAGAGAGGATTACATCCAGCTTAAGTCATTGTGAGAATGCATTGCAATATTGTGTTTCATACCAAAGGGAATAGGATTATCTGACTTAATGAAGTGGATTTTTTATTCGACCCTAAGGTCGAAGGTTTAAGGCCCTAAGGTTCCTTATCTTATCCCTTTTAAAGCTTAATTGCAGCTTGTATCCGCGATCTTATTCTTTCGGTCATTCATTACCCAAACCCAGGTAGGAGTTGGAACAAACATCGAATTAAAGACTGACATCTTAGCTTTAACACCAAGGTTAGTCCTCCTGAAACAGAATGACCAAGCTGTCTTAAAATTGACCCAGCCTGACCAATCCTACAGGAAAACTCGGCATTGCTCCTTCCATCACTCGTGAATAAGACCCCGAGATACTTAAACTTCTCCACCTGTTTCAATGGGACTCCACTAACATGCAGAGTGCATTGAACAGGCGTTCTGGAGACGACCATTTCTTAAGATTTGTTCACGTTTATCTTCCTCTCAGCTTCAACACAAACCGCTTCAAACCGATCGAGTGCGCGCGTTCAGTCTGAGAGGATCCAAGGATGACCATGTCATCAGGCGAACAGCAGATGACTAATCCTCAGATCTCCCAATTCGAAACGTTCTGCATTGTAACATCCAGTCCATAGAAGTAATGAAAAGGAGAGAAGACAAGACGCACCCCTGGCGAAGTCTAACGCCCACAGTGAAAGGTATTGATTTAACGCCGTTTACCCGAACACAGCTTTTACAGCTTGTGTAAAGATACTCCTAGATACTCCAGAGTTTACCTCAAGGGACTCGGTCATATGCTTTCTCCAAATCTACAAAGCATGCGTAAACTAAACAGGTGTAGCATACTCCCAGGCCTTCTCATTTACAATTCTGAGAGTGAATAACTGGTCGGTTGTGCTTCTGCCGGGACGAAATCCGCACTGCTCATGGCCTATCGTAACTCATAGAAATCCGTTAATTCATTATTGAGATAAGCGCGAAGCGAACACCGACGGATTTTGGCGACTTCGTTAGGGGAAACAAATACTCAGCATTGGAAGCGACCTTTGGGAAGTTGATATCTAAGTAGCATGCGTGTAACTACTTTAAACGTAAGTTATCTAGTGAAATGACTTTACGTGGGCTTTTCTTTCAGTTTACGCAAGGCACACATGGTGGTCAACAAAATCCCAAAAGCTTGCGCGCTACATGTCACTTCAGACATATAAACCTTTAAGATCAGGATAGGTTAGTCTTAGTGGGTTAGTAAGACAGGACAAACCTGTACAAGCCAAACTTACAATAATTTAGCTAGATCACTTGTGATGCCCTTGGGCTTTATGACTCCCAGTCTATGAAAACCTATGAAAAACCTATAAGTTGGTAAACCATCGCGATGCATTTACATATAATTAAGTAGGGCATTCATGGACCTATCCGGAAGTTACTAAGTCCTCGAAAAAGTAACTATCAAGGACTATATTTCTTATGTAACAGAGCACTGGATAGTGACAAAGAAAGTGTGGACGTGGAGTATCCTCATGCACACCCTCGTTACCAAATCCTCTGCACGGGTCATTCGCGTTGATTCTCATTTTCGTTGGTTTGTATTTCAGCATATTGTGTCCAGAGATAATATGGCCGCACAAGAGAAGATGATGATTTCTTATTTTGTTGTAAAATTCCGTTTTGATGTTTGTTTTTAGAAATAAACCTTGTCCCATCTTTTATTTGTCGTCATTAATATTTTGCCACCAAAAGTATATGCATGAGATTATAGGCGGAATCATTATTGTGCCCTTGGATCTCTTTCTTGACAATTCATCAGCTTTGTCATTGTCATTGTAAAAAAACTAGACTTCCTATACCAAAATTGCTCTCAAGTATCATTAAAGCAGTAATTTTAACAGGAGGGGATAATCAGAAGTAGGATACTTTAAAAAATTGTATCTACCCCCTTTAGCTTTCAAATGCCCTTCAAGCCGATAAGTGATAAGATAGCAAAGTAGAGGCATATCTAATTTACATTGATTTTACATGACAATCTCATTTAATGAAAGTTTGAAATGTTATCACATTAATGCCAATTTTGCTACATAAACAAACGAAATCAGTTCGATCTTAATTAAGCTAATTGACCCACATATTTTCGAGCCGAGCCCAGTTTCAGCGCCCTCACATTTCATTCAAACTACAATCGCAATAATATTATTCTCACTGCGATAATATTCCATTGTACATTATTGTTTAACAACAACCAAGAAAAAAAAAACCTCTAAAGACACCGCCGGCGAAATAAACTATTACACACTTCTTATTCTTTATTCTCTATTGGGCCATTGATTTGTAAAAAAAAAATGTTAACAACTTTAAGCCCGCTCTAATATGATTGAGTATAAATTGGAATATTTTGTTTGGATTTGTCAGTAGTAAAAGTGTAGGCTTGCATGTGAAAAAAAAACATTTATATTTCACGCCAACCGTTTCGGACAATTGCATTCCATGCGACTCCGCTGACCTGTGCAGTGCTGCATATTGCATTACAGATAAATTCTGATAGATTATGGGTGCATATAGAAAACTACCTCAGCAAGCTACTATTGAGGGGGTTTACCTATGCAAGTAGCCACGATACGAATGACTGCGGATTCAATTTCTAATCCATGAAATATCGGGGTTTTTATGAGGTGATTATATTGACCACAAATCGGTTTTTCTTTTTTTGTACCCTAAGGAAAATGCATTGCATTCCACTTGCGGTACAATATAAGCTGCGTATATTAAGAAAACATGCATACATTTTTTTATATCTGTGATCATACTAGTTTTCCAGATCAGGACACTTCAATTAACTAGCTATACTATTTAAGCTCATTGGTGAAATTTGTTGAGCGTATAATTTCAAGAATTACAACTATCTATAAGTGGATTGCTGTTAAAAAAACAGATTATTACAAGACTTTAGGTGCTAGTTCACGGCATACCACATAGGTATGTAGCTCTGACGTCAACAGAGAGTACACAAAGAGAGCTTGTACATGTACACGGCATGTACCTATTGGGACCATTCGCTGACGTTAAAATGACGTCAGTACTAAATACGTATGTGCCTTGCTACATGCCGTGTACTAGCACCTTTATACCGATAGGTACGCAATTCGAAGGAGGCAACTAGTTTTGTGCTTCATCGGTTTTACTTTCAACACCCAGGAAGAAAGTTGAGACACAGTTTGCTTGTTATAGATTCCACATGGTGGTCGGGTTTCGCATGGTATTTGTGAGCTACTGTTAGTCAATATATTAATACCATCCTATCAATTTGGACCATAATTTAGGCAACAGAATTTCTGATAAAAAAAAAACACGCAACAGGCGTGTAGACACCCTAGTCCTAGGTACTCACAACCATTCGTTTGTGTGAGGTTTATTTTCGGGAGGAATTAAAGACACCTACAATTTTATGCCAAGTCCGAACGGTTTAATTGAGAAGATTTTTCAGGACATTAATACTCTCGGATGTTTGTCAGACGTTCGCGAGAGGTGGCGAAAGGGAAAAAACTTTAAGATGTAATTAATTTATGTTTTTTCCGGGAATGAACCTGGGACCCTTCGCACAGTAGTCCAGCACACTTACCACTGAGCCACTTCGCCCAAAATTTCTGATATGGGTGCAAAAAGTCAGAAGGATTTTAGGGTTCATAGCCTTATTTGGACTAGATTTAGACCAGAAACTCACAAAGGAAGTGATCAGAATAATGACAAATAGTGGCAATACATGAAAATGACGAAAGGAAAAATATCGATCAACTTAGGCAGCAGCTTTAACTTTAACGACGTAGCTTTCTAAGACCAATTTTATTTTATTTAAATTCACCTTCGCTTTTCTTGTGCTGCACCTACACGGATTAAATGCTGGTTGGAAAGTAAAAGTCGTTGATATTTACATATTGGGAAACAGTCCAACATTCTGACGATTCAGTTGGCAATATCCAGTTCAGATTGGTTGTATGTCATTAGCGAATAGGCATTCGGTTCAAAATCGTAGCAAATTGCTTTTCCAATCATCTTAGCTGTTGCTTATATATAAAACTCTTAACTAAATACGGAAATAATCAACTTGGTTGAAGGCGGATTATGGCGCAGGCCGTTTGACAAGGCGTTTGTGATTGTAGAAATCAACAAAAATATTTTTCGTTGGATATTGATGTTTTATTGACACTTTTTTATATCGTCCCTCAAGTTGCCCATCAACATTTAGGGTCTACCTTCCTATTCATGAATGCATACAGGAGACGCAAACAGAGTTGTGTGCGCCACAAAGTTAAATTTTCTGCTGTGTTTAGGGGTATGCTGTATGCTTAACTGAGCAAATGTTCTAAAGCTGTTTATACAAAAATGAAAAGCTTATCGCTACCAACACCATCTCTGGGAGGCTAACTTACTTACCTAAGGTGGCATTACAGTCCGTGTTGGACCTGAGCCTCAACCAACAAGCATCTCCAGCCAGCACGATCTTTGACCAGCTGTTTCCAGTTTCGCACGCTAAGTTTGTTTAGGGTCCCCTTCCACTTGCATGCGCCATCTGAATCGCGGTCTTCCTCTACTGCGCCGTTCCTGAGGTGTGGATTCGAAGATCTTTCGGGCCGGAACATTCGCGTTCATTCGTTTTGCATGACCCAGCCACCTCAGTTGTTGGACCTTCACTCTTCTGGCTAGGTCGATGTCGGTGTATACAGCACGTTGTATTTCCTGTTCGTCGTTGCATCTCCTCCTCCATTCACCGTCTATACAGACGGGACCAAACGTTATTCGAAGAATTTTCTTCTCAAAACAACCAAGAGTAACCTCATCCGCTTTTGATACAGTTCATGCCTCTGCGCTATAGAGAAAGACTGGGATGATTAGATTAGGGTCTAGGACTACTTTAGTTGTTCGAAAGAGGACTTTGCTAATCAGTTGCTTTCTTAGCTAAAGAAACAGGGATTGTCAAGAGTTATTCTTCGTTTAATCTTAGCGCTGGTGTAGTGTCATTGCCTGAGTTTATTTAGAAGCCTAGGTAGACAAAGTCCTTAACCAGCTCATTTCTGGGAGGCACCCGCACCGATCTTTAAAAAGTGAGAAGGTTGAGATATAGGGGTGTTTATATAGCTACCCCTTTAATAGATCAATGCATTGAGTAATAAACTAAGTCTCGCTTTATACGCTACGACAAAGCACGTACGATACCTGAATTTGATGGTAAATGGAATGAAAAGAGCAGGGGATAGCCGAACACGGATGGGCCGCGAATTCCCATCCGTTTCTTGTATTCTTCTTTTCGTATTTTTTTGTATTTTTTTTTTTTTTGCATTTGCTTTAGATGCGCGTTAGACGTCTGCATTTGCTCTATTTTCGCTACGAAAATGCAGCTACCACAAACTCAAATTGACAATCAAGGCACTGGCCCTGAAGTGAAAACACTGAATGTGTTGGGGTGAGTTGAGTAGCAACCCCTGCTAGTTGCTCGATGATTCCGTAACGTGATGACCGAGAAATAAAAGATGATTTGGCTTTGGATCAGATATAAATCTTTATTCCTCCTCGTGAGAATATTTTAAGGTCTGACATCGACGAGGTCAAAATCAAGAAGGAAGAAAAATCAAATTTAAGAATATTTCTTAACGGTTTCCGATCTTAAATTATTTAAAAGCGACCTCTAACAATTCGAGTTAAGAAAATTGTTTTAGGTGAAATGTGAAATTTATTTAAATCCGATTGTGTAACATAAATGTGAGTACAAGCAATGTCATACGGGTTAAGCGAAAAAATAGAAAGTATATGTTTTGCGGTAGCCATAACCACTAATCATTCAAGATTTGTTTAGACCAAACGGTGACTATAGCTTTCGATTTCGATAACGTTTATTTTTATTTTTATTTTTATGACCATTAGAAACCACACAGAGTGACACAAAATATCTCAACAGTTATTTTGAGCAATGAAACTACAATTTTCGTTTTACCAATTAAGCAAACTCGCACCTGTCTCATGTGATCTTGCCGCAATAAGTCTTGTTAGATACGCACTAAAACTGCAACATTTGTGCAATTTGCGAAATGTTTGCATTTCTTTATAAGGAATGGGGCAGCGCGTCGAATGCTTAAATTATTTTAAAGGAGCCATTTATGAGCATTTTGCCTGTGCAGTGACAAATTTTAATTTCTCGCAACTAAGTTGCAGTGCCGGAACATGAATTTTACTCTGTCTCTGCCTATGACAAGATATGCATAGAGTTACTTTTAATGGAATGTTTGTATACTTTCAGAGCAATTGATCACATTGCAGTCTTTCACAATTTTTTCCTGGAGGAAGTGGTCTGCCGTCAACAGCCGCATCGCATTTTGAGTTTTGAGAGTTTTAATGACGACGCAACCATGTCATTCAATTAAAACTCGCTCAAGTCCGTGCGCAATGTTGTACATGCGGTGGGTGTCTATTTTATTTCGATATCAGATCGAAACATAATGTCTAAACTTTGCATATCGTTAGTCAGGCGCCCCAGTATTTATCCAGACAACCCACTTGAATGACAGAGACCCCAAGAAAAAAAATGTAAAAGACAGAAATGCTATGAATGAAAAGAAACCTACAAGAGAAGTTTTTACCTCGACCTGAAAGGCGCACTCAACTGCCTGCTATCCTTTGTCGGCCAGTATGCTATAGCTCGGAGTAGTATAGTTTGTATCTCGAATTTTTTCTCACTAAAAGTGTAACACATTCAATGTGGACGTTGCAGCATTGGAATATAGTTCATGCAATCCATTACGCAATTTGGTATCTTTATCGTAATTTTCATGCTACCACATCGATGGTGGAGGCGACTTGGTCCAGAGTCAGGTCTGAACGGAAAACCATTTCATTGTGAAGTGTTCGGTAGGTCGTTGTCGCACTACGGCTGCTGTTCTTAAAATGGAATGTTGGTGTATTATTTTTGTACTTTTAAATGTGCGCCAGGTGCGATTGTTAGCAGCTAACTATACCTCTGATCTCAAATTGGTAGTAGCTATATACCTAAGTTTGGTATTAATTACTAATTAGAAAACTTTGGCAGACATGTCTATTTGGGGTGTATCTTGTTTGTTGACATTGGCGCTGAGAGAACAATTATATGTATTTTTTTGTTCATGTTACACACGCCCATTATGAAAGTGAATGCGGACTGGTTTTGAACTACGATTAGACTATTTTATCTGTATGGAATACTCGTATAAGAAATATAATGCAGTTCGATTTAATTCTATGAATAGGAACTATCTGAAACCAATCAGTTGATACTGCTGATTGCTTGCCATATTGCAACTCAGATACCACCTCTTGCACCATATCACTATGAAGGCGCAGTTAACGGCATATGTATAGGTAGAAAGCCATACAAGTATATAGCACTGACGCCATTTTACCGTCGGAATATGGTCCCAATGGCTACATGACCTTGAGTAGCTCGCTTTGTGACACTCACATATGGTGAACGTACGTAATGTGTACGATATGTGGCACGCTCTGTTGACGTCAAAACAACGTAGGTAAGTGTCTTTCTACATGCTTTGTATGCCAATTTGATATGTCAACACGATAGTTTTTCCCCGGTAAACAGCATGTCTTCATAATTATTTTAGCATTGCAGGAATAATTTCACTAAAAGTACCCATTGTTGACCATTTTGGAGCTACACTGTTAAAAACTGACCTAAAAGTAAATTTCCCACAACATACTAACACTGGTCACATCAATACATATATATTTCTCATGTTGCTAGGCTGACCACCGATTCGAAGGGATAATAAAAGTGACACCAGAATATGTGAGCTACTCAATATTGAGCAGCTATAATTCTCCGCATATGATTTAAGGTGCTAGTACATGATATGTACCACGCCTCATATATATGTAGCACTGAGGTCATTTTGACGTCAGCGAATGGTCCCAATAGGTACATGCCCTGTACAAGCTCTCTTTGTGCACTCTCTGTTGACGTCAGAGCCACATATATATGTGGCGTGCTACATATCGTGCACTAGCACCTTTAGAATCGGTGGCGAAAGATCGAGAACTATGACCTATGAGGGTAAACTTAAGAGGCATTCTCATACTGGAGAAAGGACATTTCAAAATGATGACGATGAGACATTTTGACAAACATTTTCAATCAAGTCGTAATTTGAAGTAGAATTTGCATCTGCAAATTGTGAAGTTACGTTTACAAAGGGTGTTTTTTAGAGGTATAAAACCTTGAAATGGAATAAAACAAAGATGATTTTTTTAAATTGACATGAAATTTACTTTATTCGAAAGATAATCTTCTGGCATTATAATTTAAATATGATTTCCGGCATATGACCGCCACGACTGGCTCGGACGTAGTCTAATCTGGAGGTTCAATTTTCGATTACTTTTTCCAACATTTGTGGCCGTATATCGGCAATAACGTGGCGAATGTTGTCCTCCAAGTGGTCAATCGTTTCGGGCTTATCGGCGTAGACTATCGACTTCACATATCCCCACAAAAAATAGTCAAGCGGCGTTAGAGCGCACGATCTTGGAGGCCAATTCACGGGTCCACAACGTGAAACTATATGCGGTTACCAAACGTTTCCTTCAATAAATCAATTGTGGCACGAGCTGTGTGACATGTTGCGCCGTCTTGTTGAAACCACAGCTCCTGCACATCATGGTTGTTCAATTGATGAACGAAAAAGTTAGTAATCCTAATCAGCAATCACCATATTGACTGTAACGTTCTGGCCAGCATCGTTTTTAAAGAAGTACGGACCAATTATTCCACCAGCCCATAAAGAACACCAAACAGTCAGTTTTTGTGAATGTAACGGTGTCTTAACATACACCTTGAGGATTATCATCACTCCAAATAGGGCAGTTTTGTCTATTGATGTATCCATTAAACCAAAAGTGAGACGATTATGTTGACCCCAAAATGGACGCAGTGCGCGATACGTATTTCGAACAGAATCATGATTTTCAAAATAAATTTAAACAATTTGGAAACGTTGTTCAGGCGTCAGTCTATTCATGTTAAAATGCCAAACTAAAATGCATCACTACGAGGATTGTCAACTACAAAATCTATCTTACCCACACAGGTGAAACTGACATTGGTAAGAGCATTAATTGTACCTATTATTTCCTTTGACTGTGAGGTGTTTGCCAATCCTGATTACTTCTCACTTCATAAACTAGCTTTCAATTCGTTTTGTGTGAGTTACTATTTTTGGGACAAATGGAAGGGACGAAGGAACTACAATTTTATGCCGAGTCCGAACGGCTGAATTGAGAAGCTTTTTCATGACAGTCATACTCTCGGATGTTTGTCAGACGTTCGCGAGAGGTGGCGCAGTAGAAAAAACTTTAAGATGTAATTTGTGTTTTTCCGGGGATCGAACCTGGGATCCCTCACACAGTAGTCCAGCACACTAACCACTGCTCTACTGCGCCCACTTACAAATATCGATGCTGTGCTTTAATACAATTTTGTACTTCCAATCGCTGCATGTACCCGTTTGACTTCACGCAGGCAACTCTTCGTTTATGCTATCAAACTCTGGAATAATCTACCCAAATATGTGAGGTCTAAAACTGAACACAAGCTTGGTTCTATAGTGTGTAATAGAGTAAGTTTTAGTTTTACGTGTGAAGATCTCTTTTCGTGATAAAAGTTCACGGTCAGTCATAAAATGCATGCATTTATAGCGTTGCCTCTGAAAAAAAAGTCATGTAAGTACCAGAACTACTTGACCGACACACAGCCGACAGCCCATTTTCAATACGAACCTGACAAAACGGTAAAAAGAAGTCCTCTTACAAATTTGTATTTGCTTACGTCGCGTCGATTTGTTAAGACGCTATCGTGTTTTCAACAGACAGAGCTATGTATGTCCACATAGCTAAATCGATTCAGAATTTCATCCTGATTCAGAATATATCCGACTTTATGGGGTCTCCGGTGACTCCTTCTGGGCGTTACAAATGTAATGGCAAAATGAATATACCTTCCAGTGGAGGGTATCTACAATATTATGACTTATGCTAACCACTCCTGTCTGCGTTGCGTTGGTGTATTTTTCTGTATGAGAACTCTTGAAATCTCGACCAACATTCGCCGGAATTGGGAACTATGTATTCTTGTGACAACTATATCCCGCGAATGTTGGGATAGCGGAAAAAAACATTTCTTGCAGCTTGAATTCGAATTTTTAAGCCTCCCACGCAGTAGTGGAAGTGTGGAACCACTTGGCCCACCCTAGCTTGGACGGTTCTCGTACCATAATAGCGAGGGCAACGGATATCTATATGCTTCGTGCCAATAATATAATTCGTGCACAGAAGCAGTGCCCAAGTCTCCACTACTTTATTTATTTTTTTTAGGCCAACATCACTACTTGCCTGAACTAAAAAAAAATTTGTACATGTTAATATATGATACACTTGACAGTTTAGTGAAAGTTCGATTTATGTATTATAAAATTGTCTAAGCCATGGCCAACAACATTATTCGTATATTATTGCAATATAATTTAATCTGTATTGTCGCTACTCAAATGATTTGCATTGGCTTACTGTAGCAGCTGGTCTTATGAGTTGGTTTGTGCTCGCACATTTTTGGGTCTGCAATGTTCTAAGGAAATTGGCCAAAATTGAATTCCAAATTACGAGTACCTATCTCGATATATTAGTTTCGGATATATGTTTCACAATTGGAGCAAAATACTCATTTCATTCAAACTGAATACCCCGGCATCTTGGTACGGTACTAATAAATTTAGATCGCATAATCACCGCACTTTACAGCCAACAATAACACAAAGCTAAGATCATTTAAATGCACATTACCTCCGCGATATTAACGTCGCACTCAATCGCAATTGTTTTGTCCATTAACCTGAACTAAATGCTACTATTAGACTTACATAAATTTAACACTTACTTATTTCAATGATTGTAATCGCTATTTTCTGAAAAGAAAATTATAGCCGATATTTGAATATGCCTTGGAATTGCCAACAGTAGTTAAACTCATGCAATAGCTTTTTTCGCAACTCAATCTCTCAATGGATGTGAATGTGATTGTAAGTTATAACTTTCCCATATCTGGCAATTTTACAATCGAGCATATTTGCATGAGATAAATAAATTAAAAAAAAAAAAAAAATGTTGCAAATGGCGATAAAACGTACGTGTCAGATTGAAGTGCACTCTTCCCATTGACAGCTCACACTAAATGTGTTAATACCACAGGTGCCTGTCAGCGTGAAACTCAAGATGCCAATGACCCCTAATGGTCTTGTATATGAGTGGTAGTTACAACGACACCGGCTTATTTGTTTGGATTAATAAGGCAACCGCATCTGGAGGAGGCGTTTATTTTCCGTCATCGATTTACATGAAAATGCTGTCAGTGGGGTAGCGAATAATTTGAACATTGTACGTACATGAAACCAGTAGTTGGCAACAACTTACATATTAAATCGGTTCGAGGCAATTAGGCATGCCTAACCGATCTTGCTTGCAGG
The DNA here is from genome assembly GCA_949372485.1 of Cheilosia soror. NCBI lineage: Eukaryota > Metazoa > Arthropoda > Insecta > Diptera > Syrphidae > Cheilosia > Cheilosia soror. The sequence continues at coordinate 111,724,244 of OX443562.1, read as the reverse complement.
AAAGCTTACAAAAGGCAGAAGCGAATGAGACTCATAATGTATATGTATTAAAAAGCCATTAGTGCCGATACATAAATCAAAAGCAAACGAAATTAACAACAGGGTGATAATTATCGCGTATACACTCGTTGCATCTGCAGTACCTATGTATATGTAAAGTTTGGTTTATACGAAAATCTAATAGAAATACTAAATGCAAATATTGTTTCTATGGATGGATCTCTGAACTTGGCAAATTAGCTTTTAAAATTTATTTGACGTGTAAATAAAATAATTGTTTCTTCATTATATGTACCTACTAGCCAGAGCAAGTCGAATGAAATTTGACATTTCTATAAATGTCAGACAAACCTCACACAAAAAGATGCACAAACACAAGCGCATAATAATAAATACCAATAAGGCCACGGTCGGTCGGCCGAATGGTTTGCATGCTAGGAACTATGAGAAATCATTTTTGATATTTTTATAGCAAAGTTGCACGCAATTTTGTATTCCTATTAAATAAAATTGCTCCCGCGGAAATGACATGGTGGGTAAATTTGACTAAAACCAATTATACGACACTGAGGATACGTTTTCAATGGAACATTCAATTAGAATAAAGCTCTCGGAGAATCGAGAGCTATGGAGGGTCCACTTGAGCAACCTACACACGCGACCCACTTAATAGACAAGCGGATAATTGAAAATGATGATGATGAATAAATCCAGGACTACTGACAAAGGTAATTAATAAATTTTACTGAATTAGAGGTCAGTTTCAAATGTTCCGGATAAAGTTTCGGATAGTTAGCCGACACATAACGCTATCCACCAGATAAAAGTTTCTGACATTTTTTTATGTTTCATCGTCAAAGTCTCTGATATAGTACAGTCCACGATGGATATAAGAAACCTCTAACATCAAAACAAAAAAAAAAAAAATGTTTCTTATATCCGAACGTATTTAAGAAACAAAGTTCCACGGTGTTTCCACATGCGTTTCTTATAAGCGATGTGTTCTTATATGAGTGTTTCTTATATCCGTCGTGGATTGTATCCGGTAGAAAAATGTATCCGGCACTAATTGTTTGACAAGAATGACAAGGCAATGATGTTTTTTATCGTTTATCACATTTTTAAGTGAATTGTGTTGTTCTATTTTTGGTAATTTAGCATTGACAATTCATTCATTCATTAATTTTCGATGGTCCTCTTATCCATTAAGTGGGTCGTGGGTGTACGTTGCTCAAAATCCACGTGGACCCTCCATAGTCTCGATTTTCCGCCATCGACTCTTAATCATAAAGGACAGTCTCCATACGGGTAAGCGGAGATATTATGTACTTGATCTAACCATCTCATCATGGGTTTACCAAGAGGACGCCTGCCTAATGGTACGGATGCCACAGTACGTCTTGGAATCCTGATGGTTGGGGACATGCGTTTAACATGACTAAACCACCGAAGCATGGACCGATCTGTCCGAAGAAGTAGCTGCTCGAGTTTGAGTTCCTTACGTATTCTGGTGTTTCCAATACGATCTCTACGGGTCACAAGAGCAATACAACGCAGGGAGCTTGTAGCTTTCAGCTTGTATCCGCGATCTTATTCTTTCGGTCATTAATGAGAAGGAGATAAGATAAAATGCACCCCTGGCAAATTCCAACGCCTAGGGTGAAAGGTATTCACTGAGCATAGATAAAGTTAAACGAAATGGTGAAAATTCAGAAATCTTTATCGTCGAGAATTTTTCTAAATAATTTAAAATACTTTGTTGGCCGTGTAATTTGGTTGTAATAATCACCAAATTCGTCGTCTAAGATTTGAAATAAATCCATGATAGGATACTTCTGACCCTCAAACTATATTTTGTTCAGCCACTTCAAATAAATATTTTGTTTATCTTCCGGATAGAGGCTTTAACAGTCACTTCAACCGTCTGATTTATATGCCAAATATCACTATCCGAAACCTTTGAAACCAAAAGTTTATCTGACATATAAATTCCGGATAGGCTATCCGAGACTTTATCACCTAGTTTTGAAACTGACCCTAAGAAATGTAATGTGACAGGTGAGCCGGAAAGTGAACAACATTTTAGAAATGTCATCGAATGTTAATTCTGACAGAAAGCAAGCAGAATTAAAATTTGTGTGATACCTACTCGTTAAGAATGTGGAATAATCGCCATGTTGTTTTTGATGAACAATTCGTTAGTGAATTTTGCGAAATGTCCAGGTTTTTCTGACAGCACGGTTCCCACTGTTGGCTGTTCAATGCGACGTTTAAGCCCAATTCACAACGTCCCTTTGCCGCGTGCGTGCATTGACAAATTGATGTTGTGAATTAGGATTTAGCCGCACGCAATTTTAAAAATAATAAATAAATAGGTGGCGCAACAGGCGGGTAGAAGGCCTAGCTTCTCGCAACAATTCGTTTGTGTGAGTTTCTATTTTTGAGACGAATGAAAGGGACCTACAAATTTATGCCGAGTCCAAACGGCTGAATTAAGAAGGCCTCAGGATGCCTCCTAACTCGCCGAGAAAATTGCTACCAGTAGCTATAAAGATCTCGTTGAGGCTTCGTCGACATACATTTTGAGGAGCATTTTGATGAAAGCCTTGAAGATGTTTCCTTACGAAGTGCATCATCTGATGGGTGTTGGTTGACCATGAATCGCGTCTAACCTACGTTCACGCGCTGCTTTACAGGTCGGAGGCATGTTGAATTGTGGATTCTCGTGTCGTTAGTTCGTCTTCTTAAGCATTCTATAACTCTCTATAGCGTTGTCTCCGCTTGAAAGATTTTGGGGGTTTTATTAGTAAGCTCTTTGAAACTCAGGTCCATAACCTCTAACATCGATTGGATCGTTTTGCATCTCAGAACTGTTAGTCTATCTATAATAATTCTTGTTTATCGCCTAAGGCCTAAAGTAAGCCAGAAGTTATGATAAGGGATAACGAATTCTTTGGTCCTCAAAGTGTTCATGTGGGTACTATAAATCTGACACCTTGATTACAGGATCATCTGAAAATGTTTGTAGGGTTTGAAGATCCCCTATAGGGATATATGAAGTTATTTTTAGACATACATTATATGCAGATGCGGATGGCTAAGCATTGCTCCTATGATTGCTGTTAAGCATAGGTATTTTTATTTCCACTGAAATACCTAGGTATACACGCAATACAGTTTTTTTTTGACGAATTTTGTTCGGTTTTTGGCCAGCGTTCTGTCGCTGCATAGATGAGAATCGGTTTGATGATCATATATTTTGTCTTAAACCTCAAGTTTTGCTTCAGTAACGCTGCCACATATACATTGTCCTTTTTGACTTCTTGGTAACTTAATCAAAGAAGGTATTACGTATTTAGGGTTATATCTCGGTATTTGATTTCTACTGGTAAGCCAATGACTGATCGCTTTTCATTACAAGTCTTCTTTAATCCCTCCTCTTCCCATATGGGAATTGCTCTTTTAGATTTATATTCCATGGAGAAAAATCGAATAGCACTACTCAAATAGGTACCTTCCACTTTTAAGCATACCCAACTAAATAGTTGTATTGAATAGTTTACACCTTTTGCAATAAATATGTCATAAGTGTGACATATTGATTCATTTCGCAGTCTATTGCTTCAAAAATGCCAAGCATCGATTTTTTATCCCCATATGGTACTCAACACCTACTTTTCGAAATCAAATCAGTTCGCATTACATCAACACATTAAACGCTGGCTTATTCCGCCACCAGACAGCTGATGGCACACTCGATGAATATAAAAAATTCCCCTGACTATAACCACTCTCAGTCTCAGTTTCAGCCTGAGTTAGCTTGGCATTAGTAAATTTAGCTATTACGTTGTTCCTCTTTGATCGTCGCCGCTACATATATATCCATCAGCTACCGGTTACCCGTATAGGTAGCACGAGCTATCATCGCGTAATTGCATCTTATAGCGAATGTGACTTGGGCGCACTCGCGCCACAAAATGCAGCGAATTCACCGGCACAAAGCACTTCATTAACTTCTTCTTTCTCTCTATTCTTTGCACATGCAGGTCGCGCAGACGCACAGTAACCACAACTCATAATACTCAAAATGGCAGGCTACCTGGAAACACTGGTTTGCTTGGTATTGACGGTCTTGAACTTGGTCAGCGGCATACTAGATGGCCACGTACTCGAACCGAACAAGCAATGGAAGCTTATTTCGTATGATTTCCCATCGAATGCGCCCACCAGCGATCGGAACTTTTACAATCCAGAGAATGTCTTGATCACCGGTCTAGCGGTGGGTTATGACAGAATTTTTGTGGCTACACCAAAACTGTTTTCTGGCGTTCCGGCAGCAATTAGCTCAATTCCGAAGGCTGGTCTAGTTGATAATCCAGTTCTTGAGGTATGGTTACACTCGGCGCTAAATTGCTTATGATTTTTTAATGACTCTTTGAATAGGCCTTTCCGGATTGGTCGTTTGCCACAGGTGGCCAAAACAACTTTAACTGCAGTGACTTGAAGCTAATATCGGTCTATAGACTAAAGATTGACACCTGTAACCGGCTGTGGGCCTTGGATGCTGGAGTATCTCGATCGCTGGAGGACTATGAAGTGACTTGCCCGCCAAAGATTTTAGTCATTGATCTTAACACGAATGCAGTTGTTAGAAGGTAAGGAGCGTTTTTTTGTTTGACATAAGGCAATAGCTTACATGTTGGTATCATTTTAGGATTGATTTTCCGCGAGAAGTCCTTCGAGGTGAATCACTATTCACCAATTTGATTGTTGATGAGACCACGTCTAAGGCGGGTACCTGCGACGACGTCTTCGTTTACATTTCCGATACTGTGGAGCCTGGTAAGTCGACATTTTGTAATTGGCTTGCTGAAATTTATAAATCGTTTTGTAGGCATCATTGTGTACGACAGCCAACAGGATGTTACATGGAGGCAGTCGCATCCCTCTATGTACCCAGATCCGGACTTTGCTCAGTCAGAAATCCTTGGAGACCGATTCGTCCTTATGGACGGTGTTGTAGGCTTGGCCTTTGATGATAAGTCCGGCACCCTTTATTATCAACCTTTAGCTACCGATCGGTAAGCTTACTAAAATAAGCTCATAGCATAGTATAACTCCCATCTTCATTACAGCGTCTTCTCAATCAGTCGGGAGGTGCTACGCGCGGGACCACTAGCCAGTAATGAACTTTTACAAGTCAAACTTGTCGGCAAGAAATCATCTCAGGGTATTGGCTTGGCGGTATCACCCATTGACAGCAGTTTGATTTTCAGTCCGCTCTCCGAAACGGCAGTTGCATCATGGAATCCAACCACCGGACAACAGACGTGAGCTTTAGAAAATTATTCAGCCTTTGCAGCTCTAACCCATAACCACATTTACTTATTTCTTAGCGTTCTTGCATCAGACGAACAACAACTTCAGTTCGTCGCCGATATAGGAACATCTCACTTTGAATCAGGCGTGCTCTACATGATCTCTTCGAAATTCCACAGATTCTTCTTGAAAAATCTTAATCGCAACGAGTACAACAACCGCATCTTGCGTATCGATCTGAATAGACGAAGTGCTGGCCCAACGCCAACTTCATTAGCGAATCCTTCGAATTTTGGATTTTACCACACCAACACCTTAGATAAGCGACCAAATTACGGCACAACTGCTGCTGGCAGTTTCTTTACAGGTGCTGGGGCAAGTCTTGCCACCCGTCAACCATTGAGGTACAACACAGTTAGTTCAATTCAGAAATCCGTAAGAAATCCCTTTACCGCTCTCAATCAGGGTGAAGCTTTGCCAAACAAATTGACGAGACAACCATCGGAAAAGTCATTTCTCGACAATTTACCACCAACAGGGTATACGTACGGTAGATATATCTAAAAGCTAGTGCTAGCCATGTAAAAATAAGCAAAGTTCTGTGAGCACTGTGAGTAGCCCCATTATGCCTTATATTAGGTATATAATACTGTATTTTTGTAATTTATTTTGTAAAGTGATTTTTGTATATACGAATTATGACGAAATTTAAAATGAAGAACTTTTCTTGATATTGTACATTTGTGTAAATTATGTAATAAAATAATATCTTTTTGTATAAGAAAATTTGTGTTTAACTTTGTTTGGAATTTTGTTGAAAAGGTAAGATCCGACATCAGAAGACATCAGTTGAAAGGCGTTTTGATGCGTTTTTGACATCTGCTCTGTTTAGGTCGGAGCGAATATACATAAAATGCTAAAGCTTGGACGAGCATTTTCGAAACATTCAAACGAAATGTCTGAGGAGATTTTGAATTCGCAGTAGATATAGGGGCTCGCACCTCTGAGATTTACTATGCCAATGATAAAACAGCCCCTATTTGGGCAAATGGTTCAACAAAGGACGTTATGTGAAGGCGGTGTACGTCAGATTATTGCGTGATTTTGATGTTCAAATAGGGAAGGTGAATATTATATTTTGTCGCATACTTAAAAAGCATACGCCACGTTTAGAAATGTACTTCGGGGAATAGACCTTGAAATGCGAATTCTCTATGATACTTGTCGCATTTGGCGGTCTTGGATCAACAAAACGTATTCTGATAAAATTATGCAGCTTTTCCAGACGCTTTAACAACGATGACATACTATAAAACCATTAGTAAAGAGTGACTACAGTTACAACTATGCTTGCCACCCGTCCTCCTTTGATGAGGACAGTGCTCTTTTGTAAGGTGATGTCCTCCGTCCTCCACAAAAGGAAAAATGTCCTCAACAAAATAATTTTATTTTTATTTTGCGGGCTAGGAAACACTTGGAGGGAGCACTCAGACGCAACTGGTCCATTATACTACCAGGAACTAGTATTAACCATTTTACTGGAATTTCTTCGACTTTCAGAGAAGCCGAGAATGCACTTCAGGAGCTTACAGTATCAACACTCACCATATCGGTGCCAAAAATCTGCCACCTGATCCGAGCAAGGCAGAACAATAAGACCGGAAATGATCCGAAGTATCGTCGCCCTCTCCTCAAGCATCGCAGACAGTGGTATAATTTAAGCCTAGCACACTAAGATGCTTAGCAAAAGCGAAGTGCCCCGTAATAAGTTTTCTGCAGTCATTTCTACTAAGAAACCACAGGAATGCCGCAGACTTCCTACTGACTTTCGGGAGCATGCGTTTAGTTTGCCCGCTTTATGTAGAGCCTTGCCATACATAATTGTGTTCGTTTGAGACCCAATAGTCTATTGAAGCCCTGAGTCCTGACCGAGGACGCAGGAATACCCAACACAGGTTCTGGTCCCGAGAAATTATCCTTTGAGCCTTTCTTAACAATCTCATCGGATATGTCATTTCCAGCAATCCCAGTGTGACCATGGGACCCAAGCAAGAGTCAAATAGTTCAGCCTTGCGACCGAGTTCAAAGAGTTCTTGCATTCCCGAACTATTTTGGAACGGGTAACAGGGTTGAGCAAGTCCTTAAGCGAAGCTTGACTGAAGTCCCTCCTATCTTACAGTTTCTGCGATTTTTTTTAGATAAGTCAGTAAAAAAAGGTTTAAAACAAAATATTAGTCCGTGCCCTTGAAAGTAAGTGAAATGTCAGTACAAAAAAAGCTAAAAGCCGTTAAAATGTAGCTTTTTTTAATTACCTAATATCTTCGGCCTTTAAATTTGTTTAAAAAAAGTTGTTTTTTTTAAGTCCTCCACGAGATTTTCTAGAAGGTGACAAGCCTTGTTACAACAGTCAACAAACCTCCAGAATGCCTGATGAATGCAATAACAAAATAATTTCTTCAGTCAATGAACTGCTTCAATTCCAGACGGATTGGTTAAGTAAACACCATAGAACGGAGATTCAGACTTGTACAAGAAAATAAATATTAACTGCCAGAGTCGTGAATTTAAGAGACCTACAAATAAGGGATATTCCCTACCCAATTTAACCCTATTTTAAAATAATTCAATCGATTACTTACCATTATGCTGCCATATACCAATCGTCTTGAGGTTTGATGACTTGATGAAGTCCGTTTATAACTTGTATATTGATGTCAAGATCTTAAAAGAAGTACCTACCCAGTACCCTGAGCTGAGCATTGGCATAAAAAGTGTGCTCAAGAATTCCGTCGTCACAGCAGCTTCCGGCAGTTCTTCTTCTAACTATCATGTGCATTTTTCTGCAAAGTATTCTAACCCTTAATAATGGAAATAGAAAGGTTTCTTCTATCTTTCCGCATTTGTCTCTCCGTTCGATCTGTCGATGTAGATGAATCTAGAGTTCGGTGCCCCACTACGCCCATGATGCAGCAACACAATTAAAATTGAAGTACATCAACAACAACATCCGTAACCAATAACTTTACACTTCCTTTCTACCGTAGCTTCATAATGATAATAAATGGCTAGCTTTCCAGATTAATATCAAACCAATTCAACTTGTGTTAAACTATTGTCGAACTCGTACACAATTTACCAAACGCATCCTCTACGGATAGTCTCTAAATCCATATCCATACTACTTATAAAATGCAACGTCCGTCTGTTCCATTCGTCCGATTTTCATAACTTTTTTTCCGATTTATAGATGTGTGGCCAACTTGGGTGAGAATTGCTTAGGTGTAAAGGGGTCGCGGGAGCAAGGGGGGCCTCACGAACCGTTAGCTATATGAACTTGAAAGTTTGTATATTGATAGACAAGTCAATATTGTTACATGGCTCATTCATTGTTTTTCAAAATTCGTCCCATAAGGGTTGAAAAAAGGGGGTGCAAACTTTTCTATTTCGACCTTACTACGCTTAACTTGCTATTATACCATAAATCCATGTATGTCAAATCAAGAAATGCTTTTACCTACTTGTTACCCAATACTTCAATGAGTATTTCGAGCTAACATTCATCTTTCTGGTTCATCCATTGAAAATAGATCTTATTTGGCCAAGTGCGAAAAAATTGTTTTCCAGATTGGCATTGTGCTTAGGGGTAGTTTTGTATTGCGTTCTAAAAATTGAATAATTATTACTCACACGATGGGCATTCAGAATGCACATTGTATACATGCTAATGAATGGCGTAGTTGAATTTGTACGTACGTACTTCGTACATATGTATATACGTACATATAAATAGTTTGTGATGCGTAAGTAGATACATATACACAATCGTACATACATACATAATTATATTTGAGATCTGCAGTTATGGAAAGTGTAAGGATAATAATAATCATACCTGTCTCCGGTTTTCATTTCTGTTAAATATGTCCATTGACTTATTTCTTTGAAATTTTGGGAACTATTTGGCCGATTTTAAAAATTCAAAATTTCTTTCAACAATGGCTACATCCTGCAGATCGGTATAGGTTACTTAGGGAGAGGGAAACGGGCGTATAGGGGCTATCTTCGGAACTACTCGGTCATTGCCAGAGTTGACTTCCGACAGCCATTTTTTTCACATGGACAGCTATTATATTGAATGTTCGCATGTGAGTTGCAGTCGTAAATATTTTATACTTATACTTAAATTTTAATTTTAATCAAGAGAAAAGAAACCAGAAAAGAAAACCGCGACATGGGTTGTAATTGTAATGAGTTTGTTGCCTGAAAGCATGACATTGATTAAAATACACTTTTTGGGTATTTAATGTAGCATACTTTCCGGCGCATGATTATTCAAATTTAAACCATGTTCTCCACCAACTGTTTGTCACTTTAAAATTTGAACGACAAGAACGGGGTACTAAAATTCATACCTGGTTTGTAGTTCTCCAGTTATGTGTACCATATATTATCTGCAAATTAATTTGTTGTGTGCAAATAAATAAATATACTATTTGAAGTTTAAAAAAGATAAAACTTCAAAATTAAGTTTTGGTAATGTTCTTGTTCCATTTCATTTCAGAATGAGTGAATCCCCGAGTGAAACCAATGAAAAATGGCATTCCTAATCTGGACTTTAAATTGGAAATAATACGTAAGTAAAATTCGCAATAAGGATACCCGAGAATAATATTCTTATTTCTCGATAACACTAACAAAATTGGTGATGAATGAAAAGTGCGGGGGACAGACCATGATGAAGTTTTCTCTTCTTTAATCAATATTCCAATTTGTGAGAGCTATCAACGTTTGCTTTATTTGTGTTGTTAAAAATCGTATTTTTGTTTGCCCATAAGAAAATTGGAAAAATGGCGATCACACGAAAAGACTATCATCGTCATTTGTGTCCCAAAATCAAATGACGGACACTGTGAGTCATTTAGAATTTTCCGTTGGGATGCCATTTAAACGACGCAACAGCCAAAAAGTTTAGTCATTTGTCCTAGGCGTCACTGAAGAGCGATCACACGGCCATTTTTTTCCACCATTTAAATGGCACTAAATACATGTCATTTGTTCCGACATTTTCCTAGTCATTTAAATTTAAATGACGCCGAAAATGTTATCCCAAAAATGGCGATCACACGGAACGACATTTAAATGACTGTGACGCGATTTCTACGTCAGAGCGCCATTTAAATGACTCGAAAAAATGGCCGTGTAATCGTAGCTTAACGCCTGACTCAGAATCAAGGAGAAAATACTCTAAAAGAGCTCCTATATAAAATGCTTTAAACAAGCGGCAAGTCGGTGTGGTTTGGGTGTGAACCCCCAGGAAATATAAAATTCCTACCCTCCCGCTCTCAATATGGTGTAATCCTTACTTTCTTTGACAAAGCAAAATATTGGGTCTTATCCTTAATAGGAAGCTTTGTTGATAACTTAGCATCTAAGAAAGAGTCAAGAATGCTACAGTAGCACTTTTCTCTTACAAAAAAGCTACCTATTGAAAATAAATGGAGCATACAACATCGAATAACTCACTGGCTCTAATCTCGTTAATAAGACCTATACTCAGATATGGGGTAATTCTCTGATGGCCTTGAAAAAAGCTATAAATCACGATTATCTAAGCAAGGTCCAGCGCACAACTTGTATGTGCATAAGCGGAGCAATAGGCATACAACTCCCTCTCTGCGGCACTGGTCAGTGGTCAATGGCAGCAAGTGCAGCCACTCGCCTTAAAGCTACCTTTACAGTGGTCAAGGAAAGACTTTGGCCACGCTTCCATTCTGCAGAACTTCAAAATCTCAACTGAAAACACAGACTAAACCACTCCATTCATAAATTTTGAGAAGAACTTTCTCGTCATCATCACAAACCAGTAAGAATAGACCGCCGACTTCCCGTACACCTACCCGATTCCCCCCGGAAAAAAGTTACCCTGTCTGTGAATACGTGTAAATGTCAAAATTAATGGCGGCAATGATTTTCCATGCTATAACATGGGCCTAGGATTTTTCAAGTATGCGTGCGTTAATAGCGCTCCTTACATTTCGTACAGCACCAATACATGAAAAATCCTGGGCCCGCCGGCAGCTTGTAGGCAAAGTCCGTTATGTGGGAGGAGTCGACGGTCTATTCTTACTGCTTTGTGGTCATCATCCTCTCCAGAACAATCTGGATTCAGAATACATTTTTAGAAGATGAATCAATTCGCTTCTATACTGACGGCTGGAAAACTAAAGACGGAGTTGGTTGGGGCGTTTTCTGCGAAAGTCTTAATCTTAAGCTTTCCTTCCGTCTACCAAACTATTGTAGCGTGTTCATGGCGAAAATTATGGTTATCAAAGAAGAAGACGAGAAGGAAACTGTTCCTCACCATCTTTGTTTCTGCGAAGCTCTCTTCCATAGAATGAAGATTCACTTGGGAGCCTTCCATTATTATCTCTATATATAAAACAAAGTGGAAAAAACTGTTTCCCTCTGTCGCCCGTTTTGTTGATTTTTTTTTTAAATGTCGATAATTACGGTGATTGGGTGATAGGCTAAACAAATTCAAAATCAGACAAAGGGGCCTCCCATACAAAAAAAAAAAAACATTCGAAATCGTATACATATTTCGAAAACCACCGAATAAATTGAGATCAAACTTACAGATAATCTTAGGTATTGGCCATAGAGTTCTTCTGTGAAGATTTGTCAAATTTGGATAAAGGGGCGTGGCATCTACAATACAAAAAAATTAAAACATTGTCGCCCGAAAATAAATAAAATAAAATAAAAAATAAAAAAAAAATTAAAAAAGCAACAAAAGGCCTGGCGAAGCTGGCGGGGGTTCAGCTAGTTATGTACATATGAACGACTTGAGTGATCTGACAAACACAAACATTTTGTCTTATATGATGCATTTTTTTCATGCGGTAACACAATTGACCAATGCTGGTCTAAGTGTGTTGGCGTATTCCAACTGGCAGCCACTTGCAACCAACCATCAGGCAGAAAATGAGGACAGAAATCTTATCACTGATGAAGCAACAAGCAAAATATGACAGTCAGTTCAAGGGCTGGAACCTGTTCCCTGTTTTGAACCTGACCATTCTCAGGTCAGCTTCTCTGTTAGGTAGGGGGAAATTGTGTTATGAAAAAGGAGGCTCCAATCAGTCAGTTACCTTTCAATGTACCAGAAGATGAAACAATAAAGTTAAAATTAGGCGATATGATATGAAAATGTCATATCAGATCTAAAAGAACCACCATCAAGAACATTTAAATTTTTCCCAGGTCGCACGGACATTTTGGAGCTCGTGTGATATTATCCTTAGTGGTAACATTGGTCAGGATAAGGATGATTTTTGTTGGTTCAAACAAAGGGTTGAATAAAAGAAAGTAAGTTTTTGATGCGATTTTTTGAGAATAGTACCGTCCCCGTCGTATCTTTTAACGGAAAACATTATTGTTTGTCTATTAGATAGGTACTAGGTCAGACTGTTCCTCGATCAGGTCTGATATAGTAAACGTGATCGCTGTTGGCAAAACTAACCGTTTTGTCTCTCGTATCGTTAAAGGCCCCCCCTATACTGACAGACAAACTTGATTTGCTAGTTAATAATAAAACCCGCTTATTAGCTGGTTTGGCGAGACATCCTCCAATGATTCGTTGCTAAAGATAAGAGTGAATAATCATAGGTCAAAGCTAACAAACATATCAGTAGTTGATATACAGTCGAGGCTCTGAACTTATCAGATGATTTTGTCCTATATCGAATTTCAAAGTAAGGTAGAACAGGCTCCCCATTTATTTAATTTGTGCCTTTCCACCACAGCACGTTTTTTGTTAGTCAATGATTTAATCTACCTCTAATTCTAAATCAAACAACAAAATTTTATTTAATTCTACTCCAATAACCGCAAAAGACTATTAAGTATCCATAATACTATCATTGGTTAGATAAAATATTCTGCAAATTCTAAGTAACATTTCGTCAATCACTATGAATAGCAGAGATCACACACAAACTGAATATTATAATGATCGAATCGACACCTGTTGTTGTCACCTTTCAGGTTTTAGGCTACAAACTAGATCGACTGTACATATGTATGATAATTAGATTTTTTTATTGGCGACGTCTTCTAAATACATATTTGAACAAAATACTTCACGTACTACTTAAACGATATCCAAGGTTGCGGTGACAGCACCCATCTTCGCCTTTGCCAAAGAAGCCGGTCAAAGTTGGTAAAACACGCAGTATGAAGATGTATATGACTTAATCTCGGAATTACCACAAATTTACGTGTTATTGATCAGCCAATTGATAATTTTATCTCAAAAGGGTAATGTAAGCAGAACAGAAATGACGTATACTAAGGAGGACGTCATTCGTTGAATATTTTCCTCGCGAATTGAAATTTTTGTATTGGGTGTGAAGTTCTTGTGTCACGTTTGTTTTGAATTCCCATTCACTCCATTGATAATTTTCAGATTGAGTGGAATCTACGATAGTAACGGGTTTCCCGATGAATCACAAAAGCAATGAATATGTATTTTCGTTGACGTTTAATCGCCAGACAGATGTTACAATATCTAGCTATGTCTATGGGTTTTAACGAGAAGCCGGTTAGGTTGCATCAGTTAAAAAGACAAATTGCCGACTAAATGCAGTTGTTCATTAATTGCATTGTAAATGTTGTTCATGTATATTCATTAAGTTGGCATTCTATTTATATAGCAAACAATAATTTACCCATTGATCTGGCCACAAATGCGGTTTACGTTTGATAGGGCATATAAATGGCTTAATTGAGTCTTCAATTTGTTTGGAAGGTTTGTTTTTTAATGTTGCACAAATGAGCCGCAATGAATGTCATAAAGGCACGCATTTTCCTCAATCGTTTATGCAGCCTGAGTCCATTAAATATTTACATGTAAGCAAAAATAATAGTACTAGAAGAGCCGCAGTACATTTTTGACATGAAAGGTCATTAAAGTAGGTAAGGTAGGTATGTTTTTTTTTGTTTTTATCTCTATAAAAATAATGATAATGTAGTATGTTTGTGGCCTATAGATTGCAAAACGAAACAGTAATAATTCCGATGACACGGCAATCGTTCTTAAAAATGGAGTTGAGCGATTACAAAATTAAAATAAATGCTTAGAAAAACTCACGACAAAGAAAGAGGACACCTTGATTTCTTCTATAGCTAAACAATTACCTACATATTATTATTTGTCAATTATGTGGATTCAAAACTGTCATTTGAAGAACATTATTAGATATAATACTGCGTGGATACAATTGAAAAAATAAATCTTGGCATACGTTTATTAATAGGAAATAATTGTTTTCGAATAGAAACAAAATAATAATTTACAAAACTTCCAAACAGGTCAATCTAATTTCACTGTTGGTTGAGCAGTGATAGATAAAGAATGATTTTTTGGCTGTTGGTTTTCTAGCCTGATTTTTTTTGACAATTCACGAGTGATTCTAGACCAGTGTTGGGACTTGAGAGTAGGCAAAAGGTGGTATATTGGGAATCCAAAAATTTGTAGATTTTTAAAACATACCTGCGAGAAATGCTGCGATCATGCTATAATTAACCAAAATAGGATAAATAATTTTTTCCAAACATTCAGAATCAATTTTCTTAAGCTCTATTACATAATGTCACTTTCCAAAGTTCAGTACCAGCACCAATTTTCAAGTGCAGAAAAATCTAAATTTATTACTCTGTTTCTATTGTGAGGATGATGGATGATAATTGATAAGTCTTATAGTGCGTGGGAATTAGTAAGTTATTATATGCGTTATTGTTCCATGTTTTCCCACCTGAAAAAGTGCTAGATTTCGATTTGAGGGTGGTAGAATTTTGGGTTGAGCAAAAAGTGGTAGAAGTCCCATCACTGTTCTAGACACGTGTCAAAGTAAAAAAGTTCAGTCAGGACATATTTTGGTGAGCAATTCATCCTACGTTTTGGACCTGTGAATTGGCCGGCTGCCTAGATCGTGCGATTTGACGCCGCTGGACTATTTTCTGTCGGGATATGTGAAGTCTCTCGTCTATAGGGATAAGCCAACAACTATTGCCGCCTTGGAAGACAACATAACTCGTGTTATTGGTAGGATACATACTAGTCGATATGTTGGAAAAAGTATACCAAAATTGGACATTCCGGATGGATCACTTGAAGCGTAGTCGCGGTCAACATTTACACGAAATAATATTCAAAAAGTAAATGGCGAGAATTTATTTATCGAAGCTAATAAAAATTTCACTCAATTTTGCAAATTTTCATTATTGATTAAATATTGAATGTCTTACCCTTACCTTTAATTTATTTTTTTATTTATTTACTTTTTTATTCACTAATTCACTCTTTTTTTATTGTTCAATTATTTATCTGTGATCCTATTTATTTACTTTCTATTGTTAATTATTTTCTGTATTAATTTATTTTTTATATAATTGTTTATTTCTTTGTTTTTTCGTGTTTATTTAATTTTTATAATTATTTAATTTTTCCTTAATTTTTTTCTTTTTCTTTCTTTTAAACTATAAGTTTCTTATAATTAGTTTTCTCAAAAGCTTATACAAACATGTACCTACATACTTTATTTAGCATAAATTGTAAAATAAATAAATAAATAAATAAAAATATTTCCAAAATATTTTCAAAATGTTTTTATGTGTTGATGGTAAATTGTGTTTCCCCTTTGTTTGCGTAATGTTTTTCAAATGTTCCACTTGAAGTGGGAAAGTAAAATATTTCTCTTTCTAAAATGTTGGTGACGAATAACTGACTGAATGGAGAAAGCGTGGTGCCCAATAATTTCTATAAGATATGTACGAGAGCAATTTCGGAAACCACTTAAACTGTCTATCTTAAGATCAATCATTAATTTATAAAGCATGCAATCTTTGGCAAAATTTTTTTTCTCTCTCTTTTTGTAAAATGCTTTTCATGACAATAAAACAAGCTACCTATAAAAATTAGATTCTCGTCTGAAAATATTTTCTTTAGCACTAAAAATTCTTAACGAAAATGAAAAAAATAAAAAAAAATAAAAATGTCTTGGAAAAGTTTTGAACATTAAGGAAATGTTTTTCTAACGTTTTCCTATATTTTTGTTTGGTGTGTACATGGACATTGGACAACCCCATTAAATAATATTTGTGCTACACTACTAAACCAATCTTCAGCAAATTTGTTTCATTATTTTATTATTTTTTGGATTTGTAGATTTTTAAACCATTTTAAAAGCACAACATTGCAAAAGTTTACCAAAGGTGTCAGACAGATGTCGGATGACAAATGGAAATGACAGATGATGGCTTGTGATGATATAAGGTTCGTTCGGGTACTTTTTTGCAAACGTAAAATTATTAAAAATTTGCTAAGAAACTGTGCAAATGCGACCACGCACTGAGTAAATTGAAAAAAAAAAAAGAGAGAAATCCATTTCCCCTCTTTTCATTTTTTCGTAATTTTCTACTCGCCGAATTTTGACTTACTGAAAAATTAAAACTGTCATCTAAGTGACATTTCAAAACTTTAACAAATAAAACTTCATTTATTTTCGTCTTCAACAATGTCGGAGGAAGAAATTGTAATTGAATGTTCTCCTAGAACATATCAGCGCATTCAAAATGGTAAGTTTAATAGGTATTTTTAACTTATAAAAAATTCAAATCCAACTTATTTTGTAGATTCTGCCGTTAACGTTTATTTTACGAATGCCGAAATGACATTTCTTAAACTTTTCGTAAGAAAACCGGTCAGGTACTTCTCTGGAAATTGAGAGATTTCTCTCTCGATTTTTAAGATCTGACATTTTTCATTTTTCTATGCTAAACGTACACGAACGAACCTATAATGTCTTTTACTTTTGAAGTAAAAATGAAAAGGACTGTCAAAATGGCAGTGGTATGGATGAATTCTCTTTCAAAGAGAAAGACTTACGAAAACGTTAGGGAACGCTTTTGTAGTAACCATGAAAAATGACAGATTTGACATTTTGTTTTCTCATAAATTCCATGTGCGAGTATGAATGCAAGTATGTGGACGAGTTTTTAGTTTGTACTGACTGAACTACAAGCATTCGAGAAGAGAAAAAATGCTACATTATTTTGTCGCCTTCTGATACCATTTTCATACCAATCTGTTTCTCATATTGCATGAAATCAAAAGTTAAATGCAAATAGTCGTTACACGCGTTTCAAATCAAATTTTAAATCATCTGTCAATTTTCAGGCGACTGACAGTTGTTTCAATTCTTACTCAAGGAAATTTGTTGAGTATACAAAACTAGTAAGATTCTCAGTGGGGGGGTAATATCTTGCTCTCTCGAAGCCGCTCTCTTTTAACGTTTACACCGCACCTAAATTCATCATTTCGGCTAAATTCAGCATTTCAGGCCAAATGTTCAACATTTCGCCATATATTTTCCAACATTTCGAAATGTTGGATTTCAGCGAAATGTTGAATTTCATTGCTGCATTTGTAAGTTTGTCAAATCGAACAAACCTAATTCTGATGACTTTTTTGCTCACTGACGAAAAAAAACCGCTGTAAAACTAGATTGCAAAAGCTAAAAAAGTAGGAAGTAGGAAAAATATGTCTGGATAGTGAATTATCAGTTGTATTCATGTTTAGATTAATATTACTAACAAAATAATTCTTTAGGTACAAACCACTTTTGATTTCGAAACACAAAAAACATCTGTAGGTAATCAATTCTGATACTAGCTGTCATTTGAAATGCTGAAGTTGCAGTGGGAACGCAAAATTGGATTTCGAAATTTTGTCTGCTGAAATGTTGAAGAAGAATTGTAAGAATTCATAAGATTTAATAGTAAAGGAACAGGCCTAAAGACTTTGCTTAAAGTATTATGGATTGTTGCGCAAATCGTAAGGAATGTGGTGTTCGATTAGTTAATCCAGTCTGTGATCACTGGATGAGTCACGAAAACCACTTCAGGCTTACCTACCCGGAACTACAGAGTTGACCAAGCATTTTGTAGAAAATCAATACAAGGGATATTATGTATTTCTTGCTTTAAAACACTACGAAAGATATCAAGTCGGTTTACTCAATAAGTGCTTTGTTGCCAATGAGAAGCTCGAACAGATTTTCATAAATTTACTAAGAATATTATTTTCAGTGTAGAGTTCAATTACGGTCAACTTGTGAACATGTTTCAGCTTCTTCCACAAACATGTATTTTCATTCAAGATTTAACTAGGTACATACCTACTTGGATCTTTTGCGTGCGTTGATAGAATTTTGTCTCACAAAAAGTAACGATTTCTATGTAAATATTATATAATACAGTCATTCTTCTATAGAACATGTCGGTAAATAAAACTACTTGGGGTATATTTTAGAGGTAAGATGAAAAAAATACTCATTTTAATGCTATAATTACATCCTTTGGGTTAGGTATACAGCAGTTTTGTATTGCGACCTTTAGATACTCTTACTTACATTCATACAATTTAATGACAAAAACAAAAATTACTACATATCTACGATAAAATTATGTACATAAACCTCGACATAAACATTATGCACGCGGCTAGGGTAATTAACACCTTTTTTTTATAACTCATCTATCCGCTAATAGCTGATAATCGTCATCGATTTAAAGCTTTTCGAAACAACGTTTGGGGAAGTACATTCAGTACAAAACAAACATGTATTCTTGACTGAATCCAAACTGTTTGTTGCCATTTTGTTTACGACTTGCAGTCGAGTTATTCCTGTTTACATATTTTTAAAAGTACTTATACTTTGTACATTCTTCAGAACTTTAAAGTTCCGGTCTGTATTGCATAACTTTATCGGATGTTAGATACATAAAGCTTAGGAAAGAATTTCGAAAATAAATCCCCCAATAAAAGTGTCAACTTAATAATGTTAATAATAGTTCCTTCATGCAAAAATTAAAAAAATTCTTATTAGATGAAAAATAAATACATGTGAATGACCGTTATTGAACTAACCGCCAAAAAATAAGCGTTTCACCTTTCAAGTTCATAATTAATTGACAATAGGT
The DNA here is from genome assembly GCA_949372485.1 of Cheilosia soror. Lineage (NCBI taxonomy): Eukaryota > Metazoa > Arthropoda > Insecta > Diptera > Syrphidae > Cheilosia > Cheilosia soror. The sequence continues at coordinate 111,704,882 of OX443562.1, read as the reverse complement.
AAAAATATTTTAATATCTTCTATAGTATATGTGAGGGTATCTAAGAATATTATCTCGGTGGTATGTAATTTATTATTTTTGTTAATTTTAATTTCAACCCCTAATTCTCGACGATAACAATATTTAATTACTACGTATAAATTCAGCTTATCGGTGGAATTAGCTTTTTAATTTTTCCGCGCTCTAATAGTAGTGTACGTTAACGTTATCTGCGCAATTTTCTATCACGTTTGCGGGCTAATGATGAAAACAAATTTCGTTTGCGTGAAGATGATCCATTCCATAAAACTTGTTTAAAGCAACAACAAATGTTGACAACCGCGTATCGTCTGTACCGGCATAAGGGTCATCCTCATCATTTGGTCGTGGAAGCTTCAATTGATCAGACCGCGCAACGGGAGAAAAGAAACTCGTATAATTTTCTAACTTTCTTTTGAGAATAAATATCTGGTGTTGTTGTAGATTTTTTTTAGCGGAATTGCTTTACAGCGCATCGATTGTATGGTGATTGTGTAAATTTCCCCTAAAATAATAAAACGTGCTATTTACTCGAGAGAGATTACGACATATATTAATAACACTTTCGGTCTTGTAATACTTATTTGACATATTTATTGGTGGCTTATTTTTTAGTGGCAGACGATACTTAAAGGCACACTCCGGTGCAGATGTCTTTAGTATTATCGGTGTTTTAGTGGCTTGAATTGTTAACTGTGGATATTTTTGCACGGTAAGTTTACGTTTTTTTTTCCCCAGTGCCTTAATACTTTACAAGGGATAAGTGTAAACTTGAAGGAAAAAAATAAAATATTGTCGATAAATTCATGTGTTAAGTAATTTATTACTCATCCTAACTCGTCTGTTTTTAATCTCTCCTAACGTACAAATTAATTTTTTTTTAAGCTGAAACAAAGAAAAAAAAAACCCCACACAAATAAAAAATTCATTTAGTTTCTAGTGGTTATTAGGGAATAAGAAGAAATTACCTTAAAGGTAATAAGGTTTAGAAATACCTTAAAGGTAAAGGTTTCTGTTTACAGAAACAGATCTACACAAGCCAAGACTTCGGTTGGTGAACAATCGTCTGAACGATGTCATATCCAAAAGTGTAACAAAGTCTTAGCTTTTCTTGGTTTTTAAATGAAGATAAAAAAATAAAAAAATAGGTGGCTCAACAGGCGGGTGACACCCAAGGCCTAGCTTCTCGCAACCATTCGTTTTGTGTGAGTTTCTATTTTTGGGACGAATGGAAGGGACCTACAATTTTATGCCGAGTCCGAACGGCTGAATTGAGAAGCTTTTTCATGACAGTCAAACTCTCGGATGTTTGTCAGACGTTCGCGAGAGGTGGCGCTAAATGAAGTTACCTACCAACAATTTATTTCTCTGTTGTCAATTGTCAAGCAAGCACTGTTTACGCATTGTCAGATACATTACATCGTTCGAAATATTTCATAAAAAAAAATCGTTTGAGTTTTAAACCGTGATAATGATAACCTTACTAGTACTTACTTAGGTGGCGGTACAGTCTGGGGTGGACCTGGGTCTGTGGTGAACTACCTCCAAATTGGTTGAGTTCCCCGCACCACTTAAGCATCAGACGTATTCCTCTACTGCAATGTCCCTCTAAGTTGAAGTTCGAAGATTCTTCGACTCTTCGAGCCGGGGCGCTAGTGTCCATTGGCTGTATATTACCTAGACATCATCTTAAGGTTTCGTCAAGTTATGAACTACGCGGTGAGATTATTTTACGCGGCGGTTTGATTATTTTGACGCGAAGTTCTCTACGCGGCGTTAGACGACGTAAAAATGATAGCTGTCATCAACGATACGAAATTTTCGAAAAATAAAAACAATTTGGGTGCACGACATAAATAAAAAGTGAAAATAAGTCGGAGAATACAGTTTTTATTTAACGGAGCCTTTAGACTATTACTTCGCACTTTTCTGACCAGGTTGATGTCGCTGTACACGAATAGTTCGTAATTGAATCTCCTCCTCTTAAACCCGTCAAAGCAAATAGGACCCAACATTTTTCAAAGAATCTTTTTCTATAACCTACCGAGGATATCCTTATACCTTTCAGATAGAGTCCAATCTTCAAAGCTGTAAAAAACAGTACCTACTGGGATGATTATGACTTTATACAGAATCTCTATTGCCTTCTCATCCCAAAGAGACAGCTATTGACAAGAGTTATTGTCAGAATTTATAGCCCAACCGAGGTACACAAATTCCTAAAAAGTTGTGACGATTATGTCCGATGTCCCTTCTAGTTAAAAGCATATGCTTGGTTTTCCCCCGTTAACCGCTTAACCCATTTTAAATGCATCAATGACAGCTCGATGGGTTCTACTAATGATGTGACGTATGCACGTAATTGAAAAAAACGTTTTGAAATATCGTCCCTTGTGTTTCGACTTGTTGTTTTCGTACAATTCTTTCAAGTCGATGAAGTTATGTCACAGTGCATCCTTTTTGACATTGAAGTTCTCGATGAGATTGTTTTTTAACCTGAATTTAGCAGCGAGTGTTCCCCATATTCATCCTGCACAACGAGTTTGGCATCAGATATGCTAAAACTAGAAATTACTCTTTTTAACTCGTTTCTATTAATGATGTCATATGCGGCCTTATGAAATCGATAAACAGATTGCAGGTTGGGTATAGAAATGGACTTGTTGGATTTCTCCAGAATCTTCCGTACCTATTTGTGAATATATGACTTATCGGACCTAAGACTGCACTGGTAGGGACTAGTCAGTTCGTTGACAAATGACAGACAGATCTATGGGGTTAGGGGTTATTCCGATCCCGGTAAATGAAAGTTTTTAGACTTTATCCAAATATCTCATTCTGGTCTTCAAAAAAGGTCTACCTGATGTCACGGTTTTCATAGAACGTCCTGGAATCTATTCCTATAGAGTTTCTATAGAGTGAACACTGAACATAGTTAATTGAATCGATTTGTAAGATTTGGTTGGAAGAAAGTAGCTATATGCCTGATAAATAGAACCTCAGCAGTGTTGTTTTGTTCACAAGAAAGGAGATATTTTAAACAGCGCCAAGTATAGAAACATAAGTCTTCTAACCATCGCATACATGATCCTTTCTGCGAAGATAGAGGATCCACTAAACACAGAGCATTATAGATGCACCCATCACGACCCTTAATACGTAGACGGGACATTAAAAATATCAACCATAGATGCATTTTGAACTTACAAAGAAAGTTAGAAAATATTATTATACAATGCTCAAATGTGGGACAGGAAAAATCGCATAAATGCTTAAAAGTAAACTATTTGTGTAAACAAATTTCACTTTTATTTGACAGCGTGTGGGTTTCAATGAAACCTATTAGTCTGTTCAAAATTATACAGGTTCCACAATGTTAAATTGCCAGCCCTTTTAAAAGAAATCGAATTAAATATTTATAACTTTCCAATAGCATTATACTTTTTATGGCAATAAAATAAATATTTAAACTGTGATGATAATTAATTTACAAATGTGTTTTTTATTATGTCAGAGCATTATCATATTGCCAATTCTACGATGGATTATTGTTGGTTTTAAGAGTAAGGAAGAGTATTCAACCTAAATAAGGAAAACATTAGAAAACTCTCACAGGCCATTGTGGCTTGCGGTATTATCTTAACAAAATGCATTTGTGTCCGGAGACAGAATGCAGGTTCTGCCTTGAGGATGAAGAATCCTCCGAGCACATTCTCTGTGATTGCCCGGCACTTCATTGGTTAAGAAAACCTGTCTTTGGCAGGGAGATACGTTCAACAGCAGAGCTTAGGAACTCCGCTAATAAGTATATATTGGCCTTCGCTTGGGAGGTCATCCGCCTCTTAGAATAACTACATCCCTCTTTGATACAAAATATCTTTTTAGGTCGCAGTGTCAGCCAATTGGGCGGGGAATTAAAAAAAAAGTCACTGTGCTGGGTAGACATCACCACTGTAGAACCCGTGACTAATTTTATAGCATTTCAAATACTTTGGAGTGTGACCATCTGCCTATTCAGTATTTTGTTATCCAATCACAAAAACAAGAAAAAAAATAGTGAAGTCCATATAGGAACCAAGGCCTAGCTTCTTACAAGCACTAGTTTGTCAGGGCTTTCTATTTTCGAGGCTTTCAATTTCTATATATTACGAGACCCTCTAAGATCATTCTCGAATATTTGTGAGGCGTTAACTATAGATAGCGCAGTTGTAAAAAAAAAAACCATAAGATGTAGTATATAATTTCTGTTATTCTGCGGATGAACCTGAGACCTCTATAGTTAGTGGTTCAGCGCACTAACCTAACCACTTATCCACTGCGGCCAATCGTCCAATATTAATCCAAGGACTGTACGAGAAAAAATCCGAAAACATTTTCGCGGTCTGAAAATACAGAAATATGACATCACAGTTATTCCGTTAAATTTTGATCACATGTTCTTATACTCATTACAAATAATGACATTCGAAAAATCACTGTTTTAAGATTTGAGTTTGGTGAATTTCTCTTTTCAACACTTACTTCATACATAAGTGTCAAAAAATTAGCCGTAGATAAATATTTAGCGCGGTATAGCCCGACCGGTATAGCCCATTTTTAATACCAATCTGACGACGAGAAAAAAATTCACAACATTTCAATCGCCACGCCAGGTCAATTCGTTTGGAAACTGTCGTGTTTCCAGCAGACAGACAGACGCACATGGCTAAATCGATTTAGAATTTGATCCTGATTCAGAATACAGTATAGACTTTATGGAGTATCCGGTGACTCCTTCTTGGCATTACAAATGCGTTACAAAAGTGAATATACCTTCCTGTGGAGGGTATACAAAATAAGTAATTGGCGCAACAGCAAGTAGTAAGTAGGCACTCTAGGCCAAGGTTCTCACAACCATTCGTTTGTGTGAGTTTTTATTTTTGGGACAAATGGAAGGAACGTACAATTTTATGCCGAGTCCGAACGGCCGAATTGAGAAGCTTTTTCAGGACAGTTATACTCTCGGATGTTTGTCAGATGTTCGCGAGAGGTGGTGCAGTGAAAAAACCTTAAGATGTAATTTGTGTTTTTCCGGGGATCGAACCTGGGACCCCTCGCACAGTAGTTCAGCACACTAACCACTGAGCCTCTGCGCCCACCTTATCATCTTTTAGGATAATAAAAAAGGGCTTTGGTTATTAAGTGAATTTTTTTAGAGCAGGTAATAAAGAGCGATGGTAATGTTATGTAAGCCATCCATGATCTTTCTTTTGTAGGTGAAAATTCCATCTGCCCACGGATTCGGAAGTTTATCTCAATTTCACAAAAATACAGTATTTAACTTACATAAATATACAACGACATGCGATACATAAATAGTAAGAAAGTACTACTTACTTACTTACATCTAGTGCAGTGACCAGAAATAAGTCGGTTACTAACCGAGCTTCGAAGACAACGCAATAGTGGTTGCAGCAAATATTTACAACCAAACCTAATACCCATTCAATTGTAATATGCCTCGTGTTTAATTTAAACATTTCCGACAGCATATCACGCAAGCGTGCATAAAATGCGAAAAACGATATGATTTATAATAAGAGATAAGTCTAATGTAAATCTGTGAAAACATTGTCTTCATGCATACAATGTATTAGTACTTTCATTTAACATTAGACGTCATAATTTAAACTGATGTTAATACACTTTGAATTCTAATTGATTGATGTATAACAATTTGTTGCACGTAATGTGCAATTTGATTTATTTGTTTGTAATCTAATGGTATTTCATTTGTATCTACTAGCACGCGATGTGTTATTAAACAATTTACGCATAAATTATATATAATAAGAACGATTGTATTTATATTTTAGTTAAAATAAATGAACGGCACAAAGTGTAATATAAAAATGTTTACAAAATTCTTACTGATAATAGTTATTACTAGCACTGACCCTGGCACTGACCCCTAACTACGAGTATTGGCATTAAAAACATAAAACGATTAGAGTATGTCGAAAGTCTAAACAAATATAACAAACAACAAATCTGACTTGAAGACTATGGTATTCGGTATTCTGTTAAACGTCAACTAGAGCGATATTCATTAATGTAAAATAATACATTTGTGTATGAAGATTTCTTGGAAATGATATAATAATCAGGTTCAATTCATGTCATAATTCGTATCGTAAACAATTCTTTATCAGTTAAACAGCAAGATTGACCTTGATTTTGTTTAATTCTCTGTAGATAATGTTAAGAAACGTGATATATCAGTCCCTTTTTTTGGTGGTACATATTATTATGTCAAATACAAATAGCTTTATCTTTGTATGTGTTATAAAGATTTAAAAGCAAATCTCAAAGAGAGAGAGTTGATTTTGTGGAAAAAACCGAATAAATAGAAAGTATCTAATTGGAGGTGCTAAATACAAATTACCATCATAACTTACATTGTGATTGGAATATTTTTGCTGTATAAATAAGGTGGACATTTTATTTCTTTAAATTTGTTTATACACTTCATAAAAATTCAATACAAATGAAACCTAACATTTGTAAAGAATCCTTTCGTAAAAAATCCCCGAATAAAACCTACGGTATGAACCAATTTAATTCAAACAAGTAAAAGTGTTATCATCGGCCTGGCCGATGCTTTGATACCCTCCACTGTATGTACTGTATAGGTACACGCGTGTGTCTAAAAGTGGTTTTGTATGGGAGGTAACAGAAGTACTTGACCGACATGGCCCATTTTCAATACCAACTTAACAAGTCTTAAAACAAGTCTTCAAACAAGGCGTCAAATATTGGCTTTGTATGGGAGGTAACAGAAGTACTTGACCGACATGGACCATTTTTAATACAAACCTGAAGGCCATAAATATAAGACCTCTCATAAAATTTCAGTTGCTAAGGCAGATTTGTTCGGACGCTATCGTGATTTCAACAGACAGAGAGAAACGTGGGTCTAATAGTGGTTTTGTATGGGAGGTACCAGAACTACTTGACCGACATAGCCCATTTTCAATACCAACCTGACGACGATAAAAACAAGTCCTCTCACAAAATTTCATTCGCCTATGTCGATTCGTTTGGACGCTATCGCGTTTTCAACAGACAGACAGACGGACATGGCTAAATCGATTCAGAATGTGATCCTGATTCAGAATATATATACTTTATAGGGTCTACGGTGAATCCTTCTTGGCGTTACAAACGTATAATGACAAAGTGAATATACCTTCCTGTGGAGGGTATAAAAATCCGAATGGCATCCGTAGAAGCATTGGCTTACTAAAGGAATATTCAATTAAGAGTGACGAACTACCTACAAACGAACGAATATTTGCCAAGTTTTGACAGTAGGTAGGTACATTCAAATGAACAATTTTCTTGGTCGGCGCAGTTCGCGAATTTCAGCCATCAGTTTTGGACGGACGGATTAGATTCCGAACGTCAACCGAGATTCCTTGTTTTCCCAAACGATTATGGACCAGAGAGAATCTAGTTGATGTGTTTGACAGAATGCCCAACGCTAGCAATTTGAACGGCAAAAGCTGACACATTGGACCGCTAGTAGACATCTTCGCGTTGTTTCCAACATAACCACTAGCTCACTTGGTTCGGAGCGGAATAATATGGAAATTCACACTTTTTTGAAGTGGCATCTGTTGTTAACAATGGCGCAACAATTTGAATATCAACCGTTATACCTCGTAAATTCTCTGACGCCCAAAGGGTGTCTCTAATGTCGATTTCCATTGAGCTTTTACCGTTTTACTCTCAGATCTCAGATTTTTTCTGCCCCAATGGAACATGAAACGAGATCACTTTTATTTTTGCATTTGTATTGGTGTGTTAATTGACAGTCAGCTACTATTTTTATTGCAATCTGTGTTTACAAATATCTCTGTAATCACTTATTTTCTTCTCCGAACCAAAAGCGCTAGTTTAGGTTGGCGTCATTTTTTGGGAAAAATTTGTATGAACTGATATTTCACTAGAAGTCCATATACATATAATAGATCAATGCCTTTACCACTCTCATTCTCATTTTCGAAATCAGCTGTATTGTGTCAAACATTGTGTCATGTGTAAAAATGATTGAAATGCATTTTCAGGCGAAAGCGAAATCTGAAAATTTAAAGAGGAATACTTGGAGACGGTTGTGATCCCTTTGATCGCAAAATTATTGCTGTACAAATCACCGTTTTTCAAAGTTCCCGACACAAATCGCTTGTAGAAAAACAAGTCAATTCTCCGTTGCATTCGAATTCAGTGATACCAATTTTAACGAAATTTTTTGAAATGGTTGGGGCTGTTCTTGAAAATTAAATGATAATACTGAGCTAGGTACCTAAGGTTCTACTTCCGAAAACATAGGGGCATATTCATAGATCTTTAATAAGCTATTACTTATGTAATAAGTATAACTAAACTACACCGGAGTTTATGTATAATTTATAGACAATTTGAACCCATGTCTAAACGATAAACTCGAGTCTAATATTAGTCACGACAAAACGTATGTTTAAGTTGTTTTTAACTGTATTAAACGTCAAAACCAAGTGAAAAAAAAAAAAAAAAAAAATAGATGCGGAATTTGGCAATGCGTTTTAGTTTTCTCACTAATGCACAGGGCCGGAGCAACCATATGTGCAAAATGTGCAAATGCACAGGGCGCCAAGTTCTGGGGGCGCATTGCTATGAGTAAGGCCTACTTTCCACGAAGCTGCGCTTCATACGCACGCTTTCGTCATTTGCAGCTTGTTGTACGCTTGCTTGCAGCTTCATTGCAGCTTGCATAATATAAACAAAACAAGCTCTGTCCACGGAGCGGCAAAGTCGCATGTGCGACTACGAAATGAAGCGCAGCTACGTGGACAGTAAGCCTAAGAAAAATTAATTTTACCTTGAGCGAACTAATACATACTGCCATTTGCATTTTAAACAAAAAGCTTGTTCAGAAAATTCCAAAATAATAACATCCACCACACCTGTGCTGGATTATTTCTTGCACATTAACTCACATTTCTTGCAATTTTGCAACTTCAGGGAGAGTCTAACTGAAAATATCGCAAAATAAAAAAATCCCACTAAACCTATGCAAGTTAATTTCTTACCTACCTTATCTCAAATTCCACCCTGTTTGTGTAAGGATATTTTTTGCACATCCACTTACATTTTACAAAAAAACTAGTTCAAAAATCTCAAAACAAAAAAAAGTTCCACCCCGTATGTGCACGTTTTGTTTCTTGCACAGTGAAGGCCCCGACCCATAGAATCCGTCGCATCCGTTGCGTCGACGGATTGGCGTATTCGACGGAACGAACAGTCCCATAGAATTCGTCGCATACGTTGACAGCCGATGATATATGAGAGACAGTTTCTCTCATTATTTATATTTCCACCAATGAAAATGCTTACTCTCACGCTCTGCCAACTGTCAACGGTTCGACGGACAGAAAAGTAGAAAGTAAACCTACTTTATCCGTCGCATCCGGCACGTTCGTTGCTTATGGGTCACGTTCCATAAGCTACTGTGTATTCTATCAACCTGTCAGTCGAAAACATTGCAGCAACGGATGTGACGGATTCTATGGGTCGGGGCCTTGCGCAAAATTTTCATAGGAAAATATTTCAAACAAAAAAATTAATTCTACGAAATTGTTTGTGTAGAACGTGCAGGTTTTTGATTCTGCACATATGGATGGGATTTCTCATCTACGAAAAAGAGCAACAAATTTCTCTTACAAAGAGAACAACATGTAGCTTCGTTTTGTATTATATTTATATGAAAATTTAGTATTCTCTTCTCTTCCACTTCAGACTCTCGGCAGCGTTGCCATTTTGACTGCTTTCCAGTCAGATCTGACTGGATTAAAATGTGTTTAGCTGGAACATTTTTTAAAATCCAGCTGGTTTTTTTAGCTGGATACGAATTTTGTTTGACTATTTTTAAATGTTTCGTTGGAATTTCTTTTCTATCAGTATAAATTTTTAAATTAAATGTGGCAATAGAAAAAAATAAAAAGAAGACCAAATATTGCTTGAATTTATTTTTTTTTGCTCTGAGCTTGAAATACATAAAATGAACCAATTTATGCATTTGCATTTACACAAGTACTTGCCTTTTCTAACTTACAAAGATGTTTGAAACTGAAAATTTATTTGTGAAAATTTACAACTATGTAAGTATGTACTAATATTACTTACAAAAGCAGCAATAAAATATCCGACATAAGATAGTAGATGCAAATGATGAAAATGATAAGAAGGCTCAGAGAGATAACTATATGTAAAGTTAATTTATGAGTTAATACATTTTGTATACCTTCCACAGAAAGGTAAATATTATTCACTTTGTCATTACATTTGTAACGTCAGGAAGGAGTCACTGGATTTGATCAGGATTAAATTCCGAATCGATTCAGCCATGTCCGTCTGTCAACGAATCGACATAGGCGAATTAAATTTTGTGAGATGACTTTTTACGGTCGTCATGTTGGTATTAAAAATGGTCAATGTCGGTAAAGTATTTCGGTTACCTCCCACTCCTATACAAAGCCAATATTAGATAACTCAATAAAAATAGCATTGAAAGTCTACTTCCTGGGTGATGTAGAAAAGACTTATGCATGTTCGCAAATATGAAAAAAGGGCGCTTTCTGTAAATCTTGCACAGGGCGCTAGTTTGGCTGGGGCCGGGCCTGCTAATGCATAGATACATAAATGATGTGATACTTTGTTTGATTTTTTTTTATAATTTTTATGTCTTTGCATTTATCGGCCACGACTTTTAAATACCTTCGGACCAACTCATGCAGCGGCAACATTACTTTTCCTGCTTCAGTTCAGGCCACTTCAGTCTTGCTCTTTGAACATTTTTTTTCCAGCCCATCTTATTTTTGCTTACAAAACTGCAGAACAATAACAAAACTAAAATTACTTTATAATATTGTACTAGATTTGCAGTAGAGTACACGTTAGACTCGGATCTAATTAAACAGAGCTGGCAAACAATTTATGAATATCAGTCGTGTTTTACCTGTGGGTTAACTTTAGACTCGAGTTTAGTTAGACTCGGGTTTATAGTAGGTATAACTATGAATATACCCTAACAAATGGATTTTCGGGGGATAAAAGCTAAAATCTGAGACCAGTGCAGCGCACTGGTCACTGAACCACTTATGTAATATCACAATGGACCCACAATGCTGGCCTAAGTCTGTCTTAACCTAATTTCATGGAATCTATTGATGGTGGTCCCTTTTAAATCGTATGAAGTTTTATCGTTACAATATTAACCTTGTCATGAATATTCAAATAAAATATGTCAAACACTGTCTACAAACACAGGCCTAGCGTCATTTTGCAAATGATAATGACCATTTTTTATTTTTTATTTTTTGTATTTCTTAAATACATGTTAAGCATCGACTGCGTGCTTTGGACAATCTTTACTAAGAATTGCTGTACGACCGATGTCACGTGCTAGAGATACTTCTACATTCTATAACATTGCTAATTTTTACGACATCCACGGGGCGTTTTACATTTCGTTAAGTTTTATGTTACATCATAAAATATATACCTATATTATTTCAATCTGATCGTTCACTGGATTTCAAATTAAGTTGTTTGCAAACTGGGTTGAACAGGGTTTGAAGTGCTAATTTCAAATATTTGAGCAAGGGGCTCATTGAAGTGTTAATCAAGTGTCAATGGCGTGCGGTGACCAAATGACAGGTGGAATCGCTAAAGCCTATGTAAACGAATGGCGCATCAAAGCGGAGTGGGGGCGACGTGGTATACATATTTTAGAGGTGGCGTTTTGAACTAGTTATAATATTTACGAACAAGGAAGATTACTTTTTCAAACACACACACTAAGTCAAATAAGGTTTTTTTTCTTTCTCCTAATTCATGTGAAGTTTGCAGAGTATTTTGCGTCTAATATGATTTGCACATCAGGTTCCATAAATTGTCCAATTTACAATAACAAGGCCTGAATTATTTTAAGGGTCGTTTGCTGATACGACACATAAAGATTTAAGTTCCACATAAACTATTATGTGACAGTTTATACCTTACAGAAAGTAGCCCAAAAGAATTTAAGTAGATCTAAAATCATTATGAGTCACCATACGGGCCTAAATGACTTAGGTTGTCCCAAAGTTGCTTCTTCATAATTAAATAATTTCAAGCTTGATCGACTCTAATCATTGAAGATAATCATAATTTAAAAATTTTTTTTTTTTTCAGATCTAAAATGACGTTTAGAATAATAGCGTGCCTCCTTTTACTGTCCACATGGACCTCAGCTCAATTAAAACAGATGAATCTGGTCTTGGCATGGAAGCAGCTGGACTATGAATTTCCATCAGACAATGATCGGCAATATGCCATCGACAATGGGATTTTCACGCCTGGATATGGAACACCAATAGATGTTGCTGCGCACTATAAACGTAAGTTGCTGTCGTTCACATTATCAAGATTCAATAGTAAATCATATTTTTTTTCAGATGATGGAAGTGTTCGAGTTTTTACAACAGTTCCACGATTCACAGCGGGCATTCCAATGACGCTTGGAACAGTTACCAACAAGATCGGACCCAATGGGCCACTGATTTCCGCATACCCTAACTACGAATCGCACAGTTCGAATAATCCCGATTGCAAAGGTATAACATCGGCTTTCCGGGTTGCGGTACGTACAGAGAATTACACAATCCTACATATAATCCATTCTCGCTTTATGTTCTGATGCTAATCATTCTCCTAGATTGATGAATGCGATCACATGTGGGTAATTGATTCCGGTGTTATCGAAGACCGTCAGATTTGTCCGCCTCAATTGCTTACATACGACCTGAATACAGACAAACTAATCAATCGTTACCAATTCACCACAGATGTGTATACACCGGTTATTTCCTTGTTCATTAATCCTGTAGTTGACATTCGTGATCCACCGCCAAGGGGCCGTTGTCAGAAGGCAATGATTTACATAGCCGATGTCACTAATCATGGTTTAGTGGTCTACGATTCTGAGCGCAACGCGGCATGGAGAGTCGAAAACAAGCTGTTCTATCCCGATCCTAACTTTGGAACTCACACAATTGCCGGCGAGAGTTTCGATCTTATGGACGGCATATTTGCCATTAACTTTACACCCCGCGGTATAAGAGGTATGACATCATATAAAAATTCCAGAATAGTTAATAGACCACCTTTGTCGTCAGGCGAGAGGTACCTGTACTTCCATGCCCTGGCCAGTGAAACAGAGAACGCGGTTCCTCTGCGTCTTCTCGATAATCAAACAATTTGGCAGGAGAGTCAAGAAGCTATGCCAGAAGCATTCCGAACGCTTGGCAGGCGCGGTGTTCAAGCATCCATGGAGGCAATGGACAGCAAGGGCAACCTTTATGCCAATACACATGATCCTCTGACATTATTCGCATGGAACATAAACACGCCCTATCTACGCCCAGCATTCAAAGTTGTTGGCAACGATCAAGAGCAGCTGCAATTCGCCAGTGGAATGAAGGTGGTCAGCAATCGCGGCCACGAGGAGCTATGGATGTCCACATGCAGGTTTCAGGTAAGCAAATACATAGACTTTTTGTATATACATATAAGCCTTGCTCATGAATTCAATTTCTTTTCCAGAAAGTTGCAACCGAAACATTAAATCCAAACGAAATCAACTTCAGAATAATGGCATGCAAAACTTCTGATCTCCTTAGTGGCCGACGATGTGGTCCGTTGGGATCTCAGCATTCGAAGCATTCGAACTCGCCTTACAGCAATTTAATTCTGCATTAAGACTAAAGAATTTAAATGTAATCTAGTACAATAGTAAAAAGCTTAAAAAATATATTTAATTAGGATCAAGAATTTTAGCCATAAATATAGTTGTTTTCTTGAACATACCATCCACAGAAGGTATGTTCACCGGAGACCTATAATAAACAGATTCACCCCTATTCCCGTTGGCATTTGTCGTAAACGACTCATATTTCATTTCGCTTTTTATTCGGTGTTCTTAACTTTATTAAGACAAATAAATTAAAATGATGTTTAACACATAGAAAAGGAAATCAAATTGTTAACAAAAGTTTAAATAAAAAATCTGAACATCGTTTTACAATGACACGAAACATGAGTCGTATACGACAAACGCCAACGGGAATAGGGGTGAATATTTTGAATCATGATCGAATTCTGAATCGATTTAGCCATGTCCGTTCGTCTATCTACATGTCTATATATGGTCTGTCTGGTGAAAACTATAGCGTCCAAACGAATCGACCTAGGTGAATAACATTTTGTAAGTGAATTTGTATTTACTGTCGTCAGGTGTAAAAAAATGGATCCTATATCCTTCGATTAGTTCTGGTGCCTATCATATAAAGCCATGTGTGGCGCGTAGTATGTTCTAACTCACATGCCCAACACTTTTACTTGGTCGGATTAACTAAACAATATCGAGGAGGCGTTGTACTTACACTAACTTATCGGGGCCCCGACCCGTGTAGAGTCTCTGCCTGAGACACTGCAGCCTTCAATCGGCTACGATCCCGGTCACGCTTCTTTCAGTAGTCCAAACCAAGCGCTCTGGCATCCGCAATGGCTTGGTCTTTGAAACTTAGGTTCGGTCTTCCTTGTCTTCTTGAACCTGTGGGCTGGGATTCGACGATCCTCTTAGCTGGAGTATTATTGTCCATTCGCTCGATGTGGCCGAGCCAATATAGTTGATGTGTTTTGGCTTTTTGGACTAGATCCACATCTTGGTACAGCTCATATATAGCTCGCGGTTGTATATCCTCCTCCATTCGCCCCCCTCGCGCACAGAACCAAAAATCCGCGAAGTATTTTTCTTTCGAAGGAGCCCAACATGAGCTCTCCCTTGTTGCTTATCGTCCAGCAATCGGCGCCATTAAGTAGAACTAGCAGGATAAGGGTTTTGTAGAGCACACATTTCGTTCTTCGAATTCTGATTTTTGAACCCATTTGTTTTGCCTAACCGAAGTTTGGTTTCCTAGAGCCAGGGTTCCAGTTTTCAGGGTTCTGCGACTTTCTTGAAATAAAAATAGTAAAACACAAAAATAATTTTTGTGTAAGTATGCAATGCAATAAGTATGCAAAAATTTTGTGTAAGTATGCAATTACAAACATTTCTGCGGAAAAAATTGTTGACACTTATATTTTCTTTTTATTGAGGTGTGAGCTACCCTTAATTAAAAGCAATAACGTTCCGTTTTGTGCCTGTGGAAACGGGACCTTAAAAAAGCTAACATAAATGGCACAGCAACATCCACTTTCCAAAGAAAATTACGAGCAACAATCCATGATGTAGGTTTGCAGGCGAATAAGTATAGTTCGCGCATAGCTTTTATGAGGTACTGCACTCTATTTTACAAAGAATGAACTTGACACAAAAATGCATACGATTGGATATACATATAGTTCATGCATAACTTTTGTAAAATTTCTGCATAATATCTCACAAAGAATGAAAATGTAGTCAGAATAAAACTCAGCCTACGATACTAACGGCCAAATTAACGGCCAATTTAAACCTATATCTATAATATTTACTCAAAAACACGTATTAAACCCGCTGGATTAAAAGCGGATTTAAAACAGTTTAAACAAATTTTAATCCGATTTTCACCTGTTTTAAACCCACGTTGGTATTGTCAAATTTCACATACAATGACATTTGGTTTTTGTTGTCATGCCAAATGTGACATAAAAAAAAAACATTCAATAAAATGAAATTGAGTTCTAAACCGCGTTAAAATAATTAAACTGGTCTACGAATCAATCGGATTAAACGCTGACAAGGTTAAAAAAACGGGTTTGTTATATGCAATACAAACTCCCATCTACTCCAAAATCCAGCAGAATATCCAAGCAGACCTCCATGCATATTCCACTATTGACATTTCTGGATTCGGGTGTTACGATATTATATAATTACTTTGGGCGATATGTCATTCTATTTGGGCTTTGCGACGCTTTATTCCTTTAAATTTTGGGCGATGTAGTGGTTTTTGGGCGTTATGACATTTTTAAATTTACGGGCATTATGGTTTTGGGCGATAAGGCCTAACGCCGTTGGTGGTGTCGCTGCCAACATTTGTTTACCTTTTTTGTTGTGAAGATTTTTTTTTCGTAGAGTAGTTGCAACTTGCAAGTTTTACATACATTTTCAAATACTTATAAAAGAAATCTCATAATAAATATTCCGAATACATACATCTTCCACAAAATTGCAAACGCAACGCATTTTCTCCCTCACAAATAATAACTACTTCAACTGGAGATATTGCTGGTATAAAAAAGATGAACCATTATTATCCCAAGACGACGACGAGGACGATTAAGATGTGGCACATCATGAATATGAAAATAACATTATCTATTACTTTTTCCATATTTATCCATATTTTGGGTTAAATTATTTATTTTAATATGGTTTTCCACTAGCTCTAACTTTTTCGGCCAAGGGCTTTCCGTAAAACGGAAACAAACAAACTCCAAATGACAAATGAAAATCATATATATCTACCTAAGTGTTTTGGCAAATCTCAAGCAACTCTGGAAAAAAATCTAGATTCGCAAAGTGAATCTGATAAGATACCTTTTTTTGTACCAAACGAACGCAAAAATGTGATCTGGGGTAAGAAAAAGTGCTTTTTTGCCAATCGAAATCGGCATAAGAGTTGGGGTTCCGAAACATATTTGGGCCTTCTTTAGGGTTCCACAGCTTAATAAGTTTAAGAACCGCTGTCCTAGAGTGTCATTCGTGGAGTTCATGTTTACTCCGAGGTAGGTTAACTCCTTATCTACCTCGAAATTGTTGCCATAAATAGTGACGTTTTGTCCTAGGCGGTGGACAGATGCTTGTTTGTTTGTTGATAGCATGTACTTAGTCTTGCCCTCATTTACTTCAAGGCCAACGGATCTCGCTTGTTCTTCAATCGCCGTGAACGCTTCTATCACGGCACGCTGGGGGCGACTGATGATGTCAATATCGTCCGAATACCCCAGCAGCCCAGGTCCGTTCACCTGTCGAATATAGTGCCTTCCGTGTTGACACCTGCCCCTTGCACTATCTGCTCCAGTACAAAAGATGTCACATAATAGCGCTACCCCTTGCCGAAATCTGGTGCATGTTTGAAATAGTTCGGCAGACCTACTTCCAAACTGCACTTTGCAGTGCGTGTTTTCCAGCGTCACGCGACACAGCTGAATCAGTTTTGCCGGCATTCCGAATTCGGCCATCGCCATATAGAGCTCCTGACGATGTATGCTATCATACGCGTCTTTGAAGTCGATTAATAGGTGGTGCGTTTCGACTTGAAATTCGTTGGTCTTTTCCAGGATTAGCCTCAATGTGAAAATTTGGTCTATAGTCGATCTGCCGGGCCGGCACACTGGTACATGTTGTCGGTTAGTGTGTTGCAGAACGGTTTAAGACGTTCACACAGTACGTTGGATAGGATCTAATATGCGACATTAAGCAGTTATATGCCTCGATAGTTCTTGAAAAACTAGGATCGCCTTTTCTGTAGATGGGGCATATGGAGCTGATAGTCCAGTCATCGGGCATGTTTTCTTCCACCCATCACCACCGTATTTAAAGAGCTCCGCTGGTAAACCATCAGAGCCTGCGGCCTTGTTGTTACTAAGCTTGTTTATAGCTAGGCCAACTTCTTTTATATCAGGTGGTGGAACTGGTACTTTATGGACTGGCCGTGCGGCATCTCTTCTTACCCTATCACACTCTAAGGCGTCTAAGGAGGTGTTGTAAGGGAATCTAATAAATGCGTCTGTATTTATTTAGGAGAGGCGTTAAAGAAATTACTTCAAACAGATTTATCTATGCGATTCCAACCAGTATGACTAAGAATTTTAAATTTCTACCACAGATGCACGATCTTTAGAACCCAACTTATGTCGAAGCGTAGCTATCAGCGTCCAGTATACATAAACGTGTGTAGCGAGCTGAATAAAAATTTGGAAAAAAAAAATTGGAAATTTGTATTTTTTGCTGATAGCTGGGTAAAGTACCTACATTATCTGCATAATGCCAATGGGTCATGAAATGCTTCAACATTTTAAAATTAAGTCTTTTTGACAATTTGAAAATAATTTCTGTGCTCAGTTTTGTGTCACGAATAACAATACGCGGTTTTAGTTGAACTTGTCTTGAATACTCTTGTATTGCAAAACAAAAACGGGTATAATTGTAACAACGTACCTATTCCTTTTAAAATTAACTTCAAGAGTTTATAATTGTTTATTCGTAGTTGGTTAAACGTGTTTGTATCTTACCCAAATATTAGTACTTAACTTAACCCTTCCACGCTACTACTTAACAGTACTTTAGTATAGTACTCTGCCAAACACATCATTTTATAACCAACTTTGTCAAAAAGTGCTTACAAGACTTTGGTAGTTATCTTATCTGTGCGAGTGGTGTAAGTTTTGGAGTTTTTGCCAGACGGTGTAAAAAAATATAAACTTCCGTGATACCACTTCTCCGATCTCTTTGCAAATATTTACCGAACATGTTTAATTTTCAGAATTCAAAATGTGCATCAAAGTAAACGTATTGCTTATCTTACTGGCCACATTATCCAGAGCTGAAGTAAGCCGCCTAAATGAAATCTTATCATGGAATTTACTTGAGTACGAATTTCCAACAGACATTGATCGTCAGTATGCCATTAGCAATGGGCTATACAAACCAAATACTGGAGTTCTAATCGATGTTGATGTTCATTATATGCGTACGATGCCCGAAAATTTCGAAAAAAATGTTCTACATAAAAATTATTCACCCCTCTAGATGACGGAAGCGCAAGGATATTCACAACAATGCCTCGATTCAGTAATGGTATACCATTTTCATTGGCGACTGTTTCCGATGAAGTTGGCCCAAATGGACCGACGATTTACCCTTATCCAACTTACGAGTGGCACACTAGGAAAGATTGCTTCGGCATAACATCCGCATTCCGAATTGCTGTACATATTTCCCATATAAATATACGGCACTTTTTTATTACATCTATTTTCTTCATAGATAGATGAATGCGATCAGATGTGGATTATCGATTCAGGACTCGTGGGTGGCGTTCAGCTGTGCCGTCCTCAACTGTTAACCTTTGACCTAAAGACAGACAAATTAGTCAATCGATATAAATTCTCTAGAGACGTTTTCACACCGGCCATTTCTATGCTCATTACTCCATCTGTTGATATACGTGATCCTCCGCCAGGTGGCCGATGTCAGAAGGCAATGGTTTACATAGCCGATGTGAACAACCATGGACTCGTGGTGTACGATTCGCAGCGCAATACAGCGTGGAGGATCGAAAACAAACTAATGTATCCCGATCCGGACTGGGGAACACACGTAATTGCCGGCGAAACTTTCGATATGATGGACGGTATCTTTACGATTAACTTGACACCCCCTACCCGCACGAAAATAGGTATAACATCATTTAAAAAAAACTGAGCATTGCTATAGCCTTTAACTTTCTTGTAGGTGATGAAAGGTACCTGTACTTCCATGCTCTCTCGAGTGATACAGAGAATGCTGTTCCGCTCCGTCTTATCGACAACCAAACTATTTGGCTGAATGACAAAGCGGCAATGCCAAGCGCGTTTCGAGTGATTGGCAGACGTGGGGTTCAGGCAGTTATGGGGGCAATGGACAGCAAGGGCAACCTTTTCACCAGTACACATGATCCCCTAACTTTGTTCTACTGGAACATTGACTCTCCCTATACATACGATTCGTTTAAAATTGTCGCCACCAATGCAGAGCAGTTGCAATTCGCCAGCGGCATGAAGGTGGTAAAGCATCCATTAGGTCATGAAGAACTCTGGATATCCACATGCAGATATCAAGTTAGTGAATGATTTTGCTTTACACAATTGGTACTAAAACTTTTTTTTTCTTTTAGAAAATTGCAACAGGAACACAAAATCCCAATGAAACCAATTTTAGGATATTGGCATGTAAAATTGATGACCTGCTTAGCAAGAGCGGATGTAGTTCGATGGGTGTTAAGATTTCAAGCAATATAAACAGGTTGACGTGGTAAAGAAACATTAGATGAGCTTAAATAGCGAAATGTTGCCAACATGTTTAAAAATGTTACAATGGCAATTTGTATAAAAATTTACTTCTGTGCAAATGTATGTTCATTATTTATTTTATTGTTATTAGTTCATTCGAAAAAAAGAAAACATTTGATATTTATTTAAATTGTGAGCTGCAGGTGTTATAATTTTACGGAAGAAGCTGTGACTTTAAAGTTAATAACTGCCGTATTAAACTTTAACCATAAGTTAGTTTATGTGACAATAAAGAAGTTAATAAGTTCTTAAAATTATTACAGCGATAGATCTTCTCTAAAAATAAGACGACCTATTCCTATGCCTTTTAAGGGTTATGTCTTTGATAAATTTTTAACCTTCTTGAACTTTTCTAGAATATGTACACAAAAATTCGAACATATTGACGATACCTCAAATATTCATTATCACTATGAGGAAAATCCTGGAAAAGAAAAACTACTTTTGTCAAAGAACACGCGAAACCGCATATTAAAAAAACAAACCATTTAGAACCATTGCATTGGTTCGTATGATTCTTGTTTTTTAACGAATGCATGTAAATAACTAATATCAAAGTGGGAAAGAACACCACGGACGAAAAAGGTTGACAAGGTTGACAAGGTGATGGGTTATCATGTAACATGTAACTTCTTGAACATCATTTGAATGGAACACAAAAGCCAACTTCAGAGGTACAATTTTTCAAAAGTTCGTTCAACCACTTGCACAATGTCAATGGCGCGTTTGCAAATATTAAAGCGGAGGCGGCGAAGATGGGTCTGGTTGTTAATTAGGACAAAACGAAGTAAGTGCTATCATCGAGAAAGGATACTCAACATCGGCGACTCGTACAAAACGTCACAGTGGACTGAGAGAAAGATTCTTCGAGTGATTTTCGATCCAGTTTGAATGAACGGAGTGTGGTGGAGGAGATTTAACGAGAAACTTTACGGGCTATATAGCGACGTTGACCTAGTCCAAAAGCTCATAATACAGCGACTAAGATGGCTGGGTAAAGTTGAGCATATGGACAACAACGCACAAGTCGACGAGTCTTTGAGTCCACCCCTGAGGGACAACAAAGGAGAGGGAGACCCGTCTCAGATTGCGCGCACATTTTAGAGAACGACCTCAACAAACCAAGTTGGTGTGGAGCGGAGGCAGGAACCGACCTGGCTGGAGGGGCTTGTTGTTTATCCAAACTTATTCGCATTATTGTGCAACTTTTTAAATGTTCCCTTTTGAAAGGTACCTATACCCACCACTGGAAATGTTTTGAAACTAACCTTTAAAAAATGTCCTTTTACTAAAATGGTTACAAGCCTGTGTGTATAGTTTTATAGCATTTCATGACAGACTTCAAAACACAAACATTAAATTCATTAAAATGGCAGTACATAGTTATTTATTAAACAAATAAAAACAATCAGTCAAAAATTAAGAAACATCAACGTTGCTTTTGAGTACCTAAGTAATTTTAATATTTTTAAACTTGGAAATCGGTGTCCCCTTTCTGCAGCTCAGACTGTAAATAAGATTTTTATAAGATTTTAAGTTCGCGCTTCATTTTGGCTTTCATAATAAGACATTTAAACAGACAAATTTATAAACTATATCCTGGAACGAATCCATATTGATTCCAATAACAAACTAATTTTTCGAAGGAAATGTGACCCTTTGGTACCAGTGCAGTAGCCAGGATTTTGTTTCGGGGGGTCTGCTTTCAAATCTTACGAGGAATTCTTTTAACAGAAAACTATATATTATATTCCAACATGACTGCATACCCAGTTTTTCGATAAAAAGTCCAGCAACGGCAGTTTTGAAAATTTGCTTTTTCTCGAAAACGGTAAAACGATTTTTTTAAAAAATATTTTTAAGGTACTATTGTCATTCTTAACTTGACAGTAAACTCAGTTTTTCTTTAAAAAGACTGCGTCCTTTGATATCCACCCAAATCCCTAATAGTATGTAGTACTTTATAAAACTGCTCATATCTCTAAAACGCCATTTTCGATTATGATAAAAATGTTACTGTCAGGTAATGCTTTAATCCATAGTAATACCATTTGCTCAGTTTTGAGCTAAACGGTTAAAAAACTGTGTTTTTTGAATCATGAATGCGTCCTTCAATGTCCACCCCAATCGCTAAAAAACGGTACTTTAAAAACTACACATATCTCGAAAACGCCATTTTCGATTTGGTTAAAAATGTAACTGCTAGGTAATGTTTATATCCTGAAGAATATGTCGTACTCATTTTTCAGCTAAACAGTTTAATAACAGTGCTTTTCGAATCCAAATTGTAACATTTGTCAGCATAATTTTACAAAAAACCGCTCAATCGATTTTAATCAAAATACATAATTTAAGACAACAAAAGGATTCTAAACATGATCAGGTACTTAGTTTTTCTCAAAAAACTCGAATATTGCCGTTTTATGAATATTTCTCAAAAATGACTATCCAAATCCCGATCTTTGATCACACACGGTATATTTTTGCAAAGCCCAAAACTTCAGTGGCAATATAATTCGAAATTCATCGAACTTCAAGTGTCAGTTCGGGGTGAAATTTAAAAGTAAATGTTGAAGTTAATACGTATGTTTATGCAGTATGTATTACGTTGTTAATTAACAAGTGCTCAGTTATCTGAGTACGTCTTGAGTGCGTATGATTTTAAATGTAAAATTTGCTGATATGACTCTGAGATTCCGCGAGATTCGCAATAAACGAGAAAGTTACGTGCGACCCAGTCGTGCAAATTTTTTTTTTGTTGACATAAGATCAATCACCTTATCTGGATCCACATTAATATCCGAATGAACAGATATCACAGCAAGTGAGCTTAATCTTGCATTCTCCATAAGGCTTCGGGATACTGTTTTAATCCTTTTCATAGTTGAAAGGTTCTTTCAACACTATCTGTGATCACTGAAAGCGTGCCCAAAACCATAAGCAAGAAGTTTATAGCTCTAAAGTAAATCTTGTCACATACTTATATCAAGCAATTTCCAAACTTCGGTAGAAGGATCACGCGACGACATTTTTTCAGCTTTCACAACTGACAACGAAATTAGACTTTATCGAAAGGCAACGCGGGGGTTTCGGTTACAATCATTGGCATTTTTGTAGGTGGCGAGCACTTATTTTTCTGACATTGAGAGCATTTTTTGACGTAATCAAATACATCTCTCTTCATGCCTTTCCACCTGAATTGTTGCTTGATACGATTGGAACGCATTGTTTGTTTCAATGAAGTTCTTGGAGCTCTTAGTTCAACCCTCAAGCCCCACTTATCTAGCTTACTTACCCAATTTTCTCCGCAAAGTCTGAAATAGAAATCTTCAGGCGCTCACTTTTCTATCTGTTCTGTTTTGTTATTTCGGACATAAAATATAGAATAGTCAATCTCTATCAAAAAATAGATACTAGAACAAAACGATAAAAGTGCAACCTTGATAGTTGAAAGAAACATAAGTGGCAACTTTGGGCATTCTAATGCCCAAAACACAAGTGCAGAAATTCTGAACGCAAGCAGTACTGCAGATGGAACAGATGTGCAGAATTCAATTTGCATCGGTTGTTGTACGACAAATAATAAAATTATAATGAGACATTTTGACAGTTAATTTTCTTGTCATACGTGAGATTTGAATTGAATGTAGATTGAGATTCTCTATCTCGCGTCATTGTAGAACAGCCATAATATTTTAGGTACCATCCAATCCCTTCAAGCAAGAGAGTCCGTTTTCTGTTCAAGAACGGAGGCAATGACATATGGAAGACTCCGCATACAGCTCCGCATACGGATCCGCGAAACTGCGTTTGCCGGCTCAAATTAGTATAGAAATTAGAATCACCACGGACCCACTTTTGTATGTGTTGGTGAGAGAATGAGAGAGCGAGCTCGCAGCACTCAGCGAAAAATGAATCCAAATCGGATCCAAAAAAATTAAAAAACGAGGCAAGCCCTGGCAGATGACAATCGAGTAGTAGGTATCGAGGAATTTTTTTCAGACGAAATAGAAACAAGTTTGTTTACATTTGCATGCATTTTTTCTACGAATTTATTAATTAAAATAACTATTTTCACATTTTTCACATTTTCACTATTTTCCGTGGAAAGAACACTTCGAAGCAACATCATCTGAAAAAATAGCTTTCAGGCTATGCCTAAGGAATTTTTCCAGACTTTGGGCAGGCATTTTCTCCAACAAACTCTCCTACGAAAGAAAAACGAGTTAAAAAAATGTAAGGCGAATAAATATATTATCTTTACCAATGCTTTTGAAGTTCCATTACCATCACGGATCTGTGCCTCAAATGTTAATAGATGCTCCATTGAGAGGCATGGAATTTCCAGGAAAGACAGCTGGGTGACGGTTGAATTTCGGTTTTGGTTGATTTTTAGCTGCTGTATTGCTCTTCGGAGATATTTTGTTTCCTTTAATGCAATGCCGGCAATGCTTTTGAGGACCATTTTGCAGAAATCAACGTTGCTTTCTTTTGGAGCAGTGACCGATAGTCCATTCCACTATTTCGCCAGCAATATTTTTAATAGAATTGTTTTGTGAACAATGAGCACTTGTTTCATTAAAATTCACTATTTCATCTAAATTGTCTTCATCCGAGTGAACGTTATTTTGGTCAAAAACACTGTTTTCGCACAAGTTCATCGTTGAGCCTCCCGATATACCCGAAATGTGTTCCCTGTGATCTTCATCACTATATTTCCTTGCACGTTTTCAAATAAAGGAAACCTCACGGTTAATTTTATAATAATCGCTCGAATTCATGTTACCGTATTAATTAATTAATTCGTAGAGATTTTATCACGTGCTTGCCACCACGAACGTCAACGAAAGATTAATCACCGGCAGCCGCAGATGTTCACTCTTTCATTGCATAAAAAAAGACAAAACAAAAATTCTCGCGACTCTCGTTCTACTT
Source organism: Cheilosia soror (assembly GCA_949372485.1). NCBI lineage: Eukaryota > Metazoa > Arthropoda > Insecta > Diptera > Syrphidae > Cheilosia > Cheilosia soror. The sequence continues at coordinate 111,679,772 of OX443562.1, read as the reverse complement.
GTTGTGTAGATACAGCGAATTTACAAATGTGTGCTTGGAACGCCTCATATTATGCGGATCCAAAAATGACGGGAAAAATTGGGTCAGCGATTTTGCTTGAAGGGATGCAACTTCAAGTAATAAGTATGTAGTACTTGTAGAGAATTTGTTAAGTCGCATGCGATAAAAAGGAGTGAAACGAATGCTGAAATTCCCGTGTATTTGCGGGCAGTTAAAATGTGTCATTGTGTCATTGTGAATAAAGTCAAAACTAGCGAACATTCTTTCAATCATAGGTAGTTTGTCGCTCCTATAGGAATAGTCTTCTTTCTTGTTTGCAAAATTGTATTTAATATTTGGAATAAATATACCTAATATAAATAAATAATTTAAAGGAGTTTAACAATATTAAATATTTGATCTGCATTCTTTGTTATCGATGAGATCCGAAACTGGACAAGACAGCACCCGGAAATTAATTTCGTTGTAGTTCATTGTTTTGCTGTAATATTTCTGTAAAGAAAATGTTATATTATATGTAAACAAATTAGAGACAGGTGTCAGGATGTCCTTACCTGTAAACGATTAGAAATCACCAATAACTCCTCGTCGCCATTTCTATTGCGAACCACTTTCAGTCCACTCACGAATTGTAAAGTATCAGGATTGTGTGCTACTAGGTACCGATTGGATCTTTTATACCGAGTTTGAATGTCCCACGCAAAGATACCAATGGGGTTGTTATATGCGCAGAACTGATAGCCGGTAGAACTTATAGCCTCTTGAGTGCACTGAATTCCTCGGTTGCCGAGCACTTGGAACTGGTCCCATCCACCATCCCATCCTCTCCACACCTTTCGGCTATTTACAGACCTCAGTGGAACGGAAATTTCACTGTCACTAGCCAGGGCATGGAAGAATAAGTTTCGCTCAACTGTAAATGAATGCGCTTTAGAAACTGTTCCAAGAAATGTCCACTTTCACTTACTATTCAAAGATCTAGGGGTCAAACTCATTCCGAAAACTCCATCACCCAATTCGAAGCTCTCACCGGCAATGGTGTGTGTCGAGAACTGTCTATCAGGACCAGTGAATGAGTTTTCAATTTTCCATGATCGCCTTTTGAGACTGTTGTACACAATGATAGAGCCCTTAGTGGAGTCAGCAATGTAAACATATGTCTTGCGGCAACTACCCGGGGGAGGATCTGAAACATCAACAATCGGTGTCACCAGCAGACTCCTTCCAGATGTGTACACGTTGCTGGGTATCTCATAGCGATCGATTTCTGTGTCGGTATTCAAGTCGAATACTACAAGTTTGGGCGAACAAAGCTGTCGGAAACCGATTGTACCACTGTCCAGAACCCACAAGCGGTCGCATTCGTCGATCTAGAATCGTAAAATAATTTCAATTGTGTATGGTCCTCATACATTTTCATTTCTACCCTCGCCTATACAAATTCGCAAGGACTTATAGACTTCTTTAACTTACAGCCATTCGGTAAACCGATATGATGCCACTACAGTCATTCGAGTCGTGCCATCCGTAGCTAGGATAAGGTCTGAGAACAGGACCATTCCTTTTAGTTACATTGCTGATTTCTGCCAAAGAATATGGAACGCCATCTCCGAAGCGAGGAACTGTCACGAAAAATCTTGCATTTCCATTACCGCCTAAATGGATAATGTATAGACGTATTATGTAAATTCTCATCCCCATTCAATAAAAATTAATCTTCCTTACCAGCGTATGAAACATCAACATCAAGTGGGATCACACTGTTAGGTTTATATAAGCCATATCGAAAAGCGTAATCCTTATCCTCTCTGGATGGAAATCCAAATTCAAGATTTCTCCATTCGAATTGGGTGTTTAGATCTTTTATAGTATTCGACGCTTGGCCAAATACCGATGATACGAAGACGCCTACAATCAAGAATATCTTCAACCTGAACGGGTTGTCCCACATTAAGGATGTTCTTTCAATATTGATGGATACTTACATGCCTAATGGTTCCTCCAGTGTGGAGCGATAAAACTAAACTGTTTGGTGACTTAGGTTGTTTCTAAGAAGGTAGCCTTGTTCAAGATGATGGTGAAAGCGCTGCTGCCAAGTCCAAATCACGAAAAATAGAAAATTGATTTGAATACCAAATTTTAACAAATTTCCTACCGAAACCATTACTAAGTGAAACTTAGTTTATTGACGCGGCTACTTTGCAGAAGTTGGCAGTTAGTCTGCCATAATAAATTTAATCAAAAAAGTGGATACATACTAAAATATGGCTCTTTGCTTTGGATGTATATAACTTGTCAAAAACAAAGTTAAAAAAAAATAAGAAATAAAAATGTGTACGATATACATAAATGTATATATTTTTTGAGAGTATTTGAATTGACTTATCTTTCCTATTTTTGAATCTGGAAAAAAAAGTGCGGTCAGAAAGTAGTGATGCGATTATATTATGAGAAACCAGGTTATCTCACTCTATCTCTCATACACTCAGCTCCTATTTACACATCAGAGCTACTTATAGTAGAGTACCTTACCAATGTTTAGTAGATCGACTGGAATTTGAGTATAACTAACCCTTTTGGAATCTTTTTTGTAGCTCCAGATAGTTTTATTAAAATGTAACTTGTAAGCGGAATAATATGATCCCGACTATATAGCTAAATTTATTATTTGAAAAGTTCTTCTGGTGAATTAACCGCTCGTAGCAAAGCCGGTACCTTGGTCCCTCATTCTATTGTTTTAAAATGGATCTCGTCCTCTCTACAAAGAAAAAAAAAAGCTAGTTGTTGTGGAACAACTACAATCCTCGAAAAAGAAAGGATTTACTGCAGCTTACACTGCAAAATGAAAAAGTGACAACTTCATCCGGATTTGCACGTGGAATTATCGCACGATCTATGTACGTGAGGCCGCAAAACTAACAGTGGTCCTAGGCGGCCCCTTCGATAAGCACGTTTGCCTCTGCAAGAAATATATATATCTAGCTAGTTCTTAATACATATTTAGAATCACTGGGTTGGTTCTTGGGTTGGTGAGGGCAACATTCGCAGTTCACTTAGGCCTTCAATAGGACTGGATGTAGAACAGGGTACTGCATAGATATAATTTATAATGATTTTGGGCATTTAAAAGGATACAATGGGTTAGGCGTTTATAATTGTGGATATTTTCAAATATTGCGACAGAAACGGCAAAAATGAGATAGTATTAAACGAGAGTGAAACTTAATATAATGCCGTCAACAAGAATGTATACCCAACATCGACGAATCAGGTGGAACTTCATAATAGACAGATATAACCTTGAGGTAGTTAAGTTAGTGACTTTATCTTTCTTCTTTGAATCAGCTCTGCTCAGCGAAGAATTACGCTTGTCAATCACTACTTCCTCTCCTAAGAATGCAATTTAACGCATTTTCAATAAACAAGAAGGAAATTCTGTATAAACATAAAGGGTGTCCCATAATTAAAAATTTGAATTTTGCGCCATTTAATAGTAGGTATACAATGATGCCAACGAAAAAAAATGTGCACGACTGGGTCGCACGAAACTTTCTCGTTTATTGCGAATCTCGCAGAATCTCAGAGTCATTTTAGCAAATTTTACATTTAAAATCCACTTAAGATGTATGCAGTTTTAGTAACCCTTGCACCCTTGTTAATTAAAAAAGTAATACATAACATAGACAGACATACGTAGATATGCAGAGTTCAGTGTAACTTAAGTTCGAGTAGAGACGAACAGATAAGTGCCACTCATGCATATTTTGCGTTTTACAGTCGATTCACAATACTCACCTCAAATCGTACAAAAAACTTGGCAGCACTTAGAAAAATTGTTGTTTTGCAATATTAAATAATAATTTATTCGATTTCCAAATGGTTTGTTAATGACAAAAAACGCCTAACTTTACCAAGAAAAATAATTATTTTGTTTAATTGAAGTCGTAAAGCGAAAAAAAAACCAAATGAACTTGTCAAATCGTTGACAGCTGAATAGCTTGCCACCTGTCTCGGGTGACACTTAAGTGTCCGACATTGGGCACTTAAGTTTTATAATCAAATATTACGCTATGAAACAGAAATCGAATCTTGAGTGGAATTTGAGGGAGAATATGGATACTTAAGTGGGCACTGTGCAAATGGGCATTTATTACTTACATACTTTCAAATTTCACCCCGAACAACTGACACTTAAAGGAGGCAAGTAGGCGACGAATTCCCATTTTTGATTATTTAAAAAAGTGGTCTTAATGGTCGGGTAGTCATTTTCGAGAAATATTCATAAAACGGCTATATTCGAGGTTTCTGAGAAAAACTAAATACGTGATCATGTTTAGAATGCTTATGTTGTCTTAAATATGTATTTTGATTAAAATCGTTAGACAAATGTTACAAATTTGGATTCGAAAAGCACTTTTCCTAAACTGTTTAGCTGAAAACTGAGTATGACGTATTCTTCAGAATATAAACATTACCTAGGAGTTGAATTTTCATCCAAATCGAAAATGGAGTTTTCGAGATATGAGCAGGACGCATTCAAGGTTCAAAAAACGCTATTTTGAAACTGTTTAAGCATTAACCGAAAGTTACATTTTTATCATAATCGAAAATGGCGTTTTTAAGATATGAGCAGTTTTTTAAAGTACTATTATAAGGGATTTGGGTGGAGATCAAAGGACGCGGTCTTTTTAGAGAAAAACTGAATTTGCTATTAAGTTGAGAATGACAATAGCACCTTAAAAATACTTTTTTTAAAATCGTTTTTACCGTTTTCGAGAAAAAATCAATTTTCAAAAGTGCCGTTGCTGGACTTTTTAGCGAAAAAAACATGCAGTCATGATAAGCATGCCTACATTAACTCAGCTATCAATTTTGGTTCAAATCGTTGGAGCCGTTTTGGAAAAAATCTAAATTGTGTAATATTTCGTAAAATGTTTATACCTTTAATATTAGGGCTAGAATAATACAAAAAAAAAAACAACGCCTCCTAGCGGGAAGCCCACAAACTCTAAATACGAAGTTTGGAACAAATACAAGAAACTCATACATCATAGTAAGGATTTGTAAATTATAGTACTACAGTGCTTTCAAGATTACGATTAAGCCAGTACTGATCTTATCATGTTCGATATGAGAGTATACATTGCAGCCTACTTCGTACTGATAACGTGTAGTCTATATACGATAAAACTGTTGCTAATGACCTTGGGTAACACAAGACCTTATCAACTGCCAAAAATAAAGGTTTACAAAGACGAGATCTTTAAGTACGTAGTAAAGCGCATATCGTTCACATTTATTATTTTAATTTAAAATTAACGGCCTAAGAATGACTAGTATCAAAAAATTGTCATCGGATCGACAATTAAGTCGTTTCCTTTTGTTTGAACACATCAGGTAACTCAAAGTCATCGCCCTAGTGCAAGCGCATACAATAAGGTTCATTTTCATTTGTTATCAGTTACAGACGTTAAAATTTGTTTTTTGGATACTTAGCTATAGTCATATATTTTATATAGGTATGTTGCAATATAATTATACAAGTGTAACACTTTACGATACGTTTTTTTTTTTATAAATAAAAGGTGCAATAATCATTTGTCCCTCAGTTAGGGGTTGAGTTGTTTAGGCAAAGTTAATCGTGATCGTGAGTGGTTTTAAAAGTGTTTTATATAGCAGTTGAATATAAAGCTGAATTAAAGCTGAAATTAAAAAAAAAAAATGTTGCTAATTTATTTACTGGTGATTGGTTGTGTTGTTGCACCAAGCTTGCAAAGTAGGGCACCTATAAAAAATATGACTATTATCCATGTCTGGAATAATCTAGAATATGATTTCGAGTCACAAGATGATTTTGATTATGCTATTCAAAATGGAATCTACATAGAAGAAGGTTTTAAACGACCCTATGATGCTGATATATACATTAAAAGTAAGTGTTATACAGAAAGGATCTTAGACAGTCTGTTAGTAAAGTTAATTATTGTATGTTGTGGAATTCATTCAAAATTACGTGGTGTGGCTATTTATAGATATTTGTTTAAATTCATTGCAACGGGAATGAAGTGCCAGGCTTACTTATAAAATAGTCTTCGTCCGCAAATATGTATAAGATATTCTACATACAAATGTGCATTCAGTTTGAAGTAAATTAATGAATTATCATAGTATCTAAACTTTTTGCTAAAACATCCATCCACCATAGGGTAGCTTAAGAGCTTGAGCTTGCCCTTTGTTATTGTTTAACCACATAATGTCTGTGGGAGCTAACTACTTCTGCTTAATAGTTTCTGTTAGAAATGCAAACACTCTTAATGATAAGCAGTTCCGAAAAAAAAAGAAACAAGTCCTTCAATTGCAGGCTTTCTTTTCTTGCTTTTCTTTTCTTTTAAATAAAATCAAAATTTATTTGAGTTCTTTTTGTTTGTTTATATTTTTTTCTCTTTTTTAAGCTTACAGACTATTTTACCACAACGTCTTCCTTCCTTCCCCATCCTCTCTCTAAGTAAAAAATACTGATCCGGAGGATATAGCTAGTATACAATGTTGAAAGAACTCGGGCAAATAGTTCCAGAGTTAGTACCAACCACCTCTTTACCCTTCCCCTGTCTCCAACTTAGTCCTTACATAACCTCTACTACTGATCCGAATGTCCTTAGTCGGTGGACATAATATTTCACATAAATGAAAACTCGCCACAGCCATGAGTTGACTATTTATAGTTACTATGTGATCATATAGTTACACTTTCCATAGCTGCAGATCTCAAATATAATATGTATGTATACGATTGTGCATACCTATTTACGCATCACAGCATGCATACTGCAAAGGCAAATCAGTGAAGACAGCATTACACACATTCGTACTTAATATCGAATACACCCTGTTCCATAAGGAGTACACGGTGGTTCCTTGACATAGAAGGTGCTTTAAATAACGTCAATACATCACTGATAGCAAATGCTTTTTCAGTTCTGAATGTCGACAGCTCACTTGGCGAATTGATTAATCTAGTGCTCAATGGTCGGATTATCAACTCCGATACTCTTCCAAGATATAGTCAAGAAGGCTACAGTAACACTCTTCTCTTGCAAAAAAACTATTGGTAATAAATGGGGTCTAAAAACTCGAATAACCCACTGACTCTATATTTCAGCTATAAGACCGATACCGATACTCACCTATGGGATAATTGTCTGGTGGACAGCCCTGGATAAAGCCATAAACCGCGACTATCTAAACAAGGGCCAACTCACAGCCTGCATGTGTATAAGCGGTGCACTACGCGCAACTCCCTCTGCGGCACTAGACATGCCTATATTATTTCATCTATTACCCCTTGATATGTTAAGCAGCGAGTGCAACCATTTGCCTTAAATCTATCTCACAGTGATCAAGGAAAGACATTGGCCACGCATCTATTCTGTAAAACTCCGAGATCTCAACCGAAAACACTGATTGCACCACCCCATCTCTAAATTTGGACTAGAACTTTCTCGTCAATATCCCCTCCAGAGCAATCTGGAATGAGGATACTTTCACAGAAGATAAATCTGTTCACTTCTACACTAACGGCTCAAAAACCAAAGACAGAGTTGGTGGGGGTGTTTTCTCCGAAAGTCTTAATCTCAAGCTCTCCTTCCGTCTATCAGATTACTGTAGCGTGTTCCAGGCGGAAATAATGGCGATTAAAGAGGTCTTATCTTGGCTCCAGAAAAACGTCATATCCGCGAAAGATATCTGCATATTTTCGGGCAGCCAAGCAGTCATCAAATCCTTGGATTCGATCTCTATAACTTCTCTAGGTGCCCTCGACTGCCGATCGTCTTTTACTGAGATGGCCGAACAGTTCAACATTCACCTAATATGGGTGCCGGGGCATAGAGACATTCCAGAGAATTGTAAGGCCGATAAACTCGCTAGAATAGGAACAACTCAACCCACTCTGGCCGGATAAAGGCACCCTAGGGATACCAATCGCTACTTTCAAACAAAAGTTGAAGCTGAATTCTATCGAGAGTACCTACAACTCTTAGGTGGACAAGTGGCACCACTTGTCTAGTGATAAAGTAAATTTGACCTAAGCTGGGTTTAAAACGCTCTAAGAAATTGATCTCTCTCAAACAGATTGCATCGGCACTACAATAGGTGTCATTACTGGACACTGTCTGATAGATAAACATGCCGCAAGGCTAAGCCTTTTCACAGGCATCGGATCCTCTTACGCTTTATGAAGAGCTCAAAATGGTTTAACTAGTAGGGAGACCTTATGATCCTTTTTCGTGGTATCACAATTGACATATGCTGGTCGATACTTTTGCAACGGGAGCGAAGTCGTGGATAAATGCTAATATACTATATACATAATAGTGTTTTATATTCCCTCTCTTGATAGCATAGGCTTGCTTAAGCATCTTTTTGACTTGTAAGAGAACATATCTACTGTGTATTTGAAAGAAAAAAATTCCTTATATCCCTGTTTTCTCTATTTTTGATCTTTTTTTAAGAGGTACCACTTCCTTCAAAGGATTTTCTAGACTTTTGGCAAGGTACACATATTATCTATCTGCTATCACTATAATAATATTTCAAGCAGTTTTCAGCTTAGTCTGATTGCCTCGCTTTTTTAGCACTTGTTCCTTGTTTCTCCACGGTCACAGTTGTCCTTTGTTTGGGTTTGGGTGGCTCAAAAATGATTCCTTATTTAAATATCCTATGACTACATATTTCATTTCCTTTTTATTAGAAGACAAAGATGTCACTGTATTGATGAGCACACCTCGAGTTGTCCCAGGAATTCCGTATACACTTGCTAAAGTATCAAAGAAAACAGGAATATATGGACCAAAACTCCTGCCGTATCCCAATTTTGCTGCACATTCAGCACTCGATACACCAAACTGTGATCGCATTATTTCAGTTTTTCGGATTTTCGTAAGTACATATTTCCAAACATTTTAATAAGTCAACCATATAAAAATAATTTGTTCGATAGGTTGATCCTTGCAAACGTCTATGGGCTATAGATACCGGGCGCAACTTTCAAGTTACCCCGACACAAGTGTGTCCTCCGAAAATACTAGTATATAACCTCGAAACAGATGAACTCATCCTAAGGTATGTTATCCCAGAGGGTCAGTATATTCCAGAGATGTCCGTTCACAATGGCATTATAGTTGATATCTATGATCCACCGCCAATGGGAAAGTGTAGCAAAGGTAAAACCTATCTGACCGATGCACGTGGACCTTCATTTTTGGTGTTTGATCTTGAGACAAGAACCTCTTGGATGATATTAAATGAACTCTTTAAGCCAGATCCAAACTATATAACAACAACAATAGCGGGAGAAACATTTCAATTTCCCGATGGTCTGTACACAAGTACACCATACAGAAGTATGAATTTTCCTTTACATGGAACTGCATGCATTGATTAAAAAAAAATTATTATTTTTTTCTTAGACAAGGACAGAATTTTTCTCCACCCTTGGGCATCATTATTCGAAATCTCCGCACCGCTACATAAAGTTAATAACCGGTCACTGTGGCAAAACAATCCTTCTGACAATCAGAATGTGTTCCAAGTTATTGGCAGTCGTCCAACCCAATCAGCCACTCAGGCTAAGGACTGCAAGGGAAATATTTATTTTGCCATATTGAATCCACTTTCAATATTGTCATGGCATCCTCTGAAGCCATATAAGAGCTCTAACTTTGACACGGTCGTCGAAAATTCGGATACACTTCAGTTTGTAGCAGGCCTAAAAGTCCGATTCAATAGCAAGAAGGAGGAGGTACTATTGGCACTTTCTAATCGGTTGCAGGTAATAAACGGCAACTAGTCTTCTTTAAGCTGAAGATTTGGTTAATTGTGTAAACTCTTTTAGAAACTGAATACAGGGACAATCTCACTGAACGAGGAGAACTATCGACTGATGGTGTGTAAAACATCAACTCTTCAATTGCGTATTGGCAAATGCGGAGGCCTATAGTAAACAAATTGTGATAATACGGCTATACGATTCCAAGAAATGAATAAATAAATTAAGTATTAAGAGAATGAGGGCTTTTGCATAACAAATTACAAACGTGCATGCGTAATTTGTATGTCAATTTAAGAATCACATTAAGAATAAGTTATACGGGGTGTAGATTAATTTATTCTTTGTTATTATTAAGCTTTAAATCAGAATAAAATAATGATACTTTCACCTCATAAGTGGGATGTGGAGTTTTAATGAATACGGTCACCGCGGTTGGGATGAGAACTCTTCGTTTTCGTGAAATCAGCTCCTATTGTTGGCTTTATCAATTTGGCATGTGCAGAGGTTTAAAAGGTCATAAAGAAGGCATTACGCTCCTATGCAAAAATTAAAGATTAACTAGCCTCTATAAAGTGATTTGAATCCAATCATATTAGCGCTAGATCGGCGTCCGCTACGTTGAGCTACCTAGATCAAAGAGGTACTTTAGCCTCAAGCAACTTCTTCTTCTCTACAAAGCACAGGTTAGACCAGGCTTGGAATATTATTCCCATATATATCTATGGAGCTCAGCCCCAAAACATTTACTGAATCTACTTGACAGCATACAGAAACGAACAGTTCGACTTATTGGAGACCCTATACACTCACATCGAATCTACAACCGTTGGTGCACGGAAAACAAGTCGAGGAATTCAAAGACATTATCCCTGGAAACGCATCTTTTGGGCGCCCCACAAGAAGACAGGCAGCTAATACTCATGATCATGACCATACAGTACACTTGACAACTGCGAGGACATCAACTTTTCAAAATTCCTTCTGTTACAGGGAAGTTTCAATTAAAATGTAAAGGGTCCGCCAAATAACTTTTTTTTTTGAAAATGCTATAAAAAAAACTACTGAATATTTTCTTAAATTTCTTTTTTTTATTTAAAAGTACAATCCTTCCGGTTGTTAATAATGGAAAATAATTTTATTCAAATGGCTGCCTCGGCTGGCCATGCAGTAGCCTACACGATCGGTCCAATTTTTAAGCACATTACCGATTGTGTGCAGCTGTATTTCACCAATGGCTTCACGAATATTGTCCTTTAAAGCGTCAATTGTCTCTGGCATGTAATAATAGTCCAACGGTGTCAAATCGCAGCTCCGCGGTGGCCAAACGACATCAGCACTGCGGCTGATAATGCGATCTTCAAAAACAGGGCGCAAAACATCGAGTGTAGCTTCGGCTGTGTGGCACGTAGCGCCGTCCTGTTGAAACCAAATGTTGCCAATATCCTCCTCTTCGATTTTTGTGAACAAAAATTCGTTTAACATGGTCCGATAACGATCGCTATTGACTGTAACGGCCACCCCTTGTTCATTTTCGAAGAAAAATGGCCCAATTATGCCTCTGGACCAAAATCCACACCAAACAGTGACTCGTTTTGGGTATATCGGCTGTTTTTGGCTTTTCACGCTTTGGTTTATCGATGAGGATGCCAGTTTCTTTCACTTTTTTCACAAGATAACGAACATACGGAGCTGACGGTGCTTCTCTTCTTCCAAAATCCGTACGCAATTTTCGCACACATTCTGCAACATTACCATGATTTTCAAAGTAATGTCGCAATATTTCCCAGCGTTGTATTCGTTCAGCGGAAGGATAAAACTAATTATCTGTCAAATCAGACATGAGCTAAGTGTTACCATTCGCGAAATAAGCACTAGTTGAAGAAAAAAAAAACGTTAGATGGCGGACCCTGTAGCTGTTGGTATAGTGTAGTAGTCTAGTCACTGTTTCTGGAAAGAGTCTTGAATGTATTCAGAACAACAACGTGTCCAGTTGTTTTTCCGGTACTTATCTGTGAAATTGGTTTAAATCGAACTGCAGAAGCTGCCATTTGCTTTCTCAAAATGTCATGTCAGATGAAACAGGGGGCTAACTCTACGCGGGGCTAATTTTTTATCGGTTTCGCATGCAGATGGAGAAGCCATTTGATCGACGTCAATTGAGATTGATGTTTTAATGGCGAAGAAGTAGTCAGCAGCGCTTTTGGTTGATTACGGAAAATGTAAGTACGATAAATAAGAAACAGCGGAAAGTATGATGTTTAATGTTTTCTTTGTATTTAGGTCAGAAAAACAAATTATAACAACTCAAGTCAAAAGTTCAAATACATAACAGAGCACAGCTGGCTAAGGACTTGTTATATTTTCCACAATTCAGGACTAAAACAAGAGAATAGCTATGCAATGAAATAACGGGAGTGTTAAACGCGGAGGTCTCAACAAGCAATAAGTATGATCTGCACTATAAGGCCCGATCTGTATTTTTTTTTCTTGGTGCGCTAAAGGATGTGGTAATCTTCTAAAGATGCGGTAGCGATGCGAGGACAGGAGTGCGCCTAAACGTACTAATCCACACCCTACTTCCTGCCAACCACTCTCCCCGCAGGGCTGGTTAACAACTCATGCTAAATCCTCTGCGTCCGCCGATTCCGCTTTTCTAAGTCGTTCAAGTCTCCTTTATTCTTTATGTAAGGAACATACCTCCAGCCAGTCATCTTTTGACCTCAACATTATGCCTTATTAGACTTTGGAGTTTGGTAAGTTCGCTCTTTCCCCTGCAAGGCGCCTCCAATGAAACATTGAGTGTTCCATATCTTCTTCTTCGTTTGGGTATTCGGGAAAAAAAGGCGAGCTATCGTGACCAAATCTGTGAAGGTATTTCCGATAGCCGCCATGCCCCAATAAGAACTCCGTAAGGTGATAGTTTTGCAGTCGCCGTTTGTTCTTTTTGTCCAGACATTGATGGTGGGGATCAGTTTGTGGGCCCATCTGCCTTTTGCCGAGTTAATCCACCTGGCTTGCCATAGTGCCATCGATGTTTCCCTCTCTGTCTATTTGATCCTTCTATTTGCGACCTCTTGCCGGTTGGCTGTTTGCCTAAGGTAGATCCTTTGTATCTCGATGGCAAGAATGTCGATGTGGATCCGATAAACCTTCGACTGCAGGAATGAAGGAAGTACTATACTATACAATGAGATCTCTCCGACTTATATACATGGAGTATAAAGACGAGTCTTTTTTAATTAAATGTTATAATGTCAAAGCCCGATCTAAAACTATTTCTGGCACTGGCAATTAGGCTTATAGAGGCTAGCCCAAGGTAGTTTGTCTCAAGTAATCAGAGCTTGGAGGTTATGTTTATTTGCACAATGGTTCTGTTTGAATCTGAGTGATAACGTTACTTACTAGGTAACAAAAAAGAACAGGAAATCTTTTCCAAGATCATCGTTATCTGGCCAGACAGTGATTTGTTAAAGGGCAACTTTATGGTTAAGTTACAAGCGAGTTTTTAAAGTTTTGGTTATCTAAAATGAAAACATCTTACTGGTCGTTTCGGAGACAAGAGCAATATCTAAAACAACTTGTCGCTTTTTTGTTATAAAATTAGATTCATTCCTGCATTACACAAATTAAGGTTTGTAGCTACTTAAAATAAAATGAAGAAGTGGCTCAACTCTATCGTTAATGTCAGTAGGTACTGATGCTTCCTTCTGAATGAAGAGGAGCGTAAGCATTACCTGCATCTACTGATGAGTTCAGTGTTCTGTTATCATTACAGGCGATCAATTTCACGTGACGATGATGGCGCCAATGCCATCCGCAGTTGCGAATGATAGGGTTGCCCCTCATAATGCTTATAGTAAGCTCTCTGAAATCTTCATCTTGAACATTTGCACAATTCTGGAGAAATCGTGTCATCTTTAACATTTTCATCGATCATGATTTTGTTCTTCAGAACGTAACTAAAAGGCGTTTGCGATGTGCCTTTGGCTGACCTTTGAGATGATGTTATGCACATTAGGTCTTTTAGATACAGATTTGGCTTCCTCCAACGATCTCAGTACTTTGACGTAAAGTTAAATTGTGTTAAATTGTAACTTCAAAGTATGCCCAACAACATTTATGACTCTTTGTAGAGTCTTCGAGAGCGTGCGGCACCCCACAGTCCCACTGACTGGTATAAACACTATTCGGACTGGAAAGCTCTTTTTGGAAGAAAGACTTACATTACACTCGTCCTGGGAGCAGAGCAGTAGTAGGGCTATGTCAACTCATAATCTAACCTCTATCTACTGGGAATTACAATACGCTTGTTTTTGAACACTGGAGAGGGAGACTTTAAAAATATGCACCATCATAAGTCAACAACACTGTTACAGAAGCTACTCCTACTATTACTACCGTAGCCGTACTATATACCGTCCGGTTTTAATGGAGAACTGGTTTTAATAGTTTGTTTATTTTGTGTGATGCGGAGAAAGAAGGCCTATCTGAACAGGATACACTTTATATCTTTATGACGCTAGCCTAACCTGGAGTCCGCAAGGTAGCTTTCTCAAGAAACTATGACTTACTCAAGGGTAGAATCGATGTTGGCACCTCTATAATGTGTTTGCATATATCTAAGTTACTGGAGGTATGCCTGTCATCGATCGCAATCTGGCTTATCGTATATTTTAATCCGAAGTAAATATAGCCACCCAATCAGCATTCATCAACATGGGTCAATGATCTTTCTAAACTCGATGAAATTTTATTCATTTTTTTATTTTTTTTTATATAATGTTAACGTCAATACTAAAAATGTTATTTCCAACCTGAATTTGCTCATTCGTATTCCCTGCGTATTTGCATAATTAATGCGACTTCTAATCTCATCTGTTCCATTTTCCATACGCATACCATACACCACCAACCAGAATTGGTTCACATTAATGTGGATATTTTTGTATCATTAGTCATTACCATCTTAAAAATGTCAATTAATTAACAAATCAATTTAAAACGTTAATCTTCCCACAGTCGCATGGGATTTCTTTCCTTAGGTACATAATTGAATGGTCTTCTTTGTTCTTCTTTTTTTCACAGTAGTGTGAATTTTAGAATTTTAGGGTTCGTTTTTATATCTTTCGATCTTTTGATGTTCCCTCTTTTACGGTAATCCGTAAATGGATAGACTAAATGGGACCATGCCAATCAGTGAAGAACACCTGTTGGAATATGTATATTTCCATTTCTAAACCATCGTGGATATCTCTTACTATGCCGAAGAATAGTTCGTTTGTAGCCGAGCTGGTGATATAACGTATCGGGAAAGAGAACAATGTTCTATTCAAAATTATTTGTGATCCTGTTGGCGGCAACAGTTGTGCTATCCGCGAATATTAAGAATATTACCAAGTTAAAAGTGAGAGAACTTTCGGTTTTACATGAATGGAAGGATCTAGAATTTAGTTTTCCATTCAACATTGATGAGGAGTTTGCACTTGAAAATGGACTGTATGTGAAAGGTTATGGAATTCCAGTGGACTTTGACATCGAATATGGAGGTTGGTTTTGAGGAATAGCTGCAATGCTCTTAAAATTGTTACTAATAATTTTTTGTTAGAGAACAGTTCTTCGTATCGGACTTTTGTGACTATTCCTCGATTGGGTGTAGGAGTTCCGTACACGTTGGCAGCCTTTACGAACAATGGCAATGGAAAAAATCCCCAACTGTTCCCTTATCCAAACTATTATATGCACGCTAGTCATGGCGCTGATTGCAATGGGATTACTTCAGCAATAAGGATTTTTGTAAGTACCTATTGAAAGTTCGAATTTGATGCGTTAGTTGTTTTTGAAAAATTCTTAAATTTTAACAATTTTTCCGATCAATAACTGTTCGGTCTCTATCTATTCAACTGAAAAGGATTACGCAACTATGAGTTGGTTTTAACTAAAACATGAAATATTACCACCAATAAAACAAATGACACCAAATGATACGATAAATTAAGCAAGACTACTCGAACAAGGACTTTCGGGAGCAATTGCAATTTACTGTGCGTTTTGAAATTGTTTAGCTACAAAGAATTCTAACTGAGGACACTATCCACTTAGTAACGTGTGTTGTGTATGTAGTCCTTAAAGGGTTAAACAAATTTCAAATATCGAATCGCCTATCTCTTCGAACAATAAATTAACTATAGCCAGTCAGCATTATTTAACTTGAGTAACTAAAATATTGCAATGTGCCATTTCAAATAAGATTAGTTCACAAGTTTAAATCCAAACCTAAGATACGTCAATATTACTTCTGTTTTATATCGAAAGGAAAAAAAACAGGATGTACTCCCAACTCGGAGAATGGTCTGGCTATAATATTAGGTTTGTGAGTTTTGCTACAGGGGGATATTTGTAGTGACAACCGTCAGGAAATGACCGCATGTACTTTGGCAGTACTCTTTATGATTTATTCAACAAATTGTTTTTTTTTCTTTTTCAAATGCAGATCTTAAAATATCTACTCAGTCAGATCCTTTCAAATTCGCCATGAAATATGATCAACAAATTTTTTTTTTATTATTCGTTATGTGTTGATTTATTTTTTCCGTTGCTAGATCGATGAATGCTGGCGCCTTTGGGTAGTGGACTCTGGTCAAATCGCTTCCGTGCAATTTTGTCCACCACAGATACTGACATTTGACCTTGTGACAGATCGCTTAATCAATCGTTACATTATCCCAGAAACTCAATTTGCTCCTGGTGTATCTGTATTCACATCTGTCATAGCTGATGTTCGTGATCCATTCCCTGGAAAGTGCAAGGATACTAGAATTTACATCACAGATCCTTGGCAATTTGGACTAATTGTTTATGATGCATTAAACGATAAGAGCTGGCGGGTTGAACATAACTTGATGCGTCCCGATAAAAGCAATTTAAGGGATAACTATGTATCTGACGGCATATTCACTGTCAATCTATCGCCAAAGAGCGATCCTGGTAATAACATAAAATTTATAGATTTTAAACTGAAAACTAATATCCATCTCTTCTCTGCCACACATCTAGAAAGGAAACTTTATTTCCATGCTCTCAACAGTAAGAAAGAAATTGTAGTTCCCCTGCGTGTTATCGACGATCAATCCAAATGGCAAAACGACTCTGCGATAGCATCAGATGAGTTCAAAATTCTTGGTAATCGACGAATCCAATGTGAATCAGAGGCAATAGATAGTTCTGGAAATCTCTACTGCAGTTTGCTCAGTCTGAATGCAGTGATTACTTGGGACAGCAAGACCAAATATAATTCTGATAATCTGAAAATTTACGCTCATAATCCGGATCAGTTGAAATTTGTGACAGGCATTAAGGTGTTGAAGAACTCTCATCAGGAGGATGAGCTATGGATATTGAGTAACGATCCTAAGGTAAGTTATAAGATGTTGCGTTTTGTTTTCTCGACTTGATCGATATATTCCATTGCAGCTGTTCTTTGGAGGAGAGCTCAAGGAGAGCGATATCAAATTCAAAGTGGTTGGATGTAAGATTAGTGATCTTCTGAGTGGAACGAAGTGCACCGTAGATGCGGCTTAGGTGGCGTAGTAAGAGGAAATGGAAAATAAC
Source organism: Cheilosia soror (assembly GCA_949372485.1). NCBI lineage: Eukaryota > Metazoa > Arthropoda > Insecta > Diptera > Syrphidae > Cheilosia > Cheilosia soror. Next base: position 111,662,335 of record OX443562.1, on the reverse strand, counting down.
AAATTGTGGTGATAATATTTTACGGTTTGTGAAAATAAAGGAATAACGTGCTGTATTTTTATATTTTGTATTTTTATTTACATTGTGTCGGAAATAATGTTTGGGGTTTCTAAAAACTTTTTTTAACTAAAACCCGAACAGTTTTAACGAGTCTATACCTACACATAGGTACTGTTGAGTTTGCCAGAAGGCTCAGAATCTACGGTTTACTTGTGAGCTGAACCGCCTCTCGGGATCAGACAAGGCAAAAAATTGCTAGTGAAAGTTAACCTTAAATGAAAAAGGATGTCGAACTGTTTTATATATGTAAGGATATACATATAGCTAAAATTACAGCAGGGAAAAACAAACTGCCTTAAGAACAAAACAAAGAATAAAAAAAGAAAACGATAAAACGCTAACAATCACAAAATTCGTGACCGATTTGTGGCATTAAAAGAGCTCTTCAAGAACATGATGACAAGAAGACATCGAAGCGTTCTCACTCTGTGTCACCGCATAGTTTATGTGGGTAAATGAAGTGGTCATAAAATGATCTCTCATGACTTTAAAATTTGATGTCACGTTAAAGCCAGCTAAAGCACTCATCGAGCCGCAAATATACCTAACCTTAATTATTTGTACATACATTACAGCCCGTAACGGACCTTAATAATATTGTTTATAAACATTATTTCTGCGAGTTTGGAAGGTTTTTCCTCGGGTTTTTCTAATTTTGAAAGGCTCTCCTTTTAATTTTGAGCGTTCTGTTGTCGTATCTCGATTATAATTATTGGAATTCCTTAATTCGTAAAATAAAGGGTGTCATAATAATTTACGCAAAATTTGAATTTTGCGCCACTTAATACTACAGTGATGCCAACGCGAATAAAAAACTACAGTGTGACAACTGACAGCTCGGGGTTAGTAAAAATGGAGCGCTATACGAAAGAATAACGCATTTTCATTGTTGAGCAATATTTTAAAAATAATGAAGGTTCGCAATTTTCGAACAAAATATGGCCTTCATAGTGATTAAAAACCATCAACTGTGAAGAGAATAATTGGAAAATTAAGTGAGACTGGAAGTGATTTTAATTACTTTGTCCTGTCACAAGTCGTTCAAAAGAAAACATCGAAGCAGTTCGCGAGAGTATTGTTGACAGTCCAGGAACATCAATTCGGCACCTTAGTCAAGAATTGGGCATTTCGAGAAGCTGTCAACAGCGAGTTCTCACGAAAGACTTAAAACTTTCACGCTTACAAAGTTCTATTGACTCAAGAACTGTAGAGACTACTGACCATGCAACGCGAAGTGAGTTCGTTGAATGGACTGGAACAACAACAATTGGTTGTTGATTTTTCGAACAAAATCATCTTCAGTGATGAAGCCCATTTTCATCTTGACGGCTTCGTTAATCATCAAAATTGTCGCATTTGGTGTTCAGAAAACCCATTCACAACACATGGCGGTTTGGTGCGAATTTTGGGCTGGAGGCATTATCGGACCATTCTTCTTCGAAAATGCAATAACATAATGGTGTTAGTTAACGCGACATAACGCAGTTTTTAGTGCCTAAATTACAAGATATGGATGTGAACAGGCACGTAGCCGGTTTTTTTTTTAAATACCTTTTCAGGGAAAGGCGAACGCTTTAACAGCGCCCCGAGATGCTTGCAGATGACTGTTAGTTCCAAATTTTGCTTGTCCTGTAACAAAAGGAGTTTTGGAAAGTTTATGCCCTCGCGGTTGTCAAGTGTACTGTATACTCATGAGCATTAGCAGCCTGTCTTGTGGGGCGCCCAAAAGTTGCATTTCGAGGGACAATGTCTTTGAGTTCCTCGGAACATCTACCATGGGAGTACCTATACAACAAGCAGAGGTCAGCGACTTGTCTTCTGTGCACCAAGGGTTGTAGATTCGATGTGAGTGAAGGGTCCCCAATAAGTCGAACTGCTCGTCTCTGTATTATGTCAAGTAGGTTAAGTGAATGTTTTGGGGTCGAGCTCCATATATGGGAGCAATATTCCAGGCCTGGTCTAACCGGTACTTTGTACAGTAGCAGAACTTACTTAGGGCTCAAGTACCTCTTTGTTCTAAATAGGTAGCTCAACTTATTGACTGTGACTCCTAAAATGTGCATTGAGTCCTTGGGATGGATTGAATGGTCATCCATTTGGATCTGAGGAACTGTTGAAGCATTTTTCCTAGAAAATGTTGTGAGCTGTATCTTGTTTGCTGAACTGAAACTGAAATGGGGCTTAATATAAATTCAAATCTATAAAAATAAAGAGACTATCCCGGTAGGTATACAGTATTCCAACGCTAGGTATGTACACTGTGCAAGCCATAGCTTAAATCTGGCTCTGCCATTTCAACTCCTGCAATTCGCAATTACTTTAGTGTAGTTAGTGAAATCGCCAATTTCTTCCGCAACCTTTCAAATGCATATTATGTAACTTTCAAAACTGTCATAAAAAAACACGCACCAGAGAGCCGAAAAACTCGACTTCTGCGCCTTTGTGAAACAAAATTCATTGAAAGGCATGACAGCTCTTCAAATGCATCTCAATAAGTATTGAAAAAATAACTAGCAGAACGTGGGTGATGTCTTCGAAAGTATCAACAATTTTGGGAGTGGTCCAAAAATGCGATTGCCTAGTAAGCCTCATTGTATACGAAAAACTACTCAGTTTAGCGCTGCTCTTATCAGTTTCCCTACAGAACAAATCCTTAGATTTCGTTTCTGCAATCGACCGCACAAAAGAAGTTCTGAATTCTCTAAGGACATCAGAGAAAATGCCGAAGATTTTTTCAGAGAGGCTTTTCAATCCGCATCCTTACTTGCCGAGAACTTATTTGAAGAACTTCAGTGAAACAAACAACGCGTTCCAATCCAGAAACCTCTCCTTCTGAAGCCTATTTTAGAGTGCCGATACTGATTTCTTGCATAGATTCGTTAATACAAAATCTTACTGACAGATTCATGGTCAACGAATACGTTCTACCATCGATCGTTTCAAGCTATTCCTACCGCCTGTAGCGCCACCTATTTATTTTTTATTAGCTATGAAAAAGATTGAAACAATGTCCCGAAGCGTTATGGAGAATGCAAGGTTAAGTTCACTTGCTATGATATCTGTTCATTCGGATATTATTGTGAATCCAGATAAGGTGATTGATTTTTTGAAGTCAAACAACGCATTAAAAGAGGAAATTGGGAGGTGTATGCAATTCAGCTACATTTATGCGAAACGGTCATGGCAATTTTCAATAAAAAAAGTAGGTACCTACGTACCTACTTGCCAGCAAAGCCATGGCGGCCATTTATCCGTGTGCTATTCCATACATAACCCCAATCTGTATACTCTATGAATAAATAAAAAATGTAAGCTTTCCAATTCTAATTAAAGTATGTAATTTCTGTTTACAATTTTGCTCTGTCATAAAATCACCATTTATCCAAACGAATATAAATTCACCATCAATACAAAATTTAAACAATAACGACCGAATATTAGTTATCTACCTAGCACATAGGTGTCGCTCAAAGTAATAAAAATGTACTAGATCCAGTACTAGTCTGTCTGACAGCTGTGACAAATGACAGTTGACACGTCAAATATTTTTATGTTTTTTTTTGTTTTGATTAATTTTCTCCTTACCAATATTTCATATTAAATTCAACAAAACTGAATAAAATACCTCAAGTTAAACACAATTAAAAGTACAAAGCATTTAGTGAGAAACATTCCATTTCCCCGAAATGACTAATTTAATGCGTTGGCTTATGTATGCCGGCATTTTTGCTGTCCCATATTTGTGTATCTTATCAGGACAAATCGAGACTGATGCAACGAAGAAGTTCTTCTTTGAAATACAAATTCTTCCAATCATTCTCGTAATTCTATTTGGGGTGAGTTTGAAAACAAATTGTTTAATTAAGTTATTAATTTGTTGGTATATTTGCAGCTATATGCGGCGACGACAGTCCTCTACAGAACTTTAACATTCAACGATTGTCCAGAGGCATCGAAGGAATTGCATAAAGAAATCGAAGAAGCAAGAAAAGATCTGATATCTAAAGGATTTAAATTTCGAGACTAAATGTTAAGAGAGAGTTTGTTACTATAATTAAGTAGAAATTGTACAATAAAAGTGCATAAACCATAAAATAGAAATTTTGGAAGTTTGTTTTAATTTACAATGACGTAGGTTTGACATAATCTATCTGTCACAACATTCACAACTGCCCGGCTAGCTCAGTCGGTAGAGCATGAGACTCTTAATCTCAGGGTCGTGGGTTCGAGCCCCACGTTGGGCGAGTAAATTTTTTTTCTTTAATTTTGTTTTTATTTTTCGATCCAAATCATTTGAAGCGAATAAACTAGATATAGGTGTACTTGCATAAAGGTCTACTCAAACCCGCGAAAATGTGAAAGCTAAGTGGGATAGTCCACCATCGCCATGTTCCATGTAGGTATTTTATTTCCAGCTCCCGCTTTCGCGTTTCGCGTTGATTTAAGAATGGCTTAATGTTGAATGTTGATTAGGAAAAGGCGGCGCGGCGCGGCTGTTAGTAGGAGCGCGTTTGCCAGAGTTTTGAAACATAGCTAGGCCGTGAAAATGGGTCTGGTTGGCAAAGCGAAGTATAGGTACCTGTACATTATATTTTTTATCATTTAGACAAATATAGCTTCGAAGAAATTAAAGACTTTGTCAACCTGAACTCTATGATTACTTCGCAAAATGGCATTGCCGCAGAGATCAACAAAAAAACGTCTTTTCATGTCAATCGCTGTTTCTTCGGGCTAAAAATGCATCTCAGAAGCAAAGAGTTCCCCAGAATAGGAGAAACCTGGTTCTACCCTAAAGTGTAGACACCACGAACTTTGTAGAAAACAGTTAAAAACCTCTTGGGACGACTGAAGAGAAACTTTCTTGGATATTATTCAATCCAGTTTGTGTCGTTTCGTTTGTATCGATGAATTCCAAATGTTTGTCGAGTTACCATTAACCATTTGATGGTTTACGTGATCCAGGACTTGGAAAATTTACGGAGTACAGAGTAAGTTCAGTAGATCAAAACCTAATACATAGTGTAGTTCGTAAAGAACCATTTTGTCTTCTAAATGACAAATGATTTGCAATTAAGGCAAAATTTTAAAAACATTCGTTACAACTCTACTAATCGCTATAGTCACAATCTATGTAGGTACTTGCATGATGCATGCCTATTTTTTAGGTGCACCGCGGACGTATGGCATCAATATGGCCGTTCAGAACGAGAAAGCCTTGCAAAAACAATTTCGTATCAACCTAAACCGTAAAAACAAGCCTGACTTGGCTAAGAAAAAGTCTCTTCGCCGTAGTCGTAAAATTTTCTTGTCTTTCAACACCACGTGTGAGGCTATTGATGCCACTTACATTGATAAAAAATGCCCCTTCACAGGCAATGTAAGGATTCGCGGACGTATCCTAACCGGAGTTGTCTGTAAATGCAAAATGCATAACCTATTTGTTACGTGACTAGACCAACTTAGAGCGGGAGACGAGTGAAACTTTTATCTCTTCAGATTAGTTGGGGAGTTTGAATCAGGAAAACCTCAGGAACGTGAGTGTCCAATGTACACCAGCTTTCAGGGATGTTGAAGCCGGTGATATTGTTACCATTGGTGAATGCCGACCACTGTCAAAGACTGTGCGTCTCAACGTGTTGAAATGCACGAAGGGAGTGGGCGCCAAGAAGAGCTTCAAGAAGTTCTAAAGATGGACCTTTTTAATAAAATAAAATAAAAATATATTTTGATTACAATTTTTTCCAAAAATACCCACATATCGACGCGACGTTTTCATGCGTGTCAACAAAGAACTGATCTTCAGCTTACCTGCTATACTTGACTATCTCAAAAATTGTTATGCACATAGTTTGTCTCTCGAATTACATAACTCCCTTGGTGACAGGCACGTAGCCAGGGGGGGGGGCTTGAGGGGCTGAAGCCCCCCCCGAAAGTCTAGACAAAAAACTAAAATTTTCTAAAGCCGAATTTAAGACTATCATTTCAGTTTCAGTTTTAGTTGAGTTATCAATTAAGCTTGTTACAGCCGATTTCTTCACAAAGTACTAGCGCTAGTACCGGTATTAGACCAAAAGTTGATACTCAAATACTTAGGTATCAGGTCATTTCTTCACGAAGTACTAAGCTGAATTTGGTACCGGTATTAGTTAGTACTCGGTATTAGCTTGACCCTCAAAATCGGCAGTCTAACGTCGTTAGTACCTGAATTAGATCGATTTCATTGCTTTCGCTCTTGCCTATTTTTGTCAAAAAGTAAATACATCGTAGGTTTAAGTCTAATGAAGTTGATTAGAAAATGGATTTCATTTTCGATAGGGATAATTGGTTCAATAATTTCGATGACGACATTGAGAATGTGAATGGTGAAGAAGGGGTGGCAACTCGTTGATCTGAGCGGCGCATCTATCATATTATGCTACAATGGAATGCAGTAAATACTTAGAACGATGTGCGTTTAACTAAAACTAAAACTGAGACTAAAACTGATGGAATTCCCATAAGTTTTCAGAAGTTTTAGTAGAAAGCTTAACTGAATACTAGACTGATGTCTAAATACACTGCAGGACATCAGTTTAACTGAAAGCTTAACTGATAGCTCAACTGAAACTAAAACTGAAATGATTGTCAAAATAGGGCTTTAAGCCCTAAATTCAAATCTATAAAAATAAGACTATCCCGGTAGGTATACAGTATTCAAACGCTAGGTATGTACACTGTGCAAGCCATATTTTTAACCTGGTTCTGCCAAGTCAACTTCTGCAATTCGCAATTGCCTTTGTGTAGTTTGGCGTATTTTTTGGGGAAGTGAGTATAACAAAACCAAAAGAGAGTAGAAAAGTTTTGCATGGAAAAGTAAAAGTGGCCTAGCTTTAGATTCTAAAAAAATACGCCTGTTAGTGAAATTTCTTTCGCAACTGTTCAAATAATTGGAAATTTTAAGTGACCTTATGTGTAGACGTGACAATCTGTACGATTTGCGGTCAATCAATTGACCTTTAGCCCGCAAATCGTACAGATTGTCGCAACTGTTCAAATGCATTATATTATAACTTTCAAAAATGTCATTACAAAGCACGCACCAGAGAGCTAAAAAACTCGACTTCTACGCCTTTGTAAAACAAGATTCATTGAAAATACATCTCAATAAGTCTTGAAGAAATAACGAGCAGAGCGATGTCCTTGAAAGCATCAACACTTTTGGCAGCGCCAGGCAGCGGTCCAAAAAAGTAATTTCCTATTAAGCCTCATTACATGCGAAAATCTGTTTAGTTTAACGCTGCCCTTATCAATTTTCCTTAGATTTCGTTTCTGCAATCGACCGCACAAAAGAAGTTCTGGATTCTCTTAAGAACATCAGAGAAAATACCGAAGATTTTTTTAGAGAGACTTTTCAATCCGCATCCCAACTTGCAGAGGACTTATTTGAAGTTAAATTAAGAGCTCCAAGAACTTCATTGCGCGTTCCAATCCAGAAACCTTTCTACTGAAGCCTATTTTGAATTGTCTACACATACGATATACTGATTCCTTGCATTACATAGACTCGTTAATACAAAATCTTACGGACAGATTCATGGTCAACGATGACGTTCTACCATCGTTTCAAGCTCTTCTCCCAGGTTTTGCTGCAGTTGAGCGAGTGAACGAAATGGATAAGCTAACAGGCTAACACGTTACTTTGATAATGCAATTTCGTTGTCAGCTGTGAAAGCTGAATATATTCTTTGGTGGGATCCTTCTACCGAAGTTTTGAAATTGCTTGATATATGTGACAAGACTTACTTTAGAGGTATAAATTTCTTGCTTACGGTTTTAGCAACGCTTCCAGTGACCACAGATAGTGTTAAAAAAAACCCTTTCAGCTATGAAAAGGATTAAAACAATGTCCCGAAGCGTTATAGAGAATGCAAGGTTAAGCTCATTTGCTATGATATCTGTTCATTCGGATATTATTGTGGATCTAAATAAGGTGATTGATCTCATGTTAAAAAAAAATCAAGAAGTCTTCTGCTTCAAAAAATGTGTGTAAAATAATTATTCAAGTACCTATGTTCGTTTAAGTACATACGATTTAAAAACTAATACGAATCAATGAATTGGAATATTCTTAGTTTTTTGCTTCATAAGATTTGGATCAAGCCCCCCCCGAACCAAAATCCTGGCTACGGCCCTGCTTGGTGATAATTCCAAACAATCTATCTAAGGGTGTGCTAACCATTCGACATCCACATGACATGTGCTCCATGATGTAGGTATACATAATTATGATAATAAATTCATATGTCAGGTTGTGTAATGAATTCGTTTAATTACTGAACGGTTGATGAATATCACAAGCACTTGACGTTATTGTATCTGAGCAGTCAGAACAGACTGATATTGAATAAAACTGTGCTTATCTTTATCATAATCGCATTTCCTTTTTTGTTTTGTGTGTGTGTGTTTGAATTTGGCGAGAGAAAAAAAACGCAACGCATTCAGGGCACGCAAACTTCTACCCCGAATCGTATTATCAAATGAGTTAATAACGCGCGTCAGTTACCATTTACCAACTTATCCTGTCACTTTTAGGTTTCTCTTTTAACTCAAATCTTCTAGATCAATATTACAGTAGGTAAGGTTTTCCTGATTCAAACTCCCCAACTAATCTGAAGAGATAAAAGTTTCACTCTTCTCCCGCTTCTAAGTTGGTCTAGTCACGTAACAAATAGGTTATGTTGTGTATAATTAAAATAATTACAAAGAAGCCATTGGATCTACACAAAATCAAAGTTGAAATATTAATCGGTACCCTGGACAAAGATAAAGTTTACATCGAAAAACGTACTCTGCGTGGGAGTAGTAATTTTAGAAAATCTCTAGGATATCCAAAGTTCAAGGGTATTTTCTACGATTTAGATGAAATCCCATCTCTAAGTGATAGAACTTCATTTTTAAATGTGTGGGTGTTGTCGGAAAATGCGAAATTTCCCAGATATTAGCTTCAGTAGGCGCACTCAATTGTGGGAAGCAAATCATATTTTATTTATCGAAAAGCGATATATTTCTTCAAGTAATATAATATTAAATGAAAAATATTAAAAATTAAAACTGTTTGCAATAACAAATTTCACAGTCGGAGAAAGTTAAAAATCTTCGAACAGTTCTTCTAATAAAATGGGCCGAAACATTGTCAATGAATGTTAAAAAGGAAAGGAGAATAATATACAAATTAACAATATAATAATTATTGATTTACTATATATTTATCACCATAAATTAAGTGGGTACCTACCTACATGGGGTTATTAACTCTTTTACTTATTGTGACAAAATATTCGTGATGAACTCATATAAGAAGTGATTGTATGCGGGAAGCGGGATCATTCGTTTTGTGGAGTAAATTTCTATTGCTTAAAATAGAGGGTAAACATCGTGACGGTCATGGTGACAATTAGTGCACTTTTGTCAAGTCAATATTTGAGTTTTTTTTTATTTTCTTGTTTGTTCGTCAATCAATTAACATTTAAAGGAGTTCCGGAAAGACATTTTGTATTTCTTTTTATTTTTTTGTGTAGATGAAGGAATAGCCAGCATTTTTTTTAGGAATAACTAGCCAGCATGTAACATTCAGCCATACTTAGAAGCAACGTTTTTTTGTATCCAGCTACACTGATGAGGACTCAGTGATTATTCTACTGGTTTACTGTGCGAAGGATCTTAGGTTTTACCTACGAAAAACTCACAGAATGTTTTGTAATGAAACGATCTGCCTTCCAGTTTGATTACAATTCACTGGGCTGATCAAATAAAATTTTTGATACTCATATGGTTCGCAAGGTGGAATTAAGGAGGTTTAATATTAGTCGCTTCCTTCCCCATTTGTCCCAAAAACTCACACAAACTGACGGTTAGAGGAAGCTAGATAAACTCCTTCGTTTAATTGACTTTTGGGTAGCCGAATTCTGCCAGTCAATATATCTATATGAACTCCTGATCGAGACTTGGGCCTATACCCGTTCAAGATCCAACTGACCCAGGAGCTCAAAGTTAATGATAATGTAATGACCATAGAAAAATCATCTGCGACGGGCCGCATTTTTGGATGAATGGCCAAATTGCCATATATGGGATGACACCAACCAACACGAGGTGGCAATGCATCCATAAAAAGCGCATTTTAGACTGGCGGTGGCGTCATTGCTCCGTACTTTTTCATGACGTTGGTAAGGCCAATACCATCAACGGCGAGTACTACAGAACGAGCAAGATGTGGCTATGTGTCCCTCAGGCCTCAGCTGCAGGGTATGGTTTGGTTATCTGATCTCTATCAGAGGTGACGTGAATTGGCCACCAAAGATCGTGCGATTTAACCTCGCTAAATGTTTCTTGTGGCGTTGCCTAAAGTCGCAGCTCAATGCGAATAAACCGCAATCGACCGATGTCCTTAAACCCAACATAACAAATGCCATCGCTCAGATTAAGCCGGATCTATGCGGCAGATTAGACCACTCGAATCCGTGACAATGTGAGAAGCTGCGGCGGACATTTGGGCCTGGTGTTATATTCCATACAATAATGACATACATGGGATTCGTTAATACCTTGCACACAGCTTGTTTTATTCCATTTCAATGTTGACCAATCCTCATTGAAAACCCCTTTAGTGAATCTTCAGTAAGCTCAGCTTATATTCACATATCTGTGCTTTGTTCCGTTGTGTGCTTTTAGAAGATGCCGGGCGTCGCAAAAATATTATAACCTGTATAGGGAGTCGCAGTATGGAAAAGTTTGGGAACTCCTGGGCTATATCTTTTATACTAAGACTAGCTGACCGTGCTCCAGATAGCTAGAATGATATGATATAGACCAGCGGTTCCAAATCTTCTTAGGTCGCGGAGCACTTTTCTGGAGAAAAATTCCTCACGGAGCACTTTGTTGTCTGTACGTTTCCCATTTTTCTTAGTTATGGAAAACGCAATTAAGTATACCATATTTTCAGATTTTTTTTTAATTTCATTAAATCGAAGAAATAAGTAAAATATATTAAAAAAAAATAGTTAAAAAACATTTTAACTCATTTTCGAGTTTGTCATAGAATAAAAAAAAAAACTTTAAAATTCCAGTTTCCAAAACTTATAAAAAATACCAACATTTAGTCGAATAGCCTTTATTTTTCTAAATTGGTAGTCAATCTTTTCTGCAGACTTTCCACTAAAATCCGGCATCTTATAAATAAATAAATATTTGGCGCAACAAGTCCGTATAGGCACCATAGGACTAGCTTCTCACAACCATTTGTTTTGTGAGTTTTTAATTTTAGGACGAATTGAAGGGACCTACAATTTTATGCCGAGTCCGAACGAATGATTTGAGACGTTTTTTAAGGGCAGTTAGAGTCTCGAATGTTTGTCAGATGTTCGCGCAGTGGAGAAAACCTTAAGATGTAATTTGTGTTTTCCGGGGATTGAACCTGGGACCCCTCGCACAATAATCCAGCACACTGACCACTGAGCCACTGCGCCCATCCGGCATCCAAATATGGTGGTGGTACATATATAGTGCCAGACTTTTCGCGGGTCAATCCAAAAATGTTGTTCTCTGTAAGCTATTGCTTCCCTCTCCGCGAAGTATGATAAGGATCATTTTGGTGTTAGAAATCATATGTTACTGGCATGTATGAAGAAAAGAGTATTTTCTCTAATATGCTTTTATAAGCATGTTGATCAAGAGTCGACTCTTATACAATTATTGGATCAAAACCGAACCAAGAGAATGCACCACAAAACAACCCATTACTTTCTCCCCTACATGCGTTATGGTCTGTGAAGCTTCAAGCTTGTACTTTGGCTGAAATCTTTCATTGGAGGATGCCTTACATACACTTTTCAATCGAATCCAAATAAATTAAACTTGGATTTGGTTCCAAAAATACCATATGAAATAGGACCAACATTTTAAGAACGGAGTGACCAATTTTTGTAAAATTTATTTATTTATATTCCCTAAACGTGCAGTTAACTTATAAAAAAAGTTTCATCAAAGTATTTTTTGAACTTTGGGGGCGTGGCACGCCCAAACGGTAAGAGAGATCCAACATTTTTTTTTGCAGATTTCAGCTCAGCGCATTAAAGTCAACCGGAACGGAATAAACAAAAAAAGTATTAATGTGTTTTTGAGTAAACTCCTTTATTGACCACAAACAAATTTTTTATTGGTTTATTAAGGACAAAAAATAACTTTTTATTAAAAAATAAAATTTTATTCGTCATTATAAAACCAATCTGTATGCATTTCGAGCAAACAAGCTGCTCATCATCAGCGTTTAACACTGATTATTTTTTACAAATAGGCAGTAAAGTAAAATCTAGCACTTTTTTTAAATGGCTATGGTTTTTGTAAGCGGAGTGACATAATGTGTTTTTTTTGTGTAATATGCATCGACGAGGATGTTGTTCTACGACACAGTGTCTAACAGCCCTGGCCGTGAGTTGTTGATGGAATTTAGGTGCAATAGTCTGATAGATTTTTCATATATTTCCCATCTTTCCGCGGTGCACCTGGATTTTCATGGCGGACCACACTTTGGGAAACTCGGATATAGACAGATGGTAGATATGTATGAGGAAAGTATACAATATGTATGTATTCTAAAAATGCCAACTTAATCAATTCGTAGGTTTCGAGACATACCTAACCTATAGGGCCCTAGGCCTTAAGCCAAAGCATGTTCAAAAATGTTAGCTAAAATATTTTGGTGTTTTTCGAAATATAACAATTTGACATTTTTTCTTTATACTTTGGGGGCTTATTCCCAAATGCGCGGTGGATCGCTTTTCATGGCAGATTGGTATTTTTATATTTCCAAAAGCGATTCGATCTATTTAAAAGCGATAGCTATTTGTGACGGATTGCTGGCGGATTTATTGCCAGCAATCCGTCACCTGAATAGCTATCGCTTTTGACAGCTTTTGGAAATACAAAAATATCAATCCGCCATGAAAAGCGATCCGCCGCGCATTTGGGAATAAGCCCCCTGGTGTCTGCCAAACCTCTTTACCCAATTTAAGCTAACTTCACAAAAACTTTCACGGATGCGTGCGCACAACAACTCACCAAAGATTAGCATACAAACATTAATTTTACTCGTAGTGTTAGATAACTTTACATAGATGTTGGTTATAGTCTGCTATTATAGACCACGTCTACAACAAATACATCCAAATAGTTCCGTACTGACTGCCTGCAGGTTGTTTTGTTCCTCTTGGATTCATTTAAAGACTTGTCGCTCGTCGGGACTATGCATTTTTTTCATGCGGTCCACATGCTACAGCCTGTGTAATGTAAGAAATTGAAGTTTATTATAATAGGTAGGCCTAAGTACTGTACCTTTCAGTAATATGAGCCGAGTTGGTCAGTGGGCTGGACTATACTGAGCGAGGGATTAGGTTCGATGTCAAGATAAAAGCATTAGATAAGGAAAGAAGTCATTACTGTACTTATACAAAATGCTAGAGACATTTTAATCAAAACACTTAAAAAAAATTCGTTGTTTTCGATAATCCCTATAAAACGAGAAAATTTCATTGGACCCAGTCGTGCACTTTATCTCAATCGTAAAGGATGGTATCCGAAAATGATATGTACTAAAGTAACGCCACGATCGAAGCAAACCAAAAAAACGAAAAAAAAAATTGTGGCGAATATAATGCCTGATAAAGTGATAGATGATGAGTTGGCTTGAATCTTGAATGTCAGTTTTTTGGTAAATGATTTAGGATGTATATAAGTATGAGCTGTTAATGTATAGATAGTATTAAGGTGAGCTATCCTATAACCGACCCAAAATTGTTACTTGTGCACTTGTGTTATTTGTGCACATAATCAAAAAACCAGATTGATTTCTTTACAAGTTGGTTAGCTCCAACCCATGATTATAGTCCCAATTCTTGGCAACAGTCGTTCACGTATGAAACATGGTAAGAAATAGTAGGCCTCAGTTGTGTCGAAAATAAAATGCGCAACAAAAGTTGGGGACCTGATGTCCAGAATTTTTATTTATTTACTTTACCTCTACCTACATTATTCAATGGCAATAACTTGATTTATAGAAATCAAACGAATAGTGATGAAATGAAAAAAAAAAAACGAATAATGGTTCATTTTAATTAAAGTTAAAAATAACACATATTCGTTCGCTTCTTTAAAACTGTAGATTTTACTTTTTTCGGCCTATTGAGATACAGGATACAGCATTGACAACGCTTTGTATGCCATTGTATCCATTAATGACTAATTAAATATATATACAATTTTTTTTAAACATCAAACAGCACCTATTAAAGATACTAATTACCTACATTCGAAAACCAGTTTGCATCCCCCTTATTACTTGTTCCACATTTCAAATGAATGGACATTTTCTAACGTCTTCTTCTATTTATTATCAAACGCGGGAGAGTGAGCTGAAGTGGCTTTGCAAGCAACACTCAATTCCAGGCTCTCTCAGCCAGTGAATTCTAATCGGTTTCTAAAATCTAAATAATTATTATAGTATTGAAATTGAAATAGGGGCCGCACCGCCACGCCACACTCATCAGCGGACAGTGTGTGAAAAAAATAAAACCCCCATCTACCTAGCCCATACTGCCGGTAAATTCATCGCCCAACAAACAAACCGATAGACGGTACTTCCTCCCCCTCCCAGTAACAGTCACTATTGTCTGGATCTGGAAACCTGGCTAACTACTACTGCTCCGGCTCCCTCACCCATTCCAACCGCTCTAGCTTGAAGTCATCGACAAAACAAGTCATACTTCATAAAGCCAACCGCGTAGCGTATTCAATTCGGAATTCAACTTCAGTCGTCTCGTAGTCGTCGTTTGTTTGAGTTGTGGTCTTTGCTTGACTCGTCGTATTGTGGTTTACCTCCTCCGCCAGGCTTCAGTTGTCCTAATTGCTTACAAAACGTGAAATAAAGTCAATTAAACGCTATTACGGTGCGAAATTTGATTTAAATTCGAGTTCATCTTAATTAAAATAAAATAATGCGTCAGCAAGTGTTTGGAGTTTTGTTGGTTGCCATTGTTGCCGCTTGCAGTGCGGTTAAGGTAAATTCAATTAAGTACTCAAATCTATGTGAAGCAGCATTTTTGACCTGTTTATGTTTGTATTGAAAGCCAGAGGTCATAAATTGATCACACTGTCGACGTTCAATGAACTCTCTACCGTAGCATCAAAAGAAAATGTTTTTCTTTGTGTTTTCATTTCATAACACTATTCGGTGACGGGAAAGGGAAAATAAAACTATGTTGAGTTATTCGTGGAAAACCGGTTAGTTGGTGGTGTTTACAGTTTACAGATGCAACTGTAACTATACATTTTTATATACCGTATTGTTACCACAGGTTCTGGGGGGGGGGGGGGGGGGGAATGATAAATACATTGGGCGTTGTCCTTTTTCTTAAAATGTTAAAACGATTTGTATTGTGTATACAACTGTGCAGTGGTAAATATTGTTGTTAACTCAACTATGACAAATTGAGAAAACAAAATAATTTTACTACGTAATACAGGTACACAGAGGATGATGATGATATTCCTGACATAACCAGTATAAGGCGGTTTTTGTTTTTCTGATGTTAGCTGTCCCGCTGAAGTATGAGATACCTGCATCACTTTCAAATTCTCATCTTGGAAGTCATTCAGCATTCACGTATCTATCTTGGCTTTTGTTTGGCGATCAGGTAGAGCTACCAATTTTTTTTCTTATGAGAATGCAGTAAATGTTAAGCTCAGTATTGAGGAGTTTGGTTTAACTCAATGTAGGTACCTAGAAAAAAAAAACATCACAAATATATACATAGGTATACAATTATACATATATATACATGTACATATTTTTTTTACTTTTATTTGTTTTTTTTTGCGTATCAATCAAATATGTACCTTTTTACCTACCTTTTTTAATGATCCTAAATGCTACCAAATTACTAGTACAATGTACTTCGAAAAGGCACATAGGTACCTACCTACCTACCCTTTTAAAATCTTGCAACCGTAACAGAAATAAAAACTTCATATTCCACTACGGCACCACTCGCTAAAGGTGCCTGTCCATTTGAGAGCAAAAATGCTGCGAGCAGCTCTCAAGCAGCTCTCGATAGCAAACTCGCAAGTAGACATAGTCTTGAGAGTAGTTCGCGGAGAGTTAACTTTTTACTATCGGAGGAAATAAAACAACTCATAGTATTATCAATACACACTCACAAGCCATACCACAGCTTCCCTTAATTTGGTATCCCTTTTAAAAATATTTGGCACAACTGATTGAATTATAATATGTTCTTGTTCTATTTCACTTGCTGTCAAACGGTTAAAATCCCTGAACTCCTGATGAGCATCTTCAATTTGAAGCTCTCTTGCAAGAGCAGACCCTTCACCGAGTTGACAATGACGATCTACCCATGGCTTAATCCAGCATTTCTTTTTTTGCTTTATTCTTTTTTTTTAAGGACAGTGCTTATAATATTATTAACACAGCGGCAACCTTTTGCTTGTTAGAATACATTTTAATTGTTAACTAGCAGAAATATATCAAGTGGACATGGACACGGTTATGATAGTAAGTACTTTCAGCCTCAGGGAATCTACTCTCAAAATATTATCAAAGAACTCGCGAGATTAGAATCTCGAAATTATTACTCTCAAATGGACAGTCACACGAGAGTAACTCTTGAGAGTTTACTAGCGAAAGTACTCTCAAATGGACAGGCACCTTAACGTCTGACAAACATCCGACATCCGAGACTCCGACTGCCTGGAGGTGTATATTGAGTTGAGATCCTACTTCAATACGCGCCTCATTGCCTCATATGGGGTTCGGCTAGATTTTATTTAAAAAAAAAACCCTAACTTTTTTCTATTAGCTGTCTACAATTTTTATTTTACAAAAATCCGATAAAGAGTGAGATATGTAGGGTGGGGACCATGCTGTTCCCTTGCCCTCGTCACGATTGAGTTGACGTACTGAAGTAAGGATTCTATATATGCTGCTCGGAGCAACCTTTTCAATTCAGTCGTTTGAATTCACCACAAGATTGCATTTATCTACCTGCCTTCTATTCATCCCAGAAAATTAAAAATCACACAAACAAAAACTTATGAGAAGCTAGGTCTAGGGAACGTATACGGATAGCCAACTATTTATTTATTTATTTTTTAACTCATATACAATCAGCCTTGGCATGTGATTGAGATCTTTTTTCCATAATTTCCGACAATTATATTTTTTCCCTTCGCATATTGTTAAAATTTCAATAATTCTCCCTCAACGTTTTTTTTTGTTTTTTAACAAAAACAAAAACATATTTTTTAATAGCAGCCGTACTACCTACCCACTGGAGTTAGTCAAGTTTGTATAATACCAAGAAAATTGAAATCAGTACAGATTACAGTACAGTGCAGGGGATGCGGTGATGAGGAGGTGCATGAGGACACTCCACACTTTCTTTGTCACTGCCCAGCGCTCTGCCACATAAGAAATAAAATAAAATCCTTGGTAGTTACTTCTTCGAGGACTTATAGAAGAACTTTCAGACAGGTCCATTAATGATCTACTTAAATTTGGGTTGGTACGTTTTTCAATAGTTTCCAGTATGTGGGAGTCATAAACCGTTAGTGCATCACAACGGATGTACATTGATCTACAAGTGTGTCACGAAAAGGTTTCTCCTGTCTTGCCAACCCAACCTAACCTAGTCAAATTTTATACGATTTTTATTGCCAAAAAAGTCATAAAGTCTTTTAGTTTAAGATTGCTTATGATTTTTTATAGGTTATAGACCCGAAACAGAGTCCGAAACGCATATAAAACCGCTAGCTTAGAGATACATTATGCCTCCTAAAAACTGCACGAAGCACGAGTACTGACACTGGTCCGATTAATGTCAGACTTCTTGGCTGCAATATTTTATGTCTGTGGTCATAATTGTGCTATAACGTTTTATAATTTCAAAACGTATATCATCAACTAACAGACAAGTTAAAACTAGAGTTTGGGATTTATAGGAAGTCAAATGTTAGCCAAAATTGGAAACCAGTGGGAAGAAAATATATGGTGGTTCAAGACTTGACTTCAAGTAGATACAAGGTTATTTTTAAAAATAAAATAGAATTAACTAATACTAATTATTTTCGACATATCATTGGTTAAATAAAAAGAGCAAACATTCCCATTAGTTATTGCATACGATTTCGTTTATATGTGGCTACTTTCGCAGTAGGGCATCCTGGGTCCTTGTTGACTGATTCTGATCTTTAAGGGTTTTTTTTTCTTTGTCGGAGGTTGCTACTATCCGATGGAGCACTCAGAGACAACTACTAGTCCGCATTGTACTTCCAAACAGACACCTTACACCTTAGTTTTCTCGTCTTTCGAAGAAAGGACGCCCACCAGCAGTCTGCAGTTGATTCTCCTGAGAGACAGAATGAAAGACGGAGACCTTTTGCAAATGTCCGCAGGCAGTCGTTTGGTCTGTCTACACCTAACACAGTCACGCTACCGACACTCGTGTTCACGAGAAACAGAGGTATCAATGGGTGACCTAACCACAGATGTAGGCAGACCCAACGCAGGTTCAGATACTGAGACAGCTTCTTCTGAACCCAGCCTAGCAAGAAGTAAGAGGGTTACGCAGCGCTTTCGGTGCAGCTTAGGCTATCACTGCAAACGCATATGCTTCTTGCCCTCCACCTGTTTGTCACAATACAGCGCATAACCATAAGGATATCGAAAATGTCCGCTAATCAAATTACACCTCCAAAGCGGCCAATTGACATGTCCAAGGCAGTGCACTATACTATACATTTGTTTGACAATATGTGCAGCAAGGTGCGCCATCCTGCTAAAACCAAAGATCATCCAAGTCTATATGTCTTCTATTTCAGAAAACCAAAATTTCGACATAGTTCTGCAGCACTCCCGGTTGACTAAAGTTACCTTTCCATTCCAGTAGCGCAACTATTGGTCGAATATGTATAGGACTAACATCTGCTGCTTATTGTTCTACCTGTAGTTAGTGCTGAAAGGGGTCTATACGTGCGCAATGCAAATCACTATCACATCATAACCCATCATAATCATATTACAAGCTATAGACAAACTTTTAGCATTCAGAATGTAATTTCAACAGCGTTATCTGGCAATATTGTTGAAATTAACTTCTGAATGCTAGAATTTTGTCTAGCTTGTAATGCGATTATGATTACAATGTGATTGTGATGTGCTAATATTCGCAAAGCCATACAACTTGTGCAATGAATGTGTCTGGTGGACGTGAACAAATTTGTTGAATAATAGCCTTGCTTGGAGGTATTGTGTCATCGTTTGGATGATCAATTGTAGAAACATTATTTTCCGTTTCTATTCAACTTGTAAGCAAATGATTTTAAAACATTGCCTAATCAGAATGCAATTTCTATCTGATTTTTATAATGAAGATCATATAGTCACCGATTGGGCAATTCCAATGTTATATGGAAATCATTGATGATGTAGGTTAGGTACCTATAAAATAAATAGTTGGGGCAACTAAACCTAGGGCTAGATTCTTTTTTAAGTACTACATAATATATCTAATTGATTTTTTGGCGGTTTCAGTAATAGCCAAAACTTACAATTTACTACTGTATTAAGATTAAGTCACTTGTAAAATTAAAGTAAGGTTACTTTTTCTTAGCTCCAAACCTTAGTTTCGTTAACCTATTGTCAATATATTTTTTTAAGAATAAAAACAAATTAAAATTTGAACTCTCATTGATTTTTAGACCGTGTGACAATTGCGCTACATAATTTTCTGACACATACCTGAGTGCTGAAATGAGAAGTACACCAAACTCCAATCTTTAAGCAGAGATTTATTTAATTTCACGGTATTAATAAGTTGCTAAGTTCAATTTACTATCTAAAATTTTCAATTTAAAATCTAGAGACATAAAGTGATTCCGTTTGCTTCCAAAAATGTTCTAGATGAATGCAACACAAAGAAGCAGAATTGTTTTATTAACCATATTTCCCAGACTTCATAATATTCCTTTAAAATTTCGCACAAGCTCGTTCCTACGTATGCGGGTATTGCCGAATCGCACCACCTCCACCAATCGATAATTAAAACGGAACCGCATATAATATTCTCCAATCATTTCAAAGACGAACGAAATCCTCTTCCGAGCAACTCAAGGCGAACAATATGCGAATCACATTCTTTGCCTGACAATATAGTGTTCCCTTCCCTGTAGCTGGGAGCATGTTCGTTTTCTGTCGCAAAAAGTGTTATAGGGCTAGGGCAGTCGTATAATTTGCACATTAGTGTATATCTAGTTTGCCTCTCAAACCTGCAGTTACTACAATAGCATTTCATAATGCAATGGGAGGTATACCGTATACCTATTATTTTGTTACTATATTATCATAGACAGATAATTATTTTTTAAAGTGGCTACACTAAAAATGGTCTATGATTACCGCTACCATTCATAAAGTTAGCATGCACACAGCATTAGGAAAACACAAACTTGCATTATCATTGTCGTAATCAGAATTATGATTGTTCGGTGATTATGTGGTTACGGGTTAATAGGTGATTGCCCTACAAGTGGATCTTAATGAATGAAAAGATCTCGAATTGGATTGTTGCTTATATTACAGACTCACCCGAAGACGACACAATCATCACACATATAAATGCCTAATTTTTATTGGCATTAATAAAAAAGGGATCAAGTATAAGGTCATCATGGAGACTTGATTCAATGTAATAATTTGAAACAATAAATTCCATTGCCTTGTAACCTGGAAAAAAATATATGTAATGTAGGTATTTGAAATTCAATTTTGTTTGGTAAATTTTTGTGTAGTATTCTCCAAACTCTGGCAATAGGGACACAATTTTTTTGAAGTTTTTCGAGATGAATTTTGTTTTTCAGTACAATGTGTTACCTCACAGTTATGTAGAACCCCCTGTTTATTTTTTTCGGAAGGCCGGAAGCTTGGTTAGCATTTTTATTACAGAATTTTTAGAAAAATTATGTGCCGCACTCATCCGGAAAATCGCATTCTGTGTCTTTCTACTTACAAATGAAATGTATCTAACGATATTTGTAGCATATTCATCTGGGAGAACGCGTTCGCAATGTGGTTCGCTGGGAGAATATAATGTTCGCAATTAGTGCAGTGGCTACTTAGCGAGAGGTCTCAGGTTCAATCAATGTAAAATCACTCTTTTTACATTGCGCCACCTCTCGCAAACATCTGACAAACATATGATAGTATAACTATGTCCTGAGAATGGTTTTCTATAGGGCATTGTCCCTCTGGGTTGGAGTCGAAAACTGGTCGGGCCGAAAAGCTAGTGTCTATTCGTTCTACATGTCCTAGCTATCTTACACAACAGATTTCGTTCCAGGTTGATATCGCTGTACAGCTCGAGAAATACGCTGTTAAATCTCCTTCTCCAACGCAATCTCAAATATGATGCTGAAAAAGTTACATGATAGCGCTGCGACTTGTCTAACTTGTTCTTAATAGAACAGGGTTCTTCATCGTCATTTTGCATAACAAGATGAATTTCGCAGGGATTACAAAATTTGAAATAGCTCTCATATGCTTCCTTAAATAAATAATGAGTCTGGGTATCGATTTGGACTTCTTGATGGGTTTTCTCCAGTATCTGCAGCAGACAAAATCTTGTATTTGATGTCCAAGAGACTAATGCAGTTGGGACAATTTAGAGGGTCTGCTTTCTTATGGACAAACCATGCTGAGGTTCCATTCATCAGACATACTTTCTTTTGACCAACAGTTATTTTTGCCATTTAACCATCTGCAGGAGGTTTTTCCATATCCTCATGAGTCATGACTATGACTCTACTACAACGTAGTAAAACGCTCGAGCGAAGCCAGGCGCGACCTGCTGGTTTTCAATATCAACCTCTCCGAAATGAGTTATTTTCTCAAACAAAATTCGACCAACTTCATTAGCAGTTTAAACAAAATTATAAAATTGAGACTTCCCCGTGAATCAGTTTTTTTTTATTGTTTAACCCTTATCAGTTGAAGCTTGACAAAAAATTGTTATTTACATTTTTTATTTGTTTATTTTCAAAGATAATTATATTTAATGGGATTTCTCAAAATTGTTATTCTCATTAGCTATTCAAAACAAAAGAAATTGTTATATCTTTACCACTACATGCGAATGAAATAGAATACATACCGCTAAAAACATAGGCATTAATTAGAATCGTATACACAGTTTATTATAATCAGCTTCACTTTTGCTTTTCGGCATTAGACTATTACACTCATGAAACTTGAATAATTACACTGAAGTTGATGGTAGAAGTTAGCTAATGATTTTTTTTAATTATATGAGTTAATCGGTCTTGTAAACCGAAAACACGTTCGCATAGCAAATCTAATGGTTGTGCTATCTTTGTCATGAGTTTCATAAGGTGAAACATAAATGTCGTCAAATTATTAAATAGACTACACTACACACCCTATGCGTAATGTAAATAAAAAGAATACAGAAAAGTTACATAATTGTATATGATATTAACAAATTAAATTGTTACGCATCCGAAACAATTTAAAATGTAATGGTACTCACATTGGATATATGGATCAGTGGTCACCCTAATAAAATGTAGTTCGTCGGTAGTTTGGAATTGCCCAAAAAATTGAAAATGTGTAATTAAATATTTAACAATTACTGAGTAGATAATATACAAATTCATAGTTTAAGTCACATGACTTCAATAATGGTTTCTATACGAATTTTGTTATACAATTCAATTTATAATAAATCAGAACAAAGAAGGTGGCCACTACTTATTTACTATTACTAAAGGGTGTCCCATATAATTCAGACAAAATGTAATTTTGATAGAAAATACAGATTTTTAATTAGTAAGCTTAAATTGTTTATTGATTCGCCATCTCATCTCATCTCAATCTCATCGCCACCACGACTTTGCTGGCAAGTACGCACTATTTTATTGAAATTTTCTATGACCGTTGGGTTTGTTTGCATAGACTTTTGATTTCAAAAAACCCAAAAGAAAAAAGTCCAAAGGCGTTAAATCGGAGATATCTGGAATTCTGATCGCAAAAACGGCTGCTTATACGATTAGGAAATGACTCATGCAGTAATTGAATTGTTTCTCTGGCTGTATGGCATGTGGTACCGTCTTTTTGAAACCATATATCCATATCTTGTAATTTAGGTACTAAAAACTAAAAACTTTCATCATCATCATTTCAATGGTCCTCTTGTGCATTAAGTGGGTCGCGGGTGCAGGTTGCTCAAGTGGACCCTCCATAGCTCTCGATTCTCCGCCATCGACTCTAAATCATCAAGGGCAATCCCCATACGGGTATTGGAGAGATTATGGACTTTTTATGTCACGATTAATTGTTACTGCGCCTGACCAGCCGCATTTTCGAAGGAAAATGGTCCGATAATGCCTTCAGCATAAAATCCGCACCAAACAGTCACGCGTAGTTGATGCATTTGTTTCTCAAATATTACTCGTGGGTTTTCAGAACCTCAAATGCGAAAATTTTGACGATTAACGAAGCCATCAAGATAAAAACGAGCTTGTTCGAAAATTGCGGACTGTAGCTGACAAAACCTTCATTATTTTTAAAATATTATTCAACAATGAAAAAGCGTTGTTTTTTTCGTATAGCACTCCATTTTTACTAGCCCCGAACTGTCAGCTGTCATATTGTTATCTTTTTTCCCATTGGCATCACTGTACTACTAAATGGCGCAAAATTCAAATTTTTCGTGATTTATGGGACACATTTTGCAATTCAAATTATAATAAATCAGAACTAAGAAAGTGGCTACTCCCTATTTATTATTACTATAATTACGTTCTAGCAATAGGATTTTTAATTTGTATCTTCAACGCTGTGTAAATTATAACGCATGACATGAACATAAAAATTTGCATTCATAAAACGTGTCCTATGCGCATTCGCTTAGATAAAGCACTTCATGCCAAGAATGGCTTAAGTTTAGACAGCATAGCCCTGATGTTCTACCAATTATGATAATATCATCGGCCTAATTCAAGTAGTTTAACAGGCTTTTAAAGAACGTGCAACAGTGAACTTCAGACAATTCCTTCAAGTATGATGTTAATGAAGTCGCATGACACCTCGTCGCCCTATCATTTTTTGACCTACAACTTCGTTTAAAGTACTGGGTAAATGTTCGGGTCTTAAAGATTAATTAAAACTTAACAAGGAAATCCTCAACCTAAATAAGTATCAGAAAGCTGATGGGCTTTCTCACAGAACATGGCAGGTATGGCTTAAGGTGTCATCTTAACAAAATGAATTTGTGTCCGGAGACAGAATACAGGTTCTGTCTTGAGGATGAAGAATCCTTTGAGCACATTCTCTGTTGATTGCCGGCACTTCATTGGCTAAGAGAATGTGTCTTTAACAAGGAGATACGTTTACCAGCAGAGCTAAGGCACTCCGATACTAAGGATATATTGTCCTTCACTATAGGGAGGTCATACGTCTTTTAGACTAACTCTATCCCTCTTCGATACAATAAACCTTTTTACGTTGCAGTGTCAGCCAATTGGGCAGGAAACTTTAATAAAAAAAAAAAACTTTTTTTGACAGCATAATGTTTTGGTAAGGTCGCTGTCAACCTTGATGCGCCAATGAGGTTTCTACTTGGTAACCCCAGATATGAATATGACTGTGTAGGGCTTGACTCGACGAAAAGATGGTGAGTATCGATTTGGATTTCCCTTATTTCTGGTTTTTATACTCAATTTCCAGTCGAGGTACCTACTAAGGAAAGCTTGTGGTTTCATGATCTATCTTTTGACGCCACCTTATGTAGACGGAGACCTTCAGGTGTCAATGAAACACAGCTAAACTCCTTGAACTTCAAGCAAAAGATGAAGCTCATACCACTGATCTGGTTGGAATTGTCTGTATTGCAAACAAATCACCAGCAGTATGTGTATGAGAAGTTGAAAAAAATATCTTCAACTGACATAATGTACACCTGATGAAAGTAACAAAAACTAAACAGTCCTATAACACGCAAACTCAGCATTTTCTATTGGTAGAGTACATTTCCATGATATTATGTCAATACGACAGTATACCCATGCGCATGTATATAGTAGGTAAGTAAAAGTTTCACAAATGGTTATAAAATGCACGGCAACATAAAAGAAAAGTCATTATTATATTTTGTCAAAGGAACTACACATTTGCGCAATTCAATAATGTGAGCAAAAATTCGATATCCAATTGATATCTGAGATACTTTCTTCAAGATCAAAGCTGCCCTCAGTCTGCTGTTGTACTTTTACATTTCACGTTATTTCACCGACATTCTGTATCAAATTACTGCACGGGTTAAATGGCATCACAATGACCCGCCGCCATGCACTCGAAGACCTCAATTGATTTCTCTCAACTGAGGCAATTAACAACTCCAGTGTTAATTTAATTTAAGACATAACAATATAGCACAGCGACGGACCTCAAAAATCGTACGAGTTCCAAGAACAGATCAGGCAAACAACAAATGAGTCAGACATTATGTAGAATGCATGCAAACAAAAAAAAAAACAAAGACTCAAAGAAACCTATTGATAATATGTTAATTGGGCGATAATTCGCTAGGTACTACCTGAGGTCGACGCCGCCATATCTGTATCTAAAAGTGTTGGAGTAAAATTGTACATACTCAACTTGTTTTATTTATCTTTGACACTTCTTTTTTATTTTTTTTTTGTTTTATTTTAAATAAAACAATTTATTTGTGAAGCACGTTCAGAAGGAGGTTGGGCAATAGAATAGATGAATAACAATAGATTCGTTTGACTTGAAGGGTATATGGTTTTATAATGTGACACCATGACCGCAACACTATTTTAAGCTTCACTTAAAAAATATGTGTAAAGCTACAATTACACGGCCAACCAATAGTGCCAACGCGTTGCCTCTCAAACGTCAGCAGAATAACACAGCTGCGTACATTATTTGCTTTCTGCTAACTACTTGCATTTGACATACACGAATTTAAGTGAAACAAATGTGTTTATTAGAAAAACAATATTACAGCTAATTACTGATGATAATAAAAACCAAATAGGTAAAATTTTCTACGAAGTTGGAAATATGAATAACAACGCGAGTGTATTATGAAACTTTCAAGTGATTGTACTAGATTTCATATTTTCTAGATGGGTGTCATATAGATTCTGTCTTCTTTTCACAGTTTACGGTCTTAACCAAGACCCTCCATCCATCTCGGTCGCTAGTCATCTTAATCCAGTTACGTATACCTAGTTGGTTGAGGTCGCTTTGCAATTGTTAGCCGCCTCTGAGGTGGGTTTTTCCTCATTTTTTTGTCCTTCAGCGGTGGAAGTTTAGCGTTGTATTTTAATCTTTTGACCAGATCGACGTCTATGTGTATAACATTATATAAAGTTCGTTGCTAATTCTTCTCCTCCACACCTTATCGCTATAAACTGGACCGAAAATCAGCTGAATAATCTTTCGCTGAAACCCTTAATTGAGACAAGGGTTTTAATCCGTTTTCGACTAGGCCCATACTTCCCTTTTTGGCTTAATGAAAAAAGGGCTTTACTTTGTGAGATGTCTTCTTAGCCCGAAGAAACAGCGATTAACAAAGACTGACTCTCGGCTAGATCTCTGCCCGGATTTTTGCTAGGTAATTTTAGAGCTCAAGTTGACAAATTTTTTAACTACTTTGATGTTATATCTATCTATCTTGTGACTCTTTGTACGGATCATAAATATTAACGGGCATATAAAGAGCTTTTACTTCGCTTAGTCCTCAACTGCGAGATCCATTCGAGGAAATATACTTGCAAACGCGTCACTGGAGAGCATATCATCAGCATAAACATTAAACAAGTCGATTTAGTTGAAAGGACTTCTGAAAACGTGTACCTCTGATGTTGGCGTGTGAGTTTCGTTCAATTGATCTTAAATGATGTTAGAGGAATTACATTATACCTAACCATTTTCGACTTTAAATAATTTGGCGGTATTTTTTCGGACTTTAAAGGAGGCAACAAAATTTGTACATCGTCGTGTAGAACAATCTAACAAGTTAAATCGATAAACAATAAATGTATCGATATGGCATTTCTGGGTTATTTCCAAAATTTGACGTATTTGATAGATGGTTGACTTTCTTATACTGAAAGATGTTCGCACAGTATGGCCGACATCTGAATTTTAAACGCGACTTGCAGGAGGAATATTCCATTGTACTTAACGCAATGCATCTGATTCTGAGGTTTCATACATCGAGCATACTTTTATTTGATCAAATATAGCGGAGTCTATTGACCCGCTCGAACATCGCAGAAATGTTTCTGCCTCTCCTTGTTTTATCGATATTTTCACCACCAATGCTCTGATGAAACTAGCTAACTAACTGCTAACTGCATTCCGCCCCTTCAACAATTCTCTCGCAACACCCGTCACACATCCTTCGGACGTACTGTAAAATATAGAGATTCTTTTGTAAATCGAACAACACGCATGTGGAATGCATTGCCTCACGCGGTTTTCCTCTCTCACTACAATCCACAATTGTTTAAAACCAATGTGCACCAGTACCTCTTCTCTATCCTCCCTTTTAACCCTTCCACTCGTGCTATGCATTAGCATTTTAAGGGAACAAAAACCCCTTGAGCACTAGTGAATTATAAAAAAAAAAATCAATACTTTTTGACTTGCTAACGCTGACCTTGGTACCTACACTTAGTTCAACTTGTTTGGGCTTTTCCATCCCATCTAACTTCCAGTTTGGTTAATATCGACCTTTTACCTGTCCAAGGTCTATACTCTGTACCAATTCATTGGCTGCACGCGATCTACTTAAGCTCCGGACATTCCAAGTGCAGTTTCGAGGCTCGTTTTCCTTATTTTATGCTTAAAATCTCAATCATCCATATCCGAGGCTTGTAAAAGTATTTTTTTCGTGCGCTAGGAAAGTTATCCTGACAAAAAAGAACCCTTTGCCATTCTACTCACTAAAAATCTAATTGTCTCCCTGAAAACGACTTTCATGAAAGGTGCTCTCAGAAAAAAATGATAATAGGATTGCATGGGCTTGATTCGGCTTAAGCGAATGTGCGATTACGAAAGTATATGTCATACATAACCAAACTGGGATTAGTGGTCTATTTTATGCGTTTGATAGAACTCATTTGTATTTTGCCCATTTGACACTTTCGTAAGTCCATATAATGTTTGACAGTTAACTTAATTACCAATGTGCCGATACAACTTTCTCCAGCAGTGGTACTGAGAAGTTGCGAATCAGATCGTTGATTCATCCTTATACAAAGCCTCAAAACGGTCTGTTTTTAAAAACAATCAATAGGATATTCGTCGAAGATATTCAAGCTATTGTTGACCCTTTAAGAGCTTTGCCAACACCATTTAAAATTCCACACCCTAAATAGTGTTAGTGTTAGTGTTTTGATGTTCATTCGATCACATCAGAGTACATACTTCTGAGGGGCTTATTTTAGACTTCCGTGACTCATTCATTCATAATGAAAAAAAACCTATAAATATCTTATTATAATTGCTTTATTTACAACTTCTGTTTAATGTATATTTGCAGGTACCACTGACTGTTTATTATGAATCCCTCTGTCCGGATAGCGCAGCGCTAGTTACTGAGCAAATCCATCCAGCGCTCCGCAATGAACTCAAAGACTACGTCGACATTACATGGGTGCCATTTGGAAAGTCAGATGTGAGTATTGTATTTTCAAAATCCAAACAATACGATTAGCATTTGCATTTTGCATTCCCATTTCTCAAATAGTTCGAAACACGTGGCTCTGAAGTGGAATTCACCTGCCATCATGGACCGAACGAGTGCTATGGCAACAAAGTGCATGCCTGTGCGATTGAACACATTCAGGCGAACTCTTACCAAACTGAATTCACCAGGGAATCTCTCACTCTGGACTTCATCAGTTGCCTAATGAAGATAGGTAAGAACTTCCCAGACAATGTGTATCCCGGTGCCAAATGTGCTCGCGAAAACAACATCAACATATGGGAGAACATCCAAACATGTGCCAACTCCACCGAGGGTAGTCAACTGCTTAAGCGTCACGGTGAGGCTACCTATGCATTTCAGCGGCCATTGAAGAGTGTGCCAACTGTTGTATTCCGTCATGTAAGTTAATTTTGTTTCAACCTTACCATCCGATGGATAAATGCATTTATTTCTTTGCAGCAATTCGATGCTGATGTCCAGTCGCGGGCTCTAAAGGATTTCCAGGGCACACTGTGCAAATACATTATGGAGCCAAAGCCGAAAGCTTGTGCAGCCTTTAACTCGGCTATAAGCGTTAGTGTCGCTCCACTTTTGGGTGTTTGCTTATATGCTTTATCTATGCTCTTCTAAGCGGTACCTCTGGCTAGGTCATACAGTTATGTATTTAGAGTAAATTGTTGGTTGTTCTTTGAGAAATCATTTTATCATTTTTTTTTTAAGCTTTGGTCTGTAGATTTTATTCTCAATGGCATAATTTGTAATTTTTATTTCTGGCTTTTAATTTAAATTATATAATTTTGTTTTTTGATTTTTATAGAATTAATGTGATTATAAGCTCAAACTACATGACAAAAATGCGTGAGCCATTTTGTGAATTGTTCCGTCCAGTAATAATGCGATGCCGCACTCATTTTATACATGAAAAACAATACAATTTTTTTTTAGATTAAAATAAATACATATAATTTTTCAATAAGGCTTTTATAAGCTCGGGATTTTTTTTTAAATAATACAACAACTGAATAATAATATTCGGAATTTAAGGAAATAAGGGCAGGTATGCCTCAAAAAGGTTTATCTATGGGCCACTCTTATACACCGCGTTTGTCGATGACACGGCGGAAGGCTACTATTACACATGTCAAAAATCGGGCAACATTTTGATATGCTCAGATTTTTTCATAAAGTTGTGTGTAGACAAAATCTGATATAGATCTAATGGAAATCGCATGTAAAAATAAATATAGGGAAATTTGTTGGCTATTCAAAAACTATTCCAAGCCTAACCTCGAAAATTAGTCAGGACCTGTCGAACAATGCTTAAGGCATTATGCAGTCAGAACCGAGTGAGACTGTTCTGGGTACCAGGACACTGCGGTATAGTTGGAAATGAGCAAGCGGATGAGCTTGCGAGAATAGGCGGGGAATTGCATGACGGAGGAGATGTGGATATTAAACCACCTCCTTGCATCATAAAAAGCGATATTAGGAATAAAATAAATAAGGAAGCCGACCGGAGGTGGGAGGGCCTCACCGGTCACGCGGTATCTAAGGCACTTTGGGCGCAATACGACCGTAAAAGATCTAGGGAAATCCTCAAACTAGGCAGGGAACAGCTCAGGACACTGATCGGCATATTATCAGGGCACTGTCTTCTTAGAAGACTAGCAGACTCGGACACTTGCAGATTCTGCAATGACCTGCAAGCCGAAGAGGACATAACACATATACTGTGCGAATGTGAGGCAATATGTCGCAGTAGAAGGAAATTTTTGGGCAGGTACTTCTTCCAACATTTAGAGGAGATAGACAATACCAACTTCAAGGGGCTACTTGGTTTTTGCAGGGAAATTTAGGTTTTCTCAAGGGCAAGTGTTTAGGTGTTTTTCCATTGTAGGTCACTGCAATTGGTTCCCCCTAGGGATCGCGATGGGCCCTTATGGTGCCTAGTGCCGTATGAGTCATCTCATACCACTTTTTAACCTAACCTAACCTAACCTCGAAAACAAGAGTTTTGTACAGAGTTTCCCAGTTAAGCAGTATAATCATTTAAGGAAAGATTCTTGAAGTTCCGCTGAACAAAAAATTGTATGGCAGGGGGTCTATTCTCACCCTATTTACAGTTATAGGCCCTCCATCCAGTTCGGTTTTTAGCTAGCTGCCTGATTTGTCGGTCTGGTGCGTTGTAGTCCATAAGCTCCATGTGGCCCAGCTATCTCTGTCACTGTATCTTAAGCTCTTTGACTAGGTCAACGTCGCTAAAGTTCGTCGTTTAACTACTTCGAAGTTATATCTGTCTACTGTGACTTTTTGCCCGAGTCGCCGATGTTGGACATCGTCATCCTCTGCACAGACGGCATGGATGTCGAAATTTAACATGGCTTTGTATAATAATTTGTCCCTACATACACTATTATAGGCGACCTTTAAGTCGATAAAGAGGTGGTATGTATCGATCTGGAATTTTTACTTTTGTTCTAATATCTGCCGGAGTTTGAAGATTTGGTCGATGGTTGACTTTCCTGGCCTAAAACCACACTGATATGGGCCGATCAGGATTCAGTATTCATACAGTAGGTATAGCCGACAGTAGATATCTTATACGCATCATTCGGTCTCGGTCATTTACACGCTTATGGAAAATTCTGGAAAACCGAAAATTAACACGCCACTACATCCGGTTTACTCATGATGCTGGAACATTAGGTATACCTTCGAATAAGCGATAACATAAATGATGTGCTATTTCAGGAAGTCCTGCGAACTTTTCAGGCCATGGCTCAATTAACAGCCGATTGAAAGTTTATAATAGATTCAACCATTTACTATTACATACACAGATTTGTAAATCTTACCAAATACTTCATCTTGGCACACGAAATTGTTGCCGAGCGAGAGCTTGAAAAGTATTCCGATGACGGGCTGAAAACTGAACCCCATCTAAAGGGACCGGGACATGAGCCTTAGAAAGAATATAAAAAGCTAAGAGTGCTGTCAGCAGCGAAGGAATGGATTGGCTTAGAAGTTATAAAAATGAGAAAGAGAGTCGGAGGCAGAACAGAGCCTTGGGGAACACCAGCATTTATATGGTGAGTTTCAGACTTGAATCCATCCAAAACAACTTGAATTGAACGGCCAGAAAGGTAGTTTCTAATCCATTGAATAAGAGACGCATCGATCCCATAGGCATGCATTTTCGACAAAAGAGCTTGATGCCAAACTCTGTCAAATGCCTTTGAAATATCAAGCGCAACAATCTTCGATTCACCGAAGTGATTGAGAGATTGGTTCTACTTGTCGGTGAGATAAGTCATCAAATCACCAGTGGACCTGTTGCCACGAAAACCGAACTGCCGGTCATTGAGGAGTTTCCGTGATTCAAGATATTTCATAAGCTGACGATTTATCAGCGTTTTCATGACCTTAGAAAGAATGGACGTAAGTGCTATGGGTCGGTAATTGGTGGGAGAAGAAAATTCGCCTTTTTTAGGGACGGGCTGGACAAATGCTGTTTTCCACCTACTCGGAAAGAGTCCAGAAGAATAGGACAGATGAAAAAGCTTACGCAGTGGTTTTGCCAGCGTGGAAGAAACCTCTTCAGAACGAAATCCAGCGGATTTATTTATGCTGAGATCATAAAGTACTCTTGTGACTGTACAAGTGCGAAAATGGATTGGTTTAATGGTAAATTCGACGCACTCGAGTACAGGTGCAGACAAACCGCAATCTGGAAGCATCGTGCTGGCTGCGAAATCTGGAGCGAGCAGATTAGTTTTGTCTATAAAGCTGACAGCTGAAGCGTAATTGTAAATGAGCGTTGGGATCGCTGACGAGGTCGAATTCTTAATATTTTTTACAAATTACCAAAAGTTTTTACTACCCTTGGGACATTGTAGTATTTTTTGCCTCAACTTTTGGTCATATGAGAATTTGACACGCTTTATGAGGACATTGCATTCATTTCTGGCTCGTTTAAACTTCTTTCGGTTTTCCTCAGATGAGTTGGCTTTGTAAGACCGAAAACTCAACTCCCTTAATCTAATAGCTTCTTTACAGCTCAAGTCGTACCACGCGTTTGATACTCTCTATCCTGTTAGGGATAAAGGATTTCATACCTAAGGTGATTATATTTGATACCATATCAGCGTTGGTTGTTGTTGACCAAACTAAACAGGCATTTATCCTGCCAACGATGGAAAGATAATAAAATTCACTGTCTCCCAATTAATTTATCAACTTTGCATACCTAAATTCTTCTGGTCATCGCACTTACCTGCCCTTTATACAAGGACAATATATTGACATCATACCTAGTACAAAATATCCTTACGTAAATGATTTCAAAATTACAATTCAAAATTCTGTGAAAAACAAACCACTCCAGTCGTGCCCCATATATTGGTATGGAGTGGTAGCTCTTATCGAATGATGGCATTGTGACTTATTAGTCGAGTAATGAAGCTGTAATAAACAATTAATAACAGCGCCTACTTGCATACATTACATATTCGATTAGTCCTTCAAAGACAATAATAATTATGTTTACCCGAATAGGGCAGGTGCTTATCTTGATCAATTTTCGTAATCAGTATGAGAAAGGGTAGCAGCGGACTACAGGTTAGATGCATCATCGTCGTTCTAACGTGTTGCTACGACAAGCGTGTTGAAGTCAGCTGAATATTTTTATTTTTTATTTTGCGAGTTGTTATCGTGGGAACAAAGAATTCAAGTGATGATTAGGTCGACAGTGTTGTTTATAAAAATAAGCTAATGGAACGATTGCATATAGCAATTGAGTGTGATTTGATGAGTACGATAGTACGATTAGTTGCGATGGGGATTTAAACCTAATCCTTCGAGAGCTGTGAATCACAATATTGCACTCGATTGAGGTGTGTTATCTTATTGTTTGTATATTGTTAAAAGTAGCCAGCCGATGGGGGTTACTACTAATAACGAAAACTATGTGGAAAATATTTCCATTGTTTGTTACCCGGCTTAAATTGGTCAGGCACTGCCGCAAATCTTTAAATGAGATCTCGAGTATGTGCACGTTAACGCTGCGCTGGGTCCCTGGAACGGCACGAAAATGGAACTCTCTACTGGTAAAGGAGAGCCCCATGGGCCCATGTGCGCATTGAAACGGTAAAATACAACATCTCCATACTAGCACCTTTTACACCTTTTTTGTGTCATCTCGAACCTGCGGGGGTGTTCGAAGAGCGCCTTGGCTAGCTAACGCCATTTGTGTAATACTTGTGGTTTTGTGGTACATGGCCTCTGATCGTTCCGGAACTTTTATATTAGGAATATTTTGAGGGAACAATTAGATATATTTCGAGCCTGCAACTGTTTAAATGGTACAGCATAAAAGGTTTGAGTCTGTGAGCTTGTGAGCTAATGACAAGCTTGTATTAAGAAATGGAGGCTTCGGTCATGAGAATCATCAAACCTAATTCAGACTCAGAAGATCGTAAAAGAAAGCCTTTTTTTAAAGTTGCGGGCTTATTTGTAAGCGGACATTACAATTAATCTGTCCCTATGCCCATTCGTGTGAATGTCTATCTTGTATCGAATATTGTGAGACGAATAAGCCATATAGGGTACTCAAATTATCAACGTACATTTTGAAACACATGACGTATGTCATCGGAAATGGCTTTATGGATCTAGATTTTATAGTATCATGTGTCTTCTATTTGAATTAGCTCTCAAATATATAGAGCGCCATGGCAGCATTTAGTCGCATTTCCTAATACATATGCGTTGTTTTTGTCTTGATGCTCTAATGGAATGGCTTTTCATAAAACTCATACACTGTAATTTCGATATAGCCCCAAGCTGCACATAGGGAAGCGTCGGTAAGTTACGTTCATTATCCGAGGACTTAGGGTCTAACCATTTTGTTAACCAATGAAGCCTATCGCTGACCAACCAAAACAACAACCTAATTATGAGCGAAGACAAAAAAATATGAAATCGAGTTCACCAAATGTCGACAAAGGTCACCGATATCGGCTTGGGCTTGGCTATGGAAAGAAAGAAGTCGCCAGTTACAAATGAATTAGAATTTTATATCAATCGAAAATGCATGGCCAGCAAAGACGTTCAAAAAAACGGGGAGGACAAGGACGTTTAGCCAATATCTTAATCCTAAGTAAAATGAATAAACCAACCCAAGGAACCTCTAAAGAGCAAGCTGCCTCTAGTAGACTAGACAGACAGCGAAAAAAGGAGCCCTCGGAAGAAGAGACTCCAAAGGAGACAAAATAAAAAAACGTAAGCCATAGCCGCACACTCGGGGATCTGCAAGTTTCGTTTTGATCCTGACAGGACATGATATCAGCTACGACAAAGTCGACTTCTATCCAAGAACCACGGCTCGTAGATAAAGAAGGTTTGCGGAGTAAGATGAAAAAACTATACGGTATAGGTGTAGGCAAAATTCGAACATGCTCGCAAACTCTTTTACAAAGTCAACATACCATCTAGTCAGAGGCTGTGGCCTCTCATAATATACAATGAGGAAGTAGTAATATCTTAGTATTCATTCTTCCTACTAGGATTAAAGAGAAAGACTTAACAAATATGGTGGAATCTAATAAATACCGTTTAGGTCATTGTAGAGCTTCTTCCATTATGCTACCTTTCAGACCAAGAGTATCCTTCACAGTAAACCTAGGCAAACCCTTTAGAAACCGCCAAAAAACCAACTGCAACTGGAAAATTTAGAATCTACTCCCAGCCAACCTGTACCATTTCCAGAACCTTATAGTATGGATACGGGTGGCTGCAGGAAATAAGGCCCCAATGAAATAATGCCCCAAAAGAGAAAATGAAATAAGGCCCCAAATTTGGGGTGTTATTTCATAATGAAATAAGACCCCAATTTCAAATATGAAATAAGGCCCCACTGCGATGAAATAAGGTCCAAAAAAAAATGAAATAAGACCCCAAATCTGACAGTAAACCCAAGCAGGGGGGTTTTCGTTTTTCGTTTGGGGTCTTATTTCATTCCTTCTTTTGGGGTCTTATTTCATAATGAAATAAAACCCCAATTTTCCTAAGGAAATTAGGCCCGAAAAAAGGAAATAACACCCCAAATTTTATTAAAAATCGTTGTTGTTGTTTCCTGTATAATTTTTTGGGGCCTTATTTCATTTTTGTTTTGGGGCCTTATTTCATTGGGCCTTTTTTCGCAGAGCCGATACGGGTGCCTTCGAAAAAGCTGCCTTAGCTTTGTAGTTCATCAAACAGAGTTGGTTTTCATTTGAGTTTGACTGGGGTTGGAAAATGCTAGACTTACGGGTATTCAGCTCTGGCTACCCTCCTGTAAGATTTCGAAAGGTACTATATCGAAGGATCCTTGCACTCGGGGCTATATTCAAAATTCTGATGTCTCATAGACGGAATCTAGTCATAAATCACTAGTCGCCTTAATAGAAACTCACTTCCTGCATGTAGCCTGCATTCTGTTGGTAGGTTATCATCTCATTATTCCTCGTCACACTTTAATCATGGGCAACAATATCTCTTATTGAAGAGCCGGCGACCTTTATAAAGGCTTAGACACCGGAGAGCACTACGTCTTTGAATCCCTTGCCTTTGGTGGTGTTAAGTTAGAGTGGCAGGCCACAAGAAGTGCAGCCTCACTTAGGCCAGAGGAGATCTAATGATCTCACAACTACTCTTGGAACCAGCAGGAGCTGAGAATGAAGCGATGGAGGAAACTTATACTTGTATAAGCGAGTTCGCAGAAATTATAGAAGAAGTATTCTCCGAGATGGAGCTTTTTACTAGCTAAGTGGGCTAGACGGTAGACACGTGCATTGGAGGTGAAGAATTGTCTCTTTCTCCTTCTCGTCCATACAGCTTCTACAGAAATCGTTGGCAGAGATGCCCAATCTGAGAACGAGCCTGCCAATAATGCATTGTCCCGTAATGGCACCTACTAATGTGCTTATAAAGGATATCTTTAGTGACACAAGATTGTTGAAACGCTTGAGATCCAGCATGGGCCAGATCTGTTTCGTAATGGATCATGTGGTGCGAGAGGCATATAGAGATTCTCCTTTTCCTTTAGAATCGACAAAGTTGTGCTATGCCTAGAGAGTTCGTCGGCCTTTCAATTCACTCGGAATGTTCCTATGGCCCGGCACCCAAATGAGGTGAATTTTAAATCGTTCCGCCATCTCGTTAAGAGATAAACTAAAATTGAGGGTGGTTTTGGATTTAAAGATGACCGAGTCCATGGATTTAATTGCGGCTTAACTATCGATATTTCCCCTACGATATTTCCCCCACGATATTTCCCCTACTTTATATTGTAGCTACGACAGGGCCTCCCTCCGCCAGAAACACGCTACAGTCAGTGATTGGGAAAGTGGAATGAGATAGGGCAATTTAAATCTTGGGAGAAAAATCCACCCCCTACTCCTGTATTTGGTGGTGTTAGTGGCAAGAGATCGTGGGTGCTAATACGGTGAACGAAGAAGGAATTTTTAAGTTCTTTACCACTAATCAAAGTCTGCAAATTTACCACGCAATTTAAGGCGGACGAATGGCATCTACAATCCTTCTTTTAAGTTAAAATGCAAATATATTGTGTTATTCATTCTTAATAAAGCCTGGACACACGTCACAAATTAATTCAAATTATTATTATTCTTATGGCAAATGACTCGTATACTTCTTTCAACTCCGAGGATTGAGTACATGAACACGTAAGTAATCATTGAGTCCCTCAACAGAACCATCATCATCATCCTCACTGCCGTCACCACCCTCCAACTATCCTTTCATTCATTCGACATATTCTACCCACATATGCAGAGAAAAAAACAAGACCCAAACCACCTCACTCGGGCATCACCATCACCACCAATCTCAGCGCCAAAACAGAAATTTACTGCCTGCAAATATCAAAACGTTAGGCATCAAGTAGCAACTTTCACCAACACCAAAAGCTCCTTAAATTTGATTGGTCTACATCCACGAACGAAGTATCTATAGCACGAGGGTATAAAAAACTAACCGCATCTAACATTCTTCCCATTCAAACTTCAGATCCCGAAGCTTACACAGGGCTGCTACTACACTCCATCAACTGTATATTGAGAAAGTGTTTTTTTTGTTTTCTTGTTTCATAAATAACGGTTTTATTCCTACTAGTGAAATAGATTCCTTTTTCCAAAAAAAAAAAAACAAAAGAAAACTTTTACAGTGATCAAAAAAACAAGTTTCATCGTTATCCTTTGGAGAGGATTTTTTTAAATTGAAAATAAATATTGTCAGTGCAACAAGTGGTGTTCCATTGCAGAACGAGCAAGTGCTTATAACTCGAATTTTATCAGAAAGAAAATTGAAGAGGTACGTATAAATGTTCTGTCGCTTCCTTGAGGATATTTTTTCTTAAGTATCCAATCAATTCAATTATGTTTCGTCCATTTTTACCATCAATTACATTCGACTGCAGGAGTGAATGCACTTGCAGTGTATACGTGGAAAGGATCGATGGTATTAGTTAGAAGATAGTGGATATTTATGAAGTTAGATTACTGCGTTCGATACATTCTTTGGTGGGATAGTTTGTGCAAGTAATGTTATAGTTGCTTCTTGGTCGATAAAAATTGCACATTAGAGTTGTGGCAAATATTAATTGGAATTCATTTTGCAGTCGGGGGAAGTTAATTATGTTGTGCTTACCTCAGTTATGTTTTTAACTTCCTCGCATTACGCATGAGATTGATATTGCTTAAGGTTAACATTTTGATCTCGAGATATTAATCAATTATAATAAATGAAATGTCAGTCGAGCACAATACAACTGCCCGTCTGCCGGTTTAAACTCAGTCGCTAAAAGACTTGGAGGATTTTTTTCACGCTTGCGGTCAGCATTTTCTAACTTTAGCCTTAGTTTTAATGTTACCTTAAAATAATGGCTCTAAAACAATTCTAACCAATACAAGTGTTTGAATAATTATAATCTTTTTAAGAACTAGCTAATTTTTAAAATCACTTCATACTATTTTGACGAAAAGGCAAGCTGAACATATTACTCTATGATCTTTCTAAGCCCGTTTTATACACGTATGGTTTTATAGCGATTTTAAACTTACAGCCAATTTCTAATATAAGTATTTCTGTAATCTTTACGAAAACATCTAAGAATTTGACCAAAAGTTATTTTCTTGGTTTTTTTTTTTGAAAAGGCTTTCAAAAGAACGCTTTTTATTATTTATTTCATTTAAATAATTGCCACAGCTGACTTGGCGGTAGTCCATCCTGCAATTCCAATTTTTCAATACATTTTCTATGGTCTCGGCTCCTATCTCACGAATAGCTTGATCAATCTCTAGATTGTTTTCATGTCATAGATCTTTAATGAAACCCCACAAAAGAAAGACTTACGACGTAAAGTCGGACCTCAGTCAGACCAAGCAACATCAATAAAACCATTGATTACACGACTATTGAACTTGGTGTGCAATAAATGGATTTTTGTACGGCTTGTGTCTATAGCTCGCTCAAGCTCAAACCCCCAATTTCTGTCCATAAAAAATCGATTATCATGCTGGGTAGCACTGTCCAATGACTGTAATAATTCTTCCATTGTCGCCTTGGAAAAAATGGGTCAATAAAGCATCAATTCCAAAAACTACAAAAAAAAACTCACATATTGGGGATGACTCAATGACCCTATATGACTAGATACGTGTGTATTTTTCGAGCCACAAATGCGGCAATTTTACTGGTTTTTTATAGCCGCCTAGACGGACGGAAATACACCTCATCTGAAGAGAGGATTTTTTTTAGCGAATTAACGCCAATTTCGAACTGCTCCAAAACCCTAAATAGAGAAGGGATAATGAAGCGATTGGTAATTTTGCTTCACTTACTTAATTATTTGGTCATT
The DNA here is from genome assembly GCA_949372485.1 of Cheilosia soror. NCBI lineage: Eukaryota > Metazoa > Arthropoda > Insecta > Diptera > Syrphidae > Cheilosia > Cheilosia soror. The sequence goes on along the minus strand of OX443562.1, from coordinate 111,622,495 downwards.
GTTATTGTTAGCGAATAATCCGATATATATTATTCTCCTGAGAGTAGTGCCGGTGCGACTGATGTTCAGTTGCTGAGATCTTTGGAGTATTGAGGTTCTAAAGGATTTAGGCGCAACTACAAGGTGGCCTACCCTTTACTACTATACTGATAAATGAAAAATGAAGTAAGTTCGATTAGTGTGTCATTACCAGGAAAATGCGGCCACTCTATAACAGACAAACAGAAGTTGAGAGAATCTTACAAATGAAAATAAATTCAGCGTCCTTGCTCGTTGGTGTGACCTGTTTATATTTGTAAACGCCTTAGGACTTGGGAGGGTATATGATTTTCCTGTCTGCCAATCCATTTACCTAACATAACCTTACCTAGCTGTAGAAGGATTTTTGAGTTCATATTGACAACTTTCTGGTTTAAATGTGTTCATAACTCTGCTACTGGGTGCCGTCAGTAAAAGGCTTTCATGGTCATTCACTTGCATACCATTTATTGACCATAAGCCTGCTCCTTACTTAGCTTTGTTGAGATGGATATTTAAAAAAAATGTTTTCTATTTCCTATTTGCATTTCTGCTGCAAAATTACGTCCTATCTTGCAAAAAGGACCCACATTAAATCTCTTTTCACTGACTATTCAAGACTAGAATTATAAACGAAATATATCGTGTGTAAATTGTAAACAGTTTACGATTTGCGAGAGTAGTAAAGTTGTTTACACAAACAGGTTATAACTACTCCTTTTTTAATGTTATGAGTGCATTTGACGAAATTTCACATTCACATTTCATTTCCATTTAACATCAAGGAGTACAGCTGTATAGTAAAATGCAATGCAACGTGAAATGATAAAGAAAAAGAAATCAAGTCTACAGGTATCGCAAATTCGCAAGAGTCATTTGGAAGTGAATAAGTATTTTAACTTTAAGTTTACAATAAGACCAAAGAGCATAGCACAAATTGATAGTGACAAAGTGTACGAAGTGTAAATAGGAGTATTTATTTTAGCACGTACGAGAGCGAACATTTTATACATTTCCAGCTATAATTGCAGATACAAACTGCAATGCGAATGGCAAAAACAACAACTAATACTGAACTAACTCTTGAAGAATATCAATCATCTGTCAATCATCATTCTGCTATTTTTTGACTGATGTTCAAGGTTTAGAGCGTGAAGGTTTCCCAGGGATGGCGATGGGCCTCTATATATATATGGTGATGAACTCACACATAACCTAATCATCAAAGCAAATCGGAATGTCAAACTGAGTTTTTATATGATATAATGTAATATTTAGGAATGTCAAGTTTGTACTCAATCGAAACATTTTTGGCTAAATTTCTTGCTTACCCCTCCATAAACGTCAACTGAGAAAACTGTTCACGTTATTAATCAAAAAAAAAAAAAACTAAATAGGTGGCGCAACAGGCGGGTGACACCCAAGGCCTAGCTTCTCACAACCATTCGTTTTGTGTGAGTTTCTATTTTTGGGACGAATGGAAGCGACCTACAATTTTATGCCGAGTCCGAACGGCTCAATTGAGAAGCTTTTTCATGACAGGCATACTTTCGGATGTCGGATGTTTGTCAGACGTTCGCGAGAGGTGGCGCAGTAGAAAAGACTTTAAGATGTAATTTGGGTTTTTCCTGGGATCGAACCTGGGATCCCTCGCACAGTAGTCCAACACACTAACCACTGCGCTACTGCGCCCACACGTTATTAATCAAGGTCAATAAAAATGCAGACACATCAATTCAGACAGCTGTCCGACTTTCTAAACTAGAATTTTGAATGTTCTCATATTTTAATACAAAACTAGGTTAGGTATATTAATAATTTCTCAAAACTTCCATCTTGATCTAAATATACGGCTTTTATTGTTAAGATCTGCAATTTTCAAGGAAAGATTTTGCGTACTAAAAACTGTTTCATCATTTGTAGGACAGAACGGGTTACTAAGGGGCAGGGAATCTTTGAATTATCTACGGAAACAAACTTAAGCCTTTGATGCTTACAAATTGTCAAGTTCTTGGAAACGATGTTAAATTGAGACATTTTGATTCTTCCGCATACTCTGAGTCACCGCAGCAATACGAGTATTAGTGATCCACCGTGCGTTTCGTTGGCATACTGGGATTGCTCAGTATTAAACCATCGCCGAATATTGAGTTCGGAAGTTCCTGGAAATTACTCGCACATTAGTCCAGACGAAACTGGCATTTATTTCATACTAGCAATGCCCGCGGCTCCGCCCGCCGGTTTCATCTCTTTTAAATAAAACTAAATTTATATGACTTATCATTGTACGTGTGTTTATATAATTGTCCTCTTATTTAGTTTACAAAATATTTTAACGCAATGTTTTTGTGTAAACTATACACTTTATTTTTTTTAGTGGGAGTAAGTATAAACAAATTACCACTGCAGCTCACACGCGGCCATGAAACATATAGCTGTCCATGTGAAAAACATGGCTGTCGGAGGTAAACTCCAGCCGAGTAGCTCCAAAGATAACCCCTATACCTCCGTTTCCCCTTCCACCATCTTCTCCCTAAGTAATAACTTATATTGGAACCGAAAAATTTAGAAAATTTAGCCAGTAAAATGTTGTAAGAAGTTTTAGTTTAGAATCGGCCAAATAGTTCCAGAGTTAGTCCCTACCACCGCTTTACCTATCCCTCCCCAGTCCCAACTTATTCCTTACGTAACCTGTTCTGATCCGAACGGTGTCACCATGACAGCGGTAAAAGAACTTTTAAAACCGGCCTAGTAGTTCGAGAGATACCCTTTTCCACCACCCTTTATTTTCACTCCTATACCACTACACTAAAACCTAAACGCGCATCAAATCTATAAATGAAAGAAATGAAATACATTCGTACCAATAGTTTAAAAGACTAACAAAACATGGCTTACATTACACTAACACCCTCACGGGATAAACATTGAAAACAGGTTAATTGTATTTTTTGCATTGTGCTATTATTTTATTGTATGTATTGTGATTAGAAATTAACCCCCACGCAAAATTTCAAAGACCTAAGTCTATGGACATACTATTTCCCATAAATGAAAACTCGTCACAGGTATGATTTATGTATGCAGATCTCATATTATGTAGATATGTACAATAATTGTGCATAGCTACATACTTACGCATCACAAACTCCTTATAGCTATGTACGTAGTTTGATTTATGCATATCCATTCCCTACATCAAATTCAACTACGCATTTCATGAGCATTTACAATTATGCATTATAAATGCCCGTCGTGCGAGTAATCATTCTATTTTTAGAACGCAAATCAAAACTACCCTTCCTAAGCACAACTGCGATCGATAAAGCGATTTTTTCGCACTTGGCCAAATAAGATCTAGTTTCAATTTATTATATCTCACCCTCTGGATGGAGCAGAAAAACGAATGTTAGCTCAAAATACTCGGTAAAATATTGCCTAACAATAAAGTATATCCTGAATTAACATAAATCTATTTATCAGTATAATGGCAAGTTAAGAGTAGTAAGGTCGAAATAGAAAAGTTTGTTTGAAAATTTTTTCAACTCTTATAGGATAAATTTTGAAAAACGATGAATGAGGCATGTAATAATTTTGACTTATCTCTCAACATACAAACTTTCACGTTCATACGGCTAACGGTTCGTGAGACCCCCCTTATTCCCCGCGACCCCTTTACTCCTGAGCAATTCTCACCCACCCTACGGACTAAGTTGGCCACACATCTATAAATCAGAAAAAGAATCATGAAAATCGGACGAATGGTTCTCGAGTTATGGAGAAACGAACAGACGGACGTTGCATTTTATAAGTAGTATGGATTTAAAAAAAATGTTTCATTTAGTGAGGAAGAAAAATAAAAACACATGCCTGAATCAAAAGTCTACCGCAAATAATAGCTAAAACGTTATTACGTTTAGGTATACTAAAGGGTGTCCCATAATTCACGCAAAATGAAATTTTGACAGAAAATACAGATTTTTCATCAGAAAGCTTACATTTTTATTGATTAATAGAGTACCTATTCAGATTGGGGTTATGTATGAAATAGCACATCGGATAAATATGACCGCCACGGCTTTGTTGGCAAGCCCAAGTACGTACTATTTTATTGAAATTTGGGTTTGTTTGCATAGACCTTTGACTTCAAAAAACCCCAAAGAAAAAATTTCAATTGCGTTAAATCGCAAGATTTTGATGGCCAATTCTGATCGCAAAAACGGCCGATTACACGATTAGGAAATGACTCATGCAGTAATTGAATTGTTTCTCTGGCCGTATGGCATATGGCACCGTCTTGTTGAAACCACATGTTGGTCACATCCAAATCTTGTATTTTAGTCCCGAAAAAGTGGGTTATCGTGTCACGATAACGAACACCATTAATTGTTGTAATTGTTAAAAATCAGCATCCACTTGTTGTTGTTCCAAAAGTCCATTCAACGAACTCTCTTCGCGCTGTAGTCTTCAGTCTTCGCTGGTCAGTAGTCTTCAGTTCTTGAGTCAATTGAACTTTGTAAGCATGAAGTTTAAAGTCTTTCGTGAGAATTCGCTGTTGGCAGCTTCTCGAAATGCCCAATTCTTGACTACGGTGCCGAATTGATGTTCCTATACTGTCAGCAATACTCTCGCGAACTGCTTCGATGTTTTCTGTTGATTGACTTGTGATTGTGACAGGAGCCCCATAGTATTTAAAATCACTCTTCACAGTGGATGGTTTTAAATCACTATGACGGCCATATTTTGTTCGAAAATTTCGGACTGTAGCTGACAAACCTTTATTATTTTTAAAATATTACTCAACAATAAAAAAGCGTTGTTCTTTCGTATAGTGCTTCATTTTACTAACACCGAACTGTCAGCTGTGACATTGTTATCTTTTTTCCCATTGGCATCACTGTACTATTAAAAATTAAATTGCGCAAAATTAAAATTTTGCGTGAATTATGGGACACCCTTTACAAGAAGATAACTATCGGTTTGTATATAACAATTTATTTATTGTATTGTGCAAGGGTTTAGTTGAAACTTTTTTTTAATTTTAATTTTTCACTGCAATCGGAAAATTACTTAGAAACGTCACAATTCTAAAAAACAGATGATTTTCTATAAGTATTAACTAATGCTTAATATCAGTTTCAATTGGGGTTATCTGCTTATTGGCTACCCCTTATTATGCAGGTTACAGCATTTCTACGTGAGAATATAAACGTCAACAGATTTGGTTTCCAAAAATCTCTCCCCTGTGCAAAATGGAAAATAACAGACAAATGTATTTTGTCCTTATGATTGAGACTCGGAATTTCTTACAATTTCTTCAAATAATAACTAAAAGTGCACGTTGTCTTTTCTACCAGCTACTTTTTGCTTCTCAAGCTTCCGTAGGTACAGAAAGAAAAAAACAGAATCTTATTAGTATCGCTACGGATGTCTGTCCGTCTATCTGTTTTAGCTACCTATCAATTCATATACTAAGGCAATTTTTCAATTGAACATTACTCTGTAACTAGTGGGATTTTGCAAATTCCAAGTATCTAAGAGTGTTTTGTTGTTAAGGTCAAGAAATTAACATTCAACTATCAAGTCAAATCACATCTGAAAGGTGTTGTTTAATATTTATTTATTTTGATTTGTTTATTTAGTTTTTTCCTTGTCAAGCAGTTTGCCGTTTCACCTCGATGGCCTTTCTTATCATAATGGGCAGAGGTAACGCCTAAAAAAGTAATAATAAAATAAATGAGCAATATAGTAAACAAGCAAAATTCCAGATGCATCTAATCATAATTAATTCTAACGGGGGGCGGGTTTCTGTCTGATGTGATAATGTTTTCAAAATTGAAATTAACTTATACATATGTTTATATTTAAACATAATATGAAATTATGTACAATCTGGCATCTGTTGTTATCAAAAAAGTTTTTATGAGCATTCTTTTTTATCAGGACGATTGTACTTTGATTTTATGTGGGTTGCACAAAATAAATGCTCGAAGTGATATTGCTTACTCACATAAATGCTTTCTTTAGATTTGAAATAAATTCCAAGTTATCAAGTTTAGGAGTCCTCTGGTTAGGGGCAATTCGTGAATGGTGTGCTGAAACTTCTTTTACTGTTACTGTTTAGGGTGTTGGACTACTGTGCGAGGGATCCCAGGTTTGATTCCCGGAAAAAACACAAATTACATCTTAAGGTTTTTTCTACTGCGCCACCTCTCGCAAACGTCTGACAAACATCAGAGAGTATGACAGTCCTGAAAAAGCTTCTCAATTCAGCCGTTCGGACTCGGCATAAAATTGTAGGTCCTTTCCATTCGTCTCAAAATTAGAAACTCACACAAACGAATGGTTGCAAGAAGCTAGGCCTTGGGTGTCACCCGCCTGTTGCGCCACCTATTTATTTATTTTTACTTCAACGAACATACATACTTCAATTATTATTTTTATTACACATATTTTTTTTTCAAAGCATAAGACGCCTTGATTTTTTTTTGACATAAGGTCAATGGGCCTCCGCACACGAGATTAATTCTGGCGGCAGAAAATCGTTTTTATACCATACTTCGAGCGCACACGGGATGATTTCTGCCGGCAGAAAATTTATATATATATGAACCCCTTTTCATTGTGTAGTATTATTTTTACAATTGAAATATTTTGAAAGTTGTGTATGTATTAGTTTTATGCCTTGTTCAACCGCTCAAACTCGGCAGAACATTTTATTCCGTTTACTTCCCCTCACTTCAGTTTTATGCCGGCAGAATTAGTCTCGTGTGCGGAGGCCCAATCACCTTATCTGGATCCACATTAATATTCGAATGAACAGATATCATAGCAAGTGAGCTTAATCTTTCATTTCCCATAACGCTTCGGGACGGATTAAAACCTTTTAGTCTAAGAGCCCACAGCAAATTCTGGGCGTGAAAGTATAACCAAAAAGCTGATACATGAAGAGAAAGGTCTCCAAAAAGTAAACTCAAATGTCGAAGTCTGGCAGCGCTTAGTTGCAGCTGAGGTTAGTAATAGTAGGTTGAAAACGTGTTTTTTTCCAAAATCTGAATTTTTTATATAACCACTTGAATATAGTATTAAATGAAAGAACAGACTGCCCTGATCACAAAAATATAGGTCCCAGACGTCTTACGTGCAGCCATACCCTTGCCAGACGTACTAATAGTATGTTAAAAATCACATTTTGAAATAATTGGTATAACCAAAATTTGGTTACACCAAAAAATTTGTGGGAACGCCCTGATCACAAAAATATAGGTCCCAGACGTCTTACGTGCAGCCATACCCTTGCCAGACGTACTAAAAGTATGCCAAAAATCACATTGGGGAGAGTACGATAACTACGGCGCCAAAAATTGATAACGGTATTTTGTAGAGGGGTTAAATACAAACACTTTTTACTATGGGAGGGGGGTCTATCTTACTCCGTTTAGGCGGGAGGGGTAATTTAAAGAAACTGATACTTTAATTGGAAAAAAATACATTAAAAAACAATGGCAACACTTAAAATAAAATACTATATCACTTTTAAAAGCCCGGAACCTGTTCTTTCATTAATTTTTAAATCAAGTTATTTCTGTTAACAGTTTTTGAAAAAAACAATTTCAAAGTTGCAATTTAAGGACAAAAATTGGGGTGAGTACAATAATTTTGGCGATGAAAACTAATGACAGATTTATGTAGAGGAGTTAAATACAAGCATTTTTTACTATGGGAGGAGGGGCCTATCTCACTCCGGTTAGGCGGGAGGGGTAATTAAAAAAAAATTATACATAAAATTAAAATAAAATATTAAAAAACAATGGCAACACTTACAACAAAGAACTATAGCATTTTTCAAAGCCAGGAATCTGTCCTAAATTGTCTAAAATGCAAATCCGCAAAATTTTGTCTACCAATGTGAAATTTCAGGCCAGAGACTGTAGCTGGAGAAAGTTGTTGACATTGGGTAAACTAATATAATTTAAAGAAAGTTTGCATATACTCAGCCTTGCACCCATCCCAAAATCCAACAGTGACCCCAAGCAGGGGGGTTGCAGGGGGGCAGCATGCCCCCCATACACATTTCAAGGCGCAAGGGTAACAATTTGTACTCTAAGCGGAGCGACATATAAAGTAATTTTCAATTTTCTCAAAAATTAGAGGACATAAATCAATCTGGTTTTCAGTGTTCGATTAAGAATTGATTTCGGCAGTAAAAACTACAAAGAAATTAAGTATCTATTTTCTCAATATTGAACAAATCAGCATACAACTTTTATTTTTTATTTCTTTTCCTTAAATTTCAAGTTTGAAGTCATTTTTTTCAAAAACTATTATTAGAAATAACTTGATTTAAAAATAATATCAAAGAACAGATTCCTGGCTTCCAAAAATCCTAAAGTTCTTTATTGTAAGTCTTGCCATTGTTTTTCAAAAATTATTTTTTTTTTATTTTAAGTATTATTTTTTTAAATTGCCCCTCCGGCCTAAATGAAGCCAGATAGACCCCCCCCTCCCATAGTAAAAAGTGTTTGTATTTAACCCCTCTAAAAATACCGTTATCAATTTTTGGCGCCGTAGTTATCGTACTCTCCCCAATGTGATTTTTGGCATACTTTTAGTACGTCTGGCAAGGGTATGGCTGCACGTAAGACGTCTGGGACCTATATTTTTGTGATCAGGGCAGTCTGTTCTTTCATTTAATACTATATTCAAGTGGTTATATAAAAAAATTCAGATTTTGGAAAAAAACACGTTTTCAACCTACTACCTCAGCTGCAACTAAGCGCTGCCAGACTTCGACATTTGAGTTTACTTTTTGGAGACCTTTCTCTTCATGTATCAGCTTTTTGGTTATACTTTCACGCCCAAAATTTGCTGTGGGCTCTTGGTCTATTTTGAAAAGGTTCTTTCGACACTAGCTGCAAGCGTGGCGAAAACCGTAAGCAAGAAGTTTATAGCTCTAAAGTTCGTAAGTCTTGTCACATATATCAAGCAATCTCAAATGTTTCGGTAAAAGGATCACTCGACGATATTTTTTCGCACCAAAGAATGTACTCAGCTTTAACAGCTGACAACGAAATTGCATGATCAAATGAAACAGCTTTCTATTTCGTTCACTCGCTTAACTGCAGCAATACCATGGTTTTCGTTGACCATGAATCTGTCCGTAAGAATTTGTATTAACGAATCTATGCAGGGAATCAGTATAGGCTCTCTAAAATAGGCTTCAGTATAAGAGATTTCTGGATTGGAACGCGTTGTTTATTTCAATGAAGTCCTTGGAGCTTTTAATTCAACTTCAAACAAGTCCTCGGTAAGTTGGGATGCGGACTGAAAAGCCTCTCCAAAATAATCTTCGGCATTTTCTCTGATGTTCTTAAGAGAATTCAGAACTTCTTAAGGGTTTGTTCGTAAGAAAAACTGATAATGGTAGCATTAAACTGAATAGTTTTTCGCATACAATGGGGCTTCCTAGGAAATTACTTTTTTGGACCGCTTCGAAAAGTGTTGATGCTTTCGAAAACATCGCCTACGTTCTGCTCGTTATTTCTTCAAGACTTATTGAGATGCATTTGAAGAGCTGTACAAAGGAAATAATACTGGCATGCCTTCAAAGAACAACTAATTACTTCTAACCCTAAATCAGTATCAACGACGACTACAACAACAACAATGATACCTACTACAATAACAACAACAAGATGAAATAATTTTAAAATCAGAATGACTAAGATCGCCTTCTGCCAATATTAATACGCATTTACAAACTTCTGTATCGGGAACTCTTTTTTATTTTCAAAATATCCTCTACAACTTTTTGGATGAAGATCTTTTTTCAGCAGAAATTAGTTATCCTTACCTGCAAAATAAACTAGGCTTTTTCAAGTTTCTCTTACGAGGGTGTCAGGATAAATTAAGTCTAGTAATATTAATCTAGCATCAGGACTAATAAACGTAAATTTAAGTTCTAAAAAAATTAGCCCTAACATTCTTTCAACACATTTGTCAACCAATCTATTATGCTATAAGAGGCGAAGAGAACTCGAAAGAACGGGGGCAATAAACAAAAACACCTCGTAGCGACAACAACGTACAGGGATTGGTCTTCTTCTCCGTTCTAATCACCAGTTAGCGGACTTGTATACTTAACGCCCACTTATTGGCGCTGGTAGTCACTTGGTCAATTGACAAATTGAAATGGAAGGTTCATTCCCGGACAGGGATTATATATGGAGAATTGAATGTCAGAATTCAAAACAATTTAACAACAAACACTTAAAATTAGTCTGATTATGAACTAGTGGTGTAGTTCGAAATAGCTATCATTCCTACTAAAGTGACTACGATTTGTTGTTAAGATAGATAGATAATTTATTTCGTTTACAACTTACAATTTGTTATAGCACAATTTACAAAATATGGTTACAATAATTCATAGACTGAAATTCGACAAAATTTAACAACAAAAATTGTCAGCGTTAATCCAAACTAGCGAGAATCGTTGTTAATCCTCGCTTTGCCACTCAGTAATTCTGCCTACAGTCACAAGCTCTTTCAACGTATTTCTTTCCTTTCATCGAATTTGACTAACTACTCATAAGAACTTCCCTTTTAACCCATAAATAAATTAAAAGTCACCTAAATTTCAATCTAATGGGTCCGAATTTTTTGCAATGCCATGAAATCAATCCTGCCCCCATCCAAGTCCGATGACTCTATTAATTCCTTCCCTACTATTTCTCCACATAGAGATACAAGAACCTCAATTCGAGAAAAAAAAAACGCGACTCTATTGCAAGTGAAGAAAAAAAGCACTAACGCAATCTATCGTCATCAAGCACTACTATTTTAAAAGCAACAAAAATTACAGATTAGGTTGAAGACCGACACTTAGACCACTATAAGGTGCCTTGTGATGGGTATAATACATCATTCAGATTTTTTGGATTGGAATTCAAGGAATAGTTTTTACACACTGATTTTGGTTCTATCAGATTTCAGGTCTAAAATCAAAATTGCTTTGTTTCGATTGTTATTTGCTTAAGCCATTATTCGAGCAAAGTGCAATGAGATTTTCAACTACTCTCAATTTTGGCGTTGACGCTAGCGCTGGTTCCCATAATTTCTATCAAAAATTACCACTCTTTATTATATCCGTTTGTGTCTGATTTTTCCCCAAAAGTTGTATCGTAGGTATATTGCTCTCGACTGAACCGCTCCACTTTCATACAGATTTCATGAATTTCATTTCACAGCGCACGTGTAGCCATTTATATTATGTATCTGTTCCTTCATTTGACTGTGTAGATGTAGATTCGGTTCTTTGTCAATTTGTCTTGTAACAAAAAAAAATTAGAAAAATGATCTATAGATTTTCACTTTCATTTGGTTTATATTTCGTAAAATCAGGTTTTGAAATAAGGCCGTAATCGGTATGGTAAAAAAGGATAGCCTTATTAATATGCCTAATGATGATTCAAAACACTTTCAGACCAATCTTTTTCTGTGCATATTTTGAACTTAGGCGCCATCAGATTGAGGTCATTCGAGTATAATTCCACATTTGTAGTTCCCTGATCTAGAATCGAAGGCGCGTAGATAAAACAACACTCCCAGACAGTAAACAAAATATTAAGAAAAAAATATATATGAAAGAAGATTTATAAAAATGAATAATAATAATTTGTACAATTACATTTTAGGGTATATCGGGGGTGCAAGGAGCAAAGCGGGCAACAATTATTGTTATGTGACACAAAGGAATTCGTAGAAAAAACCGTAAGATTTAATTGTTTTTCTGTGGATCTAACCTGAGACTAATTGCTAAGTATTGGCATTAGACTAACTTCTGAGTTATTGCGTATTGCGAAATACTCTGCTCATTATAATAGCGCACTGTATGTTTAATAATCCAGCTTAAGCCAACGTGTAATTTTAGCAAAATTGTGTAAAGTGACCATAAATCATTGCAGTCCAATTGAAGCGATTTTTGACACTAGCTTAAGTCCCCATAATCTTATTTTCCAGTGTTGACTCTTCGGTAATTATCAGCGCCTATTTTAGATTTCGTTCAGTGTTAATTTTCGACTAACTACGGAAAAGGTTTTTGCACCGGAAAATTGATTTTTCGAAAGCAGTGAAGAGATGAGATGCATCTCTGCTGACCTCTATAAGGATGACAGATTGTCACTTTTAAAAGGGCGACTTGATGTGGTTAAGTATTTGTAGGCTGAAGCCCATTCTGTAGCTGGTGCGTTATATTGCTGGAATACCGATAAAGTTGTAAAACAATACTACGATTGCTCCAGTTCTACCCTATCCCCTATCTAGTGAAATTTATTTTTAGCACATTCAACTCAAAATAACTTCGTTAAACAAAAACAATAACAAATGCATCCCTTCCATAAAAGACAAGCCCGTCCTCTTGTCTGAGGCGCATTGTTTTCTTTCTCTTTCGACTTAATTGTTTACAATAATTGTTATTCTCATGGTATAATTACCAATAGCCGGACATTCTCCGTTTTTAGTCAATCACCTCTTATCACAAGTCTTGAGTTTATTCGTGTTCATTTCTCCAGCGCTAGCAATAATAACCTCAAAATCCATTTTTAAGGTGATCTCCGTTAGCACTTTGGAAATATCTCGCTCATGATCGCACTCTATGTACTCTCATCGTTCAGAGAGCGAGATACACCACAATCCGATCCGTCCGGTAGCAGTTTCCCAAAACAAATAAAAATTAAATATAATTTGATTGATGTGGTGCTCGCTAGTCGGACGGCAGTAACCGCCGAATGAGGACACAGAGATTCTCCAATTGAATATTCAGGCATAGCTATACACTTTGCGAAAAGCTTGAAAATGTAAAAAACGGGCCGCGCTGTCGTTAGTGGTTTCTTTTGCTGTCGGAAAGTGTGGTGAACCAGAACGAATATTTTCAATTGAATTCGTGTCTAACGGTTTTTAAAGAAGTTCTTCTCCTCTGCAATTAGTCTGTGATTTCTGTACCTATATATATCTAAAGAAAAAGATTTAGAAATATTTACTTAACTTAATTTAGTGCAACTAACAAACATTTAAACAGAGAATCTCAGAGAATTGGCATAGGTAAGTGCATTTTCAATTTTAACCTACATTAGCATAATCAAATTATCCTCGGTATTCACCTTACCTGGAGGGCGATACATAGTAATGCACTCATTAAGGACAAAACCCTTTGGGATGGTGCACTGTGGACAATGGACATACATGTATTTATACAGATTAATATCTAAAAGCCATTAATTATGAACAGGAAAGCAATCTTCCAATCGTCCAAGATAAACACACTAATATAGCCAGTTTAGTCGAATTACATAAATTGCTGTGAAAAGGCCAACTCTAATCAGAACTTTGTCATTGTGATCTTTGGGTCATCTAATGGAAAATAATAATAATCTACCAATAGTCTCGCTCGAACTTATATAAATGACAACAACACATAGTTGAGTATAAATCAAAAGAAAATCACATTATTGAAATAAACAAGTTAATCACCTATTCGCGAGATTGACAGGCATTTTTACAAAACTTCCGCTTTAATTGTGTGTGAGACCTTTGGAGTCAACATACGTCAATTTTGTTTTATATTGTACTTTGTTTTTTTAAAGTTCTAATTTTGTTATTTTAATGAAAGCTGTCTATAAAGGACTATTTTACTTACTTACTTAGATGGCGCTACAGTCCGGGGTGGACCTGGGCCTCAACCAACACGCCTCTCCAGTTAGCACGATCTTTGGCTAACTGCCTCCAGTTGCGCACTCCAAGTTGGTTGAGGTCCCCTTCCACTTGTGCGCGCCACCTAAGGCGAGGTCTTCCTCTACTGCGTTGTCCCTCCGGGTTGGAATCGAAGACTCTTCGGGCCGGAGCGTTGGTGTCCATTCGCTCTACATGTCCTACCCATCTTAGTCGACTGATACGTACTTTTCTGACCAAGTCGATGTCGCTGTACAGCTCGTAGAGTTCGCTGTTAAATCTCCTCCTCCAAAGCCCGTCAACGCAAACGGGACCGAAAATCACTCGAAGAATTTTGCGTTCGAAGCGCCCAAGGACGCCAAGGACCAAGGACAAAGGACTATTTTATTTCCTTTAAATAATATGGTTTTATTTACGGAATTATACACCTTGGCTGAGAAGAGGTGAACACCCCTTTAATTTGGGAATCCAAGAAAATGCTGAAAATCGGGTAGTGTGATCAGACACAGGGAAAAGGCAAACATCTACATCAAAGAAATGTTTTTCCCAAATGTAAGTAAATAGGGATCGCCGACAACGAAAAGGCCGATTCCCTTACAAAAGAGGGTTTCTGGTTTCCTTCAATTTTTAGATGAATGGTATAGAATAGCTGATCATAACAGCCGAGAAAGTGGTCAACTTTGGAACAATCAAGACATGCTGCTAAAGTGGTCGACCTTCGCCACTCAAGGAAGGGATCTAAGCATGCTCAAATTTAGACGGTGATACCTCTTGTTTTAGAGGGTGATACCTGCAAGCTATTATATACCTGCAAACAGTGGCTGAGTATGGTTAGTGTGCGAGGAGTTTCAAGTTCGATCCCCCTAAAAACACAAATTGCATCTTAAGGTTTTTTCGACTCCGCCGCACCTCTCGAGAACATCTGACAAACATCGGAGAGTATAAATGTTATGGAAAAGCTTCCCAATTCAACCATTTGGACTCGGCATAAAATTGTAGGTCCCTTCCATTGGGCCTCCGCACACGAGACTAATTCTGCCGGCATAAAACCGATTTTGTAGGCGAGGGGACTGAAGTGAGGGGAAACAAATGGAATAAAATGTTCTGCTGAGTTTGAGCGGTTGAACAAGGCATAAAACTAATACATACACAATTTTCAAAATATTTCAATTGTGAAAATAATACTACACAATGAAAAGGGGTTCATATATATATTTTTCCTGCCGGCAGAATTAATCTCGTGTGCGGATTTTTCGTCCCAAAAAATTTATCGTGAGAATCTATGCCTAAGCCTATATATTTGTTGCGCCATCTTTTTACTTTTTGATTTATTTATTTAATTCAGTAAGCTCTACCTGAATCAATTTGAAACAGTGACATTTAAACTGTGCCAATATCTGGAACTACCTGAGAGAAGAATGAAGATTTTGGGACATCACTTGGTTGAGATTCCAAGGAGTTGCATCCTATAAACAGCTGCTTGCTTTGATAGTAGGGAAGAACTCTCCAGAAAACCAAAAAGTCCCTCGAAGTAAGATCGGATAGATGAGAAACGAAAAGGGAATAGGAACATAAAGGAATGACAACGACGGAAGAGGACAACAGACTATCTGTGGGTCAATCAACCTCACTTCGAAAGTATATCCTCGTATAAAGCAGATTTGCCGGCTACAAGATCTTATAGGTGACTGAACACAGTTGAAACAAGTTTTCAATTATCACACGATATCCCCAAACCTCTGTTGACTGAGGTTTTTATTTCGGTGTTTGACTGATTTAGGCCTGAAACACACATGCGATTTTAATCGCGCGATTGTTTAGTCGCAAAAAATGAAACACACACATTTCAATATGAATGCGCGCACATAAAATCCAAAATTATGTGCGCGCACTAACATTAAAATGTGTGTGTTTCATTTTTTGCGACTAAACAGTCGCGCGATTGAAATCGCATGTGTGTTTCGGGCCTTAATCCAAACCACAATTAATTATGTTTTTGACTGTCCTTGCCAACTGTGGCACTTATTGCTTGGTTTATTGGCTTGATCGACGTTGCCGAGGAGTTTATATCATTCATTTTTAAAGCTATTCCTCTTAAGCCACCCAAAGTTTTTCAAATAACCAATCATATCTTTACCCACGTTTGATAAAGTCCATATCGACTTAAACGATTTATTTCTAGTTTTTTTGGTATAGCGACTTATTAGAAATTTGCCATCTGCAATAAGTTTGCATTCGCAAAGCCAAGACTGACTCCTCACAGCATTATAAGCGGACATTACTTTCTGGAGTTTGTAGTAAAGCCGTGAGATTACTATCATAATGTTTTTAAAATGCTATTCCGCTACTAGCAATTTAGTTATCCTTCACAAAGACATTATCCAAAAAATATGCATTCTTGATGGGCTTACGACCAATTTAAACATTTCTGTAATACTCTCGTTGGTTTTGAAAATGATTATTTTTAAAATAGGTATACCTACATCAAGAAATTAGAATCGATATCCGTTGATTAATGAACCTGTATGTACTGTATATTATTAACTTTTGACTCTATTTCGAGATTCTAAATTGTGTCCAAGATCATTGTACTCTTACAGATAGCGATTGACAAGTCAGCTCCTCATTTCGTGATCGTGCTTCTAATTTAAGTTGTCTTTGTGGAAGTAAGTCTGATATGGAAAGTAAATTTGGTTTCAGACTAATTAAACACATTGCTAAAGTCAGATTTTAAATTTGGTTTATTTTAAGAAATATATTTACTGTTTGTTTTAATTACATATATTGGTTGGTTTTAATCTAATGTGTGCAGAAAAAAAACCTAAACTAAATTATATGTCGGGAGCTTAGACGTTCAATACTAGTGCATATTGTGGGCGATTAAATGGTAATAGAGCTATCAATAGACCTAGAGGTCCATGGTTAAATTAATTTATTATTGTTTCGATATTGCTATTTGTATAAATCTTCAAAAGAACTGTATTTACATATCTAACTCGATAACCGCTGTGGCGATTTTTATGATTCTTTTTTTGCTTTGTGCGTATTGTTGTATACCAGGCCTGCGACATTGGCAAAACAAAATTGAACAAAGGTGCGTTGCAGTTCCCATACAAAAATCAATTCCTTCGGGGTGAAAAAAAATTGGACAAAGAGGCGTGGCAAGTCCCATACGAAAAAAGACATTCAAAATCATATACATATCTCGAAAACCACCCAACCGATTGAGCTTTAATTTTGGAAAAGTCTTTGTTATTGCGACAAAGGCTTTTCTGTTAAAATTGGCAAACGAGCGTGGCTTTTCCCATACAAAAGCATGTTGCATATTTTTTTGTTTTCTTCGTATATATTGCTGTATTTCAGGCTTAGGCATAAAGAAAGTTCCAGAAAAATCGATTTATTCTTATTTCTAATACCTAAGCAATTCATGTGCACGGGAAAAGTTGGGCGGGTACAGCCGGTTTTATGATGATTTTCTAAACCAAATTTGTTTTTCTTTCAAAAATGTTTTATATAAAAACAGCATTTCTTTTTGTATGATTCCCACATTTTTTTCTTAAAAGGTAAGCGTGTATGATTCAAAAATGTGCTTTGACAAATGAACTTTATGAGTTCAGAACATAATTCTTGTTGATTCCACTTGAGAGTTGCTGATAATTTAGATGTAATATTATTATCGTCCTTTCTTGCAATATGTCAGACGTTAATCAGTGAAACATATTTACAAAAAAAAGTATTTTCATTTGTTTCCGCAATTTATCTTTGCAGTAGAGGTCACTTAAATTTTTCATTTACTTCAGTTAGGTACCGTCAAATAAGCTGACTGTGCCTCGCTATCGCTACCAAACTTTCAATGCGTAAAAACTAACGACAGGTGGACTTAACTCTTAACCATTGAACCGACAAAACCGAAATTTCTTCGCTGTGTCAGGTCGCGTGCCAGAAGTTAAAAGCTGATCAACTTGGCCAAACCCAAAAACAATGATAGATTCTCCAAGATCTTTATAACCAATGCAACGTATTTAACTAGCAACTTATATGGACTCCCGGAAATTACGCCAGATGTTTTTTTAAATGCCTGAACGGCCGGGGTCGCCGGGGGCATAGCGCTATTTCCTTCTTTCTTTACTCAATTTTTTTTTAATTTAGCACTTTTAACTCTTCGAAAACATTTTTTGATCAAAATGTATTTGATCGATAACTTTCAAATTTATAACATTTTCTGATCTTTTTTCCAAAATTAGTTTGGAAATTAGTCCAGAAAACGAGTTACCTATGTTTATTATATCTGGCTTAATTTTCATTTTACTTTTTGGTGCTTTTTCCACATCTGTCTGGCTTAATTTCCCGATTTCTGTTATATTTTCCAAACAAAATTCTGATATTTTTTTTTTAATTCGAAAACAAAAACAAAAAAAAAATATGGCGTAATCTCAAGGAACCCTTTTAATGTCGGATGCGACGAATTAGGTAGATTAACTTTCAACTTTTGTATCCGTTACATGGCACCTTATTAGGTTACTTGCTATTTTGCCAAATTTTCGCATTTTCTGATATTTTTATTTTAGTAAGAAAGTGTGTACATCTTATCGAGTTTGAAAAAGGATATTGACACCTCACTCTGTTTGGCGCTGTTGGGTCCTTCAGAGCCCTCACCTCTTCAATTTTTGTTGTCACTTCGGGCAATTGTCTTCACGCACAACATTTTAGTTGAACAATAAAAGAGGGTTTTGATGTGCCCTCTCACTTTTAACATCAAATGAATGCAATCGATCTACTTACATAAGATTTTTCTCATTTACTTCTGTGGATATTCATAAGTACGCAGAGCTTGATTTCAAAAGGAGACCGCCCCTCGTCTGAAGTTATCAAAAATTAAAAAAAAAAAAATAATTAGAAGGCACTTGAATTTGCATTCTTGTTATCTTGAAGTTTAATGAGCGGAATGTGCCTCCATAAAGTTTATGCATTTCCAAACCAATAGACTTGCGACAACAATATGTCACGTAACTTCAGTGGGCGTCCAAGCAAACTTGCATGCATTACACGAATGCATGCACAACCTAAGATTCCAATTCAGGTAATTCAATTTCCATAACATCGAGCCATAACCCTCTGTGCGACATCACTTATGGGAAAGGTGTTTTTCATCATAACCTCAAGTTCAGATCAGATTCCTCATAGTATCACATGTAATCACCTCAAGTCGGACGTCAACTAATTGCCTTTCAAAGGTTAATCACTTAATCCTTTTTACTTGGGCACCATATCACCCAAAGGGTTATGTATGCCAGCCAACTAAACACCCACCCACACTCAACAGATATGAATTCGAAGCACGTAACACTATCCTTGCTCCTTGGTTAGTTAATTTAAACCACATTATAGAATACAAATCACAATTCTTCATCTCACTGGGGCGCGTGTTCCTTCAAACAATTAGTTCCTCACGTCCCAATTACACTGTATACGGGCGCCCATCTTACTTTCTAATCCCATATGTACGTAGTTCACCTCTGAGGATATCGACTCAGCTAATTATAGCGGTTTAATACATTATAATACTCTGTCCATTTCACGTGCACATTAACATCCTGAATATTCAATTCTGTTATGAGTTTTAGTTAAATGAAATGAGACTGCGGATAGAGTATTGCTTCCAGCTATTGGGCTAGGAATAATATTGTCCTTTCTGGTTTGTGGCTTCAGCTTCTCGAATAGTTATTTTAAATGCATATACATTATACTATGTTTTCATGTGGAATTGTATTTTTAAATTAAATTATTTTGCATATTTTCAGAGTAAACCAACATGAAGCAATCGATATCGTTCTTGTTTGTACTAGTGTGCACTGTAGTTTTGGCAGCACAGGAGAGTCAAGCTAAAAGTGAGTATCCAAGTGTATTTTTAAATATTTGTTACTCAAAATCATGTGTGGTGTTATTGTTTAGGCGGGATGGGATGACAATGTTATCACAATATTCTGTCGGCATTCATTTATAGGATATTGCAGGATATGGACTTTCAAATGTTATGACTAAAATATGCTCAGAGGCGCCTTATCGCTAAAGATCATTTATTGTTCTACTGATTCCATTTAGAAATATATATTGAAAGTAGCCCAGGGGTTTTGCCATAGATACCACATATGGTTAGTGTTGCAAGAATGCTTATAGGTACGTATTTATGGGCTTAAATGTGTAAAGAAATATTTGCCCACAAGTTAATTTGCACGACTGGGTCGCACGCAACTTTCTCGTTTATTGCGAATCTCGCAGAATCTCAGAGTCATTTCCGCAAATTTTACGGTTAAAATCATACTGAGCACTTGTTAATTAACAACGTAATATATACTACATAAACATACGTATTAACTTCAACATTTACTTTTCATTTCACCCCGAACTGACACTTGAATTTCGAATTATATTGCTACTGAAGTTTTGGGCTTTGCAAAAATATACCGTGTGTGAATAAAGATCGGGTTGGGTAGTCATTTTTGAGAAATATTCATAAAACGGCAATATTCGAGTTTTCTGAGAAAAACTAAGGGCATCGCATACATTAGAGTGCTTATGTTGTCTTAAATATGTATTTTGATCAAAATCGTTAGAACGACTTTTGTAAAATTATGCTGACAAATGTTACCGAAAAGCACTGTTATTAAACTGTTTAGCTGAGAACTGAGTACGACTTTTTCTTCAGGATATAAACATTACAAAGCAGTTACGTTTTCATCCAAATCGAAAATGACGTTTTCGAGATATGAGCAGTTTTTAAAGTAACATTTTTAGCGATTAGGGTGGAAATCGAAGGACGCATTTATTGTTCAAAAAAACACTGTTTTCAACTGTTTAGCTCAAAACCGAGCTACTGATTTTATAATTTTTTTGTTTGCTTTAACGTGTTTTTATATAAAAAGGTGAATAATTTTATTTGTCTTCCCATTAGAGTGAAAAGCAATAAGTTAATCTGTTTAAACAGTTTCTCGTAATAAGTAGTTAGTTTTTTACATTTAACCCAGCAAAATTAACGTAAGTGGTAAATGAAAACATAAATTTGGGGTAAATGGAAACATTATTTTTTTATTGGAAATGTGTTGAATTTTTTGATTCACAGTAAAGTAATGCCCCGCACATATCAAAAAAAGGGATCCCCTGCCCAGTACGCCATCAATGATCTTAAGAGGGTGGTACATCACGTAGTCAAAAAGGAAAAGGCTGAGGAATATTATCATATTTTAAAAACTTTTAGAATAAAAGGCCGAAACACAACTCTTTTGAAAAAATTGGATCTGGGCGTACATCGGCCGTTCCCAAAGAAATTGAGGATGAGATAGTTCGATGCCTGATAACACGATCAGAAATGGGTATTACTTCTGATAAAAAAGATGACTTTTTCATTTCCCCCTGATTTCAAAATAAAATGGGGTAAATGGGATCATTGCAGGGGTAAATGAAAACATCAAAATATTGCACTTAGTGTTTATTATAGTGTGAATTACACAGGGAGTTTCCTTGTCAACTTATATAGTGTTGGGTAAATTTTCAAGAATTTGAATTGACTGGCTATCTACTTTGGCTAGGGAAAAACAAAATGAATTCGAATGGCTTGTTGGAAAAACTATTATACTAGGAGTATAAATAACGATTAAAACAAATTGAAGTTATGAAGGGTATTGCTTTAGCGTTTTTTCATTGGTATGGCTCCAAACATGTCATTGCATATTTTTATTTTAAAAAATAATCAAAGGCAGGTAGAAATTTTTTTCATTTAAATGTTCCCATTTGAAATCAATTGTTCCGCAAACACAATTTATGACTGTAATGTGACAGGTGTCTCGGTGAGTGTAAGTCAAGTTTCTGTTGTCAATTAAGTTGGTGCTGCTGAAAACTGACAATCAATGATTTGTACTTGATTCTGCTCTATTTTCCGAGTAAGCAACGCGTCCCGAAAATTAATACGAACGATTTTATCACAGGGAACACTAATTTTGAAAAGTCATAACTTCAATATAAGGAGCCTTTAAAATAAAGCACAATAAAAACATAGCCTATCCTAATTTAAATAGACTTCAGCGAATAAAACGATTCGATTAAGGTTACCAGCACAAAACTTTATTCGCCTGCAAACGTCATGGCGAATATACATGTATGGATCAGTTTTTACACATGTAGAAGAACAAAATGAAAACTTGTAGCGGAAGCTTATTTAAATGCAATCAGAAAAATAGTGCAAGCTTCCAGTGGAACAATGTGCAAATTTATAGATAAGGATTAGGCAAACTCAAAGGGGAAGATTATGTGTAAAAAGTCTCACCACAAGAACGCCTCAAACTAACTACTTGGTTAAAGTGTTTGATTATCCAAGATCCGAACTTGAAAAAAATTCTTTTATGATACTATGCTGGCTTAGAAATCCTAGTCAATTTGAGATCAACATTTTCTACTCTCAATTATACTTTAATTTGATGAGCTACATATTATTTCCAATAGTGCTCTGGTGGAGTCTAGAGAGCGTTATTGTGTTATTTATTTAGAAGAAAAAATCTAAGACAGTGGGCGCACTGGCTCAGTGGTTAGTGATTGAGTGTGTCACAGCCCCAGGTTCGATCCCCGAAAAAACTTAAATTTTTTCCCACTGCGTCACCTCTTGCGAACTTCTGACAAACATCCGAGAGTATAAATGTATATGGAAAAGTTTCTGAATTCAGTCGTTTGACATAAAATTGTAGATCCCTTCCCCGTTCATCCCAAAAATAAAAACTCACACAAACGAATGGTTGTGAGAAGCTAGACCTAGGGTGACTGTCTACACGACTGTTGCGCCAACTATTTATTTATTTTTTTAAGACAGTTACATTCAATGTCAATCCAGGCAAGATGCAAAAATTATTATTACAAAATGTTAAGTATACGCCAGAGGGTACACGATCTACACTACTACTAATGTTGTAAATGAGAAAAAAATGCTATCTATCTGAACCAATCGTAATGTAATTTTGCAAGAATATAGTTTGGGACCTAAAGAAAGACATATACTGAGAATTTATCAGGAAAGAGAGTGAGCAAACATTTTGGTAAATGACGTGAATATTTAAATACAAATTTAATTGAATAATAGGAGCTAAAGATATAAACTTTGGAAAATTAATGTGCGTCCGAACTAGGTACTTCGTGAAATGTGGGCGGGATTGGACAACAGGGCATGACACCTTCCATACAACTAAGTTGTTTTAAACACAATATATTGATATTTATGGAAGCTTTAGCCTTAAAATTTGATAAATGCAAGCATTTTGTCTGTTGGAAGGATTTAAAAAAATGTCTTGGCAGCTCCCAGCAAACAAAAAATATTGCAAAAGCTAGCTTTCTCGACAATCATGGAAGTTGTAAAATTAAAACATTAATGGGTGTTCAGACAATCCGCAGGGTACATCAAGTACAAAATAAAATCTCAAATTATCAGTATGCAGTCGATTGCAGTGGGCGCAGTAGCGCAGTGGTTAGTGTGCTGGACTTCTGTGCGAGGGATTCCAGGTTCGATCCTACTGAGCCACCTCTCGCGAACGTCTGACAAACATACGAGAGTATGACCATCCTAAAATAAAAAAGCTTCTCAATTCAGCCGTTCGGAATCGGCATAAAATTGTAGGTCCCTTTCATTCGTCCCAAAAATAGAAACTCACACAAACGAATGGTTGCGAGAAGCTAGGGCTTGGGTGTCTACCCGCCTGTTGCGCCACCTATTTATTTATTTAGTCGATTGCATAGGATATTCCTAAATCTTAAAGCATTTGACAAATCCCACAGTAGTTTTAAAAAACCATAAAAAGGCGAAGAGTTTTTTTTATTTATTGGAAGATTCGCCAAATCATCTAAGCTAGCGTTCATAGTACAACCCGTAAATGATTCCGATGTGATTATCTTTGATATGAACTTCAATCTAAGGCTGCCATACTTGTATAAATTTATCAATTTGTCTGTTGAAAGAAAGTATGATGCACTCAAGTGATGCTCCACTGCCCACCTAGAAATAAAAATGAGGAGAAATTTGGAAAGGAAATTAGGATAACCAGGGAGATTTTAAAAATGATGTAAGTGACACCCAAGCGGGTATCGTGAAAAGTGTCAATTTTATCAAGTATGTATAACACACGAGTCAGTATAGAAAGGCTGCACCATAAAATAACACAATCTAATGCTAAGTCGACATTTGCATTAAGTACTTAAGATTCTCCTACAGCGTGTTATTAATTTTTAAATTTTTTTTTAAGGCAATTAAATTTGAAAGCTCAGACATATCTTTCAAAGACCGCACTGCACATCATTACTTATCACCAAGTTGGATGCAAAAATCCTATCGCCATCTCACCAGCAGCTGGCAATCAGATTAAGAGCCATTAATAGATTGCACATCCTGGTGAATCCTTTCACCAGTGTTTCACTGGTGTTTTATTTAAATTTATGATGTGTGCCAATGGTAGACAACATAAGATGCCTTTAGAAGATGCACTTGCACTTGTATACTAAACAAGTCAAAATTGAAAATACTATCAATTTGAACAAACGTTATGACCTACACTCAACCCACATCCCAAATAGACAGATAGACAGTCACATAGTTGTTGTTATTTCCGCAACTGGGTTTTTCAGATAACGAATTCCCGCATCTCTTGTGTATTCACTTCAATTTCCAACTCCAGTCTGTACCCTTATTACAGGTGGTTGTGTGGGCCCCTTCCCCACCATCAAATAGAATCCTTATGGTACTCGTGTCGTTTAATTTAATTTATACGCTCGTGCCTTCAAAACAAACCCATTTCGCAACACTTTCTCAGAGATTTTATTGAATCGTACACTGTCATGAAGGATACGTGGGCCTCAGAATGACTATTGTTTGTAATGAGGGTATACCCATATACAGCCCTTCAATTAAAGCTGTTTTGGTGGGAATATATACTTCAAGATTTATGCCGCAACCTAGGTCAATAAAACTCAATTTTTCTATTTCCATATCATTTTCTCCGAATATTCTGAATCATTCAGTAGCTATTTAGCATTTTAAAATATATTTCGAAAATATTGTTGAAAATATAGAGAAAAGTTTTTTCCTTGGCAATAACCTTGTTACCGTTATAGAACCTATCCCGCAAGGATTACTTCTTTCATGCAAAAAAGAAAATACACTTGGAAGGAAAATACTGAAAAATATAAAACAGGAAACATAAGCAACAATGCTACTGAAGCAAGGAGGTCCTTAACATATTTTTTGTATGCCTCAAAAGTGAATCGAGAATGGGTCCAAATTCCCCAGAGTGTTAAGCCACAGTAATTACAACCCTCACTTGAGTGGTTATCGGTTGGATACAATGCAAATATGGAAAATATAAATTTTTTTTATTTAAAACAAATTTCTTGTTTCCTCTTTTTGGGACCAGTCTGGCAAACGAGACCGAAGCACATCAAATCTCCGTGGGGCATTTTAGAGATTTCGATCAAGCATGGAGGAGAGCGAACCCTTGGTATAGTCGTACATGCAATGGAACATAATACCGAGTACGAGTACCGACAGTGATCTGAGGATTTGTAATGAGAATATGTTCGGGTTAACCTTTTTCAATGTTCCCGGGAGTAACGGCGCCAATCGGATTGATAAATACTGTGCGATTTAGGAAAATTGTTGGCATTTAATTTTAACGCAAGGATAGAACAAAAACACATGTGACAGGCTCTACTAGAAGGTCTTAGATTAAGCACTTGCAAATTAATATGAAGTGTGCCGCAGTCACTTTTGTGACTTGCGAGTTCTTCTAAAGGCTCAATTTCAGAAGAATATTATTTATATACATAACATGTCGAGAAGATAAGACTGGTAGCAAAAATGAACGGTGATGTTTGTTAAAGGTGTAATTCTGTATCTCATTTGAATTAATTTGTGGGGAGATTATACTAAAAAGTAGGTATACTTGTTGCTTCCCTTCATCTATCATCTCCTTTAGAGATAGGTAGGTATTGTGGATGTCCGACACATTTAGATTATAGATAGGTCTATTGTGATATCTGTTACTCAAAATATGAGGACTTGGTTGGTTGGAGCTGTACGGAAAGGACTGTGAAAATGTTTTTAACTGTCTACATAAGTCGGGTTTTTAGTGAACATGGATACCCAGTGCTATTAAATTTCTCTTTTTGCTTTGAATAAACGACTTATATGAATTTTTCGCTTCTCCAAAATCGATGCAGTATTTGTTTAATTGAACAAAAGTCGGTAATCCATCGGTTAGGCGCTATAAGTTTTGCCATTACGCGCTTCTTCTGAGACAGAAAGTTATTTTTTGCAGCAAGTTTAAGACGGTACAATTTTATTGGTTTAGAGACTCTAGACACTTGAAGACTTTTTTCCGCCTAAATTCGAGAGCTACGAGGGCTGTGGCTCGTACGTTTTATGTTTTATTGTTTTATGTTAACATTCTTACACAAAAATGAGCCCACGTTGATGCGAGCGCACGCGAATTCCAGACAATCAATCAAATTACGGGAACACAACAGAGCCAGATAATTATAAAATACAAAAATCTGCTCCATTAGGGATTTCGGATCATGCTCTAATATCGGCTATCCTCTCTATACCGACGCCAATAGGAGCGAACCAGGATCGCCATCGTTCGATTTGGAATTATAGTAAATCTAACTGGGATGAACTGCGTAGTTTCTTCGCTTCATTGCCATGGACTGATATGTGCTTTAGAGATACCGAAGTGATTTTACTCGGTATGGAAATTTATATTCCACATTGCATCAAAAAAGTTACCGCAGCGAAAAACAAGGCTTTCCGTGAATGGCGGTCAAACCCTTCGGAGCAAAAAGATCTGAATTTATAATTATTGAATCGGCGAAGACAACTTACAACGAAAGAGTCACTAACAAAGTAATTGGATGTCCTAACGGCTCACGCGCATTTTGGTCCATGGCAAAGGCAATCAGTAATAACTTTAGTTGCTCTTTCTTTCCACCACTAGTAAAAGAAGAGCGCACGCTAGCAACAACACCCAAAGAAAAGGCAGATCTCTTCACTAGCATATTTTCAGAGAATTCCTAGATTCTGCACAATTAGAGCCACCAGATATCCCGAGGGTGCAAACATCGATGGCAGAAGTGAAATTTCCGCCTCGAACAAATAATTCAACGCATCCTTAAATAACTAGATTGCAATAAGGGAACTGGACCCGACGGAATCCCGGCTATAGTACTCAAGAGCTGTGCACCAGAACTTGCACCTGTAAGCTGTTTAGCATGTCGTACTCACAGAAGATGTTGCCTTCTTGCTGGAAGACCGCTCGCATTCAACCCATTCCAACGAAAGAGATGAAATGCCTGCCACAAAACTATCGTCCAATAGCGTTAGTTACTTTCAATGTCGAAATAATCAAATATCTAGAAGGCCACCGAATAATAAGCGACAGGCAATACGGATTTCGGAGCCGTCGTTCCACTGGAGACCTGTTAAGCTACGTAACGCACTTATGTATGCAACGGATTGAACAACACGGCGAATCCAGAGCCGTAGCCTTGGACATATCAAAGATATTTGACCGCGTCTGGCATAGAGCCCTATTAGGCAAATTATCGTCTTATGGATTACCATAACAACTCTGCGGATGGATGCAACATTTTCTTCGGGGAAGATCGATTCAAGTTGTTGTAGATGGTGTATCATCTAATTCGTTTGCTATAAATGCAGGAGTGCCCCAAGGATCTACTCTTTCTCCAAATCTATTTCTTCTCCACAGCAACGATTTGCTTGAATCGACAAATAATAATTTCTACAGCTTTGCAGATGACACTGGACAAAATCTTGAAGTGGAAGAACTGGTTGTCTTTCATGAAAACAAGACACACGGCCCTAGCGAGATATCCGTCGGAACGGAAAATTCTCCGATTTCATACGAATCGGAGGATTTTTGCTGCGAGGTATACTTCGGAACAGCTTTTCGGAACTTTCTTCCGACAAATATGCAACGCACACTGGCGTTTTGCGTTTCAGTGCGATCAAGTGCATTTTTACCGATATTTTTGACAGCTTCATACGAATTTTCTTCCGATATGCTCCGACAGGAATTGGTTGCGGAATTTGTTTACGATTTGCAGTGAAGTGTTGATAAATTAAAGCAATAAAGAAAAAAACATTTTAGCAAAGTAATTGGTTGTATTTGTTGCTTTAATTTGTGTTTCCAGGACAAACACAAACGGAAAAACAAGCACTAAGAAAACCCCGATGTACCACGAAACAACATCATGTCAAATCAATGCGTCGTCGCATTTTATTTATTCTTTCCGAAGGAGGATACCTCGAATGTAATTTTAGTCTCCGACGGAATATGCGTTGCGGAGAATTCTCCGTTCCGACGGATACCTCGCTAGGGCCGACAGATCACAACTTTTTCTAGCAAAAATGCATCAACAGTTCCTCAGATCCAAATGGATGACCTTCCAATCCATCCCAAGGACTCAATGCACCTTCTAGGAGTCACAGTCAATTCAGGAATCACATGGCTAAGTTGAGCTATAATAGAGCAAAGAGGTACTTTAGCCCCAAGCAACTTCTCCTTCTCTACAAAGCACAGGTTAGACCAGGCCTAGAATATTGCTCCCATATATGGAGCTCGGCCCCAAAACATTCACTTAACCTACTTGACAGCATACAGAGACGAGCAGTTCGACTTATTGGAAACCCTATACTCACACCAAATCTACAACCGTTGTTGCACAGAAGAAAAGTCGCTGACCTTTGCTTGTTCTACATCAGGTACTTCCATGGTAGATGTTCCGATGAACTCAAAGACATTATCCCTCGAAATGCAACTTGTTGGCGCCAAAGAATAAGACAGGCAGCTAATACAAATGACCTTACAGTACACTTGACAACCGCGAGGACATCAATTTTCCAAAACTCCTTCTGTTGCAGGACAAGCAAACTTTGGAGCTCGCTTCCTGGGGATATTTTTCCAAAAGGTTAGAATTTGCAGCAATTTAAGTGCAGAACTAACATACATCTGCAAGCATCTCGAGGCGCTAATGAAGTGTTATAGGTTCGCCTTTCCCGGGAGAAGTATTTAAAAAAAAAATATGTGGAGAAAGAGTAAGATAGTCCGGGTATTTTGGGCATTTTCGCGTAATGACAACTCAAACTGACTAAACGACTCACATGTAATCATCCGACAGTGGAGTGAGATTAGCGGCTTTAATACGCATTCTTTACTTAATATGTTGAGCTTAAATCAGATATTTTAATCATAGAGTTAAAGTCATCAGGGGCTCTTATGTATTTGCCTCTTTATCGTCTATGGCTTTTTTTGAAAACAGCATCATTTGACGGCTCATTTCCAAACCATGGCATCAATTACAAATTATTCAAAAGATCGATATTGTTTTTCGACCAAATTTTGATTAATTTTGTTTTTTGCACAGTTCAGCTCAAATGGTATTGTGTTGTGAAAGATGGTACTTACTAAACGTACTTCTTGCTATTCGACGTGGTAAGCCCTAGCTCGCACTGAAAAGTGTCAGTGCATTTTCGGTGCTGGCAAAAACCCAAGGAAACTAATTTAATAAATTATTTTAAAATTGAAAAATACATTGTTGGCAACATTTTCGTGGGCGACACAGTCAAATCCAAATGGCAGCTACGATTGACAGCAAAATCCAGCACTGAACATAAATTTTCATTGCTAATGCACACTGACAGTTGCTTCGAACGCCGTATGGCTAACTCAGTTTTTCTAGTGGCTCCGTGATGATGACCTCGGCACCATTCTATCATGACCTATCTGTAATCTCAGGCATGCAATTTAGCAACGTCATTTTATTTTTTCAACTCCACAGTCCATCTTCACTTCCAGTACTCTCCTTTTTAACTAAAGTCTGGTGAGGTGTGGTCCCAAATAGGCTCTCAAGCGCTGATTTCCTGATAGAAAGACAGCTACATAAAGAACCAGCCAAATAGTCGGCCTAGGGTGCACGTCCAACAAACCTATAATGCCGTCAATTGCAATCGGCTTGAGAAACATTGTAATTTTGTGGACTCCAGCTGACTGCACACAAGACAAGGCCTTGTGCACATCAGTTTCAACTATTAATACACAATTCTGTACCACAGAGTTACAAGTCAAATCTTAGTCTTATTTTTTTCACTTGTAGACAAATTCAGAAGGCGCCTGTTAAGACTTGTCAACTGGTTGTGCAGAAGTATGAATGAGGTTATGACTACTCTTAAAATTGGGATATAGAAGATAAGAGATTCCGATGCACGTTGGTTTTAAATGTCTGTGAATTGTAATCCGAAAAGGAAGGACAGAGTTAGGCAAGGCATTCCACATTCATGTGGAAGAGGTTTAGGTACTCAAGTTTGGCGCGAAAAATAGTTTTATTTTCGAATACCCCCGAAATTGACTATCATTCAATGACATCTAAAAACAGCTCAACAAACAAAAATCTCGTGGATGTGCTACCCCTAAGAATAAATAAATAATGAATCCTTTCAGATTATGTAGAACGGATTTGATGGAAAAACTCCAAAAGTCACATTGGCACAAAATTAATCCATAGGGATTCACTAATTTGCTAATAATCATCTGCTTAGTATTCACGATGCATACATCTAACTTCCGAGTTTGTAATGACAGATGACATTAGCACAGATTAATAGTTCCTAATAAGAAAATTCCGATTCTATTATCAAGTGTTGAATAAATTGTATTTCTTTCTTTTCATTGCAGAGGGTTGTAATGCCTACGGACATGCATGCTACGGTGGACATGGTAAACGTTCACTGGGCACAGTCGAAGAGGAAGTACGCCCGGATGCAATCATGCAGATGTTTCCGAACGAAGAGGGTGGTGAAATTGATTCTTATCGCCGATATCGTCTGATAAAAATCATGAGGCAATTGGTGGGTGTTTATTTATTCATTTAATTATGTGTATTGTAATATTAAATATACTTTATCCATGATTTTTTTTTAATTTATTCGCTCCGGAGTACAAATATTGGTTTATTCGGGCGAAAGATAAGTAGGTATAATTTAATTTGGCATACCCTGCGGGACCAATGATACGCGATAACATCAATCTTGATGTATTTAAAAATTCCGATTCAAGTGGGTAGGAAAGCCTTTAGAGTATTATGAAATCGCCTTTTACTTTCGAAAAATAGAACGCACGATATGAATTTACAAGGAGGCGAGTGCAACGTTAAGATGTATAGTAAAGACATAGTTTGTCCATGGTAAACTTGTGCTTCGTCTTGGCCTTCTTTGAATTCAATTAGTAGCCACTAATGGATTCTAAACTTAGACTAAACGCACTTGAGTGTATAGTAAGTTATTGATGTTACAAAGGGATGGGGAAATAAATTCCCTAAGCTAAATGAGATGAAAGCATTTTGTACTCATTTGGTTATGATACCCTTAGGTGGTTGTTCCTCGATATTTCTCAGTGGATTAGTAAATGTAATGATATTCTTTTGATTTACTGGATTCCGAAAAGAAGCTGTATATTCTTAGGATAAAGGATATACGGCTAGCCAATTTACAATATTATTTGATGAGGATGGCATGTTAGGTCGTACATTTTAACTACCATTATAGTTGGAGTCGGTGTGGTAAAGTTGGTTGTTATAAAAAAATATAAATAAATAGTTGCAGCGCAACAGGCGTGTAGGCACCCTAGGCCTAGCTTCTCACAACCATTCATTTGTGTGAGTTTTTATTTTTGGGACGAATGGAAGGGACCTACAATTTTATGTCGATTCCGAATGGCTTAATTGAGAACAGTAGTCCAGTACTCTAACCACTGAGCCACTGCGCCCACTGTTCTGCTTTCTTTTTGTTTAACTCTAACATGTCGAGTCCCTTATAAATACATGGACATGTTGCAACTGCTATAAACAAAGGACGTGGCAATGGCACCTCTTATGCAGCAAAAAAAAAAACATTAAAACGAGCTGGGTTTTAACTTACATAGGCCTTCAGAGGTACGGCGGTCTATAGTTCTGTTTGGTTCCATACAGGACTCTAGGACTAGCTTCTGACAAGCATTGGCCATAGCCACACAAAATAGAAGGGATTTTCGGTTTGATCTACCCTTCTTTTCTCAACTAACCTCAAAATCTACCTTTTCCGTCATACACGAGTTTTATGGGAAGGCATGTGTAGCCATCGCCATGGTCATTCGTTTGTATGACATATAAATTGCTTGATACCGTAATAGGCAAAAGGATAAATAACTAATGTCGTTTTCGGTTGGTCATCTAGAACCGTCCGGAAGCAATCCGAACGCTTTCTGAAAGCATTCGATTGGCACTCAACTGACAGTTCTTCTACTGAAAAGAAGGGAAATTTGCTTATGGATTTGAATTCAGAATCGCGGAGAGTTCTTCCGGACGGTTCTGGACGGCCAACCGAAAACGACATAACTATTCAGTGAGGAGTCCAGGACTGTCCAGTCCACACACTCCCAAATGGAAGTTCAATCGGATTTGTAAGAGAGCTACAACAACTAAACATCATGCGGAACAGGAAACTAGGTACTTTGCTAAACTGCCTCGCTAAACTTTATTTTTGTAGACATTTTTGAATGGAGGATACATTTTAGCACGTGTAGGAGACCTAACTTGAGCAATTTAATTTTGAATTATATTTGTACTAAATTTTGTTTTAATTATTCATTTAATTTTTTTTTTTTTGATTAATTCTAGTTTGGTGATCGCACAAGGAGGCTCTCAGCTGATCGTCTGACTGATTTTGACTATCCCCTCAGTTCTAATGAGCTTTTTAAGGACAATACAGTCAATTAAATCGAAAGAAGCAACTTCAAGGATAAATGGAAATTTTCAATTTGCACAAGAAAAAATAAAACGCCAAACAATATGACAATTCCCCGCCCCCACCATCGTAAAACCTAAAACAACCAATTCGATAAACTCTCTTTAATTACCAATTGTAAATAATCAAATTAGAATGTTCCCCAAAAAACAAAATTGTGTAAAATAAAAAACTTAAAAAAAAAATTAGAATAATTGTAAATTTATTATTTGCAATTGATTTATTGGTTTTCTGAAACTATTGGCTGGAAAGTTTCAGAAAAAAATTAAAATGATTTGCAACAATATAAGACTATCTATTAGTTTAAATAAAAATATTGAATAACAACTTATACACAATTTTTGAACGAAGATTATAATATAATGAAAAGTTCAGGAGCGCATTTAAAATTATGTAACTAAAGCTGTATTTATTGAAACAATTATTTAAAACAAACAAACAAAATAGTGTACTGTATATTTATCTGTATAAATGTGTAATTGAAAAATAAACATTGTAAGAACTGGCAGAGATAAGATATTTTTATTTTTTATACTATTACTCGTCCCAGATTCGTTTGTCGCACACATGCTGCAAGGTGTAAGGGATGTTATTGACAGTTTATCATAGAATTAGGCAGAAAATCTCGCCTAACACACGAAACTTGCCTAGATTTGCAGTCAAATCGACCAATCAGAGGCTGTTGACTAGCTAGGCAGAAGCATATTGAACGCGTCCAATGGTTCCCGTTTGATTTAAGATTTCTTCAAGTATACCTCGTATCACCCGTCTTAAGGACCATTCACATAGACATGGGAGCAAACGATCGAATTAATGAAATGCGAACAAACCACTTTTTACTTCATTTATAAACAGTGCAGTTCACATTTTATTATTCCAAGACGAAGATAATTAATTATCCCATCAAAATAACAAAACAAGTTAATAAACAGTTTATAAATAACGAAATTTCGAATTCCAAACTTTTTGCCGGGTGCAAAGTTTATTCGCAATCCACATCATTTAATTCGCGTTCCACAAACTAGCGAATAAAGCATTCGTTTGTAAGAAAAGTGTTCATGTGAAGGGACTGTCAAAACTTTTAAATATTCGTTCGTTCGTTGTCGCTCTCATGTGAATGGTCCGTTAGTGACTTTTTTTTCCATGTAGCAAAAGGTGAATAGCACATACGATAAGATTGTTTTGACACAAGCGTTTTGAGAAGATTTCGATTCATCTGGCATTAGGTTTGTTTTATAGAACGAAATGATGAAATTAGAGTCTTTAGCTTTAGCTTTCGCTAAGCTTTTCGGGTTCACTCTGTCTGTCTGTAGCATAGTCTCAAAAAAGCACGCATGCAAGTATGAAGTATCACATCAGACTATTTAGAATGAGAGAAATTACTAGCAAACTTGTTTAAACGCATCCTTAAAGAACTGGATTGTAAAAATGCAAATGATTCCATAGAATTGCATTTATAAAAACGATTTTCCAAGCTTGCACTTTCTTCAGATCCTGGGTGAAGGGCCCAACCAATAGAATCCGGTAGCGTCCGTTGCAGCAACGTATTTGACTGACAGATTGATAGAATGCACAGTAGCTTATGGAACGTAACCAACCGTAAGCAACGCACGTGTCGGATACGACGGATAAAGTAGGTTTACTTTCTACTTTTTTGTCCGTTGCATCCGTTGACAGTTGGCAGCGTGAGAGGAAGCACTTTCATTGGTGGAAATACATAGATAATGCAATGTGAAATGCTGCAGATAACAGTGTTGAATCAAAATAATGTTGTGGATATTTTCGAATTTAATAAATTTCAAATTTATTTAAACCTGTTCGTTCCGTCAAATATGCCAATCCGTCGACGCAACAAACGCGACGGATTCTATGGGGTTGATTCTTTCAGTTGGAATTTGTACGGATATAGGCCCAAGGCGCGACTCAAATTCGCCAAAAATGTGTGTGCGCGGCGCTGAATTGACTGCCTCACCAGATATTGCGTTTCATTGATGTACGGGCTGTAGCGGTTTGTTCACTAAACTGGACAACTCGACCAAACGGTAAATAGTCTACTGGGAATGACGACCATGTAAATCGTAAAATGGGAGCAACCCGTGGATCGTTGCCACAAGAGAATACGCATTTTAATAATAAAGTTTTGTCATTTCCACCTGCTGCTCTCTACGCTGTAGCTTGACATTTTTAACTGTCGATAAATGTCTTTAGGTTAAAAGAATTTTTGACCAGAAATTCAACCAAAAATAGTTGACTCGTGTTTTTTTTTTCATCTAATATAGGCTTAGTGTAAACATTCCATACAAATCCAATCCTGTAGGGTTCATTAGCCTGGGTAGTTTTCAGGGCTTATGGAAAACAAAGCATTTTGCCGAAAATGTGCGTTGTTTACAATACGGTCAAAAATCAGAAACTTAGAAGGGATTTAAAAATATTCTCCATTCAACAATACATAACAGTAACAGAGTTTTATTTAATTAAAATACAATATTTTATTTCCTCTATGAGCAAAACTCCAGCAATAGAAAACGTCAAACAATTTGGATAGGTATAGGATAATTCATTATCTCGCTCCCAGAGCAGGAATTATTTTTTGACAGCCGACGATTTTGTTTTCCTCCACGATACTGTCAGAAAATTAGCCGAAGATACCTAATTGTTTAGCGATACTGATACACACATCTTAAAATGCCAAATATAATCAAGTGTACCCTATAGTGTAATATGAAGAAATTTACAAACGCTTCCTAAATAACAAACCATTCGGATGAAAACATGTGCTCATTCGGCTCTATTCGGTTAAATTCATCGCGCAACTGTCAAAGTGGTCATTTTCCGCTCCCTAAATGTCAAACCTTTGACATTCGCCAGTTGTTGATCGTCTACCGCGTGGTAAATTATAAAATTCTTCAATTGTTATTAGCAAATGTTAACAAAACATAATAAAAAATAATGTCTTTGTCAAGCAGTAAGATTTTTCGTCGAAATCGATCCCTAGGCTATGTCAGTAATCAAATACCTGCCATTATACGGTATATAAATCGCCGAAAAGACAACATCATCACTACATGCATTGGCCGTTCCTTCCAAGTTTATACCTCCAATCACTTTCGCCTACTGCACGTAAGTAATGTCCATCCGGATGAAATCACTTGTATGGTCAGTGACCGTGTGCACGTATATACCGCCTGTGAAAAGACAATATTCGCCTGGCGAGCGGGAAAGCACATTATGCATACCTACAAGGGCCATACGAAAGATATCCATTTGATGTTGCCATTTCGCCAACATCTCATTGCAATAGACCGGGCCAATGTGTTAAAAGTCTGGGATATTCAGAAAGAGACTGTTTACTTGGAAATTCCATTCTCTCGCGACGATTTTCTTATTACTGCATTGGCTCATCCTCCAACCTACATCAATAAAATTTTGATTGGCAGTCAAAAGGGAGAGCTTAAGTTA
Organism: Cheilosia soror; assembly: GCA_949372485.1. Lineage (NCBI taxonomy): Eukaryota > Metazoa > Arthropoda > Insecta > Diptera > Syrphidae > Cheilosia > Cheilosia soror. The sequence continues at coordinate 111,586,407 of OX443562.1, read as the reverse complement.
TGGAACCTAAAAGCCAATCGTTTGATTTACACCTTCCCTGGGTATGGCAGTAAGGTCACATGTATCGAACCAGCTCCAGCCTTGGATGTAGCTGCCATTGGCCACCAAGACGGTAGAACTGTACTGCTCAACCTGAAGTTTGATGAGAGTCTCATGGAATTCAAGCAGGACTGGGGTCCAGTGACGCAGATCTCATTTCGCACCGACGGTCAGCCAATTATGGCCACATCCAGCAATAACGGAAATGTTGCCTTCTGGAACTTGGAGGAGAAGAAGGTAAGTCGGATATTTTGCGTTTTTATTTACTACAGCAAGACATCCCTTTTAGATTGCCAGTCAAATTAAAGCCCACGAGGATTCAGTCACCACAACAATTTGTTTCCCCAGCGAGCCGCTCATGTTGACGACATCGCCAGATAACTCAATGAAGCTGTGGATCTTCGACAAGACTGATGGAGGTGCTCGTCTTTTGAGAATACGTGACGGACATCAAGCGCCACCCCTTTGCATTCGCTATCACGGTAACAAGGGTGATAGCGTTCTGTCTTCCAGTGAGGACAGGTCGCTTAGGGTGTTCAACACTATCAGCGAGTCGTTGAACCGCAGCATGGGCAAAGCGAGTTACAACCGAAAGGCTTCCAAAAAGAGAGGTAAAAGTTATTTGATTGAACTATGACAGTAGAATTTATAATGAGAAATACATACTTTCGTTTCAGGTCGCTTTCATTCGGATTTTCACATTATGCCTCCAATTGTCGAGTTCACTACTGAGACTACCAGAGAAAAGGAATGGGACAACATTGCTGCTATTCACTCGGGAATCATACAGACCACTACATGGTCGTTCCACAAGAATAAAATGGGCGATCTGAAGCTTGTGCCCAAGCAGTTCCAGAACAAAAATCGAACAGATTTCAAGACGGAGACGACATGTGTAGTGCTAACGCATTGCGGCAATTTCGTTATCATTGGTAAGTGGAACATCTATTTATCTCGGTTAGCGTTGGTGGGTAACATCTTAATTGCTTAAGCAGGGAGGGCGTAGTTCATCTCTTTATATAAAAAGAAATAATACAAAAACAATATATTTCAGGTTACTCTAGTGGCAATGTAGAGAGATTCAACATTCAGTCGGGGATACATCGTGCCAGTTATGGACCACCAGCTCACAAGTCAGCCATACGCGGTGTGGCATGTGATAATCTGAATCAATTTGTCGCTTCGGGCTGTGGCGAAGGCTTATTGAAATTTTGGCCATTTAAAGAAAAAGGCATGTACAGTACATACCATCGTATGCACTCCATTTTTGGTTAACTAACTTTCCTTTCAATTTCCAGTGAATGAACCAAACACCGTGTTGCGCATGCCAGACGGAGTCGCCTTAATACGTTCCCATCGAGAAAGTGCCATGCTATGCGTGGCGCTAGAAAGCTTCGTGGTTTGCGTTGTTGACTCTGACACAAAGACAATAATCCGCAAATTCGAAGGACACACATCGAAAATCAACGATGCCACTTTCAGCCCCGACAGCCGTTGGCTCATAACCGCTGCCATGGATTCAACCATTAAGGTGTGGGACATTCCCTCTTCGTATATGATCGATCACTTTAAAGTAGAACGACCATGCTTGTCGCTGACGATGTCTCCAACGGGTGACTTTTTGGCAACAGCTCATGTCAACTATCTGGGCATCTACCTTTGGGCAAATAAAATGCTCTTCAATCATATATCGCTACGATCCATCAATCCATACGACGAGGCTCCGTACATTGATTTACCATCGAATGTGCGTGATGAGGTTAGCTTGGAGAACGCAATTGAAGACCTCACTGTAGACGATGAGGAAGGCGAAGAAATCGATATGAACTACGAAACGCCCAGCCAACTTTCAGACGAACTTATTACCATGTCGGGCATAGCGGAATCACGCTGGCAGAATCTGCTTGACCTCGACACGATCAAAAAACGCAATAAGCCAATAGCCCCGCCGAAAGCACCAAAACAGGCACCATTCTTCCTGCCTACAGTCGCTGGAATGGACTTCAAATTTGACTTGTCCGCTGTAACAGAAGGCGAGGGCAATTCAAAGGTTGTCACGCCGGCAAGCTTTAACAACTTGACAACATTTGGTAAACTTCTCGAAGAGACCATCGAGTCGAATGACTATCAGAATTGTATTGACTACCTCAAGAAGTTGGGACCTTCAATGATTGACTTTGAACTAAAATCGCTGCACCCAATTGGCGGTGGCTCGTACAAATCGATGACCCAGTTCCTCAAGATGATATGTTATATGCTGTCCACCAATCTGGACTTCGAACTGAGTCAAGCGTATTTGAGTGTGTTTCTGCGATCACATGGTATTACACTCGTGGAACGGCCCGAGCTCCTCAAAGCTCTCAAAGAAGTAGAGGAAGCGCAAAAGAAAAGTTGGGACATCTTGGAGCAGAAATTCTTATACGGCCTGGGGGTAGTCTCAGCGCTTAGGAATTATGTAAATTAGTTTTAAATATTGAAAAGGAAATATATTTTTACGAAATATGTAGGTACAGTTTTAAAATATGCGTTCTTTCTGCAACTAGTATAATAACGCAACTATTTCAGCAACCATAATACGCTTGGGCTATATTCTGAATTTTTTTGAATTATATTTTTGAATATTTTGTGGTTTTTATTACAGATTTCTGTTCACTTTTCGGATTCGACGATACCAAAATATTCTTCTCCGTGAACAATTTCCCCCGGCGGATTCCATGATAGTTGTGAATACCTCTCCAGTTAGGTCGGTCTTTGGCTAACTGCCGCCAGTTGCGCACTTTAAGTCCCCTTCCACTTGTGCACGCCACCTAAGTTGAGGTCTTCCTCTACATACTGCATTGTCCCTCTGGATTATTCTCCTCTTCGCTTCGGAAGTTGGAGTTGGAAATCATCATTTTTATAGTTTGCATGTTTTTAACTCCTCTCTTCCACAGTCGAAAAATTGAGCCATTCCCGCATATTTGCCTGCCGTGTCAGCCTCTGTCTCCCAACCGCTCTTCTTCCATCCATCTTCCGTTGTAAATAGAATAAGACCCCTATTGTGAGTGTCGATAGTTAATCGTTGATCGACAACTGTCGTTCGATCGAGAACTGTGATTGTTGATTGCGATTGATATTTGTCGATTTGACAAGTCGCTTGTAGTCGATTATAAATTTGTTTTCCCGTCAACCCAGGGGGCTTATTCCCAAATGCGAGACGGATCGCTTTTCATGGCGGATTTGTATTTTTGTATTTCCAAAAGCTATTTAGTCCAATCAAGCGATAACTATTTAGGTAACGGATTGCTGGCGGATTTATTGTGGATAAAAAATAAACTAAATTCTTGTGACGGTAAAAAGCTGTCAAACTTTTGGGAAAATAAATGGTAAATTGGAAGTCTAATTGAAAAAAACTGGAAAGCACAGTTCGCATGTGAGAATAAGCAAATAAGCAATAAGCAAACGCTCGAAAGCAAAGTATCGCTTTCAATATAACCCCCCCCCCAGGAGATTTTTCTGTATATCCACATTTCGAAGACCTTTTTTTTCTTATCGTTGCTCTATGTAGCGTCCATGTTTCAACTCCATATATGAGTACCGACCAAATGTACCTTTTGACATGGCGGATTGGTATTTTTGTATTTCCAAAAGCTGTCAAAAGCGATAGCTATTCAGGTGACGGATTGCTGGTGGATTTATTGCCAGCAATCTTCACAATAGCTTTCGCTTTTGAATGGATCGAATTGCTTTTGGAAATAAAAAAATACCAATCCGCCATGAAAAGCAATCCGCCGCGCATTTGGGAATAAGCCCCCGGGTCAATGTCGTTGTACAGCTCGTAGAGTTCGCTGTTAACTCTCCTTCGTCTAAAGGTGCCAGTACACGATATGTAGCACGCCTCATATATATGTGGCTCTGACGTCAACAGATAGTGCACAAAGAGAGCTTGTACACGGCATGTACCCATTGGGACCATTCGCTGACGTCAAAATGACGTCAGTGCTACATATTTATGAGGCGTGCTACATATCGTGTACTAGCACCTTAAGGCCCCTATTGTGAGTGTCGATAGTTAATCGTTGATCGAGAACTGTGATTGTCAATTGCGATCGATATTTGTCGATTTGACAACCGTTTGTAGTCGATCACAAATGTCTGATCGATGCTTTTTCTTGCAAGTGAAAAAATTTTGTTCGTACGAATAGCTAAAATAAATCGATGCAATCGACAATTGTCGTGACGATCGCTGAACGACAATCACAATAAGGGCCTAAGATTTCATTTGTGTTTCTTACTTCTCAATTGACTTTTTTAGGCCAAAGAAACAGCGATTGGCAAGCGTAAGTCTTCGATTGATTTGTGATGTATAATTTTTAGAGTTTATAGCGCAACCGAGGTAGATAAAAAAATAGTCCCTAACTAGCTCCTCCTTCCTCCTCAGTATAATTTACAGACATTTAAAGCAAATGTGCATCGAAATCTTCTATCTTTTCTATCCCATTTTCGTAAACGCCCGCGCTGTGTACATCACGCTACACCAGAAGAGTAGTCGAAATCTTTAGCGCGTGTCAATTATAGAAAAAAAAACTAAGTTATAGCTGATTATTATTATTGGCCCATTAAGGGTGGGCGCAGTGGCTCAGTGGAGACTACTGTCTGAGGGGTCTCAGGTACGACACACGAATACCCCGGACAAACAGAAATTACATCTTAAGGTTTGTTCCACCACCTCTCGCGAACGTCTGACAATACGGCAATACGGCGTAAAATTGTAGGTCCCTTCCATTAGTCCCAAGGAATGGTTGTGAGAAGCTGAGCGTAGGGTGCCTAAACGGACTTGTTGAGCCATCTTTTTATTAATTTTATTTTCATTATGGGTTCATCCAACGCCAAATTTTTTTCATCACCGACTAGTCCTGGGGGTCTAGCACGTAACTTGATACAATCGAGTTCAGTCGATAGAATCGAGCTCTGGCAGCACCTAATTTGTCTCAATCGAGGATAATCAATCGAGAATAATCATTGAGACAAATTAGGTGCTGCCAGAGCTCGACTGTATCGACTGAACTCGATTGTATCAAGTTATGTGCTAGACCCCTAGTAGAATCCTCACTGACCTTAGGTCAAGACCTAGGGATCCTCTCACGAATCATCCATCGAATGTATCAGTCCTTTGAGGTTAAAATATTTTGCTTTAGATCCTCTGAAGCGATGAAAAGCTTCCTCTGTTTTTATGAGTAAACACAACTCTCTTCCTACCTAATTTTCTTAGTTTTCAATTTTATTACTGCGAGTACAACTGGAGGACAGATGGGTCTATCCTTAACCTAAAATAAAAACTCTGATAGTATGTTTTCAAAATCCTAGCTGCATTTTTTTTATTCTTCATTATATTCCTCATGCTTACAAGAAATGAATAACAAATATCGAGTCATAAACACAGGAACAAATAAATCTATTATTTTACCCACCATAACACATAGATCGGGGGGAATACTCTCCATAATTTTCAAAGTAATATGCATGTATGTGTCAATGTGTGTGTGTGTGTGCATGATTCAATTACAAAATAAAGTAAATAGTAAAAAAAAAAAGATAATAAAAATATATAATATTAAAACTACAACTTCCAGGTGACCTTTACAAGCGTAATTCAAGGAATACACGTACCTATCAAAGAAATAAAATTTAAACAAAATAGCATGTGGTAAGTGCGAGTCTAAGGTAGCTGCACACCGGTTACGAGTAATACAACATAATTTTTTGTCTATAGCTGAATGTAACAATAAAATAAATACTAACGAAATGAAAAATATAATTCTATAGGAATTTTCTTTATTTGCATTCGGAAGATTAAGACTTTTTTCCACTAAATTGTTCAAAGAGACGACAAACTTGAATTGTTTAGCTTTTGTTTTTGTTTTTAATGGAATTGTTTATATATATTTATTTTATTTGTATAGTGAGTGTTACAATAATTTAGCTCTATCACACCCATGAATAATTGTTTGTTGGTTTTGCATGTCGGAGAAATGGTATTTGCGAGAGGAGCGACTGCACACAGAATAAATGAGACGCGTTGCAATTCGCCAGAGATGTTTGCTGATGACACACAAGTGTACCTATCTACTATTCTATTGAATGACAAGGAGTCTGAGTTTTAGTTTAATGTGTTCGTTTGTTGTTTAGTTTATTTAAAAACGATAACATAGCCTTAACACGAAATGTACAAGTGCAGTTGAATATTGTTGTTTGTTTCTATATTTTCTAATCTCTCCTTGAACTTCGTGTTGAGTTTGAGAGATATCGTTCCCTTTAAGCGCTCTCGTATATCAAAATCGATATCGTGTATCTGTTTTCTTTTTAGAATTCTTCTTCGCACACAGTGTACAGGGTTTTTTTGTTTTGTTTTTATATCTGAGTTAGTTGAAATCTTGCTCTAAGGGATGTATTATGTTGTATGGATGTGTAAGTAGCTTAATTGGTTGTACATTGTTGTATTCTGGGGCCTCCCTGGTGGTAACAATCTTCGTCATCATCATATGCTTGTCGATGAGAGCGTGAGTTGGCCCGATCCACGAGTTCAACCTGAAAGAAAACAAAAAGAAAAACAAGCAAATTGTTAGACAAAAATTGAGGGAAAAATAATTTGGAATAAATTTCGTATAATGCAGGGATTGCCTAACTGTGCGTCGTGACACACTGGGCCCGGGGCCCTATTCTAGGGGCGTCGCTATAAACGGTATGCATGCGACGCTCGTTCTGTGGTACTACTGTTCAGTCACTTATGCCAAAACACTGGCAAGTGACACGATTTAAATCGAGTGTTGGTCAGTGCAAAAGTTGCGCCCTTTTTACGGTCGACTCTCCAAGATTTGGTGGGCAAATTCAAGATAACCGGTTCGGTAAGCAATCAACCCGTACTACAAAGGGCACGCCAGATCGGCCAAGAATGCCGCAGTCCGTGAAAGTGTACAGGAAAACCTGAGGCAGTCATTTCCTTGCAAGTCGGCTTTTGCAGACATCAAGTTGCGTCGGGACTTGGGACTATACCCGTTAAAAATCCACCTGACCCAGGAAATCAAAGTATCACCCTAATTATGAGATTCGAATCGAATCGAAAGTCATCCGATTTCCGCCAAATGACATTCCAACTTTCGATTACGATTGAGATTCGTATTTTGTTCATTTCTCAGATTCGATTGGATCGAGTTAAATGTCAAATTCTATTCGAGCGAAAATGTGTGGTCGAATGCTCTTTTCCTTTTTCTTTGGGATGGGTGTGTATCTCTATCTGTGGCTGTGGCATACACTCCAACGACGCGACGATGCTGTGTGGACAATCAGTCATGCGCATGCCGCGGTCGTCGATCGGGAGAGATATCTTCACAAGCAGGGGTTGTATTTCTCTCTCCAAGAATACATAAATTCCATCTTTACTCCAATTGAAACCAACAACAATTGAGAATCTGAGGGCTAAGTATTTATGCAGCTGATTTCGAAAATAAAATGAAATGAATGAAATCATTCGATAATGAACTTCTTTCCCTCGAAACTCAGAATGTGAGGAGTTCAATTGCCGTATATGGGACGACGCCAACCCACACGAGGTGGCAATTCATCCATAAAAAGCTGTTTGGTGCTGATTTTAGACCGGCGCGCGGCGGCGTCATTGCTCCGTAGTTTATCTTGAAAATGACGTTGCTAAGTCTATTACATTCAAACGCGAGCGCTACAAAACGATGATTAATGGACCGCTCGGATTCGTGCCACTATGAAAAGCTGCGGCGGACATTTAGACATGGTGTTACATTTTATACAATAATGGCATACATACATTGCAAAGTCCACTTATATATTTTTTAAATCTTACATGATGGATTTTTTTACCTTTCGCTTTATTAGTCGGTGACGTTCAGTAACCAGTTCAAGCAGGATACCATCTAGAAACTATCATTTTGTCAACTGCTCATCTATGTAGATAGTGACTACCAAGACTAAGATTATCGACAGTACATTAAATCACACCTAGCTTTCGATAAGGGTCGGAAAAAACAATTATCTATATACGAGTCAAGTTGGATAGTCCTAATCACTTGGCACCTAAAATTAAATCTATCTTTCTAAGGCAGTGACCTTTATCCTAACTTTACAAACTTTTTTCAACTTCCTTTTCAGAAATTTACAAAAAACTGGGCAAAATATTTGCAACAAGACTCAACACGGTACAATTCCGATTTTAATAATTGTTCATTTGTTTACTGAAAACAAAAATAAAAAATATAATAGTTAACAATTTACAAACTTACCAAATCAACATCTTCGCCTTCAATTGGAATATCAACTTTTTCCCGCGGTGGTAAGCACTGCTCGAGAGCTGGAATAACAGCAATTGGAATTGTTTCGGGGAAGATCACTTCGAACTGGATGATCAATCGTCCTTTCTCCATGGGATTCTTGTAGTGTGGCATGCCTTCCTCCAAGACGCACTTGGCCTGTTCGTTCTTGATAATCTCACCAGGTTTCGAGTTGATGATCAAATCGCGATTGTCCAATGTTCGAACCACTCGTTTGAATCCACATAAAGCCTCCACCAATTGAATGGGCATTTTCAATGTCAAATCATCACCCAAACGTCCGAATACAGAGTGCTCCTTCTCCTCCAACAGAATGATAATATCGCCAGGCTGCAAATCTGGTTCGTGATCACCCTCGCCGGCAAAGACAATCTTTTGTCCGTCACGCATACCCTTGTCGATGTGTACTTCCAATACTTTGCGTTCGCGTGTTGTCTTGCGACCGTTGCATGCCTTGCAGCGATCTTTCTCTGAAATAATCTCACCCTGACCCATGCATTTCCGGCACACCTGTTCGATGTGTTGCACCACACCGGGTCCGATTTGTTGAACGCGGGTTTCGTAACCATTGCCTCGGCATTGTAAACACTTTTCGATTGCTCCCTTCTTGCCACCACGTCCCTCGCACTTGTCACAGATGACGTTCTTTTGTAGGGCCAGTTTGCGCGTCGTACCATTGTATAGCTCCTCCAACTGCACGGCCATTTGATGGATCACATCTTTACCGCGTCGTTCGCGTCTTCGCCCACCGCCACCAGAGCTAAATCCACCGCCAAAGAATTTCTCAAAGAAGTCCATTGGGGTGCGGAAGTCACCAGAATCTGCGCCGCCCTTCTTGATCGCTGCCTCACCGCCCTCATCGTATACCGCTCGCTTGTCGGCATCAGAAAGGATCTCGTATGCCTGAGAGATAGCCTTGAACTTCTCGCCCTCGTTGGGGTTCTTGTCAGGATGGTATTTCAATGCTAACTTTCTGTAGGCTTTCTTGAGTTCCTCGGGCGCGGCATTAGGCTTTACACCCAGAATGTCGTAGTAACCGGTTTCCTTGACCATTTTTCGGCTCTTACTGTTGCTGCTGATGCTAATGTGAGAGTGATGTTAGTTCTGAAAGAGACAAACAAAAATACCGATTCATTAGTTAATCCGACCAAATTGGATAAGTGACGCAATTCGTAACAAAAAATCAGTCCCCCCTAATGATTTCAATGCAATTCGCACGTCAATCCATTCCTCCGTCAGCAGGCAATGTGGAGAAAATAAAAGATCAAACAGGAAATTAGGTTTTCATAAAACAAATGCAACGAATACACTTTATTTAGTGTGCATTACTGAGGTGACATTGGCCATCCAAGTTTATTCCTGTGCCAAGGTCATCGAAATAAAATTATTCACTTTTCTGATGGCCACCCACACACAAGCCAATGTGTACTGGGCGGGCGACTAGAGGGAATGGAATTAGTGTGCATCATCGAACACGGGAATCGTGTGGGCCGGGGTTATTAAATAACAACATCACCTGCATTCAGTATTACTACTTTGTAAAACTTTTCACGGTTCCACTATCACTTTGGAGACTGACATGCATGAAAAACAAGACGACAGACTATTTGTGGTATCGATTTTCTGCTCAAGGCAAAATAAGAAAGATTCGCAAAAGTTGCTTCCAGTACGCAATGAAATGAAATCATGATTCATGAGTACACGCATGATTTCAGCAATTGATAAGAGAATGGATATACACACACTTTATGCAAGTCGATGTTTTGAGCTAAAATTAGAATCTTATCGCGACTTTCGTTTTGGGTAGTTTGGACATGCACGTGCCTCTCGTTTGTCGATTCACTATTTGCATGTCAAGCAGTGTGAAAAGAGTCATTGCTGGCGGGGCTTGCACGAACATAGTTGTTATGTCAGTTCCACTGATAAGAAAAAGAAAAGTGTGTTAATTATTTGATTTAATCGTTGTAAATGAAATAATTAAGAAGTAAAGCTAGAAGTTACCAGTGACAAGAGCAGGACTGCAATCTGCAACAAAGGTTTCGTGACAAAATGTAATGCTGCAGTTCCAATGTAACAGAGTATGTTGTATGTATTTCTCCTTTTATGCTCTTCGTTTAAATTCGCATACAGGACATTATGTTTTATTTGAAAAGCTTTCTGCTTTTATAAGCCAACTTAAAATACAGTACCACACCCTACACAATCGACGTGCACTGTTTTATTCCACGGTTGATATGGAATCAAAAATCAAGTCATCCCCAACCAATTTTCACAATTTTGTTAATAATTGTCAAAAAATGAGAAACGGGCTTTGAACTTCTTTTACTTAAGATGGTCGTGCAATATCAACAGTTTTTCTTAATTTTTTTCAATTTGTTTACTATTCCAACGGCATCGACTTAGGATAGGCGCGTGGAACATCTCTTCGCTCACTGGAAATAGTTGGTGTCTCCTCAACAAAGCAAAGGGGTTCTGGAACTGTGGACCTTGCGGATGCGTGGAAACTTTTCATGTTGGGAGTAGCGCCTTCAATGTCTGCTCAGGCGGGTGTGGGGATACTCACAAGTCCTAGGCTGGCAGGCAGAGTATTGGAGTGGATATCACTGAGAGGGAGAGTTGCGATCTTATAGCTTAACCTTGAAAGATCAACTGTAGCTCTAGTGCAAGTGTATGCACCGAATCTGGAGTCAGGGTATGCAGCTTTCTTAAGTTGATGCAGCCCTTGAGAAGGTTGCAGATATGGATCGATTCTTATATCCTGATGGTGGATTTTAATGCTCACGTGGGTGTGGATTTCACGACATGAGGCAGCCCTATTGGGAACCACGGTGACCCCGATCAAAATGCGAACGGAGAGAAATTTCTGGACTTTTGTTGTTCGAATGAAATGTCCATTATGAACACTTTCTTTCCACACAAAGATATCCATAAATAATACACGTGGTACCGTCGAAGTCTTCAGCAGAAATCGCTGATAGATTTCTTTGTGGTACCGTCGTGTATTAAAAGGATGAATTGTGATGTTCGTGTGTTGAGAGGGGCTGAACTGGGCGGCTCGGTGTGGCGGCTGGTGGTGAGAAAAGAACCGCTTGGTTTAAAACGCCCGGAGTTCAAGAAGCCATCAGAGAGAAAAAGAAGGCTTTCAAGGTGTGGATTCACTTGGTTGACTAACCTTCTCGAAACCGGTACACTGAGCCGCGAAAAACTTGCAAATTGGCTGTTAAAAAAGAACAATCTTGGAAGGAGTTCGGCAAGAAAATAAGACCGCGACCACAGATCTGCAAACAAGGTGTTCTGGCAGACCATCCGCCGTCTTAGAGGAAGTGGAACATTATTAAAGGAGTCAAATCCAAAGATGGTACACTTCTTTCTAATAAGGAGGACCTCTTTCGCAGATGGAGTGAGCACTTTTCCGAATTGCTCAATCCAATCCAGGGCATTGAGGATGACACATCCATCGCCTTAAGCAGGGCGGAAAATAGTCCCACAGTATAGGAAGTCACTTTTGCGATCAAATCGCTAAAAGCTGGCAAATCTGCCCGAGTGGATGAAATCCCGCCAGAAATGATCAAGGCCTTAGGTGAAGAGGGAGTCAAATGGCTGTCTCGTGCCATTAAAGTGGCCAGAACGTCCGTTCAATGAACTCTGCATGTCAGTGGAGTCCTATTAAAACAGGTGGAGAAGTTTAAGTATATCGGGGTCTTATTCACGAGTGATGGAAGGAGTAATGCTGAGTTTTCCTGTAGGATTGGTCAGGCTGGATCAATATTGAAACAGCTTGGTCATTCTGTTATTAGGAAGACTAAACTTGGTGTCAAAGCTAAGTGGTCAGTCTTTAATTCGGTGTTTGTTCCAAATCTTACCTTTGAATGAATGACCGAAAGAATAAGATCGCGGATACAAGCTGCCGAAATGATATGACTCATTTGTATTGCTGGTGTGACCCGTAGAGATCGCATTAGAAATACCAGAATACGTGAGGAACTCAATTTCGAGCAGCTACTTCTCCGGACGGAGCGGTGGTTTTGTCATGTTAAACGCATGGCCCCGACCAGGATTCCACGACGAAGAATGGAAGAATCCGTACCATCAGGCAGGCGTCCTCTAAGCAGACCTAGGATGAGACGGTTAGATCAAGTCCATAATCTCTCCTCTACCCGTATGGGGATTGCCTTGATGATTTGGAGTCGATGGCCGAGGATCGAGAGCTATGGAGGGTTCACTTGAGCAACCTACACCCGCGACACACTTAATGGACAAGCGAACCATTGAAAATTAAAAAAATGGTAAATCAACTTAATTAAATCAAGTTAAACTTAATTTTTCTGTTTTCGTCTAACTTCTGTAACAACTGGGAACGTTGTCACCTCCATCAAAGACCATAGAAACGAAAATTGTATCTGTTGTGAAATGTAGTTCTCAATGAGTCATATTTTAAATAAACTAGGTAATAACATATTTTATTATCATAGTATTTACTTAGTATATACTTATTTTTACATTTATTTTTTTAAACTAACTTATGTTTAATCTTCGTCGGTTTCCATTTCAGATGATGAATCTTCAGAGGATCTAAAGACGATGCCGTCAGTAAAAGCATCCCAACTCTGCTCATAACTCAAGTAATTATCTTCCGTTAATGCGGCCTTACAGCATGTATTCTTCCATTCCTCGAGCGTAACTTTTGCAAATTCTTCTTGAGCTATTTTTTTGACGTCGTCCAGCTTAGACGTGGTATTTCTATCCGCTACTCTTGATTTAACAGTACTCCATATATTTTTAATGGGATTCAAGTCGGGATGATGTGGTGGTAACCTGAGAACTTCATGGCCTGCTGTTCTGATCAAGAGGTCTATGGGATGTTGCAGAGTTTTGTTCTTTTTAACTAGATCGTACAGTTCAAACTTTAGCATTAAAGAACTGTGTGCAACATTATGTTCTGTTAGCCAACTAATTAACTCAAATGTACTTGCTGATGACGTTGGAGCGCCGTCTTTTAATTTGTGGTATAAGGATTTTTCCATTACAATGACCGAGGGTTCATTCAATTGCTGCAAAACCTGTTCTCTTAACCATTTGGCGAAATTGTCCGAGTTCATTTTGTTATTGTATTCATCCGCTTTAGCGCCACATTTGAAGATTAAAAGAGCGTCTTTTACATATCCATTTGATCCGCCGGCGTGTAAAACTTTAAGCCGAGATCCGTTTCCAATAGGCTGTGTACTGGAGCTATGTATATACGACTCATCTATATAGATTGCTTGGTATCCACGTTCGCGGAAATTTTTTATTTGACGGATATATTTTATTCTTTGTAATCTAATGTCTGTCTTTTCACAGAGCACTTTCCTGTTGTCCTCAGTTTTGCGAAAATGGAATCCTTTGGTTTTTAGGGCTCTCCAAAGGGATGTCTTGCTTATTTTAATTTCAAGTTCATTATGGATTTTTTGCATAAGGGCACTTAATGTCACGACTTTTTTGTCTACTTGGTGGAAGGAGTAGATTATCTTTTTGATGGATACAAAGTCAAAGTCATCCAAATCGGTGATCCAGTGTCGATGAGCAACTTTTTTATTGGGTGATCGCAGTGTTCCAGTTTCTTTATGTTCCTTTAATATTTTGTAGATCATACTTTGGGAAATTCCAACTAATTCTGCTGTTTTCTTTACAGCTACTTTTACAGGTGCTTTTTCTTCTTGAATGTTGGCGTAAGACAAATTTTGTTTGTATATTCTTAGCGTAAGCACTTTTGCCTGGCGTGTCAAGGGCATTCCTCGCTTTACACAGTCCATTCTATAAATGAATTCAGTTTTTTTACTTATGCGTCTGCTACAGGTTTTTTTTGTTTTTTTAATAAACCATAAATAAAATATTTCTGTATTTATATTTGCAAAAACAAATAGAGAAAGTTAAGACGTTTCGTAAATGTTATTTTCAGAGAGCAAAAGATTAGGACATTTTTGGATGCTATAATGGAGAGAGTGAGGCAGGGTACCGGTAAAGATTTTAAGCCATCACTTTTGTTTTTTGCAAAAAAAAAAGCCCTAAAGCGACTTATTTGCCTTCATATCAGAGAAATGACTAACTCCTAAAACCAAATGTAAAGCGCAGCACGCCTACCTTAAAGGGAGGTAGGCGAAGGCACACCCCACAGTGTGGTCAGTGAAATTTAGCATTATCTGGATGCCAGGGTGACTTTAATTATGTAGGAATTCTGAAAAATTTGACAGTAAATTATGTACTTACTCACTTAGTGGCGCTACAGTCCGGGGTGGACCTGGGCCTCAACCAATACCCCTTTCCGATAGCTCGGTCTTTGTTTGGCTAACTGCCTCTAGTTATACACCCCAAAAAGATTGCGTTCCCCTTCCACTTTGTGTGCCCCACATTAGGCCCTTTTTATACCTTTCAGTAAAATGCAACCGAAAACTTTTTTTTTTTTTTTTGCTTTTTTGAAGCACTTTAACTTAATCGTTGAACTGAATCTTGGTCTTAAAATGTTGCTTTGGAATTATAGTCATTTCATTTAAAAGCAATTGATCTACAACGTTTCTAGAAAAGGAATTTATTAATTTTTCCGTACGAAAAACTTTTTCTGTTCAACTTTTGAACTAGTTTCATGAAGTATTTCACGGAATTCCTATGATATGCTATTGTTAAATGTGTCAGTTTTGTTCTGTTTCGTGTTTTTACGGATGGACTTTTCTGATGGCAATGAACGACGAGAAATGTCATTTCTCTGATACGTTGTCCCTCTGTTTTGGGGGCGAAGACTCTTCAGGCCGGAGAAGTCTGTTTCATACTTTCATGACCAGGGTAATGTCGACATACAGGTTCTGTTTAATCTGACTAGTATGATGATAAATACTCAATTGCCGTCTTAGGCCAAAGAAACAGCGATTGGCAACAAGCGTAATTCTGCGTTTGATTTCTTATGTGATGCAATTTTTAGAGTTTTACCGGCACATAATATGCTCCTCAAAGTTATCACTTTCTATTATGACGTTCTGTTCGATTCGTCGATGTTGTGTCCTTTCTTGTTGACAGCCTCTGGTTTCAGCATGTCCGCACAATTTTCCATTATGTCTAAGAAGTAACATGAGAGAGCATCTACTTGTCGAATGCTTATTTTTACTTCGGCGAGATTATTTCCGACCTTAATAGAGCCGTGAGTGTTTTGCC
Source organism: Cheilosia soror (assembly GCA_949372485.1). Taxonomy (NCBI): domain Eukaryota; kingdom Metazoa; phylum Arthropoda; class Insecta; order Diptera; family Syrphidae; genus Cheilosia; species Cheilosia soror. The sequence continues at coordinate 111,570,850 of OX443562.1, read as the reverse complement.
TTGTTATTCTGCACAACCTGACGGATTTGGCAGGGATGCTTTAAACTATAACTATATGAGTATCAGATCGCAATAGAATTACGGCAACATACCTAGGAAGAGGTCACCTTCGTCTGTCGAATAGGTATAACTACTCGTGTCTCCTTCTACCATCATAGCCTAACCTTAATTTCCATAAATGGAATTATCTAAATTTATAGTATGAAACAGTCATATTTAGAAATGGTGGCCGCAGAGTTGCAACTGAATAAATAACTACTGCTCTCGATGTAGTAAAGTAAATCCATCTGCTGGACAGAAAAAATTGTAGGTTGGGAATGGCATTTTTATGTAAACATTGATAAAATTGATAAAATTGATAAAATGAGCAAAGTTTGTGGCAATTAGCAGCCTTCCAAATCAACCATGTAAAAAAATTCTTCGGCATGGGCGCATAAATACTACACCGAAAGTCAATGTGATCTTATCGCCTTGATAGTTAGTCTACACTCTAAACAAATAGCGTAACAAGATGCGCAACTAAAAGATTAATTTCATCAAACGATCATTTTCCAAATGCGATGCCGATGACTTAACGATGAAAATATTTCTGAAATGTCAAACAATTCAGTTAATTACAAATCGTTAGAACAACCATTTTGTGGACACAACCCAAAGGCAGTTCGAAGTTCAAGACCACATACCCAGCACAAAAAATCACTGCTGGCTGAAGCGAAATCCTCCATTTTATTATAATTTAAAAGCACTGTCCTATCACATAAATGTCTCATTCCTTTCATTTACCTACTACACACAGACTGTAGACAGGTAGGCAGGTAAAACAAAGAACGTTTTCACTGTCAAGGTACCAAAAAAAAAACTGGCAAATTTTTACCCAATTTTCCCACCAAAGGGGCGCTTCGATTTATATTCTCTTTTTGTATGCTCATCGACCCGAGCACTTGGTTCGTTTTGCAATTCACCTCATGTCGATGTCACATAGCGCGTTTCAAATCACTATAGAGTGTGAACCTCTCTCAATCCCATTTATATTTTATGCCCTATCTCTCTCAATCCCATGCGTCACACTCCATAGTGATTTGAAACGAGCTCTAGCTACCCGGAAGAAGAATAAATAGATAGAAAATTTATTGTTGTTTTTGCTTTCACTATATGGCCAGTAGATTACATCAAACAGAAACACCGCAACCGAGTAGATATATATATTATACACACGTTGCACATTATATATGCATATATACATATATAAATATGTACACACAACGTCCCTTCTCTATGTAATAAATAAAACGCAAATGACAGACGCAAGATAGAATTTTCGATCGATTTCCACGCGAGAGAAAAGAAAAACCTTAAATGTATATAGGTAATTTGCAGAGAAAAAAATCTTTTAACAAAAAAAAAATCAATGGATCTTTGATAAAGCAAACAGTTTTCCCTTCGGAACAAAGAAATTCAATTTTTGGCAGGATTTTCCCTTACATCAGCTGCTGTTCCCAGTTTCTCTTTTTTTCTATAGCTTCTTTTTTTTTAATGAAAAAATCATGGCCGCTGCGGATTGCACGCTTTTTTCGCACCGTAATGTTCTGACGTTTTCTCCAATGCTTTTTGCAGCGAAAAAGTTACATAAACCAAAGGCAAAAATGAACGCAGGGAAAATGCATTTTGGAAATTTAGTAATGGAATATTTATGAGCAATTTTTACCTTATTTATGGTCGATTCCAATCGTGAAGAGATTTTCTTCAGAAAAAAAAAATATTCCACAAAGTAGAGTTCCTGCTGCTGGTAGTAGTTTTGTGTTTTCACGAAGTTAATTGCGAAGGCGTATTCGATTGCGAATGGGATTCGCCAAGAACGCGTTTAAATTTTTGAAAATACAAATAAACAAAGCTTTAGGATTCTTTTTGTTTTCCTCTTTTGGGAAATATTTTTTAGTTTCAACGAAGCTCCTCACAAAGAAACGTGGTGCTATTGCTTCTTCAACAATTTATTAGAAAATACTTGGCGAAAAAATGGTCGCGCTGTTCAAGGAAGGCGTTTTGAAATTTCTAGAAGCAAAGGCAAAGTGGTGAACACATGTTTGTCAGCGAAAGTATCGAACACGACAATCGGAAGTGTTCAGTGAGCGAGTGCTGTGCATGACGAATGTTATCGAATATTGATAGTAGGTAGGTACGAGGACGATACCTGCAAACAAAGCTAAACAATCTGCAATTACTAACTGAAAACATGTCTTTTACTTATTTAAGTTATGTCATAAAAAATATGTCTCAACCAACACCTCAATGATAAAATCGATCAAAATTTGTAATACAAATTGGTCAGGGACTGCTCTCCAATTTAAGCGAGAAACATTATCTGCGCTTCTTTCGTGAAAAAGTAGGTTAGCAACGCACCAATCTGATAGTAAAAACTAACATTCGAAAGTATTAATTGGAAAAAGAATAAAAAAAAATTGTTTGAGGGATCGGTTTATTTTACATAGCCAATAGCCTCGCTTCCTTCTCGTTTTCCCCCATATAAACTATAGTGCATTCACTCTTCTGGAAAATTCCTAAATACCTTCGGTCATCTCTCCAAAAATATCGACATGCTAATCATCGCATAATTGGTATCAGGTAAACAAGATGCCGGTCCACAGTATTTGTGTTTTTATGAAACCTCGCCAGCCAGTAGTTGGCAGTTGTGGCACATTTCACGTGCTAATTAAAACAACAACCTGCTAGCAACTGCTGGCAACAACTCTTGATTTTCTACCCAGCCGGAGAGCTGCTGGCTGGCAGCTGGCTAAATTCAATTCACAATGAACAAACAGGTGGCGCTGAAATCAACAAGTGGCTTAGAATTTCCGTACAATTTGCTTAAACCATAATGTGGTTCTTATCTCATGTACACAACATTCCAGAGGAAAATGTCAGAATTTATCTAATATTTCTACCAAATGCATAATTTTATTCGAAATGCTGGTATGCTTTTAGGCTTATTGCCTAAATTCATTCGGCTGGCTTCATGTCGCTGGCAATTGTGCTATGGAAATAGCTGGCTTCATGTCGTGGGATGGCTATGGAAATAGTAAGCTATGGAATGCCCACCCTACATTTTATTGCATACTATCATTATTTTTTTCTATGAGAAATGACAGATGGCATTCTATGAAAAATTGCTTTTGGAGACGCGGTGTTACATTGAACTTGAATTCGAATCCGACCGACTTGATAAATTGTTTTTTTCGCCTTTATTCCATTACTTTTCTGGCACTGATCCACAAATAGTTTGAAAAGCGGTCTTTATAGTGGTTCCATATTTTTTCACATGGTTGTCTATAAAACTGTCATTTCACTAGCAATCCCTATTTTATATGTATCAGTTCAGTTAACAACCTTATCTGTCATGGGTGGTGTTAAATCAATTTTTTCGTCTTCGCACCATGATTTCGATATCTTTCTTCGATAACACTTTAATCGATTTTATCATTAGCTCACAATTGAATTCTGAACACACTCAATATTTTCGCTATCTTTTCCTTTCCTTATTTGCTATCGCGCATGCCAAACTGACAGTTCAGTTTTCAATTTGACACTTTGAAAGGAAATAAAATATTTCTTTTCAGAATTAGTGATTATTTTTTGTTAAAATAATAATCTATTTTCAATGAGACATCAACTTTTTCTTGCTCGTACCGTGCTGGTGCAAAATAACAATGTCGAGGAGGCATGTCGTTTGCTAAATAGAATTCTAGGCAAAGAAGAAATCTTCGACCAGTTCCGGCGGACGAGGTACTACGAGAAACCATTTCAAGTATAGACAATTACATAAAATCAAAAAAGACTAGCAAGTAAACCCGATTTTGTATTCTAGGTTCGTCGAAGAGTAAATTTTGAAAAGTGTAAGTCAATTTACAACGAGGACATGAATAGAAAAGTTCAGTTCATTCTGAGGAAAAACCGAGTTGAACCATTCCCCGGGTGTAGCTAAATGCGGATTAATTGCGTTTCGATAAATTGTCATGCTTAGTGAGAAATATAGTTCATACGTGTTCAAACTTAAAGTCTTTAACTTAAAGTATATTACTATCTTTGAATAAAAGTCTTTATTTAATTAGGGATGATACAAAACTGCTTCAGCAGTGATTTCGAGTTCTGCAGTCTTGGCTGGAGAGAACTGCTAAGCGTACTGCATATTGCGGCATATTATTTTTAAAATAAAGAAACGAGGTCCTTAACCTACATTCTGCATATTATTTCATTGGCACTTTGATAACGTTTTCAAATGACTAGAAACATTATTTCATTTTTTTTTGTACGGCTTTCTGATGCTGGCATCGCATGTAGAATTTAAGCCGGGATGGAAAGTCGGTCGACGGCGACGGATGGCAGATGGATAGTTGTCTCGGATGTGTACACTCTTCTCTAAATCGTAGACACAAACCGAATTGTTTTAGTTTGTGTACACTCAGAACTAAAGTTACTATTGCTGTGATGCATGAGAGAAGTGATTTGATTCGAGAAGTCGAGCAAAGAGTGCGAATTGCTTGAATGCGAAATGCGAGATGGTGGGCTATGCGCAGAGTAAAAGCTTTTCTGTACTGTCATTATTGTCATTATACCCTCCACAGGAAGGTAGGTAATTATATTCACTTTGTCATCATCATCACATTTGTAACCGACGACCCCATAAAGTATCTACATCATCTACATATTATATATTCTGAATAAGGATCAATTTCTGAATCGATTTAGCCATGTCAGTCTGTCTGTTGAAAACACAATAGCGTCAATAACAATAACGAATCGATTTAGGCGAATGAGCTATGAGCTGGTGGTCGAATAGTTCTGGTACGGGTACCTCCCATACAAAACCATTATTAGACCCATTTGTTACGTACTAACTCTATTAACTCACATGCCTAACATTTACATTTTATACTAGCTTTTGCCCGCGGCTTCGCTCGCGCAGTCTTTAGGATTTGACGCACAGAGATTTCTTCACAGTCATTTTTATAAATATAACGCGCAGAAAACCTACCTTAGAAAGTACATAAGGAGCAGTTAGTATCTCTTAAAATTATGTCTAACGCCCTATTTGTGAAAACACTTCAAAAATATAGATATGATCAATTAGTTTGTGAAGCACGGGAATCTCTACACAGATCACACTATAGCAGACTGACTGAGCCACTATCTATGGAACACAACATATTTCTTAGTTAGCCAATCCTTAACTATATTCCACACTGCCTAGATCTTCCTACACTGTCCAACATATGCAACCGGAAAGATCGTGAGGATGTGTATCACTCTATAGCAGTATAACCCCATTCTTACTGAATTCCGGTTGAATATCTTTTGAGTACGTACGATGGAGTTAGATGAAGCGATCAGCATATTCAACGGCGACAGAGGTTGGGGCGCATTACAAAGTTTCAAATTGATACTACGAACGGTTCTTGAGTTTTGAAAAAGGCCCCCTTAAAAGCGGTCATCGCCTGTAACTGGGGCCTCAAAGCAAAATTTCCAAAATCGGACAAATTAATTATCTTTATTTCCTAAAATAGAGTTCACAAACCGAGTTTGAAGTCAATCGGATGAAAAACAAAAATTGTCCCACACAAATTTTGACCCCCCTTTAGATTGCTTTATTTCTCATGGAGTGTACAGAGACATCTGTTTTCTTTATTTCTCATAGAGTATACTTATACATAAACCGAATTTAAAGTCAATCGGATGAAAAATAAAAATCTTCCCATACAAATGTTGACCCCCCCTTTTACCCCTGCCCTTTAGGGGTCGAATTTCAAAAAAATCCTTCCTTAGTGGCTGTATACATCATAAAAAAAAACCTCTGTGCAATATTTCAGCTTTGTAGAGCAAATAGGCTGGGCGTTGATCATCTGTCAGTCGGATACTTCATTTTTATTTATAGAGATTGCTTAAATGAATTGTTTGTTGCCAATTGAATATTTGGTCCATAAGTAATTTTCATCAAACCAAATGGGTCCACGACGAAAAAAGTATTTTGCATCTAAGCAAGTAAATACAAATATGTAATTGGTATTCGGCAAATTTTTTAATTTCGAAAATATTTTCGAATTGAATGAGTTCGCATGGCTCCGCCCATGGATTTCGTTGAGGTCGGGCTTCCTAAAACAAAAATGTAATGAAATAAATCGCTGTCGTAGTCGTATCCTTTTCCAGAACCCTACTGAAAAGCTCCTCTGCAACTTAAAAGCTCAACTTATTTACACCCCCCGAAGACAAAAAAAAACAACCCTCCTATGGATTTTCTGCCATAACACTTCCCAAATGGAATCATACGCTCAAAGTGTTTCTAACATTCGGCGAATAAACACTGTGTCGCTCTAGACCTTTTCCCTTTCCGTAAGGGACTATACAATAAAAAAAAAACACACACACACATACGGATATATCAAACAATATCCGAAGGATACACGTTCCAAGTATCGTCTGTGAAGTTGTTTCCTAAATTACATTTATTGTCATTTCACTTTCCCGGTGGAGTAGTGCCTGTGTTTAGATAAATATCCATTAATCGTTGTGAGAAGCAAAAAGTTAACGCAACATCACAAATCAAAAGAAAAGACCATTGTGCGTGTGAAGTTGACAAGTGAAAAATTTATTTTTTATCGAATTTCTTTTTTTTTTGTTACATTTCATTAATATTGTGGTGTTTATTTTTATGGTTATTATAAAACGACTATAATAACAAAAATAGCAACAGCACAGAAAAGAGGATAAAGGGGCCAACACAACATTAAGGTAAAGCAAATTGGATTACCTTGTTAAGTCGGGGCATTTTGTCCCATAGATATGCGTACCTAGGGATACAAGTCTCTCACCGGCCGTGGTTGATAGCTGGCCCAGTTAACTCATCTGTAACAGGATTATAGGACATAGAAGCACAGTGTCCCATAGGTGATTTCCGTACTATAAGCTGCCATTAAGTTGAACGAGGCCGGGCATTAAGTGCATTCTCAGTTCATTTGCCCGCTAAAGGACACTGTGGCTTTCAATGTTCAAATGACCTAGAATCTATTTTATTACTTCAATGTATTTACAATTAATTTCCACCTCATTGAACTTGCTGAAATTGTGTTGTGTGTGAAGTCCATCATCGATTAGCTAAGCTGTTCTGTCGGTCGGTTCGGTGGAACTGAATCAATGAAGAAGAAGACCCATATTGATGGTCGGTGCAAATGGTGGGGTGATATCTAGATACTTCTAGCCTAGCACATTTAAAATCGATAAAGGCTTTTCAGTTTCCACCCGCTGGTGTGACTTTTTGAAAACAATCCAAACCGTGGTGGGCAGAATTTGCTGGTTTGTTTTAACTCATGTTTCGCTGTGGCAGTGCCCCCCTGCCTTTTCCTTTATATAACAACAATGCACGTGTATTTATACGACGCGACGCCATAAAGGCTGCTTTTCAACGCTTAGGAGAGAGTTCTGACCTGTCAGACCTGCCTTCTTTCAATTAACTTGGGCAAATTAAATATTCATTCCTTTGTACCTGTCGTCGTTGATGAGGATTGAGTATTACAGTGGCTTGAGTTGCCTCCTCGCGAAGAAAGAAGCGTAAGCGTGTGCCTTCCTTTTTAATGTTGAAATAAACATATTTTTTCTGTTTGTGGAGAAGAAAGTAAAAATTCTGGATGATTATAAGAGGTCCTTCTTGTTGACAGGCGGAACGACATGGATGTAGGTTGTATAGTATTTTCTTATGTCATTAGCCCTGCAATGTTGTTTATATAGATATGAGAGATATCCTGGAGTGCTTTAAATGCTTTCATGCTGGGACATTGTTTTAATGGTTTATGCAAATCTGAACCTTCTTTATATGAAGTTCCTGTAACATTGTTTATATGGGGAAGGATGACCGAGGACATGAAAAACCTAGGAACATCGAGTTTATTTTAGGCTTACGTCCATATAAGATATAGATTTAACAAAATTGCATTCACAAAATTTGCCGAATGTGTAGGTACTATAAATCAATACCTCACCCGCACCGACAAATAACGCACTGACCAAAATATAGAGCTGGAGGTATTTCGTAAACTCTTCTCCTGTGAGCCGACATAATCAAACCGTGTAATCTTGCACTTGCACTCAAAACTTTATCAAATCTTTCTGTGTCCATTCGCATCATCTTCTTCTGGAAGTTTTCTATTTTATCCTTCCCCATGAATTTTGGCAAATCGCTTCCGATTCTTCTACCGACACATTCGCCGTATGGTTAACAATATTTTACACGAAATGCAAACATTCGTCGTTCCTTGGGCGATTATGTAATGGTCTCAACGGGAATGATGTCGATTTCGTTTTACGCAGAGGCAGTGGACGAAAATCTGGCAAGAAGTGAAAAACGAACCATCAATGGAAATGCTATGAGATTGTTCGTTTAATTACCGTCGCGTTACAGCCGAGTATAAATTATCCCGATTGTTTGATGAACTCGGCATAAACGGGTGATGGACGGCACTATCTAACACTTTAATCCCTCAGCTTCTCCGCATATGGATGGTTACTGAGTGGCAGCTTTAAAGCTCGTTATGTTTCACCTGCACCGCACATTAGGATATAATCTGTTAACGTTTGAGGAATTTTCGAAATTGTTAATGGAAATCAAGGCCTGCAGTAATTCAAGGCCTATCTCACTGTCTCCGTTCAACTCTTCGGATGTTAGCAATTATTTTGACACCATGTATTTCTTAACCAACGAGCCTCTCAAAACTATAGGTACTAGAGTCAGTATGACTTCCCTTCCCAAAGTCAACCTGGTGTCAAATCGCCGCACCTGTGAACGAGCTATACGTTCATGGAATTACCCGATTTTACACACGAAGCAAAAAGGATGAGACGATTCGCCCCTTATCAACAGATGCTGATATCGAGTTTGAGAGAAAAGTTTTGGGGACGATGAAGTTGTCACTAAGGTGCATCTTCAGTGGACTCGAACTAGTTCTAATTACAAGGCAGTAGACCTTCCCTCGCGAACTAATTAAGTTTAAACTGGGAAGAACCACCATCATTCATTATTGAGCAGATGAAAGCATGCGTGTTGTCACTTTGAAGACGCCTGATTAATAACTCACACGCCCCATATTCAAGATGAGCGCATTTTGTAATTCGCTTAAGGCGGTCAGAATATTGCAGCCAAATCTCTCAAATGTCCCCAGGGAAGTATAGATGTTTATTGGGCACGAACCGCACCACCATTGCAGGTTTGGTGCAAATCAATCCCATTTTATCTGTGACGTGTTTTATGAAAGCCTTCATTAATTTTACAGTAAAAATCTTACATTCTATGTTACTTTGCATTATATGTATCAACAATTGATATTTATGTAGCTACCCACTGATATAAACTCTACTGTCCCTTAAGATAACTTTAATCGTCCACCCCTCCAGCAATCTAATCATATCATGGCTCAAAAAGTCTGTTTAAAAGAGGAAGAAACCTTTTTTGTTGTCCCAATTTGTTTAGGTCCTTTGTCTCATACCATCCATCTACGGGCACGGTCCATCTCCAGCTCATCTTCGGTAGTGGCTCAGGCTCACTCGATTCACAATAATCCCATTCCAGAATACAAAATGTCTGTTTACTTTCGATATTGTGTTGTAGGTACCAATATGTAATAAAATAAAAATAATCATCCCATACGGTGTGGAAAAATGTGGCAAAGTATTTTTGTTTTCCTTATTACTTGTAGCTCCTCCGCCTAATTACATACAAACAGGGGGCGAAGTAATTATTTTATTTCCCGAATCTAATTATAATGCATAGCATACCTACATAGATGTGTTATCAATGCAGAGGATTTTCACCCAAGCAAATACCTACAGAACATCTTGACAAAACGTGTATTTAAGACTCCAGCACCCCATCAAAGCACAATAAGCCAACTACCTACCTACGACTCTCAGCTTTTACTCGTAAGTGTATGATCAAGAGTTAAGCAGCTATATATTACCATATGTGTATATGGCAATTTTCCACTTGGAATATTGAAATCGAATTAAATTGATTTTAACCTCTCATCATACATGTTTGGTTCGTCTCGAAAAGGAGCATCTCCTAATTCCACCTTTCATTGGGGTGGCACTCTCCGATCAATATGCGCCTTTTCACGGGCATATTTACAGAGTCGGAGACACGCCTTCATTCGTCTTTATACAAGACGAGTAAATCAAGCCAGAAGATGCAAATTGATTTGGTTTCCCCCAACATATTATTGGGGAGCTTGTGTAGCACGGTTTTATTAGATTTCCCTTTGCCTGTGTGTAGGTAAGTGTAACTACAGCGCACTCGGGCTACTAAATTAATTCGATGAATGAACTCAAAGCACACAAAGGACGTTAGTATGTATAGATACAAATCACAGGCAGATATCTCATTTAAAATATTTAGTTAATTACTACTCGTAATTAGATTGAAAATTGGCTTCGCAATGACACATTATAATTGGATGCAGACGAGCTTTATTTAGTTAGTTGTGTTACTCGCACATCTGGGCCATGAGAGTGGAATTCGATCTTAGTGAACAATTTGAAGATATTGTCTTCTAACTGCCCACTCTTATTTCGATCATTGTGTTACAAGTTGCCTTAATTTGTTCAGCACCGTTTCGAGGATAACTGTGTTGAGCAGTACACAGATACAGAAGTTGAATTTAATACTATGAAGCAAATTGTTAGGTATAACAGATAAATTAAGAGTAGGATTATAATAAAAGTTCCTAGATAATGGGTTGTAGAAGGTATTATCCTTGAAAACGATTTTATTCATCATTCCGTTTCAGACTGAATTGATTATGCAAATAAATTGTCGAATTCATCGATTGCATTGTGAGTATGTGTAATTATGGGTTGGTATTGGTTTATGTAGGATATATAAATATTTAAATTCCGAATTTTAAGCTTTCTATTGAAAAGCAATTGGTTAGGATTAATACTGGAGTAGCTATTTAAGATTTGCAGGCATTTGTGAGTAAAGGGTGGGCCATCTTCTGGTTTCTTTTTAAATCATAGGCTATTTTGACACTGACAGCTGTTTCCCGCTTGAAATATTGACAGAAAGTCAGCACCTATCATACCTCCGCGAAACGAAATGAGTCGCTTTACGCTTGAACAACGTTGGGAAATATTGAAAACTTATTTCCAAAGTGAATGCTGTGTAGCCCAAACAGTGCTTTTTTGAAAAGAAGTTTTGTCCGAAATGAAGCACCCGCCGACGAGGCGCATTTTCATCTCGGCGGCTACGTTAACAAACAAAATTGCCGGATCTGGGGCTCGGATCCCCGCACGTTATTGTCAAGAAAAGCCAATGCCTCTACAGAGAGTGACAGTATTTTTCATTTCCATTTATTTTGAGATATGTACCTATACACAGTAAGATATAAAATCTTATAAGCTAGTGTGTAGGTTATACAATTCAAAAAGAGAGCTTAATACTAAAACAGAGAGAGACTAGTTATATGCAGAATAATAAATACAGACAAAATTTGGTGCGGATTGTGGAGTGTTGGCATAATTCTTTTTTCTTCGAAAATGAATCTGGGAACAACGTTTCGGTCAACGGTGGGTGTTACAGAGCCAAACCATGTTAACCGATTTTTTTTACTGAAATTGAAGACATGGATTTAGACGGCATACGCATACCGCAATCAATCTTTTTCGCACCAAATTCCCAAATCGTGTTATCAGCCGTCTTGCCGAAGGACCGATGTTATGCCAACAATCCGGGAAACGATTCCAGCACTTAAGGCCAATATCATCCAAGCAATTCGAGAGTTACAGCCCGAGACCATCAACAAGGTCTTGGAGAATTGGAATAACAGAATGCACTACTGCGAAGCCAGCCGAGGCAGCCATTTGAACGACGAACGTTGTGTTCCACAATTAATGGAAATGTTTATTAGTTTATTAGTAAGAGAATAAAGCCATAATATGTATGTACATGGAAAACATTTAACTTTGTTAATTTTATTGCATTTTTAAAACGAAACTCGTATTTGGCCCACCCTGCACATATTATTGAATGTTGGTGTTGCGTATTCCGTCTTAGTTCACCGGAAATTTGATTTTTATTAGGAATTAGGAGAATAATATGAAAACCTAAAGGAAAAAAGAAGCTGCTTCTGAAGGTAAATATGTATCTATTAAAGCTTATAAAGGGTGTTTTTTTTGAGAGGTACACAAATTCAATATGAAATAAAACTCTTGAAGGTAATATTAATGTCTATGATATAAGCGTTATTGAATACATAATTTTATGCCATTACTGTTTAAAAATGATACATATGTGCATATGCGCGTCATGGCTAGTTCGAATGAAGCGCAATCGTGAAGTCCAATTTTCGACAACTTTATCGAGCAACTGGGGCCGTATAGCACCAATAACATGGTGAATGTTGCCTTCCAAATCGGCCAACGTCTCTGGTTTATCGGTATAGACTAGTGACTTCACATACCCCCAAAGAAAGTAATCTAAAGGTGTGAGACTACACGATCGTGGAGGCCATTAGGCGAAATTATGCGCTCAGCAAATATTTCCGTAATAAATTAATGTCGCGCGCCATGTGGCATGTTGCGCCATATTGTTGAAACCAAAGCTCTCTCACGTCAAAGCAGGATTTTAAGCTTTTAAGCCTAGGTTTTTCCGTTCTCCTCAACACTGCGCTAAACGGAAATAACTTCTTCTGTTCTAGCTGTTTGTCGTCTTTGGGGATGCGTAGCATATTATCCACTTGAGTGTACGTGGTATGCGTAAACGATTCATCGTATTCCGATTAACTTGCTCAGATGAACGATTATGTCGACGGTAAAATAAACGTAGCGAACGATAAGTTTTGCGAACCGAACCATGGTTTTCAAATAAGTGTGCACAATTTACACGCGTTTTTCTGGCGTTAATCTATTCATGGTAAAATTGCAAAACGTACTAACCACAAATCAACTTTCAACTGCCAAATTGATAATCTGTAGAAATAGTGTTGCCAGTTTCAAAACTAAACCTCTAAAAAAAGATCCTTATATTTACAAGAGTGTTAAAGTTTGGATGATAAAAGTTTACCTAAACCCTCGCAAAGGGCTATAAATCCTCCTCTTATGATCATAGAACGTACAATTTTAATGTTGGCGCATGTTGGCGTAAGATAGATTTAGATGAAAACCACTGCATAGCAACGCAGTAAATTAAATTAAATAGACTTGGCAGCATTGAATTTTTAAATTCAGCTACTGAAGATTCTCAATTCAGCCGTTCGGACTCGGCATAAAATTGTAGGTCTCTTCCATTCGTCCCAAAAATAGAAACTCACACAAAACGAATGGTTGCGAGAAGCTAGGCCTTGGGTGTCACCCGCCTGTTGCGTCACTGATGCATACGAGGAAAAGAGAGACGGGAATTATTTGTCGTCTGTGTTGCACTCTCGAATTTTACCCCGCATTGACACCAACCGATTCAAATTGAATTCTGTACATCTGCAGTACTGCTTGCAGTGAAGCGTTCAGAATTTATGCACATGTGTTTTGGGTATTAATTGTTACGGCCCGACCAGCCGCGTTTTTCAAGAAGAATTGTCCGATGATGCCTCCAGCCCAAAATATTCACCAAACAGTCACGCGTTGTGGATGCGTTTGTTTGTCAACAATTACCTACTCGTGGGTTTTCTGAACTCCAAATGCGACAATTTTGACTGTTAACGAAGCCATTGGTACCTACCGCGAATAAATTCCGATGGAATTTTTTCCCTTGTCAGCAATGTAAATCAAATTGCTGAATGGGAAACATTCCCGGGGAAATATTATTCGCGATAGGGGTGATTAAGATGAAAATGAACTTCATCACTAAAGATGATTTTGTTCGAAAAATCAACATTCAATTGTTTTTGTTCCAAAATCCATTCAACGAACTATCTTCGCGCTGAATGGTCAGTAGTCTTCAGTTCTTGAGTAAATTTAACTTTGCAAGCACGAAGTTTCAAGTCTTTCGTGAGAATTCGCTGTATATAGCTTCTCGAAATACCCATATTCTTCAGTATGGTGCCGAATTGATGTTCCTGGACTGTCAGCAATACTTTTGCAAACTGCTTCGATGTTTTCTGTTGAACGACTTGTAACAGGACACCCAGAGTGTTTAAGATCACTAATTGATCCAGTCTCCCTGAATATTTCAATTATTCTCTTCACAGTTGATGGTTTTAAATCACTATGACGGCCATATTTTGTATAGCGCTCCATTTTTCTAACCCCGAACTGTCAGCTGTCACATTGTTATCCTTTTGTACGTTGGCATCACTGTACTATAATTAAATTGAATTATGGGACACCCTTTATTTAAGGATAAGGAAGAAGAGGAAAAAAACATTGCATGAGGGTAAGATATAAACATGAAGGTAATTTTGATAGTCGTTGACTCTTTTTTCTCTACTCAGTTCTCCTCTGCTCCTGATGTCTTAACCTAAAAATAGTTAAATACTATTAAAATCGGCATACATCGTCAGAACTCGGTATTGATTACAATTGTCTACAACTATATTATGTTGTTTTGATTTTTTAAGAAAATAAGTTTATTGTGTTTTACCAAATGAGCCCTAGTGCTCCTTTTATTTACTCTACCACCTTCGTAACCTTCTTTTCTTAAAGCATTTTCTAAGAATTATTTTCTCCTCTTCCATAAACTTTGTAATTTCCTCTTCACCTGGACTTTTTATTTAATTAAGAAAGAAGTCATTTTAAGCCCAAAACGAACGTTTATTTCTAAAATATTTTTGTTTTATTCATTTTCATTTTATGGTATGTCCTTTTAGATATCTTCAGCTGACATTCTGTTCCTTTTTTTAGCATCATCGTGATGCTCCTCTTTTAGTTGTGTCAACTCAACGCCATGATGGTACACTTTGAATAAGGATTATAGTCTTCTATGGATTTAAGGTTCACTTTTTGCCTTTGTCAAATGGATTTGCTTAATTCCATTCGGCTTCCTAATGAAGGATGTGATGGAATATAACGACAACGTTGTATGCGACGATATAAAAAAAAAACACTTTGTTTGAGTCTTTAACAATAAGTACATACATATTAATACTCTAATTCTGTAATGGCATACACTAGGACTAGAGGCTTATAGGAGGTTTGGCTTTAAGGGAAAGAAGATTTAATTCCTAAAATCTGCGCCTCACAATAGAATATTGGATTATATAATAAGTCACTTAGGATGATATTATTTTATGTTTCTTTGAAGTCAATAGACTGTTCACTTTTTTGCTAATATTGGCTTACATACAAATCTATAAGGTTTTTTATACCCTTGAGGACTTGTTCATTATACAAACAAATTTATTCTATAACAATAATTAGCAATTCAACAAATAAGGACACGTGCAGGCATTTCCACGATTGTTAACATGTTGCTGAGGATATTATAGGTACTCATATTGTCTGTGAATGTCAAGCTAAAAAAAAAAAAAATAAATAGGTGGCGCAACAGGCGGGTGACACCCAAGGCCTAGCTTCTCGCAACCATTCGTTTTGTGTGAGTTTCTATTTTTGGGACAAATGGAAGGGACCTACAATTTTATGCCGAGTCCGAACGGCTGAATTGAGAAGCTTTTTCATGACAGTCATACTCTCGGATGTTTGTCAGACGTTCGCGAGAGGTGGCGCAGTAGAAAAAACTTGAAGATCTAATTTGGGTTTTTCCGGGGATCGAACCTGGGATCCCTCGCACAGTAGTCCAACACACTAACCACTGCGCTACTGCGCCCATGTCAAGCTATTGCTCGAAATAGAAGGAGACACATTAGAAGGTACTTTCTTCGACAATTTGGAAGAGGTTGGCCTCTCAAACAAAATTGAAACCTTTTTTACATTGCCGCTCGGTGGACAGTGGTTCGTTTGTTTATATGTCAGCTGCAAGGACGAAAGCGTGCATATGAAGTGCAGCTACGTTGGCAGTAGGCGTAGGCCTTATTGAATTTTATTACCAAAAATTGTGCTCAGTAAAAATGTGTTTAGAGGACTTCGTCTATTTAATGGTCGTCGTAATCGTCATACTGAGCATGGGCTACGTTAATAATCAAAATTGCCGCATATGGTCTGCTGAGCAATCAGAAGCATTACAAAGGACTGCCAAAGCATCTATAAAAAGTACCGTTTGGTGTAGTTTATGGGCCGGTGGCATCTTTGGACCATATTTCTTCAAAGATGATGATGGCAACAACGTTACGGTCAATGATGCTCGCTATCATTCGATTATTTTGGATTTTTTTTATTTTTATGCAAAAAGGAGGAGCTGGGTTTGGTCGGCATGTGGTTTCAACAGGACGGCCCGACGTGCCACATAGCACGCGAATCAATGGACATATTGCGAGGCGAATTTGGTGAGCAATTCATCTAACGTTTTGGATATGTGAATTGGCCGCCTAGATCGTGCGATTTGACACCGATGAACTATTTTTTCTGGGGATATATGAAGTCTCTCGTCTATACGGATAAGTAAGCAACTATTGCCGCCTTGGAAGACAACATGTAACTCGTGTTATTGGTGAGAGGTGCAGGAAAATAAGTCCCCGGGAACTAAGTCCACTGAGGGTGTTAGTTCCCACCTAGTGCGGAAAAATAAAACCACTTTCATGAAATGGACTTAGTTCCCATGTAAGGTGGGAACTAAGTCCACTTTCTTATGGGAACTTAGTACACATTCAACAGTTTAATACGTATGCAACCCCCCCTGCTTGGGTTTACTGTCAGATTTGCAGTATGTGCGAAATTGGGTGTATTGAAAGGGAAATAAAACCACTCAGAGTTTTCGGAATTTGTTTCCCACTTTACATGGGAACTAAGTCTACTTCACAAAAGTGGTTTTATTTCCCACAAGGTGGGCACTAAGTTCCTCAGTAGACTTAGTTCCCGGGGACTTATTTCCCTGCACCTTGGTGAGATACCATTCGATGTATTGGAAAAGTATGCCAAAATTGAACATTCCGGATGGACCTCTTGAGGCGTAGTCGCGGTCAACATTTACACGAAAGAATATTCTTGAATGGCATAAGTTCACTCAATTTTGCAAATTTTCGTTGTTTTTTTTTTTATGTCTATGTCTATGTCGGTTAAGTAGTTCTGATACCTTCCATACAAAACCATCCTAGCTCGCATGGCAAACATTTTGCATGACTTTTATGCCGTGGAGGGTATCAAAGCATCGGCCAAGCCGTTAGTTCTGCAGTTACACTTTTTAAAATCAAGTCCTCTGGAAATAAATATGTGCCGAGGAAGAAAGATCCAAAGTTTACTTGCTTTGCCGCCAAACAAGTTTTGAAAAAGTGATGTCCTCGAGGTTCCTAAGCTGCTAGGTGATGTGCATTCGTTGTCTGTTTTGTAGGGCGCTTATTATGTCGCTTTTTTAGGAAAAATTTCGTTAAGCAACTGTGAACACCTACTTTTGTAGAACCTATAGAATAGACATAGGTCAGCGATTTTTTTTTTGTGCGATAACGGTTGTAGATTTAATCTTAGTGCTTAGGATCTCCTATTGGTCGAACTGCTCATCTGGGAGGTCACTGGGGAGCTCTGATGAACAAATTTTCACGAGGTATATACAACAGGCGACAACAGATAGAACTATATTCTTAAGTTATGTACACTCATACATAAGACATCCTCTTCTAAAGCTGAACTTTTTAACTTATCTCTCGGAATATATTTTTCTTAGATTCCTACATCAACCCTCCTACATTATACCCTACATACATAAACTTAACCCATCAACCAAAGTAATAAATTTATTGTCTCCCTTTATTTCCAGGTCGACAATGTTCGCTAACAACTTCTACATTCTGCTTGGCATTATATGCTGTTTTCAGCAACTAAATGTGAATGCATATCCAACTATAAATATCCGTCGACTCTTTGGTAAGTGCAATTTAACTATCTTTTATTTGTATGTCCATTTTATTTATCGGTTGTTGTATCGAGTATGTGTATATGCGAACATGACTTTTGTCGCATACGGGTTATTTACTGTGCAATTGAATTTCGTCCTTATGAGAATTGCAGTCCCGAGACGTGCCTTTCCAATGGACTCATCGCTCTCAAAGCGACGGAATGTCGAAAGCTGCAATCACAAGTGACTGGTAGCAGTAAATACTTTTTATGGGGAATGTCCTTTTACTTTCAGAATCACATCCCTCATATGGGTACATGCATGCATAGATACTCGTACTCGTACATCGTAATTGTTAAATCAATAGTCTATTGCATAGCATGCGGTTGCACTGAAAGATGGAAACAATTTTTTTTTTTTTTTTTCATTTTAAGTAAGTGTCTAAGGAAGAACTACCACGCTCGTATGTACATAAGTTGAATAGTTGTTCTGTAAGCATTTTCAGCTCCTTACACTTGGAGTGTTTTTCAGAAGGAAAAAAAAAACTTTTCCTAGGATTTTATGGCGAAGAAAAGAAAAACACCAAGCGAATTCATTTTTATGTAGGTGGTGATCAAGATTAACGATTTACAGCCCCATCCGCCTTTGCAACTATATGTATGATTATGTAATCCTGTGATTGAGCCAGGACATGAATTTCTTTAATTTGTATAGCCTCGTTTTTAATGCGTCATTTATCGAACACATGAGGCAATTTATCGCAAAAGTTTCTTACTGTAGAGATGTACGTTTCCCCAAAGCCCGCACTAAGCAAATGTCGAAAGAAATTTTATTTCCTGTGCATGTGTTAGCCTCTCTTGGATATGTCCTTGGTTTTCATTTTCATAATGAAAACCATCCCCGTAGCCAATTGAGTTTTTACACACTCATGTCATGTTGTCAACAACCACTCTATGGAAGAATCTTTAATGGAAGCCCTATAAGCAAGGCCTTATGAGTGGGGTTGGTGTAAGGATTGATAATTGATGGGGAATCTATTTTTGTGAACGAATAATTTAAGGTGTCATGCTTCAATAGGACTCGAACGAACAAATCAATTAGCTAAAATGTGTAGGTATGCATGTGTTTAATCATCCACTAGCAGCGTACATATCGTGCAGGTGTAATAAAATAAATTACACACTTGTAAACATTTCTGACAAATTGTTCGATAATGGTGGTTGAAATAGTGTCAATTTACATTGTAAGGATGTATCTTGGATATGGGTATGCTGTGGTTTTCTTTTCGAGTACCTTGAAGATTTATGTCAAAATCAGTCGACTGGCATTGTCTAGACGTCGTATGTCTTCGTCACAAAGCAATTGTAAAGAAATTGGAATGTTTTAACAACGAATATCTGCAGCGTTTTAGGAGGATCTGCCTTTCTAACGATAGGTATTTGAAATTGTTTGATGGTGAGCATAATATAGCATTGACACATTGAGTTAAACCTTTTACAAATAAGTTTAACACTTTTGCAGATAGGTTTAAACCATTCACAGATAGGTTTAACCCATTCACAAATAGGTTTAGCCTATTTACAAATATGTTTAACACTTTAACATTTCAATTAAACTTTTCACATTTCTAGTTAACCAAATAACATTTCAATTTAACCCTTTTTCACCTAATTTTCAAAATTTCAAAATTTCAGATGTAACCGAAGTGCTTTAGACTTTTATGCGCTACTTAATTGTCTTTTCAAAATGCCCAAAATAATTTTTGTACCTATAATAGTTTAGAAGATATAGCTTCTAAGTGGTAACACCTCAAAATTAGAGGTCGCCTACTTTGATGGGCTATAATGGGAAATACGATGAAAATATACCCCCCCTGCCATACAATTTTTTGTTCGGCATAACTTCAGGAATCTTCTCTTAAAGGATTATCCTTCTTAACTGGGACACCCTGCAGAATCACGAAAGAGAAATTTTGTGTATTAACTTTCAAATGTATGTATTTCATATATACATATATATAGAAACAGTAGTAAAAGTAGAAGATGATCACTTCCGCGCCAAAGAATCTCTTTGTCTTCCGGTGTCTCCAACTGTATATTTTAATGTGGCTACATCTGATGCCCGATGACTGGACTATTAGCTCCATATGCCCCATCTACAAAAAAGGTGATCCCATGTCTTTTAAGAACTATGGAGGCATATGCCTATGCTTAATGTCGCCATACAAGATCCTATCCAACTTACTGTGTCAACGTCTAAAACTGTTCTGCAACACACTAATCGGCACGTACCAGTGTGGCTTCCCGCGCGGCAGATCGACTACAGCCCAAATTTTCACACAAATCCTGGAAAAGACCAACGAAATTCAAGTGAAACTCACCACATATTCATCGACTTCAAAGCCGCGAATGATAGTATGCATCGTCTGGAGCTCTATATATGGCGATGGCCGCTACTTGGGTTTGGCAAAACAACTGGGTTCAAAACTCCTAACTCGAAGGACGAAGGTCGAGGATGTGTGCTCTACAAAACCCTTACCCTGCCAGTTCAGCTTTATGGCGCCGAGTGCTAGACGATAAACAAAAAGGGAGAGCTGATACTGGGCTCCTTCGAAAGCAAAATACTTCGGCGGATTTTTGGTCCTGTGTGCGAGGAGGGCGAATGGAGGAGAAGATACAACCGCGAATTCTATGAGCTGTACCAAGATGTGGATGTAGTCCAAAAAGCCAAAACACGTCGACTACATTTGCTCGGCCACATCGAGCGAATGGACAATAATGCTACAGCTAAGAGGATCTTCGAATCCCAGCCCCCAGGTTCGAGAAGACAAGGAAGACGCTTGGTCTGGACAATTGGAAGCAGCGTGTCCGAGATCGTACATGATGGAAGGCTGCAGTTTTTCAGGCAGAGACTCTTCACGGGTCGGGAGCCCGATAAGTAAGTTAGTACTAGGTCGATGGACAGACGGACATGGCTTAAGAATTTGATACTGATTCAGAAAATATAATGGGGTCTCCGGTGACTCCCTATTGTCGTTATAAATGTAATGGCAAAGTGATTTATACCTCCTTCCTGTGGAGTATATAAAAACACTTTAATCTCATACACTTAACGCAAGGCAAACAAATGACTTAGAATAACTAAATAGAAAAAAAGACGGTCCTGTTGACTAAGATGCGATAAAACCCGACAGAACAACAATAAACAAAAAATATATGCCAACAGCAGAAATGCACAACGTTAAATCGTATTCTCATTTCTATTCAGCAGTTGGCAGCATTGTATTTACAGATTAACTGAAATGTGATGCTCCTTCTCACTTGATACGTCACACGCGTCAAAAGTTATTCAACTTGCCAAATGTGACAACGATGTGATCTGAATGTTTGTTTTCGGTACTTGATAATTAATTTTGACATCTTGACTCAATCCATTTGGATATACACTCCCATGCACATGAATAGGGACAACATTTTGCGAATGGCATTCAATAGCTTTTTTCGATGAAAAATTGTTTAATTTAAATATCGCTGATGGTTACAATCACCATTCTTATGACATACGCAAAGCAAAACACTATCTGTCTCGTCACAATAGCCCTGAAGGGGGTGTAATTGCATGGGGTGCAATCTCTTATTATGGTCAATGTAAATTGCAGTTTCTGTCATCAGGAATTAACCCGAACAAATTCAAAGGCGTACTGCACAAAGCTTTTCCCTCTTATCCATATTCAAGTGCATGGGAGTGTATTCTCAGAAGTGAAGGGGTGCACTGTAATTTGTCGTTTACACAAGAAGTTATATTTTGGTCTTCTCTGTGAATGACAAGCTCTTGCTCGGTACAGGAGAAAACACCTTGGAAAGGTACTTCTTCGACAATTTGGAGGATGTTGGCCTTACAAACAAAATTTCAACAATTTGTATGTTCTGTAGAAAAATGAATTGCTTGGGCGAATTGGTTTGGGTTTTGACCGTGAAGGTTTTGGGCGATGGGCCCAATATAGTGCCTAGTCCACTGTGATGAACTTACACCCTATACACCCTTAAGTAATAAAGAGGAAATGACTAATCTGCAACTTACTTTAACAAGGCAAGTTTGCTTGTAAATAGATTTCGAGAGCAAAATGCATTTTTCTTCTTCATCCTGTCTGTCGCATCCTGTTTATTTATGGTCTATGTACAAATACATCCGTTGGGCAGTAAAATAAATGTTTTTCCCGGTGAATTTATTTTTTCACCTCAACCAAGAAAATAACATTTCATAGAAGGATATACCATGTTTAGGTACATAGTTCAAAATCCATGTAAAAAGAGGACAACACCAGGATAAAGTTTTTGAAAGTTCACCGGAACTATGCACACATACAACTCGAGTTTCAATTCACATTTCCATGGCATTCATTTTCCAGAATCCTTTTTGTTTTGTTTATATGAATCAATTTGTTGTTTTGTTTGGTCCTAGAGACGTTGTAAAAGTTGCAAGGTTAATTATTTTACATTCAAATGGTTGTAATTCAATAAAAAAAAATGCTCAAACTAGCAAATAGTTTAATTAGATATATTTTTAAACTCCGATTATCTGAGTTTTACGTATATGCACACACAGATGTAGATTGTAGACGCGATTACAAATCTGAAGAAATGTATTTCTAACTCTACACAAACTCGAAGGACACGGATATATCTGATTTGTGTCATTCAATCGATGAATTTTGAATGCTATGGCAGCAATATTGATGCAATGGAGGTAGGTACTATATGTTTTTGTTTTCGGTTTGTAAGGTTTCGTACTTTTATTCCCAAGACCAGGTCAGTCGTATTTCTAACAAGCAGACGTTTTTTTTGCCTCACAGTGCTAGGTTCCAAAATAATAAAAACGCAATTAAGTTTGTCATCTTGGGACTATGTAGCTGAGATTTCAACTGTGTAAATATACCAATGGAACGCACATATGAATGGTAGTAAGAAGATAGACCGAGGGTTCCGTTTCTGTTTCAAGTCTGGACTGACACAACTAAAGCAATTGACCCTAACTTTGATTAAAGGTGACTACTTAATATACTTTAGATTTCACTTATAGCCCGAATTTTAACCTTTCTAAACCGATCAAGTCAATTTGTTTTTATCCCCTTTTTACAAAGTCTGTAGCGATCAGAATGTAGATGGCGAGATATTCGACATTACATCCCTCTGCGCATAGATGGCGCTTAATACATTAGGAAGAAAAGGAAGAGGTTGGTAATTATTAGTAAAAGCAAGAATTTTACCTAATGGCAGAAGAAAGGAGAACGTGAGATCGGTAGCAAGTAAAGTAAAAGCGCACACTGTAAATTAAAATTAAGATTTCTAAGTTTAAGTTGTTACATTAAATAAAACGTTAAATTGAAGTAAATAATGCACGCGTTTTATTTGGACCAACAATAAGTCCATGCATTTGCACCATACAAATGTGGCGAGGTGACTATGTTACTTAGTGACATTGTACGTTCCTTAATTTGTATCTGTATCCTTTCATTTTACTATTTTGTATGTCAAAAAGATGTCTTCATCTTCATCCATTGGCAATAGTGATACTTTCATTGATTTTTCCGCCTATGTAATTTTGCAAGAGCTCAGACAAGTGTTTACTAATTAAATGTTTTATCTGTCCATGGTAAAGTATTGAAAGCATTTAGTTCCATTTTCGAAACCTCCGTTCTAATACTTGAGAACGCACTACTGACAGCTAACCAAGTTCCCCAAATGTTGTCAATAGCATATGAAAGTTGGTAGTTAAACGGCCTTTTATAGCTCGTAAACTTGGTTTGATCCTTTTTGGATATCATAGGGTTCGGGCGGTGAGATTTCTCTATCTGATCCTGCACAGACAAACGAGTTGACAGGTATATTGAAATTTAACATGGCTTTATATTATGATTCCTCTTGATATCGGTATAGGTTTATTTATTTTTTTTAATGGATACGCAAAACCATTTAATTTTTTTTCCCATTTTAATACGATTTACAGATTAATTAAAATCACATAAAATTAAAGTGCGTACATTAAATGCGGTTCTCACTTTGCGACAATTATACACACGCAGACTTTTATTTAAAAATCGATGTTAATGCATAATTATGCATAATAATTATTATCTACGCAATAAAGCTGTTTCACTAATGAATTTGTTTATGAATTAACCGCAAATCAAATGAAAATACATACAATATTTGCCAGAGGTGTTTGCAAAACTCATAATAATTTATTGTTAGTATCACGTTTGTGGAATTATTTTCAAACCCATTTCAATTATTTGAAATTTTAAGCTCAAGCCCAACATTTGAGAATCGGAGTCTTATTTTATTTAAAATATTTCAATTCGTATTAGTATAATACCATTTCAAAATTGTAGATACGACATAGGTAACAGTCATCATCGTCATAATTATGTCATCGATGCTACGCATTAGTGTTAAGGCATTAACAGTCAAATTAAAATAATTGGACACGTGTTTCTCAATTGTCAGAAATAATCCCTAAATAAGCCAGAATAAACAGACACACGCTGCTGATGAGAAGAGCCACAATTGTATAAAGTGTTACTGTAATTTAATTTCAACTAGAAACCTAGTAACCGCGGACCTATTATTTTCTATAAGACTCCACCTAACACAAGCAGGGACTTCCAAGTATTTAGAAGTTCTGGCTATAAGTAGAGTAGAGGGGCAAAGCTAATGCAGATGAGGTCAATATCTGGGGTATTGCCATATACAGGTTATGACAGCAGCTCACCTAAACGGGGATCGACTCTTTTGAGCGGAAACTATAAAACAGCAACATTCCAAGAAGGACGACAAACAGGGATATTATCTTTTAAACACATTGAAGCAGTAAAACAACAGATGTGTCAATAAAAGGTTCAACATTCCAAGAAGGACGACAGACAGGAGTATTGTCTTTTGGACATATGGAGGGATGTGAGCACCAAGCAAGAAGCCGCGGCTTAGGTAGAGAAAATGATATAAATAGTAGTGTTTCGTATCTTGTAAAGTTAGATTTTAAGAAGATAAGAATAAAGGAAGAGCTCTTGCTCTCAAAGAAATTTTAAAACTATTTTTTATTTTTAAAGTTAAAATTTACATACATACATACATCGTTAGCCAGGCTGCGTGCAAGGGACTGCAATCCACAACCATCAATTCTGAAATAGTCAGAATTTGTCACACAGTGACCAATGCATTATGCAGTTGGCAAGTAAGACTGTGTTGGTACAAGAACATTGTGGTATTATGGTGTAATGACCTAGCAGATACCCTGGCGAAAGAGGAAGGTGAACTAAGTAGTAGTGAGGGTGTGGGCATCAAACATACCCATGTTCGTAGGTGCTAAAGGATATTATAAAGAAAAATATCATAAAGCTCGCCGACCGAATATAGCTAGTCAAATCTCGGTGGGCATATAAAGGGTTGTGGCGCCATATTGGCATCAAAATATCTTGGGAAATTCCTAAAGGAATCAGCGTAACAAGTCTGTATAGGCACCCTATAGGCCCAGCTTCTCACAACCATTCGTTTGTGTAAGTAAATTATTTTTCAAATGAATGAAAATGACCTACCTTAATGCCGGCCGAATTGAGAAGCCTTTTCAGGACAGTTATACTCTCGGATGTTTGTCAGACGTTCGCGAGAGGTGCCGCAATGGAAAAACCTTAAAATTGAATTTGTATTTTTGCGGGGATCTAACTCGGGACCCCTCACACAATAGTTCAGCACACTAACCACTGCACGCACATCAACTCAGACACTGTAGTTGGAATTTATGGAAACTGAGAAAACATGAGAAAATACTCAGATACATAAATACACACATGCAGATTCTGCGTTGACCTATACAAGCCGAAGATTTATTTATCATATTTTTAAAAATTACGAAAAGTCTCGCCTAAAAGAGCAGGGGAATCATATCCAAATGTGTGTCTACACTATACACTACACACACTCTCAAAGTTTCACAAAGTTTCATGACTCTGTGATTTACGGTCTGGGTGTATTGATTATTCTTTCAGTTCAGGACAAATTTTTATATAAGGGAGAGATAAATATGGAAAACATATTAACCCCATGCGATTTACTTAATTAAATATGTATGTTACAATAATGTACCCACCTATTGATAAAAATCTAGATTCAGTGGTTAATTGAATATTGAATTATTCATTCAATGTTACTCTGATATATTGTAATTAAATTCAATGCATTTACCAACAAGGGGGTCGTCAGAACATACACCAGAGACAAATTTGTATTCCAAATTATAATTTATGCCACCCATGTGGCCGTCAGCAATTTAAAATATTCCCTAAAACAAATGAAATGGAGCATTTTGTTGTACGTAAATAAACATAGGTTAGGTACCAACAATATTGCAACACAGAATTGACATAATATATTTTGATATTTGTACTTTCTGATTGTACCAAATAAATAATGGGAAAACGTTTTTTTTTTTGTAAAATCCACACACTTCCTATGCATTCCATCCAAGAACCAGCGAACAATAATACAGTTGAAAATAAAAATCAACCTTAAAAAACGAATTAGAACGAATTTCTGCAAAAAAAAAAAAGATTCATACACGAAAAATCAAAATCACTCTCATCTACACATACAGATTTTTTAAGACAGGTAAGGATTAATTACAAACGACCCCGCACATTTCCTATGGGCCACCGCCCTCAGTGAAATTTGCTGAAATCGATATATGTTATTCCTTTCGAGCACCTGGGCCCTATTTCACCAACACTTTTCACTTTGCATTTTGCAAATTTTCCAAAAAATTAATTCCTGCAAAGTAAAGTGCGATGTGTTTTATTAAAAATGCAAAGTTCTCACGACTTTGCATTTTGCGATTTTTGACAACTTTTTGCAAAGCGCAAAGTCTATGTGTTTCACCAACTAAAAACAAAACTTCATTCATTCATTCATTCATTCATTCATTCATTTTCAATGGTCCGCTTGTCCATTAAGTGGGTCGCGGGTGCAGGTTGCTCAAGTGGACCCTCCACAGCTCTCGATCCTCCGCCATCGACTCTAAATCATCAAGGGCAATCCCCATACGGGTAGAGGAGAGATTATGGACTTGATCTAACCATCTCATCCTTGGTCTACCTAGAGGACGCCTACCCGATGGTACGGATTCCATAGCACGTCGTGGAATCCTGGTCGGGGACATGCGTTTAACATGACCAAACCACCGAAGCATGGATCGCTCCGTCCGGAGAAGTAGCTGCTCGACATTGAGTTCCTCACGTATTCTGGTATTTCTGATGCGATCTCTACGGGTCACACCAGCAATACTACGGAGAAATCTCATTTCGGCAGCTTGTATCCGCGATCTTATTCTTTCGGTCAATTGTTACCCAAACTCAGGTAAGACTTGGAACAAACATCGAATTAAAGACTGACATCTTAGCTTTAACACCAAGGTTAGTCCTCCTGAAACAGAATGACCAAGCTGTCTTAAAATTGACCCAGCCTAACCAATCCTACAGGAAAACTCGGCATTGCTTCTTTCATCACTCGTGAATAAGACCCCGAGATACTTAAACTTCTCCACCTGTTTCAATGGGACTCCACTAACATGCAGAGTGCATTGAACAGGCGTTCTAGAGACGACCATCACTTCAGATTTGTTCACATTTACCTTCATCTCAGCTTCAACACAAACGGCTACAAACCGATCGAGTGCGCGCTGAAGTTCAGTCTGAGAGGAGCCAAGGATGACCAAGTCATCAGCGAAGAGCAAATGACTTATCCTCAGATCTCCCAATTCGAAACGTTCTTCGCCAAGACTGCGCTGTAACATCCAGTCCATATAAGTAATGAAAAGGAGAGGGGACAAGACGCACCCCTGGCGAAGTCCAACGCACACGGTGAAAGGTATTGATTTAACGCCGTTTACCCGAACACAGCTTTTACAGTTTGTGTAAAGAGATTGAATGGCTCTCAAAAGAGAACCATCAATTCCATACTGCTGTAATACACTCCAGAGTTTCCCTCGAGGGACTCGGTCGTATGCTTTCTCCAAATCTACGTAGGATAAATTAAGTCTAGTAATATTAATCTAGCATCAGGACTAATAAACGTAAATTTAAGTTCTAAAAAAATTAGCCCTAACATTCTTTCAAAACATTTGTCAACCAATCTATTATGCTATAAGAGGCGAAGAGAACTCGAAAGAACGGGGGCAATAAACAAAAACACCTCGTAGCGACAACAACGTACAGGGATTGGTCTTCTTCTCCGTTCTAATCACCAGTTAGCGGACTTGTATACTTAACGCCCACTTATTGGCGCTGGTAGTCACTTGGTCAATTGACAAATTGAAATGGAAGGTTCATTCCCGGACAGGGATTATATATGGAGAATTGAATGTCAGAATTCAAAACAATTCAACAACAAACACTTAAAATTAGTCTGATTATGAACTAGTGGTGTAGTTCGAAATAGCTATCATTCCTACTAAAGTGACTACGATTTGTTGTTAAGATAGATAGATAATTTATTTCGTTTACAACTTACAATTTGTTATAGCACAATTTGCAAAATATGGTTACAATAATTCATAGACTGAAATTCGACAAAATTTAACACCAAAAATTGTCAGCGTTAATCCCAACTAGCGAGAATCGTTGTTAATCCTCGCTTTGCCACTCAGTAATTCTGCCTACAGTCACAAGCTCTTTCAACGTATTTCTTTCCTTTCATCGAATTTGACTAACTACTCGTAAGAACTTCCCTTTTAATCCATAAATAAATTAAAAGTCACCTAAATTTCAATCTAATGGGTCCGAATTTTTTGCAATGCCATGAAATCAATCCTGCCCCCATCCAAGTCCGATGACTCTATTAATTCCTTCCCTACTATTTCTCCACATAGAGATACAAGAACCTTAATTCGAGAAAAAAAACGCGACTCTATTGCAAGTGAAGAAAAAAAGCACTAACGCAATCTATCGTCATCAAGCATCACTACTATTTTAAAAGCAACAAAAATTACAGATTAGGTTGAAGACCGACACTTAGACCACTATAAGGTGCCTTGTGATGGGTATAATACATCATTCAGATTTTTTGGATTGGAATTCAAGGAATAGTTTTTACACACTGATTTTGGTTCTATCAGATTTCAGGTCTAAAATCAAAATTGCTTTGTTTCGATTGTTATTTGCTTAAGCCATTATTCGAGCAAAGTGCAATGAGATTTTCAACTACTCTCAATTTTGGCGTTGACGCTAGCGCTGGTTCCCATAATTTCTATCAAAAATTCATTCATTCATTCATTCATTCATTCATTTTCAATGGTCCGCTTGTCCATTAAGTGGGTCGCGGGTGTAGGTTGCTCAAGTGGACCCTCCATAGCTCTCGATCCTCCGCCATCGACTCTAAATCATCAAGGGCAATCCCCATACGGGTAGAGGAGAGATTATGGACTTGATCTAACCATCTCATCCTTGGTCTACCTAGAGGACGCCTACCCGATGGTACGGATTCCATAGCACGTCGTGGAATCCTGGTCGGGGACATGCGTTTAACATGACCAAACCACCGAAGCATGGATCGCTCCGTCCGTAGAAGTAGCTGCTCGACATTGAGTTCCTCACGTATTCTGGTATTTCTGATGCGAACTCTACGGGTCACACCAGCAATACTACGGAGAAATCTCATTTCGGCAGCTTGTATCCGCGATCTTATTCTTTCGGTCAATTGTTACCCAAACTCAGGTAAGACTTGGAACAAACATCGAATTAAAGACTGACATCTTAGCTTTAACACCAAGGTTAGTCCTCCTGAAACAGAATGACCAAGCTGTCTCAAAATTGACCCAGCCTGACCAATCCTACAGGAAAACTCGGCATTGCTCCTTCCATCACTCGTGAAATAGACCCCGAGATACTTAAACTTCTCCACCTGTTTCAATGGGACTCCACTAACATGCAGAGTGCATTGAACAGTCATTCTGGAGACGACCATCACTTCAGATTTGTTCACGTTTACCTTCATCTCAGCTTCAACACAAACGGTTACAAACCGATCGAGTGCGCGCTGAAGTTCAGTCTTTGCATTATAATTATTCTTTGCACATTATTGCAAAGTAAATAAATTTTTTACTGTTCTCTGGCATCGGTCGGATAATAATTAACGCAACCGCTCATTGAGCTAAAATTCACAGACAGTCTTGAGTATTGGCCTGGGAATATTCCTGTGAAGATTGGTGAAAATTGGACAAAGCAACGTGGGCATGGCACCGCCCATAAAAAAAATGGAAACGCTATTCTTCTACAGTATTGGAAGCCAACGTTTTTAAATGTTGTAACATTAATATGCATAATGCATTGTCCTGATAGACAAGAATATTGTCTAGGCAATACGATTTCTGGAAAAACAAAAAATGTTGCGTTCCACAGAGCATTACAAAATTAACTGTTTCTCACTTATTTAAATGAATTTGAAATTGATTTTTTTATTTTTCTATTTTGCACTACGAAGAGTGCATGGGCTTCGCTAGTTTATTAATAAATTCATATTCAATCAGTCATATTCTGTTCCTGTGAGTATGCTTAATATTACTAATAACTAAACTAGTAGATAGAGACGTTTCACTAACAGCTGTTTTTATTATTTCAGTCAAAAGGCGCAGTAAGATTAAAGAAATATATTTAGGTCTTCTATTGAAGAAAGTTTCCATTATGTGCAATTTTTGTCAAAACACATTTAATATTTGTCTTTGTTAAACGGAAGCTTTCTAGGGTTGAAAAATAATTTGCAACTAGATGACCCGGTGAGCTTTGTACCACCTAAAATTGATTTGACTGTAACTCTCCATAAGCGATTATGAGTCCCAATCAACCTTCCAACTCCAGTTCCTTGAAATCGGAAATATTAGCCGCACTGTGTACAGTTTAAGTTTCGTTTGGTGATTAATTAAAACTCTTTCGTAAGGTCCCTTCGATCAATTGCGACCAATCTTCACAGGAACACTCCCGGGCGAATATAATAAGAATGCCAGAAAATTAGCTTATTCGTTTCTGTGGTTTTCGAGATACGAGATACACGAATTTTTTTTATACCCTCCACAGGAAGGTACATACGTAGGTATATTCACTTTATTATTACATTTGTAACGCCAAGAAGGAGTCACCAGAGACCCTATAAAGTCTGTCTGTCTGTCTATCCGTCTGTCTGTTGAAAACACTATAGCGTCCAAACGAATCGACCTAGGCGAATGAAATTTTGTCAGAAGACTTCTTTTTACCGTCGTCGTCAGATTTGTATTGAAAATTGTCTATGTCAAAATATGCCCTTAATACCACCCATTGTAAACTATTAGTATCCTCTTTGTCGTTTCGAAACGGTTCATTAAATATTTTTTAACTATTTCGCCCAACTGTTCAATAAAACCTCAACTGCAAATGTTTTTTTTTTTTTTTTGCATATTATTGACAAACTTTTCACGATTTTAAATGTAAAGTGCAAATCTAATTTGTTTGGTGAAACGAAATGATCGAATTCTTTGCAAATTCGCTAAACTTTGCACTTTGAAAATTTGTTTTTGGTGAAACGAATTTTGCAAAGAGGAAAGATTTTCAAATAAATAATTTCCTCTTTGCAAATTTGCGTTTGGTGAAACGGAATTTGCAAAGATAAATTGCAAAATTGCAAAATGCAAAGTAAAAAGTGGTTGGTGAAATAAGGCCCTGATCAAAAGTTCTTATCACAAGATCGAAAAATGGACAGTTTTCGAGACATCGGAGGTAAAAAGTCGATTTCCACGATATTTCTCACTCAAACTATGGAGCTATTATCCTTTCAACGCAACTTCACTAGCTTTCTACTGGAGTTTTACGGGTCACTGATTTCGAATCTGATGTCAAAAAGAGCATTTGACAGTTGGCAGCTGCAGATAACACTGTCAATTCGCTTTATTTGCCGGAAAAATGGTATCAGCATGTAGACACACGGGTTTTCTGGGTCGCTAATTACAAATAAGTTCTGAAAGTGTCACTTTACGGTTTGGCAGCAGTCGATGTTTATACAGAAAAGTTATTTCGGTCATTGATTTCACATTTATTGATGACAGGTAAAAATTCATAGACTACTTTCCTCACTTCTAAAAAATAATGCAAGGGAATATAGGTTTATAATTAAATTCTTTGGAATATGTATCTGGAAAGTTGTACAGGATATCCAGTGAAAAAGTTTCTTTGGTAATTCAGTAGATATCCTCATTGTCATTAGTCACATATTCTCGAAAGAATTTAATTTATTGTTAAAAAAATGGCTTACAAACAAATGGCTTAATTACAAATTTATGAACGCTGGTATTAGCGGTATCTTCGAAATTAGGTAAGTCATGCGATGTTCAAAATGTCGTCATAATTTTAAATGAGAACCCATTAAATCAGACAATGTTTTCGCTCACTTTTGGTGGTTGTAAAAACTCACACTCTCAAGTGTTTTCCCTCACTTTTGGTGGTTGTAAAAACTCACACTCTCAAGTGTGTGAACCTTTTTATGCGAGTATCTAACAAAAAGCAGTTTCCCCAAACAAACTACGCACCTAATCCGTGAAGTTGCGAAAATAGATCCTTATGTGTGATAGGGGGAAATTATTACAGTCGAAAGCCATAAATCCTTGCCACAGAAAGATATCAGATATATACTTAAGGGATTTGTAATGATTGTGTGGATATGCGGATAATCAAATATAAGATTGGTATAGCGAATTGTAGTTTTGATTTAAGGTTCTTGTGGACATTTATTTATAATGCAAGTGTGTCATTTAAAGTCGTATAGGTAAATATTTGCCATTCACAGAATTCAGATTTCAGAACAAATAATCTCTTAAATTAATCAGTCCTAATTAGATAAGGGACTCGAGGCCCAAAAACAGTCTCTGACTGAAATATGTATCTCAATCTTGCATCTTTTGCATTTGCGTCTGATATGAACACATAGAAGACATTGTTTTCAGCAGCCTTAAGACAGCTGTTATTTCAATCTGTTGGCTACTTCTTCCTTGGGCTGCGAAATCGATCCTGAAGAGATTCATCTATCAGATGATAAGCAGTAACTCATCATTTCCAGGCCTGATACATTTTAAAGATACATTTTTCAAGAATAAAGCAACCAAAGCTGATAAGAATACCACCTGGGGCCTGTAACACAACGCGACAAGTAGTTGTAGGACAAGTGAATTTCGACAACTTGTAAAACGACAATTTCGTGAACACTTCGACAATTGTCACGATAAAAGATGACAAGTGGGAAATTATATATTTTCCCTCTTTCTGTAGCAGAGCACGACACGTGTCAAGAAACGTGTGCCTAAAGTTATTATAAGGGTTATATTCCTTTCTAATCACGTACGCTGCCTTCTAAGGAAAAAAAACTACACGCAGATCGGTAAAGAGGTGCTGACATCGCAGGTCTCAAGGACGTTCTTAATTTTCTCTCATCATCATCTGCAAAACATCAGTCCTTTATCGAAACTGAGATTAGTTTGCATCTGTACGAATAAATAGAAACTGCTTACTGATTACTCTTTGATTCTTATCTTACAACATCTTTTACAAACTTAACTACTCTGAAAAGGGGTACAAAGTGTCAATAGTCTGACATGCAAAAAACAAAAAAAGAAACATAAAGCTGTTACATATCAGAAAACATCTAAGCCAGGGCCTGTCTTTAGGTCGTTGCTGCGATCTGTCTTCGTATGTCATTCATTCCTAGACTCTATAACATCCGACAATGGGACGACGATCACTTCAAATGAATACGTCGGACTTGGCAGAAGAAATATAATCTCACACATACTCGTACAGCACTTCTTCCATTCATCGAGCAGTGGTCAAGAAGTCTTAGGTATATGAAATATTGTAGTCTGTAAGCTTGACATTACTTCGAATTCGAATTTTTTGAACACATTTTATAAACCCAAAGTAACAGCTGCTGATTTTTTTCCCAAGGAAGATGACCTCTTTAACTACCTCGTAGGTTTTGATTTCAACAGACTCTTTTGCCCAATGGATGGTAGCCAGTTTCAATCGTTGTACTATAGCTTAGCTAAGGTAGTTACTGTATACTTTGTAAATACGATATTACGAAATGTTTACACCCGGCCCCCTAGTACCTAATCTTACGAGGAGTTTCAAAGGTACTTGACCTATTTTGCGTTGTTTTGAAATCGTATATCGTTATAAAGGAAAATGTGTACAAAAGAATATCCCTCATTCATTCCAACAGAAGAAACGGATGTAATATTTGGAGTGGTGCTCGATGGCATAACATACATTCTTTTATTCCATTCTGATTACAGCTAGACATCTACTCATGAGGTATTGAGCGAAATCTTTTTTTTTTCGACTGTAAATATAGAAGGCAATTTGACATTTCTATAAATACGATTACATTCATAAAATTGCTCACATTCGCACAACCAAACACAACTAATTTTAAAATAGAAAAAAAAAATCAATTTATTCAAAAAGTTTCCGACTACTAAAAATAATTTCATTGGGATGAAATGAACTCAATTGAAGTGAAGTTCGTTAAACTTGAATCCACTTTCGCGATTTAGACAAGAAAATATCCTCTTATCCCTTATCACTGTCAAATATTTAATAGCATTATCTTCGTCTGTTTCTTGTTCAGATTTTGTTTAATGTCAACATTCTTTTTTTTATTTTCCAGATTCAGCAATTGAGGGCAGATACAAAAAAAGTGATTTGAACTTACCACAGGTTTGTATATAAACAGATTAAGATATCCCACAGGAAGAAAATTCCTGCATTTACATCTTATATAAAAATTGTGAGAAATACCGCCTGTTGGGATTGAATTATAACGTGATCTTTAAATATGAATAAATTCGGAGAATAATATTCAACATAACAGTCAGTCACGTTGAAAATGGCAGACGTCTCATAAAATCTCCAAGTTTGGAAAAAAAAGTTCCACATACGCCTCATTGTCCCTTTGTAATTCAATCTTAAATTCCTATTGAAACCAGTTTAAACATAATTGATTGGTGCCAAGTATCCATTGTTACCCTGGCTCCTACATTTATTTAGGATCAATTTTAAAGGTCAATCTTTTGACAAGATATTATGCTGTCTGTCACTTTCTAGCTTGAAACAAAATGAAGCCCCGAAGAATACGATTTTGAAATTTAATTGGTTGTCATGACATGCGTTAAAGTCATTTAAAATTCCTTTGACGACATTATCGAAATATTTGTATCATCGCTGTGTAGCTATGACAGCATGGGAAGCGAACATCCAGGAGAAATATTTCTTGTACGAGTATTGAGATTGTGTTATACGAGAATCCATTTGATTGGCACCCTTGTCAGTCGATGTGATTTTTAGATGAATACCATGAATTGCTTCTGGTTAAGGAATTTCATTTTTGAAGTGCTTATTTGGTTTTCTTTGAATTTGATCGAGAATTTATTCCGCACATAAGATTCGTCAAGGACTTTTGTAGACAATTAAGTGCATGACTGGGTATAGTGCGAAATTAACTGATGCGGAATTGTAACGTAACGTATATGTGATGGACAATAAGTTTTTGTTCTTAATTTTGAGTACTTTAGAGCTTAAAAGTGATACCCAATGAGACCGAATTTTTGAAAATACATATCATTGACGTATGGGCATTTACAGAGTATAAGCACGTACAAATTGGGTCGAACCAATTTGGCCAATGAATTAAACTATTGATAAATGGCGTGGGTTACATAATGGTTTTTGGACATTTTTCTTATTGAATGCTTTCATTTACCTCAAAAGGGTACTCGAATCACAATCGATTCTAATAAAACTAGAAGTACCGATCCTAAAGTTATACATTACTAGCAACGCCCGCGGCTCCGCCCGCTGGTTTCTTTTCTATTAAATTAAATTCAAATTTATTTCAGCTATCATATAAATGCACGTTTGTTATACCCTCCACAGGAAAGGTATTTACTTTGTCATTACGTTTGTAACGCCAAGAAGGATTCTCTGGAGACCCTACAAAGTATATATATTC
Source organism: Cheilosia soror (assembly GCA_949372485.1). Lineage (NCBI taxonomy): Eukaryota > Metazoa > Arthropoda > Insecta > Diptera > Syrphidae > Cheilosia > Cheilosia soror. The sequence continues at coordinate 111,534,874 of OX443562.1, read as the reverse complement.
TGAATCAGGATCACATTCTGAATCGATTTAGCCATGTCCGTCTGTCTGTCTGTGGGTCTGTCTGAAAGCACGATAGCGTTCAAACGAATTGACCTAGGCGAATGAAATTTTGTGAGACGACTTATTTTTATCGTCGCCAGGTTGGTATTGAAAATGGGCTATGTCGATGAAGTAGTTCTGGTACCTCCCATACAAAACCAATATTAGATACATGCGTGTAGCTGTACCAGTACATACAGTATTTTATCGCTATGCCTTTTCATAAACTACACCTACATGTTATTTATTTAATGGGCGCAAGTAGCTATAAACAAATTACGCCTACAGCTCACACGCGAACATTCAATATATACATAGCTGTCCATGTGAAAGACGTGGCTGTCGGAGGTCAACTCTGGCAATGGCCGAGAAGTTCCGAAGATAGCCCCTATACCACCGTTTCCCCTTCTTCCATCTACACCCTAACTAACCTATACTGATCCGGAGGATGCCGGTACAATCTTGAAAGAATTTTTGAAATCGGCCAAATAGTTCCAGAGTTAGTCCCTACCACCCCTTTACCCTTCCTCCGTCCCCAACTTTAGTCCTTACATAACCTAAATAAAATCTCGTCACAGGTATGATCTAATTATTTATACTACGCGATCATATCGTTACACTTTCCATAGCTGCAGATCTCAAATAGATATAAGTAGATATGTATCTATCGCTTACGCACTACAAACCTCTTATACGTACATACATACATATTTAGTTTGTTTTATGCATATATCCTTGCATTGCCTACATCAAATTCAACTACGCCATACATGATTATGTACGTATAATGTGCATTCTGAATGCCAGTCGTGAGAGTAATCATTCTATTTTTAGAACGCAAATCAAAACTACCCTTCATAAGCACAACTGCAATCGATAAAGCGATTTTTTCGCACTTGGCCAAATAAGATCTAATTTCAATTTATTATATCTCACCCTCTGGATGGAGTAGAAAGATGAATGTTAGCTCAAAATACTCGGTAAAGTATTGCCTAACAATTAAAAGCATATCTTGATTTGACATAAATCCATTTATGAGTATAATGGGAAGTTGAGGTAGTAAGGTCGAAATAGAAAAGTTAGTTTGAAAAGTTTTTCAACCCTTATAGGACGAATTTTGAAAAACTATGAATGAGGCATGTAATTATTTTGACCTATCTATCAACGTACAAACTTTCAAGTTCATACGACTAACGGTTGGTGAGGCCCCCCCTATTCCCCGCGACTCCTTTAATCCAGAGCAATTCTCACCCACCCTACGGACTAAGTTGGCCGCACATCTATAAATCAGAAAAAAAATCATGAAAATCGGACAAATGGTTCTCGAGTTATGAAGAAACGAACAGACGGACGTTTTTATAAGTAGTATGGATGGATAACATAATTACCTATTCGTTGATCGGTTAGTTGAGGTTAGAGTAGATTATGTTGGGCGCTGGAAGCATTTTCGCACATGTAAACTCAAAACCCATCGAGTGGATTTATCAACTTTCTGATAGCTTAATCCAGTTAGTAGTCTTAATAAATTTGAGCAGATCCGATATTTCTATTACAGTCAGTTCGTAATGTCGTTTTCCATTGTTTCACTCGGGGATTCACTTAGGTCCCTAGTGTGAGATAGAACTATCGATCGATCGCCAACTATGATTGTCGATTGCGCTCGATATTTGATTTGATTTGACAGTCGCTTGTAATCGATTACAAATGTCTGGTCGATGCTTTCTCTGAGAAGGGAACAAATTTTGTGCGTACGAATAGCTAAAACCAATCGACAAATTGTCGTGACGATCGCTGATCGACAATCACAATAAGGACCTTATTCTGAAATCCAATGGAACAAGCAAACTGCTTCTGGTCGACTATACTCACGTATTGGTGAAATGTCAAAAATTAGTAGGTAATGGCTGCTGACAGCTAGCTTATATAATATGTATTTTATTGCACCTGTGTAAGTGCTTCTTGAGTGGATTCTTGCTTGAAATTGAGAAACGAAATTCTCTTTTCAGAATCAAAAGTTATTTTCTTGATTCCGGACACTTCTTTTTCCCCAATGGAAAACGACATAAGATCGAAGTCGTCGTTCCTCAATGGCGGGACAGTGGCATAAGAAATGTTGCATCGTCTCATGTTCTTCCTCTCGTCTTTAATTTGTTTGCATAGATCGTTGGTTTCTAGTTTGGATTGAGATCTGCGCCAAACTTAATACTATTGAAAAAGGTACATCAGGGGGTCTAAAACATATATTTTTACCGTCAAACAGCAGAGGGGTGGCGCAATTGAAAAACCTTTAAAATCCAATTTTTATCGGGGATCAAACCTGAGGCCCATAGTTCAATAATCCAGCACACTAACCACAAAATGAATCACCCTATCGGAAAATGTTATAATTTTTGCAAATAGCGTCGTACGTCAATCATATTTGACATTTGTGAACTAGACAGCTGCCGAATACAAACAGACAAGCAATGGAGCGCTATACTCCGCAAGAGTGTGGAAAAATTGTGTCGTTTTTTTTTTTGTCCAATAATCGGTCGGTGGTGTTAGTGCAATCATCATGAGCGACAAGGCGCATTTCCCCTTAAACGGTTACGTCAGTAAGCAAATCTTTATTTCTGGGGCACTGAAAATCCGCGTGTGATGCACGGTGAGCCATTACATCTACTCAAAGCCACAGTACATTGTTGTACATTGTTGTCAATATGATTTGTACTGTCACCAGGTCTCTAATGTTTAAGCTTCGAATGGTAGAGAACTTTATATCTTTCGCCAAAAAGTGCTGCCCTTGTCCTAAAATTTCATCGGGTAAACATAAAATCTGTAATCTTACTGTTGGTGGAATGAAACCCGCACCACACTCTGATGGTAGTACATATTTAACATCATGTTTCCGTTCGTGCTCTAAGCCGAGGTGTTTGTCGTAGGGTGGAACCTGGTTTGCTGATTTGTTAGCCCAACTCGAAAAGACATCATCTCATTGCGGAAAGCTGCTTCATGGAGCTGTTGTTGATGTTGAAGACCATATTATATGTTCTATTTTTGTAGAGCCCTTGATGTCCTTGTGTTGAGTTATTTTTATTGTGGTCATCTGACTTTGCTAGGATTCTTTCTGAGCTACCTCGGTAGTCTGTTAAAAGAACACTCTGTCGACATCCATGTGGCTTCAAAGATGAGTGTTTTCTCGGACTTACCTTACTTGACTTACGAGTGAATTTCGAATATAGACAAATATAAAGAGCCAATGGAGGGTTAAGCAACAGAACTAAGCCACTTTTTGCAAAAACTCGTATACTTACCCATGTAGCAAAAACGAAATAAATGCAAATAAATTATTTCAGATTTTGCATTCAATTATATTAGAAAGCAATTCGAATATAAAATTGCAATTCAAATGTGTCTCAAGTAGCGAAACTACCCTATATGCAGCTATAAATACCACTTGCGTCTAACTACTCAAGGCGTAAACTGAAATTCATATATACAAATGAAACTATCACAAATCCCTCTCGTCTACACAAATGATGCAAATAATAACCATGTCAATGGGATTACACAATGCCAGATGTAGACCTGCCACAACCAGGCCGCTCTTACACCCCCTTAAACAATACAACCCTCACCAGGAGCGCCAGAAAGGACGACATGCTAATGGGCTTTATTACCATGGAAATGGAATTTTTTGTAATCGATTTGTATACTAGTGTGCTCAGCTCACATTGTATCTTAATGAAAAGTGGCTCTGCCCAATCGACATAGTCATCACGTGGTACACCATTGAGTGCAAAGGATGTGTAAAAGAGAAATTAACTCAACGAATCATTATAACCCGATTTCCATTACGGTGTCAATTATAATTGTTTTCCTCACTTTGATAAGCCCACGCCTCACGACAGCCCCGTGCCACTTACTGGCCTCGTTGTTGGCACGAAAACTTGATAAATTTGGCGCAACTGGAAGCTCTTTCGTATATAAGACCCTCTATAATACTAGCAAGAAATACTACGACGTAGTTTCATGTCAATGGTGGTGGTGGCTGGCAGTCGAGTTGCATCGATTTTTCCTCATCCTCTGCCACATTTCAAAATACTGTAGGCATGTGTCATGTCCAGTCATTTATAAAGCCAGCGTTATGCAAATTGTGGCTTATATAGAAAAATCGAAAAGCTGCAGTTCCGTAATGGTAATTGTTTGACTAGGATTAGGCTATGGCCGCACTGGCTGCTGACTGTATCGTTACCTAAGAGACACTTTAATTAAATAAACAGGAGGTAGTGCTCTGCTGATGTGGTTCTTTTTGGCGGGTGTTCGTGACATAATCAAGTGGAAGGGATTATTCAACTTAAAAAGTTGAAAATAATTCCTGTTGACGTTGACAGGAAGCAAACAATTTCTCGAAACAAGGGCTGCATAAAATTGAAAAGTTAATGGTACAGGATATACACACCTTCGATAAAAGTTCCCAGTGATTCTGGAGAAACACTTTTGAGACCATAAACAATTAATTATGACTTGAGCAAAGTTGATAAGAGCTATTTTCAGCTATTTTCTGCAAGATATGGGAAACTTTTAACGAGAAACAGGATGCCAGCCACCGGAACTGAAGATGATGTTGTAGGAAATTTTTGGTTGCAAAGAATGTTTAAAGTTTTCACATTAAACAAGACTTGGCTTCTTATAGAGAAATAGAGAAGTGTGGTCCTAATTAGTATACACCCCGTGAAAGATGGCTGTGTCATGATTAGTTGAAGTTAGAATTTTGATACAGCAGTATACAAGCAGTAGATATAAATTCGAGCTTATTTCACAATATTCTAGAATTGTAGCAATAACACTGTCTCTGCTTTTATCTGGGCTATTTCATCCCACTTCCTGTATGACAGTTCAAGGGTCTCCGCTAATTTTTGGGGTAGACGCGGCCCATTCGAGTCCGGAATATTCCACATGCAGATCTGAATAATCATTGTCCTTTTCCGTTTCCATCATTATCTAAGGTTCTTTGTTGCTTCGTAAAAATGCTTTTATTATGTAGTTGGGTAGTTAATCCCCCACACAACCCCCAATCGATTGAATTTAGGAAAGCAAGCCATGGAGCTACGCCTATCCTGACTAGTATCTTATAAAAAAAACTCACTGACCTCAGCTTCAAATATGTCGAAGTAGCTTAAGTAAGCACCACCACCATTGTTTCAGTCCAGTGAATTCATCCGCTATACATTCTTCTTCTGAGGGGCTCATGTTAGACTTCTGAGACTCATTCAGCCAGTCAATTTCGTGTTCTACATTTGCATTTATAATTTTAGCAAGTCGCGTCCGTATGGACAAAGTGGTTACCACTGAGAGATAATGAGATAGTTATATCCTTTTTATTGGTGAACTAATCGACGTATCTTATTATCTATAAGGTAGTACGATATGAGAGTGAGGTTCCTTACCAACTCCTTGGCTCCTATCCTTTAAAATAATTCGCAATATAAAACGGATCATTCGAATAGGTCATAGCAGAATACATTTTCCATTGCCCACTTGAACGGCAATTATTAAAAATTTCTATATTTCCGTTTCCTCTAGTCCGATGAAGATGTCCTTGAATTGGAGCACTTAAAGCATGACGAACCGATAGATAATTCCAATGAAAGCGGAGACATTCACTTTGAAATTCCATCAGCTGCTGCACATCCAATTGCATCATCAGCAGTATCACCATCAGCAGGAGACACACTAATCAATCCCACAGATTTATTACCCGATCTCGAGCATCAATTGGAGGAGGTAACAACGGCAAAAACGAGCACAATTAATAATGTCGGCCAGCGAGAGGAACAAGAGACTGCCGGAATAATACCACACCACCGTCCACCGATGTTGCCCCAACACGATGGGGGTAAAGTTGGCCATAATCAGCAACAACCACCATCGTTCGCTGGAGGAAACAACGAGGACCCAACTGCGGATGGCGAAAGCAATGGCAGTCCTCCAATGCTGACAAAGGTAAGTGCAATGAGATACTCCTCAAATACATAGCAACCTAGATAAATCATGCAAATACCATGGAGACTATGTTATTCGGGTATACAAGTATATTCGGATGACGCCACAACCACATCCGACAGTGTTGATTAAGAATCGCCGCCCTCTTTGTTATCAGAGCAACCGAGTTTTGTGAATTTCATTCGAAACAGTGTTCTTTGCTTATATTTTTAGCTCGGCGCAGTGACTTGTGGTGCTCTGCATTGTTGCACGCTCTGAGGCGTTCGAATGTTGGCTTCAGTAATTAGTACAGGGCCAGGACTAATTACAAAGTGTTTTTGGGCAGAGGATTTTTCGTAATCCCCGTGGGAGTTGAGTTAATTAATTTTTAGAGATTATCCTGAGCGGATGGAAGATCATCTTTCTACAACGGGGGGTATTAAATTATGAGTCGTGCTGTAGGATATATAAAATAGCGAAGTTATTACTTTAAAATTAATCAGATGTAAATGGTGGTATTTGTGTATTCGCTAGTCCCTTGCAAACTAGACTGGGATTTCTTTTAATAGAGTCCCTGAAGAGGAGTTCCAAACTATAAATTCCATTGATGTGTATTGTGTATAGTACATATATACCAGAATTGTGGAAGTTCAACATTTCACCGAAATGTATGTAAATCTGTCGACAAGCAGTCCGATCAATGAGAAGAGGATGTTATGGACTTGGGTTTTTTTTTTTTTTTTTTGCTGCTGTTTCAGATGATTCCAATATGTGGTGTTTTTGTGGGATGAGAAGCCAGGGGCTTCTTCAGTTTTGCAGCATTTTGTGGTAAGTGCAACCCAATACTGACTTTTACACATGGCATGTGTGAAGTTTTGGTTTTGCTGTTGCATCTGATTATTATCGAGAGTCAGGTCACAGAGAAAATCTTTGCCATGTATGCTGAGAAAATGGAAGGATATTCCCCGTAGCAATTTACGGTGATTTTCTACTACTTTGCGAATATACTTCGAAGGTACATTCAAGGAAAGTTGTTTTCTTTTATTATCGAAAACTGATGATTTCTTTAGATTTTGTGAAGTTGTTTAACCTCAGTACCGAAGTATAATGAAGTATCTGAATCTCTGCCATGGAACCAGAAGAAGTTATTAGATGGTTATGCAGGTTTGTTTGGTTTGAACTGTTGAGGTTATTATAAGGGCATCAGATGTACGAGGCTGAAAGGAGGAGTAGGGGTTGTGCTTTTCCCAGCGAAATCCCATTTGAATATAGCCAGCCGCATGATGCTCAATTTGAAAAATGTCTCTTCCCGTGTTTTTGCTCTACAACTTTCTTAAAAGCGGTAAGGGTTACAGGGTCGATAAACCCATTAATGCGCTCTCGCATCGGATGAATGAATTCGGGAAAGGTTTCCAAACGAAATTCAGGGAGCACTTATGGCGGTGTTCGTCCGATTGAGTTGAAAATTAAGTGAAAAAATAAAAGCACACCAACTATAGAGCAAGAGCACTACCGCTAAAAGCGATGTAATCCAACACTCACCCGAGGTATTCGCCATCTAGTGACGAACATGGGAATACTACTGTTAGGCCGGAGGTAGTGCGTGCGTTGCCGAGTTTTTTGAGAGAAATAAAAAACATTATAAAAGTAATGCCAGTTAGTGACATACATAATTGAAAAAAAGGAAGAAGTATTTTTGATAATATTTGTCAATTAATGATATCTACAGTAGTATCACTTTTTGTTTATTAATAGCTTCGCTCTAGTACATTATCCTAGATAGAGCAACGGCCGATAGCTGCGCTAAATGATCATTTGTTGGTGAAGCGCTGGCATCTCAACATAGATCATACTATAGTAGACTGAGCCACTATCTACGGGACACAACATATTTCTTAGCTAGCAAATCCTTAATTACATTCCACACTGCCCAGATCTTCCTATACTGTGCGATATATGCAACCGGAAAGATCGTAAGGATGTGTACCACTTTCTAGCAGTATAACCCCATTCTTACAGAATTCCGTTGGAATATCTTTGGAGTACGTACACTGGAGTTAGATGAAGCGATCAGCATATTCAACAGCGATGAAGTTTGGACGTATCACAAAGTTTCAAATCGATACGACGAACGGTTCGTGACTTAAGAAAAGGCCCCCCTTAAGAGGAGTCATCGCCAATAACTCGGGCCCAAGCAAAAAAAATTATTATCTTTATTTCTTATAATAGAGTACACAAACCGAGTTTAAAATCAATCGGATGAAAAATAAAAAAATGTTCCCATATAAACTTTGACCTCCATTTTACTCCTTTAAGGGTTGAATTTTCAAAATCGGAGACGCCAGTTTTCTTTATTTCTCATAGAAAGAAATTCTCAGCCCCAAGAAACAGCGATTGGCAAGAGTGATTCTTCGTTTGATCTCTGCGCTGATGTAATTTTGCGAGGTGACAGTGGAGCTCATGTAGACAAAGTCTTTAACTGCCTCGAAGTTGTATCTGTCCATCGTGACGTTTTGTCTGAGTCGTCGATGCTAAGACTTCTTTCTCGTTGACAGTTTATACTTCATTTTGTCCTCATTTACAGCCGTAAATACTTTCAAATGCGCCACTGACAGCTTACAAATTTAACCTCTGATGTTGGCTTGCGAGTTCCGTATACAATTGCTTCAAGGATGATGTTAACAAAGTTACGTGATAGAGTAGCGAGATTTCTCCATCGTCATCCTGCACAAACGAACGTGTTTGGCAGGTATGCCGAAAAGTGACATAGCTTTGTATACTACGCTATCAGAGGCGGCTTTAAAGTCGATGTAGTCGGTATGTATCGATCTAAAAAACTTGAGTTTTTTCTAAAATTTGTCGGAGTGTGAAAATTTAGTCGATGGTAGAATTTTGTGGCCCAAAACCGCACCGATATGGGCCGATCAGGCTGTTGGCGAAAGGTTTTGGGTGTTCACATAATGCAGCCAACGGGATCTTACATGCGATATTCAGGAGACATATTCCTCTGTAGTTGGCGCAAAACAAAACTCAAAAATAAAATAGTTCAATAATCTAGGTTGTTTTATTTTCGTAAGCTGACATGGGCCAAATTACGCTCTTTATTTTCAGTGGCAATTGAATTTAAAACTTACTCCTGTTTTATATGTATTATTTTCGAAAGGTACCTACTTATACTGCTATTTCTGCACATTTCACTTTGACTCGAAATGAAATCGGAAATGAATTTTTGTGTTCTACATTTCACTGTATTTCGATTTCAAAATTTTCGGAATTGAAACAAAGTGAAATTGTGATTTCGAACAAATTTGGGAGTTTCCGAATCGCTCGAAATGCAGAACACTGAAAACCAATTCACTCGATTTGCAATTTCGATTTGTGGAACCTATCTGATCAGTGAAAAACGGCTAATATTGCATTCCATTGAAATGCAGATTTCACTTAAAAAATAAACAACTAAATAAATAGATTTGTAACTATGCATAATTGTAAAAACTGCTACCATTCATGGAACTAGGTCATATTGTGGCCAGGATGCTCCCCTTTTCCACTTTTGTGCGGTAGCATTATCTCGAAAATATTTATATTAAAATCTAGAGTGAGCTTTTTATTCCGCAAAAGAGATTATTATTATTACGAACGAAATTAATTAAATATCTTAAAAATGTATATTTTACTTACTCCTACATTAAACAGAGAAATATGATATAACGTGCTCTCAAGGCTCCATTTGCATCACATCAGCATCAGGATGTGTTCCATGAAAAGCATCAGCTTCAGCACAATCATTTGGCATGCAACAAAGAGAAATAGCTTTCGGGTCAGAGAGCTTATATTGTGTTTTTTTTTTATGTTTTTTTTTAACTATAACAGTTTTGTTTGTATTCACATTTTCACTCTTTCTCTGTGATAAATGTACTGGAAAATGTGAGATGATTGTCCTTGTTTTTGTTGTGTGTTTGTGCATTCAATAGACAAATTGCACATTAGCAAGAGGAAATTTATTTCTTAATTTAAGCGCAGTTCAAAATGTTAATAAATATGGTTGATTTCTGATAAAATAAGAACGTTACAATAGAAAACCGGTGTAATTAGACTCAGTGAACCAGGTCGTGCAACATCCGTTTTTGAGATATATTACCTCAAATGGCGATATTGGTAAGCATTAGGGGAGTATAATACGAAGCAAACCAAAAGATCCCAAATCCGAAGGGTTTATAGAGAGCCCATCAGCCGAGCTTCCCAAAATTGTTTTATGTGTTTTACGTTTTAAAATACAGGAGTTAACCTGATGGCTAGAGCTACTCACAAAATCCATTGACACTGTTAATTCTTCACAACCCGATAAAACTTGGGTGGATCATTACTCTTTAGTTAATGAGGTAGGCGATAGAAAAAGGATGATGTGGTCATACATTTTTATGCTATTTAAGCGATTTACGTGACGAATCGAAAAAAAAAAAATCGCACTTTCGATTTTAGACATACTCCGGAGTTTAGCTTTTCAAAACTATTTCGTCTCCTGGAATGTATTACATACAATTTTTTAGATGGGTTGGGTATACTGATTGTTAGGCAGATATAGATATGTGGCCCGTTTTTAACATAAAGTAGGTGGGCAAGCTATTCTCTACGCAGTACTCGTATCAAATGTAGAGACAAATTAGGGCTACTTGACTTTACGAAGGTGCCATAACAAAAATTTACGAATACATATTTAACCATGTTTTGCGTACCAGAAACCTTTTATTGTGAGAGATGACAAGCTTGATTGCTTATATGCCAATCACCCTTGCTTATAGATTGCACTTCTTACGTTTATCACATGAGTTCTAGGTTTGTTATATGCAATATGCATGCCAGATCTTGTTTTCCCAGAAATGACAGAATTCCTAAGAAGATTCGTTCACCTTGTCACTGTCTTTAAGGTAAAATGCAAGAAAATCTCTCACTTCGCGTATTTTAGCGGGATATAGACCTTCTCCTCGGGTGAAATTTCGACTATTTCAAAGTGGGGTCCCTACTTTATCCCCTTTTCCAAAATCCCTTATTGGACATAATCTCTCTTCATTTTTCTTCTCTTTTTCCAAAATCTCAAGGGACGAAATCCCCTATGTCAAAATCTCCCACAAACAAACTAAACTTTGCATATACCCAACTTTGCACTTACTCCAAATCCTACAGTGACCCCAAGAAGGGGGGTTGCATACGTATCTCAATTTGTAACACTATTTTTAGGTGTCGCGGCGACAGAACTAATACCACCAAATCTAAAAATGGGGAATTTTCTCTTAGGGTCTTTTGGGGTAAGGGATTTCAGCACATGGGATTTTGGAAAACAGATTTTGGAAAAGGAGATTTCATCAGCCAATAAATCTGGAAATAATTAAATATCTTGAAATAGAAATAATGTAGCCTTTCAGTTACATTATCATCCTTGTATACAAAGATAAGTATGATGTACTTGAACTTACAAATCCACACAAGACTCATTATATTGTGAGTGTGACACTGTATAAACGGTTATACTTGCCCGCATAGCCCACCCCAGACAAACATCTATAAAATTGACCTAACCTAACACTAAACCGACAAATTGTAGTAATTTTCCGCCATATTTATCTGATCTATATTTTAAATTATTCTCTCATTTACGTACAGTTAGTTACGTTCGAGAATTTTCTTTATTCTTTATTTAACCGCCAAAGAAAGCAAACCTCGAGAATACTTTACTCAACCATCAAAGGACATTTGTCTTCACAAAGGACATGTACCTCAAAGCACATTCATAAATTCAATCGAATTACAGCCGCAAATTAAAGTCTAAATATAGTAAATTCAAAACTGACAGGACAGCTGTCCTACCCAAGGATGAAAGGCGGCTTATGCTGTGGGGTGTTTGCAAGCATTTTTTACTCAAAGAAGCTTAATTTAAGTAAAGTGTTTGCCTGAGGAAAACGGAAATTGGAAACATCTTACAGGACAACATTCATGCGTTCATAACCTTAAAGTACGCAGGAAATAATCAACTTATCGTGTCTATTTAGTTCTGTTTACTGTGAAAGATTTCGCGTGAACATTTCGATGTATCTCACAATTACAATGATTTCAATGTAGCTATTATGTACACTTGAGAATTTCTATGAAAAATTAGGGAAATGGAAAGAAGATACATCTCCTCAGAATATTTTAAAAATTGTTCAAAAGTTTTAATCCAATGTGAATGAAATATTCAAATTTGGCTGACGGATTTTTTAAGAACAAGCCCTTTCTATCAATCATCGGTGTTCCGTTGACAACGCTAAGCTGAGTGACGAGAAGTCTATGTTCGCGTAATAAGCTTACAGCTTACAATTTAGAGTGTTGCCAAACGAGACCGGAGGCGCTATGAATTTAATGTTCGCGAAAAATTAGGCTAAAAGCTGTATTCGTCTATAAAGGATATAGTTTTGTTTTATTTTTCACTCCGTCCAGGTGGTGTTTCTATATTCCCATTCGTAAATACCTCTTTGGTATAGGCTAAACATTTGCTTGGGCGGAATGGATATTGAATGGGTTTTAAGGATCAAAGAAGTACCAACCAAAGTGAATTTTTGTGTTCGTGTTTTATTCTTTGTTCTGTTGAACTTTTTGTGGTGGTGGTGGTATATAGAGTTGTATTTCATTTATGTAAATCGAATACAATAATGTAGGACAGCAGGAATTTCCCATGAATATCGCTTATTGAAATGGAAGTAGGATTTTGGGTTTTTGGTTGTAGGCAATCAAATGAATTGCATTGTGTGCAATTGAAGGAGCTGAACATGGTGTACTGTACGACTATACAATTTGATGTTTCCTGTTATTCCGTTTGAAATATCACGATAGGAAAGAGATTTTGTTGAGTATTTTCCGTGGCACACAAATATCTGGGTATTGTGTAGTATCGTTGAAAGTATTGTTTGTAGTACATTTTTTTTTGCCTATTGTGTAATGTGGAGGGAATAGAAAAAAAGTACAGGTACACCCCTATCGTGGAATCTGCCGGGGGGACGATATTTTGGTATCGTCGATTCCGCAAAGTGATAACAGAGTTTTACTGGGTTGGTGATGAAATCTCCTATTCCAAAATCCACTTTCCAAAATCCCCTTTCCTGTGCTGAAATCCCTTACTCCAAAAGACCCTAAGAGAAAATCCCCCTATTTTTAGCTTTGCTGTAATTATAATTCTGTCGCCACGATACCTACAAATGGTGTTAAAAAGTGAGATACGTATGGGGGTGCAACCACCCCCTGCTTGGGGTCACTGGTAGGATTTAGAGTGGGAGATTTTGGCATAGGGGATTTCGTCGCGGGAGATTTTGGAAAAAGAGAAGAAAAAAAAGAAAGATTATGTCCAATAAGGGTTTTTGAAAGTATCCTTGAAAACGTTAAAATCGTTTTCCCGAACAGAATGACATTTCTCGCCCGCATCAAAATCATTGCGGATTTCATAGGTTCTTTTGCTTGCTTTGCTGCTGTCGTGAGAATTTAAAAAAAAATTACATACAAAACAGCTATTTTATTAAGCCGAACATTTGTAATAAATCTACTGTGCAATATTGAACTTTATTAAAATCAAAAAAATACCGTTATAATTTCATCCAGAAGTTCCGTAAAATCATTCACTGCTCCTCTTAACCTGTCTCGTATATTCTTATCTGAGAGCACCGAACATTTAGTTTTTCCTTATCCATTAAATCACTTTAAAAACAAATTTTTCATATCCCTCCGCCGCGACGAATGTATATAGATTTGTATTGACAAATGAAAGACAACTGTTTGACAGGGAAACTACCTTTCCCAAAAACGTGTCGATAAGGAAACGTTTCCGACGGATTCCATAATAAGGGTGGTAGTTTTAAATGAAAGCATTATTGGCTTCAACGGATTGAAAGTGTTAGCTATGATGATGCGTCAATGGTGTCTGTCACCTCATATATTGTGGATGGCTGACTTTAGAAACTTGAAAAAGTTATTATTAAAAGGTTCTATTAACTCTCGGTTTGTCTTAGACACTCGGGATGTAAAGTTAAAAAAAAAATTGCATCCGAAAATGCTCTTACTGATTTGGATTACAGTTGGAAAAAGTTGAGGACAATGTAAGAATTCTTACCGAACTATAATGTAGTGGTACATTGTATGAACCTTTTTTAATTTCATAGCCGTGGCAGAAGACTTACTTATTTACCTTCTTCCAGTTGTCGAGACCAAGCGCTCTGGCATCCAGGATGATTTGGTCTTTGAAACGGAGATTTCGTCTTCCTTGTCTTCTCGAACCTGGGGGCTTGGATGCTCTTAGCTGCAGCATTATTGACAATTCGCTCGATGTGACCAATCCAATGTAGAGCCAATGTTTTGGCTCTAGACTACATTCACATCTTGGTACAGCTTATAGATTTCGCGGTTGTATCTTCTTCCCCATTCGCCCTTCTTCCACACAGGACCAAAAATCCACCGAAGTATTTTTCTTTCGAAGGAGCCCAGTATCAGCTCTCCCTTCTTGCTTATGGTCCAGCACTCGGCGCCATAGTTGTTTTGCCAAACCGAAGTAGCAACGGTTTCCTAGGGTAAATCTTTGCCGGGTCTCCGGTAATCTGCCGGGGGTGGTGTCATTCGTGGAGTTCTTGGTTACTCCGAGGTAGGTGAACTCCTTAACTACCTTGAAATTGTTGCTATCAATTGTTCGGAACAGCTACTTTGAAATCTGCACGTTGCAGTGCGTTTTTTCCAGCGTCACGCGACACAGCTGAATCATTTTTGCCGGGATTCCTAATTTGGCCATTGCCATATAGAGCTCCTGACGATGTATGCTATCATACGCGGCTTTAAAGTCGATGAATAGGTGGTGAGTTTCGACTTGAAATTCTTTGGTCTCTTCCAGGATTTGTCTCAATGTGAAAATTTGGTCTATAGTCGAAATCGGAAGCCACACTGTTACGTGCCGATTAGTGTGTTGCAGAATGGTTTAAGACGTTCACATAGTACGTTGGATATGATCTTTTAGATGCATATTCTGTAAAACTGTTAACATACCAAAAAACTAAGAAGTAGCTGGGTACTTTGAAAGAAGAAGACTCAAGCAACCGATTAAACTTTGTAAAAAACAAGAGTGTATAACGATATTGTCGTCCTCTCTGTTGTGTTCAATAATTGATAGTCCAGTGCCCATCGGTTATGGTCTTAAAACCGAACGAACTCCAGTAAATCAGTTTTCATCAAAATGGGATCAATATTTATTGCGGAAGGTAAAGTAATTATTGTTTATTGTTGCATAATGTTTATTCAGTAAACACAATGTGTCGTGTAGTAAACACATCCGCGAGTGAAAATTTCTCAACAAAAAAAAATATTCCCTACACAAATATCAGCCGTCAAATAAATTATTGGGAAAAATATTGCACCTTCTGATTTACCCAGCAAGTAATATTGTGAAGAATCAGTTTTTCATAAAGTTCAATTCAGTAGAGCATCCACGACTTATTTTTATATTGGCTTCATTTAAAAATTAGATTTTCGATAAATCTATTATGCAACTTGAACCCACAAACCCAACTATAGGCTTGGCAGAATATTCTTTCAACTGTCAGCAGAAATATTGACCGGAAATGCTAAGGCATACATTTTTTCACCACAAAATCAGTTTTGTTTTTCTACCAGCTTGGTTTTTTCCTTCCCATTTGATGCTCACGTTGTCGAAAAGGCGGGAACTACTATTGGGAGCTGTTAATAAACAGCTGCCGCTTGTGATTGTGATGTGTTCTACGTTTTTCAGTAGATAGTGTTGTTATTTTTTTGGATGAGGTTACGTTTATTAATATCTCTAGATCAAGAGGGACAAAGGGATAATACTTTAATCTAGATTTTAGTACTTTCCCGTGCTTTTAAAGAGTCTTCCAGTTGATAATATACCTATTCTTGTGATCAAGCCAAGAACCGACGAAATCCGTATGAATATCCCTCGTCCTTTAATGCCTGGGTAAGATCAGCCCTGTACCTTTTTGAAAGACTGTTTTCTATGATTCTCTGATCTGACCTGTTGGAACCTCGTAGCAAACTACAAATGAGAGTTCGCGATGACAATTTGAATCAATTTTCACTTTAAGGACTCGCTGTTTGATACCAATGTTCTGAGTTCATCATCTCTTCTTCGATGTTTACACCAATTTAGATCAATATTCAATAGGCCTACTTGTTAGGTGTATTCTCGATTTTTTATGTCAGCCCGCGATATAAAATCGGCAATATTGGGTGCCATGAAATAAAATCTTATGCGAAAAGGTCCAAAACGTAATTTTTGACTTTTTTGGACTTTAATGCACTTTTGAAATTGCAATAAAATCCGAAACTAGTTTTGGACCTTATTTCATTTTTGAAAGTGCAATAAAGTCATTGGACATTGGACTCAGGACTCAGCTATTTAAAAGAAAGAGCTGTTGCTAAAGGCTTGTGATCACAAAATATAACTCCCTATCAAAAGTACCCACAAACTGGAAATATCAAACGGAATCAAAATATTATTGGTTCACACTTCACATGCAAAAACAAGAATTAGCAATCCAAATCATTTTCAAAGGCGCGCTGAAATGGTCTGTAGACTCAATCGTTTGGGTTCAAAATTGAAGACCAAGTACTTAGCCTTTAGAACAAAATTGGTTGATGACCAATTTAGATATGGTCTGCCGACCATGAGTCATTGTGTCGACTGTTTCCCATTTCCCTATTCAACAAAATTCCTATGGTCACTGATTTTTGTGTAAAATCAAATTCAACCAACTAAAACTAGACCAATTTAAATATCTTTAAAAATGCGTTAGAGGAGAATACAAGAAATTGGAAGAAGAACACTTTCATATTATGTGAAAGAATATAGGGACCTTTCAAAATGGCTTGTACAATTCCTTTTATTCTATTTAAAACAAACGACTTATATAACTTTCCTTACTCATTCTCTTTAATAATGTATATGTATGTGTATTTCTCTCTGCATTATAAAAATGTGAAATAGATTCTCTGTTCAACTGATGCACGCTACTCTCATATCTGTATAAATTCCATCTAACAATCATACGAAAATATATTTTATTACCGAGCTGATTTCTCTGGCTGACTTTTATCCGTCGTATCACTCTTTTATTTCACCCAAAGAAATCTAATATTTATCTTGCCTTTGTTTTATCTATCTGTCACGGACATGCAATAAAAGCCACTCTTGTCGTAATAACTCATAAAGTTCCTCGTACACTCGGTCGTATACGTAACATTTTTTTTTGTCGGAAATTCCTCAATCATATTTCAATAGATTTCTGTTCTTGACAAGATCTTTCGTTTGAATGACAATGAAAATGAATAAATTTTCTAGCCATTCTATGGAGCAGCACGTCTAGCCTTTGGCCAAAATCCAGAAGTTCTTCCATCCACAACAACCACTACCACTGTTTCGACAACAATTGCGTCCTCGACAAATGAAAACATTCCCGAATCAATTATAACATCACCCCCATCAGCGCAATCAATTGAAACATCCGCAGCACTACCACCAGCTGATTCTACACAGGAACAGGTCAATTTACCAGGGCACACCAAGGACAATGAGGATAATTTGAATTTGTCGTCATCGTCGCCATCCATAAATTCGAATGAAAAGGAACAAGTTGGCGACGTTATTGTTCCACAATTGGAAGCAACTAAATCGGGACCAGAACGTCGTTCTTTAACCATGATGCCTCCAAAGGTTCTTATACTTTTTTTCTTTGTTTTACTAGTTTGGATTCACTCTCTCCACACATACACAAAGTACTAGATTATAAAACACATCTATAGATGCAACCTACCACCAGAGGTCAAAGAACTTGTGTGGAATTTTAGCTCCACGAATTTAGTAGAAAATTTTGTTGGCTTATTTTCGTTTTGTTTCTGTGTTTACAAATTTTCTTCAACGCTCTTTTGTTTTGTAGATTTAAATCCTTATATTTATTTTTGTGTGTCCTTACAAGAAGCGAAGGCAGAGTGTGTTGTGCGCTTTATTTTGTAAACCTTCTACATAGTATGTCTGTGTGTTGGAGTCTATTTTAGAACACTTATTGCTGAAGCTATGCTCTTCGCTGCAGTAGTTATAAGAGAGGAACGTGCTTCGTTTTTATAAAATTTTCAAAACTTAAAGATTTCCATACATAACAGAGTAGATGCTTGTTGTTTTGTTTTGAGCGATTTTAAATAAGCCAACGTATTTCGTAGTCCAAATACTGCTTTTGACTTTGAAGATGTCCCCCTGAGGAGGTGGTTTGGTTTATATTTATTTTTTTTTTTCTTGCACAAAAAAGGTAATTTTTTTCGTTTATTCTTCTTTTAGACGGCGGAAAATTTACTAAAACACAAGGATGGACAGTATTCGTCCTTCGATATGGCGCAGTACGTTTTCTGGACTGGCGATGAAGCAGGTGTGGCCAGGGCTGTGGAGGAATTCATCGAACAGGGTTTGGTGAGTGCTGTTATACCTTATGTAGTGTTTCTTGTTTTACATTAACTTTAGTGAGCGGTGGCGATTGCGGTCGAGTGATTGATAGCTTCCGGTGCTGCCATGGGCTTAATATCCGTTTTCTAGCGCAGATGCATAATTTACTCGGCTTATCGATATGCGTGTTGGGTGGATTTTTCTTGGGAAATTAATTTACCCGAAGCACGGCATGGAGTCTAGCTGCCATTAGGAGATTATTTTCTTTTATGTTGAAGGATTTTACGATTTGTATTTTCTATATTAAGATTAAGCTCTTTCCAGCCGCTTGATAAGTGTGGTAAATTGTTAGGCGTTGGTTTGCTAAAATGAAGGTGAATGTAAGTATGTGGGTATAGGGAATTCTGTGAAATATAATGATTGGCTTTGTTGTTTGTGTACAACACAACAGTCTTTGAGTCCATCCCTGAAAGGCAACGAAGGAGAGAATGGCCTTAACTCAGGTGGCCCATATAACTGTAGAGCGACCTCAACTGGAGGCAGCGAGCTATTAACCTAGCTGGCTGAAGGGACTTGTCTGTTGAAAAAAAAAACCGTTTCCTGCTGAAGTGAAAATGGGCTCTGCATCAAGGGAGTTATCTCTAAATGTAAAGGAGGCTTATTCCAATTTTCTGTTGACTTTATAATATAGAATGTAGAAACTCTATACAAATGACAGTGACAACCAATAAGTGATCAGTAAATGCACTTTGGATGTCCGTTCGATCTTAATGGCGCTTCTTTTCAAGTGAATATGTAACTCAATTTTTGCTCCTTGGTAGTATTCAGTAAATGCTGAATTTCGAAATCAGTCTTTGGCAACGTATAGAAGTGTGTGTATGTTAGTTTTGTTTTTCGAATGATTAAAATTGACCAGTGACGGCGTTAAATCAATACTTTTCACCGTCACGTCAGGGGTGCGTTTTGTCTCATCTCCTTTCCATTACTTACTGTTATAGCGCAGTTTTTTTGAATTGGGAGAGCTGACGAGGTGTCATTAGGTTTGTTTGACGTGGACGCTAGGGCGCACTAGTGCGCACTGGATTAGCCCTATCGCGTTCGATATAGCACTGAGTTCGCACTGACACTGAAACCCTGTGTTCGAGGTGAGCACTGGGGCGCCCTAGTTGAGCACTGAGCTGACCCTAGGTATTCACTCAGGGCAAGAGTTCAGTGCTGGATTTGGCTGTCAATCGTAGCTGTCATTTGTGTGAAAACAAATTCTTGTGAATTATTGGCTTGTGCAGCACTAGTAAATGTTAAAAGAAATGTGTTTTTCAACATTACAATCATTAATTAAACAAATTTAATGTTATTGCTGGTGTTAAATCTGTATATTAAAAAAATTTTTTTAGTGACAGGTCTCAAGGTAAACATTTCGTGTTCGACATGAAGCTGAATTTCTGGGGTTTCCTTGGGTTTTTTGGCAGCCACCAAAATTCTTTGACACTTCTCAGTGCGCACTAGGGCGCACTAGGGCTGGCCACGTCGAACAAACCTATTTGCTCTTCGCTGATGAATTTGTCATCTTTAGGTCCTCTCAGACTAAACTTCAGCGCGCGCTCGATCGGTTTGCAGCCATTTGTGTTGAAGCTGAGATGAAGGTACACGTAAACAAATCTGTAGTTATGGTCTTCTCCAGAACGCCTATTCACTGCATTCTGTAGTCTGTATATTAGTGGGGTCCTATTAAAACAGATAGAGAAGTGTAAGTATCTCGGCTCGGGGTTTTATTCATGAGTGGGAAAGGAGCAATGCTGAGTTTTCCTGTAGGACTGGTCAGGCTGGGTAAATTTTGGTCATTCTGTTATTAGTGGGACTGAACTTGGTGTCAAAGTTGTCAGTCTTTAATTCGGTGTTTGTTCCAACACCGAAAGAATAAGATCGCGGATACTAGTTGCCGAAATGCGATTCTTCCGTTATATGGCTGGTGTAACTCGCAGAGATCGTATAAGGAATACCAAAATATGTGAGGAACTCAATGTCGAGCAATTACTTCTCCGGATGAAGCAGTCCATGCTTCGGTGATTTGGTCACATTAAACACATGTCCCTAACCAAGATCCCAAGACATGCTATGGAATACATATCAGTCATTCTCTAGTTTGGCCCAGGACGAGATGGTTAGATCAAGTTCATAATATCTCCTCTACCCGTATGGCTCCATATCGAGAGTAATGGAGCAACCTACCAAAAATAAATACATCAACTCTGGTACAGAATTTATAAGGTTTGAACGGTTTCTGATGCTACAAGAATTGCATTAAAAAACCTCGTCCATGATCCTGATGAACTATAATGTTCGAAATGCTTTTAACTAACGTTTCAAGGTTGAGGTTTCAACAATAAAGCAGCGCCCGCAAGTAGGCCTCTTTGGTAAATCGACTCATTTCTTAACTTTTTGTATTCAACAGCACTACAACGAGATTCTCTCACTTTAAAAAATAAATCAAAATTGTTTTGTGATTCTCGTTGGCAATTTGATTTTTTTCTACTAAATTATGAATTCGTACTTCTCCAAGCACAAGTATTTCTCATTTAAATGGTGTATCCGCTATACAAGAATAACCAAAAGTCCTTTAGAATATGGTTTTCCATCGTCTCGGTGTGGTCTTTGTGCTATATGTTCACTCACATTTCCACAGCTATTGTTCTTTTGAAAGGTCATCACGTTGGGGAATATACTATTATGTACATATGAGACAGGCATTTTGGCGTCGTCGAAGTCTGTCCTCAACCCAGAAGCTCCTTTCCGAAAATTGTTCACCCAACGCATTCTGTTAAGGACTTTTCCAAGTGTTTCTCTACTCAAGCTTTCTTCCTCTCGACAAGTCGATCGCAATTAAACTAACTTTAAGGAAATGACGAAAAATTTCTATTCCAAGTACTTGCACACAAAGTCACGTTTTCAATTAAACTTCTTATTGTTTATTGGGGTTTTCAATATTCTTTCTCTGCTTGCAGATGTCCCGGGAGAATGCTATCAAGTTCTTGCGAGACATTCGCTTAGGTATCGAGTATTTACAGAACTCATATGCCAACCGAGTATTCCCAGACCAACTGAGGGATAACTACATTAAGGTTAGCATTTGCTTTATTACATTTTAGAATCATACTCTTGCTATTGATGTCCTAATTTCGATTACAGAAACACTCACACAATACCCATGCGATGCCAGCACCACCAACAATGGCTGCAACAACTACAACAACGACTACAACTCGAAGACCACCATCAACAAGCACTGAACGAAGCAAAGTTGCTGCATCTAGGGAATATTCAGCTGGAGAGATGGTTTTGAATCAACATTTGGACAAGACGCTCGAAGGAGTACCATCACTTTTACGATTACAAGATGTTAACAATGCCCATGATAGGGGTAAGTTTATAGTTTTTTTTTTTTGTAAAATAGATGTATGTACTACTTTTATAATATCACGAATGTGTTGATGAGAGATATCTATACTCTTACTTTCTTTGTTCAGACTTCAGAGGTAGAAATAAGTGCACAGTCTGACATATTTTTTTTGCTGAATGAAAATTAGCTGTGGTTAGTTTTTCAAAAATTATTATAATGAAGTCCTCTTTGCGTATAAAAAAAAATATTTATATTAGGCACAATTGGTTCACTCACATAGAGCATAAGGATTAGGTACGTTTTTCTTTGGCAGGAATGGTTGGTTGGTTGGTTGGTTGAAAGTGGCCGTCAGCTAAAAACGCCAACACACTTAGACCAGTATAGGTCCATTGTGATGCCACGAATAAGGATCTAAGATCTCCCTACTAGTTGAACCATTTTGAGCTCTTTATAAAGCGTAAGAGGCTTCTGATGTCTACGCTTGTCAGATCGCCCAAGTCGTTGTAATGGAAGGCTCCTAAGTGAAGCTTCCTTTTGCGGGAGAGAGTTGGGCAGGAACAAAGAAGGTGAGGGATAGTTTCCTCTTCTTCCTCATCCATGCAGCTTCTACAAAAGTCGTTTGAGAAAAGGCCCAGCCTTGCGGCATGTTTGCCTATCAGGCAGTGTCCAGTATTGACACCTATTGTAGTGCCGATATGCAATCTGTTGAGAGAGATCAATTTCTTAGAGCGTTTCAAATCCAGTTTAGGCCAAATTTGTTTTGTCGCTATAGACAAGTGGTTAAACTTGTCCACCTAAGATTTGCACTCTCGATAGCATTCAGCTTCAATTTTTGTTTACGAGTACCGACTGGTATCCCTAGGGTGCTTTTATCCGACAGAATGGATTGAGTTGTTCCAGGAATGGTATGTACACTATTAAATCAATGCCGATGTCTTTCCTCTACCCATTGATAAATGCCCCCCTGATAATCTTTGGAGGAAGTTAGAGAGTTATGGAGTGTCGAGACAACTTTGTCCTAAAGGTCGGAAATTGTTGTAGGTAAGCCTATTTAAATCGCACGACCTTGCCGGCCAAATGACGTCGGCTACTGGTGACATTACGCCACCCGGAAAGTTCGTCTCCAGTGCTTCGTTCTTTGATTATTATTATTATTGCATGGTACCGAAATGCGTCGTCATTTTTGAGAATAACACGATTCGATCCATTCAAAAGCGATAGCTATTGTGAGGATTGCTGGCAATAAATCCGCAATGACTCCGACGAGTGTGCACAGGTTTTTCCTATACTTCCGTATGACACTCTCGATTTTGGTTTCATTAAATGACAGCCATAGCATTCTTGTGGTATACCTAAACTGCCTTCATGTTCCGGAAATCAGCAGAATGATACCCTGTACCGTGTACCAAGAGCCCTGAGCACACACAATCTTCGATTTTACTTCTGGTGCTGTTATGGCTTTTATTGCTGTCCTGGCCGCCCTTACCACAGACTCACGGGCTGCTGTTGTCTATGCTAGGACATCTGCTTGAAGACACTACTATAGTCGGGGAGGCGTATCGATTTTGATATATCTAGCGATTCGGAGAAAATACCTGGCCCTACCCCAGTGTCCATTTCAGATTCATCTATAAATACGAGTCCGACTTTCTATTCGTCCCTGCTAGTGATTGTAATTTTTTTATCGGATTAAGCAGATCATCATAATTGGACTGGTTTATATCAGTAAATATTTTTGGGGGCATTTCTCTCTAATCGAACAATTTATTCTTGGTCTAATCAGGCGAAGGCTTCTCTAAGTATACAAAGACACACATGGCGTAAATCGTTAACGTAAGTTAGATATGACCTAAAAAATGCTCCTTCCATTCCCGATGCTGATCTTCAGCTAATACAGGGATGTTTACATCCAATATAGAAGGGTTGGTGTTGCTTTCCCCCCGGACAAGTAACAGACTTGCTATTGTCTCAGTCCAACTCGTGCCGATCATATCTGTGAGATTCTTGAAGAAATATACTTCTAAAGTTTGCTTTCTTATCGAGCGCAAGTCATATTTCTAGTACATCTGGGGAGCTTACACATTTCTAGTGCGCAATGGTTTATTAGTACCCAATAAATGAATACTACGAAAGGATCTTAAAACTCGCGGCTGAATACAACGATTCTGTTCATAATCTCTAGCTTACCATAACTAAATTGGGCACCGCTTCCACCTCATTTCGACGGTTTGGG
The DNA here is from genome assembly GCA_949372485.1 of Cheilosia soror. Lineage (NCBI taxonomy): Eukaryota > Metazoa > Arthropoda > Insecta > Diptera > Syrphidae > Cheilosia > Cheilosia soror. The sequence goes on along the minus strand of OX443562.1, from coordinate 111,510,769 downwards.
GCACGCTGTGACTGGTGAGATAATTTCATTCTATGCAGACTCCAATTTTGAAGGCATCCGTATAAATCGAGATTTCGCGATCCGAAAGTCCCTCTCTTCAGACTCCAGTTAGTTAAAGCTACGTCGGGTGGCATTGTCATTGTAAGTAAAAGAGGGTATTTGAAATGAAATACCTTAAAAAATACTTCGAAACGTTTATTGCGCACATGCTTCTCATATAAATTAGGTCACATGATTATCCAGGAATCTAAACGTTTGTGTAGGTTGCACACTTCTCAAGCGCCACACTATCCCAATTTACTGTGTAAAAAAAAAATAATACTCTTACGATGAAAGTTTCCTAGTGTCTGTTGAAATTATCGCACGGACGTTAGGTATATCATAGAGTCCTCTAAACAGTTTAATTGAACTGCCGCGTGCGAAAATATAGCACGTGCACAGAGAATGTGTTGAAATAAGAAATTCTCTGGAATACCTTTTGATGTAAAGTAGGTAAAGTTCTTTTGAGGTTATTGCTTCAGAAGATACGTGGAATATTTTATCAAGCTTCCACGTATGAAGCAATCAAAAGGATGAGTTTAAGGTACATTTTTGATTGTGTCTTTCAAGCATTGCATTTAGTGCCAAAAAAAATATCAACGATATTATTGCCTGCCATTGACGTTCTCACTTGCAATGCTTTCAGAAAATATCGAATATGATGAAGCGGCAGGACGTGCTAAAATAGCTAAATTCCTTTACACAGAATTCTCATTGGAAGAGGTGATTTATCAATTGGCCAAGGTAATAAAAATAAAAATACTCAAGGATGCCGGTCTATGAAATGTTGTTTTCTTGCTGTATTAATCCTCCTCTCTTCCTCTTCGCAGGTAATGTTTTCCCAGTCATTGGCACACGGTTCAGATCAAGCTCAACAGGCGCTCCAACGATTAACTGATTTTCTAGAGGTCGAAGGAAACCACGGAATGATTTCTCCAGAGCTACAAAAGAAAGTTTTAGGTAAGTATGTGTGTGGGCCGTAGGGGTGTACTTCGAAAAAGGAAAATATTGTAGAAACTTTGTTGTGGTTTCTCTGCGCTCTGCGGAATAATCGACCGCGGAATTATTATTAGAAAAGTTATACAGAGCAACGTCCGAATGAATTATGAAAAGCACCCACAGCTTCCTTCATATCCTACTTTTGGAACCATAGCAACTGAGCGTGGGTGTGATAGTGGTGGCGTTGGATGCCAGCTCTTATAGTTTGGGCAATTACGTGGTGGTTTTTGAAGTGAACAGATTCTCCAATATGTGGTCGAGTCCGTGTTGTTGTTCTTGGAATACAAATTCAGCACGAAAGTGTCAGTTTTAGGACAGGACTCGCACATGAAATGGGGGTTTCAGATATTTTTCTTGAAATAGATAATGTTTTTCGGAATTATGGTTGGCTAGACGACAAAATGCTAATGAGATTTCTTATATTTTGCTGATGTTTGGAAAAGTTTTCTCGAAGTTTTGGAAATAAAAATATAACGACATGTTATGGTCTCCAAAACTGTTACCTACATTTTTGTATGACATTCAAAATAACAGTTTTTCCTTACTCTTTGTCTGATCGATTGAGTGTTGGTATGAAGCAAACGAATTGATGAATAAAAACTAAGTGGGATTCAAGTGGTTGTAGGAAATATTTTGTAATCTACCTCATTTTATTGACAAAAACAAATTTAGCCATATGCGATAGAGGTTTAGCATTTTTCAATCGAGATCAAAAATAACGGCTAGGAAATCAATCAATTTCTCTTTCTTTCGTCGTTTCACAGTTGACCTTCAAATGGTAAACAGTCACATGAAATGTCATGACATTAAAATTGTACCAAATTGTTTTATTCTGCTTATCTACTACAGTGGGTTTGCATCAAAAATAGAGACAAATTGCATGAAATGTTGCGCTAGCGTTCGGTAAACAGATGTGTGCCACTTAAGGACCATTCACATGCGAGCGAATGAACGAATTTATGAAATGAAACAAACCACTTTTTATAAACAAAAAATTGCACATTTTATTATTCCAAGAAGAGGATATTATCCCATAAAAATGTATGTTCATATTAGGAAAACAAGTTTATAAACAGTTTAAATAACGAAATTTCGAATTCCAATTTTTTTGCCGCGAACTAAATCTCCCTTGACGCGAATTGTCAAAGTTTATTCGCATTCCACATCATTTAATTTACGTTCCACATGCTAGCGAATAAAACATTCGTTCGATTCGAACTTAACCTCACACTAGACATTGCGGGTAGAAACTGCGCGCATTCACAAATCTAATTTAGTAAATCTGACAGCTTTCAAAATTCATGTTGCTGAGTTTTCATTGGCCAAACTGGTCACCTGAACAATTTTCTCAGTTGACGTCTATGTCCGCAACACCGACCAATCTAGTCAAGAATTTGTCGACTTACTACTAAGTTGACGTCTAATTATTTCAACATTTGTGTCTGGAAAACCTATTTTAATCGTTATCTGTTATCAGAGAGACAAATCAAGTCGACCTTACTTAACTAGATTTGTGAAAATAGATCCACTGAAGGCTGAAATTCTCTAACTGCCGCGATCTAGAAAAGCGTTCATGTTAACGGACTGTCAAAACTTGCGAATATTCCTTCGTTCGTAGGTAGTTGGTCGCTCTCATGTGAATGGTCCTTTACACCCATGTTCTATAATTTTGCTGCACGGATTTTAACGCATATTTGTTTCAAGCATAAGTGAACCGAAATTGTTTTAAATTCTCTGGTTTATAAACTCATTACCCTTTTTTTGCAAAATCACATACATAAAAAATCCACCCAAAATATGTAGGTACCAGATTGTTAGCCGTAGGGAAAGAATTCATTATTCATTTTTGATGGCCGGCTTATCCATTAAGTGGGTAGTGGGTGTACGTTGCTCAAGTGGACCCTCCATAGCTCTCGATCCTCCGCCATCGACTCCAAATCATCAAGGGCAATCCCCATACGGGTAGACGAGAGATTATGAACTTCATCTAACCATCCCATCCTGAGTCTACTTAGAACGCCTGCCCGATGGTACGGATTCCATAGCACGTCGTGGGATCCTGGTCGGGGACATGCGTTTAATATAAACAAACCACCGAAGCAAGGACAGCTCCGCTCGGCAGCTTGCATCCACTCATTTCGGCAGCTTGCATCCGCGACAACTTAGCTTTGACACCAAGTTCAGTCCTCCTGATGATAACAGAACGACAAAGCTGCCTCAAAATTGATCCAGCCTGACCAATCCTACAGGAAAACTCAGCATTGCTCCTTCCATCACTCGTTATTACGACCCCGAGATACTTAAACTTCTCCATGCATATATGCAGAGTGCATTGAACAGGCGTTCTGGAGACGACCATCACTTCATATTTGTTCACTTTTACTTTCATCTCAGCTTCAACACAAACCGATCGAGTGAGCGCTGAAGTTCAGTCTGAGAGGACCCAAGTCATCAGCGAAGAGCAAATGACTTATCCTCAGATCTTCCCCCAATTCGAAACGTAGGGAAAGAAAAGATGCAAAAATGATTATCTTTCTGTGTTCATTGCACATATAAGTATGAACAATTTACATCCTCTTCATATTTTCCCTCTATAAGGGCTCATTTTCCAATCAGACTCAAAAGAAAAATGTAGGTAGGTATAAATAAAATTAATTGTATAAATATTTGACAAGATTTCATTGACTACACAAAGAAAGAAAAATATTAATTAAATGTTAGAAGTTTGTATACCCTCGAGCAAAACATGTTGATCTTAATTTATAATATACTCGCACAAACGTCTTGAATACCAAATAAAAGGAAATATGAAAGTGGTTATGTAGAGGTGGTGATTGCATGTGAGCAGCAATAACTCTCAAGTGTTTATTTGGTTGCATAATATTTCAGAGCAAATTTGTTTCTATTTTGTTTTCAGATGTCTTGCTATCCGCCTTATCGGATACCCTGGTTGAACATCCTGAACTCTTGGCAGCAGCACGTGCCAATCTTGGAAGCTCATTCGAGAAAATTCCAGTAAACTCATTGGAAACTAAGAACTAATTCAAAAGTACCCAGTATATGTATCATCATAAGAATATAACACAGAATTAAATAACTTACATAAATAGAAAAAAAAACACGAAAGGCTACAAATATCAAAAATATTATTTAATAATTAAAAATTCGATAATTTATTACAATGAGCAATGAACAAATTATAAAGGATGCCTAAATAAAAAAAAATGTACACAAAACAAAAGGAACAACATTTGAATAATTTTATAAGCAACAATACGTAAATTTGAAGCAAACAAAATTGATAACAAATTGGGATAATTTAATTATACCAGCTTTAGTTATATAAATATAAATTATAAATGGTGTGTGTATGCAATTAATTAATTTGTATTATGTGTTTGTTGTTAGTCCATATTTGTGATGATTTAGACAAGTTGTAATTGTGTATAAGATGATAGAGGTATATTGTGTTATGTAGGTAGGTATACGCTTGTTACAAGCTCGAACAATGATAGATACAGGTGTGGCATTCAAATTTATAGTTTTCGTGCATGATATACCTACATGTAGGTATAATTGATATATTAATATAACGTACCTATTATAATATCACAGAAATATTTATTTGGGTTTAATTTCATTTAGTGCAATTTGTTGAAGATATGTAATTAAAATTATTTATAAATATTAGAAAATATACATGATAATATTGTAAAATAATATATTGAAATAAAAACAAACTTAGATTTTAGGTAAAATGGTCGATTTTATTTACTAGTGTTTATCAGCGCTAAATTTTGATGTATTGGCAAATCCATTTTTCTACAATTGTGAAATCTGGTTTTTAATCTAAACGTGGTATAAATGGATAAACGCACAAAGCTACAATCAATTTTCAATTTATTAAATTCGAATAGATCCGCAAAATTAGTTTTATTTAACTGTTATCTGCAGCATTTGATAGTTTCTCTCCTTACTTTAATATTTCTACCAATGAAAGTGATTCCTTTCAGACTGTGCCAACTGTCAACGTATGTAATTGATAGCAATGTACTTTATCCGACGCATCCGGCACGTAGGTAGGTTGCTTATGGGTCATCTTTCATAAGATGCTGTGTATTCTATCAACCTGTCAGTCGAATACGTTGCCGCAACGGAAGCGACGGATTCTATGGGTCGTGGCCTTAAGATCTGAAAATAATACGCGTGTTTTAATTAACATCCATTTCAGCAAAGCAAAGTAAAGTTTTTAATTACTATTACAACAACTACACTCTACTTGACATTTCCGAGATTCACCCCTTCAAGCAAGAGAGTCCGTTTTCGGTTCAAAAACGGAGTCAATGACATATGGAAGACTCCGCATACAGCTCCGCATACGGATCCGCGAAACTGCGTTTGCCGGCTCAAATTAGTATAGAAATTAGAATCACCGCGGACCCACTTTTGTATGTGTTGGTGAGAGAATGAGAGAGCGAGCTCGCCGCACTCAGTGAAAAATGAATCCAAATCGGATCCAAAAAAAAATTAAAAAATGAGGCAAGCGCTGGCAGATGACAATCGAATATCGAAGAACTTTTTTCAGACGAAATACAAACAAGTTTGTTTACATTTGCATGCATTTTTTCCAAGTATTTATTAATTAAAATAACTATTTTCACAAAAATAGTGATCTTCATCACTATATTTCCTTGCACGTTTGCAAATAAAAGAAACCTCACGGTTAATTTTATAATAATCACTCGAATTCATGTTACCATATTAAATTAATTCGTAGAGATTTAATTACGTGCCTGCCACAACGAACGTCAACGAAAGATTAATCACCGGCAGCGGCAGATGTTCACTCTTTCATTGCATAAAAAAAGCAAAACACAAATTCTCGCGACTCTCGTTCTACTTGTTGTGTAGATACAGCGAATTTACAAATGTGTGCGTGGAACGCCTCATATTATGCGGATCCAAAAATGACGGGAAAAATTGGGTCAGCGATTTTGCTTGAAGGGACACTAGGTTTTTGTAACATGTGGAAGTCTTTTGACACCAAATATAAGGCGTATTTTTTTGAGAATCTATAGCTAGCTCATTTTTACTTTTACATGCAAAACTTTTATACTCACTTTTGCTTTTGTCATACTCACTTTTGGTTTTACATGCAAAATTGTTATACCTACTCACTTTTGGTTTTTTTATACTCACTTCCCAAAAATATACGCCATCAGAAATAAATTGTTTACTAATTTTATGAGGAGTTCATTGTGTTTGCGGCTGAGGGTATGTATAACACTCTTCAACTAGCGCCAACGGCCAAATCTAAAAGTGTAGATGACATTCATATCTGACATTTTATGGAAAAGTCAAAAAAGAAAAATTGTAAACAAACATAATTCTCTTTGTTGAACATTACATCGTAATATTTTATTACACAAATACCCAAGATGAACGTTGATAACTCCTCAATGGACATGGATCCCGAAGTAGCAAAACGTCTCTTCGCCCAGGGAGCTGTTTTGATTATAGCCGGAGTCCCAATTGGCACGCAATTTGGCATCGATTTATGCAGCTACACCGTGGGGGAGAACTTCCGCGGCATAAAAATGGTACCACCCGGTCCACATTATGTCTATTGTGCTTCACAGGGACCATATGGCGATTCTGCACCTCGGGTCGGATTCATACATTACTTCCACTGTAATGAAATTCTTGTACGCGAATGGGATAACGAACACGAGGAACTTCGCGAGCGACAAATTCCCGATCCTGAGCTGGAAAAGAGACGAATCCGCGAGAATCTTCTTGATTTAGATAAGTTCCTTGCTCCGTATGACTACCGATATGCTGGTGACTGGAAGCATCTGACAGACACAGTTTCGGAGAATGCAGTCAATCGATGCCGGCCGGCATTCGGAACAATTCGCACAAATGTTGAACTGCAATCGTGTCCAGATTCGGAACGACCACGGGGTGCTCCAGGAGTGTCTCCAAAAATAAAAGCAATCAACGACGAAAATGATCTGCTGCCTTACTTAAAACCGATTGAGGGAACTGCGCCACGCTTTACTGAACTACCTGATCGGGTACCAAAGAACGCGACGCCAGAAGAGATTTCTAAACATTATATGGATTGTTCGCATGCGGTAAATGAGCTAATGGCATTGTTCGAACATCCCGACAAACTAATGGAAGAGGTGCAGTTGTCGTTTGTAATGTTTCTGATTGGCTACTCAGTGGAGGCCCTTGCACATTGGAGAAAACTTCTTAATCTGCTAGCTAATAGTGAGGTGGCAGTGCAAAGTTACAAGATATTCTACATGAAATACAGTGAAGTGCTGCAGCACCAGTTACCACATCTTCCCGAAGAGCTAATGGAACCGAGCGAGCATAATACTGTCTACAAGGACGTACGGAGCATGCTGATAAATTTAACTCTGAGCGGCTTAAGTGTCAGCGCCGAGAGGCTCAGGAAGCTATTGGCTAAGAAGATGAAATGGGAATTTATTGGACTACTGGAAGATGATCCAGAGGATCTGCCAGTCGTTGTGGAAACGTAAAATAAAATGTATTTAAAGCGATAGCTGTTTTTGTATTTAAAATCTAAACATAACAGTAGTATAGATGGGCAAACAAATCGAAGTTTTTATGATCTACTCTGTTGATTCACTTGTCCTTTTTGGGTTCGACTTCGACTCCTTCCGCTTCAATGGGTTTTGATTTTAGGTCTGCAATTTCTTTGCCATCGCCGGCAGGCTTATCTTTCAAGTAGGTTTCAGCTAACTCTTCCAGACGCCGTTGGTTCTTCTCAAGGTACCGTGGCAACAAAAATATCGTCTGGATCATTCTGAAAGTAAAGGAGAAGATATGAAATAAGTAGGTAGATACCTATTCTTTTGCTGAAACAGACACGCTGGTCATCCTAATTCGTAAGCACAGACGAGATCGCAAAGAATTGTTACACCTGTAATGTGCTAATTTTTCTTAATAAATTTAATCCATGGGGAAACTGCAATGGTACAATTAACTCCGTTGTGGACTTTTATTTTATTTCGTTTTTAAGTTGATTTTAGTAACAACTTTTTCGAGACAAACTATTTGAAATGATAGCAAACACTTAGATCATACAACATGAAATAAAACCGTTAACCAAATCTTAAAATTACAGTAGGTATGTATATAATGTATATTCTGAATCAGGATCATATTCTGAATCTATCTGTCTGTTGAAAACACGCTTGCGTCCAAACGAATTGACATAAATTAAATTTTGTGAGAGGACTTCTTTTTACCGTCGTCAGGTTAGTATTAAGGGTATTCACTTAAACGCTTAAAATTCTCATAAACTGCGTAAACTGCAGAAATTTATCACCTCGTAAATCAGCTGTCAGATTTTGTATATAGAAAAGTTTCCGCGGACCTCATACTTTTCCGCGACGATTAGTCTGAATCTGAAATCAACCTCGGAAAGTTACGCAAATCACAAATGTCAAATTTTGCCAGACAGTCGTATGAATTGTTTGTTTGATTCCAGATTTAGGCCCTAGTTATAGCTATCATGAAGAGGCTCACGGGGACACCCCTCACTTTCTCTGTCACTGCCCGAGTCTCTGTCACTTGAGGAATAGATATCCAGGATATCCAAGAACTCTCTAACGTCTCAATATCCAATCTTTACAGGTTTCTGAGGGCAGCGAGATGGTTGGACAAAGGACCAACCCGTTAACCTAACCTAACCTAACCTAGCTATCATTGAAAAGCATAATTGAAAATTTTGTTTTCCGATTTTAAGACGATTAATCAAACAATATTGGCTTTAGTTGGTATCAAAATAAAGGTGGGTACTACCATAATTTGACTTTTAGCGAAGCTTTATCCATGAAATTTGAAAAATTTGGACGTTACTATGTATGGTCTGGTTAACAAAATGTGGGCAATGTTGAACAAAGGGGCGTGGCATTTAAAATACGAAAAAGGTTAATATATGTAAGCTCTTAGCTTCAGTTTCCTTTAAACGCGTACCTACAGCTTTTTTCTAATGAAACGTTAACAAATTAAAATTGCATGTGTATAATTCAATGAACCACAGTGTATTTACTTAATAATAATGAAATCAAAATAATATAAAGAAGATTCAACGATACCTACATTTTTAAGATCAAGGTCAATGTTACAGGTCATCACAGTATTCCTTTCTGGCCACTACCGTATATGTACCTATAAAACAACGGCTTTAGGCCGGGGCATATGTATTACGAGGCAATAGCCGCGTTCCATTAACCGCTAGATGACTAGCTCCATGTTAAACTCAAAACACGTATATCTAAGTAGAGGGCATCACAATAGCGCAACTTGTTCTCCAAGTAGGTACTTCGAAAATCATTTTATTTTATATGGAAATTTTCGCCATTGGAAGCTCGTAAAAGTTAGTCTGACAAAAAATGATTGTTTGTACCGCGGAATCTATTTATATCTGTTACCAATAAATTGGCATCACTGAATTCCATTCCATGAATTATCCATCTTTGTTTTCTTTTGTCAAATGCATATATATACTTTACTTTTTGTTCACTTCTTGGATTGCAACGCCATTTTTGTGCTTTATAAAATATATTTATTATTATACCTTAAAAAAGATTGTTGTTTAATTCTGCAAAACACAACAATATTTGGCGACGAGGATAGTGGCGATAGTGGCGCATTATAAATAATTTCCGAAAAGGCGTGGTACTATATTATCTGAAGCGATGTCAGAAACAGATAAAGCTGAAGGTGGAGCTTCATTTACCTCAGATCGTATAATAATGGAAATTCTCAAACAGCAGCAGCATATCCTTACACAATTGTCCATAAATGCATCACAACAGCAGGATTTACAAGGGAAATTTTTGCAATTTGGAAAAGATCAAATGTCTGCTTTTGGGACCATCAAAGGAGTCGAACATGTCATAGATTCCTTATCGCAACAGATGAACGAGTTTCAATATGATCAGGATAGTCAAGTCACTTTTGCATCGTGGTTTAGTCGATACGAAGATGTTTTCAAAAAGGATGGTGCTAATCTGGATGACTCAGCATTGGTAAGGCTTTTGCTTCGCAAGTTGGACAGCATCTCTCATGAGAAATACACCAACTACATCCTACCGAAACACCCAAGGGACTTAAACTTCGAAGAAACTGTGAGTACGCTAACAAAACTTTTTAGTCCACAAATTTCAGTTTTTCGGAAAAGATATGATTGCCTTCAAGTCTCTAAAAGCACTGCAGATGATTTCGTTTTTTACGGCGGGAATGTCAATAAGCTTTGTGAGAATTTCGGGTTGAAAAATATGAATGAAGAGCAATTCAAATGCTTAATATTTGTCATTGGATTACGCTCCGGCACAGATAATGAAGTAAGAACCAGATTGTTATCGATGCTTGATTCTGACATAAAACAGGAGCTCACAATGCATGCTCTTGTTGAAGAATGTTTACGTATCAAGAATCTGAAGCAAGACACTTATCTTCTGGAACGTAACAATAACACGTCAAAATCAGTGGCACATATTGGTCATAATAGCAGCTTCCATCGCGATCGTAAGCCAAACTCAACACAAACACAGAGTCACCAAATAAATTCATCTGAAATCCCTAGAAGACCTTGTTGGTCGTGTGGACAAATGCACTTTGCCAAGAATTGTCCATTTAGTAATCACAAATGTTCAGATTGCCAAAAGATTGGACACAAAGAGGGATATTGCATTTGTTTCGCGCAAAAATCATTCGAAAAATCGGGAACAAACAGTAATGTAAAAAAGAAATTCAAAAAGAAGCGTTCGAGTTTAGCTTCAAAAGGTATTTACGTTAAGCGCATTGACACCGACGCCAAAAGGAAATTTATTGATGTTGACATAAACAACACTATCGTAAAACTTCAAATTGACACCGCATCTGACATTACCATCTTATCAAAGTCCGTGTGGGAAAAAATTGGTAGCCCATCACGCAAACTATCAAATCAATCTATTCAGGATGCATCAGGTAGACCAATGTTGAATCTTTTTAAGTTCTGTTGCACAGTTCGCATAAATGGCAACTCAGAACAATGCGAATGTTTTGTGTCTGATGATAAAGAGCTCAACTTATTTGGTAACGACTTGATGGAGATTTTCAATTTATGGGATGTACCAATCAATGCAATTTGTATTCAACAAGTTCGACGCAATAACACTAATCACAAAGTTGATACCTCTGTTGAAAAATTAAAATCAATATTTCCGGAAGTTTTTGTTGACAAGCTAGGTCACTGCAATAGCGTCAAAATTAAATTATACCCAGTTCCAAATGCTAGACCAATTTTTAGGCAGAAAAGACATGTGGCATATGCGATGATGCCAATTGTTGAACAAGAGTTACACCGATTGGAATCCGAAGGAGTCATCATACCAGTGTCGTATTGTGAATGGGCGGCTCCAATAGTTGTCGTGCGGAAGACTAATGGAAAGATAAGAATATGTGGAGACTATTCAACTGGACTCAACGATGTTTTGGAAACACACAGGTATCCACTGCCACATCCTGAGCACATTTTTTCAAAGCTATCTAGAGGAAGGATCTTCTCTCACATCGACCTTTCTGACGCATTTCTACAAGTAGAAGTAGACGACGACTCTAAAAAGCTGCTCACAATCAATACACATTTGGGTCTATATCAGGTCAATAGATTGTCACCAGGAGCAAAGCCTGCACCAAATGCATTTCAACAAGTCATGGATACTATGCTTGCCGGTGTAGAGGGAGTTGCTTCGTACATTGACGATATTATTGTTTATGGTGCAAATCCACAGCAGCATTACGAACGGTTAATCAAAACACTCCAGCGTATTAAAGAATTTGGATTCACTATAAAGATCGAAAAGTGTACATTTTTTATGAATGAAATAAAATATCTTGGTCATGTTGTGAATGGTAAAGGCATCAAACCTAATTCAGAGCGTATTGAAGCGATAAAAGGCTTACCTGTTCCAACAGATGAAACTACTCTAAGATCTTTTCTGGGAGGAATTACTTTCTACAGTCAGTACGTTTCAAAAATGAGACAGTTAAGAGGTCCACTGGATGAGTTGCTGAAAAAAGGAAATCCATGGAAATGGGAAGCTAAACATCAAAATGCATTTCAATCGCTAAAAAATGTTTTGACCTCAGATTTACTATTAACCCATTATGATCCATCACAACAGATTATAGTTGCAGCTGATGCTTGCAATTATGGCTTAGGGGCCTGCATAATGCATCGTTTTCCTGATGGTACTGTAAAACCTATTAGTCACGCATCCCGTTCTCTCACTCCAGCTGAGAGAGGCTATAGCCAAATAGAAAAGGAGGCGCTTGCACTAGTGTATGCGGTAACTAAATTTCACAAAATGCTTTTTGGAAGGAAGTTTACTTTACAGACCGACCACAAGCCATTGGTAACGATTTTTGGAACACGAAAGGGAATTCCGGTTCATTCAGCAAATAGAATTCAGCGATGGGCACTCACATTATTGGCATATGATTTCGACATTCAACACGTATCTTCAAAAAAATTTGGACATGCTGATATGCTCTCTCGCCTTATAGCATCTCAACGCCAACAAAATGAGGATATCGTCATAGCTAGTATTCAGATGGAGAACGAGATCAGTGCATCGTTGGACGCATCACTTGAACATCTTCCAGTCACATACAGCATGATCAAAGCAGCAACGCAACAGGACAAAACATTATCAACAGTCATTAAATATATCAACAGCGATTGGCCGCCCTATGATCAACTACATGAGGAAGTTCAAAAATATTTTTCACGCAAATCGTCACTGGCAATTGTGAAAAATATCATAATGTATTCAGATCGAGTCATCATTCCATTTATCTATCGCAGAAGAATTCTTTCACAAATGCATCGAGGGCATCCTGGGATGGAGAAAATGAAAGCTGTTGCCCGTAGTTACGTGTATTGGCCGAGTATGGATTCCGAAATTGAGGACTATGTGCGCAAATGTGGAAAGTGTGCATCTGTGGCGAAGTCTCCTCAAAAATCATTATTAGCGTCTTGGCCTGTTCCTGATCATCCTTGGGACAGAATTCATATAGACTACGCTGGTCCAGTTAACGGTGATTATTTTCTGGTTATCGTCGATTCATTTTCGAAATGGCCAGAAATAATTCAAATGAAGTCGACAACCACGTCAGCGACTTTAACTCAGCTAAATCAAATCTTTGCAAGATTTGGGTATCCTAGAACTCTTGTTTCCGACAACGGTTCTCAGTTTACAAGCGAACCTTTTCAAATGTACTGTAAACAAGCCGGGATATTGCACATTCGTACACCACCATTTCATCCACAATCAAATGGTCAAGCTGAGCGGTTTGTTGATAGCCTTAAGCGAGCTCTTTTGAAAATGAAGGGAGAGGGAAGTGTAAACGAAATTCTACAAATATTTCTAAAGACATATAGGACTACTCCAAATCGTATGATCAATAACAAATCTCCTGCTGAATTATTCCTTGGGCGCAGAGTTCGAACAACCTTGGACTTGATTTTACCTGAAGAACAAAAACAACTAATCAGAAATCGCAAAATGGAGGAGCAATACAATACCAAACATGGTGCGAAATTCAGATCATTCGTACCAGGTGATTTAGTTCTTGCCAGAGTTTACCGACACAACAAGTCATACTGGAAGCCTGGAAAAGTAATCGAGAAAATTGGTTCCGTCACTTACAACATTTTTCTTGAAGACCGGAAGTTAATTCGTTCTCATATCAACCAATTAAGACCACATTTTGAACAAATCGCATCTGAAAATACTAAACCAACTTTTGAGTTACCATTTGATATTCTTCTTAAAGAGTTCAATATTATACCGACTGAGTCTGTAACAGAATTTTTAATTTCAGATGACTCATCCCCAGATTTCCAAGGATTTGGAACAAGTTTTGAAAATGACGAGAGTTTTCAAAATCCAATTATATCATCCGACGTTAATAATGAACTACATCCTGATATGCCAACATCCGTTTCTTTACCACAAGATCTTCATGCTGATACACCAACAACATCAAGGCCAGCTAGGACCCGAGTTGTACCAAGAAAATTTAAGGACTACATCTGCCAGGTGAAGACTAAAAAGAGGGGATGTTACCAATAAATTGGCATCACTGAATTCCATTCCATGAATTATCCATCTTTGTTTTCTTTTGTCAAATGCATATATATACTTTACTTTTTGTTCACTTCTTGGATTGCAACGCCATTTTTGTGCTTTATAAAACATATTTATTATTATACCTTAAAAAAGATTGTTGTTTAATTCTGCAAAACACAACAATATCTATATATAGGGCATGTAGGGTTTTTGCACCATAGTCTTTAGTTTCCAACTTCAAAGAGGCCCGCCAAAAATCACGCTGGGAGGAGGGGCGCATTTTCAGAGCCTATAATTTTCATAACATTTTGCGTGCTAAAATGTTACTCCCAAACTAGTGGATTTTTTAAAACTAACATTTCCATTAATATTTTCGTAGACAGACACGTCCACCAATCCGTTACTCACTTAATTAAAACATATCCTGAGCACGCAAGTAATAAAAATAATCCTGATGTCTTAAACATTTGCCAGTAGTCAACCACGACTTGTTGATGCTTCATTTTGCTTTTAAGTAAATTTATTGTAGGTAGCTAGTCACTTGGTATTTTTTTTTTTTTTGTTTTTTTTGCCAAATTTGCAAGATGAAATAATATTGTTGAACCGACAACTATAGCCACGTACTGTTTTCGTAAATTAGTATGTCCACTTATCAAACTGTCCTTTGTGGTGTGATTTTAATTGAGTGGACTTTTTTGTTTGTGCTTTTGTAACGTTGGTTACAAAAATGACTTTTACACTTCAAATCAATATGAATTATTTTTGTCATTCCCAAAGGGGAGAGTCGTTGTTAAATAATGTATTTAAAAATTATATGACTCTGACTTCAAAGGAAAGGATGGCATAACCGGGCAATTGTTAGCATGTTTTTAAATGTTGATGTAGACCTGGGTTAGATACCTACAACCTACACAATCTACTCTTTTGTGTGGACATAATATGTATATGGCTATTCTTAGTGTGAGGTTGGTTTTAATAGTGTATTCCACTAGACTGGCCAGTGTTAGCCAAGCCCGATAAGTTACATCTTAAAGTTTGCGTTTGTATCCACCATACTTACTTACTTATCGGGCTCCCGACCCGTGAAGAGTCTCTGCCTGAGACACTGCAGCCTTCCATCCTCTACGATCTCGGGCACGCTACTTCCAATTGTCCAGACCAAGCGATCTGGCATCCGCGATGGCTTGGTCTTTGAAACGGAGGTTCGGTCTTTCTTGTCTTCTCGAACCTGGGGGCTGGGATTCGAAGACCCTCTTACCTGGAGCTTATTGTCCATTCGCTCGATGTGGCCGAGCCAATGTAGTCGACGTGTTTTGGCTTTTTGGACTACATCCACATCTTGGTACAGCTCATAGAGTTCGCGGTTGTATCTTCTCCTCCATTCGCCCTCCTCGCACACAGGACCAAAAATCCGCCGAAGCATTTTTCTTTCGAAGGAGTCCAGTATCAGCACTCGGCGCCATAAAGCAGGCACGGTCAGGATAAGGGTTTTGTAGAGCACACATTTCGTCCTTCGAGTTAGGAGTTTATTGTTGCCATAAATAGTGACGTTTTGTCCTAGGCGCTGGAAAGATGCTTGTTGGTTTGTTGATAGCATGTACTTAGTTTTGTCCTCATTTACTTCGAGGCCAACGGATTTCGCCTGTTCTTCAATCGCCGTGAACGCTTCTATCACGGCACGCTGGGAGCGACCGATAATGTCAATATCGTCCCAGCAGCTGGACGGATCTGTTGAAGATAGTGCCTTCCGTGTTGACACCTGCCCTGTGCACTATCTGCTCCAGTACGAGATTGAAGAAGTCGCATGATAGCGCGTCTCCTTGCCGAAATCCGGTGCATGTTTGAAAAAGTTCGGAAGAGCTTCTTCCAAACTGCACGTTGCATTGCAGCGCGTGTTTTCCAGCGTCACGCGACACAGCTGAATCAGTTTTGCCGGGATACCAAATTCGGCCATCGCCATATAGAGCTCCTGACGATGTATGCTATCATACGCGGCTTTGAAGTCGATGAACAGGTGGTGAGTTTCGACTTGAAATTCGTTGGTCTTTTCCAAGATTTGCCTCAGTGTGAAAATTTGGTCTATAGTCGATCTGCCGGTCCGGAAGCCACACTGGTACGTGCCGATTAGTGTGTTGCAGAACGGTTTTAGACGTTCACACAGTACGTTGGATAGGATCTTGTATGCTACATTTAGCAAGGATATGCCTCGATAGTTCTTGCAAGACATAGGATCGCCTTTTTTGTAGATGGGGCATATGGAGCTGATAGTCCAGTCATCGGGCATGTTTTCTTCCACCCATACTTGGTTGATGATTCGGTGCATGCTCCCTACCAAAACATCACCACCGTATTTAAAGAGCTCCGCTGGTAGTCCATCAGAGCCTGCGGCCTTGTTGTTCTTGAGCTTTTTTATAGCTAAGCCAACTTCTTCTATACTAGGTGGTATGGAACTGTTTCTTCATTGACTGGACGTGGGTTCTCTTCTTGCCCTATCACTCTCTCTACATGATGCCCATTAAGCAGCTGCTGGAAATGCTGCTTAAACACATCTACTATTCCCTGCGTTTCGGTGACTAAGTTTCCTTCGCGGTCTCGAAGAGCCTGCGTTCGTTTTGTAGCCAGCAGCCAGTTGCTTAGCTTTTTTTATAAAACCTCCGGATGTTATTACGATCGCGCGACTCTTCGATCTCCTTGAGCTGGGAAGCTGCGTAAGCCCTCTTCTTTCTACGCAGGATCTTCTTTTCCTCTCTTCTACTGCCTCGATTTTCTTCTTCTGGGCGGTTCGCAACTTCTTCTCGTTGAATTTAGCCGCGACAAGAAAATGGTCAGAGTCGACGTTAGCCCCTCGGAATATGTGCACGTCGAGGATGTTGGATGCGTGCCTCGCATCGATTAACACATGGTCGATTTGGTTGGCGGTTCGACCGTCTGGAGACCGCCAGGTTGCTGTGTGGATTATTAGCCTTGGAAACCTAGTGCTACTTATCACTGTATTACGAGCTGCTGCAAAATCGATTAGTCGGTAGCCGTTGTCTGTTGTCGTTTCGTGGATTCTGTGCTTACCAATTAACCCGCCAAAGATGTTTTCCTTTCCGACTTTAGCATTGAAATACCCGAGTACAACTTTTACATTAACTCCGGACAGGCTCCGTAGGCCCCATCCAGGAGGTCATAAAAGTAAAACTCCTCCTTGATGGGATCTTCAGCCTCGTCGGTAGGAGCGTGTGCACATATTAGGCTTATGTTTTGGAAAGTAGCTTTGATGCGGATCACAGAAAGGCGATCACTTATCGGCTTGAAGTCTATAACTTTTGTCCTAAGCCGATATCTTGCTTTGTCCTAAGCAAGGCCGCATCCTAATACATGCAGCCTTTTGTTGCAGCTGTAATAAATGTCGCAATCTTTTCTTTTCATCATGCCTGATCCTATCCATCATATCCCCGATCGCGGTAATGTCTGCCTTGTACCGCATGAGGACAGACTCAAGTTTTTCAGTGGCACCTGGGGTGTAGAGTGTTCTTACATTCCAGGTACATACTCTTAAATCATAGCCCATTGACGTTCCGGGTCTGGTTGCCATTTGAGGAGTTTCGTTATCCGAGGCTGGTTGCGTCTCTCTCATAACTATATATTTTTTCCGTGGTCGGGAAGTTACCCCGACGGCACAACCCCCAACCTGGAGGGCCAGGCCCTGTTTTGACCCTAGGACAGCGGGTCGGATATTCCGATGTCAGTAACTCAATTTTGAGATATGATCGCTACCGTTGACCCGTTTAGGGTTCGTCCGCCACCAACTCTTTTCCAACACCCTGGCTCAGTATTGGAGATCCCCATAGACCTTGTATCCAAATATGTCGAAGCAGGTCTTACAGGGATTACACTTTAGTTCGACCTGACCGGAACTGTAGACGCCACCATTGATTCCATCTAGGGAATTCATCCGCTGCCGCTTGAAACAAGAGGGAGCGTCTTAGTGTGTAGACACTCCTCCCCCTCTCTCGTTCGCTGCCACCAACGACCTTCCACAGGGGTTGGCTACCCCATCTCCAGTCGAGGTACTAGGCACCCACAAGTCACCAACGTGGAGGTGAGAGTAGGAGTTGATAGTGAGAGGCTAGAGTGAGAACGCTTGTGTTCTCATATAATCGCATCACTACCCTTAAACCAGCTTGTGTCCACCATAGTAGCAGCGAAAATCAGTCGAAAATCTTTTCTTTCAAAGGAGCAGGAGCCCTGGCTTAGCGATCAGCACTCAGCATCATAAAGCAGAAAAGATAGAATAAGATCTCTGTAGAGATCAACCCAAAGTACCAGCGATTTCATTGGGATATTCTTCTCCAGATGATCATTTAGGGTGTCTTTCGAGAGGTTGATGTTACTCATCATACATTATCTTTACACCTTAAAGGTGCTGCTATGAAAAGTAACGTTTGGCCATAGACGGTAGATAGATTTTTGGCTCTTGATAGCATTTAAATATTTAGTCTTCTCTTTATTTACTTCAAGACACACAATTGCTTTTTAATCGCCATAAAAGCATCGATTAGGGTCAGCTTCGCACCAGGTGCGAATTTAAACTAGCAACTCCCGCGGCTCCGCCCACTGGTTTCTTTTCTATTAAATTAAATTCAAATTTATTTCAGCTATCATATAAATGCACGTTTGTTATACCCTCCACAGGAAGGTATTCACTTTGTCATTACCTTTGTAACGCCAAGAAGGATTAACTGAAGACCCTACAAAGTATATATATTCTGAATCAGGATCACATTCTGAATAGATTTAGCCATGTCCGGTCCGTCTGTCTGAAAGCACAATAGCGTCCAAACGAATTGACCTAGGCGAATGAAATTTTGTGAGACGACTTCTTTTTATCGTTGCCAGGTTGGTATTGAAAATGGGCTATGTCGGTCAAGTAGTTCTGGTACCTCCCATACAAAACCAATATTAGACACATGCGGGTAGCTGTACCAGTACATACAGTATTTCATCGCTATTCCTTTTCATAAACTATACCTACATGTTATTTATTTAATGGGCGCAAGTAGTTATCAATGGACATAAGATTTCACATAAATAAAAACTCGTCACAGGTATGATATAATTATTTATACTACGCGATCATATCGTTACACTTTCTATAGCAAGTTGAGCGTAGTAAGGTCGAAATAGAAAAGTAGGGTGCAAACGTTTTTAAACTCATATGGGACGAATTTTGAAAACCGATGAATGAGGCAGAATTACTTTTGATTTATCTGTCAACACACAAACTTTCAATTTCATACGGCTAACGGTTCGTGAGACCCCCCTTATTCCCCGCGACCCCTTTACTCCTGAGCAATTCTCACCCACCCTACGAACTAAGTTGGCCACACATCTATAAATCAGAAAAAGAATCATGAAAATCGGACGAATGGTTCTCGAGTTATGGAGAAACGAACAGACGGACGTTGCATTTTATAAGTAGTATGGATAACAAGTATGGATAGCCAGGTTTGATGATCCGAGTTGTTATTCTTAAAATAGAACTTCCATTGTTTCTATTGTGATCTGGAACATTAAGTTGATGTACTTGATTCAAATGTTGTCCATTAGTGTTGCATTCTCAAAGCACTCAAACATGGAACACTTTTCGTTGGTGAACAACCGAAAGCTGAAACTTCGAGTGAAGAGTGTAGGTCGAGAGTAGACATCTTTATAAATTCTTTCATCTAACAAAAGCCCTCAAGAATCGAATCGCGCGCGCTTTGGGGGCTTTTGTTGGGGGTGCGAATTTCCGATTTCCTTTAAAGAGGGAATTTCTAGTAAATCAAAATGAAATCAATATCGTCTGCAAACTTTATATTTAGCAGCTGAATGGATCTGCTGCAGATAATGCTTTTCGAGCCTCTGGTGAGCCTCGACTTGAAAATCATTGCCATTTTGCACGATTTATCTCAGTGTGAAAATTTCGTTTATGATGGTCGGATGGTGTATTGCAGAATGGTTTGCAACGTTTCCACAGTAGCTGCATTGAATAGGATCTTTCTATGCTGCAGCAGGGATTTGCGTAGATTAGTCTTTGTTGCGATCTGCAACAAGAAACGAATTGTCAATACGCTTAAATAAACAAATTCAATTAAATTCACTTTATTTGTCTTTCTTTAAAGCTGGATTACAATTTTTAAAGGTTTCCTTTTAACTTCTTAGTTCTCAACGTGTCGGCTGTCTGTCACAAAAGAAAAAGAAAAATCGCCATGAGGTTTCTTCCAGGTTAGCTGTCATTTTTTTTTATGTGTTTGACGGCCGTTCAGATAAATAGTACAAATAGCCTAGGGATGTGCATCCGCAACAGTCTTTGTAGATCACCTTTTTTATAATTGGGACTTATGGAGCGAATAGTGAAGACTTTGAGAATGCTCGTTGGTCCTTCACCTTCGAATTTAAAGTCGAACCAATCCATTATTGAATGGGGCGTTAGTTCTCTCTTGGCTCTATCCCTCAGCTGGTGGAAATACTGCTAAATACATTATTCTTTGCGTTTCGGTGCTTCAAAGAGCCTGTTTTCCATTCTTTCTTATAAAATCTCCAGATTTTGATACGATCGTGGAAATATCCAATCGCCATGAGCGATATATCTTATATAGTTTTCGGCCATTATCAGCGAAATTGGCTAGTACCACGTTTTTATACACATGATCTTGTTCTCCTCCCATATTGCATAGGTATATTGTTTCTCTTGCGTTGCTGCCCTTGTAACTCAAATCGAGATTTTATAGCAACCGTTTTTAGGTTAATAAATTTATTCTTATCAGTACATCCCAACCTCTAGCACATATATTCCGTAATTAGCCGATAAGGGTACATCGACCAATAACTGGGTCAAACTATTAAACTCCAGACTTCCTCAATATTTATCTCAATTTATAGGTAGAACGGTTTGTTAGAAAAAAATAAAAGAACGTTCGCTGTCCGACATTTAGGGCACAATTGTCCACGATCCTTATCTTTATTGAATCTCCTATATCGGCGCATAAACCAATGAGTTATAATTACGGTTTCACAAACGATTGCAAATCAGACCTGACCTCAGTCAAGACCATTCAATTTTCGCTATTCCCGATAACGAAGAGAATTTCTCACCTTGATACGAACTTCTACTTCTTAGTCACTTTGAAGTGCACCTGCTCCCGAGATAAGTTAAATTAGTGTATTACACTGAGCGAGGGCAAAGATAACACATTTCGATATAAATACCCGTGCTTGGGGTGTCCGAAATTGTATCTAGTTCGAGTGTATTTCATGATGGATTGTACTTGGAATATTTTTGGAATTTTTCTACTTTTCGTAACAATTTGTTCTGCTATTAGGACTACGGTATTGTTTTTTTTTTTAAACAATTCTAAGGCGAATCATTATTTGAAATTAATTTTTTTAGGAGCATCGTATACGGGACCATGGATATCCCTTTGAGAGGCACACCGTCCAAACAGTCGATAATTACATTCTCACTATGTATAGGATTCCTCCCTTCAGGGGGCATGTAGACGAAGTCAGACCAGTTGTATTTCTCCAGCATGGTATGATCAGTTCATCCGACAGCTGGATCTTAAATGGTCCTGGCCAATCATTGGGATATCTTCTCGCCGATGCTGGATACGACGTTTGGTTGGGCAATAACCGAGGCAACACCTACAGCAAGAAACACGTCAGTCTCTCGCCAAGAGGACAAAAGTTCTGGAACTTTGAATGGCATGACATCGGACTCTATGACTTGCCAGCCATGATCGATTATGTGCTTTTCAAAACAAATCAGTCCTCGCTGCATTATGTGGGTCATTCGCAAGGTACAACCGCCTTCTTGGTGCTGACTTCGACGATGACCCGATACAACGACAAGATCAAGTCAGCACACTTGTTGGCACCGATCGCTTACGTGGACAATGTCGAGTGCCCACTGCTGAAAATAATCAGCCCTCTGATGGGACAACCCAATGCGCTGGTAGAGCTTATAGGCAGTGCAGAGTTCCTCCCGAATTCGGACCTACTAGCCACACTTAAGGGAGCTGCGTGCAGAGAAAACAATTTAACTCAGGATATCTGCTCGAATTTGATTTTCCTTCTCTGCGGTTGGAATCGGGAAAGCTTAAAC
The DNA here is from genome assembly GCA_949372485.1 of Cheilosia soror. Taxonomy (NCBI): domain Eukaryota; kingdom Metazoa; phylum Arthropoda; class Insecta; order Diptera; family Syrphidae; genus Cheilosia; species Cheilosia soror. The sequence goes on along the minus strand of OX443562.1, from coordinate 111,488,437 downwards.
ACGGTAAGGTGATCAATATTTTGAAATGTGTTCTCACTTAAGCGGAGGGTTTTCTTTGTAGACACTTTTAGAAGAGATTTTGAAGACCCACCCAGCGGGAGCGTCTGTAAATCAGGTGCTCCACTACACTCAGGAATACAATTCGAGGGAGTTCAGGCAATTCGATTATGGGGTCATTAGGAACCGTTTGAAGTACAAACAAGCAACACCGCCGCTCTATGAACTGAGCAAGGTCAAGTCTCCAACATATCTCTACTATGCAAACAATGACAATTTAGCCAGCGTTGTTAATGTGGACAAGTTGAAGGAGAAGCTAACAAATCTTAAGTTCTCCTACAGGGTGCCTCATAGTAAATGGAATCATTTGGATCTTCTGTGGGGTATTAATGTTAAGGAACTTGTGTTTGACAAAATCCTTGGCAATATTGACGATTTTGAACAGAAAATGAGTTAAAGGTTTAGTGGAGGCTTTGACGATGTATGAAAGTTATATGCTTAGGTTTATAGTTTTAATGTGCAAATGGAATATTGAAGTGAGGAGAATAATAAAATTCTTTATAGTTCTGAGATGTGTTTATATTCAGTGTTTGCATGTACCAGAAAAAGGGTTATAGTCAACAGAAGCAACCTATTATTCTTTATAAAGCAGAGGTTAGAGATCGGCCCCAAAACATTAACTTAACCTACTTGACACCATACAGACACGATCAGTCAGTCCAATTGGAGATCATACATTAACATCAAGTTAACAACACCTAACCCTGGCGCGGTTTGGGGTCGATTAACAGCTTTAAAAAAAAAAACGATTCCAAGAAATCAATCACCAAATACCGAAAAAAAATATAATACCCCATTCACACCAAGCCGAAAACCGAGTTTTCGTCAAAAAAGTTTAGAAAACTCGTAGATGCATTCACACCGAACACCAACTCGTTTTCGTTTGACGTTTCAATTAGCTGTGAAACTAGCTATGAAATGTTTGTGGCGACTAGACTTTTATTTTAGTTACTAAACTTGGCACGTATTGACATAATATACAAACAAAATTATTTAAGCTACTTGATAATCGTTAACTTATGGTTAAATATTTAACATAACCGACATTCAAAATCAAAACATCTGAAAATACCATTTAGTTGTGGCAGGCTGGGAGGTAGTTTGCTCTTTATGGTGCAAGCAAAGATAACAAAAAAACTCTCACTCTCACTCTCACTCAGTCTCTCACATCCTGTCAGCAGTTTTGCTGAGCTCGCTGAATATTGCAAAAGGTGTGTCTGCTTCAACAACCCAACGATCGTACTCGTTTTCGTGGCCTTTTCATGGAAAACGACCTCAAACAACTCGTTTTGAAAACTGCAATATGTATGGGAAAACTTCTGTTTTCGATGAAGTTTTCGACTGTTTTCGCGAAAACCCAGTTTTCGGCTTGGTGTGAATAGGGTATAACAGCCTTATTTATAAGCGTCTAAACGCAAAAAAATATATTAGATTTTTGCGTTTAGAGTTATTATAGAGAGTGTATAAATTTTATAAATAAGGCTGTGAGCATTTGAATTGTGAACTTTTACTTACTATTTTATTAAATAAATCTTACTTTCTATAATTACGTACTTACTATAATTAGTTTCATAATCACATTTTCTATAACTACTATAATTAATTTTCTATAAAATAAAATATTTATTCTTACTGTACTAATAAAAGCTTATTCATTTTTGAAATTTTCATAACTGTACCAAACTAGAAATTTAAAAAAGCTGTATCAAAAAGTAGTATAATGCGAGAAACAGATTGGCACAGCAACAGCAACAGCAACTTTGACAGCCACAGCGCACTTTTTAGAGCCCCTGCTTTTTAATGGCTGAAGTTACATTACCACAGCAACATCGACATCGACATCGACGTTAGAGCTAAGTCCTAAATTCAATGTTGCTGTGCAAATGCTACCAACACCACGGTGACTTTTTCAGTTCTCTCAACTTTCGAATGCTGATATTGGCTGACATACTGTAGGTGCAGCATCATTACCAGATATATACAAAAAAAGTTTCAGCAGTCTACAAATTATTCTTATGTAAATTATTTAGAAAATATGTACTATTTTATTTTTTTTTTGATTTAGATTGCCTTTCATTTTCGATTGGCAAAAGAAATCAATTCTTTTTTGTGATCTGCAGGCGTCAAATTATTTACTGTCGGTGGGACGTGATTTTGAATTCTAGTTTTACTATTGCAATGTGGGATGAGTTATCTAACTCAATCGTCGCGAGTTGTGTTAAAATTAATGTTTGACAAGCTATTAAAAGAAAAGTACATACAAATTTTGATTTGATGTTTGATTGGGCAGCAAACATCTCAAAAACACTGTCGAAAATGACATCAGATATGTTTTTCGAATTTTATACTTTAGCTACCACCAAGTACCTATACTGACTGGTACATACCTGCTGGTACTAAGTACGTGATTTGCTCTAACATTTTACAGGTCGTCATGTACCTACTATCATTTTTTCGCTTTTACCATTTATTTTGGAAGATATAAAAGGTATTCTGGTAATGCTGCGTTGCAATCAACTCACAACAAATTTTTTTTCCCTCCCTTGAAAAAGTTGCTGTCGATGTTTCCAATGTGTTTCATGTGACTTCTGCTGTTGAAGTTGCTGCTGCTGTCAAAGTTGCTGTTGCTGGTGCTGTGGTAATCTGTTTCTCGCATAAAAGGAAGCGCAGAATTGTACAAAATCACTCGACTTTGGTATTTCGGGCGCAGCAGGGCTGCCAGAAATCATGATTTAGCATGATTTTCATGCTTTTTGGACTCAAAATATGTTTTAATGTTTTCGAGCCCAAAATCATGTTTTTTTTGTATTAAAAAACACAAAAATATGTTCTTCATTCTAATCACTTTGTAATGCAACATTGGGCACATTCAAGTATCTAGTTGACTTGAGTCGACTAGATTTGTCTGGACTAAGTGTAACCTGAACGCAAAAACTAACTTAATTGGTCGTGAACGTCAGATCTTGACGGGGAGAGCATCTAAATCGTCACTTTTATTATCATTTTTAGATTTTTTTGGTTTTGTTTGTTTTGGTTAGGTATATCCACTAGCTTTGCGCTCTCTCAAGGCAAATTTGAAATATCAAACTCTCCGCCGATGACATATAGAAATGTCAACTTAGTACTCAGTCACGAAATTCGTGACTAGATTCGTCGGCTACCCCTCCATAAACGTCAACAGAGAAAGCTGCTCACGTGACGAATCCCAGCCAATAAGAACTCAGAAACATCAAGTCAGTCAGCTATCAGACTTACTAAACTAGATACTTGAACGTCCCCATTGACACCAAATTCAACATGTTTAGCCTATTCTACACGAACACGACTATACTATTTTAAAACAAACAGAACTAATGTGTCGCTCTATCTCAAAAGCAGAGAAGATGAGCTTTTTATTTTTTTAGATTGTTGTTTCTGTAATAGCTGCGTTTTTTTTCGTCCCCGTCACGGCTATAAGATAAGTAAAATAAACAAATCCCTTGCTAAATACAACAAAAACTTAAACTGGATAATTATCGGGGTTAACAGCTTCACGGGGATAGGGAAAAGTGTAGCCCTAAGAATAAGAAGTACAGGAAGGGGCATATCGAGGAAACAGTGAGGCTTTTTTCAAAATAGTGTGAGTTACACTAACACAAATGCATTGACACAGGGCCGGCCTAAGGGGCCAGCGTAGAGTTAGGACGCCAAAAAGCAGGGGCGCACAATGTAACCCTTACCCGTTTCTTTAAGAGTGATAAAGTAGGAAAATATGTAGCTGAGCTTTAAGATAGCACTAGGTTATGGTTTTTATCTTCTCAGAAGTACTTAAGCACCTTCAAATAAATAAAACGTACCTTTTACAGGAAACGTAGGTATAAATAAAATTCAGATTTTGGTTTTAGGTTTAATTTTAATGCAAAAACACTATCACAGATATTTTCCTTAGTTAAATAAATTTTAGTTAGGTACATTTTATCTACATCCATCTGATAATAATTCGGTCATACATCTGGGGTCTTCGCGTAACTTTTCAGACGATCATCGTCTCGATCTCGACGATTGAACAAAACGACGTCGTTTTAAGTTTGCTTCATGTAACATCATAATAGCGTCGTTCAATCGAACCGTTCATTGTTTTCGTTTTGAACAGTTTGAGCAGGGCTGTAAAAAAACTGTGACAACTGAAAACTAATAAAAAAGGTATATATGCAATTTGTGTGTGTTGTTGTCTTTTATGTGGAAATAGATAAAAAGGTAAACATTTTTTTGGTACAGGAAAATTTGTATTGATTAGGGGTCGTAATATAAGACAAAATTAGTGAATGCATTCTTTAAAGCCAATTTAATAAATGCAATTCTATCATTGCCTACTCCAAAGAGAACATAACAAGAGTGTGATGTGAACTTTTTAATGTAGGTACCTATTTCGTTTAACTAGAATGAAGGAAATGGATATTTTTTCTATATTTTCACATTTCACCGTACAAATGCATAATGGAGAGTACTATTTGTCGAAATTATAAAAGATTTAATAGAAACAATATTCTTTTAACCTTTGTTTTGCTTTAAAAGACCCTATATGGAAAGAAAATATACCAAAAACGATTAAACGATTGCCAAAGAGCCATCGTTGACAGTTAAATTGTTTACGTGAAGCAATAAGAAACGATGATCGTTCACTCGTTCCGACGATCATCGTTTTTGGTTGTTACACGAAGTAGCAGCATCTACGACGTCGGTCGATCGTTGCCTTACGCAATTAGACCTCTGTTTCTTAAAATTGTGTTTTTTTTTGTCCATTAGTTTTGATTGGATTCTAAGCTGTTTCTCTGTTATAAGACATATGTCTTCAACATCTTGACGACGATACCAAACGTCACGATAACAGGACAACAGAAGAAATACCTTTAAACATATTTTCTATTTATAACAAGAAAACTGCACTAGGGCGCTCAACCGATTTAAGCGCCTTGCCCTCACCAACAAACAAATAGTTCGTCCCTGAACGAGAGTTTCCGATTTGACAGATGAGTTTCAGTTAAATCAAATGCTATCAGATAAATAAAGTATATTTTTGTTTTCAACCAAATTCCCTTTTTTGCAACAAAATGCCATGAAATACCAATTTAAAAGTGTTCTACAATAATATATCTACCTAAAAAGCGATTAACAACATTATTTTATGTGGAATACGAGATAAAACTTACCTGTGAAATGAAAAATTGTTTCTCTCCTTATTATGCTCGTTTTTGCAGAATTTAACACAGCACCGCATGTTGTTTAAAATTTCTTTCGGTAAAGAATTGTATTTATTCACTGTATTCACTGTTTTTTCACTGTTTTATTAAGTTAAATACGTAATTTCACTATTTTAACAATTTCAAATTTCAAACACGGCAAATTTCCCCAGCAAAATGACAGATGAGTTTCAATTTCTCTGGTTTTTTTTCGTATCTTGCGGCCTCACTCACGTACACTGTATATGTGATATACACTCTTTCCTGTACTTCTTATTCTTAGGTGTAGCCAACACAAATTTGTGTATGTTATCGATAACTTGCATGGAGATGTCATAATTGACATTTGACATGTTGACAAAAACTTAAAAAAATAAACAAGAAAAAACAAAACAGAAAAAATTATTTTATTTGCACAAAATCTGTGTTTTAAAGATGCCAAGATTGTTTTCGACTTCCTCAACAATTGTTTTTAACCTTAACAGTGCAAACGGTTGTTGAGGAAATTAAAAACAATCTTGACGGTATATAAAACGCAGATTTTGTGCAAATAAAATATTTTTTTTTTTGATTTTCTGATTGGACTGGACAACGCTTAAGGAGTACTGGAAGCTACCAGAAAGAAGCATTTCCAAGTTAAAATAAGAGAAAAATTGCCATCCAAATTCTACCAACTTATATCCAGGAACTGCAAAGAGAAATTCAAACCTCCGAAGCGAATACATCATCATCGCCAAAATTGTCAGTTAAAAAGTACAAGTCAAGAGCAAATTTCCAATTCCAAATTTTTTTCCGCGAACGAAAACATCCTTTCTTTGGAATTGGAAATTTCGTTATTTAAAGTCTTTTACAACTTGTTTTCTTAATACAATTTGATGGATTAATTAATTATCTTATGATTGGTAATATGTGGAATTTTCTCCTTATAAATGCATCAAAAGCACCTATTTAGAATTAGAATTTTGAATTTTTTACTTATAATATTTTTTAAATTAAAATTTCACTGTCAATTTCAATTTTCTTATCAGATTGATGCGTTGCCAACTTATTTTTCATTTTTCAATGTTCTTTTTTTTCGACAATCCTTGTTAGAGACGCTGATAGGGACCAAAGAAACGCAGTTAGTCATTCATTCTTTCCCTTTTCAATGCTCGTATTTTCCTGTCACTTTTTGTTTTGAAATTAGCAGCAAATGGTGTTTTTTTTTCCAAATATGTTTTTTATGAACTAAAAATTTACGAAAAAGTAACTATTAATTTTTTGTATTTGTAAGTGCTATTTATTAAATTACAGAATATGTAAATAATACCTATAGGTACTTTGAGCATAGGTACATACATAAAAATGTATTTTTTTTTTAATTTTATGAATTTATTTCAAGTTTTATTTATTCCATTTTTGTGTTATTTTTTTTTTATAAATAATATTAAGGTATGTATATTTGAAAGTGCTTGTTTTACTTGTCACGATGCGATTTTACCGTTTCTATTGAAAATGTTCTCCTTTTTATCTTGTTACCATTATCCAACTATGAAATGAAAATCATGCTTTTTGAACCTAAACCATGTTTTAAAACTATGTTTTTTTAATTTTTTTAGTGGCAGCACTGGGCGCAGACGTTCATCATCGCACCAAAAATATTAAATTTGACACTTTTCTTTCTGCCTTACGCAAAAATATTTCAAAATAAAAAGATTCTTGTTAAGTTTTTAAAAAATATAAATTTTGTTTTTTTTATTGAATTCGCTTTTCACTTTCGCTTTGTTTCATCTCTATTCCAACGACTAATGCGATTCGCATACTCGTGCTAGAGAGCAAACCAAGTTGCCGTGTTTTTTTTTTATCAAACAATTATTCCTTTTTGAACTTGAAAGCCTAACCCCTACGACCCGACAATACGACAACAAAATCGTATTGGGAGCTTGACCCAGACACGTCACAAAAACCGTCAAATCATGCCAGTCTTTCCACGTCGAGGTGTTACATATAACGTTCGCGAGAAGTTTCCTCCGCCAACGGGTGCTTTTTGGTTTGGCGTCCAATTGCGGTGGACGCAATTGGTGGTTGGGTGTGTATGAATCGGGTAGGCGCTGATTGGCATCAACTTGGCGGTGCCCAGCTGTTGCAACTTTTTCATACACATCAATTGTGCTTATTTTACCTCCGCGTGGTAACCACCGGGTACTGGTCTCGCTCAACCGGGCTTGGCTTGCTAAACTTATAAGCGCGAGTGTTGAACACGAAGAAAATAGCAACACTATAATGCTCTGTCGGAATGACTGACTGAACGAGTCTCAGAGGTCTTACATGAGCCCCTCAGAAAGAGGACATACAGCGGATGAATACACAAGATTGAATCAACGGTGTTGTCAACAGTCGAGATGGCAGATACCTTGCGTGAGCTTCTCTGACATATTTGGAGCAAAGGTCTGTAAGGATTTTCAGCACTAGTCAGGGTGCTGAATTAGAGATGGTGGCGGATGAACCCTTTATGGGCCAACGGCAGCACTCATATCCCCGAAGTGGGTTACTGACAACGGAGTATCCGACCCGCTGTCCTAGGGTTATCTTAGGGCCTGGTCCTCCAGGTTGGGGGTTGTGCGTGGGGCTAACTACCCAACCACGAAAAAAAAAAAATAATGGCTACGAAGCAACCAAGAGCCTCGGATACGGATGGATTCACTGTTGACGACCCTGCAAAACGAAAAAAGGACAATGACTTTCGGATCTGCACGTGGAATGTTCGAACCCTGAACAGACCGCGTGCAGCCGAACAATTAGCGGAGGCCCTAGACTGCTACAAGGCAGATATCACCGCCATTCAGGAGGTGCGGTGGGATGGGCCAGGCAAAAGAAGGATAAAAACCTGTGACATCTACTACGGTGATTGCTACAGAGAGCAGAAGCAGCGTCTATTTGGATGCGGATTCGTTGTAAGCGGCAGACTTAGGCAAGAAGTCTTGAGCTTTCGACACGTAAGTGAGCGCCTTGCAACTATCCGCATCAAGGCTAAATTCGCCAACATCAGCCTGATATGCGCTCACGCCCCCACAGAAGATAAAGACGACGCTACCAAAGAATGTTTCTATGAGCTCCTCGACAAAACATATGAGCAATGTCCTAAATACGACGTTAAAATTGTCTTAGGTGATTTTAACGCCAAAATAGGAAAGGAGGACATCTTTGGTAGCACAATCGGAAAGCACAGCCTACACGACACCACGTCTGGAAACGGACTTAGGCTAATTGACTTTGCTGCGGGACGTAATGTTACTATAGCAAGCACACGGTTTCCACACCTCAACATTCACAAAGGAACATGGCGGTCACCAGACCATCAAACGGTCAATCAAATTGACCATGTTGCGATCGACGCAAGGCACTCCTCCAGTATTCTAGATGTCCGAACTTTCCGAGCGGCCAACATAGACTCGGATCACTACCTTGTTGTAGCCAAGGTACGTATGCGGATATCCCAGACACCACAACAACGAGGAAATACTGTGAGGAGATTCAACGTTGAACGGCTACAAACGCAACAAACCGCCAGAACTTTTGCCGATCGCGTCTCCCTCAACCTCTCGAGAATTCCTGTACAGCCAGCATTAAGTGCTGAAGACCAGTGGCATCGATGCCAAGAAGCCATCAGAAAAGCCGCAACTGATGTGCTAGGTTTCACCCGACCACAACCGCGAAACCCCTGGTTTGATGAAGAGTGCCGGCAAGCACATGCAGCAAAGCAACTCGCATACAAAGCGGCGCTGCAGAGAAGGACGAGAGCAGCTCGTGAGCTCTACGAGCAAAAAAGGAGGGAAGAACACCGGCTTCTCCGGAGGAAAAAGAAAGAGCATGAGAAGCGCGCGATCGAGGAAATAGAGAGGTGCTACTCCAGGAACAATGTTCGGAAGTTTTACCAAAAGGTAAAAAGAACGTGTCACGGGAACAAGACCCGAACAGAGACCTGTAGAGACGAACAAGGAAACCTTGTAGTAGAGTCACAGTCGGTGCTGAGGACATGGAAAAACCATTTCTGTAGACTGTTAAACGGCGAAGACGACACAAATTCCGCTGTCAGGCAGAATGAACCATTCAACCTGGGCGATGAAAGCCAAGACTTCCGTCCACCTGACCAAAATGAGGTACGGATAGCAATATCCAAGCTAAAGTCCAACAAAGCTGCGGGACCGGACGGTTTATCGGCCGAGCTTTTTAAGGCAGCGGGGGATGAATTGGTAGAGAGCATACACCAACTCGTTTCTAAAATTTGGTCAGAGGAAAGTATGCCTGAAGAATGGAGCCTCAGCATTGTTTGCCCGATCCATAAGAAAGGAGACCCTCTAAACTGCGCCAACTATAGAGGCATCAGTCTTCTTAACATCGCTTACAAAATCCTGTCTTCCGTACTGTGTGAACGCCTGAAACCATTTGTCAACGAACTGATTGGACCCTATCAGTGCGGTTTTAGGCCCGGTAAGTCCACAACCGACCAAATATTCACACTACGGCAGATAATGGAGAAAACCCAAGAAGTCCAAATCGATACTCATCACCTATTTATCGAATTTAAAGCCGCATATGACAGCATTTATATAGACGAGCTATACAGAGCCATGTCTAGTTTTGGCATCCCTGCCAAACTTGTCAGATTGTGCAGAATGACGATGGAGAACGCTCGCTGCTCCGTAAAGGTCGGAAACAATCTCACCGAGACCTTTGATGTCAAAAAAGGATTTAGACAAGGTGATGCGCTGTCATGTGACTTTTTCAACATCATTCTTGAGAAAATTGTACGAAACTCGCAAGCCAACACCAGGGGTACAATTTTCCAAAAGTCTGTGCAACTACTTGCATACGCTGACGACATCGACATCATTGGCAGAACACAGCGAGCTGTCACTGGTGCGTTTGCAAGTATCAGTACAGAGGCGGCAAAAATGGGTTTAGTGGTGAATGAGGGCAAAACAAAATATATGCTGTCAACGAGAAGGGACACACAACATCGACGAATCGGACAGAACGTCACGATAGACAGCTATAACTTTGAGGTAGTTCGGGACTTTGTCTACCTCGGCTCCGCTATTAATTCTGAAAATGACATCACATCAGAAATCAAGCGAAGAATTACACTTGCCAACCGCTGTTACTTTGGCCTAAGAAGGCAATTGATTAGTAAGGCCTTGTCGAGAAACACCAAGGAGACTCTATATAAGACCCTCATCATCCCAGTCCTGCTTTTTGGCGCAGAATCATGGACGTTGTCAAAAGCGGATGAAGATCTCCTTGGTCGCTTCGAACGCAAAATTCTTCGAGTGATTTTCGGTCCCGTTTGCGTTGACGGGCTTTGGAGGAGGAGATTTAACAGCGAACTCTACGAGCTGTACAGCGACATCGACCTTGTCAGAAAAGTACGTATCAGTCGACTAAGATGGCTAGGACATGTAGAGCGAATGAACACCAACGCTCCGGCCCGAAGAGTCTTCGATTGCAACCCGGAGGGCCAACGCAGTAGAGGAAGACCTCGCCTTAGGTGGCGCGCACAAGTGGAAGGGGACCTCAACCAACTTGGAGTGCGCAACTGGAGGCAGTTAGCCAAAGATCGTGCTAACTGGAGAGGCGTGTTGGTTGAGGCCCAGGTCCACCCCGGACTGTAGCGCCATCTAAGTAAGTAAGTAAGTCCAATTGCGGTTTTATATCGGCGAATTGTTCAATGTTCCCCTTTTTGATTTTCTTCCGGAATTTTATAGTATTTTCCGGGAATCCGGGATTGTTTTAGGGCGGCCAACACTTCCTGTTGGTCCGCCAAAATGTAGGGCTTGTAATATGGAAGTTCCCTTTTTATCTATATAAATTTTCCACTTTATACCTAGTGTACTATATACAAGCTTAGTTTTACCTGTTTTTTTTTTTTTGTGGTTCTTTTACCAACTTTTCAACTTTGTGGTTGAATGGGTTTTGCTGTTTATTAGCACTTTTGATTTTCAACTTTTCTGCACTGGGTATATACAAAAAAAAATTAACTATGCACTACTTATATTTCTGATATTATTATTACTTACTTACTTATCGGGCTCCCGACCCGTGAAGAGTCTCTGCCTGAGACACTGCAGCCTTCCATCCTCTACGATCCCGGGCACGCTGCTTCCAATTGTCCAGACCAAGCGCTCTGGCATCCGCGATGGCTTAGTCTTTGAAACGGAGGTTCGGTCTTCCTTGTCTTCTCGAACCTGGGGGCTGGGATTCGAAGACCCTCTTGGCTGGAGCATTATTGTCCATTCGCTCGATGTGGCCGAGCCAATGTAGTCGACGTGTTTTGGCTTTTTGGACTACATCCACATCTTGGTACAGCTCATAGAGTTCGCGTTTGTATCTTCTCCTACATTCGCCCTCCTCGCACACAGGACCAAAAATCCGCCGAAGTATTTTTCTTTCGAAGGAGCCCAGTATCAGCTCTCCCTTCTTGCTTATCGTCCAGCACTCGGCGCCATAAAGCAGAACTGGCAGGATAAGGGTTTTGTAGAGCACACATTTCGTCCTTCGAGTTAGGAGTTTTGAACCCAGTTGTTTTGCCAAACCGAAGTAGCAACGGTTTCCTAGGGTAATTCTTCGTCGGATCTCCACTAGGGTGTCATTCGTGGAGTTTACGTTTACTCCGAGGTAGGTGAACTCCTTAACTACCTCGAAATTGTTGCTATCAATAGTGACGTTTTGTCCTAGGCGGTGGACAGATGCTTGTTTGTTTGTTGATAGCATGTACTTAGTCTTGTCCTCATTTACTACAAGTCCAACGGATTTCGCCTGTTCTTCAATCGCCGTGAACGCTTCTATCACGGCACGCTGGGAGCGACCGATGATGTCAATATCGTCCGCATAGCCAAGCAGCTGGACGGACCTGTTGAAGATAGTGCCTTCCGTGTTGACACCTGCCCTGCGCACTATCTGCTCCAGTACGAGATTGAAGAAGTCGCATGATAGAGCGTCTCCTTGCCGAAATCCAGCTGTAATAAATGTCGCAATCTTTTCTTTTCATCATGCCTGATCCTATCCATCGTATCTCCTGGATCGCGGTAATGTCTGCCTTGTACCGCGTGAGGACAGACTCAAGTTTTTGAGTGGCACCTGGGGTGTAGAGTGTTCTTACATTCCAGGTACATACTCTTAAATCATAGTCCATTGACGTTCCGGGTCTGGTTGCCATTTGAGGAGTTCCGTTATCCGAGGCTGGTTGCGTCTCTCTCATAACTATTTAGTTTTTTCCATGGTCGGGAAGTTACCCCGACGGCACAACCCCCAACCTGGAGGACCAGGCCCTGTTTTGACCCTAGGACAGCGGGTCGGATATTCCGATGTCAGTAACCCAATTTTGGGATATGAGCGCTGCCGTTGACCCGTTTAGGGTTCGTCCGCCACCAACTCTTTTCCAACACCCTGGCTCAGTATTGGAGATCCCCATAGACCTGGTATCCAAATATGTCGAAGCAGCTCATACAGGGATTACACTTTAGTTCGACCTGACCGGAACTGAAGACGCCACCGTTGATTCCATCTAGGGAATTCATCCGCTGCCGCCTGAAACAAGAGGAAGTGTCTTAGTGCGTAGACACTCCTCCCCCCCTCTCTCGTTCGCTGCCACCAACGACCTTCCACAGGGGTTGGTTACCCCATCTCCAGTCGAGGTACTAGGCACCCACCAGTCACCAACGTGGAGGTGAGAGTAGGAGTTGATAGTGAGAGGCTAGAGTGGGAACGCTTGTGTTCTCATATAATCGCATCACTACCCTTAAACCGATATTATTATTAGTTTGTTGGAAAGCTTGACAATAATTCCGGCTGCTTATAATTTCAAATTGCTAATGGCCGGTCAAGAAAATTCTCAACGGCAAAGCCGGATAATTTCCCTTTGAACAGGACTGCCGTTCTCAGCTCTTTGCAGTTTTAACTGTTGACCTTTCATTTACCGCCGTTTCCAACTCTCTTTTAAATTCTCTTTTACCCAGAATTTATTTTTGTGCCAGCACTGTACTCTACACTACCCAGCCCAGACTTATGAACGCCACCATAGGTAAGTGACTTGGCTAAGTAGTCCAGCAATGGTCGGCCATGTAGTTCATTTCTAGTTTGACAGATCGTTCGTTCAAATTGAAAACAATTCGAGTTGATTCGTTCTCCGCAAATTTTTATTTATTTTTAATTTCGCTACCTACTATGTTTAACAAAAAGTACTTTGATCTGTCGTGCTTCATTATCATTGATTGTTCACATTTCTTTTGCAACAATCACTTAAAACAACTTTTCCACTTATTAGAATCTTTCCACTTATTATCACTACCGGTACTCTTTATAACTTTACTTCACACGGTTTAAAAACAAACTGCAGTCTCATCCCATTTCGCAACCCTATTTATACTTCCACTAAAGCTTCTAGAATATTCCATACTCCAACCGGAACAATCGAGAAAATACTAGTTTCGTTTTAGACCATTCACCATTCGATGAGTTTCGTTCAGAAAGTCCGAAGGGTCGTTAAATAAGTTCATCTACTACTTTCCATTAGATGGCGCTGCGGTCAATAAGAGGTCCTTTTCAATCCACATTACATTATGTTGTTTGCTTAATTTTCTGAGTGAAGTCATTGAATAACTACAAATAGAAGTGGACACATCTCATTTTGAAGCGACATACGGACCTTCATTGCGGCGGAAATTTGTATTAAGCTAGTGTATGCATTTACCACCTTTTTCTAGGTTCGTGCATTAAATAAAAATAATTTCCCAAAATATTCCAATGTTTATTTTTCTTGTGAATACCACCCCCTCCTTCTTTTCTTATTCGTCTTATTGACAACATGCAGATGAAAGAGATTGCACCGATTGCATAATAATGGTTGTGGAGCAGAAGTGGAATATGCAAAGGAAAAATAAATCAATGATCGGGTACTTTTCGCAAATATGTATAGGAAGTTAGTGGTGGTGTGTATGGTGGGGGAGGGGTAATTTTAGCATGAGGAGACGAGTGTGATGTGCATTGGGATAACAATGTGGATTCTTTACAGTACATATTTTGTATTTCTTCGATTTATGGGCAGCAGCGGTGGCATGATGGTGGCTTTTGAGCTTAGGTGTCAAGGCAGGTTTTGATGATTTGAAAGTTATGGGGTGGGTAAGCATGTAAAGTTCATGGTAAGTGTACTAGTAGGGAAGCTTGATTGAATTTTAGGAAATAAAATCACGTAGGTACCTAGATCGATCCCATTTTTCAGTTTTCTCATCATGTAGGAAGTATTCTGGTTGATCACAGAATCCGTCGTATTCGGAATTTAATTCGTAGCAAAAATTTCCACCACAACGGAATCTGTGATAGTTCTTTCGGGGTTCGTATAGCAAAATTCCGAATACGACGGATTCTGTGATTAGAAAGATATTGTTTTAAATCCAAATTTAGATCTATTAATTGTGATATTAAGAGGATTGTAGAGATCAAAAAGTGAGTCTCGCAATTCTGTCTGTCTGTCTGCATGGTGGTAGGTACCTATCTGCACTCTAAACGACAGGGCGGATTCTTTTGTACCTCTAGTAGGTAGTTTGCTTCAAACTGTGAATAAGTAGGTATGCGATTTGTGGGCTGACAGTTCGAGTTCATTTGTTTATTTTAATTTTAAACCCAAAATTAACCTTTTGTATTTAAATATGTACAATTATTTTAGGAGCAGCTGTATACAGATGCTATTGCAGCAATCAACCAACTCATCCCGATAAATTTCAAATCTGGATTATAGTATGTAGGAATATTAAGAATATTTGCAGTTTACATTAGATTCTTGCTACGAAATTATGTTATAGTACTTTTACACCTCGTCTGAATTCAACATTTCAGCATACAAAATTTCGAAATCCAATTCAAAATCAAACTTGGCACCTTAAGGAACGCCGTCCTTTTCTTAATTCATACTTCTATTTATAGTTCCGTATAAATCCCGTGAATATTTATGTATCTATCTAATATGTAGTTACAAATTCCGGTATTTTCGGGACCAGAAAACAGGCGGTCCACAAATCGCAGGATTGGATTGGCTAGTAGTGACAATGAAATTGTCAGGTTGCTAACGATCGTCGGAACAAGTCTGAACACACAATTTTTATTATTGTCAGACAATTAGGACATTGTAAGACTCATCAGAAATTGTCAGATGTCGTTGTTTATGGAAGCTGACATTAGCTTACAATTTTTTCGTTGACAGACAGTCTAACCTATGTTATAGACGCGAAATCGAAGTTTACTTTTATACACAATGGAAAATAATTTAATCGATGCAAACAACTGTGCATTGGAAAAGTCGCCAGCATTAAAAAAGACAAAAAAAAAATGTATGGTCTGAAGTTTGTGATATAATTCTTGTTTTCTGTGTGTTTTTTTTTAAAACTAGGCAGTCGACGACACTTCCTTTTTATTAGATATTCATATTGGCGAAGGGGATAGGTATACCGTCAACATGAACATACCGTGATCATCAAATAGTTTTGAGTACATCCGCAAAAAATTGCGATAGAGTTCTGGCTCCTCAGGTCGCAATTCGACGAGTAATTTGGAGTAGAATCCCTTCTGCTGACGACGCGACGGGCTATCGAATCCTTTGTATAAACACGACGTCGTTTTTAAGGAAATCCATCTTCCTCGTTGTCTTCCAACATGTAGGCAGTTAAAATAGTTGCGAGTGCAATATTTTAATTCATTATCCTTATTACAAAAAAAAACCACAAGACTTTGAATTTATCTGCCAATGTCTGACAACAGATCGACCAATGTTTCATATTCAAATATCTGCCGAGTGCCGACCGTGTGAACCCACAATTTTTAACCTTACAACGTTGTCAGAAAAGTAATTGTAAGACCATTGTAAGACATGCATCTGACAATGAAATTGTAAGACTTTGAGACAAAATCTTACAACCGTTTGAAACGCACAATTTTATATTGTATGTAAGGTAGTTGGCTGTTGTAAGCTCATTGTCTGTCATTGTCAGAGCATTGACAGATCTGACAATATTGTAAGATCTTACAATCATATGTACTTAGCTTTACACACTTTACAGTGACATTTGACAGGATAAACAAAATAGGTATGTATAGTTAAGTGGTGGACGAGTGTTGTTGTTCTGGCACAGTAGGTAAAACAAATTAATAAATAATAACAATTAATATCTAAAAAAATATGACAGATATGTGCTCAAGTGTGTTTCAGTTCAGATGTTCAAAATTTTCGAGCTTTGTTCAGAGCTCAGATAAACCTAAAAACAAAAACCCCATGTATAGGCATAGCTAAGCTACTTTACCCCGTCGGCTTTGCTCGTGCCTAGGAATTGTATTGCCCAGATACATTTTTGTCTATCAGCCCAATGCATGTTCCATATTTTAAAAAGTGCTTGAGTTTTTTTTACCTTTGGGCCATTAACAAACATTTTTTTTTAATTTGAGCTTAATCGGGAAGGTGATTTTCGTGCTACCAATGTAGGTATGAGATTCCTATGGTTTTTATTCAGTCCGATTGTTCAATTTTGACCAATCTTCACAGGAGCAATATCGGTGCAATACCTAAGATTGCCTGGAAATTGGAACTCAATCGATTTGGTAGTTTGCGAGATATAAAATTTTTGAATTATGTACATAATTAGAAAAAGACTCTAAAGACTCTAACATAGAACATTTACTTATGCACAATCTTAAAATCTTGTGTACCTATATAATGTCAGCAAGAAAGCCAAAATCATTTTTATTCAATTTATCCTTCCCAACTCACCCCTTGCATCACCCTCCCTCTCCTAAAGTCATAAATCCTACACATTGCTTTTGTTATTGATACTTGTTTGTAATATTGCATCTCCTTTACTGTCTTCCAAACCAAACTAGTTCCCTACCCTGTTACGTCATATCAGAAAGAATTTTATACTGATGGATCAGGATGGGGAATGAAGAAAGAGAAAAGGCAAACCAGTTTGTTTTTGTTTTTTTCTTTGGTTTTCTCTATATACATTTCGACAGCAAAGCTAAGCATGAAATATCCTACCTCAGACTGGTTTACAACAAAAAATGACCCATCCAGCATTCCTTAGAGGGATATTTTTGTTGGGTTTTGGTCATCCAATCTTCAATCCCAGATATGCCCAGATCCATTTCACAAACCAGCACAAACGATCGCAGCGACGTATGGACCGCGTAGCGGATGATTGCATCGGTGCCGATTCTATTTGTAGTTATTCAATGGTGTAGTTCAATGTCTTTGACTCTTTTATATGGTATATCCTACAAACAATGGACATAATTATTATGATTCGACACCAAAACACCTAAGTCATTTGATCGAGCATTTGATACGATTGTAGATACAGTTTCGAGTGAGTTTGCGATTTTTCTAAATTCGGTTTTATGGAGAGTGCCATTCACAAATAAAATGGGCCTTGGCAAAACAGGTAAATGGTTAATAACTCGGCTGCGCTTAACAAAATATTTGCATTTACTTTCTAGCGGTATAAAGTCCCACCTATAAATTCCAATAGACGAATGAGATGCATTTATTTTGGAATTTCCAAAAATATGGCTGCTATTTTGCTAAACGTAATATTATTATTGTTAGCAAACCAGTTTGTTTGGCCATCCTAATATGCTGTCATACTATATTGGCTTTGAACGGTGCGATGACACTAAAAGTATTTCCAGAGCTTTGTTTATATAAGATGTGAAATTATTACGTTCTTGGTGTTTTTATTTAGGCTTAGATAGAATCATGAAGTAGAAGAACTAAAGTGGAAAGAAAGAAAGAAGAAAGATATATTATGAACTAAAATTATCTACTGATTTCAATGCTAGTTTGAGTAGTTTGTAGGGCCAGGTTTTAGTAAATACGTTATAGGCATTGTTTGAAAATATCTTGTCAATTTATTTAAATCATAATATTATAATTTGCTTTGATAATAATTTGCCTAACAGTGTACATTTACCCTATTTCTATTTTCTATCCAATTCAAATCATAATTATGTTATTCTATTCATGCTTGTTTGTCACTCTTGTTCTCATAAACCAGTTTTTTGATGCACTTGCGCAGTTGCGCTTCTATAAATGTATAACAGTTTAGTTTTAGTCCACGATCGTTTGTAAATTTTGTATTCTCGTCCACTTGGATTTCAACAGCCTACGAGATAAGTACCTGCAATAAATAATCAACATCATTGTTTTTCGAAATTATTTGTCGTCGCTTTTCTTTGGGTTTCATAGGTTTCGCTCATCTGCAAATCTAAGTGCTGGTCCTTCTTGTATATCGTTTTCGATTATTCCCAAACATTATTTTTGGTCCGAATCGAGCCGGATCTTTTTGGATATTTTTGGATTTCGTCTTGGAGTACCTAGGAAGTTATATTTCGTATATCTCGTCATTTGTGATTAACGGAACTGCCGTTAATCAAAATCAGCATCGTTCGATCATTCCCTGCGTCGAATTGGGAATTCAGTAATTGTAGTGCATGATCAATTGAAATAACCTTTTGACTTGCCACGTGGTGGAAAGAATTTTATATTTGGTTCCTACACCTCTATGTATGAATATTTTTGGGACATTTTTTGTGAGTAGCATTTTCGTTTCGGTTTCGTGAACTATATCGTGTCTGCTCATGTGCTATTCTATTATAATGCTTGCATGGACTATTTGATATGCATGCCATATAATTAGTGGAAATTTTGCATGAAACAATATCTAATTTGTCGTCACACAAATATCTGTGAACATCTGTGCTTTTGCTTCGCGGTTTATAGACATTTCAAAGAATATTTCGTTTAAGATGAGCCAAGATCTCAGTCTTTCGGTTTTGCGCGCGATCCGCGGTAATTTAAAAGGATCGCTGACCAAGTTAGGAACCTTTACGGAAAAAATTAATGAAGTAATTACATTAGATGCTCTCGAAGTTAGACTAGAGAAACTTGAGGAATTGTGGGTCAAATTCGATGCCTCGCAAAAGCAAATGTATATCCTAGCGAAGGAGGAAGGTTATACTGATCCGGAACATGACTTCGAGGAATTCGAGTCGAAGTATCTCGTTGTGAAATCGGTTTTACTTTCTACGATTCGGGATAGGAAGAAGCCAGAACCGACGGCTTCACAAGTCAATCCTTCGCCAAACCCACAAGTTCCTGCACAGCAGCAGTCGAACACATCTAATTCATTTGCTAACTTCATCGACCAGTTGCCCAAAATTCATATCGAACCATTTTCGGGAAATTATCGTGATTGGCCCGCGTTTCGGGACATGTTTGAAAGTTCAGTTCATAACAAACCAAACTTGTCACCTACGCAAAAGTTTCACTTTCTTCGCTCGTCTCTTCGGGGTGATGCCCTAAATTTGCTAACCCACATCCCATTGTCTGATGCCACATATGAACAGGCATGGGAAAGATTGGAAAAGAGGTACGATAGGCCGCGGTACATTATCAACAGTCTTTTGGAAACGTTTATGCAATTGCCTTCGCTACATAGTTCTAACGTGAAAACTCTTCG
Organism: Cheilosia soror; assembly: GCA_949372485.1. NCBI lineage: Eukaryota > Metazoa > Arthropoda > Insecta > Diptera > Syrphidae > Cheilosia > Cheilosia soror. The sequence continues at coordinate 111,468,624 of OX443562.1, read as the reverse complement.
AAAAATATCTGACTGCGCTGATGAGGTTGTACGGGGTCTTGACTCCCTAAATTCACTAGAAAGGGATCCATGGATGATCTATGCGTTAGTCAGCAAAGTGGATCCAGACACTCGTCATGCTTGGTCAGCTGATAGCGTAGATTTAGAATACCCCACTATAAACCAGTTCTTACTCTTTCTCGAGCGACGCTGTGAAGCTCTCGAATCGTGTAGAGTAAACATTCGTGAAACCAATAAAAAGCCTCCAATTTTCAAAAGTATGCACGTCTCATCATCAAATCAGTGCCCAAAATGTAGCTCGATGCACTCTCTTTCGCAATGTGCAGAATTCATCGCATTGGATGTAGGGACAAAGAGGGATTTGGTTAAGTCTAAACGACTTTGTTTTAATTGTTTGCGAGGTGGTCACAATGCAGCTCGCTGTCAATCGAAGTTTCGCTGTAAAAGCTGCAATTCTCGGCATCATACCCTCGTACATCCACACACAGTCAACTCAGATAACAACTTGCTCTCGGATAACACAAATCAATCGTCTTTGAATACACCTTCGTCTTCGTCGTCATCGTCGTCTCATCCCACTCATCTCGTCACAAATCACAGCATCAACATCGCCCAGTGTGTTCCACAAACTCTACTTCCTACAGCGGTAGGTAAAGTTCGTGATAGCCAAGGACAATATCAGCTTGTTCGCTTTCTAATAGACTCTGGATCACAGGTTTCTTTCGTCACCGAATCTTGCATTCAAAGACTTGGCCTTAGACGAACCAATTCTCGCATCCCAATAAGTGGGATTGGTGCAACCTGTGCTGGGACATCTAGAGGTCTAGCTTCGATGGTCATTACCTCTCGTTTTGATTTAGCTAGTATTTCGGTAAATACTTTCATCCTATCAAAAATAACCTCAGTGATACCATCTGTTGCGTTCGACATAAAAGATTGGGATCATATCTCAAATCTGGACTTAGCTGATCCTTCTTTTAACCAACCAAATGCTGTTGACATTTTGCTCGGTGCGGATAAGGTATGGGAAATTCTTCAAGGTGAAGTCGTTCGCAGCTCAAACGGTAAGCCAATTGCCCAAAGAACTATATTCGGCTGGGTATTGGCTGGACAAATTTACTCGCGCGTGGAGCAAAACATTCGGTCCCATCACTCGATCCTCGATATTGACTCGACTTTGCAGGCCTTTTGGACAATTGAAGAAGTTGACACAAAATCAATTGTTGCAAAGGAAGATAAGGCCATTGAAGAACACTTCATTCAAAACCATCGAAAGGGTGAAGATGGCAAGTATATTGTCAAGCTTCCATTTAAGAACAAACCTGTTTTCGCTAACACCGTCAGCGGTGCTATTTCTCGTCTTTCGGCAATGGAAAGGAAATTTTCCAAGAATAATACCGTCGCTCAGTCGTATTCAACGTTTTTGGAAGAATACTTGTCGCTAGGGCATATGTGTAGTACCTCGCACCACCTGTTCATCGGCGCTTCCTTATTCCTATACATTTCCTATTCTGCCAACCACAACTGCTCACAGAACCATATTACCGCATACCAAAAATGCATATATTCGATATTCCCAATAATTCGCCTCACTAGGTCAATGTCAAAGCATATCACACATATCGCCGACAAAACACATAAACAATATGAGTAATGGGACAGCAAGGGAACTCCACTTCAGTTCTGTACACATATGCTGATATCACACTGTGTGTAACTAAGGCGAAGAGTGAATGACATGCTGGTAATTCTGACGCACATATGCTGACAAAGCACTATGCGCAGCTAGGGCAAAACGCCAATGACTTGTTGCGATATCGATGGTATTTTTGGGTTACAAAGGTATGAAGGACTGCATCAGCATGGTTGAGCAACGCACTTCCAAGAAGTGCAAAAGAATATGTGTTGGAGGGGAACGCAAATGAAAGTGGATGAACTAGAAAAGACGTATAAAAGGACTGAGAATTTTGGAAGCAACAGAGAGTTGTTAAATAGATTTTGTATGGTAAAGGTTGCAGCCAAGCAATAAGACAGCGGGCCTTACCATTGAAATAAATAAATATAATAAAAACAAATAAACAAATAATTAGTAAAGGTTGCAGCCAAGCAATAAGACAGCGGGCCTTACTAATCAAAATAAAATAAAAACTTCTTTTATTTCCAACCTCTCCGCGAGTTCGTTCTTCTCCTGGTGACAGGAAAGCACGACGAACTTTGGCGATACAACAATTGGTGGCAGCGGTGGGATACCCAAAGAGGTCCCGACTACCATACCAACATACCGAAGCGTTCTCTGGGGCTATACACCAGAGAAAGTGTTAAAGCGTACTGGGGCATACACCAGTTAAGTGAAGTGAAAAAAAAAGAGAAAAAAAGTGCAAAGTCCCAAATACTGTAAGACCTGGCGAATCCCTGGAATACGGGCGCCGGAGGCAAACAATTGGGCAGTGACATAAAAGACCAGGCCACCACACCTATAGGGCGGGAAGCCTGCCTGGCAGAGGAAGAAGAAAAAAAAATACAGCACCATCATCACCATCGGCATCAGAAAACCTACCAGCAGCAGCAGAGGAAATTAAGGAAAAAAAAGGACAACAACAAAACCATCAGCATCCGCAGCAGAGAAATTTAAGATTTAAGGTATTTAAGAAGTTATATATATATATATATTTTTTTTTACACAAAAAAAAAAAAAAAAACACATTTGACTTAGTTACGCCACGTTTCTTTATATTTATACTTTTTTTTTATTTCGGTGAAGAAAAAGAAAAAAAAAAAAAACTCTAAAACCCAGAATTTTCATTTCCTACCCATTATTCTTCCTACACCCCCAATATTACCACAAGAAAGCAAGCTGCGATAGTGCAGCTCTTCGAACAACTACCTTTTTGTGTAGAAATACCCGAGAGTTCTGAATCCGGCACCACCATGTCTGAATACAAAATTAGTCTTAACGACATTTACAACATTATCCCGGCTTTCAGCGGAAACCCGGAAGAATTAAATAAATTTATAGCTTGTGGGAATATATTGTTCACGTCAATTAGAACTGACCCCGAACATAAACTTTTTCTGGAAGTCGTGAAAACGAGGCTCCAGGGACCGGCATTCGAGCTAGTCCAGTTAAAATCTTTTGCAAAATGGAATGACTTAGTCTCAGAACTAGAAAGACAATTCAAGGAAGAAAAATCTCGTTCCTCAGCTCAGAACGAGTTACTAAATGCTAAACAAAAGGCAGGAGAAAACGTTAAGGAATTTGGTGATCGCATCAATCGATTACTAAACTCCTTGAACTCTGCTACTTTTGCCAGCACTAGTGACGAAGCTGTGAGAAGGTTCCTTTCCCACGAAAATGATAGGCTAGCCATACAGGTTTTCGAAGACGGTCTTCTAAATCTAAATCTCAAATTCATGGTTCAAGCCCACGGGGAAGGCGATCTAAGGAAAGCCATAGCATACGCGGAAGAACATTCGGTTCGCCTCGAACGTACCGCAGTAACTCACCTTTCTGAAAACAACAAACATCCAACAAAGTTTTCCTCTTCAAAACCCACATGCCAAACTTGTAATAGGGTAGGACATACATCCACTACTTGTTTTAGAAATCGAAATATAGTCCCCACTCCCAGACCTATCTGCCAAACCTGTAACAAGGTGGGACACACGTCCGCAACCTGTTACAGAAACACCAATCTTCCTAACTTCGCTCCTCAGCAAATTAAAAGAGAAATACAGTATTTAAGATGTACCTACTGCAACAAACCCAATCATCACCAGGATGAATGCAGGACACGTTTGGCTCAAATTGGAGTTCCTCCACAAAATATACAACCAGACTCATTACAAAGGCAACACAACCAAAATAATAATAATAACTCCTCACGCAATATACGACGAGAATTCCGACACTATACCACTTCAAACGAAAATGAAGCGGGAAACGGGTTGACTCGGGGAGATGGTGTCGACAATCAGCCCCGAGCGCAAATACAAGTCGACATGCACAGAATCCCAAACTAAATTTCAATATATACGTACCATTTTGCCCCAAACGTCTGGAGCCAGTGGTACAAATAAAATTTCACCCATCAGAAAAAATATCAGCTACATTTTTGATTGACACAGGCGCTGACATCAGCCTTGTGAACCCAACAAAATTCGAAACAAAAATATGTAATAGAAATCAATGTACTATATCCACCATATCAGGAAAAGAATTTAAAACTATAGGAGAAACTATAGGAACTTTGGAATTCCAAACAGAAGACCACTTGATTCTTCTGGACCATCCGTTCCAAGTAATACCGAACCATTTGAGTTTAGCATATGATGGCATACTCGGTAACGATTTTTTAACCAAATTCCAATGTTACATTAACTATGAAAATAGGGAAATCGAAATTAAAACACCAGTAAACGGCTTAGTCACAACTCAGCAAAATAAAAAAGACTCAGCAATGGTCAATAAGACTGAGCAAAATAAAAAAGACTCAGCAATGGTCAATAAGCCTGAGCAACGAAATAAATATCCAGCAAAACGTAAGACTGAGGACAGCAGTGCCTCAGCAGAAAATAAGCCTGAGATAATGATAAATCCAGCAAAACGTAAGACTGAGGATAGAAGTGCCTCAGCAGAAGGTAAGACTGAACAAAATAAAAAGGACTCAGCAATAGTCAATAAGCCTGAGCAACAAAATAAAAACCCAGCTAAACGTAAGACTAAGGCAAAAGAGAACCTAGCAGACAGTAAGACTGAGGAAATTTTAACAAATAGCCAAACAAAAGCTGAGAAAGGCACCATCATACTTAAACCACGAACACAGCGCGTGGTAGAACTCCCATTTCATAAAACAGGTAATATCGATTTAATTATACGAAAAAAACAAATTATTCCAGGCGTATACCTCGGTGAAAGCCTGAGTAGATCCAAGGACTCCAAGATAAAAGTGTTGATGATGAATACCTTGGAAACAGAGCACAGGTTAAACACCGAAAATATCAACCCCGAATGGGAATCTCTAGACAATTTTAACTTGGTATCTAACAAACCAAATGACAAGATCAAAGGCAGACTAGACAAACTTAAGTCAATCATAGACGTCGAACATTGCAACCAAGAAGAAAAGGAATCAGTCCACAACATTTGTAGGGAATACAATGATTTGTTCTTCCTCGAAGGCGACCAACTTACTTTCACGGATGCCATAAGCCACAGAATCATAACTGACCAAAACAAACCACCACTATATGTCAAACCGTACAGATTGCCTAACGCACATACAAGTGAGATCCATAGGCAAGTTAACGATATGCTACAGGAAGGAATAATCCAGCCTAGTGCAAGCCCATGGAACTCCCCCTTGCTTCTGGTTCCTAAGAAACCAGACAAAGAAGGCAATAAGCGATGGCGAGTCGTGGTAGATTTTCGTCGACTAAATGAACTAACAGTCGCTGACGCATATCCGCTACCAAACATTACAGATATACTGGATCAACTTGGTAGAGCGAAGTATTTTAGTACCCTTGATTTGGCAAGTGGATTCCACCAAATTCGTATGGATAAGGAAGACAGGTGCAAGACGGGATTCAGCACTCCATATGGACACTACGAATATAATCGTATGCCATTTGGGCTAAGAAATGCCCCAGCAACCTTCCAACGCCTGATGAATACGGTATTAATTGGTCTACAAGGATTCGATTGCTTCGTATATGTTGATGACATTGTTCTATACGGATACAACCTGAAAGACCATAACGACAAATTGGTAAGAGTATTTGATCAATTACGCAAAAATAATTTGAAACTTCAGCCTGAAAAATGCAATTTCATGAAGAAAGAACTAACGTATTTAGGTCATATTATCTCCGAACACGGTCTTAAACCAGATCCAGAGAAAGTAAAGGCAGTCAAAACATATCCAACACCACAAAACACCAAAGGTATAAAATCGTTTCTAGGTCTCATAGGCTACTATAGAAGATTCATTGATAACTTCTCCAGTATAGCTAAACCCTTGACAAAATTACTAAAGAAAGATATCAAATTTGAATGGGATGCATTCTGTGATGAAGCATTCCGTCTACTTAAAAGTAAAATAATACACCCTCCTATTTTAGCTTATCCAAATTTTAAGGAAGAATTCATAGTCACTACAGACGCAAGTGACGTTGGACTAGGTGCGATATTATCACAAGGAGACATTGGTCAAGACAAACCAATCTGTTATGCTAGTCGTACTCTCAACGACGCTGAGACTCGGTACACCACAACCGAAAAGGAATTATTGGCAATTGTCTACGCGGTACAACAATTTAGGCCCTACATCTATGGACGTAAATTCACAATATGTACGGACCATAGGCCTTTACAATGGCTTATGAACCTTAAAGACCCGACGTCAAGATTGGCTCGTTGGAGAATATTATTAGACGAATATGAATACCAAATAATTTATAAAGCAGGAAAAACCAACGTAAATGCCGACGCATTAAGCCGCATACCCAAAAATATAGCAGAAACGTCCAAGACTGTCATGGTAACTACACGTAGCCAAAACAAACAACCTTTACAAAACGTACGTTCCGACCTTTCAGACATTCAGGTTCTTTCTAGTATTACTCTACACGAACATAAGGGATCCATTTTTGTAGACAAACTAGTCCAACTCAAAATAATAGTGTTACCCCTAATACATACATCCGAGGAAGAGGTGCTAAAAGAGAAGTCACCACAGTTTGTTAAACCACAATTAGGTAAGAGAACCCTGGTACAGTTAAGTAACCAAGAACAAATCTGTGTAATAACTTTACCGGTACCATTCCGAAGCTCAACTGATCAGAAAATCGTGAGCACATGTCTAAACGACATCAAAGAAATATGCTTTGAAAAATGCTTAAAAAATATTGGATTCTCTTTACCCGTAATAGGGGATGAATTTAAGAAAACTTTCAAAAATCTTCTTGAAAAAACATTCCAAACCCTTGATATAGACATCCATATTTATGATGACGACAGAATTCTCTTAACAGGCACCAAAGCCATACAAGAATTACTCGCTGAGTATCACGACTCACCTTTCGGAGGTCATCAAGGAGTCACTCGAACACTTAAGAGAATCAGGTCCAAATACTTTTGGCCTACAATGGCAGCAGACATCGATGAATACATCCGAAAATGTGCCTCCTGCCAGGTTAATAAAAGCAGGCGAAATCCTCCCATACCTATGAAAATCACGACTACCAGTTCAAAACCATTTGAACGGATCGCATTAGATATAGTTGGACCCTTACCAACAAGTTACGGTGATCATAAATATCTTCTAACATTCCAAGATGATCTTACTAAATACTCTGAAGCATACGCTTTATCCAATACAGAAGCTTCAACTATAGCAAGAGTTTTCGTCGAAAGCATTGTTTGTCGACACGGCATTCCGTTCTCACTACTAACGGACCAAGGTGCAAACTTCCTAAGCAAAATGTTTTTGGAAGTGTGTTCGCTCATGAAAATAAAAAAGCTAAATACAACACCATATCACCCGCAAACAAATGGAGCGCTAGAACGCAGCCACAAAACCTTGACTGAGTATTTACGCCATTACATCAACCATGATCCACTTACATGGGATACCTGGATTCCTTATGCGATGTTTGTGTATAATACGACTCCTCATTCAAGTACAGGCTTCACGCCATATGAATTGCTCTACGGTTATCCAGCAAACGTACCTAGCAAGTTCGCACAACAACCAAACGTTTCATATAATTATGATAACTATGCGAACGAGTTGAAGTCACGATTGCAACACGGATACCAAGCAGCAAAAGAAATACTTAACAAGAAAAAGGAAAACTCAAAAAAATACTTTGACGCAAAAACCAACACCAAAATATTTAACGTCGGTGATAAGGTCTTGCTCAAAAATAACGCCAGAAAAAACAAGCTATCCCCGTTATGGGAAGGTCCATTCGAAGTCATAAAAATAATATCCAACGAAAACACTATAATTAAAGTTAAAAACAAACCCAAACTAATACACAACAACAATCTACAGTCTTACTACGAATAACTACACTCACCACGCTCACACATACGACTTTTCACGAATATAAACTCATCTTTCTCCACATATTGCTAAGACGACCACTAAACATTTCCCCATTGTTCTTCTCTTCTCTCTTAAAAGATGGAGTCGATACATTACACACCAGACTCGGAATGGAGACTATTTAATATTGTAACACAAATTTAGTAATAGATCACAAAAGAGAACATTACTCACCCCTGTACCTTAAAGACCTTAGCAATTGCAAAACTCAAGATAATGATTTCCTATGCCCTATTACACATCCACTTTTTGACACCGACACAGCTAATCCCCAATGCGAAATCCAACTCTTAATTGGAAATCCGACGCTTCACGATTCATGCGTGATAAAACAGGCAAACTTAACAACCATATGGATACAATCACACCAACCACATAAATGGCTATTTTCATCCATGGAACCATGCATTGCTAACGAAATCTGTCAAGATAATATGACAAGACATACTCTTCAGGGACCGGCAATAATAGAATTATCCGGTAACTGCTACCTCAAATCAAAAGATTTTACTTTATACGCCTACAATGAAAAATCGTCAATCATTAATAACTTCTTCATTCCACCAATAAATATCTCAAAATTCCTAACTAACCCCTCCATCAATTTTCCTAACTTCACCGAAAAAACCGCAATTGTAAGATTTTCAAGCCAAAATGAGCTAGAACTTGTTTCCCAAAGAATAAGCGAGCTAAAGAATGAAGAATCAAGACCACTTATTTCTTTGGATAAAAATGATGTTCACCACTATATTTTAATTTACGGAATAATCGTAACAATATTGATTCTTGTATCCTTAAGAAAATACAAGTCTTACAAACTCAGACATACTTCAAAAGAAAACAATAAAAAAAAGTCCAGCAATGAAACAATTAGGGACACCCCTACCTTCATTTTGGCCTAAAAATAAAAAGAAAAAAAAAAAGGAAAATGTGTATCTACTTTTATAAATTCAAATAACAATAACATATAACCTTACAAACTTAACTTTGCATAAAATCTTACAAGAATAATTTTTGGTAAATTGTCTAAAAATAAATTTCCATCAAAAATATATGTAAGAAAAAAATAAGAAAATTTTTGTCTAAGATATTTTTGTTTAAGCTAATTAAGAAATTTTTTTTTACGATACTTCATTTTTTACAATATTTGGTTAAGAAAATACAATATTTTGTTTAAAGAATAACTAAGAAAATAAGAAAAAATTTTGCTTACAATATCTTGTCTAAGTAAAGAAAAACGAACTATGTAATAGAAAATAAGCTAATAGAAAGTAATTGTAAATTGTTTCTAAAATTCTCCTAAGTCACTTCTCTGAAAGAAAATTGATCTTTTTACTCTCAATTTTCTTTTTCTAAGGGGGGAAGGATGTAGTACCTCGCACCACCTGTTCATCGGCGCTTCCTTATTCCTATACATTTCCTATTCTGCCAACCACAACTGCTCACAGAACCATATTACCGCATACCAAAAATGCATATATTCGATATTCCCAATAATTCGCCTCACTAGGTCAATGTCAAAGCATATCACACATATCGCCGACAAAACACATAAACAATATGAGTAATGGGACAGCAAGGGAACTCCACTTCAGTTCTGTACACATATGCTGATATCACACTGTGTGTAACTAAGGCGAAGAGTGAATGACATGCTGGTAATTCTGACGCACATATGCTGACAAAGCACTATGCGCAGCTAGGGCAAAACGCCAATGACTTGTTGCGATATCGATGGTATTTTTGGGTTACAAAGGTATGAAGGACTGCATCAGCATGGTTGAGCAACGCACTTCCAAGAAGTGCAAAAGAATATGTGTTGGAGGGGAACGCAAATGAAAGTGGATGAACTAGAAAAGACGTATAAAAGGACTGAGAATTTTGGAAGCAACAGAGAGTTGTTAAATAGATTTTGTATGGTAAAGGTTGCAGCCAAGCAATAAGACAGCGGGCCTTACCATTGAAATAAATAAATATAATAAAAACAAATAAACAAATAATTAGTAAAGGTTGCAGCCAAGCAATAAGACAGCGGGCCTTACTAATCAAAATAAAATAAAAACTTCTTTTATTTCCAACCTCTCCGCGAGTTCGTTCTTCTCCTGGTGACAGGAAAGCACGACGAACTTTGGCGATACAACATATGCGTAAGATACCAACGTCTGAAATTTCGAAGCCCAACGTATTTTATCTACCACATCACGCAGTTCTCAAGCCAGACAGCGCAACAACGAAACTTCGTGTTGTATTCGACGGTTCATTTAAGGACTCGAACGGAAATTCCCTAAACGATTCGTTGTTGATTGGTCCACCTATCCAAAGAAACCTTTTCTCGGTATGCTTGAGATTTCGTCGTCACAAATTTGTATTCACCGCTGATATAATAAAAATGTTTCGTCAGATATGGGTATCAGATGAAGATACAGATTTCCAAAGGATCGTCTGGCGAAAATCGCCATCTGATCCCATCGAACACTACCGATTATGTACGGTTACTTACGGAACCTCGTGCGCTCCCTATCTTTCGGTACGCGTTCTACAACAGTTGGCTCATGATTATCGTGAAGAGTATCCTGCTGCAGCAGAGATACTTCTAAATGACTTTTATGTTGACGACGTGGTGTCAGGTGGAGAATCTCTCACTGAAGCCATGTCAAAGAAAATGTGTTTAATCGAGCTCCTTTCAAAAGGTGGCTTACAACTTAGCAAGTGGCAAAGCAATTGCAAGGAGCTCTTGCAAACGGACGAACTCTGTCAAAACGAATTCATTTCATTCGATAGTGAGGCTGATTCTTGGGTTAAAGTACTCGGTTTGTACTGGAACTCCAAAATCGATTGTTTCGCGTTTCGTTTAAACTTAACACCCAACGAATCCATCACTAAACGCCAAATTCTTCGCGAAGTCGCTCGGATTTTCGACCCCCTCGGTTTCCTTTCTCCGTCAGTAATCCAACTAAAGATAATCTTTCAAGAATTATGGCACCGAAAACTGAGCTGGGACGATCCTCTACCCGACTGCATTGCTACACGATGGTGTAAGCATCGTCAGGAACTACCTGAACTTACCAAAATCAGCATACCACGATGCATAGGTATAGCGGATCCATCATTCCAATTGCACGGTTTCTCCGATGCCTCGGCCTCCGGTTATGCCGCAGTTATATATTCGCGTCATATTCTACCAGACGGGTCTATACAAACTAATATTATCGCAGCTAAGAGTCGAGTTGCACCACTTAAACAGCTGAGTATTCCTCGCCTAGAATTGTGTGGAGCACTATTGCTTGCGCGATTACTCGTAGCTGTGCAAAAGTCTTTAAACATTACCTTTTCAAACGTCTTCGCTTGGTGTGACTCTCAGGTTGTTCTCTCTTGGCTCTCGTCACCTTCTCGTCGTTGGGATATCTTCGTTGGAAATCGCACTTCTGAGATCCTGAATACGATCCCCAGAAACAGGTGGTTTCACATCAGGTCTGACCAGAACCCGGCGGACTGTGCTTCGCGCGGTATAGCACCATCGGCTCTAGTTCACCACCCAATTTGGTGGACAGGTCCCCATTGGTTGGGAAAAGGTGAAGACCATTGGCCGATCGTAAACCACTTTCAGGAACACCCAGATTGCAGACAGGAGGAGAAAAAGCAAGTCCAGCGGTCCTGTCTGGTCGTAAATGTGGAGCATCCATTTCATGTGCTATTTCCCCGCGTATCATCTTGGAAGAAGCTGGTACGAATCGTCGCTTTCATCTTCCGATTTATATCAAGAAGTCGTAAACTATCCCATGAAACGGCACATCAACTTCGCCCTCAAGAAATTTACAACGCTAAACGTAACCTAACCAGATGGCTGCAGAATCTTTATTTTGGAGACGACATTTTGCATTACCAGAAGCATGGTCATTTCGGTAAGAGTTCGAAAATCGTTAACCTATCTCCTTTCTTAGATGACGAACAGATATTGCGAGTTGGAGGAAGGATTCAAGAAGCAAACGTCTCTTTCAACGTCAAACATCCGATAATACTACCAAAGGGACACCCGATTACACAACTCATTGCAATCGATTTTCATCAACGCCTTCTTCATCCGGGAGTCTCAGCACTGTTCGTCCTAATCCGCCAGGAGTATTGGATCATCGGCTGCAGAAATTTACTTCGCAAGATAACCCATGAGTGCATAAAATGTTTCCGGCAGCGAAAAACCACAGCCACACAAATCATGGGGAATCTTCCCGCACAGCGCATACAGCCTAGTCGACCCTTCTTACACTGCGGCTGTGATTATGCCGGTCCGATTTTGTTGAGAACAAAAATTGGTCGTAAATCCCACATCACAAAAGGATACATATCTCTATTTGTGTGTCTATCTACAAAGGCCATACATTTAGAGTTAGTAAGTGACCTAACCACGGACGCATTTCTCGCAGCTCTTCGTCGTTTCATCGCGCGTCGTGGTAAACCATCGCATATGTATTCAGACAATGGCACTAACTTCCGCGGATCTACTAAACGATTATCAGAAATGCATCAAATCACCATGTCTGAATACCACAACTCTCTAGTAGCAGAGTCGCTCGCTCGCGATGCAATCACCTGGCACTTCATTCCCCCTTCCGCACCACATTTCGGTGGGCTGTGGGAAGCGGGGGTGAAGTCAATTAAACAGCACATTCGTCGTGTTATTGGGTCAGATATCCTTAACTTTGAAGAATTTTACACTCTTCTTACCCAAATTGAAGCCCTCTTAAATTGTCGCCCTCTATGTCGAACATCAGATAATGATTTAGATCCACTAACACCTGCTCATTTCATTATAGGTGAATCCTACTCAGCAGTTCCCGAACCATCGCTCGAGATACCTCAAAATCGATTGTCCTCTTGGCAAGCTCTACAAACGAAGGTTCAAGGATTTTGGAAACGTTGGAGTATGGAATACTTGACGTCACTACAACAACGCCCTCGATGGTCGCAGCCTCAACCGGACTTGCAGTTGAACGATCTGGTGGTAATCAAGGATTCAAATCTGCCACCAGGAAAATGGGCTATTGGACGAATCATCGCAATTCATCCAGGCAAAGACGGACATATTAGAGTCGTTACTCTACGGACGGCTAATGGGAATCTTATACGCCCGATACATAAACTGGCCCCACTCCCTATATGCTGAAACCTTGTTCCAGGGGCGGGGGAATGTTTGAAAATATCTTGTCAATTTATTTAAATCATAATATTATAATTTGCTTTGATAATAATTTGCCTAACAGTGTACATTTACCCTATTTCTATTTTCTATCCAATTCAAATCATAATTATGTTATTCTATTCATGCTTGTTTGTCACTCTTGTTCTCATAAACCAGTTTTTTGATGCACTTGCGCAGTTGCGCTTCTATAAATGTATAACAGTTTAGTTTTAGTCCACGATCGTTTGTAAATTTTGTATTCTCGTCCACTTGGATTTCAACAGCCTACGAGATAAGTACCTGCAATAAATAATCAACATCATTGTTTTTCGAAATTATTTGTCGTCGCTTTTCTTTGGGTTTCATAGGTTTCGCTCATCTGCAAATCTAAGTGCTGGTCCTTCTTGTATATCGTTTTCGATTATTCCCAAACAGGCATTAAATAGATTAGATTGATAAAGTATTGAAAATACATAATATGTACAAATATTCCCGTAGGCCGAACTTAATAATGCTTAGTTGGATTTAGAAACTATAAATAGAAGTATGAATTAAGAAAAGGACGGCGTTCCTTAAGGTGCCAAGTTTGATTTTGAATTGGATTTCGAAATTTTGTATGCTGAAATGTTGAATTCAGACGAGGTGTAAAAGTACTATAACATAATTTCGTAGCAAGAATCTAATGTAAACTGCAAATATTCTTAATATTCCTACATACTATAATCCAGATTTGAAATTTATCGGGATGAGTTGGTTGATTGCTGCAATAGCATCTGTATACAGCTGCTCCTAAAATAATTGTACATATTTAAATACAAAAGGTTAATTTTGGGTTTAAAATTAAAATAAACAAATGAACTCGAACTGTCAGCCCACAAATCGCATACCTACTTATTCACAGTTTGAAGCAAACTACCTACTAGAGGTACAAACGAATCCGCCCTGTCGTTTAGAGTGCAGATAGGTACCTACCACCATGCAGACAGACAGACAGAATTGCGAGACTCACTTTTTGATCTCTACAATCCTCTTAATATCACAATTAATAGATCTAAATTTGGATTTAAAACAATATCTTTCTAATCACAGAATCCGTCGTATTCGGAATTTTGCTATACGAACCCCGAAAGAACTATCACAGATTCCGTTGTGGTGGAAATTTTTGCTACGAATTAAATTCGGAATACGACGGATTCTGTGATCAACCAGAATACTTCCTACATGATGAGAAAACTGAAAAATGGGATCGATCTAGGTACCTATGTGATTTTATTTCCTAAAATTCAATCAAGCTTCCCTACTAGTACACTTACCATGAACTTTACATGCTTACCCACCCCATAACTTTCAAATCATCAAAACCTGCCTTGACACCTAAGTTCAAAAGCCACCACCATGACACCGCTGCTGCCCATAAATCGAAGAAATACAAAATATGTACTGTAAAGAATCTGATCTGTGATTTCATATTATTTCTCCTTTCCACATTGTTATCCCAATGCACATCACACTCGTCTCCTCATGCTAATATTACCCCTCCCCCACCATACACACCACCGCTAACTTCCTATACATATTTGCGAAAAGTACCCGATCATTGATTTATTTTTCCTTTGCATATTCCACTTCTGCTCCACAACCATTATTATGCAATCGGTGCAATCTCTTTCATCTGCATGTTGTCAATAAGACGAATAAGAAAAGAAGGAGGGGGTGGTATTCACAAGAAAAATAAACATTGGAATATTTTGGGAAATTATTTTTATTTAATGCACGAACCTAGAAAAAGGTGGTAAATGCATACACTAGCTTAATACAAATTTCCGCCGCAATGAAGGTCCGTATGTCGCTTCAAAATGAGATGTGTCCACTTCTATTTGTAGTTATTCAAGACAATACGGGGGGGGGGGGGGGGGTGGGTGGTATTCTAGTATTCTAACACAAAGGGATGAAGTCTATCGAAAAGGGATTTTTAACGGTTGATCTGGGATATTCCATCATAATCTTCTGGCAGCACTGACCATGCTGTTGATTTATATTTGCTCTTGGTCATAATATTGCACCTCCTTTCCTCTATTCTCCTCTCTTTTCACTAAGAAAAACCAAACCAGTTACAGTTCTCTACCCCTACCCTGTTACGTCACATCAGAAATAATTTTATACCTACTGATGGATGGAAATGGCGATATGAATGAAGAAAGAGAAGAAGCATACCAGTTTGACTTTGTTTTGTTTATTTTGGTTTTCTCTACACACATTTCCCCAATGCTCGGAGTTGGCTGGCAGTGTAATTTAATTTTGGTGGGGACCAATGTCCCCATTTATTAGGCTTAGTACAAGCTAGAAATACAAACTTATAATACTAGAACTAAAAACTAAGACTTATAACTAGGACTTAAAGCTAGGGTTTAGAGTTAAGGAGACTGAGCTTAATGGAGGGAGTGCTGCGGTTAAAATCGAAAATGGAAATGTTTGAGTTTACCTTCCGTAGCATACGGGAAATTGGTTCGTTGGAGCCGTAGGACGTGCGGTGGTTTGGTAGATAGAATAGGCGGGGGTGTCTTAAATTACGAGGGTTTGTATTGAAGAAGATTGAGTTGTAAAGAGACGGGCAGTCGATAGAGCCCAATAGGAGTCGATGAATGAAGAGAATGTCTGCAGTATCCCTGCGATCCTCAAGGCTATTCAAGTCAATGAGTTTGAGGCAGTCTTGATAGGGAGGAAGAATAAGGGGATCGTCCCAAGAAAGACCGCGGAGTGCAAATCGAAGAAAACGTCTTTGTATGTTTTCGATTCTGCTTATATGCACTTGATGAAAGGGTGACCACGTTTGGCTGGCATATTCGAGGAGTGGGCGGACAAAAGTGGTGTAGAGAGATCTGGTCACGTAGGGGTCGGAGAATTCCTTTGACCATCGTTTAATGAATCCAAGGGATGAATTGGCTTTACGTATTATCTCTTCGATATGCGAACGGAAATTAAGCTCGCGGTCGTACAAACTAAATCAACTGAAGCGTAATTCAATGCGATGGGATGAGACATGAGAGTACTATAGTGTGTATAGACAATGATTATAACAAATGAAATCGATGATGGAGATGGAGATCGAGTACTTTTTGCATAATATAGCTATAGCATATAGCTAGTTGTATGGAGTATGGTGTGTGTGGTAGTTGGTAGAAACTGATGATGATGGGGTATCTTATGAAGACATCAATTAATATGGAAAAAATGTGTCTATGGAAATGTGAAATAATTAGGTACCTAAGCTGTGTGCCTAGGTATATATATTTATATATTTACTGTGATAGACCATGATAAAGACTATGATAATTTTACTTAAAGTAGGCCTATTTGATTCGAAATAGGCAATGTACATTTCTTTGGTTTTTTACCTAACATTTTCTCTTCGCACAAACAAAAGTGCTATAAGTAGATATTAATTTCTATTGTTCACCCCTATCGTGGAATCCGCCGGGGGGAATCATTCACGGAAAAAAATATTTTGGTATCGTCAAATCCACAAGGTGAACAGTTCGAATTTTTCCCTAACAAAATGAAATTTCTTATTCGCATCAAAATCATTGCGGATTTCATAGGATTTCTTGTTTGCTGCATGTCGTGAGCATTTTAATATAAAAAATTTACATACAAAACAGCTGCTTCATTAAGCCGAACATTTGTAATAAATCTATTGCACAGATTGAACTTTATTAAAATTAAAAAATAAACATTCTAAAAGACATTTCGTCTGGAAATCCGTGAAACCACTCATTGCTCAGTTTCACCTGTCTATTCTTCTCTGAGAACACCGCTCATTTTGTTCTTTCTCTTATTTTTCCAAGAATAGAGCTATCGTATACATTATTACATAATAAACACTGTTTTTTATTTAAATCACTCCTCAAACAAACTTTTCATATACCTCTGACGAATGCAGCTACACAGGGCAAAGATCACGTAATATCAAAACGATCGAACGACGTCGTTTCGATACTAGCAGTCTCTGTCTATACTGTCACAGATATGATAGAGACAACTTTAGTGAAAACGATGTGGTTCGATCGTTTTTATTTTACGCGATCTAGCCCCAGATTTGTAAAATGAAAGACAGCCGTTTGACAGTGAAACTACCTTTCCCAAAAACGTGTCGATAAGGAAACTTTTCCGGCGGATTCCACGATAGCAGTAGAAGGTGAAAGGGAATCGAATAGGTGAAGTGAAACTCAATTCCGACGGATTCCACGATAGGGGTGGTTATTTCTAGCCATACTTCCCTTTCTTTTTGTAATTGGGACTTATGGAGCGAATAGTGAAGACTTTGAGAATGCTCGTTGGTCCTTCACCTTCGAATTTAAAGTCGAACCAATCCTTTATTGAATGGGGCGTTAGTTATCTTTTGGCTCTATCCCTCAGCTGGTGGAAATACTGCTAAATACATTATTCTTTGCCTTTCGGTGCTTCAAAGAGCCTGTTTTCCATTCTTTCTTATAAAATCTCCAGATTTTGATACGATCGTGGAAATATCCAATCGCCATGAGCGATATATCTTATATAGTTTTCGGCCATTATCAGCGAAATTGGCTAGTACCACGTTTTTATACACATGATCTTGTTCTCCTCCCATATTGCATAGGTATATTGTTTCTCTTGCGTTGCTGCCCTTGTAACTCAAATCGAGATTTTATAGCAACCGTTTTTAGGTTAATAAATTTATTCTTATCAGTACATCCCAACCTCTAGCACCTATATTCCGTAATTAGCCGATAAGGGTACATCGACCAATAACTGGGTCAAACTATTAAACTCCAGACTTCCTCAATATTTATCTCAATTTATAGGTAGAACGGTTTGTTAGAAAAAAATAAAAGAACGTTCGCTGTCCGACATTTAGGGCACAATTGTCCACGATCCTTATCTTTATTGAATCTCCTATATCGGCGCATAAACCAATGAGTTATAATTACGGTTTCACAAACGATTGCAAATCAGACCTGACCTCAGTCAAGACCATTCAATTTTCGCTATTCCCGATAACGAAGAGAATTTCTCACCTTGATACGAACTTCTACTTCTTAGTCACTTTGAAGTGCACCTGCTCCCGAGATAAGTTAAATTAGTGTATTACACTGACCGAGGGCAAAGATAACACATTTCGATATAAATACCCGTGCTTGGGGTGTCCGAAATTGTATCTAGTTCGAGTGTATTTCATGATGGATTGTACTTGGAATATTTTTGGAATTTTTCTACTTTTCGTAACAATTTGTTCTGCTATTAGGACTACGGTATTGTTTTTTTTAAACAATTCTAAGGCGAATCATTATTTGAAATTAATTTTTTTAGGAGCATCGTATACGGGACCATGGATATCCCTTTGAGAGGCACACCGTCCAAACAGTCGATAATTACATTCTCACTATGTATAGGATTCCTCCCTTCAGGGGGCATGTAGACGAAGTCAGACCAGTTGTATTTCTCCAGCATGGTATGATCTGTTCATCCGACAGCTGGATCTTAAATGGTCCTGGCCAAGCATTGGGATATCTTCTCGCCGATGCTGGATACGACGTTTGGTTGGGCAATAACCGAGGCAACACCTACAGCAAGAAACACGTCAGTCTCTCGCCAAGAGGACAAAAGTTCTGGAACTTTGAATGGCATGACATCGGACTCTATGACTTGCCAGCCATGATCGATTATGTGCTTTTCAAAACAAATCAGTCCTCGCTGCATTATGTGGGTCATTCGCAAGGTACAACCGCCTTCTTTGTGCTGACTTCGACGATGACCCGATACAACGACAAGATCAAGTCAGCACACTTGTTGGCACCGGTCGCTTACATGGACAATGTCGAGTGCCCACTGCTGAAAATAGTCAGCCCTCTGATGGGACAACCCAATGCGCTGGTAGAGCTTATAGGCAGTGCAGAGTTCCTCCCGAATTCGGACCTACTAGCCACACTTAAGGGAGCTGCGTGCAGAGAAAACAAATTAACTCAGGATATCTGCTCGAATTTGATTTTTCTTCTCTGCGGTTGGAATCGGGAAAGCTTAAACACGGTAAGGTGATCAATATTTTGAAATGTGTTCTCACTTAAGCGGGGGTTTTCTTTGTAGACACTTTTAGAAGAGATTTTGAAGACCCACCCAGCGGGAGCGTCTGTAAATCAGGTGCTCCACTACACTCAGGAATACAAATCGAGGGAGTTCAGGCAATTCGATTATGGGGTCATTAGGAACCGTTTGAAGTACAAACAAGCAACACCGCCGCTTTATGAACTGAGCAAGGTCAAGTCTCCAACATATCTCTACTATGCAAACAATGACTATTTAGCCAGCGTTGTTGATGTGGACAAGTTAAAGGAGAAGCTAACAAATCTTAAGTTCTCCTACAGGGTGCCTCATAGTAAGTGGAATCATTTGGATCTTCTGTGGGGTATTAATGTTAAGGAACTTGTGTTTGACAAAATCCTTGGCAATATTGACGATTTTGAACAGAAAATGAGTTAAAGGTTTAGTGGAGGCTTTGACGATGTATGAAAGTTATATGCTTAGGTTTATAGTTTTAATGTGCAAATGGAATATTGAAGTGAGGAGAATAATAAAATTCTTTATAGTTCTGAGATGTGTTTATATTCAGTGTTTGCATGTACCAGAAAAAGGGTTATAGTCAACAGAAGCAACCCATTATTCTCTATAAAGCAGAGGTTAGAGATCGGCCTCAAAACATTAACTTAACCTACTTGACACCATACAGACACGATCAGTCAGTCTAATTGGAGATCATACATTAACATCAAGTTAACAACACCTAACCCTGGCGCGGTTTGGGGTCGATTAACCGCTTTTAAAAATACCGATTCTAAGAAATCGATCAACCAAATACCGAAAAGAAAATATCGATTAGGAAAAATGTCGACTGATAAAAATATCGACTGAGATTATGTTGGTTTTTTTAAAATGTCGATTTTAAAATGTCGAAATAAAACTAAAGTGGGGTACATATGGGGAGCATGCTGCGGGTTGGGGTCGATTAACCGCTTTTAAAAATACCGATTCCAAAAAATCGATCAACAAAATACCGAAAAAAAAAATATCGATTAAGAAAAATCTCGACTGATAAAAATATCGACTGAGAATAAGTCGATTTTTTAAAATGTCGATTTTAAAATGTCGAAATAAGACCAAAGTGAGATACGTATGGGGGGGCATGTTGCCCCCCTGCAACCCCCCTGCTTGTGGTCACTGTAGGATTTGGAGTGGATGCAAGTTTGGGTATATGCAAAGTTTGTTTTACGTTGTTTACCGACAGTCGACAAATACAGTCGACATTTTAAGTGTCGAGGTCTTAAACTTTCGATATTTATAAAAGTCGATAAAAATGTTGTCAAGATTTTAGCGAGTGGGAACATCGATATTATTAGTAGTCGACATTTTTTTTGTCGGCAATTAGTACGAATCCCGACCACAAGCAGGGGGGTTGCAGCATGCCCCCCCATACGTATCTCACTTTGGTCTTATTTCGACATTTTAAAATCGACATTTTAAAAAATCGACTTATTCTCAGTCGATATTTTTATCAGTCGAGATTTTTCTTAATCGATATTTTTTTTTTCGGTATTTTGTTGATCGATTTTTTGGAATCGGTATTTTTAAAAGCGGTTAATCGACCCCAACCCTTTGTCAATAAAGAAACATAAATATGATTGTTCGTACAATAAGGAAGGAATGAAAGGAAAGGAAGGAAGGACAAATTTATACAAATTCGTCAACCCAATCTTAAATGAATTGCTATGTTTTTTAAAAATTCTAATTTATTGTAATTCGATTTGTCGTTAAGAATATTTGTGAGTTGTTTTTCTTTGCGAATTGTATAATCTGTCGTTTTTTTTTTCTCTCCTTTTTGAATTTTATGCAAAGTTTGTTTAACAATGATAAATTCCTTACCTAGCTTTGCAATTAATTTGTATAGTCCAACATGTGATGCTCCCACAAGAACCTTTAGTCGCCTATGCCAAGCTTCTAGAGTGTTTTGAGTTCTTGGTAACTTAAAAAGCACTTGGTCATATACTGACCAGAAAGATGGATCGTAAGCAGGAGGAGTACTTTTAGTTTTATTTGAAAATGAACGTTTTCTACTATCAACTCCTACATAATTCTTTTCAAACCAATTTGCAATGCGTTTACCATCATTATCTAAATATTTCTTTAATTCGGCAAAATAAGCAGGTACCTCGTCTGGTGGCAAAAATGCTAGTGCCTTTATCATCCTCATTTGGCGGCTGAATTCTTCATTATTCCCGTATTTTGTTTGCAGCTTCTCTGTTTGAATTCTTCTCCAAATTATTGCACCAAAATGAAAAAAACATCCTTTGTTAACGGACCCTGGGAAATATGTTTTTGCTGCTGCGGCACTTGCTTTCTCAAAGTCTGACAAAATGAATTCCGGTGACAACGGTATGTTATTGTCACATGCGATACGACATAGTTCATAAAAAAACTCTTCATACAACATTTTACTTTTACTACTCATAATGCAATATATGAGTGGCAAAGCTTCATCTTTAAAAATGCCTTGAATGGTAAATAATTGTCGCATTTTTCGATCTTACTCGTTTGATTTTTTGTTTTTGGTTTTTACAATTCGGTAGGTAAACAAGACACTCATTTTCGCAATTTACAACACTTTCTACAATTATATTAACGGGAGCATTATCTGTGTTGTCAGCAAGATCTTTCACGATAGCATTTGCTCTATATACTTGCTCTTTATAGGCTAATGGGTCATGAGAATGATTTGATGGCTTTTTGATAATACTATGTTTTCCATTGCCAAGAGTAGTGCTTACGCGACCTTTACAATATAATTTGTTTTTGCTTTCACATCGCCAACGGTATATATAATTTTGAAGTTTTTCTAGGTGATAAACAAATCCATCGATCACTAATTTATCTTTATTTTTATTAGATTTAACTGCACTTATATTTAACTGCACGTCAACTGGCTGAACCAAAATGTAATGTTGATTGCAGTAAGTAGACGTAATTAGTAATTAGACGGTAGAGAATTTTGTAAATAAATGTGAACAGTTAGCCAAAAATGGTCTATTGTCTACATTGTCGACATTGTCTACATTGTCGACGTTTTAAAAATCGGTGTTTTAAAAATCGACAAATTTATAATAAACATTATGGCCAGTCGATATTTTTCCTGATCGACTTTTTTTTTGTCGACATTATGTCCATCGACTTTTTACACTCGATATTTTTAATATCTACGAATCGGACCCAACCCATATGCAAAGTTTATTTTACGTTGTTTACCAACAGTCGACAAAAACAATCGACATTTTAAGTGTCGAGGTTTTAAACTTTCGATATTCTTAAAAGTCGATACAAATTTTGTCGAGATTTTAGCGAGTGACAAAATCGACATTATTAGTAGTCGACATTTTTTTTATCGGCAATTGGTACGTATCCCATTCTTTTGCTGAGAAACAGACACGCTGGTCATCCTAATTCGTAAGCGCAGACGAGATCGCAAAGAATTGTTACACCTGTAATGTGCTAATTTTTCTTAATAAATTTAATCCATGGGGAAACTGCAATGGTACAATTAACTCCGTTGTCGACTTTTATTTTATTTCGTTTTTAAGTTGATTTTAGTAACAACTTTTTCGAGACAAACTATTTGAAATGATAGCAAACACTTAGATCATACAACATGAAATAAAACCGTTAACCAAATCTTAAAATTACAGTAGGTATGTATATAATGTATATTCTGAATCAGGATCATATTCTGAATCTATCTGTCTGTTGAAAACACGCTTGCGTCCAAACGAATTGACATAAATTAAATTTTGTGAGAGGACTTCTTTTTACCGTCGTAAGGTTAGTATTAAGGGTATTCACTTAAACGCTTAAAATTCTCATAAACTGCGTAAACTGCAGAAATTTATCACCTCGTAAATCAACTGTCAGATTTTGTATATAGAAAAGTTTACGCGGACCTCATAGTTTTCCGCGACGATTAGTCTGAATCTGAAATCAACCGCGGAAAGTTACGCAAATCACAAATGTCAAACTTTGGCAGACAGTCGTATGAATTGTTTGTTTGATTCCAGATTTAGGCCCTAGTTATAGCTAGGTATCATTGAAAATTTTGTTTTCCGATTTTAAGACGATTAATCAAACAATATTGGCTTTAGTTGGTATGTATGTATGTATGTATGTAATAGAGACATTAGCACAGGCCTCGGCCCTCATTGAAGCTAAGCTCTGGGCCTCCGGGTATCGTAGAGTAGCGCCAATGCAAATGGACAAACTAAACCCGTAAATAAGCTAATTGAATAAATACAGAGACGTAAATATTCAAGGTTCTTACATATTACCGCTTGAATTGAGTTTAGCAACTTTCTCCTGAGGGATCTTAACAAAGTAGCGCTGGACCTTTGACGATGTCATTATACCTGTTGGCACCCAGGTGTAACCCAAATGTTGTGGATCTGATTCCCAGTGTGTTGGCGAAATACTCTTGAAGTTAAGTCGTTCGCGAACCGATGTGACCTGTTACTAGTAAATGGCATGCGCTTCGCGGGCACTTGCATGTTTGACACGTTTTTTCATTCGCACTCTAACACTCGCGATCCCAACATGACTTTGGCCAACACATGCACCGCAGTATATTTGTTGACTTCTTCCTTCGAATCGCCATGTGACGTTCCCGTGTGGGAAACTTTGGTGTATTTCTGGCTTTCTTCTTCTTCAGATTTAATCCATTCCAATTGTGTTCCATTACACCGGCACTTATTATTATCCTCAATCAAATGCATTTTTCGCTATAAATTATTTTTTCGAAATTTATTTATCACAATATTGGCTTTAGTTGGTATCAAAATAAAGGTGCGGGTACTACCATAATTTGGCATTTAGCGAAGCTTAATCCATGAAATTTGAAAAATTTGGTTTGGTTGAAGTATTTAACAAAATGTGGGCAAGGTTGAACAAAGGGGCGTGACATTTAAAATACGAAAAAGGTTAATATGTAGGCTCTTAGCTTCAGTTTCCTTTAAACGCGTACCTACAGCTTTTTTCTAATGATACATTAACAAATTTCAACTGCATGTGTACAACCCAATGAACCACAGTGTATGTACTTAATAATAATGAAATCAAAATAATGAAGAATATTCAACGATATCGACCTATATTTTCAAGATCAAGGTCAATGTTACAGGTCATCACAGTATTCCTTTCTGGCCACTACCGTATACCTATAAAACAACGGCTTTAAGCCGGGGCATATGTTTTACGAGGCAATAGCCGCGTTCCATTAACCGCTAGATGACTAGGTTAGGTTAGGTTAGGTTAAAAAGGGGTATGAGATGTCTCATAAAATACTAGGCACCATAAGGGCCCATCGCGATCCCTAGGGGGAGCCAATTGCAGTGACCTACAATGGAAAAACACCTAAACACTTGCCCTTGAGAAAGCCCCAATTTCCCTGCAAAAACCAAGTAGTCCCTTGAAGTTGGTATTGTCTATCTCCCCTAAATGTTGGAAGAAGTACCTGCCCAAAAATTTTCTTCTACTGCGACATATTGCCTCACATTCGCACAGTATATGTGTTATGTCCTCTTCGGCTTGCAGGTCATTGCAGAATCTGCAAGTGTCCGAGTCTGCTAGCCCTAGTCTTTTGGCATGTTTTCTAAGAAGACAGTGCCCTGATAATATGCCGATCAGTGTCCTAAGCTGTTCCCTGCCTAGTTTGAAGATTTCCCTAGATCTTTTACGGTCGTATTGCGGCCAAAGTGCCTTAGATACTGCGTGACCAGTGAGTACCTCCCACCTCCGGTCGGCTTCCTTATTTATTTTATTCCTAATATCGCTTTTTATGATACAAGGAGGTGGTTTAATATCCACATCTCCTCCGTCTTGCAATTCCCCGCCTATCCTCGCAAGCTCATCCGCTTGCTCATTTCCAGCTATACCGCAGTGTCCTGGTAGCCAGCACAGTCTCACTCGGTTCTGACTGCATAATGTCTTAAGCATTGTGCGACAGGTCCTGACTAATTCAGAATTGATGTTAGTAGATTCCAGTGCCTTGAGTGCAGCCTGGCTATCGATGTAGATGGCTATATCCTTTCCAGATATAGATCTCATCCGCATTAGCTCTGCCGCTTTCAGAACAGCCAGAACTTCTGATTGGAAGACACTGCTTGTATCCGGTAGTCGTATAGACACTTTTAGATCTGGATCTAGGCAATAGATTCCAGCACCCGTGCCTTCTGCTGTTTTTGAGCCGTCCGTGTAGACCGCTATTTCGCAGTGCTTAATTACTTTATCCCTTTGCCATTCATATCTTTCCGGGTATGACACTTCGTACGGAGTGTCGAAGTCGACCAAAGGGTGTATTTCATCAGTTTGCACCTGTACACCCGGGAGTAACTCCGCTAGTATTGTACAGCGTCCAAAACTGCCCTCTCTAAAGTAGCCCAAGGTTGTGAGCCGTAGCGCACTATTCCCCGCAAGTTGCTTTATGTGCAACTCAAGTGGCGTAAGGTGTAGAAAGGTGTCCAGCGCTGCCGTAGGGGTGCTGCGAAGTGCACCCGTTATTGCTACGTTGGACGCTCTCTGCACCGACGCTAGTTTGCCGATTGTTGTTTTCTTCTTCGTCGCCGTCCACCATATACTAGTGCGCCATATGTAAGTATGGGTCTAACCACTACTGTATATAGCCAGTGCACCATAGCTGGTTTTAGGCCCAAAGTCCTGCCTACTATTTTCTTACAAATGAAAAGAGCGTTATACGCCCTTCTAATTCTTTCCTCTACATTTGCATTCCAGTTCAGTTTCCTGTCCAGAATAACCCCAAGATACTTTGCCTTGTCAGACAGAGGCAATTCCACTCCTTCCAGTTTAGGGAGGTTAAAGTGTGGTATCTTGTGCTTTCTGGTGAAGAGTACCAGTTCCGTTTTGGAGGGGTTGACGTTAAGTCCACAGCCCTTTGCCCATAAATTGACTTAAGGCACTGTCCATAATTTCACTTAGAGTGTTTAAAAAACAAAAAAGAGGACTAGCTTCATATTAAACTCAAAACACGTATATCTAAGTAGAGGGCATCACAATAGCGCAACTTGTT
Organism: Cheilosia soror; assembly: GCA_949372485.1. NCBI lineage: Eukaryota > Metazoa > Arthropoda > Insecta > Diptera > Syrphidae > Cheilosia > Cheilosia soror. Next base: position 111,442,190 of record OX443562.1, on the reverse strand, counting down.
CTCCAAGTAGGTACTTCGAAAATCATTTTATTTTATATGGAAATTTTCGCCATAGGAAGCTCGTAAAAGTTAGTCTGACAAAAAATGATTGTTTGTACCGCGGATTCTATTTATATCTATATATATGGCATGTAGGGTTTTTGCACCATAGTCTTTAGTTTCCAACTTCAAAGAGGCCCGCCAAAAATCACGCTGGGAGGAGGGGCGCATTTTCAGAGCCTATAATTTTCATAACATTTTGCGTGCTAAAATGTTACTCCCAAACTAGTGGATTTTTTAAAACTAACATTTCCATTAATATTTTCGTAGACAGACACGTCCACCAATCTGTTACTCACTTAATTAAAACATATCCTGAGCACGCAAGTAATAAAAATAATCCTGATGTCTTAAACATTTGCCAGTAGTCAACCACGACTTGTTGATGCTTCATTTTGCTTTTAAGTAAATTTATTGTAGGTAGCTAGTCACTTGGTATTTTTTTTTTTTTTGTTTTTTTTTGCCAAATTTGCAAGATGAAATAATATTGTTGAACCGACAACTATAGCCACGTACTGTTTTCGTAAATTAGTATGTCCACTTATCAAACTGTCCTTTGTGGTGTGATTTTAATTGAGTGGACTTTTTTGTTTGTGCTTTTGTAACGTTGGTTGCAAAAACGACTTTTACACTTCAAATCAATATGAATTATTTTTGTCATTCCCAAAGGGGAGAGTCGTTGTTAATTAATAATGTATTTAAAAATTATATGACTCTGACTTCAAAGGAAAGGATGGCATAACCGGGCAATTGTTAGCATGTTTTTAAATGTTGATGTAGACCTGGGTTAGATACCTACAACCTACACAATCTACTCTTTTGTGTGGACATAATATGTATATGGCTATTATTAGTGTGAGGTGGCTTTAATAGCGTATTCCACTAGACTGGCCAGTGTTAGCCAAGCCCGCCTATAGCCAAAATAAGTTACATCTTAAAGTTTTATTCACTGCACGGCATTGACATCTTTGTACAGCTCATAGAGTTTGCGTTTGTGTCCACCATAGTAGCGAAAATCGGTCGAAAATCTTTTTTTTTCAAAGGAGCAGGAGCCCTGCTTATCGATCAGCACTCAGCATCATAAAGCAGAAAATATAGAATAAGATTTCTGTAGAGCGTAAATTACGTCATTTGAGTCTGGCATTTTAAACCCATCTATTTTTCCAACCCAAAGTACCAGCGATTTCATTGGGCTATTCTTCTCCAGATGGTCATTTAGGGTGTCTTTCGAGAGGTTGATGTTACTCATCATACATTATCTTAAATCTACTGCATTTTTGTAAAAGCTTAAATGAGGAATCCAAATCCAAAATAGTAGATAAAATACAAACAGAAACACAAGCCAATGTGGGAAACTGCGTTTTCCTGGCTTAAATTGTCGAAGGAAACTGTTTCAGCAAAATATGTCTTTGAACAACAACAGGCCACATTAAGACTTCGATTTTGAACAAATATTTTCTAGCTTGATGGGGTTTTTCGTGCTGCAATTTTATATTGAGGCTTGTCAACAGATAAAAAATCGTTTTAATTTCAATGATGAAAGGCTGAAACCTCTGAGGTACGTAGATGCAATGTTAGTACCTAGTGGAAGGCAGTACCTATACCCTCGATATTTCCTATTTTAAGGGGTTGTGATTTCTTTCAAAATTTTTTTTTTTTTTTTAGATTTGCTGGAAGGAAAAATCATTGAAAGACATTGCAGAGAGCTATTATGCGAGTGATACTTCGGCAACAGCGAGAGACTTTAAACCGATCTAAAAAAAATCCTAATGGGACTGACTTTCGTCATTCCGATTGCATTACAGCTGGTCGTTCGACTAATCGGCAATTTATTTTTGATTCATTTTAAAAAATTTTAGAAAATTGTTTACCCGCCTTACTCCTATTACATTAGGTCTGTTTTTTTGCTCACCCATCTCAGTGAAGTAAAGTAAAGTAAGAAAATGTGCAAAAAAAACAGTCCCCAACCACTTTTCTGAACAGTCGGTTTTACCCCTGAAAAGTTAACAGCTGGCATTGCTGTCAAAATGGCCATCAATAAAAATTCAATTTCAAAATCAAAATCCTTCTAGAAAAATGAATAATTAACCTTTTAGCGCAAAAAAAAATAATGATTATCAATTTGTACAGAATATTTACTTTTTCTGTTTACTTTTTTTCTCTTCCTGGCGTCTTGTATGGTCAAAATAATATCACAACTTAATTGCCAAAGAAAAAAAAACAAAAACATGCGTGGGTGTGTTTATTAGGTGAGCCCTAAAGTGAAGAACGTGCTAATTCTGAGATTCGATCGAATCGAGTATTCCTCGAATTTAAAACTTTCAATCGAATCTATCTAATAAAATGAAATGAAATGAAATGAAAAATGAACTTCTCACAATCTAAGTTTTGAAGGAAAGAAGCTCATTACCAAATGATTTAATTGTATGAACTTTATTTTCGAAATCAGCTGTATAAATATTTCACTGTCGATTGCGTTGGTTTTGACTGTAATTTGAGAAAGGATGGGTTTATTTACACATTCTTGGAGGAAGAAAAGATCAAATTGAACAGAAAAAATGCAATAAAAATTAAATAAATGAGCACTTCAAATCGTTTTGGTTTGTTCATTTTGATTGTGACATACGATTATTTACATTTGAAATTTTGTCTCCATAAGACGAACAAATGCTTCCAATTTTATATGTTTTATGTAAATTTCACTATAAACATTTTTTAAATAAAGACTTACAAATTTTCAGTCGAAAAAACTCATAACATTTAACTCAATGCAATCGAAAATAAGAATGTGCGGAGAAATGAACAAAAAAATACCTATTGCTATTTATTATCTACAAAGATGTATCCCATAATGATATATCAAAGATAGTTTTCAATTATTAAAAGTCTATGTGTAGGAATTATATTTTGTAAGTAAACAAAATGCAACTTAAATAGAAACGGAAAATATTTAGTATTTTATTACTTTTCGTAATATTCAGTTGTCATTTTTAAAGTTGTTTAAAATATGCAATTCCTTATATGTACATTTACACCCACCACAGCCGACAAAATAGTAGGTATCATAAAAGGAGACACTCTGTGAACAGATCCAAATTACACAAAAATGTGCTCTCCTGGTGTTCAGAATTGAAGAATGCTCCAAAGTTGGTTCTGCTGGAAATGAACAGCTTGTGTGAATCTCAGTGGTGTCAAATTGAGTGCAGTTGTTGTAATTGCGTGTTGAATATCCTACTTCACTTTACTTCACTGAGACCGATGTGCAAAAAAACAGACCTGATATCATTATGCATATTAAGTTCGTATGTTTCCATCGGCAAACGCAAACAATTTGCACAGCTGATGTACTGTCAAATAGCGCACTCATACATTTACAAAATCAGATCAATCTGCTTTCATGTTCCACTCGCCACGAAAAATCTGAGATCTGAACTAAAAATCTGATGTGCCCAATGGAAAATCAGATTAGAAATAACAGAAAGAACTCTGTTCCCGTGGAAATGTTTCCCTTGTCAGCTATGTAAAGGTAAACCAGATTGCTGAATGGGAAACATTCCGGAGGAAATATTATTCCCACTTGCTGAGTCGTTCAGTCGAGTACCTACATTTTTTTAAAGTTTTAAGACAAATGTGAGCCATTTCTCTTTAGCTCGGAGCATTGAGCCAAAGTAGAAATACTTGGCCAAATTACCCAATTGGGTACTTCAGCACAACGCTGTTTTTGGCTCTTGATAGCATTTAAATATTTAGTCTTCTCTTTATTTACTTCAAGACACACAATTGCTTTTTAATCGCCATAAAAGCGTCTATTAGGGTCAGCTTAGGATAGAAAATTAAATCAATATCGTCTGCAAACTTTATATTTAGCAGCTGAATGGATCTGCTGCAGATAATGCTTTTCGAACCTCTGGTGAGCCTCGACTTGAAAATAATTGTGCCATTTTGCACGATTTATCTCAGTGTGAAAATTTCGTCTATGATGGTCGGATGGTGTATTGCAGAATGGTTTGTGACGTTTTCACAGTAGCTGCATTGAATAGTATCTTTCTATGCTGCAGCAGGGATTTGCGTAGATTGGTCTTTGTAGATCACATTTTTTGTAATTGGGACTTATGGAGCGAATAGTGAAGACTTTGAGAATGCTCGTTGGTCCTTCACCTTCGAATTTGAAGTCGAACCAATCCTTTATTGAATGGGGCGTTAGTTCTCTTTTGGCTCTATCCCTCAGCTGGTGGAAATACTGCTAAATACATTATTCTTTGCGTTTCGGTGCTTCAAAGAGCCTGTTTTCCATTCTTTCTTATAAAATCTTCAGATTTTGATACGATCGTGGAAAATTCCAATCGCCATGAGCGATATATCTTATGTAGTTTTCGGCCATTAGCAGCGAAATTGGCTAGAACCACGTATATACAGGATCTTCTTCTCCTCCCATATTGCATAGGTATATTGTTTCTCTTGCGTTGCTGCCCTTGTAACTCAAATCGAGATTTTATAGCGACCGTTTTTAGGTTAATAAATTTATTCTTATCAGTACATTCCAACCTCTAGCACCTATATTCCGTCATTAGCCGATAAGGGTACATCGACCAATAGCTGGATCAAACTATTTAACTCCAGACTTCCTCAATATTTATCTCAATTTATAGGTAGGCCGGTTTGTTAGGAAAGAAATATAAGAACGTTCGCTGTCCGACATTTAGGGCACAATTGTCTACGATCCTTATCTTTATAGAAATTTCCTATATCGGCGCATAAACCAATGGGTTATAATTATGGTTTCACAAACGATTGCAAATCAGACCTGACCTCAGTCAAGACCATTCAATTTTCGCTATTCCCGATAACGAAGAGAATTTCTCACCTTGATACGAATTTGTGACCAACTTCTACTTCTTAGTCACTTTGAAGTGCACCTGCTCCCGAGATAAGTTAAATTAGTGTATTACACTGACCGAGGGCAAAGATAACACATTTCGATATAAATACCCGTGCTTGGGGTGTCCGAAATTGTATCTAGTTCGAGTGTATTTCATGATGGATTGTACTTGGAATATTTTTGGAATTTTTCTACTTTTCGTAACAATTTGTTCTGCTATTAGGACTACGGTATTGTTTTTTTTTAAACAAATGTAAGGCGAATCATTTTTTGAAATTAATTTTTTTAGGAGCATCGTATACGGGACCATGGATATCCCTTTGAGAGGCACACCGTCCAAACAGTCGATAACTACATTCTCACTATGTATAGGATTCCTCCCATCAGGGGGCATGTAAACGAAGTCAGACCAGTTGTATTTCTCCAGCATGGTTTGATCAGTTCATCCGACTGCTGGATCTTAAATGGTCCTGGCCAAGCATTGGGATATCTTCTCGCCGATGCTGGATACGACGTTTGGTTGGGCAATAACCGAGGCAACACATACAGCAAGAAACACGTCAGTCTCTCGCCAAGAGGACAAAAGTTCTGGAACTTTGAATGGCATGACATCGGACTCTATGACTTGCCAGCCATGATCGATTATGTGCTTTTCAAAACAAATCAGTCCTCGCTGCATTATGTGGGTCATTCGCAAGGTACAACCGCCTTCTTTGTGCTGACTTCGACGATGACCCGATACAACGACAAGATCAAGTCAGCACACTTGTTGGCACCGATCGCTTACATGGACAATGTCGAGAGCCCACTGCTAAAAATAGTCAGCCCTCTGATGGGACAACCCAATGCGCTGGTAGAGCTTATAGGCAGTGCAGAGTTCTTCCCGAATACGGACCTACTAGCCACACTTAAGGGAGCTGCGTGCAGAGAAAACAAATTAACTCAGGATATCTGCTCGAATTTGATTTTCCTTCTCTGCGGTTGGAACCAGGAAAGCTTAAACGCGGTAAGTTGATCAATATTTTGAAATGTGTTCTCACTTAAGCGGAGGGTTTTCTTTGTAGACACTTTTGGAAGAGATTTTTAAGACCCACCCAGCGGGATCGTCTGTAAATCAGGTGCTCCACTACACTCAGGAATACAAATCGAGGGAGTTCAGGCAATTCGATTATGGGGTCATTAGGAACCATTTGACGTACAAACAAGCAACACCGCCGCTTTATGAACTGAGCAAGGTCAAGTCTCCAACATATCTCTACTATGCAAACAATGACTATTTAGCCAGCGTTGTTGATGTGGACAAGTTGAAGGAGAAGCTAACAAATCTTAAGTTCTCCTACAGGGTACCTCATAGTAAATGGAATCATTTGGATCTTCTGTGGGGTATTAATGTTAAGGAACTTGTGTTTGACAAAATCCTTGGCAATATTGACGATTTTGAACAGAAAATGAGTTAAAGGTTTAGTGGAGGCTTTGACGATGTATGGAACTTATATGCTTAGGTTTATAGTTTTAATGTGCAAATGGAATATTGAAGTGAGGAGAATAATAAAATTCTTTATAGTTCTGAGATGTGTTTATATTCAGTGTTTGCATGTACCAGAAAAAGGGTTATAGTCAACAGAAGCAACCCATTATTCTCTATAAAGCAGAGGTTAGAGATCGGCCCCAAAACATTTACTTAACCTACTTGACACAATACCGACACCATCAGTTAGACTAATTGGAGAACAGCCGTTCCGCTGAGAATATTGCAGCTGAGACTGAAGATGTCACAGAAGATCACTTACTATCGACCAAATGACGTGACATGCAATTGGGAATCAATCGGCGGTCTTTACCGTAAGTTAACGACTGTAAGATGTTCCCTTACAAAGTGCAGACAGTGCATCAGTGCATACTGCACAAATCCGACAAGATCGCCTGATTTAACGCTTCTAGACTTATTTTTGTGGGGTTTTGTGAAGTCACGATCACTAGTCAACAAGCCGCAGAAGTCCTCAATTTTTTTTTCTGAATTGGGTATGAATTTATAAAGATATGTCAAATTTCTAATCATTTACAATTCATACTTAAGGTGGACTTTTGACAACAATTTGTTTTGTTTTCAAATAGTTCTCTCTTGACAGCAAAACTATAAAGATTCAACAACGCCCGGGATGTCAAGATGTTCTTTCCGCCGACAATAAATGTATCAATCAGGTACACGCACACGGCCAATCTCTGAACACAGCTAGGGTCATTGCATATAAACTATTGGGATGTATCATGTATGTTTCTTTTATTGTGTTTTGCTCGAGAGAAATTACATTAAAGAAATAAGTAAAGAAAATAAATTAGATAAACTTGATTTAACGGAATTTTGGTCTTATCCATACTTACTACTTATAAAATACAACGTCCGTCTGTTCGTTTCTCCATAACTCGAGAACCATTCGTCCGATTTTCATGATTTTTTTTTCTGATTTATAGATGTGTGGCCAACTTAGGCCGTAGGGTGGGTGAGAATTGCTCAGGAGTAAAGGGTCGCGGGGAATAAGGGGGGTATCATGAACCGTTACCCGTATGAACTTGAAAGTTTGTATGTTGATAGATAAGTCAAAACTGTTACATGCCTCATTCATTGTTTTTCAAAATTCGTCCTCTAAGGGTTGAAAAGAATGAGGTGCAAACATTTCTATTTCAACCTAACTACACTTAACTTGTCATTATACCATAAATCTATGTATGTCAAATCAAGAAATGCTTTTAATTGTTATGCAATACTTCACCAATTATTTTGAGCTATCAATTATCTTTCTGGTCCATCCAGAGGGTGAGATATAATAAATTGGAAGAAGATCCTATTTGGCCAAGTGCGAACAAAATTGATTTCTCGATTGCAGTTGTGCTTAGGGATAGTTATATGTATATTGCGTTCAAAAAATATAATTATTACTCCCACGACGGGCATTCAGAATGCACATTGTACATGCTCATGAATGGCGTAGTTAAATTTGATGTAGGGAATGGACATGCATAAAACAAACTATGTATAAATATATGTATGTACGTACATATAAGGAGTTTGTGATGCGTAAGTAGGTATGCACAATCGTACATACATATATTTGAGATCTGCAGCTATGGAAAGTGTAATGATATGATCGCGTTATATAAATAAGAGAGAGAAAAAGATGCGATAGGGACTAACTCTAGAACTATTTAGCCGATTTTAAAAATTCTTTCAACATTGTATATTTTACTTAGGGAGAGGATGGCGGAAGGGGAAAGTGGCTATCTTCGCAACTACTCGAGTCATTGCCGGAGTTGACTTCCAAAAGCCATGTTTTTCACATGCACAGCTAAATGTTGCATGTTCACGTGTGAGCTGCAGTCGTAATTTGTTTATACGCCCACTAAAAAAATAACATGCTTAGTTTAAAAAAAAAACCATTGCCATACAATATTTTGTAAGCTTAAAAAAGCGGAAAAAATATAAACAAAAACTACAAGATGACTCAAATAAATTTTAATTTTATGTAAGAGAAAAGAAACCGAAAAGATACTCGACCGGAGCCGGTCAAATCTGCTAGTAAAGGTGGGTATGTGCATATCGTTGCAATGACAATTATATGAATTCATTACTTACATAATTGCTACAAAATACGATACATGTAGCCTAAATTTAATTTATATTTATTTCTATTTTGTATGATCTTTAGGTCAAGGCTGTCATCTTATTTAGAACAAAATAATATTCAAAAGCTATAATTAGGGATTATGCAGGTTTTTCATATAGCAAACACTTTGTCACTGGTCTGTGATTCAAATTAAATCTTGCTGATGGAAATTTGCTTTTGAATAAATATACCTACAGCAGAATTACGGATCACGCTACACAACGCTTAATTATAGTTCTATTTAGGTTGAAAAAACATTAATAATGGGAAAAGTATCTTTTTTGTTTCAAATCGTAGTGTATGTCGGTAATCTCATTACTACTTCATATCTATGGGTTTATTTATTACACAATAGTAATATCATAGCAGGTTAGTATCTATTAAGGCCGGTGCCAAGCTGGATGGCGATCGTTCTAGTCAAAGTCTCAAATGAGCATAGTATTTTCTTTAGATCTATAATTACAAATTAGTTTTATGTGAGTTACAATTCGGCGCGCACGACATGTAATAAAATCTTTGTTGTAATTCAGTTACAAGTGTACTGAATATAATTTACCAAAATTTGTGTTTAAATAAATTTGCAGTGTAATTAAAATTGATTTAATGCCAATGTATCTAGATATTTGGAGCATATTAAATGCATAAATCTTATGAACTTGTGTTAAAAGGTATAAAATCAGTCCCATCGTACATACCTTTTTACTGGCTTTTGATCTAGGTATTGAGCGTATGTATGACTGTCATGAAAAAGCTTCTCAATTCAGCCGTTCGGACTCGGCATAAAATTTTAGGTCCCTTCCATTTGTCCCAAAAATAGAAACTCACACAAAACGAATTGTTGCGAGAAGCTAGGCCTTGGGTATCTACCCGCCTGTTGCGCCACCTATTTATTTATATATCAATTTATATCAATTTAATTAAAATTGAAAATTTTCCTTGCAGTTTGAAATAATTTTGTTTTGTTCAAATTATAATAATTATTATTAAGCTGGAAATGGCTCGAAGTAGCTCGAAGTATATACACGTACTTTTGGGTACATTTTCCGCTCTCTGAGAGAATTGCGCTCAAATTTTCGAAATTGACAGATTTCTACTGCCTTGCTCGGAAAAGTACGCGAAGCGAATAGACCTAATTTTACAGTCAATTTATTATCTATTGGTTAAAACATTTTCGTCTGAAAAGAAATTATTTTCATCTTCTAATTTGTTCATATTTATCTGGTAGTTTTTGGCCGTTTTTTTTTTTTAATATTCGTCTGAAAAACTTGAAATTTCGTCTGAAAATCTGAATAAATCGTCAGCATTATTATATTTTAAGGAATAAAAGACCGCAATGCCGATTCTCAAAATTCATCTATGAATATTCCCTTTTACTCAAACTTATGGCAATGTTTTCAATAGATATCTTTATTTACGATCGCACCGCGGATACGATTTTTAAAATTTTCAGATGATTTTTTATATGATTTCTATTTGTTTTCAGACGTTTTAAATATTATTGCATACGTTTCCAATATCTGATTTTCTAATGATTTCTATTTAATTTCAGACGTTTTTTCGATTTTTGCCGATATTTTCAATTTTTTTTTCTGAAAAATACTATTTATTTGTAGACGAAAAAATTGTAGCCATTATCTATTACTTATCTTACTTACAACCGATATGTACTATTATAAATCAAGCGCTTATCTGCTCATAAATAAAATGACTTACAAGTTAATCCACCTACAATTCGAGTTTCATGTCCGATAATTGACCACTTATCCTTGAAGTGTACTTCCCAAAACAATGTAATATGCTTCCGACATTACATATAGGGTATATGTAGCTATCTATTTGTTACTTTGATGCATTGTTCCTGTATCACAATATACAGGATGAATTCATCCATTCATTCATTCATCCATACCATACCCCATGGTAAAAAAAAAAATAAATAAATAGGTGGCGCAACAGGCGGGTGACACCCAAGGCCTAGCTTCTCGCAACCATTCGTTTTGTGTGAGTTTCTATTTTTGGGACGAATGGAAGGGACCTACAATTTTATGCCGAGTCCGAACGGCTGAATTGAGAAGCTTTTTCATGACAGTCATACTCTCGGATGTTTGTCAGACGATCGCGAGAGGTGGCGCAGTAGAAACTTTAAGATGTAATTTGTGTTTTTCCGGTGATCGAACCTGGGATCCCTCGCACAGTAGTCCAGCACACTAACCACTGCGCTACTGCGCCACGATACCCCATGGTATTGCCGTAAAAAATGTCGCGCACTGTTTAGCTTATCAACTGAAATATTGTCTGTATGAATAATATGACAAAAAACGTCCTCAATGACAGCCTCTTGCTGGTTAAAATAATAAGGACCAATGATCACATAATATGTATAAAAAAAAAACAGAAACATGTATAATTTCCAGACATCCTCGTACAGAAAATAAGTTTCCAACAAGCTGATGAAAACAGATGGTAGTGATTTCAATTGTATTTCAAATACTGTATTGTAAAAATACTGCAGTACTGAATACTCCGCTAGTTCGTTGTAGATACATTTTTTTTATAATAGACACACGATAAAGAGGTTATGACTAATCTTATAATCTAGTCTTAAATACACAGCTTTGCTTTGGTCCAAATTGTCGTCAAAATTTGTAAATGTTAGTGCAACTTTAATAAAAAACAAGTAAAAGTGTTATCATCGGCCAGGCCGATGCTTTGATACCCTCCACTGCATAAAAGTCATGCAAAATGTTTGCCATGCGAGTTAGTATGTGTCTAATATTAGTTTTGTATGGTAGGTATCAAAACTACTTTACCGACATAGACAATTTTCAATACCAACCTGACGACGGTTAAAAAAGTCCTCTCACAAAATTTCATTCACCTAAGTTAAGTCGTTTGGACGCTATCGTGCTTTAACAGACAGAGAGAGACGTGTGTTCAATAGTGGTTTTGTATGGGAGGTAACAGAACTGCTTGACCGACATGGACCATTTTTAATACAAACTTGAAGGCCATAAATATAAGACCTCTCATAAAATTTCAGTTGCCTAAGTCGATTCGTTCGGACGCTATCGTGATTTCAACAGACAGAGAGAGACGTGGGTCTAATAGTGGTTTTGTATGGGAGGTACCAGAACTACTTGACCGACATAGCTCATTTTCAATACCAACCTGACGACGGTAAAAAGAAGTCGTCTCACAAAATTTCATTCGCCTAGGTCAATTCCTTTGGACGCTATCGTGCTTTCAACAGACAGACAGACAGACAGACGGACATGGCTAAATCGATTCAGAATGTGATCCTGATTCAGAATATATATACTTTATAGGGTCTCCGGTGTATCCTTCTTGGCGTTACAAACGTAATGGCAAAGTGAATATACCTTCCTGTGGACGGTATAAAAATACGTGTATTAAAAGCATTTATGTAGGCGATTAAGTTGTCCATTTAACTCATTCATAGATAGGGCATTACAAGAACTTTTCTAGACATGTTGTAGCCTTCCATTATCTTTTCTTTTTTTTTAAGTAGATCATTTCAAGTGCTCCCTAATTAGTTACATCTGAACCGTAGACAAAATAAATCAAATATTTTTTATCATTAAATGTTTTATTTACCAATAACGAAGGACAAAAGATTATGAGCCTTAGTATTTTTTTTTATAAAAACAAAGACAGTTTCCAAAGTTAAGACATAGCTCCGTTGAACGCCATGAAAGGTACTTTTGACTTGCTGTTATTTTTTGCTGTCCCAATAACAGCCATTTTCGCTTTAACAACGGTAAGTTATTTTTAAATATTTCATCTTGTACCAAATTTAAAATAAAAATATCTGCCTCTTTCTATTTAGGAAGATCGAATCCGGCAACATGGATACCCCGTCGAAAAGCATCTAGTTCAAACCGCCGATGGATACATTCTAACTATGTTTCGAATTCCGCATTCCCCCAATTCGAACAACAGTCTCTCAACCCGACCTATTGCCTTTTTACAACATGGACTGTTCAGCTCGTCCGACTGTTGGATATTAAATGGTCCCGGAGTAGCATTGGCCTATATACTCTCCGAAGCTGGTTATGACGTTTGGCTGGGTAACAACCGTGGCAACACTTATTCGAAAAAACATGTTCAATATTCAGCTTTACTTCACCGATTTTGGAATTTTGAGTGGCATCAAATAGCGCTGTATGACATACCGGCTATGATTGACTATGCTCTCTTTCAAACAAACCAGCAATCACTTCACTATATCGGCCATTCACAAGGAACTACGGTCTTCTTTGTGATGACATCCATGATACCAAAATATAATGGAAAAATTAAGTCTGCTCAACTGCTGGCACCAGTTGCTTTCATGGAGAATCTCCGGGGCCCGTTAATAACAGTTGTTTCACCTTTTCTCGGGCAGCCCAATATGCTGGTAGAACTTTTTGGTAGCATGGAATTCCTGCCAAATATTAAGCTGACGGGAGCTTTAAGGGCTGAAGCTTGTAAAGATGACAGAACGACACAGTTAATTTGTTCGAGCTTAATATTTGCCCTATGCGGTTGGAATGGGGATAGCTTGAATATGGTATGACGGTCTTATTTGTGGGCAGACCCTCAAAGGATACCTAATATGTATATGTATTTTTTTCTTTTAGTCCCTTTTGCCTGACATTGTCAAGACCCATCCAGCTGGATCATCAGTAAACCAGATAATGCACTATCTGCAGGAGCATTTGTCAGCAAAATTTCGTCAGTTCGACTATGGTTTGGTGAGAAACCAACTGACCTATGGTCAGTTTTCACCACCGGACTATAATCTGAAAGGAGTCACAGCCCCCACCTTTCTCTACTATGGCGATAATGACTTTTTGTCGCACCCGATTGACGTCTACAAGTTGATACAGAGTTTGCCCAATGTTGAATACTCGTTTAGAGTTCCTGATCCAAAATGGAATCATCTGGACTTCTTGTGGGCGAACACTGTTAAAGAGATGATCTACGATAGGCTACTTGCAAATGTAAATAAAATGGAACAGCTTGTGATATAGTATTAATATTTAGAGAATATTTAAAGCTAAATAAATTTGTAAAAATATGTTTAAGTTATGCACTAGTTTAATTATTATTTGTGCATTATTTTCTAACAATTTTTTTTTTCATAATCATTTCCAATGTCCGGAATATTCCACAACCGATTTAAAAAAAATCATCAGGAGAATTTAGCATTCAGGTACAGAATAGATGTTAGACTTTATCCAATTATTTCATTCTTGATCTGAGCCAAACGCACAGTTTAGAAAATCAGACATCTGTTCTTTTATTGTTTAATCAAGTTATTACCATCAATAAATAGTTTTTGAAAAAAAAATACTTTAAACTGCTAACACGAGCGTACATATCATTGATTTTAATTTTGCGCAATTTCTTCTATACCTGGGCCTTACTTTATAAACATTGGCAGCTGACGATTCCACAAAATTGTCTCACTTGTCTGAAAAATATTCATTTCATAAAATATTGACAGATGACATAATTGTCAGTTTAATAGAACGACAAATTTGTTATGTCTATTTTTTATATTTGAAATATTTTCAATTTTTTGGAAATTTTGCCGTAGTTTTTAACATCAAGAAAATAATTCGTTTTTGTGTGATCCTCTACTAGATAATCAATTAATCACCAAGCTTTTAATAAAATATATTCCGATGCTGATTTACTGACATGACATTTTGTCTTAAATTGAAAATCACTTAATGCAATAAAATCATTATTTATTTATTCTTTTTAAAATTTTTCACTTTCACTTAAAAAAATAATATTTAACATCGTACTCATCACTATGAATTTTTGACCTGTCAGAATTGTCAATTACATACTGACGAAATTGTAAATTATGTATTTATGTGTATATCCCATAAAAGAATAAATTGTCAGTACAAATTTGTCAGAAAATGCAATGAAATTTCTTAGAGACAATGTCTTGACAATTTTTTTATGAAACGAAAGCTTGACAATTATAGGTTGCTTACCGACAATTGTAAAAAAATTTCTAATTATTTATGAAACAGAAATTTGACAAGATGTAACGATGTAGCTGGAAGATAACAGATGAAGATTAGCTACGCAGTGGTGTTATTATTCAAATGTATAACATTAATGCCACCTCTTTATTGAATGAACTGGAGCTCGCTTATGCTAGCGGGTATACGTGATTATCAACTGCCAAAAATGTTACAATTTGATCAGACTAGTTGACAAAATATCAAACGGATCCTACTATCTCGTCGTCGATCATTAAACGTCTGAAATAATCACTCCGGACGAGTTTAAATGCGACATTTGAAGATACTATCTACGACCACAAGCAAAATAGCATAATGCTCGGTATAATGTTTAAGTACAAAGTTAAATATTTGGCTAATGAGCACGCCTATGTTAGCGATGTCTATGCCATACTGATCCGATACAATGGCCAAATGTATATTTTTGCCTAAATACCCAAAAACTAAAAAGTGCGATCAATAAACAAACTTTCCCAAATGGACATAATTGCAGACCATCCACAGAGCACCGGCAACTGCTGGAGTATCTAAAATTAATCATCGTAAACGCGTCTACCTAATCATAAAATTGATATAAATCGCCTTTTGACACTAATTTTAGAACACTTTGAGGCCTTTAGATAACCCAATTCGTATAAAAGAAATCCACAGACCAATGTGTGCTATTCAGTTCAAAGGATTTGAACATGAAGGTATATTTAGTTTTATTGGCTGCTTTTATACCGCTTATTGCGGGAGCACCAAACACCGAAAAGAGTAGCTCCATCACAACGGTAAGTATAGAATATTCACATAGCAGCCTCAAAAGTTTGCATAACAAGATTCTATATCTGTCTATATAGCAAAGCATTGTGCAGAAACATGGCTATCCATTTGAGGAGCACTTCGTTCAAACTGCTGATGGTTATATTTTAGGAGTTCACCGAATTCCATACTCCCCACGAGTTAATAAGCCCGGACCGCGTCCAGTGGCCTTCCTTATGCATGGTCTGTTATGCTCATCCAGTGATTGGGTTCTGCTGGGGCCCGATAATGGTTTGGCTTACATTCTATCCGATGCTGGCTATGACGTGTGGATGGGTAACGCTCGTGGAAATACCTACTCACGCAAGCACGTCAAATACAATCCTCTATTTGGCAATTTCTGGGCTTTCGATTGGCATGAGATTGGCATCATTGATTTGCCAGCCATGATTGACTACGTCCGCTACATGACAGGAGAAGATCAAGTCCGCTATTTCGGCCATTCCCAAGGAACAACTACTTTCTTGCTGTTGAATTCTCTCAACTTGCAGTTCAAAAGACGCATTAGGTCCGCTCATTTGCTAGCTCCAGTGGCATACATGGATCACATGGAATCGCCACTGGCTAAGGTTGCCGGTCCATTGATGGGACAGCCAAATGCATTGATCGAACTCTTTGGCAACATGGAATTCCTACCCAATAACAAGGCTATGGAATTGCTTGGTTACGCAGCATGCCGAGACACATCACCGGTCCAGATAATGTGTTCCAATTCGCTCTTCCTTATCGCTGGCTTCGATCAGGAAAATCTTAATACAGTAAGCAAATCTCTGCACAGTTTCGATTCAAGAAATTCACAAGCTTCTTCCCCACATTTTAGACACTGATTCCCGAAATCATGGCAACTACTCCAGCTGGAGCATCTATTAACCAGATGTACCACTACCTGCAGGAGTACGAATCTGGTTACTTCCGTGAATTCGATTACGGTTGGATTCGTAATCAAGCCACCTACGGAAATGGAAAACCACCAGACTATCCAATTGGGAAGATCGATGTACCAGTGTTTTTGTACTACAGTGACAATGATTACATGGCCTCTGTGATCGATGTCCATAGGTTGATCAACGAGTTCACAGGTTTCACTCTGAAAGGCGCATGGAGAGTGCCGCATCCAAAATGGAATCATTTGGACTTCCTTTGGGGGCTGAATATTAAGGAACAAGTGTACAATGCTGTTATGGACGATGTTAGGAGGTCATAAAGCTGGCTACCGATAGACATAGACACAAATAAAAGAATGTTAAAAATAGCTTGCATATTTCTGGTAACTGATTTAAATTTCCCCAATTCTCATAAAAACCGTTTAAAGTGCGTCATAGTGCTCTTGCTGCGTTTCTATTTTCCGACAAAGACTTAATAATGTCCAATTTTTCCGCATTTATGTTGAGAAAATTGTCGAAATCATTAAATAACTAGCTTTGTGGTACACTTTACAACATCACACAAATCTATCACTTACGATAAAGGGATGTTCAATACTAAACAGTCGACTGACGTTAAGGAACAGCCCCATCTAAAAGGCAAAACTGTCTGACACTTATTTTGGTCTCCCATCTTATTTATGTGATACTAATTATGGGAAAGATCAGCATAGGTACTGATATTTTCATATAAAACTTTTTTATAAAACAAAGTGTTTTCCGGAAGTAATGAACGGACGCTACGAACGGAGTTGAACGTGACATGTTTTAAATCAGTATAATGGAAATATTTTTTAATTGCTTAGATGCCGAAATGTTGTTCGCCGGAAATTGTGTTTACGTCCATTTTATCTATCAAGTATTGTTGTTATTCGTCTATGACACTTTAAGGTGATGAAGTGCGATTATAATTCGTATGCCTTTTTTAAGCGGATTGACGGAGCTCCCTCTCTCTCTCTGATTTCGTATAAAAAATTGCATGTGTCAAGATGTAAATGTAAAGAAATGGGAAATTATACCGATCTTCATAGATCCCCAATAACTATACCTACATATAAAACATGTTATTATTTTTTTATTTCTTTATTTTAAATACTTCTCCCGAGATGTTCGCAGATATATGCTTGTTCTGCACTTAAATTGCAGCAAATTGTTAGACGGCTACCTCATAAAACTGTCTAATCCAGGACAGGTAAAAGTTATTTTTGTTTTGGAAGTGTTGTGGCCAATATTGGGCAATAATATAATTACTAAAGCAACGAGTACATGACATGCCAGTCTGACGTCAATTTGACGTCCCAAAATATGGTCCGTCTTCTTTCTATCAAGCCATAAAGTAACAAATTCCATCAAAGGATGGCTACGTTGTCAACGGATTAAAAAACGTCAAATAAATCTTCAATTTTGCCAGTCACCCTCGACACACGAATATGCCAACTTTAAGACAAAACATGCATGCCGTGTACTCGGCATACTTTTCGCACATGCCACAATATATAAAACGTGATATATTCTACAATCACCCCTATTCCCGTTGGCGTTTGTCATAAACGACTCGTATTTCACTTCATTTTTTAGTCGATTTTTGTAACATTTTTTAAACAAATGAATTGAAATAATGGTGAACACATAGAAAACAAAACAAAACTGTTAACAAAAGTTAAAACAAAAATCTGCACATCGTTTTACAACGACACCAAACATGAGTCGTATACGACAAACGCCAACGGGAATAGGGGTGAATATGTCGAGTAATATCGTGACGTCAGAGTGACGCGCATCCGTATGTCATGTTTGGCATGTCGTGTACTCATAGCTTAACTAACTAACCGCCAATACAAAAAAAAAACATTGCAAACGCCGTTTTTCGACAGTCTTTAATTCGGTGTTTGTTCCAGCTCTTATCTATGGTCATGACTCATGACATGAGGTTTGGGTAATGACCGAAAGAATAAGATCGCGGATACAAGCTGACGAAATGAAATTTTTTCGTTGTATTACTGGTGTGATCCGTAGAGATCGCATTAGAAATACCAGAATACGTGAGGAACTCGTCGAGCAGCTACTTCTCCGGACGGAGCGATCCATGCTTCGGTGGTTTGGTCAGGTAGGCGTCCTTTAGGAAGACCAAGGATGAGATGGTTAGAACAAGTTTATAATCTCTTCTCTAGCCGGGGATCGCCCTTGATGATTTGGAGTTGATGGCGGAGGATCGAGAGCAATGGAGGGTCCACTTGAGCAACCTACACCCGCGACCCACTTAATGGACAATCGGACCACTGAAAATTAATGAAAAAAAAAAAAAATGAATGAAAAATGATACATAAATATGCATTGTCCTGATAGACAAGAATATTATCTAGGCAATAAGATTCCTGGAAAAACCAAAACTGGGTCTTTATTGGCCTCAACTGTTGGCTGCGCTTTGCCACTGGTCATAAACAATCTCCTCCACATAATTTTGATCCACATAATTTAGGCACAGAGAAAAAAATTAAACTCATACGTGTTAAAATCAAATATAAAAACCTATGATTTGGCGCCAAAATGGTTTCTCTTTATTTTAAACACGAATGTACCTATTTAATTTTATGAAACATGATTTCACATGGATTTCGATTGAATCGAAGTATTTTGTAGTCGAAATAAAGATGTTCAATTTAATTTCTGCGAATAGGAACCTATTTAAATCAAAATGTTTGCTGTTTGAAATGAAGATGTTAATTTTATTTTTTCTAAATGGAAACTTATTTAAATAAACCTGTTTTCTTTTTGAAATGAAAATGTTCGATTTAATTTTATTAAATAGGAACTATTTCAATCAAACATTTTTTTGTTTGAAATAAATACGTTCGATTAAATTTTGCTAAATAGAAACCTATTTGAATCAAACTCTTTTTTTTTTATTTAAAAGCATAACCAGTTTTTATTTAAAGCATATACATATTTGAAATTAACAAAACTATGAAAATAATTTATATGGCAATTTTAGAGGACAAAGAAAAAATGAAATGATTACCGATCCTTGATGGGTAAAGAGAAAACAAAACTTTAAGGTTTACAATTTCCCAGGAACTAAGTCCATTGATGAACTCAGCAGCGAATTGAGTTTCAGCTTCGAACACATCCAGTATATCAACGATCCGAAAATAACAATTTTTCAAAATCGGTAAAGGACATTATACAAACTGAAAGATGTACAACTTTAATCAAAACAAAACATCCGAATATAAACCCATTACTTTGCTTACTATTTTGTATGCGTCCTTGCTTTTGGCAGTGATGATACAGGCTCCTTCATCACATATAATCTTCCACCTTGAACTCGTACCATGCTGTAGCCAGATAAAATTTTAAAAAAATGTATTAACTAGTATATAGAAGATTTAACTTACCGACAACTACAGGAAAGAGTGAAGATAAACTCCACTTCTCCAGAAGAACTTGCACATCTTTATATATCGAAACGTAATCACGTGACACTACCTCACTGCACATATTTTGTAATGCGTAAAATATATTTCCTTTAAGCGTTTATAGTCAATTCAAAGAGAACTCTGTTCAAGTTTTTCATTTTCAATCGATTTTACTAGAACTCTGTTCACAAAAAACTCGGTTGTGATTTTATTGATAATATCAAACATGAAAAAGATTAAACAAAATACGAATATATTTACAATATTCTTTAATTCAAAATGTTACGTGTATGTACAGTACATGTTTGAACTGAACTAATCGATTATGTTTAATTCAAACACGTTTAAGTTTGATTAAATACAAATCTATTGGAATATTACATTTTCAATTAGTTTGAATAAAATTATTTTTCAAATTAGCTCGTTTACGTTTTATTAATAGTAAAAACATGAACGAGCTTAAACCAAAGACAAATATATTTAAAATAACCATTATTTCAATATAGAACATGTTTTAGTTTGATTCTACCAGATTTTGGATTGAATTTTTTGTTAAGGCGACATGTTTTAATATGGAAAAATGAAATATGTTCCTTTTTGATTTCTTCGTTGCAAATTATTTTCAGTGGGGGAATGTAGCTGGGATCTACTATTTTCTTAACTGATTCTTGTGTATTATTAATCTGACTCAGTGAAACACTAAAATGCCGAACGCATTTCAATTACACTCCTGGACCTTGAAGCTGGTATTTCCTCGGTCCGACGGTAATTGGTTCTCTAAACAAAGTACACATTAGGCATTAAAGTGAATGCAGCATCGCGAAAAAAATAATATGCAAAAATTGGCATTCGAGTGCGGCAGGGTAAAACGCCCAAAAAGATGAGATATTTGCGGAGAGTGTCGATTGTATACACTGAAAATCGACACTTCCTTGCCGTCGAATCAATCGGATCTCCCTTCAAATTGACCGTCGTAACATGATAAGCGGATAACAGCGATTGGTAAAGGCTTTTATCGATCGCTTAATAGAATTAAATCAAAGTAGCTGTAGGCATTTTTTTTATCGCTCTATCCGCTGCAACTTGTTAGACAACTAAGAAATTGCTTTTTTTGTAAGAAGAAGATCACGCCTCTTATTTTAACAAAACCAGGGTAATTTGCTTGAGAGTACACAGCACCATCAACCAAGTAAAAAGAGCGATGGATTCTGGTAAGCGGATACACTACACTTGTGTCTGCACCGGTGTTTGACACTGGGGGGCATTCCGCCATACACATCACACCGATCGAGCCACCGACACCAAAAATCAAAAACTTTTGGTTTTACTCACTCCGTGTCTGACACCAAAATCGGTGTGCGCACCAGCCCACACACAGCACACATTTCCGTGCGCCGACACCGGTGCAGACACAAGTGTAGTGTCTATGGGCCGCTTTAGTAGAATAGACCATTTCACACTTGCTTTCGTGTACGAAGTTGGGACCAGTTCGCAATGCTTTGCCAAGTTTCGAACAGAATTCTGGGAGGTTTTGGTGCGAGATGCAGTTGTGTACATTATTTCGTACAAGGACGTAGGTAAATATATTATTTATCGATTGAATGAATGAAAATTACTAAGGTTTCACGCTTAAATTGGGGAGCAGCCCCAGAGAGAATTCAATAGTTGGTGAATTAGTTCTCAACGTTCGGTTACTAAAAGTGGTAACAACTTGGGTATTTAAAGCGGAATCAAAAGGCAGGTTCACTTTGTCTTCCCAAAGAGAAATATATACGGAGAATTATCTGTCAGAATTCAATTGTTCAAGCAAATCCTTTAAAATAGTCTGATGAGTGATGATAAAATAAATATTAATTAAAAATTTGCTTCATTTCATTTATGGGACCATTATCGAACTTGGGGCAAATATTATTCTCACGAAAAATGTACTTCTCTAGATTTAAATCAGAAATTACATTACAATCAAAGAAGTAATTCTGGCAATTCCGTTGTACGTTCCGTTTGATTTTCTACCCTGATCTACAAAACGCACTTTTCAACCAATCACATATGAATGGCTAAAATGATTTGTACAAGTCAGTCGATGAAAAATTCTTATACTCTCATATTCAATTCATAACTCTTGGGTTTTATTACCAAAAACTGTTTACAGTCAAATTGTCCTTCTCGTAATATTACTATAGACTTACGAATTCCAAACATCCTCCATAATCACATTGTAAACTTCTTTCTTAACGTTTAGCCCCCAAAGGAAGTCCAAGTGATTCCATTTTTTATTAAGTACTCTAAATGCACGTCTTAGAGTCGAACTAGAAAGCTCCCTCATCAACCTGTGGACATCGACCACAGAGGCCATGTAATCATTGTCGCTGTAGTACAGGAAAATTGGTACATCAATCTTTCCAAGTGGATAGTTTGGTGGTTTTCCATTTCCATAGGTGGCTTGATTACGAACCCAACCGTAATCGAATTCACGGAAATAACCAGATTCGTATTCCTGCAGGTAGTGGTACATCTGGTTGATTGAACACCCAGCTGGCGTTGTTGCCATGATTTCGGGAATCAATGTCTAGAAAATTTGTTAGTTTAGTGATGGAAAACATTCATTTTGAAGTTTCTACTTACGGTGTTAAGATTTTCCTCATCGAAGCCAGCCATTAGGAAAAGTACATTGGAACACATAACCTGGACTGGTGATGAGTCCCGGCAAGTTGTATAACCCAGCAACTCCATAGCCTTGTTATTGGGTAGGAATTCCATGTTGCCAAAAAGTTCGATCAATGCATTTGGCTGTCCCATCAATGGACCGGCAACCTTAGCCAATGGGGATTCCATGTGATCCATGTATGCCACTGGTGCTAGCAAATGAGCGGACCTAATGCGACTCTTGAACTTTAAGTTGAGAGAATTCAACAGCAAGAAAGTAGTTGT
This sequence comes from Cheilosia soror, assembly GCA_949372485.1. NCBI lineage: Eukaryota > Metazoa > Arthropoda > Insecta > Diptera > Syrphidae > Cheilosia > Cheilosia soror. Next base: position 111,419,489 of record OX443562.1, on the reverse strand, counting down.
TCCTTGGGAATGGCCGAAATAGCGGACTTGATCTTCTCCTGTCATGTAGCGGACGTAGTCAATCATGGCTGGCAAATCGATGATGCCAATCTCATGCCAATCGAAAGCCCAGAAATTGCCTAATAGTGGATTGTATTTGACATGCTTGCGTGAGTAGGTATTTCCACGAGCGTTGCCCATCCACACGTCAAAACCAGCATCGGATAGAATGTAAGCCAAACCATTGTCGGGCCCCAGAAGGACCCAATCACTGGACGAGCATAACAGGCCATGCATAAGGAAGGCAACTGGACGTCGACCTTGGTGATTAACTCGTGGAGAGTATGGAATTCGGTGAACTCCTAAAATATAACCATCAGCCGTTTGAACGAAGTGCTCCTCAAATGGATAGCCATGTTTTTGAACAATGGATTTCTGTAAAGAGAGGAATAACCTAAAAAAATGCTTGAAGGTATTAACCTATGTGCCTACCGTTGTAACAGAGCTGCTCCTTTCGTTATTTGGTGCTCCCACAATTAGCGGAATAAAAGCAGCGAAAAGAAATAAATACACCTTCATGCTGAAGTCCTTTGCAATGAATGGCATTGAATGGGCAGCGAATTTCTTTTATACCATTTCAGTTATCTACAGCCCCTGGCATTATATATTTGCCGTCAAGATCAATCGATATCGTTTCGCGATTAAGCGATTTGGCATGTGTTGTGCATTTAAAACGCTTTCAGTAACATTTTGCCGGAAGCATGGGGATGCGGATTATAGTTTCAAGTAGGAATGCCCTTAAGTTATAGAAAAAAACTCCCACAGTTTTATGACTTATTTTTGCATTGTAGGTGTAAAATTTAAGATTTATCAATATTCAGCATGTAAGTTGTTAGTAAGACGAGAAGTTACTAATCTCGTCGAAATTATGTTAAGTTCATGTACATACAATAATGGCTTGGATTTACTTTTACTGCAATTACTTGAAAAGCACTTAAGATTACCCTTAAAAGTTGTCAATGAAGAAGATATCTTGAAAAGCAATCTTGGACTTATCGGTCTTATAGTTTGACATGCAGTGTCAAACAATAATCACTGGCTCATAAATTTTATATGAATGGCTATGTACTTAACTCAGCTATCTTTGGACGCTTTGTGCTTTGCTTGTGGGCGAACAAATAGTGAAAAATTACTTACGAGTATGTGACGATCGGTATCTTCGAATGTCGCATTTATAAAATTAAAAAAATTTGCACAGCTTGGTCTTATATTGAGTTAAGATATTAAAACAATTTACGATTGTAGAATAATTTATGATGTACCTATTATATATATATTTAAAGTGATTTCGAAGGATCTCTACGTTACCACCTTTTCCTAAATCCCTTATTGGACATAATCTCATTTTTTTTTTTTTTCTGAACGCAATTCCTCCTCCTACTGCAACCTTGATGTCGTTGATGAACAATATGAATAGAAGTGCACTTAGGATGCATCCTTGTTTTACACCCATTGCAGTTGTAAATTCCTCGGATACCAAATCTCCATCCCAAACATATGCCACGTTGTTCTACTACATAGATCGCAGTATGTTAATAAAATTTTGCTGGAGATTCCTATTCTGTACAACTTGTAGAAGAGCGCTTCACGGGCGATGGAATCAAAAGCTGCACGAAAGTCCACAAAAAATGCATATAACTTTTTCTGTTTATTTTTATAAAACTCAGCTATATTAACGAGAGTCGTTAGTCGAGTAATTTTTCCTAAATCCTGCTTGGAATTCATGCAACACTGTATTATCTTTGATCCATTGTGGTAGGGTTTTATAAATGAAAGCCCTAAACAAATTGGCTTATGTATTTAAAAAAGAAATGCCTCTGTAGTTCGATGGATTCTCGTATTCTCCTATAAGATAAAAATTATCTCGAGCCAATATCAAAGATTCTCTGAAAATTGTATAGCTGTCATTTATATGCGCTCAATAGCGATATATTTGTAAAACAACTCAACGATTTATAACTTACAGTCTACGTGCTCGTTTATGTTATCAAATTTATAATTCCAAATAGACGTCAACTAAGATAGCCACCCCCTGCAGTTAACAGCAATCGCTGGAAGCTTTGCACAAATTTTTATCAGCTTCATTGTTGACTATTTCAATTAAAATATTATCTAACCATTAACAATAAACGCTTTAAACTGTCAAAAAACAACAGCAACCGTGTGATCCCTACTTGAGAGTTTAACAATCGCAAATCAGATAAGCACATGCTTCAGTAGAGACAACTACATTATGAATTTGCGCTTTAGATAGCCGCCAATTGATAAATTCATCAAAAAAAGATAATGAGCTCAAAAAATATGGAAAAAATACCAACCATTGGACATTTATTGCAAGATAAGTTTGAAGGAAATTTGAAATATGTATTTAGGGGAAATTTGTCAAGCTCTTCAAAACAACATCGTAAACAAACTTATTGGCATCCATGCCCCATATAAAGTCCAAGTGACTTAATTTCTCGAAGGGAATCAAGTAGTCCAGTGCTACATTGGGCAACTCCTTGATCAATTGACGTACATCACCAATATCAAACAGTCAATCATTGGCACCGTAGTACATACAAGTGAGTTGGCACCTTAGTGCTCTTTAGTTAGATTATAGTTTGGTGGATACCACCTTCCATATTCGTAGGGGTTGCGAACAGTGCTGTAGTCGAATTTACGGAACTTATTGGAGTTATACTCTTGACAGTAATGCAAGTTTTGATTGGCAGATGCACCAGCTGGTGAAGTTGCATTGATTTCCGGAATCAAATCCTAATCCCAGAAAAGACAGTCAGATCATTAAAATTGAAAGAAAGTTAAGAGTTCAGCCATGCTAAGCCTTTCCAATTGTTCAGTATCCCAACTTCCGATGAGAAATATTTCATTGGCACACATCTCCTGGTACAACGATCCGGTCTTGCACATCTCAATTCCCAAATCTTGTTTAAACTTATTCGTTGACATGAATTCCATACTGCCACAAACCTCAACAATAGCATTGGGTTGTCCCAATATCGGAGCAAAGGCACGGGTGAGAGGACTCTTCATGTTGCCCATATATGCGGCAGGTCCCAATAAATGGGCGGACTTGATTTTATCATTGTACGATGGCTTCTCTGACAGCATGACCAAATACACGGTGGTGCCCTGTGAGTGACCAATATAGTCAAGTTGTTTTTCGCCTGTCTTTTTAAGGACATAGTCAATCATGGCTGGGACATCGTAGATTCCAATTTCGTTCCAACTAAAGTTCTAGAACACCTGCCAGAATGTTGGCCAAATGTTGTGCTTCTTTGAGTAGGTGTTACCGCGTGCATTGCCCATCCATACATCGTAACTAGCATCGGAAAGCATGTAAGCCAATGCTTTTTTCGGTCCCAAAGGGATCCAGTCGCTGGATGAACTCAACATACCGTGCATGAGGAAAGCAACTGGCCCACTTTGATTGACATTTTGAACTTTTGGGGAATACGGAATCCTGTGCATAAGCAAGACGTTACCATCGTCTGTGGTTACAGAGTGTTTCTCCACCGGATAACCATTGTGAGCTATTCGCTCAGCCTAAATCACAAGTAAATTGATAAATCAAAATATGTTTAAATATTGACAATGCTGCGCTAGACAATTTAACGTGAAGTATCTAATTAGAATACCGCACAGGGAAGTAGGTATACCAGTCAAATTATTCTGATCAAATTCTGTTGCCAAGAACATCAATTCGTTCATATCACCTACTTTAGGTCCAGCATTTGATAGTGTATATAGGGACGATAGAAGATAGAAGATAGAAGATAGAAGATAGAAGATAGAAGATAGAAGATAGAAGATAGAAGATAGAAAATAGAAGATAGAAGATAGAAGATAGAAGATAGAAGATAGAAGATAGAAGATAGAAGATAGAAGATAGAAGATAGAAGATAGAAGATAGAAGATAGAAGATAGAAGATAGAAGATAGAAGATAGAAGATAGAAGATAGAAGATAGAAGATAGAAGATAGAAGATAGAAGATAGAAGATAGAAGATAGAAGATAGAAGATAGAAGATAGAAGATAGAAGATAGAAGATAGAAGATAGAAGATAGAAGATAGAAGATAGAAGATAGAAGATAGAAGATAGAAGATAGAAGATAGAAGATAGAAGATAGAAGATAGAAGATAGAAGATAGAAGATAGAAGATAGAAGATAGAAGATAGAAGATAGAAGATAGAAGATAGAAGATAGAAGATAGAAGATAGAAGATAGAAGATAGAAGATAGAAGATAGAAGATAGAAGATAGAAGATAGAAGATAGAAGATAGAAGATAGAAGATAGAAGATAGAAGATAGAAGATAGAAGATAGAAGATAGAAGATAGAAGATAGAAGATAGAAGATAGAAGATAGAAGATAGAAGATAGAAGATAGAAGATAGAAGATAGAAGATAGAAGATAGAAGATAGAAGATAGAAGATAGAAGATAGAAGATAGAAGATAGAAGATAGAAGATAGAAGATAGAAGATAGAAGATAGAAGATAGAAGATAGAAGATAGAAGATAGAAGATAGAAGATAGAAGATAGAAGATAGAAGATAGAAGATAGAAGATAGAAGATAGAAGATAGAAGATAGAAGATAGAAGATAGAAGATAGAAGATAGAAGATAGAAGATAGAAGATAGAAGATAGAAGATAGAAGATAGAAGATAGAAGATAGAAGATAGAAGATAGAAGATAGAAGATAGAAGATAGAAGATAGAAGATAGAAGATAGAAGATAGAAGATAGAAGATAGAAGATAGAAGATAGAAGATAGAAGATAGAAGATAGAAGATAGAAGATAGAAGATAGAAGATAGAAGATAGAAGATAGAAGATAGAAGATAGAAGATAGAAGATAGAAGATAGAAGATAGAAGATAGAAGATAGAAGATAGAAGATAGAAGATAGAAGATAGAAGATAGAAGATAGAAGATAGAAGATAGAAGATAGAAGATAGAAAAGTTTTATTTTTCATCCGATCGTTTTCAAACTTGGTTTGTGTGCTCTATTATGAGAAATAAATAAATAAAAATCAGTTTACCTGATTTTGGAAGCTTTGCTTTTGGGGCGCGAGTTACTAGCAACTGGAAGCGAACAAAAGGAGGATTCAGTTTGCATAAGGACAATTAGTATCATCCTTCTTCTTCTCTAACGTTAGTGAAGCCGCAGAGCAGTGTCCGTCTCCGTAATATTATAAATTCAAAGATAGTTTTTAATAAAAGACAAAATTGTACAAACTAACCCCCAGTGGTGCGCACCTTGGACACCACTAACTAAGAAGCTATAAATCAAAATGATTAAATGATTCAAAAGTTACGTGTGAACATATCTTGTACACATTCAAGAAAAAAATAAACAAAACAATTTGTAGAATTGCTATAGTAAAGTTTTTTTTGTAAAAAAAAATTTCTAATCTTATCTGAGCACCCCCTCTGATTTTATTTTCTTTGAAAATTACCCTGTGTGCTACTATTCGACTACAGCAGACTGGTTGATTGTGATATTACTTATCGTAACTTGCTACTTAATTAATTTTGCCAATTTGCAATCCGTAATCGAAATCATACAGTATCGGCAATCAATAGTATCTATTGAAAGGCTTAATGCAAGTCATTTTTATCATCATTCATTTACATGTAGGTATTGTGCAAGAAACAGTAAAAATAAAAGTGAAATAAATAATCCACAATAACCCAGGAACTATCCAGGAACTATCAAATACTCTGCAGAATTCATTAAAATTGCACCCATAGTACACACCATCTATGGAGATTCAACTAAGAAAGTAGTGGAAAGAAAATTGGACAACACCAAAATTCCGGGCGTTATCATATAAGTCTCCTCTTACAAGAAAAGTGGAGGAACTTGAAGCAATGGCAGGGTATTTTCACTGCATCAACAAACATCCGAGAGTATACCTGAAAAATCTTCTCAATTTAATCGTTCGGATACTCCATAAAATTATAGGTCCATTCCATTCAATTAAGTGGGTGGCGGGTGTAGGTTGCTCAAGTGGACCCTCCAGAGCTCTCGATTCTCCGCCATCGACTCTAAATCATCAAGGGCAATCCCCATACGGGTAGAGGAGAGATTAGAAACCTGATCTAGCCATCTCATACTGGGTCTACCTAGCGGACACCTGCCTGATAGTACGGATTCCATAGCACATCGTGGGATCCTAGTTGGGGACATGCGTTTAACATCACCAAACCACCGAAGTATGGACCGAAGAAGTAGCTGCTCGACATTGAGTTCCTCACGTATTTCAATGCGATCTCTTCGGCTCACACCAGCAATACAACGGATGAATCTCATTTCGGCAGCTTGTATTCGCGATCTTATTCTTTAGTCATTACCCAAACCTCATGACCATAGGTAAGAGTTGGAACAAACACTGAATTTAAGACTGACAACTTAGCTTTGACATCGAGTTCAGTCCTCCTAATAACAGAATGACCAAGTTGTCTCAAAATTGACCCAGCCTGATCAATCCTACAGGAAAACTCTGCATTGCTCCCTCTATCACCCGTGAATAAAACCCCCGTTCTGGAGATGACCATCACTTCAGATTTGTTCACGTTTATTTTCATCTCAGCTTCAACACAAATGGCTACAAACCGATTGAGAAAACTCGTTGGTCCGCACACAGTGATATTCATTAGTAATTGGCTTGTAACGAGTTGGTGATTTGCCATTTACGAGTCAGCAGCGTGCTGCCTGTGTGTTGATATTAGTTGCAAACTGAGTGTAGATTTTAAGAAATCTATCATCTCAGCCACCCCAACAAACCCAAGGTATGAGATAAAAAATAATCTATGAGCCCATCTTATGTAGATGCCAAATTCATAGACCAACAATTTGTAAAGTGATCCCATCACCTTGAAAATATTATAATTTTATTATAAACCACTACCACCATGAAAATGAAAAATTAAACTTAACTTCCTCATAAACTAAGCCATATTTTCGGTATCATTTAAGCAGTAGTTACTGCTTTAACACACGAGAAAGTTATATCTACTTGAATAAGTTCATTTTCCGAATGTGATACCGAAATCGTAAAAAGGAAAGATCCTTCACTAAAGAATTTTTCGAATATTCGACCATCAATTGGATAGTCCTTTATAACATATTTCGCTGGCATCAACGGACAGGTGTTATAGTGCGGTGCATTAGAGTGTTCCTTCAATTTCTTATAGAAAAGTATCCTGTATTGATTCTTCAAAAACGAACATATACCTCGTAGTGGAAATGTCATTATATTGCGGGGAGTACCATTTTCCAGTATAAATCCACGTAATGTCATCTAAAATAAAAATAAAAATTAATTAAATACAATTAAGTAAACACCTTGAGCGTCACTTTACTTAAAACATAAATTATATGGCTTTCTATATTTATGCATTTTTATAAATGACTTATCAAATCTATTGACAGGGCAACGAATTTCCTGCTTTCGCGGTTCACACCACAAACCACATAGAACTAGACCGTCGACTCCTCCCACATAACGGACTTTGCCTACAAGCTGCCTGCGGGTCCGAATTTTTCATGTATTGGTGCTGTACAAAATCAAAGGAGCGCTATTAACGCACTCATACTTCAAAAATCCTAGGCCCATGCCTATTGCCGCCATTGATTTTGACATTTCACACGTATTCACAGACAAGGGAATTCATTCCGGGGAGAATCGGCGGTATAGTTCTCTATGTGGTTCGTAATTCACATCTTTATGGCCACATTTGAAAGAGAAATGACATTTACGTGACGCCAACGACATTTTATTTTTTATGTAATAGTTACAGTTATAACACGACATAATTATGAGAAGTCATTTATGACTTTTGTCAGATCATAAGAAAGTCATACAGTTTCTGTGGGCTTAAAATATATTTTATTTGGCCTACCGTCCATTCGTCGTTGAACTGCTTAAAGTGTTCTACGAATCCATTTACTTTGAAGATGGTGGGAGCAGTTTTTATTATTTCCAAATCAACAGCCAAAATGTCAGCGCCTTTTTTAACTTCGATATTATTAAAATTTATTTCATACTCGTTCTTCTACGGGGAAAGTAAGCGTTAAAAAATTGTTATAGATAACTGAATTTAGTTATATCAAAAACAAGTCACAAAAGCGAGTAATTGTCTTGAAATTCACCCCGTAAGCCTCAACAAATATGTTTGGTGATTGACTCGCTTTGAGCAATTGTCATTTTGTTTAAATATGAGTACAATTTTTTCTACACAAAATATCGCTATTGCGAATAATATTATTATATTTTTCATTATACCATTTTGCTTTCATCTGCGTATGAGGAATTGAAGAGCAAAATTGCAAACAAAATTACGCTTTTAAAAAAAAATTCTTTATCCATTTTCTCACTTGGTTTTATTTGGTATAAATTTTAATTTTAAATTAAACAGCATTTGGAATGCAAATAACACTTTAGCGCATAACGACGTTATTTATATTGCATTGGTATTGCGTGATGATCGACCGCAGCTGACAAGTTGTTGCACTGCGATGTGCAAATTTGATTAACTTATCTTGATAATGGAAACGTTAATTGGATTGGAAAAACTACTTAATCACACAATGTTTAACATGACATCCGGCCACAATAAGCACCATAGACGAAAGCTTCGAACGCTGTTAACATTTTTTTGCGTCCGGACTTCAGAACTTCATGTAACAATAAAAAGACAAGAGATGAGGGCTAAACTTTTGGAACATCTTTATTTAATTGGTGAGCGGTACTTCAAATCGTCTGCTACATTATGTAATAGATAACGGTAATCCTTCTCATATATTTCTGTTTCAATGTCTTCGTCACTGTTTTAGTACTTTAGTATTGCCGATATGTGGTTGTTACAATGGCCGTGTTTTATTGACCGCTTGATGACTTGCAGCATGTCAAACTATATATAAAAAACTGACATTTCATCATTTGCGCTAGACCAAACATGTCCTTTTTTCCGCTGGAATAAGAAAAAGGTAAGGGAAAAATTAGTCATTCGATTAAAAGTATAAATAAAAATCTGAGATAGGTACTATGTGGTAGACGTCTAGCGGTCAATGGAACACGCCAAATCTGTTAATTGTATACATTACATGACATGCGAATTCAGTTATAATGGCTGCATTCAAGAATCTAGTCATTCTGTCGACTTGAATTGTCTGAACTCAAATGGACCGCAACGCGAATACTAACTCGAATTGTCGGTATGCCACTTCTTGACAATTATGATATTTATACCCTCCACATGAAGGTATATTTACTTTGCCATTATATTTGTAACGCCAAGAAGGAGTCACTGGAAACCCCATAAAGTATATAATTCTGTCTATTGAAAACACGATGGCGTCCAAAGGAATCGACCTAGGCAAATCACATTTTGTGAGAGGACTTCTTTTTACCTTCGTCAAATATTGGTATTGAAAATGGTAGAGAAATTCTTGACTTTAATGGTCGGCAACCCCCCATAAACATTAACTGGAAAAACTGTACACGTGACCAGTCTAACCCAATTAAAACTCGCCAACATATGAAGATAGAGCTGACAGTAGTGAGGAATACACAGCACATACCCTAGTTACTCTCAGATGAGCGGGCTGTAGCTTGAAAAAATCATATATATACCTATTTACCCTTACTGATTCTGTAACGCTCCATACTTTTCATATTTTTCTTATTTTAAATAAAAGTAGGCGGTGGGTATTTGAATACATTTTCGCAATTTTAGTTTTCTCATTATTTAAAATTACCGCCTACTTTTCATATATTTAAATTTTCTTCATGGTTCAAACTCAAAAAAACTAATGCTCGGCAAGTGCTTTCAAAAGGAAATTGGCAATTTAAAACTTTGTATATTGATAAAGAAGTATAAAATATTATTTATACTCATAAATCTTTGCCCAAGTAGCAGAAATGTATGAAGAAGACGTTGTTGAAATTCCCACGGAAATTATATCAACTGGAGACTTGATTAAGACAATTTTTGGCAATTTGCGGTAAATGTCAATGCAGGAACTTCCAAAATGAGTCATTGCCGCGCTGACAAATGCGCAGACATTATCAATATAATCGATTTAATTGGTAATAAATCCTAAATCTATTTTAGCGCCGATTCTGTTGTCAGTGAAGACTAAAGATCCAAATGATGCACCAAATTTCCCTGTTGAGTTCCTCAATTAGCAAACTCCATCCAGCAAGCCACCTCATGCCCTGTAGCTTAAGCAAGGTGTCATCATCATTTTGCTGAGAAAATTTAACCCTAAAAAAGGACTTCAATGGAACTCGATTGATTGTGGAAGAGCCTGGACGAAATGTGATAAGAGCAAGAATTATTTCGACATGCAATCACAATGATTTAATTTCCGATAAATTCTAGCGTACATAATAAAATAAGCAAGGCTCAAGACCAGTCATTTGATCACGTTGGCATGCATTTGAAGACCGAAGTATTTTCACACGGTCAACTGTATGTGGCTTTATCACGATCAAGAGTTGCAAGTCAAATGAAGATGTATGTTGATTCTAATCCACAGCATGAAAGATTATTTATTAACCAGAGACAATTCACAAGCAATGTAGTTTTCAAAGAAGTTTTTTAAATAAAATAATTTGTTTATCAATATTACTTTATTACCCAGCGAAGCGGGTACAACCAACTAGTAAATTAATAAAAGCAATTTATAGAGTAACACAAAGGCTGTTACTTTGTGAGCTTAGTTCGTGGTGACTACTGAACACGAAAATACATTTCTGGCAGCGCTGCGTTGGTTAATATATTAATGCCATAACCTCAAAAGGGCAAAAAATTGAGGTACCTCATTTTAGCAAACTTAAGATTTTGGTATGTGGTAAGTTGCTAGCTCTTAGTCTATTATGTTCCCAAATAAATAAATAAATAAAATAAATAGTTGGCGCAATAATGTGTTTATACTATACACACCTTAGACCTAGCTCTCACAATCATTCGTTTGTGTGAGTTTTATTTTTGGGCCAATGGAAGGGACCTAACATTTTATGCCGAGTCCGAACGGCTGAATTGAGAAGCTTTTTCAGTACAGTCATACTCTCGGATGCTTGTCAGACGTTCCCGAGAAGTGGAGCAGTGGGGAAAAAACCTTAAGATGTAATCTGAGTTTTTCCGGGGATCGAACCTGGGACACCTCGCACAGTAGTCCACACACTAACTACTGCGCCATTACGCCCAATTCTTACACCATCTTTTTAATTTTTGAATTAAATTATATTTTATTGCGCGTTACTTTTCCTCGGGTCAAAACAAGGATCTGGCCCTCCAGGTTGGGGCTGTGCCGTCGGGGTAACTTACTGACCAAAACAGTTAGTTATGAGAGAGACGTAACAAGCCTCGGATAACGGAACTCCTCAAATGGCAACCAGACCCGGAAAGTAAATGGACTACGACATCAGTGTATGTACCTAGAACACTCTACATCTACATGCTACTCAAAAACTTGAGTCTGTCCTCATGCGGTACAAGGCAGACTTTAGTGCGATCCAAGAAAATAAAAGAAAAAATTGCGACATTTATTACAGCTGCTATCAGCTCTGATAACTACGTCTCAAAAGAAGTTAAACGATGGATAACACTTGCAAACCGCTGTTTCTTTGGGCTTAGAAGCAATTATGTAATAGATCCCTATTCCGAAGAACTAAGGAGATTCAATATAAGCTTGGACTCTATCTAAAGCGGATGAAGCTATCCTCGGTCGAAAGAAGGATTATTCATTAATTTTTCGGTCCCGTCTACAGTGGCAGTTCAGCGACATCGCAAATCAACATTGCACATCGCAGTTCTTTAAGATAGCTGGCACATATAGCAAAAAGACAACGCAGTAGAGGAAGACCTCACCTTAGGTGGCGCTCACAAGTTGAAGGGGACCTCAATCAACTTCGAGCACGCAATTGGAAACAGTAAGCAAAAAAGACCGTGCTAACTGAAGAAGTTGAAGCCTTCGTTCACTTCGAAATGTAGAGCCGCCTAATTAAGTAAGAAAGCTTTCAAAATAAAATCATATTTGGCCTTTGTTAAAAAATGTCGAAATATTTTCGAAAAACACAAATTTTCAAAATCAATCCAAAAAAAAATTCACACAAAATAAACAAAAACCGAACGAAGAACAATCGAATAAATGAAGGACGAAAATCTCAACGAATGTTTTTTTATAAGGAATAAAATTATCAAAGGCTCAAAAGCTGTAGTCATTCAATTCTCGATTTGGTATGAGTAACGACATCTATTAGTATACCTGTCATCATCATTTTTGGACCTTAGAAGAGACGACCGGGACTACCGTCCTGGAGAAATTAAAAAAACAAACACAGTCAGTTAATCAAATTAACACACAATAAGCAATGCGAGGGCCCATACACGACACAGACACGTCGCTGCAGACCTTAAGTCTGTGCAAACATGCCTTCGCCACACACGGTGCAGATAATCTGCGCAGACATTAGTTTGTATCATATCGTCGTGGTCGTCGGGTCAGAAAAATGGCGGATACTGCTAGCCGATCCGACTTCTTAAATGCCGAATTGCCGAATGGATGAAGAAAATTTAATGAAAAAATGAATCCATTATAAAAACTAAACAAAAAACTTGATTGAGGGAACCGATTTCTCCAAGCGAGAGGCTTTCAATTATGTTTACGCCGTGAATTGTCTCGCTCGTCTGTGCTAAATTCACCATACACGACACAGACATGTCGTTGCAGACCAAGAAAAATTCAAAACATTTTGAATTCACGCAGACGGTCGCTGCAAACAGTCGACATGGATACACACGACACAGACAATCTGCGCAGACATGAGCACAACAACAAAATATTTTGGTCTTAAGTCTGTGCAAACATGCCTTGGCCACACACGGTGCAGATAATCTGCACATACATTAGTTTGTATGATTTCGTCGTGGTCGTCGGGTCAGAAAAATGACGGATACTGCTAGCCGATCCGACTTCATTAATGCCGAATGGATGAAGGAAATTTAATGAAACTGCTAGGAAAAATGAAACCAATAATAACTAAACAAAAATCTTGAATGAGGGAACCGATTTCTCCAAGCGAGACGCTTCCAATTATGTTTACGCCGTGAATTTTCTCGCTCGTCTGTGCAAAATTCACCATACACGACACAGACATGTCGTTGCAGACCAAGAAAAATTCAAAAAATTTTGAATTCACACAGACGGTCGCTGCAAACAGTCGACATGGCTACACACGACACAGACGGCCTGCGCGGACATGTCCACAACAACAAAATATATTGGTCTGCAGCGACGTGTCTGTGTCGTGTATGGGCCCTATAAGGAATCATAATTCCAGACATGAGATCATAAATGCAAGCATTTCCAAAACCTTTGGGAATTTTATTTGTTCACTTAAACTTTTTCATCTGATTAATAATAACATCGTAGACATATTTATTCGCATCTGTTCCCCAGATAAAGTCCAAGTGACTCCATTTCGGGAATGGCACCAAATAGTCCAAGGCAACATTTGGAAGCTCCTGAATCAGTTGCCTGACATCGCCAACATCACACATCCAATCATTGGCACCATAATACAAATGAGTTGCTACCTTAGTGCTGGCAATTTTGTAGTTTGGTGGGAAGTATGATCCATATTCAATGGGATTGCGAACAATGCTGTAGTCGAATTTACGGAATTTGTGAGAATTGTGCTCCTGGCAAAAGTGCAGATTCTGATTTACAGATGCGCCAGCTGGTGAAGTTGCCTTGATATGGGGAAGTAAATCCTAAAAGAAAACACATGAGCAACCAAAAATTACAAAAGTCAACAATTCTCATGCTTACCCTATCCAGTTGTTCGGTATCCCAACCTCCGATGAGGAAAATTTCATTGGCACACAACTCCTGGTACAACGATCCGGTCTTGCACATTTCCATTCCCATTTCTTGTTTAAACTTATTGGTCGGCATGAATTCCATACTGCCACAAACCTCAACAATAGCATTGGGTTGTCCCAATATCGGAGCAAAGGCACGGGTGAGAGGACTCTTCATGTTGCCCATATATGCCGCTGGCCCCAACAAATGAGCCGACTTGATTTTATTGTTGTACGATGGCTTCTCTGACAGCATGACCAAATACACGGTGGTGCCCTGTGAGTGGCCAATATAGTCAAGTTGTTTTTCGCCTGTCTTTTTAAGGACATAGTCAATCATAGCTGGGACATCGTAGATTCCAATTTCGTTCCAACTAAAGTTCCAGAACACCTGCCAGAATGTTGGCCAAATGTTGTGCTTCTTTGAGTAGGTGTTACCGCGTGCATTGCCCATCCATACATCGTAACCAGCATCGGAGAGCATATAGGCTAAAGCTTTCTTCGGTCCCAAAAGAATCCAATCGCTGGATGAACTCAACATACCGTGCATCAGGAAAGCAACTGGTCGCTTTTGATTGGCATTTTGAAGTTTTGAGGAATACGGAATCCTGTGCATTAGCAAAATGTAACCATCGTCTGTGGTTACAGAGTGTTTCTCCATCGGATAGCCGTCATTTTTAATTCGTTCAGCCTGGAAAAAAACATCTTCGAATGATTATATTTGGAAAGTAATTGATATCCTCAGCAACCTACCGCGTCGGAGATTGGTCTATCCGCCGCAAAAGCGAAACCAAGAACAAGGGCTAGTGTCAACACAAAAAGTTTCATTTTATCTACGACCACTGAACCCATACTTCTGGTTATATAGGATTCTAAAATTACGATAACCGGATTGATAGTAGAACTTAGCTTATACATACGGTATCGATAAATCTTGAATTTTCAATAAATTATTGTTCTCTAATTGTTGTAGAAGGGAAAGATTGATTTACAAGTTACGTCGTCTGATTAAGGTATTTATGAACTCTAAGGTATGAATTTGAGTCCAACTACGGGGGGTTTGTTTCAATATATGATTAAAGGCAACTGATACCAATTTTCTAGGAAATGATTTCATTTACGGTGTCTTGGCATTTGCAATAGAGAGAATACATTTTGTTGTTGCTTATAAAGTTTTGTCTGTCTCTACAGTTGCCCCTGCTCAAACAATGCAAATAAATAAGTGACCTCAAGTTTTGGTGAAGCCATAAAATTATATTATTTTCCAAAAATTAAATCATCCCATATAACTACTCTCAATTATTGACTGAAGTCCTGGTACAAAGAGGATCCCTTTTTTGGGCTATAGAACGATAGCGAGGGTTTTATGATCCCGGGAATAACAGAATTTACATCTTAAGGTTTTTTCCACTGCACCACATCTGCCAAACATCCGACAGTATAACTGTCCTGGAAATCCTCCTGAATTTGACCGTTCAGACTCGGCGTAAAATTGTAGGTCCTTTCCAAATCATATTAAAACTCTCACAAGCAAATGGTTGTAAGAAGCTAGGCCTAGGGTGTCTATGTCTATACGGGCCTGTTGCGCCAACTAGCTATTTAATTGTTTTACAAGGCAGAGCTGTATTTCGAAAATGGAGTGTGGTTAAACACCAACTTTTATGTTAGGTATGCTGCTGTTATATATTTTCAATGTGGTACAAACAAAACAAAAAGATGTTAGCGAAAAGGTCTTCTTAATTTGGTGTCTGACACATGCATTTCTTTCATAAGCATTTTCGGGGTAAAAATGACCCCATTTATTTTACACAAGAACGAAGACACTGGAGAAGTCCCTTGAAAATACCAGGATCCTCGCCTATAGACACTCAAAACTAGACCATTTATATTTAGAATGACCTCATCAACAAGTCTAATGTTACGTTCCCATAAAATGAATGATACAAACTATTTTTAAGACAAAATGTTACGTATACGCCCGAGTATCACATTTGTCAGATCGGTGATATTAATTTATTTTACTTCTTCTAGAACTTAAACTAGAACGGAAAAGTAGACACATCGTATCTGCATCGGAAACTGCAACTAAAAACATAACATACCCGAATACGGCAGGCGCTCCTGTTAGAGGGTATTCCGTGACCATATTATTTGGAAATACCACCGCATAGGGCTCAGTTTAACTGATTATGCAATCAAGTACTAATTACCTTGTCGACATGAATTTGGCATGTAATTCTTGTATATAATTAAATTTATCGCTGTAAAATCAAAACAAAGTATCAAGATGTAGGGTGATAAATTAAGTTATAGATCTTATCTAGTACGCTGGTAAGTTGTATATAAAAATCACAGGCTACATGCCTATGGCAGTCCTGCAAACATTCTAAACGTATCTGTTCAATTTCAATATGACTGAGAGGAATTTAGTTCTGTTACTTTTAATTTTTGGGTGTAGTGTTATAACTATAACAAGCAGTAAAAAGGTAAGTATAATACTAACTGGGCAAAACATCAGTTTTGAAACAAAAAAATTTTAAGAAAATTTTATCATTGGACTTTACTTATTTTGTAAATGGTGTTTGACGTGTAGTGTTAACATCAATATCTCACTTCTTAGAACTGGGACTATGTATTGCAAGCCTTTCAATGGAATAGTACTGACCCCAATAGCTTTGCTACAAATATGCGCGCAATACGCATTAGCCGAGGAGTGAACGCCTTGAATGGAACTATTACTGTCGGAACAGATATCGATAACAATTATCAGGCAAATAAACATATAACCACAAAAAAGTAATTAGTTTGACTTTTCTAAGTGATAATTAATTTTCAGGTTGGAATGAATCTACTACACAGTGCGTCAGGAACCAGTCATTATGTTGCATATCCGTTACAAGTTAAAAAGGATTCGTTTTATTCTTTTATGAATAACGTTTACAAAAAATACCTAATGAAGGATCTTAACAAGTGTGCAGGTCTGCCATTGTACGAGAATGAGTGGAAGGAACCATTAAAAAGCCATGAGTTTTTTGTAAATTCTTGCGTTTTCAATACCGAATTCATGCCAACGCATATGCAAGATGGGTACTATAAGCTCATATTAGAGATTGTTGGACCTAAGTTTCGTTATATTGGTGAATTTCGTCTACTGATTTCATCGGCTTATGTTGGATAGGGTGTGATAAATTTTCTTATATAAAGTGAAATAAATATATCAATTTCCCTACCTAGTGCAGAGTACTTTTCTTTTTGCTTACAAGCAGATAAAATTATTTCCACACACACAATCCGCTTCAACTCGGACTGTGCATGAGTCAAATATCAGGTAACCTACTTTAACTAACTAATTCGTTAAAAAAAATTATCGTTTGGACTTCAGGAAGGATACAGGCATTTAAAATATATAATGAAATAGGTGGAGAAATAGGTGCCTATAGCGACCTTACATATCGCTTCGTTTTTCTGTACAAATTTGTATTAAAATAAGTCACTCTATAAGAGAACTAGAACCGAGCATTGCGGCACACCACCAGTTTACATAGGATCTTTTATTCCCTCTTTAGAATCATCTAGACTACTCGCAAAGTATCTCGTCGTAATTTTAGGAATATAGCCCGGTTTTCTAATCATGTAAAGGCAGCAGAAAATTCGCATAATTAAACTAGATTCTTGGGCGCAGTAGCGCAGTGGTTAGTGTGCTGGACTACTGTGCGAGGGGTCCCAGGTTCGATCCCCGGAAAAACACAAATTACATCATAAAGTTTTTTCTACTGAGCCACCTCTCGCGAACGTCTGACAAACATCCGAGAGTATGACTGTCATGAAAAAGCTTCTCAATTCAGTTCGGACTCGGCATAAAATTGTAGGTCCCTTCCATTCGTCCCAAAAATAGAAACTCACACAAAACGAATGGTTGCGAGAAGCTATGCCTTGGGTGTAACCCGCCTGTTGCGCCACCTATTTATTTTATTTATTTATTTAAACTCGATTCTTACCTCCTCCCTCCCTTGGTCTTGGTATTAGTCTTTCCAGAAGGCATTGCTGTTTCAATTGTTGGCCTAGTATGACAAATCTGTGGCGCATACAAGGCTTAGGAAAATAGCATTAAACATTTCACAAAATAAGTCGGGAGGTGTTTTTATTGCGAATTTTAGGGCTCGATCATCAGCGTTCCTAGTTCGGGAATGTTGGTAAATTCTTCGCGTTCGGGGATATAACGCGTTGTCTTAGCCGTGAGGTTTCGGTTACGAATTCCGCTTTTGGCTTCGAAGCTTCTTCATCTAACGCTTTCAACGTTTCCGTTTATCGCATGCTGGCGCTAAATAAAATAGTATTGTGGTCACCATGCGTGTAATGGTCGCTGTTAAGTAAAACAACATCTAAATAAGATAAAGCTTCTAGTAGTCCGTCTACGATTCGTATACCAACTATCACGTTCCGAGGCCCAGGCATATCTCCTGCGATTATGACGGCACTTTACCGGTAACATCGGCTCTACAACATATCCAAAACTGTCTCTAAAATGTCGATAGCAGCGCTAAGCGGAATACAGCAGATGTCCAGGTTTAATCGTTTCACAAAGCAAGCATTTTGGTCTGGATTTATAGTCCTTCAATTTGTTACCGTTTTCTTCGCACCTGATACACAAATCCGTTCGGTCAAGGTATCTACAGCTACGCTTAGTTAGTCTTTGTTAGTATTCAGCGATATAACCAACAGAACCGCGCTATTCGTATTCTTAGCAGCCCGTTCACGATTTCCGCTGGTAGGCTTTTGTGGTTGTTGGCTGCGTTCAACTATAGGTTGTATGATTTGCATTTTTTCTAATGCTCATTGCTCCAAATCAAGAATTTAGTTTGTTCATGTAACCTCAGCCGAAAATACGCCTTGTCGGTGAAGATAATGAACATGAAGTTGCCAACCTACTCTCTGGGGCCCTAATCTCTATATCGTTCCGAAAGTTAATCCTATTTGAAATTGTGAAACCGAGAACTGTCGATTGTGATTGACATTTGTCGATTTGACAGTCGCTTGTAGTCGATTACAAATGTCTGATCGATGCTTTCTCTTGGAAGTGAACAAATTTTGTGCGTACGAATAGCTAAAATCAATCAACCCAATCGACAATTGTCGTGACGATCGCTGATCGACAATCACAATCAGGGCCACAGAGTAGGGCCCCAGACCCCAATGAGCGAATGTGTGACACATGGAATGGTTAGGAGCTTTGTATGAAAGACTAAGTTCTTAAGAGAGACGCTAATTTGAGACGTTTGGGTTCTTTTGCAAATTCTTTGCCACCGAACTGCTCGATCGGCCACTTTCACTCGAAAGGACGCTTTTCCAAAGTGACCGCTTTCGACTGCCAAAGTTATACCATCTTTCTCCAAATAAAATGCGATCATTCACAAAAACTATATATATATTTTTTTATTAACATACAATTTCTTTTAATCCTAAACAACACGTTATTTTATGTTAAATAAACTAAATTACAGTAATTTTACTTGTTGACAAAATAATTAATTCGCTTCGCCATTATTTTAAATTAATTGTAATTCGTATGTACAATAATAACTAAAAAATAATAATAGACAACTTTTATACTGTATTGTTAGCACAAGTTAAATGTTAAAAATATTTTTTATTTTGCTTTCCTTTCTATATACTTTGTTTCTTTTTTTACAACAATTAGAAATAAATAATTATTTAGTTTCGAATATAACTAAAACTAAAATGACTAACAATAAATTAAGTATTCTTTTATTTGCTTTGTTATTTTATATATATTATTTTTAAAATACACACATACACCGAAATTGTTTCTAAATTTATTCTTGCAGTATACTCGACTATTTTGAGTTATATCACTTGCCGAAAATGAAAAAAATTATCGAAAGGATTCGAATTAACGTATTTATTGCGAAAGTATCCTTGCCCTGTGGATCTTAAGTAAACTCGTTTTCCAAATAGAAATCACAGTAGCGTTTCGTGTGTCTGCATTTATTTATGTTAGACGATTATTGTTTAAATTTATATGACTTGCATGCGCGAGCATAATGTTCAGTATATGCTAAAATAGCTAAAAAAAAAAGTTATACAACAACATGGGTGGCTTATAAGTTTCATACAACACACTTGCAAGGGAGATAATACTTTTGGAATATATAAATATATTGTTGTTCCTCTCAAGAAGAACAAACAAAACTTTAAAAACAAATTATTAATGACCTATTTGCTGAGATATGATCAAGCCTGAGCAATTTCAAGTCACATTAAGGTAACACGAAAATGTATACATTTATTGTTATATGGACGCAACATTTATACTAATTTTATACACACTAACTATTGAGAGATGATGAAGTTAATATATGAAAGGGTGATATTGGTAATACATATTGGAATAGATGTTCGGATTGACTATGAAACTTGAGGTTTATACAGAAAAGAAATACCGTACGATTCGGTTTGTGATGTAATAACAGAGGAAGGTTCGTAGAAAAATTGTAGACAAATTTTGCATCGTAAAAGGCATCTTATTTGACTTAGCAGCTAAAAAGCAGCAGATAGAGTGATGGCGTTGGACATGCATATTTTTTGTCGATGCATGTATCACTCTTAGTAGCTTATGAATAAAAAGTTCATTAAAAAAGTTTAAATGTCCTGTAGTCTCCTACTTTTTTGACTGACTTGGGCCGCATTTTCATGTATTGTATTTGATATTCTTCTAAGGCGTTTTTCTTTTTTAGAAAAAAGTTAGAGTTTTTTTTTTAGCTCAGAGACATCAGAGCTCAGATTTGTGTTTCTTTTTTCGCTCAGAGAATGTTCAGTGCAGGTTCAGGATCGCGCTCTATGAGCTCAGAATAATTTGTCTGAACAGGCTGAGTAAAAAGCTGATTACTAACGTATAGTCACATTTGACAGAGGAAAACAGGATAAACAAATTATGTACCTAGTTGAAATGGCGGACGAGCCTTATTGTTTTGGGACAGAAGGTAAACGAAATTAATTAATAGCAATTAATAAATAACCATGACAGCTATATGCTCAAGTGTTTCATAAACAAATCAGAGCGCGCTCATATTGCTCGATCTATGTTCAGAGATCAGAGATAATTTACACGTGTTACTTCAGATGCGTTAATATTATTTATGAATACGCTATTGACTATCGAACGCAGATTATTTAAATCTGACAAGCGGGTAATGTCAATGAGTTCCACTGTATCGTTGGAAACGTTCAAATCGAATTTTTCCCGAACAAAATGACATTTCTTACCCGCATCAAAATCATTGCGGATTTCTTGCTGCACGTCGTGAGATTTTTTTAGGAAAATGTACATATAAAAATGTTGATTTATTAAGCCGAATATTTGTAGGAAATCTGTGCAATATTGACCTTTATTAAAATCACAAAATGATCAGTCTAAAAACACATTTCATCCGAAAGTTCCACGAAATCATTCACTGCTCCTCTTAACCTGTCTCGTATTCTTCTCTCAGAAACACCGCCCATTTAGTTCTTCCTCTTATGCTCTTATCCTCTTTCAAAAATAGAGCTTTTATCGCTTTTAAAACAAACTTTTCATATGCCTCCGAAGAATGCAGCTACAGATTTGTATTGACAAATGAAAGACAGCCGTTTGACAGTGGAACTAACTTTTCCAAAAACGTGTCCGTAAGGAGACGTTTCCGGCGGATAGCAGTAGAAAGTGAAAGGAAATCGAATAGGTGAAGTGAAACTCAATTCCGGCGGATTCCACGATAGGGGAGATTATCAGAATAGGTCATCTCTTATCCCAACAATTAGCGCGTTACACCCATTTTACGGTTTATATGGTCGTCTATTTCAGTAAACTATTCAACGTTTAGTGGCCAAAATCGATTCGAACGGTTCAGTAAACAATCAGCACATGCCCGTACGTCAACCCGCAGTAGAACAAAAACTTAGAAAAAAGCTGTCAAACTCTTGGAAAATTGGAAGCCGGAAATATCAGTTCGCTTTTGACTACAGGCAAAAGCGATGATGCTCGAGATTGAGGTATTGCTCTCAATATGATCCGCGGCGCATTTAGGAATAACCTCCAAGATTTTGACCCGAATTAGATGATATGGATTTGAACAACATGTGGTTCCAACAGGACTGCGCTACGTGCCAAACAACTGATACCTCAATGCACACTCTGCACGGGTGATTTGAGGGCATGGTTATCTCACGCGGAGACGACATTAACTGGCTACCGAGATCGTGCAATTTGACCCCGTTAGCCGACTCTCACACTGAGGCAATAAGAAACTGGCAATAGGAAACACGCAATATTCACCCTTATTCCCGTTGACCTTTATCGTATACGACGTATACGTATTTAGATTGTTTTTGAACTTTTGTTAACGATGTTGCTTCTTTTTCTATCTGCTCACTGTAATTTCAAATCGTTTGTTTCAAGGTTACAGACAATATTATTGCTGGTAATACACAGAACAATATGTTGAATAGCGACAAATATTGCCTAAGTAAAATAGAGATAGCTTCAGCACATAGAATAAAGTGGTGAGACTTTGTGGAATCTAGAGCTTCTACATGTGCGTCTTCGACTTTCAGATCCCCGTTTTACCTAAACCACGAAAAAGTTAAGCAGTCCACAAACAGGGAAAGCAATTAGCTTGAGATAGAGTTCATCTTTTCAAAATGGCATCGTTGCCCCATTTTCCATAGGACTATAAATTGTAGGGAATTATATCGAATACTATGAACCATAGGACAGTGAAGGGCTGCTACAAATCGAAAACAGCATAACGATGGTTCCCTAGTTTCTAAATCATAAACAGTTATGAAGACACGTGCAAAACTGTAAAGAATTTCGCAACAAACCAAATCCTAGACTAAACAGAAACCAATAAAGAAAAAATATATGACCAACCCTATGTGATAATATCATTTGCATTTGTTGAACAACCATTACTACTGCCATTGCGCCGTCGCACGCCAACACCCATCAGCCCAGCTTGATCATGATTCAGCAAACGTCATTTCTTTGTGATTAGACTATTTTTGGGAACACTAATGAAGCTCGTGTGTGTCGGCGCGACAAAACCTAAATCTGGAATTAACGATATACTAGGAGCGACCTTACTTGAACCGCCCGCGAATTGACTCGATTTGCCGTGATGCGACAAACTGTTGCCGCCTCGATTATTTTTATAACCGTAGACAGGCGCTGGCTGCATTGCGTACTGGTGATGTATTGATGGCGGGCCAGCCATGTGTGATGATAGAGACCCACCATCCATGGGCGAGGTGCTCGAGAAGTCTCGCATCATTTGGATGTGCTGCTGATGATGATGTGGATGGTGTGACAGATGATTCGCCTGATTGTTGATCAAATACTGGTTAATTGAGTTGTTGTTGTTTATATTGTTATTGGGGGCTGTGGAGTTGTTGTTGATGTTCGATAGATTTGGCACAAGATTATTGCAGAGATTTTGCTGTTGCTGTGGTGGTGGCGCCTGATAGTAGAAACTTGTTGGCGGCGAAGCGTATGCACTCATTGGGTTATTGTAGAAGTTGGCATTCTGCCACGCAGCACTATTGAACTGGGGATATAGGGATTGGCGCAGCTGATTTGTCGCAACGGCTGGTGAAGGTGCACTGGATACAAAGTCCGACCACTCTTCATCGTTTGAATCAGCAACTGATTTCGACGGAGAAGCCTGCCTCTTTTGAAACTGCTGACTGATGCTTTGGATGTGGTTGGCCGATGCTGGCACTGACACAAATTCAGACCAGTCGTCATCATCGGCGACTGATATCGGTGTTGCTCTACTCTGCTGTTGATGTTGAGATCGACTGTGAGCACTGTGACTAGGCGATGGCTTGTTACTGCTGACTTTTGGTTGTGGAAAGAGTTCTTCGATGCGTGCCAGCTCCTCGGGATTGATGCCTGGTTCAGGCCACTCAATGGTTGGCTTGCTTTCCATTTGTATAGCCTGGGGCAGGAGAATCGCTGGACTGAGGATCATTTCATCGCTTAACGAGACAGGTGTGCCAGTGCGACTGCCGGACGAGGAGCGTTCTGTTTCTTTTAATTTTCGCCAATGACTAGGACTGGTTTTTGCCTCGACGGCTGCAATTGAAGACGGAATGACTGCTGAAGGTACAATGGTGGGTTGTGCTGGTGCTGGTGCTGGTGCAGGGACGGATTGGAAATCGCTAAATTCATCATCGAATGAGTTGCTATTAGGTACATTGGCTTTTGTAGTGTTCTTCTTCTTCTCGGGGCTCTTCTTATCCGGCACTATCGACACGAAATCACTGAAATCATCAAAGTCAGCTGGTTTCTCAGCAATCGGTTGCGTTCTATGTAGGTACGGCCCATTTAAGCCGATCTCTGGTGGCGACGTACTGTGATTGTACTCCGCCTCTTCGCGGTATTTCAGCCCAAAGCCTGGGTTATACTCCACGTCACGGTACTCCTTTTTCACAACCGTCTCATCGATGATAATGCCAGCCGCCGCTATCTCATAGTCAAAGTCAATGGGGCATTTACTCTCCGATGTGCGAGGAGTCGTCTTTGTGGTGGTTCTCGCCAAGATGCTTTCGCTTTTCGATGGCGTAAATATGTGCGTCTCCTTGAGGGGACCAGCGTACGTAGAAGTTGTCACAACGCCAGAGTGTTGCAATTCTGTTTCCAGATCAGTCTTAGAACTTTCCTGATATTTGGCTGCGTGAGTGTTGTTCTGTGGTAGTGCTTGTGTTTTGGCTATGACTGTGTCTAGGTTGGTTTCTAGTACACTTGGCTGGTGGTAATCACTGCCGGTTATATCAATGTAGTCGTCTGGTAATGCAGCTGCTGTTGTGGTGTTTGCTGGCGCTGTTGTTGCTGCTGAAATGGTAGCTGGTGCATCCGCATTCGACTTAAATTCAATTGGGGCTGGGATTGTCTCCTCGTCGATAAATCGTCGCAATGGTGGTTTGTCGCTGTCGCCGTAGATGTTGCTATTGCTATTGAGGGCTGAATTCGATTGCTGGTCAACGGGTGGATGAGATTCCCCAAGCTGCGGCGTGTGAATCGCTTCAATCGTTCTCTCGTGTAGGATTTCTTTAACCCCTGTTGTAGGAGAAACAAATAGATGTTAGCATATTGTTCTGATAGAAGCTGCATACGAACAGAAAATTGTACAATCAAATGAAAATAATAAAAACAAAGCAGCCAAGACAAAACTTTCAATTTGGTTACTTAACAAGACTGGAACTAATGCGCTTGGAAATAACTTAACAATTTTTATCTATTTTTTAAATGAATCAATAACTTTGCGGTAAAAACTCTAGTGCTTAAGTGTTGATTGCAGTTAAGTACTAGGGAATCAATGTTGTCATGTTCAAAGGATATGGTCAATTCAATAGTCAAGTACCTAGTAAATGCGTCTAAATAGAATTCGGACTTTAAGGCTAGCATTGGTAGGGGCTATAGTAATAACAAAGTCTAAGTCAGTAGTTGACGTTGGTTTTTAATTGTTAGACGGGCGTAAATAAATTTTAATACCCTCCAACTAAGCGCATAATAAATCAGCCGCTGCGAAAGCATGAGCTGCTCGCGAACTCTACGATCAAAAGAGACAGGAAGAACATCGGCGTGCGATCAAAGAAATTGAAAGATGCTACCACGGGAACAATGAAGGTTTTTACAAAGATAACATTCAAGGGCAGAAAATCCCCTACAGAAACAAATAACGAAGCCTCTCGTACTTGTTTTTTTTTTTTTTTTTAGAAAAAAGGGGATTCCAAATCCTGGAGCACTCAGACGAATCTCGGTCCATTGTACTACCAAGCAGAAACCCCTTTTTTTGTGTAGTTGTGGAGAAACTCTGATATTATTCGTTTCTCTTATGGTCGGTGGCAGAGTATTGCTGTCCCCCGCCGGGGCTTGAACCAACGCCGCTCGGGTCACAAGCAATGACTCTAACCACTACACTATGGCCACCGCCAACACTTGTACTTAGTAAGAATTACAGTCGGTGTTGAGAATATGGAAAACCTATTTGTGCAGAATGTATAACGGCGCCGAAGACTAGAATCCTGCTGTTAGGCAAAACGTATCATTCAATATAGACGACGATAGGCAAAACTTCTGTGTACCTTGTTAAACTTATGTAAGGATGGCTATATTCAAGCTAAAGACTAATGAAGCAGCCGTCACAAATTGTTGATGTGCTTTCCTTCTAGAGTCAGTTACAATTCTGCAACTGATTGGGATAAATCCCTCATAATCATCAAGCAAGTCGAAAATCTAGATTTTACGCTGCCGTCTTCAACTGCAAATTTGGCATGGAGGTCCGTTTGTGTGCTCAAGGGGTCGATAAGAAAGAATTAAAAAAAAAAGGTTCTCTAAAGGGTGACGCATTTTTTGTTTTATGAATTTGTTTAAATAAAAAATGTAAACCAAACTAACGGGCACAGCCTTCACCACTATATACCTAGAAGCTTCAAATTTGGCATGGTGAACATTTAAGTTGCTCAATATCAAAAGTATGTATTATTGGCCCTTGTTGTGATTGAGAAGAGAAAGCATCGATCAGACATTTGTGATCGACTACAAGCGACTGTCAAATCGACAAATATCAATCACAATCGACAATCATAGTTGTCGATCAACGATCAACTATCGACACTCACAACAGAGGCCATAGATACACATAGACATAACACATTATTATTGTGTTTCATACCGGACATGGATATTTTAATGCCGACCTTCACAGGATGCGAAAAAGTGGACTATGCGATATGCTAGTACGGCGACTCACTGATAGACGACGGCGACGCTTTTTCATACTTTCTTCACGTGCAGCAGCTGGACTGCAGAAAGGCTGGACATAGAATCGGAGGTAGGTTATAATGTCCTTCGAAAATATCATAGGGAAGATGATCGAAAGTGAATATCTATAGTTGGAATCGATTATCATCCTTTATCCGAGTGCACCCTCATAAAAGAACAGGAAACTCTATGAGGTAGTAGAAGGAAACAATGTTTCATTTGGTCTGGTCATGCGTGGCTATGCCGCCTCAGCCATGGCACAAAAGTTGAATCAAGGTCACTATTTGGAGTAGTCGTAGAAAAGGACAAACATTTTTCATAGCTATTATTCTTTTTTTAGTTATGGTCATTTTTTTAACAACTATAATTAAGGATGGAAATGGTTGTGGTATTGCTTTTGAGGATGTCTGTTTCTTCTATGTGGTTTTTTCGAGAGAAATATAACGTATACAATAAAATAAAGCAAAATATAATAAAATAGTATTAAACATTTAAGTGGCCTGTGCTCCAAATGCGTTTCTCCCCGATGTGGTGGGTGGGCTCATCAGTAGACGAACAACCAAATTTGCCTTTTGTATAAAATAGATAAATTCGATTTCTTAGGGAGGGAGTTTTTGATATTTCTTTTTTTCTGCTGACATTTTAATTTTTATTGAGTCGTTATCTTCATAACCTCTTTTAAATTCCGCTCAAGCATTATTTACTTGAGTGGGTATTCTGCAACTTTGCCTGCTTTGACTAAAATTGGCTAAAAGCCCAAAAACCAACATTTGTACCAACATTCTATTCTATGCATGCAAAAGAAAATGAAAACAAAAGGAATACAAACTTTCAAAATAAAAGAAATAAAAAAGGTTACAACAACTACGGGCACAACAAATTACGAAAAATGTGAGTAGAAACTTACTACAGTCCAAATATTGATTGAAGTTATGATCATTGGATCCAAGGTTAGCAAAAACATTAGTAGTAGTAGTAGTAGTAGTGGTAGTACAATTTGTTACATGGTCATTGGTTGGTTTGTCATTATTGATTGTTAAAAATGTTTCAGTGCGACATGTGCCAGATACAAAAACATAAGGATTGCATTGTGATGGTAACAACAACGTCGATGACGATGACAACGACGGCGGCGACGACAAGGATGACATTGAAGGCATCGTGATAAGCAGAAGATCATTTTGTAGATGTGGTTGTGGAACATCAATGGTGAGTAAATCATCACCAGCGTGTGATTGTGTTACAGTGATTGAGTGCGTTGAAGCGGCATCCGATCCACCAGCAGTGGTAGTTACAGTTGATAATAATGACGTCGACGGCGACGGTGTTGCGAAACATGGAGAGGAACAGGAGGAATCAAGATTTATTTTATCAAGATTAGCCACCACCACTAGTTGGTCTAGGTCCAATAGTAAAGTGTGTGCTTGTGATGCTGGACACAATTTTCAATCATGAGAGATAGTCAAAGTAAATAAAAAAACAAAGAAACCGAAATAAACGAAACGAAATGTTTTCTATTTGCTTGTTTTTCAAATTAGTTCTTAGAGAGGGGGATTCGCTAGTATTGTAGTAGAAATTTTTTATTTTTTTTTTTTTTTTTTTCAAATGTTATTGTTATTTCATTGGGAATGGTGGGTGGGGGGTTTTTAAGATTAAAATTTCATTATGTTGATAGAAAAATAATAAACATACCATTTTTTTGAATCGAAATGAAACAAACTTGAAGCGGTTTAAGAATATATTTTTTTTTTTGTTTTTGTTTTATTGAAAGGAGAACGAAAATTAAAACGATTAAATATTGATTTTGGAAATAAATATTACTTTTGCTTAAGGATGACAAGAAGCTGTTTCGCTGTAGGAACTGCAAATCGCAAATGCGCAGCCGCAGAGGAAGAACATGAAAGGTCCATGCACGGCATCGCTTCAAGCAATTGGAATAATATTTAGTGAGATTATTATTGTGTTGAAGGGTTCATCTTGTGGTTATAAAATGAGAAGATATTTACTGTCGGCATGTGAAAGATGTGTTTTAATGATTTCGTATGCAACTACTTGGAATTGAAGTGCCAACTGGATAATCTGGAGAACAAGCCTAAAACTGGGTTGTAAAGAACAGTACGGGGCTTATACTTATACCAAATGAACTTCGTCTTGCAATTTGTCAACTTCGCAAACCTGGAAGCCAGCAAATGATGACGTTATACTGTTTTGCAATATCGTTAAGATCTATTAATGCGTCAGTCTTTAACAGCGGCTTGTCGAATAGGGGTTACTTAGGCTTGAAAGACGCTGTAGGTGGATGAACTGGAGGTCTTCTGAGAATACACCGGCACAAACTTCGTCTTATATTATAGAAGACATCGTCTTGCGTCTATTCTTGTCCATTCATATCAAAATTATTTTGGGTAGAAAGCCGATCTGTAAGTTTTAGAAGACGCCTGTTTCAAAATTAGCCACACTTCTCTATCTTATTCTCTCGATTGTTTATGTTAATTGGGAGATTCTGTTTGAATTGCTGCTGTTGGAGATGTTTTCCACTTAACTTCACTGCGATTGATCGAGCAACTACTGGCCGTGAAACATTTCGGAGTAATCATCAATACAAGTCTGTCTCAGAGATGGTTTTGCAAGACAAGCGTCGATTAGATCTCATCTCCAAAGCATCGGTTATTTTTGTCTAATAGGCTATTTCGCATTATTAACGGCTTTTGGTAAATTTCATGCTATCTCTCAAATAAACAGAGTTAGCTTTTGGTACTACACGCATTAATGTGTAGATGATATCGCGGCGGAATGCCAATGTCTCATGGATGCCTATTTACGTGATCATATCGAGAATACTACCTCGAAAAAATCACGCAGTCAATAAGAACCTGTGTTTAGTACCAGTGTTCACATTTTTACTGATGATTCTTGAACAAGTGTGGGGACTGGTGTGAGAGTCATTTATCTGTCCCCCTGACGAAGGAAAAACTGTGAGAATATGGCCCAACAGACTGGAGAAAACGAAAGGAGATTAGGGAGCGTCATTAGTACGCACGACACGTAGTCTAATTACTCGCTTAGGAGCTGGCATTTCATTGCTAGGAGAAGCAGTTCGTGAAGCACTCTTATTCACCATTCAAATCGAAAATCCGACCGCCATTTAGTTTTGACTTTTTGAGCGAGAGCGTTCCCAAAAAAATATTTTATTACCATTTTTTACAACCTAAGAAGTAACCCTCATCATGAACAATCTTTTCGTCGTTTTAACAGCCGCCTATCTATAGAAACGATCTATAATATCCATAACTTGGCCATCTACGCAGGATTACAATGGAAACAGCTCACTGCTGCATTCCCGACCTACCCGATACCTTCAATGCCAAAAAAAAAGGATTCAGACAAGACGACACCATGTCATGTGACAAATGAGACATATCGAGCAGACCTGTCTTGATAGGCTTTGGAGTAGACTTTTTTCAGCCACGAACTATGCAAGCTGTACAGTGACATCTAGTAGAAAAACTGCGCATTATTTGTTCGAGATGACTGGGATGTGTAGAGCGAATGCTCATCAACGCTCTGGTATGCAGTGTAGAAGAAAGACTCGCCTTATGTAGTGCGCAAAAGTACAAAACGACCTTAACTAGCTTGAATTGCAACTGAAAGCATTTGGCCAAGGACATGGGTAACCGAAATCTATTTCCACTATCCGCAAGGGAAGTTCCTCTTGCAAGGGTAGCAAGCTAAAACTGTGGCCCTTATTGTGATTGGCGATTTGCGATCGTCACGACAATTGTCGATTGCGTGGATTGATTTTAGCTATTCGTACGAAAAAAATGTTTGCACTTCCAAGAGAAAGCATCGACCAGACTTGTAATCGACTACAAGCGACTGTCAAATCGACAAATATCACTCGCAATCGACAATCACAGTTGTCGATCAACGATCACCTATCGACACTCACAATAGGGGCCTGTGATTAGACGGGGTTGCTGCCTGACATGGTCTTAGCCTGCCAACTACACATTGACAGCATTATTGAAGTTCAAGCAATGTATACAAAAAGAATTTGACGCGGACAACGTTTCCGAAAACCCACAAAACGTGCTAGACAATCACCCACATAGCCTTAGCTGGCATTTAAACACTTAAGGCTATAAATTTATTTCTCTTGGGTTTATAAAGTAGACTTATTTAGAGTGTAACCTAGGCAATGCTTGTCTCTACCTCGTTGCAGGTGGCAGAGGTGCTCTTGTTGAGGTGTTTCTTGCAGGTAATGTCGGAAAATTGGACGTCTATCGGTAGCTCCGTTTGGTGGAGCGTTGAGGTGAAAAGCAATACCAAATTATAGGTAGCCCTTTTCTGTAGATATATCAGCGTAGATACCTTCACGCCAAGATTGCCAAAAGTGTCAGTGATCGAAAAGTGTCGCAACCAAGATAACACTGCCATAAACCCCCCCGACCCCAAAAGGTTATAAATGTTGTGCACTTTAATTAGTTCAATTCCAAACAGTGCAAATGCATACGCTGCTTTTAGTATATTCAAGCTTCTTCCATTCCAACAGTAAATATGAATAAAACAATTCAATGGGATAAACATTAGATAAACAATTGCATTAACGAAATCATAATAAAGTGAGTGTGGGTAAGTGAGTGGTGTACCGTTTGTAACACGCATGTGACATATGCATATGCAGTGAAAAATGTGTGTTCCATCATTATGTGCTAATCATGGACATTTCTTTCAAAGGTAAACAAATCAAAAGTTAATACATAATCAAACTAAAGCACAACAAATCGAAAGATCTCTCTCATATCTGTGCAGGAAGATGAAATCAAATAAAAAGCCGAGTAACACAGTTAGCTTAGAAATGAAACAAAAAGAAGAACTCAATACGTAAATGAAAAACAGAAATTGTGTAATAAACGAAAGCT
This sequence comes from Cheilosia soror, assembly GCA_949372485.1. NCBI lineage: Eukaryota > Metazoa > Arthropoda > Insecta > Diptera > Syrphidae > Cheilosia > Cheilosia soror. The sequence continues at coordinate 111,387,832 of OX443562.1, read as the reverse complement.
TTTTTTTGGAAGCCGAAACCATTACGATATTAAACTCAACATCAGAAACCAACACAAAATGTCCCTGTTTGTCAGTTGATAAATTTGTGAAGCAATAGAAATAGCGATAAACTGCTGATTTACATAAGAAGCAAGACTAAAGAGATATTAAAACTTTTTTCCATACCATCTAGGGGGTTCACCAAACCCGAACTGTTCCAGTCGAACTCGACAGCTGGCACGTCTGTTTTACTGGTGGATGTCGTCGTTGTTGCTGCTGTCAGGCTGTCTGAGCGTTTTCTATAATCTATCGTTGATGATGTACTGCTGCTGCTGCCCGAGGCAGCAGCTTTGTCGGATTTCATTGGCTCCAAGGGATTAAAACTTAAATTAGCTGCATAGCGTGGCATAGAACTGTTCCATTTCTCGCCATAGAGCTGCATAGGAATGGGATTTGTTATATACATGCATACATACTTTAAAGATTATCCGAGGTAGATCCAATCACTTACGATATTCCTTGAATCGACGCCAAGTGATTTAATAAGCGAGTGCCGCATTTCCGAATTGTTCCATTGGTATTCCAGTGCTTTGGCGGTGTCAATTTGGTTAATTGTCGTCGTCGAGGTAGTCAATTGATTGAGATCATTGCCTGATGCGTTTTCCTCTTCCAATGTATTGGCGGCAAATGGAAACATCATTTCGAGTATGGGCTTAAGCTTGTCATTGAGATTTGTCAAATTGAAGCCGCTGTTGCTCGATGGAATGTTAGTTGCGTTGGATGATTCCATGACTTCGCTGAATTCACCGAAATCGTCTTCCTCGTCAGAGTTATTGATTGACTCGTAGCTCGGCTGTTGGGCTGTGCTATCCTCGAGTGAGGCCTTTCTTTGCTCTACGACTGGTTCTGCGGGGGGTGCTGCGAAATCCTGAAAGTCATCAAAATCATCAGCATCCAAGTTATCGAGGTTTGACTTTTCCGTCAATTGTGTATTTTGTATAATTTTTGCTGGTGTTGGCTCAACAGCTGCTGGTTCAAAGCTGGAAAATTGACTAAAATCGGCTTCGAATGCGAAGTCGCTAGCTTCCTGAATTTTGTTTGTGTGCAAATCGTCTTCAGGGGGCTCAACATTCTCTGGAACAAAATATGTTTTTTGTGGAGCAGCAGGAAAAGCCTCAAACTCTGTGAAATCGTCATCATGCTCCTTGCTAGCAAGACTTAGAGAATCCTTACTTATGGTCAGTTCCTCAAAAGATAATGCTTTCACGTTGACTTCTTCAGTGAAAGTCTTTTCTGTGGAGTCGGCATTTTTATCCACGTTTGCCTCTTCGTCTGAAATGCCACTCGCAATTGGCTGGAAGGCACTAATCGAATCGGAATCCTCGTTATTTGACTTAATCAGTTCATCCGACACCGGTGTGGTGCTCTTGGAAATATTGCTCAGCGAATCAAACTTCAGCGAGGGTAAGCTAATGTTGTCATCGTACTTGCCCACGTCGTCGTCTGCAGGGAATTCACCTACTTCGTCGTCATCGTTGTCCAGATCGTCACATGGCGTTATGTCGTCGTCTACTGATTCAAAGTCAAGCGGTGGTGGACTGTTAGCTTCTATTATGTAGGATAAATCATTTTTTAAGTCTTTTTGTGAAGTGGCAGGCGCATAAGACGACAACGAAGATTTGTCTTGTTCGAATGGTTTTATGTCGACTGAGGCACCCTCATTCTCGTCCTCCGGTGTGAAATTCAATCCGCTATCAGGAGAAGGAGGTGTGGAGGAATGCATGGCTGTGCTGGCATTGCCATCAGGTAATTTTGTAACGTGTACTGGTGTCACTGGCAAAGATGAAACTGCGGAAAAGAAAACAAAGAGTTAGCGGCAATTCGACCCCATATTTAACAGTATTCAAGGCCATCTTTGACTGACATACGCAGAAAGCACAAGGTATGCAGTTTTTGGGAACTAAGTGGTATGACAATCCGCATCAAGGCTAAATTTACCAACATCTGTTTGATATGCGCTCAAACCCACACAGAGGGAAAATATGAAGGACTGTTTCTACGAGCTTCTCTAGAAAACATATGAGCAATGTCCTAAGTACGACGTTAAAATCGTACTAGGTGATTCTAATGCCATATTAGGCAAGGAGTACCTACATATTTGGCAGTACGACCGAAAGGCATAGCCTACATGACACCACATTAAGAAGGTATCCCAGACCCTCTACATATATGGCATAGATGCATGGACATTAGCGAAGGAATATGAAGATATCCTTGGTCGTTCTGAATGCATGTCATCAGAAAAGTGCGAATCTAAGTCTAAGATGTCTAGGACATGAACTGAGGTGGCGGCACATAGGAGTCAATGTGCAACTGAAGGCAGTTAGCCACAGACCACGCTCACAGATCAACTCTATTAAATCAGCATATGCCACCCATTACGAGAGCTGCATGGGTGATTAAATATGAATAGAGAAACGCAAACTCCACGCCCTGAACCAGCTACCTGTTTAGAAAACCTTTCAAAACAAAGCAATGTTGTCGACCCTCTCTATGATTTTATGACGCTCCCGGTCTTCTTTGTCATAAGCAAACAATACGCAGACAGCAAATATACTGCTAAATGCTTTTCTATATCACATAGTAGGTAGGTAATTGTATAGCAAACCAAATTACGGCATTCATTGTGTCATCTAATAGTAATCTTCTTCATTGCAGGTGGGCGGTGAATCGCCAAGTCCCATTTGCAACGGACGATATACGGTTACCCACGCAAGAACCTATGTCCCCAAGGATGCATACTACACACGATAACTGGTATCTTACCTTCAAATTGATCATCAACAGCTGCAAAGTCACCGAAATCATCATCCACCGGTGGTGGTACATCGACTACGCAATCAATCGGCGGTGGGGTGCTGCACACAAATGGTGGTATTGGATTCGACATTGTACTCTCTTCCAGATGGGTTTTAGCAAACAAATCACAGCTAAACAAATGCTCCCGATGTTCGTACAATTACTAACCGAGCCCCAACATTCCGCTTACTACCAATAGGGAGTGGTGCGCTACTGCTCGACCAAATATTTATTCGAAGAAAATTAAACTCACACTTGCAGACCTTGGAATAGATTTTTGGCCTCAGTTTAGCACAGAGCAACAGCAGGTTTCCGTTTCATATGCTGAACGCGTTTTATTGCTTGAACTTGATGATTGGACTCTAATTAACGAACTAATGCACTCTCACCTGAGTGTATTTTGTCAGTTAAGTATGACACATACGGCAGAAAACTCGGTCGTCGCAGGCAGTAGCAGAGTATATCCATTAATGAGTAGGGACACTCTCTCTACATATGCATTTCATACTACTACAAAGCAAAACGCAGAAAAAATCGTGCATTAAGTGGAAGCAGGTCAAAAGAATACTTTTTACCTGAATACGACGAATGCCTGAGAAGAAAAGGGTAAACAACACATTTTACCTGTACCACTACAATCGGCGTGCTGCGTACGACGAACGATTGTGGGTTTTTTCATAATGCATTTTTAAAGGCGGTAAACTCGGATTTCGATGTGTGTACCTATTCACTTTATGCAGTGTGACCTGCTTTGCTTTTTGGAAAATGGTTTCATGCTTCGTTTTTATGATTATTTTTTCCAGGAATTACAACTAATTCTGAACTCTTACCATTAATATTTCAATCTAAAATATGAAAATAAATGTTTCTTCTCTGTTCTGACTTCGCTAAAAATAATGCAATTCGATATTGGGCGCAGTAGCAATACAAATGATTTCATTCCATAATTGCTAGTTTTTATAATAACTGGTCACACTGGTTCTGCAGTGACGATGGGGTAGGTTTTTTCATAAAGCATTTTTAAAGGCGGTAAACTCGAATGCTTATCAGTTGTGCGAAAGAAGTGAAATAAACACAATACAGGGTGGCCCGTGATAGTTTTCGGTGCGAACAAACTACAGCGCAATTGTTTTTGGATTAAATAGGAAATGGGAAAACATATTTTGAAGTGTTTAGCCTGCGCGGTCGGGAACAAAAAGTAAATGCAGGTGTAAAACATTTTTATGTGCCGATAATGGAGGGCAAAGTTTAACTTTATTGGTTTTTTAGTGATAACTCCTGAAACTATCCCTTTTCTGACTCCTTTTTTGGGGGTGTAATTTTTCATTACAATTTTTTTACGGGCTGTTTATTTTGCTTTTGTTTTGCTTGAACACATTTAAAATACATATCTACGCCTTTTGGTTTTAAAATGAATAGTATTGCTTGTGGTCGAAATGTGCCCTAAGTTATATTAATCTTTAATTCATATAAATTTAAAGACCCCAACAAATTCAGAAGACCATTTTTTGAAAATGAAGAGCAAATCAATTTCTTATGAAATGCATTTTTTTAATTTTGCTTTTTTCGATAAGTCTGCCAATATAACTAAAAGGATGGCAGCAGAATATAAATAGTCTCATTGGTATTTCAATTCACCTAATTGCCATTTTAACGCAACCGAGGAAGAAATAATAAGTTTAGCTAACTCCATTTCAATTCATTTGTGAATTTAACAGATCTTTTTCAGCAAAGTAGCTACATGGAGAATATAGTTGCGAGCCAACTGCAAATTTAGAGCTTTCCGGCGTTGAAATAAACGCTTTCAAAACTATAAAACTGCTGATTTCTGTAGTGAAAATGCGTTTTATTATTTTGCATGCTATATTAAAAAAAAGTCAAAAACGCAACATAGTGTTTCCTCCATATTTACAGATTTTTAAGTAAGATGAAAGTGCGCATTTCACACGTTCGCCTAAAGAATTTTCAGATGCATTAGAAAGTTTATAGCAAAATAAAAAAAATATAATTTTGAAATGAAAATGTATTACCCATATATTAAAAAATAAATGTGATTGATTACTGTAAAATTATATGTAGGCACGTGTTTGAGAGCATGAGTTTATCAAAAAATTTAATAGAATAATCAAAAAAACCAACAACAAGCATAAATATCTTAGCGTAACACAGATGTAATTATAATTTTGTATTTAATAAAAATGTATGACAAGTTAAAAATGTTCCTTTTTTAACGGAGCACCCTGTGCCATTTTCCGAAAAAATATTCCTCCTCTTTTTTCTCTCTCTCACTACCCAATTCATATATCTGTCTATTTCTCATGTCTGTGTGACATAGTAATACTTGCTGATAAGGAAATTGTCGAGAGTGTCCCTACTCATTATAATGGATATACTCTGGGCAGTAGGTACTAGCAGATGTGAAGTCGCCGTGTTGATGATGTTGGTGCTTTCTGCTGGCGCTGACGACGATGATGATGATGAATGCGCAAGAGGGAGAACGAAAAATACAGAAATGTAACTCTCGGATAAATCAATAAACACTTGAATTCGCAGTAAATAATGATTTTCACTTATTTAAACAATTCACACATATGTTGCAGTTAATTGCGCAAAAACCGGAGCTTGAATTTTTTTCTTGTGTTGAGAGAAATTATACTTTTTCGCGTTTCCTTGGCAAAACTTATTTTTTCTTCGATCGAAGTTTTTAGCTGCCTGGCCCAATCACGATGTAAGAAAAAAAATTGACACCTGTGAAGGGGTGACAAGTAAATTCCGATGGTGGCGGCACCTTGTTGTGAAGCGACGAATTGTTATAAATCAGTCACAATGGTAAATGAACGGTTTATAACTTTGGCTCGGAACTTTTGGAATTGAACTGAATGATTTCGTACAGTAGTAGACGTTAGGCCTCTCAAACTTTTCTTAAATTTTACAATCTGATAAATTTATGCCACTCGTAAATGTATAAATTTCCGCGGTGCTTTCGTGTAAATCGACTGTACATCTGGAATCAAACAAACAATTCATACGACTGTCTGCCAAAGTTTGACATTTGTGATTTGCGTATCTTTCCGCGGTTGATATCGTCGCGGAAAATTATGAGGTCTGCGTAAACTATTCTCCATACAAAACCCTATTTTATATTAAAATTTTTCTTAATGTCTGTGTTATGATATAAAAATCAGTTAAATTAGGTTAGGTTAGGTTAAGTTGAAGTGGCCGTCGACGTGGCCGTACACGTTGAATCAGTTTGAGCTTCTAATGAAGCATAGGAGACTTCGAATGTCTAGGGTTTGTTAGATCGTTTGGATCATTGTAACCCGCCGTCTCCACGAGCACAAATAGTATTCTATGAAAAATGGTATTCTATCTATTGCTCAGCTCATAACTTGCTATCGATAGTATTCTATGGGGTGTACTTTTTTGTTGTGACGCATGTGTTTTCGTGGGATGGCTATGGAAATAGTAAGCTATGAAATGCCCACTCTACATTTTACTGCATACTATCGTTATTTCTTTCTATGAGAAATGACAGATGGCAAGAAAGCAGCTTCCGTTTTCGGGAGAGAGCCGGGCAACTGCACAGAAAGTGGAAAATGGTCTCCCCTCCTCTTCGTTCAAACAAATTCTCAGAAATTGTTTAAGAATACGCCAAGCCTCATCATTCAAGAATTTCCCTTTTTCCCGGAATGACCTGGTAGGGATGGAGACTTGGAAGTTTTTATCAAACTGTTGTTGCGGTATACAACCACATAAAAATGAGTTATAAGCAGAAGAATCAAAATCATGATTAATCAAAGAAAATCAGCAATTCGAATCGACGCGATATACAAGACCTTCATAGTCTTACCCTGTCGCTAAGATTCAAATCTTGCACTTCATCACTTGATTCGTCAGCTTCTTTTGAAATGTCGCTTTTAAATCCTTTTCAATGTAACTGGCGCCTAACGGAATCTCTCTATTACGAGAGTGCGAATGGACTGGACATGTTTCCAACATGATGTACTCCTTACCTCTGGACACTATCTGATAGGTAGGCACGCAACCAGACTTGGTGTTCCCTCAAATGATTTTTATAGCAACTGAAGAGACGAGGAGGAGGAGGAAACTGTCCCCCACCTTCGGAATAGGAAAATCCACTTAGGAGCTTTCTTCTTTAATGACCCTGTCTAATGATAATCAGTAGTTTATCACGCTTCAAAATGGTTCTAAAAATTAACCACTCTGTGGTCTGCGCCATTGCCAAATAGTGGCAAAAAAGAATATTGAAAGAAGATCGTCTAGCTAAGCGACCCAATTGTTTTATCACTTATTGAAGCAAGTAATATTCTTAAATGGGATTGGTTTTATTTTTGATTTTAAATCATTTTCCTCACCCCTTGTATTGAATTAAGGACAAAATTATCTTTACCCTTTTTTAAACAGTTTGAAAGTCGCTCCTACACATCACAGTTCGTCATTTTGCACGGCCATTCGTCCCACTTGCCGAATCAAAAATTTGCTCAATTTCCTTGGTCCCTTTCCCATTAAATTCCCCCAACATGGCCGCCATTTTCATCCATCAAAAAACACCGAAAACAACAATGGCGTATCGAGTAAACAAAGCGTCGTTTTGTGAAAGACCTTAATTTTTTAATAATTTCGCCTAAAGTTAAGTGCAAATCTTTAAAATTCATTGCATAAACCGCGATTCACATAGCTCACTATTGATTAGCATTGAACTTTATGATAAAATTCTTGTGTGAGTTATATAAATTCTCGTTTAAAATTTGTGCGCGCATCACTGCCTAACCTCGGAAGTTGCTTCCGAATCTGGATTCTTCTCTTATTTGCCGACAAATTTGCATATTCCCAATTCGGAAATGAAGGAGGAAGGTTTGCTGAACAAATCCATATTCTCAACAAACGATGAGATCTTTTCCTCGCTCCTAAAAATCAACAATTTCGACAATAGCATTAAAGATGAATCGCTGGACATTAATCTTTCGGCGTGTGTTACCATATCTGCAGATCAATCGAGCATCTGTAACAATAGCCTATCGTCGGACTTTTGGAAAGTCCTCGATGAAAATGCTCAAACCGAGGAGAGCAATAGTACGCCCACGAACAATCGGCCCACTCAGTTCGAGGATATCAACTTTATAAGTCCACTTCCACCGCCGCCTGCAGCGCAACAAAAAATTCTAATTAGTTCCGTGGAGGGTGGTCGTGTGTCTTCATCATCACCGAAAAAGAAATACCGTAGTCGAAAACAGGTGAAACAATCACAAAGGGCTGGCGGTGACAATGCACAATCAGTGGATGCATCAATTATTCTAAGTGATAAAGAATCGCTTCCGATCTCAAATACGTTTAAGGGAAACTTCCCATCTGCATCTGTGGGATATAAATTCAAATGTGAACACTGTCGTGTTATCTTGGACGGGCTGGAGGAGTTCACCAAACATGAGGCCTCCCATAAGATCCTCTTCAAGTGTAACGAATGTGATCGCGAGTTTGCTAACGAAAGTGGTCTCAAGAAGCATGCAAAAAGTCATCGAGACGAGTCAAGAAAGGATGGCTGGAAGAAGTGTCCTGATTGTGGAAAGTGGTAAGTAGTAGTGGTGGCGCATTGCTTCAATTTTCAATTACAATTACTATCAGCACATTCAACGTTAATCTATGTCAACGGACTTTGTTTTATTTACATAATAAGCACAAAGAACTTGTCTATAATGATCATTTGTAACCTTTGGATCGTATACCAATCGAAATTTGTTCCAAGTTTATTTACAAAACATTGTCAGCAGCTTTAATTTTAGAAATATGTGTTTGAGAATCTACCAAACAGAACTAGATAGATTTTGTTTGTACATTCAACATGAGCGCCTTTGTTTTTGTGTCTTCATATCTCGCGTACGATTCGCCAAATACCAAAGCCACCCGAAAAGGTAGTGGCTTTAGTTGTGAAGAGTGAGGTTGCAAAAGCTTGCGCTTTTAAAACTCCAGAGTTTCCTGCTCTATCTCGCAACCTGTGTGGTTATATCGGAGACTCCATTTCTTCTTTGGACTTCTTCATTCGTTACACGGTCTCTTCTGCTTATCCCCAGTATGGCTCCCTCCCGGTATAGTAGTCCAATGTAATGTTTTGTTATTATCTCTCGGTGTTCTCCGGCAGCATATATGTATTTTATTTTACCCTCGTTTACAACAATACATACTACATTTTAAAACCAACTCCATTCTGCATTTCTTATCACACAAACTCTCTTTACAGTCTAAAACTCGGAAGCATGTGGATGCACAGGAAAATCCATAGTGATAATAAAAAGTACGGCTGTGATATTTGTGGCCAAAAATTTGTTCAAAAAATAAACTTAACCCATCATTCGAGAGTGCATACGTCTGAGAAACCCTACGAATGCCCTGAATGTCATAAAAGGTAAAGTTCTCCAGCAAAATACTCTGCAAACACACATTTCTAACCTCTGGCGTGCCTCTTTTTATTACAGATTTCAAGAACGATCTCATTTGCAACGCCATCAAAAGTATCACGCACAAACCCGTCCGTTTCGCTGTGAAAAATGTGGAAAAATGTACAAGACCGAACGCTGTCTGAAGGTGCACAATTTGGTGCATCTCGAACAACGGCCCTTTGCATGCCAAGTGTGCAACAAAAGCTTCATTAGCAACTCCAAGCTGAAGCAACACTCGAATATTCACACCGGTGAGCGCCCTTTCAAGTGTAACTACTGTACGCGCGACTTTACGAATTTCCCAAACTGGTTGAAGCATACAAGGCGACGACACAAGGTCGACCATAAAACTGGGGAGTTGCTAGAGAATATTCCTTCTTATTGCACTAAATCGGGCAAAAAGTCCACAGCCGCAGCCAAAGCTGACGGCAAACCAACACGAAAGAAGAAGAAGACCGACACCACCACCAGTGACATATCGACGACAATATTACCGCCACCCGTTACATCTTTAGCACCTCCTGCCGTCCAGATTATGAAAACAAAAGTCAAAGTAGAGCGAGAGTCAGTCGAGCCTAATACCAAGACTAGTTTTACGGATTTGCATTGTCTAAGCATAACCAGTGCTGAGGAGTTGATCATGGAGCAAGCCCTCGAAATGGAGGAGTGTGGCTACTACGAGCAACACTACGCAAGCGAGGGACTACAGTTTCACATTAAAAATGAGTTTAATGTCAAGAAGGAATATGGTAAGTACGACGATAATTTTAAAATGAGACATCGCTGATGCATCCATCACTTCTTTACAGAAAACAAAGCTCTGTGCTCGGTAGACTCTTCGCCGTTCTCCTCACCAGCCTCCATTGAGCTTCCTATTACCTACAATCTGCAGCCTCTTCCGTCGACCACGATACCAACAAAAGCTACAACCACAACGACTTCTGCCGAAACCACCACCTCGAACCGAATGTACATGCCCTCAATATTCAAAAATCAGCAAGTCCTTCCGTCCGTTGATACGTTACTAAACGCGTGTTACTTCAAGAGTGAGAACCCAAACATGTAACGTCTTTCACAATCCGGTTTCGAACGAAATATTCGCTAACTAATCGCAAATTAAGACAGATGATAATTTCAAAACAACAATCCATGTGATCACTAAGTAATTTTTATTATATTTAAGAAATATTACGATATATAGTAGTTGTAGTTATGTGACGAGTGCAAGTGTGTGGGTGAAAGGAAGCATGTGTCCTCTCTCGCAAATTGAGACACCAATTAGATTTTAAGCTGGCTCCCTGGCTCTAGATAATAAGTACCGCATATTTGGAAACGAAACAATTCGTTTCGACCTTTTTTTAAAATACCTTTTGAGATTAATGTATGGTCTAGTTGGTTTACAGTTTTTTTCGAAGAACAACAATTCAATTTGAAACGATTTACACATGTTTTTTCAATTTTAGGTAAAAGGATTGTTTTGTATGGGAGAACGATACATACTAAAATGTCCGTGTGCCTTTAGCTGTTTAATAATTAGTAATGGTTAAGAACAAATAATTTTAGCCAATCAATTTGCCTTTCAGATAAAAGCAGAATTCAAAAGCAATACGAAACAGATTACAGCAACAAAACGGGGCGATTTATAGAGATCATCAGTCGGTTTTGTTTTTCTCTCTTTAAGTTTCTGTCCTCGCGGTGTCGGGTCTCTTCGTTCTTAAGCTGATGTCGGCTCTAGATCTACACAAAAACGTATTTTCATTGAATAGAGATAAAACAGATCTACCTAAATTTGGAAGCGGAATATTTTGAAACTGGCAAACACTTGTATTTATTACCTTTCCGCGTTCTTCCGGAAGTCTTATACTCCCTTTGTAGATCGCCCTTCGCAGTTAACTTGTTAAAATTAGTATACTAATAACTTTTTCGTTGATATTGTAATTTGAAAACCCTAGCGAGACATTATATTTGAATTTTAAATAAGAGCAAATCCACATTTATTATAATAAAGTTTCTACTTGTATTTCGATTGAAGTGTCTGTCCTAATTTTCATCATCAACAAGTCGTTTAGAATTTAACTGAGAGGAAAATGTTGAGTACGTTTGACATACAAATACTTTGAGAACAGGACGTCACTCGTTTGACTCTCGTCAGTTAACTCAAACGTATTTTATTCATTTGTGCTTTGTTCCCGCATTTAAAGACCAAAGCAGCATAAAATAAAACATACAGCTAGGTTCCAGAAATCGAGTGAAATCGAAATATCAAATCGAGTGCATTCGTGTTCAGTGTTCTGCATTTCGAGCGATTCGGAAACTCCGAAATTTGTTCGAAATCACAAGTTCCCTTTGTCTCAATTCCGAAAATTTTGAAATCGATATCGAATACAGTGAAATGTAGTTGACAAAAATTCATTTCCGATTTCATTTCGAGTGAAAGTGAGATGTGGAACCTACCAGATATTCTGCTTACGGGAATGTTTTGTCTATATGCTTACAGTTTGTCAAAAGACAGTTGCAATTATATGTAGTTGGGATGACAAAACGTAGGCAGTGCTTATTAACTGCCTTCCTTAGAAAACATCTTTAACAACAACGCAAACCTCATTCTAGGCGACATCAATGCCCACCATGAATCATGGTACCAAGACATCGCCAGAGACCATCGCGGCAGACCAAATAGACAATTCAAACTTCGGTAGCCTCAACGAACCGACACCCACCAGACTAACAGGCAACAGCCAAAGCTCCCCTGACATCAGCCCCGTACACACATCCATGCTAGCCAATACCACTTGGAATACAAGCATCTATCTAAACTCCGATCACCATTACAATAAACAAGAATGTGAATTCCAACTCTCCGAAAAAAGAACCTTCCTCAACTTCAACAAAACTGATTGGACAGCCTACACAGAAAACAAATTCAACAGTCTACAACAACCAACTATACAAACAGCCGTTAAACAATTCGTACGCCCAAACTTTCCAGCAGCAGCAATAGTACTCGCAGAAGAACGCGACAACATCAGGACATCAGACCCTTGAATTGGACAACTCAACAAGAACATCAAACACCTACACCTAGTAGACGAACACCGAAGAGGAAAATGATATCGACCAATTTCTGAATCAAATCACCTGTCAAATCAGCAATGGGTTAAATCAACCAATACCTTGTCACAGGACCATAGCATTAGCCCTAGATCTATAAAAAGCCTTCGACACTGTGAGCCATGCCATTCTGCTCCAGGACATCCTTGAGACAACACTACCAAACTCCATCAAACGCTGGCAGACAGACATACGTGGAATTCCGAAACTCCAACTCAAAACACAAGAAAACGAAACAATGAGTGCCCCAAGGCGGAGTACTATCCCCACTTCTCTTCAATTTCTAGATCTCAGAGCTACCTCCACCTCCAGCAGGCAAAAACCTAGTCTCATATGCAGACGACTGTACAATTCTAGCCTCTGGCCCTAACATACATAAAGTAGTTTTTTAACCGTTTATTAAGAGAGTTTTATTGATGTTCGTCTAAGCTTTAAACAACATCTAGAGCATGTATGTAAAAAGAAGAAAACTGCAAGGCTGATGAGTAATATCAGATGCTCCAGACAGAATAAGAGACTACTTCTATACTCATGTACACAGTAGAAATATGGTCAAGTGCCACAAAATTTAGGTCTTATGTACGCGGAATTAAGTCCGTGTACCGTCTTAGTGCATTAGGAGTCGTCTGTGCATTTGAACTGTTTCAAACTATGCTATACTCGTCGTATCTTCAATGCTACCTAACGACTTACTAACTCGCTGAAGCAATAAAACTCCGAACCGAGTGAGTCAGAAATAGCCGGGTAAACGATGATAAAAGAAGGTATGAAAGAAATCGCCGTATCGCAACCTGGACAACAATGGACACAACGTCTCAGCACTGACCGATGCATGGATTAAACGAACTCATGGCGAATTAAATTTCTATCCGAGCTAGTTCATGGCTAATTTGGAGGATGGTCCACCCCCGGGGGCTTTTCATGGCGGATTGTTGTTTTTATATTTCCAAATGCGATTTGATCCATTCAAAAGCGATAGCTATTGTCAGGATAGCTGGCAATAAATCCGCCAGCAATCTGTCACCTGAATAGCTACAGCTTTTGGAAATACAAAAATACCAATCCGCCGCGCATTTGGGAATAAGCCCCCCGGTAAATTACATGTTGCAGAAAGACGAAAATTAGACCATTGTAAGCAACATGGCTGTGCGTATACGCAGCGATCTTAAGGTGCTAGTACACGATATGTAGCACGCCTCATATATATGTGGCTCTGACGTCAACAGAGTGCACAAAGAGAGTTTGTACATGGCATGTACCCATTGGACCATTCGCTGACGTCAAAATGAGGCGTGCTACATATCGTGTACTAGCACATTTAGGCGTCAACGTAAAGTGAATGCATAGTTCAAATATTAAGCTAATGTGGCTTTATACCGACCCCCGCGAAGTAGTCATCCGCCAGCCTTCCATTGACCGCCAATTTCCAGAAGTGAGGAGATACGCCAATATGTTGGGTTCCTCTACTGACAGATGTCCCACGCACCCAGATGATAATTTAAATACATTCATTAGGTTGCAACAAATTAATTAACTCGCCAAGTGAGCTATCTACATTCAGAGCTGGCAGTTATTGCATCACGAAAACATCGCGATTGGAAAGCTCTATAAGCGCTGACAAAAGCTCCTTGTTTTTCAACAAACCAATGAACTTTTATTATTGATACAAAGTGAAAGAAAAGCCCGCTTGTTTTATTCAAATTAAAAATTTTATTCACTAGTTAATCCAAGTGATTCTCCAAAGCCATTTTATGGAAATGGTGGTAGCTCTTAAACGCCCTAACTTACTTTTATTAAATTTATATTCAACGTCTTTAAAAAAAAAGAATAATATGCTAACAAGATGGATTGAGTTAAGTAGCTCAATTCAACTCATGTTCTGCAACACGTTAAGAATATATGAACCAATATCTTCATCCTGATTCGTCCATGTGACAGATATCAGCTTCTGTGACTGATCAGCCTCATCTTCATCGACTTTTATTTCGACACTTTCTATGGCAATCGTACAGTTTTCTTGGAAGGTAACCGTCCAATCGCTTAGCTTTTCCTGCAACATCGAGAACAGCTTCTCTCCAGTGCGCATCTTTGGGCCTGGATCATCAATTTTCAACTTCGAAGTGAATCGCATGATGTGCCTGTTGATGCCTTGTTCTTTGTAGGCCTCATGCAGATTCATTAATAAAATTCTGTTTTCTTTCATTACCAGTACGCCGTGAATGACACGTCGTCTCTTGGGATCTGGTGGTTGAGCATTGTACATTTTTGCCTCGGCCTTCAGAAGCGATAATGAGGCGTCGACTGGAATTTTTACAGGCGTTGTTATTACACACGTTTCGCCATTCGCCGGCATGTAGCATTCAATTTTGAATTCCTCTTTGATCTTGGCACGCAAAAATTGCATTCTGTCAGCTTCGCCATGCACTAGCATCACGTTTTTGGGTTCACAATTTTGAATAAGTTGCATTATGCCTGTAGAAATGTAGAGAATAAAAAACAACCACATGATCCTTTGAAAAATACACTCTACTCACCCTTGGCGTCAGCGTGAGCACTGAAGCTCATGTACTCTACAGACATTTTCACATCGACCACTTGTCTGTTCTCGAATTCAATTTTTTTAGCTCCTGCTAGAACTTTGTGTCCCACTGTGCCTTGTACACAATAGCCCGGCATGATGACCATATTGTTCTCATTCGGGGCCCACTTCTTAAAAATCTGCAGCGAAAGACCTGCGTGCAGCATACCCGGTGTTGCAAACACGACCATCGCTCCTGGATTGTCAATGTATCCCTTGTCAAATGCCTTGATGTGTTTGAACTCAAACATGTTACGCTGTACGAATGTTTTGCGAATCTTCTGATTGGTCCACGTGATGAACATCTTGTAGTAGGTGTTTGCCTTCTCTGTCAAACCGACTGCAAAATAAATTGGGTATTTTAGATTCATCCGCTCCCAATATGTCTCCAACAGGATACACAATTCTTGGGCTCTACCCAGGGCAAACACTGGAATGAGGACTTTTCCACCTCTGGCAACACATTCGTGCACTTTCTTTAGGAAATCACGCTCCCGACAACGCTTCGAATCGCGGATTGTTGTCGCATATGTGCTTTCTGTTATCAGCAAATCCGGTCGACATTTATCAATCCAAGCAGCACCCAAATGCCGATCAGGCGTCATATTGTAATCGCCAGTGTATACAACGGATTGTGACCCAACTCGGATCCAGAACATAGCCGCACCGAGAACATGACCGGCATAGTAGGCTTTGATCTCCAACTCATTGTCAACCATTACACTCTGATGCAGTGTCACTGCGGTCACTTTCTTCATGCAGTCCTTGATCATCTGTGTTGTGAAGAAATTTGATTCACCCTTTCGTTCGACGGCGACCTTTCGCATGTCTTCGAGTAGAATAGGGGCTATGGCTTTTGTTGGATGTGTCATAAATATTGGTCCGCTGTAGCCAACTATTTCCGACATATACGGAAGAGCTCCGCAATGATCTTGAATAAAAAAAGTATACCTATTATAGTTTTGAATGTAAGACGATAGGAAGATAAATATTGTATTTGCTGGGTTATTAAGCGAAACCGAGATTGGGACGGTTATAAATGACAATTATCATTTATCATACTAATGGCACTAATTAAACAGCCATAACATCGTGTAATGTAACGTAACTCTTCTTAACTAGAAACCGGACTGGAAACAACTGGAGTACAAACTAAACTTATATTCGAGCAGCATCCTGCTTTTAACTCAAGAGATACAGGTCCTGTTGGTTCCTGCTGTTTCCAAAAAAAGTGCGCAAAAATAACACACAACACCAGAAAGGAACAGTCCAGATTTACCTACTTACGCAATTTCCAGCTGCACCCGAACATAGATGTTTATCTAGATGCTGAATAGACTAAGTTATGTCAATTGTTTACCATAGTCACTTGGATAGCTACCACTGTTTACTGAAAATTCAAGGTCTGCTTATTTATCTGCCTCATCTCATTGGCCGATAGTACTATATTATAATTTGCTTAAGCAATATATACGTATATAAATAAGATACGACAACTTATTCTTACCCAAATGGAAATGTGAAATAATAACACAGTCAATGTGGCAGGTAATCGGTCCATCGGGGACAATGTAAGAGAAGTCCGGAAAACGCCTCTCATCGTTGAAACCCATATGCATGCCACAGTCGAGCATTATATTCTTGCCGCCCATGGAAAGGAGTAAACAACTGCGGCCAACATCTTGCCCAGCTCCTAGTGGTGTAACTTTGATATCAGGCATTACGCTTGGGTAGGTTCTTGTTTCTCAAGATTTATTGCGATTCAGGCAATTTTGGTGTAATAACGCGGCAATACAACCAATTCTTTCAGCTATAAGCCGTGTGGTTGTTGAGTGTGCGGGCGCACAATCTGTGTCGTCGTTTTAATGGCAGTCAGCTGGATTGATTAGGTACATATCAAAACTATTGACACAAGATAACAAACTGTGTAAACTGTGCACAAATTCAAAAATTAAATTTTGGTGGATTTACCACACAATTCGTATTGGAAATTAATTAGTTAATTATTTTTTCTTCGTCTACAATAAATAACAGCGATAGTAACACGCCAATTCAATTGAATTTCAAATATCTGACTATCACAGCACAGCATATTCCATTGCGCTATCTGCCTCATCTGCCTGCCGAGGCTGACACTGACACAACAGTACTCCTCAAACCACAAGTTCTACAAAACCGATAAGGTAGGTTCCGTGGTAAGTTCCTATATGTAATAATGAATTGGGAATAGTTTGGGTGCGTCCAGTAAACTTGAAATCACTGTTATGTATAATCGTCGTTGTCTGTCAGTTGACAATTATACAACTTGGATTGAAAGACTTGAAATTATGATCGACAAAAGTTTGCGTTTTTTCGGCCAATCCAATGCTTTAATTTGTTTCCAAATAATGCCGTGAATATGCATCATTTGCAACAACTTTGAATTTTATCATTCTCATCCTAAGCCTCTGTAATAGTGGTCTGAATAAGATTGATAGGTTAGGTTAATGGTGGATTTACATTACCACGCCACGCTTTTTGCATGACTTCAGAAAGAGACATCCGTTTTTCCACAGTCCAGGCTAATGATGTGTAAGAGTGAGAACACAACCCTAACAGTTGAATTTAGGCCGCAATAATTTTTTTATGGAGATTTGTGGTCTCACTCTAACAGATCTCACCCTTGACTGTAGCAAACGGATCTCTCTATCCGAAGTCATGCAAAATTGCGTGGCGTGGTAATGTAAATCCAGGCGGTGGCCATGGTGTAGTGGTTAGAGTCATTGCTTGTGACCCGAGCGCCGTTGGTTCGAGCCCCGGCGAGGGACAGCAATACTCTGTCACCGATCATAAAGAGACACGAATCATATCAGAGTTTCTCCACCACTACACCAAAAAAGGGGTTTCTGCTTGGTAGTACAATGGACCGAGATTCGTCTGAGTGCTCCAGGATTTGAAATCTCCTTTTTATTAAAAAAAAAAAAATTTAAATGAGGCACCAAGTGACAAAGAACAGAAACTGAAACAGATCATACCTAAACCTTTTTCGTTTTGTAGTAAATTCTGATTCTGTTTACGTTGCCCGCTCAGCTAAACAAAACTCAAACAGATCCAGAAAAACAAGGCTGCCGTCTATTCTGTGCAAAGAACAAACCTCCCTCCCACGATAAATTGGCATTTCTGTCGATGGCAGCAACAGCCATTTTTCTGTCGCTAAATTCTGTTGCTGAAAAAGAAAACCTGTACGTGCCACATTTAGATCAATGTAAACCCCTTTTGTGATGCCTTAGGGGTTTATGACCCCCACACACTGAAAACCTATGAAAATCTACGGATTGGTAAACCAACCTGTTTTATTTACAAATTTAGGTAGGTCATTAATGGACCTGTCTGAAAGTTCTTTTAAATCCTCGAAGAAGTAGGTACTTCCAAATGAATTGATAAAATACGAACAAACCACTTTTAATGCAATTTTAAAGAGAAAATTGCACATTTACCTATTCCTATTCAAATTGTATTAAGAAAACAAGTTTTAAAAGGGTTTAAATAACGAAATTTCCAATTAGAAAATTATAATTGCATGCAAAGTATTTTTTTCCTGATTTCGCGCCTTTAATTCAAGTGTGAAATGTCACATTGACCTCGTCGTGACCATCTCGGATTTCCACACAAATTCGCGTAGTAAGTTCACCATCTTGTGGTAAATGATTTTCCATACAAAAGTTGATAGTTCATTTACCACGTCGTAAACTTACCAAGTTTACAACGTTTACGACGTTGCATGAATACCCCAAATATTTACATGAGGTAGGTACCCATGATACAACAAGACAAGATATCGCATTGCGCATGTCGTTCATTCTTGCTGTTCATCGGTATTCATCTGTCAACAGATTATGACGTAGTAGCTGCGGAGATAATGGATGTACTATTGGCGCGAAAGTACAAATTTGCGATTTTGTTAAATTATTATTGTTATTAATTGAACAAATAATAGTACATTTGTAAAAGGGATATTTGCTCTTTATTTGAGTGCAAATATAATTAATGAAAAACAAAAAGAATCATTAGAAACAAAGGCAAAGAATCTTTTTCTCTAAACGATAAGACCCAATTAATAGAAAAATAAGGACTTTATAGACTGCATTTTGTGAAAAATGACTTAATAAATATTTTTCATCATGAAAAGGGTAGGCAAACTGGCATTATAAATGCAGTTGCATTTATGCTTATACACGCACTTTCTTTGGTAGGATTTAGAGTCTGCAGCATGGTTGGTCTTCCGAAGCCATCTGAAGCTATGGCGAAAGACAATAGTGAAACTATATTAACCACTGAATTGATTTAACTGCAATATCCGTATCAAAAACACTCTTCTTCCGCTCGCGAATGCACTTTTGCATTCGCTTCCTTAATAGACAAACAGTGGACTAAAAAACACAAGAAAACCAAAATAGAATAAATAATTGACGAAACTACTTGTTTTTTTTTTAACATTTTATTCACATTCGATTCAAAACACAAGTTTTTTCATCAATTTTGTTAATATGACGCGTCGAGCTGAGCATAAAGTAAGTAATTCTGCGACTTAACTGAAAGGAACAACAAAAAAAAGACACATGTTATGGACGATAAATGTTTTTCCAAGCACATTCACAGAATTTCGAAACTATATCTTCTATATTTTCCTTTTTATTTAAACATTTAAAGAACCAACACAACTCGTTCCATATAAAACACACGTAAATACCAAGAATCAAAATGTACACTCCGCAACTATGACGTACATGCGCAGAACAAATCAAAAATGAAAACTTCAATGCGCTATCTTGTCTTGTTGTATCATGGTAGGTACCTACTTATTGCAATTTACACCCGCTGAGTGCTGAATCCTTTCATTAAATTTCCATGTACTTACCTAACGGACTCGCTCGCTGTCAACATCTAGTTTTTGCAAAAAATCATAACATAACCAATAAAATTAAAACTCACCACACCATAGTCTTTCAGACAAGATTCAGTTCAGTTTGCTCCGTTTGCTCGTTTCGAATGTCGTGCGTGTGCTTTTTTGCGAAAAATTGATTTTATTTTCAACCTAACCAAATTCACGCCAAGTTTTTTCCCTTCTAGAGAAAAAGAGTTACTCGCGATAGTTCCTGTCCACCGAAGCAAGTGCTTTAACAAATCCAAAACCGTATCCACATCAGCAAAGTAAGTAAAGAAACATTTCATTTATTTTTGCTGCTTCCCAAAAGAAACCTTTTCTGAGTGCAAAATGAAAACAAATAGCAATAGCAGCCAGGCTAGCTAGTTTATAAAAAAAAGAGAATTCTTTTCTCACAACTCCACAAAAACCCATCGTCCGCACACAGAAAATGTATGCATTTCAATTGGCCCCCGATGTTGTCATTAATTTTTCTAATTTTAGATATCAAAAGAGAGTTGGTGTAGAGAACGCGTTACGCGACGACGAAAAAAAAAGCGTGAAAAAGAGCGCGCAATCGCTGTAAAAGTGAACTTTTCCGATTATGATTTTTTTCTTTTGGTTGTTTTTCACTCTTCTTATGTGCATTTCTTCTTTGGGGCAGGGATGTTAACATGGCTCTCGTCTGGAGTTGTTTTCTTATCATACCTAAATATTGCACCTGTATTTCGATTTGGTTTCTTGTGGTTGGTGATTCTTGGAATCATGTTGCAGGTTGAAACCTGTACTCTCGTGTCAGACTGTTGTTCTTTTATTACCTAATTATTATTTTTATTAAGTTCTTTGTTATCTACAACCACCGGCTTACTGTTTTGTTTATTTTTTTACTTTCCTGGTAGAGGCCGAGTTGCAACACAGCGTTTGAGTCGCACAGTGTGATCTTGGTCGGGCTACTCGCAAGTCGCTTTCTTTCTATGTGAATTTCATTTGTGTACTCACCACGAAACAGTTATGCGTATATTGCAAGCACTAGTACATAGTAAATATCACAAAACAAACACAAATCTACCGACTGTTCATGCTCATGCTCACAATTGCCCTTTTGTAGATTTCAGCAAAATGGCAGCAACCATTGGACCGCGACCACTGGTGATCTGTGGGCCCTCCGGTTCGGGCAAGAGTACCTTGCTCAAGCGCCTATTCGCTGAGTATCCTGATACTTTTGGCTTTAGTGTTTCACACACCACTCGTCAGCCACGTCCAGGAGAGACCGACGGAGTCGACTACCACTATGTAACACGTGAGAATATCGAACAGGCAATTGCGAATGACGAATTCATCGAATCGGCGTGTTTCGGTGGTAATATATATGGCACCAGCAAGGCGTCCGTCCGTGATGTGCAAGACAAGGGCAAAGTTTGCGTCCTAGACATTGAAATTGAAGGAGTGAAGCAGGTCAAGAAATCAAATTTGAATCCAATTTTGGTGTTCAATAATCCACCATCCATAGATGAGCTGAAGAAGAGATTGTTGCTTCGCAATACGGAGAATGAGGAATCGTTGCAAAAGCGCTTGGACGCAGCCCAGACCGAGATCGACTATGGCACCGCTGAAGGAAACTTTGATATTATCATCAACAATGATATTGTCGACGTGGCCTATGCTACATTTAAAGATTTTATTATTTCTGAAATTAAGAAGCAGCAGGAACAGGGTGTTAACATCAACTTTGCCGAAAGTGGTGCAAACTAAGTGGCAGAACAGCTGTTGCTGCCGGAATTTAATTCGAATCTTGTGTTGATGTATTGTTCGTCGAGCGTGACTCTAAAGTTGGCTCTCACTCTGTAATTGGTGTTCTAAATAAATGTAGCAAATTGTAGCAAACTGTGTTCAATCATTTCTTCACATATGGGGATTAGTGTGATTTCTTAGATTTTTCGATGGATGAACGGTTTTCACACCAACCCGGCCAAGGGACAAAATTATGCGGTATGTTCCTGTTAAACTATCATATGTTTGCTTTTTGATATTGGACGCTAATAACATTTCCCATGTACTTATGCTTAAACTGTTTTGTAGCTATACTAACGTATCTTTGGAATGCATAAAATCTGACTCAATGTACATGAGTCTGTCCTTGCGTGAGCCAAGATTAGCTAGAGTTTCAGTATCTATTGTCGATCATGAGATTGGGGGGTGCACTTTATTATTATTCAGAGTTTGAAAGCTTTGCCGCTTTTTGATCCTAGCTTCTGCTTCGACTATTGGCAATTGCACTTCCGTAGGTTGTGACCATTCAGTTCCAAGATTTTTGAAACCTTATCCAGGGACCGAATCGCAGCATCTGTGAACAAATAACAATGCAGTTCATATCCTAATCAAACATTCAATAACTTTTCTTTAATATTTCTTTTAGTTATTTGTGTTCATTAATGATTCTGTTTGTTATATTCTAAATTTAATTTACAATTCGACCATTACGAGACACCTATTCGATCTTATGACAGGTCTTATGCGGAAATGAGGTCTCACCCAAGACAAGCCGATTTGTGTTACGAAAACCGACAAGCATATCACTAGTATTTCATGATCCCAAGCCGTATTTGCCCATCATGACCAATAATATTGACAGCCTTCTTAATTAATTATGATTATGTCTGATATCGCACGCAGAAATCGGTGGCCAAATAATGAGACTACGCCTTGCTTTATCACTTAACAATAATGCCCATTTTGCTTCTCATTTGACTTGTGCTTAGTCTTCCTCTCCACTGTGCTAACATCCAGAGTGTTAATTCTAAGGCGCAACATTTCCCCTTAACATACATTACGACATATACTGCTAGGTTCCACATTTCACTTTCACTTGAAATGAAATCGGAAATGAATTTTTGTGTTCTACATTTCACTGTATTCGATTCCGATTTCAAAATTTTCGGAGTTGAGACAAGTGAAATTGTGATTTCGAAAAAATTTCGGAGTTACCGAATACATAGCTCGAAATGCAGAACACTGAGAACGAATTCACTCGATTTGCAATTTCGATTTCTAGAACCTAGCTGATAGTTCGTTCATATCTGTGAGCGCCAGCTGGCCCACCATCAAATCTGTTGTGTCCTCTAAAACCGCCAATGCAGTACAATGACTCTCCATGACATGGCTATCTCTTGAGCACCCTTGGCTTTACAAGTATAGGCTCATCCGCCACCATGTTACGAACTCTGCCATTGATCATTTTGCGAAAATAGCGAATATTTACCCTTCATGCAATGATCTCGTGAATTACTATGGGTCTAAGTACCACGGTGGAGGTTATAATGAACTACAATTATATCTAAGAAACGTGCAGTTAAATTCCGTAAATACCCAACTTTGACTTGCTTTAACAGTTCTAATTGTAACATTCGTTAAATTTTTGAATACAGTACTGCGCTTCGTCTCCTTCTTGTCTTCCCTTTGTTTGCACATATTGATTTTTTCTATTCTATGTTGCTGTGTATATTATTGATTATTAAGACATCAGAGTATTAAATACATTTTATGGCAAGGTTAATTTTAGAATTTGCTGGGCTATTGCCATTGGTAACTTTTGTCTGTCTTGTAGAGTTAATTCGTTTTCGGCATGATCCGATGATATAGCAAAACGGAACAATTAACAATTCTAAATGGATAACTAATGCATGATTTACCTTGGTTAAAGCATTAATCATTGTTGTCATGAAATATTAAAAATTTAACTGGGTGGTCGTATGTCTCACAAAGAGCTGTGTACATTGGTGATGCTGATTACATATAAGAAATATATTCTGAGTCTGATAATTGTTTTCGTTTTAAGGTTTTAAGTGATTATTTGCGTAAATGTTTTGTTCACAACTACTCGTATTGAGCAATATACCCTAATTAGATTAGATTAGATTATAGATAGATAGTCCCGGATTACAGCGGTCATCCTGACTAAGAAGTACATTACATTTCGTTTTCAATCTTAAAAAATTCTTCAATCCATAAAAGAAACCTGAAGGTAGACAGTTTTAAAGCTACGACTACGACGTGCTTATGTCACAACATTTTGTTGATCCAGTCGTAGTCTACGTGTCATCCGCCTGTGATTTTCTTCCAAAATTGTTGACTCGTTCCCTTGATCATCTCGATGACAGAGCTAAGAAAGTGAGACTCATTCGTTCATTTTCAAATGGTCCACTTGTCAATAAGGTGGGTCGCGGGTGTAGGTTTCTCAAGTGGCCTCCATAGCTCTCTATTCTCCGCCATCGACTCTAAATCATCAAGGGCAATTCCCATGCGGGTAGAGGAGAGATTATGGACCTTATCTAACCATCTCATCCTAGGTCTGACATGCGTTTAACATGACCAAACAGTGAGACTAATCGCTAAATCAGATTATGTTTCAAAAACCAACTGGTTGTGTGAGTAACAAAAATGTTTAACACGTTGATCGGCGGCTGAATGATCCAAATTGTAAAATGATCCTTAAACTGATTAATTCACAAATTGATTTATACCCTACTAGCGGACCGGGCGAACTTCGTCTCGCCCCAATTTAACACCTTCAGGTACACTCCTGAGTGCTAATAAAATACAGATAGTTTCAATTTCAATGTGATTTATTTAAATGGAATTGAAATACATAGAGAGCGATATGATAAACAATGTTTTTCGATTTGTTTTCCGGCGCAAAAACAAATAACGAATACGGTTTGCCAACACGCGAACAGGCAACTTACAGATGACCGTGCAAAAAACAGGCAAATTCGACATTAATCCCACAGACTTCCAACGATTGGCCGTGCGGTTTATTGATTGTCATCGCAAAAGCCAATCGAATGGAGAACCGGATCCGCTTTAATTGGAATGGAAGATCAGTTGGAATAATCGGAATTCGTGGGATAAGGACTTCCTCCCCTTTGAATATGCTCTTGATGATCGTCGCTTGGATCACATTGTTTATCAGTTTCTTGACACAAGCGCGTATCGTTGCACAATTTCGGATGCTTTAGGTTTATAATCGATCCCACCTTCAGCTGTAAATTATGCGGTGGAGTTCCTGGCACATCAATCGAGTTTGAATGCCCGCAACCCAATTCGACTATCAATCGGTGTAATAATACGTGAAACTCGAATCAATTGCAGCAAGAAAAATAGCACATTTACTCAATATAAAATGACAATGCGAAAAGGACACCTGTCAAATTGCGCACAGCCTAAGTCAACTTATAACGCCATCTATCGGGTTGTGGCATTGATCGCAGCACATCTATTACTTATCTCGTTAACTTCTCCACCCCAAATGCACGCAAAACGTCTTTATCCGAAATTTATCAAGGTTCACCATGAATCATCATCATCAAATCATTCGATAAAATGCAAAATTTCGTCGAAAAAAAAAATTCAAATTTTTTCGCGTTTTTCCGGAATTTTGTATTTTTTCATTCGAAAAGTCATTCCGGAACAATTGCACACAAAATTTCATACAAAAAACCAATTTTCGATTTTTCCAATTTTCCGACTTCTCCGGAAGTTTTCCCGAAATTTTCTTTCGTAAAAACCTTCTCCTGGCAATTACGAACAATTGAAAAAAATTCGTGCTGAATTACTACAGTGGAACTTCCATAAGTCGAACTCTCAAAATGTAAGAAAATAAATTCGCGTTATGGAGGCCAAAAGTTGAAAAGTTGAAAGCGCAGAGTTCTCAATAAAACTTCGAGTAATAGAGAAATTCGACTTGTTCGAGTTATGTTAAATTTTTTGTTTACAAATGTGGAAACGAAAGTCTTGTTACATTTGCACCATAAAACAGCAAATATTCAGTTATTTTTGAATTTTCGGAAGGCAGCACTACCTGTCACAACTAAATACATATGTACATAGCTAGTTTCACAGGTAATTGAGAAAACTAGTTCCATCGACAAGTTTTCGTAAACTTTTTGTTGAAAACTTAATTTTCAGTGAGGCTATTGGCTCAAATCAGCTGTCAAAATTACAGAACTATATTTTCCGTACCACGAAATGGATACATTAAGAAAGTTCAAATTTTAAGTTTCAGAAAGTACATCACGTGCGCGTGAACATAACATAATTTTCCTTTCAATTATGTAAATATGTACTTTAAAATTTTTTTTGAGTGGGTATGTAACTTAATTCTTTTTAATAATATTCAAGAATAAAAGTAAAAGGTATATAGTACTTTATACATACATACTCTACTTTCTTCCAATTCATCCAATCCAATTCCAATTCTTTCAATTCACGTTAAGACTGATGGAACCAATAAGCGACGTAAATCATGGTGTACTAGAGTTTTGGATTGCTATTAATATCTATTCCTGTGGATAGGTAGAGGCCTTTATATTTTCCTTCAAGGACGTCTATGTTAGAAGAACACCAGTCTCTAAATACCTATGAACTCTTGGAGTAACTTTTTTTTCGAAATATAATTGCTCCCATCCACTATAGGAAAATGTGTTGCCTCCCCATCCTCTTTAGAAAATTCATAAAACAAAAGAACATATCGATATTATGTACATACTCCTTCCTCAGTTGTGTATAGGTGTTGTCAAGAACAGATTGTGCATAAAAATAGCCACACTCAATATAAAGGTGCGAAGTGATTCAATTTCTGTTCCTCTCATGACGTAGTACATTAACATTATCAGTCAATGTCAGAGATTAACTGTAGCTAAATTTGCTTTGGCCTGACAGAGGTGTGTACATAATCGAATGTGAATGGTGGCAGTGTATGTGCCCACAATTCCGCACGACCTTCATTTATATTATTTATTCGCAAATAATATCAATGGATAGTTTTTCAGCTTAAAAGAGTTTTAGTATCCGAAAACAGATGTTTTGTGCCTCATGACTAACTATCATTATTGTCGTCGTTGGTTAGATAGAAGTAGGTAGGTAGGTACATATAAAAATCAAAACCAATTGCTATTATCTCTCCACCTCCACCACCACTTATTATCAGAGAGAACATCCCTGATTGCGATCAAACGTTTTACAAAACAGCAACAACAATCCAATATCTACTGTCTGGTGTGTCTACCTGAATGAAACACGAAGCACCCCTCCATCGATTGAGCAGAAACAGACCATAGAACTATACATAGCAGAGATTCCGAATATCAGAGAACAGAGAGTCAATCGGCTAAAATCAGCCGCTTGTGGATGACGATGATGATGACGAAGACGAAGACTAGCCGAATCCCATCCGGCATAGAATTTTTGTAAAGTGAATAGGAGAGGAGCGCTTCGTCGCACAAAAAACTTACGTTCCGGAGAGAGAGACCGTCGACCGACGACCGACGACCGCAGCGCGCGCAAGAGAACGCAAACTATACACAATAGTAAGCGAGAAACAGACAAAAAAAAAAACCAAGAGGAGGAATACGGAATACCTATTACCTGCTTCTCTGTGAGGAGAAGAAAAGCAAAACAGACTGCTGCAATTGCTCCGTTCCGTTTGTCGTCGTCGTAGTCGTCCCCGTCGTAGTCGAAATGAGAAAAAATGTAGAAAAACTTCATAAAGTCTAAAGTTTCCAAATAAAAATTTATTTCGAGTCATAAACGACACAATTAACCTCGAAAATTCAACTCCAAGTTCAAATCAAATACGAGAAACAATTACATTTTCGAAATAACTGTGATTCTTCAATGGATATAAAAAATATAAGTAAAGTGAGAGTACAAAGTGTGTGATATAATAATTTCTCCTCCTCGTCCTCCTTGATCATCATCATCTGCAGCCAGCTATACTTTTTCTCATGACAAGGCAATGATAAGCAGTGAATATTATTAACAAAACGGCGACCCCTTCCATTATATCGGATCTCACAGGTAATAATAAAAATATTCTGTGAATATTCTATACTACTGATTTCCGTATCTCTTAGATAACAAGCTCGATTATTTTCGTGGTATACTGGTGGCAGATCTTAGTGAATATTCGAAATGTTTGCAATAAATTCGTGAATTTTATCCGATACGATGACAAGTAAAGAAAAAAATCGGAACAAGTGTATAGAAATCGATTTTGACCTATAAACACACGAGTGTATACACAAATGACACTAATTGTTTACAAAGGGGAGCACAAGTGGCACCTACTTAGGGCTCTTTTCTTTTCTTTCCATTGCTTGTTCTTGTTCGGTTTGGTTGGGTTCTTGTGCCTACCTTAGCAAACTGTGTGTTTGCCCTAAGAATATTATATTTTGCGTTTACCTTACCTTAGGCATGCAATGCCTCCACCGCTACAGAGCAATGACACTGGAGCTATTCAGGTTTGAGACATTCCTCCTCTCCTTCTTTATCATCATCAACATCATATGGTAGGGTGAGAAAATAAAATGCAAGTCGCCCTCGATTTGCGATTACAACAAAGCAGGAAGCCGCATTGTGTTTCAGAACACATGCAATGTCCAACATGGACAACTATACACAACCTACCTCATGGGGTGTTTTTTTGTTTTCCAAATCACACATTATGTTGCTGCTCTTAATGAAATTTCATTGTAACTTACTTTGTACCTACATGTAAATGCTTTTTACCCGAAAAGTTGTACAACATACCCCCAACCAACAGTTCTCGCCAACGAGATGATAAATTTGCATCTAAGATTAAAGGTGACACTGTTTTGCTTTCATCTCAGGTGAACAGTCGCATTAAATGACTCTTGATCTCCAGCATGTATATTAAACTCTTTGTATTCAACAAAGAATCGAGTCATCTAGCACGCCCAGTCGATCCTGCTTGGCCCATATAAAATGTAATGAATCAACTTGATTTGTAAATACGTATACGTTCATCTGATTCAGCGAAGTCGTCGTATTGTTACGATACACTTTCGAAATTATTAAGAAGAACTCATTGAGAAATGTTGGAAACTATAACGTCAGCCGCCGATCAAACTCCAAAGGGGGTGTGTGTACGGCTCACTGAGTATGGCGTCTAACTTTGTGAAATTGGTTCCGCGATGAGCATCTGCATTGATGATTAATACTAATAGTTCGTCACTTGGAGTCATTTTACGTGACTGTTGTTGAAGTGGAGCGATCATGTTGAGTTTCGTTTGACAGACTTTATTTTGGCTGAAACGAAAATTCTAGGAAATTAGGTTATTTCACCTTATTGTGCGGTTAATCAATGGACTAGTAAGTGCTCTTTGTTCTACGCTCTGGGAGACGGTGAAACTAGAGTTCAGTATATCCCTGGCTTAATATTTTCGCTTTTTGATTAATTCTTACATCATCCCAAAGGAAGGGCGTTTTGTTTTTTGGCTGAAAATCAAGCGATAAATGTTAAAGGCTGCCATGGTGGTCTGTGCAAATTGAACATACGGACATTATGTTGACAGAGAAGTAGCTAAATTTGGTTAAGGAACAATGGATAATTTGAAGAGTGCAGCGCCTTTCATTACTCACTTGCTTACTTTGGATGATTACTTGCATAAAATACCCTTTTATGGCCAAAGTGAGCACTTAAGCTACTATTCTATAGTAATAAATGTGTAATAGTAGATTTAGAAGAGATTTGTGGAAATAAGAACTCCAAAATTGGGAAAAGGGGTCCAAATTTGTATGGGAACATTTCTATTTTTCATCCGATTGACTTCAAGCTCAGTTTGTGTACCTTAATCAAAGAAAATAAATTTTTTTTGATTTTGAAAATTTTGCTTGGGGCGCAAGTAGTTAGCGACGGGAAAGGAGGATTCAGTTTGTATGTACGGAGGAGAAGTCATTAGCCTTTTATTATTGTGTAAAGTGGGTTCAAGACCATTTGCCAGTTTTAGTACTTGAAAACAAAAGAGCCCAACATTCAAATAAGCATTTCGATTAAAAAAACCCACTAGAGATCGGAGTAGATGGTAATCCGGACTCCGGAGATGTAATATGCGTAGGGTACAAACTTCCCATTCTAAGTCAGACATTTTTTGAAACCCTTTCTTTTGGTCAAGGGCGTTTGCGTTGAATAAATTTTGGGCCGTTTTTAAAATAAAACATTTTATTTCATCTTACTTTAGCCAAAGATACTGACAACACCCTGACAAGTAATTTTCTTAAAATTTAAAGTTTTAATAGATTTAAGAAATTCCGTTAAGCAGAAAATAAAAACGATCTCCAAACACTTCCAAATAAAAAGTCATTGCCATTTTCATAGCGTCCTCAAAGTTAAGTTACATAATTACGTTCCTTCTCTATAAAGCAAATGAAGCTCGGTCTCAAATCATTCACTTACCGTACTTGACAAGATACAGAGGCGAGTAGTTCGACTAACAGGAGATCCTACACTAACATCAAATATACAATCACGCATAGAGCATTAGATGTTTAGCTTTTTCCTACTGCCATGTTCGGAAATTCCCTGAAAAGCGCACGGCAGACAAAAGACAAACACGCATCATCGAAGCATACTTTACAATAATAAATTTAACTTTTTACCTTTCTCGTATAAGTGGGTCTCGCAATTCTGTCCGTCCGTATGTCTGTCTGTCCCACCCCTGTGGAATCTAAACGCTTGGACGGATTTGCTTCAAACTTCGTATTTAGAGTTTGTGGGCTTTTTTTTTATTCTAGCCCTAATATTAACGGTACCTCCCATATAAAAATTTTACGAAATTTAGATTTTTTGGAAAACGGCTCTAACGATTTAAACCAAAATTGATCGTTGAGTTAATGTATTTTTAAGGTACTATTGTTATTCATAACTTGATAGTAAACTCAGTTTTTCTCTAAACAGACTGCGTCCTTTGATATCCACCCAAATCCTTAATAATAGTACTTTAAAAAACTGCTCATATCTCTAAAACGCTATTTTCGATTATGATAAAAATGTAACTGGCAGGTAATGCTTAAATCCATAGTAATACTAGGTTAGGTATTTGGTCAGTTTGGATCTAAACAGTTGCAAAATAGTGTTTTTTGAACAATGAATGCGTCTTTCGATTTCCACCTCAATCGCTAAAAATGGTACTTTAAAAATTATTCATATTTCGAAAACGCCATTTTCGATTCGAATGAAAATGTAACTGCTAGGTAATGTTTATATCCTGAAGAATATAACGTACTCAGTTTTGAGCTAAACAATTTAGTAACAGTGCTTTTCGAATCCAAAGTTGTAACATTTGTCAACATAATTTTACAAAAAACCGCGCCAACGATTTTAATCAAAATACATATTTAAGACAACATAAGAATTCTAAACATGATCGGGTACTTAGTTTTTCTCAGAAAACTCGAATATTGCCGTTTTATGAATATTTCTCAAAAATGACTACCCAAATCCCGATCTTTATTCATAAACGGTATATTTTTGCAAAGCCCAAAACTTCAGTGGCAATATAATTCGAAATTCATCGAAATTCAAGTGTCAGGGTGAAATTTAAAAGTAAATGTTGAAGTTAATACATGTTAAAAAAGCCCGTGGGAAATAAAACACGTCCAAATCAATTTCAATATTTATTACAAAAAAATAGGTTAAGAAGATGTTAATCGCTTTAAAGGAAAATCGCAACTGAACAAAGAAATTAGTTACAGGTTATATATTATTCAATTCAAAAAATAAGAAAGAGATAGATAGAGATATTAATTAATTTTCAACATCCTCGGCCCGGCAGAGTTGAAGTTCCAGTGGATATAGTAGTTGAACCGGCCGTCGAAGCTGCTTCCCGTCAGGAAGTCTGATTTGGCAAGACCTCACCCTTTGGTCCCTACCCAAAAATACCAGCTCGATGATTGCCATTTTCCAATTTATACGTGGCGTAGATTGATCAGCAACTAAAACGACATCACCCTCCTTCAGCTCGACCGATGATTTGTTCGGTTTATGGTGAAAGCAACGCAAAAGTTGTAGATACTCGAGTCGCCATCGCTTTTTCAACATAGTTATATACCTCATTCGCTGCTTCCAGGCACTTCTGAGCATGTCTGCATTAGGTTCTCTTGGCGAAGAATGTAGTGGTAGACTCCGGGACTCGAAAAGGAAACTCGAAGGCGTCAGGGGAGATAGGTCGATTGGATCTGCGCTCATATATGTAAGCGGACGACTATTGATGATTTCTTCGGTCTCGACGATGATGGTTCGCAGCTGCTCAAACTTCAGTTTAGCTTTGCCGAGTGTCACCTTTAACAAATTTTTCATGGTTCGGATCAGCCTCTCCCAGAAACCTCCCCACCATGGCGCACGTTCTACTATGAAGCTCCATTTGATTTTTCTTCGCGAAAGGAATCCCTGGATGACCTCTTCGTCCCAGAGAGAATCAGGACTGCGCAACTCAATAGCTGCTCTCCGAAAAGTACGAGCATTATCGGACAATATCATACTAGGCACGCCTCGTCTGCTAATGAAACGTCTAAGAGCCATTATAAAATGCTCAGTCGATAAACTCCTCGTTAGCTCCAAATGCACAGCTCGCACCGCTGCACACGTGAAAATAGCGACGTAAATTTTTGAAGCGGCTGACCCTTCATCATAGCAGTAGAGTGGGCCAGCAAAATCAACCCCAACGCTGTCAAATGGTCTGGATAACGTAGCCCTTTCGATAGGCAGAGGCGCAAAGGGTTGGGAAGCTGGTAATCCCCAAAGCTTTCTGCACACTTTGCACGCTTCTTTACTAACTGCCGCCCTTTGATAATCCAGAAATGTTTTCGTAGTTGTGCAAGCACAATATTGACTCCAGCGTGAAGCGTCCGTTGATGGTAGTCGTCAACTATCAGATTGACAATATGTGACTGCACTGGAAGTATCATCGGGTGTTTCACATCCATCGATTCATTTAGTGATTGCAGACGACCGCCCAACCTTATAATACCGTTGTTGTCTAAGAAGGGAGATAGCTCGCAGATCTTTGAAGATTTCGTCACAACTCTTCCCTCCCAGTGATTTTCTGCGTGTTCGATTTCAGAAGCTGACAAAGGCGGAAGTTTGACTTCTAACTCAGAAGAAATCCTCGATGATGTACGCTTTTCTTTAGTGTTTTGGACAAAGCGATAAATGTATGCGGTAACTCGAACTAAGCGGTTCCAAGAACTATAATTTTCATAGCTCACTAGTTCATCTTGTTTTTTGATGTTCGTTGCAGGAGCCGGCCCATCCAACAAAGCCAAACTAACGGCGGTAGGTTCTAGCTGTTGGTCACGAAATTGGTCACGAAATTGCTTTAGTTTTCACTCAGCCACTGCGGTCCGTGAGCCCAGAGTGAAGAATTACGAAGCACATGTCCGCTAATTCCTATATGTTTATGTAGTATGTATTACGTTGTTAATTAACAAGTGCTCAGTTATCTGAGTACATCTTGAGTGCGTATGAATTTAAACGTAAAATTTGCTGAAATGACTCTGAGATTCTGCGAGATTCGCAATAAACGAGAAAGTTACGTGCGACTCAATCGTGCACATTTCTTAACACTCTTTTGGTTACGCAGGGATTCCCAATCTTTTCCATACAGCGACTCCCTATACAGGTTATAATATTTTTGACACGCCTCTCATAAAAGCACAACGGAACAAATCACAGATATGTGAATAGAAGCTGAGCTTACTGAAGATTCCCTAAAGGGCTTTTCAATAAGTATAGGTCGACTTTGCAATGGAATAAAACAAGCTGTGTGCGAGCTATTAACGAAATCCTTTTTTTTTATTTGAAAAACGATGTCCAAATGTCCGGTGAGTATGTACTGAGCAATGACACAGCGCGCCAGGCTAAAACCCGCACCAAATAGCTTTTTATGGATGAATTTCCACCTCGTGTGGGTTGGCGTCGTTCATATACAATTTGGCGATTCAATCAAAAATGAGCCCCTAAATTGGGGTCTTCTATGGTTATGGTCATTATCATTAACTTTGAGCTCCTGGGTCAGTTGGATCTTGGACGGGTATAGGCCCAAGTCCAGACGAAAAATTCGCCAAGTTGATGTCAGGAAAAGGCAGATTTCTTGTGCCTCGACAAGGAATTGACTGCCTCGGGTTCTCCGGACTGCGGCAATGTTCTCGGTCGATCTGGCGTTCCTTCGTATACTACGGTTTGAGTGCTTACCGGAAGTGGTTGTCTCGAATTTGGATGGCTTTGAAGAGCCATCGTATCTGCCGTAAAATGGGCGCAACGCGCGCAATGTTGGATGTTAAATCCTTCTTTGAATAATGTCTGTCGAACTCGCCGATCTATCATTGGTAAAGATGAACAAAAATCTTATGGATTTAGCTGCAGATGGCATGCTGAGAATGAAATGAAATGAAAATTCGATTTAAAAACTATTGACAATTTCTGGATAAAGAGAAGAGGAGAGTACCCTGAGCTGGCAAACGAGGCTTTGAGGTTGAGGTGGCCATTCGCCGCTTCATATATGCTCTTAAAAAAACACTGGACCAACCCATACAATATGTCACAAGTGACAACTTAAAGGGTTTAGTTTTTGTTTCGAAAACTCACGATAAAATATCTGCATGTTGTTCAATATTATGGCCGCCCTTCTTTAAGGCTTTGCTGTAGTCATTTGTGCTTTCAATTCCATGTCCTACTGCCAATCATCAGTTAAAATGATTGTTTACGAATTATTCGTTCCCAGTGAAGGAATGACTGCAAATGTCTTTTAAAGGTGACTTTCTCTGTCGTTGTCTGACCTTCTGAGCAGATTGAGATTTTTACAACTTTTCTTTGCCAGAATTGAATACTATAAATGCATGTCTTCTTTTTGTAATTCATTTAAATTGACTATCAGCGAAAATGGCTGGGTTTTCGTCCTCAACACGTTCCTCCTGTTTAATGTATGTATTTGAGTTCTCGAATTAAGCAAACTTTTTGCGATTTTTCGCATCATGCCTGCTGTTACCAGTCGAATGTTTAATTGTTCCTCTATTTGTAGACATGTCGTCATCATGCAATCTTTATATAATGTACGCATTTCCTTTTACCTGGAAATATTATCGACTTTAATCGGACAACCCCCTCCCTACACTAATTTTAAGTACATAATTGATTTATAGCATTGCATTTCCATTTAGTATACGATACCCAATCGTATTAATACATATATTTATTTTCTATATCTCTATCAATATTATATATCTTTGAAACCTTTATAGTTCCTAGAAATTATTTTGATTATATTTCGTAATTGGGAAAGCCCCTACCGGCCCATCCAATCGAAATGTTTACCTCACTCGAAAGTAAGTTATTTTTTTTTTAGTAATTTTTTATCGTCAGTCGTACGTAGAACTTTTGTTTTTGTTTACATTTGCTAATTCGTTTCTACCACGGGAGTAGCGCAGCGCAGCAACCATCGAAGCAAGCGATGACGAATCCGCCGATTACATAATGCCTTCGAATATAATAATTCGCTATTGCGTGTCGCATTAGTAAATCAACTGCATCTTCTGTAAGTTTATGATAATTGTTGCTCATGTAGCGCAACTCAACGCGAGGCTATACAATTCCATCATCTATCGACTTTAGATAATAGACCTAAATTTGTGCGACGTCATCTTGGACTAGCAAATCGTTATGCCTCTGGGAGGAATGCATGTGACAATATTGTTTTCGAGTCAGACTGTGTGTGTGTGTGTTGTTGGTTCGTTTAATTAATGGGTTCGCGAAATGCAACTCATGATGCACACTCTGTGAGTGCAGTCAAATTTGGTTCTATTGACTGAGTATCTATTTTTAAGACAGTTAACTTGCTCTCAATCTACATTTGAGGTTTGGGACACCGTTTCATTTATATACGAATTTGTTTTGGCGAGAGGGTACGTTATTGACTTTTCTTTGAAAATTTTGTTTGCTTGTATGTATATACAATTTGATTCGTAAGGAAGTCATATGGTCGGATGAGGTAATTATATAAGTGTTCTGACCTTCGCTGTTGGTCATGCAAGTTACTTATCTTGAGTCAGATTTAATTATAATTTTTGAGACACGTAAGTGATGCTGATGCATGATCAAGGAAGTGCATTTTTCACAATGCGATTACAAACGTAGATTTAATTTTGAAATTGAAGAGGCTCGGATATGAGATGATATCTTTGGCATGTAGTTAAGTTAGTCAAATCGTGAAACTGCGCTCCAGTCGCAAATGGTAGCGTTTTTTTTTTGTTTTTAATATGGGCTTAATATTGTGAAATCTTAAGATAGCCCGGTCTACTGTTCTATACATGCAATCGGTTAGAACTCCCGAGTCTGAGTACATAAAATATTATCCCAACAAGACCCTATACGATGGGGCTCGATTGAATAGGATTGACAATTTCCTAATTAAGGTGATTCGAAGGCACGTTGGGCGATGACCAACGCTAACAATCTGATCTCGGGTGTACCACGAGAGTACGCTTCGGTCTGTCTTTGTCCCGCCTGAGGCATTTTTTCATGCAGACATGAAAGTGTTAATCCAAGATAAAGATGGTGTGTCGGTATTGTACAACAGCCACCGCGGCTCGAGGGATAAGCGTCTCATCCACGACGGGTACGCCGCCAATGCTCAAGAGCTCCTCCGTTTTAATACCTCAATTGCGGATAAGGACACGGTCGATGCCTTAAAGTAGTTCGCCGAATTTTGGTGGCTTGAGGAAGAGGTGACGGCAGACACGCTCTCTTGGATCGGTGCGTTACCTAGGTTACATCCTCCTTAGTTTTAAGCTAGTCTGTAAGTTAGTTAGGTGTATTTTGTGGGGTCTTTGGGAAGGGGCCGGGTTCGCCAACATGAATGAATGCTACCGAGACTTGACTGATTCTTATGGCCTCGCTCGGGTCCCGGCGGCGCGTGTGCACCATGTTGGCAACTTATCGTCGAAACAAACAATGGACCTGGCAAGAGTTGAACGCAGTGTCTATTCGGCCGTTGATTTTCTACTGACTGACGTTAACCGAAGTTTGGGACAAGGCTACGTACGTAACCAACGTAACGTTATCACATTTTCATAAAAAACTGTTTATAAACATACAGCATAATGTCCGAAAATGATATACTGGAGTTTAAAGCCCTTACTGCGAGCGAAGCGATCCACATACCCCAACATGACGCAATATAAACTTGGACATTTTGTTACATAGTCATGTCCCGAACGAAGGCCGAATAGCAAAACTCAGCTGCCACAAATATAAAGTCGTCTAGGGGCCAGATCACGTTAAATTATAACCATCGAACGACAACCAATAGTTATTTAGTCAAATACCGAATATTCGGTCACTCTCTGGGCCGAAGCGCCGAATATTTGGCTGCATAATGTTCAGCAAAAAATGCGTTTACGACATAAATACCCGACAGTTTCGGAGAATGTTTCGAGGAAGTCGTTACAGACATTGCTCAATATAATGTGGATGTGGAGAAAAGTGTCATACAAAACGAAATCGATTTTTATTAAAAAAAAAAACGGTTCGCCAAGATGCAATGGTTGGCAGACTCTTACAAGTGGTGACCAGCAAAAGCGGATCAGTATCCAAGTCTGACAACATTATCTAAGATTTATCGTCTTTTGGCACTAGTGCACACGAATACGAATACGAAAGGCTGTTTTCGGAAGCTGGTAATGAGAAAAAGTTGTTTTTTTTCACTACTTTTTACCGTTAATAGATTTTAAGTATTAAAATAACAATTTTTATGAATATAATGAATATCTTTTTGAGTTACATAACCGTCTTTTTGTTCATGAATGGATATTCGGTATTCGCCCGAAAAGTGAACACAGAAAAAATATTTTCTGTGCATCTTCTCTTGTTCTCGTCGCAGTTTAAACTGATATGAGATTCATCGTTCTCAAATCTGTTCAGATGCATACAAAAGCATTCATGTCCGGGAAGGAATCGGTTGAAATATAAACTAATTATGAGCTTTTGAGTTCATGGGTCCATCTTGTCCCAAACATAGCTGTCTTTTTCACAGCTTTACTAGTATATGGCCCTTATTGTGATTGTCGATCAGCCATCATACGCACAAAATTTGTTCACTTCCAAGAGAAAGCATCGACCAGACATTTGCAATCGACTACAAGCGACTGTCAAATCGACAAATATCAATCGCAATCGACAATCACAGTTGTCTATCGATTGACAATTGTCGCCCAACGATCAACTATATCGACACTCAGAATAGGAACCTATATTTCACTGGAGCTGTGGCTATCTGAACACGTTCTCTGTAGTGCGCTGGCCAAATATCTGCTGGAATCTGTTCGAATGCCAATTTAAAGCAGATTTTTATTCGAATGGCAACGAAGCGACGCACGTAGGATAGCTAGTTGTGACCCGACATTTGACACTATAGCATATGTCAAAGACAATACATAACTACGATATTATCTATTCTGTTTTAAAAACAACTGTTGCTTCAACTCAAAAGTGAATAATACGAGTGAGAAATACACAGTGACGAGCCGTCTTTCGACCGTTGTTATACCGTCATAGGTTAGCGATGTAAGAGGACAAATAATGAGTTGTATGTTCTAGTGTTAATCGCTTAAATATTAACACACTCACTAATCACTAATTTGTTAATTCCACTATGCCATTAAGGGGATATTAACCCAATCCCTAGTCAAATCAGAGGTTAATGAGCTGTAGTACTATTTAGTTTTCGAAATTGTGTGTGATAAAGAATGCAGCCAAGTTATTTTATTAGCGCGATGCAGCTGGGAGATTTGTTCAAGAACATTGGAAAATTTATTTTACGCAAATCGTTTGCAGGAGTCCAAACCTGTCAAAGTCCTTGACCTCGGTAATAGTGTCTACTAATGGCAACCGCTAAGGCGTCTCTGGCTTAGTTGTAAGCACTTGGTTTGCTTGAAATTCAGATTATAATAGATGTGTCAATATAGCTTGCCTACTTGCCTTTAGGATTAGCTACAGTTTGAGATAAATCCTCAAGGTATCAAAGAAGTCCATCTGCTTTTAAATTGTATTCGAAATACATAAACCCAACAATTTAGTAACCTCACAATTGTGTTCTGTCTTCTATTGTTGTAAAACAATTTATTGAAAAAGCAAAAAATGCTTTTGCCACAACATGTCTCAAAATAAATTTGCCTAATTTACTAATTAAATAATATCCTCTTTTATCTTTCAGAAACAAAACACAAAGAACAAAAACGCACCATCCTGCTAGCGCGAAATCTTAGAACAACACTAACATTATATAAAAAACGCTTTTCTGTCCTATTCGTTCCTATGAGTCCAGTATGAAAAATAGAGATGGGAGGGTTTCTGGATAAACCGAAGACAGTCAAACACAATGATCATGGCGAGGGCAACAATCTCAAATTTGGCGTTAGCTCCATGCAGGGATGGCGTTGCGAAATGGAAGACGCATATTACGCCCGAGCAGACATAGGCCGTCATTGTCATTGTCTCGCAGATTGGAGTTTCTTTGCAGTATTTGATGGTCATGCAGGCTGTAAAGTATCCGAGCATTGTGCTGAGCATTTGCTCGATTATATACTCGAAACGTCCGAGTTTCAAATCGGCGATCATGTGGGTGGTATTCGAACTGGCTTCCTGACTATCGATAGGATGATGGGAAAATCGCCCGAATTCGTGTCCGATGCAGAGAAATGTGGTGGTACGACAGCAGTATGCGCGTTGGTGTCACCCAGTCAAGTGTACATAGCAAACTGTGGAGATTCTCGAGCAGTACTATGCCGGAATGGAGTACCTGTTTTCGCTACACAAGATCACAAACCCATACTGCCCGAAGAGAAGGAAAGAATACACCGAGCTGGTGGCAGTGTAATGATAAAACGTGTCAATGGTACGCTGGCCGTGTCCCGAGCACTGGGTGATTTTGATTACAAAAATGTTAAAGAGAAGGGCCAGTGCGAGCAATTAGTATCGCCCGAGCCAGAGGTATTTTGCCAAACCCGTGAAGATTCCGACGAATTTCTCGTGCTGGCATGCGACGGTATATGGGATGTGATGACTAACGAGGACGTTTGTAGTTTTATTCATTCGAGGCTGAAAATCACCCATGATCTGGTGAATATATCAAATCAGGTGATTGATACATGTTTACACAAGGTGAGTTTGTAAATAAATATATTATGGGTGTGATCACAAAGTAGTACGAGTATGTATACAATTGCAGAGTCGTTTGTCTACTTTTTACGTTTCTTTTAACTTTTAGAAATTGAGTGCATTTCAAAGTGTATTTTATCTTTACATTTCTGGTAGTTCATTTGATGATAAAGTGGCCAAGCTTAAACGTGCTTATTGTTGTTGAAGGGCGGCAATATTGAGTTACGAAATTGGTCTGACTTATTGGCTTCCACTCTTTCTGGTTATATTTAAGTTCGGTGTTGTAAAACAATGTTACGTTGAGGTGGCTGAAACAATCCTATTATTATCATCTATGGAGGGTTGACTCAGTCAATTCGTATTAGCGATTAGCAGATCTAGTACGTGAAGGTACTGGAGATTATATAAGGTACTGCTCTGAGATGTGTTGGTTGTCCGCAATCCTTCGGAATAGAGGGTTTAGATGGCTGGATGCATTCCCGAATATATTTTTGAAAGTTTTGACCACGAATTTGTCCAGAGGTGTAATCTTCGCTTCCAGCTTCCTCATGTAAGCTTAAGAGATCGCATAACAAATGGAGAAGCCAAGTTACTACCGGCCTTATAGCGGTGACATTTCGACACTTGGTGGCTGTCGTGCCTCCAGTTTTTCCTCTGATGGGTCTTCTGATGCAGACCAGTTTCGATTTGGCCGTGTTGATACGAATGTTCCGTCTTTGGCAGTATAGCTGGAGACTGGTCGGACGTGAAAATGTTGAAGAGCAATGGACCTGGCTTAGCCCCATGCGACTGTAAGTTGGTAGTTCTAGAACGGTTGCACCCGTGTGATGTATTTTTTGCGAAATCCAAGTTGAATGTCTGGTATAACGTGCAGTTTCTTGAGTATTTAGTGTATATTAAAGAGCGATATCGGCTTTCTTTAAAGTCGCTATTATTTTAGCGGTCTTTCGGATATCGGGTTGGATATCCTGAAGCCATTGAAATTGTCTAAATAAGACTTCACTCTTTAACACTTTGCGATCACACTTTAATGTAAAGAAAATATTATCCTACTGTTTTTATATTTACTTGTTTCTTATTTTATAATCTTACAGGGCAGTCGTGATAACATGAGCATCATCATAATTGCTTTCCCGGGAGCACCTAAAACAACTGAAGAAGCTATTGAAGCAGAAAAACGGTTGGAGAAACAAATCGAGAAAATCACAAGAGGTTGTTTTAATCGTCTTATTTGTTTTTAGTACAATTAACTTTCCTATTACACTGCATATACATAATACGTATATAGAACTACTAAATTGTAAATGTGTACAAGAGAGATGATACATTTATTATTATTATTATTACTACTACTACTACTACTACTTACTACTATTCTTCTTTGTTTAGTTTTGTTTT
This sequence comes from Cheilosia soror, assembly GCA_949372485.1. Classification (NCBI taxonomy): domain Eukaryota; kingdom Metazoa; phylum Arthropoda; class Insecta; order Diptera; family Syrphidae; genus Cheilosia; species Cheilosia soror. The sequence goes on along the minus strand of OX443562.1, from coordinate 111,346,543 downwards.
CTAGTGTGCAAAATAGTGGGTGTTTTAGACAAAGCGTAGTATATTTATATCGTTTTTTTCGATTTGTTAGCGCCAGTGGAAGTTCGAATTTCTGTTTTATTAATTTATAAGAATCGAATCTCTAGTCATTAGTGTTATAGTTCGAAACGAGTTCCTTCAGTCCATGTGGCCTTTTATTCATTCTTAATTTCTTCTCATTTTTGTTAAATTTCAACTGTTTCTATTATCCTTTTGCTCTTTAAGCTACCGAGACTGCCAATTTTATGTTATTTTGTTATCTTTTAATTATTATTTTAACTCTACTTGTTTCTGGCATTATGGACATAATGAAGTCGTATTAAGTTCGTACTAGTTGATGGAATGAAATTGAAAAGTATAAAAATACTCATATAGTGTAAAGAATTCGAAATAAATATTTTTTATAATGGCTTATCATGCCGACGCATTAATGATAGCGATTTTCAAAATTAGCCAACTAAATTTTATAGATAGGTTTACATGCTAGGCGAATTTATTGAACATTTCTTATGGTGTAACTGTAGCCCCTTGAAACTAGTCAAAAGCAGTAAGCGATTTGTTTAATTATTAGGTTTTAGTCAAAATAGAATAATTTTATGTAAGCAATGATCAAAATACTCATATTGCCTCGTTAAATAGTTGAATTTATAATACAGTAGTATCATACACTTGTTTTAGTCAAACAAAATTAGTTTTTTAGGAGATAATAGACAAATTAATTTAAATTAAGTAATATTTCCCTACAACTTAGGCATAAGTCTGTTTTGTGTTTGGTGTGGGAGTTAATGTTTAGTCGTTAGATTTGAATTGAATTTTAAAAACGTTGTACATAGTGCACCTAATTTAAAACCCACTTTGATCTACTAGATCATAGAACGCACATGATTTCTCATATGATCTGTCAAAAATCAGGAATCATAGACAATCGGGATAGAACTATAATGCTTAAAAGCAATCATTTACTTGTGCTGATGCGAAGTCGTTTGGAAATTCCTTGCTTTCATGGAAACGTTATTTCTATTTCACTATTTTTTAAACAGAAAGTTAATAAACAAATCTATATAGAAAGTTGTATCTCTTATGAGTACACAGTCCGGACAAAGCAAAGATACTTTTTTTTCTACTGTGGCATCCTCTCGGAGTGGATATCAGACCAACAAGTTTCTTAATTCAATATTCTTACAAAACATTTATCCAATTTTAGTTGAGGCCCTTTTCTATTTGTGCGCATCATCTTTTGCTTGTAATGAACTCCATGTTTTAAGATCTAAGGAACCGAGTTTCCTAAGTTGTTGGGGAGATTGTATTACTACAAAGTTACTTTCCCTTCTTTAAAAAATGAAATGCGGGATCAAGCTAAAGTTAAAATTCACGGTCACGTGTGGCTTTGTATGCAAGGGTTCAACAACCAATATTTTCAAAGAGAGTTATTAGTTATGGAATATAATTTCATTAAAATGACTGCCTGTACTTGGATGCTACGTGGCGCCAGAGCTTGTACTATTCCTCAATTTTGGGCAACCAACAATTGGTTATCATTCTTCTGTAGCGCTCTCCGTTGACAGTAAAGCTAGTATTAGACAATATGTTGAATCAGCATACGTATGCTGAAAATTGTGTTCCAATCGATTTACTAGACATTCGCATGCACATGCGAATTTCCGATATATGTAATATTGTAGATTTCCGATATAATTAAGGAAATTCGCATGCATGCGAGTGGCCGAATATGTAGATTACTTTTTTATGAATGTCCGGTACATCGAATTTTGCGTTCGAAGCGCCCAAGGAGATCTTCATCCGCTTTTGACAACGTCCATGATTCTGCGCCATAAAGCAGTACTGGGATGATGAGGGTTTTATATAGAGTATCACCAGGGGCCTGTTTCACAGATCATACATCAGATACATATCATACAACATACATTCTCATCATACATCATACAACACATACAATATTCTGTTTCATAGATTTCATTGTTTCTGTGAAACAGAAATCATACAGCAGATTTTTCAAAATCATACAATGTATGTGTTGTATGATCTGTGAAACAGGCCCCAGGTGGGCTCTACAAAGTTTGGTTGCAGATATTCCACAAGATGCACTAATAAAACGACAACTAGATATGATTGCAGTAAGTGCCGATATCTTATTGACAAGTCGAAGCGAAATTCCAAGAAAGCAGGATCAACTCTCGAAGCTATTAAAGATAGCCCATCTTACTTCATGTGGATGGAAAGTGAAGATTTAAAACGGGTGAAAGTTGAACATGTGGAGCAGTGTGTTCTTCAAGAGTATGGGGAGGCTCTTTGTCTTACAGCAAACAATAATTTTGTTAGCCCATGAGAAATCTGCAACATCCAATCACAACATATCGTGTACAAAAAATTTTTGTCATCATAGTATGCACGATATGTTGTGATTGGAACACAATTTTCAGCATACGTATGCTTATTCAACATAATATCGTCTAATATTAGCTTAACACTTCTTCATATTCGAACAAAAATGGGCCAATAATGGGATTGCTTATATCATCAATTATTAGCCAATCTAACCTGTATCGAACGGACTTGCATACAGCCACTGCAGCTGATGCTTTATTCCGCCCAAACTGTTTCGTCAACATAGCACCCAATTAGGTAATAATTTGGCTATGTTTCGAAACGTTATTCCAAATTATTGTTACATGCTATTTAAAAAGACCCTAACGCATTATGATCGACAGCGCCATGTATAATGTTCAATGTTACATAATTTTCTGTACTTACTGCACTTACTGTACAATGTACTTAGTAAAGTAAAGTGATATTGAAATTGATAGAAAGATGACAGACATATGTTGTAGAGTAATACATTATCTTCATTTTGCAGTACTTCTATCACTTTTTAGTCTTTAGGTTAAATTTCGCAAAGTAACAAATAACGGCAAACAATGGAGATGCTCATAAGTCAAACAACACTTTTTCCTTTCCCATTGGATTAGAAAACGGTGATCATATATCTCTCCTATCTGTGCTGTAACACAATCATCATAAGAACTTTTATGATAATTTGAACATGCACAAATACATTTGACCCTCTAAATAAAAAATGTTACACATGTTTTCACATAAACCTACCCTAACCGTATAAAGAATAGTCTTAAGTCAGCTGCTTAGTGTTAGATATTGATTAATGAACGAGGAAAACTTAGTAATTTCTATTCGTTTATCGTTATTCACATCCATGGACTGTAGCGTCCGTCTTCTGTTTACATTTCTTAACTAAGTATTATGCCCCATCTTGCCTTAAACCTCTCGGTTCTCATAACTTTAATAATAATAACTCAACTTTTAGTACCTTAAAGGTTTAAAACTTTTAAATAAAAAAAGTAATCAAGTATTTTTAGTCTAGAAAATTTATATAAATCACACAGTTTATAATCCTAACCATTAAAAAATTTTACAAAACCAAAAGAAACAAATGAAAAAAATAATGAAACTAAAAGGAATTGATTAACATTAATATTAAATTATAAATCAAATAATGGAACCACTTATATACATATACCTATATATATATATATAATTGACAAATAATTTACGAAACCAAACAAAATCAAACGTATTGTCCCTTAATACTGTGTATTATTAAATCAAAGACACTTTATAGATTATTATAAATCAAAATTTGAAACTTTTAATGTTACTCGTAGATCTATAATGTCAATTGGAATGATAAACCTTACTAAAATGCAATAAAATTAAAAACAAATTAAACAAGTATTAGCAAAAGTTACTAATTTATTTTTAAAACCAATATGTAGTAGTGCATAAAGTTAATAAAACTTACAAACCAATATTGTTGTTACATTCAAAAAAAAAAAAAAAAAATATTTAAATTAAAAAAAAAAAACCTTATGCTCACGATTAAAAATATTTTTTTTTTCTTACAAAAACAAGTTACCACTAACACTGTTGTTACAAATGAATAATATATACATACTTGCAATTGAGATTTGCCTAGTTTATTGCATAAAACATGACGTAGAATATTTAAATTTAAATTGTACCTGCCTGTCCCGATTTTATTGAAACATACAACAAAATTAATACGTAAAAAAATAAAATACTTAATTAATAACTCGATGTGTTGATTTTCTCTCAATATCGATTTTTAACAAGTTTTATTTTGTTTAATTGAATTTTTCTTTCTAACTTTTTTGTTTTTAAATTTTTTTTGCTTGTTTTCTTTTTTAATGTTAATCTTAAATTTTTGTAAAAAAAAAAAAACAAAAAAAAAAAAAAACCAACTTACGTTTAACAAATGGAAAAGAGATATTTATCGAAAAAGTAATAATTTGTGGCGGTTCGGTTATAGTGTGAGCATAAGGTATGTTTATTTCATTTAATTTTTCTTCACATTTTTTTATCCTTTTTCTTCAAATAAATTTTTATTTTTTGTTAACCCCCTTTTCCATTAAGAATAGCATGTGTATTTTTTCTTTTTCTTTTATAAGTCTCTTGTCAATCTCAATCATGTTTGCATAATTTTTTTTTATATTGTCTCGTTACATAAGCAACATTTACATTAAAGGCGCATTTTAGTATGTATTAACAAATAGTTTATAAAGAAAAGCTTGCTGCACTAAAATTTGATTACCAATGGAATTTGTATTATTTTTTATTTTACTTTATTCAAATTGTAGAAATAAATTTTAGCCGATACGCTGCTGCTGCTGTTGCGGTTTATAAAATAAAATCATGAGCTAAAGTTTTCAATCATTAAAGACTATAGTGCCGACATTCATTATACATTATAATGTATTTGTGACAATTTAAGTTTGATAGTGTCCATAGATGAATCGATTAATATACAATTTAGTTGAACATTGTTTTGTGTATGCACGAGTAACTCGAGAACTGTATTTGCATTATTTTTTTTTTTTATTATTATCAAATTGTATTACATATTTTTGTTAGTTACTATGAAGAGATCAATTTTATGCTTTATTGCAATTTTAATGTGTAGTTTAATGTTGAATTTTCTGTTTTATTTTGCAGAGGAACTGTCATGTAATGAGATAAGGGATTTCTTTGATTTATTACAAAACCTTCAGAGTAGAGAAATCGAGGGACTCCCGCCTGGTGGTGGCTTACAGTCAAAGTGAGTATGAACAATTGTTTATTTATCTAGCTGTAGGTTGAAATACCGGAACGATATGTTTGACAGTGAAACCCGAATTCACAGAAGCCCGTAAATGCAAACACAGCATTTCAAAGTTGGCCGTAAAGTAAAAGCCTGTAATACAGAAGCCCGGAAATGAAAATTTTTCAAACGCCCGTATTTTTTACGGGCTTGCACTCATTTTAAATCCTACAGTGACCACTTGCATGGGGGTTGCATGCAGTTACGGTCTTATGTTTTATGGGCTTTTTTACCGGCATATGATTTATGGGCTGTACTTGGTATAGAGGAGGCCTTTAATAACGTTGAAACCGATTCGGATATTAATTGCCTACACGAAATTAACATGCGCAAAACTGGTGTATTCAGCTCAACGGAGAACACCGTAGAAAGGTGTCCTCTCTCCTTAAATCTAGAATTCTGTTCTCTACAAACTGGAGATAGAATGCAGAATTTTTTTGACGTCATTCCAATCTCTATATCACTTAGGTGTCCGTAGACTCTTGCCGATGTTGGGCTTTTTGTTTTACACAAATAAACGCTAAACTGGCTTTATTTACAAAAAAAAAAAAAAAATAATATAAAGCTTCACCCACTTTTCCTTATTGGGATCGGTAGCAAGTAAACGTAAAGGAATGTGTCTAGCAAGCAATTGTTGAACTGGACCCTATTAAAGGTCGGTATAATCACTTCATGGACACCATTATTATAACCAGCTTTAGATTTCGGAGGTAGTAGCGACGCTCCTGTTTGAAATAATGAAATAACCGTTCTGAAAAGGAATTCCAACACACTTCTCCAACAGCGGTACTTCAGACTATGCTTTGCATACTCCCAGTAGATATCGTCGGTTAAGAACTGGCCACTAACTCAACACCACGACTGAGAAGATCTCGACCAGGGAGAAAACGAGCTACGGGCCACACTATTATACGCAGCATCATCTCCCCAAACTAACACACCGGCTGTCTGCTTCCTCTTGCCATGCTAACGAACGTTATCAGCCACTGAGTATGATAAGAGTGATGCTCAAGCATTTATATCCGAACGCTCTGTCCCAGGTATCTTGCTTAAATTATTCGAATCTTCTTGACAAGGTCCATATCGCTGTACAGCCCATACAGCTCGTTATTGTACCTTCTCCCATTCGATACAAATTTCAGCGAAGATCAAACGAAAAACTGTTCGCATAAAAGAAACCGAGTGGGTTTTTACCTGCCTCACGATCCAAACTTCTGTGCCATATAGCAGGACGAAGATTATATTGATTTCATAGAACGTATTTTATTAACAGGGCTTAATTGTCTTATAATTATAACTCTGTAGAAACAGCGATATGCAAGCGTGCTTATGTCATTGCTGTGAGCTCACATAATATTCTTAGTAGGAAATCTTTGTGAATTGATTGCGTAATTTCTCTAATCTTCGCTGATTTAAATACAGCTCTGTTCTGAGATGCTTCACTATAACTTTTACAACTCACTCTATCTGCTATCTTTTCCCAATTTGCAAAACAGCACACACTTTTGTTCAAAGCGTATTCTGCCCGATATTTAATAACTTTTTTGCTCTTGTTAAAATAGTAAAAAGCTTAACAAAAATATATTTTCGTTACTTTCTTTCAGATATCCAATTATTGAGAGGATTTTTAAAGAATTGTATCCAGAGGAAAAATGTGAAGTACGAAACATTTTTTACAATATGTAGCTACCTATATAAGCGCAACTTCTTATTTCTTCACATAAAAAAGGGAAAAGAAATATCGCTTCTTCTATTCTATAAAATATTAATGCTTCTGCTTTCTTTCAAGTTTTTATTTTGTCTTTGTATTATAAAATAGGTAAAGATATATATACAAAAACTCTACTGTGCTAACTATTTTAAAAATTGCTTTTTTATTTCGTCTATTTTAATAAAAAAATTTCCAACATTTATCATTTGTTTGCGCGTTAATATCTATCACCTTATTATTTACAAAATTATCATTATTTCTAATTTTTTTTGTAACCTAGCATGCTTTTACTACATCCCTTATAACATTTCTGAGTGTATTTTGCATAAATATGTTTGTCTAATAATTTCTCACGTGTGATATATATTCTTTCAGAGTCCGTCGCATTGATTTCCGGTTAAAACTTTGATAAAGTGCAAAATTCTGCTGAAATTACCAAATAAATTAAAAAAAAAAACAAAACAAATAAAGAAATTTAAAAACTAAGCAAATTTTTAATTTAACAAAGAAAACAAAAGAAAAAAAAAGAAAACTGTAAACACAAAAATAAATAAAAAAAAAAATACAACCCACAAACAAGAAAAAAAACTTTTACAGAAAAAAAAACAATACAAAAAGAAAGAAAACCTCGGCAAGTAATAAATAGTTATAAATAAATATTAAATGTAATAAGAACTTTATATATTAAAAAAAAAAAAAACAGGATCAAACGATTAAAGGTTTTCTTCTTAAACAAATACAAACAAAAGTAAACACAACATAAACATAGGATTTAATGAACTACTACTAAACTTACTACTACTACTACTAAATGTATAGAGAAAGAAACCTTTTTATGTACTTTAAATATTTTATATTTCGTATGTTTTTCACATTTATTGTTAAATCATGACATTAGTCATATTACACAAAACAAAACAAAAAAAAAACCATACATACATGCCTACCTTATTTTCCTTTTCTTATTTATTATTGTTTTTGTTTCGTTTTTATTATGTTTTTTTTTTTTAACAGAGAATAAACAACACAAACTATTGCGTATTACTTTTCCTATTGTGTTAGTTTTTGTTTCCATTTTATTTAATTTAATTCGCTGTTTATTTTATTATACCTAATAGTGTAAAAATCACCTCAAGATAAATAATTTGTCTAGAATATTGTATGAAATTCAAAACAAAAAATAATAAATGTTGTCAGGAATATATTTCTTTTTTTTTGTTTAAATAATTTCCCTTCGACTCTGGAGTTTTTATTTTGTTTTTGTAACTGAGAAAGAGAGAAAGAAAAAAGAAAGAAAAAATAAAATAAACAAAATTAAAGAATGAAAAATGATTACAACACAAAAATTGTTTATTAATTCTTGCCCTAGTTCTTTCCCCTCCGTCACATTCTTACAACATCACTTAAAGTCGTACAAATAGAAGTACGCATTTTTTGTTTGTTATCAATTTTTTTTTCAATGCAAATAAATTTCAATTGAATGTGTGTTGTCCATGCATCAAAGAAGAACACAATAAAATAACTATGTTTCATAACAAATTAATAGACATCCACAAATGGCTGTAAATTGTGTTTCGGACATGAAGCGTCTATATACAATTATTTTCCTATAAAAAAAGAAAAACACAAAAATCAATAAAGAAAAAATGTGAGTCCACAAGAGAAATTACATAATATGTATGTAGTAGTCTTGTTTAAATGGAGAAACAAACAAACAATATTTCAAAATAAATATTAAACTGTAAAACCCCTTAGAGACAAAAGAATGTAATGTGATGATTACTATTACATTTTTTGTTGAATTGTAATAAAGCGTGAATTGATATTACCAAAATCTTATAAGATGTCTTATGTTCCCTCCTATAGACTATTATGCAGTTGCAATAACGATTGAATTAACATTAGGTGGATAACAACTTCTGCCTTTTTGTTTGGTAAGGTTATGCTCAGGATTATAGGGATCATAACCCTCCCACTTTACTGCATTCCTACTGGTCCGCCTGTGAGGTTTGCCGATTTGACCTCATAAATTATCTGCAGACCTTCCAGTGATTAACAACATCAATAACACCAAATATGTATTACATGATTTACCAATTTTATCGTAGTAACCGAGGTAAGGTAATCTATCACTCGGCGGCTTTTAAAAAGATGTGGTGAAAAACGCCACTGACTGGTCTGGTATAAGAGAGAATGCACTACGCTGCCTTTATACAATAATGAAAATGAGATTTTAAGAAAAAGCTTTACTCGAAGCTAATAGTCAACGTTTTTTTCAGTAATGACAAAGCTACTTGGTACTCATCGAATAAGAACCACCGCATACCATCCACAAGCCAATGGGCTGGTGGAGAGATTCCATCGCGTTTTAAAAACAGCTCTTAAATGTCGGGGAAAATACAGTTCATTGGAGCGACGATTTGCCTTTAATCCTTCTAGGTATTCGATCTGCCATCAAAACTGATATCGACTGCTCACCGGCAGGAATGGTATATGGAGAACCATTACGATTGCCATCGGACTTTTCCTCTGCTACAGGAAATGGCGTTGATTGCGAAAACCTCCCAGCATTTGTAAGCACACTTAGGGACATGATGAATTCCATTCGCCCTAAAGAGACCAGGACGGAAGATACTCCCGTCCACATACCGAAGTCTCTCCAAGATTGCAAACAAGTCTTTATCCGTTCACCACCAAACAAGTCGGGATAGAAGGCACCTTTTCAAGGGCCTTTTAGGGTCTTGAGGAAAATGAGGAAATACTACGTCGTAGAGGTAAAAGGAAAAAATGATTCCATCTCATTAGATCGTTTAAAACCCGCGTATAATATAGAATCATCTAATCGCATGGGAACAGTGTTAAAAAACATGTTCGATTTTTGTAACATCCTTAGTAACTACGTAATTGAATTCGCCTTCGGCTGGAAGGGTGGTAATGTAGTAAACTACACCACTGGTCTGGTCTGATATAAGAGAGAATGCCCTACGTTACCTTTATACAATAATGAAAATGAGATTTTAAGAAAAGGCTTTACTTGAAGCTAATGGCCCTATTACGGAACACAACTCAATTTAGTTGAGTTTAAGTTGTCTTCAATTCAACCCAACTTTCACACAACCCAAACTAACTAACAACTTATAGACAACCATTGCCATACTTGTTTCAACAGAAAACTTTTCTATCTAGGTTGTGTATAACAATACGGACAATACCGAATTTTGAATGACATAAAACCAAGAGGCAACTCAACTGTAGTTGTCTTACATAATATTATCTTATTATATTGGTTCGCAAATATCTTCGTAGTGAAAATTGAACCATACACCCTACAGACATGTAACTATCTTTTTTCATGGAGTAAAAATAAAAATTTACAAATACACTGCAAATGAAGGATTTTTCCAATAAAAATAAAAAATATACCTTATCTGGCGCAATGGCTTAGTAGTTAGTGTGTTGGACTACTGATCGAATTGTCACGCCTGACAAACATCCGATAATATAATGAGTTTTGGATGGAACAGATGTAAAGTACCTACGCTACATATTTTCAAATCTGACACCTTCAATTAGATCAACTACCATAATTTTAAAATTATACTAATTAACTTATACACATCTTTCTAAACTTAAGATGCCTGTCCATTTGAGAGTAAAAATGCTGCGAGCAGCTCTCGAGAGCAAACTTGCAAGTGGACATAGTCTCAGAGTGACCATAATTTTATTTATTTATTTATTTATTTATTTAATGACTGACTTATAACTAAAATTATAAGGCAGCTGGATAGCCAGAGCATCAAAGGCCTTCGGCTAATGTGACCATAATTATTTTCTTAAATCTGCTAGAATCTACCATTTAGCAGATTCCTATTAGAATAAGTGCTAAACATTTTTTGGCTTTTGGATTCTGCTACATATAATGCCTTCTAAATTAAAAAAAAAAATCTTAAAATTAAATAAATAATGTTCGGAATTTATTTTATTTTATTTTATAAAAGAATTAAGAAAAACATGTAGGATTGTAGGTACTTCACTACAAAAAACAAAAACTCATCATTAATTCTGTAAAACAGACATTTTTATTACATTATGTGTAATATGTATGTTCACCTTAATAAAATTTGAAATCATTAAGAATTTCTTCAAGCGTAGGTGTCATTTTCATTATAAATTTCGTTATAAATTTGTTCTAATCCCACTTGTCTTACAATAGGTGTGTTTTATTGAACGTCTATCTCAGCAATGTAAGGCCTATTGTCCACGTAGCTGCTCTTCATACGCACGCTTTAATCATTTGCAGTCTTTTGTACGCTTGATTGCAGCTTGCTTGAACTCTTCAGCTTGAGAGTAGTTCGCGGAGAGTTAAATTTTTACTCTCGAGATTCGAGCCTTTTGAAGGTCACTCGCAAGTGGACACTTGTTCTGTCTGATCACTATCGGAGATTCCAACATGCTTCGTATTTTGCGAGCAGCTTACAGCAGCATACAGAAATATGAGTCGATTGAAATTTTATGGAAAACTACAGAATAAGCAATTTCGCAGAAAAAAAAAAAATTTGGATATTAACGGAATTTGCAGAACAGTTTTCGTGTTCTGAAGGCGACAGGGATACGAAATAGGTAGATACTGAAGACTGCCAAGAGCTTTTAGTTCGCCTTTTATTATGATATACATACCAACTGACTTACAAGATGCCCAAAATTTAAGTGTTACCAATACACGCTAACGTAGGTACTGGTACGGCTTCCCTTAAATTGGTATCCATTTTAAAAATAGGAGGTCCAACGGATTGAATTATACACCCCTATCATGGAATCCGCCGGGGGGAATTATTCACGGAAAAGAATATTTTGGTATCGTCGAATCCGCAAATTGAACAGTTATTATGTCATATATGTAGGTAGGTATATACATAATATTAACACATACTATTGGTAGTATCTTTGCTACAAATACATCAATTACTTCGTCAGTAGGTACCTATTTATTTCTATCTCCCGATGAATTAACATTAAGGCTAAACCAGTAAGTCGATCTTTGCCGGTTGAGTTTCTTAAAAAAGTTTTTAAGCGTTTCATCGTCAAAAACGTTCTTTCTGGTGTACATGTCAATAATGGTAAGGTTGCCAAAATCTTTAAAAATCGATGTATGTTGAAAAAAAAATTTTTTTTTAGTCTCCTAAAGCTGTTATGGCATTCTGTAAACGCAGTGCCCCCCGTTGTTCATGATATTTTATCTTCCACAGTAGAAACTCAGCGTCAGCCTCCAAGCTATCCCAATCAAAACATTTTTTATAAAATTTAAAATTTTCTTTACTAAATTTTGTTTTGCTTTTGCTAAGTATTGACGGGATCAAAATATAACAATTATAGAACGGTCTTATGGTCCTCGAACCGCGTCTGGAGTTGAGTTATGAAGTCGTCTAAAAGGGTAATCATAACAGCTATCCTATAAACGTTTTCAGGATCAGACGCGTTTGTATTGGCCTATGTTGCTGCTTCGATACTGTTTGTGGAATTTTCAAGGTTTCAGTTTCATCCACAACATATAAAATAAAAGCCCTTGCGCAGTCTCAAAAATATCTTTAAATTCTAAACCAACGTTTTCTCGAATTTTTCGAAACGTGTTTAAAACTAGCATTACGTGGTCCAGAGCTGGCGCACTAGGTCACAAGAAGCGGATTGCAAAATTTTACACAATGGTAGTGTGTACAAAAACAAAATAGTTACTTAAGCAGCACAAGCATCAAAAAATCACTGGCCAAAACTGTCTTTAAAAAATAAGAAGCTTTAGATGAGGTCTCAGAGTCCTTATCAATACTCAACACATCCAAGGTATCCACTATGCCTTTAAAAATTTCTTTGAACCTTAATAATCCGTCATGATTTTCAAACCTATCGAATTTCACACATAGCCGTTAAATTCTTCCATTTAGCTAGTTTCCGCATAATTTTTTTAATGCTTTCATGCAAGTGTGTTGAAGTCAAATGCTCCCCAAAATAGTACTAAAAAGTACTTCATTATGATATTTACATCTTAACCATATTAACTCCATCGCCACCCCGTAGCCGTTAAACGGCTAAAAATTAAGAATCCATGCCTACCATAGTTTTTCCGACCCACACTTCCTTCTTCTATAACTAGCTCTCTTAAAGGTAAGACCTATCTATATCCTTAGATTGGAATAAACCACACTCACTAAAGCGAGGTTGAATGAATGTGCACTGCAATGTACGTATAATGCTTCTGGGTAAAACTCCTGTACAACTGCTTGGACACCTTTAAAACTACCCCTAATAGCGGAAGCACCATCGTACCCTTGTCCAATTAAGTTGCTGCAATTTATTTCGAAATTTTGTAATGCAGAGAGAGAATTTTGTTAGCTAAGTTTTTTCCGGTAGTGCTTTATACTTGGAGAAATTCAAAAAAATCTTCTCGGGGGGGTCAAACCCCTGTGATGCCACCCCTAGTTACGGCCTTGCTTGGAAGAATACATTTTAACTGGTAAAGGTGCCAGTACACGATATGTAGCACGCCTCATATATATGTGGCTCTGACGTCAACAGAGAGTGCACAAAGAGAGCTTCTACACGGCATGTACCCATTGGGACCATTCGCTGACGTCAAAATGACGTCAGTGCTACATATATATGAGCGTGCTACATATCGTGTACTAGCACCTTAACAAGCAGACGAAATATATCAAGTGGACACGGTTATGAAAATACTCTCGGGGAATCTAATCTCAAAATGTTATCAAAGAACTCGCGAGATTAAAATCTCGAAAATATTACTCTCAATTTGACAGCCACCTTTATGTCAAAGACAATATAGAGAATTTCGTTTCACTTGCACTTTCGCTCCTATCTACTCATTGACATTTACATTGTACTGTACCTTGGGATTGGTATACGCTTTGTCGCGTAAGTACCTATCGATATCAACGCGAATAAAACCACACAATGACAGTAAATATTCGAGACTGACGGTCGGTCAGGAAAAGGCTTCAATCGTGCAGTGGAGCAATGACTACAAGTAGGGAAGTTATGTGTACCAAATAATAAAGGTAGTGCGTTTATGTAATTTCTCAATGAATATAGTAAGTACGTATTTCAATTAGTGTTTACGAGGTATTCAGTATAAGGTACCGTTAATAATAGCTTTTTATTGAAACGTTAACGTTAATAAATATTAATTGCATTCAACTGAATGCAATTAGAATGTTTCCGGTTTACGAAAAACTGCGTCACCAATAGTATTTATAAAGTTACAAAGTTCGGTGGTAGATACTTACTAAAAATGGATCGAAACTCCAAAATCAACTTCAATTTGCAGTTAAAAATATTATACAAAGTTTTGGAATATTTCGGGTTTTTGCAATTCAAATTCAATTGGAGAGCGAATAAATTTGAACAATCGAAACCTTGCAATCGAATCATCAGAATCATTTACAATGGACTTATGCTTGCATTGTGTTTTGTTTGGGCTGCTTGGGCACAATTTTTCTTCAATTGTACTTAGGAAACAAGGTTATCCCGGCATACAGAGTAAACGATCTCACTCAGGATCAGGATAGTGTACTGATATTAGGAATGTGTACTCTGCAGCTGGTCGTCACATTCATTTTTGCAGGCAATCACTTACAAAGAGGTCCACTTTTACTAAGAACCGCCATTAAGCTGAGAGCTATCTTCTCTTCAATAAGTGCCAAAACTGATTCAAATATCTACTATCAATCTGATTTTTGGCAAACTATTTTTAAAAAATATCTTTTCTTTATTTCAAGTCTTATTTTTAAAATAACAACAATGTACAGTTTACGCATCGGTTACAAGCAGCTCGCTTTATTCGTTTGGATTCAATTGATTTACGATTTAACATACTGGAGTTACTTTTACATTCAATTGCTTCTAATTTGTTTCTATTTAAAAATGAACGAAGCTCTAACAGAAAGTTCACTGAAAGAGAAACACAAATCTGCTTGTACCATAGAAGAGCTGATAGGGATTTCTTTTCGAATCCACAGCGCTAAGCTAAGTTTGGACAAAATCTTTTCCAAGTTTTTTCTAAGTATATATCTGGGATTGATAAGTGATATATTTTACAGTTATAAAATGCTAATAACTTTTAAATATATAGTATACTGTGTTAAGAACGTATATTTGCCACTGGTCCTTTTCATTATTGCAATAATAATGTTTCCGGTGTTGGTTCCGATTTCGTATGACATATATTTAATTTCAAAGCTGTCCGAAATGTTAAGTGATGCTGAGTGTAAATTCCAGATAAATGTACTTCTGATAAACAGTAGTTGTAAGGAATTGCAAACTAATGCTGATCTTCAAAAATGCGTTAATAATTTACAAGAAAATTGCAATAACGCTTTGATATTGACGATTTCTTATTTCAGATTGAAATGCTACTTATGCAGACTCATGTACTGGACTTAAGATCATTCGAGGTCAGGAAACTCAAAGTGAATCAACAATTCAGCTTCAAGTCATATTTCAACGTGATTGTTATCCATACAATTATTCTGATACAATATTACATTAGCCTGAGGGTGCATTTGGACTGTTGATCAAAGATCGAAGCAAGATCTTTCACCTTTAAAACCCTAAAACTGCAGATTGACTTACATATGTCCTATAAGCAATGTTGCCATATGCACAGTTTTAAGTGTAATTTACAGTTTTTTAGTCAAGCTTACAGTTTTTAAAATTACCTCCTAGTACAAATTAAAGCTTTTGTTTGAAAGAATAAATTATAACGTTTTTTTTTTAATTACTATAAAAGTTAAATTTTTTCCAGCTTTAAAAAAATCTCACGGTATCCCTGTGATTACATTGCAACCCTGCTTCGATATGGTAATTTGCTTGTTATTTATGTTTAATAAAATTTTAAAAAACACGTAATTTAACAAAAATCTTTTTGTTTTTGAAGGTTACAGTTTTTTGGTTGAAAATACAGTTTTTTTTTTGTAAATTGCTATTTTTTTTTAGAAAAAATCTTAAGACTGTATCAAATAAATTAAGTTGCTCTGCACTTATGCAGAATGCCAATTATCTTACACATGAATAAGGCATAAATGCGATGATAGAACTCGATGTGTACAAACTCTTTAGCTTTTCAAAAACCGCTTCAGCTTACTTATACTATGTTGAATGAATTACGAGGGGCAACTTTCAATATTAATTACTTTTTTTTTTTACACATATTCACGCCCCCTCATGTAGCTGACCTCCCCGTGGTGGGGGGCGGGCAACATGTCTAGGTTCACCTAGGTTCACCTAGACATGGCTAACGAAGCACACACCCAATGATGACAAAAAGAAGAAAGCGAGCCTCGGATATTGCCAAGCCTGTCAACATAGGGCGCCCTTTGGAGCCAGGCCTGAAGGGTGGCAGTTTGCGAGCGTCTGGTGGTCGGCTTGTCACGCTCGGCAGTCGGCCGGGTTTAACCCGAAACGGCTACGAGCTTCCTGTCAATGGTCTCGCAAACCATTATGGGGGTCAGAGGGTGGATGCGCTATGCACCAATAGGGGCATAAGTGGACTTTCGACAACTCGACAACGGCATCGACTTAGGATAGGCACGTGGAACATCTCTTCGCTCACGGGAAAAGACCTGGAGCTTGTTGGGGAGGCTGTTAAATATCGACTAGATATAGTTGGTGTTTCCTCAACAAAGCAAAGGGGTTCTAGAACTGTGGACCTTGCAGATGGGTGGAAACTCTTCATGTCGGGAGTAGCACCTTCAATGTCTGCTCAGGCGGGAGTGGGGATACTCACAAGTCCCAGGCTGTCAGGCAGAGTATTGGAGTGGATTCCGTTAGGAGGGAGAGTTGCGATCTTAAAGCTTAAGCTTGAAAGATCAACTCTGGCTCTAGTGCAGGTGTATGCACCGAATCTGGAGTCAGGGTACGCAGCTTTCTTAGATGAAGTTGATGCAGCCCTTGAAAAGGTTGCGGATATGGATTCTTATATCCTGATGGGTGATTTCAATGCTCACGTGGGTGCGGATTTCTCGACATGGGGCAGCGCGATTGGGAAACACGGTGACCCCGATCAGAACGCGAACGGAGAGAAGTTGTTGGACTTTTGTTGTTCAAATGGAATGTCCATTATGAACACTTTCTTTCCACACAAAGATATCCATAAATACACATGGTACCGTCGAAGTCTTCAGCAGAAATCGCTGATAGATTTCTTTGTGGTACCATCGTGTATTAAAAGGATGGTTTGTGATGTTCGTGTGTTGAGAGGGGCTGAACTGTCAACTGATCACCACCTGGTGTTGTGCAAATTGTATCTCAACGATCAAATACCTATCCTGCCAAAGCGTAAACCAAGAATGGTTACGCGCATACGGTGGGAGGGGCTACAGAACGATGAGATACGGGAGGAATTTGCACGGCAGGTATCTGCAAGGTTTGAACAAATTCCAAATGTTCCATTGAATGTAGAGGAAGAATGGCAGCTGTTTTCAACAGCAGTTATTGCCTCTGCAGGACATGTTTGCGGAGTGAAGCGGCTCGGTGTGGCGGCTGGTGGTGAGAAAAGAACTGCGTGGTTTAAAACCCCCGGAGTTCAAGAAGCTATCAGAGAGAAGAAGAAGGCTTTCAAGGTGTGGATTCACTTGGGGGACTCTCCTTCTCGAAACCGGTACATTGAGGCGCGAAGAACTTGCAAATTGGCTGTTAAAGCAGCCAAAGAACATTCTTGGAAGGAGTTCGGCGAAAAATTGGACCGCGATCACAGATCTGCAAGCAAGGTGTTCTGGCAGACCATCCGCCGTCTTAGAGGAAGGAAGTGGAACATTATCGAAGGAGTCAAATCCAAAGATGGTACACTTCTTTCTAATGAGGAGGACATCTTGCGCAGATGGAGCGAGCACTTTTCCGAATTGCTCAATCCAATCCAGGGCATTGAGGATGACACATCCATCGCCTTAAGCAGGGCGGAAAATAGTCCCACGGTAGAGGAAGTCACTTTTGCGATCAAATCGCTAAAAGCTGGCAAATCTGCCGGAGTGGATGAAATCCGGCCAGAAATGCTAAAGGCCTTAGGTGAAGAGGGAGTCAAATGGCTCTCTCGTGTCATTAAAGTGGCCTGGGAATGCGGCGAAACTCCCAGCGATTGGCAGATTGGGGTGATTGTGCCCCTTTTCAAGAAAGGGGATAAAAGGGATTGCTCCAATTACAGGGGTATATCACTTTTAAGTCTCCCCGGAAAAGTCTTTGCCAAGGTGCTGGAAACGCGTTGCAGAGCTGTGGTCGAGGCACGATTAGGAGATGAGCAGTGCGGCTTTCGTCCCGGTAGAAGCACAACCGACCAGTTATTCACTCTCAGAATGGTACTTGAGAAGGCTTGGGAGTATGCTACACCTGTTTACGCTTGCTTCGTAGATTTGGAGAAAGCGTACGACCGAGTCCCTCGAGGGAAACTCTGGAGTGTATTACAGCAGTATGGAATTGATGGTTCTCTCTTGAGAGCCATTCAATCTCTTTACACAAACTGTAAAAGCTGTGTTCGGGTAAACGGCGTTAAATCAATACCTTTCACCGTGGGCGTTGGACTTCGCCAGGGGTGCGTCTTGTCGCCTCTCCTTTTCATTACTTATATGGACTGGATGCTACAGCGCAGTCTTGGCGAAGAACGTTTCGAATTGGGAGATCTGAGGATAAGTCATTTGCTCTTCGCTGATGACTTGGTCATCCTTGGGTCCTCTCAGACTGAACTTCAGCGCGCACTCGATCGGTTTGTAGCCGTTTGTGTTGAAGCTGAGATGAAAGTAAATGTGAACAAATCTGAAGTGATGGTCGTCTCCAGAACGCCTGTTCAATGCACTCTGCATGTTAGTGGAGTCCCATTGAAACAGGTGGAGAAGTTTAAGTATCTCGGGGTCTTATTCACGAGTGATGGAAGGAGCAATGCCGAGTTTTCCTGTAGGATTGGTCAGGCTGGATCGATTTTGAGACAGCTTGGTCATTCTGTTATCAGGAGGACTGAACTTGGTGTCAAAGCTAAGTTGTCAGTCTTTAATTCGGTGTTTGTTCCAACTCTTACCTATGGTCATGAGGTTTGGGTAATGACCGAAAGAATAAGATCGCGAATACAAGCTGCCGAAATGAGATTTCTCCGTAGTATTGCTGGTGTGACCCGTAGAGATCGCATCAGAAATACCAGAATACGTGAGGAACTCAATGTCGAGCAGCTACTTCTCCGGACGGAGCGATCCATGCTTCGGTGGTTTGGTCATGTTAAACGCATGTCCCCGACCAGGATTCCACGACGTGCTATGGAATCCATACCATCGGGCAGGCGTCCCCTAGGTAGACCCAGGATGAGATGGTTAGATCAAATTCATAATCTCTCCTCTACCCGTATGGGGATTGCCCTTGATGATTTAGAGTCGATGGCGGAGGATCGAGAGCTGTGGAGGGTCCACTTGAGCAACCTACACCCGCGACCCACTTAATGGACAAGCGGACCATTGAAAATGAATGAATGAATACACATATTCACCCTTATTATCGCTGTCGCTTACGACTCTAAAAAAAACGACACGAGCGACTGTTTGGTATTGGCGACTTATAATAAATGACTTCTGTCGCGGAATAATGTCGTCTGAAAAAATGTGCACGACTGGGTCGCACGTAACTTTCTCGTTTATTGCGAATCTCGCAGAATGTCAGAGTCATTTTAGAAAAATTTTACGTTTAAAATCATACCCACTCAAGGTGTAATTAATACCGTAAATACATGCTACATAAACATAAACCTACGTATTAATTAGAACACTTTATTACTTTCAAATTTCATCCCGAACTGACACTTGAAGGAGGCAAGTAGGCGATGAATTTCGAATTATATTGCCACTGAAGTTTTGGCTGGCCTTTACAAAAATAACCGTGTGTAAATACAGATCGGGATTTGGGTAGTCATTTTTGAGAAATATTCATAAAACGGCAATATTCGAGTTTTCTGAGAAAAACTAAGTACGTGATCATGTTAGAATGCTTATGTTGTCTTAAATATGTATTTTGATCAAAATCGTTAGAGCGGTTTTTTGTAAAATTATGCTGACAAATGTTACAATTTGGATTCGAAAAGCACTGTTATTAAACTGTTTAGCTGAAAACTGAGTACGACATATTCTTCAGGATATAAACATTACCTAGCAGATATATTTCCATCCAAATCTAAAATGGCGTTTTTGAGATATGAGCGGTTTTTTAAAGTACTATTAGGGATTTGGGTGGATATCAAAGGACTCAGTCTTTGTAGGTAAAAACTGAGTTTGCTATCAAGTTAAGAATGACAATAGTACCTTAAAAATACGTTTTTTTTTTTAAATCGTCTTTACCGTTTTCGAGAAAAAGCCAATTTTTAAAACTTCCGTTGCTGGACTTTTTAACGAAAATCTGGGTATGCAGTCACACGAAGCATGCTTACATTAACTGAACTATCAATTTTGGTTCAAATCGTTAGAGCCGTTTTCGAAAAAATCTAAATTTAGGCATATTTCGTCATATTTCGTAAAATTTTTATATGGGAGGTACCGTTAATATTAGGGCTAGAATAAAAAAAAAAAAAAGGCCCGAGCGGGAAGCCTACAAACTCTAAATACGAAGTTTGAAGCAAATCCGTCCAAGCGTTTAGATTCCCCAGGGGTGGGACAGACAGACATACGGACGGACAGAATTGCGAGACCCACTTTTTTGAGGTCCCCTATCATCGTAATATCAGAATTGATCAAAATCTCGAGTTCGAAATTTTGTGCGAAAACAATATCTTTCTCTTAGATACTACGTAGGTATACGAGAAAGTTAAAAATGTGGATTGTATCGGTATTGCGTCTGCCTGAGGCGTTTTGTGACGACGTTTGTCGTGGAAATGATTTTTGTCGTCGATAATTTTGCGGAAAAGTGTGTGTAGGTACTTAATTTTTATTGAACGAAAAGTCACTTATAGTTATTCTTCAGAATAAAGATAACAAATTAAAGGCAATTAGGCCTAGGTATTCGGCAAAATCTTTTATCCATTTTTCCTGTTATTCTGTTATGAATTTCCATACAAAAGTTTCAACTGTCAAAAATCAATTGTATTTCTAATGATGTAATCAGGAATATTCGGCAAAATCTTTTATCCATTTTAATGTTATTCTGTTAGGTATAAATTTCCATACAAAAGTTCGAACTGTCAAAAAATCTTTTACCATCTCCAAAATTGGTATTCTGCGTGCACAAATCTTTTATGAAATCTGTTATAAATCATAACAGAATAAAAGACAGAACTTTGTGACTTTTATCATAAAAGATTTTTATTAATTAGTAAGTTTTGGATTGAAATGGATATCTATACAATTTTTCGTCAACGAAATGTTTACAAAAGAAAATAAAAGTGTCGAAACAAGTGGGTATGTAATTGAAAATAATTTAGCAATTTATATTTTTGGTTTAGACGAAGACACCAACCACTTTTGCTGGAACTAAGATTAAGTAGTGATCCATTTGATCTTCCTGATGTGCGTTTTATTCAGCTCTTTAGATTGGATATGGTGGATGCTAGAGTTCTAATGAACAAATTGGAACAATTTACGCAAGACAGGAATACAACATTTCATTTCAAATACAGGTCAAGTGCATTTCTGATAATGTAATAAATAACGATGTAAGGTTTGATATTTATTTTAAGTTTCTAGCGACCCTACATTTTTACGGATATCGCAACAACCTCGAGTTTAGCGCCTATTCATAACTACCCCAATTTTGCTTATTTTACTTTTGTATAGTTCGTAAGATCTTTGCTCTTCGCAGACGATCAGCTTGACGTGGCCTTAATGTCAGCCGCCATTGCAACATGGTGGAGGAGGACCTGGATTCTTCTTCATTATATCCAAAAAAAACAGATATAAAAGTCTTAGTAGAATTATCTTCCATTTATCTGGGGCGATAGATCCGTTCACGTCGCTGTAGGGTTGGATGGCCTGAAAAAGGTATTTGTATTGCGTACATTGGCACTCTTGGGTTCCGATACGGGATGTAGAAATGTTTTATTTTACAATAGGAAGCAAACAAAGAACCTACTTAATAGAACCCGCCCAGATATCGCCAAAATCACGGCAATAACAACGGGGCATGGGCCAATTGGAGACCATGCGGCCAAACTAGGTATCCCATACAAGATGCAACCCTCACTGCCGCAGATGCGGAAATACAAATGAGAAAGAAACTCGCATTTTCTCTGCAAATGTCCAGCTCTAGCAAGAGCCAGACTGCGCGCACTGGACCAACCATTCTTTGACGACCTTAGCGGCATCTCGGGCAAAGGGATACTGGATCTTATCCGCTTTCTCAATTCTACAGGCAGGTTATATGTACCGACCGGATCACATCCTTAACAATCACCACAAAGTACGTCACACGAGTCGTGGTAACAAAACGGCACTTCCACTATTGCTAATTGGGTTCAAAGGCATGAACCGCCACTTTTACCTACCTACCTACATAGGAAGCAACCACATTTTTGGCTTATCGCAGCCCAGTACATCGAGCTTGATTCAGTTGGTTACTGACTTAAATAGTGTTTTCTAATTGGATTTAGCCCCATGTATGTAAGAGCAATATATTTCCAGATTATTTCACAATTCTTTAGTATGTATTAATTCAAAACTTCCTCACTTCAGCCTGCTTTTTAATATGTTTTTTGCACAAATTTGACCAGGTGCCTACCGACTATGTATAAAATAAAATTCTGCTGTTTGTTTTGACAGCTTCGTAACAGATTATCAATTTTCGAAGTTCCATAACAGAGTTTCATAAAAGTTCGAAACCCCGAATACGATTTATAAAAGATCTTTTATGGTCGAACGAAATCTTTATGATTCAAAGCAGAATAAAAGATTTTGCCGAATAGGCCTGGCAATCATACGACATAGCCTTATCTCTGAATTGCGTTGGACCACCTTTGAAAACCTAAAATACATTTTAAATCTGCAAATAATGCTTATTAAAGAAATGTTTGCAATTTGAAATATTTCTACTTAACGTCGGACAAATTCAATGGATTGAATTTTGGGCGAATTGCCTTTCTTACCTTTACCAGCTCTTTTTTCTTGTTTCGCAAAGCTATTCATTTTTGATTCGTTTTATTTAATAATTCACCAAGTAACAAACAAAACAACGGAGCAAATATAAATTCGTCGACTGTAATGTCAAACAACATGTGTCATGGCTTGTGGAATATATGTGGAATGTGAGAGTTCGGAGAGTCGAGTCGTGTCAGTTACGCAATACCAAATTCGAAACGACTCGATACGACAAATGTCGCCAGTCGTATGCGACAGACGACAACGACAATAGGGGTGTTTATTTTACTAGCTGACCCGTGTTTCTTGCGTATTTCGCTTTAGCAAAAACACAAACTTATATTATTGGTCCATTTAAGATTACACTTTGAGTGACAACACGAACTTTAAAAAAGTTTGCAAGAAATTAAATGCGAAGACAGAATTTCAATGATTGACTACCTACCTACTTACCAGAAAAATAAATCACGCATTTGGATAATTTGTGTTTTGTTTGTAGTGCCTTAAAAGTTTCATCACAATAATTAGCAGTGTTGTAAAAAATATGGTACGATCAATGTACCTCTAATTCTTTCTACCAAACGCTATGCACCGTATACGGCCTATACTCGTACATAGGCCACATCACATGATGTCTGCGATTTACGCCCACCACCCCAATGCAGAGCAATAACAGAAAAGAAGAATGCCCCTTGACCATAATCCTTGTTAAATAACAACCACACAATCATCTGCGAAGAGAAGTATCAAATCGTCATTCTGCACCCTCTGCATCGCCCTTCCTATCCATGATCTGATCATGCTACATGCTTATAATACTGCATCCCTTTTTCTTTGTTTTCTTCTTCCTATGTGGAATCCAAACAACTACACCAACCCTACCCTTTTATCAGAATGAAATAATTTTTTAGAATAAAATTCTAAAATGAAACCTGTTTTGTACGTCTCTTCTTTTATGAAGATTATTAATATACCCCATGCCATACATGCACCCCATCCCCATCCGGCATCGGGCATACGATCATATTATACATACATATCAGTGGCGTAACGTGATTAATTTTAAATGGTAAGTCGAAGTCGTGGTTGGGTGTGTATGAATCGGGAAGGCGCTAATCGGCATCAACCTGGCGGTGCCCAGCTGTTGTAACTTTTCGTACACATCAATTGTGCTTATTTTTCCTCCTAGTGGTAACCACCGGGTACTGGTCTGCCTATCCGGGTGTGACTTGCTGAACTTATAAGCGCGAGTGTTGAACACGAAGAAAATAGCAACACTATAATGCTCTGTCGGAAAGACTGACTGATCGAGTCTCAGAGGTCTTACATGAGCCCCTCAGAAAGAGGACGTACGGCGGATGAATTCATTAGACTGAATCAACGGTGTGTCAACAGTCAAGATGACAGTTACCTTACTTGAGCTACTTCGACATATTTGGAGCTGAGGTTAGTGAGGATTTTTCAGGACTAGTCAGGTTGCTGAAACAGAGATGGTGGCGGATGAACCCTTTATGGGCCAACGGCAGCTCTCACATCCCCGAAGTGGGTTACTGACACCGGAGGAATCCGGCCCCTTTCGTCCAAGGGGTCCAACAAAGGGCCTGGCCCTCCAGGTTGGGGTTGTACGCCGGGGTAACTGCCCGACTGCGGAAAACAAACACAGTAGGTGATTTATTTATTTTAAGTCGAAGTCGAAAAATATCAAAGGAAAATGTCGAAAAATGTTGAAGGGATGACGTAGTAGATATACAAAACCTTCAGTTAATTTTTTAAAGCCATAAAATCTAAAATTCCTGGAAGAAATTCAATTAATGAAGATATGTTTTCATCTTGATTCAGAAGTGCAAAACTTTCATTTGTTTGTCGATTTGTTCAATAAATAGCTAGGTAGCTAAATCAAAAAAAAAAAAAAAAAAAAAAAAAATATATATATATATATAATAATAAACGTGTAAACGTGATTTATATATCTTGTCTTATAATAGTGTCCTTTATTTCTACATAAAGGTTCTTGAAATGAGTGAATTTTGTGGAGGTTCAGAAAAATCATCTAAGTACTTACTCTTTGAAAAATTTCTTCAAATTTACTTAGGTACGCAGATCATAGCCAAGACTCAAAACGGTCAAAACACTTTATTTCTCACTTAGCGGCTTCAACATTAGTTTGTTAATACTCATAAAATCTCCTCATTAAGTCGAAGAAAAGCGTCTTATTTTTTTGCATAAGAAAGCGGCCTCAACTCAGAAAATCATTAAGTAGGTAAAAAAAGGGAATTGACGGACCTACTATACCATAATAGGCACTATCATCTAAAAATGTCCATTAGGCAATTGGTCATAATATTTATTGACTACTTACAATGAAAACATTATTCTGTTCAGCAGTGTAGAAAGCAGTGAGCGCATATTCTTCTTTACTACGAGCACGACCCGGTAAATTTGGAAGGTATATATCATTACATTTGCAACCCCTGGAAGGAGTCACCGCTTAACCCACAAATTATATTCTGAATCAGGATCAAATTCTGAATCGATTTAGCCATGTCCGTATGCCTGTTTGTCGGTCTGTCTGCTGAAAACACCATAGAGTCCAAACGAATCGATCTAGGAGAATGAAATTTTGTGAGAAGACTTCTTTGTACCGTCGTTATCAGGTTCGTATTGAAATTGGGTTCTAATATTTCCTTTGCATAACTTGTAATGCAGTGAAGGGTATCAATTATCAAAGCATCGGCCAGGCTGATGATAACACTTTTACTTGATTTTTGTTTAATTCGCTAACGATCATTCTTAAATGAACTCGCCGGCGAACACAATTTTCTCCCGGGGAACCAAATGCGAACTCCCCGTTTTGTTGAGATGTGAAGTTGAGGAATCATCGATAGCATTGACACCTTTCCTTTTCTTGTAGCACTTTATGTGTATATGCTCTTTAAATTGGGCTAAATTGTAATTGTAGCTATACTGCAAAGTAAATGAATTGCGTAGTACATTTTAGAAGAAATGTTAATTTCAGAAACAACTTTTATACCCAACCAAAATGTTGGTTAAAAAATTTAATTTGTTAAGAATTTCGTCGTGCTAAGATTTATGTGGAACAGGTACATTCATCCAAATGCAGTCACAATTCCAACCGTATCGAACCAAAATTCCATGGCATGGTATGGTATAAACTTTTTGATTTGATCGCAAGCAGCCAGACAAATCGGTCACAGTAAATTCTTGCTGGGTTAGATGGTAGCCACTTCGCCGTTTAACCGTCAGCGACAATAAACCATGAAGGCTGTAAGAAGATTTAACATCTCGAGGCTACTTTTGTAAGAGACCGCCAAAAGACCCAAATGCGGGTTTACCTTTAGCTTCGCGGTCGCTTATGGTTCGCGAGAATGAACTACCTTGCGGTTTTGCGTATAATTGACTGGATATATTTACGAATGAAGGAGGGTACGGGTGACGTGATATCGATCCGTTTTTTGTATGAAATTACAATTCTTAGCAATACCATTCTTCACATATCAATTGCAACACCTATCAAATATTAGTCCTCAATGATAGCAAATCACGACTTTTTCAATAAAAGCAGCCACCAGCTGTTAGTCTCTGAACGAAATTGAAATCTTCTTCATATTCATCAGAACTGTCCTGGTCTGTACTGCAAATGGATAACATTTTCTCGCCAAATTGTATTAACAATGCGAAACTTTTTTCATTTGTTCTCCTGTTAAATGACAAACATTTCTCTGGCACACATGATTCGATTCCATTTATCGGTCAATAACCTTGTCCTCGCATCCGCCACACCAACAAAGAGCGTAAATGTAATCTCCCAGAAAGTCACATAAAGTATCCAATTTTATTACATCCCCACAGTCGATTTCCTTTACTTCATAAATTTGGTCCATTGGGTAACGAACCAAACACAAACCTATAGCGAACGATTTGCTGACAATTGAATTTATATGTCCACATACCCCTCACAGTTCAACCCAACACCCTTGGGCTATCGGCAATCATCAGCGAGATTGATACCTACAACAACATGGGACACCCCCAATTTGGCTAATAATAATGGAAATGTTTCCTCAATGGCATTCATTTACAGACACCCCCTACCCGACGGATCGGAATAAGTGAGAAGCAAAAGGACACACTGAATGCCTGAATATATGGAATGCCGAAGAAATGCTGACACATTTAAACCTGATTCGAATATTCCGGGTCGATAATAGTTCAACTTATTTATTCGTGCCCCCCAATGGAACTCATCAACTATCGTCATCGAGATTTAAATTGACAGTATACCAGTCGTATCACCGCCACAGCCTGCATGTGTTGTCCTTGGACGCTGTAACTATTATATCACCAGCGTAGCTGAATGCACATGAAAACACCTCGGAATCATGCCCTGAGAGGACTTGTGAGCAAATTCCACTCTCGGTCAGCCACAAACGTGCGGTTTGATCAGCAGAAGCAGTCATCAGGACACTACCCGGCGGACTGAAGCACACCTGCAAGAAGATGTAGAATTTCCAAGTGATACTAATTCAAATTTCATATCCTCAATGCAATTAACCTTTGACACTTCGTCGCTGTGACCAGCCATGAGAGAGAGTAGGCTTAGTTCACCCCTGATGCTCCAAACTCTGGCTGTGCAATCACTTCCACCGGTGGCCAGCAATTTTCCACTGTAATCGAATGCAATGTCCAGCACTTCGTCTCGATGGCCGGTAATTTCGAACAGACATTCGTGTGCGTTCCGCAAATCCCATACTCGTGCGGTAGAGTCCAAGGAGCTCGTTGCCACCAAATCGCCTGGGAAATTCCAAATGCAATTACTCAATTCAGCCGTGTGACCCCGAAGACTTGCCACAATCCTGCGGACGAAAAAGAAAAGTTAATTTTGTCAAACGACCGATGGTCTATTGCCTACATTTTAGCACGTGTATCACTCAGTACGGCAGTGTGGTCAAAGGAGCCGGTTAGCAATAAATTTCCATCTCGGCTAAATCGTGCGGAAATCACTTCGGCTCCATGGTGATTGAGAGACATTAGCTCTTGGCCAGTCTCTGCGTGAAATATCTTTGAGGTGTTGTCTATAGATGCGGTTGCTATGGTGTCTAGATGCATTGGATTGAATTCCGCTCCGACAATTTCGGCCGAATGACCAGGTAGGGTGGTTAGGCAGGCTGCCGTACGTGCATTCCAGATTTTTGCTGTTTTGTCAAAGGATCCAGTCACGATGCGGTCACTATGAAAGATGGAAAATTGTCGGTTTAATGCAGGCAGAAGAATGATATAGGAATTTTTGGCTGTAATGGATTTTGATTTATATCGCTTTGCGAATGGCCTCATTTGGGGTGACCTGACAGGGTTAACTTTTTTCTTTTCTTTAACTAGCTATAGTTGATATAGAAAATGGAGAATCGATAGGACAACTGTAGAAACTTTGATTCCCCGGGAATAATTGCAGGCCAAACGTGAGGAACTCAATGTCGAGCAGCTATTTCTCCGGACGGATCGGTCCCTGCTTCGGTATGGTTTGGTCATATTAAGTGCATGTCTCCAACCAGGATCCCAAGACGTGCTATGGAGTTCGTACCATACTTCGAGATGGACCCAGGAGGAGATGGTTAGATCAAGTCTATAATCTCCAACTAACCTTGTGGGGTTGATGATTTACAGTCGATGGCGAAGAATCGAGAGCTATAGAGGGTCCCCTTAAACAATATACACCCGGGACCGGGACCCACTTATAATGGAGAAGCGGGCCATGGGTATAATGAATAAAAATGTCCGGAAGACCAAGTTAGATAAAGGAAATATCAACTGAGTGGAAAATGGTACCTTACACCTGAGCCCATTCTACTTCTCAACTCGGCAGCATCAAGCTTCATAAAGTAAAAACAACCTCATGAGCACAAGTCGATGGACACTAGTTCACACTAGTATTATAAGTGCTAAAGTAACTCTGTCTGTCTAATCTAATCTACATGCCCAGCCCAGAGCTTGACGGTATATATCGGCTGACGAGGCATTTGTTATGTGGTCGCCTAGTGGAACTTGGCACGTTGGCAGTGTTGCCACTGATATCTACACTTAATGCAGTTAATGCATTAGCTGTGAATCTTAACGGAGATGCGGTCGGCGAAAGGTTTGGGGGTCTCTTGCGACGTCAAGTCTTTTTTTACCCTCCGTTCGGTGTTGTTGCGTGGTGGATATTCTCATCCGTGCTTTGGCTATTACCATAGGTAGTCCGACGAGTTTATGTTGGCCGCTCGGAAGGTTCGGACCGACTGCAGGCATGCCAGACATCGATTACAGGCAGCAGGATCACATTGATTAATCGTTACTTTAACTGGAGATCGCTTAGTCTGTTTGTGTTGAGGTGTGAAAAGCGTGTGCTGGCGATAAGCTTACATCCGTTTCCGGAGGTGTTGCCATACAGTTTATGCCTACCGAAAGTGGAGCTAAAAATGGTCGCTTTTCTGATCCTGTGGTTAAAGTTGCCAATAACTAAAGCACGATATCAAACTTCGGGCACTTCTTGACTTATCGTACTTCTTGTCGAAAATATTGAATAACGCTTTCTTGACACTGTTACCCCTCTCCTCCGTGGCGCGTGGGTACAGATCTTTTATATTACAGAAGCCAATAAGACTTCTTGCCTAAGTATTCCCCGAATCGATAATTCGCATTTAAGTAGACGCTTACCTAGCTTCATGAAGCAGTTGTCGAGATACATATATCACACAGCTTTCTTGGGTTTTCTCAATTCCATCTCCCTTTTGACGGAAACATCGTCCAGACTTTCTCCAAATTGCTTGTCTGCACGAGACTTGTTAAAGGTCGGGACATACAGCACACGTCCAAATTCGTTTTTCTTATTTACGTTTGCTAGGGTTGTCAACATTTAGGTTATCCATATCCGAGGCTAGTCGTTGTGTCGTATTATCAACTCTTAACTTGTAGGGCTAGGGCCTTTGAACGAAAGTGGCCATATAATTCTGTTTCAGTAACCCACTTCGAGGTTGTAAGATCCATAATCGGTATTTAGCATTTGGAAACTGTGAAACGTTTGTCCAGATGCCAACGTTTTTAAGTCGTCTCCATGCATTAACATTTTATATGGCGGTCCAAATTGAACAATATTCACCAACATGGTTTTCTAATATCCGATAAAAAGGTGAAAATTATCTGTCTAAGTGTCTACTGTACAAAAATGATGACCAATCTATATACGAGACCAATCGATATACGAGTTTAAGCACAAAATCCAATATACAAAAAATCCACATAAGTGTCCTAGTTAAAGTCAATGTCACGTCAAACAAACACTAAAACCCGGAGTTACATTATGTCATCACACGCTATCAACTGTATGCATACATAGTGTCAAAAGTTTTATATCAAATGGAATTAATAAAAATAAAATATTCAGCTCGCAAAATCTATGCACAAAAGCTTACCAATTTGGAAAGTTATAGCCCACTGAAAAAACAACGTTACTGTGACCTTGCAATGTATTCTCCTCCTTTCCATGCTGCGTACTTATAATCCTACATGTTCTATCGTAACTTCCGGTAAGACAGCGTTCACCACTCCTATCAAAGCAGACATTCGTCAACGGCAGGATATGGGACTGCACGCTCCGATAGAGATAGAATTTTTTTTTTTTTGGCTCCCTCAATTTCATTTGTAGCTTAACGATAGCATCCTCGAGTAAAATGTTAATTGGCTGATTTGCCAACCATTGTTCCTTCGAGGAGATATCCGCAATTACTCGATCAACTTTTATCCTAGATAAAAGATAAGAGAAAAAAAAATCGTATAGAAGTGATGTTGCAAACAAACTGGATTTCGTATTAAAGAAGTTTCCCTCTCGCTGTATTGAGATCTCCTAATTGATAAAACAAACACTGTCGCACATCAGCAGTTGCTGCCTATCGCATTTCTACCATCCTCACGGAGATGTCTTATCAGTGGGTCTCAATTGTCCCTATATTTGATACGCAAATTTTGGGGCATTTATACATTTTAAGGCTGGAATCCTTTTTTTTATTATTTCGTCGGTACTTTGAGATACAACCATACATAACTACAACATAACAAACAATAGATAAAAAACAATTAAATTATCTTCTACTAACTTTGTGTCCAAGTCTAGCAAGTCAATGTGCTTGATGTCCTCAACTCCATCGGCACTGCGACAACAGAATCCGATGCCTGTAGGGATAATGATTATTTCCGATTTTTCTTTTTCAGTTTTATAATAATGTTCTACAATTCCATTGTAATTTGTTTTTTTATACTTTACCTGGAGGGTAGTAGCGAAGGAAAATTTTCGTAACTCTCATAATGATAGAGGTGGAGAATAAGGATAAGAATCTGTCGCTTGCTAAGAACAACTCGCTCCTCAGTACAATAACTTTTATCGAAAAGGAAACACAAAATGAAAACGGATGGAAATGTATTCCAGCAGGGATGTTCGTTACTTTGAAATAATCCGCCTGTGGCAGGAGTTAAATCAGGAGCACAAATAATTCTGGTACCACACCATATCGTCAGGTTTGTTATTTACGATTGTTCAGCGTTTGATCGATGAATAGATACACGACATACACCTATCCATGGCTCCCTACTCGTTGCTATCGAGTTGGTTCGCTATGTTATTGTGTGTGGTAGGTGAAAGGAAGGAAGTTTGCAAGTTTTGCCTCGGCTCATTAAAGCGGTTATTTTTGTAAAGCTTTTTGAGATGAACAGGATATCCGATGAAGGAATAAGTGAAGTGGCGCTATGATGATTGCAAGAAGCGAAGATATGAAACTACTGTGACTTGTTATAGTCAGTAAAGACGGTTGTTTTGTTCATCAGTCCATATTGCACTTGAAATATTGAGGGCTCTTTATACGGGCGCTGAATTAACGTTAAAATCATAATTCTTTAGAGAGAGGTAACTGGTAAATGTATGCATCAGCGACAGAATTTGTTGGAATTAAACCTTGAAGGTGCTTTGGAGAAACGAAGATAATTCCAAACAGCAATTACGAGAAATGCTAAAACTCTCTTAAAGGTGTACCTACCTACAAAGGTTTTTCTTCTGGGTTAATTTCTTGTCCAGTCGTTAAAGCCACGTTTCTTTTTTTCACTCCACTCATGCAGATGTTACAAAAGTTTAATTAGTTGACATAAATTAACCGCATTAACTGCAATATCTGCAAAAATCGCTTCGAATAATTACACGCCTAATATTTACTGATAGGACCAGTTGGTCCCGAATTTAGACCAAGCAAAGGCCTGTTGCAGGCACGTAGCCAGGGGGTAAAAAAGGTATATTATTAAATCTTTACGACTTACCAACATACCTTCGGCTAATCACGAGTAAATTGAAAGCTCAACTGAATACTAGACTGATGTCTACTGATGCACCGTAGAACATCATTTTAACTGAAAGCTTAACTGATAGCTCAACTGCAACTAAAACTGAAATGGCCGTCTAAATGGGGCTTATAAATTCAAATCTATAAAAATAAGGAGACTATCCCGGTAGGTACAGGACTCAAACGCTAGGTATGTACACTGTGCAAGCCATAGCTTTAACCTGGTTCTGCCATGTCGACTCCTGCAATTCGCAATTGCCTTGGCGTAGATAGTTAGTGAAATAGCTAATTTCTTCCGCAACCATTCAATTGCATATGTGCATAACTTTCAAAAATGTCATTAAAAACACGCACCAGAGAGCCAAAAAACTCGACCTCTACGCATTTGTGAAACAAGATTCATTGAAAGGCATGACAGTAATATTTCCTTTGTGGAGCTCTTCAATTGCATCTCAATAAGTATTGAAAAAATAACGAGCAGAACGTGGGCGATTTCTTGGAAAGCATCAACACTTTTAGCAGCGGTCAAAAAAAGTGATTTCCTAGTAAGCCTCATTGTACGCGAAAAACTATTCAGTTTAACGCTGCCCTTATCAGTTTTCCTACAGAACAAATCCTTAGATTTCGTTTCTGCAATCGACCGCACAAAAGATGTTCTGAATTCTCTTAAGAAGATCAGAGAAAATGTCGAAGATTTTTCAGAAAGGCTTTTCAATCCGCATCTTAACTTGCCGATGACTTATTTGAATAACTTCATTGAAACAACTTCCAATCGCGTTCCAATCCAGAAACCTTCATTCTGAAGCCTATTTAGAGTGTCTATACGATTTCTTGCATAGATTCGTTAATACAAAATCTTACGGACAGATTTATGGTCAACGAAGATGTTCTACCATTGTTTCAAGCTCTACTCCCAGGCTTTGCTGCAGTTGATCGAGTGAACGAAATGGAAAAGCTAACACGTTACTTTGATAATGCAATTTCGTTGTCAGCTGTGAAAGCTGAGTAAAGTACGAAAAAATATCGTTGAGTGATCCTTTTACCGTAGTTTTGAAATTGCTTGATGTGTGTGAGAAGACTTACTTTAGAGGTAGGTATAAACATCTTGCTTATGGTTTTTGCCACGCTTCCAGTGACCACAGCTTGTTTGAAAGAACCCTTTCAGCTTTGAAAATGGTTAAAACAATGTCCCGAAGCGTTATGGAGAATGCAAAGTTATGTGAGCTCACTTTCTAATTCATCTTTTATTTCGATATTATTGTGGATCCAGTATCCAGATAAGGCGATTGATCACATGTCAAAAAAAATCAAGACGTCTTTTGCTTTGAAAAAATGTGTGTACAAAAATTATTTAAGTATCTATTTTGGTTTAAGTATATACGATTTAAAAACTTATAGAAATCAATGAATTGGAATATACATAGTTTTTTGTTTCGTAAGATTTGGAAGCAAACCCCCCCCGAACCAAAATCCTGGCTACGGCACTGGCCTGATGTTGCTTCCTGGAATCGATGGTATCTGAATCTGACCAACAAATATTTAATCAGAAGAAACGACTTGTGATTTGCGATCGTTTCAATAAATCAAATGGGTTCCAATGAGGAGATAGTGGGTTCGTAATGAAATCTCCTTTCCAAAATCCCCTGTGCTGAAATCCCTTACTTCAAAAGACTCTAATAGAAAATCCCCCATTTTTAGATTTTGTGTTATTTATTCCTTTTTTTTTATAATTCACACGCGCTAAAGAGTTTATGACTACTCTTATGGTGTAGTGTGATGTACACAGCGCGGGCGTTAAGGAAAATGGGATGGAGAAGATAGGAGATTCCGATGCACATTGGCTTTAAATGTCTGTAAATTATACTGGGGAGGAAAGACAGAGCCGGGCAAGGCCTTCCACATTCGTGTTGTACGGCTTATGAAAGAATTTCTATATTTCAAAGTACGGCCGAAGATAGGCTGAATGGTAAACTGATGGGCATTCCTAGCAAGGCGAGTATTGCGGTTGAATTTGTGAAGGGGCGGAATGCAGCTGGCAATTTCGTTTGAGCACTGTTTGTTAAAAAAGCGATAAAACAGCGGGAGACGCACATAACGTTTCTGCGATGTTCAAGCAAATGAATAGAATTCGCGATATTCGAGTCTCCGATAAGTTTTAATGCACGATTTTGGATCCTATCCAGTAGGTGCAATATGGTTAGCCAGATCAGAAGGGGTAAAATATTTAATGAGCTTAACATACGTTGCCGTTCCAGTTCTACGGCCAAAGAGCAGGGACGTGAGTTCTGGAAAGAATATGAGAAGCTAAGAGTGCTGTCATCAGCGAAGGAGTGAATTGGATTATAGGTTTTAGACAAGAGATCATTTATAAAAATGAGAAAGAGAGTCGGAGACAGAACGGAGCCGTGGGGAACACCAGCGTTTATATGGTGAGTTTCAGACTTTAATCCATCTAAAACAACTTGAATTGAACGGCCAGAAAGGTAGTTTCTAATCCATTGAATAAGAGACGCATCGATCCCATAAGCACGCATTTTCGACAAAAGAGCTTGATGCAAAACTCTGTCAAATGCCTTTGAAATA
Source organism: Cheilosia soror (assembly GCA_949372485.1). Classification (NCBI taxonomy): domain Eukaryota; kingdom Metazoa; phylum Arthropoda; class Insecta; order Diptera; family Syrphidae; genus Cheilosia; species Cheilosia soror. The sequence continues at coordinate 111,311,569 of OX443562.1, read as the reverse complement.
ACAAGCGCAACAATCTTCGATTCACCGAAGTGATGGAGAGATTGGTTCCATTTCTCGGTGAGATAAGTCATTAAATCACCAGTGGATCTGTTGCCACGAAAACCATACTGCCGGTCATTGAGGAGTTCCCGCGATTCAAGATATTTCATAAGCTGACGATTTATCAGCGTTTCCATGACCTTAGAAAGAATTAACGTAAGTGCAATAGGTCGGTAATTGGTGGGAGAAGAAGATTCCCCTTTTTTAGGGACGGGCTGGACAAATGCTGTTTTCCACCTTCTCGGGAAGAGTCCAGAAGAATAGGAGAGATGAAAAAGCTTACGCAGTGGTACGCAGGGCGACACCTAAAAATGGTGTTAAAAAGTGAGATACGTATGAGGGGGCACGCTGACCCCTGGCAATTCCCAATTTTTTTCATACTGCGACTCACTAGATCGGTTGAAATATTTTTGCGACGCCCTTCTAAAAGAAAAGATATGTGAATAGAAGTTTATTTTACTAAAGATTCACAAAAGGGTTTTTCAATAAGGACGGGTCGCCATTAAAATATCGTCGTCCTATATTATCGTCCCAAATTGAGGTGGTCTTCCAAACGATTCGAGGCCTAGTCAACGAACAAATAGCTTTGTCTATGGTCATTAACTTTGAGCTTCTGGATTAGATGGATCTTGTACGGGCGTAAGCCCAAGTTAAAATCTGCGAAAGGCCGATTTCTTGGCAACACCGAGAATTGACTGCCTCGGGTCGGCAATGCTCAAGACCAATCTGGCTGGTAACGACCCTTATTTAAATATACGAGTGCCAGCCACGAAGAAAGTCTGGCTGGAAATGCGGGAAACACAAACTCGCTTAATCTTCGACTGAAGTGTATAACTATTGCTATTCGCTTCGACCTTGCTCTTGGTATTCGTAATGAGAAACGTAATGCTTTTCCTTTGCTCGGAGTCTTACAGCAGTGAAAAAATGAAACTTGCGACGCCCTTAGAATAGCGACGCACAGTTTGGGAATCCCTGGCATAGGGGAATTCGTCCCGGGAGATTTAGAAAAAAGAGAAGGAAAAATAGATGAATGACAAATATGTTAAATAAAAAAAAATAGAAATATTATTGCCAATGTAGAACACCAACACACCTTAACAAAGAAATACGCGAAACCATTGCTGGTTTGATGAACAATATTGACCAACAAATCCAGTAACTCAATGGACAACAAAAAGCCGGTGGATTTTCAGGAAAAAAATGAAAAAGGTAGAAAAGAGCGCGATCGAAGAAATTGAAATTGAGTCAAAGTTTCGGCAAAAGGTAAAGAGGACATGTCGCGGAAAAAATCGATACAGAACCCTGTAGAGAAGACGGGAAAACCTTATAGTAAAAACAGAGTCGGTGCGGAGAATTTGGAGAAACCATACAATAGTGGATGGTGATATCTGAAATATACACTCCCGCTCAACTGAATAGGTTCAACATTTTTAAAAAAGTAAAAAGACAATATCTCGTTAACCAAATTGCCGATTTTAACTAAATCAATATTTTTGTATATAGTGATCAATTGTTAATGAAACGCGAAAGTTTGCGGTCTCTAACATACGTATATTATATTTTTATGATTATTTTTGGAAAAATATGTCAAAAAATCCCATTTATTTTGTCTCATCAGAATAGGTTCAAGGGCAATGGCTCTAGTTTGTAATCTACAACGATTATAATAACGACGTTAATTATTTTGATTTTTTAAATTGAAAGTAATTGCAGCCGTTTTTTTCTAAAATTGGTCGCGGAAAGCAATTAAACGACTTTGAAAAAGTCCAAATAAAGGGATACTTCAAATTTGGTTTAAAATCGGGCCAAATCGCTTAGAAAATTGGCCGAAGTCAAAATGAAGTTGGTAATTTTATTCAGAATGAATTAAACTTTAATATCAAAATGAAAGGAGGGGCTCAATATGCGACAACACCAACAGCCAGAAGACTTATTATCTGAACTGCTTCAAATTCCCAAAGTTCTGTTGCTAGAATCAAGGAAGAATGCAGTGCTAATGCAAGTCTGTCATCTGAAAAACGTATTATTCGGAGTACCAAGCATTTTAAGAGACTGAACGTAAAAAAAGAACACATCTCAATGATGTGCGCAAAGCTGCACGACTGCAGTTTGCTCGAGAGAGCATATGACGTGGAGCAAGGAGTGGCAGATTGTCGTGTTTCCGATGAAAAGAAGTTCAACCTGGATGGACCGGATGGCTAAAAGTGTTACATTCACGACCTGGGAAAGATGAAAGATGTTTTATGTAGTCACCACACCTGTGCAAAGGGGCATTACGATGTTCCGCACAAATCATATTATGAGCTGCAGTTTGTTATATCGAAAATTAACACGAATGTATACAAAACTATACTAGAAAATGCTTTTTCAAATTTTTCGAATATTTTTGAACGGATTCCATGGACAACGTCCCCATTCATACCTATTGGAGTGTTGTTAAACAGTGGATAAATGATCAAAATGTGAAATTGCTCGAGTGGTTGCCATACATATTGACATAAATATTATTGAAAACGTTTTGGGGTCCAAAAAAGTACAGCGAACAATTTGATAATCCTGCAAGCCTAATTGGCGCCATTAAAAAAGCCGGGTCAACAATTTCACTTGGAATTATTCAAAAATATTATAAGTTTTTTCCAAATCGTATCTATGAAGTTATATTGAATAAAGAAGATAGTACTAGATACTAAATTATACTTAAATATATGTAGCTAAATGTTAAAAACAACCAAAGCTGTGAATTAGTACTTAATATAATTTTTTTTTAATTTTAAAATTTTGAACCTATTCAGTTGAGCCAAAATAAATGGTAATTTTTCTATACGTTTTTGGAAAAATAATCATAAAAATATAAATACGTTTGTTAGAAACCGCAAACTTTCCTATTTCATTAACAATTGATTATTCTATATAAGAAAATTGATTTCATTAAAATCGGCAAGTTGGTTGCAGAGATATCGTTATTTTACTTTTTAAATAATGCTGAACCAATTCAGATGAGCGGGAGTGTATGTATATATATACCTACACATATACATATATATACATATACTTATATGTATACACATATACATATATTAGGTGTAATAAAAAAAAAAGAAGAATTATTTTTCCAACAGATGACTTTAGTAAATTGTATCTCGCTGGAAGGATGAGGTTTTTAATAAAAAACTTCTCCGACAGTTTCCTTTTTGGTTGACCGAGTTTTGTTTGAGTGCGCTTCAAATATGGCTAAACCGCAAGCCTGACGGTCAAATATGTGAGTAGTGTTTCTGATCCTAATACTATAACAGCTAATCATACCCAGTTTTGTTTTCATCGATTGATTTCAAAGATGCACCGCACTCTGGAAGGCCAATTCTCGAACATGTCGATTAAATCAAAGAAATGTTTTTTTTCTGGTAACCACTGATTAGATTGCCCAGGAGCTAAAAATTGCATAGGAAATCATTTGAAACCGTTGTTAATTTGAACAAGGCTTGATACAAAGAAAGCCAAATAAAGCCTTCAATTTATGCAAAAATAATTAATTTATTTTTATTATACCGAATGCATATGTGAAAGTGACACATATCGAATAATAATACGAGTCTATGTATGTGTTCCAAAGCAATGTATTCTTATTCTCCCATTATTCTCCCACATTCATATGAACACATCAGGTGGCTGTTGTTAACTTATCAAATTGTCTAGCAAACTAAAAATTTACCAGCAAGTTGGGGGCATTTTCAAATACATACTAAAATTTTATCACCGAAAAGACAGCAAACGAATTAATTTCTTTACAAACAGATTCTTGAATCCAGACCGTATCCATCCAGAAACTAGCTTCTTGAATAGGTTTTAACACTTGGTCTATAAAGCAGTATCCTTCTCCTCGAAGTGACATAAACATATTTATTGTAATTCTGTCACCCCACAATTTAATTGGATTATCTTTGCTCAATCCTTACTTTACTAACCCTCCCTCCCCATTCTTGATAAAATCTAACGCTTTTGAAGAAAATTAAAAAAAGCGAATACAAAAGGAAAACCCCCTCCAGGTTCCAGATTTCAATCCCATAAATCAGAGTCTACAAAGAATGCGTCACTTCCGCGAATATCCTTTTCAACAATTTGGGAATACGGCAACATTACTTGCTCCAATTCACAACCCTTTATTCTTTCGCTTTCTTGTGGGCAAATGCTTTCATTGTCGACCAAGTCCTTCACAATTTGTATAACATAAATGTGCTCTGAAGTGTATTTATGCCATTTGTTTCCCCTAATTCAGCAAAAAGCTCAACCGGAAATAGACGAAAAATTCGTTATTTATTTGAAATTTGAATTCAAATGTACGGCTTTCACTGGAATGACTTTTAACCTTTGTCAGCTGTCACTGGCTATTGGCTTTTGGCCAGTGCTTAAAAGCTTTATTTTGAATATAGCCAAAGTTCCAGGGAAAAACAAATTTGTCCTTTTCCTGACAATCGACATCAAATTCATTCAGAATCAGTTCGTTGAGAACACTTGAGGAGTGGAGTTGTATTTATTTTTGGTAGGTATATAACTTTCATTACTGTAATAATAATTGGAGTAAACATGTTATTAATCAAATTAAGAATTTGATAATAATATCTACTACAATCAAAACTCTTGGGATCTATTATTGGCAACAGTAATTTTGCAAGAATACTTAGATTGAGTTCTTGTCTTTTCTGGTTGTCTACATGTAAAACAAGGAGCCAACTTTTCCGGCCAATTGTTTATCGGTTTCGAAGGCTGCCTTTGGAGCACTTCCTTTCCTGGTGTGCTTATTGTTCTCGCAATTGTTTGAATGTTTCCTTTCCTATACGCTTTGTTCCAGATTATTTTTTTGTATTTTTTCCCCGTTTATTTATTGACCATGCTCTTCTTATTTCGTTGGGGCGTTCTTTTTGTAGTGGGTGTGGGATTGAGATGTAGGTATGTCTCTGAGACTTCTTGTTTTTACAAATTTGATTGAGACTATGAGCATTTTCTGAATATTTGGTATGTTATTTAATGCCCTATGATGACAAATGCAATATCATAACGTTAATATAATTAGATTCGATTCTTAGGTCGAGGTGGTTGGTTTATAGGGAATGCCAATGCCAAATCACTGCGGGCTAATTATGTCATCCTTCGTAATTGCAGTTAGTCAATACTTTAAAATGCTGGGGGATTTTTACCCAAGTCGTTCAAAGAGCAGAAAAACAGACGTTTTCACTTGTCACCAGCAAAAACCCTAGCCACAGAAAAATCGTTAGCGCCCTATATATGTGGGTATATGAACAAATTAAAAGAAGATGAAGGACATCTAACACAACAGTATATTTCTATCTATCTCATAACAATTTCTCTTGACTGATTGGCTATTTTGAAACAAATTTTCTTTTATGGCTAACGTGAGCACTTAGAAAAGATTTAGCGAAATTCGAACTCCAAAAAAATGGAAAAGGGAGATCAAAGTTTGTATGGGAACATTTTTTTATCTGATCGACTTCAAACTCTCTGAATTTGGAAATTTTGCTTGGGGCCCGAGTTATTATTTGTAGATATATATGGGGATAATGTTGTCCATCGAGCACGTATCTATTAATATACGTAAGGTATAAAGGCTAATACGTTATATAAAATAAAGTCGGAAATATAGACTTCACCCCCTAAGCACACAGCATGTGGGCTCATTGTATTATGCTTGCTAAGAAATGGTTCAAAGCTATTTTTACTTAGATTTGTATGAAAAAAAAATCAAAACCAATGTAAAGGGTACTTACTTACCTATATTGTTTGGAAACTTAAAACAAAAAGCTTGAAATTGTTTTTAGACAATAATTGGCTGAGTATTTTGAGTTATCATACTTGTGTCTGGTCCGTCTAGGGAGGGAGTAATATTAAATTCAAAGTAGATCTTATTTCCTAAAATGATAAAATGTGAAAAAATCTGAAGTGATGATCGTTTTAGCCATGCCCGTCTGTCTGTCTGTCTGTCTGTTGAAACCACGATAGCGTCCAAAGTAATCAACTTATGTGAATGCAACTATTTTGTGAGAGGACTTCTGTTTACCGTCATCAGGTTGGTATTGAAAATTGTCTGTGTCGGTCAAGTAGTTCTGGTAGACCCAAGCGTATACTGAACGTGCTTGTTGCCTCAATTTGGGAGCCGCCATAGAGGTCTCACATCAAACCAACTCAATATCGCTCGAACGAAAAATGTTGCTGATTACGGCAATAATTATCGCTAGCGATACACAATGGTAGTACAATAGACCGGGATTAGTCTGAGTGCTCCAGGATTTAGAAAATTACTCTTAAAGAAAAAAAAAAACAACCTTTGTGATTTTTCACACATTTGCGCATACTACTAGAGTAAGAGTTAGCAACGGTTTTTCTCAAGTCATTTTAGCAAGGCTGTAACTTTTGTAAGCATAGTTCGTGGTGACTATTGAACACGAAAATACATTTCTGACAGCGCTGCGTTGGTCTATATACATTAATGCCATAACCTCAAAAGGTTGAAGCAGCGTGCCCGGGATCGTAGAGAATCGAAGGCTGCATCAGTGTCTCAGGCAGAGACTCTTCACGGGTCGGGAGCTCGTTAAGTAAAGTAAGTAAAACGACTTGAGAAAAAATGTTGCTAGCTCTTATAGTCTATACGTTCTATAAAGTTTTGGAAAATATGTCGGACGATCCTGTTTCATCACAAAATTCGTTAAAGTTGTGGAAAAATATCCTTGATAGCTAGGAAGTTCAGGCAATCTGTTGCTTCGATGTGAGAAAAGGTTAAAATAAAATTGCGTATTGCTTATTGACAGTTACTATTTGCTTAGTTGCTTTATTGCCTGTTACCTCAATCTGCCGCCTAAAAGTAGAAAGGAAGAGCAACAGAAGCTACTGCGGACTCCCTTTCCGTAGACATTTGACATGCCATAAGTTTGGTTGTTATTTGATAGTTGGAAATAGTCTTTGCTGCTTCTATAGTTTGGCAGCACCTATTTTGGAGATTAACAAAATGAAATCCATTTTCTTCGATGGTTAAGACCACTTTCTGAATGCTTTGGTCTTTGCTGAGGTGGCTTGCTTACATACTTTGTTGAACCAAAGCATTCTAACCATGGCATAACGATGCAAAGATAATACGCCACTCATATACCTGGCTGTGTCTAATTGGTCACTGTACAAAGTGGATAGCTGACATTTGAATATGATGTGGATTCCCTAAGGGAAGGGAACCTTTTATTTCGTAATTATCTGTATAATTTGTGAGAAATTATTACAATTGTTCCATTTGAGTGACAACATTGGATATTGATGTAGGAAAATAATACTCATCCTTGCAGAAGGATAGCGGAAAGATTCGTGAGGCCAACAAATTTCTTAAATCAAAAATCACAAACGATTCTACCGACAAACAATAACATCGACCATTGTAATGAGCTACCTACTTAAATACATATGGAATCATCCTCAAATAGTTCGTGCTTAGGCACACTTTAAATCGAGTTCGTGAGGTCTTTTGCACCTTGCCACACCATACATATGTGCGTAAATATAAGAAATAAATTTTCGCACCCATTTTTGTTATGAGTGTTAGTGTCTAACAAATCGCCCATAAGATTAAAATCCCGACTCGTTATAGCCAGACAAACATTAATTCATGCCGCCAACTACAATCTTTGGCAGACATTTTTGCTACTCCACAGGATGCCCATTAATTATTATGGGTGTGTTTCTTATGTGATTTATTTGCAGGTATGAGCAATTCGAAACCGATGACTTTCACATAACTCAACGAACTATTCCAATTACATTAATCAACTTTCTCCGAGTGAGTCATACGGACACTCATCCCTTTTTATGACGTCCCTCACATCCGGTTGTAACTAGTTTCCAACTCTCGTTACTTACTTCGTCTCCTCCCGAGAGGGACATAAAGTTCCGAGTTTCACGTTTCCTGGCTTTCACCCCCCTTAATCGCATTTTGATGCAGTACTGGGAATTTAATTCGTGCAACTTTAAATATCTCGTGCAGATGCTATATGCCGTTCAATGGACCGACAATCAATAAATCCACACGGATCCGAATGGAATGGTTCTTTCTGTTGTGATGAAGGTTCGTTTTTTTTTTTTTATTGAATTAATGTTACTGCATTCGATTGTGCACGCAACGTACAATACCGCAAAAATTGTACATGGCATTTTGTTCAGTAATTTGCAGTAAAAGATGCGAGCCATGAGCTTAAGCCAAAAGGGAACACGGCCCACTAGCTACCCACATACGTTGCAAGTGCTATAGAGATGATGCGAGGCGTCTTCTGCTACGTGTATTTAATTTACAGGAAAGCTATATTTTATTTATGCAATTTAATTTCCATCGCCTGGATGAAAGCTTAAGCATGCTCAGTGATATGGCGGTAATGACGGAGATAATCGAATGCCAAATAATGATCGAATGTTGTCCCTGTTATTTGTGGGCAAAATCCCTTAAAGTCTTATAAATATACAGCAACTCACTATCAAGGACGCATTCGTGTGGCTGAGCGATGATGAGCGTGGATGGAGCTGCACAGCAGTTTGCATCAGATAATGCATAAGTGATTATGTGCATAGCTTACTGGGGCAGTGGCTGTAGAATATTAACATCACGACCGAGTATGGGGGTTGGCACGATAGTTCCTACTATACAAACTTCCAAAATGTCAGCTGAAAAATTAATGACACAATGATATGAACTTTGCCAGTAGCTAGTTTCGCTGAACTTTGTTCCCGTCACAGAATAGATATTTTTTGATAGTTTTGCTTAAAGTAAATTTTTGCGAAGAATATAGATTGGTTTGTGCAAGTATATGTTTGCCATGCCTACTAGGATATGGCTTTGGGATGTGCCACTTTTTGTGATGCGCTTTGGGCCTCGGCCTCGGAACGAATTGCTTCGCATTCAAGGAAGGAGGAATATTATTGATTCTTGTGCCTTAGCTGGAATAAAATTTTCATAAATAAACAATGAGCCTGGATGTGGTAGTTTTACGATTCACTCAGGTGGTACATAGTGCATGTTCTCTTGAAATTTCATTTCTGAATTTTCTAATGTCATAGCAAAGCAGGAATATTTTTATTTCGAATTTTATGTTTCGCTGGCATATTATGGAAATTAGGTTAGAAGGGTTTCAACCTGTTGTAACTGGTCTATTCTTTTAGCACGTTTGCGCATTAGGCAGTGCCCCGATGAGATCCCAACTCATTTCCTGATGCGATTTTTATACCCTCCCCAGGAATTTATATTCACTTTGTCATTCATTACATTTCTCACGACAAGAAGCACCCTTTAAAGTATATATATTCAGAATTAGGACCACATTCTGAATCTATTTAGCCATGTCCGTCTGTCTGTCTATCTGATAGCATGATAGCGTCCAAAGAAATTGACCTAGGTGAATGATATTTTGTGAGAGGACATATTTTTACCGTCCTCAGGTTTGTATTGAAAATGGGCTATGTCGGTCAAGTAGTTGTGGTAGCTCCCATATGAAACCAACATTAGACATATGCATATACCTAGTGTGACCACCTTTCCAAGAGCATATTTACGTACGCAAAAGTTTTCATTAGTTTTCACCTTTAGTTTGTGGAACACATTTTTTTGCAGCTTCGCTTAAAGTTGCCAAAATTACACGCCGCGTTGTCTCCAAACCAAGTTTCTTGTTTATGTTGAATTTGCTCATTGTGGCATTTAACAAATTGACTATTATGTCGGAAGTTTCTCCACGTTCATCTGCCAAATCGATAATTTTGACTTTGACGCCTTCCTTTTCTGAAAAGAAGCGAACTAATACGGGAAACATGTTTCTGCTTCCATGATAAGACGCGTGCGTCAATATGGTGAAGCATCGACAGTGGTTTAACTTTGATCGGGTCCCTAACATTGACCAAGTTTTTCAGCGTCTCCAGTGTCCAAATGAATCGAACAATCCAATTTTTCTCCACCCGTGCCATCTGTTGATTAATAGGGAAACAATTTTCTGAAGACAAAAATGGGTTTGTTCGATTCATTTGGGCAATGGAGGCGCTGAAAAACTTGGTCAATGTTAGGGACCCGGTCAAAGTTAGGGGTGTTGACGACGGTGCGAACACTCCGATTGCGATGGCTTCGCATTTCGTTCGCCCACAAGTTGACCATTGAGAAACAACTCCGAATAATTTTGGAAGCGCAATCGGCTGAACGAAAACTGTGATTGGAATTTACTACATGAACCGGCCAAACGCCTTCACACACCGCGATATGGGCATCATTTTCGTCAAAAGTGGAACTTTTCAAAAATCTCATGAATATGTAGCTGGAAGAGGCAGCCAAGCCTGTGTTGCACACTTCAAAATTGATGTCACTTTCGGACTTCGCTTTCTGTATAAATGCAAATTCTTCACCCAATTTTTCGTGGCATTTCAACAGAACGATTTCGTTTATTTTTCAAAAAAGAATGCAATACGAACGAACTCAATAAAAGTATTCCACAAATGTCTATCGAGCGAAGTGATCTATATACATATTTCTAGTGATAGGAATAGGAACTATACAAAAAAAACAATCGAATTATCGTTGATCTTCGAAAAGCAAACAGAACTTGTTCTATGGTTTTTCCTGTCGTTGGTGTACATTTGACGTACAGTACAACAATAATTTGTAGCTTCAACTTACGTACATTTCGTGATTTTGAGCTATCACTTCGGCACACGGTACATGACTCCAAATTTCGTACTGTACGTGCTATTTACGTATAGTGGTCAGGTCATACTAAGTATACTGCAAAGTAGGGGAACACGGGGCGGAATGAGGTCCGGGGCAGAATGGGGCAGTTTTATTATATGTTTAGACTAGCAACGTCCGCGGCTCCGCCCGCTGGTTTTTTTTCTATTAAATTAAATTCAAATTTATTTGAGCTATCATATAAACGTTTGTTATACCCTCCACAGGAAGGTATATTCACTTTGTCATTACATTTGTAACGCCAAGAAGGATTCACCGGAGACCCTACAAAATATATATATTCTGAATCAGGATCACATTCTGAATCGATTTAGCCATGTCCGTCTGTCCGTCTGTCTGTTGAAAGCACGATAGCGTCCAAACGAATCGGCTTAGGTAAATGAAATTTTATGAGAGGACTTGTTTTTACCGTTGTCAAGTTGGTACATATTAAAAAATTGTCTATGTCAGTCAAGTAGTTCTGGTACCTCCCATACAAAACCAATATTAGACACATGCGTGTACCTGTACCAGTACATACAGTGAAGGGTATCAAAACATCGGCCAGGCTTTGTCTTCTTTTTAAGCTCACAAAATATTTGATCGCTTTGCCTTTTCATAAACTATACCAGATACCTACATGTTATTATTTATTTAATGGGCGCAAGTAGCTATAAACAAATTACGCCAACAGCTCACACGTGAACATTCAATATATAGCTGTCCATGTGAAAGACGTGGCTGTCGGAGGTCAACTCTGGCAATGGCCGAGTAGTTCCGAAGTAGTTCCCATATACCCCCGTTTCCCCTTCCCCCATCCACACCCTAACTAACCTATACTGATCCGAAGGATGTATCCGGTACAATCTTGAAAGAATTTTTAAAATCCTTACCCTTCCTCCGTCCCCAACTTAATCCTTACGTAACCTGTACTGATCCGAAAGTCCTAAGTCAATGGACATAAGATTTCACATAAATAAAAACTCGTCACAGGTGTGATCTAATTATTTACACTACGCGATTATATCGTTACATATCCATAGCTGCAGATCTCAAATACATACATATATATGTAGATATGTATATGTCGCTTGCGCACTACAAACCTCTTATATGTACGTAGATAAACATATGTATACATATTTAGTTTGTTTTATGCATATCCATTGCCTACATCAAATTCAACTACGCAATACATGAGTATGTACGTACAATATGCATTCTAAATGCCAGTCGTGCGAGTAATCACATTCTATTTTGGAAACGCAATATAAAACTACCCCTAAGCACAACTGCAATCAAGAAAACATTTGTCTCGCACTTGGCCAAATAAGATCTATTTTCAATTTATTATATCTCACCCTCTGGATGGACCAGAAAGATGAATTTTAGATCAAAATACTCGGTGAAGTATTGGCTAACAAATAAAGGCATTCCTTGAAATGGCATACGTAGATTTATGAGTATAATGGCAAGTTGAGCGTAGTAAGGTCGAAATAGAAAAGTAGGGTGGAAACGTTTTTCAACCCTTATAGGACGAATTTTGAAAAACGATGAATGAGGCATGTAATTATTTTGATTTATCTATCAACACACAAACTTTCAAGTTCATACGGCTAACGGTTTGTGAGACCCCCCCCTTATTCCCCGCGACCCCTTTACTCCTGAGCAATTCTCACCCACCCTACGGACTAAGTTGGCCACACATCTATAAATCAGAAAAAGAATCATGAAAATCGGACGAATGGTTCTCGAGTTATGGAAAAACGAACAGACGGACGTTGCATTTTATAAGTAGTATGGATGGATGGATGGATTAATTAAAAAATGTTTTTTTATTTCCTCTTCGAAAAAACTAGATATTGAAGTTGAAGTTTAATGGCGAAAGCAATACCTTAAGGCTTAAGCTAATAAATTCCCACTAATGTCATTGTCATTACAGGCGGTCATAGGTTTATCGCGATAGGTCTAAGGGTACCTGTGCCGGTCAGTTTGGGTGTCAGTAAACGTTGATACGCTCATGAATGACGACATAAACGACGACCTGACGTGTAAATTTTGAGACGTTAGCATGTCAAGAAATTACTAGATTCGTGATACGATACATAATCGAAGTTTAAGGTGGCTCTCAGATTAAGGCAACAAGCAATAAGCAACTACAACTGCCAATGAGCAATCAGCAAAATTTTTCGTTCGAGCGATATATTAAGTTGCTTTGATGTGAGACCTCTAATTTAATTCAAAGTAAAATAATTGTGAGCGATCCGCAGTATAATATATAATATTTCGTGTTTCCTATTGCCAGTTGCTTATTAAATGCAACTAAGGAACTAGCAATTGCCAATAAGCAAAACGTAACTTTATGTTAACCCATTCTCACATTGATGCCACAGTATTACCATACATTTCTAGATATTTTTCAACAATTTCTATAAACTTTGTATTGAAAACGTCTAGCGATGTGTCACTGATGACAACTATTGCTTCGTAGTAGAAGCAATGCGATGTGTATCGCCAGCGATATATATTACCGCAATCAGAAACATTTTTCTTTCGACCGATATTGAGTTGATTTGTTTTAATTCAAAGTAAAATAATTGTGAGCAATCCGCAATGTGACACATCCGGCTAAAAGTGATTTCGATCAGATCGCTCGCAGTGAGTTTCTTTATCTGAAGAACCTCCCGTTTGCCCATTGGGCTATCGAAAATAGAATGTGTATTCCCAAATACCGTACCTCCACCATTTACCACTAACTGTCAACTAAAGACCATTAATTAGACCAAAACAACATGTTTTCAAACGAACTCACCACCACCGTGCAAAGTGTTCCCGAAATTCCCACATCGAACGGAAAATTTTCACATTTTCCTCTACTGTCCCTAGTTATCCAGACCACACTCTCTAATAAGAACTACAAAACCTATACTCAAGTAGACAACACACCCACCATCATTATTATGCATGAGATAATTCATTGGGCTAAAATTACAAATGAACATTTTATTTGCCGCCATTAATCAACCTGACTCCCGACACAAGTGCCCTACAAAAAGGAGCAACAAAAACAGCAGCAGTTGTTGGCTGGCTTCGAGGATGACCAATATTCCAACGCCAGTAGGCAGTCCTAACGAGGTGTTGTTTACCTGAAGGTCAATGCCATTCATTACTCTCTAAATCTATTTTGGCGGTCGGAAAAGCAAACGGTTCGGCGCGCCAAAAAAACACGTTTGATTTATCAACCATCTGAATCTAGCGCAAGGACGACGAGCGTATGTTCCAGAAGAATCGAATTAATTTCATTTACGATTACTGGGCAAGCATCCAACAGAAAAAAAAAAGGATCAACAGCGGTCATTTTTAATTAAATTCTGCTTGCTGTTGTACGCTAAGGGAGATTAATTGTAAGCGTTTATCGGCTCTGGCCTGAATGCAGGTCTTATCTTATCTGTGTGGGTGTGTGTGAATGAATGCTAAAAGATATAGGTTCCTACTAATCCGTCTGTGAAGAATGGCACATGCTGCCAACTATTTATGCGCACACATTCGTAAGATTGATGGTTCGATGGTTGTTGCTTACACGTTTTCCGTGTCTTAATCCTTCGAAAGTCCTTTTCTCGATAGAGTGAAACCTATCTGACTGCGATATCCTTTATTTGACATGTGATCCAACTTCAACATAAAGCTATCCGCACCGGCTCTTGGAATGGCCATCAATTTCGAAGCGTCGTCCCCACACAAATAATAGATAGCCAAAGTCACCCCCTGTTATGTTGAACGGTATCCTTTCTTCAACGGAAAACAAATGAAATACTTATATTTTATTGGAACTCGGATTTTTGTTGGCTCTCCTCAAAGTTTGCTGTGTGCCACACCGGGAGATGAGTTTCAGTTTGGGCCAAAGGATACTAAACAGACTCCGGTCCTTCTCGGTGGGGACACTCATATTTTCGCTTAGCAGGCTATACACTTTCGAATAGGCTGCTTGTTGTCGGGGAGCTCTATGATTAAGTGATGATAATTTAGCCGGTAAGAGGTGTTTATTATGAGTCCTTGGGGAGGAATTTCTGCTGAGGCAATGTGTAGGCATTAAATTGTTCCACTTATGAATGGTACTGCTGGCGATGGCGAACGATGATTGCTATAGGAAATGTTGCAAGTAAACGTTGTTGGCCTATTATCAATCATAACATATGTCGGAGATGTGACTTGTCGACTTTTGGGAAATAAATCAGCAAAACTTCCGATCGGCATGGGGTCGGAATGGCCACGTGTACTTTGGCTTAGTTTTGTCGAATTATTTAATTTTTGATGATGTAACCTGGAGCTGGTACTGATGCGGCTGGGTTTTATAATTAATTGATTTTTGTAGTCCATTAAGGCGACGCATTTTCGCTGAATCATTCAGTTTAAGGGAGCCAATGCTAGGAATACCTTTTCGAAGCTGGATGGGAGAACTTCTTTGAATGTTCTTGTTAAATGAATTGATTTTTCATTTAAAGTTTGGTATACATAAATAGGTGAAGTGTTAAACTTATTCTCTCTAAATTTGTTTTTTTTTTCCAATAACGAAGTTTGGTTTTTTTCTGGAATAATATTTGAATAGAAGTATATATCTTCGTTAAATTTTAAAATTTTTTCCGAATTTAATGGAAAAATCGTTCTTTTCTTTTTTTTCTTTTCTTATATTTTTACACTCGTCACTTGTCTCTTTGTCATTTTAAAGGGAATGCCACGCTTAGCAACGCGAGTTGGAACTCTCCTATGGTCTGTACTGTAAGACGGTCCAGGATATCACTTAATGTCACCTTGAGTTCGGATTTGAGAGGAATACTGTCTCCGTAAATTTTCTAGGGTCAAGTCTCTTTACTTGGGTATGTTGGATGTTAAATCCTTATCTACCGGTATTTCCACCACAATTGTTAGGTCCAATTATTTAGTTATGGCCCGCTTGTCTGTTTGTTTACTCAAAGCGTGTGTGCTGAAACTTCGGCATATCGTTTTATTCTGAAACTTGATTCCGCACACGAAACGATACAAAAGTGTTACCTTCAAGAGGAATACAATACGAAGAATTGACATTGACTGTCAGATTTGACTGGAATCTGATGGTGAATGGTGTAAAGTGCTTGTTAACAAAAAGTTAGTGTTCTCCCAAACAACACTCGACAAAATTTCCTAACAGAAATTGCTCAGGGGCGCTCCTCAATTTAAGCGAGAAAAGGTGTTACTCCCCGCTTTCCCCCATTCAAATAAAAGGGATTGTTACGCCCTAAAAAAATTTGCTAGAACCATAAGTCGACTAGTCGGGTTTTAGAACATGGTCTACGTGGATGTATTGCAAGCAAAATTCCATCCATATCCATACTACTTTATAAGATACAATGTCCGTCTGTTCGTTCCTCCATAACTCGAGAACGATTCGTCCGATTTTCATGTTTTTTTTTCTTCTGATTTATAGATCTGTGGCCAAATTACGCCGTAGGGCAGGTGAGAATTGTTGAGGAGTAAAGTGATCGCGGGGAGTTAGGGGGGTCTCACGAACCTTTAGTCCTATGAACTTGAAAGTTTGTGCGTTGATAGATAAGTCAAAATTATTGCGTGTCTCATTCGTCATTTTTAAAAATTCATCTTATAATGAGTGCAAACACACGTTTTTCACATAGACAGCTATATGTTGCATATTCGCGTGTGAGCTGTAGTCATAATTTGTTTATACTTTTGCCCAAAAAACAACAAAGATGTATAGCTTACAAAAAGCCATTGCGATAAAATATTTTGTAAGCTTAAAAAAGGGGACAAAATATAAACAAACGTACATTTATGATAGCTGAAATAAATTTTAATTTTATTTAAAAAAAAAAAGGATCGGCGGGCAGAGCATGGCTAGTACCAAATATTAAAAAAAAAAATCTGAAGACGAATAGTCAAACTATTGGAAAAATTAAAAAAACTTTTATAAAACCATAATTTTAAATGTTGTGTAGCCCTACTCATTTTAACATTGTGCCCATAAATTATATTTTCCAGTACAATAACGATCCGAAACATACATGAATATGACCAATTGATAAGCAGCTGTTTTCAGATAGAAGAACTAATGTTTTGAATTTGCAAACGCTGATATCGAGCACTTGTTGGCAGAAGGTATTGAATTCCAAAAAATTTAAAAGCTCTGATAATTTCTTTCAAAACATAAAGGACTTGTGCGTGAGATACTTTTCGAATATTTATGGAAATTAATTTCATTTCAATGGTAGGTTTCGCAGTGCCTACCCAATTTTGCAGTTTATTTTCATAACTTGCCAAAGAGCAAGGATTACTAACATTTATTTGACACAAATTTGGCGTCAAAAGAGAGCCGAATAACTTCTATTTTCTATACTCCTCCTCCTTTTTTCTATGCCTTCGCCAAATATTGTAATGTAAATATTTAAACCAGATCAATTTCTTAAAATGTGCTAATGAATTTAAAACGGGTAACCATTTTACCCATTTGCAAGGTTCTTTCGAAGAATTTTTAAAGCACCGCCATATGACCATAGTCGTTATACAACACCTCATAATCTTATGCAAATACTTTCGAGAAAATCGATCCCAAATGCAACACATCTGTTGATAAAAAATACTTGATAATCCTGCATTCTTTATAGCATTAACAAGACCACACACTTAACGAACTTATTCCTAAGCTCTTCGGTAATCCTATAGTAATAATCCCACACGTAAGAAGAGACATCCTCTAAAGACTGCCATCACCGGCAACCTGCATCCCGCTTCATTGTTTTGTTTGCATTCAGAAACAGAAAGGACAAACGAACAACTGTTTGGGTGTCTAATAACAATTAACTCCATTAGCTTGCAGTCTTATGACAACAAGCTAACACCACCATCGCCCATTATACTGACATCAGCAAGGAGCAAATTTCCATCTTGATGTATTCTTTCATGCAACGAACGGCTGCAAATGTCACGAGTATGTCCTTAGCACAGCGGAAGGATTTAACATGGGAAGTAACATCCTTCTTCTAGATTTCACAGAGTTTCCACTTGCCCAGATCCTAATGCGTGTTTGCCTGTTATTTTATTCTTCCCATCTGTTTTTTTTCCCGTTGAGCAAAGCGTTTCGATTGCGCTATCCTCACGAAGACTAAAGGAAAACAATGCTCGTCGCAGTCTATGCGGCAAGACAACGAAATACAAACGGAAGCAACGAATTGTGCACAAATGTTTCCGCATTAGAAGGGATCTGCGAAGCGAAGAATTGCACAAGTAAGCGTTACCTCCCCACAATAGACGGAATCAGGTTGCAGCGCGAGAAAACGAAGGAATTGAAATCTCTTTTCGCTTTGTATACGTTGTGTAATTGATTTTATTGCGTCAACTTTTGTGCAAATAATAATGATAATAAAAATTATATCACTCTATTATTTACTCTTCCGGTTTCCTAGAGATTTTTCTTTTGCATCTTTACCTACTCTTTATGAAGTTTAAACTAGCTGCTAGCGATCAATTACGGATTAATACCAATAATGAGGGTAATATGCGTATTAGATAGTTGTTCATAACTTGGTTTTGTTTTCAAAGGGTTTCAGTTCTTAAGGATATCATGAATTTACTTATATTTGTAACGAGAAACTTAAAGCATCCTCTATGGTAGTTTGAGTATGTTGTATAGCAAACAGTTAGTAAAAGTCCCATGACTAGTTTTTGAAATGGTAAGACATTTTTAAAAAAAAACAAAAAAAAATCGGTGGCGTATACGTAACATTTTTTATACTTTATGGGCAATTTTGATATGAATCAATTGTTAACCGAAATAGAGCTATCCAGGCATAAGATATAGCAAACTCCACTCAATTTTTTCCTACCGTGTAGGTCGCGGAAATAATTCGAAGGGCGCTAAACGCTTGATATTAGCTCACACAAGGCCATCAGCAGTATTTCAGTTGATTTGTTACTGCTCTGAGTACTACTACGACTATACACAACTACAGAATGTCCACAAGGAAGGGTACTATCCCAAATAATATTGAACCTAGCGAGGCAGCGGTAGAGAGCGGAAAATCATGCATTTAACTGATTTTAAATTTAAATCGAAATGGGTGCCTGTAGTCATTGAAGCACAGGAACTGGATGTTGTCACACTCTTTGAGGCTGTTTGATAGCACATCTCATGACATAAACCCAAATAAACGCTTAGGATCTATCCGACTGTCTTTCGCTTTGCTTAGTTAGATCAATTGTTTTGGGCGTTTCTTCGCAGTCTCTCCAGGCAGGTCATGAGTGGTCTTACTACCTTGAGCTTTCATATGTACTCTTTGTGCATATTTTTTTTAAGCGCCGATATTGAATGTTGTTTCTTTTAGACAGAATGCTCTGGAATCATATGTATCGATTATGCTTCGATAGGCACCAATGCACAATAACATGCTTCAGAGTTCCTTAGAAAGATTGTATATCTGTTGTCAGTTTCATATAAGTCCTTTAAGTTTGTTTATTAAATAAGCTCATTGATAGCACTTCAGCCTATCTAAGACCTTTTCTAACATCGAAGAGTTTATTGTAGCTAAAAAAACCCTTTTCTATAAACGCTTTCAAAGGCAAACTTAAAATCGATGGTAAGATGGTTGGTGGCAATTAGAAGATCCTGGTTCTTTTGGAAAATCTGTCCTGGTGGGAATATTTGGTCATTGATGGAGTTAGATTACCTACCTGTCAAAGTAGGTAATTGTAGTAGTGGAGAGTGTATTTAAAATAATTTTAGGGTTTCAACGAAGTCGATTTTTACAATGCGAAAAGGAAATGGACTTTGTTGGATGTGCCTAATGAAGGATTAAATAGAGAATTACTCCTCTATCGTTTCTCTGAATCGGGAGAATGAACCCTAGGCCTAGCTTCTCGCAACCATTCGCTTGTGTGAGTTTCTATTTTTGAGACGAATGGAAGGGAAAGGGACCTACAATTGTATGCCGAGTCCGAACGGCTGAATTGAGAAGCTTTTTCAGGATAGTCATACTCTCGGATGTTTGTCAGACGTTCGCGAGAGGTGGCGCAGTAGAAAAAACCTTAAGATGTAATTTGTGTTTTTCCGGGGATCGAACCTGGGATCCCTCGCACAGAAGTCCAACACACTAACCAAAACCACTGCGCTTCTGCGCCCACTTGGTTACTGAAATAAAAAGGCCTTCTTAACCAAAGTGTGGTGTCTCTTTGGGCACATCCTGAATCCGCCGAGCAAAACCTCGGTCTCAGAAAAAACACATCACAAACTTATCAGTTATAGTACCACCAATTTATTGATCTATCTCTCACTGGCCCACAAGCTGTCCTCCTAATTCTTAATCGCGAAGAATATCTTTATGTTTTGTATGTTATTTTTCCCGATGCACGTAACTAGTTATCTTTTAGTCATTCTATCGCTTATGAATGTTCATGATCATGACTGACTATCCAAGACCTTTTGGCTCTCTTATGAGGTAGACATTTTTATTTTGCTCTGTGACTGTGATGCATTTTTTGGCGACGAATACTCTCTCAAATTCTTGTCCATCGAGCTATATTTTTAGGTACGTTACTTGCCTTTTTGGCAACAGAGAATGGAACATTTTTTTATACGTGTAAGTAAATAAGTAAGTAATTCATTCTTTTTTTTTCGTTTGTTTTGGATACATTGTTTATATTTTTTATGAATTTTGTAGCTATGGCATTGCCGTCAGCTCGGTTAGCAAATTAAATAAATAATATTATTGGTATGAATGAAATTTTTAAATGAAACTTAAACAAATTCAGTTATAAGTAACATTGTATCCATACTACTTATAAAATGCAACGTCCGTCTGTTCGTTTCTCCATAACTCGAGAACCAATCGTCCGATTTTCATGATTCTTTTTCTGATTTATAGATGTGTGGCCAACTTAGTCCGTAGGGTGGGTGAGAATTGCTCAGGAGTAAAGTCGTCGCGGGGAATAAGGGGGGTCTCACGAACCGTCAGCCGTATGAACTTGAAAGTTTGTGTGTTGATAGATAAATCAGAATAATTACATGCCTCATTAATCGTTTTTCAAAATTCGACCTACAAGGGTTGAAAAACGTTTGCAGCCTACTTTTCTATTTCGACCTTACTACGCTCAACTTGCCATTATACTCATAAATCTACGTATGTCATTTCAAGAAATGCTTTTATTTATTAGCCAATGCTTCACCGAGTATTTTGAGCTAAGTTTCATCTTTCTGGTCCATCCAGAGGGTGAGATATAATAAAATAATAGTTTAAAAAACTAAAAAAACGCTTTTATCAGTAGGTAGGTACTGCACTAAAAGCAAAAAAATAAAAATTAACCAATCTATTTTGAAGGTTTATCCTGGAAGGGGCTTAGAGTAAGCCATGTTTGTGTAGTTTACACTCAAATAATACAATACATAACTACAAACATGGCTTACACTAAGCCCCTTCCAGGATAAACCTTCAAAATAGATTGGTTAATTTTTATTTTTTTGCTTTTAGTGCAGTACCTACCTACTGATAAAAGCGTTTTTTTAGTTTTTTAAACTATTATTTTATTTTTTGCTTTTTAGTGCAGTTTAATATCTACCTACATACTCACAAAAGCTTTTTTTACTATAAGTTTATTGTATTATCATCAAAACTGAAACATCAGCATTCAAAATTTCAAAGTCCTAAGTCAATGGACAAAATAGGTAGGTATGTATTCCACATAAATGAAAATTCGCGACAGGTATGGTTTGATTGATATTACTACGCGTACCTACCTTACCTATACACTTTCCATAGCTGCAGATCTCAAATATAAGTATGTACGATTGTGCATGTGCATACCTACATATTTACGCATCACAAACTCCTATATACGTACATATGTACATAGTTTGTTTTATCCATATCCATATTCCATACATCAAATTCAACTACGCCATACATATGACTATACATTCTGAATGCTCGCCACAGTGACAATTCTATTTTTAGAACGCAAATAAAACTACCCTTCCTAAGCACAACTGCAATCGAGATAGCAATTTTTTTCGCATTTGGGCGAATAAGATCTATTTTCTATTTATTATATCTTGCCCTCTGGATGGACTAGAAAGATGAATGTTAGCTCAAAATACTCGGTGAAGTATTGCCTAACAATTAAAAAGATTCTTTGAGTTGACCTACATATATTTATGAGTATTATGGCAAGTTGAGCGTAGTAAGGTAAAAATAGAAATGTTTGCACCCCCTTTCTTCAGCCCTTATAGGACGAAACGGTACAAAGTATTAATTAGGTATGTAATAGTTATGACTTATCTATTGACATATAAAGTTTCAAGTTAATACGGCTAATAGATCATGCGTTATGAAAAAGCCTCCCTCAAAGGGGCAGGGGAAGTCAAAATCCAAAAATTCTTTCTAAATATTGCATTGTCTTCACAACCCAACCAGCATGGAAAATTTCAAAGTTCTAAGTTTAGCGAAAGTGGTTCGAATTTGACTTGCAAGATTTTGACACAACAAATTTTTCACGAAGTTAAGTAAAAGCCTTTAAAAAGCCTTTAATAATAATAAATTGAATTAGATCTTATTTGGCCAAGAGTGCGAAAAAAATGTTTTCTCGATTGCCGTTGTGCTTAGGGGTAGTTTTATATTGCGTTTTCAAAATAAAATATGATTACTCGCACGACTGGCATATCAGAATGCACATTGTACGTACATACTCATGTATGGCGTAGTTGAATTTGATGTAAGCAATGGATATGCATAAAACAAACTAAATATATATATATGTACGTCTACGTAAATATAAGAGGTTTGTGGTGCGTAAATGATAGATATATATATCTACATATATGAATTTGAGATCTGCAGCTATGGAAAGTGTAACGATATGATCGCGTAGTATAAATAATTACATCATACCTGTGACGAGTTTTTATTTATGTGAAATCTTATGTCTGTTGACTTAGGACTTTCGGATCAGTACAGGTTACGTAAGGACTAAGTTGGGGACGGAGGAAGGGTGAAGGGGTGGTAGGGACTAACTCCGGAACTATTTGGTCGATTTTAAAAATTCTTTCAAGATTGTACCGGCTACATCCTCCGGATCAGTATAGGTTAGTTAGGGTGTGGATGGGGGAAGGGGAAACGGGGGTATAGGGGCTATCTTCGGAACTACTCGGCCATTGCCAGAGTTGACCTCCGGCAGCCACGTCTTTCACATGGACAGCTATATATTGAATGTTCACGTGTGAGCTGTAGCGTAATTTGTTTATAGCTACTTGCGCCCATTAAATAAATAACATGTGGGTATAGTTTATGAAAAGGCATAGCGATAAAATATTTTCAGAGCTTAAAAAGAAGACAAAATATAAACAAGTAAAAGTGTTACCATTGGCCTGGCCGATGCTTTGATACCCTCCACTGTATGTACTGGTACAGATACACGCATGTGTCTAATATTGGTTTTGTATGGGAGGTACCGGAACTACTTGACCGACATAGACAATTTTTTAATACCAACTTGGCTACGGTAAAAACAAGTCCTCTCATAAAATTTCATTCTCCTAAGTCGATTCGTTTGGACGCTATCGTGCTTTCAACAGACAGACAGACGGACATGGCTAAATCGATTTAGAGTGTGATCCTGATTCAGAATATATATATTTTGTAGGGTCTCCGGTGAATCCTTCTTGGCGTTACAAACGTAATGACAAAGTGAATATACCTTCCTGTGAAGGGTATAATAAACGTGCATTGATAGCTAAAATAAATTTGAATTTAATTTAATAGAAAAGAAAGCAGCGGGCGGAGCCGCGGGCGTTGCTAGTACTTACATATGTATGGTTTTCAAAAAAGAATAGAGTTTTTTCCAGTCGAATTCGTTTAGCACTGTGATTGTTTCTTGTAGCGTCATAGTTTCCTTTTCAAATATTGCTTTTCTGTAGGCAGTAAAAATGAATATTTCCATTAAGTTTCGAGTAGTGCCTTGTATCTGGAAACGGTAGACCCGTTTCCGTTCGGAGTATTTAGAGGTAGATTACAAATTTTCTTCAAAAAACATCTGTAAAACTTTTCTATCGCTTCGTATAAGTTGATTCCCCACACCTGGGCAGCGTAGCAAAGCGAACTCTTAACAACAGCATCAAATATCTTGTAGTTCGCTGATAGAAGATATATTTAACAGACTTTGTGAAGTTTTAGCTTTAATATGTTAACATTATTGTTAAAATCAATGGTACTTGTACTCGTTAGCTATCTGTAAAGGGTTTCCATTGATGTGTCAGTTATATCAAAGAATATTGGTAGTCCAGGCTTTCAAGCTTAGTGTACATATATAGTGACCCACGAATCGGCTTGGATATCCTATTTCAATATGTGATCGATAAGTCTATGGAAAGCCTTTAAAATTGTAGGTCGGTTAATATACTTTCCCATTTCGACGACCTCTACGCATTTCTTTACCTAACCAATTTCAACCCTGCGTCAGTATAAATTGAGTAGCATCTCTTTGTATAACACATGCCACTACAATTACAGAATCAGTTGTGTATCTTAATTAATTGTTATCTTTCCTATTCGTCATATAAATAAGAATTCGTGTATGTAAATATTTCTGTAATGCTGCTCACATATGTAGAATATCTCGTATAAATTACTTCCTCTCTACGCACAACACAGATGACTAAGCCAGTGATTAACGAAAGCAAAATTATATGTGAATGTTACGTTCTTCACCAGATGATTTATTAAGCAAAATTTGGCCCTCACATTTTCCCAACTAAAGCCTCAAACTCAAACGAAAAAGCTGCAAAAAAAAAAAAATCCCAGTCGCTAATAGAAACAGATGATCACATATAGTTCACTTAACCGAAAGGCAGAGAGCCAATGTGCGAGACTAACAAAAGACAGAAAATGCGAAAACAACAAAATAAAACAGAAGCCAGGAAATCGTGGTAATTAACTATAAATTAAGGACCTGCTACTGCTACCTTTTCACACGTGTCTGTGAAATAATCCGCCAAGACTCATGCGTAATATAAAAGGCTTCAAAAAACGTCTACAACTTCAAAGCAAACAATACCTTCGAGCCCAGGGACACAGTCGGCAATAAAAGGCGTATAAGGCAACGTTTCAACAAAGCAATTGCTGTACGTAGAACAATTTTTTTTTCCAGTCAGTTGAACGACAACGTGTAGGCAATAGGGGAACGCATATACCCCAGGTATCTGCAAACAGATTTTTATTACCTCGATATTGTGTTTAACGTTGCTACTTTGGTGCTGATTGTCAGCAAATAGTAATCAGAGAGGTCCGCGCAAACCACTTGTGAAAAACGGTGCGTGGTGGCATGGACTGGGTAATTGGGAATTTATTCGAGATTTCTTTGTGAATTCATTTGAATTGAAGAAGCTGCGAATTTGGAAATTATTTTCACTTTACTGTAGATTTATATTAAGAATTGGGGATGGGGGTGTTTGTCTGATTCGATGTGATACTTTAGGGGGTGATTATGATTCTGATTTGAACAGGGATGTATCATAATTTGTTTGCTATTTGTGAAAATAAAGGAACTGAGACGTGATTCCCTTAAGGGGACTCTTGGATCATAGTTCTTCTAATTTTATTGCTGAAAATTAAAAAAATATTAATTCTATGAATTAGCACTACTTACTTACTTAAGGTGGCGCTGCAGTCCGGGGTGGATCTGGGCCTCAACCAACAAGCGTTTATAGCCAACAGCTGTCGCCAGTTTTCGATAGCCGCGGTCTTCCTCTACTGCGACGTCCCTCGGGTATTGATTCAAAGATCTTTTAGGCTGGAGCATTCGCGTCCATTCGCCCTACATAACCCAGCTGTACAGCCCGTATAGTTCGTCGTTCGTCCTCCTCTATTCACCATCTACGCTGATATTACCGAAAATTATTCGAAGAATTTTCCTCTCAAAACAACCGAGAGCAACCTCATCTGCTTTTGATAGAGTCCAGGCGTCCGCTCTATAGAGAAGAACTATTATTAGGGGTTTAAAAGGGTCACTTTAGTTGCTCGAGTTGGTACTGTTGGTTCTATAAAAACCAACTGCAAACATATTCTGTGGGGTATCTATACACAAATGGGAAACGAAAAAACTTGATGCCGTGTCAAGAAAGCGATATCCCTTAACTTAACTTAACCAGGCCAATACCACAGTAATGACTGCCGCACTGCAATCGCAGATATCTTTTGACAAATTTCAATCCCAAGCTTATAGAGATTTCCAGTATTGAGCGGGATATTGAAAAAGTGTTGGTCGTGTATGAAGCCTTAGAGAGACAATGGCAGCGATTATATAAGAAATATGTTTCTGACCCCAGAATATCCCCATCCAATCCATAATTATGACGCTTCGTGATCAGTTGGGCCATTTGCCGATGTGTTAAGTTTAACTGGGCGACCAGAAAGAACCCTATCAGCCAATATGGTGAAGACTTTAAATAGATCTGCTCTACGGACCCAAAAGAATGAAAATAAAAATTAACCTCCATATAGTATATGCAGAGGGCGAAGGGTAAGCACTCTCCGAAGGCTGCAGTCATACCAGTGCACGCTAAGTGATATAGATTGCTAGTTTGTATGGGGCTGAAATATGTATGGATTTTGGCCACAATACTATCGCCGCATAGGTAATTATTGGTTTGTAGTTCATTTTATATGACCAATAGATTATCTTTAAGTTCAAGCGCCAGGTTTTACATTAGAGGTGTTGGCACATATACATTTTGTTCTATTGGACATTTCTAGCTAGGTTGATGATTACTTTATTGTTTGGTGTTGGTTTTAGTCGTATACACTGAAAAAAATACCGGAACTTACACTTGATATACCCAATATTTATAGATTCCAAAGGGTTTCCAAATCCTGTCAAGCTTTGAACTCAAAACTCTTTGAATACGGTCTATAATAGCATAAAGGGATTTCCAAGCATTTCCACTTTCATAGTACTTCTTCCGTCTGGGTCTAATAGGCTATAGTTCCCTAATTAAGATGGATTTCTAAATCCTACCCTTTTTGCTAGGGCTTTCTACTGACACGCAAATATTTAACTAAGGTCAGCATTTCATTAGAATATTTCACTGGAATATTTCTTAGACCGTTGCTGGTGAAAAAAGTGCAAGATAGCCAACTAAGATTGTAGTAGGGCAAGACCTTGCTTTGCATGTCTCAAAATGACAAATGAGATGCCACCTCAACCGCCTTGGAGTGCGATACTCATCTGAATGATGTATGGTAGTCATCGAGGACTTCACATTTGGCTTGAACCCAATAAGTGACTAATCTATTTAAAGCTCATACCGTCTTAAAACAACCAAATAAACAAATACAAATATGTGTGTATTTTTTGGGGCCACTATCCCCAACTTAATGAAGCTAATGACATGTGTCAACACGAAAATCATATTTCATCTGTCATCAGCTTTCGTGTGTCAAATTAGATATGACACCCATAAGACATTACACAAACAAATAATCATTTACCCTGGTTCGGCAAAAGTCTCTGTCATTCTTAGTATAATATTCACTCTGAGTAAATTATTGTATACATCCTAAATCTTGTTTATGTCAGTCTGGAAGTGAGCCGCAGGACGATAAAAAAAAAAAAAATAGCCGAATGTTCTGCACAATTCTGTCATCATCGTAGCTATACAATATACCGACAAGTGACCCAACCTGACCATCCCCAAACGAGCTGACAAGGTGGAACCCTCTTCATTTGATCGAACTCACTGGAATATTAACATTAAGTTGCGACTTCTCCAACAAAGATGTGCGGCGTGACACTGACAGTAATTTATGTCCGCTTTCCCATGTATTTAGTGTAAATCATTAATAATATTAATATAACGATGGTGTATTCTTGCTTTGGTACATCTTGGCCTAATGCTTATTGAATGAGGCCGAAATTGGTTCTGATTGCTACCCGCATTACGGTCAACCAAAGGAAGGTAAATCAGCCGAGAAGTGTCATTACTTGGGGGAAGTGTGAGCTGATTTAAATTATGTAGTATGGCAAGAATATCGTATTTAAAGATTGCGATTGTATATTATTAATGACGATTAGAGGGACATTAAGTTGGAAATGATTTAAATGTAGGCGTTTGTTACCAAACATTTTTTTTTGTTTTAAATATTGATAAATACAAAGAGATGGGGTTAGTATGCCAATTTATTAAGAGCATCTAGGAAGTGTCAAATGTAAAAATACGACTACCATTTTTGAATGGGTATTGAAGCTTTGGTGCAGTTCTGTTCGATTGACTTTGACTGTATGTCTTTGGAAGGAAAAATCCTTGAGTCTGTATTCTTCTTGTGAGTATTTTACGGGTCTATAGAGGATACCCAGGGCACAATGGGGCTTGTTTTAAATCTTTTACAAAAAGTAATTTTATGTTTAGCGTAGATATGTAAAATTATGAACGGGAAAATATATTATAAATATTTTTTCTTTAAATCCATGTGAATAGCTCGGCGTTAGGCGCCCAAATCGATTTGGAAATAATGCCAAAATAAAAATCGTTCAATTTGTTGTTGCAAAATTTTTCGTCATTTTGGGTGTTATTTCCTTTCCGAGGTTCGTTTTTTTGACAAGCAGTAAAGCCCAAAATAGTAAGTGGAAATTCATAAACAGTGGAATGAGTATGGGGGCATGCGCATGCTGCCACAAGGGGGGTTTGCTTGGGTTTTCTGTTAGATTTTGGTGTAGGTGGGAGTTCAAACTTCAAAAAACACCTCAATATACCCAATTTCGCACATACTCCAAATCTGAGAGTTACCCCAAGCAGGGGGGTTGCATACGTAGTAAACTGCAAATTATTTTTGGGCTTTATTTCCATCTTGTTGTTTATTTTTGGGCGCTATGCATTTTTGGGCGTTATTTTAAAATCGATTTGGGCGCTATTTCTTTGTGCGTTATTGCCTAACGCCGAATAGCTCTGCTTATGTTAACACGTTCCATTGAGGATTTCATTCCTAGAAATGAGCATACTCTACATTCCTTGATATAGAAGGCGCATTTAACAACATTGATTCATCTGCGAACTGTTAACTTTGAACGTAGATACTTCACTTAGCGAGTTGAAAAATTTAATACTCAATAGAGAGACTATATAGACGGATTATCAACTCTAGCCCGACTCTTTGCCAGAAGATCTGTGTAGAGTAGAGCAACCTCATATGGCGGCCTTCTTCGCCTTCTATAGAAGTTAGTTGTCAATCAACTGCTGACATGCTCGGAAGCAGAGGTTGCAAGGTGATTGCCTATGCGGATGATGCTACTATTAGGAAAGTACCCGAATACCTTAAAGGAACTCCTACACTACGCTTTTAATAATCTAGTAAAAGAAGTGAACTGAGGGCGTAAACCCTCACAAAACTGAACTTGTCAACTTTTGCAGAAAATATAAAAATATGCTCACATTGACGCTACATATAAAAGGTGATTTTTTGACAGTTCACGCATGATTCGTGACACGTGTCAAAGTAAAAAATGCTCAGTTCGCATTGGCATTTCGCCATGGATAGATTGACGCCCGAACAACGTTTGCGAATTATTGAATTTTATTTCCAAAAAATCGGGCTCAGTAAAATATGTGTTTAAAGCACTTCGTCCATTTTATGGTCGCCATAACCGCCAATGGTGCTCGGTATCGTTCGATGATTTCGGACTTTTTATTTTACAGAAAATGGAAGAGCTTGGGTTGGTCGAATTGCGGTTTCAAGTGAACGGCGCGACATGCCACATATCACGCCAATCCATGGACTTATTGCGAGGCGAATTTGGTGAGCTATACATCTCACGTTTTGGACATGTGAATTGGCCGCCTAGATCATAGGATTTCCCGCCGCTGGACAATGTTTTTGTAGGGATACGTGAAATCTCTCTATCTCTCTATTCGGATAATCCAGCAATTATTGCCGCCTTGGAAGACAACATAACTCGTGTTATTGGTGAGATACCTACCAGTCGATATGTTGGGAAAAGTATGCCAAATATGACATTCTGGATGGACCACTTGAAGCGTAGTTGCGGTCAATATTTACACGAAACAATATTCGAAAAGTAAATGGCATGAATTGGGGTGCGTAAACTTAGCACCCCAAAGTTTAAAAACTATACATTTTTTTAGAGTTCTGGATAGCTGGACAAGAGTTCTAGAGTTCCTGATAAAAATTTTGAAAAGTTCTGTTCATTTAGTATTTTTTTTTTAATGTGGGGTGCTAAGTTCACGATGCACCTCATTTGCAAAAATGTTGGATTTTTCTTTTTTTTGTGTATAGAATCAACATAGTTCTAGAGTCCTTGATAGGTTAAAAAACAAAAAAAACCCAATTAGAGCAAAAAAAAATGTTTTTCCAGAATATGCCAGCACTCCGTTTTCGTAAAAGTAAATTTTTTTTACAAAATTCATGCACTACACCAAGAGTTCTGGAGTTTCCTAAACAAAGATTTTTTTTCGGAACAAAAACAAAAAAGTTATGGAACTTTGAAAATTGTCAAAAATTGCGAAAATATTTTTTCGGAGTTCCGAAGAGTTCTGAAAAGTGCTCAAGAAACTCAACAAAAAATCATTATAAAATAATCTTCTAAGCCCAAACACAAAAAAGTAAGAGCCAATTGAAAAACTGCAAAATTTTTTTTTCTGGAAAGTACTTTTGAAACTCAACAAAAAATCCTTCTAAAATAATCTTCTAAACCCAAACACAAAAAAGTTAGACAACATTAAAAATTTCAAAATTTAGTTCTAGTGAGTTCTCATGAGTTCTGGTTACAGTTCCGGAAAGTACTCCAAAATTTCTACAATACTCTCATATAACAAAATCGTCTAAATCCAAATCCAAAAAAGTTAAAAGCAAAAGTTGCAAAATTTAACCAAAAAAAAAAAAGAGTTCTGATTAGAGTTCTGGAAAGCACTTTTAAAACTCAACAAAAAATCCTTATAAAATAATCTTCTAAACCCAAACACAAAAAAGTTAGACAACATTAAAAATTTCAAAATTTTTTAGTTTTTAGTTTTAGTGAGTTCTCATGAGTTCTGGTTACAGTTCCGGAAAGTACTCCAAAATTTCTGCAATACTCTCATATAACAAAATCGTCTAAATCCAAATCCAAAAAAGTTAAAAGCAAAATTTGCAAAATTTAACCAAAAAAAATATTTTTTTTTTTCGGAGTTCCGAAGAGTTCTGATTAGAGTTCTGGAAAGTGCTCAAGAAACTCAACAAAATATCACTAAAAAATAATCATCTAAGCTCAAACACAAAAAAGTTAGAGCCAATTGAAAAGTTACAAATTAATTCCGCCAGAATTAACATTTAAAGGTTTTAAAACCACAGTTCGCACTACAACTCTTTTGTGTTTTTAGCAAAACTTAAAAAAAAAAAGATTAGCTATGTACACCGTTCGAATTATTTATGAGTGCGTTTATTTCGAAACAAAAAAAAAAATCCACAAGAAGAAAAAACAAAAAATTTTCATAAATGCATTTTCTAAACCTGACCCAAACAATTTTTGTTTATGAGTGAGTTTATTTCAAAAAAAATCCCCATAAATTTATTTCCTAAACCCGACCCAAAAAAATTCATTTTTTTTTGCTTATGAGTGAGTCTAGTCTACTACTACAAACAAAAAAAAACAAAAAAAAAAAAATATTTTTTTTGGTTAAATTTTGCAACTTTTGCTTTTAACTTTTTTGGATTTGGATTTAGACGATTTTGCTATATGAGAGTTATGTAGAAATTTTGGAGTACTTTCCGGAACTGTAACCAGAACTTATGAGAACTCACTAGAACTAAATTTTGAAATTTTTAATGTTGTCTAACTTTTTTGTGTTTGGGTTTAGAAGTTTATTTTATAAGGATTTTTTGTTGAGTTTCTTGAGCACTTTTCAGAACTCTAATCAGAACTCTTCGGAACTCCGAAAAAATATTTTCGCAATTTTTGACAATTTTCAAAGTTCCATAACCTTTTTGTTTTTGTTCCGAAAAAATATCTTTGTTTAGGGAACTCTAGAACTCTTGGTGTAGTGCATAAATTTTGTAAAAAAAATTTACTTTTACGAAAATGGAGTGCTGGCATATTTTGGAAAACAAATTTTTTTTGCTCTAATTGGGTTTTTTTTTTTTAAACTATCAAGAACTCTAGAACTATGTTGATTCTATACACAAAAAAAAGAAAAATCCAACATTTTTGCAAATGAGATGCATCGTGAACTTAGCACCCCACATTAAAAAAAAATAAAAAAAAAAATACTAAATGAACAGAACTTTTCAAAATTTTTATCAGGAACTCTAGAACTCTTGTCCAGCTACCCAGAACTCTAAAAAAATATATAGTTTTTAAACTTTGGGGTGCTAAGTTCACGCACCCCATGAATTGATTTATCAAAGTTAATACAAATTTCACTCAATTTTGCAAATATTTCTTCTTTTTTCAATTTTAAAACCAAATGCTTAAAAAATCAGCCGTTATTAATAGGCTACAATTTTTCTGTCGTACCGATTACGGCGATATTTGGAAATATTTATCTTCGGCTAAATGTCACCAAATTACAATCTTAAAACAGAGATTTATAAAATTTGACGCTATTATGTAATAATTAATTGAAACTCAGTGGTATTTCCTCTTCAATATTTATCAAAAACTCATCCAAAAATAAACGTCAAAAAATTAGCCTGTATGATAATTTATTATCATATTATCCCGGATCATGACAGCTGAAATATTCGTTTTCTACCACGATAGTGCCAGAAAATTATTCGAAGATAATTATTTACACCCAATTGACACACGGTCTTAAGATCAAATAACGGGTTTTTCAACAGGGACGCTACAAAAGTAGGGCGACAGGGACAGCAAACGACGCCGAATTTCTTGCCGCTCTTTTCACATTTCTCTTCAGTAAGGTTTGCCATTTCATGATGGAAAGATATACGAGCCAACAACGAGTCGAAATTATTAAAATTTACTACCGAAATTCGGAGTCAGTGGCCTCTACGTTAAGAGCGCTACGTCCAATTTATGGTCGTCATAATCGTCCTAGCAGATCAACAATTTTGTGTCTAGTGGAAAAATTTGAATCCACTGGCACAGTACAAAATATTTCCGTGCCAGTGAGACAAAGAAGTGCCCGTAGTGTCGAGAATATTGCTGCCGCTGAGGCTTCAGTTGAAGAAAGCCCAAACGTGTCTCTCACACGTCGTACTCAAGCGTTGGGTATCTCTGTGACGTCGTTGTGTCGAATTTTGCGAAAAGATTTTGGCCTACATCCTTACAAGATTAAATTGACGCAAGAACTGAAGCCGCTTGACCACCAGAAGCGTCGTATGTTCGTGAATTGGGCTGAGCAACAACTTGAAAATGATTGGGATTTTCATCGAAAATTCATCTTCAGCGATGAGGCTCATTTCTGGCTGGATGGCTTCGTCAATAAACAAAATATGCGGTATTAGTCAGGCAGCAATCCACACGTACTCACGTACTCCATGAGTCATCATTGCATCCCGAAAAAATTACGGTTTGGTGTGGTTTATGGGCCGACGGCGTCATTGGGCCGTACTTCTTCCGTGATGATCAAGACCGGCACGCTACTGTGAATGGGAATCGCTACCGTTCAATGATAACCGAATATTTTTGGCCCCAATTGGATTGTATGGACTTGGAGGACATGTGGTTCCAACAGGACGGCGCCACAAGCCACACAGCGAATGTCACAATCAATTTATTGGAAACCAAGTTTGGAGAACGTGTTATCTCACGCAATGGTCCAGTCGCTTTCCCGCCTCGGTCGTGCGATTTGACGCCGTTAGACTATTTCGTCAAGTCTATGGTCTATGCCAACAAGCCATCGACGATTGATGAACTTCGTACGAATATCGAACGTAAAATTGCAGCAGTATCGGCCGATTTATGCTTGAAAACCGTCGAAAATTGGTTCAGCGTCTGGACTTCTGCAAGCGTGCCCGTGGTGGCCATGCAAAAGAAATCGACTTCCATACATAATGGCATCGACCAGACCGCTCAAATGTTTCCGGATTATTTTTCGTACGTAGGTATGGGCTACCTTAAAAATTTATTTTAATTTTAATCCCTAGAATATATAGGTATCTATTGGTTATTTATGGTAAAAACTAAACTACTTTAAACCATAACAACATAAATAATTTGTGTGTTAAATTAAAAAACAACAAGAGAGAAAGCTTAATAAATATGTTACTACAAGTGCTTGTGCATGGCTTTATTTGTCTGTAAAAGAACGCATTGTAAAATAACGAAAGAAACGTGTTAAATTAAAAAAAAAGTGGAATTCATTTCTTTGTATCGCTTTGACAATTTCATCCGTCTTTATGACCAATAAGAATGAATGGATAAAGGAGCAAAGATTATATCATCTCCTTCGGCCGGCAACTCCGTAATAAAAAAATACGCTCATAATAATATTATTACAGTGTGTACAACACATGGATATACAATGTTCTCCGGTCACTACGACTGGGATAAAACTGAAAGGGTTATTCTATTCTTTGTTTACAATATTTTTCTTCGTGCAGACATTAAAAAGGAAAACGTGCGGATGGTGTTTAATATAAAAAAATATACAACTTAAAAGTGGGTACCATATTACGAGTTTTCTTTAAAGGGTGTAAGATGACTCTTTGTCACGGGGATTGGAGAACAATGGTTCGAAAAGTAAACACTATAGATTTGAGGTAAACTTTTGTTTCTAGTATCCATTATCACATAAAGCTCTTCACAATTTAATGCATCTCAATACGAATAAGTGACATAAATCAGTCTCTGAACTATTATGAAAGGTGTTTGCTTTGTTGGGGAAGCTTCTTAGCTATTCTAATGACCTGTTTTTCAATAAATAAAATAAAAATAAGTGGAAACAAAGCAAATACGAGTTAATAAATTTTAAGGCTGCCGCAACAAATAATTTTCTTGCTTGGAAGTCAGCACCTTTTTCCACATCTGACAAACGTTCGAAAGATGTATCTCTAGATCTAGATGAAACATGTCGATTCAGGTCAATGGATATGACTTTGTCCCTTCCATTTTTCCCTAAAACAGATCTCCAACAAGCAATTTGTGATAGAGACTGTTTCGGAATGCATGTGCGAGACTCAGACAGTCAGACCTTAGGTCGCAGATATTGAGAGGCTACTTTTTTTGTCGTACCAATTACGGCATTACTTCGAAACCAAATTTTATGAATTGTGGACCAAAGAAAAGGTCCATGGATGTGTTTGTGCACATATGTTTTTAACTTTTCCTTGGATTGCGATCAAATTTTGGCCGCTCGGTTTTTCAAGTCTTCATAGTGAGGGACTTGCTCTGGTGTAAGTTCTTCCAAGTTTATGCCTTCACAAAATTAAATTTTTTTTGGCGTGTAGCTGGATGTAAAAACGGTAAAAGACATCGCATTCGAGCTTTGCGATAGTGTGGTTGACTGTTGTATGACATTGCACGTGGAATAAAAATGATCCATTTTCTCAGTTAACAATAGACATTGAAATGGAAAACTACCCTCTCAGATGAAGAGAGAGTGGCCAGCGATCGTGTGGTTGAGAGGGGAAAAGCAATTGAGTTAGTCTACTTCCAGCCATAAAGGGGTGCAGTCGCTGGTTTGCTCGTGGTAGTTGTTCGAAAATTATTTTCAGCTTTTTATAACTAAATTCTTGTTATTAAGTGGTTCGACTACTTCTGAATTAGCATGGTTGCGAAGCTAACCTTCATGTCTTCTTGCGACCTTCCTGACCTCGTCTTGTACCGTTTAAATTTTTAGATCTCTACTAGCTGAACTTTTGAATGTTTTTTTTTTTGTGTGGGAATTGCCACGCCCCTTTGTCCGATTTTGACCAATCTTCACAGGAGCACTCCACGGCCAATACCTAAGATTATCTGTAAGTTTGATCTCAATCGTTCTGTGGTTTTCGAGATATAAGATTTTGAATGTTTTTTTTTTGTATGGGCGGTGCCACACCCCTTTATCCGATTTTGACCTATCTTCACAGGATTATTACAATATTATGTTGCAGAATTCAGAAGCAACAAGTTACGATTCAAAATCTCTAGCAAAAAGTGGAAATAACATTGACACTTTCAAGCTCTGTTAATTTCGAATTTCCTTTTCTCTTGACGATGACAAATGAAAAACTCGGGCAATCTAGAAAAACTATCCCGGATGTTCCCCGCATAGGCGAAAAAGAGTACATCCGGGAAAATCCGGACGGATGGCAACGCTAGTCTAGAGTCATGCCTAAATACTTAGCTGAGTTCGAATTAAGAACTTCTTTGTTATTAATGTACACAGGTACCTATGTGTTGACTTCAGTTCATTTAATTTTTTTTGCCATTTTTTGGTCCGATCAGAAATATCACTTACTGTCCTTTGCAGTTTTTCTGTAACTTCCTGCACCGACGACGGCAGTATCGTCTGCAAATGTGGCAACAGTAGTTTCGTCATTTTGTGGTAGGTCGTTCGTGTATATGAGGAAAAGTACAGATCCTAACACGGATTGGTGATGAAATCTCCTTTTTCCAAAATCCAATATTCTGAAATCCCTTGCTCCAAGAGAAAATTTCCAGGGACAAAATCCCCCATTTTTCGATTTTTTGTTATTAATTCTGTCGCCGTGACACCTGAAAATGGTAGGATTTGGAGTAGGTGCAAAGTTGGGTATATGCAAAGCTTAGTTTGCTTGTGGGAGATTTTGGCATAGGGGATTTCGTCCCAGGAGATTTTGAAAAAAGAGAAGAAAAAAGATTTTGGAAAAGGGGATAACGTAGGGATCTCGTCCTAACACTCTACCTTGCGGTACTCACGCTTTATATTTTAATGCAGATTACTCATCTTCTTACTTAATTCTAAATAATCGCTGACTTATATATGACTTTAGTATTTCTGAGTATTGTTTGGTTGTAGCTTATGGACTAGAGTTGAGTACCAATTTCTAGATCCAAATTGATGGTTTGATATTAGTGTCTTTTCTTCTATAATCGGATTAAGCCGTTTCAGAAAATTTGTTTGATAGAATTGGAAGCAATGAAATCGGATGATATTAGGTAACTTCACTGGAGAATTTGCCCGGCTTTGGTACAATAATAACTTCCGCAACTTTTCACATGCGTGGAGCATACCTTAGACTAAACGCTGCATTTATTATCTGTGCAATTTTTTATAAGCGTTTTTAGGCAGTTTTTTTTTAGAATTTCACTCGTAATTAAATCAAATCCCTGAGCTTTTTTGGATTAATCTTGTCTTTTGTTTCACTGGACATTTCTTTGGAGGTTACTGCTGGAATCAATTTCTCGTCTTCGCACATTTCTTCCGTTTGATGTAGATAATTAATATCTTCATATGACTGGAAGACGTTTTCAAGATGTTCCGCAAATAGGTTTGCCTTTTGTTTATTTGTTTTTGCCCAGTTTCCACTGCTGATTTTAACTGCTGGAATGTATGCTGTTGATCGTTTCATTTCTTTCTTTCTTCTTTCTTTCTTTCCTCAGACAAATTTTTCATTTCTTTGATCGTTTTATTTAGTTTATTGTTTATACTGTTAAGTCTTGTCACTTGGCGCTTTCGACAATTGCCAGCGTTTACGAGCTTTCCTGATATAATGTCGCATATTTCTTTGGGATATACGTTTCTTTTTATTTTACTAGTTGATTCAGGCATTGCAGCCCAAGCATCCTTTTGTATATCTAGAGTGAGAGTATGTACTTCATTTTCTAGTTGCTATTTTGTATAAATTGTTGTGGATAGTTCGATCAGTTCCTCCAGCAAATATCTGAAATAACTCCAGCCAGTTTGCTTGTTCACTAGGCGTGGGTTCCGTTCCTGCATTATATTTTATTACCAAGTGTAAGCAACACAGATGAGTGATCTGACTCAAGGTCTGGCCCTCGGTTAGTATTTAAGGAAATATTCTTAGTTATAAAGAAGTCGACAACGTCCAGGATTTTGTTCATATCACACAACTGGTATTCTTGACCATCATCGTGGCTAACATTTTCCTCGAATTTAACTGCAGCCCCGCCCCCCTCTTGCTGTATTGTGAGGATATGTATTGTATCCGCGCAGTTTATATTTTGTTTAAATTTTGAAATGTGTCTCGGAGACTGAAAATATATGTCAATTTTGTTTATATCGAGAGTCACTTGCAATTCATCTTTGCGTTTCTGGAGACCATTGGCATTCCATAATAAGAGTTTTCAGCCATTAAGTACAGTTTTTTTTATTACTATTTCGTTTTTCAAGGAAAGATATTCTTTCCAGAATTTTCTTCTTATTCTTTTTCATATCTTCCATTCTGTTAAAAATTCTTCCCATGATATCCTTCATGGAAATTACATCGTAACATCTTTTCTTCTAGAAGTTCTGTCAAATAGCTGCAATAAATTAGTATGCATGGTAGATATCTAGTAATTCGAATGTGTTTGCTAATTAATTGCTAACTTCATAGGGCACTTCTTTCCTCCTCAGAAAAGGGTGGCAAAAAATCATAGTCCACCCTTGGACTGCAACTCAAACAATAATTAGATTTATACTTTTCCTGATACTCCTTTGGGTATTAAGTCATGAAATTAAATTAGCTTTAGTATTCAAGCCAAGCTGGTGCTTATTTTTAATTAACCCACCAATTGTATGTTGTTCTTACCAAATTCTCATTTTCTCTTAGCGTTGGTCATTTAACTCGAGGACTTTTATCCAACTCCCTGCGAGGAAAGTTTTTACTCCAAGTAGCTATACTCGAAATGAAAAAAAAAAAAACTGAAACAAATTAAAAACGGCTAAAGTTTCAAAGGAATATTGTAGCGCACAAGAATGAACTCGCTTCGACTTCTTTCGAGGAGACAAAGCGAAATGGAAAAACAAATGCATATAAACCACTCATCTAGTGCAAAGGCCAATGGCCAGTTTTTTCTCTGTTAGCTGAAGGATTTCGCAGGATTAACTTTTAAAATAAAAAGTCTGTTCTTTTGTTATGCAATTAGTATTTTGATTACAAATTGTTAGCCATATTTATATGAATGGCAAAGGAAATAATTCGAAATAATCCAAATTGCTTAATTGTGTTGAAACAACTGAACCCTTCTCTGAAACAGGTACAGCGTACAAGTCCAAATGCAATCCAATTGCGCTATTAAATGCTCGTATACCGCAAGCTTATTACCATCAAATAAGGAATTGCACTCATAAATCTGGTACAAGTTTACGATCTCATTTGATTGCTGGTACCACAAAATATTCATAACTTGGTTCGCTGATTTACGAGGAAAGATGTGGCTGGCGGTTACTTAATTTGTTTCCTCTCAAGGTATAGACCATTATGGTTATCCCGTATCCCGTTTGGCATGCTCTATAAAATCGAATGATGAGAATTCTCAGGTGATGCTGTGGTTTCTGAAGAGCTATTTTGAGGCAAATAAATACCATGCCATAATATTCGCGTAATCGTGCTTAAATACACAAGAGGATTTGGTTCTTGCAGATGCATAAGATTATACTATTCCGATTTACGGTGGCGTATACGCAACATTTTTTTGTTTTTATTAGTTCCTCAATTCGAAGGAGCTTTACTTCAGAAGGGGTGAGCTTTACGTATTTAGTTGGGCGTTAAATCATAGAAGGCGGTAAGTACCTAGTCTCCTAAATTTCAGGGTTGCTGGTCTATTTCATTATTTTAAAAGAAGGACATAATCTTGTTGTTTTGTCATTGTCTAAAATACAATGGTTATCTTTTGACAATTGTTACAAAAAGAGATGGTTTTGTGTCTATTTGTGTTGAGAATTCAGTATGCTAAAAATTGAATGTAATACTTAAAATATATAGTGATTGAATAAATCGATTTAGCGAAAACAAATCTCATTTCCCGGTCGCCTTATATCGCGATTGCCGATTTCCACTGACCCGCAAGATCACTGGACCACCCTATAGACTTCTTTCTAGGTTTTGAAAAGATAATCATGTGATAGTACAATCAATTTGGGCGTGGCGAATTGGAAAGAAGAAATTACTTAACAAAATATTTTATTGTGTTTTCCTGAACCTAAAAAGAACGTTCGATCACAAGTTCTGATATTTTTTTCAAAGGTTGGGATAGACGGATCTGAGCATCATCAGCGTAAAAATAGATAGAGCAATATTTGCATACTGAGGGTAAATCATTTATAAAGATGCTGAACAAAATAGGTCCCAAAATAGATCTCTGAGGCACTCCTTGTTTGAGCGGCTTGGATACCGAACAGCTTTCACCAATAATGACTCTTTGAAATATATTAGAAATGAAAGCAAATCAACAGCCCTGATGCTAAACCTAAAATAATTTTTTAATTTCCTACAGAGAATGTCGTGATTAACATTGTCAAAGGCCTTTGAGTAGTCGCGTAGGCAAAGCAAAGTTACAAAGCCTTTATCAAAACGAATGTCATCAAGCATGTTGACCAGTGCAGTCGAGCAGCTTTGACCAGTTCGAAAACTTGATTAGAGAGGGTACAAAAGAGAATTGTCGGAGAGGTGATCAATGACTTGTTTAGCAAGAACCTTCTCAAAGACCTTTGACAAGCATGGCAGAATGGCAGAATGCTTATGAGTCGGAAGTCACTAAAAGAAAACGCGGTGGCCATGGTGTAGTGGTTAGAGTCATTGCTTGTGACTCGAGCGGCGTTGGTTCGAGCCCCGGCGGGGGACAGCAATGCTCTGCCACCGACCATAAAGAAAAACGAATGATAGCAGAGTTTCTCCACCACTACACCAAAAAAGGGGTTTCTGCTTCGTAGTACAATGTACCGAGATTCGTCTGAGTGCTCCAGGATTTGGAATCCCTTTTCTTTAAAAAAAAAGAAAACGCATTGGCTTTTTTGGCAATAGGGCTCACACTTGCATATTTCCAGGCCTGAGGAAAAGTTGAGGTTGTGATGCAAAAATGTATTATATGTGTCAGAGGACTTACGATTGCAGATAAAATCAGACGTATAAATCGAAGTGGCACACCGTGTTCACCAATTGCATTTGATTTTAACGAAGTAGTGATGGAAAATATTTCACACTCTGTCACTACTTCAAAGTCGGATAGCCTCACCATATTGAAGAAATCAGAATCAAGGCTGCGATCAGGTACAAAACTATTTGGTGGCGAATCGCTATCCAGGAAATAATTATTCATTATTCTACTGGTAACACCAATCTGACGAATGTTCCACCAAAGTACTTTTGAAGGCAACGAAGTATTAAGTTTAGCCGAGAAAAAATTGCGTTTCAAATCACGAACAGAGAGCGTAGCGTGGTTACGCGCTACTTTATAAGCCTCCCAATTGGCTGAGGAACGATTTCGTTTCCGTTTGCTGTAGAGCTTGTTTCTATATTTTTTTTAGAGCGCATAGAACATTAGAAGTAAACCAAGGACAAGCTTTATTGCGAATTCCCACCGTTTTAATGGGGGCGTATTGATCATAGAGGTAATAGCCGGCTACAATATGGAGGGCATTAAGATCTATGGAGCTGAAATCCTGAAACTCAAAGGATGTTCAGCATTGTGTGAAAAAGTCTATATCATAGGTACAGAATACATGACTTTATTTGAACATATTCTGACATTGAGGCAACAGTATTGCTAGACATTTCTAGCTATCTTTATATCTTTAATCATTTTCTCGAACTTTGTATTAAAAACTAGATCGTCCGATATATTTTTCAAAAATAACCTAGTATGTATGGGCAAATGTCTAGCGTAGCGACGCATGTCACTAAACACAAACATTGCTATGCTACCAAGAAGCAATATTTGTTTTAGCAATATCCCGTATTTTGTAGCGTGACACTGTTTAAACAAGTAAACAAATCGTTCAATACTACCCACTACATACACATTGATTTTAATTTTTTCAAAATATAACTACCACTAAAATGTCTGCATAGACATGGCGCACGCATCCCCGGTTTAGCCGCTGTAAGTTTTCAAAGCGCCACCTCGTAAACGAGCGGAGAATTTTCAGGCTAAGAATTTCCGATGACTATAAAAAGCCATGCGCAGTCACGCATTTCCTCTTTCATCTGAAATTGGTGCGCGTGTTAAAACTATAAAACGTGTCAGTGAGTTTTAGCACAAAAAAACGACCAAAACTACATATATAGTGATTTATTAAAAATATTCACTAAATTTTTATAAGATTTATCCGAATCCAGTGTGAAAACATCAACGTAGGAGGTAAGCTGTAGAATTACAGTTCAAGTGGTTTTATTTTATTAAGTTGTGTGTTAATTTATAGCGCCTCGCGTTCTCGGCAAATACGAGCATATATTAAACGCTCCCGCACTTAGAAGTGACTGTGACAAAGTACCATCTACACCAGGTACGGGGTAATACATGAAGTCAACCACCAAAAATCGTTTTAGTTCACGTCGGACTCCTCGCCAACCAAAACGTGTCCAGACGAACAAGCGAAACCAGCAGGTTACTCACGTCGATAACCCTCTATTTCCCCATTCAACCGTAAAAGAAGGGATTGCGTACCACGAGTTCTAACCGCTCTACAGAAAGTGCGAAAAGGTGCATGCACCCAACGCGGCGTATCCTACGACCATTTTGTGAGCCACGTGGATATCAGTTGCAAAAAACTTCTTAATAATCGCGACAGACGCCTTGACTGTGATACTGTGTGCATCTTGCATCAAGCTGAGCATCTTCTTAGCGGGTTTTAACATCTCGGTCGAAGCACCACCAACACCCTCCACCAAGCTACCACCGACCATATACGTGGTAAAACCAAATTGCGTTGCATAACCTTGACCGATTGACAAGCTAGGCTGCATGGTAAAGCGGCCAAGCGACCAGCCACCATCGTCAGCAAGAGCCCGGACAACATCCGATTATAGGAATAAGAGCATGCTTACGTGTGCATTTAATAAGAATTAGGTTTAGTTTTAATTTCTTTTCCTTTTTTTTATATCCTCTTTTAATAATTTAAATATAAGCGAAACACAGGTAATGCCAATCAAGAACATACAACACAATCATAATTTTTCTAATCCTAATAATTTAAACAGATTTACACTTCATGCAAACATTCAACCCAACAATAAAACAACAGATAACAGACAACCATTTGTGCGCACAAGCGGAGTCTACGGCAGAATCCTTTCATTTCATTTAAACATACAACAAACAAGCAAAATATATTAAATCCGGAGTATCAAACGTAAGTCGATTTCATCCGTATTGTATTTTCTTTTGGCACCTTTAGATATAAGTGTTTCATTCATAATATTTTAGTTTTGCATACATATTACTTAGCATACTTTATCACATAATTTTTTGATTCATACATACTTAGTCAATGTGTTATATTCTTAAGGCCGTAAGACATGATCTAGAAGTTATTTTATATTCTAAATACCTTCCACTTATCGTTATTTAAAGTTGATCGATTAAATTAGATAGCTAGTGTTTCATCCATCATCCATGCTCCTTAATGACGATTAGCGCAGTAAGAGATAACACTGGCTCTTCCAAATGAATTTCTGTCTCTTTAGAAAAATTAATAAATACTGTTTTTTTTTCCTAATGTTCATAAATCTCTCTTTTACTTACTTAATATGATTTGGTAATTCTCTTTTGTGCGATGGAGAGGTGTGAAAGGTGACGACAACATGGAATAATGCGTAACGTGTTCCGTTTAGGGGCCATCCATTAACATATATTCTGGCAAGGAGAGGCCATGGAGCTAGTGATATACGTCACTAGTAAAGGGCGGGTACAGCCGATGATCAGTGATGATAGCTAATCTATTCATTCACTGAAAGGTCAAAAACATCTGATCCCACTATACATTATCTTATATTTCTCTTTTCTTTTCTTTTCTTCAGCTCCCTTCTCCCAGTTAGTAGCTAACAAATTTCCCATTTAACTGCAATACAAACTTCTTTTCTTTTGATTGAGTCCTTTTTCGGTCAGATTTTATTAAGTGCTGATAAATCACTTTAGAGTGATTCCTTTCATTAGGTTCAGTATCGAACAGATATTTGGCACGAAGTATTTTGTACCAAAGGTAGTAGCAGGAAGAACCCCCCTCCGACGAGCTTTTGCCCGGCCTTCCGCAAGCGTGCCACCT
This sequence comes from Cheilosia soror, assembly GCA_949372485.1. Classification (NCBI taxonomy): domain Eukaryota; kingdom Metazoa; phylum Arthropoda; class Insecta; order Diptera; family Syrphidae; genus Cheilosia; species Cheilosia soror. The sequence continues at coordinate 111,267,638 of OX443562.1, read as the reverse complement.
CTGCTACAGGGAATAATACCACCCCTACCCTCCAGGTTACAATTTCCTAACCCTGTTTCAGTTGCTTATTGATTCCAGCCGCAGTGTGAAAGCCGGCTAAGGGGTATCATTTCCGAAGCATAATTTAGAAATTACTTTGATTAAATATTAAAAAAACCCTTTAATTTGTCTGTACCCTATTTCAAAGATAATAATATAGCCTCAGCCTGTGAAAATAGGATCATACATCATGACATGATTCATGACCCACATTGTATAGGTGCGTCTGTTTAATTATTGATTTGTGGTATGTGTACAGTTTCCTATTGTGCCTATATAAATATGTAGACACTATATCATACCGACCTAGATTTTTTTTTATTTAATAGAAAGCTAATGTCCATTCAACCTACATGGACTGGACGTAAATGTTAAAATAGTAATATTGCAAGAGCCCTTAATTACGTTAATGGCGAGAGTTTCGCTTTTAAGTAAATACCATAAAAAAATATTTCTACCGTCGGCGTCGTTGTTTATATTTACATTTAGTTTGTGTAAATTATTTTCACTGAATACAAATATAAATATTTTTTTAATTTGAAGTCTAGTTAATGTGGCAGATAAATAAATATTAAAAAAAAATCCGTATTGGATCAATAATTTTGGTTTGCTGAATGATTCCACTCAATTGACTTCGTAATGTATGAAGTATACTTTTGTATTATGTAACACTTAAGAGGGCTATCAGCAGCGATGCCACTTCTGAAATAATTTCTGGAGTAGAATTGACTAAAAAAGTGGAGTAGATTGGAAAAAACGGGAGTAGATATTCAAAAAGCGTCAATATACACAGTATATACATTTTTCAACGCCGAAATGTTTACATTTTGCAAATATAATGATGGGGCATGGCCAGGGTTGCCAGAAATGTTTCTCAACAAATCGGGAGGTTGAAAAAAAATCGGGAGAATTAGAAAAACCTTATTACTTCATAGTAAAAAGCAGATATTTATAGTTTTATGTATTTCAGGGTTTTCTGAAAAAAAAAATAAGTTAAAAACGTTAATGAGTATTATTATATATTTAAGCTTTGAATTACAATTTCGCTTTTAATTAACAATTTCAGTTTTAAGAAACAAATTCTTGACAAGAAAAATTAAAGTTTACTTTTGACAAATTGATGGAATTTATAATATCTAATGTAATGTACTTATTTTTAACCGATTGCTGTCATTCGACCATAGAGACTATCATGGAAAAATTGTCATTCCACAAATACATTTTACACGGGAATAAAAAAAATAATTTGAACTATATTTTAAATGATCGAAAGCTTGTTGTTTTGGAAAATTTTGCACCACATCCTTTGTGCCGGTCATAAAAATTATTGTTCCTCTGAAAGCATATTCTGCTACTCATTCATTCATTCATTTTCAATGGTCCGCTTGTCCATTAAGTGGGTCGCGGGTGTAGGTTGCTCAAGTGGACCCTCCATAGCTCTCGATCCTCCGCCATCGACTCTAAATCATCAAGGGCAATCCCCATACGGGTAGAGGAGAGATTATGAATTTGATCTAACCATCTCATCCTGGGTCTACCTAGGGGACGCCTGCCCGATGGTACGGATTCCATAGCACGTCGTGGAATCCTGGTCGGAGACATGCGTTTAACATGACCAAACCACCGAAGCATGGATCGCTCCGTCCGGAGAAGTAGCTGCTCGACATTGAGTTGCTCACGTATTCTGGTATTTCTGATGCGATCTCTACGGGTCACACCAGCAATACTACGGAGAAATCTCATTTCGGCAGCTTGTATTCGCGATCTTATTCTTTCGGTCATTACCCAAACCTCATGACCATAGGTAAGAGTTGGAACAAACTACGAATTAAAGACTGACAACTTAGCTTTGACACCAAGTTCAGTCCTCCTGATAACAGAATGACCAAGCTGTCTCAAAATCGATCCAGCCTGACCAATCCTACAGGAAAACTCGACATTGCTCCTTCCATCACTCGTGAATAAGACCCCGAGATACTTAAACTTCTCCACCTGTTTCAATGGGACTCCACTAACATGCAGAGTGCATTGAACAGGCGTTCTAGAGACGACCATCACTTCCGATTTGTTCACATTTACTTTCATCTCAGCTTCAACACAAACGGCTACAAACCGATCGAGTGCGCGCTGAAGTTCAGTCTGAGAGGACCCAAGGATGACCAAGTCATCAGCGAAGAGCAAATGACTTATCCTCAGATCTCCCAATTCGAAACGTTCTTCGCCAAGACTGCGCTGTAACATCCAGTCCATATAAGTAATGAAAAGGAGAGGGGACAAGACGCAACCCTGGCGAAGTCCAACGCCCACGGTAAAAGGTATTGATTTAACGCCGTTTACACGAACACAGCTTTTACAGTTTGTGTAAAGAGATTGAATGGCTCTCAAGAGAGAACCATCAATTCCATACTGCTGTAATACACTCCAGAGTTTCCCTCGAGGGACTCGGTCATATGCTTTCTCCAAATCTACGAAGCAAGCGTAAACAGGTGTAGCATACTCCCAAGCCTTCTCAAGTACCATTCTGAGAGTGAATAACTGGTCGGTTGTGCTTCTGCCGGGACGAAAGCCGCACTGCTCATCTCCTAATCGTGCCTCGACCACTTTTTCTGCTACTTCGAATTATATTTACTTCGTCATATAAAGAATCAAGATCACAAGATATGTGAAGGAGTTCCATAATTTTTTTTACAGTTTCGAATAAAAAATCATTTTGAAAATTCTTTAACTCGGAAATATAGAGTTGTTTCAAACCAATTCTTTCAAAATCATATTTCTTTTATATATTTTAAGGTATTTTTATATTATGTATTTGTATATTTAAGAATCCAGTCTCAATGAAATTATTGGTTGACAAATTAGTTTTTCTCTTGATCACTCTTGAGTTTTTGCTAAAAAAAAAATGTCTCCTTAATTCTACATTATATATCAATTTTTAAGTCTGATAAAATTTTTGAATAGTTGTTGTAGTTAAATAACTACCTTCTAAAGTTAATATCGATATTTTTAATATATTAATGTACCTAATAAAATGACATAAGAAATACAAAAATATTTCAGGTTTCGCGTCATTATTAGTTTCATTTATAAAGCAATTTCTAAATAACTGGATGTCAATTATTTTTACCTAGATCTTGAAAATAAGATCAAAAGAGCATGGCCAAGTGACAGTCAACGTGTTTGGACCATACCGAAGTATTTTCATATATGTACTCCATTTCAAACTTCTCGAACTCATTTTTGAGAGCTCGTATTCTTTTAGTGCTGTTTGAGAACTGGGAATACAACTTTTTCTTAACTGTTCGTAGTTTGGTTTTTTAAGAACATTAAAATGAAATATTGAAAATTCAGGAGATTTCATAGAATTTTCGGTTTGAGCTCTTGGTTTAACATTAAGAGCCTGAAATATACATATATCTATTTTATTATTCCATCTACCAACGTTTCTAATTTCGTCTCGTTTTATCTGATCATTATCATTATATCCCCAGGAAATGAGTTCCAAAGTTTGCTTGTCCTGTAACAGAAGGAGTTTTGGAAAGTTGATGTCATCGCGGTTGTTAAGTGTACTGTATGGTCATGAGCATTAGCAGCCTGTCTTGTGGGGCGCCCAAAAGATGTGTTTTCAGGGATAATGTCTTTGAGTTCCTCGGAACATCTACCATGGAACATCTACCATCTAGAACAAGCATAGGTCAGCGACTTGCCTTCTATGCACCAACTGTTGTAGATTCTACGTGAGGGTAGGGTCTCCAATAAGTCGAACTGCTCGTCTCTGTATGCTGTCAAGTAGGTTGAGTGAATGTTTTGGGACCGAACTCCATATATGGGAACAATATTCCAGGCCTGGTTTAACCTGTGATTTATAGAAAAGGAGAAGTTGCTTTGGGGCTAAAGTACCTCTTTGCTCTAAATATGTAGCTCAACTTAGCGGACGCCGATCTAGCGATTAAAGAATAAGTATAAGTAGATTATTAAATATCATATAGAAAAAAGAAAGATGTTGATTCTTAAATTTGGAACGTTGCACTTAAGGCAACATTTTGCATCATCGAACATTTCCGCTTAAATCATTATTTCGATGTCTGCAGTTGAATTTTATGTAGAAATCGTGAATAAACGCTTTTATGCTGATCATTTCCCTTTTACTATCGACTTTAATCTAAAAAATGTAAAGTTAAATGGAATCAAATCCATTTTCGTATTCTCTATAGACGTATAATCTCCATCGATAGTAAATCTTCTTTTCACTCAATTGTGTTTTTATCTTTTAAATAATGTTTACGGAAATCTTTTACAAATTTCTTTTTTCTTCGTCCTTCTTACTGCTGGCACGCATTTTACTCACTTAAGCATACGGAATACTTTTCACAAATTAGGCGCATAAACGTTTACGACGTTCTGCGTAAATCAATTTCATTCGAAATACAATCAGGCCAAACTTTGAAATTCCTCGAGGAAAACATTATTTCTTGTTGCCAACTGACAAAAAAAAACGTAATAGTAGCGTCCTTTGGTTGTGAATCTCCTCTCATTGTCAGGCTAAAATGAAATATTCAAATAATCTCCAAATCCTAAGGATTACTACGAGAAAATCTACATAAATCGCTCAGTAAATTCTCGATTATCTTCAACACTTTCTCCTCCTTTACATACAGGGTGTACATCAGGGCACAGTGTTTGGAGGATGGGTTGCAAACAGTTATTTGGTTAACCCTCCGGATTACAACGTCTTCATCCAATACATGACCAAAAAAAAAATGGTGAGAGATACAAAATGTCCTCCTTCGACTCACTTGAGCAAGTCATCATCAATGCGAACCCCAGTGGGAAATTTGAATAACCCCGACCGAAGATATGGTCGAGAGAAGTGAGGCACAGCCCGCAGGGAAAGATTGAGGAAGACGAGAAAAATATAAATAAAATGAGACACCCCGACCCAGCGTATGTATCCTGTCGAGTACATACTCGTATACTTGCTGTAGCTTCACGATGAAAAACTATTTCCGTTTTCGCAGCGGAAGACATTACATTATGTTCAAGGAGCACAGTTGAATATAGCTTTAGCTGCGGGAAAACATACAACGCCGAGTATGATGCTTTTCAATTTGGTGGCTGTCTAAGTCCCAAAACATTAATTCTGCCCTGCGCTCAGATGTAGCGTCCTCGTTCTGATGTTTGGTTTGTATATGCGGTTATGACGATCTCACGTGTGATGGTGTATATGTGTCTTCGGGATTGGATTGTCATTGCAGGTATACCCTGTCTCCACTTATCAGCAAAGGAATATCAAAATTGGATTGTCGTTTAAAAAGTAGCGGGAAATTGGTGCCACGTCAATGGGTTCATTGGTTACCACTACTATTGTGGGAATAGTCATCAGCCAGGACGTGCCTTGCGCGAGAACAACGCGGAACAACAAAACGTCGTTTCATCCCAGTGAATCCCTTCAGGAGCAATATTAAGCAAATTTGCAATGTTGATGTGAATCTTATTCACTATCGTTCGGAAATTACCTTTCTGGCAACAGTTAGGCGCGCAAAGACCGTGTCGCGCCATGTTGCATCCAGGAGTAATATTTCGTTTTGGGCTTATTTGCGGCTGTGGTTCCTTAAAGATGTATAAAATATGTAGACCGTGATAGGCGGGATCTTCTTTATTATTATGTTCCCCGCAATTTCATATATTTTGTAGGGTGTTCTTGTGCCAAGAAGGACAAGTTATGATGGTGCTGTAGTAGTGAGTATAGGTTTATGCCCCTAGGGGTTCCGAGTGACAGACAAACAGCGTGATGAAGAATTTTCGTTTTTCTAGTTGCCGGTCTGGTGGTTTATGTCTTTGAACAAAATTAGGTTCATCTGTCGTAAATGTTGGGGCCATGAACTAGTTTGTTATTGGGGTGGCGAAGTTATAGTGCAACTAAAACTTATGTTTAAGTGTGCTCAGCGGAAATGGGCCATAAGCGTTTATATGAAGAACCTGTCGCTTGGTAGATATCAATGAGCAACACGTTCATTGTCAGCGTAATTTAGAGTCTTACTTTTTAGTATGAGTGTAGTATCTATAGCCTTTTTAGGGTTCTGAAAGGTGTCGCAGTTAAAGAAGTGAGCCTTACTCTGTTGCAAAGTGTTGGTCACTATATATTAATGCAGAGTCAACACGAACGTAAGATGGAGCTATTCAGTAGGTCATAGAATACATTTTTTGTAAGCTTCTTCGTTGGTATTTGGGATAGTATATTTTTATTGAAGTAGCCAAATATGAAGAAACAGACGCAACTGGAGGTGGCAGTTATTCCGAATGAGCTGTCACTGTGAGCTGTCGCTGACAGCATTTCGCCTCATCCTATACACCATCCCAGATATCTAGGAACTTCTCGCGGAGTCACTGCATTGCACAAAAATAACACCCGTAATTGACAAGGACAAGACAGAACTGAACAATGTAGATACATGTGAGGGAGGACCTATTGCGCGCTTTCATTACACAGTATGACGCACATATCTCCCAATATACACAACTGCGTATTTAATTAAGTAGTCGCCGGCCGTGATTCTATTTTCGCAATCTATCAAAATATCTAACGAATGCCTACAAATAAACTGCCTTCAAACAAAGGAGCCAAAATAAAGTCCTTCAACACAATGTTTCGTATGCCATTTTGACGCGTAAATTCACACAGCCCCCTCAACGTGGCATTCCTTTCCACCTGAGTGCCACCGTGCAGCAGCCCCTTCAATATTATTTCAAGGGTTGTTAAATATTTGGCCCAAAAGCAGCACAAAAACACACACGACTGAATATGTCTGCCAACAAATAACCGCATTGTTCACCACCAGACCTCTAGCGAACACCAGGACGACGACGACGACCATGTTGACATAGCTCTTCAAATGGTCGGTTTGGTTGGGGGGAGTTTTTATTTTGTTTCCTATTTTGCTCACATGCGGACAAGTTGAAAGGGTGGCTGGGTAGGTATGTCGTCAAACAAATTACGAAGCGGGTCGCCACTTCTACACCGAGTCACTTACATTCCCTTTAATAATTTTACAAAATTAGAAATATTTTTCAACCCATTTCGCCATTGATTCGGGAATGGTTTCTGGTTGGTTTTGTTTCACTTCTTGGAGAAGTGTATAGTAATTGTCGTTATTACTTCAGTGTTATTACAGCGCGGGCTATAAGGTATAACACAGGGCCCTGTGGACTTGTTGGAGAGAGGTCTTCCTTTCTTGTAAATATACAGGTATCAACTCTGGATTTTTGGTACCTATTTGGACATGAATTTGTCGAGCAGAAGGGAAGCAGAAAGTATACCCGGTTGGCTTTTGTCCATTGGCATTATTTATGATAGCATGTTATGGCCACCTGTCATTGTTCTCGAAACAAGGAGATGTGCCAGTGTTTTATAAACAAAAGATAAAATAATAAAAAGGAAATGACAATCTCAGGCAGCAGTGGACCAATCTAAAGGAATTCCTGAATAAAGTTGCTGGATCTTTCTGTGCGATATAATATTATACAGCAAGTATATTTAACACAAATTCATGTTGTGGGTTGGTCTCTCTAGGCGTGATCTAGGATGAAGCATTGAAGGCAACCGACGACGTGTGTGTACTTTTGTGGTATAACAGGTCCTTCGGTACCAATTGTTTGAACAAAAATGTGGCTGTGTCGAGCATGCTTGGGTACAGAGAATTAAATTTATGGAGCTAATGCTGACATCGTTGGGCAGTGCTTTGGAACATATTATACTCTTTAAGGACTTAAAGACTTGGTTGTCTTGGTTGTAAGGAACTTCTTGGAATCGGCTGTTTGTTATAATATTTACTGACGATTCATACGGCATACCGCATACATTATTTGTGTTCACGGGTAGATTGATAATTTTTTTTTGTATTTGGCTTTAAAGTAGATACACCGGAGACAAAGTTCGATCAGAATTTTCTTAGCCTATTCGTTAAATGATCTCCATTTCCATAGATGAGTTTCTATTAAAGTTAGTAAAGTATCTACCTATGTAAAAAAAAAAGCCTAAACTATTAGTCAATCAATAAGGGACTCAAATTCAAAGCCGAAAAGGCAAGTGTTGAATATATTGTCGGCCTTATTCCAAATACTAACGTGAATCTCGTATATAAAAATGGAAATTACGACTTATTCATTGCCCGGACCAAATTGTGTGCCCTAGAAAACGAAAATTGAACAGAGGTTTTCTATATGATCTATACATGGAATAAATAAGCATATCTCGAAATTCACCCTCAAAGTTTGTACAGAATTTTTTTTTATTTTTTATCCGATCGATTTAAAACTCGGTTTGAATACCCTAGTTGTGTTTTTTGTAAAACTTTCCCAGCCAATAGTTGCCAGTAGTTGGCAGTTGAGGAACATTTCACATGCTCTTGATTTTCTCTCTTGATTTTCTCCCCAGCCGCAGAGCTGCTGGCTGGCAGCTGGCTAAATTCAATTCACAATGAGCAAACAGGTGGCGCTGAAATCAACAAGTGGCTTAGAATTTCCGTACAATTTGCTTAAAACATAATGCCGTTCATCTCATGCCCACAACATTCCAGAGAAAAATGTCAGAATTTATTTAATATTTCTACCAAATGCATAATTTTATACGAAATGCTGGTATGCTTTTAGGCTTATTGCCTTAATTAATTCGGCTGGCTTCATCTTGCTGGCAACTGTCCAAATGAAAATTTATTTCTCCGATTTTTAAATTTTGCTTGGGGCCCGAGTTATTGGCGATGATCCATTTGAAGGGGGTATTTTTCATAACTCACGAACCGTTTGTCGTATCAATTTGAAACTTTGAAAATTTATAAAAAAGAGTCAAGCATTTTAAGTCAGTACACCCCTGCGAATTTTGAGATATCACTGATCTTTTTGCTCCGTCCACAGGCACAGGAGTTGTACTAAATGTCTATACCTACCTATAGTGACTGAAGGAATATATTTATTTTCACGAATTTACGAATTAGGTACTCCAAAACCATTCAATGTATCACTGTCATTGGTATTTGTAGTCAAACCAGAGGTTATACCTGATCCTGATGTTGTGTATTTTTTCAGCCTTCTACTTAAATTAGTTCTTTAGATAGACATAGGAACAAAATTGGCTTAGTAGGTTCGGACAGACGGAAAGACATCGTAGCGAAAACAATAAGGTTCCGTGCGTCCCTATGGGAACGGATCATTAAAAATGAAAACAAGTAAAAGTGTTATCATCGGCCTGGCCGATGCTTTGATACCCTCCACTGCATAAAAGTCATGCAAAATGTTTGCCATGCGAGCGTGTCTAATATTGGCTTTGTATGGGAGGTAACAGAACTACTTGACCGACATGGATCATTTTTAATACCAACCTGACAACCGTAAAACTAAGACCTGTCACACAATTTCAATCGCCTAGGTCGGTTCATTTGGACGCTATCGTGATTTCAACAGGCGGAGAGACACATGGGTCTACTAATGGTTTTGTATGGGAGGTGCCAAAACTACTTGACCGACATAGCCCATTTTCAATACCAACCTGACGACGGTAAAAAGAAGTCCTCTCACCAAATTTCATTCGCCTAGGTCAATTCGTTTGGACGCTATCGTGCTTTCAACAGACAGACAGACAGACAGACAGACATACGGACATGGCTAAATCGATTCAGAATGTGATTCTGATTCAGAATATATATACTTTATAGGGTCTCCGCTGAATCCTTCTTGGCGTTACAAACGTAATGACAAAGTGAATATACCTTCCTGTGGAGGGTATACAAATATGGTGTTAATTGTCTACAGCTGAAGCAGCTAGCAAAAAGCTTATACCTAGCTTCAAGTTCGCTAATTTGTTCGTCCAAGTGGGTTTCCGCGAATCGCCTGTAATTCATACATCTTACATTTCCCGGAACTTCAACCATTTCACGCGAAACATGATGCCTTTCCAGGAATTCTTAGAGAAGGAGAAAAATAGGAGATTCACTCCTATTACAATTTTTGATACTTTCATTCTGATAGTGGCGCAGTGGCTTAGTGGTTGGTTAGTGTGTTGGAATACTGTACGAGGGGTCCCAGGTTCGCTCCCCGGAAAAACACAAATTACATCTTAAAGTTTTTTCTACTGCGTCACCTCTCGCGAACGTCTTGCAAACATCCAAAAGTATGGCTGTCCTGAAAAAGCTTCTGAATTCAGCCGTTCGGACTCGGCATAAAATTGTAGGTCCCTTCCATTAATCCATTCGTCCCAAAAATAGAAACTCACACAAACGAATGGTTGCGAGAAGCTAGGCCTAGGGTGTCTACCCGCCTGTTGCGCCACCTATTTATTTATTTTTTTTTAATGCCCGAGATGTACGTCCCACGACTTTCGCAACATGAAAGTTTGACCTCTAGCTATGGAATCTTTGTATTAGCTGCCACAATAATGAGATCATTGGTAAAGTCGGTTGTCTTGATTCTTCCTTACTTCATAAAATAGTTTTGATTCATACTCAATTTTTGTGGCAACAACTTACAGGACACCAGCTTTTAGTTACTTAAGTTAGTACAACCAATTTGTTTGTGTGAGAGGTTATATTTTTGGGACAATTAAAAAAGTATAGTCGTATAGTACCTATAAACACATTTTACCTCTAAAAAATGCTGCTTACAAGCTCCGTACACAAACACAAATTAAATCTACCACCGATGATGTTTTGTTTTTATTTTCAACTTTTTGTTGCAAACTGTATTTAAATAAACACGTTTTTGCTTTCTTTCTCCGTAAGGAAAATTACCATTCCTCAATGTCACATTATGTTCGCGGTTGTTTTTACAGCAAATTTAAAACAAGTTCCGATTGCATCGGATTCAATCTTTTTTTAAACCTTTATCAGCCTCATTAAGTATTTGAGCGATTGACCCTCTCATCGCTTTAAGATTATTATTGATAACATAAGAAAAATGTGAGTGACTCACAATATACCGACAAGCTACATATTTTTAGCATTTCAGAGTAAATTTAACGATGGGAACATTCGTGCTGCAGATACATAACCAAGACTTATTAACAATTTAAATTTTGTTTTCACCTCGACGCGGCGACCCCGCACAATGCGCTATTGTTGATATAATTCTCTTTATATACCAATTGAATGACCGCTTATCGCTGCAACAAGTCTTACACGATTTGCTACTTAAGCTCAGTTTTGATTGAGATCCACATCTGAACGGTTAGTCTTGTCAGTCGAATCGTGTGAGCCGGCTTTTCAAAATGAAACAAATTGCAGCTACAGTTCTGCTTTTCGTAGCACTTGTGAGTTAATTTTTTGTTAATTAGTTAACTATAGTTTTTATGTAAAAATATTTACTCTACAGACTGCGGCAGAGTTCCAAGATAAGACTGAAGACGAATTTCTTAAAGCCAGTGAACAATGTTTCAAGCAGTTGAGTGTTCCGCAGAGTTACTCATCCAAATTTGAGAAATTCGAATATCCAGATGAGCCAATTGTACACAGCTATCTGCGGTGCATTTGGCTGGATATGAAGCTGTGGGACGATAAAAACGGTTTCAATGTCGAACATATAGCTGATCTTTATAAGGATAAGGCCAATACGGAGGTGCTGATTCCGATTTTGAGTGAATGCAATCGGAACACACAGAACGATCCGCCATTGAGGTGGTTGTATCGCGGATTTAATTGTATTTTAGATAGTCGTGTAGGCACTTGGTTCAAAGATGATATTGCTAAGCACGTCACAAAGGCTCAATAATGTTGTTTTTCTGTCTATACGTAAATATAGCTCTGGAAGATTTGTTTTAATATAACGGGTATCGAATATTAAATGTGTTTTCTTACTGCACTTATTTAGCCATATTTTTATTACCAAAAGTTAGTGCGAAGTTTTCGTAAAAATGGATGTTACTAAATTTTGCTTATTATACTAGTAGTACAATGGATCAGTTTTGCTAAATACTTCAGTGCACTCAGAGAAAAAAATAGTTAGTTAGTTTTAGTTATTTAAAAAAATAGTTATTTTTAACTATTTTTTAAAATAGTTATTTTTATATACGAGCTACTTACATAGTCATAAGTCATACCTACATATATGACACATGTTGAGCTCGAAGTACAGGAACTTGAGAGCGATGATGGGGTTATGTTTGCGGTAGAACCACTTATGTTTCCATCCACTGTTATTTATTATTTTAGATCGTCTTTGTCTAAAACTTTTAAAATATTAAAATCGAGGCCCAGATCTTAAAAAAATAATTGCTTTAGAACAAGATACAAACAAAATCGCTTCGGTGCCGTGAAATAAAGCCAAAGTCAGCTTCACATTGAAAAGTGAGCTCTTTGGCCATTTTGTATTCGACAAAAACGTGCACAATTGAAAAATGTTTCGGTTATAAGGCAATATGAAATGGTGGCAAAGCTTCACTTCTGTTCCATACAAAAATGTATGAGTTAGCTATCTAGTTAATAAAGGGTGTTTATTTAGAGGTATAGAACTTTAAGCTGGCAACACTATTTTAACTGGCGGCCATTTTGTCAGCTATCAGGTGATTTAATTTTAGTTTGGTTTAGCATTTTAACATGAATAGACTGACGCCTGAACAACGCTTCTAATTTGTGCAAATTTATTTTAAAAATCATGGTTCTGTTCAAAATACGTATCGCGCACTGCGTACATTTTACGGTCAACATAATCGCCTCACTTTTGGTTGAGTGGATACGTCAATAAATAAAACTGCTATATTTGGAGTGATGATAATGCTGAAGTGTATGATGAGACACCGTTACATCCACAAAAACTGACTGTTTGGTGTGCTTTATAAGTTGGTGGAATAATTGGTACGTACTTCTTTAAAAACGATTCTTGCCAGAACGTTACAGTCAATGGTGACCGTTATATAGCCATAATTACAACATGTCACACAGCTCGTGCCACAATTGATTTATTGAAGGAAACGTTTGGTTCTCTAGTCTACCACTTGAAGGACAACATTCGCGTGTATATTTCCGATATACGGCCACAAATCTAGGTAAAAGTCATCGAAAATTGGACCTTCAGATTAGACTACGTCCGAGCCAGCCGTGAGGTCATATGCCAGAAATCATATTTAAATTATAATGCCAGAAGATTATCTTTCGAAAGCATTTGACAGAGTTTGGCACCAAGCTCTTTTGTCGAAAATGCGTGCATATGGGATCGACGCGTCTCTTCTTCAATGGATTAGAAACTACCTTTCTGGCCGTTCAATTCAAGTTGTTTTGGACGGTTTCAAGTCTGCAATTCACCATGTAAATGCTGGTGTTCCCCAAGGCTCTGTTTTGTCTCCGACACTGTTTCTCATATTCATCAATGATCTCTTATCTGTTACTTCTAATCCAATACATTCTTTCGCTGATGATAGCACCCTCAGTTTTTCATATTCGTTCCCTGACTCAAGTCCCTGCTCTTCGGCCGTGGAACAGGAACGGCAACGTATGCTAAACACATTAAATTCCGATCTTGACAGCATTATAAAATGGGGTACAATCAATAGAGTGGAATTTAATGCTTCCAAAACACAATGCTGCCTTCTATAATTAAAGCGAAACCTGAACCCTCACCCATTATCCATGAATGGGACTTGCATCGACGAAACCGAACGACTTTCCATACTTGGTATGTGTGTTACCGACAAACTCCGTTGGAATGACCACATATACGAAGTCGCCAAAAACGCTGCGAAATGTCTAGGTTTCTTAAATCGGTGTAAGAAATACTTTACACCCTCTGACTTAGCTTCAATATACAAGGCTTTTATTCGGCCTAAGCTTGAGTATAACGCTCATATCTGGTCAGGTGCACCAGAAACTTCATTGCACCTACTAGACAGAATCCAAAAGCGCGCGATAAAACTTATAGGTGATAGAAATATAGCGGAGTCTATTGACCCGCTCGAACATCACAGAAATGTTTCTTGCCTTTCCTTATTTTATCGATATTTTCACCACCGATGCTCTGATGAAATAGCTAACTGCATTCCGCCCCTTCAACAATTCACTCGCAACACCCGTCACACATCGAATGCACATCAGTTTACCCTTAAGCCTACCTTCGGACGTACTGTAAAATATAGAGATTCTTTTGTAAGTCGAACAACACGCATGTGGAATGCATTGCCTCACACGGTTTTCCCCTCTCATTACAACCCACAATTGTTTAAAACCAATGTGCACCAGTACCTCTTCTCTATCCTCCCCTTCCACTCGTGCTGTGCATTAGCATTTTAAGGGAACAAAAACCCCTTGAGCACTAGTGAATTATAAAAAAAAAAAAAAAGTACATTTAATGTCTATTTAAAAAAATCATATTTGTTTTATTCCATTTCAAAGTTCTATACCTCTAAAACACCCTTTATATTTAAATCTATGATAAAAACTTACCAACAAAATTTTGATACAGAATTTTAATATCAAAATAGTCACAATTAACTATCTTGTATAGTCACTAAATAATATGATTGTTTTTAACTATTTTACATAAACATGCTGGTAATTCTGACGCACATATGCTGACAAAGCACTATGCGCAGCTAGGGCAAAACGCCAATGACTTGTTGCGATATCGATGGTATTTTTGGGTTACAAAGGTATGAAGGACTGCATCAGCATGGTTGAGCAACGCACTTCCAAGAAGTGCAAAAGAATATGTGTTGGAGGGGAACGCAAATGAAAGTGGATGAACTAGAAAAGACGTATAAAAGGACTGAGAATTTTGGAAGCAACAGAGAGTTGTTAAATAGATTTTGTATGGTAAAGGTTGCAGCCAAGCAATAAGACAGCGGGCCTTACCATTGAAATAAATAAATATAATAAAAACAAATAAACAAATAATTAGTAAAGGTTGCAGCCAAGCAATAAGACAGCGGGCCTTACTAATCAAAATAAAATAAAAACTTCTTTTATTTCCAACCTCTCCGCGAGTTCGTTCTTCTCCTGGTGACAGGAAAGCACGACGAACTTTGGCGATACAACAATTGGTGGCAGCGGTGGGATACCCAAAGAGGTCCCGACTACCATACCAACATACCGAAGCGTTCTCTGGGGCTATACACCAGAGAAAGTGTTAAAGCGTACTGGGGCATACACCAGTTAAGTGAAGTGAAAAAAAAAAAAAGAGAAAAAAAAGTGCAAAGTCCCAAATACTGTAAGACCTGGCGAATCCCTGGAATACGGGCGCCGGAGGCAAACAATTGGGCAGTGACATAAAAGACCAGGCCACCACACCTATAGGGCGGGAAGCCTGCCTGGCAGAGGAAGAAGAAAAAAAAAAAAATACAGCACCATCATCACCATCGGCATCAGAAAACCTACCAGCAGCAGCAGAGGAAATTAAGGAAAAAAAAAGACAACAACAAAACCATCAGCATCCGCAGCAGAGAAATTTAAGATTTAAGGTATTTAAGAAGTTATATATATATATATATATTTTTTTTACACAAAAAAAAAAAAACACATTTGACTTAGTTACGCCACGTTTCTTTATATTTATACTTTTTTTTTATTTCGGTGAAGAAAAAGAAAAAAAAAAACTCTAAAACCCAGAATTTTCATTTCCTACCCATTATTCTTCCTACACCCCCAATATTACCACAAGAAAGCAAGCTGCGATAGTGCAGCTCTTCGAACAACTACCTTTTTGTGTAGAAATACCCGAGAGTTCTGAATCCGGCACCACCATGTCTGAATACAAAATTAGTCTTAACGACATTTACAACATTATCCCGGCTTTCAGCGGAAACCCGGAAGAATTAAATAAATTTATAGCTTGTGGGAATATATTGTTCACGTCAATTAGAACTGACCCCGAACATAAACTTTTTCTGGAAGTCGTGAAAACGAGGCTCCAGGGACCGGCATTCGAGCTAGTCCAGTTAAAATCTTTTGCAAAATGGAATGACTTAGTCTCAGAACTAGAAAGACAATTCAAGGAAGAAAAATCTCGTTCCTCAGCTCAGAACGAGTTACTAAATGCTAAACAAAAGGCAGGAGAAAACGTTAAGGAATTTGGTGATCGCATCAATCGATTACTAAACTCCTTGAACTCTGCTACTTTTGCCAGCACTAGTGACGAAGCTGTGAGAAGGTTCCTTTCCCACGAAAATGATAGGCTAGCCATACAGGTTTTCGAAGACGGTCTTCTAAATCTAAATCTCAAATTCATGGTTCAAGCCCACGGGGAAGGCGATCTAAGGAAAGCCATAGCATACGCGGAAGAACATTCGGTTCGCCTCGAACGTACCGCAGTAACTCACCTTTCTGAAAACAACAAACATCCAACAAAGTTTTCCTCTTCAAAACCCACATGCCAAACTTGTAATAGGGTAGGACATACATCCACTACTTGTTTTAGAAATCGAAATATAGTCCCCACTCCCAGACCTATCTGCCAAACCTGTAACAAGGTGGGACACACGTCCGCAACCTGTTACAGAAACACCAATCTTCCTAACTTCGCTCCTCAGCAAATTAAAAGAGAAATACAGTATTTAAGATGTACCTACTGCAACAAACCCAATCATCACCAGGATGAATGCAGGACACGTTTGGCTCAAATTGGAGTTCCTCCACAAAATATACAACCAGACTCATTACAAAGGCAACACAACCAAAATAATAATAATAACTCCTCACGCAATATACGACGAGAATTCCGACACTATACCACTTCAAACGAAAATGAAGCGGGAAACGGGTTGACTCGGGGAGATGGTGTCGACAATCAGCCCCGAGCGCAAATACAAGTCGACATGCACAGAATCCCAAACTAAATTTCAATATATACGTACCATTTTGCCCCAAACGTCTGGAGCCAGTGGTACAAATAAAATTTCACCCATCAGAAAAAATATCAGCTACATTTTTGATTGACACAGGCGCTGACATCAGCCTTGTGAACCCAACAAAATTCGAAACAAAAATATGTAATAGAAATCAATGTACTATATCCACCATATCAGGAAAAGAATTTAAAACTATAGGAGAAACTATAGGAACTTTGGAATTCCAAACAGAAGACCACTTGATTCTTCTGGACCATCCGTTCCAAGTAATACCGAACCATTTGAGTTTAGCATATGATGGCATACTCGGTAACGATTTTTTAACCAAATTCCAATGTTACATTAACTATGAAAATAGGGAAATCGAAATTAAAACACCAGTAAACGGCTTAGTCACAACTCAGCAAAATAAAAAAGACTCAGCAATGGTCAATAAGACTGAGCAAAATAAAAAAGACTCAGCAATGGTCAATAAGCCTGAGCAACGAAATAAATATCCAGCAAAACGTAAGACTGAGGACAGCAGTGCCTCAGCAGAAAATAAGCCTGAGATAATGATAAATCCAGCAAAACGTAAGACTGAGGATAGAAGTGCCTCAGCAGAAGGTAAGACTGAACAAAATAAAAAGGACTCAGCAATAGTCAATAAGCCTGAGCAACAAAATAAAAACCCAGCTAAACGTAAGACTAAGGCAAAAGAGAACCTAGCAGACAGTAAGACTGAGGAAATTTTAACAAATAGCCAAACAAAAGCTGAGAAAGGCACCATCATACTTAAACCACGAACACAGCGCGTGGTAGAACTCCCATTTCATAAAACAGGTAATATCGATTTAATTATACGAAAAAAACAAATTATTCCAGGCGTATACCTCGGTGAAAGCCTGAGTAGATCCAAGGACTCCAAGATAAAAGTGTTGATGATGAATACCTTGGAAACAGAGCACAGGTTAAACACCGAAAATATCAACCCCGAATGGGAATCTCTAGACAATTTTAACTTGGTATCTAACAAACCAAATGACAAGATCAAAGGCAGACTAGACAAACTTAAGTCAATCATAGACGTCGAACATTGCAACCAAGAAGAAAAGGAATCAGTCCACAACATTTGTAGGGAATACAATGATTTGTTCTTCCTCGAAGGCGACCAACTTACTTTCACGGATGCCATAAGCCACAGAATCATAACTGACCAAAACAAACCACCACTATATGTCAAACCGTACAGATTGCCTAACGCACATACAAGTGAGATCCATAGGCAAGTTAACGATATGCTACAGGAAGGAATAATCCAGCCTAGTGCAAGCCCATGGAACTCCCCCTTGCTTCTGGTTCCTAAGAAACCAGACAAAGAAGGCAATAAGCGATGGCGAGTCGTGGTAGATTTTCGTCGACTAAATGAACTAACAGTCGCTGACGCATATCCGCTACCAAACATTACAGATATACTGGATCAACTTGGTAGAGCGAAGTATTTTAGTACCCTTGATTTGGCAAGTGGATTCCACCAAATTCGTATGGATAAGGAAGACAGGTGCAAGACGGGATTCAGCACTCCATATGGACACTACGAATATAATCGTATGCCATTTGGGCTAAGAAATGCCCCAGCAACCTTCCAACGCCTGATGAATACGGTATTAATTGGTCTACAAGGATTCGATTGCTTCGTATATGTTGATGACATTGTTCTATACGGATACAACCTGAAAGACCATAACGACAAATTGGTAAGAGTATTTGATCAATTACGCAAAAATAATTTGAAACTTCAGCCTGAAAAATGCAATTTCATGAAGAAAGAACTAACGTATTTAGGTCATATTATCTCCGAACACGGTCTTAAACCAGATCCAGAGAAAGTAAAGGCAGTCAAAACATATCCAACACCACAAAACACCAAAGGTATAAAATCGTTTCTAGGTCTCATAGGCTACTATAGAAGATTCATTGATAACTTCTCCAGTATAGCTAAACCCTTGACAAATTACTAAAGAAAGATATCAAATTTGAATGGGATGCATTCTGTGATGAAGCATTCCGTCTACTTAAAAGTAAAATAATACACCCTCCTATTTTAGCTTATCCAAATTTTAAGGAAGAATTCATAGTCACTACAGACGCAAGTGACGTTGGACTAGGTGCGATATTATCACAAGGAGACATTGGTCAAGACAAACCAATCTGTTATGCTAGTCGTACTCTCAACGACGCTGAGACTCGGTACACCACAACCGAAAAGGAATTATTGGCAATTGTCTACGCGGTACAACAATTTAGGCCCTACATCTATGGACGTAAATTCACAATATGTACGGACCATAGGCCTTTACAATGGCTTATGAACCTTAAAGACCCGACGTCAAGATTGGCTCGTTGGAGAATATTATTAGACGAATATGAATACCAAATAATTTATAAAGCAGGAAAAACCAACGTAAATGCCGACGCATTAAGCCGCATACCCAAAAATATAGCAGAAACGTCCAAGACTGTCATGGTAACTACACGTAGCCAAAACAAACAACCTTTACAAAACGTACGTTCCGACCTTTCAGACATTCAGGTTCTTTCTAGTATTACTCTACACGAACATAAGGGATCCATTTTTGTAGACAAACTAGTCCAACTCAAAATAATAGTGTTACCCCTAATACATACATCCGAGGAAGAGGTGCTAAAAGAGAAGTCACCACAGTTTGTTAAACCACAATTAGGTAAGAGAACCCTGGTACAGTTAAGTAACCAAGAACAAATCTGTGTAATAACTTTACCGGTACCATTCCGAAGCTCAACTGATCAGAAAATCGTGAGCACATGTCTAAACGACATCAAAGAAATATGCTTTGAAAAATGCTTAAAAAATATTGGATTCTCTTTACCCGTAATAGGGGATGAATTTAAGAAAACTTTCAAAAATCTTCTTGAAAAAACATTCCAAACCCTTGATATAGACATCCATATTTATGATGACGACAGAATTCTCTTAACAGGCACCAAAGCCATACAAGAATTACTCGCTGAGTATCACGACTCACCTTTCGGAGGTCATCAAGGAGTCACTCGAACACTTAAGAGAATCAGGTCCAAATACTTTTGGCCTACAATGGCAGCAGACATCGATGAATACATCCGAAAATGTGCCTCCTGCCAGGTTAATAAAAGCAGGCGAAATCCTCCCATACCTATGAAAATCACGACTACCAGTTCAAAACCATTTGAACGGATCGCATTAGATATAGTTGGACCCTTACCAACAAGTTACGGTGATCATAAATATCTTCTAACATTCCAAGATGATCTTACTAAATACTCTGAAGCATACGCTTTATCCAATACAGAAGCTTCAACTATAGCAAGAGTTTTCGTCGAAAGCATTGTTTGTCGACACGGCATTCCGTTCTCACTACTAACGGACCAAGGTGCAAACTTCCTAAGCAAAATGTTTTTGGAAGTGTGTTCGCTCATGAAAATAAAAAAGCTAAATACAACACCATATCACCCGCAAACAAATGGAGCGCTAGAACGCAGCCACAAAACCTTGACTGAGTATTTACGCCATTACATCAACCATGATCCACTTACATGGGATACCTGGATTCCTTATGCGATGTTTGTGTATAATACGACTCCTCATTCAAGTACAGGCTTCACGCCATATGAATTGCTCTACGGTTATCCAGCAAACGTACCTAGCAAGTTCGCACAACAACCAAACGTTTCATATAATTATGATAACTATGCGAACGAGTTGAAGTCACGATTGCAACACGGATACCAAGCAGCAAAAGAAATACTTAACAAGAAAAAGGAAAACTCAAAAAAATACTTTGACGCAAAAACCAACACCAAAATATTTAACGTCGGTGATAAGGTCTTGCTCAAAAATAACGCCAGAAAAAACAAGCTATCCCCGTTATGGGAAGGTCCATTCGAAGTCATAAAAATAATATCCAACGAAAACACTATAATTAAAGTTAAAAACAAACCCAAACTAATACACAACAACAATCTACAGTCTTACTACGAATAACTACACTCACCACGCTCACACATACGACTCTTCACGAATATAAACTCATCTTTCTCCACATATTGCTAAGACGACCACTAAACATTTCCCCATTGTTCTTCTCTTCTCTCTTAAAAGATGGAGTCGATACATTACACACCAGACTCGGAATGGAGACTATTTAATATTGTAACACAAAAAGTACTTCGCTTGCGCCGTGGAACCACTAGGATAGGCAGGGGGCACGCAAATAACATAGAACTAAATACACCACTTGTGTCTCCTGGCCAGTCGGCCATCCACGTGGATCTTAACGATCAAAAGGTGCATATAGTGGACCACCATTTTTCCCGTGGAACCTATATTAATAGAGAAAAACTTCCACCATGTACCATAAGAGAGCTCCATTTCGGAGACATAATAAGTTTTGGGACAGTCGAAGAAGATTTTGAATTAAAATTCTGTCCCACATACGTATTAAAAGGCCCACTCCCACGACTCTATAACCCCATTACACGCACTCCACCACACCGAATCGACTACGACGTCAACGACGACGACGACACATCAGGCTACGAATCTTCCGACACCGTATTATGGGAACCGCCTAGCAATTAGTTTATAAAAAAAAAGAAAAAGTAGAATAAATGTATACCTACTTCAACTATTTTTGTTCTTTCTTTCCTTCTTTACAAACCTACGACCACACTTCACCACATCGACTCGAATACTGTAAACATAAACTATAAACATATGCCCCTTTACAGATGACACCAATTATTCTCATCTCAGTGATTGGGCTATCGCTCACCTGCGGAAAACTTCAAGTCACTCCAATCAATAACGAAGCAGGCGTATACTTCGAAAAAATAGGAAACGCCGAACTATACTCCAGTGAGTGGAAACTAGTCGTCTACTATGATCTAACGCAACTCACGAAAGCTCTAAATCATGCTACTAATTACGTGGTGGAAATCAACGATTTGTGCCGCCTATTACAAGGAAACGCTAACTTTGGCATAATTTGTGATGGTGCAATAAGCGAAATCAACCACTTATTAATGAACCTTCAAAACAAATATATTCTCCTAGGCACACAAAAGCGATATAGACGAGCCCTAATCAATATAGTCGGTACATTAAGCAAATCCTTGTTTGGTACCTTGAATGAAGACGATGCAAAACACTACGACAAACAAATAGAGAAAATCAAAAGAAACGAAAACCATTTACTTGATCTTATGAAAAACCAAACATTTATAATGGAAACTACCAAAAATATTTTTAATAAATCGGAAAAAAACATAGAAGACCAAATGCTTGCGGTAAATGCAAAAATAACCAACATAAAAGGAGTAATGACTAACCTCGCGAGTCTCACTCAAGATCAAAATACATTTACTGAAATAGAATCTTTAACGTCACTAATAACTTTAATTATAATCAGATACCAGAACACGATCGACGATATTCTCGATTTAGCTACAGACGTCAAACATGGGAAACCCCACCCGGCCATAGTAACGCCAGATCAACTAAAATCTGCACTAAAAACTATCAGACAACAAATTCCAAACGGTCTTAGACTACCGCACCTAGCAAATGAAAATAACATCATCTCGCTTTACCATATTTGTACCACTAGCGTCGCAACTAACAAAGACAAAATAATCTACGAATTTAAAATACCCCTTTCCCTTGTAGACAATTTTCAAATATACAAAATTATCCCCTTTCCCATGAAATACAAAAACAATTTCGTATACTTACAACCAACAAATGATTATTTAGTAATAGATCACAAAAGAGAACATTACTCACCCCTGTACCTTAAAGACCTTAGCAATTGCAAAACTCAAGATAATGATTTCCTATGCCCTATTACACATCCACTTTTTGACACCGACACAGCTAATCCCCAATGCGAAATCCAACTCTTAATTGGAAATCCGACGCTTCACGATTCATGCGTGATAAAACAGGCAAACTTAACAACCATATGGATACAATCACACCAACCACATAAATGGCTATTTTCATCCATGGAACCATGCATTGCTAACGAAATCTGTCAAGATAATATGACAAGACATACTCTTCAGGGACCGGCAATAATAGAATTATCCGGTAACTGCTACCTCAAATCAAAAGATTTTACTTTATACGCCTACAATGAAAAATCGTCAATCATTAATAACTTCTTCATTCCACCAATAAATATCTCAAAATTCCTAACTAACCCCTCCATCAATTTTCCTAACTTCACCGAAAAAACCGCAATTGTAAGATTTTCAAGCCAAAATGAGCTAGAACTTGTTTCCCAAAGAATAAGCGAGCTAAAGAATGAAGAATCAAGACCACTTATTTCTTTGGATAAAAATGATGTTCACCACTATATTTTAATTTACGGAATAATCGTAACAATATTGATTCTTGTATCCTTAAGAAAATACAAGTCTTACAAACTCAGACATACTTCAAAAGAAAACAATAAAAAAAAAGTCCAGCAATGAAACAATTAGGGACACCCCTACCTTCATTTTGGCCTAAAAATAAAAAGAAAAAAAAAAAGGAAAATGTGTATCTACTTTTATAAATTCAAATAACAATAACATATAACCTTACAAACTTAACTTTGCATAAAATATTACAAGAATAATTTTTGGTAAATTGTCTAAAAATAAATTTCCATCAAAAATATATGTAAGAAAAAAATAAGAAAATTTTTGTCTAAGATATTTTTGTTTAAGCTAATTAAGAAATTTTTTTTACGATACTTCATTTTTTACAATATTTGGTTAAGAAAATACAATATTTTGTTTAAAGAATAACTAAGAAAATAAGAAAAAATTTGCTTACAATATCTTGTCTAAGTAAAGAAAAACGAACTATGTAATAGAAAATAAGCTAATAGAAAGTAATTGTAAATTGTTTCTAAAATTCTCCTAAGTCACTTCTCTGAAAGAAAATTGATCTTTTTACTCTCAATTTTCTTTTTCTAAGGGGGGAAGGATGTAGTACCTCGCACCACCTGTTCATCGGCGCTTCCTTATTCCTATACATTTCCTATTCTGCCAACCACAACTGCTCACAGAACCATATTACCGCATACCAAAAATGCATATATTCGATATTCCCAATAATTCGCCTCACTAGGTCAATGTCAAAGCATATCACACATATCGCCGACAAAACACATAAACAATATGAGTAATGGGACAGCAAGGGAACTCCACTTCAGTTCTGTACACATATGCTGATATCACACTGTGTGTAACTAAGGCGAAGAGTGAATGACATGCTGGTAATTCTGACGCACATATGCTGACAAAGCACTATGCGCAGCTAGGGCAAAACGCCAATGACTTGTTGCGATATCGATGGTATTTTTGGGTTACAAAGGTATGAAGGACTGCATCAGCATGGTTGAGCAACGCACTTCCAAGAAGTGCAAAAGAATATGTGTTGGAGGGGAACGCAAATGAAAGTGGATGAACTAGAAAAGACGTATAAAAGGACTGAGAATTTTGGAAGCAACAGAGAGTTGTTAAATAGATTTTGTATGGTAAAGGTTGCAGCCAAGCAATAAGACAGCGGGCCTTACCATTGAAATAAATAAATATAATAAAAACAAATAAACAAATAATTAGTAAAGGTTGCAGCCAAGCAATAAGACAGCGGGCCTTACTAATCAAAATAAAATAAAAACTTCTTTTATTTCCAACCTCTCCGCGAGTTCGTTCTTCTCCTGGTGACAGGAAAGCACGACGAACTTTGGCGATACAACAACTATGTATTTTCAATTTATTTTTGTGCAAATATTGTCATTCGACAAATTTCATTGGATTTCATAGAGTGACTATGGCAATAGTTACAAAAGTAACTATTTTTAACTTTCTCGTATACGTAGTGAGAGAAAGATAGGTATTTTTTCGTAAAAAATTTCGAAATCGAGATTTTGATCAATTCTGATATTACGATGATACGGGGAACTCAAAAAAATTGGGTCTCGCAATTCTGTCCGTCCGTATGTCTGTCTGTCCCCCCCTGGGGAATCTAAGCTCTTGGAAGGATTTGTTTCAAACTTCGTATTTCGAGATTGTGCGCTTCCCGCTAGGAGGCGTTTTTTTTTATGCTAGCCCTTATATTAACGGTACTTCCTATATAAAAATTTTACGAAATATTAAACAATTTGGATTTTTTCGAAAACGGCTCCAACGAATTGAACCAAAATTGATAGTTGAGTTAATGTAGGCATGTTTAACATGACTCCATACCCAGTTTTTCGCAAAAAAGTCGTGCAACGGCAATTGGCTTTTCTCGAAAACAGTAAAAACGATTTTAAAAAAGAATTTGTTTTTAAGGTACTATTATTATTCTTAACTTGATTGCAAACTCAATTTGTCTCTAAAAAGACTGCGTCGCTTTATATCCACCCAAATCCGTAATAATAGTATTTTAAAAAACTTCTCATATCTATCTCTAAAACGCCATTTTCGATTATGATAAAAATGTTACTGTCAGGTAAAATCCATAGTAATACCATTTGCTCAGTTTTGAACTAAACAGTTGAAAAACAGTGTTTTTTGAACCATGAATACGTCCATCGATTTCCACCTCAATCGCTAAAAATGGTACTTTAAAAATTGTTTCATATCTCGAAAACGCCATTTTCGATTTGAATGAAAATGTAACTGCTAGGTAATGTTTATATCCTAAAGAATACATCGTACTCAGTTTTGAGCTAAACAATTTAGTAACAGTGCTTTTCGAATCCAAATTTGTAACATTTGTCAGCATAATTTTACAAAAAACCGCTCTAACGATTTTGATCGAAATACATATTTAAGACAACATAAGAATTCTAAACATGATCATGTACTTAGTTTTTCTCAGAAAACTTAAATATTGCCGTTTTATGAATATATCTCAAAAATGACAACCCAAATCCCCATCTGTATCACAAGGTATGTTTTTGCAAAGCCCAAAACTTCAGTGGCAATATAATCCGAAATTCATCCCCTACTTGTCTCCCTCAAGTGTCAGAAATTTGAAAATAATAAAGTGTTGTAGTTAATGCGTATGTTTATGTAGATAGTAAGTATTACGTTATTAATTACACCTTGAGTGGGCTGGGTATGATTTTAAACGTAAAATTTGCTGAAATGACTCTGATATTATGCGAGATTCGCAATAAACGAGAAAGTTACGTGCGACCCAGTGGTGCACCTTTTTATTCTCTGACTGTGGAGTGTTTCCCTAGGATAAAAAAAAGCTGCTTCAATGAATACCTACCCCATTAAAAAAATTGGTGACTTCGTGCAAGGGAAAGTAAAGGAAGGCGATATGCCTTTTCATTTCCCTTGCCCTTCTGACTTGCATATTCTATACATACAAAAAGGAGTTGAATATACTTTTCGTTTACAAACTATACAGCAGCTGAAATGTTCACTGAGTTGATTAGGTACCATCCAAAGTTTTGCAACAATATCCAACAAATATAGGCACCTACCGGTAAATAACCGATATAATCAGTAGTTCTATGTTGGGGGTAGCAAGCTATTGTATATCCGACTAACCCTAACGACCTTCATTTAGTTCAGTTACTCCTTTTCAGTAGCATGCCGCCCATTTCGCCGATGTTTATCTGTAATTTGTTTCATTTAGAAAATTGAATTGAAACCGGAACATCAAGCGGATGTAATTAAATTTTGTGTATGGATGCATTTAAAGTCCTTTGAATTATTATTACTTAAACAAGAGTAGCATGAATGAAATATGTATATACGATGCGATTTAAATAATTATGCCATAATGATAATAATGCGTCAAGACTTATACTTCGTGTGCCAATAATTTTTACCTATTTTTAGTGGCCAGCTTTAAACGTTTGGACAGCAACGCAGGACATTTGCTAATTATATCTATATCTCTGATAGCCGAATTCCAGACATAATTGTCTATGTCATCGATCAAGTAAATTCAATCACGCGGAAAGTAGATATACCTACCTAAGTCGATAAGCGTGCATCGGTGTTTTCATTACTGACATTGATAATTCAATTGAGCAATGGAATATATGCAATACTAATACACGTGTCAACCTTTATATGGGATTTCGCTTTAAAGAGGACACAAATGAGGTCCAATTTGGATACTGATGTGTAGGTGTTTTTTTTTTTGTTCTAGGTGGACATGAATCGTATATAATTGAGATTAGTTCCAGAGTTCCTTATATGAAATGTGAGTGAAACACGTACAAAGGAAGTGAACTAGTTATACAATCTAGACACGTTATTATTTGGGATTTGGGGGGTCTGGTCCATTCAGCTTCAATTGAATGAAATACTAAAACCAGGAGATAAAATAATTTCACCAGAAATGCTTCAATATTTGTTAAGTGTCACATACGAGGAGATATAGGCATGGCGGTCAGGGGTGTAGCGAGGATTCGAGCCGTGGGGGTTGACTTTCATTGAAATTCCGACTTATTTTAGGAACTTTTCGACTTAAAATTGGACCAGCGATTATCAAGTTATAACGTCATCGAATTTCACCTCATACATAAGACCCTATAAATTTGAGCTCAATCGAGTCGGTGGTCTTCAAGATAAGATTCATTCATTAATTCATTTACTTTCAATGTCATTACCCAACGTCATGAGTCATGTCATGAACATAGGTAAGAGTTGGAACAAACACTGAACGTACTCGTGCCCCAAAGCTTGTTAAAAGATGCGAAGGTTAAATTAAAATTGAAGGTTCCATGGCATTCCAAATCGGCATACAATCTTCTATATATAAAAATGAAATTTACCAATCACTGATCATCAACGCCCAGCCCAAACTCTTTGCTCTAAAAACCTGAAATTTTGCTCAGAAGTTTCCTTTATGATGGCTACAAGGTATAAGAAAGAATATTTCGAAATTCAACCCCTAAAGCGGTAAAAGGGGGGGGGGGGGGTCAAAGTTTGTATGGGAAAATTTTAGTTTCGATTGATTAATTTCAAACTGGTTTTGTGTACTCTCTATAAGAAATAAAGAAAACTGTTTTCTCCGATTTTGGAAATTCAAACCTTAAAGGGGTAAAAGGGGGGGTCAAGTTTGTATGGGAACATTTTTTTTTCATCCGATCGACTACAAACTCGGTTTGTGTACTCCCTATAATAAAATAAAGTTGCGACTGTTCAGTCCCACGAGTTAGACGTGATTATCTATTCTCAAAGTTTTTTTCTATTTTTGATCTCTATTTTTGATTTAATTCGTTAATAATTCTTAAATCTGTCGTAATGGCTGCATTGCAGTGCCCTCATTGTTGCCATTCATTGTTAAGTAATGAATTTATTAACACAAAATTCGATATTTTGTTCAAAGAAATTTCGGAGTTAAAGGAAATTATTCTGCGATCGTCGAGTGTCAGTGAAAAAAATCAAATCGTCACACGCTCTCAAACGTCGAGTAAAGTCCACGCACCTACTCGATCCAACGCGTCAAACTTGCAACTCAACATTTCCACGACCCAACTTAAGAATAATAGCCCTTACACCCCCCGAAGTGCTTCTACTGCCACCAAAATTAAAGCAAGGCCTACTAAATCTACATCAAAATCTGCTGATTCTGTCATGCAATCTAACACAGACTCATGCATATCTATCGTCAACGAAACTGATGCGATTGCCTTAACTGCTACTACGTCTAATGCTGCTTCATCCACTGCTACTTCTGCCACCGCCACCGCCACCCCCGCTGCTGCGATTGCTGTTGCTGCTAATACTGCTGGTGCCCCCGCTGTCGCTGCCGCTACCAAAACTATAAACACCTTCAAGAAAAATGCTGCAATTATTGGAACAAACATAAGCTCTAATAATAATGGTATTGAATTAGAAGTTGTAACCAAACTGAAATGGCTTCATTTGTCATCATTCAAGCCATGTACGACTTGTCAGTCCATACTCGAATATGTTTCGTCTGCTTTTAACGTAAATATCTCGAAACTAAAGTGTCATAGACTTATTCGAGAAGGAACCGATGAAATCGCTCTAAAGCATGTAAACTTCAAATTGGGAGTCCCAGAGGATATGTTGGATAAATTTCTCAACTCTGATATGTGGCTTAATGGCATCCGTGTTCGCACATTTAAGTTTCATCCAAAAAACGAGTTGCGTCCACAACACCAAAATGCTCAAACATAATCCAATCTGCTTCTGGTTCTGTTGCTGCTACCGGAATTGTTGCTGTTCCGTCGTCCAATGTTGCATTCTGTTCTCTCTCTCTCTACTACCAAAATGTGGGAGGAATGAGAACGAAATTAAACAATTTTTTTCTTAACACCGTTGAATGCTCGTACGCTATTGTTGCTGTGACGGAAACTTGGCTGCATAAAGAAATAGCCTCTACTGAATTATTCACCGCTGACTTCAATGTTTACCGGAAGGATCGATGTCCCATTCAAACTGGGTTTGAAAGAGGTGGCGGAGTATTGTTTGCTGTTCGTTCATGTTTTAAAAGCGAAGAAATTGCATTATCTGATTCAACAGGTTTGATTGAACAAATCTGTGTGTGTGTTGATTTTTATATTGAAAATGCTAATCTTATTCATTTAAATTTTTTTGTTTCGTACATTCCACCTTACTCAGGTATTGCAATTTACAAAGCTCATATGAAAAATATTATTGAAATTGTTAAAAATTTAGATGACTCTTCGTTTGCCGTAGTGCTAGGTGATTTTAATTTGCCTTATATAAGTTGGTTGTTTTCTCACGAAGAAAAATGTATTATCCCATTTAATGTTTACAGAGCTAATGAAGTTCAAGTAGTAGACACTATGTCAGCTGGTAATTTCCGTCAACTAAATGAAATTCGCAACACAGTGGGAAATGTATTAGATTTAGTTTTTGTCAGTGAAGAGCTTGAAGCTACTGTCACTGAGGCCGATTTCCCCTTACTTGTTAACAGCATTCACCACAATGCTTTGCAAATTTCATTTAATATGTCGGTATTGAATCCGCTGTCTCTTGAACAATGTATTGAAATTACAAAATTTGATTTTTTAAAAGCAGATTATAATGCAATGAATAATTTTCTTAATAGTGTTGAATGGGAAAATATCATTGATTCCCGTAATTTAAATAATGCGTTTTTGCAATTTAAAAAAATACTTGAACGCGCGATTTCTATGTTTGTACCAACTAAACATGTAAAAAGATCTAATAAACCTGCATGGTTTAATAGGAGTTTATCTAGGTTGAAGAACTATACGTATAAGATGTGTAAACAAAGTAAAAACGATCCATCTCTGCGTCTTGAATTTTTGCGTTTGAAAAAAGAATATGATTTTTTAAAGAAGTTCGTCTACAAGAACTATGTTACAACCATTGAAACTAATATAAAACGTGATTCTAAAGCTTTCTGGTCGTTTCTAAATACTAAAAGGAAATCGTTAGGAATACCTTCTTGTATGTCATTGAACGGAATTTCAAGTAGTGATGTAAACGAAATTTGTAACATGTTTGCAAAATTTTTCCAGTCGAATTTTGTTAGTGAGCAAAATAATTGCAGTTTCTCGGGTCACTCTGAGCATATAACTGACCTAGGTTTTATTTCTTTAACAAATGATGAAATCCTCTCTGAATTGTCATTACTAGATTCGAGTGTCAGCGTAGCACCCGATAACTTTCCACCATTGTTATTCAAAAATTGCAAATATAGCCTAGTTGATCCACTAAGGATTATATTTAATTTATCCTTATCTACTGGCGAGTTTCTAGACTGTTGGAAATATTCGCTCATAACCCCAATTTTCAAATCGGGTTCAAAGAGATGTATCGAGAATTACAGACCTATAGCAAAGCTGCAACTGTTTCCTAAAGTATTCGAGGCAGCTGTTAAAAAAAGGTTGTACTCAGTTGTTCGCAATTATATTTCTGAACTTCAGCACGGGTTTGTAAGTGGTAGATCAACCGCTACAAACTTGGTTATTTTTACCAATTACTGTCTTGAAAATATTGAAAAACGTCTTCAAGTAGATTGCGTATATACTGATTTTTCAAAAGCCTTTGATCGAGTTCAGCACAATGTTCTTTTAAATAAACTTAAACTTTTTGGAATTCATTCTAGTATTTTAAAATGGATTGGCAATTATTTGACCAATCGCAAACAATTTGTTAAAATTGGAACCGCGTTTTCGAATGAAATTCGAAATTATTCAGGTGTTCCACAAGGAAGTCATATTGGTCCTCTTCTTTTTCTTCTTTTTATCAATGACTTACCATCTTTCGTATCAAGCTCAAAATGTCTTTTGTACGCAGATGATCTAAAAATCTACAAGACAATAAACTGTATATCGGATGTCTTAGCGTTACAAAATGATTTAAACCGTTTAAATGACTGGTGTGTTTTTAATGGCCTTTATTTTAATATTAAAAAATGTTCGGTTCTTACTTTTAGTAGAAAAAAGTTCCCTATATTTTTTAATTATAGAATACAAAATACGACATTGAGTAGAGTTTCAGACCAAAAAGACTTGGGGGTCATTTTTGACACTGAACTAAACTTTTCTTTGCATATTGACTACATAGTTGGCAGAGCTAATCAAATGCTTGGTTTCATTTTTCGAAATTCTAAAGATTTTAATGATCCATATACACTTAAAACTCTCTATAACACCTTGATTCGTTCGATATTAGAATACTGCTGTGTTGTTTGGAATCCTTCTTACCGCAATGCTGAATCTCGCATAGAGAAAATTCAAAGAAGGTTTACTAGGTATGCTCTACGAAAGTTCGACTGGAATAATAATCTTCCAACCTACGATGATAGATGTTCCTTAATAAATTTGAAACCTCTTTCTAAAAGAAGGATATATTATTCCGCAATGTTTGCTAATGACGTCTTAACTGGCCACATTGATTGTTCGTTTTTGCTTTCATCATTTAATATATATGCTCCTTCTCGTGTTCTTCGACCTAGGGAACATTTTTTCTTTATGCCACCTAGACACAGAACAAATTATGGTCAGAATGATCCTATCACTAAAGCTTGTGTAAATTACAATAAATACAAAAACCTTATTGATTTTAATATGAGTTGGGAACATTGTAAATCTGTAGTCTTAAGTAAATTATAATTTGTAAAAACGATCTCATTCTTGTATTCTTTATAAACTATTGCAAAGTAATCTAAAATAAGTTGAACTTGTAAGATGAAATAAATAAATAAATAAATAAATAAAGAAAGTGAGTTTCTCGAATTTTGGAAAATTTGCTTGGGCCTAAGTTTTAGGCGATCGATGACCCCTTTTAAGGGGGCCCTTTTTTTAACCCACAAATTGTTCGTTATATCAATTTGAAACTTTGTAATGCGTCCCAACCCCTGTCACCGTTGAATATGCAATGCAGCGTACGTACTCCAAAGATATTCAAGCGGAATTCTGTAAGAATGGGGTTATGCTGCTAGAAAGTGGTACACATCCTCACGATCTTTCCAGTTGCATTATGTTGCACAGTATAGGAAGATCTGGGCGGTATGCGATTTAATTAAAGATTTGCTAGCTACGAAAAATATTTTGTCCCGTAGATAGTGGCTCAGTCTGCTATAGTATGATCTGTGTTGAAATGCTAGCGCTTTACTTACGAATTGATCATAAATCTTTAACCTGTTTTCTCCAATAGGGTGTTGAAACATATTTCTCACAGATATTAACTATACTCCTTAAGTACTTTCTATGTTTCCTTCGCGATATATAGATATTAAAAAGGAAACTAACTGATTTTCAACGAATCTCAGTGTACCAAATCCTGAGGGCTCCGCGAGCAAAGCCGCGGGCAAAAGCTAGTCAAATAATATAACTTTCAGGCCCAGTTTCACAGTGGAAGTTTAAACTAAAGTTTAGATGAAGTTCAACACGACCGGTTTCACAATGTAATCTAAACTTCAGTTCAATTGAACGCAATTTAACTGAATTTAATGGATAGAATTCAGCAGTATTGTACAGTACTTTGTTTTTATACGACTTTATCCAAAATCGTTCCTTGTATTATCAAATTGGAATGCCACTGTGTCAAGTGATCTGAGGTTTAATTGCAAGAATACTGTACTTAAACTACATTGTGAATGCGAATTTACAATGTAGTTTAAACTAAAAGTGTTGTTTAAACTTCCACAGGTAAAACTGGGAATAGATTTTAGACAATTAGTTCCATGAGAATCAGCCAATCAGAAATCTGGAAATTCGACGAAACGGGTCATTCGATGATCGTACAGAAATATTTTGTGTAGTGCAGTGTATCTGACACCGACTACATCACGCCTTACCTAGAGTTTACAAGACCTCCATCGAGCGCCTATCCCAGCTGGGAGGAATGGAGAAACAGACTAGTACCTACCATGCAAACCATAGCCGTATTTACAGACGGATCTAAAATGGACACCTGGGTAGGGTCAGGTACCTTCTCCGAATCGTGAGTATATCAAAATCGATACGCTTCCTCGATCATAGTAGTGTCTTCCAAGTAGAGGTCCTGGCAGTGAGAACAGCCGCCTATGAGTTTGTGGTAAGAGGGCAATACCACCTGGAGGTATTATCTTCTTTAACGACAGCCAGGAAGCAATAAAAGCCATAACTGCATCAGAAATAAAATCGAAGCTTGTGAAGTGCTGTATGTCGCGAAGAACTGAATGCTCTTGGTACACGGCACAAGATATCACTTTGTTGGGTTCCGGTACATAAATCCATTTCAAGCAATGAGAAAGCTGACGAATTAGCAAGACAAGATTCGACAGCTGTTTTAGAACAATCTGATCCCTCTGTGAACATCCCGCCTCACACAATAAAATTTGAAGCAGGGAGAGACGAACACTAGATTGGCTGTCTTAAATACTAGTAATACCACAAGAATGCAGGCTATGGCCGTCTTTCAGAAACCAGAACTAAGAGTATCATAAAGAGGGATAGGAAATCCCTGTCCACCCTTGTTGGAATCATAACGCATCACAATACTCTGCAGTACCACATGAAGAAAATGGGCTTAACGGAAGAAGAGCTCTGTAGATTATTATATTGCGGTGATGGGGGAGCTCTTGAATACAATTCCATACCAATATACAAATAATTAATACATTATAATGTCTCAGGAAAGGATGTCCCTACTTAGCGGTCATAATACCGAACCACTTGGAGTTGGAACACTGTAGTAACACTTCGACCGAAGTACATGGTTGTTCAAAATACATATTTCCCTGTTTCACTCTACACCTATGTAGCGAAATCAAAAATATTCCAACATAACTGCCAATCTCAGTTGCACGAACTAAACTAACCATCAAACAGAATATCACTTCAACTTGGAATTAATTGCTCGTGTACCACAGAACTATCTCTGGACTATTTTTCACCAACATTTTATTTGAATAGCTAGAAGAACACAGAAACAATATGCGGTGCAAATCGCATATACATATTTCAACTTTAAACAAGCTGTACCTACTACGTAGAATGCCATTGCATCTGTTATCCGCACAACCACTTCCAACTCTAGGTGCATATTGTGTATCTCCCGTTCGAGATATTGTATTCCTACTCTCCACAGATGTGGCAAAATATGAAAACAAAAGAAACTTCGAATTGCAAATGCATTAGAAAGAGACTATGCTTGCTGCACAATGACGCATTAAGCCATGCCACACAACAGCTTTTGTTTCCTGAAATAAAGGAAGCAAAGAGGAAAAACCGACACAGAAAATGATTTTTTTTTGTATTTCAATCGCGGAAGCGAAAAGCAAAACAAAATTACTTTGTCGATAGACAAACACAAAAAGATTACTTAGCAAACGACAAAAACTTACAAATTGAAAATTTCCATTTCCACTTGGAGGAGGTGGTGGAGGCGCGCGGCGGGTGGTATTGGGGATGGTAACCGTGTCCATCCACCTCACGACCTAGGAAAAAAATAATTGAAGATGAATTTATGCAGGAACAAGAGGAGAGGGAATAGTCGATTTCTAAGTGGCGCTTTCCTTGGAGATTGAAAATGAGACATTTTGCAGAGTCAGACTGGCAATTCAATTTAAAAACAGAAAAGCTTCTATTAACTCACTGGATGCGCTGCCCTTTTCAGTCAGAATGTCAGGTCGCTTATCAGGGGTTATGCAGGAAGCCCTTTTTGACTATTTTCCAATGTGAGGGAGAAAGCACGCGCAAAATATATTCGCAGTCAGTGCGGTGGATGGATGGACTTTTATTTTTAAGGTTAACTTAAAAGGAAGATACCTTTCGAATGATGGAAGAGACACATTTCGCTTACGCTAAGTGACAGGGAGAATGCTGTTTGTCGTTGGGAATGGTTAGTGTGAATTTTATTGTTTTCTGTCGTTCGTTTCCATCTGGACGTTCCGACTAACAATTATACCGTGCTTTGGCGTTCAAATGAATTACTATCAGCAGGTATTCATGTTGCTCACTTGAAATAAAGAGAAAAATGACACCGCGTACAAACCTGTATTCGACAAGCAATACAGGGTGGCGCAAAAGTCACTTATTAGTATAAAATTGCAATTGTTTAGAATTCATTAAAATTATTATTATAGTTATTATTTTCATGATCACCGTACTCCCAACATCAACCACCCTATACCTAACAAGATTTCACATTCCCATAATATATTACCATGAACAACTTATAATCAGCATTCTCAGGTATCCCATTCCCATTCCCATCAAAACCCATGCACTGCACATTGTACAGGTGTTCGATCACATTACAAAATTATTCCCATAGAATTTAATGCTGACTTATCATTTTAGATTATAAATTAGAGTATAAATAGCCATAAGCATACAGAAATAAATCACTTTACGCACAGATCCCAATCTTTTCATTTGCTATCCCCCACCAGAGGTAAGGAGCATTTTATAAGAAATCAACTCTGAAATCAAAAGAGGTTCCAGGCCAAATCAACAATAATTATAAAATCTCATGAAAAGTACTGTGGTCAAATTAGCACATTCTTGAGCAAGTAATACGCTACGAATTTATGCGAACTTAAAAAGCAAATTAGGTTAACTAAATTCCTTTCACGCTGGGACTGCATTTGGTCTACCCTCCTTTTCAACACAGACTACACCACTCCATCCCTAAATTTTGACAAGAACTTTCTCGTCACCATCTGGAATGAGAATACATTTTTAGAAGATCAATAGCAACATAACCAAATACGCCAGCAGAGGGACGCCCCAAGGAGGTGTCATCTCACCACTGTTATGGCTCATAGTAATGAACAAAATACTCAATAGTTTAGATAGAGAAAAAATCAAGGTAGTCGGATATGCGGCCGACATGGTGTTTCTGGTGTCAGGAAAGTTTCTTTTTAGCGAAATTATGAAGTATGCTCTGTCGAAGGTTAGCACCTGGTTCAGATTGTGCGGTCTCGGTGTTAATCCGAGCAAAACCGAAATGATGCTTTTCACCACTAGGACCAAAATACCTGATTATACCCTTCCTTCTTCGCCTAAACGGCCAACCGCTCTCATTATCGTACAGTGCTAGGTATCTGGGAGTGATCCTGGATTCCAAGCTCAACTGGAAACTGAACATCGAACAGCGGGTAAAGAAAGCGTGCATAGCTTGCAGCAGAACGTTTGGCAAAAGATGGGACCTGCAACCAAAACTGACCCTTTAGATGTACCTAGCCGTAGTACGACCAATACTTACCTACGGGTCAGTAGTTTGGTGGCCGGCTCTCGGAAAAGCCCACAACATAACCAAGCTCAACAGAGTCCAAAGAACGGCATGCATAGGCACCACAGGTGCTCTGCGGTCAACACCATCAGATGCCCTCACAGTCCTTCTGCATCTTTTACCCTTAGACCTTCATATCACAAACATAACAATACATAGCGCGATCAGACTCAGAGAGTCTGGGTGCTCGTATGCGAGACCCTACGGTCATAGCAACATTCTGCTTAATTTAGCAAGAGAGCTAATACCACCCTCAACAGATTACATTACCCCCAGAAAACTTTTTAAGAAACACTTTGAAGTAGAATTTCCCTCAAGATTAGACTGGCAGGACGGACGGGTGAACAGGGACTCGAATTTAACAATCTACACTGACGGTTCACAAATGGACTGTGAAGGAGGTGCGGGTGTATTTTCGGAGTCTCTGAGAATCTCAAAATTCTTCAGGCTCCCAGACACAGCCATTGTGCTTCAGGCGGAAATACTTGCTATCCGTGAAGCCTGTCGCCTAATCAAACTACACACGGACATAGCTCCGAGACAAAAGATAGACATATTCATCGACAGTCGATCAAGGTTATCGCCTCAGTCAATATAAACTCAAAATTAGTATTAGATTATCGAGCGGAGTTGGCCTCGCTTGATCAGTTCAGGATTACCCTGACCTGGGTTTCAGGCCACAGCAAGGTTTATGGAAACGAACAGTCTGACGAGCTGGCCAGGGAAGGTTCAGGCATCCACTGCTCACTTGCGGAATCGGTCCAAATTCCAATAGGAGCAGTCAAAGCAAACATTTCCGCAGAATCCCTATAGCCAATCTCAGATGGAGGAGGGTAACAAATTGTGTCACATCCAGGAGGATGTGGCCAAATTATAGCAGAGAAAAAACAACCCAACTCTTGAGTAAAACACGTAAAGATAAAGCCAGGATAACAGCGATTACCACAGACCACTGGCCTAGGGGACCATGCAGTCAGATTAGGCATCCCACACTGCCGCAGTTGTAACGATGCAAAAGAAATCCTCATTCACTACCTATGCGATTGTCCGGCACTAGTTAGACAGCGAACTCTGGGTAAACCCTTCTTCGCATACCTCGAATTCCACAGGCTGTATCTAAACCACCCTTCGACATACAACAACCAGGTCAAATGAGTATGTGGTAACAAAACGGCACTTAGTGCTACTTGGGTTTTTATCTAAACCGCCACTACTACCTACCTACCTACCTACCTACCTCAATCAATTCAATTCTATCATAACGGCTCAAAAACCAAAGACGAAGTCGGTGAGAGTGTTTTCTCCGAAAGTCTTAATCTTAAGCTCTCCTTCCGTCTACCAAACTATTGTAGCATGTTCCAGTCGGACATTATGGTGATAAAAGAAGTCTTATCTTGGCTCAAGAAAAACGTGATATCCGTTAAAGATTTCTACATATTTTCGGACAGCCGAACAGTTCAACATTCACCGGTGCCGGAGCATAGACACATTGCAAGGCCGATGAACTCGCCAGAATTGGAACAACTATAGGTACGCATCCTGCTGGACAAAGGCACCCTAGGCATACCAATCGCTATACTTGCAAACAAAAATTGAAGCTGGATGCTATCGAGAGTGCAAACCGTAGGTGGACAAGTGGCATTACTTGTCTAGCGACAAAACAAATTTGGCTTAATCTGGATTTGAAACGCTCTAAGGAATTGTTTTCTCTGAACAGATTGCATATCGATTAGTTGTGTTTTTATGAAACCCTGCCAGCCAGTAGGGTTGTCAGTAGTTGGCAGTTGAGGCACATTTCACATGTTAATTAAAACAACAACCTGCTGGCAACT
This sequence comes from Cheilosia soror, assembly GCA_949372485.1. NCBI lineage: Eukaryota > Metazoa > Arthropoda > Insecta > Diptera > Syrphidae > Cheilosia > Cheilosia soror. The sequence continues at coordinate 111,229,202 of OX443562.1, read as the reverse complement.
GCTGGCAACAACTCTTGATTTTCTCCCCAGACGGAGAGCTGCTGGCTAAATTCAATTCACAATGAACAAACAGGTGGCGCTGAAAGCAACAAATGGCTTAGAATTTTCGTACAATTTGCTTAAATTAATTGCTTTCTTATCTCATGCACACTAAGTTCCAGAGAAAAATTTAAGAATTTATCAAATATTTCTACCAAATGCATAATTTTATACGAAATGCTGGTATGCTTTTAGGCTTATTGCCTTAATTCATTCGGCTGGCTCCATCTTGCCGGCAACTGTGCTGGCAACTGTCCAAATGAACGGCTGGCTGGCGAGGTTTCAAAAAAACATGCCTATTGTCACGATTTTTTCTGAAGCTGTATGGAAGCGGAAGAGGAGGAAGTTAATCCTCAACTTCTTTGTTCCTGCCCAGCTCTATGCCGTAGAAGCAAGCTTCACTTGTGAGCCTTCCAATACAACGATTTGAGTGATCTGGCACATGGACGGGTGAACAGGGACTCGAATTTAACAATCTACACTGACGGTTCACAAATGGACTGTGAAGGAGGTGCGGGTGTATTTTCGGAGTCTCTGAGAATCTCAAAATTCTTCAGGCTCCCAGACACAGCCATTGTGCTTCAGGCGGAAATACTTGCTATCCGTGAAGCCTGTCGCCTAATCAAACTACACACGGACATAGCTCCGAGACAAAAGATAGACATATTCATCGACAGTCGATCAAGGTTATCGCCTCAGTCAATATAAACTCAAAATTAGTATTAGATTATCGAGCGGAGTTGGCCTCGCTTGATCAGTTCAGGATTACCCTGACCTGGGTTTCAGGCCACAGCAAGGTTTATGGAAACGAACAGTCTGACGAGCTGGCCAGGGAAGGTTCAGGCATCCACTGCTCACTTGCGGAATCGGTCCAAATTCCAATAGGAGCAGTCAAAGCAAACATTTCCGCAGAATCCCTATAGCCAATCTCAGATGGAGGAGGGTAACAAATTATAGCAGAGAAAAAACAACCCAACTCTTGAGTAAAACACGTAAAGATAAAGCCAGGATAACAGCGATTACCACAGACCACTGGCCTAGGGGACCATGCAGTCAGATTAGGCATCCCACACTGCCGCAGTTGTAACGATGCAAAAGAAATCCTCATTCACTACCTATGCGATTGTCCGGCACTAGTTAGACAGCGAACTCTGGGTAAACCCTTCTTCGCATACCTCGAATTCCACAGGCTGTATCTAAACCACCCTTCGACATACAACAACCAGGTCAAATGAGTATGTGGTAACAAAACGGCACTTAGTGCTACTTGGGTTTTTATCTAAACCGCCACTACTACCTACCTACCTACCTACCTACCTCAATCAATTCAATTCTATCATAACGGCTCAAAAACCAAAGACGAAGTCGGTGAGAGTGTTTTCTCCGAAAGTCTTAATCTTAAGCTCTCCTTCCGTCTACCAAACTATTGTAGCATGTTCCAGTCGGACATTATGGTGATAAAAGAAGTCTTATCTTGGCTCAAGAAAAACGTGATATCCGTTAAAGATTTCTACATATTTTCGGACAGCCGAACAGTTCAACATTCACCGGTGCCGGAGCATAGACACATTGCAAGGCCGATGAACTCGCCAGAATTGGAACAACTATAGGTACGCATCCTGCTGGACAAAGGCACCCTAGGCATACCAATCGCTATACTTGCAAACAAAAATTGAAGCTGGATGCTATCGAGAGTGCAAACCGTAGGTGGACAAGTGGCATTACTTGTCTAGCGACAAAACAAATTTGGCTTAATCTGGATTTGAAACGCTCTAAGGAATTGTTTTCTCTGAACAGATTGCATATCGATTAGTTGTGTTTTTATGAAACCCTGCCAGCCAGTAGGGTTGTCAGTAGTTGGCAGTTGAGGCACATTTCACATGTTAATTAAAACAACAACCTGCTGGCAACTGCTGGCAACAACTCTTGATTTTCTCCCCAGACGGAGAGCTGCTGGCTAAATTCAATTCACAATGAACAAACAGGTGGCGCTGAAAGCAACAAATGGCTTAGAATTTTCGTACAATTTGCTTAAATTAATTGCTTTCTTATCTCATGCACACTAAGTTCCAGAGAAAAATTTAAGAATTTATCAAATATTTCTACCAAATGCATAATTTTATACGAAATGCTGGTATGCTTTTAGGCTTATTGCCTTAATTCATTCGGCTGGCTCCATCTTGCCGGCAACTGTGCTGGCAACTGTCCAAATGAACGGCTGGCTGGCGAGGTTTCAAAAAAACATGCCTATTGTCACGATTTTTTCTGAAGCTGTATGGAAGCGGAAGAGGAGGAAGTTAATCCTCAACTTCTTTGTTCCTGCCCAGCTCTATGCCGTAGAAGCAAGCTTCACTTGTGAGCCTTCCAATACAACGATTTGAGTGATCTGGCACATACAGACAGCATCAGAAGCCTCTTATGCTTTATAAAGAGCTCAAAATTATTCAACTAGTAGGGATCCATTTTTCTTCGTGGTATCACAATGGACCTATGCTATTCTAAGTATGTTGGCGTTTCCCAGCAGGCAGCCAGTTTCAACCAACCAACCAACCAATCATCCTGCTTTTCAATATGTACTATGGACTGGATGTTGCAGCGCAGCCGTGGTTGAGAACGTTTCGAGTTGGGAAACTTAAGGATAAGTCAGTTGCTAATGACGGGGTCATCCGTGGACCCTTCCACTGACTTCACATGAACATGTCTGAATGAAGGCATATGGTTCAAGAGGGCATATGATTGAAAGAGTATAGAAAACATACCCTTCATGAAGGCCTGTGCAAATAATGAAAGGTATTGATTTAAAGCATCAGCTATCGGGATTATAAAATATACAGTTCGTATAGAGAGAGAATCAAGAGTTATCCAGAGTTTAGCTCAAGGCTCAGTTGTACCTATTTCTTTTTCAAATCTACTCCAAAAATTGGAAAGATCGCCAACTAGTCATTATTCATACCTAGCTTTGCAGATTACTTCCAAAATCTTATAACACAAACCTACCATAGGTACTTAAAAGTCGTATAGCCATTAGAGCAAGCAGTCGCTTTGTCTTTTTTCTCCCCCCTTTTGGGAAGGGTACGATAAGAGTTTCCTCTTGCAAAGCTGAGCTCACAATATTACGCGGATTTTTAGACTCTGCTCGTGAATAATCTTTTTAAATGCATGAAACCTTGTTGTAGAATTTATAGCTCTACCAGATCACAGCTCAGATAATTAAATTGTGGTTCTAGTTCAAGGTGAAGAAATTAACCGACAAAAATGTTTTAACATCGCTCAGTAATATACTGGTTGATTATGAAATAAAATATCGGCACTGTATGTTTTGCTTTTCTCTTGAAAAAGATTGATTCCCACACCAACGATTACTTCCAAAAAAAAAGGAAAAAGATTTCCTGGTCGAACCTCATTTGTATTCAAACTACAACTTATATCTACCCTTATTGACTTTCAAAGCCCTAAATTTCCGACATGAAATACTTTCCTTCTAATATTGCCGACCCCAAGGGTTTCTTCCCCATATGCGGTAATCCGTTTTGAGTGTGAATAATTTCATCCTGGGATAGGAAATATTTTCTCTTATAAATATACCTATGCCGATGATTTATTACTACCCATCCCCCTTGGGAAGATCATTGAAAGGAGCTTCACACTTTATCCTTTGGCAATTCATTGGATTGGCCCCATGTTGGGTCTTGTTTGCTTGTTAAAAATTGATAATTACTTACACCGAATGGGCGGAATCGGAATCGATTGCTTAAATTCTATGTGGTTAATAAGAAGCAGAAGTTAAACCAATATTTACTGTACAGATATTTCTTCTCTTCCTAGTGGTAGAACAACAAGTCGTAAATTCAAATGTCTAAATTTTTAGGTTCATGGTTTGGATTCCTTACTGCAGGACATAGAATTTAATTTTATTTGTCGTTTCTTAACTGAACACCACCTCGCCCAAGTTACCCCTTCCAAAAACGTTAGCGAAAACAATTTGTAATAACGTCTCATCATCCGTTGGAATCCTTCGAGTACTTAATTTCTAGTTGTGTCTTTGGGGCACAAATAAATGTAATCGTCCAATTTTCTGCAGGTTGTTGGGAGAAGCGTTCAATTCGAAACGATATATTATATAACTTGAACCCATCCGCATTCCACAATTAACGAAGTGAAATATTTTAAAGCTAAAGATTTGCCGTAACTCCATCGTTCTAATTTCTACGGTCTGCAAACTTTCGCATTTAATTTACCTTAGCTGAATAATCGGTGGAGGTAAGCCAAATGCTTGTAGAAGGTAAATTTCTGCAGGAGTTGGAGAATTCCAAAGTTCACCGTATTTGACAAAAACTTCAGACACAGTGAAGATTCTATAGTTTTCGGTTGTAGGATCTGGCGCCGGGGTAAATACCTGTTGTAGATGTAGTACCCAGGGTGGCGCAAAAAGGACTGTTTCCATTTGAATTTGTTACAAATTCTGTATCGCTCTTTCGCACTTTCCTCAAATTTCAGGTGTTACAGAAGGGATTAAATTGCAAATACTGGTTTTCAGTTGGAGGATAGTCACGTTGTACCCGTGTTTGACGAACGTGGTACATTCCACGTAGTTGTACCACTAAACCTTTTTGAAGTGCTGGACATTGGTCTCCTTATTAAGATCGGGAGATCTATGCGCTCTTTTTGGGGTGGATAAGGATATACCACCTCAACTAAGGAACATTGACGGTGTTTTTCGGGCTGTGGTTAGTTCCCAATTTAAGGAATTTGCTGAGCTTCTGCGAAATAGTCGTTGTTGAGCGAAGTGAGTCCCTATACGGCGGCGTTAAATCAGTACTTTTCACTGTGGGGCTTTGGACTTTGCCATGAGTCCGTTTTGTCTGTCTCCTCTACTTTTCATTACTTATATGGACTGGATGCTACGGGGCAGTCTTGGCGAATAACATTTCATATTGGGAGATCTGAGAATAAGTCATTTTATCTTGCCTGATGACTTGGACATTGGACAATGTACATATATTGGTCCTCTCAGACTAAACTTCAACGCGAACTCGATCGGTTTGTATCCCGTTTGTGTTCAAGCTGAGATGAAAGTAAACTTGAACAAAACTAAAATGATGGTCGTCTCCATAACGCCTGTTCAATCCACTCTGCAAGTAAATGGAGTCCCATTGAGACAGGTGGAGAAGTTTAAGTATCTCGGGGTCTAATTCACGAGATGTGGAAAGAGCAATGCTGAGTGTAGGATTGGTCAGACTGGGTCAATTCTGACACTGCTTGGACATTCTATTATTAAGAGGACTGAATTTGGTGTAAAAGCTAAGTTGACAGTTTTTAATTCCGTGTTTGTTCCAAGTCTTACCTATGGTCATGAGGTTTGGGTAATGACTGAAAGCATAAGATCGCAGATACAAGCTGGCGAAATGAGATTACTCCGTTGCATTTCTATTCTGATCGCATTAGAAACACAAAAATACGTGAGTAACTTAATGTCGAGGAGCTTATTCTTCCTACGGAGTGGTCTACGCTTCGGTGGTTTGATCATGTTAAACGCATGTCCCCAACCTGGATCCCATGACGTGCTATGGAATCCGTACCATCAGACAGGCGTCCTCTAGGTAGATCTCCTCTACCCGTATGGGTATTGCCCTTGATGATTTGGAGTCGATGGCGGAGAATCGAGAGCTATTGCGGGTCCACTTGATCAACTTAAGCCCGCGACCCACTTAAAAAGAAGAGGGCCATTGATTAATTAACGCAATTTTATTACCAGAATAACACTTGGCATTAAACGGAACGACTGTCTTATATCTCTCTGTTTTTTTTTTTGTCAGGAATCCAGTCAAAAAATGTTATACTGGACAGTAATCTATATAAACGGGCTTACATAGACTGAAATCCTAGGTGTTGGATAAAACAATTACTTGGAAGATCACCACACGATTGAAGAAACGTATCTTCAACTGTAAGTAGTCATAAACTATAGTTCAAAAATTCCAAACCGCCCTTTATCAACACACATTCAAAAGTTATTAACTTAATTCATATTCATTTAAAGATAATTACATAACTGATGTAGAATTATAAATTTATATAAAATAACCAGCGAAATGAATTTATTATACTGTTCTTTGGGAGCATTGATTATTATAAATTGCCAACAGATTAATTAATCCCAATCTGTAATAAATAATATATAATGAGAACCTATTCGACCGTTATTGAATATATTCCTGCAATTTAGCTTTAAATCGAACCAAATGAATCGCACGAATATTCTCATTTAATTGCTCATCCTCATAATATACCCGACCAATTTGCGAATTCACTTCAACAGCATTTTGTAAGCAACTAGTTGGACTTTTAATCGAATCACTCTTTGATTGATTTTTAGCATATATTTGGAAAATTTCCATCCAGCCATAGTCGTTGGGATTTATTGGACTCAAATAATTCAAATGGATTCAATCATTAGGTTGTAATGTAATGGTACCTGCACGCCTGCACCCAAATCGCTTTGCGGTAGATTTAGTGTATAAGCTTGCGGCCAAGAGCTCTAGGGGGTAGTAGTGCATTCTCTTGGGCAACAAGTTACTGGAGCGGAACAGCGTATCAAATGCATTTGATATGCAAACGAGATATTTCCCATTAGTGCAGCATGATGCTGTGATTGAAATTCACCCGAGGATATATTGTGATAAATGGAGTGGAACATATCGAGCTGATGGTTTTTATTTACCATATTTGAGGTTTGATTTCATAGAAATGATTATTATGCGTTTACAGGATGCTATGGATATGGACTATGGAGTGTGGGTTATGGTAATGAGGAAGGGTACTTTTAAAGATGCGTTATGCTTATGAATGATAGATTTGAAGTAATTGGTTGAAATTATTTTGTCGTTTATTAGTGGCAGTAAGTTTAACAAGGCAGAATGTCACTTGGGAGATTTTACGTTTATCGATACATAGGTTTTTGGATTAATAAGGCAAGTGGATGGTACGGATTCCATGGCGCACGTCGTGGGATCCTGGTCGGGGACATGCGTTTAACATGACCAAACCACCGAAGCATGGACCGCTCCGTCCGGAGAAGTAGCTACTCGACATTGAGTTCCTCACGTATTCTGGTGTTTCTAATGCGATCTCTTCGGCTCACACCAGCAAAACAACGGATGAATTTCATTTCGACAGTTTGTATTCGCAATCTTATTCTCTCTCGGTCATTACCCAAACCTCATGACCATAGGTAAGAGTTGGAACAAACACCGAATTAAAGGCTGACAACTTAGCTTTGACACCAAGTTCAGTCCTCCCGATAAAAGAATGACCAAGCTGTCTCAAAATTGATCCAGCTTGACTAATCCTACAGGAAAACTCAGCATTGCTACTTCCATCACTCGTGAATAAGACCCCGAGATACTTAAACTTCTCCACCTGTTTCAGTGGGACTCCACTAACATGCAGAGTGCATTGAACAGGCGTTCTAGAGACGACCATCACTTCAGATTTGTTCACATTTACCTTCATCTCAGCTTCAACACAAACGGCTACAAACCGATCGAGTGCGCGCTGAAGTTCAGTCTGAGAGGACCCAAGGATGACCAAGTCATCAGCGAAGAGCAAATGACTTATCCTCAGATCTCCCAATTCGAAACGTTCCTCGCCAAGACTGCGCTGTAACATCCAGTCCATATAAGTAATGAAAAGGAGAGGAGACAAGACGCACCCCTAACGAAGTCTAACGCCCACGGTGAAAGGTATTGATTTAACGCCAGAGTTTACATCGAGGAACTCGGTCGTATGCTTTCTTCAAATCTACGAAGCATGCGTAGAAAGGTGTAGCATACTCCCAAGCCTTCTCAAGTACCATTCTGAGAGTGAATAACTGGTCGGTTGTGCTCCTGCCGGGACGAAAACTGCACTGCTTATCTCTTAATCGTGTCTCGACCACAGATCTGCAACGAGTTTTCAGCACCTTGGCAAAGACTTTTCCGGGGAGACTTAAAAGTGATATACTGCTGTAATTGGAGCAGTCTCTTTTATCCCCTTTCTTGAAAAGGGGCACAATCACCCCAATCTGCCAATCGCTGGGAGTCTCGCCGCAAACCCAGGCCACTTTAATGACACGAGAGAGCCATTTGGATCCCTCTTCACCTAAGACCTTGAGCATTTCTGGCCGGTTTTCATTCACTCCAGCAGATTTGCCCAGCTTTTAGCGATTTAATCGCAAAAGTGACTTCCTCTAATGTGGAACTATTTTGGATTGAGCAATTCGGAAAAATGTTCGCTCCATCTGCGCAAGATGTCCTCCTCATTAGAAAGAAGTGTGCCATCTTTGGATTTGGCAATTTGAAATGGGCAATTCGTAAGTTACAATAATACAATACAATAACACCTTGTAGTGGTTAATTTTACATTTTATCTTAAGCTTTATATAATGTTGTCTTCTGTCTTGTAATCAACCTCGGATTGCAGGATTCGAAGAAGTTTCGTTCACAAGCCTAAGCAAAGTATTCGAACTAAAAATAATGAAACTGAATCAAGAAGTGTTACTTCTGCGTATTCATGTTCTTGACAGGTATATTGAAATGAACAACATTCCCCAATCCAGATCAGTGGTATATTCTACGTTCATACTTCTCACACATTTCCTGCATTCTTTGTCAAGCAGACGATATACCTAAGCTTGCTTGTCTAAGTTTGCATGTGAAATGATGGTAAATGCTTTTAAAGCACTGTATTCATTTATTTTGCATTCCACTGCTTTGCAAAGGGAAGGGGCTTACCCAACTATGCATATACATCCTTGCACCGATGCTAAAAAAATTTTCCAATCTACATACGTCACAAAATATTCTTAGAACCAGCACATGTGGACAACGTCCTCCTGAGTCCTGACTATAGTTTTTCATTTTCTATTGGTCCCACTCCTCCTGCGTGACGACTGCTCAGAGCGATAACAAGCCGTACACAGAACTTGAGGTTGAGACTGATGTGCAGGTGCAATGCAAAGCAGGCGAACCTTCCACAAAATTCACACAGTTCTCCATTGAATGTTGTATTATGGTCTGCTTCATGGCAGCAGATATCCAACATGTACCGCGGTAGACGTGACTTGGTATGTTCTCCAATGGCAGGGCGTTTGGTATTCCATTCAGCTTTTGCATATTCGTGAGAACCAAATGCACATTTAACTGCAAAATGACTAATAACATAGTAGCTAGATTCCGAGCAGCTGAAGGAAGGTCACAGGTGTATGAGCTATACAGCCGCATGCCGCCGATGGCATTAAGCAACACGTCCGGTGGGTAAATTGTCGTCCTTCCTATGCGAGCAACAACTTTTATTCACCTAAAATGCAATTTTTAGTATGACACAGATTGCTGGAGTTGGCAGAGCGTGAAATGGAAGAGAAGAACGCCATCCAATGGATAGAGAAGACACAAAATGAGTTCACTGGGTAAATAAATAAGAACGACATACGTCGCGAAGCAATGGGGATGTCCCCATCCTTGCTAGCTGATTAGGGATTCACTTGCTATAGAGCTTAAGTAAATAGTGGACAGCAAATATTTATTGCAATGTACGTGATGCTGCAAGGACGTCAAGGATTCGTCGATTTCTGTCCTTATCTTCGTAGAGAGTTTCTTATTTACGGTCGGGCTGGTACTATCATTACAGCTACATCCAAGCAATAACCATTAGGTAGATGTATTGTATAAGCAGGATAGGGATGGAGATGTAAAAAAAATACGCGAACAATTTTCTAATTTCAGTTTGATGTCCTTTTTAATGGACGAAGTTATATTTTTGCTCGTGTTGGTCCCTTCTGTGGAATTTAAATTACTTGGTGGTATCGTCAGTGAAAAATTTTCGATCAAAGTTTATATACGTCACATCATATCTTGGAAGATACTTTTTTTTTGTCCTTGGAAAGGTTATACGATTTTGTAATGGATTGTGAGGATTTTTCTATGTGGTATAATATAATCAGTGGTTAGTGTGCTGGAATACTGTGCGAGGGGTCCCAGGTTTGATCCCCGGAAAAACAGAAAATAAACATTATGGTTTTTTGTTTACTGCGCCACCACTTGCGAAAGTTTGACAAATATCTGAAAGTATAACTGTCATCAAAAAGCTTCTCAATTCAGCCGTTCGGCCTCTGCATAAAATTGTAGGTCCTTTCCATTCGTCCCAAAAATAAAAAAACTCCCACAAACGAATGGTTGTGAGAAGCTTAGGTCTAGGGTGCCAATTATTATTTTTTTTTTTTTTTAAACAGGGCTCTTTGTGTGGCACATTAGATTCTGTAATTTATAGCAGGTCAGTGTGCAGCCATACAAATTCTTGAACCTTTGTACATGTTTCAATGGTGCCCCGATTATGCGTAGAGTACATTCTGGAGACGACATCACTTCAGGTTTGTTAACTTTTATATACATTCCAGCTTTCGACACCAAGACAAGACAAGACAAAGTTGATCGGAACCCTGAAGACGTTATTTTTCACCACCAGTCACTGCATATAGCCGTTTAATTCATGTCATTACATCGACATAATTATGATCCTTAAAGTCACTTAAAAGGAAGCCCTACCTACAACCTTTTTAAGGGCTGCGAGTCTGCTCGAGCTCTATGGTCTGTATTGAAGGAATTCGTATGACTCTAGAACAGAGCACAATTTGCATGTTTACAGGTATACTAATAGGTCACCGAAGGGCCCTACGAACTAAGTCCCAACTGGAAATAACCCCCACTAGTTAAAACAAAAGAAAATTTGGGATTTAGTTCATATGAACTAATGAACTTATGTACTCCCAACCTCCAAATTTAACAGTGACCCCAAGCAGGGGGAGGGGAACTTAATTCTTTGGGAAATTGTTCATAATGAACTACGAACTATCCCCCAAATATAATATATGAACTAAGTCCCACTGCATATTTGATTGGACTTAGTTCATTTGGCTATTGGGAGTTAGTTCCAGTTTGGACTTAGTTTGTAGGGCCCACTGAAGAGTTAAAACCATGCTGCGCAAATGGAGCCTAGAAACCAACGAAATATGCAGAATCTGCGAAGAGGAGGAAGTAACAGAGACGATCCAACATTTTATATTCCTATGTCTCGTGCTGCAGGAACGACGACCCTGATCTCTGGGGTCTAGGTTTTTCGGAAACATTTCGGAATTGGCCAGAGGAAAATATCGGATCTGCTCAAATTCGCCAATAGCGCCAAATTGCCCACTCAACTGGCATCTAAAAAAATTGTTTAAGACCGCTCACATCATGATTTTGGTGGATTTTTTAAATTTAATTTGCTCCTATTAAAATTTTGACACGCCCATAATTTGGAGGCGTTTTAAATTCAAATTGATTGTCGTTACATAGGATCGAATGTTTCCTGGGTTATACAAACTCTATAGAGCCAAGACCTCATCTTAACTGGAGAAGAGTATTGGTTGAGGCACAGGTCCACTTCAGACTGTAGCGCCACCTAAGTAATTAAACAAACAACTTAATTAAGAAACTTTCCCGAGTAGTACTTTCGAATTTTTGTCAGCAGACCAACTACCTATAACCAATTTGGAAATATTTCAAAAAGTCGTCACATGACAATCCTCCATCAGTTGGAGTTTTTATCATAGTTCGTTGGCAATAATGTTGACTCGATCGAAGCTCTACTTCCTTTCCCCACAAAACTCAGCTGGCTACTTTAAACTGCTTCGAATATTTACAATAGAAATACCACCACCAATGGCAGATTTTTCATTGTTGCTTCTATTCATCACTCGAAGTGACGACAATTTATTTTAATCCGGGTTCCATTAATTGATTGAATCTATCATCAAATAATGCGCGCCGACTACGGAATGGTTTTCAAACCACTCGGTAGTGCGGACAGACCCCCATGGTGAAAATTATTACGGATTATTGTTTTGCTGTCGCAAATTCGATTTTTCACTTTTATATCCTGCGGCTTCGGTCGTCAGATAATTGTATTATAAAGTAGTCAGTCACTGATTGCGCGAAAAGTTAATTAGATCAATTCCAATCAATTATTGTGGTGACTTTGGTGGTGATTTGATTTATTCTGTTAATTTAACCGAGATTTAAAATTAATTGTTTTATTTATTTTGTGTTTGGAAACTAATTTCCATAACCATCTCTGATTGATATTTGTTTTACTAATCGTATCGAAATCTACTTGATTTCGCTCAAAAAAATATTCATTCACGGTCTGGTAGGTAGTAATAAATCGTAAATAATAGAGACGTTCGTAATTACAGCTATTGGTAGAAAAAAGAACCGAAATGTAATATATTCTCAAAAAATCCCTAACCCCAATGATGTTTTTCGAATCATTAACGACTGACTGAATCGGATAACCATAATTAACGTAATTCACGATGTATCCATGACCAACATTGATTTATTTATTGATCGCTTCATTAAAGGACATTTATACTACTTCACTCATACACGTCATATGTAATTACAAGTACATATACATTAACATTGCTGGTCACGAAATACGTTCGGAAGACAAGCTCTTATCCGTCTATTATGCATTTATGCTGTAAGTAATTAGATTAAAGTTTTATAAAATGTTCGGACTTACCATAAGAGCCAGAAGAACACGTCATGGCCGGGTGTGGACTCCACTTAAAACTAAAATTCATTTAATGGGGGACAGATTTAACTGCTTGTTGAAAAGTTTAAACATAGTTATACTATTACCCGTCTGAGATGAATGTTTGAAAACTATTTTCATTTCGTAGTAGGAGGTAAAAGGATTCGTTTAATTCTCCAGCAGATTTAATATAACTGACTTGATTAAAGTTTGAACTCGTCATGTGTGGTGTTGGAATTTTGTCTTGAAAATATAACAAAATAAATTCAATAAGAGCTGTTATTGCTGAAATGGAGCGTCAAGGAATCTTTCACTGGACTCTCATTTAGTATAGTTAACATTTACACCAAGGATAATTAAGCAATTTTATTATTTTCATCTTTTTTTAAATAATACTTTATACTTTATACTTTTTTTTTTTTTTTAAATAATACTTTATTCTCAAAATTTCTATATTAATATTACAATTTTTGATTTGCCTATAATAAGAGAATAGTTGGAACATTTAATAAAAAAATAAATAAATAGGTGGCGCAACAGGCGGGTGACACCCAAGGCCTAGCTTTTCGCAACCATTCCATTTGTGTGAGTTTCTATTTTTGGGACGAATGGAAGGGACCTAAAATTGTATGCCGAGTCCGAACGGCTGAATTGAGAAGCTTTCTCATCACAGTCATACTCTCGGATGTTTGTCACACGTTCGCGAGAGGTGGCGCAGTAGAAAAAAAAACTTTAAGATGTAATTTGTGTTTTTAAGGTGATCGAACCTGGGATCCCTCGCACAGTAGTCCAGCACAGTAACCACTGCGCTACTATGCCCACTGGAACATTTAATACTTAATTAAAAATAGCGATAAATGCCACATTACATAAATAAAGAGATGGAGAATAGAGAGAGAGAGAGAGAGAGAGATAGAGAGATGAAGAATAGAGATAGATAGATAGATAGAGGAAGAGAGAGAGAAAGGCAAGCGCACGGACGTGTAGGTGTACCCCAAACCATTTTTTTCGGGTTAGAAAACACTTCACTGGAGTACTCAGATGTAACTTGTCCATTGTAGTACCAGGAAGCATAATCCAGTATTACCCATTTTACTGGAATGTTTTCGACTTTCGGAGAAAGCGATGATGAGCTTAAAGTATCAGTAATCACCACGTCAGCGCCACACATATGCCAGGCAGGACAATAGCAAAGGAAATGATCTGAAGTATAGTCGTCCTCTCCACAAGCGTGCGTCGCAGACATTGGTATCACTTAAGCCTAGCACACTAAGATGTTTAGCAAAAGCGAAGTGTCCAGTAGAAATGCCAATAACTTTTCTGCAGTTTTTTAGGCAAAGATACAACAGAAATGCCGCAGACTTCTTGCTGACTCATGCACGCATGCTCTCCCACACCCTGGAGAACCTTGCCATAACCAATTGTGTTCGTTAGAAACTCAATCGTCAATAGAGGCCCTGACCGAGGATGCAAGAAGACCCAGCATACGTTCTGGTACCGAGAAATTATCCTCTGAGTCTTGGATAATCTCATTTCCAGCAATCCCAATGTGACCTGGAACCCAGACAAGTGTCAAAGAGTTCAGCCTGCGAACGAGTTCAAAAAGTTTTTGCATTTCCGAACTATTTTGGAACGGGTAACAGGGTTAAGCAACGCCTTAAGCGAAGCCTGGCTGTCGCTACAGACGCAGATACTCCGACACCGCCACCTATTCCTAACAATATAATATTCGGCAGCCATTAGGATAGCATAGATAGATCTCCGATTGAAAAACAGAGGCATGCTCACCTAACGAGTATAATGAAGCCTAATGCTGTTGATTTCCACAAAGAAACCAGCGCCGGACCCTTGACTGGTTTTTGGAGTCATCCGTGAAAATTCGGCTACATCCGATACCAGGCTAAGACCATGGCTGAAGCCAGTCCTTTGGGTGAGAATAAAAGACTCTGTAGGCAGGAGCATTGGTGTCCCTTCGCTTACGCCTAATGTGAAAATTTTTACAGGGCCGATGTTGCTGTGCATCCCTTATAGTTCGGCGTTGAATCGTCACCTTTAAAACTCGTCAACGTAACCATTAAAATATACCCGATGAAGAAATGATCTCTCGAAACGGCCACCAATGATTTCAGCGCTTTTTAAAAGCATCCATACTTAAGATTCTTAAAGCAGGTTTTCGATGAATAAGGCAGACCTATAATGGAAGGGCACAAGGTTTCAAAGGCCTAATATCCTGAGATAGATCGGGAAAAACCTGTACAATTGTTAAAACTCCGCAGATCAAAGTTACAAATGGCGATAGGAATACTCAGGAGGTATTCCCTTCTGAAGGCATGCTTCTAGGAGATTATTTAGGTTTAACAAATACGGATACGTGCAGGTGTTGTAAGGACCTATCCTATATGTTGCAAAGAATATTACGCATCTTCTCTGTCAAGCTATTGGTCGAAACAGAGGAAAGCACTTTGAAAGGTTCTTCTATGACAATTTAGAAAATTTTGGGTTCTCAAACTAATTTAAAGGTAAGGTAAGGGAAACTAAGTGTTTGGACGAATTGGTTTTGGTTCTTAAACTCTTATATCTCGAAACCCACCGAAATGCTTGAGCATTTATATAGATCTTAAAAAATTCATATAAACAACACATTGTAGGCGAAATGGTCCACATTATAATGGGTCATATTTCTTGAATCTTTCAATCGTGCATGAAATCGATACGAGTACAACGTTCATATTGTCCCTCTTCTCCATGACTGTTTGGTTGGCTTCTAAGGGTGAGTTTTCAGTACGTTGTATGGCCCTCTTTACACTGTCTGCATTTGTGCATATAATCTGGTAAAGTTGTTTAGAAAGTACTCGCATTTTCAATTAGAGCTGGAAGACCCTCTCTAAATCCGCGAGCAATCCCAACCCAAACGAATTGACAGTGAGTAGGGTTCATTGCCTTTCGCTATTAGATTACCTTTAAAACGGTTGCCCAAAACTTCGTACCTAGGTTAAAATACTTTCAGTGACCGTTTTCTTAATTTCTTACCGCGAAGAAAATACCAATAAAACCCTCTGCTCCAGTGAAAGATCTAAATTAATCCGAATCAAAATTTTATCCTTTTATTATCCTTCAAAATAACTTTATGATTTTTTTTTAATTTAACGAAGGTATATATTGATTTAATTTATTTAGCGGAAGAGATATCCATCGTCCTAAATTTTACGACTCCCGACCATAAAAAGAAAACTCCTCTTGGCACACACAAAAAAAAAATGGGAATCATACATCACCCATACAGGTTAATTGCCGGCATAACGACCGAATCTCTACAGCCGATTCATCACACAATAAAACATCAATAAAACATCATATATAAGCAGGAAGAGCAACGTCCGACGACACGAAGGAGCAGCACTCGAGAGAGTCCACCTTTTTGCCGTTTTACGGTCGGCCATGTATCATTGTTACCCATAAATAAATCAGATCCTGTTCAATTCACGTGCCGAACAAGTGGATAGGCCTACACTCATAGACCCTCTTCAAAGTTTTATTAGCTTGCGGAAGCGTTTGGGATTTTAAATTTAAAATTCCTCCGAGGGTGCTGTTTAGAAATTTAATCCGAATGGGGGGACAGGCTTAGAATAATATGCGATCCACGAGAGGATGGTGGGAATAAACGGGTAACTTCACTGCTCCTTGTAGGGTGATTCCCTCATCTGTCTGCTGTTACTGCTGTTAGCGATTAATGAACATCTATGGCGGGAATGTCAGCCTTTTGCTATACCGAACGCGAATGTTAATTCGCTTTTTCTGGCAGAAAACTAAACACAAGTTCAAAAGCATCCTCCTTCTTGCAAAATAATCCCTTTCAATTTGCACTCATCTGGCTTTCGAGCTTCTTTTCCTTTTCAATATCTCCCGTCTTCACCTCACGAACATAATGATCGTCTACACTGTTTGAACAGCCGTAGGAGCGTCTGTTGAAAACTTTAGTCACACACTGGGACTCGCTAACGTATCGACATCGACATGGGCTGTGAATCTGTGTTCCTGTGTGTCTAAGCCGCAGGGCTTTGGAAGGCGAACGCGAGGCACGTACTTATACATATATGTAGGTTCTTCCGCCTCATCGAAGTGTGTCCTGGTTATAAATCAATGTTGCGCTTAGAGTTACTCTGTAACATACGTTCGTCGATAGGACCAGCATCCTGATTATGTTCTTCATCCGAATACACGTGTAAATATTCACAGGCTCACGGACTCGCTTCGGCATGCAGTGCCCTTGGTGGTAGGGATTTTTAATGATTTACCCTTCAAAGAGCTTCATCCTGGTGGCTCGACACTAAGCGAAGGAAACTTGTGTATCCGTCACATCCTTTCGCTCGGGTATATATGTTCGACTATCTGAAGCAAAATCTTTATAAACCGCCATGCAAGTGAACTGTGAAAATGGAAAATTTATTATGGCGAACATTTCCCACGTCCTCTGGCACATCCACAAGCGCAGAGATGACAGTGGGGGGCTTCATCCGGGAGTTCTTTGTCGGGATAACTTTTCTTTTCCATTTTCTATGCGAAAGTGTGTGTGTTTGTGTGTGAGGAATTGAAGGACGATTGAATAATTTTCATTCGGTGGTCTTCACCTTGGAAGGAGAGTTTACATAGGATTTTCCCAATCGTAGGGTGCGCTGAGAAGGTGACCTTTTTGGCAGGAAAAAGACGTCTGCATAAATAGAAAGTTTGTATACTCTTCAGCTTCAATGCTGGAGGTAAATTGTTAGTTTCAACTGCGTGTGGGGATGTATGCGTGGTTACACCGCCGGCTATTATAATATGTGCTTTCACGGGATTTGCATTAACAACGAGGAAAGAAGATAATAAACAAATGGATGCCACAGCCAGGACACCACCGAATTATAATAGACTAGCTGGACCCGTGCTCGCCTTGCCCGCTCGCACAAAATTATACCTATTTGGTTCATTTAAAATTACACTTTTGAGTGTTTCATTGAAATCTGTCCAGTAGTTTTCGCGCTTTTAGGAGAAAAAGAAAATTCCTCCCTCTCCTAGATCTTGCTACTTATTTGTAATACTGAATTTCCTTTCGTTTGTTTCCCTCTTCCTATATGGAATCCAAGGAACTACCTACCCCAAACCTACCCTGTTACCATACCACATATCGAATGAAATTCTGAAATAAAACCTGTTACATACAATCATAATATACATACCTACATTATATACAACTGACCATAGCACTCACTGCGAAAACAAATCAACCCTTATCGAATGTGTAGTATACGTATGCTAGTCTTGTTTTGTTTTTGTTTGACGATCGCAAAAGTACAAACATCCATTCGTAGCAAGGTATATGTGTATGTATATATTTTCACTTCAAAAAATGCATACGTCATATCAGAATGAAATTCCTACTGCGTTGTGTGGCGATATCGATAATGGATGTAATGTATTGGATATATGCACCCTCTGCATCGCCCTCCCTCGCCGTACTCTTGCTACTTGTTTGTAATACTGCATTTTCTTTCCTATGGAATTCAAACAACTACCCTAACCCTACCCTGTTACGGCAAAACAACCAAAATAAATTCAGTCACCTAAACTAATAACAATATACATATTTGAATAGTACATTTATGTGTCTCACTTGTTTTGTTTTGTTCACACACAAACAATATAATCAAAATCAGTCCAAACGTTTAGATGAAAAAAATAGTAAACTTCCTGGAACCCAATTGCAGCGCCACCTATCGGCTCCAATTGTGAATCTAAACCATCCAGGGACCCACTCAAACACAACAAAATTTCAGCAAAATCGGTTTTTTTATCTCGCGAAGGAATAGTCTGAACTAATTTTTTTTTTAAATCAGAGCTTAATTTTTTCGGACTTACCTTGCTGATGAAGGTATCTATGTATTCAATTTCACTTCTAAAATCAATAACAATTCAAGTATGTATCTAACAATCGGCTTTCGTCTTTACTATGATAATATGTATATTTCACAAACTGGCTGGACAGAAGTAAGTCACTCATACACAGTACCTATCTGTTCAAGAAAAATTGCTTTCGATGTGCGACAACAACCCCAAAGTAGAACTATGGAATCCAAACAACTACCCCAACCCTACCCTGTTACGTCATATCAGAATAAAATTCCTACTGCGTTGCGTGGCGATATGCGATAATGGATGTAATGCATTGGATATATAATGTGCACCCTCTGCATCGCCCTCCCTCTCATTGATCTTGCTACTTGTTTAATATACTGCATTTCCTTTCCTTTCCTTTGCTTCCCTCTTCCTATAGAATCCAAACAACTACCTACCCCAACCCAACACAATTACCTTACCACATATCGAATGAAATTCTGAAATGAAACCTGTTTTGTATTATACGTCTCTTCTCTTATGAAGATTATTAATATACCCCATGCCATTCTGCAGCACGCACGACTCACCCCATCCCCATCCTTAATCGGACATACAATCATAATAAACATACCTACATAATATACAACTGACCATAGCACTCACTGCGAAAACAAATCAACCCTTATCGAATGTGTTTGTCTGACGATCGCAAAAGTATAAACATCCATTCGTAGCAAGGTATATGTGTATGTATATATTTTCACTTCAAAAAATACATTTTGGCTAAAAACTGTTCCTAAGGACGTGGCTATAAACGACATAGCCTATAGCAGTCTCACAGTCTTAAGGAACATTTAAAAAAAGTTTCATCGAAATCTGTCCAGTAGTTTTCGAGTTTTTAGCTGACAAAGAAAATGCCTACAGTTTTATTATATGTAAGGATAATAGTTAACATGAATAAGCTGCAAACAATTGGAGTTCATTGGGATTCAACGCATTGCTGACAAAGAGCGTTCATCTTGCTTGCGAGAGTGTGTGACTTCAAGGGGTTTATTTGTAGTGTGCGTGCGTTTTTTTTTATCCTTAAAAGAGTGTGCGCTGGTTTTTAATGGGGAATCCTTGTGGAAGCATGAGGTCATTTTAATGATGTGATAATGTTATTATCCTTGTGCTTCCATTTGGAATAAATTTATGAATTCATTGAACGGTATGAGTAAACATGTTTTTGTGTTTTTTCTTCCCTGCTGAAGGACGATTTTGTTCATTCACATAATATGGTATTTCTGGCTTATGCAGAAGGTTCAAGATTTAATATGTTTTTGAATGGCGTTGTTTTTTTATAATTTGCCACGATATAGTCAGAACAAAGATAATTTTAATACAATAAGACGTGCAGCTGACAGAGCAGAGACATACATTCAGCTGCTGTTTCAAGCTCGGAAAAAATCGCAAGAGAGATAACCTCGATAACTTGAATTAACACAAGAAAGCTGTGGACAGCCTTCGAAGCGAAGAGCTGCGAGACTCATAAAAGATCCTTTTACATCCTTGTATGAATCATAATTTGGCACAACACTCTGCAGCACCACATGAGAAAACTGTACCTACCAGAAGAAGAGCTTTGATGAAGCTGCGGTAATGAGGCAGCTCATAAAGACATTTCCAATTTTTTATATAATTTTCAGTGAGCATAACTTGAGGTTAGCTCCTTATTAGGATTATCAGATTTCCCACATTTGACTATCGCGGTTATTGCTCCAGGCACTCTTCATTTCAGTCCGATTCCGATAGCACTTTGGTCGGCACTAATGTAGTTTTCGATTGGTCGCCCCGAACAGTCCGGAAGCAATCCGAACACTTCTGAAAACGTTCGATTGGCACTCAACCGACAGTTATTCTCCTGAAAAGAAGAGAAAATTTGCTTCTGGATTTGAATTCAGAATCACGGAGAGTTCTTCCGGACGGTTTTGTACGACCAACCGAAAATGACATAAGACTGCACTTCTGATTAATATTATGGAATATTATTTGATTGTAATGATGGCTTGGCAGTAACCGCAACGGCGTCAAATCGCAGAAGTATTTCCTAAAGCTGCTTAAGCGTACATCGATTTATTTCGTACCGCGAACAAATAATATTATATATACTACAAATTCATCAGATTTGTTTTGAATGTTGCCACTGGAATCTATCTGCCAAATAAGCATGACATGGTCGACCACTTTGCCACTACCCAGCCAATGACAGCTCGTTTATAAATCTTAGTAGTGTAAAAATATAGAATATTATTCTGTTTAAATCGGCATAAATGCTAAAGACTTTCAGTACCGGATAACGGCTTTATAAAGCGTGTCCCATAATTCACGCAAAATTTGAATTTTGCGCCATTTAATATTACAGTGATGCCAACGGAAAAAAAAATGACAATGACAGCTGACAGTTCGGGGTTTGTAAAAATGAAGCGCTATACGAAAGAACAACGCATTTTCATTGCTGAGAAATATTTTAAAAATAATGAAGGTTTGTCAGCTACAGTCCGCAATTTTCGAAGAAAATAGCGTATTGCTGACAGTCCAGGTGTTGTATCGCCAAAGTTCGTCGTGCTTTCCTGTCACCAGGAGAAGAACGAACTCGCGGAGAGGTTGGAAATAAAAGAAGTTTTTATTTTATTTTGATTAGTAAGGCCCGCTGTCTTATTGCTTGGCTGCAACCTTTACTAATTATTTGTTTATTTGTTTTTATTATATTTATTTATTTCAATGGTAAGGCCCGCTGTCTTATTGCTTGGCTGCAACCTTTACCATACAAAATCTATTTAACAACTCTCTGTTGCTTCCAAAATTCTCAGTCCTTTTATACGTCTTTTCTAGTTCATCCACTTTCATTTGCGTTCCCCTCCAACACATATTCTTTTGCACTTCTTGGAAGTGCGTTGCTCAACCATGCTGATGCAGTCCTTCATACCTTTGTAACCCAAAAATACCATCGATATCGCAACAAGTCATTGGCGTTTTGCCCTAGCTGCGCATAGTGCTTTGTCAGCATATGTGCGTCAGAATTACCAGCATGTCATTCACTCTTCGCCTTAGTTACACACAGTGTGATATCAGCATATGTGTACAGAACTGAAGTGGAGTTCCCTTGCTGTCCCATTACTCATATTGTTTATGTGTTTTGTCGGCGATATGTGTGATATGCTTTGACATTGACCTAGTGAGGCGAATTATTGGGAATATCGAATATATGCATTTTTGGTATGCGGTAATATGGTTCTGTGAGCAGTTGTGGTTGGCAGAATAGGAAATGTATAGGAATAAGGAAGCGCCGATGAACAGGTGGTGCGAGGTACTACATCCTTCCCCCCTTAGAAAAAGAAAATTGAGAGTAAAAAGATCAATTTTCTTTCAGAGAAGTGACTTAGGAGAATTTTAGAAACAATTTACAATTACTTTCTATTAGCTTATTTTCTATTACATAGTTCGTTTTTCTTTACTTAGACAAGATATTGTAAGCAAATTTTTTCTTATTTTCTTAGTTATTCTTTAAACAAAATATTGTATTTTCTTAACCAAATATTGTAAAAAATGAAGTATCGTAAAAAAAAATTTCTTAATTAGCTTAAACAAAAATATCTTAGACAAAAATTTTCTTATTTTTTTCTTACATATATTTTTGATGGAAATTTATTTTTAGACAATTTACCAAAAATTATTCTTGTAATATTTTATGCAAAGTTAAGTTTGTAAGGTTATATGTTATTGTTATTTGAATTTATAAAAGTAGATACACATTTTCCTTTTTTTTTTCTTTTTATTTTTAGGCCAAAATGAAGGTAGGGGTGTCCCTAATTGTTTCATTGCTGGACTTTTTTTTATTGTTTTCTTTTGAAGTATGTCTGAGTTTGTAAGACTTGTATTTTCTTAAGGATACAAGAATCAATATTGTTACGATTATTCCGTAAATTAAAATATAGTGGTGAACATCATTTTTATCCAAAGAAATAAGTGGTCTTGATTCTTCATTCTTTAGCTCGCTTATTCTTTGGGAAACAAGTTCTAGCTCATTTTGGCTTGAAAATCTTACAATTGCGGTTTTTTCGGTGAAGTTAGGAAAATTGATGGAGGGGTTAGTTAGGAATTTTGAGATATTTATTGGTGGAATGAAGAAGTTATTAATGATTGACGATTTTTCATTGTAGGCGTATAAAGTAAAATCTTTTGATTTGAGGTAGCAGTTACCGGATAATTCTATTATTGCCGGTCCCTGAAGAGTATGTCTTGTCATATTATCTTGACAGATTTCGTTAGCAATGCATGGTTCCATGGATGAAAATAGCCATTTATGTGGTTGGTGTGATTGTATCCATATGGTTGTTAAGTTTGCCTGTTTTATCACGCATGAATCGTGAAGCGTCGGATTTCCAATTAAGAGTTGGATTTCGCATTGGGGATTAGCTGTGTCGGTGTCAAAAAGTGGATGTGTAATAGGGCATAGGAAATCATTATCTTGAGTTTTGCAATTGCTAAGGTCTTTAAGGTACAGGGGTGAGTAATGTTCTCTTTTGTGATCTATTACTAAATAATCATTTGTTGGTTGTAAGTATACGAAATTGTTTTTGTATTTCATGGGAAAGGGGATAATTTTGTATATTTGAAAATTGTCTACAAGGGAAAGGGGTATTTTAAATTCGTAGATTATTTTGTCTTTGTTAGTTGCGACGCTAGTGGTACAAATATGGTAAAGCGAGATGATGTTATTTTCATTTGCTAGGTGCGGTAGTCTAAGACCGTTTGGAATTTGTTGTCTGATAGTTTTTAGTGCAGATTTTAGTTGATCTGGCGTTACTATGGCCGGGTGGGGTTTCCCATGTTTGACGTCTGTAGCTAAATCGAGAATATCGTCGATCGTGTTCTGGTATCTGATTATAATTAAAGTTATTAGTGACGTTAAAGATTCTATTTCAGTAAATGTATTTTGATCTTGAGTGAGACTCGCGAGGTTAGTCATTACTCCTTTTATGTTGGTTATTTTTGCATTTACCGCAAGCATTTGGTCTTCTATGTTTTTTTCCGATTTATTAAAAATATTTTTGGTAGTTTCCATTATAAATGTTTGGTTTTTCATAAGATCAAGTAAATGGTTTTCGTTTCTTTTGATTTTCTCTATTTGTTTGTCGTAGTGTTTTGCATCGTCTTCATTCAAGGTACCAAACAAGGATTTGCTTAATGTACCGACTATATTGATTAGGGCTCGTCTATATCGCTTTTGTGTGCCTAGGAGAATATATTTGTTTTGAAGGTTCATTAATAAGTGGTTGATTTCGCTTATTGCACCATCACAAATTATGCCAAAGTTAGCGTTTCCTTGTAATAGGCGACACAAATCGTTGATTTCCACCACGTAATTAGTAGCATGATTTAGAGCTTTCGTGAGTTGCGTTAGATCATAGTAGACGACTAGTTTCCACTCACTGGAGTATAGTTCGGCGTTTCCTATTTTTTCGAAGTATACGCCTGCTTCGTTATTGATTGGAGTGACTTGAAGTTTTCCGCAGGTGAGCGATAGCCCAATCACTGAGATGAGAATAATTGGTGTCATCTGTAAAGGGGCATATGTTTATAGTTTATGTTTACAGTATTCGAGTCGATGTGGTGAAGTGTGGTCGTAGGTTTGTAAAGAAGGAAAGAAAGAACAAAAATAGTTGAAGTAGGTATACATTTATTCTACTTTTTCTTTTTTTTTATAAACTAATTGCTAGGCGGTTCCCATAATACGGTGTCGGAAGATTCGTAGCCTGATGTGTCGTCGTCGTCGTTGACGTCGTAGTCGATTCGGTGTGGTGGAGTGCGTGTAATGGGGTTATAGAGTCGTGGGAGTGGGCCTTTTAATACGTATGTGGGACAGAATTTTAATTCAAAATCTTCTTCGACTGTCCCAAAACTTATTATGTCTCCGAAATGGAGCTCTCTTATGGTACATGGTGGAAGTTTTTCTCTATTAATATAGGTTCCACGGGAAAAATGGTGGTCCACTATATGCACCTTTTGATCGTTAAGATCCACGTGGATGGCCGACTGGCCAGGAGACACAAGTGGTGTATTTAGTTCTATGTTATTTGCGTGCCCCCTGCCTATCCTAGTGGTTCCACGGCGCAAGCGAAGTACTTTTTGTGTTACAATATTAAATAGTCTCCATTCCGAGTCTGGTGTGTAATGTATCGACTCCATCTTTTAAGAGAGAAGAGAAGAACAATGGGGAAATGTTTAGTGGTCGTCTTAGCAATATGTGGAGAAAGATGAGTTTATATTCGTGAAGAGTCGTATGTGTGAGCGTGGTGAGTGTAGTTATTCGTAGTAAGACTGTAGATTGTTGTTGTGTATTAGTTTGGGTTTGTTTTTAACTTTAATTATAGTGTTTTCGTTGGATATTATTTTTATGACTTCGAATGGACCTTCCCATAACGGGGATAGCTTGTTTTTTCTGGCGTTATTTTTGAGCAAGACCTTATCACCGACGTTAAATATTTTGGTGTTGGTTTTTGCGTCAAAGTATTTTTTTGAGTTTTCCTTTTTCTTGTTAAGTATTTCTTTTGCTGCTTGGTATCCGTGTTGCAATCGTGACTTCAACTCGTTCGCATAGTTATCATAATTATATGAAACGTTTGGTTGTTGTGCGAACTTGCTAGGTACGTTTGCTGGATAACCGTAGAGCAATTCATATGGCGTGAAGCCTGTACTTGAATGAGGAGTCGTATTATACACAAACATCGCATAAGGAATCCAGGTATCCCATGTAAGTGGATCATGGTTGATGTAATGGCGTAAATACTCAGTCAAGGTTTTGTGGCTGCGTTCTAGCGCTCCATTTGTTTGCGGGTGATATGGTGTTGTATTTAGCTTTTTTATTTTCATGAGCGAACACACTTCCAAAAACATTTTGCTTAGGAAGTTTGCACCTTGGTCCGTTAGTAGTGAGAACGGAATGCCGTGTCGACAAACAATGCTTTCGACGAAAACTCTTGCTATAGTTGAAGCTTCTGTATTGGATAAAGCGTATGCTTCAGAGTATTTAGTAAGATCATCTTGGAATGTTAGAAGATATTTATGATCACCGTAACTTGTTGGTAAGGGTCCAACTATATCTAATGCGATCCGTTCAAATGGTTTTGAACTGGTAGTCGTGATTTTCATAGGTATGGGAGGATTTCGCCTGCTTTTATTAACCTGGCAGGAGGCACATTTTCGGATGTATTCATCGATGTCTGCTGCCATTGTAGGCCAAAAGTATTTGGACCTGATTCTCTTAAGTGTTCGAGTGACTCCTTGATGACCTCCGAAAGGTGAGTCGTGATACTCAGCGAGTAATTCTTGTATGGCTTTGGTGCCTGTTAAGAGAATTCTGTCGTCATCATAAATATGGATGTCTATATCAAGGGTTTGGAATGTTTTTTCAAGAAGATTTTTGGAAGTTTTCTTAAATTCATCCCCTATTACGGGTAAAGAGAATCCAATATTTTTTAAGCATTTTTCAAAGCATATTTCTTTGATGTCGTTTAGACATGTGCTCACGATTTTCTGATCAGTTGAGCTTCGGAATGGTACCGGTAAAGTTATTACACAGATTTGTTCTTGGTTACTTAACTGTACCAGGGTTCTCTTACCTAATTGTGGTTTAACAAACTGTGGTGACTTCTCTTTTAGCACCTCTTCCTCGGATGTATGTATTAGGGGTAACACTATTATTTTGAGTTGGACTAGTTTGTCTACAAAAATGGATCCCTTATGTTCGTGTAGAGTAATACTAGAAAGAACCTGAATGTCTGAAAGGTCGGAACGTACGTTTTGTAAAGGTTGTTTGTTTTGGCTACGTGTAGTTACCATGACAGTCTTGGACGTTTCTGCTATATTTTTGGGTATGCGGCTTAATGCGTCGGCATTTACGTTGGTTTTTCCTGCTTTATAAATTATTTGGTATTCATATTCGTCTAATAATATTCTCCAACGAGCCAATCTTGACGTCGGGTCTTTAAGGTTCATAAGCCATTGTAAAGGCCTATGGTCCGTACATATTGTGAATTTACGTCCATAGATGTAGGGCCTAAATTGTTGTACCGCGTAGACAATTGCCAATAATTCCTTTTCGGTTGTGGTGTACCGAGTCTCAGCGTCGTTGAGAGTACGACTAGCATAACAGATTGGTTTGTCTTGACCAATGTCTCCTTGTGATAATATCGCACCTAGTCCAACGTCACTTGCGTCTGTAGTGACTATGAATTCTTCCTTAAAATTTGGATAAGCTAAAATAGGAGGGTGTATTATTTTACTTTTAAGTAGACGGAATGCTTCATCACAGAATGCATCCCATTCAAATTTGATATCTTTCTTTAGTAATTTTGTCAAGGGTTTAGCTATACTGGAGAAGTTATCAATGAATCTTCTATAGTAGCCTATGAGACCTAGAAACGATTTTATACCTTTGGTGTTTTGTGGTGTTGGATATGTTTTGACTGCCTTTACTTTCTCTGGATCTGGTTTAAGACCGTGTTCGGAGATAATATGACCTAAATACGTTAGTTCTTTCTTCATGAAATTGCATTTTTCAGGCTGAAGTTTCAAATTATTTTTGCGTAATTGATCAAATACTCTTACCAATTTGTCGTTATGGTCTTTCAGGTTGTATCCGTATAGAACAATGTCATCAACATATACGAAGCAATCGAGTCCTTGTAGACCAATTAATACCGTATTCATCAGGCGTTGGAAGGTTGCTGGGGCATTTCTTAGCCCAAATGGCATACGATTATATTCGTAGTGTCCATATGGAGTGCTGAATCCCGTCTTGCACCTGTCTTCCTTATCCATACGAATTTGGTGGAATCCACTTGCCAAATCAAGGGTACTAAAATACTTCGCTCTACCAAGTTGATCCAGTATATCTGTAATGTTTGGTAGCGGATATGCGTCAGCGACTGTTAGTTCATTTAGTCGACGAAAATCTACCACGACTCGCCATCGCTTATTGCCTTCTTTGTCTGGTTTCTTAGGAACCAGAAGCAAGGGGGAGTTCCATGGGCTTGCACTAGGCTGGATTATTCCTTCCTGTAGCATATCGTTAACTTGCCTATGGATCTCACTTGTATGTGCGTTAGGCAATCTGTACGGTTTGACATATAGTGGTGGTTTGTTTTGGTCAGTTATGATTCTGTGGCTTATGGCATCCGTGAAAGTAAGTTGGTCGCCTTCGAGGAAGAACAAATCATTGTATTCCCTACAAATGTTGTGGACTGATTCCTTTTCTTCTTGGTTGCAATGTTCGACGTCTATGATTGACTTAAGTTTGTCTAGTCTGCCTTTGATCTTGTCATTTGGTTTGTTAGATACCAAGTTAAAATTGTCTAGAGATTCCCATTCGGGGTTGATATTTTCGGTGTTTAACCTGTGCTCTGTTTCCAAGGTATTCATCATCAACACTTTTATCTTGGAGTCCTTGGATCTACTCAGGCTTTCACCGAGGTATACGCCTGGAATAATTTGTTTTTTTCGTATAATTAAATCGATATTACCTGTTTTATGAAATGGGAGTTCTACCACGCGCTGTGTTCGTGGTTTAAGTATGATGGTGCCTTTCTCAGCTTTTGTTTGGCTATTTGTTAAAATTTCCTCAGTCTTACTGTCTGCTAGGTTCTCTTTTGCCTTAGTCTTACGTTTAGCTGGGTTTTTATTTTGTTGCTCAGGCTTATTGACTATTGCTGAGTCCTTTTTATTTTGTTCAGTCTTACCTTCTGCTGAGGCACTTCTATCCTCAGTCTTACGTTTTGCTGGATTTATCATTATCTCAGGCTTATTTTCTGCTGAGGCACTGCTGTCCTCAGTCTTACGTTTTGCTGGATATTTATTTCGTTGCTCAGGCTTATTGACCATTGCTGAGTCTTTTTTATTTTGCTCAGTCTTATTGACCATTGCTGAGTCTTTTTTATTTTGCTGAGTTGTGACTAAGCCGTTTACTGGTGTTTTAATTTCGATTTCCCTATTTTCATAGTTAATGTAACATTGGAATTTGGTTAAAAAATCGTTACCGAGTATGCCATCATATGCTAAACTCAAATGGTTCGGTATTACTTGGAACGGATGGTCCAGAAGAATCAAGTGGTCTTCTGTTTGGAATTCCAAAGTTCCTATAGTTTCTCCTATAGTTTTAAATTCTTTTCCTGATATGGTGGATATAGTACATTGATTTCTATTACATATTTTTGTTTCGAATTTTGTTGGGTTCACAAGGCTGATGTCAGCGCCTGTGTCAATCAAAAATGTAGCTGATATTTTTTCTGATGGGTGAAATTTTATTTGTACCACTGGCTCCAGACGTTTGGGGCAAAATGGTACGTATATATTGAAATTTAGTTTGGGATTCTGTGCATGTCGACTTGTATTTGCGCTCGGGGCTGATTGTCGACACCATCTCCCCGAGTCAACCCGTTTCCCGCTTCATTTTCGTTTGAAGTGGTATAGTGTCGGAATTCTCGTCGTATATTGCGTGAGGAGTTATTATTATTATTTTGGTTGTGTTGCCTTTGTAATGAGTCTGGTTGTATATTTTGTGGAGGAACTCCAATTTGAGCCAAACGTGTCCTGCATTCATCCTGGTGATGATTGGGTTTGTTGCAGTAGGTACATCTTAAATACTGTATTTCTCTTTTAATTTGCTGAGGAGCGAAGTTAGGAAGATTGGTGTTTCTGTAACAGGTTGCGGACGTGTGTCCCACCTTGTTACAGGTTTGGCAGATAGGTCTGGGAGTGGGGACTATATTTCGATTTCTAAAACAAGTAGTGGATGTATGTCCTACCCTATTACAAGTTTGGCATGTGGGTTTTGAAGAGGAAAACTTTGTTGGATGTTTGTTGTTTTCAGAAAGGTGAGTTACTGCGGTACGTTCGAGGCGAACCGAATGTTCTTCCGCGTATGCTATGGCTTTCCTTAGATCGCCTTCCCCGTGGGCTTGAACCATGAATTTGAGATTTAGATTTAGAAGACCGTCTTCGAAAACCTGTATGGCTAGCCTATCATTTTCGTGGGAAAGGAACCTTCTCACAGCTTCGTCACTAGTGCTGGCAAAAGTAGCAGAGTTCAAGGAGTTTAGTAATCGATTGATGCGATCACCAAATTCCTTAACGTTTTCTCCTGCCTTTTGTTTAGCATTTAGTAACTCGTTCTGAGCTGAGGAACGAGATTTTTCTTCCTTGAATTGTCTTTCTAGTTCTGAGACTAAGTCATTCCATTTTGCAAAAGATTTTAACTGGACTAGCTCGAATGCCGGTCCCTGGAGCCTCGTTTTCACGACTTCCAGAAAAAGTTTATGTTCGGGGTCAGTTCTAATTGACGTGAACAATATATTCCCACAAGCTATAAATTTATTTAATTCTTCCGGGTTTCCGCTGAAAGCCGGGATAATGTTGTAAATGTCGTTAAGACTAATTTTGTATTCAGACATGGTGGTGCCGGATTCAGAACTCTCGGGTATTTCTACACAAAAAGGTAGTTGTTCGAAGAGCTGCACTATCGCAGCTTGCTTTCTTGTGGTAATATTGGGGGTGTAGGAAGAATAATGGGTAGGAAATGAAAATTCTGGGTTTTAGAGTTTTTTTTTTTTCTTTTTCTTCACCGAAATAAAAAAAAAGTATAAATATAAAGAAACGTGGCGTAACTAAGTCAAATGTGTTTTTTTTTTTTTTTTTGTGTAAAAAAAAATATATATATATATATATAACTTCTTAAATACCTTAAATCTTAAATTTCTCTGCTGCGGATGCTGATGGTTTTGTTGTTGTCTTTTTTTTTCCTTAATTTCCTCTGCTGCTGCTGGTAGGTTTTCTGATGCCGATGGTGATGATGGTGCTGTATTTTTTTTTTTTCTTCTTCCTCTGCCAGGCAGGCTTCCCGCCCTATAGGTGTGGTGGCCTGGTCTTTTATGTCACTGCCCAATTGTTTGCCTCCGGCGCCCGTATTCCAGGGATTCGCCAGGTCTTACAGTATTTGGGACTTTGCACTTTTTTTTCTCTTTTTTTTTTTTCACTTCACTTAACTGGTGTATGCCCCAGTACGCTTTAACACTTTCTCTGGTGTATAGCCCCAGAGAACGCTTCGGTATGTTGGTATGGTAGTCGGGACCTCTTTGGGTATCCCACCGCTGCCACCAATTGTTGTATCGCCAAAGTTCGTCGTGCTTTCCTGTCACCAGGAGAAGAACGAACTCGCGGAGAGGTTGGAAATAAAAGAAGTTTTTATTTTATTTTGATTAGTAAGGCCCGCTGTCTTATTGCTTGGCTGCAACCTTTACTAATTATTTGTTTATTTGTTTTTATTATATTTATTTATTTCAATGGTAAGGCCCGCTGTCTTATTGCTTGGCTGCAACCTTTACCATACAAAATCTATTTAACAACTCTCTGTTGCTTCCAAAATTCTCAGTCCTTTTATACGTCTTTTCTAGTTCATCCACTTTCATTTGCGTTCCCCTCCAACACATATTCTTTTGCACTTCTTGGAAGTGCGTTGCTCAACCATGCTGATGCAGTCCTTCATACCTTTGTAACCCAAAAATACCATCGATATCGCAACAAGTCATTGGCGTTTTGCCCTAGCTGCGCATAGTGCTTTGTCAGCATATGTGCGTCAGAATTACCAGCATGTCATTCACTCTTCGCCTTAGTTACACACAGTGTGATATCAGCATATGTGTACAGAACTGAAGTGGAGTTCCCTTGCTGTCCCATTACTCATATTGTTTATGTGTTTTGTCGGCGATATGTGTGATATGCTTTGACATTGACCTAGTGAGGCGAATTATTGGGAATATCGAATATATGCATTTTTGGTATGCGGTAATATGGTTCTGTGAGCAGTTGTGGTTGGCAGAATAGGAAATGTATAGGAATAAGGAAGCGCCGATGAACAGGTGGTGCGAGGTACTACACAGGAACATCCACCGTAGTCAAGAATTGTGCTTTTCGAGAAGTTCTCTACAGCAAATTCTCACGAAAAACGTGAAACTTCATGCTTACAAAGTTCTATTGGCTCAAAAACTGAATACTACTGAGACTGACTGACCATGCAGCGCGATGAGAGTTCGTTGAATGGATTTTGGAACAACAACAAATGGATGCTGATTTTTCGAACAAAATTTTCTTCAATGATGAAGTTCATTGTCATCTTGATGGCTTCATTAATCGTCAAAATTGTCGCATTTGGAGTTCAGAAAACCCACGAGTAATTGTTGAGAGACAAATGCATCCACAACGTGTTACTTTTTGGTGAGAATTTTGGGCTGGAGGTATTATCGGACCATTGGTCTTCGAAAATGCGGCTGGTCGGGCAGTAGCAATTAATGGCGTTCGTTAACGTGACATGATAACCCAGTTTTTAGTGCATAAATTACAAGATGTGGATATGACCAACTTGTGGTTTCAACAAGACGGCGCCACATGCCATACAGCCAGAGAAGCAATTCAATTATTTTGCGATCAGAGCTGGCCATCCAGATCTTGCGCTTCCTGATATTATATACTTTCAGAGGACAAAACTTATACGAGCATAACAATTTAAGCGCAGTACTAAATTTCTTAAACGCTTTAGTCCTTTTTCATCAGAGAAGTTTTTCAAAACAAATGATCTTAAAATTGTTGCTTTAAGATCACTGGAAGGCCGTGGATAATTTTTGACACTATTGTGGTGGAAAATTAATTTTTCAGTTATAAAAAATGATCCAGGCTGGTTGTGCTTGGATTACGATGGCATCATTGATCATTTGATTTTAATACCCGACGTAGTTATTTCTGTATTCGAAAACAATGATTCCAGTTCCTATACATAAAATCTAGAGTCAATAATAGGCCCATCCATAGGTACTTCCCTACCTCCTTATATATGCACTGTATATATGTATACAACCTCATCACGTTCGTTTATGGTGTTTTCTTTGAATCAATAGTCTACTACAGCACCCCCAGTGCCGATTCCATTTGAATCCACTCCAGCTGCCTTCAAATCCAATTTACATATGAAAGCCAATAAATTCTCGAAGGCGCACATTCAATAGCAATCGGAATACTTTGTGCCCCACTGTTGACCTTTTCATGGGTTTTTGGATGGCAAATATTTGCGCCCACCTACCTCCGCCCAGCCCCGTCAAAGTGAAATAATAAAAAAATGGCAAAGCTCGTAAAAGGCACACACAAAGTCATCACATGATAATTCCGGAGCAGTAATGGTGGCGACGAGCTCGAAGAGCAAGATCTACGACCTAAGAAGTGAGAGTCGTCATCCTTGCCGCGAAGAATGGAATGGTTGTGTGGAACGTGGAGATGGTTGAAATATTCAAATTGACTGCCTCTGTTTCAGTGTGGTTCGGGAGGGGATGTTGTAGGTTATGTGCTTCTGGCTTGGCACTCTTGAGTTAAGTCATGTATTCGATACGAAACGAATCAATCGGTGACGTATAATCAGTAGGTGTCAAAGTGCTTGTCATGTTTTTAAATAAACAGTAACTGCTATTTCAATTATGTGCACCTAATGTTGCAGAAACTCAAACAAGTATTGCAATGTACTTTTACTGTAATGCTGTGTCCTAAGGGTGGCAAACGTCTGACAAACATCCGAGAGAATAAATGTCATGAGAAAGAAAGCCGTTTGGACTCGGCATACAATTGTAGATTAGGCATAAATGCCATTTTTTACTTTATGTAATACAAAGGTTTTAAGCCTTATAATAACACTTTACAACTATAAACTTTTGGCAACAAACGCCTGCGATTGTCCCTCAGGAAAGCTTTGAAAGAGCTAAAGAGAGGCCATGGCTAGATAAAAGTGGAGCCCAGTTAAAAGACGTCTTGTCATCTATATTTAAAGGCAATTTGAAGTTTTCAGCGCAATTTACTACATTATTTATTTCTTTCATAGTCTTGAGTCCTTCATTTGCAGAAAAGACGGCGTACGCTTTCACCACAAATACAGCAGCTGGTCCTTTTGCTTTTTTTCCAATTTCTCATTACTCATTATTACTCCCATAAATAAATAAATAAATAGGTGGCGCAACAGGCGATAGACACCCTATGCCTAGCTTCTCGCAACCATTCGTTTGTGTGAGTTTCTATTTTTGGGACGAATGGAAGGGACCTACAATTTTATGCCGAGTCCGAAAGCCTGAATTGAGAAGATTTTTCAGGACAGTCTCTCGGATGTTTGTCAGACGTTCGCGAGAGGTGGCGCAGTAGAAAAAACCTTAAGATGTAATTTGTGTTTTTCCGGGGATCGAACCTGTGATCCCTCGCACAGTTGTCCAGCACACTAACCACTGCGCTACTGTGCCTACCATTACTCCCATATAAAATATTTAAAACATCTCCAATGAATTGCACACAGGACACAACAAAAAACAGTAACAATTATCTTCGACTATGCCGAAGCTAAGATACCCGGTACTATATTATTGTAAAAATAAAAAAATATTTTAGTATTAAAAAATTATATATATATGTGTATGGGAGGTATGGGTAGTTTTTATTCCACCAAGCCCATTTTTTTTTTTAATTTTTTTGCAAAGTTTAAACTTAAATTAAATTTAATTTTAAAATAAAATAGCTATATATTTTGTATGGGAGGTAGTAGTAGTTTCTATCCGATCTTGCTCATCTTCGAACTGGGCCTTAGTTTGGTAGATAAAAGCTTACTTACTAAATTTCAAGTCTAATCGTGCGGACAGACGGACATCGCTAGATCGGCTAAGAAAGTGATACTGATGATGATGAATATATCAATATGTATATAGTTTGTCATACATACAACGCCTCCTTATCAGGGATGGAAAAGTCGATACAATTGTATCGAATTCGATACAAATGAGTTTGCTTGAGTACAAAAGTACGTTTCGCCTTAATTCGATACAAATTATCTTTCTCTATATCTTTCAAATTCTCTTGCAATTTGTATTCTGAACGCTCTGAACGATTTAACTTTGTATTCCAGTGTCTATCTCTATCGAGTATCGCCATCGGCTGTCAGTATCCTGTCAGTTACAGTTACTGTCACTGCTATGAGGTGCATTTTCAGGGGGGAAAAACACATCTCGAAAGGCATGAATCCAATTCACACCACCAAAAATAGATTCATTTCCAAAACAACAGTCCTGTACGCTATCCACAAATGCGACAAATTTGAAGTTTCGCTGTGCTTGTTTTTCGCCGAAAATAATTTACCATTTTCCGTTCTTGACCACCTCAATCTTTTACTTAAAAAAGCATTAACGATTCAGAAATCGTACAAAAGATGTTAGTTAACCGGCACAAGGGACAACAAATTGTTTTCAATACAATTGGCTCCATTTCAGTACAATCTTACAACAGTTTTCAGTACAAATCGAAAATGACATTTTCCATCCCTGCTCCTTATATGCGTTACAAATGGAATGTCAATGTGAATAATATACCCTCACCACAGTGTGGTACCGGGTATAAAAAAATAAATAAATAAATAGTTAGCGCGACAGGTCCGCATAGGAACTCTAGGCCAAGATTGTCCCAATCATTCGTTTGTTTGAGTTTTTATTTTTGGAACGAATGGAGGGGACCTACAGCCTTTTTAGGACAGTATTACACTTAGAATGTTTATCAGATATTCGCAAACCACGTGTGCAAGTACCTAATGCTAGTTAAGAAGAAAGTGCACATAAACTTGATAGATATGCCCAAAAAAGGCACAAAAATCCAATGTTGTTGAAAAAGTTAAAAAAAGGCAAGCCCAACAAAATCCGTTCCCTGCTGATCACTTTTTGTTAAACAGAGGGGAATTTCGAGGAGGGAAAATAAGTACATTATTCTGTATCTCTAATTCTGTATTACCAAAATTCTATAAATCTCTCAAATAATCATATTCTGTAGATATGATTAAGTTTTTTTTTTCAAATTCTGTTTTTCAAACAGAAAGCCACTTGTGCTTTCAAAAATACAAGCACTTTCCATAAATCATCTATAAATTTTTATAGATCAAAATTTGAATATTTTGGCTGCGTTTTCTGATCATGAATTTAAATAGTATTATTTTGTAAGTATTAGCTGGAGTTCCGACATTTCAAAGTGGCATAGCGGAAGATTTTAGAATAAGTTAATCCAGAAGTTAATGCAGACAGGTTAGTGAAGTTGCATGGTAAAATGTTAGGTAATGTGAAAATTGGATAGAATATCCTGATACAAAGCTTTTGCATACCAGTTCGAGCTTTTGCTCATTGCAAACGCTCAGTCTCAATACATTTCAGTCAGTCTTACAGCTCAATCTCATGGAACTGAGCTATTGCTTTTTGCATACGCCCCATTAACATTCTATCAAGTTATGTTTTTTTTTTCATGAAAACTAGCCCATATTTGTGGTAGCTTGTTGAGTGACTCCTCTCGAATAAGATATAGATTAGGTCATTATAAAATTGCCAGACATTGGGTCGAATATAAGGTGAAAACTTGAAAGAGTTGGGATCAACACGGAAAGATTAGCTTTTTAAATTAGTAGGATTGCTGAATCCAGTATTAGTTTTATTGAGACAATCAACTCGCAATCATCTGGCTGCATATTTCCTATTTTTTTCCTCCTAAATTTTATATATTCGTATAAAGAAAAGACCAAAGATTAGATGCACATGTGTTTATGCGAGCGAATTTCAATTCCCAAAAATGTTGTCGTATTTTGCTTGATTTCTTTTTTAAAGGCTATTGACACTCCACGTCTGTGGAGTCGATTGTACATATAGTACAATAAAACATGATAATATTTGCCCATGTTACGCGTCTTTATCAAATTCCGTGCCTATATTAAAAGCTTTCATTCAAATGGCCTGTTTTGCTTTCAGTAAAATAAACATACACACTCCCATTGAGACACTTTTTCTATTCCACGAACCTGAATTAAATTGCCTGTTTTTTGTCTGGGGCTACCAGCTGCCACAGTTTGTATCTAATCACAAAGCATGTCGGATGTAAGAAGCAAACAGCTAGCACTTCCTTGGTTCTTCGTACACCAATTCGTACAGAAATTCGCAGAAATTAATGCTTTAATTACCATATACAGAGGACTTTCACAAGTCTTTAGATCGTTTTCCTCCATCAACGTCCCACTATTTGCCCTTTGAATGGAGAATTTATACGCTTTTTTACCATTCGATTTGTCATAAAAATAAATCTAATTTTAGGGACACGCTATAATCTACTGTCACACATTTGCCCACGCCCTATACTGTGCCCCACTTCTGGCAATGGTGAGGAACATCAAATTTACTTACTTACCCAAACACAGAGTGGAAATCTTCAAAGTATTCTGACACAATGATGCCGACGACCGACGACCGACGACGCATGACGAGGATGACGATGATTGTTCGTTGGTCCTGCCAAGTTGAACAAATGTCAAATCGATATAGTGGATTGATGCTGCTGTGTTCCATTATAATGACTATGGTATTGGTCCTGCTTCGACTAGACCACCACATTACCAGCACCACGCCGCGCCGCTGGCTCTGTGTCGTATCACCGATAAGGAGAATTTTATTTCTGGTCATGCCCTTATGTATTGCCAATCAATAAAATTTCACGGCTGATAATCAAAAGGACTTGCTGCCCCCCAACCAGCTCAGGCATTAAGGTAGAGTTGAATGAATTCCTTTATTTTAATGCCATCAATCAGCGACTAGGAGGGACCTTGGAGGGCCCGTATCTCTCTAGTCATCGTACTATCTCAATGTTGTCCTTGCTTCGTGAGGCAAAATACATTCTGACTTGGTTTTGCTGGGATATACTAGATTCGGATATCGAAATAGATCGTTTGATCCATAAAATTTAAGCCTTACACGGATCATTAAACGCTTGGCGCCTATAAATAAAATGGCAAACTGGCATGTGGCTTCGCTAATGGTATGCGTGCTAATCCAAAGACCAGCCCACCTATATTAATTGAGGCGAATGGTATACACGAAATTGGTGGCGCGCAAGGATGGAGGTGGCCTATTTTCGATTAGACCAAGCAATACTGGGGAGAATTTTATGCGAAGATAATAATAATAATAATAATTTTAGAATCACTACGGTAAGACCGTGCGGGGTCATTAAAAATGGAATTAGACAGAGTTAGTGCTGATTGATTATCTTCATTATGGGGGATATAATGCCTAATTCGATTTTATTTGCAATGCCACCAGCTAGCAATATTTGTAAGAAAGTGCTGGTTCAAACAAAGGCTTTTAGGTAATAAGGCACAATTTCGAAGGGTTTTTGTGCAAATATAAGAACGGTCATGGCTTGGTACTCAGCATCTATGTCAAAACATATAATTAGTCTACTGTGTAAAAACAGAAACTGAGCGGTCCTTAGAAAAACCATTATTATCCATGACAGCAACACTGTCCACGATAGCAAGAACTGTAGCAACACGAGACTTCGTAATAGGATCGGACACTGTCCGAAGACGACAATTAATTTTGGTCGAAAGAAAACGACGGATTTCCTTTTGATAGCAAACAAAACTCCCTACCTTAACCAGGCAGCAAATTCATGTTCCTGAAATGCTTAATAGCAGAGTATGATCGAAGAGAGTAGGTACTATATGGTGTTATGTTTCCTATCTTTATAGCTACTAGTGGTAAATAAACTCATATGACTCTCAATATCAAAAGAAAAAAAAAAAACGAAAAGGAGACGACATTGTAATCCTTATCTCACTTGTAATAATCTCACCATTGTTATTAGAGGACAATGGTGGAATTAGAATTAAATGGACTATCCCTATGCGCAAAACCAAACGACCTTGAACTTAGTCCATTTATTAGAAAAAATCGTAATTTGGCGTTTACTTACTACAATCATACTTAAAAACGGGTCAGCTGTATGGCAAAAAGCTCTGTAAGGATCAAAATTCCTTCTAGCTCCGTCCTGGTGATCACTGTTTAAAACTTTTGCTGCATTTTCTCATTTATTTGGTAATCCCAGATAGAGGAAAGATACATTATACCTGAGTATCCGGCTCGAAGGACCAATGTTAAGAAAGCTACCTATGTACCTAAACTTTGTACTTGATGAAAGATATGGCGTTCTTTTTTCTAATTAATTTCTAATGAAAAATTCGCGGTTTTTTTTGGTAAAAGCAACTTTTTAGGCCAATAAATTGATCATCAGTAAAGCAAATCATCAGTTCTGTAAATGGCAAGGTAAAGATCTTCTGGGGGCTCCTATAGACTCTGCCACCAAAATTTGTCACTATTAGGAAAGTGCAACTTAAGCCTGTCGTTCTCTTTATTTACTTTTTATCTAAGACTGAAGTAATTCCTATAAAATAGAAAACTATAGTTATAACTAAAACCTATACTTGCAAAATCGCTTTAGTTTTGCTGGTTTTGTCAGATTTATGATAAACATAGTCCAAGAGGGTCCAAGCGACAAGACCAAAACTTGATTTCTGTTTCAAAGGTCAGAGAGGGGAATGATGGTCGATCCCTGTTTCATGCACGCAGAAACGTTGAAGTATCTTCAACCATATCGTCGGTTCGGTTTAATATTTCAGTTTTTTGTTGCTAAAATAGTTTATTATTCTTTCCAAGAATAGTGTTGTGTGTGGGTAAAGCGAATGTTTCGTTACAATATACATAACTGCATATATTTCTATAACCATATCCATCCATACTACATTATAAAATGCAACGTCGAGTTCGTCCATAACTCGATTCTTCCGATTTTCATGATTTTTTTTTCTGATTTATAGATGTGTAGCCAAATAAGGCAGTAGGGTGGGTGAGAATTGTTGAGGATTAAAGGGGTCACGGGGAGTAATAGGGGTCTCACGAACCTTCGAACATATCAACTTGAATGTTTGTATGTTGATATTTAAGTCCAAATTATTACATGTCTCGTTTATAGTTTTTCAAAACCCGTCCTATAAGGGTTGAAATAAAATAATAGTTTAAAGAACTAAAAAAACGCTTTTAGAAGTAGGTACTGCACTAAAAGCAAAAAAATAAAAATTAACCAATCTATTTTTAGGGTTTATCCTGGAAGGGGCTTAGTGTAAGCCATGTTTGTAGTTATGTATTGTATTATTTGAGTGTAAACTACACAAACATGGCTTACTCTAAGCCCCTTCCAGGATAAACCTTAAAAATAGATTGGTTAATTTTTATTTTTTTGCTTTTAG
The DNA here is from genome assembly GCA_949372485.1 of Cheilosia soror. Lineage (NCBI taxonomy): Eukaryota > Metazoa > Arthropoda > Insecta > Diptera > Syrphidae > Cheilosia > Cheilosia soror. The sequence continues at coordinate 111,189,463 of OX443562.1, read as the reverse complement.
TGCAGTACCTACTTCTAAAAGCGTTTTTTTAGTTCTTTAAACTATTATTTTATTTTTTTGGTTTTTAGTGCAGTTTAATATCTACCTACATGCTTACAAAAGCCTTTTTTTACTAGATATTAGTTTGTATTGTCATCAAAACTGAAACATCAGCATGCAAAATTTCAAAGTCCTAAATGGACATAATAGGTATGTATTCGTATTCCACATAAATGAAAATTAGCGACAGGTATGCTTTGATTCATTTTACTACGCGTACCTACCTATACACTTTCTATAGCTGCAGATCTCAAATATAAGTATGTACGATTGTGCATGTGCACATCTACCTATTTACGCATCAAAAACTCCTATATGTACGTACATATGTACATAGTTTGTTTTATCCATATCCATTCACTACATCAAATTCAACTACGACATACATATGAGCATACATCCTGAATGCCCGCCGCAGTGACAATTATATTTTTAGAACGGAAATAAAACTACCCTTCCTAAGCACAACTGCAATCGAGATAGCAATTTTTTTCGCTTTTAGCCGAATAAGATCTATTTTCAATATATTATATCTTGCCCTCTGGATGGACTAGAAAGATGAATGTAAGCTCAAAATACTCGGTAAAGTATTGCCTAACAATTAAAAGGATCTTTTTAGTTGACCTACATATATTTATGAGTATAATGGCAAGTTGAGCGTAGTAAGGTCGAAATAGAAAAGTTTGCACCCCCTTTTTTCAACCCTTGTAGGACGAATCGGTACAAAGTATCAATTAGATATGTAATAGTTTCGACTTATCTATTGACATATAAAGTTTCAAGTTAATACGGCTAATGGATCATGCGTTATGAAAATGCCTCCCTTAAAGGGGCAGGGGAAGTCAAAATCCAAAAATTCTTTCTAAATATTGCATTGTCTTCACAACCCAACCAGCACGTTAAATTTCAAAGTTCTAAGTTTAGAGAAAGTGGTTCAAATTTGACTTGCAAGATTTTGACACAACAAATTTTTCACGAAGTTAAGTAAAAGCCTTTAAAAAGGGGGTGCTACCTTTTCTATTTTGACCTTACTACGCTTAACTTGCCAATAAACTCATAAATCCAAGTATGTCAATTCAAGAAATGCTTTTATTTGTTTGGCAATAACTCACCGAGTATTCTGAGCTAACGTTCATATTTCTGGCCCATCCAGAAGATGAGATATAAAAAATTGACAAAGATCTTATTTGGCCAAGTGCGAAAAAAATGTTTTTTCGATTGCAGTTGTAGTTTTGTATTGCGTTCCAAAAATAGAATATTATTCCTCGCACGACCGGCATTCAGAATGCACATATTGTACTTACATGCTCATGTATGGCGTAATTGAATTTAATGTAGGGAATGGATATGCATAAAATAAACTATGTATATAATGTACGTATAAAAAGTTTGTGATGCATAAGTAGGTATGCACAATCGTACATACATATATTTTTGATCTGCTTCTATGGAATGTGTAACGATATGATCGAGTAGTATAAATAATAATTAAATCATACATATTTCATTTATGTGATATAATGTCGATTGACTTAGGACTTTCGGATCAGTACAGGTTACATAAGGACTAATTTGGAGACGGGGGAGGGGTAAAAGGGCGGTAGGGACTAAATATATCTGGAACTATTTGGCCGATTTTAAAAATTCTTTCAACATTGTACTGGCTACACCCTCCGGATCAGTACCTATGTGTTAGTTAGGAAGAGAATGGGGCAAGGGGAAACGGAGGTATAGGAGCTCTCTTCGGAACTACTCGGTCATTGCCGGAGTTAACCTCCGACAGCCATATTCTTCACATGGACAAGACAACTATGTGAACATGCAAGTTCGCGTGTGAGCTGCATTTATACTTGTGCCCACTAAAAAATATAACATGAATAGCTTACAAAAAGCCATTGCGATAAAATATTTTGTGAGCTTAAAACACAGGAAAAAAAATGTTAACAAACGTATTTTTATATGATAGGTAATTCAAATATGTACATTTTAATGCCGCGGGCATTGCTAGTTCGGAATAAAGCACTCGATTGTAAAAACCCTCCAAATGGCCAAAATGACCGCAAGATTTTGCACTACTCAAAAAGCAGCTACTTCTACTTCTTCTGAAAGCACAAATGGATTTCAAACACTGTAAGGGGTTCACCATTATTTAAAAATGAACCCAATCCTCCCGACAAACAACTTTCTATATAAAGAGTAGTTTCCCTTGCCTCGAAGGCAGTAGGGTGAATATTGAAATAATATTGAAATAATACCTACAGCTTTCGCCCAACAGCCAATAATGGAAATTATCACTCCGCCCTTATCCTGCTTACTCGACCACCCTCTTTATATCATTCAAGTCAATCAAAATAATAAATGCCAAAAGGCAAATTTATAAAATCAAATGATCAACAGGTATACCTACCCACGTCTCAGATATTTGGAAAACCGCTTTTAACCTAATAAAATTTAGCTCCTATTATGGTAAAGGGAAACGTGTCCGTATCCATATATTATGTATTCACAAACATAAATATTCATCCCGAAAAATGAAAACCTAATCCGATCCGATTTATGGGGCACACAAAATGCAGACATTTCCCAATTCTAGAAAGCAACAGTCATAAGCACAAAATTCAATTCGACCATATTTCCGGAAACCACTAAAGATTTCGGCTTCTACCAACACCCCATCCTGTGTCATCGTCATCGTCATCGTCAACAAATCAATTTTCATGCTACTAGTTCATCTCTGTTTCCCTCTGTGTTCTGTGTTCAGTTCATATGGTTGGGCGGTATGGTGTGGAAGTGGGTGATCGGATCCACAAGTAGCTAGCCTGCAACAGAATACAGTAACAACAATAACAACCACAATAACCGTTAGGCAACGAACGTAGGGAATTCTTGAGGAAATCCTTTAGGAAAATTTCCTCGGAAAAAACAATCGCAGAGGCAGACAATTCATGTGAAACCATTTGGAAAGCAACAGTGGTGTTTGCCCCCACAGTGCATATATATACTATACATCTACACACACACACACACTATAGGGAATGTAGTTGAATCAACATCGAGGATAGAATGGCCTTTGCCAAATCCAGCAACCGGGATTTTGCGATTCTCTGTGGTGGAAATATTTATTGCATTTAAAGGGTGTGGGTCGTGCGCTTTTGTCGGTTTGGCATTTAAAATGTTGATAAGTCAGAAGTTAGTGTACTTTTTTTTGTGGGTAGGTACTTAAGCTTACTTTTAAATTTAAAGTATCTAGATGCCCTCCGATATAATAAGGAAGGTATTTAACGAACTTTAATGTTTTTATAAAAAAAAAGCATCAACCCGTTGTGAGAAGTTTTACCTTTACTCTGGTCGGACGTGCAGTGCAGCTGTTGCGGGCTCATTTAGTTTGTTCTTCCTTTACTCGGTTTTCGACACGACCCTCATTTATTTCGATAGAAAGCTGATAAGAGTTTATTTTTCAAAACTGTGTTGGGATAAACTAAAAGTGCAGCGTAATAGTTGCACTTTTCAATTTTACTTTCGGTTATTTTGGGTAATTTTTTTTTTAGTTATTTGTTGGGTGTATTTAGTTTGCATAATTTTTTTGTTGCATATACTATACTGTGCTATATAAAAATAATACTCGAAGCCTTCTAGTTGCTTACCAAATAAGATAGGGCCGGTGCACTGTTGTTCTTTCATGCTCATATTATGCTAATATTATTAGTGGCATGCAGTTTATTCGGGTGCACTATCATTTATGTAAATGCCACATAATAACCCTTTAGAGATTACAAATGAACAATTAATTTATATTTCTGCAGGTTCTATAGTTGCGAATAAGTAGAGCAGTATATCGCTCTAAGCCTAAACCATTAAAAATAGGCGATAATACCCAAAACTTCAGTACACCGATTAAACCGAAGTGATAGTAGTAATAGTACACAGCGAATATACACCACCGACCGCTCCTATAGACTCTTCGATTTTAACCCAGAAATGACTAGAAATAAGAATTCAACGCCACAGATAATAGGCGTGTTTTTTTTTTGTTTTGCAATCCTATTTAGGCTTAGATAAAAAAACCCTTACTGTGACTTGGCAGCACTTTGCTAGTTGACATTTCACTTTTTAGCTGTTTTATTTCTGTCTTCCCAAAAGAAAAGATTTGCAGGCAGTCAATTAGTTTGTAAAATGAAAAATTACGTGAACAAGTTAGCTATGGGCATATTAAAAAGTTCACTAATGAGAAGAAATACATTTAGTTTCAGATGGTTGATTTATTGATGTCAAGCTCCGCAGCAATAGCAAGTTCCAGTCGTAAGAGCGATTTGAAGGACGTCTTGCACTTTTATCGGATGGCACAGTATGATCCAAGTTCCAGCGGCGAATCAGTGGTTGACACAACTCCTTACGTGCACTGTAGCATTTCAGCAGTCCCAGTCCGATCCCTGTGTCTTTTATCCTAATTTTGAGTTGCAATCTTTCTTGTCCATATTTTGATTGTTGATGTTGGTTTCTCTTTTTTTTTCAGGGGAGACTGATGGGGCACCTTTGTTACTGACATGCTAAACAGTTTTGAACTAGGCTGTGGCACTTTTGAACGGCAGTATTTGTAATTGTTTTTAGCAGCTAATAAGATACTACTAGCTTTGTATTTTTTAATAAAATAAACTAACTTTATTTTTTCAATAAAAAAAAACAAACGTCTTAACAGAAGCAAACTGAAATTCACAAATTACAAAATATTTTACAAATGACTGAAGAAACTTTATAAAAACAAAAATGAGTTAGCTGTTCAGGAATTTCGGTGTTGTTGATGTTCCCGGAGCGTTGATTGGTGGTGGTAGCCTAGTTTTTATTTCAATGCCACTTGCAGACTTGTACGAACGTACCTTGATAGGCCAAGCGACAGAAAAATGTGCTTAAATAATTATATCATAATATTTTTTGTCAAAACACATAACTTTATAAGGTTTCAAACGAAGTTGTGCGTTAAAGATATATTTTAAACAAAATGAAAAACTCACCAACAAATGTTTACACTCTTAGGCTACGGACAGAGTGAACGCGAAAAGCTAAGCGAAAGCTAAAGCTAAAGATTCTAAGCTATACGCAAAGCGAATGGTGTCCATAATGAACGCGAACATTACCGCTTCGGAAGTCCATCAAAATAAACAATATCCTTGAATTATTGAAATGGAAATGGTCAGAAGAAGAGGACTTTCCATTAAATAATTTATTATTCAGCCATTCATTGTTGGAAAAGGACAGTCCGTTCTAGAGATTAAAAAATCACCTAATAAATATGACGAATTTTATCTTTACAAAGATTTACGAAGACATCTTGACAAAAATTGCTGAATACGTTTGAATGTCATTAAAAGTATTCGATTACATACCCAAATCTATTGACAGCTTCGTTTTAGCTTGAATTTCTTGCTAAAAAACTGAGCAGAAGAGTTTATTCGCTTTTAGCGCCAAGTTTCGCTTAGCATGCATCGAATCTACTATGGCCAGTGAGATTAAAATGTATGGGCGCAGTTTATTAGCTTTGACCTGTCAAACCTTAGCTTTAGCTTTCGCTTAGCTTTTCGCATGCACTCTGTCCGTAGCCTTAAGGAACATTCACATGAGAGCGACAAACTACCTACGAATGAACGAATGTTCGCAGGTTTTGACAGCCCATTCACATGAACAGTTTTCTGGGTCGCACCGGTTCGCGAATTTCAGCCAAAAGTTTCTACCCGGAATGACTAGTTTGAGGTTAAGCTCCAACAATGTTTTATTCGCTAGTTTGTGGAATGCGAATTAAATGATGTGGATGGCGAATAAACTTTGACAATTCGGGCCAAGCGACTTTTCGTTCGTTAAGCATAAAAACCGACTGAAAGGATATCCGAAAGTCGTTTTGGTTAATATGTACTTTTAATTATTTTTTAAATGTTGTATTATTAGCAATGTTCAAAATGTGACTTACGTCAAATTAGTGTCATTTATGACACTTTCGATAACATTTAAAACAACCGTAGATTGGTAGCACAGTTTTTATCTGGGCTTAAGGCATAAGCCCCGATGATTATCCGGGCTAACGAATATATACATATAATAAAACCGTAGCAAGTTTCGTTGTCAGTTAAAAACTCGAAAACTACTGGACAGATTTCGATGAACTTTTTTTTAAATGCTCCTTAAGACTGTGAGACTGCTATAGGCTATGTCGTTTATAGCCACGTCCTTAAGAATTACCTTAAAGAAAAATCGGCAGAGAGCGGGCTGCACAACGTCGTAAAAAAGTTCAAAAACTCACTCCGACTCAAAGAGTTTAGACCCTTACTCGATATTGAGGGAGTTTTCAACATCGTGAAAACGGAAGCGATAAACTCCAGCTTAGAATATCCTCAACTCCAGTCCATTGTAAGGCTGATGATTAATATGCTCCACAGCAGGATCATCAACTTAGATATCTGACACAGCTCAGTGGGTAGAAAGATAGGAGTAACATCTTCTCTCAACCCTCTTTGGAATCCCTCATTGTCGACAAAATTTTCAAAATCAGCGAATCTGAAGGAGTCAAAATAGTAGCCTACGCACATGACATAATCTAGATTATTCCCTATCATGACTTTAACGCAAAAATTGACACTCTCTTGTCGCTTGAGAAGCAGGGTGGAATGGGGACCGCATGAAATCTATATACCTACACCGATTTCAATTTTGAATATAACTACATTATAAACTTTCATAGACATCCAATCTGTTCTTAAGTAGATTATATCCAAATCCAGTCAAATCAAAGGTAGTTATGAACTGGCGAAGGTCATTAAAAAAATCAACAACCACAATGCTTATCAAGCTCTGCTGGGTTCCTGGATACAGCAGTATCAAAGTGAACGATAGGGCTACCTAGATTGGGATCTGCTATGAATGCCAATGAGGCGGATACTTCTATACAGAAACCACAATTGCCACAATACCTATCTACAGGCTGTCTGATAGATATATTTAAGGTATTCTGCCTCTGAATAGACGTTTAAATGATGGGTTATATAAATATGTATCAATCTCCCAAATTTCTAAAAAATCATTCAAATTTAAGTAAAAGCCTATCTATTTCAATAAAATTTCCTTTTGGGGTAACAAAAATAGATTTAAGAATTCACTTTAAATAAAACCTCCGTAATAGATATAAGAATTTCAAGACTGCTACGGGTACTATCTTACTTAACTTCAAAGTTCCACCGAGCAGTGCAATTGAAAGCGTCTACCCGCGAAATTCATTCAATCTGGGAATACTATAAAATCTGCACAAAAACTTATAACAAAGTTCAAGGAAACTAATCGAGCTGTGATTGGCTTGGGATCCACCAGCTCCCTTAAACTGTATTGCGTGGTATCTCGGTATCTTACTGCATCTCTCGCAGCAGGTTATCGCCAGGATTTCTATTAGATTATAAACACTAACACACCAAGGTTTAGTTCCCTTTACTCCATCTCGAATCACCGACCCACAATATACGCCGTAAACTATTTTCGGAGCTAAAATGTTCGCCAATGTGGAATTTTCTATGTAGCGTTGCCACTGCTCTTCTATCGGTTAATAGTTATTGGATACTTTATGTGGCACGAAGCGAACGTAGCAAGGTTCGGTGTAATTCGGGTTAAAATAAATTGCTCACGCTCGTGCTGGGGTCTTTGATAGTTCTTACTATTTTTAGGATAAAAAATTCTTTTGAACAGTTGAAATTGTGGATGGATCCCGCAGGGTTTTTTGAAATTAATTGGAAATAACTCAACTATTTTGGTGCATCTTCCAGCTGATAAGATAATGAACTTTTTCTTTGCGGAGGTGGCAATTTGTTCGCATTAGTACGAGGACATAGAAAGATGATGAACATTTTTTTTTCTTTATGATCGATGACAGTCTATGGTGCTAATAGAAATATTTTATTTATGAAGTTGTTTGGCGCAGATAAGTAGGTATTAGGACATTCATAGCCAAACAAGGAGCAGTATATGAAGCGGTGCCCTTTAATGAGGATGTGTATCTAATGTTATGTCTTCTTTTGATATATTTGACTTTTGATTTATTTATTTATTTATTTATTTATTTATTTATTTCAATCAAATGAGTACATCTACTGTTCTCGCTAGATTAGATACTTAATACAAAAATTATACTTAAAAATGACCACCAAAGCCTAACAACAGGAGTAATTTATTCCTAAATGAATCTCTACTAAAATGAAAATCAATAACATCACAATATTTATTCGATTCTCTAAGGCATCTAGAACTCTTAGAACTCTCGCAGGAGCATAAAATCCAACTAATGATAATAGAAAAGGGCAATCGATATGACCATCATCTATCAAATCGCGAATAAACATAATGGAGAAATATTGCCTCCGTCTGAAAAGAGGTAAGATACCAAATAATTTGCATCTGGTCTCGTAAGATGGCATTTCAATATTCCATCGTAGTCTACGAACAGCTACTCTAGTCAGACGCTTTTGGATCTTCTCAATTCTAAAAGAATGTACTTCGTAAAATGGATTCCATACAATACTACAGTATTCGAGATGTGATCTGACAAATGCAAAAAATAAACATTTCAGAGTATGCGGATCTTGAAAGTCTTTCGAATTCCTCAATAAGAAACCTAGCATCTGATTACCTTTGGGAACCACAAACTCAATGTGCTTGCAAAAGCTAAGTTTAATGTCAAAAATAACTCCAAGATCTTTTTTGAAGCAGATAGTGGACAATGGGGTATTATCGATTACATACGTAAAGGGAATTGGAGAGAGGTGGCGATAAAAAGAAAGGCTTTGACATTTAGAGACATTGAGATGAAGGTCATTGTTATTACACCACACAGAAAGACGTTTAAGGTCTTCTTGTAGAAGAAGACAATCTTGAACTGAACGTATTGCTCGGAATATCTTCAAATCGTCAGCAAACATAAGACACTGGGAACTCAAAAACAAGTCAGGAATGTCATTAATAAACAAAAGGAAGAGCAGAGGGCCCAGATGACTACCTTGAGGTACTCCAGACGTAACATAAATTGGTGACGAGAGCATTTTGTTTATGCGAACATACTGGATACGATCGGTTAAGTAGGAATGAATCCACTTTAGGATATTGGAGTGAAATCCTAAGGTAGTCAGTTTGGAAATTAGTGTACTGTGATTGACGCGATCGAATGCCTTTGCAAAATCTGTATAAATTACATCACATTGCATGCCATTCTCAAGGTAATTCAAGGCAGTATTACAAAAAATTGAGAGATTTGTAGTAGTGGATCTGCCTGTAACGAAGCCATGCTGAGACGGAGAGATAAATCTTTTTAAGAGAGGTGTAAGTTTGTCACAAACTAGTTTTTCAAAGAGCTTAGGGATAGAAGAAATTTTACAGATTGGACGATAGTTAGTAATATCATGCCTCGATCCAGATTTATATATGGGCGTTAAAAACGACCTCTTCCAATCATTCAAAAAAATTCCAGACTTCAGAGATAAATTAAAAATTAACCACAAAGGTACAGAAAACGCGGATGAGCACTTTTGAAGTAATATTGGCGGGATGCCATCCATACCCGGATTTTTTCAAGTTTTAATGTTGGTTTAATGGTTTTATGAAATTCGAAGCAAGGATTTCCAGTTTCCACAGATTTTCTGAAAGACAGCTTCCGCTGTCTTCATTTAATCCCTTAAATTTTTTTTAAGGTTTACCTAACGTCCCTTTGTTAAAAAAATGGTTTTCAGACCGTGACATCCCACAAGGCAGACAATATGCATTCGGTTTCTTACACCCATTGCTCATTTCACAGTAAGGAGTAGGTCTGGTCCATGAGGTACATAATTTACGGACAATATTGAACCGCTTGCTCGAAAGATGGCCAAAATCATAGGTTAATGATCATTCGCTTGCGCATAGCTTAAAATTCAGCCTGGAGTAATATTGTCTATGCTACGAACACCTTGCTATATATTAATGTACTCTTCGTAGTAGGTACGTACAACTGTGTAAGCAATTCAGGTACATTGTTGACATCCAGTCTAAGTAGCACTCCGTAGGAATTAGAGAACACTTAGAGAGCAGAATACATTCATTTCCAAAATTGAACTTTGTTTTTGTTCAAAACCTTGAAGAATTTTAAGCAAGTAATCAAAATAAATTTTTAGTTGTATTTAAAAACAATTCAGACAACATAGATTGGCTTTGTGGCTGCTAGTTTGAAGAAGAGCTTAAAAAAAAAAACGAAAAATCGAGGCATACAACATCTATATATACAAGGTGGCGCAAAAATAACCTTCCGATGTTTTTTGGCTGTAATTTAAAAAAAAATGAAAAACTTTGATTCTTCTTGTGGATTATTTTTATTTGGTCTTTTAATTTTTTTTACATCTAGTCGAGAATATGATGTCATGTAAATGGCCGCCGCCACAGTTGATTGTCATTTGAGCCCTTTTTATGGCATTTTCCATCACTTTGGCCAAAACTTCCGGCGATAGGTCCTCACATTCTTGACGGATATTGTCTTTAATAGCTGCATAAACCCGCGACTTCAAAAAGCCCCACAAAAAGAAGTCTGGAGCGGTCAAATCAGGCGATCTTGCTGGCCAGTGCAAATCGCCAAAACGGGAGATTAGGCGCCCGGGAAATGCATCCTTCAGCATATCGGTTGTGGCACGTGCAGTGTGTGCCGTTGCACCGTCCTGTTGGAACCACATATTTTCCAATCCCAATTCATCAAGTTGCGGCAAAAAGAACTCGTTGATCATTGCTCTGTAGCGCTCAGGTCGTGTTGTGCCAATCTCTTCGAGGCGAGCGGCTAAACGTCGCAGTGTTTCACCAGTAGGCGTTGGACGGCTAGGAAATCTGCGACGAAATTCACGTTGTGCCAAAGTCACCGACCGATTATTGCTCAAATAAATAGTCACCAATATTCCGCGTTCTGGAGCAGTGTAGCGTAACATTGTTTATTAACGTGTATTTCGCATGTGTTTACTACACAAATGTCAAAACAGAACTGACATTAGAGGCCAATCCCAAAATTTATAGCATTTTCTGATAGGAGGATTACTTTTGCGCCACCTTGTATAAAAATCGAGCCCTAAAATGTTTGTCGTTGATTCACGCCTGAACGCATATACAGATTTTAACCAAACTTTGACACATCTTTGGTATTGGTCCATATACGGTTTCGGTGAAGTTTGGTCAAAATTGGACAAAGGGGCGTGGTACCGCCCATGGCACATACAAAAAAAAACATTCAAAATCCTATATCTAGAAAACCACTCAATCGATTGAGCTCAAACTTACAGATGGTCTTAGTTATTGGCCCTGGAGTGCTCCTGTGAAATTTGGTCAAAACTGAACAAAGGGCGTGGCACTGCCCATACAAAAAAAAAAATCAAAATTTAATAGGTACATATCTCGAAAACCACAAAATCGAATGACCTCAAACTAACAGATAATCTTAATTATTGGCCCTGAAGTGCTCCTGTGAAGATTGGTCCAATTTGGTCAATGGGGAGCGGCACTTCACATATGAAAAAAAATATTCAAAATCTTATTCCTTCCTATACACAAAACATATTCTATGGGGTGAAACTCGATGACATTATCACCCCTATCGTGGAATCCGACGGAATTGAGTTTCACTTCACCTATTCGATTCCCTTTCACCTTCTACTGCTATCGTGAAATCCGCCGGAAAAGTTTCCTTATCGACACGTTTTTAGGAAAGGTAGTTTCACTGTCAAACGGCTGTCCTTCATTTGTCAATACAAATCTCTAGCTGCATTCGTCGGAGGTATATGAAAAGTTTGTTTCAAAAGTGATTTAAATAAAAAATAGTTATTATTGTGTAATAAATGTATACGATAGCACTATTTTTGGAAGCATAAGAGGAAGAACGAAATGAGCGTTGTTCTCAGAGAAGAATATGAGACAGGTTAAGAGGAGCAGTGAATACCTACATAATTTCATAGAACTTCCGGATGAAATGTGTTTTTAGAATGATTATTTTTTGATTTTTATAAAGTTCAATATTGCACAGATTTATTACAAATGTTCGGCTAAATAAAGAAGCTGTTTTGTATGTAAATTTTTTTAAAGAAAATTCTCTCGACGTGCAGCAAGCAAGAAAACCTATGAAATCCGCAATGAATTTGATGCGGGCAAGAAATGTCATTTTATTCGGGAAAAATTCGATTTGAACGTTTTCAACGATACAGTGAAACTCATTCACATTACCCACACGGGGAACTGTTCACCTTGCGGATTTGACGATACCAAAACATTTTTTTCCGGGAATTATTCCCCCCGGCGGATTCCACGATAGGGGCGGTGTATATATCGATAACCGCTGGGCCGATTTTCATTGTGAGTAATACCATGTCAAAAATGCATTTTTTTCTGAATTACAAATAATTGGTATAACAACTTTAATATCATTTCAAAATGTAGAGTCTTGCAGGCAGAGGGCCACCTTCAAAACGTCTTGGACCTCCATATTGGTAATCACGGCACTTAACTCTACATTTTGAAATAATATTAAAGTTGTTACTGCAAGACGGTAAAATTTAGGAACAACTGCTTAAGAACTACCTAATTATGTGAGTTATTTGGTGTTATCAATCACACCCAAAAATTACTGTGGGCTCTCGGTCTAATAATTATACTATATTTGCCCTTGAACTCTTTTACCAAATCCCCCTGCGGGCTCTTTGAAGTATAATTTTTCATTTGCGATATATTTCCGACAGCCCGTCGATGTGCTTATAAAAACTTCCGAAAAACTGACTAAAAAGATTAGTGTGTGGGCCATGGAAAAGGACATTTGCTTAACATTCTCCTAAAACCACCCGTGGGCCAACTAAATTAGTTTCAAGGCGAAACATTGCATTTATTAGGAATATTGAAATTTATTTATTAGGAATATTTATTGAAAAATACTCAAAATCATTATTGGTATAGGCGGACTACTGAAAGATTTAAAAATATTCCCCTTAAGCTATTGGAGATACATACTATACCATAGATTTGGATAATAACACTGACACTCGAATATCTGAATTATATTATTCTATTGTCTCACGTGTATCATAAATCGACAGAATGAAAACATTCACTTAACCACATTTCAAATTGTGGATTATACTGTAACAATAGACACAGACATACCGCCTGTGTGGTGCTGGTGTAGGTAGGTGGTGCTGATAGCCAGCCATAATTGCAGACTGGTAAATGGATCCATTTTGAATCTTTTCATCGTGTAGTGCATAAATGTTGACAGACACTGGCATTTGGTTGCTCTTCTCAGAATTCATTCGACATAAAAAACCAGCCAGGATTTCATGGGATCTAACGTTGCTTAGTTACCCTGTAAATGTCCACGACCAGATGGTGCAGCAATGTGCAAACGGTTTTACTACCTGATATGGTAATGGTGCGAGTGCCAGTACATGTCATAATATTTTATGGGACGTGGGTGGATATACCATCAGCCACTTTGTACAAAATTTTTTCACAATCTGTGTTCGTTTCGTTCGCACTATCTGGTCGGCGGAATATTTTAAGCTCTTCAATTAAACGTTTTAGAACACAGTGGGGACACCGCTTTTAAAATCTGTTTCCTCTTTTTTTTTTGCATAGTTTTTATAATGTTACTATATTCTATATAGGGCAGGGATAGGTACAGTTGTAGCAGTTGTTGAATTTTATAAAAATGTAAGCAAATCAAATACTAATTCATAGCCGTAAATAAATCTATATATATAAAAGAAAGTTCAAAATATGTTTGTCCGTTTATAACTAGAGTTTGGCTTCACTGAATTTAATGATTCTTTTTTTTCTGGAAAGGTATTCTTTTGTAACAGGTTTTGTAGAGACCCAATATTCAATGACCGATTGATCTACAGTTTTCTATCAATTGACTTATATTTTCCGTATTTTCATTTCATATAGTGCGACTTTATTTTCATTGTTTTACGTTTTATATAGTCAAGTGTTGGCATCGCACAGTGCCGATACTACAGGTTTGTATGTAAAAAAAACAATACCTTTAGAACAAAAAAATCATTGCATTGGAATTGCAAAACTGGAGATTAAAATCGATATTTTTGTCAGTCATTTTACCAAATTTACGGCAAGCAGCTCTGTTGAGGCAACGAAGTGAGTGAACAGAGAAAAAACATTGTTTCTCTGTTTCAACCATTCACATTTTTGTAAGAAAGTCTGCAAACCAAACCTGCATACATGCCGCAGTGTTCCCAGATGAAAAAGTTGAAAATCTTGTTTTCCCAAAATAAAATATCTTTTTTTTCAAGGTTTTTCCAAAATGCAAAAAAAACAAACTGAAATGGAAAATTTTAAAGTGCTTTAAAAAAAACTGCTGCTCATTTATTGATCCTACTACTTTTTTGTAATTCTGAAACATTTTAGTTTATACACATTTAAACAAAAATTACTAAAATTTTCAACTGGTTCACGTAATTCATTCCCAAAAAACAATGACATCAATTTTTTATCAAATTCTCTGCGAAATTCCAAAACAAACCGAAAACTTGGTGTCATATATCCGTGGTACAATAACGCACGTATAAGAAGTAAATTTGTTTGGTTAAGTATGTCAAAAGTGGTTGGCGGGGTTTCTGAACCCTTAGTTTCTGGACACTCTGTTATGTGTCTTCTAGCAGTGAAACCTAGATACCTGAGAACCTCTTGTTTCAATTCAATTCCCCTTTTCTGTATACAGGGGGTGATTACAGAACGACCTTTCTTCCCCCTTACTCGTGGGTCCAAAATCGACAAATTACTCAAAACAACAAGCAAAGGGACTGATGTATATGAATAGGGTACCAAGACCTTCAGGATAACCGATTCTCAAACAAAAATGACGGAGGTGGAAGGAAACCTCTTACGCCCTCCAAGAACCGTCAATAAGTACCTAAGGCTGCTTCGGTAGGGGGAAGCGAGGGAACGGTTGACTTCGGACTTCGGATCGTTCCATCGCCAGCTCATCCAAACTCTCTATATCGTTTTGCAAAATGACAATTAAAAAGCTGCAGAAAAGGCAAAACTTAGGAGCCAACGACAGACGACGGCTTCAGAAAGCTCTTGAATTCTTGGAAAGTCAGTATTTGGAGTGTAAGAGTCCATGTTCCAACACCCTATCAAAGAGCGATGGAGCTCTTATGCTACCACCAATGCCTGTGATATGCCTTAGCACTTAGACTATTGGGGCACAGGTTTTAGCGGGTCTTAGGATCATTCTTATTCCTAATTTCCTTCAGCCAATTTATAACATCTCGAAAATAGTTTTCAGTGCTGATGGGGACATTAGCATAACAGAAGCCGTGGATGAGTTATTCTTCACTGGCAGTAAGGGAATAGAAAACCACTTTCTTCCATAAAAAATTTTTTTTTAAATATGTATAGTTAGACATAGAAATTATAGTTCAATATCAAAAATCTTGAAATTCAATGAATTTAGAATTTAGTTCCAACTCTGGAACTCGAACTATGTACCACTTATGGTGGCCAAGCCAATCTGTTCTCCAACAAGTACGGCGCTTGCGTTTTAACTTGATGACTTGTTGTTGTTGGCTTTCGTCTTCCATTTCACTTTCGAGTAAATACGCTGCCAAAATAACCGCACATTTTATAATCAACTTTATTAAATTTGAAAACTGACCAAGCAATTTTTTATTTATTTTTATTGAATATACGTCAAACACCAGCGAATCAAAAACAATCTTGCCAATACACAAATTTTTCATAAATTCCATTTTTGTAGGAATACACAAATCGTCTGAGACACAAATCTGTATACACAAATTGATTTGTGTATGGGCCATTTGTGTATGGCCATACATAACTGAAATTTGTACATTTAGGACAAAATACAGAAATCGTTTGAACCACAAATGTTTGTGGAATAGACAAAACGCTTCTGAGTATGATTTTTTTAGAATTTGTGTATGTCACAAACAAATGAAATTTGTGTATATACATAAATCGTCTGATCTAAGCTTTAGTTTGAGTTCGATCGATTGGATGGTTTTCGAGATATACGATTTTGAATTTTTTTTTTGTATGGGCGGTGCCACACCCCTTTGGCCTATTTCCACCAATCTTCACAGGAGCTCTTTACGATCAATACCAAAGAATATCTGTATGGATTTGGTGGTTTTCGGGATACATACCTATACGATTTTGAATGTTTTTTGTATATGGGCGGCGGGATTCACCATTTTGAAATTAAGATGATATCCGTCTTCACCCTCCCAAAAATAAATATTTTTTGTTTGTTCTGACTTCGCTAAAAATAATGCAATACGATAGTAGCAATAAAAATGATTTGATCCCATAATTACTAGTTTTTAAAATAACTGGTCACACTGGTTCTTTCTTAATGCATTCTTAAAGGCGCGTAAACTCGAATGCTTATCAGTTGTGCGAAAGAAGTGAAGTAAACAAAATACAGGGTAAAACGTGATAGTTTTCGGTGCGAACAAATTACATGCAAGTGTTTTTGGATTAAATAATATCTACATTTAAACAGGAAATGGGAAAACATACTTTGAAGTGTTTGGCCTGCGGTCGGGACCAAAATAAAATTTAGGTGTAAAATATTTTCATGTGCCGATGAAACTTTTTTGACTCCTTTTTTTGGAGGTGTAATTTTTCGTTGACATTTTTTACGCGCTGTGTATCTTACTTTTGCTCGAACACTTTTAAAAATACGTCCTTTTGTTTTTAAAATTAATAGTATTCCTTGCAGTCGAACTTTGACCTAAGTTATACGACATTTTTAATTCATCTAAATTTAAAAACCTAAAAAAAATTCAGAAAGCTAAAAAAATTCAGAAAACAATTTTTTTGGGAATGAAGAGCAAATAATTTTTTTAGGTATTGCTTTTTTCGAAAAGATTGTTTCACGCAACCGAGGAGGAAATAAAAAGATGCTCCATTTCAATTTATTTGTGGATTTAAAAGATCTTTTTCAGCAAAGTACATGGAGGAAATAATTGTGAGCCAACTGCAAATTTAGAGCTTTCCGACGTGGAAATACAGTTTGAATCACCAAAAAAGAAGGACAAAGCAATAAACGCTTTCAAAACTGAATCTGACTATAAAATTGCTGATTTCAGTAGTAAAAATGCGTTTTATTATTTTGCATTAGATAGGGGAAGGTCATGTACCTTGGACCGCTTGTACCTTGGACCGAGTGCCAATTCCTGGAAATTGACTGAACATGTTGCAACAAGTTCTTCCATAAATTTTCCAGTACGTCTATGTGATTCATTTCAGTTAGTGTTCAGTTGACATATGCGACGGAGGTGTGAAAAAAAACATCCTATACAAATTACACCCCCTAAAGTATTTTTTTTGTGTGTTTTGTGAAGTGTTCTGTTCATTCAGTTATTAAATTCTTTTTAAGTTACTGGTTTCAAAGTGTAAGTATATATTTAAATTTTATTATTCAATAGTTTATCTGCTACATTTGTGCAAAATAAAGTGCTAAAATTTATTATTTATAAAAAAAGTATAGTGAATGTACCTTGGACCTATGTCTAAGCATGTAGTTCGGACCGGTCTAAGGTACATGCTTTTGAATTTCTTTAAGAGCCTTTTTTCCATTTTCTTCAAGGAAAATGCCAAGAAGTAGGTCTGGAATTAAAAGACCGAATGTGGACATTGATGCTTTACGGCGTGCTCTGGAAGAAGTAGTGGATAATGGAAAATCCATGTATACCGCAGCAAAGATGTTCAACATCTCCAAAACCACGTTAATGCGTCATATAACCAAGCACAAGGGATCGAATAACTCTTCTTTTGTTTACGAGAATCAAATCAACCACCGCCAGATATTTTCGCCTGAAGAAGAAGACCTCCTAGCAGAGTATGTGATAAAGGCTTCCAAACTCCACTACGGACTACCCAGGTCGGAATTAAAGAAATTGGCTTTCCACTTTGCGGAAAAAAATAACAAGCAAATTCCCAAAAACTGGTTCGAACAGGGCGCAGCCGGCAGGAACTGGCTTAAATTGTTTCTTAAGCGCCACCAAACGATTGCTCTGAGAAAACCCGAAGCCACCAGCCTTTCTAGAGCTACTAGCTTTAACGAGGCCAACGTGAAAACTTTCTTTCAAAATTACAAAGATTGTTTATCCCGATATCACTTTTCACCTGAGCTAATATTCAATACTGATGAAACAGGTAAAAAATAAGTTTTCAATTTATTTCTAAGTTTCAGGTTATTTCATACAATTTTTAATAGGTAATTCTACAGTTCATGTTCAACATCAAGATCCGCAGCTGCTTTTTCAGATGAGGTCCCAAAAGAGATTATTTCACCAATACAAATAAGACCATTCCCCAAAGCTCCAGCCAGAAAATTGGCCAAAAAAGTGGACGCAGATTGGGGAAAAATAGGATCCTCACGGATACCCCCGAAAACAAGAAATTCTAGCTAATAAAGCGCCAAAAAAGAAAACCAAAAAATTGGCTAAAACTGTAAAAAAGAAATTGCTTAATCAATCTTCATCTTCGAAAAACGAAAACGAAGAGCCGCGCCGGACGGTCGATATCAGACGTTACGTAAAACCGAGAGCTGCAAAGGAAAAAGCACAGGACCTTCATCTCGCCAATGATGCTAATAGTGATCAAGACTTCGAAGCCGAAAGTGATTGGTCGATTTCGGAGGTGCTCACAGCTGCCAGAAAAAAAAATTAATTTTCTAACTTTTTGCCTTATTTACTTATTATCTATCTTAATAATTTATATACTTTTATTTTAATATTTTTTTTCTTAATGAATTAATAAATGGATTGCATTTTTTTAATGAATTAATATATATTAATGAACAAAATATATTTCGGTCCAAGGTACATACACTAACGGACCAAGGTACATTCACTGAATGTACCTCGGACCGTTTGAGGTTGGATTACAAAATAGGATTTTCCAGGCATACGGTAAGCTATTAAGAAAAAATTCAAACAATATTTAATATCCAATATAATACACGTTGACATAAAAAAAAATTTTTTTTTAAAATTGCGTCAAACAAAATTTATAGTGAAAATTATAAAATCCGGACCAAGGTACATGACCTTCCCCTACATATAAAAAAAAACGCAAATGTGAGTTGGAATTAAGTCAGCCACTCAGCAACCTAGTGTTTCCTCCATATTTACAAATTTTAAGGAATATGAGGGTGCTCATTTAACACGTTCGCCCAAAGAATTTTTAGCTTCATTAGAAAGTTTATAGCAAAAATTTATTTCACGATTTCGCAATATCAAAAATCTTGAAATTCAATGAATTTAGAGTAAAAAGTCTTGCACATATTTTGGGGCTTAAAAATCTTGAAAAAAAAAGATATATCTTGTAATCTAGCATCGCTGCATGTAAGTATATACACATAAGGTTAATGTAGCCAAAGTAGGTTTGAAAATATGATATTGTACTTTTTTAATAATTTTCAAACCTACTTTGGCTACATTAACCTTATGTGTATATACTTACATGCAGCGATGCTAGATTACAAGATATATCTTTTTTTTTCAAGATTTTTAAGCCCCAAAATATGTGCAAGACTTTTTACTCTAAATTCATTGAATTTCAAGATTTTTGATATTGCGAAATCGTGAAATAAATTTTTGCTATAAACTTTCTAATGAAGCTAAAAATTCTTTGGGCGAACGTGTTAAATGAGCACCCTCATATTCCTTAAAATTTGTAAATATGGAGGAAACACTAGGTTGCTGAGTGGCTGACTTAATTCCAACTCACATTTGCGTTTTTTACGTTTTATGCATATAATGCAAAATAATAAAACGCATTTTTACTACTGAAATCAGCAATTTTATAGTCAGATTCAGTTTTGAAAGCGTTTATTGCTTTGTCCTTCTTTTTTGGTGATTCAAACTGTATTTTCACGTCGGAAAGCTCTAAATTTGCAGTTGGCTCGCAATTATTTCCTCCATGTACTTTGCTGAAAAAGATCTTTTAAATCCACAAATAAATTGAAATGGAGCATCTTTTTATTTCCTCCTCGGTTGCGTGAAACAATCTTTTCGAAAAAAGCAATACCTACTTAAAAAAAATTTATTTGCTCTTCATTCCCAAAAAAATTGTTTTCTGAATTTTTTTAGCTTTCTGAATTTTTTTAGGTCTTTAAATTTAGATGAATTAAATATGTCGTATAACTTAGGTCAAAGTTCGACGACAAGGAATACTATTAATTTTAAAAACAAAAGGACGTGTGTATTTTTAAAAGTGTTCGAGCAAAAGTAAAATACACAGCGCGTAAAAAATGTCAATGAAAAATTACACCTCCAAAAAAGGAGTCAAAAAAGGGTAGTTTCAGGAGTTCTCACTGAAAAACCAATAAAGTTAAAATTTGAATGCCCTTCATTATCGGCACATGAAAATATTTTACACCTGAATTTTATTTTGGTCCCGACCGCAGGCCAAACACTTCAAAGTATGTTTTCCCATTTCCTGTTTAAGTTTATATTTAATCCAAAAACACTTGCACTGTAATTTGTTCGCACCGAAAACTATCACATGTTACCCTGTATTTTGTTTACTTCACTTCTTTCGCACAACTGATAAGCAGTCGAGCTTACGCGCCTTTAAGAATGCATTAAGAAAGAACCAGTGTGACCAGTTATTATAAAAACTAGCAATTATGGGATCAAATCACTTTTATTGCTACTATCGTATTGCATTATTTTTAGCGAAGCCGGAAGAAACAAAAAATATTTATTTTTTGGGACTGTGAAGACGGATATCATCTTGATTTGAAAATGGTGAATCCCGCCGCCCATACAAAAAAACATTCAAAATCGTATATGTATCCCGAAAACCACCAAATCCGTTGAGCTCAAACTTACAGATATTCTTTGGTATTGATCGTAAAGAGCTTCTGTGAAGATTGGTGAAAATCTGACAAAGGGGCTGGGAACCGCCCATACAAAAAAAAAACATTCAAAATCTTATATCTCGAAAACATCTAATCGATCGAACTCAAACTAACACACAATCTTAGGTATTAGCCCTGGAGTGCTCCTGTAAAGATTGGTCGAAATCGGACAAAGGGGCGTGGCACCTCCCATAAAAAAAAAACTTTCAAAATCTTATACATAACTACATACCTCCTATACAAAAAAAATCTTCTATGGGGTGAAATTCGATGACGTTATATCCCGATAACCACTGGGCCGATTTTCATCAATCTTTTTATATTTTGTTCGTATTGCTGTTTTTCAGGTTTAGGCAGAAAGAATAATGGGGAAAATATTTTTAAATAGAAGCGACGTCATAAGTTATTTTTCTCGGCGACTTATATGCCCAAAACAAGTACACGATCCAGACAATCCATATTCCCAGCCATTAAAATTAGAAGCGATTGTGCTTTTTTTTTTGAAAAAGAAGTGGCGAAGATAAAGAAATGAGAATAGAACATAAATCAGACGATGACCAGGTCATAGAAGATAAGAGGACGAAGTGGCACCATCCTAAAGTAGAACGTGATGTTTTCCGGGACTGGTTCGCATGAAAATGAAGAGATTTCAGCCTCTAGGAGTCGGGGCATAGTGCAGCAAATTTAAGCATTACCTCACAAAAAATTAATTAGAAAAAAATATTGCCTGACAATTCCACCTACCCTTCTACCCTTATTCTTTTTATATTTAGGTATTCTTTTCGACACATAACAATTCCAGTTTGTTTATGAAGTGACTATGTTATTGTCTCAAGAGTTCGATGACACCAGTTTTTCAAATGTGTTTGTCAAATAAATTCTATGCTAACTGCCTCCCAGATCGAGGTTGTTTCAAACTCAAAACCAAATCTCCAATTAAATCGCTCGGTTTTGTTCTAAATACCGCATCGCAATAACTTAGCGATTAATACCTTAGCAGTTGCAAACTGAACAACTCGAAGGATTAACATGAGAGCCCACAGAGGCTGTGGCCGTGTCGTAAATAAAAAGTTAGTTTGTTGAAAGCATCCTTCAAATGAACATCCATTAGTGGTCGGAAAGCGTTCCCCTGAGACACTGTTAAACAGAACAAGAAGAAAGCCAAACCTCTCGTTCATCTTTATCGAGGCCATTTATTTAATTCAACCCAAAGGACGATGAAGCTATGCCCTCCCCTCAAAGTGGATAATCTGTGAAGTATAATCATAATTAATGTAATTTTGGTATTGCTAACTTGTCTGTGGAGTTGATTAACAGAATTATATTCTCATAATGCCGCCCGTGGAAGCCTGCAACACAAAAAAAGAAAATGTATAATGAATCTACAGCTTCCGCCCATCCTTTGGGAATTTTGCGAACTCGTTAGCGGAAGTGTATAAACGCGTCTCTACAGACATTTCTCGCCTCAAGGATAATTCGATTGCTAAATTCGTTTTTTTTTTTTTTTTGCGGGGCAGGAGCTCATTTTCATCGAAATTGCCCTTGGCTTAGGCGTGTTGATGATTAGCATGGCTCGGCGCTGAGCCTATACTTTATTGAGCGGTCTTGACTTGTGTGCGATCTTAAGCATTCGCTTATTCCCACTTCCTTCGGCCATGATACTCTAATTATTCCAGCAAATGGATTGCGATTTTATGGATAAAGTCATAAGCAGTCGACGCAACATGACGAACAGAAAGTTATCAAAATGATGGACAACTTAACGAAATAATATATACGACCCGATGAGATATAGCCAGGATGTGTTTGTGTGCCCTGGACCGTGGTTCATTTTGTATGTATGTGTAGGAATAGAAATTATTTTTTATTGCTAATAAATTGTTTGGAGATTCGGAGAGAAATTGGAAAATTTATTTTTATCGGTTTCAGTTGAGAGATAAAATGGAAAAGATACTCGCTGCTTGAGTGGAGAATTTAATTGCAAATTATGTCAGACAAAAGACGTTTATTGTGAAGTCTCCAATTGAATTTGTGGAGGTCTTTGCTCAAAGTAATTATTGTCTGTGTTATAAATAAAAGCATTTTATTGCTAAACTCTGAATGTAAGGGGGATGCCAATTTGGCGAATGGTTTTTATTGGCGACAAATTCTAAGGAATCTCTTAAAATATATTATTGTTTTTTTTTTCTTTCTAATTTATTTTGTATTTTTAAATTTGCTTTAGATTACTCCGGCTTGAAGTCTACGATGGCTAATTATAGACCCTCTCGACAATGATGTGTAACTTACTCGTAAAAGAGCTATGGACTGAACTTCAGATTGCAAACAATAGGTTTGTATCTGTAGACGTCTAGGATTGGTTTGTCTGGGCCTCTTTTCAGAGAGAATTTGTTCAAATGTAATTGGGCATTAGATCACGAGAGTTAAAAAGTTCGTTACTTATTCAATGATTAATCTTTGTAAAATTGAAAGTCAATGGCTCGTCTCATCTGCCATTTAGGAATTTTTTTTTGCGATTGTCTATTCGCATTGGCCCTTCAGGTTGGGGGTTGTGCGGGGGGGTAACTACCCAACCACGGTAAACACAAACGGTGATGAAGCAACCCAAGGCTTCGGATATGGATGGATTTACTGTTGACGACCCTGCAAATGTTCGAACCCTGAACCTATAAGTTCAGTAGGTACACTGTGTGAGCGCCTGAAACCATTCGTCAACGAGGTGATTGGTCCCTATCAGTGGATTTTTAGGCCCGGTAAGTCCACAACCGACAAAATATTCACACTACGGCAGATCCTGGAGAAAACCCAAGAAGTGCAAATCGATACTCACCATATTTTTATCGATTTTAAAGCCGGACAGCATTTATAGAGACGAGCTATACAGAGCCATGTCTAGTTTTGGCATCCCTGCCAAACTTGTCAGATTGAATGGAGAACGCTCGCTGCTCCGTAAAGGTCGGAAACAATCTCGCCGAGACCTTTGATGTCAAAAAAGGATTTAGACAAGGTGATGCGCTGTCATGTGGCTTTTTCAACATCATTCTTGAGAAAATTGTGCGAAACTCGCAAGCCAACACCAGGGGCACAATTTTCCAAAAGTCTGTGCAACTACTTGCATACGCTGACGACATCGACATCATTGGCAGAACGCAGCGAGCTGTCACTGGTGCGTTTGCAAGTATCAGTACAGAGGCGGCAAAAATTGGTTTAGTAGTGAATGAGGGCAAAACAAAATATATGCTGTCAACAAGAAGGGACACACAACATCGACCAATCGGACAGAACGTCACGATAGACAGCTATAACTTTGAGGTAGTTCGGGACTTTGTCTACCTTGGCTCCGCTATTAATTCTGAAAATGACATCACATCAGAAATCAAGCGAAGAATTACACTTGCCAACCGCTGTTACTTTGGCCTAAGAAGGCAATTGATTAGTAAGGCCTTGTCGAGAAACACCAAGGAGACTCTATATAAGACCCTCATCATCCCAGTCCTGTTTTATGGCGAAGAATCATGAACGTTATCAAAGGAGGGTGAAGCTCTCCTTGGGCGGGCGTTTGCGTTGACGGGCTTTGGAGGAGGAGAATTAAAGGCGAACTCTACGAGCTGTACTGCGACATCGACCTATTCAGAAAAGTACGTATCAGCCGATACAGGTTATATACAGTGAGCGTCAAAAGTGAGTGAACACTAATCATGTTTTCGTTAGTCTTTGAAGTTTGGATTTTTTTTAAATACCTATAAAGTGCTTTATCCTGTCCAAAGGAAATACGTTTTGCTGTTGTTGTATCGTTATTTAACTTTTTACACATTGCTGGTTTTTAAGAACTTTTTCAAGACCTTAAAGAAAACCTAAAACTACGTTGTTGTTTACTCACTTTTGACGCTCACTGTAAAGAGTTCAGGCAATTTTATACTTGGAAGTTTTTGCAAACTTTATTGGCAATTACAATTTTGGACTCTTACCTTAAAACAATATCAAACCACCAAATTTATTTAGAATCGAGATACTGATCCTCCAATTAATTAGGATCTGTAAGAATGTTCCTTTAATATGTGCGCCGCCTTATCCTCCCTGGATACTCCTACAAATTGGAGGCTATCTGAAGTTCATAAGCAATTCTTATATCGCAAATAAATCATTGATCTTTTTCAACTTTTATTAACGTCTTTCCATAAATGGTCTCGTATTTTTCAAATACACTCATATCATATCTGTTTACTCAACTGTAGATTTATTTAAACAACGAAAATGTCCTTCAATATGTTACTTTTATCATAAAGTCGAATCAATATCCGACGGGTATCTTACCTACCCTATTCCCAGCGATGATAAAAAATGTTTTTTTTTTTTTATCTACATCTAAGTGAAACAGATAAACATGTTAAAGTTTCTGAACGTGCTGTGTTCAACTTTTCCAAACTTCTAACGTTTACAAGTTAACAAGGTATTTGTTGTTTTTTTTTGCTGAAGAAACTCATATAGAACTTTATCATGTATCACCATTATTTGGGTACATACAAGCTGAATTTTGATTGCTACCCGATGGGGGAAGAACATTTTAGATTTTTAAATATCAATTAAAATTTGTCAAAGAGATAAAAGTTTTCAGCTTAAACGTAGACAATATTTTTTATTTTAATTTTACAGGGGAGGGTATACTTTAGAAAATCTTGTGATTAATAGAACCAAGTATATTAAGGGACACCTAACATCGACGAATACATAGTACGTATTTTGTATCCTGTAAAGTTATATCAAGGTATTCAGTCAAAGCAAAGCGAACTTGAATATCACGACTATTGAAAGAGATGCAAACTGGAGGAAAGTGACCTTCGCGAAGCGTTGACAGTAGGCCTAAGTAAAGACGTTTCACAACATTCTTTTGGAAAATTAGAAAAATTCAAACAAAACCAAAGAAGCCAACTGAACCCAGATTCGATGAGATAGTAAAAATAAAAATAAAATAAATAAATAAATAGGTGGCGCAACAGGCGGGTGACACCCAAGGCCTAGCTTCTCGCAACCATTCGTTTTGTGTGAGTTTCTATTTTTAGGACGAATGGAAAGGACCTACAATTTTATGCCGAGTCCGAACGGCTTAATTGAGAAGCTTTTTCATGACAGTCATACTCTCGGATGTTTGTCAGACGTTCGCGAGAGGTGGCGCAGTAGAAAAAACTTTTAAGATGTAATTTGTGTTTTTCCGGGAATCGAACCTGGGATCCCTCGCACAGTAGTCCAGCTCACTAACCACTGTGCTACTGCGCCCACGCAAGTACGTACCTTTTTATTAAAATTGTCTATGACAGATTCGCATAAATATGGCTGAATTTTAAATTTTCAACGTTTTTTCAATTTTCAGCATACCTACCTGCCAACATTGTCAGACCAACTGCAGTTAACGAAAACAAAATGAAGTATCTATTGTCATCGACACTGAGACTTTCAACATCGGGGACTTGTGTAAAATGATAAAATATAACTTCGAAGTGGTTATTTTGACTAGAAATGACACTGGCACAGAGATCAAGCAAAGAATCGTTCCCACCAATCGATGTTTTTTCGGGCTAAGAACATACAAGACGTTTATCATTCCGGTATATGTGGTGCATAACGCATAAGCAATAAGCATGGACATTATGGAAAGCTAATGAAAACCTTTTGGAAAGCACGAGAGAAATATTAATCGGGTGATTCACAGTCAGTTGTTGATCGGAAAAATCATAAGTCTCTATGAAAATCGAGCAAACAGTGCGTCTAGATCAGATGTGGTGGTCGTTTACAGATGAGGCCACCCACCATAATCTGTCCGAAACCACAACGGGCTATATACAGCGACGATGTCTCGGTCAAAAAGCCAAAAATAAATTAATTTGGTAGAACAAAGTCACCAAATCTTTGAAAGTATGTACAATTCGACGACTTCCATACACAAAGTTTCGTCGGACATATTTGTTTTCATATGATTTTAAGTCTTACATCTATCTAAATATCTTTCTTAAGCATTTCTGTTAATTTTTTAATAATCATTTGAAAAGTTTACTCAGTCCTCGATGATATTAAAATATGGCTATGAGACTTCTGCCCATTTTTATCACGATTATTATGAAAAAATAGAGCGACAGGGACAGCAAACGACGCCGAATTTCTTGCCGCTCTTTTGACATTTCTCTTCAGTAAGGTTTGCCATTTCATCTTCATGATAAAAAGATATACGAGCCAACAACGAGTCGAAATTATTAAAATTTACTACCGAAATTCGGAGTCAGTGGCCTCAACGTTAAGAGCGCTACGTCCAATTTATGGTCGTCATAAATCTTCCTAGCAGATCAACAATTGAGCGTCTAGTGGAAAAATTTGAATCCACAGGCACAGTACAAAATGTTCCAGTGCCAGTGAGACAAAGAAGTGCCTGTAGTGTCGAGAATATTGCTGCCGCTGAGGCTTCAGTTGAAGAAAGCCCAAATGTGTCTCTCACACGTCGTTCTCAAGCGTTGGGCATCTCTGTGACGTCGTTGTGGCGAATTTTGCGAAAAGATCTTGGCCTACATCCTTACAAGATGAAGCCGCTTGACCGCCAGAAGTGTAGTATGTTCGTGAATTGGGCTGAGCAACAACTTGAAAATGATTCGGCGATGAGGCTCATTTCTGGCTGAATGGCTTCGTCAATAAACAAAATATGCGGTATTGGTCAGGCAGCAATCCACACGTAGTCCATGAGTCATCATTGCATCCCGAAAAAATTACGGTTTGGTGTGGTTTATGGGCCGGCGGCGGCGTCATTGGGCCGTACTTCTTCCGTGATGATCAAGACCGGCACGCTACTGTGAAGGGGAATCGCTACCGTTCAATGATAACCGAATATTTTTGGCCCCAGTTGGATGATATGGACTTGTAGGACATGTGGTTCTAACAGAACGGCGCCACAAGCCACGCAGCGAATGTCACAATCAATTTATTGGAAACCAAGTTTGGAGAACGTGTTATCTCACGAAATGGTCCACTCGCTTGGCCGCCTCGATCGTGCGATTTGACGCCGTTAGACTATTTCCTGTGGGGCTACGTCAAGTCTATGGTCTATGCCAACAAGCCAGCGACGATTGATGAACTTCGTACGAATATCGAACATGAAATTGCAGCAGTATCGGCCGATTTACCGATTTATGCTTGAAAACCGTCGAAAATTGGGTTCAGCGTCTGGACTTCTGCAAGCGTGCCCTTGGTGGCCATGCAAAAGAAATCGACTTCCATATATAATGGAATCAAAACCGTTTTTGTTTTATTTAAAAAAAACTTTTGTAGCGCTCTTATTGAAAAACCCTGTAATTCTCTATAATGATTCGTATCCATTGTCCTTTTATTTATTTATATTCATTTGACATTACATTTGTTATCGTTTCTTGGAAGCTTTCACTTACCCACGCCTTTTTTAATTCTCTTTTTGATATGACTTTTTAAATTGCAATTCAGAATCAATTCCAGAACCCATTCAGCCCATCATCAGCTTATGCCTCCAGACTTAAATTCCTCTAATTTCTGTTCTAAATTTAAGAACACAAAAAAGATCCCCATAAAGAATCAACAAATCACTTTGCGTAGATAAATTACAATATTCCCCGAAACATCCACAAGACCAATTTCAATCCTCCATACGTCTCAAAGAGTGCTCGAATCACTTTGTACCGCGCCCAAGGTCATTATGTACATAAACAAAGTCAAAGAATCTTAATTATCGTCCAACACAAAAATATAAATAAAAAAATAAAATTTAGATCTAGGTACCTATCCTACGATTATCTTATTTTCCTCCAAACACCCATTCTGTGTGTGTCTCTTTTACATTTTGTGCTTAACGAATTAAGCTAAATACTCTTAAATTACACTCGCAAGGGCGAAAATTTTCAAAATCCTATTCAAGACAGGCCGAAAACGAAGTAATCTAAAAAGTAAACACCAAGGTATTCCGCTGGAGGCGCATTTACACAGGCGAATGATTTTATATCACCCACCCTATTGATGATTAAAGACTTAAACCCATATCTATCTATCTATACATTCGCTAAGAGGATTCGTGATGGTTTTCGTGTATAGAAATTGACACAGTGTCGCTATGTAGGGACGCTGTCACGGGGATTTGGGTTTGTTAATTATTTAAGGATATTATTATGCAGAGCTTCGTTATCTACACCGCATAATTTCCAAGATTCAACTGAGTAAATATTAGCGAGTGACACCTCCAAATGAGATCTTTCGTTAATGGTTGCGTATACGACACCGCTACCGCCACAGAATCTCGGTGATAATCCGCAAAATGGCACGCCTAATGTGCCACAATTAAAGCTTACTTATTGTTTTGCATTAATCAGATTAACTGGTGGAAGACTGCATAATAATTTTCAATAACTGCCAGGTGTTGAATGAAAGGATTCTACGGGAGACGTTTCTAAGTCATTAAAAAGAGCTACAGTGACTGCAATTTATATTTATTTATTCTTGAGACAGTTGGTTGATCTTTTGCCCCCAGAATATAGGTATTTATGCATAAAAGCCTTTCTGCAAATATGTCTTGTCTCATTTATGATATTACTATTGTGATATATTTGCTTTCAATAAAAAAATCATTTCAACATTGCCGAACGTGCTCTTGCCATAGGGATATTTGTCTAAACAAAAACTCTCGAATAAATTTCACAACGAAAGTCAATCCCGAGCGAAGAATAGAGGGAAAGTCGTTGTTTTACACATAAATTTTGGCAGCAGACGTGACTAGAAAATGAATAATGCAAGATATATGCGTCACAGACACTGTTTATATTTTATTTTAGACGGGCGTTTGTTGGAAAGAGGATCGATTGGAAATGAATTTGTCTGAAAATGAGGAGGTGTTTTCTAATTTACGTTCTTGATGAGTTGTACTTTTGGTGACGAAATTTCGGTACAATTTATCGACTTTATCCTGTGTAACTAGCTATACTGCTTGTTTAAGCGAGGATGTCACTTGTTAATAAGGACTGGAGGGAAATGGTCACAGGATGTGACATCTCGTCTGTAGGGCAATTAATGGGTTTGCCATTTTTTGAAAAGTCAATATAAAACTTTTTGATTTACGATGAATAGCTAGTTCTGGGAGGATATCCAATTTTATAAGGTCGAGCCACTAAAAAAAACTTTGTTCGTGGTAATCTTAGCAAATACTGAAAAGATTAACGTAAAATAAATGTTATAATATTTTTCATATTCACAAAAGGCAAAGCACTTTGTCTGAAAATCTACTAAACCCATTAACGTGAAATTGATTTATAATTATAATATTTTTCATATTCACAAAAATCTAGTTATACTATTTTTTTATTTAATGTTTTTATTTTAAAATAAAATTTAACATTTTAATAGATTGATAGATTGGCAATGCATTCACTCCTAACTTCAAATTAATGTTTTACAAAATCAAAAATTGCTTCATGAAGTTCATTCGCTTACGCAATTTTTCATTCATTCATTCATTTTCAATGGTCCGCTTGTCCATTAAGTGGGTCGCGGGTGTAGGTTGCTCAAGTGGACCCTCCATAGCTCTCGATCCTCCGCCATCGACTCTAAATCATCAAGGGCAATCCCCATACGGGTAGAGGAGAGATTATGAATTTGATCTAACCATCTCATCCTGGGTCTCCCTAGGGGACGCCTGCCCGATGGTACGGATTCCATAGCACGTCGTGGAATCCTGGTCGGGGACATGCGTTTAACATGACCAAACCACCGAAGCATGGATCGCTCCGTCCGGAGAAGTAGCTGCTCGACATTGAGTTGATCACGTATTCTGGTATTTCTGATGCGATCTCTACGGGTCACACCAGCAATACTACGGAGAAATCTCATTTCGGCAGCTTGTATTCGCGATCTTATTCTTTCGGTCATTACCCAAACCTCATGACCATAGGTAAGAGTTGGAACAAACACCGAATTAAGGACTGACAACTTAGCTTTGACACCAAGTTCAGTCCTCCTGATAACAGAATGACCAAGCTGTCTCAAAATCGATCCAGCCTGACCAATCCTACAGGAAAACTCGGCATTGCTCCTTCCATCACTCGTGAATAAGACCCCGAGATACTTAAACTTCTCCACCTGTTTCAATGGGACTCCACTAACATGCAGAGTGCATTGAACAGGCGTTCTAGAGACGACCATCACTTCAGATTTGTTCACATTTACTTTCATCTCAGCTTCAACACAAACGGCTACAAACCGATCGAGTGCGCGCTGAAGTTCAGTCTGAGAGGATCCAAGGATGACCAAGTCATCAGCGAAGAGCAAATGACTTATCCTCAGATCCCCCAATTCGAAACGTTCTTCGCCAAGACTGCGCTGTAACATCCAGTCCATATAAGTAATGAAAAGGAGAGGCGACAAGACGCACCCCTGGCGAAGTCCAACGCCCACGGTGAAAGGTATTGATTTAACGCCGTTTACCCGAACACAGCTTTTACAGTTTGTGTAAAGAGATTGAATGGCTCTCAAGAGAGAACCATCAATTCCATACTCCTGTAATACACTCCAGAGTTTCCCTCGAGGGACTCGGTCATATGCTTTCTCCAAATCTACGAAGCAAGCGTAAACAGGTGTAGCATACTCCCAAGCCTTCTCAAGTACCATTCTGAGAGTGAATAACTGGTCGGTTGTGCTTCTGCCGGGACGAAAGCCGCACTGCTCATCTCCTAATCGTGCCTCGACCACAGCTCTGCAACGCGTTTCCAGCACCTTGGCAAAGACTTTTCCGGGGAGACTTAAAAGTGATATACCCCTGTAATTGGAGCAATCCCTTTTATCCCCTTTCTTGAAAAGGGGCACAATCACCCCAATCTGCCAATCGCTGGGAGTTTCGCCGCATTCCCAGGCCACTTTAATGACACGAGCGAGCCATTTGACTCCCTCTTCACCTAAGGCCTTTAGCATTTCTGGCCGGATTTCATCCACTCCTGCAGATTTGCCAGCTTTTAGCGATTTGATCGCAAAAGTGACTTCCTCTACCGTGGGACTATTTTCCGCCCTGCTTAAGGCGATAGATGTGTCATCCTCGATGCCCTGGATTGGATTGAGCAATTCGGAAAAGTGCTCGCTCCATCTGCGCAAGATGTCCTCCTCATTAGAAAGAAGTGTACCATCTTTGGATTTGACTCCTTCGATAATGTTCCACTTCCTTCCTCTAAGACGGCGGATGGTCTGCCAGAACACCTTGCTTGCAGATCTGTGATCACGGTCCAATTTTTCGCCGAACTCCTTCCAAGACTGTTCTTTGGCTGCTTTAACAGCCAATTTGCAAGTTCTTCGCGCCTCAATGTACCGGTTTCGAGAAGGAGAGTCCCCCAAGTGAATCCACACCTTGAAAGCCTTCTTCTTCTCTCTGATAGCTTCTTGAACTCCGGGGGTTTTAAACCACGCAGTTCTTTTCTCACCACCAGCCGCCACACCGAGCCGCTTCACTCCGCAAACATGTCCTGCAGAGGCAATAACTGCTGTTGAAAACAACTGCCATTCTTCCTCTACATTCAATGGAACATTTGGAATTTGTTCAAACCTTGCAGATACCTGCCGTGCAAATTCCTCCCGTATCCCATCGTTCTGCAGCCCCTCCCACCGTATGCGCGTAACCATCCTTGGTTTACGCTTTGGCAGGATAGGTATTTGATCATTGAGATACAATTTGCACAGCACCAGGTGGTGATCAGTTGACAGTTCAGCCCCTCTCAACACACGAACATCACAAACCATCCTTTTAATACACGACGGTACCACAAAGAAATCTATCAGCGATTTCTGCTGCAGACTTCGACGGTACCATGTGTATTTATGGATATCTTTGTGTGGAAAGAAAGTGTTCATAATGGACATTCCATTTGAACAACAAAAGTCCAACAACTTCTCTCCGTTCGCGTTCTGATCGGGGTCACCGCGTTTCCCAATCGCGCTGCCCCATGTCGAGAAATCCGCACCCACGTGAGCATTGAAATCACCCATCAGGATATAAGAATCCATATCTGCAACCTTTTCAAGGGCTGCATCAACTTCATCTAAGAAAGCTGCGTACCCTGACTCCAGATTCGGTGCATACACCTGCACTAGAGCCAGAGTTGATCTTTCAAGGTTAAGCTTTAAGATCGCAACTCTCCCTCCTAATGGTATCCACTCCAATACTCTGCCTGCCAGCCTGGGACTTGTTAGTATCCCCACTCCCGCCTGAGCAGACATTGAAGGTGCTACTCCCGACATGAAGAGTTTCCACCCATCTGCAAGGTCCACAGTTCTAGAACCCCTTTGCTTTGTTGAGGAAACACCACCTATATCTAGTCGATATTTAACAGCCTCCCCAACAAGCTCCAGGTCTTTTCCCGTGAGCGAAGAGATGTTCCACGGCCTATCCTAAGTCGATGCCGTTGTCGAGTAACCGAAAGTCCACTTACGCCCCTATTGGTGCATAGCGCATCCACCCTCTGACCCCCATAATAGTTTGCGAGACCATTGACAGGAAGCTCGTAGCCGTTTCGGGTTAAACCCGGCCGACTGCCGAGCGTGACAAGCCGACCACCAGACGCTCGCAAACTGCCACCCTTCAGGCCTGGCTCCAAAGGGCGCCCTATTTTGACAGGCTTGGCAATATCCGAGGCTCGCTTTCGTCGCTTTGTCATCATTGGGTGTGTGCTTCGTTAGCCATGTCTAGGTGAACCTAGACATATTTTTTATGATTTTTTGAAAATTGCTAAAAATGACTATTTTAGCCACTATTTCCTTCTTTTCATACAACATTTTTCTGAGATCATCCCATTCAAAAAATCATAAAAAATATTAGCGAATAGATTTTAGAAAAAAAATGTTTGCAGTCACTATAAGAATTATTTGAAGAAACTTTTTGCATCAAAACATTTTTTTTTTGACCGAGGAAAAAAGTCAAAAAAGTCGACTTTTACAAAAGTTCGAAATTTTCAATGGGTAGATACTTAATTGGTTCAGGAAAGTTTTGTATCATTCAAATGGAATTTAAATGACCTTTTCATTAATGCCAAAATTTACATGAAGTAAGTTCAAATTATGAGTAGAATTGACTTTAGTTTTGTCAAAATACTTTTGGCCAAAATTGTATCAGGGATATTCGCACGTACTGCATTGTCAATTATCATCTCCAATATTTTTGTGCCAGAGAGAGTTGGCTTATGTTAACAGGTTCAACAGCTCCAGCTATGGGTCTAATTTGGACTTAAGAAATCAAGCAGACTTAATGTTATTTTGATAAATTAAATTTGCATCAATCCATTAGCAAGATCAGAGCCACCACAGCTATATACATTATGTCATTTTTAACATTCCACATGCAAACAGTAGGTCGTCTTGAAACTCATACGAACATGCGATGAAAAGTGTAATTGATTAATAAATCAATTATTTACCTGACTAGCAAAATCAACCCCGTTCTGTAAAGAATAAAAATGCCAATAATCTGCAGCCGCACAGTTGCCGAAATGCCGAATACGGCCGGGTCTCGGTTGAATACAAATTTTAATTTCGACTTTTTTTTAAGGATCAGTAGAAATAGGGATACCTTTGTATGGACAGAATACGTTTCTTTTTGGGGACGTTTATATCAAAGCCATGCAACGCAATGGAACATTTTGATTTTGTCGGAAATTAAATACACTAATGGACATTTTGGTAGCGATACGAGTATTACAATGTGCACAGTGCACGTAGGAAGTTATCAGTTTTTATTTTCGTTTTTTGGTTACAAGCGCAATTCATTGTATGTATTATATTATTTTTATTTTTGCTTAATTTTATTAATAAAAGGGTCGCTGTAAAAAGATTAATGTTACAAAATAGAGCTAAATCACGAAAGGCGCTCACGTAGCTGAGTAGCTATGATTGCTGGCCCATTCAATTTGCCCCAGTTATCTATACATATAATAAAACTGTAGGAATTTTCTTTGGCTGTTAAAAACTCGAAAACTACTGGACAGTTAAAATGTTCGTTAAGACTGTGAGACTGCTATAGGCTATGTAGTTTAAAACAGTTTTTAGCCAAAACGTATTTTTTGAATTGAAAATTATATACATACACATATACCTTGCTACAAATGGATGTTTATACTTTTGCGATCGTGCGACACGACAAACAAAAACAAAACCACACTAGCAAAGTAGATTCTGACCTTAAAAATTTCGTGCAAAATAGTATAAAACAGTTTATTTCAAGTATTGTCACGTAAAATCTAATAGAAATCTTTAAAAATTAACGTCATCAGTTTTTTTAATATAGGAAAAACGGCGTAAGCGTTACATATTTTTTTAATTTTTGGATTTTTCGGTATCTCGGAGTTGGTGTGTCTTTCGTTATCTTGCTAAATTTTACCGTGGGATTTACAGCGAATGTCAACGTTGTCCACGGCAGCTTAGATCTGCCATCAGTGTTCTTATACGTTTTTTAATTAAAAAAATCATCAAACGTAGTGAAAAAAAGGACTAAAGAAAATTGTTAAAAGAATTAAATTTCGATTTTTTAAAAGCGGGAAAATGGTTGTGGTGGCGGGTGGAGGGTTTTTAGGTAAAAAAGAGGGTAAAACCCGCCAAAAGCGGGTGAAATGGTCACATTGCATACGTATACCTCGCATTCGAAAAAGGTTGATTTGTTTTCGCAGTGAGTGCTTTATGCTCAGTTGTATATGTATGTAGGTATGTATATTACGATCGTATGCCCGATGCCGGATGAGGATGGTGTGCGTGCTACAGTATGGCATGGGGTATATTAATAATCTTCATAAGAAAAGAGACCTATAATACAAAACAAATTTCATTTCAAAATTTCATTCTAATATGTGATATGGCAACAGGGTAGGGTTGGGGTAGATATACTCTGTCCAACAAAAATTGTCAGTACAGGCCTTATAGTGGAGCTTTTTTGCTAACAACGGTGCCTGTAGATACTCTCACGGCACTCCTCAAACACAAGAATATTTATAATAATTTATAATTATATGCATAATTTTTGCATATTTTAACATTTTTGTTATATAGTTGCATATTTGGCTTTTTTTCATCAAATAGTTTTTCAGATTGAAATATCAAAATTACGACAGGTATGTCTATACTGCTTCATGTCGCTCGCTGGGTTTTTGCCACATCTGGTCACTCGTCCGCAGTAATGATAACGCATTGAAAGGATTTTATGACCTTGTTTTGCTAGAAGATCTGTCCTGCCGGTTAATATTTTTTTAACAAATATGTAATCTAGGTAAAGGTATATATAGGAAATTGCATGTAGGTGCCTATGAATGTTCCTATGTATATATACCTATGTATGTTTCTATGTATGCTATGAGAGGTGGGATGGGACCTCTCATCGTGGTTACATATAATGTTGTATTCTTATTGCCTGTTTTTGTTAGAAAAGAAGCCAAAAAGCGATTAGACCTACTGGGAATACTCTTAAAAACGCTTCTATTATCTGACCTCTTGATGCTGAAGAAAAATGAAATGCAATTTATTTCGTTCAGTAATATTTTTGTTTTAAATTGGAAGATGGCAACCCTAATGGTATTGCTCTCTGATTTATGACAATTTATCATACAAACTTTGGCAGCCCTGTGAGAGCTTTAAAGAGGGACCGATTTATGTAAGTCAGAGGGCACAATAGACCACAAGGTCGCAGTGCACTAAACCCTCTTCATTATGTAAGTCATTGCAACCAGACTGAGAGACAAACATCCTATCTTCCCTGTATACTGACAATTTTTGTTGCACAGAGTATAGTTGTTTGGATTCCATAAGAAGAGAGAAAATAAGTAAAAGTGTTATCATCGGCCTGGCCGATGCTTTCATACCCTCCACTGCATAAAAGTCATGTAAAATGTTTGCCATGCTTATACTTGACGATGGTTAAAAAAAGTCCTCTCACAAAATTTCATTCACCTAAGTCGATTCGTTTGGACGCTATCGTGCTTTCAACAGACAGAGATATATGGGTCAAATATTGGCTTTGTATGGGAGGTAACCGAACTACTTGACCGACATGGAACATTTTTAATACAAACTTGAAGGCCATAAATATAAGACCTCTTAAAAAATTTCAGTTGCCTAAGTCGATTCGTTCGGACGCTATCGTGATTTCAACAGACAGAGAGAGACGTGGGTCTAATAGTGGTTTTGTATGGGAGGTAACAGAACTACTTTATCGACATAGCCCATTTTCAATACCAACCTGGCGACGGTAAAAAGAAGTCGTCTCACACAATTTCATTCGCCTAGGTCAATTCCTTTGGCCGCTATCGTGCTTTTAACAGACATACAGACAGACGGACATGGCTAAATCGATTCAGAATGTGATCCTGATTCAGAATATATATACTTTATAGGGTCTCCGGTGAATCCTTCTTGGCGTTACAAACGTAATGTCAAAGTGAATATACCTTCCTGTGGAGGGTATAAAAAGGAAAGAAAAGGAAAGGAAATGCAGAATTATAAACAAGTGGCAAGATCATGGAGAGGAAGGGCGATGCAGAGGGTGCACATTAAATCGATATCTATACTTATAATAAAACTGTAGGAATCGCGAAAGAAGCCTATACTGGACAAATTTGAATGAAACACTCAAAGTGCAATCTTAAATGGACCAAATATGTATAAGTTTTTCTATTTCTTGTCAATAGAATATAATCAGCTCAGATAAAGCTTAGAACAGGTATAAGTTCTGTAGAGGACAGCCAACATCAAGGTCGATGGCAAGGTACTGCTGTCCCCTCGCCGGGGCACCAGACTCCGACGCTCTGGTGAAGAGTAATGACTGTTTAACAAAACAGAATACAAGAATGAAGAAAAATAAATAATCCATTGAATATTAATTGGCTAAACGACAATAGAAAAATTGATCTGACTTACTGGTCTGCTTTAATGCTAAGGTAATTTATTTATTTTATTTATTTGAAACGTCTGTTCTATTTACTCTGTAAATAGATTTGCAACAAGCTTAGAACGCCATTATTTTAGGGTCCATTGCCAAAGTTAGATTTATCTGTAAATAAACCGCCAAACAATTATCCGATTTAATAGAAAATTTTCTTTTAGAAGAGCCTGACTTCGACTTGAAAACCCAAACCCGTAAAAAGATGTGTACCGATCTCTTCCAGGACCCAACCGCATTTACTTACAAAACCATTACGAATAATTTACACCTACTGCAATAAACATAATACACACAGTGTCTCTACCTCCGGAAAATTGGTATTCCATTTCAATAATATGATTCGTAAAACCAAGCTATAGGTATCTATACCACCGTATTGAAAAATCGTGCCAATTGCCTGCAATAAAGGAATTCTGTCGAATATTTTATTCCCCGCCAAACACAAGAGTACAAAAATCCAGACAAAGTGTTAACCCAATACCTAATCCAAGCGCTTTCTTACCTTCCGCAGATCTAACAACTTCCTATATACCTAAAAAAAACTGTAAATATAAAACAAAACCTGTCTGCATTTAAATTGCTACTTTTACCCACTTCTCCTATCCGTTCATCCGGAAAACACCCACTCGCGCGACAACAAACTTTGAAACACAGCGCCCTATTGAAGATACAGAGTGGGATACATTGACATCCTTTGCCGCCCACCGGAACAAAAAAAAAAATATATATTTGAAGAAAAACCCTTTCTTTTGGCCTTAATGCGCACACCAACACAAAAACCAAACAACCGACGCAAAGGACGAAAAACTTTCGAATACAAAATTCACACGAAAACGGGCAAAAGGAATATCTTCGTGGGCTGTAAATTCTACCGCATAAAATGCGCATTTACTTTGGTTGTTTTCGTGTGATCTATCAGTATGTTTAATAAACTAGTAGGGGCCGGTAGAAGCTATGCCATGCAATTCTTCTTCTTCTTCTAAGTGGCATGTTAAAAGAAAATTCAGTTGCAATCCGGCAGGTACCCAATGCGACGAACGGAAATTTTCGTAAAATATTTCCTTTCAAGGATATTATTTTCGCGAGGCACAATAATGCGCGCTGTTGTAGTTGAAACCAATTGCAACCAGTCTGAGTGGGACAAAATTTGCATGCAACTGATATTAAAGTTGTGCTAATTTTAATAATAAAAAAGGTATACAACTTTCAACAGAATTGGCAACGCAGCAAGACTCGTATTGCAAGCTTAAGTAAATATGTATGTATGGCTTGGCCGAACACAAATTCTTTTATGGAAGTTTCAATTTGTCCTGTATAGATAAATTGAAAACGTAAATAGAGGAACATTGGCCTGACACGGGCGTGCAGTTTAAAACAATGAAGAAGTTGGACAGCTCAGAATTGCATGGCTGCGAAAGTTTGCAGGATATTGAAAGGATTCCTTTAAAATGCATTGGAGCATTGTTTGTTTTTGTGTTTAAGGCACGTCACTACATAGTTTAAAATGATGTTGCCAAATGCATCTGTCTGTATTCTGCGCTAATGTCGAGAAGCAATAAAGCGTCACTTCAGAAATTTTCACGTTTACCTTTATCGTAGCCAGAGGGCACTGCCCTGTCGTATAATTATACCCGGTACCACACTGTGGCGAGGGTATATTCACTTTGACATTCCATTTGTAACGCACATAAGGAGGCGTTGTAGGTATGACAAACTATATATATTATTGATCAGCATCACTTTCTTAGTCGATCTAGCGATGTCCGTCTGTCTGTCCGTCCGCACGATTACGGCCGTAATTTAAGAGCTATCGATTTGAAATTTAGTACGTAAGCTTTTATCCACCAAACTAAGGCTAAGTTCGAAGATGAGCAAGATCGGATGAAAACTACTACTACCTCCCATACAAAATATATAGCTATTTTATGCTAAACATTTAATTTAAAAAGCTACAGTAAAGATACCAAGTTTAAACTTTGCACATATTCTTTTAATAATATTTTAAAAAAAATTGACAAAAAATTAGCTTGGTCGAATAAAAACTACCCATACCTCCCATACAAATAGATAATTTCTGAATACCAAAATATTTTTTTACAATAATATAGTACCGGGTATTTGAGCTTCGGCATAGTCTTACTGTTTTTTTTTTTTGATTTTTTATTGTTAATCAATCTTTTGAAAACTATGGTCAGCTTTTGTTGCTACCAAGTTTATTGAGTAAACGATTTATATTTGACGACGTTTTATTAGTGAAGATTTTTGTAGCGAAAAAGGCGGTGGACACTGGACCGCCCCGAACCAACATTAGGCATGTTTTTTTGAAACCTCGCCAGCCAGCCGTTCATTTCGACAATTGCCAGCAAGATAAAGCCAGCCGAATGAATTTAGGCAATAAGCCTAGAACCATACCAGTATTTAGTATATGCATTTGGTAGAAATAGTAGATAAATTCTGACATTTTTCTCTGGAATGTTGTGTGCATGAGATAAGAACGCAATTATGATTTAAGCAGATTGTACGAAAATTCTAAGCCACTTATTGCTTTCAGCGCCACCTGTTTGTTCATTGTAAATTGAATTTAGCCAGCTGGCAGCCAGCAGCTATCCGGCTGGGGAGAAAATCAAGAGGATTTGCCAGCAGTTGCCAGAAGGTTGTTGTATTAATGAGCATGTGAAATGTGCCTCAACTGCCAACTACGGGCAACTACTGGCTGGCGAGGTTTCATAAAAACACAACTAATGATATAAATGTCATAACTTGAAGTTGAAATGAGCAATTTTCTTACTCTCAGAGGCTCAAACTCAAAGTGAATCAAAGCTGCGAATGGCAATAGGGATACTCTCCGGGAACTGCCTTCTAAGGAAGTACGCAATGAGATTACTTTTAACAGTTACTGACACATGCAGGTATTGTGAAGACTTACATGTCGCAGAGGATATTGATATGGTTCCTAGTCCACTGTGATGAACTTACACCCTATTCAACTTAAGCTAACCTACTCTTATGCCCAGTTGTACAGTCAGAGTTTAAACTCTCGTTTTGGTTTAAACCTTCGTTCAACAAATTTTCGGTTTTACTGTGTTCGTTTAAACCCAAAGTGGAGTTCAACTCTCGGTTTAAGTTTGTATTGGCCATCCCACACAAAATTTTTTTTAAACTACCTACATTTTTGATGAAAGAAATAAAAAGAAAAATAAAAACATATCGTGGGCTGAATGCAACCGTTTACGAGAAATTTATCTCATACTCCAACCACAGAACAAGTTTCTCGCCGTGCTTTTCGCCACCATGTTCGCAGTACCTTGGTAAAAACCTCTATCATGTTCACAGTACCTTGGTAAGAACCTCTGTCAGTGAAATCACCTCGTCAGACATCTGCTGCTTTCTTTCTCAGATCAGCTTCCACCAGGGTCGGTCGACCGTATTTTACGCTAAGTGAACGAACAAAAAAAAAAAAAAAAGAAAGAAAGAAAGAAAACATAAAAGGAAGAGAAAATCCGAACATTTAGTCACACGGTGTAGAACTATTCACACTCGTGAAGTATTTACTTTCTTCATCAGAAGTAGAAGTGTTTAACGAACACGCCAAATCTTTTGAGCAAGTCAGTGCAAAGCACGTGCATCAAAATTCAAGAAAACGCAGCTGTGGAAATCCATCTACGGATCCTAACCAAGTCAGGATCGCTTCGCTGGAAGGTAATATTCTATGCATTTTTGAGTGTCGTACATTGTGTAAAGAGGGTGTTTTTTCAGCAGCGTCATTTCCGTTCGCATTAGCGTACCGACTGTAGTTGCATAGAAATACATGCATACCGAAGCCATCGTTCACACTTGGATAAGATTCGCTTCCTTTTATGCGATCTACCAACAGCCACAGGCTGCTCAAATCTTTGCCACACTCATCAAATCAGACAATTCCGATTCAAGGTAATATTGTGTGTGTTTCTGAGTAAGTTACGTTGTGCTCATTGTGGTTTTTCAGCAGCGGCATTCCCGTGCGCATAAGCGTGCTGTAGTTGCATGTATATACGCATACAGAAGTCTTCGTTGCCACGTGGAAAAGATTCACATCCATCACCAGCCACAGGCTGCGCAACTTTTCTCAACACTCGTCTCGACCGATAACTCCTATCCAAACATCGGCATTCCTGTGTGCAGTGAGCCGGCTGTAGTTGCATATATATACATGCATACAGTAGTCTTCGTTGCCACGTGAACCGGAATCGCATTGCGGCAGTGCACCAGCAGCCACAGCCTGCTCAACGGTCCGTGACAGTTGACAAGTCAGATCCTTTCGATCCGACCATCGGCATTCCAGTCCCGTGTGCATAAGCGTGCTGTAGGTGCATGTATACATGTACATACATATGGGAGTCACCGTTGCCACGTGGATAAGATAGACATTTCAGTAAACCACCAGTACACCAGCAGCCACAGGCTGCTTAATTTTTCGCGACACTTATCTTGTCAGATAATTTTACTCCAAGCAGCGACATTCCCGTGTGCGTGAGCGTTCTGTAGTTGCATTATATACATGCATACAGTAGTCTCCGTTGCCACGTGAACAAGATACCCATTGTGGCAGTACAACCTGCAGCCACAGGCTGCTGATCGATCCGTGACATTCAACACATCAGATCCTTTGGATCCGAGCATCTGTATTTACGCGCGCATAAGCGTTCTGTAGTTCATCTATATACCTGCATACAGGATTCTTCGCTGACCCGTGAAGGGTATACCTAAGATCTCTACCATCAACCAGCAGCCACAGGCCGTTCAACATACCGCGACACTCATCAGCTCAGATCCTTATACATTGAAAAACGAGAAAGAAAAAACAAAAAAAAAATCATCCTAGTGTGTCCGACAATCGCATATTTATATACATATGTATATTGGATATGCCGATTCGCGATCCATCGGTGCAATAGATCGGGACCAGCATAAATTTTAAATAATTTAAAAAGTAGTTTGGTGCATTTGGCTTTTGTTTTCTTTTGTTTTTTTTATTAACCGACAAATTGCTCAGTGTATTCTCTGTATTTTGTAACTCGCAGTCTCACACGTTTAGTCTGAATAGATAAAGAGCATAGAGGTATACTTATACATACTCTAAAAATTCATAGTACGCGCTTATGCGCATAGCTTATGCGCTTAAAAGTTTAACTCGGTCGTTCAAAGGGTAGAATATTGCCTATCTTCTATGTTTTAGCAAACCAGTCAACAGTGAGCCGATGAATGCTGTGCACACCATTTGTTGGAGTTGGAGTTGGATTTCGGTGAGTTTTTAAATTTTTCTTTGTGTACTTTTCGGGCTACATTCCGTTTGAACGATTGTGGGGGATTGCATTATAAGAAAGTAGATACCTGTTGGTAATTGTGAAAGAGTCATTGAGGGGGTAGTAGTGAAGTGAGCAATAGAGGATGCTTCTCATTCTCAATAACACTGCTGAGAATTAAAGAGAACATAACGTAAATTCATTTTTTTTTGTCGGTGAAGTACATGTGTAGTCAAGCACATTTGTTTTGAATAATTATCCACGTGAGCAAAGTTTTTTTTTGGTAGGTACTCACTTCTTGAGTTATAGATACACCTTATTGTTGAGAAGAAGAAGAACTTCATTATATTATTATGTATTTATCGTATACATATTTTCATACAAATGTTATTTTGTTTTTGTCCTTTGAGACACATAATGAATAAATAGTACGCGAATTTAAGTAATTATCGTTGATCGTTTCATATTCTGTGTTCTTTTGAAGTTTAGCGGATACATACTATAATATGCTGGTTTAGTAGTTTTCGATCGTGCGGAGGGGAAGTGTCTGCTTTTGGTAGATTAGTGTCATCATCGTTAAAATGAGCGAATTTTAGATAATCGCTCACCGTTGATTTAGGGGTTGCTGCAAATTACGAGTGGCGCAGTGGCCATGGTTGCTCCTACTCATATTGAGGTAGTGAGCGGAGGGAGGGTCACACTCAGGGGGCCTATTCCACCTTAGGGTCCCCAAAAGATCGTTTTCTGTTTATTTCCGATTTGTTAAAGAATATTTAATACTTATTTGGTCCAATGCTTGAAACCAAACTAGGCATGTATTATATGTGCGGCAGTTCAGCAGCAGGTGCAAGATCCCACCCCACCGACGAGCTAGTTTCCTGGAATCGCAAGCATGCCTACCC
Source organism: Cheilosia soror (assembly GCA_949372485.1). NCBI lineage: Eukaryota > Metazoa > Arthropoda > Insecta > Diptera > Syrphidae > Cheilosia > Cheilosia soror. The sequence goes on along the minus strand of OX443562.1, from coordinate 111,145,360 downwards.
GCACTCTAGCTGGCTGAACAACCTACCTCACTACCCGGTGTTTCTCAAGGAATCCTGTGGTCTTGAGAAGCCATTGGGGAATATATTTTTATATACTAGTGAGGTAGGAACACCCTTTCCGTTACACAGGTGGCGCCCAACAACGTGGGGCCCGATAAGTAAAGTACCCATCGTGGCCGGAGCCCGATCGATCAGTTAAAAAAATCAAACTAAAATCAAATTAGTGCAATTAACTTTTAGAGGGTGCAGAAGAGTGTACGTCCGGAGATTATCGGTTTAAGATAAAACCGCGTCTTCGATGGTAGCGTATGCCTCTGTACTGCTTGATAACACCTTTGACTTTTCAGTTCGCTTAATGACCGGGAGATATCTGTAATATTACAACATTTCCGACTGTAGCATGAGCGTCTGATGGTCATACCAAAATTTAGTACCTTTGTTTGGAGGAGTTCGCCAGACGACCGGGAGTTATCAGTTCTCGAACTACTTCTCCGTCAGCAGCGCCTGGGTTCTGTTTCAACAATCGTGATTGATCATGGCTTCCGTCTTGTAAGGTAATTTTGAGCTAAAATGTTTTCGTGATCCGAAAGGACCAGTAGCGATAGCATTGCAACGTCCTAAGATATCGTTGTATTAACAACATGTATTTTATGTTTGCGTTCTAATAAAGTCGTTATTCATTCGACTCATTCTAATCCTTTTATAACAACATCATTCTTTAACAAAGTGGAATCTGAAATCTTTCTTTTATCATCGACACATTCTCCAGATTACAGATCACTTCCCAAGCATGACATAATATGTATATAGTTTTTTTTTACATTAACATTTGAAATTTGCGATAAGGTAAAGCTGAGTAACCTATTTTAATTTTACGATTTTGGTAGTTTTATTTTTATTTTTTTTATTATTACTATTTTTTTGAATATGCCACCTAGAAGGCAAGGTAGACCCAACACAAACCCCCGGAATTTACAAAATAGTAATAATAATCCGCGAAATGCTCTTTCGAGCAGCGCAAATCATGCTGTTACTTTTAGTGAAAGTCTAGATTCTAGACGACTATCCGCAAACACTCCTATTACTGTGGCGCGGCCTGAAAACACACGAAATGCGAACGTTCAAGAACAAAACCGTGAAAACGTTCCGGTGGACCAACCTTCGACCAGTCAAGCTTTTCGTCCAAGCGACAGTTTAACGCGTCACATTAGAGAAGTTGTTACTGCTTGTGTAGGTTTAAGCAGAGCTGAAGACTTGAGAACTAGACGAGAAGAGTTCGAGAGAGAGAGACTTAGTATTCGTCAAGAAGTGGCCACGACTATTCGTGAAGTTCTTTGTGCAACAACCCCACAAAGACCGTCTGATGAATACGATGTTAATCGTCGTCCTCATCAGCAACAGCAGAGCACAGCGACTCAAAATGTAGGGTTACCACCGGACAACCATTCTGTTCACGTCGAACCTAATCAGTTTAGCGATAATACGCAAAACTTTTTAAGTCAATTGAATGCACTTAACCTTAATTCCGAAAGTTTGAGTGATCGCAATCTTCCTTCCAGTAATTCAAGCCCATCTGTCGATTTTCATAAATGGGAGCTGAAGTTTGACAATCAGCGAATGACGGTTGATGACTTTCTTTTTCGCTTAAACCGTCTCAAGACATGTTTTAATGTTACATGGGAATGTATCTTCCTTCACTTCCATCTTTTTGTGACAGGACAGGTGGAGAGCTGGTTCTGGATGTACTTGAAATCTAACCCGCAGGCTGACTGGTATTCCCTAGAACTAGCATTGATAGAGCAATATAGAAGTCTCGAATCAGACGCAGAGCTTTCTCGCAAAATGTTTGACCGTCGTCAAGGATCAAATGAAAGTTTTGACGATTTTTACAATGCAATCTTGTTAATGAATGCACGTCTCCGCCGACCCAAATCAGGTAGGGAGCTTATCAGTCTTATTAAGCAAAATGTCAAACGGCGTGTTGGAGAGCTGCTGATAACGTTTAATACACACAGCCTACCCGAAATGGTGTATGTGTGCCGTACCATTGAGAAACACGCTTCGCAAACCGATAGTTTGCGTGCACGAGCTTTTCCGCAAACCAATTTTAGAAGGCAGGTGAATGAGATAGATTTTTCATACACTGAGGAAGCAGGCTTAAACGATGTTGAAGCCCTAAATACTTCGCAGGTACCGAGGAACCCTTCTCTGTATACTTGCTGGAACTGCAAGGCGAAAGGCCATTCTTACCGACAATGTCCCAGTCCGCAACGTATCTTGTTCTGTTACGGTTGTGGATTGGAGAACACAACTACGCCTAATTGTTCCAGGTGTTCGGGAAACCAGGAATGGGGCGATCCGAATACCGGGGATCGTCGCCATCCAACAGTGAACCCGGAAAACCGCTAAACGTTAAGCCAACGAATGTAATATTCACCTCACCTGACGTACTAGACTCACCAGACTTATCAAAACCACCTGAATTTCCATCTCAACCTGACTTACCTTTCCCCCATAGTGCATCTAATAAATGTCCAGTTGTAAGCATTTTAAAGAAAGAACATGAACGTGATGAAGCAAAACCAGTCACGAGAGAGAGTAAATCCCTGCACGAGCGTTTGCTGAATTATCATGAAATACGCAGTCAAATTTTTAAGACCAAACCTCCGAAGCATATTCTGAAACTTCGTGAGCGCTTTAAACATAAGTCAGACTTACACAAAGCTATTTGTGCCACCACTCTTTGTAGCTCTGTAGATCCGCGACCGTACGCTCAAGTATCAATCTTCGCAAAAACATTCCTTGGTCTGCTGGACAGTGGCGCAAGTATAACTTGCTTAGGCTCAGGATGCATGGAGCTCCTGAAGAACTTGCATATTTCATTTAAGTCTTTTAACGCGACTGTAAAAACCGCAAGTGGTCATAACCAACCCATTGTGGGCGAATTGACCGCGAAAATAACCTATAAAGGGATTACAAAAGACATAGTAATCTTTCTCGTTCCATCGTTAGATCAGAAATTATATTTGGGGATCAATTGATATTGCCCCTCAATTAGTTTCCGAAATCTCGGACATCTCACCGCCCAGTTCAAGCGATTCAAACGCTCACGAATTGTCAACGGATCAATCAAAAAAATTATCAGATGTTATAAATTTGTTTCCGTCCTGTGCTAAATATGGGCTTGGGCGAACAAACGTAGAAGAACATTACATCGACACAGGTAATGCTGAGGCCATTAAGCAACGTCACTACCCCGTCTCTCCGGCGGTACAAAACTTGATGTATGAGGAGTTGGATAGGATGATTTCCTTGAATGTCATTGAAGTGAGCAGTAGTGCTTGGAACAATCCTGTAGTCTTAGTGCGTAAACCAGGCAAAAATCGCTTATGCCTAGACTCCAGGAGGGTTAATCAAGTGACAAAGAAAGACGCCTATCCACTTCCTCATATAGAAGGTCTGCTAAGTCGTCTTTCAGAAACACACTATATCTCTAGTGTGGATCTGAAGGACGCCTTTTGGCAAATACCGCTGGAGAGGACGTCACGGGAGAAGACAGCGTTTACTGTCCCTGGCAGGCCCCTGTATCAATTCAAGGTAATGCCCTTTGGCCTCTGCAATGCTGCTCAACGCATGTGCAGACTCATGGACAAAGTGGTGCCACATGAATTGAAACAGAACATCTTTGTTTACCTCGACGATTTGTTGATTATTTCGCGGACGTTTGATGAGCATCTGAACTTACTTAGCTCAGTAGCTTCACGGCTAAAGGATGCTGGACTCACAATTAATGTGAAGAAATCGAAGTTTTGCTTCAAGCAACTTAAATACTTGGGATATATAGTAGGGGAGGGATGTCTAAAGACAGATCCCGAAAAGATATCTGCGATACGTGATTTTCCCATACCAAAATCCCCGCGACAGGTTCGCAGATTCTTGGGCTTATCCGGTTGGTATCGGCGTTTTGTCAAAGACTATTCGTCCCTTGCCGCCCCGATAACTGATACCCTTAAGAAAGGAAAATCGTTTTCTTTTACTCCTGCAGCCCTAGATTCTTTTGAACAGCTGAAACTTGCTTTAACATCTGCACCTATCTTAGTGAATCCAGATTTCAAAAAACCGTTTATGATTCTATGCGACGCGTCGACCTCTGGCATTGGCTGCGTTCTATGTCAAAAGGATGCAGACGGTGTGGAAAGGCCGATCTTTTATTATTCCCATAAGCTAAATTCTGCTCAACGCAACTATAGCGTGACAGAATTAGAGTGTTTAGCAGCAGTCATGGGGGTGGAAAAATTCCGTTCTTATGTCGAAGGGCAAGAGTTCAAGATAGTGACGGATCATGCGAGCCTGAAGTGGCTCATGAGCCAGAAGGACTTGAGTGGTCGTCTTGCTCGGTGGAGTTTGAAGCTCCAAAGGTTCTCCTTCGAGATTGAACACCGAAAAGGATCGCAGAACATTGTACCAGACGCACTCTCTCGGATCTATGCCGTTGATGATATTTCATCTGGTAATGCCTTAAACCCAAGTTCTCGCGATATCCTTCAGGTCGATCTCACAGATCCATCGTTCAAATCCGATGAATATAGAAAGTTGATTGAAACCATAGAAAAGAACAAAGATCAGCTGCCAGATCTACTTGTTTCCGACGGATTCGTGTACAAAAAGGTAAAGTTCTGTACTGGAAACCCCAGAGAAGATGATTGCGTCTGGAAGCTCTGGATTCCATCGTCCTTGACGAAACGTCTGGTCCTCTTGGCTCATGATCCTCCCCAGGCATCGCATGGTGGGATCGCAAAAACATTGTATCGCCTCCGTGAGCGTTTTTACTGGCCTAATATGGCGGCACAAGTGAAATCGTTCATCGCGGACTGCAATGTTTGTAAAGAATCCAAAGCGCCGAACTCTGTCCTGAGACCCCCTATGGGACAGGCTTTCATAGTAGATAGGCCTTTCCAACACGTCTTCATTGACTTCTTAGGTCCGTATCCAAGATCCAGAAAAGGAAACTGTTTTATGATTGTATGTCTAGACCAACTGACTAAGTTTGTCATTGTAAAAGCAATTAGGAAGGCTAGCGGTGAATCGGCGGTAAGATTTTTGGACGAAGAGGTGTTTTCTACGTTTGGAGTACCTGAGTCTTTGTTATCAGACAATGGAAAACAATTTACGGGGAAAGAATTCACCAAATTCCTCTCTGCTCACGGAACCAAGCATATCCGCACAGCCTCGTATTCACCTCAGGCGAATGCGAGTGAACGTGTGAATCGATCAATCTTGGCGGCTATTCGTTCCTATATTGGGACGGACCAAGTCAACTGGGACAAACATCTAGCTGCAATTGTGAGCGCACTTCGGTCAACCATTCACTCCTCCATTGGCATGTCGCCATACGAAGCGCTATTCGGACAGTGTAAAGTCGAACACGGTTCCGATTACACCCTGCTAAGACAGCTCAAAAGTTTAAACAATTCGGAATTTGAGGTTTTGCCAAAAGCACTACGTATGAACATGATTCACCATAAGATCAAAGAATCCTTAGCTCAAGCGCATACAAAATTCGAGCATTCTTACAATACCAGAATTAAAAACAGAAAGTTCGATGTCGGCCAGATCGTTTTCAAGCGAAACTTTGTACTTAGTGATGCTTCAAAGAGAAGAAACGCAAAGCTATGTCCGAAGTTCATTCAGACTAGGGTAAGGGGTATCGCAGGTAACCAACTGTACGAGCTGGAAGATATGCAGGGCAAACCAATGGGTATCTTCCACGCAAAAGATATTCGTAAATAATAATGTCTCGTTCTCTAGCTTTCTCAGACACTGCATACGAAGCAAGAACATTACATGTAATTATAATATCGCTGGCGTGGGTTGACTCTTTTCATTTAATTTCCGCGCACTTGCGTTTCAGAATTTAAATGTTTTGTATTGGCCATCCCACACAAAATTTTTTTTAAACTACCTACATTTTTGATGAAAGAAATAAAAAGAAAAATAAAAACATATCGTGGGCTGAATGCAACCGTTTACGAGAAATTTATCTCATACTCCAACCACAGAACAAGTTTCTCGCCGTGCTTTTCGCCACCATGTTCGCAGTACCTTGGTAAAAACCTCTATCATGTTCACAGTACCTTGGTAAGAACCTCTGTCAGTGAAATCACCTCGTCAGACATCTGCTGCTTTCTTTCTCAGATCAGCTTCCACCAGGGTCGGTCGACCGTATTTTACGCTAAGTGAACGAACAAAAAAAAAAAAAAAAGAAAGAAAGAAAGAAAACATAAAAGGAAGAGAAAATCCGAACATTTAGTCACACGGTGTAGAACTATTCACACTCGTGAAGTATTTACTTTCTTCATCAGAAGTAGAAGTGTTTAACGAACACGCCAAATCTTTTGAGCAAGTCAGTGCAAAGCACGTGCATCAAAATTCAAGAAAACGCAGCTGTGGAAATCCATCTACGGATCCTAACCAAGTCAGGATCGCTTCGCTGGAAGGTAATATTCTATGCATTTTTGAGTGTCGTACATTGTGTAAAGAGGGTGTTTTTTCAGCAGCGTCATTTCCGTTCGCATTAGCGTACCGACTGTAGTTGCTGTGATGTGCTTTTTGTCAAAGGCTGAGGTATAACTCGTCGGATCCAGAGTCTTTCCAAAGAAACACAAACTTTGGAGAAGAGGTACAATTTATTCAACGTTTTCTTCCTATTATACTTAATACTACCTTAACAATGAAGCGATACTTAAACTTACAATCTAGAGGGGGCAGAACGAGCTCTACGGCAAGCGTGAGCGTCGGAGTACGGGTTGAGATTGCGCGCTCTACGGCAAAGCGTGAGCGACGGCGGGCGGGTTTGACAGAACGAGCTCTACGGCAAGCGTGAGCGTCGGAGTGCGGGTTGAGATTGCGCGCTCTACGGCCAAGCGTGAGCGACGGCGGATGGGTTTGACAGAACGAGCTCTACGGCAAGCGTGAGCGTCGGAGTACGGGTTGAGATTGCGCGCTCTACGGCAAAGCGTGAGCGACGGCGGGCGGGTTTGACAGAACGAGCTCTACGGCAAGCGTGAGCGTCGGAGTACGGGTTGAGATTGCGCGCTCTACGGCAAAGCGTGAGCGACGACGGGCGGGTTTGACAGAACGAGCTCTACGGCAAGCGTGAGCGTCGGAGTACGGGTTGAGATTGCGCGCTCTACGGCAAAGCGTGAGCGACGGCGGGCGGGTTTGACAGAACGAGCTCTACGGCAAGCGTGAGCGTCGGAGTACGGGTTGAGATTGCGCGCTCTACGGCAAAGCGTGAGCGACTGCGGGCGGGTTTGACAGAACGAGCTCTACGGCAAGCGTGAGCGTCGGAGTACGGGTTGAGATTGCGCGCTCTACGGCAAAGCGTGAGCGACGGCGGGCGGGTTTGACAGAACGAGCTCTACGGCAAGCGTGAGCGTCGGAGTACAGGTTGAGATTGCGCGCTCAACGGCAAAGCGTGAGCGACGAACAAGGGGGGCCGGGGCTATTCGGTTACTACCTCTGGCGGAGGGTTCACCTTCAAAAATGCACTGATAATTGATCAGAACCAATTTAATGCAGTGGGAGTCTCTGCCTGTACACGAGATTGGTACTTTTCTACTGACAAGATTCTCCCCGACTGCCATTTGTACCTGGCTACTAGTGTATTTCAGAAACACAGTGTGACTTCTAATAACGAAGTGAAAAACTGTATGATCGTTGTTGTTGTATATCAGCCCAGTATTATAGTGAATGTGATTGTTGTTTTGGTGGGCTGATGGTGTTCCCAAGTTGGAATATGCAGTGGCGGCGTGGATTCTAGTTCTGTGGGGGGGGGGTACAGTGGCGTCGGGACTATTTCTTTATTTGGTGGCGGTGCAATATACATGGTGGACATGTAATGAAGGGTTGTTTCATTACATTCCCCCTCCTTTTCGTCAGACGAGGACTTCCTCGTCGTTACCCTTCTGGGGTCGGATTTATTTAACAAACTTTTCTTAATTTCTAATTCATACATTATTTTGGTAGCTTAAATGTTAACTTAAATTCTAAAATTCCGATTCTCTTAAATTAAGTCGGCGGATTTCGGCAACGGATTCGGGCATCTTGGCTCTGCCTGATTTTCGGCGGCGATCGGATTGCTGGTTCGGACATCTTGACTATGATGCTTCGGCCAGTTGTCTTCTGGGAGCCAGCGGCGGGTTCGACTTGTGCCTTATCAGCCGGGTTGTGGGGCGAATTGGTTCGGTTGCTTGTTGCACAGGAGACAAGAGCAGAAGAAAGAAAAAAAAATATTAGTAAAAATTCGGAATTCAAAAAAAAGTAAAGAAAGATAAATAATAATAAAAAAAAATAAAAATAAAAATTAACTAAATAATAATAAAAATGAAAAAAAAGACGTCTTGTTCACCGGGACCGTCGGATTTTTGTCGGCCTCCGGGGTATGTTGGTCGCTTTGTGGGGCCACGATGATGATGCGGTCGATCGCTGGGGCGTTGCTGACTCCATTTTAAGGTTCGGTGTGTACCTGGTAATGGCGTCGACCGCAGATTCCTTTTGGTAGGGTTTTAAATCCGAGACGTGCGCTCGAAACAGCTTATCCTCCGCCTTCTTACGGCTGGGTGCGGGGTTCCTCTTTCGTATTACGGCGATAACCGGGGAGTCCAGTCGGACCACCTCATACGGACCATCGAATCGGGGTGCCAACTTTTCCGTAAACGAGTTAGCCGCTGAGGATAGGACCCTGATTCGCCGATAGACCAGTTCTCCGATACTTGGGCGCCAGGCGCGTCGTCGGAGGTTGTAATACTTCTTCTGCGTCTCGGCCGCTTTTTGCAGGTTGTTCCGCACTAACTTAAAAAGGGCGGTCATTCGTTCCCCGAAGATAGATACCGGAGTGAGGTGGGCCGATCCGGGCATGTCCGATGCGGCGTGGTCAGTGGTCACTCCGGGTCTTCGTACTTCTCTTCCGAAGTTCACGTATGCTGGTGAATATCCGGTGGACTCGTGTCTGCTGGTATTGATAGCCAGTGATAGCTCGGGGAGGTGTTCATCCCATTGGCGATGATTCTCCTGAATATACTGGGCGATCATTGTCTTCAGTACTCGGTTGACCCGCTCGGTCTGGTTCTCCTGGGGGGTATACGGCGCGGTTAGCCGTTGTTGGATACCCATTTCGGCAAGGAATTCCCGGAATTGGTTGCTGGTAAACTGGGTCCCGTTGTCGGATAGTAGCACCTTGGGGCAGCCGAACCGGGTGATGATTCTTTCGCGCAGGGCCTTGATCAGAGCAGGAGTGGTGGCTGCCCGTAGAGGTACAGCCTCGGTCCATTTGCTGAATTTGTCCACGAAGACTAGCAACATGGTATTTCCTCGCTTTGACCGGGGTAGAGGCCCGACGAAGTCCGTGGTGACCATTTCCCATGGTTCGTGGCAGATCGTCGTGTGCATCAATCCACTAGGTTTCTGTTGTGATACCTTATACTGGCCGCATATTTCACACTGTCGGACATACGCTGCAATTTCTCGTGCCATACCTGGCCAGTAGTACCGTTCACAAACACGGGCAGTGGTTTTCGCGATACCTAAGTGGCCGGCCGTAACCGCGTCATGGTGTTCCTGTAGAACCTGTACGCGGTCGGTTGCTGGCACGCACCATTTCCATATTCCTCGGGTTGCATTAGTTACGGGGTCTTTGCTTTGGAACTTCCGATATAATTTTCCATTCATTACTTGGAAGTCCGGGTGTTGTTCGGGATTCTCCTGTACTCTGAGGAGTTTCGTTTCTGTCCAGTCGGGGCCTGGGGTACAGGCGAACACAGGATGTGAGTCCACGTTGGTTTGGGGATCGCGGGACAAGGCATCCGCGACGACGTTCAGCGTGCCCTTCCGATATTTGATGTCAAAGTCATACTGTTGTAACTCAATGGCCCAACGAGCCAGTCGTCCGGACGGATTCTGCAGGGAGTGTAGCCATTTGAGAGAATGGTGGTCGGTTATGACTGTAAAGCGATACCCTTCCAAGTAGGGGCGCATTTTCCGGATTCCCCAAAGGATGGCTAGGCACTCCTTTTCCGTGACTGAGTATTTCTTCTCCAGTTCAGTTAGCGTTCGGCTCGCATAGGCAATTACCCTCTCCCCCCCTTGAGACTCTTGTGCCAGCACTACTCCCAAGCCGTCTTGGCTGGCGTCGGTTTGAAGAGTGAACGGGATGTCAAAATCGGGGCACGTGAGTATGGGGGCGTCGGTGAGTTTGCCTTTTAAGCAGTCGAAGGCAGCCTGTTGGGCAATTCCCCAGTGCCACGGGGTGTTCTTCTTTAGTAAGGCTGTTAGTGGTGCGGCTACGGAGGCGAAGTCCTGAATAAATCTTCGGTACCATGACGTGATACCGAGAACACGCCGAAGTTGCTTTACGTTGGTCGGGGGTGCGAGGCCTTGCACTGCGCTAATCTTGTCTGGGTCCGTATGAATGCCCTGGTTACTAACCATGTGCCCTAAATATTTCAGCTTGTTCCTGCAGAATTCACACTTCTCCGGGTTTATCTTTAAATTGGCCGCCCTCAGGCGTCGTAGTACAGCTTGTAAGTGGGTGATATGTTGTTCGAAGGTGCTGCTGATTACGATGATGTCGTCCAGATATGCAAACGCGTAGGGTTCCATCTCGGGGCCAATGACGCTATCCAACGCTCTCTGGAATGTGGCGGGGGCGGAGTGGAGGCCGAAGGGCATAACCTTCCACTGAAACAGTCCCCGTCCAGGCACCGTAAATGCGGTGTAGGGTCGTGAGGCGGTCTCCAGGGGTATCTGCCAATATCCATGGCGGAGGTCAATGGTCGAGATGAAAGCCGCTCCGCGGAGTTTGTCCAGGATGGCGTTGATCTGGGGCAGTGGATAGGCATCCTTGACCGAGATTTCGTTCAACTGACGAAAATCTACACACAGCCGGTAAGACCCTCCTTTTTTCTTTACCAGAACGATCGGGGAGCTGTAGGGGCTCCGTGAGGGCTCAATTTTATCGAGTTCGAGCAACTCGTCTATTTGTTCATTAATGATCTTCTGCATCGCAGGGTTCCGGGGGTAATAACGCTGTTTAAAGGGTTGGTCCGTGGTAAGTCGAATTTTGTGCTGCGCTATTTGGGTTGTTCCGGCTAATTCCGGCGGGCTTAATTCCTCTGCCAGGAGGCGTCTGAGGCGCCTTTGTTGTTCATCCGTCAGGTGTTCTTTACCTGTGAGGGCACATAGCTCCGGCGTCTCGCCCTGATGTGCCCGGTGACGGTGGGTTAACTCCTGGCCGGCTAGTGTGATCCGAACGGAGGCTTTCCCCAAGAAATCCATTCCCAGGATGGCATCTTCACTAAGCCTGGCGAGATAGGATAGTTCGCCCGTTGTTTTCTTAGTGCCTAGTGGGATTGTGACCGTATAATGTTCGACGGTGGGGACTGGCGTTCCGTCTGCGACCTGGATTAATCTGCGGGTGCGGCGCATGGGCGTGCCGACGTGTCGTAAAGCTTGTCTCATCGCTCTTCCAACGAAAGATAGGGATGACCCGGTGTCTATTAGAGCGGAAAACTCTCGACCTGCTATCCGGATGGGGATGAAGTATCGGTTGTCGGTCCATACCTTGGTGGAGATCATAGCGGTCCGGGGGATTCGACATGAGCAGTTTCGGGTCAACCCGTTGGTCCCGCAAAGGCTGCAGCAGAGAACTTTCTTTGGACGGCGGCGGACCGACTTCCGATGTCCTTGTTTATTGTCGTTCCGACCACGAGTACTATTATCCTCCGGGGGTTCGTTTTCCGGGGCTGAAGCTTCGGGTTGTCGGGTCGGTGTTACGGGGTCGGTTCGTGGGAAGGGCTGAGCATTTCGTATCGGCGGGGGGTTTGGCGGTCGGGCATTCCGCTCCTCTACTCGGACGAATTCAAATTCCTCTGCTAGCTCAATGAGCTCCTCCAGCGTTTGGAAATCCCGTCGACGGATGTATAGCCGATACTCGGGCCGTAGGCCGTCGTATAACTGGTCTATGTTGTCTTCGTACCGTAGTCGGGGATGTTGTCGGATTAGGTACTGGAGGGACCTCATGAAATCTCTAGCTCCTTCGCGGGGACCTTGCCGCTTCCTGAAAATCTCCTCCTCAAGCTTGCGGGTGTATCGCGCCGGCAGGAAATATCGGAGGAAGTCTGCTCGGAACGTTTCCCACGAGACAAATCTTCCTCGGTTGATTCGCAGCCATTCCAGCGCGGATCCTCTAAAGATCTCGGGCAAGGGTCGAATCATGTGGTCCGGGGGAATGTCGTAGCATACAGTCAGCTCTTCGATCCGCTCTATGAACTCAATGGCATTCTCAGAGCCATCAAATCGCAGACTCCACTTTCGGACCATGTTCATCACCTCGGCTTCGTAACTGCGGCTGGGTCTGGTCAGTGGCGGTGCTGGCTCTTGGTAAATACGTGTCGCGTGGTCTGTCCTGGGTGGGCTACGAAACGGTGCTGGTTGACTGATCGGCGGGTGTGTGACACCAGAGTTGGCGGGGTTGGGGTGACGGGCTGGCTGAGTGGGGGCTGTCGCGAGGGTCGCTCGGTTGGGTACTCGGCAAGTCGTGTCGGGATGGGTTGTGGCAAGTAGTTCGGTGGTCTCGGCATAATTTCGCTTTTCCACGTTCTCTTCCCATTCTCGGCACAGGTTCTGTGTGGACTTCCGAGTGCGAGTTTTCTTGAGGCAGCTACTCAACCGCTTCCGCAGCTGTATCACGTTTCCCCTTGTGTCAAGGCTTTGGTCATTCAGGAGCTGCACGAGCTCCTGCTTCTGCAGGAGGTATATCCAACCGAGATTGCGGGTAAAATCTAAATCTTCGTTGTAGTCTTCGGCGGCGGCGGCGGGGGGGCCAGTTGTGGCGGTCTTCTCTGACCATGGGTCCTCCATATTGGGATTGTTCATGGTATCGTTCGAAGTAGGGTCTTTCGTGACGGCGGATTCTGGTTCGGGTCGGTGTGTCGAGTGAGATCTACAGCTCACGGTTCGGGGTTCTTCGGTGAAGACGGGTTCGGGTCGGTCGGTGTACCTTTGTCGAGGTCTACGGCTCACGGTTCGGGGTTCTTCCATGAAGACGGGTTCGGGTCGGTGTACCTCTAATGAGGTCTACGGCTTACGGTACGGGGTTCTTCGATGAAGACGGGTTCGGGTCGGTGTACCTCTAATGAGGTCCCTGCTCGGGCGCCATTTGTGATGTGCTTTTTGTCAAAGGCTGAGGTATAACTCGTCGGATCCAGAGTCTTTCCAAAGAAACACAAACTTTGGAGAAGAGGTACAATTTATTCAACGTTTTCTTCCTATTATACTTAATACTACCTTAACAATGAAGCGATACTTAAACTTACAATCTAGAGGGGGCAGAACGAGCTCTACGGCAAGCGTGAGCGTCGGAGTACGGGTTGAGATTGCGCGCTCTACGGCAAAGCGTGAGCGACGGCGGGCGGGTTTGACAGAACGAGCTCTACGGCAAGCGTGAGCGTCGGAGTGCGGGTTGAGATTGCGCGCTCTACGGCCAAGCGTGAGCGACGGCGGATGGGTTTGACAGAACGAGCTCTACGGCAAGCGTGAGCGTCGGAGTACGGGTTGAGATTGCGCGCTCTACGGCAAAGCGTGAGCGACGGCGGGCGGGTTTGACAGAACGAGCTCTACGGCAAGCGTGAGCGTCGGAGTACGGGTTGAGATTGCGCGCTCTACGGCAAAGCGTGAGCGACGACGGGCGGGTTTGACAGAACGAGCTCTACGGCAAGCGTGAGCGTCGGAGTACGGGTTGAGATTGCGCGCTCTACGGCAAAGCGTGAGCGACGGCGGGCGGGTTTGACAGAACGAGCTCTACGGCAAGCGTGAGCGTCGGAGTACGGGTTGAGATTGCGCGCTCTACGGCAAAGCGTGAGCGACTGCGGGCGGGTTTGACAGAACGAGCTCTACGGCAAGCGTGAGCGTCGGAGTACGGGTTGAGATTGCGCGCTCTACGGCAAAGCGTGAGCGACGGCGGGCGGGTTTGACAGAACGAGCTCTACGGCAAGCGTGAGCGTCGGAGTACAGGTTGAGATTGCGCGCTCAACGGCAAAGCGTGAGCGACGAACAAGGGGGGCCGGGGCTATTCGGTTACTACCTCTGGCGGAGGGTTCACCTTCAAAAATGCACTGATAATTGATCAGAACCAATTTAATGCAGTGGGAGTCTCTGCCTGTACACGAGATTGGTACTTTTCTACTGACAAGATTCTCCCCGACTGCCATTTGTACCTGGCTACTAGTGTATTTCAGAAACACAGTGTGACTTCTAATAACGAAGTGAAAAACTGTATGATCGTTGTTGTTGTATATCAGCCCAGTATTATAGTGAATGTGATTGTTGTTTTGGTGGGCTGATGGTGTTCCCAAGTTGGAATATGCAGTGGCGGCGTGGATTCTAGTTCTGTGGGGGGGGGGGTACAGTGGCGTCGGGACTATTTCTTTATTTGGTGGCGGTGCAATATACATGGTGGACATGTAATGAAGGGTTGTTTCATTACATTGCATAGAAATACATGCATACCGAAGCCATCGTTCACACTTGGATAAGATTCGCTTCCTTTTATGCGATCTACCAACAGCCACAGGCTGCTCAAATCTTTGCCACACTCATCAAATCAGACAATTCCGATTCAAGGTAATATTGTGTGTGTTTCTGAGTAAGTTACGTTGTGCTCATTGTGGTTTTTCAGCAGCGGCATTCCCGTGCGCATAAGCGTGCTGTAGTTGCATGTATATACGCATACAGAAGTCTTCGTTGCCACGTGGAAAAGATTCACATCCATCACCAGCCACAGGCTGCGCAACTTTTCTCAACACTCGTCTCGACCGATAACTCCTATCCAAACATCGGCATTCCTGTGTGCAGTGAGCCGGCTGTAGTTGCATATATATACATGCATACAGTAGTCTTCGTTGCCACGTGAACCGGAATCGCATTGCGGCAGTGCACCAGCAGCCACAGCCTGCTCAACGGTCCGTGACAGTTGACAAGTCAGATCCTTTCGATCCGACCATCGGCATTCCAGTCCCGTGTGCATAAGCGTGCTGTAGGTGCATGTATACATGTACATACATATGGGAGTCACCGTTGCCACGTGGATAAGATAGACATTTCAGTAAACCACCAGTACACCAGCAGCCACAGGCTGCTTAATTTTTCGCGACACTTATCTTGTCAGATAATTTTACTCCAAGCAGCGACATTCCCGTGTGCGTGAGCGTTCTGTAGTTGCATTATATACATGCATACAGTAGTCTCCGTTGCCACGTGAACAAGATACCCATTGTGGCAGTACAACCTGCAGCCACAGGCTGCTGATCGATCCGTGACATTCAACACATCAGATCCTTTGGATCCGAGCATCTGTATTTACGCGCGCATAAGCGTTCTGTAGTTCATCTATATACCTGCATACAGGATTCTTCGCTGACCCGTGAAGGGTATACCTAAGATCTCTACCATCAACCAGCAGCCACAGGCCGTTCAACATACCGCGACACTCATCAGCTCAGATCCTTATACATTGAAAAACGAGAAAGAAAAAACAAAAAAAAAATCATCCTAGTGTGTCCGACAATCGCATATTTATATACATATGTATATTGGATATGCCGATTCGCGATCCATCGGTGCAATAGATCGGGACCAGCATAAATTTTAAATAATTTAAAAAGTAGTTTGGTGCATTTGGCTTTTGTTTTCTTTTGTTTTTTTTATTAACCGACAAATTGCTCAGTGTATTCTCTGTATTTTGTAACTCGCAGTCTCACACGTTTAGTCTG
Source organism: Cheilosia soror (assembly GCA_949372485.1). Taxonomy (NCBI): domain Eukaryota; kingdom Metazoa; phylum Arthropoda; class Insecta; order Diptera; family Syrphidae; genus Cheilosia; species Cheilosia soror. The sequence continues at coordinate 111,129,533 of OX443562.1, read as the reverse complement.
AATAGATAAAGAGCATAGAGGTATACTTATACATACTCTAAAAATTCATAGTACGCGCTTATGCGCATAGCTTATGCGCTTAAAAGTTTAACTCGGTCGTTCAAAGGGTAGAATATTGCCTATCTTCTATGTTTTAGCAAACCAGTCAACAGTGAGCCGATGAATGCTGTGCACACCATTTGTTGGAGTTGGAGTTGGATTTCGGTGAGTTTTTAAATTTTTCTTTGTGTACTTTTCGGGCTACATTCCGTTTGAACGATTGTGGGGGATTGCATTATAAGAAAGTAGATACCTGTTGGTAATTGTGAAAGAGTCATTGAGGGGGTAGTAGTGAAGTGAGCAATAGAGGATGCTTCTCATTCTCAATAACACTGCTGAGAATTAAAGAGAACATAACGTAAATTCATTTTTTTTTGTCGGTGAAGTACATGTGTAGTCAAGCACATTTGTTTTGAATAATTATCCACGTGAGCAAAGTTTTTTTTTGGTAGGTACTCACTTCTTGAGTTATAGATACACCTTATTGTTGAGAAGAAGAAGAACTTCATTATATTATTATGTATTTATCGTATACATATTTTCATACAAATGTTATTTTGTTTTTGTCCTTTGAGACACATAATGAATAAATAGTACGCGAATTTAAGTAATTATCGTTGATCGTTTCATATTCTGTGTTCTTTTGAAGTTTAGCGGATACATACTATAATATGCTGGTTTAGTAGTTTTCGATCGTGCGGAGGGGAAGTATCTGCTTTTGGTAGATTAGTGTCATCATCGTTAAAATGAGCGAATTTTAGATAATCGCTCACCGTTGATTTAGGGGTTGCTGCAAATTACGAGTGGCGCAGTGGCCATGGTTGCTCCTACTCATATTGAGGTAGTGAGCGGAGGGAGGGTTACACTCAGGGGGCCTATTCCACCTTAGGGTCCCCAAAAGATCGTTTTCTGTTTATTTCCGATTTGTTAAAGAATATTTAATACTTATTTGGTCCAATGATTGAAACAAAACTAGGCATGTATTATATGTGCGGCAGTTCAGCAGCAGGTGCAAGATCCCACCCCAACGACGAGCTAGTTTCCTGGAATCGCAAGCATGCCTACCCGCACTCTAGCTGGCTGAACAACCTACCTCACTACCCGGTGTTTCCCAAGGAATCCTGTGGTCTTGAGAAGCCATTGGGGAATATATTTTTATATACTAGTGAGGTAGGAACACCCTTTCCGTTACAAGTTAAACGCCTGCATTCTGCCGTTTAAACTTTCGTTTCGCATTTTGAGGTTTATTCTGACAGCTGCTATTTCATACAGAGAGATAGAGAGAGAGAACAGAAATGATAAATTGTTTGGGTGCTGCACTTCTTGAATTTATATGAGTGAAAAGTAGAGCTATGATTAGTTCCAGCATTACTGCGGTAAACCCACTGTTATCAGAAAATTTCAATAGATTTTCAACCAATATAATGTACTTTTCAATGAAAACGCATTTTTCCAAGTGAACATCAGGTAGATCTTAGCCCAAACATAATGTAGACAAGCGTAAATTGTATTGAGGTTTTTTCAATACAAATTATTTCTTTTCGTGTGTGGAAATGACGATTATTTTTTTGTAATGTACTAGTGATTTCTTTAGATTCTTCGCGAACAAAATATATTTCTATACATACTCAAATCTTTCACATTTTGTTTTGGCTGAAACAAGACACTACCCACTCTATTCTTTTTACAATGCAATTTGTTTGTCCGATTTTGAACACACTTCTCGGGACAATGCCTGTTCAGTTCAAAGGTTTCGGAGTTCATACCATTTTTGTATACAGATCTGGATTACCTACCTTTTTTGTTTAAAAAAAAAGTAAAACCAGAACAAGATAGCGCAGATTTTCGTAGAAACACCAGCAAAAAACTTTGCGCCTACCTATTACCAGACAATGACCCTAATTAGAGGCTCATAAAATCCTTTCAATATTTTACTGGCGACGGGTGATTGGATGTGGTAAAAACCCAGCGAGTTACAAAGAAGCAGTACCTGTGATCGCATCCGTCTGAATGCCACATACATTTCAACAACTAGATATGTATTATTATTGAAAAAAAAAAGAAATAATAATTACTGCAATAATTAATTGGTGAAAGTAGATGACAGTTCAAACATGTGTCGAAAATAAATCAATTCACTTCGTTAATACCAAAATACACAATGTAATAATATTGCACACATTTTCTTTTATTTACAAATGGTAAAATAGATAAAGTAGAGAAAAGCAATAACCATTTACTTGGTCAAAAGTGCGCTGGTAGAAAAATATCCCCTTAAGGGAAATTGTTCTGCGCTTCCACAACTGCGTTTAGTTAACTGTCAGATTATTTTGTACTGTGAAACTGAACGAGTTAAACCAAAAGTTTAAACTCTCGGTCAGGTTTAGTTAAACTTCAGTTTAAACTCTGACTGTACAACTGGGCATTAGTGGATAATTCGGTACGCCACTGAGAGAAAATTTCAACTCTCGGGAAAACAAAAACTACACACGTAGAAGCTTCCTCGAATACTTTTGTAAGACGTTGACAATAATCGGGCAGGAGTGGGAGCTCTGGTACGGCTTCTCATAAAATAAGAATTCGAAAGGAAAATTAAAAGTAAACTCTGCCAGACAAGAACAAGTATGAACTTAAGATGTTTGTACATTTGCTAATTAGGATTCCTGGATTCCTCCGCCTAAATCTGAAGCAACTTCTTTTCCTGGCTGAAAAAACGTATACAAAATATTCTGACATTTTTGGTCGTTAAAAATATACACTCTTGAGGTTGAACTCATTTCTACAGCCATGTGTTAGGTATGTTTGTCACCGATTTCGACTAACTATGATTTCAATTTGCAAGCCAACCGAACTGCAAGTCCAGCCAAAAAAAAGTTAGGCGATCTACTTAAAACAATTAAGCCAATTTAATATGTAATAACGCCTAACGACCGCCCTCGTCTTTCCTCTTAATTCGCAATTAATCAAAATGTATGTCCTTTGATGTTTAGCTCTGAAATTAATTCGGCTTGATGTCTTAAAATATACTTATTTATGACCTAATTAGCAAATGTACAAACATCTTAAGTTCATACTTGTTCTTGTCTGGCAGAGTTTACTTTTAATTCTTATTTTATGAGAAGCTGTAGCAGAGCTCCCACTCCTGCTCGATTATTGTCAACGTCTAACAAAAGTATTCGAAGAAAACACCGAAACCTGCTTATAAATTCCAATTAATCCAATTGCTATACTAAAGTACCGCACTTCTATTGAAAGTAAACCAGAAAAAAAGGCATTGTTTCCGTTTTAACACTCCTATAGTCCCAGTCCAAATAAGCAGCGTAAATGACACTAATTGTTCTCATTTTGCTAAGGAAAAAGGCGGAAAAGGTATAGCATATCCCAACTACACTGCCAACCGTAAGCAATGGCAAGTGAATGGAAAAAGTGTCCTTTTCAGTGAACTGACGACAGGTGAAAGGACAGAGCACGGTGCGACTGTGGGAGGGCAATTAAAATAAATTAATCCTGGAGTTGGTTTCCGCATAAATGGTATACATAAGTCCAATTTTGTGTGTGGAAAAAAGGACTGCGAAACATGGCTATGTGGTAATTAAGGGTTAAATTAAGCTCACAACTGACGGTACATCGTAAGCATATGACCTTTGGCTAATAAATGAAAAGAATATTCTCCATGGAGCAATGATTAGAGCCTAACTCTGGTTTGTGATCCTTTACCTACAAAGGCATTAAATATGTATCTAAAGTGAGTTTGGGTCTCTCAGCCTTAGCATTAACTGTTGGTGTAATATCGCATATCATACATAATCATGTGGTAGTGGTACATCGTATATGGCTCATTATGTGTAATTGTTAAATATGTTAGTGCTATTGGGCGTTAGAATAACAGCAGATGGCCAAGAAGACGTTTTCCCTTGGAAATGCATGCACTAGATACATTCAACTAAAATGTTATACTTGGTTATACATTTGCATATGTCAGTAGATATAACCAATGACAATTTTACAATAGCGAAACTTCTCCTACAAAATTGATTCCAGTGGACTATGGAAACTGATAGCCCCCGAGACCTATTTTGCTGTACGCTTTAGATATTGGAGCATAACAATCTGCATATAGTTTGTTGTTCCATTTTTTAATTAATTTTTGTACATTTCTGTCTTCAGTCATCGGCAACGTTGCATAGATCATAGCATAGCCCATTATTTAACAGCCCTAAAACACGTAGTTGATCAACCCATTCCTCGACTTACTCGCTCAACTTACTAATATGATTTCGCCCAAAAACACAATAGTTTCTGGAGTTGGTCAACTATGTTGATGTGATTGCGCAACGAGTTGATGAACCTAAACGTACAGGAAATTATGTTAAAATTGTTGCTTAACTATGTCCAACAAGCTGTACACGAGCTCGTACATCGTACTTCCCATACGCTTGTTGAGCAACGCCGCGCATTTAGCAACATCTCTACTCCAACTAATGTAGTTGCGTCTGTTGGAAATATTTAAGGATAGCTTCATTTATTTCGAATAAGATTTCCACAGGCTCTTGAGTAGGGCGATAGCTACCTGTGTAGTCATTCTGTAAAATTTAAAACGACAGTCGAACAAGAGATAATAGTGCACGAGAAAAAATATACAAATCAATGCAAGTCGATAGGTACCTAATTAGGCGTCGTGCAGAACGCTATTGTCTTGACTTGACGATAGTGGTCTGTCGATTATTGAGGTAGAAGAAGCAAACGTTGGATCGTAGAGACAATAGCGATTTTTAATATTACGTGATGCAAGCAGTGTTGATTTGAAAATTGAAATCTACAATTATGAAGAAAAAAATGTGCACGACTGGGTCGCACGTAACTTTCTCGTTTATTGCGAATCTCGCAGAATCTCAGAGTCATTTTAGCAAATTTTACGTTTAAAATCATACCCACTCAAGGTGTAGATAGATAGATAGATGATTGATCGGGAGAGCCTTAACCGGCCCTGGCACTGCGGCCTCTCTACAGGAGCCTATTGTGCCATCCCTGGTAGGGTCCTAGAGCCATCTTTTTACTCCGGAGACAGTCAGGAAGACAAGGATCTTCTCTGGGGGTAATTCAGCAAGATTTGCCGAGGTAAGTATTTCGTCGCCAAAGACTTTCTTTCTAAGGCGGAAGAGAGCCGGACATTCCATGAGAATGTGAAGAGAGGATTCATCACTCTCTAGGCACAGTCTGCATGTGGGGTCTGGTGAGACTCCGATTCGGTGAAGATGTTTTTTCATAAGACCATGGCCAGTAATAATTCCTGTCAGGATTCTTAGGTTGTTTTTACCCAGATTAGTTAGAAAATAGGATTTTCGTTGGGAGAATTTTGGGAAGAACTGTTTAGTGCAGTTCTGCCCAGGTGTTTTAAGCCAGAGTTCATTAGATTCGATTTGAGATAAGCTCCTAATGTATTCCCTGAAGCATCCCTTACTGACACCGCAGAAGGGTTCAGGTCCGACGAGTGGAGTTGTCGCGCCGACTTTGGCCAGAGAGTCAGCCGTTTCATTTCCAGTAAAACCCCTGTGGGCTGGAATCCAGTGTAGGATGACTAGGTTTTTCTTTGCTAATTCGTAGATGGCCATGTAAGTTTCTAGGACCAGCTTCGATTTTATAACAGATGAGTTCAGAGCTTTAAGAGCAGCTTGACTGTCTGAGAAGATAAATATGGTTTTACCACTTGTGTTAGAACGTAAGTTTATTCTAGCGCAGTGGTTGATGGCAAGGACTTCAGCCTGGAATATGGAAGAGAACCTGCCTAGGCTGACTGAGAAGTTCGCTTGTGGAGATTCTCCAAAAATGCCAGATCCAGTCCCTGAATCCATCTTGGAGCCGTCTGTGTACCAGACTAGATCAAGTTGCGATGGATTGGGTTTGTATTTTTCCCATTCTTCCCTTGGCGGGATGATGATAGAGAAGTTTTTATGAAAGCCATATTCTGGTAACATGTCATCTAGAAACATGCTGAACGCTCTTTCAGGCTCCATAGTGTCAATTAAAGACAGGTGACCTCCATGGTAGGAATGGGGGTCGATATTATTCGAATGGAATAGGCGATGAATGCTTAGTCTTGCTTCCATTTGAATGTGTACTTGGATAGGTAATAAGCCTAGGATGACATTCAGTGCAGTGGTCGGTGTGGAGCGTTGACAGCCCGTCATGCAGTTTCCGGCTATACGTTGAATCCGTTCTAGCTTTTTGACTGTAGTGACTTCGTTAGTCTTTGTCCACCAGACCACGGCAGCGTAGGTGATCGCTGGTCTTACCACAAGCGAATATAGCCAGTACATCATCCGGGGACTTATACCCCAATTGTTACCGCAGACTCGACGGCAGATCCAAAGAGATCTGGTGGCTCTGTTTGCGATGCGTTCTACTTGTGGATTCCATGATAGTTTACTGTCAAGGATGATTCCCAGATATTTGGCTTCCCGTGAAAATTCAATGGTTTCGCCATACATAGTGGGTCGAGTTAGGAGATCTAGTTTCCTCCGTCTGGTAAAAGGTACGATAGTCGTCTTTTTAGGATTTACAGAAAGACCTTCTTTGTTGCACCATCTTTCAACTATGGATAGTGCATGCTGCAGTATTTCTGAGATCGTGCTTTCAAATTTGCCACTGACAACGATTGCTACGTCGTCGGCATATCCTATAGCATCAATCCCTAGATTGGCCAGGGATTGGAGTAGGTCGTCAATGACAAGGGACCATAAGAGTGGCGAGAGGACGCCCCCTTGAGGACACCCTCTGGTCGTTAACGCCGAAAGTTCCACATCGTCGATGCGGGTCTGGATTACTCTTTTATTGAGCATAGCCATTATCCATCTTCCTATAATTGGGGACAGATTCATGTTGTTGAGAGCCCTGTTGGTAGACTCAAAGGATGTGTAATTGAAGGCTCCTTCAATATCCAGGAAAGCGACAAGGCAGATTTCCTTTCGATTGATGGAATACTCAATTTTAGTTACTAAGTCATTGAGTGCTGACTCGGTAGATTTACCTGGTTGATAGGCATGTTGGGATTTGCTGAGCGGAAAGTTTCGCAGTGCTTTGTCTCTTATGTGTCTATCAATTAGTTTTTCCATGCTTTTGAGGATAAAAGACATGAGGCTGATGGGGCGATAGGATTTCGGACTTGAATCCGAGTTTCTTCCTGTCTTGGGTAGATATTTGACTGTTACTTTTCGCCAGGCTTCCGGTATGTGACCATAGGTCAGGCTACAAGTAAACATTTTGGCCAGGATGGGTGCTAGCGTGTCAGCTCCCTTCTGTAGTAGTGCCGGAAATATGCCATCATCTCCTGCTGCTTTGTACGGCTTCAGTGAGGATAAGGCCCATTTTATGGCATCGGTTTTGCATATTTGTCTCGCAGTTTTCCAGTCTTCTCTCGTCGGCAGGCAGTTCCGCTCGAGTCGAGGAGATAGGTTTGCAGTGAGAGAATCAAAAATTATTGATCCAGGAAAGTGTGTTTTAAGTAAGAGTTCAAGTGTTTCTTTCTTATTTTGTGTCTGACGGCCATTCTCATCGGTTAGTGTTCCTAATGTGACGGTTTTGTCAGAGGCAAGAACTTTGTGTAGCCGGCAGCTGGAAGGTATATCAGATATGTCTTCACAGAACCGCTTGAATGATTCTTTTTTTGCCTTTTTTATTTCTTTGTTGTAGTTGGTAAGAGCAGTAGAGTAGGTTTGCCAATCACCATTGCGTTTCGCTTTGTTGAAGAGTTTCCTTACTCTAGATCTGTGTTTTTCGAGATCTTTACTCCACCATACTGTTTCCCTTTTAATCTTTTTAGACTTAAGTGGGCAGTTGTCCTCGTAGGCAGAGATGATGGAGGATCTAACTAGTTCGGCAGAATATTCTAGTTTTTCTCTGGTGTCAATTCGAGGTAGTTTTCCGTTAAGTGAATGACTTAGGTGCTCTTTGTAGGAGGCCCAGTCGGTGTTTCTCTTTGGACGGAATTGAATGTTAGTAGGGTTGGGTTCGTCTATTTCAAATTTAATGTGTCGGTGATCTGAGCAAGATGGTTCAGAGGACACATGCCAGTTGAAGACGAGGTGGTTAGATGGAGAGGTTGTTAGAGTCATGTCAAGCACTTCCCTTCTAATTGAATTTATAAAGGTGGGTTCCCTCCCGACATTGCATATGTTTAGGTTATTACATGTAATAAAATCAAGTAAGGACTCACCTCTGTTGTTTATATCCGTACTCCCCCATATGGTGTGATGCGCATTAGAGTCACAGCCAAGCACAATATCTGTCTTGGATCGCTGTGCAAATCGTATCAGGTTTTCGACTTCCACGGGAGGGCATGCGGTTGAGTCACCAGGGAAGTAAGCGGATGCTATTATTACTTCCTTAGTGTTGTTGGTCTTCACAATGGCTGCTGTGAGGTCACTGGAAATGAACTCTGTCAATGGGAAGAAATTTTTGTTATTATTAAAAATAATACATGTTCTAGGTCTAGTGGATGTGGTAGAATATAGGATCCTACCTGTTGGTGTTGACAGTCCTAGAATTGTGCCTTTCGTGCTAGTCCATGGTTCCTGCACGAGAGCGATGTTCAGACCGTTTGAGTTCATGGTCTTGATCAAGACTGCCGAGGCCGTCTTGGCGTGGTGGAGGTTGATCTGGACAACCTTCATGTTTGTTTATTATTAGAAGGAACTCTTGTGTGTGAGCTCCCTCCTCTTCCGCCGTCTCGTATCTGCTGTAGTCTGCCTTTCAGAAGGCTACGGGCAGAGCCAGGCAATGTTTGTCTGGGGTTTTGTCGCGTTTGTTTCCGAGCCGGGTTGGGATTTTTAGAGCTAGCAGTGGGGGCAGTAGCGCAGTGGTTAGTGTGTTGGACTACTGTGCGAGGGATCCCAGGTTCGATCCCCGGAAAAACCCAAATTACATCTTAAAGTTTTTTCTACTGCGCCACCTCTCGCGAACGTCTGACAAACATCCGAGAGTATGACTGTCATGAAAAAGCTTCTCAATTCAGCCGTTCGGACTCGGCATAAAATTGTAGGTCCCTTCCATTCGTCCCAAAAATAGAAACTCACACAAAACGAATGGTTGCGAGAAGCTAGGCCTTGGGTGTCACCCGCCTGTTGCGCCACCTATCCCCTTTTCCTGACTGTTGCATCTTAGGCATCAGAGCTGTCGAGGGACCGGGCTTGACCGTTCCTTCAGCAGACTTTGTAGTCACAATGATTGACTCTGATTTAGCGAGTCCGGTAGTTCCTGGAGTGGCGGCGGTGAAGCATGTGGGAAGCGGTGGGGCAGCCTCCTTTGGCACTTGTTCGCTGCTGGTTGACTCCTTGGGATTGGATGACGTCCGAGAGTAAGGATTCTTCTTGATCCTGAACTGAACCCGGTTCATGTTATAGAACGGCTGACAGTTCAGGTCCTCAAGGAGTTTCGCAGAACACTCGTCCATCGAAATGGTCAAAGCTAGGCCTTGGGGGTTCTCCACTTTCCGTAGAACTTTCCAGTCCTTGGTTGGTAGAACTCTGTTCTGCAGTCTTAGCGAACGCAGAATGTCTTCCGTGGAGCGGTCAGTGCCAGGGAAGTATGCCGTGGCCACGCAGGGTTTGGGAAGGTCGTCTCCTTCAACCATACGTAGCTTGGCACTCTCCCAAGGCGAGATGTTGTTGATTATGGTAGCTAGCCAGTCTCTGGTGCTTGCGTCTGCACAATTTACCGTTAGCCACCCTGGCTTGTACGAGCAGCCTAGAAAACGTATCTGAGGGCCATCTTCGGGGAGCTTATTCACCTCCCTTATGATGGCTTCTTCCACTGCTTTTTGATGTACAGTCTCAAGGTGACCTTCTGGGAAGTTGTCCAGTAGGAGCCCTACCTTTATAGTTCCTGCTACGTCCGCAAACAGTGGGGCATTTGGTTTTGCTCTTTTGTTGGGACCTGCAGGTGAGTTGGTACTAGACCGTGGACGCTTGTTGGTCGCATTTGTTTCACTGGAGGATGGTTCGTTGAGGACTTTCTCCAATGCCTCGTTGTACGATAGGCCGTCTGCAATAAGGCGCCTTAGCTTCTTCTTGTTGGACGTGCTTAATCGTTTGCGTCGTAGGGACAGTCTTTCCATCCCTAATCCTTTAATGGATTCGGTTTCAGGGGCGTCGGAGCAGCTCCTGTAGGTGTCTTCTGTGTGCGCAGAGCTCACAGTGCCGACGGATTCACCGTCGCTGTCGACTAGTGGTCGTTCAGAACGGACTTTCCGTTCATCCCGATTTGGTTCAGCTGTTGGCTGACAGACAGGGATAAGGATGTCCTTATCTCCATCAGTTGGGTTTGTTGTTAATTTTAAAGGATCTATTTTGTTCCCACGAGTAGCTAGGGAAATAATCTGTCCATCCGCACAGAGTCCCGCATGCGCAGACAAGGCTAAATGAAACCGGATGTCGCCCTGTATCCGGAGTACGCCGTTAGAGACCGAGCTAGTTTTATGGGGCCCCCAGCCTGGCCGGTCGTCGGCACGGTTCGGTTAACACCACTAACCCAGCCCCAGTGGAAGAGGAGGGGAAGGAGAAGGAAATGGGGAGGATAATGACGGGGTTTAATACACACTCACGTGGTGCATTATGATCTAATGATATGTTAATATCTCAGACCTACGGGTTTGATTAGAGCTGTCCTCTCTAGATCCGCCATATTCAGTTTAAAGCAGGGACACCTCGTGCAGGATGTGGTTCTTCGCCACGTACGGACGGTCTTGGGAGTAAGTGTCTACACCCCTGATCCTCTTACCTGAAGATCTTGCCCTCACTCAAGGTGTAATTAATACAGTAAATACATACTACATAAACATAAACCTACGTATTAACTAGAACACTTTATTTCAAATTTCACCCCGAACTGACACTTGAAGGAGGCAAGTAGGCGATGATTTTCAAATTATATTGCTATGTGCTGAATTTTTGGACTTTACAAAAATATACTGTGTGTGAATACAGAGCGGGATTTGGGTAGTCATTTTTGAGAAATATTCATAAAACGGCAATATTAGAGTTTTTAGAGAAAAACTAAGTACGTGATCATGTTAAGAATGCTTATGTTGTCTTTAATATGTATTTTGATCAAAATCGTTAGAGCGGTTTTTTGTAAAATTATGCTGACAAATGTTACAATTTGGATTCGAAAAGCACTGTTATGAAACTGTTTAGCTGAAAACTAAGTACGACATATTCTTCAAGATATAAACATTACCTAGCAGATATATTTTCATCCAAATCGAAAATGGCGTTTTCGAGATATGAGCAGTTTTTAAAGTACCGGTTTTAGCGATTGGGAAGGACGCATTCATGGTTCAAAAAACACTGTTTTTCAACTGTTTAGCTCAAAACTGAGCCAGTGGTATTACTATGGATTTAAGCATTACCTGAAAGTAACATTTTTATCATAATCGAAAATGGCGTTTTTGAGATATAAGCCGTTTTTTAAAGTACTATTATTAGGGATTTGGGTGGATATAAAAGGACGCAGTCTTTTTAAGGAAAAACTGAGTTTGCTATTAAGTTAAGAATGACAATAGTACCTTAAATTTTTTTTTTTTTAAATCGTTTTTACCGTTTTCGAGAAAAACCCAATTTTCAAAACTGCCGTTGCTGGACTTTTTAGCGAAAAACTGGGTATGCAGTCATGTTAAGCATACCTACACTAACTCAACGATCAATTTCGGTTCAAATCGTTAGAGCCGTTTTCGAAAAAATCTTAATTGTTTAATATTTCGTAAAATGTTTATAAACGCTGTTTTGCAACTGTTTAGCTCAAAACTGAGCCAGTGGTATTACTATGTATTTAAGCATTACCTGAAAGTAACATTTTTATCATAATCGAAAATGGCGTTTTTGAGATATAAGCCGTTTTTTAAAGTACTATTATTAGGGATTTGGGTGGATATAAAAGGACGCAGTCTTTTTAAGGAAAAACTGAGTTTGCTATTAAGTTAAGAATGACAATAGTACCTTAAATTTTTTTTTTAAATCGTTTTTACCGTTTTCGAGAAAAAAACAATTTTCAAAACTGCCGTTGCTGGACTTTTTACCGAAAAACTAGGTATGCAGTCATGTTAAGCATGCTTACATTAACTCAACTATCAATTTTGGTTCAAATCGTTAGAGCCGTTTTCGAAAAAAATCTAAATTTAGGCATATTTCGTCATATTTCGTAAAATTTTTATATGGGAGGTACCGTTAATATTAGGGCTAGAATAAAAAAAAAAACCCACAAACTCTAAATACGAAGTTTGAAGCAAATCCGTCCAAGCGTTTAGATTCCCCAGGGGTGGGACAGACAGACATACGGACGGACAGAATTGCGAGACCCACTTTTTTGAGTGGGTATTTCGTAATATCAGAATTGATCAAAATCTCGAGTTCGAAATTTTGTACGAAAACAATATGTATCTTTCTCTTAGATACTACGTATACGAGAAAGTTAAAAATCTGCAATGCAGATTTCTCCGATATTGCAATATCAAAAAATTTAATTTTTAAAGGTTAGAGTTAACACACTCAGTACAGTCTCATAAGACCGGGCCTGTACCACAAAACTACAAGTCTTGTACAACAGGCGAATTTTAACAATTAACAATGGTTTCTGTACCACAAAACTACATGTCAATTTAACAATTAACAATTGTATAAGGAAACCTTAACAATTGGGAAATACTAAATTTCCCCACTTTCTGTACCACAAAGCTACAAGTGTAGACAACATTTTGCAAACGATAGTTATAAACTTGAAAAAATTTAACGTGTGAGTTGAAATTTGTTAAGTCGTTACAAGTCATATCTTATGTGGTTTTAAGAAGAAATTTGAAGCATTTGTCTTGGTAAAATATTAACCATATTAAACTAGTCTTAGTATAGGACAAATTTTTAAAGGAAATCCTTATTTCCACAAGTTAATCGGAAAAGGGGGTACATTTTTCTGCGAACTTTTTGATTTTAATGCACATTCGTATGCCCAGCTCAGTGACTATAATTTAAACATTTTTTGTTTCGATCGGATAGAATTGATAAACCGATTAAGTTTATTAGATATAGATATCGTATACGGTGGCGCATACAAAATAATAAACACATTTTTAATATAAAAATATTTTTAAAACTGGCGAAACTGGAAATCGTGTCGTTGAGTATTTTGTGAATTGATGGCACCAACAAATATTAACAACATATTTTATTTAATATGATTTCAGCTAAGACGATTTGCCTGCGCATAGTCTGTCCGTCGCGGAAGCACTTGTACAAATGACTTGTACAAACAAGGGAAATTTTGATATTTAACAAGTGAAGCGTTTTTATTTTGTGGTACAGAAATTATAGTTACTTGTTAAATCGGCATTGCTAACAAGTGCCTGTAAAATTGTTAAATAGTAGTTTTGTGGTACAGGCCCCAGAAGTGCGACAGTGTTGTAGACAGCATTTCTCAAACTTTTTCATGCTGCGACTCCCTAGAGAGGTTGAATAGTTTTTGCGATGATTTTACTAAAGATTATCACTAAATAGTTTTTCACTAAGGACGAGTCGACGACGACGTTGAAATATCCTCGTCCCATATTTATAAAAATGTTGTGTCTTAACATATCCGCATTCATTTAAAAATGCGCCTCGCCGCTAAAGATGATTTTTCAGTCAAAGTTGGGATCCTCTTCCAAACAGTCCGAAGCCAAGTCAGCAAACAAACGTCTTTGTCTATGGTCATTAACGTTGAGATCCTGGATTAGTTGGATATTGTAGCCCAAGTCGCGATGCAAAATTTACTAAGTTGGAATCTGCGAAAGGCCAATTTCTTGTGCACGGCGAGGAATTGACTGCCTCGCGACACCCTTAGGATAGCATCACGACGCCCCAGGAAAAGGCTTCGGTATATAGCCGAATACAATGAGGTCACAGGAAGTACTATTTCCATAGAGAACTTCCAGACCATTCAATTGAAGCAGTTGATCGCAAACTTGATTATTGCGCTCTTATGTACGAAGTATAAGCTTGCAGTACAGTATGTTCGCACATGTTTACTTTGTTTGGCACGCTATCATTATGGAATTTCCTAAAAGTGATCATTCTAGCGGAACATGCTATCATTTTAGCAAATGGCGGCTGATGTCAATTCTACTTTGACATTTGTGAATTGTAAAAATACAAAATGCACCTGCACGTCAACAAGACATTAATCGCTATAATCCTAAAGAATGCGGAATACTTGTTCCCATTTTTTTACGGTGTCGCCGCAGATTTCTCGGTCGTCTGACACCAACTGGGCAAACACTACGCGACATTTAGGCGCACGCTTAGAGCACATGAGACAACAGGAGATACTGCCGAGTCTGGCCGGGCCCGGAGCAGTCGTTCTGAGCACCAAGCGCGTGTAACATAAGCTCATGCCATCCTGAATCTCGATCGAGAGCTGAACAACTTTTCATCAAAAAAAATCATGAGCGACCGATTTTGATTTAATTGTCCAAACTTCTTTTTGTGGGGTTTCTACAAGCATCAGACTTTTGAATCCCTCAAAGAGAATATCCGTCAAGAATGCGAGGATCTATATCACCGGAAGTTCTTGCAAGAATAATTAAAAATGGCATGAATCGTGCCCGCCGAATAGTCATTAATTCTGCGGCAATTATCCGATTTCATTTTCTCGACTTAATGGAAACAAATTTAAGCCATCAAATAAACATAATCCAAAAGCAGTATGAACGTTTTTCATTTATAAAAAAATATAGCCAAAGAACATCGGTTGACAGCTTTTACGTCACCTTGCAGTTACAATGTTATGAGTTCTGTTGCGTTTTTGTCCATTTTAGTAAAGCTTGAAGGATCGCCAAAGTTCTTCCACAGAAATGCAAACTTTGGTTGAGTAGTTTTCTTTTATTACGTTTATGTCATAGACCTGCACCTTTTCAACCTCCAAACAATCACACCTCAAAATTGTGCTTTCAACTGCAAGATCTTCTGTTGAAATGTCCATCAAAACAAGTCCATTATTCCGAAGTCTTGTACATTTACAAGTCCACTGTCCATCTACGTTGGTCCTGGAAATCAACAAGTCAACCTTACGTCAGGCTTGGCTTAGGGTTGCCATATATAAACATTACCTGTGGCTGAGAGGCTTCAATGGCTTTCGTTTTAATATAGTGTCTGGTGTAGCTGTGTAATGAATTCTTCGTTACTGCGCAGCATAGAACCTATAAAAACCCAAGGATATTCAAGCAATCATATCGTGGCATTTACAAGTTCGGGAATGTTGCATACAATGCATCTATCCGTTATTTTTAGTCCTGATGAAATTAAAGAGACACACGACATTGAAGAGATAAATTATAGAAACTTTTGTCGTCTATATTAAATAACAGAACTGGAAAGAGAGATCGACACAAAGTGGTGACATAAAAACGAGCCAGTCAACCATCAGGGATTTATCAGCTTAATCTGCATTATAGTCACAATGTTGATACCTCTATACGTCATATTCACACGCAATAATCTTCTAACCTTAGTGCTCTAAAATAATCTCACAAAGAGTCCTTTACTTGCTCGAAATAATTACTTCCTCTCTAACGGCAGTAACCTAACATTTAACTCATAATAAAGAATTCACCCAACTCTGAGGTTTTGCCCAAACGTTTCCTTCCACAAATACACAAACGAGTAATCCAACAAACAAAACACACTTAAGTCGCATTTCATTGTGGTATAAATTTCGGAATTACACTGTGGCCCGCACGTTCGTATACGCAAAGTGCCAGGACTGTAATACCAACTGATTGTTTTTTGTTTAACTCAGTGGTATGGCAAATAAGCCATACCTACACTCTATGGCTATGCAACCGCCCAATTGGTGGAAGCCACACATTCGAAATCAGAACTAAAGTCCTGTTGTCCTAATTTCATGTACTGGCAGCAAATGTTACCCAGTATACATGAAATTAATTCAGGGAGAAAAGCAAATGCCATTTAAATGCCCTGCCCTGCCAGAGGATGAAAGTGCTCTATAAAAGTTTCTAAATTTAAATGAGAATCGATTAGCCGGAAGGGATTTCCAACGACCAATCTATAGGTAAATAACCAACATTAATTAACAACTGCAATTAATGTCTGCTTGTGAAGCCTACAAAAAAAAAACAGCAATGAATGCGATTTGCCTTAACTTACCTTTTTGTTTCTCTTTTAAATTTGAATGGACATAGTATTTAATTAGGGTTTCTTACTTTTCCTAAATTAAATAATCTCTTTGGCATAAAGAAGCCATTTATTATTTAAGGAAAACTTAGGACTTTTAATTTTGTTTCATCGTAAGCTTATTTTAGTCAAATTGTGAAGATAAATTCTGGGAATCTTAAAATGACCCAAAATTGCAATCCAGTCAAGTGGGGAATATCTTTTTTTCGGGTAAATTTCTCCGTAAATTATTATTGTTTATTATATTTAGCTTTAGTGGTGAGAATTTTTTTGCAGAGCGAATGATTTCACATTTAATATTAAAAATGCAATCAGTTGAAAAAATGTTTTAAGGATTTGCGTCTTGGATGCTTTTTATCATAATGTAAGAGATCAACCCTGTGATCTAATAGTCATGTAAACTCAAATGTAAACTCAGAGGAAAGAAAAGGCAAGGCTCAAATGCGCCATAGGGTTTGCCATAAAGTGAGAAACAAATTGTTTGAAAGTCAAAATGAATCTAATTAATTTTTCCAAAATGTTCTACTTATATACTAGTTGACCCTCCTTAGCATTCCCAAATCTAAACCAATAATTGACCCGAATTGAGAGAGTCGGATTACTCCTTCATTCACACTTGCGACGCGATAAGTAAAATGCATGACACTTGTGTATCGTAAATTATTGTTTGTTTACATAACATGAACCTGAGTGAGTCAATGCTTATGCAATGTGAAGTGCATAGCCATTGGGTCACTCGTTATCTGTTTTGTGTTTTGCTTGGCGCCTTCGTTTGTCGATAGCGTTGCTGCTATTGTAATATGAGTATTTGTGTTACTTTGATTGTTCTAATTGTGGGTACACTACAATAATCGGTTAATATTTTCTTAAGGTCGTTAAATTATTTATCTTTGGACAATGTGTCCATCCAATTTGGATCCTCCGTTTACGCCAATATTCTTGTTAAGAACATCTCAACTGCCTTCTTTGTCGTTATATTTGATTTGGTGTAAGATACTGTAGACATTGAAGACTTTCTACCACAGTTAATTAACTTTCTAATATAACTGCTTGTCAAAGGACACATACTAATTTGTATTTAAAATCTCATCAAGTAAAAAGACTCAAGCATCGATATGTGATGTTTAAAAATCGGGTTAAACATCAGGAGAATGGGTGATTGACTCAGCATTGATTTTTAGCTATCAAACGCAAATTCAACCTGCGAAATAAACTTGTTATCACTTTTTAATCAGTTAGAGTGCAGATGCTATTTTGGCGTAGTTTGTAACGAGTCATCTAATATATTGAGAGGCCCTTTGGCACCATCATCAAGTGCCGAAGACTAATTGCATCGATAGCAATATGTTATTTATCAGAAATGGCATCTAATGTGGTAGGTTTCATGAAACTCTTCGAAAAAAATGCCTTCAAGCCCGTGCAGCAAAGCAGGACATTGAAAAACCGACATACATTTCGCAGAACGACCCATTCAACCTATACGACAAAAGCGTAGACTTTCACCCACCTGACCGAAATGAAGTGAAGATAGTAATCCTTAAACTTAAATTCAAAAAGGGTGTTGGCCAAACTTGCTGGAGAGCATACACGAACTCATCTTCAAAATGTGGTCAGAAGAAAATGTGAGTGATGATTGGAACGTCAGCATAGTTTGTTATATTCACAGGAAAGGACACCCTATAAATTGCGCCAATTATAGAGGCATCAATCACGCATATAAGATCATAACTGCCGTATTCTGTAAGTGCCTAAAACCAATTACATATAAACGAACTGATTGGCCCCCACTAGTGCTGACTTATGCCCGAAAAGTATACAACTGACCAAATATTTACACTATGGCGCAACGCAAATACTGGAGAGAACCCAAGAAGTCCAGATCGACACCTACCCAGTGCTGCCAGGTGAATTTAACCACTCGGAGATAAAACAATTCACAAAAAGCGCTAAATTGCGCTAGATTTTATTTTTATCAACAGAGTATGGGAACATAATATATAGGCGGAGAGGCGACCGTCGGATTACTTAGCTCATCGAGTTAAAGATTCTTATGCCAGTTAGTCGATAGAGCTACTCGAGATTAAGAAAACGCACACGGGTTGCCTAAAATATTTTGGTCGGATGACGTTTTAAACGGGTCACTTCCGGTGCGTTTTTTCGACCATAACTTACTCCATCGAGTTAACGGTTAAAACTTCTCCAAATTGTAGAGCTCAACGAGACTAAGCGAAATATATAGGGTTAAAAAAAAAAAAAATAGGTGGCGCAACAGGCGGGTGACACCCAAGGCCTAGCTTCTCGCAACCATTCGTTTTGTGTGAGTTTCTATTTTTGGGACGAATGGAAGGGACCTACAATTTTATGCCGAGTCCGAACGGCTCAATTGAGAAGCTTTTTCATGACAGTCATACTCTCGGATGTTTGTCAGACGTTCGCGAGAGGTGGCGCAGTAGAAAAAACTTTAAGATGTAATTTGGGTTTTTCCGGGGATCGAACCTGGGATCCCTCGCACAGTAGTCCAACACACTAACCACTGCGCTACTGCGCATTTAATGACCTTGGTAAATGATTTTTGAAGTTTTTGGCTTCATTGGTTTCATATTTCTTAGCCATTTTTAGTCGAAAAACATGTCCCTTAAAAAGGGGTTGCCACGGCCATCCGACCATTTTAAAGGTGGCAATAACCCTATATATTTCGGTTAGTCTCATCGAGCTCCATAATTTGGCGAAGTTTCAACCGTTAACTCGATGAACTACCAATATTTTTATGATCTTAAAGAACAAAAATGTACATTTTTTTTTATTTCATTAAATGGGGTTGCCACGGCCATCCGACCATTTAATTCTATGCAACCCTATATATTTCGCTTAGTCTCGTTGAGCTCTACAATTTGGAGAAGTTTTAACCGTTAACTCGATGGACTAAGTTATGGTCGAAAAAACGCACCGGAAGTGACCCGTTTAAAACGTCATCCGACCAAAATATTTTAGGCAACCCGGGTGCGTTTTCTTAGTCTCGAGTAGCTCTATCGACTAACTGGCATAAGAAGAATCTTTAACTCGATGAGCTAAGTAATCCGACGGTCGCCGCTTGGACTAATACTTTTTAATCACAAAAACACAGCAAAACTTGGATTCCAAAAATCAGATTGATAAATTTTTGCAGACAAATCTCTATTTTCACACATTGGTAATTATAGAGGCCGAAAGGCACATTGAACTTTTAAGCAATTTTAAATTCTGGGTATAGTTCGTACGGATGCATGTGATTCGGTAGATTGTACTTTTCTGTTAAAATTTTATGAGCTCCTGCTCAATAACAGAAGTATTGGATTTTTTAAATTTGTAATTTTAAATTTGTGATTTTTTAAATTTGTAATTTTGTAGTGTTGCTTAAACTTTTTCCTGTGATGTCACTTCCATATATCTAATAAAAACAATATTTGAAGCAATTTAACTCAAAACTGAAGCGTAGAAATAGTTACTGTCACTAAGCAGATGCAGTAGTAATAAATAAGAAAGAGATATCCAAAAACGGGAATTCACATGAACTGTAGGGCGAGGTCATGTTAAAGTTTAGTAAGTATGTACTAATATTTTCGAGTGGACTTCCATATAAAAGTTATAAAAACAAAAAGCGCTAAAAATTCCGCCAAGAGCTAAAACTTTTTAATGCGCGCTGAAAACATTAAAATAGCGCCAGATCTAGCGCCGAAAGCGCTAAACTGACAGTACTGCACCCACCATCTGTTTATTGATTCTTGGGCCGTGTATGCCGTCAATTATAGAGACCATCTAAGTGCAGTCATATCTAGTTTTGGCATCTCTGCCAAACTCCTCAGGTTGTGCGGAATGGCGGTGGAAAATACTTGTTGGTTCATTCAGGTCGGAAACAATCACATTGGCTTTTGACGCCAGGATATAGACACGGAGATGCACGGTCATTTAACCTCTTCAACATTATTCTCGAGAAAACATATACGAAACTTACGAGGTCACAGGAAGACACCAAGGGCACCATTTTTCACAAGTCTGTAATAATTGCTTGCATACGCGGATAACATGGACATCATTGGCAGAAATCAGTGAACTCTCACTAGCGCGTTTTTAAATATTGGAACAGAAATATGGGTTAACCCGTGAACCCGAGCAAAACTAATTATATTCTGTAAATAAGAAGTGACAATCACTGGCTGATCGGACGGAAGGTCATAAACATAATAGATAGCGGTACTTAGGGTCTTCTGACTTCAGAATTACGCTTGCCAATTGCTGTTTCTTTGAGTAGTAAGGCCTTCCTTCTACAAAATTAATCATCCAATTTTGTTTTTGAAATAATTTTTTACTAAATAAAAAAAAATGATTTTGTGAGATGGAAATCTTTATTTGGACCCTTACAATTTTTCTGTTAAGTGGAAAAGATGATATACCTTAAATGTGTTGATACACATTTGTGCCCATTTTATCGCATTTTCTATGACTTTCCGCAAGATTTCCGTGTATAACCGGTTCCGGTTTACATTCCTGTCGAATATTCTCCGTAACGGCTACGATTATCTGAGGCTTGTTGGCATAAACCCGCGACTTCAAGTAGCCCCAAAGAAAGAAGCCAATGGATGTGGTAATCTTTTAAAGATGCGGTAGTCCGTGCTACCAACATGCACGATTCGCAAACCCGAATAATAGATGCCGGGAGTGCGCCTAAACGTACTAATTCACACCCCACACACTTCAACCACTCTTCCCGCGGGACTGCCGTTAGGTATTACTTCGCGGGGTTGGTTAGCATTCAAGCTAATCGTGTTGTGTCACCTGCTTCTGGTGTTTCTGACAGCTTCTGCTGTGGCTTTTCTTAGCCTTTCTATTCTTCGTAGCTCATTTTGTAGGATATGGTTATAAAATTGCATAATTCCGCCCAATTCTCTTCAGACTGCAACATGTGGTCGATGATTAGTGACGGGCTGGGCAAAGTATTTCTGCATGTCATGAAGCGTGGGCAATAATATACTGCGTGCTCCGTGTCTTCATCTTCATTTACGCATTCGGGGCAAGATGGTGAGCTGTCGTGCAGATACTTGCGATAGCCACCGTGGCCTGACAGGAACTGTGCGAGGTTGTGACCCCTTCAGGTTCGGGGTTAAAATAAACCTGAGGTAATGTATGCCTGTCGTAAGAGGTGACTAAAATCCAGTCGTATGCTGGGGATAAAAAAAATGCAGCATCGTTAAAGGAGCTTCCCAGATGGAGGTTAACTGCGAATACCCAATAAGCAGTCCCCAACCCAGAGGAGGCGGAGAAGGAGAGCGTGGCTGATAAGATCAAAGAAAGAAGTCTGGGATGGTTAAATCGGGCGATCCTTTTGGCTATGCCAACGCGGGAGATTACGCCACCAGGAAACGCTTCCTTGCCAATATCCATTGTTGCTCCTGCTGTGTGGTGCGGTTGCACCATCTTGTTGAAATCACGACTTATTCACCAAGCCCCGCTCATCCAATTCCGGCAGTAAGAAGTCATTTATCGTGGCCCGGTAGCGTTCGGAAGTATTACCTATGGCGTCCTAAAAAAACAACAGTGGCTTTGAGTGGATGCCCCAGAAATGAAAATTTGCTTATTGACGTAACCGCTTGAATCGTCGCTCATGATGATTTTCGACACAAAGTCGTCCTCTTCGTTGGTCAAAAAAATCGACACAATTATTCCACGCACTTGTGGATTATAGCGCTCCATTGCCTGTCTGTTTGTATACTGCAGCTGTCTAGTTCACAAATGTCAAATATGATTGACGTACGTTTAGCAGTTCCTGAAGGGGTGCCTTTTTATGCAAGGTACATAGTTGGCTGTTGATCTCCCAATAATTTTCAAACTTTGTTCGATTTCGTGTACGTTATACAATTTTTCTACAGATTATTAATGGTGACCATTCGATAAGAGTTCCTGTTAGTCCACAATTCCATTTAATTTGTCACACTATGCAGGTTGGTCCTAAATGCCCCATAACTTATCCTCTCAAAGACATAAAACCCATGAAGAATACATATCTAACTCCAACAGATTGCTATCACATTGTTTTCTTCCATATAAATCGTATAAAAACGTCCGATTCCACGAAGAGTAACAATCCAGAAGAAAACGCCCGCGTGTCGACATCACATCCGGGCAATTTGTAAATGGCAGTTTAAAGTTCACTGAACATCATGCAGCTGAAAAAACAACTTCAACATCTCCCTTAAATTAACACTCCCTAAAAAACGGACCACACATAGTAGATATTCCTCCAGTAAGTATTCGGAAAATGGTTCAAGGACTCTCGCAGCCGTAAGGTTGTTAATCTCGATCGTCTGTTTTTATGGATTTTTTTCCTCTCCACTAAAAGTGTTCCCTTCGAGAATGGTTGTGGCATTCCCTCATGGTGAACCATCAGGCGATGTAATCATCCCGAACGAAATATCCGATATTTATCATCATCGCTACCATCCTTTAAGCTCTTGGGATAGAAACAAAAGTCGAGAAAAAAGGAAAATCCAACCAACAGTGAGCTGTAGAGTGAGTGATTTGCCAGGACAATCAGTGAAATAAAACCGGCGAATTGATGATTCACACAAAAACCTAAAAAAGATGATTTAGTAACTTGCGAATGAAGGGTTTTTAAATTCACCATCACAAAGATATTAAAATCTTTGACCCAAAATTATTTCCAAATCAGCAAAAATCAATTTATCTACTTCGCAAAAAAAAAGCAATTTTCTCTCAATGAAAACTTGGACATGGTGTATATTTAAAAGAAAAGTATACCAAAGGGAGTCACTGTCTTCTTGCTTCTTAGTGTATATTTCCTAATTCGCAACAACTGCGCTGATAAAATTTAAGGCAGAAATCCTGTGGGAAGAAAAACGAGCACGTCGCGGAAAGGGCGGAAAACTTGGAGGAAGTATTGTAATTTTTGGGGGACTTAATTGATTTAACTTTCTTCTTTTGTTATGGCGAAGTATTTCCCGGCAAAGATGCACGTGATGAAAATATGATATAGCTACGAGGCACCCGCAAACTTCTCAATAATGACAAAGATGACAACGACAACGGCGGATGCTGGCCATTTGTGGTTCGTATTTTGTGCCTAAATGGTTTTTCCCAATTACCCCGGTGCATGTGTTGCCTTTGGGATATTACCTTAAATGTAAATAAGCTCGTTGATGGATTAATAAGCTTTTACATTTTGCCAAGGTTTTACGTTTTTTTTTAAAGGTTATTGTATTAAATGGTAATAGCGTTGGTCCTGTGGACTATAATGATGATGTCGGAATTTACATTTTGTTTTTCTTATAAAGTTAGGTACGAGGTGAGATTTTTGGGAAAATCGTCGGGTATTTCGAGATACCATGTGCTGTTGCCATCACTTAGAGATAAGACACTTACTATTTACTGAATAGGACATGTTGTGCTTATAAAGAGAAGAAGTTTTTGAACATGCAGATGTAAATTCATTCACTGTTTTATGCCTGGTTTCAGCCTTTTTATAAGATGACAATGTAATGAGAAGGCTTAAAATTTGCGTTGAAGAGAGCGAACCCCAGAAATATTTTTTGAATTGATTTAATGCTAGTTATATTAACTACTAGCATTTATCCGGCGATTCCATCTAGGCTAGGCTATTTTCGAAACCAAGCTGAAAGTTGGGTCGTAAATGTCGAGCATTTATTTCTTTATACATATGCTCAACTTGGCTTTATTTGTTGTGCTATGAAATCCGCATTTGATGTGATGTTGGGACACTTGTGAATTGTAACTATAATCTCTTCAATGAAAAAATGCTCTGACACTAGGGTTGCCAGATTAAAAAATACGAAAAGGGGCATAGTGAGTTTTCTAGGGGGGCCAAGTGTTCAAAAAGGGGGAACATATTTTTTTTTTATTTTTTAACACCGGAAAAAGCATCAAAATTATTTATGTACATGCTTTATTTAATAGAAACAAAAGAAAATAGAAAGTAAATAAATAAGTATTCAACTAAAAAAATGTGCACGACTGGGTCGCACGTAACTTTCTCGTTACGTGGCAAGTAGGCGATGAATTTCGAATTATATTGCCACTGAAGTTTTGGCCTTTAGAAAAATATACCGTGTGTAAATACAGATCGGGATTTGTGTAGTCATTTTTGAGAAATATTTATAAAACGGCAATATTCGAGTTTTCCGAGAAAAACTAAGTACGTGACCGTGTAAATAGAAAATGGAGTTTTCGAGATATGTGTAGTTTTTAAAGTACCGTTTTAACGATTGCGGTGGAAATCGAAGGACGCATTCGTGGTTCAAAAAACACTGTTTTTCAATTGTTGAGCTCAAAACTGAGCAAATGGTATTACTATTGATTTAAGCATTACCTGAGAGTAACATTTTTATCATAATCGAAAATGGCGTTTTTGAGATATGAGCGGTTTTTTCAAAGGACGCAGTCATTTTAGAGAAAAACTGAGTTTACTATCAAGTGAAGAATGAGAATAGTACCTTAAAAATATTTTTTTTTAAAAATCGTTTTTACCGTTTTCGAGAAAAAGCCAATTTTCAAAATTGCCGTTGCTGAACTTTTTAGCGAAAAACTGGGCATGCAGTCATGTTAAGTGTGCTTACATTAACTTTACCATCAATTTTGGTTCAAATCGTTGGAGCCGTTTTCGAAAAAATCTAAATTTAGGCATATTTCGTCATATTTCGTAAAATTTTTATATGGGAGGTACCGTTAATATTAGGGCTATAATAAAAAAAAGCGTCCCTAGCGGGAAGCCCACAAACTCTAAATACGAGGTTTGAAGAAAATCGGTCCAAGCGTTTAGATTACCCAGGGGTGGGACAGACAGACATACGGACGGACGGAATTGCGAGACCCACTTTTTTGAGTTCCCCTATCATCGTAATATCAGAATTGATCAAAATCTCGAGTTTGAAATTTTGTACGAAAACAATATCTTTCTCTTACTACGTATACGAGAAAGTTAAAAATAATAATGAGATACAAAAACAACAAAAATAAGTAATAATTCACTAAAAACGAGTGAGAAACAAAAGCAATATAATTTTCTTGCACTTCAAATGGATCTGTTCACAAAAAATCTTGTTAAAAATATTAAAAGAAAGTATTTTCAAAGTTTTCAATTGAATGTTCTCTTTTATTGAATTTTGACTTAATAAGGGGGATAGTGGTTTGTATTAGGGGGGACAAACAGAAAGTGGGACGTCTGGCATCTCCATCTGAAACTATATTTTTTTCAGCCACTTAAAATAAATATTTTTCTTATCTTCCGGATAAAGGCTTTAACAGCCATTTGAACCGGCTTATCCGAGATTTTATCTGTCAAATATCACTATCCGATATCTTTGAAAACAAAAGTTTAAAGTTTATCAGACAGAAATGTTACGAATAGGCTATCTGAAACTTTTCAGCTAGTCATGAAATTGGCCCTTAATAATTGTCAGATGAAATTGTTATTTAAAATTCATCCTGTCGCATTGTCCCGCACTATTATCGCGTCTGTGTTTTGTCACATCTACCTATGTGTCCCAAAATGCACGCTAGATTTGAACGTTGCGTCATTTGTGCGGTCAAGTGTGTGGCCAATGGAAAAAAAAAATACCTAGCGTGACAGCTGACAGTTCAGGGTTCAGGCGAATGACGAAAGAGCTATATTTTAAAAACAATTAAGGTTTGGCAGCTACAATTCGCGATTTTAATCTTCTGCGATGATGCTCATTTGCTTCTTGAATATTGTCGAATTTGGGACGCAAAAATTCGACGAGCGATTGAGTGCTTTCAAGAATCTGGTTTAGTAAGTCTGGCAGCTTTATATCTTCATGTTGCTAATACCCTATTCACACCAAGCCGAAAACTGGGTTTTCGCGAAAACATTCGAAAACTTCATCGAAAACAGAAGTTTTCCCATACATATTGTAGTTTTCAAAACGAGTTGTTTGAGGTCGTTTTCCATGAAAACGCCACGAAAACAAGTACAATCGTTGGGTTGTTGAAGCAGACACGACACACCTTTTTCAACATTCAGCGAGCTCAGCAAAACTGCTGTCAGGATGTGAGAGACTGAGTGAGAGTTTTTTTGTTATCTTTGCTTGCACCATAAAGAGCAAACTACCTGCCACAGCTAAATGGTATGTTCAAATGTTTTGATTTTTAATGTTGCTTATGTTAATTATTTTATGCATTTAACCATAAGTTAACGAATATCAAGTAGCTTAAATAATTTTGTTTGTATATTATGTCAATACGAGCGAAGTTTATTAACTAAAATAAAAGTCTAGACGCCATAAACATTTCATAACTAGTTTCACAGCTAATTGAAACGTCAAACGAAAACGAGTTGGTGTTCGGTGTGAATGCATCCACGAGTTTTCTAAACTTTTTTTGACGAAAACTCGGTTTTTGGCTTGGTGTGAATAGGGTATAAGTTTTCATTGGGCTAGATCAGGGGTTCCCTAACTGTGCATCGCGACGCCCTGGGGCTTTCGGAAACAATCTGCCTGGTGATAGGAGGACGAAGAGTGACATTTGGCGCTTTAACCGACTTACAAATGTCGCAGGCACTCACAAACTGTCTGATGTCCTTCACCATTCTAGGCCAATAGTATTTTTCGCGTATACGCGCATATGTTATTGCAACGCCACTGTGGCTACAAAGCTTCGTATTGTGGGCCATTTCGACTGCAGGTTGTGTGAGTGCGTCTGGCAACCATAGACGCCAAAGAGAGTCCTCGTCTCCAACTTCACCAGTCCTGAACCTAATTCTTTTGTATATAAATCTTCCCGATACAACTAGGTCAGGAAGGGCAGATTGATTCTTGGTGATATTCTCTCTCAACTTGGAATAGTTCTCCGAGTCGAACTCTGCCGATGTCAAATCAATTTCAACACCGATCGACGTCGCTGAAATTTCCTCAATTTCGCAGCGCGATAACGCATCTGGTACTACATTGAGGGACCCCTTCCGATGCTCGATTTGGAAATCAAATCTTTGTAGTTCAAGACTCCACCTCGCTAGTCTTTCTCAATTCTTTTTTGTGACATGAGCCACTTGAGACTCGAGTGGTCAGTCACTACTCGGAATGGAAGACCCTCAACATAGGCCCTGAACTTTGGAACGCTTGAGATTCTATTCACATATCTGTGCTTTTAGAAGGGCGTCGCAAACATTTTTCAACCTCTCTAGAGAGTCGCAGTATGAAAAATTTTGGGAACCACTGGGCTAGACTGGTCAAGCGAACAGTTTTCTCAGTTGACGTTTATGTCCGCAACACTGACAAATCAAGTTAAGAGTGTATCTGTGTCAACATATACCTTGACAGAACTCAGTTTTGACACTTCTATTGGGGCATCGAAATCGGAGAGTATCGGAGAGCATGGGAAAACGCAGTTTGACATTTCTATTGCCCTGACTTAAAGATGACCAATCAGACTCAGAACACAGGAGAAAGAAAAACAATTGTCAATAAGTGACATTACCGCACATTTAGGGTACCTATATAAAAAAATTAATTTTACAAAAATTGGACACTCCGTTCTTGAAATTTTGGTACTATTTCATATGGTATTTTTGAAACTTTGGGGGCGTGCCACGCCCAAACGGTAGGAGACCGCCAATTTTTTTTTTCAGATTTGTGTTTAGGGCACTGAAATCAATCGGACTGTGCAAAAAACCGTTATTTTCGAATGGGCAGTAAAGTAAAATTTTGCCCATGTTTGTAGTTATGTATTATAATACTTTAGTGTAAACTACAAAAACATGGCTTACAGGATAAACTTTAAAAATAGATTGGTTAATTTTTTTTTGTTGCTTTTTAGTGCAGCCCATATAAAAGATTTTCATTAGTTTTTTAAACTATTCTACTTTTTTCAAACAAAATTATAAGACAAAAACTATACATAGCTTTCAATAGTATCCGCGAACAAAGGACTGCCTTCAGACTTGCATGTTTGAACCTCTTAAATTCCGTGAATTTAGTGCCAATCTGATTGTGTCACAAAATCAAAATGTTCTATGAGAACGCTAAAAATTACAGCCTTAGTGTTTGTGACGACAATCAGTCACGACATTACAACTGACATGACGTCCTTCATTCATGAGTAAGTTCTCAATTATCCAGGAATATTCATTAACTCCCTTGATTACTCAATGGACTATGGACTCTTAAGACTGATATCGAATTCATAAAGCCCCACAAACATCCAGATACGATGAATTTGCTTTATGAGTGACAATCTAATGAAAGAATCAAATATAGAACAAAATTCGATACAAAGATATATGGATCAATATTGGAAATTATCCTTATCCCTGATTGACAAATCACTTATTTGGCCAACAAGCATAATGCCTTTTCGAGCAAACAAGACAGCCTCTTAAGCATCTAATTAGGCAGTAGTCCTTGCGCTCTGCTCATATTACCAGTCAATTAGTTCCCAACGATTACTCACAATCCAAATATTATTTCCGCAGCAAGTTCTTGTATTACAAAGGAAAACAAAGTGCCACTGAGACGGTAGGTAAACCCTATCTGTGGTGCAAAGGACAACACAAAAATGTATGCAATCAAGTCGAAGAGGTCTTTCCATCACGTCGTCGTCGTTGTTGTCGTCGTCAGCAAAGTCAGTGGAAATTTACAACTCCTTACTTACCCTTGGCCGGTAATTCGAGACTAGACGTGCTTCTCAGTGGCTGACTGCCACCTTTTATTTGTGGTCGCTCAAGTGTTCCTTGCCACAGAGAATGGCAAAAAAGGAAAACATAGCATAAAAAGAAAGAACATAATTCGAGGAGGAGAAACTTCTTGAATATCTAAAAGGCTGCAAATGATATCGTTTAATGGTCGTGTCTTGACGATATTCCTGACAATTTGTTCAGTAGGTACAGCGAGCACGGAAATCACTCGAATTTCGCTTTATTTCTGCGATGAATCTTCAAGTGGATGGTAGATGGAGACCGTTCCTTTGGCTAGCAGTCAATTAAAAAGCACTCATTGGTTATTTTCATTTCGGTCTTCTTCTATTTTTTTTTTGCAGACAAACACACTCATCCTGGAGATGGGTTTGTGCAGATCCTTTTCAGCGTCCGGTTTTCAATGTCTAGTCAGTGTTCACTTGAATGCTCTTTCTGTTCAAATGATTTGCCACAACAACACATACAAAAAGGACGAACAACTACTATCTGTTGCAATTTATTTGATCTGTCCATCGTTTGCTTAGGATGGATTTTTGTTTGCTCTCTTTTCCCTTACTGAAATGGAACTTTTCGATTCATGGCTACGTGTTCATGACACCAATAGTTCTAAGAGGAAAAACACGTAGGTTTATAGTAGTCTTTGCTTCTTCTTAGGGACATGAATAGATTTTTTATCGATATAACTACCGGTATTCCAACAGAGTGTGGCGAAAAGCTTACAGGTATGTATTCGTAGATATAGTCATTGATAGCACTACGGATCAAAGTATGTGTGAGTACAAATCCAATTTAAATGCAATCACATTTTCAACGTTGACTTCTGGTTTAGAAAAAAAAAACGAGATTGCAGGAACATTTCGGAAAATTCATTGCATTTTGTTACACGTAGACACATAGCTGTGACAAATTGATTTTTTATTGCATATTATAGCTGTGGCATGTAACTTAGTGTCAGAAATTCTGACTTTATGGACAATGATAATATGGAAACTGGATGATAAATGTCTAGTTAGGGTTGTGGTGTGAAGGATGAATTTAATATTTTTTTTTCTCCTGCCTTTCAATGGTTTTCACAAAAAAAAAGTCCACTAAGGGTTACATGAGGACAATTAGTTAATTAGACAGATTAACCTTACACCTTGAAATGTAGGAGGAACTTTTAAGGAGTTTATATATATGAAGGGGTTTTCAATATAAGGGTGGATCCATTTTGACAGATCATGTATTTTGTTTCTGTTTACTTCACAATAATCAAAATATGTAAAATTGACATTTGCCGCCATTTGTTAAAGTAGGCCATAGTCTTAATTGTTTTTTTATTAAAATTACTAGGATACATGGACACTTCGCAGTGCAATATGGAATAAAAAAAAAAACATTTTAGAATTTATTTAAATCAGCGATAAACAGTTTTTATTGTAATGGTCTATGGTACACAATATTTTTTGTTTTTTCCAGGGTAATATTCTTGTCTACAAATTTTAAAATCTTTGGCTTCCATGACTGTCGAAGAATACCGTTTGCAATGTTTTTTTTTCTCGGATGGGAAGTGCCATGCCCCTTTGTCCAATTTTGACAAATCTTTACAGGATAAGGTACTCCTGGGCCAATACCTAAGATCATCTGTAAATTTGAATTCAATCTATTCGGCGATTTTAGAGATATGTATACGATTTTGATTTTTTTTTGAATGGGCGGTGCCACGCCCCTTTGTCAAATTTTGACCAGTCTTCACGGAAATACTCCTGGGCCAATAGAATACTTAAGATTTATCTGTAAATTTGAACTCAATCGATTCTGTGGTGTTCGAGATATAAAATTTGAATGTATTTTTTGTATGGGAGGTGCCACGCCCCTTGTCTAATTTCGACCAATCTTCTCAGTAATACACCTGGGCCAATACCTAAGATTGTATATAAATTATTAGTAATTAATTTTTGTGAACAACTTCTTCAAAATGTGTGCTTATTTCAAAGGAGGTTTAGCGTAAATGTTTGGAAAGACTTTAGTAGGCCGTCACGTTCTTCCACAAACAATTTCTTCATGGAATTTCTTAAAAAACAATTGCCGGAGGTAATCAGATACGAATACGATTTAACGAACTGTGCACTCGTCGAGTTGGCCCCAATCCTTCGCCACCCTGACCTTAAAACCCATGGATCTTTTATTCTGGGGTGTTATGAAAGAAAAACCTAATTTTTGAGAAAAGTCGAGTCTTTTTTGACCACTTTTGTCTAAGAAAAAATAGCTTTTACTACAAGTTCCGTTAATCGTACGTAAAAAAGTTGCTTAATATAATTTTGAGAAAATTTCTCAAGGATAAAAATTTCATAAAAAAATTAAAATTTATAAGGTAAAAATATTGAGAAAAAAGCATTTAAGTAAAAAAATGTAATAACAAATTTTAAAAATTTTGACTTTAAGGAGCCATAACTTTTTTGTAGCTGCTCAGATGTACTCGAAGTGCTTAGGACTTGTATGCGCTACTAAATTGTCTTTCCAAAATGTATTTTGTACCTGTAACAGTTTAGAAGTTATAGCGTTTTAAGTTGTAAAACCTTCAAATTAGACGTCACCTACTTTAATTAGCTATAAAGGAAAATACGATGTTAATAGAACCCCCCTTGCCATACAATTTTTTGTTCGGCAGAACTTCAAAAATCACCCCTTAAAGGATGATACTTCTTAACTGGGACACCCTTATGACGATAAGATCTATGTAGTCGTAGGATTTAAATTACTCGTCAAAATATGCG
Source organism: Cheilosia soror (assembly GCA_949372485.1). Lineage (NCBI taxonomy): Eukaryota > Metazoa > Arthropoda > Insecta > Diptera > Syrphidae > Cheilosia > Cheilosia soror. The sequence goes on along the minus strand of OX443562.1, from coordinate 111,097,812 downwards.
GCAAAATATTAGTGAACATAGGCGTCAACATGAACATATACGCGTTAAATTACGCCCCAACACGTGCAAATACACGCCAAAATATCTATACGCGTCAATATAGGCGACAAAATACTCGCGAAAATACACCTGAACATACGCGCCATAATACGCTTCAAAGGTTAGGTACTTAAATGTATTATTACACGCGAGCACTTAACGTTATTATTTTATTACGTTACTAGCTGGACCCGTGCTTGCCTTGCCCGCTCGCACAAAATTATATTAAAAAAATAAATAGTTGGCGCAAAAGGCTTAGCTTTTCACAATCATTCGTTTTGTGTGAGTTTTTAATTTTGGGCCAAATGGGACCTACAATTTTATACCGAGTCCGAACGGCTTAATTGAGAACATTTTTCAGGACCACTATACTCTAGGATGTTTGTCAGACGTTCGCGAGATGTGATGCAGTAGAAAAAACTTTAAGATGTACCTAATTTGTGTTTTTTTCGGGGATCGAACATGGGATCTCCCGCATAATCCAACGCAGTGGCAGTTCATTGGTTCATTTAAAATTACACTTTAAGTTTTTCATTGAAATCTGTCCAGTAGTTTTTGCACTTTTAGGAGAAAAAGAAAATTCCTCCCTCTCCTAGATCTTTCCTTTCGTTTGTTTCCCTCTTCATATGGAATCCAAGCAACTTCCTACCTCAAACCTACACTGTTACCATACCACATATCGAATGAAATTCTGAAATGAAACCGGTTTTGTATTATCTAGATTATAATGTACCCCATGCCATACTGCAGCACGAACCCCATCTCCATCCGACATCGGGCATACGATCATAATATACATACCTACACTACATACACAACTGACCATAGCACTCATTGCGAAAACAAATGAACCCTTTTCGAATTCGAAGTATACGTATGCCAGTGTTGTTTTGTTTTTGTTTGCCTGTCGCACGATCGCAAAAGTATACACATTCATTTGTAGCAAGGTATATGAAGCCTATGTATATATTTTCTTTTCACTTCAAAAAAAATACATTTTGGCTAAAAACTGTTCCTAAAAACGTGGCTATAAACGACATAGCCTATAGCAGTCTCACGGTCTTGAGGAACATTTAAAAAAAAGTTTCATTGAAATCTGTCCAGTAGTTTTCGAGTTTTTAGCTGACAACGAAAATTGCTACAGTTTTGTTATATGTATAGATTACAGTTTTTTTCCTCATTGGCTTAAATATGTAATACAAGCAAAATCAGGGTCTAAAATAAATCTCTGGATCTGGTGTGACTATCCAAACGATACGCACTGTAGCTTTGACCCCTATCTCTAATGATTTACTATTTCTGACTGACTTCCATGACAGCGCATTAAAAATTACCCAAATCACAATATAAACAAGAAGCTAATAAAAATCGATCATAGTATTTGATTTAATTAATACCCTTGTGGCTATACCTGTCATCTTAATACGTAATGTCAAACAATTATGTAGAGCAGGTTAATCACTAATCATTGGGGATATAACATTGGGAAGCTCAACACACAGACACAGCTGCCCTTCTGGTAAGTACTCTTGGCAAATTCGTAAATTGATTTAGTCCGTTGAAGTATCCTCTGGTCATAAAAGCTACAGCAACATATTTGCCTAAGTCCTTTGATTAAATTAATTACTCATCTGAGCAAACTGGCAATGGCAATAAGGCTATCGCTTAACACAGGCAATTTCCTAAGGCATTCCAAGTTTCCATACTCCTGAGAGTTGTGTTGCTGATGCTCCTTTCTATTTGCATATATAATTCGACAAACAGCACCCAAACCACAAATAACTAAGATTCTGATAAAATCTGGTCTGTTCACTGGCCTTATCCTTTATCCATATATACGCCTAGGATATACCGGGTCCATCTCTGTAGCTATTGTCAAAATATTCGAATTGAATTGCAGACAAAGGTTGCGTTTGTATGCTTTTTGCAAGCCTTTGTTGATGTACCTATAATATTATATTTTGAAGGGATAATTCTTTATTTTGGGTAACGCCTTAAGGCGATAAGTTTCTTCCATTTATGTGTGCTTTGCTGTTCCGTGTCCTGTATATTAAATCACTGCGTGCCTGTCAACGTATACATATTTGTCATTTTGTTCAGCTCTCGGAATATGTCAGCCCATTGTCCCTAAGTATAAATGTGGTACGTGTCGACGTATTTTTAATCCTTGAGCTGAATTGTAATCTTTGTTGCTGTTGTTATTGTTGTTGTTGAATAGGTTAGGTGTAACCCCCTCAGTTTCATTGAAACACTGAAATACGAGTAGTATATTCGTGTGCGTGTGCAGAAAAGTAAGAAGTCATCTAGTTTCTTTTTTTTTTTTTTAGGGTTCCATTATTCTCCCATTCATTCTATTTAAGGGATCACTCGGGTACAAAAGCGAAGGCGAATCCAACACCGGTATATATCCCTGTTATAATGCCAAGGATGATGTATAAATGCAAAATTGTACAAATTTATCCAAAGAGGGAGTTGATGATGAAGTTTCTCAGCGATTGTTGAGTTTAAGAAAAGAAAATTGGTATTACTGATAATATCCCTTCACCGACTGCTGAAGTTCTGAGCCTCGGTATACCATGGGGTGTGTAACCCGGGTAGATGTGTGGAATTTTAAAAATTTCAAACATATTTCGTTGTAGTGTCGAGAGCTGGAGGGAGGTTTTAATTTACTTCCAAAGGCTACAAGGTAAAAATTAATGTGAATCAGGTAAAGAAATGGCAAGCACGCATTCTTCTAAGAATTGATTTATATTATATATAGTGGATATTTTAAAGAAGGGGGACTCCACCTAACCTACTGTTATAGAATCCTAAATGTGGTAATGAGCATGAACAGCAAAAGAAGGACATAATTTAGATTGACCTTGAATTCAGTTGTAAAAACAGAATCTGCAACGAATTGTTTTATGAATATGAATGGATTTTTCTGTCTCGCTCTGCTTCCAATTCACACCGCAAGGTTGATTGAAACCCGGGGGCTTATTCCCAAATGCGCCGCAGATCGCTTTTCATGGCAGATTGGTATTTTTATATTTCCAAAAGCGATTCGATCCATTCAAAAGCGATAGCTATTGTAAGGATGATTAGTATAGCTTGTAGAATTCATCACTCGAAAATTTTGCGCTAGAAGCGACCAAGGAGTTCTTCATCCGCCTTTGATAACGCCCATGATTCTGCGCCATAAAGCAGGACTGGGATGATGAGAGTCTTAAGTCTCCTTGGTGTCGCCTTCTTTGGCCAAAGTAACAGGGGTTGGCAAGTGTAATTATTCGCTTGATTTCTGATGTGATGTCATTTTCAGAATTAATAGCGGAGCCGAGGTTGACAATGTCTTAGCTGTCTTAAGTGACATTCTGTCCAATTCGTTGATGTTATGTTTCCCTTCTTGTTGACAGCTGTAGCGTACACCTTGAAAACTTTCGAACACTTGTTCAATGTTTTTATGGTTTCGTTTATTTTTGTAAACATTCTACGACTGAACGCACCTTTAAAAACACCGCTGTACATGTACCCCAATTGCCCCCAACTTAACAGCGGAAAAAGCGAATAAGCCGAACCTTGGTATAAAAGCCAAGCCAACAAAATGGCCAGCTCTTTTCTTTTACGTTTTGGCGAAGTGGTGGTGCTCGTGACTTCAGCTTTTGGTATTTCAACAATTGTTTTAAATATCGGCCCTTAGTGGTGTAAAATTTTTAACGTGTGCTAAAACAACTAAAAAGTGAAAAAAAAAAAAACACTTATTTCATAAAGTTCCTGTAAAAAAAAAAAAAACAAAAAATTCCGTCTGCATATGCGTAGGTATGTACGTGTGCGCGTTGGGCATATTGCATATATAATACATCGTATATTATAGAGATATTTCATATTTGCAAAGACAAACCAGCAAAATAATCTTGTGCGGGTGGACGAGTTATTAAAAAAAAGAAAACTCCGTCACGGATTGAGCGGCCTAAAAGCAGTGCAAAAATTTGTTAAGGTAAAAATATATTGCATTTTATTACATGCTGATTAGCACGTAGAAAATTTATTTCAGCGATCCCTCTTCCACGACGAGAATCTTCCACCTCCCACCCGTACTACAAGTGAAAGACCTGCCGTAAATTGTACTAGAGAACCAAAAACTGCTCTAGGCTAAACCTCGAAGTACAGCCGGATTGCGAAAATCCACCCTGTTTCTGCACCCCACGTTACTTGTGTGCAACTCCGCTAAACCACTCTCGATCTCGCCACCTTGGATCGAAATCTCGTAAGCCCCAGACGCCGTCCACGTTCCATCATCGTACCACAACGCCACCTATTCCTAAAGGGAAAAAGCGCGTACGCACACCATCGTTGAGACCCCACAATCTAACTTGCTCTCAGTCGGCTCTGTCTGAAGATAGCAGATTTCTCCAACCAACTAAAGATCGCCAACACAGCATCGACTTCGAACAAGGAGATATCCAAAGCGACATATCCCTTCAATCGAAGACTTCACCATCGTGACAAGCCTCTCTCTACACCACGTGCTTTCAGCAAGACCATCGTGTGATCGAAACGATCACGTGCCTACGTCACGTGGGAATCCGAAGCGAACCACGTGCCACGTGCTAACTACCCCGACACGTGTGTGAAACTCCCTGCCAGAACAAATAAAAAGAAATTATTGTATCAATAAGATAATTAAGCAAGTATTTATGACATCCGTTGAATTTCATTTGTAGTATCAAAACTTAATTGTACAATTCCTTAGTAGCTTGAGTTTGGTAGTCGTAGGAGCCTTAAAGAACATATAAACCAATTTTAATTTTTCAGATCATTAATTAGTTTTCATCAGCAAAAGAGTATCTACAGCCAGAAAGAGATCCGCGATTTGTGCGCACAAAACGAAGGAGCATCTGGATTCATCGACACAGTAACAAACAATTCAAACGTATCAAACCGTAAGTGTGTATCTTTTATATTTTCTTTGGGCTCTTTAATCTTTTTAAAATATCGACAAAGCATAGAATGAGTTAAGAATGAAACTATAATATATACCTACATAATATTCTATATATCCACATTTGTAATAATGTTCAATTGCAACCACTCATTCGATAATTAGTATATATATACAATTTATTTTTTTGAATTGACGATACTACCATACTCCATAATCTTTTAATGTCTGCTCAGAGTTTTACCTAAAGTTGTTTCTTTTCTTTGTTTTTTTAACTTAACTTACCTTGTCAAATCTCGGTGTCATATTCAGCAACTTAAACATATGTTCTTTCGTTATAACTTAATATAATAGGTACTATGTTTAGAACATACCCTCCTTGAATTATAAATATACTTACTTGCTATTGTACTAAACGTTAGATGTGGACCTTTTCATTTCTGATGGTGTTTCATTAGAAGAATGGCATAAGTTTTTGTTTATTTTGGTGATAGGTTAATCGTAATCGGAGAAATTTCTTTGGCGTAAATAGTGATTATTAGGGGTTACCAACAAATATGCATCGGCACTTGGTAACCATGGTGACAATGCCCATTGGACATTGGATAAGGGTGGGATCCGCCGAAAGATGACCTTAGATCATCGCCTGTCAATAACAGCCGACAGTTATATGTGTCCCCTTGTCTCGTTTACGTTTTTTTTTCCCCTTGCTTTGTTATGGGTTCGGTTTTCCTTACCTCATACCTACATGTATTTAACCTTATGTTATATTACAGCATTAGTACAGGTCTCTCATAGGAACTACTTCATCGAAACTAGATATTGCAAATCTTAAACATTTTTTTTTTCGGCACGATCATTTTTATTTTGTGGACCAAATGGACAGCAGAAAAGAACCACCCCCACCGACGAGCTAATTGCCGGAGCCTTTCGCAAGCGTGCCGACCCTCTGCCCAGGAGATGGAACTTCGTTTCCAAAACATCATCTCTCCTCCCAGTCCTGTGTAAGATGTGAAATAATCATCATCATATCTGATTTTTCTACAAAATTGGCGCCCAACAACGTGAGGCCCGCCATGAGTTTCGTTACGATTGGCAGCCTACCAAATCAGCAACAAATCGTCAGTCCTGACAAATTAAGTTCACTTAAGTTGTCAAGGCAGATTAATCACAAGCAGTATTTAACATCTATTTTCAGAAAGTTGTTGTAAGTCTTTTGCGGAGTCTTACAAGTTACTGCATAATTTTGTAATATTTGGTTTTTAAAATTCATATTTCATTCTTATAACACCGAAGATTTTGTTTTCAATATTCGCTTATGTCAGTACCTGTGAGTTCATAATAATGAATCCTAGGAGTCCGTTCTATCGAGACTTTAAGTCAGTAGAAGTCAGTTGCACTAGGCCATTCATTTATTTTACAGTGTCGACATTAAAGTAAGAGATACTGGAGATTCATAAGTTCTTCTACGAGTCCTTTCAATCAAGGCTTTATAGCTATTTGAACGTTGCAGTAGAAAGATGCTCCAAAAATATCTCACCTTTAAATTGAAAAAAATTAACAAATTGTTCATGAGTGACCTAACCTGTTTGTCGCATTTTATTCCATTTGTGTTTAATGTTTACGCCAGTTTTTACTCCTAAATATATTTCAACGATTACAACCAAATATCACCAAAGTCCCTTATGAAATCTGATTAATACCTTGAATTACCAATTATAGATACATACCTTTGAATATATCTACATATACCTGCATTTTTTTTTAAATAGATACTTAATACCAAGCAATCTTATCCTATTGTAAGATTACCTTCACTTACCTAATCTTTTCCTCTTGCAAACACCTGAATTAAATAATTACAAGACGAAAAGATACATATATTCATATACCAACCCAAAATAAAACATCCTTGATTTGAAAAAAACTTTATTCATAATATACCAACCATGAGTGCGAACAAAAATACGGGAACTGTAGCTAAACAAAGCAGAAGTCAAGCTCACGATACAAACCGGAGCATGCAAACCCGTTCGCTCACGAATAGACAATCGATTCCAAATACTCCTTTCCCTTTAGCACATACCAGCAACAGTCGCGTTCGTCATTCACCTCCATTACTGGAAAGAACCCAAGTAACTAACACCAATCGTTCTCTAAATATTAGTAATAGTATGCTTAATAGTTCTACAAGTAATATTAGAAATATTAGCCTGAATGATACACTGCGAACTGCAAATGCAGCGAGTTTAGATAATCCTACATTTGTCCCTACAACGGTGATATCTACCTTGTTAACAACCACCACTACTACTTCAAATCCAATTATGTCCTTACCGATGATGCCAACAAGTGATCAAATGACTAATGTCATTGACCCTTTTAACAGACGTTTAGCGTATGAGGATAATGCAAGTGCATTGCCCACTCTACCACCACAGCCACATTCAAATAGCCACTTGCACTCGCACATCAAAAGCGTAGTAGAAGCAAGTCTAATTGAGCTGAAAAATTCACTATTTAGAGAATTACCTAGCCTTATTCGAGATAATGTTGGTCATACATTGAATAACTTACAACAAAATTATCCACCAGCCCAGACAAACCAAAATAACTTTAGTTTCGAGCCATTACCACCGAACTTAAATCATAATGAAGCAATTGCGAATAGTACACTTCATTCAGCGCACCATTCGAATAACAACTCACGATCAGGCAATAGCTCACATCACCAAAACATAAATGTTCCACCGGAACCAATACCTTTTGACATACCTCGTTTATCGCAACATCAAACCAGACAAGTTTCCGAACAGCCAGTTCATAGACCTGGCAGTCGCAAATTTGATTTGGATCGTTGGGGAATAACATTTGACGGTACCGATAAGGGAATGTCAATTGAAGACTTTGTCTTCCGCGTCGAAGTTTTAAAATCAAACTACGATTGCCCATGGGAAGATGTAATGAGAAATTTCCATCATTTAGTAAAAGGATCAGCCGAAGACTGGTTCTGGCAACACTTGCGCAATAACCCGCGAGGTGATTGGCACATGCTTCGTGCAGCCCTTTTTAAGCGCTTCAAGAGTTACGAAAATGATTTCGAAATTCTTAAACAAATCATGGACCGAAGACAAATGCCAACGGAATCCTTCGATGAGTTTTACTCAAGCATAAGACATCTCATAAGCCAGTTGAGAGATCCTATTCGCGAGCTAGATCTCGTTAAAATTTTAAGAAATAACATCAACACTCGACTAATGAATTTTATCTATCCGATGCATATCGAAACGTTTGAGCAGTTCCGTGATGAATGCCGTCGCACAGAAAAAATGTTACAGTCAAGATACTCAACCCAAAATCGATTTCACAATGCCAGACATGTGCATGAACTTGACATCATCTCACCTGAACAGTCAACAGAAATGTTTTTCGAATCCCCTAATGACATCGCAGCAGTTTCTTTTGCTAGTCGTCCTAAGACGCCGAATGTCATGGACAAGCCATCTCTTGATCGTGTCATTTGTTTTAATTGCAAACGTGCTGGTCACATCTTTATTAATTGTACTGCCCCCGTTCGAAATCTCTTCTGTTATCGATGTGGAACAGACGACTGTACAGTTCTTGATTGTCCAAAATGTAATCAAGCGAAGGGAAACCTGAACGCGAACAAAACCTATTCCGGGAGGTGTTGTTCGACTCAAACGAACCTGGAATAAGAAAGAAAGACGCTTCCACGAACACCTCGACCGCTTTCGAAGATGACATACAAACCAATGTCAACAAAAACCTAACTTTATCTAAGCCATGTGCTACTGCGTCCGAAAGAGACCCTAAACTAAACTCTGTACCATACAACTTTTTTATGCCGTCTGAGACTGACGTTAATCTACCCAACAAAACAACCCCCTTTTACAAGAAATCTTATAGCGAACGTTTGATTGAGTACAATAAGATTCGTAAAAGAATATTTAATGCAAAACCCAATAATAATCCTAAAATACCTTTAAAGATTACCAAGACTAGACTTCGTTCTAGAAAAAGACGTACTTACCAAAAACTGATCAGTGAAACAATGCTTGAAGGACAAATTGATCCGAGACCCTTTACAAAGGTTATCATTCAATGCAAGGAGATTTCCGGCTTGCTTGATAGCGGAGCCTCTATATCCTGCTTGGGTAACGGCTGCATTCAACTTTTGAAGGATCTAGGTATTCCAATTATTCCTTACAACTCTACTGTTAGAACCGCTGACGGAAAAGGACAGGATATAATTGGACGCGTTAATTTGACTGTAGAGCATGGAAACCGAACAAATGAAATGACTTTTTATGTTGTACCCAGCTTATCATTGCCCCTCTATCTAGGCATAGACTTCTGGTCGAAATTTCAGATAGCTCCCCACATTATTAGTGAGTTAGATTCTGATACCAGCGCTACTTGTCCTACTGCGGAGGCAACCAAGATGCCACCTCCTTCTCATGAATTGAACGAGATTCAAACCCAACAGCTGAACGCAGTTGTCTCAGAATTTCCATCGTTTTCAAAACTAGGCTTGGGTAAAACAACAATCGAAAAACACGTGATTGACACCGGCGATTCGGACCCGGTGAAACAACGCCATTATCCTGTGTCGCCCGTGATCCAGGAGATGATTTATGAGCAACTGGATCGTATGCTCTCTATGGGAGTCATAGAAGAAAGTCAGAGCGCCTGGAGTAGTCCAGTAGTTCTGATAAAGAAACCAGGAAAAAACCGACTATGTTTAGACTACAGGAAGGTTAATGCTCTGACTAAACGAGATGCGTATCCGTTGCCTCATATAGAGGGTTTGCTTAGCCGCCTTGGGGAAACGCATTACATTAGCAGTGTAGACCTCAAGGACGCCTTCTGGCAAATCCCTCTAGAGGAAAGTTCAAGGGAGAAAACCGCATTTACTGTGCCAGGACGACCACTTTATCAATTCACCGTCATGCCCTTTGGATTGTGTAATGCACCCCAAAGGATGTGTCGGTTAATGGATAAGGTGATCCCCAGTGCACTCAGGGAAAGCGTGTTTGTCTACCTTGACGATCTCCTCATCATCTCCTCGGATTTCGACCAACACCTGACACTTCTATCTCAAGTAGCCGAATGCCTGAAATCCGCTCAATTAACAATCAATGTTGAAAAATCTTTTTTCTGTTTTAAGGAACTCCAATATCTAGGGTACATTGTCGGGCAGGGCCACATCAAACCGAATCCTGAAAAGGTATCCGCTATCAAGGATTTTCCTATACCAACTTCACCTAAGCAAGTGAGAAGATTCCTTGGCCTTTGTGGTTGGTACCGTCGGTTTATTAGGAACTTCGCCGCAATTGCCTCGCCCTTGACCGACGCAATAAGAAAATCAAAAACCTTTACCATGACTCCCGAAGCTATCAGTTCCTTTGAAGCTTTAAAAATATCGTTAATTTCAGCACCACTACTAAGCAACCCCGACTTTTCAAAGCGTTTCATCGTTCAATGCGATGCCTCAAGCACTGGTATTGGAGGCGTATTGTTTCAATATGATGATGAGGGTAACGAAAAGCCGGTTGCGTTTTTCTCCGAAAAAATGAACTCCTGCCAAAGAAACTATACAGTAACGGAACAGGAATGCTTAGCAGCGTTGCGCTCTGTAATTAAATTTAGACCTTACATCGAAGGCACCCCGTTCACAATAATAACTGACCACGCAAGCCTCAAATGGCTTATGGGCCTCAAGGACCTGAGCGGAAGGCTTGCTCGTTGGTCACTTAAACTGCAATATTTTACGTTCGACATACAACACAGAAAAGGTGCGCAAAATATAGTGCCCGATGTATTGTCTCGCAAGTACTTAGACGAATTATCATTGCCACTTAACGATAATTCATTACCTGACTTAACTGCCCCCGAATTTAAATCAGCCGACTATATGAGCCTAATCGAAACTGTTAATAACAACTCAGACCGGTTACCCGATTTAAAAGTCGATGACAATCTCGTCTACAAGCGATCTTTTCCAAATGAGTCCGATAAATTACAAACACAATTTCAATGGAAGTTGTGGATACCCACTGAACTGACCCAGTCAATTATAAAAAACAACCACTGTCCACCCAATTGTGCTCATGGAGGCATTCGCAAAACCTTAGATAGAATTAGGCAAACCTGCTTCTGGCCGAACATGGTTCTTCAGGTCAGAGATTTTGTTCGAAATTGTGAGGAATGTAAACAAAACAAGGCACCAAACTTTACGCTCAGGCCACCAATGGGTACACATCAACAAATTGATCTTCCTTTTCAGAAATTGTATGTAGATTTTATGGGACCATACGTACGTACGAAGAAAGGCAATCTATTCCTATTTATTGTTTTAGATCAAGTGTCCAAATATGTTTTCCTCAAAGCTATGCCAAAAGCAACATCGAAATTGGTGATCAACTTTCTAGAAAATGAAGTTTTCCAAAAGTTTGGAGTACCTGAGTATCTACACAGTGACAATGGAAAACAATTTGTCTCACAAGAATTTGCTAATTTCCTTTCTAAGTACGGCACAACTCATATCAAAAACGCTGTCTATTCACCCCAGTCTAACTCATCCGAACGAGTTAATCGATCAATCTTGTCTGCAATTCGAACTTATCTAAAAGATGACCAGAGAGAGTGGGATAACCATTTAAAAGATATCCAACAAGCCATATGTACCTCGGTACATCAATCCACCGGAATGACACCGTTCTATATACTTTTTGGTAGACACATGACAACACACGCGAATATGTACCAGCTAGGTAGAAAACTTCAAGCACTTAACGAAAGTGAAATCGAATATTTGCCTCTGTCAAACAAATTAGAGCTTATCCGTGAAAAAGTTAAATCAAATTTACAACTCGCATTCAAACGAAATGAGAAGTCATACAATTTGAGATCCTCGATCCGAGTCTTCAAACCAGGAGAGGAGGTTTACCGAAGGAATTTCGTTTTGAGCAACTCTTCAAAACATTTCAATGCTAAACTCAGTAAAAAGTTCGTAAAATGTAGGATTCTAAAACAAACCGGGAAATCTACCTATCTCATTGAAACTATTCAAGGCAAAACCCTAGGGGTATATCATGCCAAAGATTTGAGGCATTAACTAATTACCTACGTGACGTCATGATTATACCGGAACAATATTAAATATGTTCGATAGTATACCTACGCAAAACGAGCTAAGTGTTAAATGCATTTGGTCTATAGCTAATCGAATCATATTGTCCTTGCATATTCCATAAGAATACTCGTAAATAAAACCAAAAGCACCGACGAATATGCCATTCTTCTCATCAAGTCCACAAACAGGGAAATTAAAAATTGCATATTCGTAGGCATAGTTCACATGAGAATACTTATGTCAAGCAAATTTACTTTTATTCCTTTCGGAGAAATCAAAATACCTATATGTACATAAATACATTATTTGTACATTAAAAATCCTAATGTGCACAACACACAACATTAGAAATAGACATATTATAGGTAGGACTCACAATTGAATACGCATTTCATACCGCGACCGATGGTGTATGTATGGATGATATTATGATGCCCTCGACTCGAACGAAAACATTTGACAGTCCCATAGGCCTTCGTACTGCTATGTACCTGAGAAAGGAAAGAAAATACAAAAGCAGAGTACTGCACCAAAGAAAGGGTAAACACAAAAAAAACCAACCCTCATTGACCTTGTCTATTCATGTTGTTAGTTTGGTGGTACGATAACAATAGATCGTCACAATTAGGTCTCGTCTTTGCCATTTTTAGTCCTATGCCAACACTCGTCTCTAGCCATAGAAGGATGTTTATGTTCGCTTCAGTTGCCACTAACGCAGTCGCAAAACATTAGATACGTGCTTATGATTTTAGCACAAAACTTTGGTTTGAAAGTCGAATCCCTGGTTAGATCATACAAATAGGACACGCTTATGGTTTTCGCAAAATAATCATTTACACGAATAGATCCCGTTGTATGTACGGAAGTTTCGACGCAGAGAAAAACGAAAAACAAAATTTACGCGAAAACATTAACACACTAATTACCGAACAAACCCTGACGCGTCTGCTAAAGAACAATATATCTATAATACCAATACCGAATTGAAAAGTTCGAGCGACAACAATATAAATTTAAATTCGGAAAACACGAACACGATTCAAAACAAACAATTTACATAATTTTCTTGCGCCCCGATCAAACAAATACAATTTTCAAATGTAATAAATAAGTTTTTTTTTCAAATAAGTCCTATTGGAATTTTGAATGTCAACTGGAAAGCCTATGGGAATTAGGAAGAAATGCCAGTGCGGCCAGTCCCATTATAAAGAATGCGTACCAAAATTGCTTAAGGTGGAGACAGAAAAATGAATGTAGTAGATTTTTTTTTTGTAAGTGGAATTGTAAAAAGAATTTACGATAGATTTTTTTTTGTGCTTATTGGCTTCTTTGTAGTTGGAGAATGTGAGTGAATATTAGAACTGTTTAAATGAGTATGTTAAAAGAGTGAACCTTTGGATTCGATATGTCTAGTTTATAGTTAATGAGCTAATAGTAGATACGGCTTAGGCATTAGAGATAATTATGAATAATGGTGCAGTCTATCGTACCCCTGTTTTCATGTCGCTTATGATGCTTGTAGGGTCGTGGGTGGCTCTTAAACACTCGTTTGTACCTACACACATTTTCAAGGCTCCCGTTCTTCATGTCTTTTTCGATTCAGAGTAACCTCATAATACATGCCTTTGTAGCGTACACCTTGAAAACTTTCGAACACTTGTTCAATGTTTTTATGGTTTCGTTTATTTTTGTAAACATTCTACGACTGAACGCACCTTTAAAAACACCGCTGTACATGTACCCCAATTGCCCCCAACTTAACAGCGGAAAAAGCGAATAAGCCGAACCTTGGTATAAAAGCCAAGCCAACAAAATGGCCAGCTCTTTTCTTTTACGTTTTGGCGAAGTGGTGGTGCTCGTGACTTCAGCTTTTGGTATTTCAACAATTGTTTTAAATATCGGCCCTTAGTGGTGTAAAATTTTTAACGTGTGCTAAAACAACTAAAAAGTGAAAAAAAAAAAAACACTTATTTCATAAAGTTCCTGTAAAAAAAAAAAAAAACAAAAAATTCCGTCTGCATATGCGTAGGTATGTACGTGTGCGCGTTGGGCATATTGCATATATAATACATCGTATATTATAGAGATATTTCATATTTGCAAAGACAAACCAGCAAAATAATCTTGTGCGGGTGGACGAGTTATTAAAAAAAAGAAAACTCCGTCACGGATTGAGCGGCCTAAAAGCAGTGCAAAAATTTGTTAAGGTAAAAATATATTGCATTTTATTACATGCTGATTAGCACGTAGAAAATTTATTTCAGCGATCCCTCTTCCACGACGAGAATCTTCCACCTCCCACCCGTACTACAAGTGAAAGACCTGCCGTAAATTGTACTAGAGAACCAAAAACTGCTCTAGGCTAAACCTCGAAGTACAGCCGGATTGCGAAAATCCACCCTGTTTCTGCACCCCACGTTACTTGTGTGCAACTCCGCTAAACCACTCTCGATCTCGCCACCTTGGATCGAAATCTCGTAAGCCCCAGACGCCGTCCACGTTCCATCATCGTACCACAACGCCACCTATTCCTAAAGGGAAAAAGCGCGTACGCACACCATCGTTGAGACCCCACAATCTAACTTGCTCTCAGTCGGCTCTGTCTGAAGATAGCAGATTTCTCCAACCAACTAAAGATCGCCAACACAGCATCGACTTCGAACAAGGAGATATCCAAAGCGACATATCCCTTCAATCGAAGACTTCACCATCGTGACAAGCCTCTCTCTACACCACGTGCTTTCAGCAAGACCATCGTGTGATCGAAACGATCACGTGCCTACGTCACGTGGGAATCCGAAGCGAACCACGTGCCACGTGCTAACTACCCCGACACGTGTGTGAAACTCCCTGCCAGAACAAATAAAAAGAAATTATTGTATCAATAAGATAATTAAGCAAGTATTTATGACATCCGTTGAATTTCATTTGTAGTATCAAAACTTAATTGTACAATTCCTTAGTAGCTTGAGTTTGGTAGTCGTAGGAGCCTTAAAGAACATATAAACCAATTTTAATTTTTCAGATCATTAATTAGTTTTCATCAGCAAAAGAGTATCTACAGCCAGAAAGAGATCCGCGATTTGTGCGCACAAAACGAAGGAGCATCTGGATTCATCGACACAGTAACAAACAATTCAAACGTATCAAACCGTAAGTGTGTATCTTTTATATTTTCTTTGGGCTCTTTAATCTTTTTAAAATATCGACAAAGCATAGAATGAGTTAAGAATGAAACTATAATATATACCTACATAATATTCTATATATCCACATTTGTAATAATGTTCAATTGCAACCACTCATTCGATAATTAGTATATATATACAATTTATTTTTTTGAATTGACGATACTACCATACTCCATAATCTTTTAATGTCTGCTCAGAGTTTTACCTAAAGTTGTTTCTTTTCTTTGTTTTTTTAACTTAACTTACCTTGTCAAATCTCGGTGTCATATTCAGCAACTTAAACATATGTTCTTTCGTTATAACTTAATATAATAGGTACTATGTTTAGAACATACCCTCCTTGAATTATAAATATACTTACTTGCTATTGTACTAAACGTTAGATGTGGACCTTTTCATTTCTGATGGTGTTTCATTAGAAGAATGGCATAAGTTTTTGTTTATTTTGGTGATAGGTTAATCGTAATCGGAGAAATTTCTTTGGCGTAAATAGTGATTATTAGGGGTTACCAACAAATATGCATCGGCACTTGGTAACCATGGTGACAATGCCCATTGGACATTGGATAAGGGTGGGATCCGCCGAAAGATGACCTTAGATCATCGCCTGTCAATAACAGCCGACAGTTATATGTGTCCCCTTGTCTCGTTTACGTTTTTTTTTCCCCTTGCTTTGTTATGGGTTCGGTTTTCCTTACCTCATACCTACATGTATTTAACCTTATGTTATATTACAGCATTAGTACAGGTCTCTCATAGGAACTACTTCATCGAAACTAGATATTGCAAATCTTAAACATTTTTTTTTTCGGCACGATCATTTTTATTTTGTGGACCAAATGGACAGCAGAAAAGAACCACCCCCACCGACGAGCTAATTGCCGGAGCCTTTCGCAAGCGTGCCGACCCTCTGCCCAGGAGATGGAACTTCGTTTCCAAAACATCATCTCTCCTCCCAGTCCTGTGTAAGATGTGAAATAATCATCATCATATCTGATTTTTCTACACAGCATATATTTTGTTTTACCCTCATTCACCACTAAACCCATTTGTGACGCCTCTGTACTGATACTTGCAAACGCACCAGTGACAGCTCGCTGTGTTCTGCTAATGATGTCGTTGTCGTTAGCGTGTGCAAATAGTTGGACAAACTTTTGGGAAATTGTGCCCCTGGTGTTGGCTTACGAGTTTTGCACAATTTTCTCAAGAATTATGTTAAAAAAGTCACATTGACAGCACATCACTTTGTCTAAAAATTCTTACAGATTGAAATATTTTTGCGACGCCCTTCTTAAAACATTAATAGAAGCTTACTAAATATTCAACAGATAATTTGGCTTGTTCGTTTTTACACTCTCACGGACCGCGGTAATGTTTTCGACCGATCTTGCGTTTCTTTGACGTACGGCTGTTGGCTGATTGTTTACCGAACCGGTTGTGTTGATTTTACCACTAAACGTGGGAGAGTTGACTTTAAAGGGCCACCGCGCCTGCCATAACATTATGCACTGACGAGTACACATTCTGATACCAATGTTTTATCATGTGGGCGTGCTGCTCAATGTACCACTTGCCATGGTGATTTGGCATTAGTAACTGAATAATAAACCCCAAATTAGACAGACGCCACCAAAATAATATGGCCGCCACATCAGGCTGCAAACATCGACCTGTCCCAATTGAGAAATCCTTTTAAACTGCCTTGTCATGTTTATTATAGTTCCGTTGTTTTATTTTTAATTCAATAAACAAAATTGAGAAAACTGGAGCCGTTTAGGTTTGTATAATTTGTTTTAAGAGATTTTGTGACAGGTTAATATACTGTCCACAAAGCAAGTCTAGCTCGATAATGCCGGAAATACAAACGCGCTTTAGCTTCGATGCAATGTGGCTATTTGGATTTAGCTTCTACCCAGGGTTCCCAGGTTTTCGTTCCCGAAGAAAACATTTTTCGCGTAACTAGCTTTTAAACTCGGGCAATGCTTCCAATGGCTTGAGATATTTGTATTTTTTTTTGTTCTTCCTTCAATTCAAATGAGAATTATTTTCACTTACCCATTATGTTGTGCCTCCGTTGTCTAGAAATTCGCGTAATATTTTGAGTTTAGACAAAGGCACTATGCAAGGACACACTCTGTGCTGGGCCACACATGCCTTCCTCCTATGAAAGTCGTGTCGAGCTAGACGGGTAGATTTTTACGTTAGTTGAGAAAAGAATCATACATAACACTGAAAATCCCTTCTCTTTTCTACTCACTTTAATTAAAATCGCCCTGTCTCGACCGAACCGACTTTCGGAAGATATGTGTGGCCCAGTACACGGGGATGACTTTCATTCACATGAACGACTTGGCTACACACAAAAATAAGGCCCCATTGCAATGAAATAAAATTTGACAGCTACCTGTGTCTCTGAATACGACGTTCATAGTAAGGAGTGTATGGCCAGGCCATGGTAATAGTTTTATTAAATGCCAAAAGAATGAATTCATTCAGAAACTAAACAAAAAAGTGCGATTTTGGTTTGACATTTATTCATTCTAAAAGATTTTCTTACAAACCTTTTTGGAATTGTTTCCCTGTTTATATCCTAGTCCCCTTTTTTCCCCTTTCGTCTTAAAAAATGTGCACGACTGGGTCGCACGTAACTTTCTCGTTTATTGCGAATCTCGCAGAATCTCATAGTCAGTTCAGCAAAATTTACGTTTAAAATCATACGCACTCAAGATGTAATCAGATATCTAATTAGCAACGTAATACATACTACATAAACATACGTATTAACTTCAACATTTAGCGATTGGGGTCGAAATCGAAGGACGCATTCATGGTTCAAAAAACACTGAGCAAATGGTATTACTATGGATTTAAGCATTACCTGAAAGTAACATTTTTATCATAATCGAAAATGGCGTTTTAGAGATATGAGCAGTTTTTTAAAGTACTATTATTAGGGATTCTTTTAAGAGAAAAACTATGCTATCCAAGTTAAGAATGACAATAGTACCTTAAAAATATTTTTTTTTTAAAATCGTTTTTACCGTTTTCGAGAAAAAGCCAATTTTTAAAACTGGTCTTTTAGCGAAAAACTGGCCGTTTTCGAAAAAATCTAAATTTAGACATATTTCATAATATTTCGTAAAATTTTTATATGGGAGGCACCATTAATATTAGGGCTAGCATAAAAAAAAGCGCCCTAGAGGGAAGCCCACAAACTCTAAATACGAAGTTTGAAGCAAATCCGTCCAAGCGTTTAGATTCCCCAGAGGTGGGACAAACAGACATACAGACGGACAGAATTTCGAGACCCACTTTTTTGAGTTCCCCTATCATCGTAATATCAGAATTGATCAAAATCTCGAGTTCGAAATTTTGTACGAAAACAATATCTATCTTTCTCTTACTACGTATACGAGAAAGTTAAAAATATGATGTATCTGTTTCCTTGGACCATAAATGATCGTCAGGTTCTCCCATAACAGTTTCCACTTAATTTTTAATAGGAACGGAGCTAGCTATAAAGCAGCAACTAGTAGCTTATAAAAAAGCAACTTTTTGATCCACATATTTTTGACAGATACATACTGTTTTCCAATAGATTCTGCAATTTCCAATATAAATTAACCACACCATCAGTAATTTCTTTTTGTACAAATATAAATTCACTTTTATTTCAAATAGGAATTTTACAATACACATTTCGCTCTCTATCCTAAAAATACAAATACAATTCCTTATACTAAATTTTAATTTTAAATATATATATATTTCTTTAAATATACAAATAGAGAATAGTTTTCTTTTCCTTATTTAAACTAAAACAGATGCAAAAATAGTTTGTTGCTCCATGATTTGCTTAGAGGGCAGAAGGAAATTAATTTTTCAAAAATATATAATTCATCTTAGCAAAGTCCCAGATCTAGGAATAAACGTCCAAAGGCTTCGCTTAAAGATTCCTATATGGTAAGAAAAATTCTAATGAGCCCCTAGAAATTTTCTTCAAGTCCTTGTGACCTCCAAGAAATCATTTTAATACTAAACAGGTCTTATAGTACTAGAGGAAATATTAATTTAATTTTTGTATACTTATATAATTTACACAATGCTCTTAATCTAATGGTAGGCCTTAAAATTATAGTTTTACAAATATTTACTTTAAATTGAATTGTTTTTAATAAAATTATATTTTTACTTTACACATCAGCGGGGATCTCACTCAACAATTTGCTAGGTTGCTTTCAACATAATTATATAATATAATATTTCTTTTACACATTTTCAGATAGAGGAACTAAATTTTTTTTTAACACAAATATAGAGTTTGCCACCTTGAAATAGAATATGTATTAAAGTTTAACTAGACTAAGACTAAATAAATATTAATTTAATTACTTTCAAACTTTTCCAAATAATTATAACTAACAGCAATTATAATATTTAATAATTATGGTTAAATTATTTTAATATTGCTTTTCTTTTAATACTTTTAACGTAGTTTAATAATTTACATCAATAAATTAAATAAATAATAATTAGGCAAATAAATAAAAAAATGAATGAAATAAATATAAAAATACATTCCCAATACGCAGCTATACCTCAGAAGGTTTTGGATTCTCCAAATGACATGTTTTTGTAGGCGAGTGTACCTATACCGTTTCTTAGTTTTTTTTTTGTATTTCGCATATTATGTGTCTTTGGTATAGCCATTTCTTTCTATGGCGGGGGTCGGTTTGGATAAGGGGGCGTGGCAACTTACGTACCAAAACCCCTGCAAATTCTATTTTTCGACACTCATGGGAGCTAAACTTGTAAAATTTGGAACATTGAAGTTCATTGTTTGAACCTGGTACTTGACGAAATGTGGACGGGATTGGACCAGTCCATCACAATAACCACTCAGCCACTGCATAGCACATAGCATTATGTATTTTATACATTTATTAACTATTTGGTTTTTTTAAATGGTGGACTCCAAAATGCATTCATTTCATATACTCGCAAGTCTGTTCGGTATATACTTTGACGGCAGATTGGGCATTAGTTCTTAATATCTTATAGACTTCACAAAGAACATCTATTATGGTTGAAGCTCTTTGTGGGTTGGTGATTAGTAGGATCAATTATGGTTAAGCTTAAGAGATGAGCGTATTTCCAAGTCGAGCTCAATCGTTTCATCTGATAAATACTGTCTTATCCTTCACAGCTTAGAACAGACTAGACGTTTTGTGATCCACAGTTTTACGTTTATTCGTCTTCGTAATAAAGGAAAGGACTTCTTACTGGAGTTTGAAAATTGATTGGGAAGCAAACACGTTTTTTTATAAGAAAAGGTCTCAGTTTCAAGTTTAATGGAAAGTTGCCCTTAACGAGAGTTGGATGTCTTCAAGGCATAACAAAAATTAGTTTTGGATAAAACTTCTTAACCGCAATGAGGAAACACTTTCTAACAGTTGTACCTCTATGTCTAACATGCATATTCGCTTGCTAATTCATTCGAGGGATATGGTAGGTAGGTAGGTTTAAGTTTAAGTACGAATCTCAGGAGTTCCTAAGATCAACATTCTCCAGATCTGCTAGGTTATCGGAGAAGCTGTTGAGAATCCTCTGTCTACTGTTTTTAGGGGCTGGGCATTCGCAGAGCAGATGGGTAACGGATTCTATTTCTTTTTGCAAAAGTCATTATGCAGTATGCCCAGCCTTTCCGCGTGTACGCCTATCGCACAGTGTCCAGTAATGACCCCCGTGAGTATTCGAATATCCTTGCGGCTAAGTCCGATCATGAATTTGGTTTTTTTTTTTGCTCAATTTATGGCCAGAACTGAGCAAAAAGAGATCCAAATGGAACTAATTGCCGTTTTGTTACCACAACTTATTTCACCTGGTTGTTAGGGGTTTATCTAGGTGGAGAGTTAGATTCAGTCTGTGGAATTCAAAAAGGTTATCAGTTATTTGATACAACTCTTCGAGACTTCCTCGAGGGATGCAGAAGGGTTTTTCCAGAAAACGCTGTCTAGTCCTGGCTAGTGCCGAACAAGCTCATAGGTAGTGAGTGAAAGTGAGCTTCTTTTTCGGTTGCGTCCTTAAACTGTAACAGTGTTTATGTGGGATATCTAATCTGGCTGCATGGTCGGTCCCTTAATGGGCTGTGGCCTGTGGTGATTGCTGTTATTCTGGCAATGTCTTTTAGGGTTTTACTCAGAAGGTGGGTTGTTTTCCCTGCCATAATTTAGCTACATTCTCTTGGATATGGTACAGTTTGTTAGCCTCCTCCATCTGCGATTGGCTACCGACAGGGATTCTGAGGAAATTTTTGCTTTGTCTGCTCCTATTGGAATGTTGACCGATTTTGCAAGGGAGCAGTGGTGGACCAAATGTTGCCTAGCCAGCTCGTCAGCCTGTTTGTAAACGTTGCTATCACCTGGAACCCAAATCAGGGTAATCCCTGATGGTAAAATGGTAAAACGGAATGTGGTGTTTTGTAAAATATGATGCTGAACTAGTTTTGGTTATGTGATATAAATTGGAATTAAAAACTTTTTAAATTTAGGGGTGCATAAAAAATTTGTTTTGACGTTTGGTATATTGTTATCATATTCCATATAGAGTTGGCACCAAAAGGTGATGGAGGACAGTATTTAACCGCAAACTATAATTATTCGGTGAACGATTGATTTTCTCTGTATGGATGAGAATAGCTACTTTGGAATAAGGCATTCGATCTTTTTCAGAACGTAGTTCAACCGCATGGTGAAGTTTTTGATTATGGTGTAAATGTTCTATAGTTCTCTAAGCTGATTAAAATTAAGGAACAATTTAAGAAGTCAAACGCAATAGAAGGCACAGAATAACACGAAGACATGGAAGTTAAGCAATCGGCTTAGGCGCGTTCAGGGTTCAGCCAAGGGAAAAAATAAGATTTTAGATACACATTGGTGATTGACTCTTAGGAGTGACTTTTGTAATTCAAACTCAAAATCAGGGAGAAAAGGGGGTAAAAGTTTTTATGGAAAAATTCTTATTTTTCATTCGATCGATTTTAAACTCGAATTGTGTAAGAAAAAGAGAAAATCCATTTCTCTGATTTTGGAAATTTGGCTTGGGGCCCGAGTTATTAGCGACGGAAAAAGGGGGACTCAGGGGACCATTTTTTTTTTTTTTTCATTTTATCGAGCGCGTAGAAAAGAACACTAGATACATCTGTAACTGGAACGAGCCGCCATTGTGACGATTGGCAAATTTTTGTGACGAAGTGGACGTTGTTGGCGACTAAAGACTGCCATTATTGGAAGTGATTAGTTAATCCTTATCTATAACCGAACTAGAAATACCCAAATCAAGCTGAATGTGTTCAAATTAAGAATGACATATGTGCGCATTTACTTCGTAGATGATAGTGTGCATTCCAGACACGAGACCAAACTAAATTTATCACTAAGGCAATTCCTTACAAAATAAACTTTTTATACGTACCGCAGATACGATGTCAAATTGTGTCATATAGGAAATGCACTTGAGGTATTTAAGTATCCAAAAAATGACGACCAGAAGAAGAGAAAAACACGTCTTTCGTAAAATCCCTCTAACTACCCGAAAGCAGTTCCCATTAAATTAAATATCTTACCTTAGTCCTTGCTGTGCATTGGAATAATTTATTATGACAAAAATAAAAATAAAACATAAAAAATATTCTAATAATAATTTGTTAAATACAATGGAAAAAAAAATTAACAAAATAATATTTACATGACCATTTTACAAAATATCATTTAACAATACTGTGCGTTCCATACAGAAGTTTTCACAAGTTGATAGGTTCAAAGTTTTGGAGTAAAAACACAAATTACACGCATAAGTCCTGCATGCATGCATGCACTTTGGGGATGAGCCAAAAACTACTGCGAATCATGACATCCTACTGAACGTTGCATTTGATTTATTGTCTGTCAACAATGGTGTAACTACAAATTGTTGCCGATTCATGGTGTTGGTGTGTCCTCACTCAATCACAGCTATCGTTGATGAAGCACTGCTTGCGGAACTATTTCGACTCTGCAGACTCTCTCGCAACTCAAGGGATTGATGTGAACGAGACGTTTTCACATTCAATACATCACACAGTGGTGGCGGTGTTGTAGCAGTCAGGGTTAGGCAGCTGCTGCTAGACAATTGAGTTTTGGGCAGCTGATGTGGCATTCTTGGATGATAACGTGCCGTCGGCATAAATGACACATGACCTCCACTGCCACCAGCCGATACAGACGGTGGCGGTGGTATTGTTGTGGTTGTTGCTGCAAATGTACAATGCTTAACATTAGCACTTGATGTTGTTCCATTTCCGTTTGGCGCCGAAACACTAACAATCGCTTTTGTTGTCGTCGCAATTGCCATTAGAGAACTAGAGTTGGGACTCGCCGATGTCGAGAATGAACCCCGCAGCTGGTTGCTACTGCTGCGACGTCTCTGCCGATGATGATGGCGATGAAAGCTCTGGCAACGGGTGCATGTTCGCTCTCGATGCTGGTGTTGCTGTTGACTGCCATGACCAAGACCGACACCATTGCGACCGCAGTTGCTGCTCCCACTGCAGGAGCTGCAACTGCTAAGTTGACGTCACATAATTGAGCGATTGCTATCGAATTGATTCACCGACGAGTAACCAAAGGAGGTGGATGCCGCCACCATAGCTGCAGCCACATGACACTGAAAGAGAAACGAATCGTTTAAAGGATTAAAATGGATAATCATGTCAGCGACGATTAACTGAAAAAATGACAAGATTAGTGTAAATTGAATTGGCGCACTTAATGGACGATGGCTGCCGGAAAGTGGAATTTTTCCCAACTCTCAGGAAACCAACATCCATAGTCACACAAGCCTGTAGAGAAGCTTTCAGCGATTAAAAAGAAAAACAAACAACAACAAACGTGCTAAATTCGGGACCGGCTGTATAAATGGCAACAGGAATACCGCGAAATAAGGTCTACATTATTTAAACAACAAGCACTAGTCGTCCAAATAATAGGTAGACGAACGACCGGTAAAAGGACAATAACAATTAAACAAACGACAATAACAATGACATGGGATAGAGACAACGACACGACACAGAACTGTTATGGTTAGGTACATTGTTACGGTTTTTATCCAAATAATCCCTGAACACACATTTCGTGCGGATTTTGAGTTGAAAATGTCCATGTCAATTATTGGCGCGGAGGAGGAGGCTAAGCTATGCCGCGCGTCAACGAGTAATTGACATTTTTGGCCAATTATTAATTGCTACTGCGGTGGTTTTGGTCGATTATATCTGTTTGAGGGCAAACACTGGCGTTAATTGAATAGGGCGGTTATGGTTATGATGACGTTGATGGTGGTTGAATTCCTCAAACGCGTCTAATTGAAATTGATGTGATTTTTCGAACGAGTATGTTAATTGAATTTAAATACATTGTTTGTGCTGTTAATTAATATTTACTATTTGGGTGAATCATGTTACACGGGTCTATGGCAATTTTGCAAATAGCTTTGAATATTGATTTGTTAGATGATGTGGGCGCATTTAAATTACGGTATGAACAAATAAATTTTAAAATAAATCAAAAATTGGATATAGCGTAGCTATTTTACTTTCGTATGTGTCGAAGTGGTGTCCGTCTTTCTTATATACATAAAATGAGGTCCAATTTAATTTAAATTTATAATGTCGCATACAGCAGAAGCGGAATTAGGCCTACGGAGTACGGATTTCTAGCCCCCATTTTTTACAGCACTGGCAAGCCGACTTTTTTTATCATATAAAGGATACTCATTCAACACCTCATAAGAACAACCAAACGTGCAAACTATTTCTATTTTTTCGATTTCTTGCTTTTTTAACTAACCGTTTTTGCCACTAGAAAGATAGGTTCAAAAATGAAAAAGTCATATTTTTTAACAGTACTTAGTCACTTTCAGATTCAAACAAATCAAACGTGCAACTAACCTTTTCCTTTTTTTTGGGCGCTATTATAAGGGTTTTTCAACAGGCACGCTACAAAAGTAGAGCGACAGGGACAGCAAACGCCGAATTTCTTGCCGCTCTTTTGACATTTCTCTTCAGTAAGGTTTGCCATTTCATGATGGAAAGATATACGAGCCAACAACGAGTCGAAATTATTAAAATTTACTACTGAAATTCGGAGTCAGTGGCCTCAACGTTAAGAGCGCTACGTCCATTTTATGGTCGTCATAATCGTCCTAGCAGATCAACGATTGAGCGGAAACAATTAGTTGAAAAATTTGAATCCACAGGCACAGTACAACATGTTCCCGTGCCAGTGAGACAAAGAAGTGCCCGTAGTGTCGAGAATATTGCTACCGCTGAGGCTTCAGTTGAAGAAAGCCCAAATGTGTCTCTCACACGTCGTTCTCAAGCGTTGGGCATCTCTGTGACGTCGTTGTGGCGAATTTTGCGAAAAGATCTTGGCCTACATCCTTACAAGATTAAATTGACGCAAGAACTGAAGCCGCTTGACCACCAGAAGCGTCGTATGTTCGTGAATTGGGCTGAGCAACAACTTGAAAATGATTCGGCGATGAGGCTCATTTCTGGCTGAATGGCTTCGTCAATAAACAAAATATGCGGTATTGGTCAGGCAGCAATCCACACGTACTCACGTACTCCATGAGTCATCATTGCATCCCGAAAAAATTACGGTTTTGTGTGGTTTATGGGCCGGCGGCGTCATTGGGCCGTACTTCTTCCGTGATGATCAAGACCGGCACGTTACTGTGAATGGGAATCGCTACCGTTCAATGATAACCGAATATTGGATGATATGGACTTGGAGGACATGTGGTTCCAACAGGACGGCGCCACAAGCCACACAGCGAATGTCACAATCAATTTATTGGAAGTTTGGAGAACGTGTTTTCTCACGAAATGGTCCAGTCGCTTGGCCGCCTCGGTCGTGCGATTTGACGCCGTTAGACTATTTCCTGTGGGGCTACGCCAAGTCTATGGTCTATGCCAACAAGCCAGCGACGATTGATGAACTTCGTACGAATATCGAACGTGAAATTGCAGCAGTATCGGCCGATTTATGCTTGAAAACCGTCGAAAATTTGGTTCAGCGTCTGGACTTCTGCAAGCGTGCCCGTGGTGGTCATGCAAAAGAAATCGAGTTCCATACATAATGGCATCGAACATACTTTCAGAGGAATAAAGAATTTCATTGATATCCAAAACCGTTTTTGTTTTATTCAAAAAAAACTTTTGTAGCGTTCATATTGAAAAACCCTGTACCTTTAAATCGCACAAATCCGCTGGACGCTGGCATAACAACAGCCGAACTACAAAACACGGATACCATCCTGCCAGTGCTGTAAATTCCTTGGTTTTGGAGAGTAAAATTGGTTTTTATACCCAAGGTAGGCCAATGCTCTAATGTAAGAAAGAAGGATCTAAGATCCATTGGCATTTCATCATATTCAAATCTCTAGAAGAACTAATCAAAATCCATCAACGCAAAAGCATTGACACAAAACTTCTCTCTGCTGCTCAACCTGTTTTATATAAAAGTAAATCCGTGGGAATAGCTCTGGTTATGTTTACACTTTCCTTCGAGGATTCCCTTCGTCACAAGGAGTATACGATACATTCATTGACATAAAAGGCACTTTGTCAGCTCTGAACGTAGATACTTCACTTAACGAGTTGATTAATTGGATACTTAATAGACGAATTATTAACTCTAGCCTTAGAGGGACATCTTCCAGAAGATGTGTGTAGAGTGGAGGAACACCATATGGCGGCTGACATCCTCCGGAAGCGTATACTGCAAGTTTATTGCATCCGGATAGGATGACGCTCTACTATTGTCATCTGAGGAAAGTACCCGCAATACCTTCTGTATTGCGTAGCTGTCACTTTTGAAGCTTTTATTCTTTGACATTTGACAAGTAGAAACTACGCCATTACTAAAAATGGAACAATACACGCTTCAACAACGCATTGGAATTATTAAAATTCACTACAAAATGGTGAAAATCTTGCAGTCACAGTTCGCAAAACTAAAGAATTTTTTGGTCGTCGTGAAGCACCTTGTCGGACCGCAATACAATTTAGTGATGTGAAGAATAAAACCCGTGCACGTCGCTCAAGAATAACTGAGAATATTGCTGCTGTAGCCCAAAGTGTTGAAGAAAACCCAGGTTTGTCCATTCCTAGTCGTTCTTTGGAATTGGGCATTCCACAAACGTCTTTATACCGTATTTTGCATAAAGACTTGGGTCTTAAGGCTTATAAAGTTCAGTTAACACAAGAACTCAAGCCGGCCGATCATCAACAACGTCGCCAGCAGCCCAGCGTCGATTCAGGACCTCAAACGTAAAATTCGTGAGGCTATTGAGGACATAGGGCAGCCACTTTGCGATTTGGTTATGGAAAATTTCATGAAAAAGATATGGTCCTGTAAGCGTGCTCGTGGTGGCCATTTGGCTGATGTTGTTTTTCATTATTAATGGCATACCTTCCTCTTTATTATGAAATAAACGTACGATCATTCATCTCAAAAAAATGACATTTTTCTTTGAATACCAAAATAACACCTCTTATTGGAAAACCCTCTACAAGAAAGATTTAAAATAGCAACTGCAAAAAAATCCACAATAAATAAAATGGGCCTATAACCTCGTATTATTACTCACTGGATACACGTTTCGGTTATAAGACCGATACTTACGTACATTGTAGTGAGTGAGAAAGCGAGGAGTAACAACGATTCTCGCTAGTTGGGATTGACCCAGACAATTTCTGTTTGGGAAATTTTGTCGAATTTCAGTCTATGACTATGAATTTCAGGGCTCCATGAAATTATACCCCAATGAAAAAAGGCCAAACAAAAAAATCAAAAAAGGCTCCAAAAAGTTATATAATAGATATAAGCAACAACAACGTTTTGTAGTAGGAATGGAGTGAGTTTTCATTTGTTTCGGGCCTTCTTTCATTAATAATTTGGGGCAAAATTGAATTTTTTTGTGTAATTATGCCCCAATTTAAAATCGATTCTAAATATTAAGGTCTTTTTATAAAATATCACCCCAAAAAAAATAAAAATTACCCCAAAAGAATGAAAAATGGCCCCAAACTCAGTGAAAAACGCGAAAACTATGCTAAAATCGATTCTAAATATTGAGATCTTCTTAAGAAATATCACCCCAAAAGAATGATATATCACCTCAAACATAATGAAAACCACGAATTACAACAAATATTCAAGAAAGGTAAAAAAAAAAACTGTTTCTAACTGCGTGTAAAGCTTAAATATTAGCTTTAGAAAATTTGAGAAAATAAAAGTTAAAAATTCGTGCGATTATTAAATTACTAGTTGGTTGTACCCGCTTCGCTGGGTATGCAAGTAATATTTGATAAACAAATTGATTTTATTTAAAGAACTTCTTTGAAAACTACATTGCGTGTAAATTGTCTCTGGTTAATTAATAATCTTCCTTGCTGTGGATTAGATTCAATATACACCTTCTTTTGTCTTGCAACTCTTGATTGTGATAAAGCCTCATACAGTTGGCCGTGTGAAAATACTCCGGTCTTCAAATGCATGCCAACGTCATCAAATGACTGGTCTTGAGCCTTGTTTATTATTATAGCGTATGCTAGAATTTATCGGAAATGAAATCATTGTGATAATTCATGCTCTTATCAAATTTCGTCCAGGCTCTTCCACAATCAATGGAGTTCCATTGCAGTCATGATTATGACACCTTGCTTAAGTACAGCACATGAGGTGGCTTGCTGGATGGAGTTTGCTGATTGAGGAATTCAACAGGGAAATTTGGTGCATCATTTGGATCTTCAGTTTTCACTGATAACAGAATCGCTCCTATTCATTTCTAATGTCTGCACATTTGTCAGCGCGGCAATGACTCGTTCTGAAAGTTCCTGCATTGACTTTTGCAGCAGAACGCCAAAAATTGTCTTAATTAAGTCTCCTGTTAATATAATTTCCGTGGGAATTTCAACAACGTCGTCTTCATACATTTCTGCTACCCGCGGCAATTTTGCAATAATGAGAAGACTCATATTTTAATAGCCCTCAGGATTTTGTCCACAGAGATTCCTTCACGATCAGTTAGTTTTCTCTTTTATATTTAAATATCGCGAAATAAAATTTCCTATGAAAGTACCTGAGGAGCAGTTAGTAAATCAGTGATCTTAAAATTCAATAATATTTTACTTCTTTATTATCAATGTACAAAGTTTCATATTGATACGACAAACTCCTTCGTGAGTTATGAAAAAGTTATCATTAAAATCATTGCCAATAACTCGAGCCCAAAGCAAAATACCTACATATTTCTTATATAGAGTACACAAACCGAGTTTGAAGTCGATCGGATGAAAAATAAAAATGTTCCCGTACAAACTTTGACCCCCTAAGAAGGGTGGGTTTTATTTGGCAATTTCCTTTTGAAAACACTTGCCGAGCATTACTATAGTAGAGTTTGAACTTTGAAGAAAATTAAAATATATGAAAAATAGGCGGTGCGTATTTGAATAATGAGAAAATACAAACATTGAAAATTTATTCAAATACCCACCGCCTACTTTTATTTAAAATAAGAAAAATAAGAAAAGTAAGGAGCGTTACAGAATCAGTAAGGGTAAATATATATATGATTAAAAATTATTTCAAAAACTGAGGTGGCATCAGTCGTCTAAGATGGCTGGGACATAAAGAGCGAATGGACAACAAAGCTGCGCCCAAATTTTGAACTTTTATTTTCTCAAATTTTCTA
This sequence comes from Cheilosia soror, assembly GCA_949372485.1. Lineage (NCBI taxonomy): Eukaryota > Metazoa > Arthropoda > Insecta > Diptera > Syrphidae > Cheilosia > Cheilosia soror. The sequence goes on along the minus strand of OX443562.1, from coordinate 111,067,709 downwards.
AAGCTAGAATTAAAAGTTATTTCAAAAACTGAGCTGGCTTCTTTATAGTTTAAATTAAAAGCTCTTTCCAAATTTGAATAGGTTTTAAGCATTAACAAATTTAAGAAAATTCATGTTAAGAATTCGCGCGCACTTTCGTCAATAAACTGATCGATGTATAGCTAGGTACTCAAAAATTCAATTGTCAGTAAGTTATTTACTCCTTGAAACCTGTAACGTCCTGCCCTTGTAACAACGGTATAATTCGAGTTTTTTCTAGTAGATTTTTGTTTTGATACCAAAATAAGAAAATGAAAAGTGTCCCAAATATCTTCAAACAATTACCATTAAATGAAAAATCACCCCATGCGAAAAAGTCCCAAAAAAGGCTCCAAAAAAATGCAAAAATGCCCCAAAACAATTTACGAATTATTATTTTGGGGCAATTTTTCATAAATGGAATGAGGTCATTTTTCATTATGAAATATTGCCCAATTTTTGCGGCCTTTTTTCTTTGGGGGCTAATTTTATGGAGCCGAATTTCAGACTTGACTGTCAGAATTCAAAACTATTCAAACAAAACAATCAGACCTGCTATAATTGGTTGTCACTTTTCAGATCTTGCTTACTTGTTCATTAACTTCGAAAGAAATAATTAATTATGTGTAATTCTTGGCTTCGGTAGTTGAGCTACTTTATGAAACAATTTTTTGTTGTGATCCAACAGAAGAAATAAATTAATTTAATGGAAACTCAGCGACACCAGCAAACAACAGAATTACTGCAGAAATTACATGTCAAGTTGTAAGCAGGCAACTAAGGTGCTTCGGAGACTTATTATGAGTTCCTCATAAAATAATGTATGAAGGAGTACTACCCAACTCTTGAAACTTACCAGCTAAGTCTCCTTATTTACATGGAAACATGTATCTTCCAATTTACTCACTTAGAACAGACTGACTAAGAACGGAAAAGAAGGATACCATGAACAATGTTCTGTTTGCATTTGTTTTCAATTTCAAGACAGATTATGCTGCCAACCTTTATGAAGAAAAGATGTAAACACTTTATACTCTATGCAAAGCTAAGACGTTAGTATTTGATTAAATATTCGCATTCAACTAAAAGCAACTTATTCGTTGGAAAAGTTTCGGCAAATTTCCCTCAAGGATTCCTATGTGATTTTTTGAAAACACATTATCAGATTCCGCAAACTTCATTGCGCTTCCTTTCATTTCCTGTTTGTGTCCTCCCATATGATACAATTTATCAAGCGAAGAAAACATAGGAAATAATATTTTCAGGGACACCATGGCGTATGTGGAACATTTTTGCTACGCGCTCCTCTCAAGCCATGCAAAGTGAATTTCAGTCAATTTTCAACTGCTTTATACAACCTTAGTCGTCTGGCATGCTGAAACGAACGAACTAGAATCAAACATCCACACACGAGTTCTAAAGAAGACTGCTCTCGCTCTGAGCTGCTGTACATATATTTCACCAGTAGAGTTCCGCTTTTAACAAATCGTGCATACGAGAGTATTTAAGTCGCACAAGTGATGCGAATATCTATCTACCCCCAGCATGGTATACACGCAACATTCTTTACCACCATCACCGAGCTGACTGGCAAATTGCTTTTTAACGTACCATGTAAAACGAAACAGACAGGAAGCTGTTAAAAGTTCAATCGACTGCTCGGCCGGCCGCCTATGTGTGTGGGAACGGAATCAACATCAGCACAGACAGGTCATCTGGAGGGTTGATGACTGGTGTATTGGACCCGTAGATCTTTAACAAAATTACATCAATCTATCAATCTCTGAAAAGCTATCCATCTATCCTCACACACATTTAGCTCCAGTCCAATCGAGTTGATTGGCCGATAGCCCAGATACAGAGAAGAGTTTGATGGTAGGTATCCTTAAGAATATCTCTGACCGAAATGATACGTATTTGGGGTCAATTCAGTAGAATTCTCTTGGATATGATATGGCATAGGGCGATGATTGAAATCGAGAAAGAAATAGCTTTCCGACAGCCAAAGTGAGTTATTAAGTTATTAAGATACTTCTCTATATATTCGATGAAAGGAAGGAAACACGATGCGTGTATGTGTTGCACTGTTCACTGCTTGCTATGTTATCCGACAGTAAATTTAGGTTAAGGCCTTCTAATGGATGTGGTTATCCTTTCTTTGCTGGCAGCACTCATTGATTTGTGAACAGCTGCAAAATGTTCTTAAGTGCATTATACTCTGCCGCTGCATCCCTGGTGCAATTTAAATCCTCCTCCGACTCTCTGAAGAAAGTACTACAATGTTTTTGAAACTCTGCCAGAAGTATAGTTCTAAAAGGATTTAGTTTTTATAAAGTCTCCTCCGCTGGATGGAATTTGCATCGTTTCGACAATAACAGTGAAAGAGTGTGTGGTATTATATGAGCTCTTGGCAATGTGTTTGCTGTCTGAAGGAAATCCGTTGATGGAGAATCTAATTCTAGACTCAAATATGGTTCTGGTAGATAAATATATTCTAAAGAGGAAATGTTGCTATGGAATTTTCTAGTATTATGGCCGAATAAAAGGAGATTGTGTTCGATTTTTAGTGAGTTAATCTTCAAAGAAGTTTTGTGTTGACCTTTTGGATTTGTTTGCAATTTATAACCGGCAATGGCCATGGTCAAGGTTATGGAAATATGTAGTTGTTTGTAATTAATTTGAACAGGAAACTAGACAACAGGAAAGAAGACAATATTTTTAACAATTGAGAAAATCACTGTGACATCTGTGGCCTCTAAATAAATAGTTGGCGTAACAGGTCCGTACCACACCCTATACTTTGCTTTTCACCATCATTCCTTTGTGTGAGTTTATATTTTGAGACGAATGGAGGGAGTTTCTGACGACACTTGTAGTCTTGGATGTTTGTTTGTCAGATGGCTTTGTGGATTTTATTCATAGATAAAATTCTGTCAAAAATTGACAGATATGGTATTAATACTCCGTGCAAGTGAATGAAGTGGATAGTATCTTGGAATGCTGGGCCAAATGTTTATGATAAGGCTTGAGTTCGAGTGAAACGGAAATTATTAAACTAACAACTAAAACCAAAATACTGACTTCAACGTCTTACCGAGAACGTATTACCTTTTCGACCGGAGCCAACCACAGCATTAATAAGAAAATACGTTAGCTAGCTAGCAGCCGTCAGATAGCATACACACTTTGACGTAACTGATGCATAGCATAACTGGTAGGTACACCCAACATCGTAGTATCGGACAAAATGTCGTGATCGACAGCTATAACTTTAAAGTATTAAGCGACTTTGTCTACCTTGGCTCTGCAATAAATTCTGACAGCAACATCTCTTTGGGCTAAGAAGCCAACTGAGTAGTATAGCCCGAACAACTAAGGAGATTCTGTATAAGACCTTGATCATTCCAGTCCTGCTTTATGGCGTTGAAGCTTGGACTCTATCTAAAGCAGATGAAGATATCCTCGGTAATATCAAGAAAAAGGTTCTTCGTAAAATTGTTGATCCAACTATACGAGCTACTAAAGGCGCCCCATCTGAACTTAAAGTCGGTTGCCAGAAAGGTTGAGAGCTATGAAGGGTTCACTTGAGTATCCTTAACTCGCGACCCTTGTAATATGTTCACACGCAATCGTTGCCTTAACATTATATTGTTGTTTCAATTCAGTACACATTTTCGATATATATTTAAACAACGTAGTATTAAGGCAGCTATTTCAGAATTTGCTCGATAAATTGCCATTGCCACACAATATTCAACATTACACTGAGCAATTCAAAGGCGGGTCGCTACCCTTAAAATAAAACTTATTATCCTATAAAAAACCTATGAAACGGCTGGAAAAGCATAACCTTCCCTTTTAAACTTGCCATCCCAGCATTGAATGAATGCACAGATTCTAGGTCAAATAGAAATAGCACAATTCCAAGGATATTCTGTTAAATTTTTATCAATAATGAAGGAAGCTGACAACCCTCATTAGTAATCCCCAGAACAACCGCATAAAAATAAACAAAAAAGGCAACACAACACAAATAGTACATTGTTGGCTTTGGCCAAGTTTTGTATTCTGTAGCCTTCGTACTCGTATACACATTCGCTATGTTCGTTTAATGAACCAGAAACTATTCATATATCCGAAGGATATGCTACGTCCCTAAACAGCGCCTACGCATTCACCCCAGCGATTGTACCACAAAAAGGCATAGCATTACACTATAGGGGTTGTGCAAAGCCGCCCTCTTTGCCCGGAGGCTCCATTTTGTGTGTTGGCTTATTTATATTGTGTGTTCAATTTAAAATGTCCAACAACTGAATTGGCCTCCGGCCGACAATTCATTGTACGATTGCCTGAATGAATTGCAAATTATATTTGCATAGCTCCAAATGATTGGAGCCACTTCACTGGCAGCGATGAAAAGAAAAACATACCTATTCGTTTCTGCGTTCTGATATCAGACTCCCAGAGGGATGATGAAAAGGCAGTTGATCCTTGTCAACATACAGAATGTATCTTGTCGGCTACTATATCGCTTCTCTGGCCAGAGTGAAGAGGATCGTATTGGTAAACAGGGAATTAAGAGCGAATTAAAATTGCATATAAATTATTGAAGGAAAATGATTGCATCATTGAAAGGACTCGCTTAAATATTTAATTAAAAACGATTAACGCTGACCGTTAAATGATGGGTTATAGAGTGTTTTCTGGTAAAACTGAATGCATTGGCTTAAGCCCGCTGAGAGGATAATTAAACCGAACAGTTATGTTGTTGATGTACAGGGACACTCGCTGTCAGTTGGATATAGGTTGCATGCGTCTGATATATTTTTATAAGAACTCTGTGTTGATAATGAGACGAACGTGTATGAATAAAATATCACGTGGGCTTTTATAAGTAAATATTGAAATCTGTTGAATCTGTTTTTGGGGCTGCAAATGAGACAAAATGCAAAGCATGGATACATGAGTATATAGCTATATATGTTCACAATGGAACACCTTACAACAGAGCCCTGAGTATCTTTCAGATATGTATTAGTTTTACACTTAAATTGTTCTAAGTTATAGTTCTATGGAAATATGTCCAAAGTACCTTACCCTATACTTTTAATTAACTTACTTAAGAATGCCATCGTTGCTATCAATGCTTTCTCCTTAAGCCAAAAGTGATAACAAAATGTTTACATGGTTATCCAAAGATATTTTAATTCAATAGGTACTTGCTGGTGAATGAGGGGTAGGTAGTTCATATTATAATAATCTTTTGCCAATTCCTTCTCACATTTATGCATTTCGAAGAAAATTGAAGTCAGCTAAGGTCTTTCACGAATGATTTTGAAATAAATGTGCCACTTTTTATAATTGTCTTCAAATTATTCAAATTATTCAAATTAAATCCTAGCCTGAATAATCAAAGGGCTCGGTAGTGCCCCAGCAAAGTTCTCTAGTAAAGGCACATCCCATTTTTACAGGAACAAACTCAGACTGTTTTCGATCCCCCTGTAACTTCGAAACCTATTGAGCCAAAAACTTCAAACTTGAAACATTTATCAAACTCACTAAAAAGGTCCACCTCACCGAGTTTCATTTCTGTAGCATTAGTGGTTCTCAAAATACAGGACTTCAAAAATCACTCACTCACTCATTCATTCACTCACTCACTCACAGATGATCATTAAAATTATAAAGCACTTCCTAGAATCGTGAAAGAATTCGTGCAGAATGCTACATCCTGCGGTACATACACCCCTTAAATGGCCAATTTTTAATTTTTTAATCTTCCCACTTAAAATAGGAATAGAAGTCAATATACCTGCTGAATTTAATTTTAATGAATAGTTTATAAGAAAGAAAGCCAAAATGATGGCAGTTCCTGTCTATTGACATATTAAAAAGCGAAGACGTTTCAACGTTTGTGAAATCTAATAAAAAAAAAAACTTTGCAAAAAGTAGTGAAATCACACCGAAAACATAAATGTTTAAAAAGGGCCAAGTTGGGTTGGTGATGAAATCTCCTTTTCCAAAATCCCCTTTCCAAAATTCCCTATTCCATAATCCCCTGTGCTGGAATCCCTTAATCCAAAGACCCTGAGAGAAAATCAACACGGGACAAAATCTCATATTTTTAGATTTGGTGTTATTAATCCTATCACGCGACAGAGTGAGATACGTATGAAGGGGCGTGCTGCCCCCTGCAATCCCCCGCTTGTGGTCACGGTAGGATTTGGAGAAGGTGCGAGGTTTTACTTTGAAAACTACGCGTTTAAAAAACGGATAAATTCTAAATTGTGGAACAGGTGATTTTAACGAGGGATCTAATAAGTATGTAGGTAGATGGAGGATTTTGGCATAGGGGATTCTGTCCCGGAAGATTTTGGAAAAGAGACAAAAAAAAAGTGAGATTATGTCCAATAAGGGATTTTGGAAAAGGAGATAATGTAGAATCAGAATAGATCTGGATAAAATGTTTTGTTAATTTACTTTTGTAATTGGGATTAGCTTGCGACAAAAAGTTAGTTTGGTCAACGCCCCAGCTTAGCCCAATCTTTGCAGTCAAGTTGCAGGCAAAGACGAAGGAGAAGATGCTAACTGGAAAGAAAGAGAAAGTCGCAACCGGTGTTATCCATAAGCCCAACGATACAACATACAAACATTCTCTAGAGTCAGTCGCATAACGTAACAAACAATTCCCACGGGTTCATTATAAGGAGAACCACTAATATACCAATCCTTATCCTTACCTTAGTGACTAGTGGGGTTAAATATTACTGTTTCCAATTTTAGGAGAAAAATGTGTTGCCTTGCTGTGTAGGGTAAAGGCAGGAGGATTTGACACGTTACCAGTTTTTAAAATATGTTTAGATGTAGGTAAGTATAATTTCAAATTTATATATTAAACTGTCATTTTAATAACAAAGTATCTACAATCAGTAATTTGTCGTTTTAAATAGTTTTCTTGAAGTTATAGCCTTTTTCTAAATCCCTTTAAATAAATATATATCAATTCCTCTCTCAAAGAAGGAGTGTCAAATTTTTCCAAAATTTTCCAATTTTGATGAAACTTCTTTTAAAAGTCAACTGCACATTAAGTTAATATAAAAAATTTATTTTAGAAAAATTGGAAAATTTAGAGGTATATAATCAAATGAGAAAGTGCCCCGGGGATAATTCAAAAGTCGAAAAATAAGGACCACCCTAACTTGCAGTTTTGGTTATTACAATTTGCATTACCACAAAATAAGAACAATGTTTTCAAGTGTCCAAATTTTTATAATTATCCCAAATGACCAGAATTTGTTGTACTAACGTCTCTTTGTTTTGATGCGGAATGTTTTTTATTTGTAAAAGATATCATTGTCATTGTATGTATCTTTTAATCAAGGTTTTTTTTAGTGCGGGGTTCTAATATAGACCATTCTCGGTTAGATTTTACTTATAACTTTACTGTCCATTCGAAAATAACGATTTTTTTACACAGTCCGATTGATTGCAGTACCCTAAACATAAACTTGGCACGCTCCTACAGTTTTGGCGTGGCACGCCCCCAAAGTTAAAAAAATACCATATGAAATAGTACCAAAATTTCAGGAATGGAGTGTCCAATTTTTGTAAAATTAATTTTTTTATATTCCCTAAATGTGCAGTTAACTTATAAAAAAAGTTTCATCACAATCCAATACACTCCGTTCTTGAAATTTTGGTACTATTTCATATGGTATTTTTGAAACTTTGGGGGCGTGCCACGCCCAAACGGTGAGAGACAGCCAATTTTTTTTCAGATTTGTGTTTAGGGCACTGAAATCAATCGGACTGTGCAAAAAAAAACCGTTATTTTCGAATGTTTTCGAATGGGCAGTAAAGTAAAATCTTGCCTTTTTATTTAAACTTCAAACCTTGGTAGCGACCTCTAAATGTCACTTAAAAAATTCGAAAAAAAATACTGAAATATTCAAATGACGTGGTGCCCCGCGAAATTAAAGAAAAAAAATTGTTTTCTTAGGAATAAGGACCACCCTACTGCAAGTGGCACAATATTATATTTCAAATAACACCACACATATTTAAACTGATCTCTTGTGTTCTTGCAAAAAATTACAAATACCATCAGTCAGCGTCCAACCAATTAACCGCCCTTATAAATCCAAATGCAGAGCATCATTTAAAACTACTCCACTGTGTCTGACTACTATAATATTTATGGTTTGATGGATTCACAAATTCCCTGTATAATAAAGGATTTAATCCATTTCCCTTTTATAATTATTTACACGTTTATTTTTGAAAAGTATACCTAGCAACGAGGCACAAAAGCAGTAGAAACAAATAATAGCACAAAGGAAGCACAAACAATTCCCTCGCAAGTGCCTTTATGTTTGCTGTTTTTTTTAGCACTTTAACATGTTTGTTATTATTTCTAATTTCATTTGTTTTTATTTTTAAAGCTTAAAAAATAAAATAAAAAATATGTGCAAAATGTATTCATATTGCTGCAGTGTTATATTTTTTGGGTATTACAGGATAAAAGTGAGTATAATGTGCGAGTGATTTGTGATTAAAAAAAAGATAGTGAGGTGAAACAAACAATTAGTAAAATATTATGGTGTGTGTGTGTATGTGTTTAGAATATTATATAATTACATATTAGTTTTCTTAAGCAACGAACATGTTACAAAATACGAATACAATAACTACAGAGGCACAATGATGGCGATTTCTATAAAATTGTAAAACATTTTCAATTTTCAACAACAATATTAACGAATGCTATAACAATAGTTTTTTTGTTTTTATATTTAATTAAAAATCGTTTTTATGTGAAGGGGCGGAATTTGCCCCACAAAAACATATAGACGGTCACAGTAAAAATAATAAACGATATAACAAATATTTTATTAATAGACGAGAACGAGAACTAGATTGTAATAAAACGATTGTTGAAATGAGAGACACTTATAATTGACAATTAAACTATTGAAAGGGATTTACTACGAGATACGTAATTTGCTAGACAAGTGACAAGCATATGATTGTTCGGAGAGGGTGACAGACTGAGATATGTTGTCAATAGGGATATCATCCGGCAATGTTGTAATTAATTAAGAGTTACTTAACGAACGTTGATTGCTGTCTATATACGAGAATAACTTTACATTAGTGGGGGAATAGGTGGTTCTGGGAATTGAAGGCACTACTGGTTTTTGTGTACGCATGTGATGTAGGTGCATAGATGTTTATTTCCCTCTGTACGCAGGGAGTTATATTAATTTGCAGCCCACTGAATATTTGTCCTTCAGTTTCGTTGAATTCGTTTAATTCTCGGAAAGTAAACAAGTAAAGTGAATAAGAGACAGTGGGTAGCAATAATGTGGGCAATCTTTTGTTTTGATTTTGCTTACTCATACACCGTTCTCGGTTATTTATTCGAAATATACGCCAATACACCTATTGAACAGTCAAATTAAAGTGTTTGACGAAAGTAAAGTGAGAACATTAAATGAGGGTTAAGGAGTTTCATACCGAGTAAAATGGTTTCAGTCACCGCTTAAAAACATAAGCCCATTGGAACGATACAAACATATTGTGCAGGTCATCCCAATTAGATCTGGCATAATTTCAAATTACACGATGATGATCCCGGATTCCCGGCTCTTATTTTTATTGTAGATTCTCTAGCTGATATTATAGTGATGATCCAGATTCTCTTTCATAACTCTTTCATAATAATTTGACCGAATCGTTATCGCTTGGCGGGCGGTATAAGCAATACAATTTAGATGAACTTTGAAGGATGTGTAGAGACCCAATATTTCATAGTCGATTGCTTTATATTTTTCTATCAATTGACTTCTATTTTCCGTATTTTTATTTTATAAGTGCGACTTTATTTTCATTGTTTTACATTTTATATAGTCAAGTCTTTGCATCGCACAGTGCCGATACTACAGGATGATTATAACCAAATACTAACATCGCGATGTTTAAGTTTCATCTGTTCTTTCTGTCCCACGCTAGGTATTTGTAGGCAAAGAGGCATAGCCCAACCTTGATTGGAACACGAGGATGAAGCGCATATAGGGTTTTTGTGAACATTGGAACTACCCGGGAAATGCATTTCGACTTTGAACTGAATGAACTCAATACGGACGAAATTTCGAATATCACATCATCTATGGCCCGAAACACCAAAAAATGAAACACACGCATTTCAGTGTGAATGTGCGCACATAATTTTGGATTTTACTAAGAAGTCGCGCGATTGAAATCGCATATGTGTTTCGAGCCTATCTCTGTTGGTTCCACTAATTTATTGGTTGTAAAGGGTGTTTTTTTAGAGGTATAGAACTTTAAGTTGGCAACACTATTTTAACTGGCGGCCATTTTGTCAGCTGTAAAGAGATTTATTTTTAGTTTGGCTTGGAATTTCAACATAAATAGACTGACGCCTGAACAACGCTTCCAATTGTGCAAATTTATTTTGAAAATCATGGTTCCGTTCGAAATACGTATCGCGCACTACCTCCATTTTACGGTCAACATAATCGTTTCACTTTGAATGGATACGTCAATAAACAAAACTGCCGTATTTGGAGTGATGATAATCCTCAAGTGTACCTTGAGACACCGTTACATCCACAAAAACTGACTGTTTGGTGTGCTTTATGGGTTGGTGGAATAATTGGAATAATTGGTCCGTACTTCTTTAAAAACGATGCTGGCCAGAACGTTACAGCCAATTCCATGATTACTGATTTATTCATTCATAAATTAAATAACCATGATGGAGGAGCTGTGGTTTCAACAAGACGGCTCAACATGTCACACAGCTCGTGCCACAATTGATTTATTGAAGGAAATGTTTGGTAACCGCATAGTTTCACGTTGCGGACCCGTGAATTGCCCTCCAAGATCATGCGATTTAACGCCGCTTGACTATTTTCTGTGGGGACATGTGAAGTCAATAGTCTACGCCGATAAGCCCAAAACGATTGACTACTTGGAGGACAACATTCGCCGCGTTATTGCCGATATACGGTCACAAATTTTGGAAAAAGTCATCGAAAATTGGACCTCCAGACCTCTACGTCCGAGCCAGCCGTAGCGGTCTTATACCAGAAATCATATTTAAATTATAATGCTAAAGGATTATCTTTCGAATAAAGTGAATTTCATGGCAATTTAAAAAAAAACCTCTTTGTTTTATTCCATTTCAAAGTTCTATACCTCTGAAAAAAAAAACCTTTTATATTGAGAGTGTATTAGGTTAGGTTAGGTTAGGTTAGGTTAGTGGGTAGGCAGGACAGGAGAAACCTGTACGTACCACGCTTAGATCAATATAGATCCGTTGTGATGTCCTAGGGGTTTATGACCCCCATACTCTGGAAACCTATGAAAAACCTACGGATTGGTAAACCAACCCGTTCTATTTACAAATTTAAGTAGGTCGTTAATGGACCTGTCTGAAAGTTCTTCTAAATCCTCGAAGAAGTAACTGCCAAGGATTTTATTTCTTATGTGGCAGAGCGCAGGGCAGTGACAAAGGAAGTGTGGGGTGTCCATGCACCTCCCCATCACCGCATCCTCTGCACAGGTCATCTGTACTAATTCCCATTTTCTTGGTATGGTATTTCAGCATGTTGTGTCCGGTGATGATACCTACAATCGAGGACAATGATTTCTTGTTCAATTGTAAGATTTTTTCAGTTTTCTGTTTGTTGTAGATTGGCCACATTTTCCTAATTATGCAGGAGTCGAGTCTGCTCTTTCGTTTGTTGCGATTAGTATTTTGTTCCCAATCTTCTGTCTGAGATTGCAAGGGGGAATCATTACTGTGGTGTTAGCCTGATTTAGTTCAAGGGACAACCCTTTTTTTGCCAGCTCATCTGCTTTTTCATTTACAGGCACAGCTCTGTGCCCGGGAACCCAGCATAGTCTTACGTTGTGCTGCGCGCCAAGAACCCCTAGCTCTTCGCGACAGCGACTTACACGCTTTTATTTTAACTCAACGGCAGACCGCTTGATTGTCAATGACAAAGGTAATATCCGCATGAGGTACTGCCATCATTGCAACCTGCTTAGCAGCTGTTGTCACTGCCAGTACTTCAGCTTGAAATACGCTGCTTTAATCAGGAAGCCTGATTTAACTGGATAGTCTGAGACGTTCCGAGTAGAAACCCGCGCCAACGCCAATTTCCATCTTTGATCCATCCGTATATATAGGTATGGTTGAACCAATGGATGCTGGTTGATCTTCATACCAATCGTCCCTGCTGGGAAAACAAGTGGTAAATGGCCGTGTAAAATCTAGCCGGGGAGTAGTGTAAAACGTACATACATTACTGTTAGTGTATTTGTTCAGAATTTGTGCATGACCCGTCAGGATGTGTTTCCAGTTTTTGGTCTGGCTTAACCGGAGGGCATTATTTGCAGCTGATTCCTGTACAAAGAGGTCTAGGGGTTTAAGATAGTATGGCCTCTAGCCCTGCCGTGGAGTTGGTTCTCATTGCCCCCGTGGTGCCGATGCAGGCCATTCTTTGAAAATTTGTCATGGTTCTAAGATTGTTAGCCTTTGCCAGTGCTTGCCACCAGAATAAACTATCATATGTTAGTATCGGTCTTATAACCGCCGTTTAGAGCCACATGACAATTTTAGGGCTAGGACCCCATATGTTCTTCCGAATATTTTATTACAGGCATAGGATGCTATCATCGCCTTTTTGGTTCTTTCTTTAATGTTGTGGTTCCTGTTTAATTTTCGATCTAGGATAACTCCCATAGGTATTTGGCACTATCAGAAATTTTAAGCGGAATCCCTTCAATTGTTGGCAGGCTAAATTCCGGAGTTGTTCTTTTGTTGGTAAAAAGAACTAATTCTGTTTTATGTGGGTTTACTGTCAGTCCACATTTCTTTTTCCATGTGTTGACCATGGATAGAGCTCTGTTTAGTTGTTTGCTGATAGTGGATAGGAATTTTTCCGTAGCGAGCAGTGCTCGGTCGTCGGCATATGCAACTGCTCTAACTCCACTAAATTCTAGTTTAATCAGGATCTCCTTTACCAGAAGAACCAGAGTAGGGGTGATAGTTCCCCGCCTTGAGGAGTGCCTCTTGATGCAGATACCTTCGTTTGTACACCTCCCAGTTCTGAGATGATTATTCTGTTTCTGAGCATACACATTATCCATTTGATGATATTGGTATTCACTTTAAGGTTTATAACTCTTTGTACGGCGTCTGTTTCGACATTGTTGAATGCTCCTTCAATGTCCCGAAAGGCTGCCAGAGTGTATTCTGTATATTTATTTGCCATTCGTCTTTGTGTTCAGCGCGGTTAAACAATTTTCTCGGTTTCTAATTTTGCCTAGCTTTGTAACCGATTGCCTACTTTTTTCTAGGCACAGCTGATGGAACGTATTTATGATTGAAATTTTAATATAAGCAACATTTCTGATAATTTTGATCCGGCGTGACCCGTGAGTTCTTGACCATAATGCATATCAGTCTGTAGATTTTGGTTGCCCCCTATTTTTTACAGAAAGTGACAGCTAATTTAAGGGGGAGCCGATGGTTCTACGTGATGGAAGTTTAATGAGACGTCTAAGTTCCTTTTTTTATAATGGGGTACATGGGATTAGATGTAAGACTATCCCGATATAAGGTCGATCTATGAGTTTTTATATTCTAGCTCTATCCCAGATAAATTTCATGATATGAGGGAAGGGAAAGAAAAGTGCCGCTCCTATCTTGTGTCTTGTGTAATTTAAAATTAGACGATCAGTTCTTCGTAACGCATTTGGAATCACTGAGTATAAAATTACAAACTCAAGAGAGTGCTCCTAAATGTTAACTTGCAATTTTTTCTTAAGTATATAAAACATAAAAAGTGATACAATTTATATTCCGGAAAAACAAACAGTGCCAAGTCAGTGCTGAGTGCTATCCGAAATTTTCTCGTGGAGCATGGGATACAAAAAAGTGCAAGGACATCTTCAATTACTATACACGTACACAACTCAATCATATGCTTGTCCTACGAAACCAGCAACGGAACAGCTGAACAACATAAAACACTGATAGCTGAATTTTTGCGGCGATACGGTTATGATGTGCATGTGTGCAAAACAGCATGTAAATGGCTAGTTTAACTGAATGTTCAAGTTGTTCTCTACATACCTTAGATCAAAATGAACAACTTTGCTATAAATTCTTGTTATCTCTCTCTCTCATAATGTCTAATAAAATTCCTCCTCAGTCTGTTGACAGTCTCTCCTTGGCTCTGCTATTCTCTTTATCTCTGTCTCTCGGTTTCACAATATTTCTGTACATGAAAATCCTTTTCAGGATCCTTTGTAGTTATTATTGTATGTAATAGGATTTGCTTGAGATTACATTACATGCGTCAAGCGAAGAAATAAGGAGACTAGTCATGTTAACAAACAAAAAAATCTGATTAGGAAAAGTAAGTTTGGTTTTAATATATATATTTTTTTTTTGTGGAAGCCTTGAGGATATTTTCGAAAATTTTTAACGTAGAAATTTGGAAAAATTCATTCGAGAGAAAAATAACTAAATATACGTCTGTTCGCAGGAATTGTGCCTCATGTGTTGGATGCCGTGTAATGAGCACGTCGAGTAACACCGTCTCGTTGCAAATCTCTGTAAAAGTTTCATTAAGATTTTGTTTTTAAATTTAATTGTTAATAGACTTTGATGCGTTGTGTTCTGCAGAATGATAGAAATGTAGGTAAAAAGAGGAGAATACAAGAAAAGAAAAAAAAAGAAACTAATTTTTCTACGTGTACTCTGAGTGGGACTCACCTGTGATTTGGAGCGCATCGTCGGCTGATATTTCCGTCGAATTTTCCTTGGACAGCACATGCACAGTAGACGCACGAATGCTCTGTAATGAAAAATTTAAAATTGATTTGAATTTATAATTTCAGCTCAGCATAGCGAATCAGACAGAACTCTGGTGTCTCATGGGTATTGTTCAAGACGCCCAGCTAAATTACAGTTAAAATACTGTATATGTATATATAAAATCATCAGCTCAATCGAGGAATCTTTTGTTAATTAATACTTTGTTTTTCGTTATTATTATTATTGTTGTCAAATATTTGGAGAAAATCGGATTTAAAAATAAAATAATAGCTACACAATTAAAGGACATTCGAAGATTCGTCAATTTAAGGACATTCGAAGTAAGTATATTATACAGTCCACCAGCTGTCGAAACATGGTCCATCGATGGCCGGATATTGAACCAGGAAAAGTGATGTTATGCACTGCTGGCCGGTCGGAAATTCAAAAATTGCAAAGATATTGTGGTACCTAGCCATGATAAATTGATAGATTCCTTAAATTATTTTAGATTATCAGATTAGAGCACTATGAATAAGAATCGCATGGAACTGTCCAGTAGCATCAGTGATAGTTTCGAATATGACCAAGGTGCGGTGGTCATGGAGAGTGAGTATAGTGTACGCAAACTGCGCGTCACTTGGAATGTTATTTGCTTCAGTTTTCTTTTTTATTGTAATTTTTACTGGCTTTGGCGTAGCTATGCTATGCGAAACACGGCACAATTTCCCGTTGTATTTCTGTGCGATCCTGCGCTGCACTTGAAATGCAATTGGAACAGAGTTCTTTGTTTTTGTATGGCATCGCGCTACGCATAGTGCAATATATAATTGATTTTCTGTGCGATACTGCGCTGCACATGAAGATCAATTTAAAGTGTAAATTTTAGTGTAGCAATTAAATGTTTGAATAGCGATACTGCGCTGGGCACTCCGCACAGTTTCCGGTTGTATTTCTGTGCAATCCTGCGCGCACTTGAAATGCAATTGGGGCTGCGAAGCTGCACATATCGCAATTAACACCTGCGCTATTGCGATACTGTGCTACTGCGATACTGTGCTACTGCCATACTGTGCTACTGCAATACTGCGCTACTGCGATACTGCGAAACTCAGCACGGTTTCCAGTTGTATTTCTGTGCAATCCTGCGAGCACTTGAAATGCAATTGGGGCTGCGAAGCTGCACATATCGCAATTAACAACTGCGCTATTGCGATACTGTGCTACTGCCATACTGCGCTACTGCAATACTGCCCTACTGCGAAACTCTGCACAGTTTCCGGTTGTATTTCTGTGCTATCCTGCGCGCACTTGAAATGCAATTGGAGCTGAAGCTGCACATAGCGCAATTTACAACTGCGCTACTGCGATACTGTGCGCCATCAATCGTAGTGGATTTACTGAATACAAATCGTTCCAAGTGAAGCCACCAGCGCAACATTTTGTCGTATATAAGACAATATGAATAGGTAAGGGATAATTGACGCTATTTCCTTTTCAGCCATGAACGCACCAGGGAGATTTGTTCGTATTTCGCGCGAGCAGCAGGCAGAAATCGATGCCGAATTGTTTGAATCAGAGCATTTAGAGTCATCACGCATGGAGGTCGATCCAGAGTTGGCTAAATTAAATTATCTGCCAGTCGGAATGCGCATGTATGCAATCGCTATGCGGCGATTTGTCGCGCAACAGAGCGATATGGCGGTGGCTCAAGCATCCATTGCTAACACGGAAGCCAACATGGAACAGCTGCGCACATTGTGGCGTGGGTTTGAGGTCGGTTGGGAATTGGCTACGAACATGCCACTCTCACCAGTGCAGCTTAATGACGCAGCGCTGCTCTACAATGACATAAACGGATTGTATCTGCGTCGGAGTGCTGAGCTGCGCAGCCGCCATAAACAACTAACATTGGAAGTGGCAGTGCCCGCAAACGAAGTTTTACCAGGATCATGGCCATATGCAGCAACTAGTAGCGGGCAAGTGCTTCAGATTCAGCTGGCTGAGCCACCCAAGGTGCCAAAATTCTCGGGCCTAGAAATTGATTGGGCTAATTTCAAAACACACTTTGAAGCTGAGGTTCATAGCAATTTGCAACTATCAAATGCACAAAAATTGCGCAAGTTGCTGGAAGCTCTGGAAGGGCGAGCCAAGCAAGCTATCGGTGACTGGCCAATTACTGATGAAAATAGTTATGCCATGGCGTGGCAAGCACTATGTTATCAATATAACAATGATTACAACACTATTCGTGCGCATATGACGAAATTTTTCACTCTGAATTGTGTACAACAGCCGACGGCGGAGGCGTTGCGTGAGATATTAGATACAACGCGCGTCACGCATCGTCAGCTTTCAATAATGCTCACACCGGAGAAAGTCGCTGAGTACATCTTGCTGTACAAGCTCGAACAGCTAATGGACAGCGATAGTCGTTCACAATGGGCAACATGCAGAACGTCAAATGGGCTGCCAACTTTGTCGGAACTGTATGAGTTTTTGGAAGTTCGAGCAAGTTTATTGGCAACTATGCCTATAAGAGGCGCACTACATCCGCGTGAGGAACCAAAGCTGCTGGTACAATCAAGGGTAACAACTACGGCTCAAACACAATATGTAGAATCCGACCCACGTCCACGATGCATATTATGTCCAGGTGAACGCCATTTCCCGTATCGATGCAGGAAGTTCGGGCGGCTTGGATTGTCTGATCGATACTCGCATACGATCAAACAGAAAATGTGTGTGAATTGCTTCAGTTTAAGGCATGCAACAGCTGATTGCACCAAGCCACAATGCCCAAGATGCCGCGAAGCACATAACAGCACTCTGTGTCCGGCGAATAACAACTACGAGGATAAAGTAGGAAAGCGTCGGCGTCGTTTCGCAACAGATGATAATGATGGTGCAACGGCGCCATCATCAGTTAGACACTAGCAATCAATGCAGAAAAAAAGGCGCAGTGACCTCGGTGTGCCCAATAATGCAAGCCAAGTTCTGCACAAATTAGAAATTAAAGCGTCATCCAACATAGTTTCTGAAACTAACGAGGAAAATGTGTGGGCGGCACTACTAGCGACAGCCAAAATCCGCCTTCAAATGAAAGAACGTATTTCGCCGTTTCTGCGAGCTGTTTGCGACACCGGTGCTCAGGCAAACATGATAACGGCACGTGCATTCCAACAGCTTCAGTGGCCAACGCATCAGTGCAATGTCAGATTCAGCGGTATTAATGGGATAGCCAGCAAACCTTACACCCGCAAATTCACATGTGGATTACTATCACGATTTGAAGCTGAACCACTAGCCCTTATCGAGATGGTCGTGGTGCCAAACGAAGCTCTGGACATGTGGATACCCAAAACACCAGTAGCAAAACACCTGATCCCAGATCACATTCGTTCTGATTTGGCCGACCCAAGCGCAGACATACCGGCTCCAATAGATGTGCTGCTTGGTGCAGGTGTATGGGCCGCATCAGTCAAAGACGGAACGATTTTAAACCAGGCCGGTATTGCATTCCAATCATCTCGTCTCGGTCGACTAATGTTCGGAGGCGGTGTCCAAGTGCGAAACGAACTAACTGCTGCCATCAACATAGGTAGCGAAGATAATGAAAAATTGGATTCACTTATGCGCCGTTTTTGGGAGATGGAAGAAGTATCCGTAATAAGAGCCCGAACAGCAGAGCAAGAGCAATGCGAGGAATATTTTGAACGAACACACAAGCGTGCGGCTGACGGAAGATATCAGGTACGAATCCCGCTGCGTAACGATATCAAGGATTTAGGATCATCGCGAGGAGCTGCATTGAATCGATTCCACCAGCTCGAAAGACGATTCCGGCGCGACCCAGCGCTTAAGCAAAAATATTTCGAAGCAATGAATAAGCTATTGCATGAAGGGCACATGCGTTTGGCCGACAGAGAACCTACCGGATGGTGCTATTATATGCCACATCATCCAGTCCTAAAGAAGTTCCGTGTAGTGTTCGATGCATCTTGTCGCACTGATAGAGGAATATCTCTGAATGAGGTACAGTTGATCGGTGAGAAACTGCAGGACGATTTGGCAAACGTCATTATGCGCTTCAGATGCAATCCAGTAGCAGTCACAGCCGATATCCGAAAAATGTACCTTCAGGTTCAAATACAATCAGATCAGTGGGATCTTCAGCGCGTTTTTTTGGCGACCCGCAGAACAGGAGGAGATTCAGGAATATTGGCTCACCGTAGTTACTTTCGGAATGTCATCAGCTCCACACTGCGCTGTGCGTGCAATGATCCAAGGTGCACGAGACTTGAAAGCTCAGTTTCCAAAGGGGGCAGTGGCAGTCGAACGCGATTTTTATATGGATGACTGTTTAACAGGTGCACATAATGATAGCGATGCAAGGCAGTTGTGTTATGAAGTGGACGCGTTGCTGCGCTCCTGCGGATTTGTGCTGGATAAATGGCGATCGAATCACTGTGGTGTTGTTCCTGTATCGGATCTTCTGGTAGATTCGGATGATGCGCTAGAGCTCAGTGAGCTAAGCGACACAACGGTCTTGGGCTTACGCTGGCTACCAAAAATAGATTCTCTCATGTTCAAATTCCAGCCGCCGCCAGCTCTCAGTGCGAAAGCGACCACGAAGCGGAAATTACTCAGCCACTTAGCACAGATTTTTGATCCTAATGGATATATTGGACCGGTTGTAGTTCAAGCGAAAATGCTAATGCAAGACCTATGGCGTTTAAAATCAGGATGGGACGTTCCGGTCACCGACGGCATTAATCGCAAATGGCAACAGTTTCAGCAGCAGCTACCGCTTGTCACCGAATTGCAACTACCTCGCTGGCTGGGCATAAGTAATGGAAGGAATGTGTCATTGCACGGATTCGCAGATGCATCCGAACGAGCGTACGGGGCAGTATTGTGTGCCCGCGTTGAGACGGCTGATCGCGTCGAATGCATTTTGATCGCGGCAAAATCGCGTGTAGCACCCATCAAGACTATTACAGTACCAAGACTGGAACTATGTGCTGCACAGCTGTTGAGCGAGTTGCTGAGATCATTTCAGCAGGCAACAAACTTATTCCATTTAGAAGTAACACTCTGGTCAGATTCGCAGATAGTACTGGCATGGCTTATAAAAGAAGCGTCAACATTGAAAATCTTTGTGAACAATCGCGTGCAGAAAATTCGTCGCTTAACAGCCACTGCAAAATGGAGACATGTGCGATCAGCGGACAATCCGGCAGATTTACTGAGCCGTGGTATGTCAGCAGCGGAACTTCAGCACTGCTCGTTGTGGTGGCATGGACCAAAGTGGTTGGCGCAAACAAGCGCTTTCTGGCCGGATGCACGACCAGAATTGTCTGAACAAATGGAAATCATTGTTAAACGAGAGATGAAATTTGATGGAGAGGTTGAGAATTCGAAAATAAGAGCAACCCAGAGGGCGTTGTTAAAAATGAATTTGACGCTACGTGGATTTGATTTACTAACAAGAGCCTCGGATATTCATGCGCTATGCCGTTTGACTGCATGGATCATGCGCTTCATCCTAAACTTGCGGCTACGACGAGAGCATGCACTATCTCGACGGAAGGGGTCCCTAACAAACGACGAAGTTCAACACGCATTAGAATTTTGGATCCGTCAAGAACAAAACATCTACTACGCAAAAGAAATCAAATCGTGCAAAGGTGTAGACGGTGAGGGCATCGATAGAACAAGTGCAATCTACAAACTCGACCCGAAACTGGATTCCAGGGGCATCCTTCGTGTCGGTGGCCGATTGGAACGTGCGTTATTACCATTCGAGCAGAAACATCCAGCATTACTGCCGGACGTTAGTCCCCTGGCGAAGTTATTGGTTCGACAAGCGCATGTGCGGACATTGCACGGCGGCCAGCGACAGATGACAGCACTGCTTAGACAAAAATTTTGGATCACCAATTTGCGCGGTCTCATTCGGATAAACAACAATCGATGCATCAGCTGTGTACGCCAGCGCCAAGAAGGAGTTCAACAAATGATGAGTGATCTACCGGCAGATCGGGTGCAGCCATGTCGAGCGTTTAAACACGCTGGAGTAGATTACGCCGGGCCTTTTTTGCTAAAACGTCACAGCGGTCGTTGTGTTTCATTTCAAAAGAAATATGTGGCCGTATTTGTGTGCATGGTGACCAAAGCCGTTCATCTTGAGTTGGTAGAGGATCTATCAACGGCTGAATTCGTCCAGGCATTCTTACGTTTCACTAGCCTGCGGGGTAACTGCACGCGGTTATGGAGTGATAACGGCAAAAATTTCGTCGGCGCGGAAAAGGAATTAGCGAAAATGTTGCGCAGCTGGCGTTCTATCGATATTGAGGGCGCCCTACTAACACATGGAACAGAATTCCGATTCATTACTCCCAATGCA
Source organism: Cheilosia soror (assembly GCA_949372485.1). NCBI lineage: Eukaryota > Metazoa > Arthropoda > Insecta > Diptera > Syrphidae > Cheilosia > Cheilosia soror. Next base: position 111,046,428 of record OX443562.1, on the reverse strand, counting down.
CCGCATCAAGGGGGTTTATGGGAAGCTGCAGTTAAATCCATGAAGTACCATTTGCGTAGGGTAATTGGACCGCACAAGCTTTCAAGTAGCGCATTTCAAACAGTGTTGGCACAAACAAGTGCGATTATGAATTCGCGTCCGCTGTCAGCGATGTCAGACGATCCGGAGGATCTGAGCTTTTTGACACCGGCGCATTTAATGAATGGAGAGCCAATAGCGTTGCCGTTCGGGTCGAATCTACAAGATATACCAGACAATCGACTGAAGCAGGCACAAAGAGTTCAGAAAATGAGCCAAGTTTTTTGGAAGGCATGGGCTCAGGATTACTTACATGAATATCAGCAGCGGCCGAAATGGACTAAAAATCAAGCGAACTTGAATGTCGGCGATTTAGTTATTATGCGCGATGAAAATACACCGCCCACGTTTTGGAAAATGGCTCGGGTTGTAGAAATTTACCCTGGTGCTGACGGTCGGGTACGTAACGTATGCGTGGAAGCAAGAAATAATAATACAAAAAATGGAAAAAGCAGGTACGAACGTCCGGTTCAGAAGTTGTGTCGGCTGCCAGTGGACTTTGAAGCAGAGACTTCAAGGGGGAGTGTGTTCAAGACGCCCAGCTAAATTACAGTTAAAATACTGTATATGTATATATAAAATCATCAGCTCAATCGAGGAATCTTTTGTTAATTAATACTTTGTTTTTCGTTATTATTATTATTGTTGTCAAATATTTGGAGAAAATCGGATTTAAAAATAAAATAATAGCTACACAATTAAAGGACGTTCGAAGATTCGTCAATTTAAGGACATTCGAAGTAAGTATATTATACAGTCCACCAGCTGTCGAAACAGGTATTATTAGACGTAGTCGTGCGCAGAATGTAAAAGTGTGGTTTGTGTGGTGTTATATGGGACAGTCCTGCTGTTCTATATGGCCAGAATACAAGTGCCAGTGGTAAACTGATATCATGGGTCTTATTTAAATTCATGACTTTGCGACAAATGGGGGGGGGGGGGGGTTTGGGGTTAGACAAGATGAAGATTGTGAAAAATTAATAGGGGAATACTGAACTGATAGTTAATGAGTCATTCTATATTTTGCATCCACTAGTGCAGGGGGTCCCAATCTTTTCCATACTGAGACAGATTATAATATTTTTGCGACGCCCTTCTAAAAGCACTCAACGGAACAAATACAGTAGTTAACGGATATAAGAAAACCTCATATAAGAAAAAATCGCTTATAAGAAACACAACGAAATGCACCGTGTCTTTTTCCATATTAATCCTTGAAAATTAAAACGGATAAAAGAAAAACCCTTAAAAGAAAAAATCGTATATTAGAAACTACATTTCCAGCACCCAAATCAAAAAATATATGAAAAAAAGAACGTTTATAAGAAAGTTTGCTTTCTGTCTATTATAAATCGAATTACGTGAAAACAATGACGGTGTAAACACATAATGTGAAAGGGCCTTAAAGAATATGAAGTGAGAGCTTATGAAACTGCAACGAATCAACATGTCAATCACTAGTCACATCAACATGTCACATTTCTTGTTTAGTATCTAAAAGTCTGTTGTTTTTTTCTTCATTTTTATTCATATTAATAATACTTTAATGTCGAATTTCAAGAGAAACACAGTTTCATTAAAAACAAAAATTAAAATTTTAGAGGAACTTAAGTGTGGGAAATCTCGGAAAGACATTTCAGAACAATATAAAATCTCCCAAAGCACTTTGTGTAAAATTTCAAAAAACGCAGCAATTATCGAGGAAAATAAGTACACCTGTAAAAATTTAAACAAAAAAAGGGAGCGAAAAGGAAAGTACGAGATTTTAAACAAAACTATGGGAAAATGGTTTGAGCAAATGTCTGAAAAAAATGCAAAAATTACTGGCCCCATTTTGCTTGAAAAGGCCCAACAGTTTGCCATCGAACTAAATATCTCCGACTTCAATGCCAATCAAGGCTGGCTCCAACGGTGGAAAAGAAATCAAAACATTAGTTTTAGGAAACTTCATGGAGAAGCCTGTTCCGCCGATGTCGAGGCAGCAGAGGAGTTTAAGGAAACAATTCTGCCATCGTTGTTGGAGAGGTATGGGTCGGATGAAATTTTTAACGCGGATGAGACAGGTTTGCTTTATAAAGCACTACCCAGTGGTACGTATGCTCCAGCAAATAAAATTATGCCCGGACAAAAAATACCAAAAGATAGAATTACGCTCCTGTTTGTATGTAATGCTTCTGGGTCTGAAAAATACGTATTTTCCATTGGAAAATTTAAGCAACCACGATGTTTTCGAGGGCAACAGATCCCAATTCCATATAAATTCAACAGCAAGGCATGGATGACCAGTGCGTTATGGTGCGAAATAATAAAAGAATTGGATGATATTATGAAAAGGAAACGTAAAAAAATTTTGCTATTAATTGATAACGCATCTTGCCATAAATTAAACTTCACACCTGATAACATAGAAATAAAATTTTTACCAGCAAATACCACAAGCCTCATTCAACCATTAGATCAGGGTAAACTTTATTGTATCGTAATTAATCTTATTTTTTTTACATATTTCTATTTTAAAGGTATCATTCACTCTTTTAAATGCCAATATCGAAAGTGTTTAGTTCGTAAACAAATCCTGTCAATAGAAGCCGGCCATATGGAGGAATTCATTCGCGAAATTAATGTGTTGAACGCACTGAAAATTATAAAAAGATCTTGGTGGCTTGTTACCCCCGAAACTATTCGAAACTGCTTCAAAAAAGCAGGAATTGTAAAAAGGGATGTCAATGACAATGAAGAACGAGCCGATGATGATGTTTGCGATGTTGATGGCGATTACGAAGACAATAACGAATTTGAAGAGGAGGAACGTATGGAATGTTTTGGAGAATTAGATGAAGTACAATTTCTGAATGAAATATTAAATGAAAGAGAAGACGTTGAAAGTGAAGAGAGGGAGTTAGACGATGCAATGCCTCAAAGTACAAAACCAAGTAGGAACGAAGCCATAAATGCATTTTTTGTGTTGAAGCAATATTTGGGGAGTGACGATGACCACTTGCATAATATCGAAGAACTTCTTTTTAATACACGAGAAAAGTTACTTATTCAAAAAAATATAAATGACTATTTTCAAAAATAAACTTATTCAGCCTTATTTATAAACTTTATACACTCTCTATAATAACTCTAAACGCAATATATATTTTTGCGTTTAGAGCTATTATAAAGAGTGTATAAAGTTTATAAATAAGGCTGATTATGTATAAGACTTGTGCTACTTAATGTAGGTACCTTTATCTATGTAATTTATTTGCTGTGAATTGTTACGTTGTATTTTGTTTTTGTTTTTTCATATTAAATACCTACATACCACATACCCACTTAATTATTTTCTTTTTTTAGAAGCTTGAAATTTGGAAATACATTTTTTTATTATTGCTTATAAGAAATTTGTGGTCTTATATCCGTGCTACTGATATAAGAAATAATTTTTCTTATATCCGTTCTTCGCTTATAAGAAAAAAACTGATATAAGAAAGAAATCATTGGGATTTTTTGAGTTTCTTATATCCGTTACCTACTGTATGTGAATAGAAGCTGAGCTTACTGAAGATTCACTAAGGACATTTTCAGTAAGGAAGGGTCGACGTTGAAATGGAATAAAACAAGATGTGTGTGAGGTATTACCGAAATCCTTTTTCTTAAAGGCCAATGCATGCCATTGGTATGGAATATAATACCATGTCCAAACGTCCGCCGCAGCTTCTCCCGTTATCACGGATCCGAGTGATCCAATCTGACGCATAGATCCGGCTAAATTTGAGCGATGGCATTGGTTATGTTGGGTTTAAGGACATCGGTCGGTTGCGGTTTATTCGCATTGAGCTGCGATAGCGGGGGGATAGCGAGCACGATCTTGGTGGCCAATTCACGTCACCTCTGCTTAGAGATAACCATAGGTTGGGTACCCTCAAATAGTTCTCGCAGAATGACCATCGTGGCGTCTGCTGTGTTACACGTAGCCACGTCTGTCTTTCTGGAATTACATGCCGCATACCCCCATATCGTTCAATTTGAGCCAAAATAAATCAGTTAGCATCGTTCTGTAGCCCTCACCGTTGATGGTAATAGCCTGAGCAAGGTCATATTCAAAAAAAAGTACGGAGCAATGGATGCTTTTTATGGATGATTTACCACCTCGGCTGGATTGGCGTCATTCTATATAGGACAATTTGGCTTGTTAACATAGAAATTCATCCTAAAATTCGCCTTGTCGCTAAAGACTATTTTTCTATGGTCATTATTCATTATCATTAACTTCGAGCTCCTTGGTCAGTTGGATCTTGAACAGATATAGGCCCAAGTCGCGACCGAAAATTCGTCAAGTTGAAGTATGCAAAATGCCGACTTCTTGTGCACGGCAAAACACAATAGCCAACACCGACCCGAGCCGACATTTTTTTTCAAATCGATCTCAAAGCTGATGGAACGTGCGTCGTGTGCAGGCGACCTATGCGTACCGTCTAGCGACGCCCCTAGGATAGTCACACGACACGCCCCAGGGCGTCGCGACGCACGCACACTTAGAGAACCCCTGAGTGGGTAACACTGACTCGAACATGCCGTGTCCAATAGTATAGGGCTTATTTAGGACCCCTAGGGCAAGTAAGTGCCATCAATTTAAAAGCGAGTCAATTCATAATGCATTTTAAACTTCAGTCAGTAATGGAAGGGATGTAAATATTTATTTAAACGCAGTAGGTATGCGTAAGGACTTTAAAAGGACTTTTTTGGTTGAAAATTATTTAGTGAAAATTGCATTTAGTTTAATCAGAATCAGAAGCCTTCACCTGCCAAAAGCATCTCTCATCATAAGTCAAATTTGGAAAAATGCATTCGAGAGAAAAATAACTAAATGTACGTCGGTAGTTGGGACACAGGTCTCTTAGGAGATGTGGCGAATTTAAGGAAGTGGTCTTTTCGCAGCAGGGAAGAAATGGACAAAATTAAGCCCACGAAATGGAAATCGATACCGATCTAAATACGAATGGAATGTGTACCAGCTGAAGGTTATTTCTGGCTGAATGGCGTCGAGTAACGACAATTAATACGTGTCGTGTGCCATAGGCAATGAACACCGATTTCATTAAAGGCTATCACAACCTAACCTTTTTAACTCAATCCCTGAAACCATATCAGATCACTAGAGATTAGAAAAATGTAAGTGCATAAATAGCTGCAGATATCTTTAGGGCGTTGTTATGGCGTTGAAGGTTCGTCTCTATAATCTCAGTGTCTTTTACCTCGAATGGCGATTGGGCAGGGCAGCTGACTCCATTGGGGAGTCGATTGTGAAAGCAGACTGGAGAATTATTCACTGTCATCCCTATATAAGCTGATTCATTCGGGTCTTTTTATAATTCCCCCCAATACTGATACAGAGGAAAATAGTTGGTGGCGAATGATCGTCTGTAGTGACCCAAATGGAGCTCTCTTATCATAAATGGGTAACTGCTACAGGTAACTCGTCCCTCGGCGCATAGCATTTGACTACTAGTCTATATGGTATGGGGTTGGGTACGAAAACTCCAAAATTAAAATCCTCAAACTGGGCGTTAGGTAATAACGCCCAAGTAAATAGCGCCCAAATCCATTTGGAAATGACGCCCAAAAAAAAACTCGTACAATTTGTGGTTGCAAAATTTTTCGTCGTTTTGGGTGTTATTTCCCTTCCAGTGTTCGTTTTTTTGACAAGCAGTAAAGCCCAAAATAGTAAGTGGAAGTGCATAGACAGTGGAATAAGTATGCCCCCCTGATCCCCCTGCTTGGGGTCAAAATTTCCTTAATTATTTGGAATAAACATTTTGGGGATTTTTATTTGGTGGATTTTGAATGTGGGGATTTTGTGTTTGGGGATAGTCAATTCGGGTATTTTTCAAAAGGTGAGATTTTGGGGTTTGGGGATTTTGCACTTGTGTATAGTGTAGGTATCCTGACTAGGAGAAGTACGGATTTACTGTTGACAACCCTGTTTAAATCAATAAAGGACAGTTATCCAAGAAGTGCGTTGAAGACGAAAATCTGTGATCCTAGGCAATGTACGAGGAGAAAACCCAGTATGTCAGAATGTAGCGAATATACACAGTTATAGATTTGAAGAAGATTATGACTGTGCCTACGTTTGCTCTGCTGCAAACGTATATAACGATATCACATTAGAATGACAACGATCAGTTAGTCCAAGTGCCACCCCTAGGTGAGTCGACAGTCAACAGTCGGTAACTAATTATAACAATTATAATTAATACTTGGACGTGTACAATCTAAAACTTTGGACAGACTTTTATAGCTCTGAAATATCTATTCTATATGTCTACAGTATACTTGCCCTTACAACAACAAACCTTAATAGGCCTTCAAATGTTCCCATACTTCAATCACCCTCCTCTTGTTATTTATTGAAAGAATGATGAATTGTATGATGAAACGGATAGGGATTATACTTTCACAGAGCAGCAAAATTTCTTAATAAAATCAAATCACAATAGATACCACTATACAACTGGGGAAAATTTCAAAAGCCTTTTGAATTGGAGAAACCACCCATTTTCGCAAGTCATCTAAATTTAATTTTCCCTTTCATGTTGTTTCTCATGAACTCCAAACCCAACCCTGACAAAAGACTAAAATCCCTGAATCAATTATCCACCTGAACAAGCAATTACGCTATCGATTTATAACTTTTCCCAGTAGCGTTCCCGGGGAAAAAATTCCTAAAATTTCAAAACCAAACCGCCACAGTTTATATTATACGTCCTTTAGAACGCAAATTTATCCCTACCCCACTTGAGACACACAAAGGGATTCCTAACAACAATAATTCAAGCTGAACTCACCTTCGAAAGTCTCGACTCCAGCAGGCGTATATCACTGGATTCATACACGAGTTGATCCATCCCAGCCATGTGACCACCGCCGATACAATCTCCTCGTGCTCTATACATTCTATACAAAAACCCGACAAAAGGTTGACCACAAAAAATGGCAGCCAACACACAATGAAGACACCCATCACAATGCCGAGTGTCTTCGCAGCCTTTTTCTCTTTGGCGAACTTCGCCAGCTTCCGTGACAGCGAAAAGTTCTTGCCCATGTGGCGATGACGCGCTAGGCCGTTGTTGTGCAGCGCCGACAACGGTTCATCGTCGGGCTCCTCGGGCGTCGACGTCGTCGTCCCCGATGCACTGTGGTTATGATGATGATGGTGGTGGCTACCACCGCCACCACCACCTCCGCCGCCACCGCCTCCCGCACTGCCGTGATGCACGGCGGGATGGTGGGACGTCGTGGTGGTCTCTCGGGTGGTGCCACCACGATGAATACGAAGCGTTAGTTGCAATTCCCCTGATGCCATCAGTACTTGTTTGGTTCCGATCTTGAGCGATCGGGTCTGTATAACGGCAGCACGATAAATACGACAATAAGTAAAGACCATAACTAGTAAAGGAAGATAGAAGGAGATTGTGGACGAGAACACTAAGTAGCCCAAGTGTTCGGTAAATGTACATTTGAAGGCTGGCATTTCGCCGTCGCGCGCTGCTCGCCACCAGACGATCGCTGGGAAACTTATCGCGCCGGAGCACACCCAAACGGCGCAGATGAGTCCGGCGGCTCGTTTCACAGTCATCCTCATTGGATATGAGAATGGGTCCGTGATGGCCCAATAGCGGTCCAATGATATAACGCAGAGATTGAGAATCGATGCCGTACTAAAGAGAACGTCTAGTGATCGCCAGATGTCACACCAATCTGTGCCAAAGAACCATGTGTTTTCGAGGACCTCGTAGAGCGCGGAGAATGGCATCACAACCAGGCCTACCAAACAGTCGGCCACCGCCAGCGAGGTAATGAAGTAGTTTGTCGCCGTGTGTAGGTACCGCTCGCGTATGACGGCGAGAATCACGAGTGAGTTGCCAAAGACTGTCGCAAAGGAGAACAGGATCAAAAACGAAAGCAGGCTAACACGATCGTTGGGCAATGCTTCGAGGAACTCGGAGAGATCAGGCGTGGGCGTGTGTTCCAGCGTATAGTTGGTACTGGCGTCCGTCGTGAGGTAGCCATCGAAGTAGTTGATCAGTTGATCTTCACTGAGATTATATGCGGTATAGATGGACGATCGTGTGTGATTCAGGTGACTTGTGGTGGCGTTGAGTATGTGGACTGGTGGTGGCACTGCAGCAGCTATTTCCCAGTAGACCTCTGTGTTTGCATTATTCATTATCATTTCGCTATGGATGCGGCGCTGATGTTTCGAAAGCCAGCATATAGATTTAAGCTTAGGATATGTGAGGAGACAGACTAAGTCTAGGACTTTTTACAACTTAACTATAATTTACACTTAACGATACGGTTGCTTAGACTCTAATGATTTTTAAGATGATGTATGTTTTGAATTTAATATGACATGTGATCCTCTGTATAGGGAGAGGTATCCTGTGGTTGTGTATTTCGCTTTGGTGGTGACTTATGATGAGAGCAAACACTATCCAAGCTGCCCACGGTGGTGGTGTCGCTTTCTTCCGTTTCTTCTTTTTATTGAGCTTTGATCATGTCACACGATCGCGATCGGACATTTTATCACAGTTGACGTTGTTGTCTTCGGTTGAGAATGGTTGTCGTTTGTATGAATGAGCATGTTGTTCTATGGAGTCTGATGTGCCTAGCTGACGCATGCGAGGTGTGATGTACTGACACTGAGCACCGTCAGGACAGCGATTGTACATTGCCAGTCCATCACCAGGATGAGACTGCTGATGGAAATATCTGAAAAGGAAAAGATGACAGTTATACAAATTGTTGGTATTTGATTTTATCAAAAGTGTGAATCAGCTCAATGAAAGGCAGTATTTGTAGCGCAACAGGACTTTAACAGATATTTTTGAATTTCTAAGAATCGAAGAAATAAAGTGAAGAATCTAGTTTTTCGGGTTTTAAACATATATCTTCATGGAGCTAAAATTCTCGGTGGAATGCCTTTTTGCCTACCCCAATTCAGACCATGTGTAACAGCGTCACTGTGACGGCAGTAGGCTATAGTCAGAGGTCTCCCGTCTCCCAAAGGTTTGAATAGAAGAAATGTTAAGCTCGTGAAGTAGATCTAGTATGCCCCAGTTGTAGGCCTAAAGTAATTTGTGAAGCGTTTAAGGAAATAGAGAAGTACAGGCAAGATTCCCATAACATAATGGCTCTCAGGCCTGATAGAGGGCAATGGAAAAAAAGGCTCCAAATTAGGGTGACCAGATCCATGCCCACCAGAAAGAGGACACCTTCAAAAATCTCAAATGAAAAATTTAAATACCGTTTTTTGTTTTTAGAATATAGATAGTCGTAAAATTCCGAGCAGGATATATTTCTAAAAATTTTTTACAAGAAGTATAATACCGTGCAATATATGTATGAAAAGTTCACTATGTAATTCAATATTGTATTTTTTTTTAAGTATTCTATCCATTTTTCGTGCAAAAGTGCATTTAAAAATATATTATTGTTTTATTTATTTATTTGATTATTTAATCTAGAAGCCACTTACAGCTAACAGATATTTCCTTATACTACATTCATTAAAATAAGTAGGCATACTCTAACATTGCCTTAAATTTATCACTAGATAAAAATAGGTACATCAATATTACTACAGGCTTCATTGAAAAATATGATTGCCCTAGACAGAGGTTCATTGCTCCCGTATTTAGTTATGTGCGCGTATTGGAAATGAAAATCTCTGGTTCTTAGTGATTTACATCATGAATGGCACGCCTCGATTTTAGTGACTTAATTCCAAGCAGAAGTTCCATCGCATTTTGGAAAAAATTAGTCGAGTGAAACGCCTTTGAATCCTTTCGATGCGATCAGATTGAGTCTTAAACGCAGGGCTCCAAATGACATTAGCATACTCAAGTAATGATCTTACCAAGTATATTTATAAAGATAAGAGGGCATATGGGTCCCTAAAATCTTTGCAATTTCTATAGATAAATTCAATGGAAGAAAACAATATAGACTATATGACATTTTAAAGTGTATTTAGAATCTAGGATAACACCTAAATCTTTGATTTCGTCCACCCCACAAAGTGGATTTGAATCAACAACATAATCAAAGTTCAAAATTGAAACCAATCTTGAAAAATATACCACAAAACACTTTTTTATGTTCGGCTTTAAATCATTGGAGTTACACCAGTCTGAAGTAGAATTTAGATCTAACTGTAGATGGAAGTCCTCTAAGCTTCTAATTTTTAGATATAGTTTTAGATCGTCGGCGTATAACAAACATTGACAGTGTTTAATCGCCAAAGTAAATCATTTATGAAATGAATTATGAAGAGTAGTGGCCCTAAATGGCTGCCTTGGATACCCCTGAGGTGCATTTAATCGGTCTGGAGCAGACATTGCCAATGCGTACATTTTGAGTTCTGCCAACAAGAGAAGAGGATAACCAACATAAAATCTTCGAATGAAAACCAAAGTTTTGTGCCTGCTCTATAAGTACTATTTTTAGCTTACAAAATTGGTCACACAATAAAGTGGAATTTTGTTTAAAACCATTCATGTAAAACAATCAAACTCATCCAGAGATTCGCCCAATCTCTGAAGAAATTTTAAACACCTTGAATAAACCTCTAATACATACTTAAATTTTTTCCACGTTTAAGGCATCATTTTCATTTCCACCTTTAGCTACAAATTTTAGGTCATATTCATACCAAAAAGATGCAGACAATTTCTGAGTTAGTGTTGAAAAAAAAAGTTTTGTTATGGTTTTGTGGTGTCGAAAAATTCCGTGAAGTGGGAAATCCAAAAAAGAGGACAAATTGCACATTTTTTTTCAAAAAGATACCGGACATTTTTTTTCTAGATAAAAAGAGGACATGTCCACTTAAAAGAGGACGTTTGGTCAGTCTACTCCAAGGTCAAGTTTTATTATATGGAAAACGCTAAGAAAACTACAGAGATATTGCAGAATGCCTTGTAGACGAAGATGATTTAATATCAATCTATTGGGCTGAAGTAAGTACCTCGATCTTCTTGGGTCCAAATTTGGTTGTATGAAGGATTTCCGTCCCATCCGGCATTATTTCTATTTTGCAGAACCTTATCCACGTGGTTTTGTTCGCTATTTCGTAAACTTAAAATAGTTTTTAGTACTTAAAATAAACCACAAGCTTAAACCACTTAAACAGATGGAATATTATAACTTATAAGGCAGGTCTAAATTTTTTTTGGCTTAAATGCTGATTAAGTTAGGTTTATTCCCATGTGAATAATACAAACGTATTTAATATAAATTCTCGGAATATTTTTCCGTTTAAATTACTATCGGTGCTAAGTCGATTTTTTTTTTGGTTGGAATAAGGAAGAAGCATTTTGGGCGAGTTGTATCTTAGAACAAAAGCACATCACATAGTATATTAAACTGCTTTGTCATAACTGTGAGAGATGAAAGTCTGCTCAATGCAGCCTTTGTGGTGTTTTTTTTTTTTTATTCTGATTAAAGGGATTGCACAGCAGCATCGCTAAAGGTAAAAATCGTGATATCCTTTGACGAAATCGAGTTTAACCTTGGTTTTCCTATCGCATAGGAAACATTACTAAAAAAATGTTAACAGAAAACATTTTGGAGAAAATACCTTTACCAAAACTATCCAAGTCCGTATATGAGGAGAGTTCAAATACCTGACAATACCATTTGCCAATTTCTCTCTGAAGGAGTGGAGGGTATTTTTATGTTTGGAAGTTAAAGATAGTGCCTAAGCTATAAGTGAAAGTCCGTGTTTCCGGCAAGCTATAGGACTGTGGAATGGACAGTACGAAGGCTTCTTGATGGCGATATTTTACAGCCGTTGATTTGACTTAGATGTCCAGTGGTAGTAACATATAGCATTAGATCCGATAATTATTTGTGACCCGCATTTTGCACTTTACCTTTGTATAGCCTTTTCTAATGCATTATTCACCAGCCGATGCCATCACATTTTATGCACGCCACTCTTCTCACTAATTACTCCCTTATTTCTATACAGATCTAGACCTTCTGCCATGTAATCTGTGTTTAAAATAAGATCCAGACATTTAGCTTTATTAAGAAAGATGATTAAGGATACCATTGATGTGCGATGGACGATCTATCGGATGTGTATAATCGTAGTGAAGACGAATAATGCCAACTTATTAGGGTTAACTCCTAGCCGACAGTGTTATTAGCCTATAATTACGAAAATAAACAAGGAACTTAATGGCAATACTGTGACTGAAATGAGAGTGCACAAAGAAGGAGTTCTGAAATTTAATGGAAATGCTTTCTAAAAAGCCCACCTTTTTAGGGTCAAAGATTTCAATCAATTGAAGTACATAACTTTCCATAACGGCCGTAAAATTACATGTCTTATTTCCTAAAATGAAAATATGTATTGAATGCAAAATGATGTTGCAAATCAGTAAGTATAAGGTAAAACGTAAAACAAAAACTGAAAAATACAAAAGTACATAAACCCACATAATATTTTTTAGGCAAAATATATAAAGCCACTCAACAGACTGAGCAGAGCAATGGTCTTGATCTTTAACAATGTGAATACCTCTTGTACATCGAACAGGTAAATCCAATCAACCATCTGACAGTGGATGATATGCACAATCGTTTTTGATTTATTATTCTCCAACCATTCACAGCATTTCAAAGAGCCCTCAACCAGAACATTGATTTATTTACTCCAAAAAAAGTATCTGGTTCTGGTACCTCCGGCTCCAATCCCAACTCAATGGCTCCCCAAATCATATATCAAATATTCACACACAAAAATCTAAATCTGTCAGATTTTATAAACCTTTTCGCAAGCATATGCTTGCCCACAAATGTGGTTCGCATTGCCATGAATATTCCTAAATCCGTCTAGACTTGACCCATATCAATTTTTATTTCAATGGCAACAAGAATAACCGCAATACCAATATATCCTCATGTAATGAATGCAAGGGACCAATTTGTGGTAGGTATCTACACCCTTTAGACTTTAGTTTTTCGAAGATACGACCATGTGAGCCAAAGACAAGAAATCAGCACGTCCTTTCACCGAATAATAAATTCTAACAATAATTTCACAGAACCGCAGTTGTACAAAAGAAAAATTCCGAAGGACGAAAATCAATTATTTCCGTCTCTTTGAGGCTCCTACGAAAGGGGTTTCATTTCATGGATAAATCCTTCTTGTTGTAAAGACTTTATAAAACTTTTCACACAAATTATCCCATCATCTTTGTCTGCGATCAAATGCTCCTAATAGTTGTGAAAACCTACAGATAATACTGGAATCAGGATAGCTACATATTATTGTAAATTCCCCTCAGTGGATTGGCAATGCTTTGTGGGATTCTTGCTTCGTGGGTAAGCTACTGGAAAGGTCCTCCTCTCGACTTCCTTTGAAGCATCATAATTCCCCATAACAATGATGGTTGAGCGTAAATAGAAAATCAAATTACTGATGAAGCACTGTAAAGTTATTTTCGAACTTCCTTCCTCAAAACCATAGGGAATTTAATTTCATTTGATGAATCGTTGAAAGGATAGATAATTTCGAACGGATTCATTATTGAAGACAATGGCGGAAGTTTTGTTGACTCCAACTTGGATAAAGCACGTACACAATGTGTGCGATGAAATTGAATGAACTTTTTGCTTGCAAAAAGGATGAGAACGATTTAGAAAAACGTTCGTAGTTTTTTTTCAATTTTCTGACCACATTATTGAATAAGTATAATGTAGGAGTGTTAGCGGTGGGTAGACAGAGGATATGGTGTTCTGGATTGCGATTGCCCAAAACCAGGTTTGAGCCAGTAGCGTAACAATCCAACGTGGGGCAGTATAGTAGCGTGGGCCAGCAACCTGCGACATGGAAGATGAGAGATTACTTTTACTATGCGTTAGACTCTGCCGAAATGAGAACTACATCCGTTTGAAGGCTCGGGAAATGAGTAGAGTCCTTCTCTATGTGATTCTGATGAGGGAATAAAAGAGTACAAAGTAATATGGCGTTGTTCCATAAGGATATGTATTGAGTCCCTTGCTGTGGAAGAGTGACGAAATTCTGCGATTCCATAAGAAAAGCTATATTTAAATTGGGCATGCAGACGATATTGTCATGGTGATTGTGGCAAAAACGATAGTAGATGTCGAATTGTCCGGGAACAAGACAGTTGCAACTGTATGGTTAGCTAATACCGTGTTGCAGATCATAGTAATGTGAAGAGTGAATGAAGTTGTTAACTTTAGTGCCTTTGAGTGAGTATTGACTCCCGTCTAGTCTTTAAATAGGTAGTGAACTCCGAAGGTGATGAGTAACATCGGAAGCCCAAAACGGAATAAAAGACTACTTTGTGCAGGAGCTGTTGGTACTGTAGTCATGTACGTAGTAAAAATATGGTCAACGAAGTAAAGTATCTTGGATTCCACCTAGAAAAAAAAAATCATCTGGCAAAAACACGGAACAAATCCCTAGAAGGCTGCACGTGCTTTTATGATATGTTAAAGACCAGCGAAAAAGGGTGCCATGAAATAAAGTCTTATGCCAAAAGGTTAAAAACGTAATTTTGGACTTTATTGCACTTTTGAAAAACGATTTTCCAAAACGATTTTTGGACCTTATTTCATTTTCATACAAGAGATATTCTCAGCAAAGTTCAAAGACTGACGTCAATATCAACGTAGGCATTATTTTATGGCAACGAGGAAGTGGATTTTTTTTGGTAAGGCCTTCATAGTGCTTGAACCGTTCTGCGGGATAGCGGACCTCACCCTGCGAAAAGAGTTCAGTGGAATATAGAGGGAAAAAAAAATAACCATTTTTAAAACCTCTCAGGAATCGGTGCTAAGACAGGTTAAGACACTTTTAGAAAACTAAGTAGAGCCTAAAAAGGTTCAAGGCATGTATCTTTCTAAGAAAGAGCTAGGAGACTAGGGGAACTCCTGATGGGAGAATTAGGTACAGGTATCGCAAAAAATGGGCATAAAGACATGCATGTCAAGCCCTCATTAATATCGGTTGTCACATCTTGTTAACATTATAAGTCCATTATATCCACTTCTGACGCTTACTGATACTGACTATCAACATGTAATTAAGCTACTAATCTATAATACCTGCTTTAAGTTCCAACATAAAAAACTGATTATCTTGGAAATAAAATTGAATGAAGAACAGTGCTCAAAAGGACTTCATTCGCTTTTCATCGAAGTCATTAAAAGTTATTGAAAACGCACTTCCAATACTCAAGCGTATATAATTTCGCCCACATTATCGAGTTGAATAAATTTATCCCGAAATAAAATCAAGTCAATATATGACAATACTACACGAGTCACTTCCAAAGCAAACATTTGTTATGGGTGTTGTGATGCTGCCGGCGTTATAGCCATTAAATATTAGCTTTATCATTATTTCGGCGATTAAATTATTTTACTGTTTTTTTTATGTGCTTCGCAGCAATGAGCTCCATATGGTCATATTGAAAAGCCTTTATTGCACAAGCACACTCAAACAATCTATATATTGGCCTTAAAATCACATCTCTTTTTAAAATGTCTCCCAACTTTGCCACAAAAAGGTTCTTCAGACCGCTCAGCTCATCCGGCTATTCTCTAAAACAAACAATACCCAAAAGCTGTTGACAACAACTTTCCTTTTATGAATTATTACTTTTAGTTTTATGGCCCAAACGCCCACTTCATCGATTGAAGAGGGATTATGTTGTAAAACAAGTTTAGCCATAACCCAAGCATAAACAATAAGCAACGTGTGATAGCCATAAAAAAAAACTTTTTCGCATCAATGCAAATGTTGATGAAAAAAAAAAATTTGTTGAGTTTTTTGTTTCTGTAAAAACATCATCACATTAATCTACACAATGAAGAGCAGTCCATACAAGTACAACATTTCAAAAGACTTTCATTGACCAAAAATGTTATGTTTCCGTATACAAGAAAAACGACCGCCTCTTTCGACTTCTAAAACAGACTCCTCGTTGCCCTGTCGTTCTAGCCGAAACGTGAGGTAGGTCGGAAAGCCAGATCAGCGATTCTCCGTTGGTTGACCTGCCATTGCAAAACTGAAACGACATTGCTGCGTAAGCGAAACAATGTTATTGCAGCGAGCAATAATATTGCCAGTGCATTGGCTTTTGCTTAGCGGATATTAGTGCACAGCAATATGGTTTCAACATAGTGCAACGACTTTGCAGGTTGAACCAACGAAGACATGCGCTGGTGCCAGAACTGGGGCACAACATTTCCTCCCCCCTGGGAAGAGTTTCGACTAGAACGACCAGACAACTGCTTGTCGAAACTTTATTTAAACTAATAAAACTAATAAAACTAATGAACATTTTTTGACTTAAAGCTATGGTCTAATTTGATTAAGAGTTTGGATCTAAGACTAATGAACATTGATTGACTTAAAGCTATGGTCTTATCTTACTTTAATTTACTAAGGACTACGACTTAAAAAGATTTATTAATTAATTACAATTCTTAAGGACTACGACTTAAAAAGATTTATTAATTAATTACAATTCTTACATTTCAAGTTTATTTATCCCTAACAAACTACACCCGGGCAGACGTCACGGCGAACTTTGGTGTTTTTGGTGGAGTTGTTGGTGCTCGCCTTATGGACCGCATTTCCTTCAACTGAATCCGTTCGACTGGGCTGCAATTGATTATAGGGGTAGCTCTGGGTACACGCTGGTTAGTTCTCTTGGCACGGAGAACTCTTAGTATTAAGATAGCTATGACGACAACTATCCCCAAAACAGTCATGGACATGTAACGGTGAACTGAAAATTCCCAGTCATAGTCTGCGATTTTCCTTTCCCCTTCAGTTCTATTCCAGTCGGCTTGAAGTTCCTGTAGTGCCCTTTTTCCTTCCAATATATCGCTGGCGATATTCTTGTGACTGCCAACTTTGATATGTACTGCTTTTGGGACTTCCGGAACATTGATCTTTCTTGGGATTGTCCTCAGAGTCTCTACTAGTCCCGCATGATTCACCTCTGGTTGCTTATATTCCGTCGAGGTGGTGGCGAGTTGTTTGTATAGCAACCTCATCTCCTTGGTTGTGGCTTCACATGATCGTAGCATCTTAATTATTCCTGGGCCCTGCAGTGTTGCCGTGGAGTGAACCCCGTTACAATTGAGATT
Organism: Cheilosia soror; assembly: GCA_949372485.1. Lineage (NCBI taxonomy): Eukaryota > Metazoa > Arthropoda > Insecta > Diptera > Syrphidae > Cheilosia > Cheilosia soror. The sequence continues at coordinate 111,029,157 of OX443562.1, read as the reverse complement.
CAGTACCAACGGAGTTCGGAAAACAAAGAACCATTCATTGGGCGAATGCATACGAAGGAGGATTCCCCCGCTGGCTGGTATTGCACTGTATTTGCATGATGACGTCGTCGTTTTGGCGTGTTGGAGTAATTCCACAAGACAATGATTTGATCCTGACGTCAAAACTGGACCGCCGTGCTCGCAAACTGCAATGGTGGAATCTTCTCCCGCGGATGATACTGCAATACACTGGGCATGTTCTTCGCTGCTCATTATTATAAATGAGTCATGGGTTACTGACTCTGCTATGTACTCGTACCTCACATCGATGATAAGATCCCATTCTTCATTCATATGCGTCGGGATGGGGTATACTTTGTGGACATTATACCGCAGTGGGTCCGGCAAAGGAAGGGTGATCTTGACTAGCAGACTCTCTCCCGTTGGAAATACTGATGTTTTGGCCGCTTGATGGAGTACAAACAGATCCCCGAAGATTGGTTTTCTCTTTGATACTATAGTCGTTAATACCTCGGTAATGTTATTAGCGTCAAGTATGAAAGGATGAAGCCTGTTCTGATAAAGGTCGTTGAGGATAGAGAGCTCCGTCGCTTGCCTGTTTTGAATTTCAAGCACCTTTGACGTTATAACCGATACCATTGCGCTGACATCGCTTCTTATCTTTAGCATCAAAATCTCCTTGTTCGTCGCTGTGCTGTAGTTGGTAAGTGAATCACTTAACCTTCCCACGCCTGCTGCAATACTGCCGACTTCGGTCGTGAGTTGTGTTATGGGCTTGCTCAGCTTGTCAAAATTAGATCCCATTACCGAAATCTGTCGGCGCATCAGCTGAAATGAGTCCTCGTTTTTTTTATGCAGGAACTCAAGTTGATGGTAAACTTTTCGCGCATCCTCGCTGTCCATTGTGCCAAACGCCCATTTGGAAAACTCTCCGATAAACTCTAATGCTCGCTTTTGCCGTTTTGGTCGAAAGACGTGCTTAATTTTAACATTATTTTGTCGGAGATTATCAATGTTGGCTTGCGTTTCCTGTGCTATAAGGTGACAGTGCTGTTGGAAGTCCTCGTCTGAGATGCTGTTGCACATTAGGTCCAGATGCCTATCGCACGAATCTGCCAAACTGAGTACCTCTGCGAAGTCCATTGGTGTGAATTTTGTTAGAATGGTCCACGTGTCTATGAAAAACACCGCGGATCCTAAGGTTTCAAACAAGACCGGCGACGTTTCCTTTAATTGGTCGATGATGTAGGGTGCCTCTTCTTGATGTGACTGCCCGGTTAGTATGGTCACTACAACTAAATTTAATCGCAAAATATAACTAGACAGTTTCATTCTTAAATATGACTCACTACGTCTATAATTATACAATAATTTATAAGTTTCTGTATTTTCTCGTTTTTACTTATTTATTTACTTTATATTTATTTCTATCTACGCACGGTTGTTTACATAAATAACTTAATTTAGTATTGAATTTTTACCGATTATGGTTGCTACCTGAAAAGAGAAAAACGTATTATTGGTAGTACAATTTGAGTCGGTTGTTATGTATTTTTTTAACCGACTTGTTTATCTTGACCCCAGTAGTAACAGGGCCATCGATTGAAACTACTTCGAAGGGCCCGGTCCAAATTTCCGCGAATTTATTCTTCCTTGCCGGGTTCTTAACCAATACTCTCTGCCCTACTTGAAACGAGATGCATCTGGTATGCTTATCGTAACTATCTTTCGATTTCCTTTTTGCCTTTTCAAGGTTTTCGGTAGCTAGTCTATGTGCCCTTCCGAGTTGGTACTTGAGTTGGGAGGGATAATCATCTGACGTGTAAAGAGGAATAGTCTGTTTTTTTAAATTGGTAGGCATTTCGAATTGGAACCCGAACAAAGCGTTTAAAGGCGTCAACTTGGTCGCTGTGTGGATAGAATTATTATGCACATGCATAGCTTGTCTAAGCCACTGATCCCAGTTTTTTTCATCATTAGCAACGAATGATCGGAGGTACTCAGCTAGAGGCCTATGGCTCCTCTCTAAGGATCCGTTTGACTGCGGATGGTATGCAGTAGTGTGCATTTTTTTAATACCAAGTAACTTGCAAGTATGCGAAAACACCTTGGACGTGAAATTTGCTCCATTGTCCGTGACAAGAACTTTCGGTATTCTGTATCTGGTAACGATTTGCTCATAGAATATTCTTGCCACAGTGGACGCCTCAGCATCCGGGAGTGCAGCGCAATCCATAAATTTAGTCAGATCGTCCTGAAAGGTTAGAATGTACCTGTTGCCAGAGTGAGACGTGGGCAGGCCGCAAACAATATCCATGTAGACTTTATCGAAAGGCAACGCTGGGGTATCGGTAACTATCATTGGCATTTTTGTCAGTGGCGAGCACTTATTTTTTTGACATTGAGAGCATTTTTTGACGTAATCAAATACATCTCTCTTCATGCCTTTCCACCTGAATTGTTGCCTGATACGCGCATAAGTCCTCTTTCCCCCTTGATGACCACCGAGTGCCGAATTGTGAAAATCCCTTATGACTGTTAGGATTTCGTCAGGGTCATTCAGCGTTACCCAATTGGTTTTTTTAACATCATTTGAATTTTCACTAACATTTTTGCCTTTTTCAATATTGGTTTTGTCCTCTATGTTTTTTGTTTTCTCAGAATTCTGCCTGGTTTCCTCATCAATCTTTCGGGCTTGGGCCCTAGTGACGGAGAGACAATGTGTTTCTGGCGTTTTTCCAACACTTGTTACTGGTTTTGGTATTCGGCTCAGAGCATCAGCGTTTTTGTTCATCTTTCCCGGTTTGTACTCTATTTTATAATCATACTCCGAGAGTTTATGATGGAAATTTACTAGGCGTGACGTGGGATCTTTTACGTTAAATACACCTTTTAGGGGCTGGTGATCACTGTATACTATAAAGGGTCTTCCCAGCAAATATGTGCGAAAATTTTTAGTAGCCCAAACAATTGCGAGAAGCTCCTTTTCTATGGTGGAGTATCTCTTTTCCGCTGGACTTAGTGATCTACTAGCGTAGGCTATTGGCTTATCCTCACCAACTTTGCCTTGCGATAACACTGCACCTAATGCTTCGTTACTGGCATCCGTGGTCAGAATGAATGGCTTAGTGAAATCCGGGTAAACCAGAACTGGAGGAGTAGTTATTGCCCTCTTAAGTTCTTCGAATGATTTTTGACATTCATCCGTCCAGTTAAACTTGGCATCCTTCCTCAACAGATGGTTAATTGGAGCGGCTATAGAGGCAAAATTGGGAATAAACTTTCGATAATAGCTCGCAAATCCTAAAAATGACTGAATTTCTTTAATGTTCCTAGGAGTAGGGAAATCTCTAACACAGATAGTTTTAGATGGATCTGGCAGTGCGCCATCTTCTGAACAAATGTGGCCAAGGTACACCACTTCTCTGCAAAGGAACTTACACTTATCTGTGTTGAGTTTCAACCTGTACTCTCGTAGTTTACTAAAAACGTTAACTAACTTTTGGGTATGTTCTTCCAAGTTCTTAGCGTATATAACTATATCGTCTAAGTAAACAAAACAGTCAATACCGTGTAATCCCGTTAGAATATGATTCATTATTCTTTGAAAGGTCGCTGGTGCTCCCGAAAGACCAAATGGCATCCGATTAAATTCGTAATGACCCAGACTTGTACTAAACGCCGTCTTTTCTCTGTCCCTTTTATCTATAAGCACTTGGTGGTACCCGTTGGATAAATCAAGAGTAGTGAAATAACGACAATTTCCTAGCTGGTCCAGAATATCTTCTATTCTTGGCAGAGGAAAAACATCCTTAACCGATACCTCGTTGAGTTTACGAAAATCAACTACAACTCGCCATCTCTTTTGTCCGTCAGATCCTTGTTTTTTGGGAACGACCAAAAGAGGGGAATTCCATGGTGATTTACTAGGTGAAATAACACCGTTGTCAAGCATCTTCCTGACTTGGGAGTTTATTTCATCTCTCGCGATTTGCGGCAATCGATACTGTTTTTGATTTATTGCCCCCTGACCGCTTTTCACTGGTATCTTATGTGCTATCACATCCGTGTGTGTTAGGCTGTCACCTTCCATGTGAAATATGTCATTGTATTGAATACATACTTTCTCTATGCTTACTCTTTCTTCACTATTGAGGTTACTACCAAGGTTAATTGAACTTAATAACTTTGTAAGCCTTTGCTTGGGTTCTAAATCACCGACCTTGAAAACTTGGGTTTTCTGACTACTTTTGGAGGCAATTTGAAATTGGTTACTGTTAGTAAATGTAGGTACAAAATCACACTTCAGTTCGTACGGGTCACTACTAGAATTGAGGATGGGAACAATGATATGGCCATCCTTTACTTCCGTGAGGGTATTGGCTAAATACACACCCGGTGCTAACTCCGTGGACCGTACTAGTATCTCCCGAAGGCGCGTTTTTACCTTGAGTCTTACCAATGTTTGCGTTCTTGCCTGAATTTCCATGACCGTAGGCTTCTCAGACATTAACGGTTGGTACTCATTATTTAGAGACCTTAGTGGAATCTCCGCCACCACGTTCTTCCGGGTCTTGTCCATAAACTTCAAGCGTTTTGTAGTTGTGTCAATAACGGAACACCCCCACAACACGTCACGACCCAAGATACCGTCGGCAGGTAGGTCCTCCGAGTGATCTATTACGTGGAACTTGGCTTTGAGATTTAATTGATTGGACAATGGAATAGTCGTCGACAGAGTTCCCAAAGTCACCATTACGCCTCCAAATGCTCCACCTAATTCTCTATTTTCTGTGAATTTGATCTGTTCTGTATTTGCGAGGGCCGATTTCTTGACTAAACTGATGTCTGCACCAGTATCAACTAGCATTGTTACTGTACCGCCTTTTGCAAAGGCTAAGGGTAATTGTACAAACACCTCATGTCTCTTGCGCCTCCGCATGAACCCCAGATCATCTCGCTTATTAGTACAGAAAATATTTCTAAACCTAAATGTGAATAGCTTAAGTGCTTTCATACAAGTTTGCTTTACAACTTGAAGCCTATCCACAAAAAATTTCTTACAGGCGAATGCTACCATTGTGATAAGTGTAGCATATAAAAGACTGAAGTAGTAAAAACTTTTCGAGGGCGTTAAAACATTTAGATCTTGTTTTCCCGGAAAGATTTCGGGTTTTCCAAAAGAATTTACCCTGCCTATACTTTTGTTACTACTCCGTTTTTGCTTATCTAATTTTTGGGGCCTCATCCCAGTGGTATGACTTTCGCTCGAAATATTCTTCCGTACTGAACTAGTCTTCCGTTGGGTTTTCGGCTCCATTTTATCTATTGTTTCCGACGCTCGCGGGGCACAGTCTAGTTGTTCCGACTGCGCCCTCGTGAGTTTTCCGATTTTTTCTTGTTGTAGAACCGCTTATACGGACAACTTTCTTCGGAATGTCCGAAACGAGCGCACCAAAGACATTTTTCCCCATTAGTAGTTGCTTGAACCACACAAACCTTGTCTCTAGGACAAACGTCTTCGCTGTGTCCGTACGAGGTACACTTTTCGCAGTACGGTGTGCTCTTTCTTTGCCTGCAATCTGCGTAGGTGTGATTTTGCTTACCGCAGAACCCACATTTTACCATGAACTCCTGTCTGGGCCGCCTATTTTGTTTGTTTGGTTGCGGCTCTGGAAGATATTCACGGCTCAGATTCATACTGACGGGCAGTTGCAGATTGTTGGGCGGGTTTGGAGTCTGATTGCTGTAGGGCGGAAACCCATTAGCGAAATAGAGTGGCGGGTTTGGTGGTTGGTTGCTGTAGGGTGACAACCCATTAGCAAAATGGAGTGGCGGGTTTTGAGCTGTTAGGTGTGGAGACGCACCCCCAATGTCTGGGAACACACTGTGTGGGTTATAGCTGTAGGCATTTTGAAGTGGGTTCATCATGCCGTATCCCCTGTTGTTTTGTGTCCCCATTAAAAGGGAAGTCTGTTGTGCTAGATCGGCCAACTTTGAAATGTCTTGCTCCGCAGTTGTCAGCATAAACTGACGAAGTGCTGGATCGAACAATCCCATTTTAAACACCTTTACCACGGTGTTGTTCAGCTCAGTGACTAACGCAACTGATTGCCCCTGACTGTAGCGCGAATTAATAATTTCTTTTGCTTTTGTTTTTAGCGTAAGCAACCGCCTGGCGTAAGATTGAAAATCTTCAGTGCATAATTGATGCGACTGATTTATTTCATATATGACACTGTCCAGTGTAACTATGGCCAAGTATGCGGATTTAATTATTGATTCGAGCTCCTTCAGTGTTTTGGGCATGTTTGACCGAACCAGTTCGAACGCGTCACCTGTTAGCCTTGCTGTTATACAGGCCAAATACATCTCCTCTGTATCGTCTGTCCCTAAACACCGTTTTCCCAGCTCACAAGCATTTACGAATTCGTAAACCTTGTTGGATAAATCTGGTGTTCTTTGCCCCGAAAATAAGGGTATGGTGCGGGATACGATTTTTGCCACATTTTCGTACGTCATGTTTTGTGGAGAAATGGTGCTTTTTGAACTTGAAGGCAAGGGATCTGCGCGTTGGCTTACTGATCTCAATTCAGTTTTTTGGATCTCACTACCACCCCACTGCTGAGCGATATTTTCCTCAGTGTCGTTTGCTTGCTCTGCGTCCTCGAGTGCGGCAGTTAGTGATTGAATTTTTTTCTCCTGGGCTTTTTGTATTTGCCGGAGATCCGTAATTCGCTCACTACTAATTTGCTCGCGCGCTTTGAAGGCCCCAACTAGCTCGGAGATGATCTCATCCGTGGTTTCTAGCCTTGTGAATTGACCCCACCGGCAACTTAGTTGGTCCTTGATGAGCTCGTAAACGTCACGTGAGGTCACAGCCCTTAATTCAGTTAAAAGGGTGTCGTTAAGTCTTTGTATTTCTTGACCTTGTTCTTTCCTTTCCTTTTTGAACTGCCCTATCTGATCTTTCAGATCGTTCACCTCACTTGAGAAGTTGGACTTTTCGGTCTTTTCCATACAAAGATTGCACGTCGCGACTTAATTAAAACCGTAGAAAAAACAAGTACCTCTGTGATATTCGGTTTCAAAAAAAAATGTTTAAAACAAAAACAGAAGACAGATCGAATATATAAAAAAAAATTACTTAATTGCCCGTAAAACTGCCCTTTCTATTTAATAGTAATTTAATTGAAACAATACAGATAATACTTACCTCCGTCGTTGGTTAATGGCTCGCCAAAATGCTGCTTTTCTCACTCTGTGTAGGTATGTGTAGCACACTTGATTTTTTTTTTTTTATTATTTTTTTTTTTTTTTTTTTTTTTATGACGACAAATGACGTTTTGCCCTTTTTTTTAACTAATGCACTCAACACTTTTTGACGACGACCCGACGAAACAAATTGGAATTGCAGAAGATTTTATTTTATTCGTTGTTTTCGCTCTTGCAGAGGAAATCGCGACCACGTCGAATACTAAAAACTTAAAGGTGGTTTCCCGGCTGCGCCAAAATGTTATGTTTCCGTATACAAGAAAAACGACCGCCTCTTTCGACTTCTAAAACAGACTCCTCGTTGCCCTGTCGTTCTAGCCGAAACGTGAGGTAGGTCGGAAAGCCAGATCAGCGATTCTCCGTTGGTTGACCTGCCATTGCAAAACTGAAACGACATTGCTGCGTAAGCGAAACAATGTTATTGCAGCGAGCAATAATATTGCCAGTGCATTGGCTTTTGCTTAGCGGATATTAGTGCACAGCAATATGGTTTCAACATAGTGCAACGACTTTGCAGGTTGAACCAACGAAGACATGCGCTGGTGCCAGAACTGGGGCACAACACCTCTAGTCAATACAACCCACGAGTTTACCCTAAAGAAATAGGTACACGAAAGGCCAGTAGCAGCACAAAAAAAAATCCCTGTCTGTTAAAAATTTTAATTAACGAATGCACCACTATTTACATGAAGCAAACATAAGGACCTACAGTGTACAGTTGTACAGCATTCGTATGCATCGCAGCGGGCTAACCTCGTGTAATTGCATTTCGGTATGCTGTAAAGTCCTTAGTTAAGTTTTGCATCTGAATAGGGAACTGCATTCCGGACTTGAGTCCTCTTTGTGTGGGGACCGCAGAACATACCTACCGTCCAGATTGAATGGTCATTCATTTGACCGAGTACGAGTACAGTCGAATGCAATGTAATGGGACTGGGTTGGTAAAATGTGGCCGCAAATCTGCTACTCGGCAGGTGGCTGGGTAGAGGAGATCTTGGTGTTTGTTGATATTTTTTTTAGAAATCTTTATCCTGGTGTAGGTAGTTGTTGTTTTGTTTGTAAATTATTCTAACGTGAGATGCACATTTTATTCACTAATTGAGTTCATGCTAAAGGGGTGTATAAATAATTGTTTGCGCTAGCATTTTGAATTATTATTAAGCGTTGATTGTCTAAATTTGGTGAACAATATTCCTGGGTAAATTTACAAAAAGCACTGTGTTTTTTTAGTGTGGGAAGATATTATACAGACTTATACTGAATTCAAGTACAAAAATGCGAACCCGTGCTCGCCTTGCCCGCTCGCACAAAATTATATTTGCTTCATTTAAAATTACACTCTGAGTGTTTCATTGAAATCTGTCCAGTAGTTTTCGCGCTTTTAGGAGAAAAAGAAAATTCCTCCCTCTCCTAGATCTTGCTACTTATTTGTAATACTGCATTTCCTTTCCTTTGTTTCCCTCTTTCTATGGAATCCAAGCTACTCCCTACCCCAAACCTACACTGTTACAATAACATAGTCGAATGAAATTTTGAAATGAAACTGTTTTGTATTAGGCGTATTTTTTTGGGAAGTGAGTATAAAAAAAACCAAAAGTGAGTATACAAGTTTTGCATGTAAAAGTAAAAGTGAGCTAGCTATAGATTTTTAAAAAAAAATACGCCTGTTATCTCTTCTCTTATGAAGATTATTAATATACCCCATGTCATACTCCAGCACGCACTCCAGCACGCACCCTATCCCCATCCTGCTTCGGGCATACAATCATAATATACATATCTACATATAGAACTGACCATAGCACTCACTGCGAAAACAAATTAACCCTTTTCGAATGCGAGGTATATGCTAGTGTTGTTTTGTTTTTGTTTATCCTGTCGCACTATCGCAAAAGTATAAACATCCATTTGTAGCAAGGTGTATGTGTAAGGGCATATTTTCACTTCAAAAAATACATTTTGGCTAAAAACTATTCCTAAGGACGTGGCTATTAACGTCATAGCCTATAGCAGTCTCACAATCTTGAGGAACATTTTAAAAAAAAGTTTCATCGAAATCTGTCCAGTAGTTTTCGAGTTTTTAACGGTCTAAAAAATTCCTACAGTTTTATTATATGTATAGGTTATGTAAAATTTGGAGCATTGATGTCGAGTCGTACCGAGTAGGTACTGAAAATTCGTCGGATATCATAGCAAATACTTTTTTTTTTAGTAGATACTATGAAATTTTGAAGCGACGTACGTTCTAGAATTGGGCTCTGGATCTGGACACGATGGAAGAAAATAAAGAATTTCATCGCAAAATTATCTTCAGCAATGAAGCGCATTTTTGGTTAAACGGCTTCGTCAATAAGCAAAACTCCTTCCACATAACGGACTTTCCCTACAAGCTGCCTGCGGGCCCAGGTTTTTTCATGTATTGCTGCTGTACAAAATCAAAGGAGCTCCATTAACGCACGCATACTTGAAAAATCGTAGGCCCATGCCAAAGCATGGAAAATCATTGCCGCCATTGATTTTGACATTTCACACGTGTTCACAGACAGGGGAATTAATTCCAGGGAGAATCGGGTAGGTGCACGGAAGTCGGCGGTCTAGTTCTATGTGGTTTGTGAAGCAAAATATGCGTTACTGCACAGGTGAGAACCCTCATGTGCTTCATGAAGCAGCACCTCATTTTCGCAAAAAGTCACTGTTTGGTGTGGCGTCATTGGGCCGTTTTTTTTTTTTCGTCGATGAAAATGACCGTCACATTACGGTAGGTATTCGCTACAGAGACACGTTGGAATGTTATTTCTTTGAGCAATTGCATGAATTGGATATCAGTTTCAACAAGACGGCGCGTGCCACAAGCCACAAAGCAGGTGCAACAATCGAGTTATTTAAGTCTCTGTTCGGTGAGTAGGTATTGGGACGGTTGAGTATGGGAATTCTGTGCTAGAAAGAGACAGAAAATGTGCGAGAGAGCGATAAAGCGAGATGGAAGATTGGCTGTGGCTGGGTGCCTGTGGCTATGCGTAGGTGGTAGGTAATGAGTTGTTGATTTTGTTGGTTTTTTTTTTTGGCTGTGTAGGTTTGGTTAAGGTGGGGTGAGTCATAGCGGGCGAGTGTTGGTTTTTTTGCGGAGGGAGAGGGGTTCATATGCTGGCAAGGGGTTCAGATATGTTAGCGATGTTCAATGTAGGCGAAGGCAATAATCCAGCCCATGGAAAATTGTTATCTTTGCGAACACATAATCCAGTCCATGGTTGGACGACGTAGTGATTTATCATTGTCATGGGCGAATGTAGAACAACAAACATAAATGCGTAATCAATAATGCGCAGGCTGGTCGGTGGATCTATTTTGTTTATTATTATTGCGAAATCAATACCTAATGCGCTGGCTGGCGGGATCGATAGTTGGTGGATCTATTTTTAGATTCGTGGTGGTCGGCTCGCTTGGGAGATAAGGCAATTAATTTTGTCACATTTAGTTGTGCGGTTGGTTATTGTTTAAATTTGATGGTTTGTTCACGGAATGCGGGCAAGGGAGAAAGATTCATATGCAGTGAGGTTGAGATGGCAAAATTGTTATCTTTGCGAACACATAATCCAGTCCATGGTTGGACGACGTAGCGATTTATCAAGGGCATTGTAGCGTACACCTTGAAAACTTTCGAACACTTGTTCAATATTTTTATGGTTTCGTTTATTTTTGTAAACATTCTACGACTGAACGCACCTTTAAAAACGCCGCTGTACATGTACCCCAATTGCCCCCAACTTAACAGCGGAAAAAGCGAATAAGCCGAACCTTGGTATAAAAGCCAAGCCAACAAAATGGCCAGCTCTTTTCTTTTACGTTTTGGCGAAGTGGTGGTGCTCGTGACTTCAGCTTTTGGTATTTCAACAATTGTTTTAAATATCGGCCCTTAGTGGTGTAAAATTTTTAACGTGTGCTAAAACAACTAAAAAGTGAAAAAAAAAAAAACACTTATTTCATAAAGTTCCTGTAAAAAAAAAAAAAAACAAAAAATTCCGTCTGCATATGCGTAGGTATGTACGTGTGCGCGTTGGGCATATTGCATATATAATACATCGTATATTATAGAGATATTTCATATTTGCAAAGACAAACCAGCAAAATAATCTTGTGCGGGTGGACGAGTTATTAAAAAAAAGAAAACTCCGTCACGGATTGAGCGGCCTAAAAGCAGTGCAAAAATTTGTTAAGGTAAAAATATATTGCATTTTATTACATGCTGATTAGCACGTAGAAAATTTATTTCAGCGATCCCTCTTCCACGACGAGAATCTTCCACCTCCCACCCGTACTACAAGTGAAAGACCTGCCGTAAATTGTACTAGAGAACCAAAAACTGCTCTAGGCTAAACCTCGAAGTACAGCCGGATTGCGAAAATCCACCCTGTTTCTGCACCCCACGTTACTTGTGTGCAACTCCGCTAAACCACTCTCGATCTCGCCACCTTGGATCGAAATCTCGTAAGCCCCAGACGCCGTCCACGTTCCATCATCGTACCACAACGCCACCTATTCCTAAAGGGAAAAAGCGCGTACGCACACCATCGTTGAGACCCCACAATCTAACTTGCTCTCAGTCGGCTCTGTCTAAAGATAGCAGATTTCTCCAACCAACTAAAGATCGCCAACACAGCATCGACTTCGAACAAGGAGATATCCAAAGCGACATATCCCTTCAATCGAAGACTTCACCATCGTGACAAGCCTCTCTCTACACCACGTGCTTTCAGCAAGACCATCGTGTGATCGAAACGATCACGTGCCTACGTCACGTGGGAATCCGAAGCGAACCACGTGCCACGTGCTAACTACACCGACACGTGTGTGAAACTCCCTGCCAGAACAAATAAAAAGAAATTATTGTATCAATAAGATAATTAAGCAAGTATTTATGACATCCGTTGAATTTCATTTGTAGTATCAAAACTTAATTGTACAATTCCTTAGTAGCTTGAGTTTGGTAGTCGTAGGAGCCTTAAAGAACATATAAACCAATTTTAATTTTTCAGATCATTAATTAGTTTTCATCAGCAAAAGAGTATCTACAGCCAGAAAGAGATCCGCGATTTGTGCGCACAAAACGAAGGAGCATCTGGATTCATCGACACAGTAACAAACAATTCAAACGTATCAAACCGTAAGTGTGTATCTTTTATATTTTCTTTGGGCTCTTTAATCTTTTTAAAATATCGACAAAGCATAGAATGAGTTAAGAATGAAACTATAATATATACCTACATAATATTCTATATATCCACATTTGTAATAATGTTCAATTGCAACCACTCATTCGATAATTAGTATATATATACAATTTATTTTTTTGAATTGACGATACTACCATACTCCATAATCTTTTAATGTCTGCTCAGAGTTTTACCTAAAGTTGTTTCTTTTCTTTGTTTTTTTAACTTAACTTACCTTGTCAAATCTCGGTGTCATATTCAGCAACTTAAACATATGTTCTTTCGTTATAACTTAATATAATAGGTACTATGTTTAGAACATACCCTCCTTGAATTATAAATATACTTACTTGCTATTGTACTAAACGTTAGATGTGGACCTTTTCATTTCTGATGGTGTTTCATTAGAAGAATGGCATAAGTTTTTGTTTATTTTGGTGATAGGTTAATCGTAATCGGAGAAATTTCTTTGGCGTAAATAGTGATTATTAGGGGTTACCAACAAATATGCATCGGCACTTGGTAACCATGGTGACAATGCCCATTGGACATTGGATAAGGGTGGGATCCGCCGAAAGATGACCTTAGATCATCGCCTGTCAATAACAGCCGACAGTTATATGTGTCCCCTTGTCTCGTTTACGTTTTTTTTTCCCCTTGCTTTGTTATGGGTTCGGTTTTCCTTACCTCATACCTACATGTATTTAACCTTATGTTATATTACAGCATTAGTACAGGTCTCTCATACTTCATCGAAACTAGATATTGCAAATCTTAAACATTTTTTTTTTTCGGCACGATAATTTTTATTTTGTGGACCAAATGGACAGCAGAAAAGAACCACCCCCACCGACGAGCTAATTGCCGGAGCCTTTCGCAAGCGTGCCGACCCTCTGCCCAGGAGATGGAACTTCGTTTCCAAAACATCATCTCTCCTCCCAGTCCTGTGTAAGATGTGAAATAATCATCATCATATCTGATTATTCTACAAAATTGGCGCCCAACAACGTGAGGCCCGCCATGAGTTTCGTTACGATTGGCAGCCTACCAAATCAGCAACAAATCGTCAGTCCTGACAAATTAAGTTCACTTAAGTTGTCAAGGCAGATTAATCACAAGCAGTATTTAACATCTATTTTCAGAAAGTTGTTGTAAGTCTTTTGCGGAGTCTTACAAGTTACTGCATAATTTTGTAATATTTGGTTTTTAAAATTCATATTTCATTCTTATAACACCGAAGATTTTGTTTTCAATATTCGCTTATGTCAGTACCTGTGAGTTCATAATAATGAATCCTAGGAGTCCGTTCTATCGAGACTTTAAGTCAGTAGAAGTCAGTTGCACTAGGCCATTCATTTATTTTACAGTGTCGACATTAAAGTAAGAGATACTGGAGATTCATAAGTTCTTCTACGAGTCCTTTCAATCAAGGCTTTATAGCTATTTGAACGTTGCAGTAGAAAGATGCTCCAAAAATATCTCACCTTTAAATTGAAAAAAATTAACAAATTGTTCATGAGTGACCTAATCTGTTTGTCGCATTTTATTCCATTTGTGTTTAATGTTTACGCCAGTTTTTACTCCTAAATATATTTCAACGATTACAACCAAATATCACCAAAGTCCCTTATGAAATCTGATTAATACCTTGAATTACCAATTATAGATACATACCTTTGAATATATCTACATATACCTGCATTTTTTTTTAAATAGATACTTAATACCAAGCAATCTTATCCTATTGTAAGATTACCTTCACTTACCTAATCTTTTCCTCTTGCAAACACCTGAATTAAATAATTACAAGACGAAAAGATACATATATTCATATACCAACCCAAAATAAAACATCCTTGATTTGAAAAAAACTTTATTCATAATATACCAACCATGAGTGCGAACAAAAATACGGGAACTGTAGCTAAACAAAGCAGAAGTCAAGCTCACGATACAAACCGGAGCATGCAAACCCGTTCGCTCACGAATAGACAATCGATTCCAAATACTCCTTTCCCTTTAGCACATACCAGCAACAGTCGCGTTCGTCATTCACCTCCATTACTGGAAAGAACCCAAGTAACTAACACCAATCGTTCTCTAAATATTAGTAATAGTATGCTTAATAGTTCTACAAGTAATATTAGAAATATTAGCCTGAATGATACACTGCGAACTGCAAATGCAGCGAGTTTAGATAATCCTACATTTGTCCCTACAACGGTGATATCTACCTTGTTAACAACCACCACTACTACTTCAAATCCAATTATGTCCTTACCGATGATGCCAACAAGTGATCAAATGACTAATGTCATTGACCCTTTTAACAGACGTTTAGCGTATGAGGATAATGCAAGTGCATTGCCCACTCTACCACCACAGCCACATTCAAATAGCCACTTGCACTCGCACATCAAAAGCGTAGTAGAAGCAAGTCTAATTGAGCTGAAAAATTCACTATTTAGAGAATTACCTAGCCTTATTCGAGATAATGTTGGTCATACATTGAATAACTTACAACAAAATTATCCACCAGCCCAGACAAACCAAAATAACTTTAGTTTCGAGCCATTACCACCGAACTTAAATCATAATGAAGCAATTGCGAATAGTACACTTCATTCAGCGCACCATTCGAATAACAACTCACGATCAGGCAATAGCTCACATCACCAAAACATAAATGTTCCACCGGAACCAATACCTTTTGACATACCTCGTTTATCGCAACATCAAACCAGACAAGTTTCCGAACAGCCAGTTCATAGACCTGGCAGTCGCAAATTTGATTTGGATCGTTGGGGAATAACATTTGACGGTACCGATAAGGGAATGTCAATTGAAGACTTTGTCTTCCGCGTCGAAGTTTTAAAATCAAACTACGATTGCCCATGGGAAGATGTAATGAGAAATTTCCATCATTTAGTAAAAGGATCAGCCGAAGACTGGTTCTGGCAACACTTGCGCAATAACCCGCGAGGTGATTGGCACATGCTTCGTGCAGCCCTTTTTAAGCGCTTCAAGAGTTACGAAAATGATTTCGAAATTCTTAAACAAATCATGGACCGAAGACAAATGCCAACGGAATCCTTCGATGAGTTTTACTCAAGCATAAGACATCTCATAAGCCAGTTGAGAGATCCTATTCGCGAGCTAGATCTCGTTAAAATTTTAAGAAATAACATCAACACTCGACTAATGAATTTTATCTATCCGATGCATATCGAAACGTTTGAGCAGTTCCGTGATGAATGCCGTCGCACAGAAAAAATGTTACAGTCAAGATACTCAACCCAAAATCGATTTCACAATGCCAGACATGTGCATGAACTTGACATCATCTCACCTGAACAGTCAACAGAAATGTTTTTCGAATCCCCTAATGACATCGCAGCAGTTTCTTTTGCTAGTCGTCCTAAGACGCCGAATGTCATGGACAAGCCATCTCTTGATCGTGTCATTTGTTTTAATTGCAAACGTGCTGGTCACATCTTTATTAATTGTACTGCCCCCGTTCGAAATCTCTTCTGTTATCGATGTGGAACAGACGACTGTACAGTTCTTGATTGTCCAAAATGTAATCAAGCGAAGGGAAACCTGAACGCGAACAAAACCTATTCCGGGAGGTGTTGTTCGACTCAAACGAACCTGGAATAAGAAAGAAAGACGCTTCCACGAACACCTCGACCGCTTTCGAAGATGACATACAAACCAATGTCAACAAAAACCTAACTTTATCTAAGCCATGTGCTACTGCGTCCGAAAGAGACCCTAAACTAAACTCTGTACCATACAACTTTTTTATGCCGTCTGAGACTGACGTTAATCTACCCAACAAAACAACCCCCTTTTACAAGAAATCTTATAGCGAACGTTTGATTGAGTACAATAAGATTCGTAAAAGAATATTTAATGCAAAACCCAATAATAATCCTAAAATACCTTTAAAGATTACCAAGACTAGACTTCGTTCTAGAAAAAGACGTACTTACCAAAAACTGATCAGTGAAACAATGCTTGAAGGACAAATTGATCCGAGACCCTTTACAAAGGTTATCATTCAATGCAAGGAGATTTCCGGCTTGCTTGATAGCGGAGCCTCTATATCCTGCTTGGGTAACGGCTGCATTCAACTTTTGAAGGATCTAGGTATTCCAATTATTCCTTACAACTCTACTGTTAGAACCGCTGACGGAAAAGGACAGGATATAATTGGACGCGTTAATTTGACTGTAGAGCATGGAAACCGAACAAATGAAATGACTTTTTATGTTGTACCCAGCTTATCATTGCCCCTCTATCTAGGCATAGACTTCTGGTCGAAATTTCAGATAGCTCCCCACATTATTAGTGAGTTAGATTCTGATACCAGCGCTACTTGTCCTACTGCGGAGGCAACCAAGATGCCACCTCCTTCTCATGAATTGAACGAGATTCAAACCCAACAGCTGAACGCAGTTGTCTCAGAATTTCCATCGTTTTCAAAACTAGGCTTGGGTAAAACAACAATCGAAAAACACGTGATTGACACCGGCGATTCGGACCCGGTGAAACAACGCCATTATCCTGTGTCGCCCGTGATCCAGGAGATGATTTATGAGCAACTGGATCGTATGCTCTCTATGGGAGTCATAGAAGAAAGTCAGAGCGCCTGGAGTAGTCCAGTAGTTCTGATAAAGAAACCAGGAAAAAACCGACTATGTTTAGACTACAGGAAGGTTAATGCTCTGACTAAACGAGATGCGTATCCGTTGCCTCATATAGAGGGTTTGCTTAGCCGCCTTGGGGAAACGCATTACATTAGCAGTGTAGACCTCAAGGACGCCTTCTGGCAAATCCCTCTAGAGGAAAGTTCAAGGGAGAAAACCGCATTTACTGTGCCAGGACGACCACTTTATCAATTCACCGTCATGCCCTTTGGATTGTGTAATGCACCCCAAAGGATGTGTCGGTTAATGGATAAGGTGATCCCCAGTGCACTCAGGGAAAGCGTGTTTGTCTACCTTGACGATCTCCTCATCATCTCCTCGGATTTCGACCAACACCTGACACTTCTATCTCAGGTAGCCGAATGCCTGAAATCCGCTCAATTAACAATCAATGTTGAAAAATCTTTTTTCTGTTTTAAGGAACTCCAATATCTAGGGTACATTGTCGGGCAGGGCCACATCAAACCGAATCCTGAAAAGGTATCCGCTATCAAGGATTTTCCTATACCAACTTCACCTAAGCAAGTGAGAAGATTCCTTGGCCTTTGTGGTTGGTACCGTCGGTTTATTAGGAACTTCGCCGCAATTGCCTCGCCCTTGACCGACGCAATAAAAAAATCAAAAACCTTTACCATGACTCCCGAAGCTATCAGTTCCTTTGAAGCTTTAAAAATATCGTTAATTTCAGCACCACTACTAAGCAACCCCGACTTTTCAAAGCGTTTCATCGTTCAATGCGATGCCTCAAGCACTGGTATTGGAGGCGTATTGTTTCAATATGATGATGAGGGTAACGAAAAGCCGGTTGCGTTTTTCTCCGAAAAAATGAACTCCTGCCAAAGAAACTATACAGTAACGGAACAGGAATGCTTAGCAGCGTTGCGCTCTGTAATTAAATTTAGACCTTACATCGAAGGCACCCCGTTCACAATAATAACTGACCACGCAAGCCTCAAATGGCTTATGGGCCTCAAGGACCTGAGCGGAAGGCTTGCTCGTTGGTCACTTAAACTGCAATATTTCACGTTCGACATACAACACAGAAAAGGTGCGCAAAATATAGTGCCCGATGTATTGTCTCGCAAGTACTTAGACGAATTATCATTGCCACTTAACGATAATTCATTACCTGACTTAACTGCCCCCGAATTTAAATCAGCCGACTATATGAGCCTAATCGAAACTGTTAATAACAACTCAGACCGGTTACCCGATTTAAAAGTCGATGACAATCTCGTCTACAAGCGATCTTTTCCAAATGAGTCCGATAAATTACAAACACAATTTCAATGGAAGTTGTGGATACCCACTGAACTGACCCAGTCAATTATAAAAAACAACCACTGTCCACCCAATTGTGCTCATGGAGGCATTCGCAAAACCTTAGACAGAATTAGGCAAACCTGCTTCTGGCCGAACATGGTTCTTCAGGTCAGAGATTTTGTTCGAAATTGTGAGGAATGTAAACAAAACAAGGCACCAAACTTTACGCTCAGGCCACCAATGGGTACACATCAACAAATTGATCTTCCTTTTCAGAAATTGTATGTAGATTTTATGGGACCATACGTACGTACGAAGAAAGGCAATCTATTCCTATTTATTGTTTTAGATCAAGTGTCCAAATATGTTTTCCTCAAAGCTATGCCAAAAGCAACATCGAAATTGGTGATCAACTTTCTAGAAAATGAAGTTTTCCAAAAGTTTGGAGTACCTGAGTATCTACACAGTGACAATGGAAAACAATTTGTCTCACAGGAATTTGCTAATTTCCTTTCTAAGTACGGCACAACTCATATCAAAAACGCTGTCTATTCACCCCAGTCTAACTCATCCGAACGAGTTAATCGATCAATCTTGTCTGCAATTCGAACTTATCTAAAAGATGACCAGAGAGAGTGGGATAACCATTTAAAAGATATCCAACAAGCCATATGTACCTCGGTACATCAATCCACCGGAATGACACCGTTCTATATACTTTTTGGTAGACACATGACAACACACGCGAATATGTACCAGCTAGGTAGAAAACTTCAAGCACTTAACGAAAGTGAAATCGAATATTTGCCTCTGTCAAACAAATTAGAGCTTATCCGTGAAAAAGTTAAATCAAATTTACAACTCGCATTCAAACGAAATGAGAAGTCATACAATTTGAGATCCTCGATCCGAGTCTTCAAACCAGGAGAGGAGGTTTACCGAAGGAATTTCGTTTTGAGCAACTCTTCAAAACATTTCAATGCTAAACTCAGTAAAAAGTTCGTAAAATGTAGGATTCTAAAACAAACCGGGAAATCTACCTATCTCATTGAAACTATTCAAGGCAAAACCCTAGGGGTATATCATGCCAAAGATTTGAGGCATTAACTAATTACCTACGTGACGTCATGATTATACCGGAACAATATTAAATATGTTCGATAGTATACCTACGCAAAACGAGCTAAGTGTTAAATGCATTTGGTCTATAGCTAATCGAATCATATTGTCCTTGCATATTCCATAAGAATACTCGTAAATAAAACCAAAAGCACCGACGAATATGCCATTCTTCTCATCAAGTCCACAAACAGGGAAATTAAAAATTGCATATTCGTAGGCATAGTTCACATGAGAATACTTATGTCAAGCAAATTTACTTTTATTCCTTTCGGAGAAATCAAAATACCTATATGTACATAAATACATTTGTACATTAAAAATCGTAATGTACACAACACACAACATTAGAAATAGACATATTATAGGTAGGACTCACAATTGAATACGCATTTTATACCGCGACCGATGGTGTATGTATGGATAATATTATGATGCCCTCGACTCGAACGAAAACATTTGACAGTCCCATAGGCCTTCGTACTGCTATGTACCTGAGAAAGGAAAGAAAATACAAAAGCAGAGTACTGCACCAAAGAAAGGGTAAACACAAAAAAAACCAACCCTCATTGACCTTGTCTATTCATGTTGTTAGTTTGGTGGTACGATAACAATAGATCGTCACAATTAGGTCTCGTCTTTGCCATTTTTAGTCCTATGCCAACACTCGTCTCTAGCCATAGAAGGATGTTTATGTTCGCTTCAGTTGCCACTAACGCAGTCGCAAAACATTAGATACGTGCTTATGATTTTAGCACAAAACTTTGGTTTGAAAGTCGAATCCCTGGTTAGATCATACAAATAGGACACGCTTATGGTTTTCGCAAAATAATCATTTACACGAATAGATCCCGTTGTATGTACGGAAGTTTCGACGCAGAGAAAAACGAAAAACAAAATTTACGCGAAAACATTAACACACTAATTACCGAACAAACCCTGACGCGTCTGCTAAAGAACAATATATCTATAATACCAATACCGAATTGAAAAGTTCGAGCGACAACAATATAAATTTAAATTCGGAAAACACGAACACGATTCAAAACAAACAATTTACATAATTTTCTTGCGCCCCGATCAAACAAATACAATTTTCAAATGTAATAAATAAGTTTTTTTTTTTTTTCAAATAAGTCCTATTGGAATTTTGAATGTCAACTGGAAAGCCTATTGGAATTACGAAGAAATGCCAGTGCGGCCAGTCCCATTATAAAGAATGCGTACCAAAATTGCTTAAGGTGGAGACAGAAAAATGAATGTAGTAGATTTTTTTTTGTAAGTGGAATTGTAAAAAGAATTTACGATAGATTTTTTTTTGGTGCTTATTGGCTTCTTTGTAGTTGGAGAATGTGAGTGAATATTAGAACTGTTTAAATGAGTATGTTAAAAGAGTGAACCTTTGGATTCGATATGTCTAGTTTATAGTTAATGAGCTAATAGTAGATACGGCTTAGGCATTAGAGATAATTATGAATAATGGTGCAGTCTATCGTACCCCTGTTTTCATGTCGCTTATGATGCTTGTAGGGTCGTGGGTGGCTCTTAACCACTCGTTTGTACCTACACACATTTTCAAGGCTCCCGTTCTTCATGTCTTTTTCGATTCAGAGTATCCTCAAAATACATGCCTTTGTAGCGTACACCTTGAAAACTTTCGAACACTTGTTCAATATTTTTATGGTTTCGTTTATTTTTGTAAACATTCTACGACTGAACGCACCTTTAAAAACGCCGCTGTACATGTACCCCAATTGCCCCCAACTTAACAGCGGAAAAAGCGAATAAGCCGAACCTTGGTATAAAAGCCAAGCCAACAAAATGGCCAGCTCTTTTCTTTTACGTTTTGGCGAAGTGGTGGTGCTCGTGACTTCAGCTTTTGGTATTTCAACAATTGTTTTAAATATCGGCCCTTAGTGGTGTAAAATTTTTAACGTGTGCTAAAACAACTAAAAAGTGAAAAAAAAAAAAACACTTATTTCATAAAGTTCCTGTAAAAAAAAAAAAAAACAAAAAATTCCGTCTGCATATGCGTAGGTATGTACGTGTGCGCGTTGGGCATATTGCATATATAATACATCGTATATTATAGAGATATTTCATATTTGCAAAGACAAACCAGCAAAATAATCTTGTGCGGGTGGACGAGTTATTAAAAAAAAGAAAACTCCGTCACGGATTGAGCGGCCTAAAAGCAGTGCAAAAATTTGTTAAGGTAAAAATATATTGCATTTTATTACATGCTGATTAGCACGTAGAAAATTTATTTCAGCGATCCCTCTTCCACGACGAGAATCTTCCACCTCCCACCCGTACTACAAGTGAAAGACCTGCCGTAAATTGTACTAGAGAACCAAAAACTGCTCTAGGCTAAACCTCGAAGTACAGCCGGATTGCGAAAATCCACCCTGTTTCTGCACCCCACGTTACTTGTGTGCAACTCCGCTAAACCACTCTCGATCTCGCCACCTTGGATCGAAATCTCGTAAGCCCCAGACGCCGTCCACGTTCCATCATCGTACCACAACGCCACCTATTCCTAAAGGGAAAAAGCGCGTACGCACACCATCGTTGAGACCCCACAATCTAACTTGCTCTCAGTCGGCTCTGTCTAAAGATAGCAGATTTCTCCAACCAACTAAAGATCGCCAACACAGCATCGACTTCGAACAAGGAGATATCCAAAGCGACATATCCCTTCAATCGAAGACTTCACCATCGTGACAAGCCTCTCTCTACACCACGTGCTTTCAGCAAGACCATCGTGTGATCGAAACGATCACGTGCCTACGTCACGTGGGAATCCGAAGCGAACCACGTGCCACGTGCTAACTACACCGACACGTGTGTGAAACTCCCTGCCAGAACAAATAAAAAGAAATTATTGTATCAATAAGATAATTAAGCAAGTATTTATGACATCCGTTGAATTTCATTTGTAGTATCAAAACTTAATTGTACAATTCCTTAGTAGCTTGAGTTTGGTAGTCGTAGGAGCCTTAAAGAACATATAAACCAATTTTAATTTTTCAGATCATTAATTAGTTTTCATCAGCAAAAGAGTATCTACAGCCAGAAAGAGATCCGCGATTTGTGCGCACAAAACGAAGGAGCATCTGGATTCATCGACACAGTAACAAACAATTCAAACGTATCAAACCGTAAGTGTGTATCTTTTATATTTTCTTTGGGCTCTTTAATCTTTTTAAAATATCGACAAAGCATAGAATGAGTTAAGAATGAAACTATAATATATACCTACATAATATTCTATATATCCACATTTGTAATAATGTTCAATTGCAACCACTCATTCGATAATTAGTATATATATACAATTTATTTTTTTGAATTGACGATACTACCATACTCCATAATCTTTTAATGTCTGCTCAGAGTTTTACCTAAAGTTGTTTCTTTTCTTTGTTTTTTTAACTTAACTTACCTTGTCAAATCTCGGTGTCATATTCAGCAACTTAAACATATGTTCTTTCGTTATAACTTAATATAATAGGTACTATGTTTAGAACATACCCTCCTTGAATTATAAATATACTTACTTGCTATTGTACTAAACGTTAGATGTGGACCTTTTCATTTCTGATGGTGTTTCATTAGAAGAATGGCATAAGTTTTTGTTTATTTTGGTGATAGGTTAATCGTAATCGGAGAAATTTCTTTGGCGTAAATAGTGATTATTAGGGGTTACCAACAAATATGCATCGGCACTTGGTAACCATGGTGACAATGCCCATTGGACATTGGATAAGGGTGGGATCCGCCGAAAGATGACCTTAGATCATCGCCTGTCAATAACAGCCGACAGTTATATGTGTCCCCTTGTCTCGTTTACGTTTTTTTTCCCCTTGCTTTGTTATGGGTTCGGTTTTCCTTACCTCATACCTACATGTATTTAACCTTATGTTATATTACAGCATTAGTACAGGTCTCTCATACTTCATCGAAACTAGATATTGCAAATCTTAAACATTTTTTTTTTTCGGCACGATAATTTTTATTTTGTGGACCAAATGGACAGCAGAAAAGAACCACCCCCACCGACGAGCTAATTGCCGGAGCCTTTCGCAAGCGTGCCGACCCTCTGCCCAGGAGATGGAACTTCGTTTCCAAAACATCATCTCTCCTCCCAGTCCTGTGTAAGATGTGAAATAATCATCATCATATCTGATTATTCTACAGCATATCCGAATGTAGAACAACACAAACATAAATGCGTAATCAATAATGCACTGGCTGGTGGGATCGGTAGTTGGTGGATCTTTTTTATGTTTATGATTATTGCGAAATTAATAATGCACTGGCTGGTGGGATCGGTAGTTGGTGGATCTATTTTTAGATTTGTGAGGGCGGTCGGTTTACTTGGGAGATAAGGGAATTTATTTTGTTGCATTTAGTTGTGCGGTTAGTTATTGTTTTGGTTGAGGTTTAAGTTTGATGGTTTGTTTACGGGATGCTGACAAGGGGGATAGAGATTCATATTTGGGAGATAAGGGAATCTATTTGATGCATTTAGTTGTACGGTTAGTTATTGTTTTGGCTGAAGTTTAAGTTTCATGGTTTGTTTGCGGTAATCTGGCAAGGGGAGAGAGTTTCATATGCGGTGAGGATCGATGGTGAGGTTGAGATTTTGAGTGTTCTCTTGATTTAAATAAAACTGAAATAAGAAGGAAAAAGAGTTTCAGTGGTTCAATTATGGGCTTAAAAGTATCTTCAAATTAGGTTTTTCTCATAATTTTTTCCGCCTTTAGGAGCATGTACTTTTTCTTTAAGGCCTTCTTTGTTTTTATACGATTTTTCAATAATTTTTCATCTATATTCATATTTGAGCAGGATTCTTTGACAGGTAAACAGAACTGGTATAATCCCAAACAGGGCTGTTGTATTTTCAAACGGGCTATTACACTTTCAAAACGGGGCTGTTGCAGTTCCAAGTAGAGCGGTTACGGTTTAGATTCTATTCGCTTAAACGGATGCTTGACGCCTTAGCACTGCAATTGCTTCAAATGATTTATTATACCTTCCTTTATCAATACTTGAATCCTTATCAATAACCACGAATCCATAGATATCTTTCCAGCATGTTAAACATGAGTTCTCCTCCTCCAGCAAATAAACCAACAAACAGCCAATCCAGCGCACATGAATGGTTGACCCCCCTCTCCAGCAACAAAGTGCAAGTGCAGCAAAGTGCAAGGTTTACAACCTGCTCTCCTCTTCGTCAGCATCCCGCAAATATAGCGGGACAGTTAGCACATATGAATTCCCCTCGTCCATTCCACTCTTTAGTAAAATAAACCTTCACTTGCCCATCCAAACAATGACTCATCGCACAAGTCGCAGCTAAAACAGAAAAAAAAAAAAAACAACAAAAAATATTAGCTTGCATTGATCAACAGTATACATATTTCATATCTCAATCCAAAATCCATATGATCATATTGATTCCATCCTAGATTCTATTATTAGATCATATTATTGTCATCAAGCGCGCCGACCAATCTGCTTGTTACATCAGCGTCAATGCTTTTGTTTTTTACAAATCTCATAGGGAATGTGGTTTTATTCATATATTAGAAACTAATCTTTAATAACTCGTGGTGGCTTAGTGGATGGCTTATCTGAGGCTTGTACAAGATACTCGGGTTCGAATTTGTATGGGGAAATACACTTTTTTTCAGCATTCCGAAGCAAACTTCATCCAAGAAAGTGGTTGATAAGTAGAAGGTAAAGAACATAGCGCTATCTAACTCAAACATCTACCAGTACTAGCGGGTGACGTCACTGCACCTTGCACCTGAAAATCCATCCAACTAGTTGCAATCATAATTTGGACCGGGAGAAGCAGTTTGAAAGTCAGTCTTTACTTTCGCATATTTAAGCTGAATAGTGTGCTGAAAATGATAACGCAGGCGCTGAGTAGAAAATTCATAAATAAAATCAAGCAAAAGCAGTGAGCTTCATTGAGGTCGCGTTAAAAAAAAATTTACCAAAAAGGTATTCGATTTAGAATAATGAGTTTAAGTATTGCTAAAGGAAAGTATAAGAAATAATTTGAAGCAATTGTACTGCTCAGTCGTCAAGCATCCGTCTAAGCGAATAAAACCTAAACCGTAACCGCTCTACTTGGAACTGCAACAGCCCCGTTTTGAAAGTGTAATAGCCCGTTTGAAAATACAACAGCCCTGTTTGGGATTATACCAGTTCTGTTTACCTGTCAAAGAATCCTGCTCAAATATGAATATAGATGAAAAATTATTGAAAAATCTTATAAAAACAAAGAAGGCCTTAAAGAAAAAGTACATGCTCCTAAAGGCGGAAAAAATTATGAGAAAAACCGAATTTGAAGACACTTTTAAGCCCATAATTGAACCACTGAATTTATTTGCTGAAAGCATTAAGACTAAGGTAATCAATAATAAAAATAATGATATAGTGGAAGATGTAAAAGAGACTGTCAAACGTCAATTACAATTTCAAAGTCCCTCAGCCAAACTTCATAGTGTAAAAAAGAGCTTGGAATTTTCATCTCCAGAATCAACTCTACCAGGAGAAGATGTTTCATTTAGCACACCAACTAACCAAAGTACCCCATTCAACCAATCGTCATACTCGGATTCTAATCATGACAAAATCTATGGCCCATATTTCGATATACAGTCAAACTCTGTGAAATTAGGTAGTGCAAACTTTTCAATTAACGAACAAGCGGATTTCGTTATCGATGATGAAATTTTCTCTGGAACGGATGGACTTAAGGAACTAATATTTCGACAGAAACCTAAAAAAGATAGGTATACCGATTCAGACTTAAATGAATATCTTAGGATATTACAAAAAACAAAAGCCCATTTAAGAAACCATGATAGTACTCTACAAGTCAACGGAAATAAAGGATACAAGTACAAGCATGTTATTCAACCTCTACTAAAGCGTCTAACAGAGAAAGTTATAAAGAAAGTTGGAAAATCGTACTCTGTGTACTCCAATAATCCCGTCGATTATGTCTATTGGGATAATGCCAATGAACTAGTTGATAGACTAAGACTTTTGATCGCATCCCAAGAAGCGGGCAATAATAATCTTCAGAATGAAATAAATTCTATAGTGGAAGAACTGCGTGAATCAAACATCATTTATTAATATCTTTCTAAACAATATATCAAATGAGTGTTGACAAGTTCGGAAGGAGTTCGAAAGGAGTTCCGGTCGTTTCCCAAGATCAACAATCGGTCCGTACTACGTACAATTTTGTTATAGGTACTCAGCCCAAATCTAAGTCAAGAAGATTGCGTATATTGGCAGAAAGCAAATTAATTAGAATTAAGAAATTGATGTCAATAAATAAAGCCCTATTTTAATGTAGTTTTCTTTCGTTTTTTATTCATTTATATTACAATATGAGTTAGAGAAATGCGCGGAGATATTTTCTGATAACATTTTTATATCTTCAGAGTTTTCAGCATTAAGTACTGATTCCTTAATAGACTTAAAATTTGCGGTAGACCATTAAGAAATAATGGAAACAGTGTAATAATCCATAGAGTTGGCAGCATTTTCCTCTGAAAATAAAGTACTGTAACAAAACAAACGAAACATAAATTAACAACTTTAAACTTGGAAATGTGTAATACAGAAAAACGTACTTATCCATCCTTATCAATTGATTGATCTGATGACGTAATCCCTTGACTATCGACTTTCAATTCAAAATCAGTATCTCTTCACGGGTTTTTGCTCTCAATTTTAATGTTTCAACATCACCAAAAATATTAGTTTTCCTTCTACCTTTCTGTATAACCTCACCATCCCATACACAGGTTTTCACCCTCTTTTAATATCTCACACCAAAACATAATTCAATTGTTCCTTCTCCTACAAGTCGACAACAAAATATACCCACTGGCCTTAGTGTAAACCTGAACTTTATCGATCGATTTTTAAATGTTTCTTATAGTGTAAACTCTTTTTCCTTCTTATTTCAGTTTTATTTAAATCAAGAGAACACTCAAAATCTCAACCTCACCATCGATCCTCACCGCATATGAAACTCTCTCCCCTTGCCAGATTACCGCAAACAAACCATGAAACTTAAACTTCAGCCAAAACAATAACTAACCGTACAACTAAATGCATCAAATAGATTCCCTTATCTCCCAAATATGAATCTCTATCCCCCTTGTCAGCATCCCGTAAACAAACCATCAAACTTAAACCTCAACCAAAACAATAACTAACCGCACAACTAAATGCAACAAAATAAATTCCCTTATCTCCCAAGTAAACCGACCGCCCTCACAAATCTAAAAATAGATCCACCAACTACCGATCCCACCAGCCAGTGCATTATTAATTTCGCAATAATCATAAACATAAAAAAGATCCACCAACTACCGATCCCACCAGCCAGTGCATTATTGATTACGCATTTATGTTTGTGTTGTTCTACATTCGGATATGCCCTTGATAAATCGCTACGTCGTCCAACCATGGACTGGATTATGTGTTCGCAAAGATAACAATTTTGCCATCTCAACCTCACTGCATATGAATCTTTCTCCCTTGCCCGCATTCCGTGAACAAACCATCAAATTTAAACAATAACCAACCGCACAACTAAATGTGACAAAATTAATTGCCTTATCTCCCAAGCGAGCCGACCACCACGAATCTAAAAATAGATCCACCAACTATCGATCCCGCCAGCCAGCGCATTAGGTATTGATTTCGCAATAATAATAAACAAAATAGATCCACCGACCAGCCTGCGCATTATTGATTACGCATTTATGTTTGTTGTTCTACATTCGCCCATGACAATGATAAATCACTACGTCGTCCAACCATGGACTGGATTATGTGTTCGCAAAGATAACAATTTTCCATGGGCTGGATTATTGCCTTCGCCTACATTGAACATCGCTAACATATCTGAACCCCTTGCCAGCATATGAACCCCTCTCCCTCCGCAAAAAAACCAACACTCGCCCGCTATGACTCACCCCACCTTAACCAAACCTACACAGCCAAAAAAAAAAACCAACAAAATCAACAACTCATTACCTACCACCTACGCATAGCCACAGGCACCCAGCCACAGCCAATCTTCCATCTCGCTTTATCGCTCTCTCGCACATTTTCTGTCTCTTTCTAGCACAGAATTCCCATACTCAACCGTCCCAATACCTACTTCGGTGGACGTGTTATCTCGTCTATTGGCCGCCTAGATCGTGTGAATTAACAGCTCTAGACTTTCAATATGGGGCTATATTAAATCATTGGTTTATGCCAACAAGCCGGCGACGTTGGAGGCGATCAGGGTCAATATTGAACGAAAAATATGCAAATGCATATGGAAGATTAAACCTATCATCATCATCATCATTTTCAATGGTCCGCTTGTCCATTAAGTGAGTCGCGGGTGTAGGTTGCTCAAGTGGACCCTCCATAGCTCTCGATTCTCCGCCATCGACTCTATATCATCAAGGGCAATCCCCATACGGGTATAGGAGAGATCATGGACTTGATCTAACCATCTCATCCTTAGATTAAACCTATAAACCTGCTTTTAGCATTCTAAAAAATATGGCCCGGATTGGACAGCATGGTTGCATTGATTGTCCCGATAGACAACAATATTTGTAAGCAATACAATATCTCTGCACTATCAAGTTTAAAAATAGTGAATTCGATGCGGATAAGTTGCTTCATTTTTGTAGAAATTAATAGTGCATCATTTAGCTCAGGGGTTCTCGGTAGCTTTTTGGAAGTCTAGATGTGGCGAGCACGACAAAGATTTTGGAAATCGAACTTCCATGACTGACTCATGAATGACTCATGAATGACACGTACACATGACAACCACCTATTGGGTACATTTTTGTGACTTAAGCATACATATTTAGAACTAGAACTAGGGGTTCGCACACTTCGTAGTGCAAAAAAGAAAAATAAACAAATTAATTTCAAATTCATATAAATTTAAATCACTTAAATCAATTCTTTACTTTCTCGTATAGGTATAATTATATACGTAGTAAGAGAAATATAATACATATAGTTTTCGTATAAAATTTCGAACTCGAGATTTTGATCAATTCTGATAATTACGATGATAGAGGAACTCAAAAAAGTGGGTCTCGTAATTCTGTCCGTCCGTATGTCTGTCTGTCCCATAGCTGAGAAATCTAAACGCTTGGACGGATTTGTTTCAAACTTCGTATTTAGAGTTGAGGGTTTCCCGCATTTTATTTTTTTATTTTTTTTTTATATGCTAGCTCTAATATCAACGGCACTTCCCATATAAAAATTTTACGAAATACATAATTAAACAATTTAGGTTTTTTTTCAAAAACGGCTCTAACGATTTGAACCGAAATTGATAGCTGAGCTAATGGTAGGCATGACTGCATACCCAGTTTCTCGCTAAAAAGTCCAGCAACGGCACTTTTGAAAATTGGCTTTTTCTCGAAAACGGTACAAACGATTTTAACAAAAACTTATTTTTAAGATAGGTAGATACTATCATCATTCATTCTTAAGTTGATAGAAAACATAGTTTTTCTCTAAAACTACTGCGTCCTTTGATATCCACCCAAATCCCTAATAATAGTAGGTAGGTATTTTAAAAAAAACTGCTCATATCTCAAAAACGCCATTTTCGATTATGATAAAAATGTAAGTAACTGTACCTAAATAAATAAATAAATAGGTGGCGCAACAGGCGGGTGACACCCAAGGCCTAGCTTCTCGAGACCATTCGTTTTGTGTGAGTTTCTATTTTTGGGACGAATGGAAGGGGCCTACAATTTTATGCCGAGTTCGAATGGCTGAATTGAGAAGCTTTTTCATCAGTCATACTCTCGGATGTTTGTCAGACGTTCGCTAGAGATGGCGCAGTAGAAAAAACTTTTAAGATGTAATTTGTGTTTTTCCAGGGATCGAACCTGGGATCCTTCGCACAGTAGTCCAGCGCACTAACCACTACGCTACTGCGCCCATCGTACTTAAATCCATAGTAATACCTTTTGCTTAGTTTTGAGCCAAACAGTTGCAGTATTTTTTGAACCATGAATGTGTCCTTCGATTTCCACCCCAATCGCTAAAAATGGTAATTTAAAAAACTGCTCATATCTCGAAAATCGCGATCTGTATTCACACACGGTATATTTTTGTGAAGGCCAAAACTTCAGTGGCAACTACAACTAGCAGTATACTTCAAAATTCATCGCCTTATTACCTCCTTCAATTTGGGGTGAAATTTAAAAGTAATAAAATGTTGAAGTTATTACCTATTGTATGTTTATGTAGTACTAGCGAACCCCTGCACACTTCGAAGTGCAAAATAGAAAAATAAAAAAATCAGTTTCAAATTCATTATTAAATCAGTGATAAACAGTTTTTATTGTAATGCTCCGTGGTACATATTTTTGGTTTTTCCAGGAATCGTATTGCATAGAAAGTATTCTTGTCTATCAGCACAATGCATATATATATCAATGTTACAAATTTTACAAACTTCGGTTTTCGAAATATAAGGTTTGGTGGCATATACATAATATTCTTAGTTCTATGATTCTTTTAAATTTGTCATAAATTTCCGACCTAAGATATAGCGAAATTGTTGCACATAATCTGGCGACATTGAAATGGCAGTTTAAGTGCCTCATTGCTATTAATAAATTTTCCATAAAAAAAAAACGAACACTATATTCCTATATATCCGCATACAACTAAGAAGACAATATCCACTTTGTCTATTTGACACTACCCTAAAAGATAATCTGAAAACAACCATCCATATAGACCAAAAATCTGCCTCCTACCAATCTCAGGAAAATAAAATATCATCTCATATTTTTCACACACCAGCACTCTGTTCATCGCCAAGGACTCTTTTCAACGATATGGGTGGCGAAAAATAGAATTACCATGCCATGTATTTATAGGATGTTTTCAATTGAGGGTTACCATATATACCTATATTCTATTCATCCCTTGGTGTACGAGTACACTAATGTCATGTGTTCATTTGAGCTTGAAAAGTCTAGATACCACAACCCGTACTCGGCATTATGCTATGGAAACCACTGAGGCAGCATCAAGACAATTATTAATGGGTCAGTAATTGCCTAAAGTCCTTGAGATTGTTCACTTTACCATTCAAGCATCCCAGTGACGAACATCCATTTGGTATCCAAGGAAAAGTGAACGAACTAATACTGTCAAGGAGGTATATACAAAGTCTTTGAACGGGTTAAATTCAACGACAAAGGACAAAGTCGAGAGTCTCCTGCTGTTAATCAATTTGTTAGGATTAATCAAAGGATTAAGATGACAGCCAAATGTAGTACCTACCTTGGCCTTTATTGGAGGATTGGAAAAATTATTTTGATAGATGGATGTGTGTACCATACAGGTGAACAACCATCGATGTTTATCATCGTTTTACTCGTCTTAAGCTTTCGAGCTGGAGTTGGCTATGAGATATATCACAGGAAATGAACCACGAAAACGGCTCGGTGGTAGTTGCTGCTGGAATGAGAATGCAATTGAATCAGTCACCTGTTTCCCCTTTTTTATTGCACAACCATATGTGTATGTGTAGCGCAGGAACTATTTTCCAGGTTCTATGTGAACTTTAAATGAAGAAATATCGAAATTGTTTATTGCATGTTGGAAGGAGTTTTTTTTTCGGTTTGGGATTACTTAAGCGTGGTAAGCTCTTACTTTATTTATGTCCTTTTTTCAATGCGACATTGCGGAGTTCATTTCTCACCATGTGTGTAGTTTTACGAGAGCCAAATGGATTGCAGCAGGCAATATATCATTCCGGATCCGGGGACTTATTTAGAGAAGAGCTGGTATGCCGGAAAATTGAAACAAGGATTTCTCTATTACGTTTTTGAAAGCAGATTAACTTTGGAAGTGGGTCTATAATGATTTCGCTGCTAGAATGAATGTATTCATCACATATTTCTTGTTTCTAGGCACAAAATTCGATTGATTCTATATCTAAAAGCATCTATCCAAAGTTGGGCACAGATAAAATAAATAAATAAATAGTTGACGCAACAGGCGTATAGACACCCTAGGTTTAGCTTTTCACAACTATTCATTTTGTGTGAGTTTCTATTTTTGGGACGAATGGAAGGGACCTACAATTTTATGCCGATTACGAACGGCTGAATTGAGAAGCTTTTTCATGACAGTCATACTCTCGGATGTTTGTCAGATGTTCGAGAGATGTGGCGCAGTAGATAAAACCTTAAGATGTAATTTGCGTTTTTCCGGGGATCGAACCTGGGATCCCTCGCACAGTAGTCCAGCACACTAAGCACACTGCGCTACTGCGCCCACTGAATGCATTAAGTATTTGCCAAAAATTCCTTAAAAAAAGCCATCCGGGAACGAATGTCAGTTATCTGTCAAAATTGCTCCAAATGGTGACGCTACAGGCCGGAGTGGACCTGGGTCACAATCAACATGCCTCTCCAGTTAGCCCGATCTTTGGCTAACCGCCTCCACCTAAGGTAAGGTCTTCCACTTTGGAGTCCGGGTTGGACTCTTCGGGCCGGAGCGTTGGTGTCCATTCCCTACACCCTTAACATGTCCTAGCCATCTCAGTCGCGTGATGCGTAATTTTCTGACCAAGTCGATGTTGCTGTATAGCTCGTAGAGTTCGCTTTAAAATTTTATTCTCCAAAGCCCGTCAACCCAAACGGGACCGAAGAATTTTGCATTCGAAACGACCAAAATCTTCATCCGCCTTTGTTAGCGTCCATGCTTCTGCACTATAGAACAGGAATGGAATGATGAGTGTCTTGTACAGAGTCTCCTTAGTGTTTATTGACAAGGCCTTACTAGTCACTAGTCAGTTGCCTTCTTAGGCCAAAGAAACAGCGGTTGGCAAGTGTAACTCTTCGTTTGATTTTCCGTTTGCTGAATTTATTATGCGTTTTTCTCTTCTTAAATAACACGTTTTCTAGTTTCCATTCAAATTTCCGATAGGCTTAACAAAAAAGTGCGAGGTAAGCGATGTGCTACCAACGAGATTAGCTTTCGATAGTGATATTAAGTACATACATCAATTAATTTCTCGTCCTTTGGAATTTAGCTTTAACACGTAGCGTGCAACACATTATCTGATGAATCACACACATCCGTCTAATCGCAGGATAGGGGATCACACATTTTCAGGCACACAAAGGCAACCAAACAAAAGCATAAAGAGTAAAGGTCAAAATGTCACGTAATGAATGACATAGAAATAAGTAAAAGCTCGGCATATATAATTAAGTCTTCTCTGATGTAATAGATACTGTATCTATTAATTACCCATAACAGAAAACCAAAAAATATCTATAATCAAAACAAACTAAGGTCACGCACGTCTCACGCACACACTGAGTGCTTTAATATTTCCTTAAAATTTAATTATTACCTCATTCGTGTATAAATAGCCTTAGAAGGTGCACACAGCACACAATGATCCACCGCAGTAATCACAAGTTAATTCCTTTTCACATAATCAGCTACTTCCGTTCCGGAAACAAAAAAAAAAAACTGCACACGTGTAATCAGTTGTCCATACCATACCAGCCAACCATACTGACTATTCCGCTGCATTGTTAATAATGTCGTGTAAGCTCACCATCAGACAATGTGAACACATGGAGAGATGCCCATATAGCCTTGACTCTGTCAACACATCCTGGGGGAGATACTAACAAGTACCTACTGTGTAAGCACATTTGCTGACTGCCTTTGCCTTGTCATCGTAATAATTTGCATATCACTTATTCTCTGGAAATAATTAAACTGCAGTAATCTGATTTCCAGTGACAATTAATTGGGTGAACACATAGGCAGGAGATCCGTCATCATCCTGAAAGGATTTCAGTTGAAAAGAAACTTAAATCAATTCGTTTCAAGCCACCCATATATTTATTTATACAAGCTCTGGAGAGTGTGCTCTTGAATGGATAGCGAAGCCTCTGATCTCATCTCATTCAATAACCAAACGCACTTTTTTTTATACCTCCTTGAATCCATTCAGAGGATAATCCCACTCTACTCCGGAGAAGCCAGCTGATAGGAGCATTTTTGATTGACAACCTCAACGTTATTGAGTGGATGGCGGTTTACTGGAACCAACAAAATATAAAAAAAAAATTTAAGTCTCACTTTTTTTGTCGTCGTCTGGTGTCTTAAAATTGTGCCAATATCCTGGATGATATTGGGTAGGTGCCTCAATGCGACATCTGGTGACTACAAGTTGAAATATTTCTGTTGGCGAATGGTGACTTTATTGCTTCAAATGTATTTTACTTATTTAAATTTAAATTTCCATCCTGTATTTCCGGAGAGTTCAAGGATGCTTGATCTCTTTTGTCTTTTTCGTGTTGTCCGTTGTTTTTGAATTTACATTTACATACATGTTTCCATGATAACAGAAATATTGTGCTCTTCACTTGTTATGGTAAAACTTTTTCCAAATATGTATATATTTCAATGTAAAATATATGCGAGGATGTACGTTATGTGTGCAAACAATAAAATCAATTTAAGTAGCGACAGTTGTCAGACCATTTGTCATGTTGGCTAAAGTTAAGAAATGAATGTTATTTTTTTGTTGGCTTGTTTACGCGATAAATTTAAACGAGTACAATAGTATCTGTATCGCGATTTTTGTTGTTGAAATAGGGCGCACCATCTGAAAAGGGTGGCTTCGAATAAACAATTTTGTTTTCATATTTTTTTCTTTTTCCTCGCATAGTAGCAGAAGTTTCTCTAGATATAAGTTTTGGCATGGAAATTTCAACTGATAATACTTTCCAAGTTATTCTCAACACAAAAGTGAAAAACAACGGCAATATTATATTCCAATCTAGATCAACAAAGCACGCATTGTTGGCGAATAGAACGTCTGTGGGAAATTTCATAAAACTGAAATATTTATTTATAAAAACTAGGCTTGTGTAGTTCGTGATCGAACTAGTTCAATGAACTAAGTTCACACATTTAGTTCACTAGTTCATTTAGTTTGCGGTTATTATTTTCAATGGGCCTAACCAATAATCATTTTTAACCTTAAAATTATTATTTTTAATTATATTTTGACGATCACAATAGGAAATTTTATATGGAAATTTTCGTGACTTCGTAAAATTTAGCTTGGACACTACAAACTACAAAGCATCCAAAAAATCGATACGGTTTCATTGGCAGCTTAACCCAACTTTTTTTCTGTATTTGTCGAGGTGGCTGTTGAATGTGGATCTCGTCGGCGATCTCTTACCTCAGGGCTTTGGGTAGTTTATACTCTGCGCATCCAACAACCCCATTCACTTTGTGTACGATATTTTTTTTTTTTTCGAATTTTGTAATTCCAATTGGAATTTAAGTTCCATTTTTCACTGCTTTTCGTATCAATATCTTCTGAATTATTGTCCATAGGTTAAAAGCAAACTTCGATTTCGCTCCTAACCACTGTAAGCAATTGTCAGCTTCCATAAACAACGACATCTGACAATTTCTAATGAGTCAGACAATGTCCTAATTGTCTACAATGATAAAAATTGTGTGTTCGGATTTGTTTAGACGATGTTCACAAACCTGACAATTTCATAGTCAGACAAAATTGCGAGTTCAGACGGTTGTACGACATTTGGGACACAATCGTGTGTATTTAGCTTAATGAAAAGTATCCATGATTTCTTCTTTATGACATATCTGTGTTCTTACAAACTCAACAGACTACGGATACAGACACAGAAAACAATCATGTCATGAGAGAACAGCTCAGCCACTCACTTGTATCTTTTTTTATATTTAAAAAAGAAATTTTGTGTATATGTTCTGTGAATTTGATTTTTTTGAACTAAACTGAACTAAAATGAGCGAACAAGTTCAGTAGCGTGATTTGAACTAAATTGATCGATCACTTAAGTGAACTAAATTGTCCAACTCTACTAAAATCTTGGCGATTGTGGGAAGGGTCAGATCTTGACTTACCCTTGGTTATAATATTTCGGGTTGGTGATAAAATCTCCTTTTCCAAAATCCCCTTTCCAAAGTCCCCTGTGCTGAAATCCCTTACTCCAAAAGACCCTAAGAGAAAATCCCCCATTTTTAGATTTGGTGTTATTAATTCTGTTGCCGCGACACCTAAAAATGGTGTCAAAAATTGAGATACGTGTGGGGGAGGGGCATGCTGCCCCCTGCCACCCCCCTGTTTTGGAATTGTAATGCCGATGAACTCGCTAATAGGAACAACTTAACCCATTCTACCGAATAAAGGCACCCTAGGGATACCAATCACTACTTGGAAACAAAAATTAAAGCTGGATGCTATCGAGAGTGCAAATCTTAGGTGGACAAGTGACACCACTTGTCTAGTGACAAAACAAATTTGGCAAATTGATCTTTCTCAAATTTTAAGAAATTGATCTTTCTCAACAGATTGCATATCGGCGCTACAATAGGTGTCATTAGCATTACTGGGCATGGGCACTGCCTGATAGGAAAACATGCCGCAAGGCTATTCCTTTTCGCAAACGACTTTTGCAGAAAGCTTCAATTATTAGGGAGATCTTTTATGATCCTTTTCGTGTTATCACAACGGACTTATGCTGGGCTAAGTGTGTTGGCGTTTCCCAGCCGGCAATCACTTTTAACCAACCAAGTAGATAATTTTGCTGAATTTCAGTACTCAACAAAAACGCCGAATACTCGATTTTGATTTAAACACTGAATTCAAGAATCTTAATGTAGAAATAAAGGACAATATTATAAGACAAGATATAAATCACACCTACATGCATTTTTTTTTTTTTGATTTATTTAACAAATCGAAATATGAAAGTTTTGCACTATTGAATCAAGATTAAAAAATATCTTCTTTAATTGAATTTCTTTTCAAACCTTCATGCTTCAGGATAAACAAGTAGTTACAGAAAAGAGGATGAGATAACCTTCTATACCGTACCGATCGATGAACGGCTGCAAGATGCACTTAGGTACAGGCGTGGGTATCTGTTCCCTTAAAAATAACAGACTGAGGATTCTTATCAAATACTTTTTTGATGAACTGAAGGATCTGCATTTCTGATGATTTCTATTTGTTTTCAGACGATTTCTATTAAATTCAGAGGTTTTTTCGATTTTTGCCGACGTTTCCAATTGAAAGATACACAATCGAGCAACGCGTTAAAGTTATTCAGGCTTATTATGAAAATGGGCGTTCAAATCAAAATGCATATCGTGCACTTCGTGATTTTTTCGGTCAATTTAATCGTCCAAACGTGCGTACAATTGGAAAAATTGTGCAAAAATTTTAGCAAACCGGGTCTGTAGGAGATGTGAAAACACCAGTGACTTCTTTCTTTGGGGTTATTTCAAAGAAAAGGTGTACGTAGATAAGCCAGCAACTATTCAAGAGCTAAAGAATGAGATAATTCGGTACATTAACGGCATAGAACCGCAATTATACCTCAGTGTCACCCAAAATTTGGACCATCGGATGGAGGTATGCCGCCGAGGTCGC
The DNA here is from genome assembly GCA_949372485.1 of Cheilosia soror. NCBI lineage: Eukaryota > Metazoa > Arthropoda > Insecta > Diptera > Syrphidae > Cheilosia > Cheilosia soror. Next base: position 110,991,013 of record OX443562.1, on the reverse strand, counting down.
AGCGGCCATTTAGCCGATATTTTGTTCCATACATAATTGAACCATTCCAATATAATCATAATAAAAAGAAATGACAATAATTTCCAAAATAATTTGTGTTTTATTCAAAATCAACATCGGCCTTTAAAACTTAACCACCCTTTATTTATTTTTAGATAAAAAATTGTAGCCGAATCTTAAAGATTCTTGAGATTCATAATCAAATCTTTGTTGTGCCAGAAGCTAGCTGACTTGTCAAGTTGAAGTTGGTTCGACTTGAGTAAGACTATGCGATTTTCTTACACTTTCATAGATGGCGTCAACACTTTTAAGCTATTTTATTCACAATTTGTTATGAGCCCAACTTTAAATTATATTTTAATGATTTCACCGTATGTTGTAAAAATATAAATTAAATGTGGGCACAAAAAGATCATTTCACAAGAGAATTCCCATACCATTCAGTAAAAGTATCTACTCAAATGTCTTCTGTGTAAAATTCAAATTTCAGGTACATCATGCAGCATTTCTCGTATAATAACTTTTTAATATACCACAAAATGTAACCCTATAACAAACATATTTTGTGGTAAATCGTTAATTTGAAAACAATCAACCCGTAATTATCGTTTTATGGATCTCTAGTCTGTACACACGCGTTGTGAACTCGTAGCTTATGAAACGAACCTTTTGCTCCCAATTAACTGAAATAATATATTCGTGCATCTTTCGCCCGAGATATACCTACATGGAAATGCTCAAAAGCGAAGGTAAGCGAGTGATATGACCTAATAATTGAATTATACATCATGGCGAGGGGTATGACGAGGACGAACAAGTTGCTCATGAAGCAGTTTCTCAAGAATTTAATTGAGTTATTCAAGGATCCATAATGAGCAATTAAAGTCTCGCTAACGCTTACCCTAATAAATGCAAACTCATCAAGAACTTTGTGTTATGTTGTATCTTAGACCTTTCGAGAACCGTATGCTGTTCGTTGAGATACACCTAGCTACCTATATCTTGTATTTAATTTATTTAAGATAGGTGATAAAGTGATATCCATCCTCAAGCCATGTGTTGTGAAATCCTTAAGAAAAAAAAAAACACAAGGATTTTCGATTACTTCGTAGTCCACGTTGCTGTTGTCGTTGCTATGAGCAGATTAGAGCGTCGCACCTTGAAGGATATGCGCTTTCCTTTTGGATATACAGAGCTGGATCATGTATATTTAATTTTTGTCGTTCAAGTAAAGAAATGGGTTTATAGATGAAAGACGCAAAAACACTCAATATTCAACACCCGGCGTTGGTAGTACAATTCCGGTGCCAATGATAAACTCACTTCAATTAAATTGGCGTCGGAAGCTGTAGGGACAACGTGTATCGCATTTGGAAAATAAATTTGAAACAACAATTCGCAGATGTCGCACGCACATCTCTTTTGTGTACCTTTTGATTTCGTTTGGTTTATTGTCAAGGGGATGGTTTATGGCACTGCCATTAATCGCAAGCTACACACATTTACTTTAGCTTTTAATAGTCGTTAGAAACGCTCTGCCTTCTACCGTTTGTGGGATTTTCTCCCCGAGGACATGTAATGGCTGAATTATTGTTGTATAATGCGACGAGATAAGGACGCAATTATAGCACTCAATTGTGCGGAGAAATACCCTTACCTATATGGTGGCTGAGCTACGATACACATGGTAATCGTATTGTTTCAATGTTAAAATATCAGTCAGATATTTTAAATCGCATTACCCCAAAGTGTGCCCTTGAACACTCAAAATAGAGCTTCATTCCCTGGTAATTTTTCATCCTCATAAACACTGGTGCACACGCACAATGATAGGGGATCCTATTCGAGGGACGTTCCTCTTTCCGTCATAGTGTTACATTTGCTCGGATTAAATGAAGTTAAATACGAGAAAAAAGAATCAAGGACATACCAGGGTTAACGATGAATGTGACTCATTGAGTGGGTGGATTCTGTTTTTCTCGCTTTGACGTTGGTTGCCTAACTTTACTGGCTATATTGAGTTAAAAAGTTAATTTAATTGGATTTCGGTAATGACAAAATATTGGTGAATTTTAAGGACAATTGTTATGACACGTTTTGACATTTTACAATTTTTCTTTTTCCAATTCAATTGAAAATAATATTATAAAGGTTCATTCGTGTGTAGGTTTTAATTCAATTTAAGGGTTTAATGGAGTTTGCTTTAGGATTTTTAAATCATTTAAATTTCTATTGTGTTGTGATGTGCTTTTTATCGCAGGGTCGTGTCCAGGGATGCACCTTTTAGTAGTAGTACTATCCTCAAATTTTATACAGCGGTACTAGGTAAATTTCTAACTGAAAGCCGTTTTTGTGTCCGTTGGGGTTGATATGTATAACATTCGAATTCCGGCTGAAGTTCATGTTGCGAAATGTAAACCAGCTGTAAGGGGTGGGCCATCTAGTTATTTATTTGTTAATTATATAGGTTATTTTGACACTGACGTCTGTTTCCCGCTCGAAATATTGACAGAAAGTCAGTATCATACCTCCTCGGAATGGAATGAGTCGCTTTACGAAATAAATTAGGCTTGAACAATGTTGGAAAATATTGAAAACTTATTTTCAAACAATGCGTTTTTTGAAAAGTAGTTTTGGCCGAAATGAAGCACCCACGGTGGGTGTACGCAAGTTTGTGCAAAAATTTTGTGAGACTGGTATGTTAGTGGACAACGCTCATAGTCCCCGTCGTCGTACCGGTGCCAGTGCATCCACAGGGAATGACAGTTTGGTGCGGATTGTGGAGTGGTGGCATCATTGGACCATTCTTCTTCAAAAATGAGGTTGGAAACAACATTTCGATCAACGGTGGCAGCTTCTCGCAACCATTCGTTTTGTGTGAGTTTCCATTTTTGGGACGAATGAAAGGCACCTACAATTTTATGCCGAGTCCGAATGGCTGAATTGAGAAGCTTTTTCATGACAGTCATACTCTCGGATGTTTGTCAGACGTTCGCGAGAGGTGGCGCAGTAGAAAATACTTTAAGATTTAATTTTTGTTTTTCCGGGGATCGAACATGGGATCCCTCGCACAGTAGTCCAGCACACTAACCACTGCGCTACTGCGCCCAATAATAAAGCCATAATACATAAAAAAATGATTTTATTCATTTTATTGCATTTTAAAAAAAAAAACTTCTATTTGGCCCACCCCCGGTGGAATTTTTAGTAATTCAGAAATTATCTAACTGAATTTTATTAGTGCCGTACTTGTTTCTTAATAGCGGTCTCGCCAATATACCTACGGCCCTATTTCATAAAAATTTACAATTACAGTGACAGGTGACAGTTTGTAAACTGACAACTAGAGAATTGTCAATTTTTGTATCTTCTCAATGACTAGCAATGGTTTAATGGTTACTAATTTTAGAAAAATTTTCATGTCGGAAATACTGCAGCGAAATTTATTAAAAAAAAAACTGAGTGGATATCTACAGCATCCCATAAAAAGGAATCACTTGCTTGATGCCCAGACCCATGACAAATTCCTCAATATAGATGAGAAGAAATTTGTCATAAGCTTACAATGCTAATAATAGGACAATATCCTGTACCTAAATTTTTTTATAAAATGAAAGTTTATCAGACAAGTTCAATAAATTTGTAAAATTGTCACCTCTCAGTGATCATGCAATAGGGCCAAAAAGCCAACTAAGGCCGATATATGCTTAACAGCTGCTTTATAATTTTTAACTGCGACCTATTTTAACAACTTAAAAAATTGTGTTTACAAGTATTTTCTGATGCCTCAAAAACTCATCGAACTATCTCGCTGAAGCTGAATATCGCTTTTAAATGCTGGCAGCAGTATTATATAGGCTCAATCAATTCGACAGATTCATGGAAACAAAGTCTAAAAGAATTTCAAGTTTGGTTTCGTTCTGAGTATTCAACAGTATCACATTTTTGTACTGCGCAATATTGCAGATACTTTTGTATATTGAAAGCAAAAATTAAAATTTTAAAAATTATTAGAGCTGCCTTTACCTTTACCATAAATCATGAACAGCTTTTCTAGAAGCTCTTTAAACATGGAGTGTTACATCGGTTTAAAAAGGTAGGTAATGGAAAATGTATATGATACGAAAGTGGCGTGGATTTTGAGAACAAGTTTCATTATTGGAGTACCAGACGTAAGGCAAGTTTGCGATACGAGCCTATTAATATTAGCTCTTTTCAGAGAGGAGAGGTCCAGGAAGAATTAGTTTCGCAAATATTTATACTTAGGTATTCATGGTATCCTGTTCTTATCAGCAAGAGACCCTGGGATACCACAAGTCGTCTATTATGACAATTCTGTGCGTTGTGGAGTTGTCAATCTTCACAAGTAACCTTTGTATGGAGCCGCATTTGTAAGAAAAATTGTTTCCATCTAAATGTACCATTGGGTATAAATGGAGGAACTACTTTCAGAAACTCAATATTTTTAATGGTATAAAATACAAAAGTTTTCAAAGCAGTTGCCTAAGTTAATACTTTTCTATGGAACATTTTCTATGATCCACACGGCCATAGCAATACATATTATGCTATGATACTTTAGAAAAACTTCAAAGGTTCTATCCTCGAAGGATTTAGTTGCACTGTGAATACCTACAATTTTGATATACCATTCCAGCGGACTGTCAATTTTGTGTGCTACAACCTAATCACGTGAAATGTACCTTATAGATAGATAGAGGTTACATTTTTGACCATTTTAGTCTGTATATCAAGATGCGCTCGATATTAACTTTCCAATTCTGCAGTCGTTGTGGGCTTCTTTGCAAAGAGCAACGACTTCAAATACCCATACCAGCTACAAGTCTATTACCTTAGATAATGTTGTCATGGAATTCTGATCTCTAATAACAATTAGAATCAAATGTCTGGCGGAAAAGGTTCAGAAATTTCCATTTCTTCAGTTTCCATGAAGTATGGAACCATGATGCTGCCAGCTTGTAAGTCACACAAAATATTGCATTTTTCGGGGTGCAGCGGTAGATTTGGGTTTTACTCACTGTATAAATGCGAAAATCCTGGCTAACAAAATCACCAGTAATGCCTCTTCACAAACTTTGGCTATGGGCCCTGTGCTTTAAATTTTCCGATTACCTCGACTTTCTAACAGAAAGCCACGTAAAACAAAATGGTAAAATAAATATTATGAATACATTCAACGATTTTTTTTTTAAATCAACTTGAAGAGGTGTTTCCTTCCTGATGCTACGACAGCTAACTAACCATCATCTCCCAAGAGCCCCTATTACAACAAGAAAAACAAAATCAGTACCAAGATAAACCGCCTCTTCCTTCGAAATTCAAATTACTTTGATGCGCGCACATAAAATCAACTTTCAGGATATAGCTAAGAAAATATACGAGTAATGATGGAATAGATTTTATTATGCAAATAGGACATATAAAAGTGGGGAACAAATTGAGACCTGCCAGACAGACACCAACAGTGTTCGCCTTCGACATCCGTTGCGTTCCAAAGATGTCTTATGTTGAGTATAAACCAGCCTCAACCCACACCCAGAGCCAGAGGTATATACCAGCAGCTGATTTAATGGGAATTTCTTCACAGCATCGGAATTTGTAATCATCCTCTGGGAATACTGCCGCGAAGGACATTTTCAAGGTAATTGATTTATGAAGGAATTACGTTCGCTCCTAATAAATTGTTGCTCATGAAAATCGCAGATTATAATCTCCCACAACACACCCATCCCCTGAGAATCATTAATTTTGCCATCCGTCAGACTGACAGTTTTCCTGCGTCAAAATTTATCCGCAAGTGATGATAACAATTGCGGCGAAGTGATTTAATTTCCGTGTCGTCCTCCTTCGCACCATTTTCTTAACAGCTAGGTATAGTGAGGAATTCATTTCGCTTTGGCTATGAAATAATATTTCACTTTCCTTCATTGACAAATATTTTTTTTTGCTGTTTATTTATTTGGCAATTCAGGATAATTGCATGTGGTGGTATGCGGATACGAAACGTTTGTGTATATGCATGCCATAGGAGAGGATACCTTTATGGAAATGAGTGGGCACAACGCCAAAATTGTTTTGTTGAAATTGAAGTCAAATAGCTAAAGGTCATGTAAGGACTGAGGATATGATTTTAAGGCGGGGAATATTGTCTGCAGCTGCTTGTGTTCAGAGTTCTGCCTCATGGCAACCAAGAGATATTGATCGTATAGAGAATCACGTAGATAGTTTTTCAATAGTATGTGTAAAATCAACGAAGTAGAGAATTGGAATTCAATTACATTTGCTCGGTCATATTTTGCCGCATAATGTCACAGGCGCGCAAATGAAAATGTAAACGTTTCTTCCGCATTGGATAGGCATTCTGGTAAATGTACATAGTTTGTTGAAAGGTCACAAGTCACACAAGTAGGGTAGAGCATTATAGTTTTTAATTAAATTGGCAGCGCGAATTTATGCATTTATCAGGTTTGGTAGAGCCAAATAAAATCGTTTGAGTTAAGACTATCGCGTGGTTGGGCGAAGAATGATGTATGGGGTACATACGCTTACGACTCGGTGATGAAGTTCAATTTTCTCGAAAACCAAAACTTAGATGAAAAAAATCGAGACCAACAAAACTCATTTTATCTAAGAACAAATAACCAAGAACATCAATGCCAGAGTGACAAACAGACGGGAAATCTTCTGAATGAACAAATTTTAAGCTTGGAAACCAACTTAAACATCATGGGCGTTCATTATGAGATCCAACAAAGTATCCTGAATAAAACATGTTGATCTCAGCATTAGCGCAAGATCAATAAAAATTACATATTCAAGAGAGAAATCGACTTCAAGCATCAAGTCGGCAAATGTAGCGAAGTTCAAAATTAGCGAGCTCAACAACCATGATCGCATTTAGTCTACGGCCGGAAGCTGTACTACAAATCTAAAGTGATCAATCTCATACACGATCTCAGAATAAAAAAAACCAGTAAGACAATTATCTCCGACTATGCCGCAGCTCAAATTCCCGGTACTATATTATTGTAAAAAATATTTTAGTATTAAAAAATTATTTATTTGTATGGGAGATATGGGTAGTTTTTATTCGACCAAGCTAATTTTTTGTCAAAAAATTTTAAATATTATTAAAAATATATTTGCAAAGTTCAAACCTGTTATCTTTACTGTAGCTATTTAAATTAATTTTTTTTACATCTTAAAGCTATATAAATCCGATATTTTTGTATGGGAGGTAGTAGTACTTTTTATCCGATCTTTCTCATCTTCAAACTTAGCCTCAGTTTGGTTGATAAAAGCTTACGTACCAAATTAAGATAGCTCTTAAATTACGGCCGTAATCGTGCGAACAGATAGACGGACATCGATAGATCGAAAAGAAAATGATGCTGATTGCTGATCAATAATAAATATATAGTTTGTCATACCTACAACGCCTCCTTATGTACGTTACAAATGGAATGTCAAAGTGAATAATACCCTCACCACAGTGTGGTACCGGGCAGCGTGACCGTTGTGGGACTAAAGTTGCAATTTGGCACTTTTTATACCACCTTGGCACAATGAGTCCACTTTTCTAAAATTTCATGATGTTGGTCCTTTTTCACATTTTTAAGAAAATTCATGAAGGGATGAAGGGAAAATCTCAACTTTTGAACTTTTCCCAATGTATGCACCACAGGATATAGCAATCTGCCAAATTTTACAATTCTATGATAGCTGGAGTGTTTCATAATTTTGATAATAATCATCTAAGTGAGTAAGTGAGTGAGTCAGTCAGTCAGTCAGTTACGGCTTTTGCGATTTTTACGTCCTGTATGTTGAGAACCACTAATGTTATAGAGATGCAATTTGGTAAGGTGGACCTTTTTAATGAGCTTGGTAAATATTTCAATTTTGAAATTTTTGAATTAATTGGTTCCGAAGTCAGAAGGGGGTCGAAAACAGCCTTAGCTTGTTCCTGTAAGAAGGGTAAGTGCCTTTAGTAGAGAACTTGGCTGGGGCACTACCGTGGCCTTTCATCTGGCGAACTCCATTCCTTCAACGAGCAATGCGGCGCCTCCAATTTCAGAAACGGGGTCAGAGCGGTCGGAGAATGATTCAGAAGATTTTGGATTAGAACCTTCTCCGCTTAATGAATTGATTTGTTATGTTATTGAATTGATTTTACGTTCAATTTTTTTTATGGTGGGTCTACCCCGATATGTAGAAAAATATAGGTAATGCAGAAAACCATATTTTAGAAAAAAAAATATCGAACAAAAAATATAGAATGAAAAAATCTCGAAAACAAAAATCTAGAATTAATATTAATTTTTGAGACAATGGTAACAATTCGCGCGCGTGGATCAAAAATTAATATTAATTCAAGATTTACTCATATGGGAAAACTATTTGAATAGGGTTTCATACGTTGCATGCGTATGTAACAACGATTTGATTCACTGTTCCTGCAAGCAAATGAGTCAGGTAAAAAATAATAGGGGCGCCACCTCTCGCGAACGTCTGACAAACATCCGAGACTATAACTGTCATGAAAAAGCTTCTCAATTCAGCCGTTCGAACTCGGCATAAAATTGTAGGTCCCTTCCATTCGTTCCAAAAAATAGAAACTCATACAAAACGAATGGTTGGCGAGAAGGTAGGCCTAGGGTGTCTACCGCCTGTTGCGCCACCTATTTGTTTATTTTTTTTTTATCATCATAAGATCAGCATTGAACTTCTAACTTTGTGTTACAGAAATGTGTAAAAGGTTGTAGAAATTCACATACTTATTCTACAAGTACTTGTAGCATTGTGTTATAGGTCACAGGTCTTCTAAAATCTTATTGACGTGCTATTGTCAAAACACGCGTGGCTTAGCTCCGACACTATATATTTACATACTTTTGGACAAATGAAATCGAGATAGAGTCTTTCGAGATTTTTGTACTTTCTAGATTTTGACCCATTCGAGATTTTTTCATTCAAGATTTATCAAATTCATTTTCGAGATTTTGACCATTCTAGATTTTAGTCGTTCTAGTTAACGTCATGATCTAGGTATATCTTGTTTGTTTATTATGTTTACTTTGAATTTATTACTTTAAATTGCCTTTTTTTCGTGACTCTTTTTCTTGCGACTTTTCTTAATTTATCAACGGTAACGCTGGTACCGGGTATAAAAAAACAAATGCAACGAGACAAATTAAGAATTTTATACTTATGAAGAGGTAGGTACTTTCTGGACAGACTTATATGCCATAGTGCTATTCAACCGTTTTATTCGACCAATGGATTTTGACCTAGTACTGTACGAACTGTTTTAATTGCCTAAAAACTGTAAGTCCTAAGTTAACGGCAGGATAAGCACAGTATCTCTTCGACACTCATTAAATTACCTTAAGAGCTATTAGCCAATGGAAATTATTAGACTAGAAAAAATTTCATTACAATTTTTTTTTTTTTAATTTAAGCAAATACATATATGAAATGAAAGTAGATATGAATGTTTTTGAGCTACTTAAGCTATCGCTTTTACGAGTATTTAAAATACTAATTAACAAATATTAAGACTCAAAATCTTTTACAGAAAAGCCAAGGCGATTCAAAAAGTTAAGACATATGACAAAATTGCGAGCTTATAGCACTTTGCATACCTAAAGGATGACTACTATGTACATAGGTAGCTGTGCCTAGTATATTAATAATAAACTGGCTGATCCGGCAAGCATTGTTCTGCCTAAAATAGTTATTTTATTTCAAGATTTATTTTCAATTCATTTTTTTTTAATGAGAATGAAAAAATACATTCTTTTATTTTCAATGCAAATTTCATTTTTGATTTAATTATCTTATTAAATATTATATTATTGTTTCTCCATTTTCGGATTATACAATTAAATTTCGGGCTTACCAACTCTGGAGCAGGCTACATAAATAACTGAATTTTTGTATTATCCGAATCCAAGCCGCGGACTCGCAATAACTGGCCTTGTGATTTGTTTATTGTCATTGCATATGCCAGACGAATTGGGAACTGTAATCAAGAATCTGTTAGAATTATCGGTGTTTTGGGCAATAAAACATGCTCTCCTTTGAACTTGCCATTGATAATGGTCGATTCAGTAATGTTACCCAATATTGTCTTGACCAACCAACGGCGTTTTCACAATGAAATATGAAATAAGTACTTAATTGTCAATTGTAAACTACATTTTCGTAAATATATTCACCCTATCTCTAGCACCACCTATCGCCTATCGGGTCCAACTTTTTGGAAAAAAAATATTTTTATTTAGTTATTAAATTTTTTGATTTTGATAGATTTTTGTATGTACAGAAAATATTTAAGAAAGTTTCGGCTCTCTTATGTAGGTATTCTTTAATTAATTGAGTAAAAGTGAAGTTAAATGCGGAGTCAGAAAAAAAACATGTTGGTCAAAAACGCTCCAAAAAATCAAATGCTGATATAAGCCACATGGCCTACAGCCTTATCGGAATCTTAAGAAACATTTTAAAAAGATCCATCGAAATATCTTTTTTAACTCATCATTAAAGACATAAATTGTAAAAATGCAACAGAACGTGACAGAATTCCAGACAGAGTACCCAGAAAATATGTATCAGAACTAGCGTATACATATTATGGATAGGTATTATATAAGCTGTTCAAGATATCGTGTGCCCACAAAACCTTTCCTTCTTGCTCGCATCACCTCTCAGTACACTTAATAACGAAAAAGGACATTACAGTTTCAGGACTCCTTTGTCTGCAGGACAAGTACACTTTGGAAATCACCTTTTGAAGACTACATCTTTCAATAAGTGCATAATGGTGGCGTTGAGACGTTATAGTTTTGTCTTTTCCGGGAGAAAAGATTGGGTCTTACCAATAATCATTTTTAATCTTCAGGTTAAATATTTTGACGGTCACAGTGGATAATTTTATATGGACATTTACGCCATTGTGACTTCGTAAAAGTTAGAGCGGACACTAAAGATGATTATAAGTACCACGGAATATTTCTTTTAAACTATTTCTTACTCCTCACTTAATTACCGACTTCGAGTTACTAAAGCCCTTTGTGCGTATAAACATATTGCGTACCCACTAATGTCAGTTATTCTGTCATAATATTCCTTTTTGATGCTATACTACCATTGTCATTGGAACATTCCCAACGGGTATAAACTTTGCAAACAATTCATATCAATATAAAACCTTTTATCGTCAACCATTGCTGTCGAATTCACTTGCCTCTAAGTGAATACACTCCGCCAAAAGCAATATCCAACCGACCACTGATACTGATGTCTACCGTGAAAATGTTACTCTAACGATCAATTTGCCTGCTAATATATGCAATACAAAGTATCGCCCCCGCTAAGCTCTTCTGGTTGCTATGTAAAATACTCACTAATGATAAATGTCTGTTTGCCATCCTGCCTCTGCCTCGCATCATACGCAACAGCACAACGCAAGCATCCCGTCCCGGTAGAGATTCCTGCCGTAAATTGTGACAAATATTTCAAATATTTACCTCTCGTGAGCCTAATGCGAATGTGAAATTGTATAAGCAATGGATTCGCCGCCACCCTGGCCCTCCCAAACACTGCACACAGGAAGGATGCAGAAGCATTTGATTTTATGCTTATTGAAATGGAATACAATTGTATAGACCACTTGGCATTGGCACAGGGACGAAGTACCCATATTACTCGTACCGACAGTGAAACGCTTTTAGTTGCATAATTTGCCTAACTGAGCTTATACGACACAACATCCGCACTGAAACGCGTTTAAGTGGTTTGAGCCAGAGTTAATTGAACTAAACTGCTGATGTGGGATTTGTATACTCTATTTCCAGAAGGTGACATCGATCGCGTGAGTTGTAACTAAACGAGCGTGTGACAATTATTGTCTGGGGAACAAAAGGATAACAACATTTTTGTAACCATCTCCAAAGTCATTAAATGAAATAGAAATTATTACAGAAACCGATAAAGGAAAGCAATTGAGAACTTTAGTGGATTATCAGTTCTTAGTCAGACGTAGGTACCTAGTGAGTACCGCAATTTAAGATTGTGTTCATTCATTTAAGTCGAATAATGTCTACGGAAGATATTTCCAACTCTACAGCATAAAAACTATCACACCAAAAACATTAATGTAAAAAAAGAGCCAAGTTCTCTTACATAGAAAAAAAATTAAGTCCAGTATCGAAGTAAACCTACCAATTTTTTTCAACATTGAACCTTCTTTAACTAAGAACTTGGCATACATTTAGATGTCATTACTTTTAGTTTTCGTGGTTAACTAGTAAAACCTTTAATTTTTCTTCTATTTGGCTCTTTTTTTTGGTGTGATTTCACTACTTTTTGCCTCCCCACTTTTTAATATGTCAAAAGACACTGACTATCGTCACTTTGGCTTTATAAACTATTCATTAAATATGCATTCAGCAGGTAGATTAAATTCTATCCATATTTTAAATGGGCAGATTCCACGCCGGTTAAATGGAAAATTTTTAATTTTTAATACATATTTCTCTTTTTTTATAATGCAGGTTTCAACATTCTACGACAATCGAAAGTGCTACAATTATATGACAACACTATTTGTTAAAAGTGTGCGTATACCCCTGTATACCTATGGAAAATTTTAAGTTTTAGACATTTACCAGTGTACGCACCACAGGATCTAGCATTCTGCCAAATTTCACAGTTATAGGATGGCAGGAAGTGCTTCATAATTTTAATGATCATCATCTAAGTGAGTGAGTGAGTCAGTTACGGTGTTTGTGTTTTTGGAGTCCTGTATGTTGAAAACCACTTATGCTACAAAGATATGGAATAAATAAATCTTTATAATGAACTTGGTAAATACTTCATGAATGGTTCCGAAGTTAGAGGGGGTCGAAAACAGTCTAAGTTTGCTTCTGTAAAAAGGGTGTGTGCCTTTGCTAGAGAGCATGGCTAGGGTACTACCGTCTCCTTTGGTCTCCTTTGCTTTTTTTCCTCCAGAACTCAATTTTAAACTTAAACTATTGTAATTTTTTTAATCGTCCATGTTTGCATAATCTAAATAGCTTTTAAATCATGCTATGCACAGCATCCACTTCCTGTATCCTTGAGTGACCATTTTCTAAATATTGTTTTCATCCGGGTGGTTGATTCCAAAATTTTAAATATAGCAAGAAACACTTATGCTCTATATGGAACACATGAATCAACCCTAACGAATCTGTGAATATTATTATTATTAATTAACAAAATTACAGGTTTGGTATTGAAAATTAGCTATATCGGTCGAGTAGTTCTGGTACCTCCAATACAAAACCAATATTAGATCCGTGCATAACATTTTGCATGACTTGTATGCAGTGAAGGGCATAAATGCACCGGCCAGGCCGATGACGACATTTTTATTTGTTTTTTTTTTAGTTGTCGGACTGCAAATGTGGTCATGGTCATGGATTATTTATCTATTGTTTCCCACTCTGTTGATATAAAATATTTTGCTGGAATGAGCCTTTCATTTCATATTCTCTACTCAGTCATTTTCTTTAAAACTTTCAGTTCCCACTTTTGTTGTTAACCTTTCTGTTTTTGCTAAAATTAGAGTATCGAACGAAGCTTCAGCAAATTTAGTAAACCTTCTCCTGTACCGATCCCGATTATGTAAGTTAATTAATCACTTTCTGTGATTGGCGTTGCTTCTTGAGAAGGTAGAAAGAAGTCTGGATCAGCAATTTAGTTATCGTGGCTGAATAAATGTAACAAATTTTCTGATGAAGAGCAGATGCTTGAATTTAAGATAAACCCAAGACCCACGAACAGGTTTCTCCTGTCTTGCCAACCCACTAACCTAACCTACTTAATCATTAGCAACTAAATTGATTAATTTCAGGTAAAAGCAATACTGATATTATTGTTTAAGCCATCCATCCAATGACTGTCCCAAAAGTAGGCTAGGCAATGAATATAATACGATAGCCTAAAACCTTCTCGCAGCCCTAAGCAACATTTCAAAAAAATGTTCATTGAAATCTGTTCGGTAGTTTTCACATTATTAAATAACACATAATTATGATGTAACCTCTAAAGTTTTATAAAAAATTATAGACTTCGTTTGTTGGTCAACAATATTTGTCTTTGTGCAAGTTTCTAACATAATATTTCCTCATGAAAATTCAAGCACAGAAGACCAGAAAAGAGGACACCAGTAAAAATTGTGAATAAATACATTCAGCCACAGAAAACTTTTTATGCTACTTAAGAAATCTAGTGGAAAATTAAAACCAAAACAAGATAACCGAAACTTCTTAATAACCAACATAAATTCGGGCGCTTTACCGTATCTGCAAAAAAGTGCCAACCTATTAAAATATTTTCTTATTAAGTCCATTTGGACTTATATACCCGCCGCCTTATTTTCAATTTAAATTCCACTCACAATGGCGTAGTATCGTTATATTAATAATGCAACAAAAGGGAAACCGATTTCATAAAACACCCTGCGTTAGTATATATGCGTATGGCATACTATTGTAGCCGTAAGCAGTGTCCCCGCACCTAATTAACTTTAGAGCCAAAGCCAATTGTAAAACCTCATTTGGTGTCCTTTTTTTTTTGTTAACGAAACATAGGAATGGAATTAAGAAAATACCCAGATGAAAAGAAGCTGGCCCAAAGAGAGGCGCACAAAAAAAACCGAATTAAATTGCCCTTCATGATACTGTCATAAATTGTATTTCACGTTCCTTCTTATACCCGGCGATGTAACGACCAAAAAGGGTCTACAAGGCGCCATGGCCGTCGTCATCTTAATCCCATCCGACAATATAAATCATTTTTAATTTTGAATCGTTCTCTTAATAAATTGGACAGGCTTCGGATTTTGCAGTGACATACTGACACCTGAAAAACCTTTAAAAATTGTGGCTACTTGTTTTTGGTCCATTCAGCCTCATACCATAGATTAAGTACATATTACCGCATATGAAACACAAAAGTGAAGCTTTGTATGGCTGTTGGTAGTGACCAAGAAGGATTGAACAAGTAATTCAAGCTATACTCATATTTTATGTATACCTACCTAACCAAGGTGGACAAGGACAACGTAAGATAATAAATTATTTCAATTGACTTGTCTTTGAAAGGTTGAAGGTCGTTGGAAGAATGGAACAGGGCGGCTGGTGCTTTTGTTACATTCACGGAAGTGAAGTCGTGAAATGACAAATGGGCTGAAGGATCAAAATGTAGAACTAATCGTTGAAGTGCTTTGTTTTTGAAGTTGATGAAAGGTCAAAGTTAAGATTTATTCCCAAACGAGAAATATCAAAAACTTGGAAAAAGTGATGAATAGTTGCCAAAGCCCACAGTGGAAATAAGTACCTCTGCATATTAAATTTAGACATGCGAGGTATCTACTATCTACCCCTCGATCTACCCACATGCGAATTCAATGTCGATACAAACAATGAAACGCAACTGGATGGGAAGATCTTTTCCGAATTACAAAATATTATTTCATTCTGTTGAACAAATATTTCAATACATTGTCCATGGTTTCGGCCCAAATTTCAAGAATAGCTTGACCAATATTGTTCTTGAGAGCCTGAATCGTATCTAAATTGTTCGCATAGAATCGTGGGCAGCCCACAGGAAAAAGATGCAATGGCAGCTCCATGACGGTCAAGCAACATCGCCAAAACGATTTTTGAACTTGGTGTGTTGTGTAATAAATCCATTGGTGGATGGTTAGTGTGTTACGTAACGTGGCCGCATGTTGCTGGAACCGTAACTCCAAATCATCAATTTGTGGCCCAATTGACTGTAACGTTTCTTTCATTGTCATCTTGGAAGAAAAATAATGCCGCCATTCCAAAAACCACACCAAACAGTTGTAACATGTTTAGTGGGTTGCCATAATTTAGTTTGCTTTAAGCGTCCAAACCTTAAAAAAATGTTGCCCAGAAAAAAGCCCAAAAATCGTTGAAAATAATTCGGTTCTTATGTGTTAGCAATTGGATTGCAAATAAACTTAACTCCGTAAATATTGCTTGATTGGACCAGTTCTTACGTTAGATAACGCCCAAAAATGTTCATTATTTTGGCTTGTGTCAATTCAAAAGGCCTGCAAAATAAATTAGAGTGCGTGCAAGTTGAACGACGGTTCGATGTTACTTGACTGCAAGAGTGCTGCCAAGTTTTAAAAGTGTGGGTTTGTTTGAAAATATTTATTTATTCTAGTTTATTTATTTTTTATTTTTTTTATTATATTTATTTATTTTTTTTATATTTAGCTTCTCAATTCAGCCTTTCGGACTCGGCATAAAATTGTAGGTCGCTTCCATTCGTCCCAAAAATAGAAACTCACACAAACGAATGGTTGCGAGAAGCTAGGCCTAGGGTGTCTGTCTACCCGCCTTGCCAAGTAAATCGTCCAAGTGAGTTTTTTAACATGCACCACAGGATCTATTACTAGCATTTTTCCAAATTTCACGATTCTAGGATGGCCGGAAATGCTTCATAATTTTGATGATCATCATCTATTTTGCATCATCAGTGAGTGAGAGAGTAAGTTAGTGAGTCAGTTATACAGTTTTATTGATTTTTGAAGTCCTGTATGTTAAGAATCACTATTGCTACAGAGATGGAATTTGGTAAGGTCGACCTTTCTAAAATGAGCTTGGTAAAAGCTATAAATTTGAAGTTCTTAACTTAATTAGTTCCGAAGCTAGAGGGGGGCCGAAAATAGAATAAGTTGTTCCACTACCCCTCCACTGAGAATCTTACTAGTTTTTACTCAACAAATTTCTATGAGTAAGAATTAAAAAAAACTGTCAGTCGCCTAAAAATTGACAGCTGATGATTTGAAATTGGTTGTCTTTTTTGCCATGCGCGTGTAACGACTAACGACTATTTGCATTTGTGTTTTGATTTCCTGAGATATGAGAAACAAATTGGTATGAAAGTGATGTGAGAATGTGAGAAGGCGGGAAAATAATGTAACTTTTTTCTCCTCTCGAAGTTTGTAGTTCAGTCATACATACTTGGATTTATATGTACATGCAATTTATGGCAAAACAAAATGCATCTGACATTTTTCATACATTAGGTACTACAAAAGCGTTCGCTAGACCCTAACGTTTCCGTAAGTTTTTTTTTTTTTGAGAGAGAATTCCTCCCGCTGCTATTATGACAGTCTTTTCCATTTTTACTACGAAAATAAAGAAACAGACCTAATAAGACGGTGCCACTTGCCACCAGGGTTGCCAGCATTTAGTTTGCTTTAAGCGCCCAAACCTTAAAAAAATGTAGCCCAATATCGTTGCCCAGAAAGAAGCCCAAAAATAGTTGAAAATAATTCGGTTCTTGTGTTAGCAATTGGATTGCAAATAAACTTGACTCCGTAAAAATTGTTTGATTGGACCCGTTATTACATTAGATAGCACGTTAGCCCAAAAATGTTCATTATTTTGGCTTGTGTCAAATCATAAGGCCTGCAAAATAAATAAGTGCGTGCAAGTTGAACGACTGTTCGATGTTACTTGACTGCAAGAGTGCTGCCAGCCAGTTTTAAAAGTGCGGGTTTGTTTGGAAATATTTATTTTTTTAGTTTTGGAAAGAGTAAAACAAACAAAATTAAGACACAATTTGTAAAACGATATGTGGCCCAAAATTGTGTTGGGCGCTCATGGAAGAAATTTCTATCGTTTTTTAAGCAAAAAGGTAGCCCAAAATACGACAAAGCGCCCAATCTGGCAACCGTGCTTGCCACATGCCATATAAAAGCTAGTCTGAGAAACAATCTAATTACTGAATGACTCATTTCCTGGTCGCATAATTTCTTGTTTTATTGATCAGAATATGCCCCTCAAATAAGGTGTTTTCAACGTTAAAAATTTTTCTTTCGGATTTTTTAAAGTCGAATGTCAATAACCTCAAGACCAGCAATGCATTGAAGGAATCGCTGTATCAATGAAATGCTACCATTGTAAAACGTTCATGGAAAAGCTATTTTTCCTATATGTTATTCAATACATAACCCTATACTATATGTATATTTTATGAATCAATAAAAACTTTACAAAGAAAGATTCAAAAACAAACCATTATATCGCATTCATTTTTGCCAAAGGTATATACATTATATGTGCATACTTAATTTACAAAGTTCTTGATAGTGTTGTTGTTGATATTTGGCTTTACAACTGTCAAAATTGAATGTCGGTTAACTTGTAATTTGTTCAGTTTAATGTCGTTTTCGGTTTGTCGTCCAGAACCGTCCGGAAGCAATCTGAAAGTTTCTGAAAGCGTTCGATTGGCACTCAACTGACAGTTCTTCTACTAAAAAGAAGAGAAATTTGCTTCTTGATTTGAATTCAAAATCGCGGAGTGTTCTTCCGGACGGTTCTGGACGACCAACCGAAAACGACATAAGATTTGTCATAACACCAGCTAGGTGACGGTAAGGCCGAGGTGGTGAAACCAGAGAACAGGAACTTGACTATAGACAAGTTGCTTTACGGTCATCCTACTACCTACAATCCTAGGCCCATGGCCATGGTATATCATGGAATATTTATTGCCGCCATTGGTTTTGACATTTCACACGTCTTCACAGACAGGGGAATTAATTTCGGGGAGAATCGTTTTTTTTTTTTGTGGTTTTCACTACGTTGGGAAACGTGGTCGAACTCCTCCGAAACGCCTCGACAGATTTTTATGAAATTGTTTGCGTATATTTTGGTAGGTATGAGAATAGGATGTGAATTGTATTTCGTCAAAATATACAATACAAAAAAAAACATTCAAAATCTTATAGGTATATCGAAAACCACCAAATCGACTGAGTGTGGCAATAAAATCACCCTTGTGATACTACTAGTTTGTAATATTCTTGTCTGCTAATTTTATTTATTTGTGTGTTATAGTTTTTATGTATCATATTTATATGTAGGTATCTTATTTGTGTTCATAAAAAATGGTTTAAACCACTCTAGACTGATGTAAAACCCCAATGAAAGATAAAACAAAATACCCAGTAGAAGTTGGAAAAACACCAACGAAACTTCGGGAAAAGAATGAAATGGTTTCTATTTTGATTCGGAAACCATCGACCAGTAAGCTCAAAAATAACTATTTAAATTTATAAAATACCTGGTCACCGCTTACTAGGAAATATATTCAAATTTACAGACAATCTTAAGTATTGGCCAGAAGTGTTCATGTGAAGATGGTAAAAATTGGAGAAAGGAAAGTGGCGCCACCTCTGGGCGGATTTTTATCATTTTTTTTTTTTTTTTCGTATTGCTTAATTTTTGGTTTATGCAGAAAAAAAATTCCGGGAAATTTATTTATTCACATTTTACGATATCTATGTGCTGCTGGGAGTGTCTTGCCATCTGGTGGCCAACTGTTGCGGGGAACACGGAGTTATGCCGGGTCCAGCTAATATAGACATAGTATTTAATATTGTAGACTCAGCTTGTTTAGATTTAACTCACAACTATTTTTAAGTATGTATTTTAATAAATTTAAATATTGAAATTTGCCTTATATGGCGTATGGATTCATCATGTAAGTATAGATGACCACAGAATCGGATATATAACACATCGTTTGCTCGCTACCGAAACTATACGATTTTCATAAAAGCAATCATATATGTATAGCCATCCAGCAAACGGTGCACATATATTATTAGTATGTACACCCACCATATCAGGGCGAAATGCAATTTCAATTCGCTGATGCGGAGTCCGTTGATATTACTAACTTAATTCCATCACACTATAGGTACTAGGTATTCATAATTTTCTTGGGTTAAAAGTATTAAAAGTGGGTGCAGTAGCGCAGTGGTAAGTGTGCTGGACTACTGTGCGAGGGATCCCAGGTTCGATCCCCGGAAAAACACAAATTACATCTTAAAGTTTTTTCTACTGCGCCACCTCTCGCGAACGTCTGACAAACATCCGAGAGTATGATTGTCATGAAAAAGCTTCTCAATTCAGGCTTTCGGAATCGGCATAAAATTGTAGGTCCCTTCCATTCGTCCCAAAAATAGAAACTCACACAAAACGAATGGTTGCGAGAAGCTAGTCTTTGGGTGTCACCCGCCTGTTGCGCCACATTTTTTTTTTTGTTTTTTAAGTATATTCAAAAAGTCTTAAAGTGCTTAATTTTTTTTAAAGAACTGAAACAATATCCGCATTTTCGCCCCTGAATATGTAAGTCGATAACAATCGAAAATATGTTTATAATAAGGAACGCCAAAGCTGCTGGTAGAAATTGTAAATCCTTGCAAAGTTCATCTGGTACTTAGAATTATTATAAATCATATGCTTACTCATGCGCTGTGCATCTTGTATAGATCTCGTTGAATTCACCAAAACTTTTTTAAATTCCCTTATTCAATCTGAATCAATAAAATACCCACTACACTACACACTTTATGACAAAAAAATACACTAAAGCGAAATATATGCCTTAAGGCTGGAAATAAATCAGTGGGCACCCTTCATAAAATGCAAACAATATAAAGTGCCCACCAAAAGGGATTTCTTCAAAATACGGGCCACCTCAAATAATCTCATCACATAAAAAAGCCACAACATTTCTTTGAATCATTCTATTTAATCTTTAAATCAAATTGTCTTTAAAAACAACAAAATATATAAGGAGCACCAACATTTCCTAACAAACAAAGGGGGAGAAAAAATAAAACAACCAAACCCTCAAGAGTCCATACCAAGCAAGGATTTAATATGTCAGACCCACCACCAAATCTGTATCGTAAAAACGGAAATATGATGATATCATAAAACCAAGCCAGCAATTTATTTTTCTCTGCCGCAGCTCGACAAACCAAAATAAAGATCGTATCCTTTTTCGAGTGTAAATGCCAAGATAAGGACGGAAGAAGGCTATACCCATAACAATTGCGCAAATATATATATTTTTTTATTTTTTGCAGAAAACTTAACAAGTTTCAATTAAAAAGCAGACTTACGTTGGTTGGTGCCAAAATTGTTCAATTCCAAGTTCAAGGATGTTGCCAGAGGATATCCACCGTCATAGACAGAATGTAGCCTCCGAATAGTTGATGAATGAATTCAAGTTTGTATGAAGGACGACTTGTCGTCTCTACACATATATGAATGCACTGAACACTGTGTTATATGGATTTGTTAAAATTTGTGTTGGAAGACAAGGATGTGTGTTTTAAATTTACATGTAAGCACTGGAAATCCTCAAATCGCTCGTAATTAATCTTAAATCAACACTCAACCAATGTATGAAATAAGGTATGACTGCGGTGTATAAGGATGTAATTTGAAATTTTCAACACACTCTTCAGTAATTTATTCGAGCCTACCGACGACGACGACGACACTCTTTTGCTGGGCAATCTGCACTAACCATGTGTGAGTATCCTTGTAACAAATTTCACAAAGGGAACAAGTGTAAGTGGAGAGCACACCACTCCTACTCGGCTACTCGGCTACTCGCGCACGCACTGCCACTGACACTGTTAATAAATTTGTATAATTTATGGGTATGCAAGTGCACGGTCGCACAATATCCTGTTAACCGTTGCGTTGGTGATGTATCAAATGACTAAGTGAGTAGGTGGCATGGAGGAGCTTAACACGATTTCACACCAGATATTGGATTATAGAGTAGAACACTTAAATTTATTTACATAATTTCTAGCATGGTATATATTTACAGATTTTTTTTTTTCTTAAAAACTACAACAATCCAAAAAAAATAATAATTATAAAATCAGTTCACAAAACATCGAATCCGTTTCTTAATTCAACCACAGTTAACGGGTTTCTTAACTTTGAACCTTATGACTAAAGAGTTTCGCGTCTGGAGCTGAACTAAAAATGAAATCCCATTATCCACTGGACTTGACGCTCACTTTGTACGGTGCTATAGCTATCAAAAAACGGTGTTTCTATTATTCGACCCTGGAGTCGATGAAAGCAGTGAAAATCTCAGTGGCGATCAGCTGCCGAAGAAGACTGCCGCCAAAAATTCTTCACTTGGACACGGAAAACAGTTTGAAGCGTTCCCTATAGTTGTGATAGCACTTCCAGTTGCCGAGAGAGCGCATGAACAAAAACGGAATCCTTCCAAGGGGAGTCTGTATTTCCTTGTAAACAGAGGTGGAAAGCTTATTTTTTTACACAGTCGGGGAAGCATTTGGGGATTCAGCTATTTGACGTGTGTGGTGGGTTTTATTTTTGAAGTTCAACGGTATGACCTTTGCGGAAGGCATCCAAGCGAATAATGTGTAGGCATGATAATGCATTCGTTGGCTGAGTATAGATAACGAATGTCATAATAATAGCAGCTATGCAGTGACTTGGAGAAATGGTTGGCATTGTAATCTCAATTTGATACTTTACTATCAAGAATGTCGGTCGGGCAGACAACGGGCAAATGACACATTCAAATGTCTTCTGAACGAAGCTAAGGGAAAAAAACGTGACAGCTGCCTGTAGTAATGAATGATAATGAGAAACACAGGATGAACGTCATAAGAGAAATTAATTTTATATAGCTTGCTGTGCCATAACGCAGACTGGGATTAGACGGTTTTATGTTGCCAAAACTCCGACAGTTGGTGCTCAGACATCATATATCAATTTGGGAAAAAAATGACAAAATAAACATTACAGATGTTAACCTTGGAAGTTGTTGGGGCTTATTCTTATGCTACATGCATGCATGTCACATGTATGCCTATAACATTCGAGCTTATGGCACTACAAGTGTCAGCAACCTTTCAAATATGAGCTAAAGTAATTGTCTGACATTTCCTTTATCACTGTCATCACATCTACCATGCCAATATTCGAAAGGGTGTTTGCCTTTACTAGATAACTTGGATGGGGCACTACCATGCTTATAGTGAGGCCCATTGATATTTTTATTCGGTTCCAAAAGTAGTAGTGGCTACAACAAAATTGAGC
Organism: Cheilosia soror; assembly: GCA_949372485.1. Classification (NCBI taxonomy): domain Eukaryota; kingdom Metazoa; phylum Arthropoda; class Insecta; order Diptera; family Syrphidae; genus Cheilosia; species Cheilosia soror. The sequence goes on along the minus strand of OX443562.1, from coordinate 110,968,013 downwards.
AGCAGTAATAAATAAGGCGTCAGAAATGAGAGACACTTCTCAAGGTGGGGTACTCTTACCTTACTTACTACAGGTTGTATTAGTAACGCTAACGAGATCTCAATCTACTCAAATTCTAGTGGAAAGCAGGAGCTGGTTGTGTATGACCTAGTACCTAAAGCCAGAAACGTGCGAACTACTGTTCACCACAAAAGACATAAAACAAGATTAGTATCGGGAACTTCAGTTAATCTGCAAAAGACTAAATCTAGTGCGCTTTTACCGACAAAAACCCAAAACAAGGTTTTGTCTTTTGTGTTACATTTTCTTCCTAATTATTAAATTAAAATTTGTCAATTTAAAATTAACTCTTTATATTGTTCTTCCTGATTTAGAAATTTATTTATATTTATTTATATTCGATGGGATTCATATCCGATCTCATCAGAGGCCAAGCCATGACGTCGATCCATCGCGATCCCTAGGGGGAACCAATGGCAATGACCTACAATTGAAAAACCTAAACACTTGCCATTGAGAAAGCCCCAGTTTCCCTGCAAAAACCAAGTAGCCCCTTATAGTTGGTATTGTCTATCTCCTCTAAATATTGGAAGAAGTACCTGCTCAGAATTTTCCTTCTACTGCGACATATTGCCTCACATTCGCACAGTATATGTGTTATGTCCTCTTCTGCTGGCAGGTCATTGCCGAATCTGCAAGTGTCCGAGTCTGCCAGCCCGAGCCTTTTGGCATGTTTTCTAAGGAGACAGTGCCTTGATAATATGCCGATAAGTATCCTCCAGAATTTTTGAGACATAATACCTGGAGTTCACCGACCCTTCCATGATGCACAGGTCGGTTTTTCCGTGCATGGAAAATCCTGCCCACACCATGACGGAAACTCTCCAGAAAGTATTTCTCATATGAACGTCTCCACATTCTGCTACGTCCATCTGGTGAGTGCAGACAAAACCTGGACTCAGCAGTGAAAAGAAACCTACTCCAGTCGGCCTCGGTCCGATCGCAGTGAAGGCGAGCAAATTACATCCGACGTCGCTTGTGCTGTACCGTGAGTCTCGGTACACGAGCAGGTCTGTTTGCTCTCAGGGCACTCTCCACCAATCTCCGCCTTACCGTTTGAAGCCCTCACATCCGTCTCTCTAACGGATCTAAGTCTGTGAGACAGCTCGAGCGCTGTTTGGTGACGATCTCGAAGGCTTTGAATCACCAAATATCGATCATACCTTGCACATGTTGCTCTGGGGCGACCTGAGCCTTGACGCCGGATGTAGGAGTTGGTTTCTCTGTACCTTTTAATGGCTCTTCTTAGCGTCGATCGTCTTCGGTTTCCTGATCATAACAGCAGCATACCGCACACTTCGTCCATCCTCAACAAAAGGCAACGCATTGGCCACTTCTTCTACCATTATTTGCAATTTTTTTTTACAAAAATTACTAAAAAAACTAATGAATAAAGCAATTAAAATAAACCTATAACATTAAACTTAATAAAACATTTACGGGAAGTCAAAATGTGTAGTGTATGTCTTGCGTCTAGTATGAAAAAAATATTATGATGCGGTTTTTCTCAATGTGATGTGCGTATGGAATATGGAAACGTATTATGCAAACAGACACACAAATATACCGCTAAACTCAAAAAAATAAAGTTCTGCAAAAACATAGCTGCATGTTATCAAAATGATAACACATCAAAAAGTGTGACTGCGGCACTTTTTTTGTAACTCGTTGTAGTTTCTACGAATTTATTGCAAACCACCGAAGTTCTCTACAAATTTTATCTCGGGTTCGTTGTCCCAAAATTACATCCTTAAAATCTTGAGCAATAAACTGCCAAACTTTCACTCCTCAGTCCTTAATTATATACTTAAACCACTTACACAGTTCATTCGTAAGAACACTTTTGTTCTAGTTCCTAATTCATTGTTGGCAAGCAAAATTGGGAAAATCACGTTAATGTCCATTCTCCACTGCAAACACACCAAATAGTACAAACATTGCATGCACTGTTCCAAATTCACTGCACCTTGTGTCCACCCTCAACGAGATTTTAGCTTGTGCGTGCACAATTTAAAATGTGACCTCGCTCCAAATTTTGCTTTGTGAAAACTTTATCCTCATTTCAGCGAATGTTTTGGTCGTAGACTAGAGTGCATAGGGAATTCTCTTGCTTTCAATGTCCTGACTGGGTTGTTATTGTCTTCCTGACGGCCGACAACGCTACGCAACGACAGTACCATGGAATGCTAAACGCTGAACCATTTTGAAATTATTTACGATTACCCATGTCGACATTTGGTCGCCGCTCCAATGAATTTTCTAGCGGGTGGGTAGACGTAGAGTACTCCACAAGGACGAGTGTAACCAAAATTATTGGTGGGGCTTTGTATGCAAAGGGTGACCCTATGATGATAAAAGTCAAGGATTCTCCTAAGGGGGTGATAGCAATCTCTGAAATAAAATGTGAAGGTGCTCTATGATGTGTATATGTGTACACAAACTCGCATAAGAGACAGACTTCAAGACGTGATAACGTTCGCAAAAGTTTAATGACTTCATCAAAGTTCAAATAGATTTTCTTGTTTGCTAAAAATAAAAATCAACTTGGCTATGACCAGTCAGACGACAGAGGCCCAATTCGCATATATAATATCCGACACTGAATATGACGTCGTCATATATTTGAATCACAATCACAGTTACTCGCAGGAATCACTCTGTCATTGACACCACGGGTGGTAGAAATGTGTCGGTGGGTGATTTGTGTTGGCGGATATCTGGATAGTAAATTGATTGAATTTGCAATAGAAAAGCGGGAAATTGGATGCATAGTGCTTGAGAATTGCTGGTTTCAATTATTGTTGCTGCAGTTGTGGTTGTTGTTTGTTTATGGTTGGCATCCCATCTGAAGGGTTGTCTCTCTCTCCCTGTGTGAGGTTATGTATATTTGCTGTACCGTGGGACTTAGTTTGAAGGTAGGTACTTCCATCAAATGTTGTCATGTACCTATTTCAGAATTTTTAGTGAAAATTTACTTGATTGGCAGGGATTTACAATTTTATGGCGCATCCAAAGGATGGATCAGTGAAAAAATACCAAAGGTTTTCAATTATGTTATTAAAAGAATACATAATATAATATCTATAGCTATACACTGCCATATAGAGGTAAGATAAAGGTGTTCGATTCTATTCCTGAAAATTACAGATATCCGTGTACGAGCGCATGTGAACGAACCTGTTTTAGTAACTGGAAACTATGCCCGGAGGAAGCGGCCCTAACTGACAAAAGAAAGATCTTGGGATACAAGTGGGTTAAAAGAGATACATAAATGTATTTTTTCAAACTTATGCTAGCGTTGATACCAATAGTAATCGAAAACAGGGAAGACGAAAGCGGACATATCCGGAGATCCTCTCTGAGGATAATGGTAAAAAGACGAAATCTGACCCCATATATGTTGGTCTATTCATTCATTCATTCATTTTCGATGGCTCGTTTTCCATTAAATGGGTCGCGGGTGCAGGTTACTCAAGTGGATCCTCCATAGCTCTTGATTCTCCGCCATCGACTTTAAATCATCAAGTGCAATAGCCATACGAGTAGAACAGAGATTATGAAACTAGATCTGACTATCTCATACTGGGTTTATATAGAGGACGCCTGCCTGATGGATTCCGTAGCACGTTCATGGGAACCCGGTGGGGATTTGGTTTAACATTACCAAACCGGAGAAGTATCTGCTCGACATTGAGTTCCTCACGTATTATGGTGTTTCTAATGCGATCTCTACGGGCCACACCAGCAATACAACGGAGGAATTCTATTCTTTCGGTCATTACCCAAACGTCCTGACCATAGGTAAGATTTGGAACAAACACTGAATTAAAGACTGGCAACTTAGCTTTGGCACAAAGTTCAATCCTCCAAATATACCTAAAAGAATGACCAATCCGACTCAAAATTGACCCAGCCTGACCAATCCTACAGGAAAACTCAGCATTGCTCCTTCCAAACTTACTTACTTACTTAAGGTGGCGCTACAGTCCGGGATGGACCTGGGCCTCAACCAACAAGCGTCTCCAGCCAGCACGATCTTTGGCCAGCTGTCTCCAGTTTCGCACGCTAAGTTGGTTAAGGTCCCATTCCACTTGCGTGCGCCACCTGAGTCGCGGTCTTCCTCTACTGCGTCGTCCCTCGGGTGTGGATTCGAAAATCTTCCGGGTCGGAGCATTCACGCCCATTGTCATCCTACACAAACGGACGAGTTTGGCAGGGATGCCAAAACTAGACATTGCTCTCTATAAGTGCTGTATAGGCGGTTAAAATCGATGAAAAGGTGGTGGGTTTCGATTTGAACTTCCTGGGTTTTCTCCAAGATCTGCCACAGTGTGAATATTTGGTCGATGGTAGACTTTCCTGGCCGGAAGCCACACTGATAGGGACCAATCAGGTTGTTGACAAAAGGCTTCAGGCGTTCACACAGCATGGCAGATAAGATCTTGTAGGCGATGTTAAGAAGACTAATACATCTTGTAGTTGGCGCAGTTCAGAGGGTCTCCTTTCTTAAGGATCGGGCAAACAATGCTGAGGTTCCATTCATTGGGCATACTTTCCTCCGACCATATTTTACAGATGAGTTGGTGCATGCTCCTAACCAAGTCATCGCCTGCCGCTTTGAATAGCTCGGCGGTTAGGCCATCTGCCCCAGCGGCTTTGTTGGGCTTAAGCTTAGATATCGCTATCTTCATTTCGTCCAGGTCGGGTGGACGGAATTGTTGGTCTTCATCGTCCAGGTAGAATAGTTTGTCATCCCCGTTAAACAGTCTGGGAAAGTAGTTCTTCCATATCTTCAGCATCGACTGCGATTCTACTACGATGTTCCCTTGTTCGTCCTTGCAGGCTTCGGTTCGGGCTCTGTAGCCTTGGCAGGTTCTTTTTACCCTTTGGTAAAACTTCCGTACCTCATTCCTGCTGTTGCATCTCTCTATTTCCTCGATCGCGCTGTTCTCGTGCTCTTTCTTTTTTCTCCTGAGAAGCCGGTGTTCGTCTCTTCTTTTCTGCGCGTAGAGCCTACGAGCAGCTCTAGTCCTTCTTTGCAGCGCCGCTTTGTATGCTCCTTCCTAACACTCATGAATAAAACCGCGAGATACCTAAACTTCTCCACCTATTTTAATGTAACTAACGCAGAGTGCGTTGAACATGCGTTCTGCAGACGACCATCACTTCAGATTTGTTCACGTTTACCTTCATCTCAAATAACTTATCCTCCAGATCTCCCAATTCGAAACGCTCTTCACCAAGACTGCTCTGTAACATCCTGTCCATATAACTAATGAAAAGGAGAGGAGGCAAGAAGCACCCCTGGCGAAGTCCAACGCCCACTGTGAAATGTATTGATTTAACGCCGTTTACCCGAACACAGTTTTTATAGTTTGTGTAAAAAATTGAACGGCTCTCAATAGAGAACCGTCTATTCCATACTTCTGTAATACACTCCAGAGTTTACCTCGAGGGACTCCGGTCGTATGCTTTCTTCAAATCTACGAAGCTTTCGTAAACAGGTGTAGCGTGTAGCCTACACCCAATCCTTCTCAAGTACCATTTTGAGAGTGAATAACTGGTCGGTTGTACTTCTGCCGGGACGAAACCCACACTGTTCATATCCTAATCGTGACTCGACCACCGGTGTGCAACGCGTTGCCAGTACCTTGGCAAATACTTTTCCGGGGAGACTTAGAAGTGATACCATTTTAATGACCCGAGAGAACCATTAAACTCCCTCCTCGCCTAATTCCTTGAGCATTTCTGGCCGGATTTTATCCACTCCGGCAGATTTACCAGCTTACCAGATTTTATCGCGAATTGATTTCCTCTGCGGTGGGGCTATTTGGTACCTGCTGAAGATGAAGGATCTGTCATCCTCAATGCTCTGGATTGAATTCAGCAATTCAGAAAAGTACTCGCTCCATCTGCGCTAGATGTCCTCCTCACTAGAAAGAAGTGTACCATCTTTGGATTTGACTCCTTCAATAATATTCCACTTCCTTCCTCTTAAACGGCGGATAGTCTGCCAGAACACCTGGCTTCTTAAACTCCAGACGTTTTAAACCACGTATAGTTATTTTCTCACTACCAGCCGCTTCACTCCGCAAACATGTCCTGCAGAAGCAATAACTATGCTGTTGAAAACAACTGCCATTATTCCTCTTCATTCAATGGATCATTTAGATAAAATATATGCACTATAATTAAACGAGAGAAATCCCCAACATTCATTCCAAGTAATTCATTTATAAGTAATTCAAAACGTCTCTCATAAACCTAACCTCTCCATTAACCTTGTTTCATAAGAAAATATAGTATCACTCTGTCCTTTCCTTCGCAATATATAATATAGTGCGAAAATGTGTCCTTTAGTCTAGACAGGAATGCGATACAAAACCTTAAACTCCACCGAACTTGGCACTATTGCAACACAAGAATGCAATTTAAATTCTAAAGTGGGTCAAGTTGTTTCCTATTTTGCATGTCCTGTGCATGTGTACATTGAAAGGGCGCATCCTTGTTCGTTTGAATGAAATTTAATTTAAATTAAAAATATATATATTATAGATACTAGATGTAAAAGAAATGAAATGAATAAAATTATTTCTTTTGTTCGGCTTTTGTCAAGGTTTTAGCATCCCTGCGTTTTCTACAACGATCCTGTATGGCCTTGATGATACCAATAAAAGATACTCCCAGAAAAAGTGCGACTATACTGCATAGTGCAACTGAAATAAAAACAAAAATAATTCTTATATCGAATTAGATACTTGAACAAATTGATTTAACTATATACCTGTTAAATCGAGCAAGGAATACACCATGGCAGTTCGATACGAAAATATTGTGTCGCGCAAGTAATAGACTTCAAGATTGATCAAATTGTTGACCCTATTTCTATGGCTGTAACAAGAAAAATGATTTACCAAATTGGATTCTTAGGCTAAGGATTAAAATTGCACCTTAATTGAACTTCCAGGTCATAACTAACAAATGTCCTGTATTGCACATAGTTGCAGTTCGGGTAGCAATTGCAGTTCATGTATTCAGTGGTGTCTTCGCTCAAGTAGTGTTTAAAAATGTTTCCTCCCGAAAATATTCCATCTGCAAAGAAAATTTGGTTTTAGAATCGATTTTTTAAAATTGTTATATCTATTTAGAAAATAATTGCCAAGGGTTCCGATAGGAAATTCCTTGGGATTTTAGTTGTAATTACCTCTTTTAGGCTGACCAAAGGTGTTTACAAATGGGAATGTAATCCTTTTTTTCAAATAGATTCTAAAACCATAGATGGATGTATTTTAAGATACTTCGACAACACTACGCTCAATTCGAACTTAGAACACAAAACGTTTCAAAGATACGAAATGGGACTCGAATGTCGTCAGTGTAACTATTGTAGAGACGATAGAAGAGGGGACACTATTCTCTGCCTATTCCTTCGTAAGCTTCCTCTTCTATGATCAGATTGGCGTTTTGCTGCTGATACGACTCATAACGATTTAGGTTCTATACTTAAATGCGTATGGGCTACTTTTGTAAGTCATAAACGTTGTTTTGACCTGGAACCTCTTTTGATTCCAGAGTTGATTTCTTATAAACTGCTCCTTACCTCTGGTGGGGGGGTAGCAAATGAAAAGATTGACAAACCTAATCGCAAGCGAGGTAATCCCGAATCCCCTCCTGTGACAAACCAAAAAGTAAAAGTAAATCCAATCAAAACACTGCTGATGGGTTTATTTCTACTTGGCACTGCTTTGGGGCAAATCACAAAACCAAATACAGTAGAAATTCAGCACTTTGAGGATAACCCAGGATTATACTTTGAAGACATTGGCGAAGCGAAACTAATCACTGACGAATGGAATCTTTTATATACTTCAACATGTCCGGTTATTGGCACGAGTTCCAAGAACTTCAAAAAAGTATAGTTCGAATGAAAGAAAAATGTATGTAGCTACAGCCTCATCATTCAAATAACTTCTGTAATCCAGTCGTTATCTTCCATAAAAGAGCAATTTAGTATTGTCAAACAGCAACTAATAACAGTGCATGATTCAATGGTCAAATTTAACCAAACATTACAAAGAGCTGAAGTTTTTAACCATGTCACCATCTTTGTGACTCAAATAATGGATCGTTTTCAACGAACTCAACTAGCAATTCTAGAGATAATATCAGACACACATCAAGGAAGAATAAACCCTCTACTTCTTTCACCAAGGCAACTTTTAACAGAACTGGACAAAATTCGGAAAATAATACCAACCACATTAACACTGCCTGGATGCAACGAATACAACCTTCCCAAACTCTACGAACTTCTAAGAGTTAAGGCACGAGTAACATCAACGGCAATTTTGTTCCACGTCAAATTGCCATTATTAAACACTCAGATATTTCAACTATATAAACTTATACCACTGCCAGTTCAGCTAAATAATTCCTTCATCTTCCTCCAACCATCAACCTCGTTTTTGGCTATAACTCCATATAGAGATCAACATTTTGCATTATCACAAACTGAATACCAGAGCTGAATAAACATCGATGACAGACAATAACTCTGCAAGCAGCGACATCCAATTTTTAACACACACTGCATCGAGAACCAATGCGAAATTTATATGCTTAACCATAAAAAGCAGTTATCATCATATTGTGTACTAAAATCCATCAATCCTGGAAAAATATGGATCCAACTTCACAATCCCAATCACTGGATATTTGCCGTTCAAGAAGAAGAAGTACTGACGATACTATGTGGATCTACTATGTCAACTGTCGAACTACAAGGAGTAGGACTTTTGAAGCTGGCTCCAAACTGTGTCATAAAACAATCAATCATGACGATAAATGCACATAATTTCTACACGTCAAAGGCTGCGGTTTCCTTTTTGTCAACACTCAACCTAAGCCAACTGATAAGACAGTCCCATCCGGTACCACTTCAAGAAGCGATTTGGGACAACCAAGAAATAGTCATTCAGGGAGACGATGACTTAGCACTACTAAGGAAAGAAATATCCTATCAAAAAACCCAGCAAACATTGCCAAACTCCATTTCTCACCATGATGCTCATCAATACTTTGTCGGTTATTCATCACTGTTTCTCGTTTTGTTCCTGATCATCATAGTTCTACTGACACGAAGACATAAGAAGACTACCCCATCACCAAGCGACATAGGATTTAAGCTCAGAGATCTCAAAGCCGGGGAGAATGTTTAGAATTCATCAAAAAACATTATTATTGTTATTATTTTCATGATCACCCTACTCCCAACATCAACCACCCTATACCTAATAAGATTTCATATTCCCATAATATATCACCATGAACAACTTATTATCAGCATTCTCAGGTATCCCATTCCCATTCCCATCAACACTCATGCACTGCACATTGTATACAGGTGCTCGATCACATTACAAAATTATTCCCATAGAATTTAATGCTGACTTATCATTTTAGATTATAAATTAGAGTATAAATAGCCATAAGCATACAGAAATAAATCACTTTACGTTCAGAAGTCAATCTTTTCATTTGCCACCCCCCACCAGAGGTAAGGAGCATTTTATAAGAAATCAACTCTGGAATCAAAATAGGTTCCAGGTCAAAACAAACGTTACGTGGAGCTTTAAATCTTTATGAAGCTTATCAGCAAAGGGCCTTAAATCATGTGGTGCATACTAAACTCACCTTTATGTAAATAGATGCACTTAAAATGCGTTATGTTGCAATATAACTTCCTGCTGTCGACCTGTTGAGTTATACCGCGGAGCGTACAATTACACATTCGATTGATGTAATTTACTCTGCAATCTCTTATGCAATGGTTGCTTGATTTGTCATATTTTTGTATTTCATCCTTGAAAAAGCCATAATTGTGGTTATTGACAATTCAAATGGGAATATGATGGATATGCATACCGAAAAGTAACAATGCCTATAATCTGGAATCAGCTTTCGAATGTCTGAATCTGCATAAAATTTTAGGGCGTCCAATGCTATTCGAACATCACCGTGTAAATAGATACCAGTAGATACATAATCCTCGGGATAGTGAACCATAACCTTGAAGGGAATTTCATTGTTTGCTGCAAGATGATGACAATATACAACTCTCTTACCATAACTTTCGGTGCCATTCCTATAGTTACGTTAGTCTTCATTAGAACTCTTAGCCCAGACTTTCGTCCAGATAGGGTTTCCGTCCATGGCCACGTGGGGTCGGGGTCCTTTTTGTTTTATATTTAAAATAAAAGTAACTTCAAGAAAACATAATTTCGAATGAATACCTAGACATAAAATTACCGTAACTACCATCGAGTTGAATGCGTAGCACACTCTCTTTCCATAGCGCATTTCACGAAACAGATTACAACAGTTTCGTTTCACCCTCCGCCAAATGCACTCTTCAAAAAAATCCTCACAATTGAAGGAAATTTTTTCAATTAAATCATCATCAATCCATTCAAATATGTTTAGACTTTCATCGTTAAAGTCAGAGGTAGTATTACTACGTGGAGACATTTTTTCCAGATCATCGAGGATTTTTTTTATATTGGGATCGTTCGTCTTACTAAGGGCCAAAACGTCTAGAAGAGGGCATAAGGTAACAGAGGGAAATGGTACTTCAGAGATGTGGACATCGGTGCGATCGATAACAGTTTGTACCATCAAATTGAAATATCTTTGGCCAGATAAAAAGCATACATAGGTGGCTGCTACTAGACAGATGATGTAAGTTATTTGCTGAATTCTGAAAATAATAAAGGATATAAAGTGTACAATGTTTGCAAAGGTTTTTCAAAACTTATTTTGTACTTTGAAAACTTGAGGTCAAGTTATTGTACTTGTAATATGGTGTGATGTGGTCTGTATCTGTCTACGAATGTAGCTATACTTCAGTCAATCAAAGTTGGTATTGCCCACGACAATTTTCGAATGTATTTGGAGTGGGAAACCTACAAAATGAACCTGAAGTGGTATAGTAAGTAATACCTAACCTAACATAATGCTCTGCAATTCGAACGGACTTGAGCTTCAACTAACATGCATTTTCCGGCCAGCTCGATACATTACACACGTAGTATTAATTAAGGTGCCCTAAAATCTGGGCGCACAAATATAAAATAAGTCTTACTATATGTATCGTCTTGTAAAGTTAATGTTGTAAAGTCTCACAGTCACAGCCACTTTAGCCGATTAATTCGAACTAGTCTCGTCCAATGGTCGAAATTCGATCACATACCTACATTATAACGCAACATGCAGAACGGTTAAAGAACACTCCACTTAGATAACAGAGAATATTTTCTTCGATATCGACACCGCCGCGCAGTAGCTGCTAGCGCAGTGGTTAGTGTGGACTACTTTAGTATTTCTAAATACTTTTCCCGGGAAAGGCAAACCTATAACGCTTCATCAGCGCCCCGAAATGCTTGCAGATGTATGTTAGTTCTGCACTTAAATTGCTGCAAATTGTAGTCTTCTGGAAATATATCCCCAGGAAGCGAGTTCCAAAGTTTGCTTGTCATGTAACAGAAGGAGTTTTGGAAAGATGATGTCCTCGCGGTTGTCAAGTGTACTGTATGGTCATGAGCATTAGCAGCCTGTCTTCTGGGGCGCCCAAAAGTTGCATTTCGAGGGATAATGTCTTTGAGTTCCTCGGAACATCTACCATGGAAGTACCTATAGAACAAGCATAGGTCAGCGACTTGTCTTCTGTGCACCAACGGTTGCAGATTCGATGTGAGTGTAGGGTCTCCAATAAGTCGAACTGCTCGTCTCTGTATGCTGTCAAGAAGGTTAAGTGAATGTTTTGGGGCCGAGCTCCATATATGGGAGCAATATTCCAGGCCTGGTCTAACCTGTGCTTTGTAGAGAAGGAGAAGTTGCTTGGGGCTAAAGTACCTCTTTACTCTAAATAGGTAGCTCAACTTAGCGGACGCCGATCTTGCGATATAGGATATGTGGTCCTGCCATGTGATTCCTGAATTGACTGTGACTCCTAGAAGGTGCATTGAGTCCTTGGGATGGATTGGATGGTCATCCATTTGGATCTGAGGAACTGTTGACGCATTTTTCCAGGAAAATGTTGTGAGCTGTGTCTTGTTTGCATTAAATACAACCAAGTTGTCTTTTCCCCACTTCAAGATTTTGTTCAGATCACCATTTAGAGAACTAATTTGTTCACATCTCTGACTGTTTGATGTAGCCGCATTCACAGGCCCACTGTTCGAGATAGAGGATATAAGAGTGCTGTCATCAGCAAAGCTGTAGACATTATTATTTGTCGATCCAAGCAAATCGTTGATGTGGAGAAGATAATAGAGTTGGGGAAAGAATAGATCCTTGGGGCACTCCTGCATTTATAGCAAACGAATTAGATGATACACCATCTAGCACAACTTGCATCGATCTTCCCAGAAGAAAATTTTGCATCCACTCGGTCAAATGCCTTTGATATGTCCAAGGCTATACGACTCTGTGCGAGGGATCCCAGGTTCGATCCCGGGAAAAACACCAATTACATCTTAAGGTTTTTTTTCTACTGCGCCACCTCTCGCGAACGTCTGACAAACATCCGAAACAATTCAGCCGCTCGGACGCGGCATAAAATTGTAGGTCCCTTCCATTCGTCATAAAAAAAAATAGAAACCTTGCGAGAAAATAGGCCTAAAGGGTGTCTACCCGCCTGTTGCGCCACCTCTTTATTTATTTATTTATTTTTATCGACACCGCCTATGGTAGGTAAGGTTAGGTATACTCTTGTACAATATTAAGACAACGTTACGAAAGAAAGAGAAAGGTCGGTTAGTAAGTACCTAATAGAAAATAATTTTTCTTTATATGCGCAGAGTATTTTTGCTATAATCAAGATAATCTAAAAATATTAAGTTTACCTACTACTTTACAAATAAATTTCTTAAATTATAATTCTTTTCGATACATCTATGAATGATTACCTTTAATTTGGTAAACAACAAATTAGAATTGATTAACATTTATAAGGGCAAATACGTACCACAAAAAAAAAGTCGTCGGCGATTAATATATAATATTCTTGACTAGGTATATGTCGCTCTGAAAAACTGTCCAGTTCCTCATTCGAAAAGAATGATGTTGATTTTATACAAATGTACAAGGTGGGCCAACTGTTGGATTCTTTTTATTATATGTTATTTGGGTACTGGCGGTTTTTATGAGTTAAACAAAATTGAAAGAAACTCTGTATTAACCCGTATCCGATCAGTATTGCCTTCCCCTCCTAAAATGAATACGTATGTCCAATATTCCAATATTCGCCAATATAACACCTTTTCTGAGATTACAAGACCAACCTTTAAAGACAAACGACTGTACTCTACAACATCATCCTAGACGAGTATGACGATAATGCCACCGCTAAATGTAACTCTTTAGGGCTCTATAACATACGATATCAAAGGCAACATTAAAATCGATGAATAGGTAGGTGATGGGCGTAGACATCGAATTCGAGTTCGAGAGTCTTTTCCAAAATCTGCCATAATGTGAACATTTAATCCATTTTGGGTATTTGGGTCTAAGATCGCATTGCGGACGACTTAGTAATGTTGATTCAAGGCAAATTTTTGTCAACAATCACTCAATTAATGGAATGTATCCTTAGAAAATGAACTCATCTTGTTTGTGGGTCTTTAACATGATGAACTGGCACAAAAAGCTTAAAAAAATCGCAGATTCTATCACTACTTTCTAGGACAGGAGTTGTGAGAAGCGCATCACTGGTAGGGCTGGAGATGATTCTTCATATCAAAGGCTCTCCCCGAAAAGGAGAGCACAAGAGATCGAGAGAAATTACCAGAAGCATGTATTATTATTTTCCAAGCTGAGATCCTATGGCGAAAGGAAAAGAAATATAACGAAATCCTTTTTCATGCTTTTCAAGACATGGCGATGAAAATAAAGGTGCTCGACAGCAGAGGTCGTATATGGTAGTTAGGGTCAAAATTAAGGAGGAATTTCCGCTTTCTTTGTACTTTCTTTTCTGCTTAGACCTTCATGGAGTTCTGGTGCCTTGTCACACACATGTCTTCCTGCTTGCTGGAGATTTGAGAGCAAGCATCATATACCAATACAAATCTGTTGCAGTGAAGAAAATCACGATCGGTGTGCCTCCACCTCATTCCTCAGGGGGAAGGTGGAAACGATAGACCCAGCCCAATTCTTCATCTCGCAGCTGCAGGTCGTGCGATCCCCTGAGTCTCCTCATATAAAGACAGATTTCATTTGCCTACCATACATAAGTGACATAGTATTAAACCACATATTTAAGAGAAAGGGGAAATTTTAAATAAACCAATAATGTTGTAAAGTAAGAAGTGAAGTCAAACCAATTTTGTTATCATTGCGCGAACTAATCCAGAGAACCAAACATCGTATATGTAAGTAAATATCCCCCTATTATAGAGACATCATCTCCCCTTCTCTCACGGCACCCACGGAGGCTGAGCTAGACTCAGAATCGGGACAAAACAAGCAGGAGAGCTTGAGTGGGAGAGTGGAGATAAGCTTCGGGGATTGTAAGTGATATAATTTAGGAATGCTCTCCTCAAAGTTGCTTTGATATGCTTTCTGTGTGGTGTTTTACTGGCCACCAGAGAGTATGTTACAGTGTCTGGCAAGAATGGGGTCGAAAATGAAATTCATCGAAGCGAACAAATGGATACTTTCATCCATTGCAAAATTATTTAGCATACATCTCCTCACCTCTCATTCATTATGTCCGAAACTAGACAAAACGAACCTTTTGGCAAGAAAATATATCCTTTATCCGCTGTATAAATGGTGTAATCACGGTACACTGTGCTATTGAAGTCATGCACCCTAAATGAAGAATAGAGTCATGCCGAAGCTGCGGATATTAGGAGAATTTGGGGTTAAACGAACACTGACCGCTCGCAAAAACCACGCCTAGCATAGGATCCACAAGCACCACCGTGTTAGCAGAAATTCAGACATCGGATCTTACGGACCAGCAACTCACAATAAAAGTACCTATTAGGTCTCCGGAAGAGCATGATGACTTTCATTCCATCATACACCCCATTATATAACCTTACCTAACATTGTGTCCAAAAATATTCCATTTCGACCAAGTGGTAAAAGTTCGCATAAAGATGCGTTTAACATTTTTCTCTCGCAGCGGTCCTGTCGATTTACTACCGAAGCAAGTAGACGTTTTTCGAAAATATGGTTAAAAAAAATTAAACTATGAAAGCATGCAGACTGCAAGCTGAACCAAGCCAACCCCAACTAAAAAAAAAATTAACAAAAAAATAACCTCCAACTCAGTCGAAAGGATGCTCACTACCAGGTCACTACTACGAAATTTATTTCTTACCGTAGGTGCTGCGTGTCAACAACTTCCTCTTTTCGAATTTTCTCAGATTCCAACACTTCTGTTGGATTGGCTTGAATCACAACCGCTTTCGTCATGATTAAAGTAAGTCTTCACTTTTACACGACACTTTACACACTAAACCCTTATTCAAGAATTATAGGCAAAATGCCATACTGTCGAATTTGATATCTCCCTTCCCTTCGATTAGATAAGCTCATTAAAAGCATGATCAATTAAAATAACATCGGATCCAATGTTTGAGGATGTGTAAGCCGCTTATCGCGCACTTTACGGCAACAACCATTTGCCATGATAAAACTGACAACGGCAGCATTAAAGGGCTCGTCCCTACCACATAGGTACCGTATAGCTGGCTCCCTATCTCTATCTCTGTTAATTTGTTCAAATCTAAATCATGTTGTTCCGCAGCGTCATCGTCATCCTCATCCTTCTTCCGCACGCATTGGCAAAGAAACACAAACGCAAACTGATAATCAAATTTAATTCAAATTCTACGAAAATAAACCATAAGGACTGGTCTGGCCTGGCCAGCTATAGTTACAGAGCGCCGGGAGGCAGTACGGCGGTGTATTTCCCTGGGGGAAAAAACAACCGTTGCGCTATGCCGTTCATATTAACGAGCTACGCAAATTGAATTTTACATAAAATTGATCAACCGTAAATCAATGGCAATTGTATTAAGAAGGACATTAAGCGTTTCGGCCTTGGGGGAGGGGTCATGGTATACGCTCAGGCTCAATACGACTGAAGTGCGCTTCGCTCTCAAATACACTGATGGCGCGTGAGCGTGAGTTCGATTCGTAAATATGTTATTTTTTATATCAGTGCCGAAGTGTTTTATTATCTCTGACACACCCGATAGTCTCGTACTCGTATTCATCCTGCAATTGCTCTGGAATCCGATTACGAATAAATGGATTGTAATTGAATTTCGTATTTCTGTTTGTGTATGTGTAGCAGTGTGAGTGCTTCGGTTTGTGTACGATTTTTTAACGATATGTTGCTTTTAAAGGATTTTCCACCCCCTCTTCTCTGCACTTGGTTTTGAATGCGATTTAGCACCAGATTTAGATTGTCCTGGGTGCTTTTTATTTATTTGTTAAAATATTTACCGCTTCTTGCGTAGTGAGTTAAATGCGGTGAGAATGGAGCTTCTTTCGATGTGGTATCTTCTTGCGGGCTAGAAGAGTTTTTATTTGGAATGCTCGATTGTTCGTGCAGAGATATGTTGGTGGGAAGTTCAAAGAAAACAGATTTGATTTGGGAATAAGGAAGTGTGTAATAGATTTGCTATCGGTGTTGCGTTTCAGTGAGTAATGGTGATGATTGTTTTTATCGCAGATTGAATTAAAGCATGTTAGGGTAGGTACTAGTATTATTCTTGTATTGGAGTTACATATATCTTCTCCGTCAAGAAGGGAGATGTGGTAGTGGGCTATTATTATGACAAACTGAAATGGTTGACTGAACTTAATCCGGTAGGTGATATTAAAGAAAATATTTTATTAATTTTATTTTTTAACGAATCAGTTATTCAGATCAACAATTTTTCATAACATATTTTCAGAATCTTATGGGGTTTTCTTCAATTTGAAGAAGTTTCTTTAAAATGATATTGTTCGCTGTTGCGCTCGAAGTGAAAAGTTTTATTCTAGATACTAAATTGCCAAAGTGAAGTCGGGATAAAGAATTTATATTTTAAAGTAAAGCAATTAAATCAGTGCAAACGCTTGGAAGTGTTTCTCAAACTCACTTGTATCAGAAAAACGTAAGTATCTAATATAGAAAAATTTTTCAAAATTTCGTCTATGAACTATGATCCTTCTACCTATACCTAATCGCAGTTAAATGAGTTTAAAAAAAAATATCACATAACGTGTGGTATGTGCGGAGGAGATGCAACAAGAAAAAGAACATTCGGCCATTGACCACCATAAATGAACCGTAAAAACATCGTTGTATTTTCCAATGACATAAAATATAAACAAACTTTAATATTTTCAATTTATTTATTATTATTATTATTATTATTTTCCTTTATTTAAATAAATTAAATGGTAGTACATAGTTTTATATATTATATAAAGAGAACAAGCATGGCTTTATATTGCCGTCTGCAGATTGATTGATATTTTATGATACATTTTATAAATTAAAAAATTAATATAATAAAAAACACTGATTATTATTATTTAATGAAAAATAAAAAAAAGTAAAAAAACGATAAATAAAAAATTGTTCTGACTGAACCTATGTGTCAGCCTTTTTCTGTTTTTAATATTGTACAATTTTTACCAATTACATATTCAGAAAGCTATTGCGATACTTGTAGGCATGTATACTATATTGGGAAAGCAACTTCCAACCAAAAAGACCGTTCAACAATTCGTTTGCTTCCTGAAGTGTGAGAAAACTCTTGGAGAAATACAGTCTCCTAATTTCGATAAGTATTGGACATTCTGCGAGGAAATGGAAAACGCCTTCCGGCACATTTAAATTGCAGAGGCTGCATGTTCTTTGATGATCTTGTCTTTGCGGTATAAAATTTAGGCTTAAAGTCTCTGTTCCGATTTTGAAGATTATGCTGATTTCGTAAGTTGTTAACTCATTGCAGATTTATTTAATATTTCCAAGTATAGCTAGGACCTTTATCCAATGCTGATTTCATCAATTCCAACCATATTCAAGTATATTCACTTATAAATATGTATAGATATGTAAGCTACAAAAAAAAATTCAACTTTATAATTTACCTAATGTTAAGAAAATAAAAGTCGACTTTAAAATGTGTTTATTTTTTGTTTTGTTGTCAGTTTGAAAAAAATAAGCGATAACTGACGAAAAAAATCATTAATTTAAATGAATAAGTAAGTTAATTTTATGAAAAACGATGCGTAAAATTTAAGTATATTTATTCAATATCAGTAAAGTGGAGTGTTGAACTGAAGAATTGAATTTCAATTTAAAGAAAGAATACGTAAAAATTAATTTAAAGTGCACGATGCGTCGAATTGAAGAACAAGAAAGTATTTTTAATTTGAAGAATATTTTTTTTAAATGAAGCAGATGATAGAATGATGAAATTTTATCACTATAACATCACTCAACCGCTGATCTTCATACCAGTGCAAATGTTGACTTGATTCAAGATTGAATCACAAAGTTAACCACTAAATTTCTCCGCAACTGTGAGACCTTCGAAAACCCACTTATTAACCAACTAAATGTTTAATTATGTTTTTTGTTGAATGTATTAATTGTTATTTATTATAGTTATTATTTGTTATACATATATTATTTATTATTTTGTTATATATTATTTATTATTTGTTATATGTATATTATTTATTATTTCTTACTTGTTATTTATTTATCTATTTATTTAATTAATAATTTATTTCTACATATTTATTTATTTATATATTTATTTATTTATTTATTTACAGATATTTTTTTTTTGTTTATTATCTTTGCTATTATTATCATTGATTATTATTTACCTGCAACAATGTACCTGCTTAGCTTAAATTTATTATTTATAATTTATTCACTACAATATACCTGGTTAGTTTTTAAGATTTCCCTTTTCATTTTTAAGTGATTCTGTTTGTATTGAAGGTTTTTAACGTATTTTTCCTGCAAAATGTATCATTGCATAATATTCTTTTTGTAATCATGATTTAAAATTAATTATTTAGTAGAAAGATGCGCGGTGGCCCACCAAATGTAAATTTCAATACGAAAATAAATGATCTATCTATCTATCTATAGCAATTTTTGTGGATTTAACACCACAACGAAACATTTTATGATTTTTTTTCAAAATGACAATATTTCTTAAATATTTGCCAAAACAACGGACAGGAGGTGTTGACCTTATATTGATCACAATTTCTTTAAGTCTACATACTTTTTTGTCAGTATCACTACCAAATTTGGTTCAGCGTATAAAATAAAAAGACTAAATAGCTGCTCGATCGAATTGGCTGAAAATGTTAACGGTTTGTTCCTAATTATATCTAGAATATTTAGAGAGATCCTATCGGCGCTGTTTTTTTAAGTGATTACCTTTCAGTGTCAGCAATGCCGGACATTCTAGTATATATTATTATTACAACTTTTGTGGATTTATTATTCGAATTATCGTTCCCTGTTAGATATTTCTATTAGATATTTTCCAATTAATCTCAAATAATATTATTCTGAAATTGCTATCACGACTTTTCTTTAATTTACGCGTAAGAGTCGTAAGACACTGCATAGCACGATCTTCCGTTCAATTCAAATTTAATCGTATTGAATAACAACCACTTTCAGTGAAACGAGAAATGTCTTCATGGCCACACAGGTTCAATGCAACACTACTATTACTATTATAATATTTTTCCAAATTGGCCTATACTATAAATATTTTGGAAAGATGAATAAAATATTTTCACCATTAAAGTGTTTTAAAAGATGAACTAGTTTATTACGAGTGAATTTGTGAATTTATGTATAGAGGATGGACACCAATTTCAGGGATTAGGTATATATGGCTAAAAATTTGCACTTCATTTTCAAGGGTGCAAACCACAAATTCATTCAAAGCGAGCTGGGTGGATGGCAAGATAGATTAACAATAAATTTCAAGGCTATATTTAGGACCTACGAACTAAGTCCCAACTGGAACTAACTCCCAATCTCCAAATTTAACAGTGACCCCGGGCAGGGGGGTTTGCAAGCAAGTTTGCAGCAAGTTTGGGTGTGTGTAAGAATTCTTTTTTCATCTAAACAAGTAAAATGAACTAACTCCTACTTTTCTCAAATTGGGACTTAATTCATTAAGACTTTGTTCATTATGAACTATGAACTATCTCCCAAACATATGAACTAAATCCCACTGAATTTTTGGGGGGATTTAGTTCATTTGACTAGTGGGAATTCCAGTTGGGACTTAGTTCGTAGGGCCTATATTTAATATTCGGTTATTAGCAATTATTGTACATAGTTGAGAAAATTTGAGCTCCAATTGTCATGCTGTCATTGCCATTTCTAGCCAAATTGAGAGGGACATTGGCTTGGTATCACATGAGCTTATAATGCAGATGAAAATGGTCTTTCTTGGCAAAACATTCGTGCACTCTGGCGTAAGACTATTGATCGTTTTAAGTTGTTGGTATTGCCGAATCGCACTGGTCACAACACAAGTTAAAGTTCATGGAAAAGTCAAAAAACCTCCGGTGTTTCAAAACCTCCCAATGACATACACCAACTTAGACATTTTTAAGTTTTCTTCAGAATTTGTACCTCAGGTAAATTATGATTTGACTATTGAATTATTATGATGTCTTATATCTATCTCTACAGTAGGCGAGGGAGATAAAAAAAAAAATATTTTACCAGAAAAAGCGTTGCTTATTCTTATTAACGTCCTCATGTCATCAACCTAGAAATAAGCTGAAAAATAACGATGGCTGCATTCGCAAGATGTTTATGCCTCCAAATCCAACAAATGGATCGACATTTATGATGCCGCTCACAAAGTTGCATTGCCGAGCAAACCTCTTGTCAGATATGGTCTCCAAGGGCCAAGACATAAAGAAAATATTGAAAATATTCACCCTTGAGTGACGCTATAACATGTCTCCTAGAAACTTGGAATAAAATAACACCACAAGTCATCGTAAAAGTGTTTCCGCATATAAACTGTTTAAACCTGTTTCAAGTGACAAAGAAAATGATGTCACACTTGGTGAACCCTGAAAAATGTGACCGGAAGAAATAGGTAACCCCAGGCTTCAAAAATAGCGCTGAATATCAAATGTTTTTTCTATTATAAGTCAATAATTTTCCATTTAATAAAATGGAGGCGATCTATATTAAAATTTTTTTCTAAAAGGTTCAATGTACTATTGATGCTGAAGAGGATGTTACATCCCCAGAAGGAAGTGCAATAGATAATACGGTTACGCTTACGGTTGTCGATGTTTTCAAATCAGCAGAGGGGATTTCAGCCAACAACATCTACTTGAAATTTGCAGAGCAATGTCCGATATTTCGACACTTTTAAGTTTAAGAAGTTAAAAAAAAAGGAAATTTTCTTCTATTCGACAATCTAAAAAAAACTTCTAAGCCAAAGCGCGCGCTGATGTAAATAACGCAAAAAAAAACCCGTACAATTTGTTGTTGCAAAATTGTTCGTCATTTTGGTGTTATTTCCTTTCCAGGGTTCGTTTTTTGGATAAGCAGTAAAGCCCAACATAGTAAATGGAAATGCATAAGCAGATGAATAAGTATGCAACTCCCTGCTTGAGTTTTCTGTTGGATTTTGGAGTACGTGAAGGTTGGTCCTGTAAAAAAATCTTCAATATATACAATTTCGCACATACTCCAAATCTGACAGTAACCCCAAGCAGGGGGTATTGTACGTAATAAACTATTAATTATTTTGGGCTTTATTTCCATCCTATTGTTTATCTTTGGGCGCTATGCATTTTTTGGGCGTTATTTCCAAATCTATTTGGGCGTTATTGTCTAACGCCAAAGATGCGAGGGTAGCAGAAAAATTTGGCTTGGCGATGGAATGGCGGCGAAGTGGTATGAAAGTAATTTGAAGCACGCTGAAGTGGCAAACAATGTGTGCGCCTTGCTTGAATAAGTATTTTATGCTTTTTTATTAAACTTATTTTCTTGTTTTCTTACATTTTTTCAAAAATAAAATTAGGTAATCTTTCTTTAGTGCTTTAAAATTTTTAATTTTTAATTTAAATTTTTATTTTTATTTCGTGCGGTAGGTACGTACTACGTAAATACCTTCCCGCATGCTTTTCATTTAAAATTTGTCTTCTTCGGTTTTGTTAGAATGTTGCGCTTTCACCTCCATCATAGGACGCACTTTGAAATGCTTCCGCTTCGACTTGAATTCCGGTTCGCGTGCTTGCTCCCTGCGAGCAAACACCACAAACCCGATCGTCAGATAGTAAACAATTTCAACGGCACTCAAAAGTGATGCACCCAGGAATAATCCGATAATTCCTCCGAAATTCCCTGAAAATTACGAACTTTAAAGTACCTTCCCCCAGAGGGTCCTATACGCTATAATGTCTTCTTACCGAGTAATTCCACGAACGTGTGCGACAAGATAGTCCGGTACTTGAGCATGTAGTCGGATTGGTAATAAATATCCAGGTTGATCTGTTCTATACCCTCGCGGGTGCTTTGGTGAGAAGTAGAAGGGTTTCTATTTCATGAAACCGTTTTTAAGTTGTTATAGTAATTACCTCTGCATTGGAAAGTTCGTAATTGAGTTGGTGAACACTAATGCATTGCAGCTGTTCATGCACGTACACACCATGCTCTCTCCAACGTCCTCGATGTAGTCAGCCTCGAACATGTGTCTTTCGGTTCTGAAGATTTCTAGGAAGAAGAATACTATTACTGACGAGGACTTTTATCAACCCTAAGGGACTTAGAGATACTTTCGTAGTGCTGCAGGCATATAAAGTCTTTTGGTGTACAGACCGAGTAATTGGCATTCCCTGGCGGAGTATATCGTATAAACGTGCAACTATTTATATGGTCAAGAAAATTGTATACTCACCCCACTCTGGGAACAGCAAAGGTATCGTACAATGGCAGTGTTGCATGACATATTCATGATGGCACTGAGTCCTGCAATTGCCTCGCCAATAGCTCAAACCTGGAATCTTTTTATAGAAGCGATGATGCGTTTCATCCTTAAAGAGGTTGCATCTTTAGAATACAATCCGCAGTTCGGAAAACAAGTCCACTTACTTCGAATAGACAATTCCTTATCTCTGGCGATACGGCCCTCGTGTCTGAAGAAGTGTCGGTCAGCTGAGGAGAGATTGTGACTCTGTTGTCCGTGTTCGAACCGATAAGCTTAAAATCATTGTTCCACTGGTCCGGCTGCTTCATGACCAACTACTCCAAAGAAATATCGAATTACTTTTCAAAACTATCTCACAACAGACACCCGACATACAAAGATTCCATTCGAGTTATTCCAACCCGGTCGCTGATTGCTGACATTGAGATGCACTTCTACCTGCAGTCCACTTCTCTCGGCCGACTTGGAGTTCCTAAAAGGATAAAACTTATCCCGCATCTGTATGAAAGACATTGAAAATCAACGACAACTCCTTTGCAATACTGCCAGCACTCACTACTCACCGCCCTGTCGTGACCCTTTCGACTTACAACCGAATTGAAAACCTGACAGAATCCAATTTCAGTGCGCTCCAGAGTGAAAATCTCACAGCAATTGTAGACCTCCTTGCGCCACATACAGTGCCCATCGACACCGAACAACTCATCGCAGGTATAGGTGAGGAATCTCATCACATCGATGATGCTTATGTTATTGATGAGATTCAATTCCAACGCCTCCACGCCCTTAAAGTTCTTAAACTTGCCGAAATGGAAATCCTCGAAGCATTGAAAGAACTCGCGAAATGTTCGAACTTGGGTGTTGGATGGATT
The DNA here is from genome assembly GCA_949372485.1 of Cheilosia soror. Classification (NCBI taxonomy): domain Eukaryota; kingdom Metazoa; phylum Arthropoda; class Insecta; order Diptera; family Syrphidae; genus Cheilosia; species Cheilosia soror. Next base: position 110,944,063 of record OX443562.1, on the reverse strand, counting down.
TGGTGGTAGGAATTTTGCCTCAGCTGCCGGCATCTTCGACCAATTAACACGATACCGAGTGCAGATGGCAATCGATGGGAACGGTATATAGAACACCGGATATACAGAGTCTTCGACAATGGTCTGGATGCGATGTTTTTGATAGCGTTCGGTTAGCATAAGGTATACATAGACGGCACAAATTGAGGTGGCGAGGAGTATGATTGCCCAAATTATTCTAAATGCGGTGAAGGGAAGGGAAGAGGTATTTTTAATTTACTTTCTGCATTGGCTTGTGGGAAAGTTGTCTGTTATCGATTTTAGTGTTGTATTGGTGAGGTTTATTTTATAGGGTATGCCAGTCGGTTGGTTGGCACTGTCAATAGCTTCCAAGGGGCTGTCAATCTTTGTTTTTGTTTTGCTATTATAGTACATCTCCTACTGCCGCATTTGACGCGTTTTCATTCGAAAGTGCCAACAATTCCACTTCGGATAGGATCGTTTTTGTTTTTCACAACTTTTGCAGATTGGCTAAATGTATGTGAATGGGGAACAACAATTCGGCAGGCTTTGAGATGAATCTATTATAATAATCCACCACTACGAATGGAAGTTGAAAAGGGGAAGTTGTTAATTGCCTAACTATTTCTTGAGGTGGAGCGATGCCTTTCTCGGAAATGAAGTGGCTTAGGGAATTTAATGTTACGGCTTCATAAACGGATTTCTACGGACTTAATCTGAAAACCTTACAGAGGAAACGCTTATACCTACTTGGTAAGAAATATTTCGTAGCACGTCCTGTAATCCGACTTGTGGGATCATACGTTGGTGTTTGTCCATCCACCAAAGCGTCGAAAAAATAGTTACTGAGAATTCGGCACTTCACGTACCTATTCTGGTGTTTCTTCTGTGAGTCATATTAGCAACTCAACAAAGGAAACGCATTTCGGCAACTCATATAAGCGAACTTATTCATTCGGTCATTACGTAAATCTCATGACCATTATAGGTGAACAAACACAAAATGTAATACCTACATCTTTACGTTCTATATCTCTGATAATAGAATGACCTAACTGCCTCAAAATTTATACAGTCTGGCTAGTCCTACAGATACCTAAACATAAACTCTCTACTTGTTTCAATGGGATTCCACTAGTAGTGAACGGAAAAGGCTTTCGGAGACGACCATCAAATTTGTTCATGTTTACCCAGCTTTAACAAAAACGGCTACAAGCTTGTCGAATGCGCACTGAAGCTCAGTTTGAGCTGAGAGTTACAAGGATAGCCAAGTTATTAGCGAAGAGGAATATTATACTTATCCTTATAAGTACCCCAATTCGAAGAGTTCTTAAAGTTTACGAAATTTAATGCCCACGATCGATGGAAGGCATTAATCTAACACCGTTTATACCCAAACATAGCTTGTGTGACTCTTCAGTCAAATACTATATGATCCGCAGCTTGTCGCCATCCGTCCTACATATCCTAGCCATTTTGGACGACTAATGCGCTTTTTGTCTAGGTCGATTTAGCTGTGTAGCTCGTATAGTTCGTCGTTGAATCGACTTCTCCAAAGTTTGTCAACGTGACTGAACATTTTACAAAGAATCTTTCTCATAAATCGACTGTATCTTCATCTGCCAAGCTTCCGAGCCATAAATCATTACTGGGATGATCGAGTTCTTATGCTCTACTAGTCCACTAGCCACCTCAGGTCAAAGAAACAGCGATGGACAAGGGAGGGTTATTCTTTCGTTTATCAAAATAATTTATGACAAAGCCGGGCAGCCAAAGTTCGTTATTGTACCTCAAAGTTATAGCTGTCGGATGTGATGATCAGAGGCATTGGTGAGATCATTACCAATCTTGATGCTGTCATGGCTTTGAAATCGATGAAAAGTTCGTTAGTATCGATTGGGACTTCTTTGGTTTTCATATCACAATACAGCACTGATAGCGGCCAATCAGGTTGTTTGCAAAGTGTGTTTGGCGTTCACATAATATATTAGATAGGATCTTGAACGCGACGTTAAGGAGACTGATTAAAATCCTTTTTTTTTTCATTCATTCATCAGGGATGCGCTTATAAAGGGTTTTCCAATGAGAGGTGTTATTGTGAATGGCCCGCTATTTCGGTAGCTGTCACTTTTGAAGATTTTATTCTTTGACATTTGACAAGTAGAAACTACGCCATTACTAAAAATGGAACGATACACGCTTCAACAACGCATTGAAATTATTAAAATTCACTACAAAAATGTTGAAAATCTTGCAGTCACAGTTCGCAAAACTAAAGCATTTTTTGGTCGTCGTGAAGCACCTTGTCGGACCGCAATACAGAAATTGGTGGAAAAATTCAAGCTGTTGGGACAAGTTAGAGATGTGGAGAATAAAAACCGTGTTGAAGAAAAACCAGGTTTGTCCATTCCTCGTCGTTCTTTGGAATTGGGCATTCCACAAACGTCATTACACCGTATTTTGCATAAAGACTTGGGTCTTAAGGCTTATAAAGTTCAGTTAACACAAGAACCCGGCCGATCATCAACAACGTCGCCAACAGACCAGCGTCGATTCAAGACCTCAAAGATAAAATTCGTGAGGCTATCAAGGACATAGGGCAGCCACTTTGCGATTTGGTTATGGAAAATTTCATGAAAAAGATATGGTCCTGTAAGCGTGTTCATGGTGCCCTTTTGGCTGATCTTGTTGTTCATTATTAACTGCATACCTTCCTCTTTATTATGAAATAAACATCCGATCATTTATATCAAAAAATTGCATTTTTCTTTGAATAAGAAAATAACACCTCTTATTGGAAAACCCTTTATAATCAAATTCTGGAAATATGGGTTGGTGCATGCTCTTAAAGTTTTGTCTACTGCGCCACCTCCCACGAACGTCTGACAAACATCCGAGAGTATGACTTGTAAAATAAGACACAATAAATTGTTATTATAATAATTATGCTTATTTTATTACCACGTATATATCTAGGACATAAGAGTATGCACATCTGCGCTTAACAACTGTCGAAGTTCAACTTCCTGGAATGTAGCCACTGAACAGTGAACAGTCAATGACTATCAAATAATTGCCCATTAAGGCTGATACACAATGTATATTTTTAATCTTATTACACGCTTCTTTTTCTTTCAAAACAAGTTACTTAAATCCATATAGGTTATATAAGCTATAAAAATCAATGCGTTATATAAGTTACTTAAATATATGAGTTATACAGGTTACTAAGATCTTTATGTTGTACAAAAATACAATGCTTACTTATGTCTATATAATCTAATCTTATGACAGAAGGTCACAAGTGATTTGGACTCATGACTTAAGCCAGAAGGGTTAATTTTAATCACGATAACGTTGAGGTGGTCCCACGACCCTGCCACTACGTGTGCAAAAAGGGGCAGGCGGCTGTGATGGTGATGATGAACGGCCATCACTAGTGTCAGAGTCACCAATAAGCTCCGATTTATTTAGGGCCCAAGGACATTCATCATCAGCATCAAAGTAACCCGAGGCACCAGATGTTTCCGCCTCTGATGACTCATTTACATGATCTAAGATATCAGCATTATCAAAATTGTTAGTGTTACAAGTGGTATTCGCATCTAACGCTTGCGGTGGAACTACGACAGGAGGGTCAATATTATGGTTAATCAACTCTTGCAAGTGTTCCTCGTACATAGCATCACTGACGTCAACCCCACTATTTCTTGTCTTTGATATAAACCGACGGTTTCTACGAAAATAATTATTGAAGCTATCCACAATGATGTATGACCGATGATTGACATTTCTTACAATGCGTCCATAGTGCCACTCCTTTCTATTTTTCTTAAAGATTACCTTTTCATTTGGTTGTAAGACTGGCAATAGTTTTGAATTTCGATCAAAATAACGTTTTTGAATTCGTCTTTTTTTAAACAATTTATTTTGCACATCAACCTCCCTTAATTCGTTACGATAAAGTAGTTTACCAGCTATTGGTAGGTGTGTTTTAACCTGTCGCCCAAAGAACAATTGAGATGGCGACACCCCCATACTAGCTACAGGAGTGGTATTGTATTCCAGGATTCTATATTGAAAACATTCGACCTTTCCTTCCTCATAACAACGTTTGAGTATATTTTTTACAATTGCTACTCCCTTTTCCGCCAACCCATTACTCTGGGGATATCTTGGACTCGAAAACCTAAGTTGTACGTTAACATCAGTGAGATAACTGTCCACCTCCAAAGAATTGAATGGAACATTATCACTTCTGATTTCCGTAGGGTATCCATAACGACAAAATACCGAATCCAAGGCTTGCACCACGTTTTGTGCTGACTTATGTTTGAGAGGCTCAGAAATAACATAACCCGAATAGGCATCTATAAGTACCAAATGATCATGTCCAGCATACTCATAAATATCAATACCAATACGATGAAATGGGTATTCTGGGACACTGTCTTGTATCAGCGGTTCCTTTTGATTATTGCGCGTAAATTTTTCACAAATGTTGCATGATTTTACGGTCTCCGTAATATCCACTGTCATACCCGGCCAGAAAAATTGCATTCTTGCCCTAGCTAATGTTTTTTCAATGCCCAAGTGAGGAGCATGCAACCACCTACAGATCTTGTCTTGCAATTTGCCCGGTATAACCAGCCGATGGTCTTTAAACAATAGACCATTTTCAAAATGTAATTCGTCACGATACCTATAAAACAACTGACTGAAATCATCCAACCGATGATATGATGGCCAGCCATCCACAACGTATTTTATAATGCGCTTTTGTCTTTCATCCTGTGCCAACAATTCCACATACAATTTGTAGTTTGCATCTGACATGCAAGCTACCCTCGTCACAAAATGTATAACTCCCGTTAACTCCTGAGAATATTCAGTGGTAGTTGGTAAAGGAGCACGCGAAAGACAATCAGCGACTAAAATCTCCTTTCCAGGTCTGTACACCACTTTCATGCATGGGTATTTTAACAACCGAACCAACATACGTTGTAACCGAGGCGTCACATCATCAATATCACGTTTCATTAATATCTCCAATGGTTTATGATCAGTATGGACGACAAACTCACGACCATAAAGAAAGAAGTGGAATCGTTCACATGCGAACACTATTGCCAGTAATTCCTTTTCTATTTGTGCCCACCTTTGTTCACTAGAACTAAGCGTGCGCGAGGCATAGGCTACCGGTCTATCACCCTGCAATATGGTACTGCCCAACCCATCCTTCGAGCTATCTGTCTGAATCTCAATTGACTGTTTCGGATCAAATATAGCCAGGACAGGTTTAGAAGAAATGCAATTTAACAAATCGTCCAGTTCTTTGTCATGTTTATCCGTCCATATCCACTCAATATCATTTCGCGTTAACTCACGTAATGATGCCGTACGTTGTGACAAGTTAGGAATAAATTTACCAATATACTTGAATAACCCGAGTACTCTTAAAACGTCCTGTTTATTAGATGGACGAGGCATTTCTTTAATCGCCTCAACATATGAACTGGCAGGTTCGACAGATCCCTTCGAAACTATATGACCCATAAACTTAATGGTCGTAGTACGATACTGACATTTACTTGCATTAAACTTAACATTGTATTTCCGCGCTCGCTCAAGAACTCTAATTAGTGTACTATCATGTTCCTCATAATTAGATCCCGCAATGGCCAAATCATCAAAGTATACCTCAACGCCAGGTATATCCCCAAAAATTTGTACCATTAGTCGTTGAAACATTTCAGGGGCGGAATTTAACCCAAACGGTACACGATTCCATTTGTATCGACCAAACGGTGTCATAAATGTTGTTAATTCCGAGCTCCGTTGGTCAAGTTCCATATGCCAAAATCCATTTCGCAAGTCTAATACAGTAAATACACTTTTACCTGATAAGCTAGTTATGATATCATCCGACGTTGGTATTAAAAAATATTCCCTCTTTATGCAAGCATTTAACGGTTTAGGATCCAGACAGATCCTCAAAGAACCATTGGGTTTTTCTACGACCTGTATATTATTGACCCAATCCGTAGGGTGATCAACAGGACTAATTATACCCTGTTCAACTAGTGCCTGTAACTCACTTTTTAATCGATCATGCAAACTGTGAGGAATACGCTTTTTATAGTGTAGTGCTGGCACAGAGTTTTCTTTTAATACTATTTTACATTGGATAGGAAGCTTACCCAATCCCTCAAAGACATTCTTGTTGTACGTCACGAATTCATTAACATTCGTTGGCAGAAGTGATACTTCCTGCACGGAATTAATTCTTTCAATTAATCCAAATGATATACACGAGTCCAATCCAAGCAATGGCTCAAACATATCATCAACCACAAGAAAGGAGGCTGAATGTGTCTTTTGTTTTTTTAGGTCAAAACAAGATAAAGTTACCTGCCCATAAACTTTAATTTTATTTGAGCTATAGTCAACTACATTAATTTGAGATTGATTGTGAATGGGAACTTTAATTTTTTTTACAAACTTAATTGGCACACAGTTGACATCCGATCCTGTATCCAGTTTAAAAACTATTGCCCAGTCTTCAACCATGTATTTCTTAGTCCACCGAACGCGTTTTACATTTGAATTATTCGAATTTATGCTAGATGATAAATTAGAGCTACTTAATGAACTAATATGATAAAAAGAGTCCAAATCTAAAACTATTTTCTCACCCGCATCATTCCAATTAACGCTATGTACAACAGGGTTATTCGCAGAATTTGCTCTGGCACGTGAGGTTTCCACTGGATGACTAGTAGATCCACGACCACCATTGGGAACAATACGAGCTGGTGATCGACAATACTTTCCAAAGTGACCCGTTTTTCCACACTTATAGCACTGAATTGACAAGGCTGGACAAGATCCACGGTGTTCAGCATTCCATGAGCGTCCACAATTGTAACATGATCGAGGTCCTTCACGTCGCTTAACGATAGCTACTTGCTGTTCATCCACTTGAGTTTCAGTAACTGATTTAACTTCCGCTGTTACTGGCCCACGCTGATCCAAAAGTTGTTTATTAGCGGTTGCTGCTTCAAAAATCTTGCAAGTATCGATAACACGAGACAGCGGCTCATCACGACCATCCAGTAGTTTGAGTTGCAATTTTTTATCATATACTCCCACAATGATACGATCTCTTAGTAGTCGATCCGCATACGAGACGTGACAACTAGCACATTCAAATTCGCAGTACTGTAACTGAGTCCGTAATGCAGTTTCGAAGTCATTGAATGATTGTCGTTCTTTTTGAAAAATCATATTAAACTTGAAGGCTTCCATTGCCACATTTTTCCTCGGCAAGCAATATTCATCAAAAGCAGAAATTACTTTCTGCAAAGTACGAGCATTATCACCCACAGCAGCAACAGCACCAAACATTCCATCCTTACTACCATCATTGGGAAAAAGCGTGTTATAAATTTCAACACCTCTTTCACCAATTAACCATAAAAACAGCGCAATTTTATTTTGTTCAGTTTCGTTATTTTTGTTGTTAGCAGCCATGTAGATCATTAATTGCTGCTTCCACTTAGGCCATTCCTTGGCTAAATTGGAACAGTCCAATTGTTTTGGTAGTCGTAACTCCATTCCAGTAGCCATTTTCGCACTTCAAAATTTCACCACAATGGCGTCTTTTTTTTTTTTTTTTTTTTTTTTTTTTTTACTTTTATTTTATTTTTATATCGCCACTCGTTATTACTGTTTTATTATTTTAAACCTTTTCATATTTGTGGCATCAAGCCACTTCTGACACCATGTAAAATAAGACACAATAAATTGTTATTATAATAATTATGCTTATTTTATTACCACGTATATATCTAGGACATAAGAGTATGCACATCTGCGCTTAACAACTGTCGAAGTTCAACTTCCTGGAATGTAGCCACTGAACAGTGAACAGTCAATGAGTATCAAATAATTGCCCATTAAGGCTGATACACAATGTATATTTTTAATCTTATTACATGACTGTCATGAAAAAGCTTCTCAATTCAGCCGTTCGGACTCGGCATAAAATTGTAAGTCCAGTCCATATTTATTTATTTATTTATTATGCTCTTACAGAATCACCTCTAGCTCCTTGCGGGTAAAAATTCAGATCCAACAGCTTTGTTAATCTTGCTGTATTTTTTTCGATTTGATCAAGTGGATGGATATCAGCGTCCAGATTGAATGGTACGTTCTGCCTAACAGCGAGATTCTCCTATTCGTCGCTGTTATATTTTGACAGAAAGAAAATCACTGGCTCTGATAATGGGCCTTAGTTTCGACAACCTTATTAAGTTCTGACAACTTATCATCTTATCATCTTATCGTTATGGGAAACCAAAAGACTGTTTCACTAGATCACAAACAGCAGCTATAATGATTCGGTCCAGATTGAATTGTTTGCAATCTGAGCGTACATCCTTAGTCCATGTCAAACTTCACTGGAACTCATTATCCATTGGAATTAACAGAACCACAAATTCAAAAATAAATATTTTCAACAGTTATATATGAATATCAGAGAGATGTAAACATCTAATCTAATGCTATTAATTTGTTTAATTTATGTTTTCCTTTAAATTATCCACAAGTAGTTCATCCTTAAGTTTGAAAGCTCTTGGAAGCCATATTTTTAAGGACTTTGCAAACTATGACACTTAATTTTACCATCAAACTATTATTTTTGCAAATTAATATGAAATATGAATTGAATATGAAATCTCTATCACCATCCAGGCGACGGACGTTCATTGCAAAGGTTTACCATAACACTTCTGCATATGGGCATATCCATTCCAACTATGTTCTGTCCTCAACCTTCAATGAGCTGTCACTTGGCGAAGATTCGCCCTGAATTATTCATGTGAAAGGCTGTTCATCACGGCGCACATCGGCCTCACCTAATTGTCTAAATTAAGTCAGTTCACAACAACCATTCATTATAAATTATTTTCTGCCAAATCAACGTCAACAACTTTGGCAGAATCAACACTCAATCGACTCTACCCTATTCCATCATTTAAATATTCATCTCGTAACACACTTACTTCTCGAATTTCAGCAGACCATTATCCGTTAGGAATCTCACTCCATGAATCGATGACTTATCGCAGAACTCATTCATGTAGGCACAGCAGAGCTCCTTCCTTCGTCCCTCTCGTCGTTTGTTGGTCTCCTTCAAAAGTTTGCGTTTCTCATTAAAAGTTAGCAATTTACTTCCGTTGAATTGATTTAGTTGAAAGTATTTCAATTCACCGAGATAGGTCATGATAACGTCTATAAAATGTAACTTTTATGTACAGTACATTCACTGTTTTGTGTGTAGAATACCAAAGAAAATAAAATAATACACAACTCGATGTAACACTGTCGTCGAATGACAGAGTTATGTTAACTTCATTAAGAGAGGAGACTTTTATACCCTCATTTGACTATGGTACCCGCATCAGGTTCAGGACAAAGAAGACCAACTTTAGGCGGGCAAGGTGTCGAAAGGACATTTTAATGCCATCAAAAAGCAATTAAATTCGCCTCTTGTTTGATTTGTTCTCCAAAAGGACGAAGGAGTGCTGAACAATTAACACCTCAGCATGGCCTGCGAATGGATGAAGAGTAAAAGGCTCTGTGTACATTGTGGGCTCATTTATTTGCTGTATCTGATTGGGTAAGGAGTTGAAACAAATTGATTGGAATAATTTAACAGATTTGATTAGTTGCTTAATAATGCCTTCTGTTTGTTGGCATGTGCCAAGCCATTTTGGAAACGGTTCCTGATGACGTAGATAAGGTTACCGAAGTGTTTCGCTTATGCGAACGGATTTTGAAGAATTTACGAAAGCGATCGGTTATTTGGTCGAAGAAGTGATTTCGATTTAAGAAAATGTAAAGTCCAAATGTGAGGTGATAGATGATTTCGACTGCACTGAACAATGAGGCGCCCAGAAAGAGGCCAACAATTCCACCCAAACTAGCTGTGGGAGAGTACATTTGGGGGTCACTGTAATGACAACTACATGGATTTACCTACCGATCAACTCAAGAAAGGTGAATGCTCGGCTTGTACTGTACTTGAGCATTACTTCGGATTGAAAGTGCACATCGATCGCTATAGTTTTTGCTTCATTCGAATGCTGGCTGTAGGGATATGCATATGAGATATGAATACTAAATGGGCGAAATAATTTATTTGAAACTCACCTAAACATTGGAAGATTGCTAACTGTCACGAAGTACTCTAAGGCGTCGCAGCCTATCAAACAGGGGCACAACATACCGCCTTGCATGTTGTTCACAAAGGCTTCTTCGTTCATACGCTTGTCAAAGCTGAAGACTTCTGTAACGATACAAAATGCAATAGACTTAAGTATAAATAATGATGTGGAGGTTATAGTTAAGCAGCAACCGACAGATAGATACAAAGAATTCGACTGCAGTGTAACCGGTTGTCGGTTGATTACGCATTTACCGAGCGTTCCTTAAATAGCGTTCCCAGCGTACAGACTAAGGGACACGACGAGTACGATAACTTTGGCGCCACATAATAATAAAAAAAAAAACATCGCAGGGGTGTCAATACCCGTGATTAGGGAAGAGGGGCAATTTAAAAAAATATTACTTAAAAAAAAAGAATTATTAAACAACAACACTTACAATAAAGTACTATACCTATCATAATGCAGTCAGCTCTTGCCTGCACACTAAACTAACCGAAACTAGTTCAATCCGCCCGATTCAAGTGGGCAAGTGACTCTTACTTTACTTTTAGGGGCGCTTACAGTCCGGGGTGGACCACGGCCTTAACCAACAAGTCCCTCCAGCCAGTTCCTTAGCTAGCTGCCTCCGGTTGCGCTTTGCGCACACCAATTTGCAAAGAGGGCTTTACCTTTTAGATGCCTTCTTAACCGATTAGCAAGAGTGATTTCTTCCCTTTATCTCTACGCTGATGTCATTTTGCGGGGTGATAGTGCAGCCCAGGCAGACAAAGTATTTAACTACTTCGAAGTTGTATCTGTCCATCGTGACGTTTTGTTCTAATCGTCGATGCTAAGACTCTTTTCTCGTTGACAGCATATACTTCATTTTGTCCTCATTTACAGTCAGATCCATCTTTGCCGCCTCCGTTTTAATATACTTGCAAATGCGTCACTGATAGCTCGCTGCGATCTTTCGACAATATGTCCGTCATCAAATGCAAGCAGTTAAAAGACCTCTGAAAAATTATACCTCTGATGTTGGCTTGAGAGTTTCGTGCAATTGCTTCAAGGATGATGTTAAAAAAGTTACACGATAGCGCATCGCTTTGTCTCAAACTTTTTTCGACAACAAAGAGCTCGGTAATGTTTTGGCGGATTCTGACGGAGCAGCGAGATTTCTTCATCGTCATCCTGAGCAGACGAACGAATTTGTCAGGAACGCCGAAACGTGACATGGCTTTGTATAGCTCGTCCCTATAAACTCTATCAAAGGCGATAAAATTAAAGAAATTCGAAATTTTACGTTGGACGCCTTAGCACACCTGGAGTAGCCAGAGCATACAGGGAGCGCCTGACTACGAAACTCTCATCTGTGCACTCACCTACCACAAACGTCAACAACCAGTGGTGCCAGTATAGCGATATCATCAAAGAGGTAGCCGAAACCACTGTAGGGTACCAGCCACCCCAGAGAAAGAGCCCGTGGTATGATGATGAATGCGTGTACAGGAGAAGGGAGGAAAAAAAGATCCTGCGTAGAAAGAAGAGGGCTTACGCAGCTTCCCAGCTCAAGGAGATCGAAGAGTCGCGCGATCGTAATAACATCCGGAGGTTTTATAAAAAAAGCTAAGCAACTGGCTGCTGGCTACAAAACCGGAACGCAGGCTCTTCGAGACAGCGAAGGAAACTTAGTCACCGAAGCGCAGGGAATAGTAGATGTGTTTAAGCAGCATTTCCAGCAGCTGCTTAATGGGCATCATGTAGAGAGAGTGATAGGGCAAGAAGAGAACCCACGTCCAGTCAATGAAGAACTAGTTCCACCACCTAGAATAGAAGAAGTTGGCTTAGCTATAAAAAAGCTTAAGAACAACAAGGCCGCATGCTCTGATGGTCTACCAGCGGAGCTCTTTAAATACGGTGGTGATGTTTTGGTAGGGAGCATGCATCGAATCATCAACCAAGTATGGATGGAAGAAAACATGCCCGATGACTGGACTATCAGCTCCATATGCCCCATCTACAAAAAAGGCGATCCCATGTCTTTTAAGAACTATGGAGGCATATGCCTGCTTAATGTCGCATACAAGATCCTATCCAACGTACTGTGTGAACGTCTAAAACCGTTCTGCAACACACTAATCGGCACGTACCAGTGTGGCTTCCGCCCCGGCAGATCGACTATAGACCAAATTTTCACACTGAGGCAAATCTTGGAAAAGACCAACGAATTTCAAGTCGAAACTCACCACCTGTTCATCGATTTCAAAGCCGCGTGTGATAGCATACATCGTCAGGAGCTCTATATGGCGATGGCCGAATTTGGAATCCCGGCAAAACTGATTCAGCTGTGTCGCGTGACGCTGGAAAACACGCGCTGCAACGTGTTTTCCGATTTTTTTCAAACATGCACCGGATTTCGGCAAGGAGACGCTCTATCATGCGACTTCTTCAATCTCGTACTGGAGCAGATAGTGCGCAGGGCAGGTGTCAACACGGAAGGCACTATCTTCAACAGGTCCGTCCAGCTGCTTGGCTATGCGGACGATATTGACATCATCGGTCGCTCCCAGCGTGCCGTGATAGAAGCGTTGACGGCGATTGAAGAACAGGCGAAATCCGTTGGGCTTGAAATAAATGAGGACAAGACTAAGTACATGCTATCAACAAACAAACAAGCATCTGTCCACCGCCTAGAACAAAACGTCACTATTGATAGTCCAAAAAGCCAAAACACGTCGACTACATTGGCTCGGCCACATCGAGCGAATGGACAATAATGCTCCGGCTAGGAGGGTCTTCGAATCCCAGCCTCCAGGTTCGAGAAGACAAGGAAGACCGAACCTCCGATTCAAAGACCAAGCCATCGCGGATGCCAGAGCGCTTGGTCTGGACAATTGGAAGCAGCGTGCCCGTGATCGTAGAGGATGGAAGGCTGCAGTGTCTCAGAGGCAGAGACTCTTCACGGGTCGGGAGCCCGATAAGTAAGTAAGTAATAGGCGATAAAATGTCGTGCGTATCGATCTGAAATTCTTGGGTTTTTTCTAAGATCTGTCGAAGTGTGTGGTAGACTTTGTTGACCTAAACCGCAATTTTGTCGTGCAAAATCAGAATCTTCTTCCGTCTGTCGGTCATGAATGAACAATTGAACAATTGGACGATGGATAACTTTTAATTATGAAAGTTAAAGAAAGATTTACGAAGTTTTGACTCGTCTGATTTGAAGACATGAATCAATAGACAAGAAATGTTGTTTTCCATATGTAGAAGAATGACATTCCTCTGGGTTCCTGTTACAAAAGAGAAGGGTTTAGGGAAAGCATTTGAACCTCCTAACTCTATAGCTAACTCTAATGATAAATCAAAATAAAGTCGCGTGTCAAAATTACACTTAAAAAGCTCATAATTCAATCAATCATCAAAGGTAAGACTTGAGACAGCAGGTATCTATTATGGGTCCTAGTGTTGTGTTAGGATCTCATATTATATTGAACCTAAAGTAAGTTAAGGTTTACTCACCACGAAATTTGTATATGCACCTGAAATCCGCTGGACTGCATTCCCTGTGTGTTTCTGAAAACACAGAAGAAAATTCATCAATAACTGTAACAATTCTCAGCATACATCTAAATGCGCCCGCCTACCATTGAACGGGAAAAACATCGAAAGCGTACACTTGCAGTACTTTAACAAGTGCTCCTCATGGCATACATTAAAGCAGTTCCACTGCTTATAGGTCAATCCTTTGATATTTTTAAACAATGGATGATCTGTTTCCTTCTAAAAGAGCACACACTTGAAAGTTTACAACAACATCATTCACTCATATACAAATACTCACATCAAAGATACACCCGCGAACTTCAGGTGTGGTACCTGCTGTATTTGGATTCGTGCCAGTTAGTTCTGGTCTTATCACCACCAGGGTATCTGTATTGCCCTTGATTGAATAAAACACATCGGTCCATTGTTCAGCCTTTTTTATCATTAGCTAAAAAGTGACACATTGTATTATCAAATCCAACGTGTCCTGGCCATCAGCAACTTACAAAAACTCCGTCATCACTATCATTCAATTTGATAGTAATCTGCAGACCACTGCCCTCGCCCGATTTGGAATTCCTCCAAGGATAAAACGGATCATCTTCCTGTGGTCGATTGTATATTTATTGCCTCCTTAGCAGAGAGTTATTGCTTCACCTTACCATTTTCCTCCTAGATGTTCCTGAAATTGCAGAATTAAAGACCAAACAAAAGCCCACTTCAGTCTTCTCGGTGACAAAGATGTCACAGCAGGAGTGGTTCTCTTTGCGCCACCAGCAAACATCATCGAACATATCCTCGCAAGTGAATGATAGGAATTTCGCCAAAGCCGACACATTCATGAATTCCAGCTTCTCGAGGTCAATGTCTTCCATGTTTTCAAATTGATTGAATGACCCGAATCGGAGAGAATCCATTCGTTTGACAAATTCATAGTAGATCTCGTGAGTATCTGTGGTGGCATTGAACGGCAGAAATATTGCCTTTGACTCCTCGAATTTATTCCAATCGACTCGTCTCTGGGTGCAAATAGCTACGGCCGGAAAGAGCACATTGAAGACAGGGTATTGCGAATCATCGACAACGGTTATAAGGGTTGCGTTGTTATATTGGTGGGATAGGACCAGAAACGAGGTAATTGTTACAGCAATCGAGGCAATGACAATTGCCGTCCAACAGAGCCTGGAAGAATTTGATTGATCATAATATTGGGCTCACCTAATTTTAGCCTATACCTCTCTGTTTCATTGAGATTATCGTCAAAGAGAAACCTCACTCCGTGTATAGTTGAACGGTCACAGTAGAGCTTAAAATATGTTCTAATCAAATCCTTAAAATCAAGGGGACTCCTTTTCTTCGCAGTCCTCAGATGAATCACTGCAGCCATACTTCCTTCAATAACACTATGACACTGAGTTGCAAAATGCTTGCCACCAACCACGATGGTCACTCATTTGCCTTGGCCCAGCTTACCTAATGGCTTTTAAATTGGACAAAACTGGCATTTGCTCGATGACCCATGATTTACGGAAAAACTTTATTTTTTTTTCGCCTCAAAGTGGAAAATTATTGCTCTGTGGTTATTCATGTTGTGGTGTGAGGATGGACGCATATAGAAGGACAGAAATAACTTAATTTATCGGCCAGCGGCTACTCCTTTCATCGATATCCTTGTGCGTTGTCTCCTTGGCTTCTATAATTATGGTCTAGACGCATTTAATGCGAATCGATTTTATTTCAACATCGGGTCATCCTTGCTGGACCGACATGCGTTATAATGAGCTCTATTATGCTGCAGGCTATACATGTACACTACACAGGTATATCTACCTTTTTGAAGGATACGTTTGCGATATTTTATGGAAAGATGTGCCAGGTTGAACTTCACGTTGGCTACTGACTTGACGAACAAGCTGAACAGAAAGTCGTTTACGTTTAGAGTGTCGATTGATAAATGCGTCCGCTACATTCAAAGGGACCAGGCACTTCGCTCCAGCATCGGCTGATACCTCTTGATCTTGACTAACACTAGAGAAATAATAGAGAAATGAGAGCGAATTGCAACCGCAAATTCTGACATTTCCTCTATATGGACACTTTTCTGGTCGTAAAAGCTCGCGAATTCCATCCGTCAGTTTCTAGTTACAATTGCAATTACTATTTTGGAGTTAAGTTTGAACAAATTTTTCATTCTCGGATTTGTGAATCGAGACAGTCAGGCAGTTCGCGTCAATATGTATACTATATGTATGTGTCATTGTGTCCATGACATGATCATGCTCACTTTGTTATACTGTGACAGAGTTGAATGACCAGATGCGAGGCGCATGGCAGGCTATTGCATAGCATGACGCGATTGACACGATTGTTCTTAATAGCTATACCGCTGGTGCCGTGCAGGAGGTACCCTATTGCTCGCTGGATTTTTTCCACATCTGGACTTCCGTTGCCCCTCGGAAAACAAAACAAATTTTCAAAATACAGGTGTGATCCTTGCTGTTCAACAGCCAACAGCAGGGGAAAAATGTGTCAATCGCGACATGCATGACACTGTAGAAAATCGTGCAATATCTCTCGTGGGATGTTGCCAATCGATGACATGTTTTCAATAAAAAAAAGTCAATCGCTTAGTCCCAACAGCGTTGACAAGGCGATTACATAGTCGTTCAAATCAGTCATTTGGACGCGACATTCCGGTAGTGTCAAGAGTGGAGTTTGCCAACAACTATGGTACTGCAGCGAATGCCTACATAATCTTCTATATTTTCTCCTTCGTTGCGTCATTCTTACAAAGTGACGTTGACACAATCTTCCATTATCCTCCACTCTGCCTAATCGATTTTAACACTCGGATACATAGTCAGCGACATCTACTTACTTGTTTAAATCGATTGCTTGTTGTCTTGACACAATTCTCTTCACCTTCTCTTCAAAATATCGAAAATAGTTCTTAAGGTTCTTTCCTTGATCCTAAATCATCATTGAACATTGTTTTTGTGACCGTATTTTGCGATTGTTGCCGTTTAACTTTAAACCTTCTCACAGTACTCTTACTTTGTTGTGGCGTCTTAAATGTAAGGATTCGTATCTTGGCTATACAATAAGGCAATGGCGTTATGGTGGAGCGTTGACGGTTAATGAGAGTTATAATCTGCTATGAATTATATTGAAGTGACGAACAGTGTGTGATTGATATATTTCCAAATGTTACGTCCCGCAGTATAGTCAATTAGCTTAATGCCAAAATATATTTGCAGAAAATCCGCTGCCAGGATAATTAAAGCACACTGTATCCAATATACCAAGTCACATGCGTTTGGAGCAAGCAATGTACGATATATCTATTTCTAAATCCATTGCACAACAAAGCAGCTAAACTGATAAATATTTAAAAAAAAAAACCTAAATCCAGCCATACTCATACGACTTAAGTTGTTGGTATCCAGCTAGTGGTCTTTTGATGAACGTATTTTTAGGGACCACCTGTGCATGAGAACCGGCCGTCTATAAAGAAATTTCCGATTGTCCCTCTGGGCCCTGTGCTCTCGATTTCTCATCGGATGACAACGGAAGTAAATGCTACAAATATCCCAAAAACAAGGATGTAACGGAGATATTGGAAAGACCAAGGTTATGCGCCCTAAAGAGCAAAAATGAATTTATACAAAAAAGGTCAATGAGTCCCCGATGTCTAATAATGTCCTTCAGATTATCTACATTATGAGCGTGGTATTGTATGAATTATTCTATGCTAAACCGCTATAATACTAAAGTGATTTTTTTTTTGGTTACTGGGTATTGTATGAAGGGGTATAGGCGCTGATTGGCAACAATTGGCAACAGTCTTGGAAATTCCCTTAAATACATCAATTGTTTCCTCCCCATTGTAGTTATAGAATATCTATCTACTACTCTTATCCATCCGGGCCTGTTAAATCTATATAAGCCCGATTGTTAAAAACGAAAAACGTTCAAGTGCTATGTCGGAATATGTCATAATGATGTGGCAATGAAAGACATGGTCTTACCAAAGCAAGCAAAAATCAGCTTCCAAAAAGTAGTTCCTTTTATATTCCTAGTGAAATATAAAACCAGTAAGACAATTATCTTCGACTATGCCGAAGCTCAAATACCCGGTACTGTATTATTGTAAAAATAAAAAAAAAATATTTTAGTACTAAAAAAATATATTTTTGTATGGGAGGTAGTAGTAGTTTTCATCCGATCTTGCCCATCTTCGAACTTAGCCTCAGTTTGGTGGATAAAATCGTAATCGTGCGGACGGACAGACGGACAGACGGACAGACGGACATCGCTAGATCGACTAAGAAAGTGATGCTGATCAATAATATATATAGTTTGTCATACCTACAACGCCTCCTTATGTGCGTTACAAATGGAATGCCAAAGTGAATATACCCTCACCACAGTGTGGTACCGGGTATAAAAATGTGAATCAAACATTTGCGCGTAAATAAAAGTATCTATGAGCAACGAATAAGTGGCGCAGTAGCGCAGTGGTTAGTGTGTTGGACTACTGCGCGAGGGATCCCAGGTTCGATCCCCGGAAAAACCCAAATTACATCTTAAAGCTTTTTTCTACTGCGCCACCTCTCGCGAACGTCTGACAAACATCCGAGAGTATGACTGTCCTGAAAAAGCTTCTCAATTCAGCCATTCGGACTCGGCATAAAATTGTAGGTCTCTTCCATTCGTCCCAAAAATAGAAACTCACACAAAACGAATGGTTGCGAGAAGCTAGGCCTAGGGTGTCTACCGCCTCTGTTGTGCCACCTATTTATTTTTTATTTATGAGCAACGAATGCAATTTATCAATCTCTGTATTTTGTTATACGATATTTCATTATAACACCCTACAAAACTATTACCGGGTATGCAAAGTACTATTTTATCGGTCTAATCGTTACTTATTTACTTACTTAAGGTGGTGCTACAGTGGTGGACCTGGGCCGCAACCAACAAGAGTCTCCAGCCAGCACGATCTTTGGCTAGCAAAACATTTTCTTCTCAAAACAACCTCATCCGCTTTTGATAGAGCCCATGCCTCTGAACCATACAGAAGGACTGGGATGATTAGGGTCCTATAAAAGGTCACTTTAGTTGTTCGAGAGAGGGCTTGCTACTCAGTTGCTTTCTCAGTCCAAAGAAACAGCAATTGGCAAAAGTTATTCTTCGTTTAATCTCAGCGCTGGTGTCATTGTCTGAGTTCATAGCGGAGCCTAGGTAGACAAAGTCCTTAACCACCTCAAAGTTATATCTGCCTATAGTGACACGTCGGTGTTGGGTGTCCTTTCTTGTTGACAGCATTTATTTTGTGTTGTTGATGAAGTAGGATGCATTTTCCATTGTCATCCTGCACAAACGGACGTGTTTGGCAGGTATGCGAAAATTAGACATTGCTCCGTATAGCTCGTCTTCAGCGCGTCTCTAAAAATGCTGTCATAGGCGGCTTTAAAATCGATAAAAAGGTATGATGGGTATCGATTTGGACTCCCTGGGGTTTTTCTCTAAGATCTGCCGCAGTGTGAATATTTGTTCGATAGTAGACTTTCCTGGCTTGAAGCCACGCTTATAGGAACCAATCAGGTTATTGACGAAATGCTTCAGGCGTTCACACAACACGGCAAATAAGATTTTTGTAGGCGACGCGATGCACGTAAAGAAAACTAATACATCTGTAGTTGGCGCAGTTCAGAGGGTCTCCTCTCTTGTCGATCAGGCTCCATTCACGTCTACTTATCCTGTAAAAATATAAAGAGTAAAAGTCTTTCTTCTTAAAATGGTGTGGTATTATGCATTTATTTGCTATATAGCTAGTTCGGTTGCAAGTAAAAAAAAAAAATATTGGATTAGGTGAACAGCTTTCCATTCGCTGATGGAATTTTCAATCGAAAATACTTTCGCATTTACAAAATTATCTTCCTGTCTTATCTCGATTGAAGACTTTAGGAAAACGTTCATTCAGCTGATCGAAAAACTGGTACTCTTTAAGAAAAGTGTAGAGCACAAATGTCAGGTGATAGACTATTTCTACTGCACTGACCAGAGATGCACCCAGAAAAAGTCCGATGATTCCTCCCACATTTGCTGTGAAATATATTTTTATCATTATGTTTTTTACAAAAAACAATTTCCAACAAATTGCTGTTTACCAATCAATTCAAGATAAGTGAACTCTCGGCTTGTGCGGTACTTGAGCATAACTTCAGATTGATAATGCACATCGATGGTTATAGTTTTGCTGTCATTCGATTCTTGTCTGTAAAGAAATTTAAATATGACCATTGACTATAGCTCTAGCCAAATTTATTTAAAGACTCACTCAAATTTCGGCAGAGTATTAACTGTGGTGAAGTACTCTAAGGCATTGCAGGTTATCAAACAGGGGCACAACATACCGCCTTGGAGATTTTTAACGAATGCTTCTTCATTCAGACGTTTGTCGAAAGCGAATGTATCTGCAAATCAGTTATTAAATGCTTAAAATCTTCCTTCATATATAAATACCTTCTTTATTAGGTATCGCTTGTAGAAATGTGGTAGAACTTAGGCTGCGACCCCCAAGTTCATGGACATTGTTTAAAAAAAAAAAGTTCATAACTTTCAAGTTATCCACCAGAATTTTAAAATAATTTTGTTTGCTTACCTAAATATAAACAATCAGTCTTAATAAAAGCGATGTAAAGCGATGCATCCATTTCCACAGTCAGTATCGAATCACTCGTTAGATAGAGAAGCTGACATTCAAATGGCTTTTAAAATGTTATCTTCGATATGTACTAGAGTGCTACCTTCTTGCTCTAGGAAAATGCATTTGGGATCTAGTAGAGATTTATAAAGAGTAGCGTTGTTTTTACATCTTAAGCCATCCAAGTTTTTCAAAATTATTTAAGCGAAACCTGTTCTATAATGGTGGCTTCAACTAAAATTAGTATTATATGCGAAGGGTTTCAATTTCGATACCAGGAAAAACACAAATTACATTTTTTTTAACGACACCTCTGGCGAGGCGAACTTCTGACTGCTTCTGACAAACATCTGAGAGTATGAAAATAAATGTCATGGAAAATCTTCTCAATTCAGCCGTTCGGACCCGGCATCAAATTGTAGGTCCCTTTCCATTCGTCCCAAAAAATAAAAACTCACACAAAGGAATGGCTGTGAGAAGCTATGCCTGACCTGTTGCGCCATCTATTAATTTTTATTTTTATTTTAGATCTAGTGAATGATTACGATATCTACCAATTCTTCCTTAATGACCTTTAAACAATTATTGCTTTCGGACATTATCGAGCATTTTTCTCTTTCTTGTGAACTCTGTAACAATACACTCCCATGCACATGAATAGGGACACGATTTTTTAATCATTTCATGTTGCGTTTCTCTTTCTCATTCCTAGGGATTTACCTTATTCTTTTATTTAGTACATAGTAATAGTCAACTTTTAGGTGCGAAACTACATTTTCACAATTTTACACTTATATATTATTTTAGCTTTTCTTTGACCATGCAAAAAAAGTGAACTTTTTTGCAGCACTTAATAGGAACAGAGGCAATTTCTTTGCTGTGAATCAATTTATTAAAGCTGTTCTGTCATCAAGAATGAACGCGAATAACTACATAGGCGTAGGTACTGCTGAAGGCTCTTCCTTACTACGATAATATATTTGGACCCTTGCCGCACGCGTGGTAAAAGAGCATTGTGAATGCACACTGCTTTTCTGACGCAAGGTTGTGAATGCTTTTGCGCTGCTTTGCCTTTGTTATGCCCTGCAATTTTTGACGTTTTGGAACGACTTAGATGCGACCTATCATAAAATGTCTGAAACACCAATTAATTCATTTTTTTGATCTGCTCCAAAACGACTCTCGACAGCACCTTTTTCTTCCTGGTTTTGTGTCGAAAATCGCCAGCCATCAATGCCGCATGGAGCCACATTTCCTAGAGCTACCTATTTCTGTTTAACTCACTTCCAAACAGTATTTGTGAAGTTATTTTCAACAAATGCGGATACACCTATTCTTAACTAAGCTTGACAAGATAAAAAAAAAATTAATTTGAATTCAATTTTGTAACGTTTTGTTATGCTGGATTTACATTACTACGCCACGCAATTTTGCATGACTTCAGAGAGCACATTTTATTATTCCATGAGATTATATTTTATTAATTATTCCATCAAAATACATTAAGAAAACATGTTTATAAACAGTTTAAATACGTAACGAAATTTCGAATTCCAAACGTTTTGCCGCAAACGAAAACACTTTTGGCGCGGATTTTCAAAGTTTATTCGCAATCCACATGATCAAATCGCATTTCACAAACTAGCGAATAAAACATTTCTTTCGAACTTAACCTCAAATTAAAAATTCCTGATAGAAACTGATGGCTGAAATTCGCAAACTGTCAAAACACGCGAATATTCTTTGATCGTAGGTACTTGGTTGCTCTCATGTGAATACTCCTTAAAGGCCCAACCCATAGAATCCGTCGCGTCCGTTGCGGCAACGTGTCAACTGACAGGTTGATAGAATACACAGCAGCTCATGAAAGGTGACCGATAAGCATATGCAACGCACGTGCCGGATGCGACGGATAAAGTAGGTTTACATTCTACTTTTCTGTCAATAGCTTCCGTTGACAGTTGTTGGCACAGCGTGAGAGGAAGCACTTTCATTGGTGGAAATACTTACATAGATAATGACAGAAACTGTGAAATGCTGCAGATAACAGTTAAATCAAAATAATTTTGTGGATATTTTCGAATTTAATAAACTCCCAATTGTTTTAAAGATTCCACATTCGGACTGCGGCGACGGATTCTATAGGTTGGGCCCTTAAGATACACTTGTAGTCTTTTCTTTTTCTCACTTAGTGACTTCGCATTGAAAAGCTGGTCGCCTTTGAAAATACATTATGAAAATTGTAAACAATCTCAACTCAATTCAACTTTTAATTACTTTTAAAATTAAAAGTTAAAATTCAAAATCTTCTATCTCGAAGACCACCGACTCGATTTACAGGTGGTCTTAGCTATTGGCCCAGGAGTGTTCCTGCTAAAATTTGGACATCTTCTATGGGGTGAAATTCGATGTCGTTACAACTCGATAACCGCTGGGCCGATTTTAATGATTTCAGTCGGCAAATTCCTAAAATAAGTCGGCATTTTAATGAAAATCACCCCCCACGGCTCGAAACCTCGCTACGCCCTTGACTAGTATAAAAATGCGAATGAAGATTTCATCCACAGATTGTACATCCATAGTTATTTTCGGGCAATACCAAGTGAAGTCAAGTGGTGGATGAAATGAGATGTGCAACTGTAGTTCAATTAAAACAAATTTTCTAAACTACTTTCGTGATAAAATCAATTTACAACTCTATAAACTCACCTCGGTTATTGTACATGCACATAAAGTCCGCGGGCTTACATTCCCTTAACGTTTCTGAAAAATATGAATTTATAGAGAATGAAATTGTCCCAGGCCAATCCCTCTTCTGCCTACCATTGTAGGGAAAAAATATTGGTAGCGTACACTTGCAATGCTGAAGCAGATGCTCCTCATGGCAGACATTTAAGCAATTCCATTGCAGATATATTAATCCTTTAATTTTTTTAAACAAATGATGGTAGTCTTCCGACTGAAATAGCACATATATATCGTCAAAAACGAACCCTTCATTCGAACCCTTGATTCTAAACTCACATTAAATATACACCCCCGAACTTCGGGTGGAGTGTCTTGTATACTAGGATCCGAGATAGTCAATTGTGGTCGTACAATTACCAAAGAGTTCGTATTGCTTTTGATAGAGTACACCACATCGGTCCACTGTTGGTACTTCTTTACCATTAACTAAAATATCCGACATCATTGAAACACCTAATATTTACATAGGTAGCTTACCAAAACACCATCATTACTCTCTGTTGCATTCCTAGATGAGGTCTTCAATTTCAATTTAACAACCAAACCAGTCTCCTCGCCCGGCTTGTTATTCCTCCATGGATAAAACGGATCATCCGCCTGTGTTCGATGGAGTTTATTGCCAGCTTATTAAGGGAAATCGTTTGTTTGTCTTACCATTTTCTTCCTAGAAGATGATGAAATTGCAGAATTGAATACCATACATATTCCAACTTCAGTCTTCTCACGGATAAATATGTCACAGCAGGAGAAGTTCTGCTTACGCCATACGCAAGTATCGAACATATCCTCACAAGTAAAGGATAAGAAATTCACCAGAGATGTCACATTTATGAATTCTAGCTTTTCCAGATCAGTGACATTCATGCTCTCAAATTCATCAAATGACCCAAATCGCAGGGAAACCAAACGCTTGACGAACTCATAGAAGATTTCCTGGGTATCGTTGGTAGCATTGTGCGGCAGGAATGATCTCTTTGATTCCTCGAATTTGTCCCAATTAATGCGTTGCTGGCCACAAATAGCTACTGCCGGAAAGTAAACGTTAAAAACTGGATATTGCGAATCGTCGACAACGGTTACAATGGTTTGGTCATTGTACCACTGAGAGAGAAGTATAAACCAACTGATGGTTACCGCAATCGAAGCAATTACAATCGCAAGCCAACACAGTCTGTGGAAGTGGATTTATGAAAGTGGCATTACATAAAAACCGCAACTTTACCTCTCTATGTTGGTGATGTTATCGTCAAGGATGTATCTTACTCCATGTATGGTCGAACGGTCGCTATAGACTTTAAAATATTCTCGAATCGGTTCCTTGGATTTGTGAGGCTTCCTCTTTTCTACATCCTTCCAATCGATGTAGTCGACCATTCTGACAGCAGTTCAACTCTCACACTGAACGACAATTTTCACTGATGAGTATTAATTTTCCTTTTGCCGACTTAATGCCTTTTGAATTAGACCTTGATAACCCATGATTTACGGAAAACTTTATTTCGCCTCAAAGAGGGGAATTACTACCCTGGTCGATATCCTTGTATGTGATGTGAATGTTCAGATTTCAGATAGAGAGAAGGGTAGCAATAACCTCGTTTATTGGATCATATTATGTGAAGATAGCCAGCGGCTACTTCTTTACTGATAGGCCTATCCGCCATCAGTTTGGTTTGTACAATAATGGTACATATAGATATCCTTAATGCGGAGTGGATTTTAGTTCAGAATCGGGTTATCCTGGTTTTATATTGTATTTGTATATAAGAGAGGCTGCGTTATGCAGGACCAAACAACATCACTACTTACAGAAAGTAGGTGTGCACTAATGATTCGGCTGAATCGCCTGAAAAACTACTTCTGTTCCATTTCATGGTATTGATGGTCATGATTTTACAAAATATACATATAAGCTGAGCATTGTCTTTTTGATAGAATTTAGAAAACAGAATTGAAATTTTTTAAGAAGATTTGGAGTATTTACCTCTTCGGTAACTGGTGATCAGCCCCACAATTAGCAGCAATGAAGATGACAGTTCCAAGATAGTGATATTGATTACCTTATTAATTATGTCGTTAATAGTCATCCTATAAGGTGTGCCAATTGGTGGCCTATGGGTTGACAGGTGTCTGCATCATAAGCGTTCATCGTAACCTTGGCAGTTTATAAGTCTTCTTTTTCAATTCGATATAACTACATAATGTCTTTGAACCCATCAGAGCTTGACATTGTGGTTGCTGATGTTCTTAAAGTTTCGACAGTTCCTTAGTGTTCGACTTAGAGCAGCTTGGCTATCTACTAATATAAGTGGTATATTATAGAAATTCGAATGTTGTTAGGTGGATTGGTGCCTGTCTTTGGTTAGTATCATTCATTGAAAAACGATGCCGTAATAGGGAATAATGAACGAGTATAGTCCCTTGTAGCATTGTGGGGTGGGTGTCAGAAGTTCGGTGTACTCTAATATAGCTACATGTATAGTAGGTATATGGTCCATGCTTGTACTAGCAAAAATGACTCTCTTAGTCTGAAAGCCCCCTTCGCTGTGATACCTTTAATGAACATTAGGGAAAGAAAATTAGGCTCAATTTTCAGTCCTGCTTGTGGCGCGCTCTTTACAACTCCTGGTGGTATTAAGTGTGGTGATTTGGTCTTTGTCATACTCATACTGCTTTTAACTTTCGTGACTGACACTGAGCACCAAACAAGAGGTTCATAGGAAACTATGGCTCTGATCATCTAAGAAATGCCTGCGATTTCAGTCCTTAATTTTTTCTCGAAAGTTGTTTGCAGGCGTAGAAAGCGTCTATCTCGTGTTATACTCTCCACATGAGGAAGGTATATCCACTTTGTCATTAGTCAGTCAATCTCATTACATTTTTAACGCCAAGAATGAGTCACCGGAGACCAGATAAAGTTTATTCTGAATCGATTCAGCCATGTCCGTCTGGTCTATCTGTTGAAAACACGATAGCGTCCAAACGAATCGACCTAGGTAAATCAAATTTTGTGGACTATGAATTCTCAAATGATAATCTGACGGGACGCTTTCGTAGTAGCTCTGGTTTCGATCTGTAGCATTGATTGATAGGCTATTCGTTCTTGCATACATGTGCGCAAGCCGGCACTTCTTATCGAACCAGCGGTTTCGTTGTGGTCACCTTGTGTAGGTTAGGTTAGGTTAGGTTAAAAAGGGGTATGAGATGTCTCATACAGCACTAGGCACCATAAGGGCCCATCGCGATCCCTAGGGGGAGCCAATTGCAGTGGAAATGGAAAATGGAAATGGAAATGGAAAAACACCTAAACACTTGCCCTTGAGAAAGCCCCAATTTCCCTGCAAAAACCATAAGTAGTCCCTTGAAGTTGGTATTGTCTATCTCCCCTAAATGTTGGAAGAAGTACCTTACCTGCCCAAAAATTTCCTTCTACTGCGACATATTGCCTCACATTCGCACAGTATATGTGTTATGTCCTCCTCGGCTTGCAAGTCGTCGCAGAATCTGCAAGTGTCCGAGTCTGCTAGCCCTAGTCTTTTCTAAGAAGACAGTGCCCTGATAATATGCCGATCAGTGTCCTGAGCTGTTCCCTGCCTAGTTTGAGGATTTCCCTAGATCTTTTACGGTCGTATTGCGGCCAAAGTGCTCAGTATACTTCTTTTTGTCGATTGGCCAGACGAAATCTAGAGAAATCTAAAAAAATCCAGATTGCCAATCGAAATTAGCATAAGACAGATACGGTCGGCAAAAGGTCTGGCGGTTTCTTGTGATAGTAGCCTTGCAAGGTCAAATTTGACAGCCTTCGTTTGTACTTTGGCTACTGCCCAGCGCCCCGAGTCTATATTAGCCGCTCGGAGCTTTCGGACGTCTAAGATACTGGATGATGTCCGATTACTTTGGCCGATTTGATCAACTGTTGCTTAATCTATAGAGAGTGTCAAGTCCCTTATAGTGGATTTGGAGGCGGAAGAATCGTGTGATGTAGACGTTTTCCCGCACAGCAAAGTCGATTAACTTGAGTCGTCTTCCAGAGGCGTTATCGTGCAGACTGCACTTTCCGACTGTAAATCGAATAATGCACTATTGTTAAGTTTGTGCAAATAAAAGGCGGCCGACTTCTTTGAAGTAATAGTGAGAACTGCAGAACTTTATTAAGAACTATATACTCAGCGATATTATATACAAAAGTGTTATAATTTCTAATGGTAGACAGAGTTGCCAAGTTAAATTATTTAAACCAAATTCATTATATTTTACTTAACACTCCCACTTTTAGATAATTTAAATTCATTACATTTATTCAAGAGCTTATAAATTGTGTTTAATATTATTACTATTTATTTATTTTTAATTCCAATTAGCAATCTAAAATTTTCAAATTTATCTTTACTAAGAGCTTTAGTCAAAATATCAGCTTTTTGTTGTTCAGAAGGAACAAAATTGATTGAAAATTCGCCTCTTTCATATCGCTCACGGATGAAGTGATAACGAACATCTATATGTTTCGTTCGCTTGTGGAACTCTGGATTTTTGACAAGTCGGATCGCTCCTTTGGTTATCCATGTTCAACAACGAAACACCAATACCAGCCGGAACCATCTCAGAGAGTAGTTGTTGTAGCCATATCATGTCTTTGACGGCCTGTGACGCAGCCACGTACTCCGACTCGGTGGTGGACAGAGAAACACATTTTTGTCTCTGTGACGACCAAGATAACGGCCCATTTCCAAGCAGAAAAATGAACCCAGTGGTAGAGCGCCTGGTTCCAGGATCGCCTGCATAATCAGCGTCACTGAAACAAACTAAAGAATAATATTGAGCTTTTTCAAACATAATACCCATTTGTCTGGTTCCGCTGAGATACTTCAGAATTCTCTTAACCGCGTTGACATGATCATTATTTGGTGCATCGAGGTATCGGGATACCACTCCTACTGCAAATGAAATATCAGGGCGCGTCGCCACAGCCAAGTACATAAGAGAGCCCACTGCTTCTCTATAGGGAAATTTCACTGCTCCCGAAGACACGGATTCTGGTGATAAAAGGTTTTCCGCTGGAGTTGACACCGGCTTGCAATAACTCATATTGAACTGCTTTAATAATCGCCCGATGTAGCGTGATTGTCCTACATGAATTTCTCCTCCTGGTTTGACTGAGATTTCCATGCCAAGAAAGTTACCAGCTTCCAACACTGTGACTTCAAAATTCTTTTGCAAGAAATTCACCAACTTTATAGCATCATCTTTCTTCTCGGTAGCCACCAGTCCATCATCGATGTACACAGCAAGTATCATTCTGCACTTATTGTCAACTGACAAAAAAATGCAGGGATCCATTTTGCTCGGCTTCAGCTTGAAATCCTTGAGAACTCCGGTCAGCTTCTGGTTCCAACAACGGGACGCCTGCTTGAGCCCGTACACACTCTTTCGCAGTCTGCAAACTTTGTTTGTGCCGTCACTGAAACCCTCTGGTTGATGCATGTAGATCTCTTCATTGAGATCGCCATGCAAAAATGCAGTTTTGACATCAAATTGAGTCAAAACAAGTCCTTCATTGGCTGCAATGGCAAGAATCGAACGAATCGAAGTAAACTTCGCCACCGGACTGTATGTTTCTCCATAATCGATTCCGTATTCCTGCGTGTAACCCTGCGCAACCAGTCTTGCCTTGTACCTCTGTTTCCCAGCGCCTAGATCCTTTAGTTTGTACACCCATTTGTTGCCAATAATTTTCCTATCCTCAGGACGAGACACAATATCCCATGTGCGATTTTTGTGAAGACTTCTTACTTCTTCTGTCATTGCTTCCATCCATTGTGCATTATCTTCGCAAAAAATAGCTTCTTTGTAACTTTGTGGCTCTTCTTGTACCAAAAAAGCATGTTTTTCCACAAAATTACAAGTCCCTGGTGCATCCTCCTTTCTTTTGCGTAGTCGATACTTCAGAGGAAGAGAAACATCCTGGACATGATCCTCTTCTATTTCATCCTCTTCTTCCGCAGCCGACAGATAATCCTCGTCATCCATACGTACTTCTACGCGTTCATCAGCATCATTTTGCGCTTGCTCTTCCACATTATCTGTCACAATTTCTATTGATGAGCCATTTCCCGGAGAGTCGTCGTTTTCACTAACATCAAAAACACCTGTGCTTGGAGATTCCTCGAGGTCACTATTTTGTGGAATTTTCTGCTGCATTTCCCTAAAGGTGACGTCTCGTGTCGCTGGTATCCAAATCCGATATCCCTTGGATGTGTCAGAGTACCCCATAAATAATCCCTTCTCTGCCTTTCTGTCCCATTTTTTGCGCTTTTGTTTAGGAACATGCATAAACGCTTCACTGCCAAAAGTTTTAAAATCCTCTATTTTTACTTTACCCCCACACCACATCTCGTAAGGAGTTTTGCCTCCCAAAGTGCTGTCCGCAGTGCGATTTAATGTATATACAGCCGTATTTACGGCTTCAGCCCAAAATTGCTTTCCCAAATTCTTTGCACTAAGCATCGTTCGAGCTGCTTCGACCACCGTGCGGTTTTCTCGTTCAATGCTCCCATTTTGTTCTGGAGTATATGCAACGCTGGTTTCATGACGAATAGAGCGTTCCCTGAGAAGCAATTTAACAGACTCGTTGACAAATTCTAACCCATTGTCAGTACGAAGAGTTTTTACTTGGTGGCGACTTTCACAAACAGCGAGATCTAAGAAACTTTCAATGGATAAGCAGACATCTGACTTTTTCTTTAAGAATTTGACCACTCTATAGCGTGAAAAATGATCCTTAAAAAGAAGAAAATACTTGGCCCCTCCTAAAGAAGCTTCTTCCATTGGACCACAAACATCGGCATGCACAAGTTCACCTGGTTGACTTGCCTTAAAAGAACTATTTGGAAATGGCATTCGATGCATTTTTCCATACACACAGGAATCGCACGAAAAGTCTTCGGCATCTATGAAGTCAATGTTGTTTTCTTTCAGATGAGAACGTACCTTTTTGATATTCTGATGAGCCATTCTTTCGTGCCATACCTTCAGTGGCAATGCTTTAGTAGTTGCTAAATTTGCCGACGGCCCTTTTGAAGACCGTACACGAAAACGCATTCGGAAAAGCCGTGCCTCACGTTCTCCCACTGCCACAATAGCTCCATCCTCGTTAATGAACTCACATCTCATCTTATCCGAAATAAATTTAAGTCCTTTATCCAAAGCGCGACTTTGGGAAAACAGATGAACAGATATTTTTGGTACATACAGAACATTGGATAAATGTTTTTCACACCACTGTTCCCCATTGAATGACAAAATATTAATATCACCCATTCCTAATGCTAATATTTTATCACCGCTTCCAACTCTAATATCAATCGGAATAGAAAATGTTTCATAATTTGAGAACCAATCCTTCCGATAGGTCATGTGGTCGCTGGCCCCAGAGTCAAGGTACCAATTGTCACTGATTACACTTTTATTGACCAGCAATGCATTAAACACACTTGACTCTCCCCCTTTTGCCTCGCCACAACTTCCAGTCATCACACGTTCTTCATCGAAAGACGATTTCCTCGCCGTACCATCCTCACCTTTACTTCCAGTCACCAAATAATTACAATTTGCCAAAATCGTTTTCCTCGCCGCTGCTGCCTCACCTTTACTTCCAGTCCACATACGATCATCATCTACTGAAGTTGATTTCCTCGCCGCTGCCACCTCATCTTTATTTCCAGTCCTCATATTATCACACCATCGTTCTCAGCATTGCACATCAGTGCATCTCCCATTTTCGCACCACCTCTGCTATCAGACTTCCTATCCCTATGATCTTTAAGAAGCTTTTTGGGACACTCTCTCTTCCAATGGCCCACCTCATTGCATCTGAAACATTTCCCAGGTTTAAAAGTTTTGCTCTTTTGCTGCTTGTAGTTTTTCCGTTTAGCAACAAGAGCGGAAGAACTTGTCCCTGGACCCGATGAGCTTGAAAGCATTCGTGCTTCCTCCATCACTAAGCGAGATGTTAAGTTCTCTAAAGTTTGCTGATCTTTGGCGGTAGATTCCCACGCAGAAAAAAAATGTTTAAAGCTCTCTGGAAGTGTCATTAAAATTTTGGTGATTACCATGCTTTCTGTAACCTCCTCCCCAATATCCCGCAGTTGCCTAGCTATGTTTTCCAATTTCGAGATGTGCGTTGCAACATCATCCTCAGGTTCCATATTAAAGGCATAAAATCGCTGCAGCAGCATATGAACATTTGCTTTGGATGATTGTTCATACACTGATTGAAGTTTTGACCACATTTCCCTTGCAGTGGTGCAATTCACAATATGGCGAAGCGGTGTCGGTCCAACACTCATTGCAATTATGCGTTGAGCTTTACAATCGAGTTTCACCCAATTTGATAAACGAATATCATAGGCAGCTTGAGACTCAGATTCTACCTTAACCGGCCGAACACTTGCACCATTCACATAGTTAAAAAGGTCTGAAGCACTCAGTAATATTCTCACCTGAAACTTCCATACAGAATATTGCTCAGAGTTTTGTAGTTTATCAACTTTAAACATTTCCGTATCCATTTTCTACAAAATATATAATATACGACCGATGGACTAGTGTAATTCGAACTATTCGATTGCAAAAAAAACGACAGGCAGGGCTTACTAAAAATTTAATATTCAAACGGGTTCCCGAATTTTTATACTATACGTATATATGACTTTCAATTGTCCTTTAGCAAATCGCGTGAACTGGGCCCATAACCTGTTAAGTTTGTGCAAATAAAAGGCGGCCGACTTCTTTGAAGTAATAGTGAGAACTGCAGAACTTTATTAAGAACTATATACTCAGCGATATTATATACAAAAGTGTTATAATTTCTAATGGTAGACAGAGTTGCCAAGTTAAATTATTTAAACCAAATTCATTATATTTTACTTAACAACTATTTTCCGATCCTGCCGTTAAATGCACCAAGAACATTCTTAACCGTGTACTTTCGGCACTTGTCGCACGTGTTCTAGAGAAGACGACTCATTCAGCGAAAGCGAAACGAGATTTATTTTTTGTTCTTTGCCTACCTTATTGACAATGTGAACTTCTAAAATAACACTTCCAAAATAACTATCAGTTGAACCTGAGACTCCTCGCTCAGTTATCTACCTCTAGCATACTATCCACTCAGTGCCGATAAAATGCAAGTCAAACACGAGATAGTGCCACCCTATTTGACTAAAAATACCCGTAAATGCACTTCACAGTAATCACATTTCTAAGTATACAATACTACCTTACATAAATTGCAAACTTCGTTCGTCTTAAGGACATACTTCTCTGTAGGTACTCTGTGCAATAATAAAACTCTGTTAATGATTCTTCTACAGGAAAAACAAACACAAGATAGGTACTGCGATAATATTTAATTTTAAACTTTATCCTTTGTCAGATGAGATGCGATGAAGAAATTGATAAATTTTCCAACTTGCAACTTCCTTTTTGGTGTTTTTCTTCTTGTGAATATAAACAGTCAAAGATTGCATTTTGCATGTTACCTTGACCTTAAGGAATTCCTTAATTATAGATTCAGTAAAAAAAATTTGGCAGAAGTTTAAGAGTTTCAATTTGAGAAAGTAGCTATATCGAACATTTTGTTGGCACTGCAAGGAGTTACGAATTAATTTCCTCTTCTGAGTGTTCACTCATATTAATTTAATGCCTCCATTTGGGTTGGGTCTCTTTTTTCGCTTCCTCATAAAGGAGAGCTTACACTATCCAGATTCTAGGTCTTCCGTGCGGTACTCTTTGTGTGGACATAAATTGTCTAAGGATTTACGGATAGATATGGATATAGAAGGATCATGTGAGGTCAGCAAGAGAGATTAACCAACTCTGCTCATATGTGCTAAGCATTGGCTTTTTGCTATAATACGAAATCATAAAGGGTAGAGAGAGAGTAATGAAAATTTATTAGGGTAAGGGTGCAAGCAGAGATAACCGCACTCCATAATAAATATAATGGATGGAATGTGAGTAAAGCTGTAACTGTTTTATTTGTCACCATTCGGTGGTAGAAATGCATTAAAAAAACTCTATTCTAAAATTTTGAAAACATATAATAAACGAATTATAAGGAGTGAGCAAAGTTATGCACTCGTTAAAAAAAATTTTAAAATCTTCATTTAAAAAATGTATACCTATATTACAATTGCAACATATAAAACAGAAACGTTTTGATTGCAATCTAGTGTCAGTATAATAATGGTTTTGTATGTATTTAAATGTCAATTGGACGTGTTGGGTATCCACGTTCTTGAATATATTCGATATTTCGTCCTCACCGGCACACCAGGCGATTCGTATTTTGTTCGCTTTAAGTTCCCCTGAAGAAGATTTCTTTCACTGGCGAGTTCATCTAGAAATCAATTACTGGCGGTACGTACACCTATTGAGTGATTTCGCTGTAAATTTCGATGGAAGAATCTCTGATTCGTCAAAAGTCACGCGAAAGAACAAAATGCGAACGTCTAGGGGAAGTTTATGCCAATTGGGAAACATTATACAAAATTAAGGAGGAGGTTGTGATGGTAAGGAACATAAAGCAACACAGGTTTAAATTTTTTCTTGTTGAATATATGAACAAACTAGTTATATTTTGAATAATTGCTCTTTGCTCTGGCATGCATAGAATATACCGACACAACTTGTAAAGGGTGTTTTTTTTAGAGGTATAGAACTTTGAAATGGAATAAAACAAAGATGATTTTTTAAATTGACATGAAATTTACTTTATTTGAAAGATAATCTTTTGGCATTGTAACATAAATATGGTATCTGGCATATAATCGCCACGGCTGCCTCGGACGTAGTCTAATCTGGATGTCCAATTTTCGATGAATTTTTCCAACATTTGTGGCCGTAATCAGCAATAACCCAGCGAATGTTGTGCTTCAAGTGGTCAATCGTTTCGGGCTTATCAGCGTAGACTAGCGACTTCACATATCCCCCACAGAAAATAGTCAAGCGGCGTTAAATCGCACGATCTTGGAGGCCAATTCACGGGTCCGGTCCGGTCGTTTTTAAGAAGTAAAGACCAACTATTCCACCAACCCATAAAGCACACCAAAGAACAGCGATAGCAGACTTAAGAAATAACTCTTTAGCTATTGAATGTCTTATGACAATCAGCGGATAAATTGCTCAACATGAGCCTTAGTATGTGCTTGTGGTGCGTGTAGCAGACAGGAGGTCCTGCATAGATTCTCTCAGAATCAGTAGATGGAGGGTATTAGATGAAACATTCGTATCGGATCACAGGTGGATTCGCTTTCACGTACCTATAGAAACCACAGGAGAGCTAATTGAGGATAGTATAAGGTATTTGCAGGGCAACATCTGGAGGAGGGGCCGCTTCGCATTGCCAATCCTGCAAATATAGACCAGGCTATTGACAGCCTATGTAAAACATTGAATAGGGTCTATCAAAAGGTTTGTCCGGTCAGGAAATCAGGAGCAAGGGATTAAGCTCCAAAAGAAAACAGGTTAGACACTTCAACAACAGGTCTAACGACGTTGGTGGTGCTGATGACTGATGATATCACATGCGACGAATATATAGTGCAAGAGAGAGTTCAAATAGGTACTTGATCAGGCAATCTAAAAGGAGGTTCTTCTGTGAATCGATTGCAGAAACCGGTGAAGCCTCCAGGCTTCGCAAAATCATTGGAAATGATGAGGTAGTTCCCAGATTTATTAGAAAATCGAATGGTGCTTTAGTTGGAGCTCATTATCCAGGTAGTAGAACTCCAAAGATCTCAGTACCCAATACGTATTACGAGAACGCTGTTTTCTTAACCGAAGTAGAAGTAGAGCAACTCTTCCAATGAAAGCGCGTTGGGCTTTAATGTCATTCGCTCAGTACAAAGCGGCGGGCACTAATAGCATTCTGCCAGCTATGCTGCAAAAGGCCCCGGCTACGGTTACATGTAGAATCAGGGTAATTTTTATTTATTGCCTTAAATTTAGCTACATTCCTACGGCATGGAGGGACCTAAGGATGGCGATGGGCTCTATATGGTGGCTACTCCACTGCGATGAACTCACACCCTATTCAACCTATAACCTAACACATTGAAGATGTATGTTGTAGGTATTGAAGATTCGGAAAACCCCCTTTTATGGAGTGGTAAATGTCGAATACAACCCAAATACCACTTTCAGGCAGAAGGAATCTTTTAACCTGGACGATGAAAGACAAGATTAGCGTCCAATCGAACAAAAATAAAATTAAGATAGGAATATCTAAATTCGGATTCCATTGACATCGTTGGCAGAATTCAGCGAGCTGTCACTGGCGCGTCTTCAAATATGTTGGCAGAAGCGGTAAAAATTTAATCAGACGTCAACGAGGGCAAAACCAAATAATTTCTGTCAAAAAGAAGGGAAAAAAAGATTGGTAAAACTGACATTATTTCGCTTCTGCTTGTGATTGGGGTAGGAGGAAGCCATTTGCATTTATTCAAATAATATTCCCTTTATTCAAAGTAGTCAATTCGTGTTGCCTTTCCACCTTCAAAAGTCTATTTCGGGTGATATACGCAATTGTCCGTCGAACCGTATGATTAAATTCAAGAACAGAGTTTAGCGCCCCCTAGCAATGAATAGACAAAATTCTGTGATTATTCAGTATAATGCAAACATCGTTCTTTGATTATCAATATTGAAAAATTATCACATCGGGTCTGTGTCATACCATGTCCTTTCCCCCATGTCCCGTCCATCGGACGTCAATTTATTCAAAGGGATATACAAGAACCAAAGCTCCATCAATGCCCTACCATTCCGATTACATATTATCTCCATCGAAAGACGGCCGAATTTTTGATGAACATTGTCGGAACACATCCACAGACTGCGTGGAAGCTATTTGTGATTTCAAATCCTTGCGATTTATTTCAGTTGAGAAAATCTTTGCTTTTCTTACTCTCTTGTATACGAAAATATACAAACAGAACAGTCGGTGATGTTCCGTTTCGCTACACTTTTCCAAGCGATTAAGTATTTAGTGGAGAATCGGGCTTAATCGACGAGATATCTTACTAAATTGCAGTGAATCGGAAGCGAGTCCTGTGTGTATTTATTGTGTTATCTGCACAGCGTTACAAAATGAGTGAATATTTAAAAAAAAACGACTTTGTTATGTTAGGGGACAGTCAAATTAGGATAACATGTTCAATGTTCATTTGAAGAGAAAAAAGGTCAAACCATAAAATCACTTGTACATCACTTTGAAGTGGCCATATCTGATGGAGTTCTTTTCAAATTGATTCCGCTGTCCTTGTGCCCAATTAACTTTAAAATTAATAAAATGTGCATTTTGTGTGTATTTGTATAAAGGAATCTTCACAATAGCAAAGATATTTTTTTTAGCTACCTCATATTGCTTCGAATTAAAAAGCGAAACAACTTCTTGATTGTCTGTGACTGAAATCAGCCAACTCATTAGTCCAAGGCAACAACCACTGCGACCCGAATAAGTATGAATAAACTGAATAAAGCGTTCTATTGTTCTATACATAAAAATAGGATCTCGGGGGACGTACCTCATGACAATTAATACTTTTGGCTTTATTAGCAAAATAACTTGTAGATCTTGTCCAAGACAGTAACCACTGAACTCACATCAAAATAAATATCATTATTATTGTTGTGCAGAAAATATAGAATAGAAACCTCCTTACCACCTCCTCACATTGGCGACTGCTATACTTGGAAACCTGAACCAGGTAGAATGTTCTTAAAGGTAATCCTTACTGCGGTTGCAATAGCTATTTTTCTATTTTTATTTTTTAATTTTCCATTCCCGTTTACCTTAACGATGAAGCAACTTTTTGAAATATTGTTTTTTTTTTTTTGCAGAAAATTCCAGGAGGTAACTTTGTAAGGGATAATAAAAAGTCAACCTAATACCTCCATCTAGACGTCGCGTCGCGTCGGTCGGTCGTTCGAAGGAAACGTCTAATAATAGAAGTTTGCGTGTCATTCTGGATTGCTCTGAAGGAAGTTGGTTGAATGCATTAAATCTATAGATACAACAGTAGGTAGAGTGTTATTAAATTTCTAGTAACTTGCATTTAAATTCTTTTGATGGACTTTTAAGAGAGTTTTGAATTGCTTGGCAACACAAAGACATAGGAGGAAAGTAGTCAATTCTAAATATAGTTATTGGCAGCACTTAATGAAATTGGTTTTAAAGGATCTGGAAGAAGATTCGTCCTTCCATTTATGCATTTGTTCACTGGGAAATACGGCATGCATCATTGGAAACATTGGCAAAAGATTTAGATTTAGATTTAAATTTAGATTTAGATTTAGATTTAGATTTAGATTTAGATTTAGATTTAGATTTAGATTTAGATTTAGATTTAGATTTAGATTTAGATTTAGATTTAAGTGTCCGCTGACATTTTGCACTCAACCGACCGACGCGACGTTTTATGAGTTCTCCTAGACAACCGAAACGTAAGAGGAGCTAATAATCAGAATGATAGCTAGTGTCCCATTGACGTACTGCATCAGTTCGAAGATTTCGCAATACTGAAAGGTTGTCTATGTATATACATATAGGTAACGCCGACTAACTAAAAATCGACTCAGTTTGCCAATATTAGGTTAGGTTAGGTTTACAGGTTGTCAGGGCAGAGTAAACCCTACTGTACTACACTTAGGTCCTTGTGGACCCATTTTGTTGGCCTTTTATGGATGTTAGCAATTGGTGTTATAGATGGTTAGCTTCATGTCCCTTCTTCCTGTGATTACTCGACGCTGTCTAGACATAGTGATATCATCAAAAAAAATGCAAAAAGGGGAGACATCTGAAAGTTCTTAGAGGTCATGGAAGTAAGTGTTCTGTTCCTTAAGTGACAGAGAGTCAAGCAGTGACAGATAAAGTGCGGTGTGTTCTCTAAGAGTACAGTATGGTGGCTTGATCGACTGTATCGCTCGATCATGATTCATCGCAGACCCATTTCTTGCTAGTTCCGCAGCCCTCATATTGCCGGCTTTGTCACTGTATCCAGGGACTCAGCAAATAGGACGGTGATGTGCTGCGGCAAAACAACCTTGAGATCTTCGCGCCAGCAGTGAACTAGCTTGGCTATATATGTATATATATTGGATAAACATTATTTCAATGACAGAGATTGCTTTTATAGCCTCCAGGCTGTCAATGAAAATGATAATATCGTTTCGTGGTATTGCCAAAAATGACACCTCACGTGCGATTGCCAGAACTTCTGCTTGGGACTGAGAGCAGTGTATACTGAATTTCTCCGAGAATATTCCGGTCCGGCACTGGTTCCACAGTCCATCTTCGAACCCATCAAAATAGATGAAATAGATATTGATTTCCTCTTCGTGGCTTCATTTGTGTTCCATTCATCCCTACTCGGAAAAGAGCAAGAGAATGGTTATCCCCTATACATGCGCTAGTCTTTGTATTTAAGTCATTGACTGGAGTGGATATTTTTCTTTTTCGAGAGAACACCTTCGAAATGAGTTAAGGTAATAACCAGCTAACCAAACCAGGGCTTTGGCTATGGAAAATCTGTTCACATTCGAAGCGGAAAGTATTCTCGTATAGACATGGCAGGGCTTTGCCATAAATTCAAAGACTGCAGGAAATAAGGCCCCAATAAAAAAAGAGGCCCCAAAAAAGAAAGTAAAATAAGACACAAAATTTGTGGTGTTATTTCATAATGAAATAATACCTCAATTTCAAATATGAAATAAGGCCCAACTGCAATGAAATAAGGCCCCAAACCTGACAGTAAACCTAAGCATTATTCGTTTGGGGTCTTATTTCAATATTTCATTTCTCCTTTGGGGATCTTATGTTATAATGAAATAAGATCCACTTGACAGCATACAGAGACGAGCATTTCGACTTATTGGAGACCCTACATTCACTTCGAATCTACGACCGTTGGTGCACAGAAGACAAGTCGCTGATGACCTTTGCTTGTTCTATAGGTACATACATGGTAGATGTTCCGAGAAAATCAAAGACATTATCCCTCGAAATGCAACTATTGCGCGCCGCAAGACAGGCAGCTAAAATGCACATGACCTTACTGTACAATTGGCAACCGCGAGGACATCAATTTTCCAAAACTCCTCCTGTTCAAGGACAAGCAAACTTTGGAACTCACTCCCTGTAGATATATTTCCAGAAGACTACAATTTGCAACAACTTAAGTGCAGAACAAACATACATCTGCTTTCGTTCGCCTTTCCCGGGAAAAGTATTTAAAAAAAAAAAAACTGGGTTCTCATGTCACGATAGCGACCACCATTAATTGTCCGGATGATTTTTCGAAGAAGTATGGTCCGATAATGCCTCCAGCCCAAAATCCTCCCCAAATAGTCACGCGTTGTGGATGCATTTGTTCCTCAACAATTACTCGTGGGTTTTCTGAACCCCAAATGCGACAATTTTGACGATTAACGAAGCCATCAAGATAAAAATGATCTTTATCGCTAAAGATGACTTTGTTCGAAATGATTTTGACAAACCTTCAGTATTTGTAAAATATTGCTCAACGAAAATGAGTTGTTCTTTCGTATAGCGCTACATTTTTACTATCCCCGAACTGTCAGCTGTCACACTGACATTGCCCGCGTTCCATTGACCGCTAGATGACTAGCGGCATGCCAAACTCCATATAAAAAAAACTGACATTTCCCAATATGTGCTAGAGTTCTAGCGCAAATGATAAAAAAAACTGACATTTCCCGTGCTAGAGTTCTAGCGCAAATGATGAAAATTTTTGTTTTTTGGTGGATCGATTCAGCTAGTAGCAGACTGTCTACCTTTGCTATAAATGCAGAAGTGCTTTAAGGATCTATACTTTACCCAACTCTATTTTAGTCTGTACGCCAATCATCTTACTTTGTTTCATTTAAACCATTTGCTGCCCGTTACGAAGCTAAGAATGTTAGCGGCGCTGGTGTTACCTAGATCACTAGGAACATTGAGAAAATAGTTTTCTAAGTGGACCTTTCATAAATTGGCAAGGGCTGGGCAACTGCAAAGAAAGTGAGTGACGGACTCATCCTCCTCTTCATCCCTGCAGCTTCTTCAGAAGTCTTCGTATGGCAGACCGAGCCTTTGCGCGTGCCGGAGATGACGTTAACGACTTTCAAGAGATTGGCTATCAATGTATATGATAATATCCCTTTGTGATACCGAATTATTCGACAGCCATGCTGTAACTTGACGAATAGCTGTAATTTCGGCTTGAAAGATACTGCAGTGTTTTGGAAGACAGAAGGAGAGGCCCAGATTCAATTCTTCTGAAAAAACTCCAGCGCCCACTCCCTCCAGTGTCTTAGAACCATCTGTGAATATTACCAGTGATTTGTGTAGTACCTATTGTGAATCATTTGTTTCTGTCCGATGTTTCATGGGTGAAGCCTTTTTCAAAGTTGATTTTCGTAGGCAGATAATCGGTAGTAGTGGGAAGGGGAATCATCTGTAGAAGGATGCTGGCGTGCCCAGACGGTTGCCCTCTCCAGTGTTTCCCTTCCTTTAATCTGATTTGTGGCGGTTTCTTTACAGACGATGTCATTAATTTTGACATTTACACGTATTCAAAGACAGGGTAATTTTTTCCGGTGAGAATCGGGTAGGTGCACGGGAAGTCGGCAGTCTAGTTCTTACTGGTTTGTGCTTTGACAGATCAGCGTCAAAATTCGTATCTAATCATTTTAGGCTAACTACCAATGGCGCAATCTGTTTCAACCTTCAACCCCGAAACCTACAGCCTTAACATCCAGCAGGAAATTCTGTACACATTCTTTATTTAGCAGCAAATTCCAAATTTTAATAATTATTCCAGAATTTTCTCACTAATCTCCTTAAATTCAATTCGAAACCGCATTCGCCAGACAGTAGCGATAACTGTAATCCTTTTTTAAAAATATGCCAGCAGTATAGCTTGTCTTGATGGGCGTTCAAAATCTTTTATTTGTAATTTATTTAAATTTGTTTTTCATTTATTTATCCAATTTCGGCGCATTCCTTATTCTTTTCTTATCCGAAACCACACTCGAAACAAATTGATAAAATTCAGAGTTGCGAGAGAAAAGAAAAACTCATTTAATACACGGCTTTGGTATAGAACTTATGTAAATCATTTCATGGTCAAAGACATCCCGCATTCCGATTTCAATTTACAGGATGATGACACTTAGCAATATGTTTCAGGCGACTTAACTGCTTACTGGGTAAAAGAGAGAACGCTTTTATGTACTCGTGCAAGGAATAAAGTTATTCTTTCATTTTGAATAAATTACTTAAAGCGAAAGTCGTTTACGGAATTTTAAATGCATTCAAGAGAATTAAAGGAAGCATCGCATTTCCATGACTGTGACGTTGGCATTGGTTGAGGAGCAGGAGCACAAGTTCCAACGTCTTTCGTGTTTAGCCACCCACCCACTTTCAGTGAGACAAAGAGTGCAAAGCTGTGTCATTTTCGAAATGTATTATATTGCATTCCGTGACTGAACACCAAATAGCTGTACTCAGCCCAAGTGGACGCACTTGGGAGGGATAGGAATTGGGAATAGTGTTGCACTTTGTGTAGCTATTGATGAATACTAGAACAATCGGGTTATGTACATAGCGTAGCGATATCGACCTTAGGGGAAGGTCGGTAATAATATCCCCGGATGGGGGCGACGCCTTTAATAATGACCTTAGCTAATAAATGTGGACGCGCGCATCAAAGCAAAGTGGCGGCGAAGAGCCACTTTTCAGGTGACGTGTTGCCAGTCTGGTGTCTAGAATCGAACAAATTTCCGAGTGGCAAGAGGGTGACGGCCACGTTTGATTTGCATTCAGCCACATCTTCTGTATTTTCGTCTGCCATGATTACGGTTCCGTGACTACACTAATCACAGATAACTACGTCTGGCATTTTTGACACTTTTTCGATAATTCGTTTAATTTGCATCCCCTTGAACGTATCCGGGACGGGTCTGAACTCTAATGTCTTGAAGCCTCTTTTATACTTCTGTGTAAATTCATGTCGTAATCATATGGTTCTGTTGGCAGTCGCATTCATAAAATTCAATTAGCTTCGTTTGCTCTTGCATGTTTCCCATGTCTACATGATGTCCTGTTTACCAATCTGCATTTCAATAAATCACTCATGTGGCTCAACTCGACTAGAACCACTACCATGTCATCTATTTGCATTTTATTAAAACTCAAGAACACCATTCCCTACTAGACTCCTTGAGTTTTTACTCCCACGCAGTCCCTCCACCTAAATTTGCCTGCAACACTTCCGATCAAAAATGAATAAATGAATGCAAATAGTTTTTCGTCCCATGCGATGATGATGACTATGAACGACCACATGCACTGCAGCACACATTCCATGCGAATTTCCTAAGACAGAATTCTTCCCTTAATACTCTCATGGAAATTCGCTCATCCCCCAGCAGCGCTGAACAGAACATCCTGTTGAATCCAGCAGTGACATAGCAAATCACCTGCTGTTCTAGTTCCCCAAACTCCAACCGGAGGAGCAAACACAACACACACGCTCAGTGGATGCCATCAAGCAAACATGGGATCCTTGATTAAATGAAAGTTTAAGGGCGAAAAATTCCTATACATGCATGATAACTTTCAATTTTCCTTTTTGTTCGCTAGAGATGGAGACACCCTGCAAGGATCTCGAAATTAACTGATGCACATGCCAAGCCTTATATATATAAGACATCCTGGCTAGGGACAGAGATTCCTTCGAGTACTAACACTTATGAATATGTATGCTGCGTATGCATAGTGATTTTGAACGATTTC
Source organism: Cheilosia soror (assembly GCA_949372485.1). NCBI lineage: Eukaryota > Metazoa > Arthropoda > Insecta > Diptera > Syrphidae > Cheilosia > Cheilosia soror. The sequence continues at coordinate 110,900,997 of OX443562.1, read as the reverse complement.
TGACTACACACATACACAGAGTATGTCAGGAACTTTGATGGAAAATGCAAATCTTTAGAAACTTCTGAAGGGTATCTTCGGTGGGCACTTGTGTGTAAAACCACACGGGTACATACACAACACACCCATACCATTAAATGATTTGGTATGCAAAGTGTGCTTGCTTAGCTGAAGGACAAATTCAATTAGTACCCCCAGACGGGAGGATGCAAAATAAATCAGTTGAGGCGTGAAATTCATTTCACTTCAAGGTGCAAGAAGTCAAGAAGTCAACATCGCTGAGATACGAATACGAGGCACCACAATGTCAGCCCTTAACCGCTTGACCCCCATTTCCTGTTCGCCACAGGTGGCCACAGCTCCAAGAGATTAACGCCTTCACACACATCCACCTACTGCAATCAAAATCGATACAACAAACTTCTTCGCAGGACATGCACTCTGTGCTAATTTATTGTTATTTAATTACGCTCAAAGGATGTAAGATGTGAGATTAATTTTGGGCTATTTAGAAGCTTATGCAGGATCATGTGGGCGACTGCTGTCTAAATTACCAGATATGCATACAAAAACTTCAATTATATTCGAGACCAGATGGTGCTGCATGCCAAAGTAGCCCCGATTCGAGCATCTCGTACGTAATCGAATTTTACCTGTTGCTGGTGGAGTTTCTGTCCTGGAATTTCCCACACGAGATTAATTATCTTCCGGTTCAGAGAGCCCAGGTGAACTGGTGTGGTGCCGCCTGTCAAGTGGGTATGGTGGTTGGTAATTGGATTCATTTCTGTTGTTTCCAGTATTATTTGTGTCCGACTGGGAATATTGTATTATGTATTTTAAAGGACTCGGTTGGTATTGCAAGTGGAATAATTGTGTATGTTGGATGAGAATGATTGCCTACCTTTACGACTATGCGGATCCATGGTAAACAAATTAATTGAAAGGGAGTACTCGGCTGTTGCTGTTTTCAATGAGCGAATCGAATTAACTCGAAGCAATGTGGTATAAATTACACATTATATTATAGTGCTCATCAGGGAGCAACAATAGGTAAACATTTAAAGAAAAATTACGCAAACACGTTGGTGCTTTCATATAATTTGCATTTGGAGGGGCATCAGACATAATTTTCGTGCTGGGACAAAGTTTCCCGCTACTGCGCTGCCTCTGTGTGATGGAGTCTATAGTCATAGCAATCTGGAACATCCCTTGCCCTTCATGTTGGTAGTATAAAGGGTGGGCCATCTAGTGGTTTCTTTTTAAATTATAGGTAATTCTGACACGGACAGCACTGTCTACCACTCGAAAGTCAGTATAATAAAGGGTGTTTTTTTAGAGGTATAGAACTTTGAAATGGAATAAAATAAAAATGATTTTTTTAAATTGACATGAAATTTACTTTTTTTGAAAGATAATCTTCTGGCATTATAATTTAAATATGATTTCTGGCATATGACCGCCACGGCTGGCTCGGACGTAGTCTAATCTAGAGGTCCAATTTTTCGAGGACTTTTTCCAACATTTTTGGCCGTATATCGGCAATAACGCGGCGAAACGCGGTGGTCAATCGTTTCGGGCTTTTCATTGTAGACTAACGACTTCACATATCCCCACAGAAAATAGTCAAGCGGCGTTAAATCGCACGATCTTGGAGGTCAATTCACGGGTCCGCAACGTGAAACTATGCGGTTACCAAACGTTTCCTTCAATAAATCAATTGAAACACGAGCTGTGTGACTTGCTGCGCCGTCTTGTTGTACAGCTCCTGCACATCATGGTTGTTCAATTGATGAACGAAAAAGTCAGTAATCATGGCTCTATAGCGGTCACCATTGACGTAACGTTCTCGCCAGCATCGTTTTTAAAGAAGTACAGACCAGTTATTCCACAAACCCATCATAACGCACACCAAACAGTCAGTTTTTGTGGATCTAACGGTGTCTCAACATACACTTGAGGATTATCATCACTTCAAATATGGCAGTTTTGTTTATTAACGTATCCATTCAACCAAAAGTGAGCAAAAGTAAAAGGGACGTAGTGCGAGATACGTATTTCGAACAGATTTTCAAAATAAATTTGCAGAATTTGGAAGCGTCGTTCATGCGTCAGTCTAAATAATGTTGAAATGCCGAACTAAACCAAAAATAAATCACTTGACAGCTGACAAAATGGCCGCCAGTAGTGTTGCTAACTTAAGGTTCTTTACCTCTAACAAAAAAACACCCTTTACCTCCGCCGCTCCGCGGAACGAAATGAGTCGCTACGCTTTACGCTTGAACAGCTTTGGAGTGCTGAGTAGCAAAACAGTGGGCTTTTGTGGAAGTTTTGGCCGAGGCGCCAGCTATACGCAATTTTGTGCAAAAAGTTCGTGAGACTGGTATGTTAGTGGACAACACACATGGTCCCCGTCGTCGTACGATGCGCACAGACAGACAGACAGACGGAGAATGTGGCTATTGCCGAGCCGAGAGTGTGAGACTCAATTGGTGGCATCATTATCAATGAACTATTTTTCTTCGAAAATTAGGCTGGGAACAACATAGACACTGACATTAAAGATATAGATTTAGACGAACTCTGGTTCATGCAATCATGCAGGATGGCACACCATGCCACACAGCCAACTTTTTGTTTGTGGGGAACCGTGAAGGACCGATGTTATGCCAACAATCCGGAAACGAATCAAGCACTTAAGGCGCATATCATCGAAGCAATCCCTGAGCTACAGCCCGAAACCATTAACTAGGTCTTGGAAAATTGGAGTAACAGAATACACTACTGCGAAGCCTGTCGAGGCAGCCACTTGAACGACGTTGTGTTCTATTATTAATGGGAATGTTTGCTCTTACTAAAAAGAAGCCATAGATAATACATACATGGAAAAAATGTATAGCTTTGTTCATTTTATTGCATTTTTAAAAATAAACTTGTATTTGGCCCACCCTGAACTTAGATGCTTGATGTTTCCGTTATTCAAAACAAAGCCCAATTTTGCCATAGCTATTTATCCCAATATTTGCAAACTCGCCAATGACAGCTTACTGAGTTGCAGTTCTCTCAGTGTTATCAGCAAGTATCGCCTGATAGCTTCGCACAATACAGCCGATAACCTTTTTTAAATCTTTTTTGACATCAAAGCTCTCGCTGAAATTGTTTCCGAAATTAATGGAGCAGCGAACGTCTTTTTGCACAGCCAACTGAAATGCCAAAACTGAAAATCTTGTCTGATGTAGCCTTAAAATATATAAGCGATCCCACCTGCAACTTGTGCACCAATCCACTGCCACGCCTCTGCCACACCACTTCGGTGCCCGTCTTAGAATTTCGTGACTATTTCTAAAACTGAACTTATATCAGAATCCATACTATCACATAGCTCTTATACCGCTTTCAGTATTATGGATGTCCGAGCGTTCCGAGGGGCCAACATTGACTCGGACCACTACCTTGAGGTTAGTTCTATGCAGCCAGCGTCAAGTATTGAAGAACATTAACAACATTGCCACAAAGCCATCAGAGACACAGGTGGTTGTAGAACTTGGTTGTATTTAATGCAAACAAAACACAACTCGCAACATTTTATAGGAAAAATGCATCAACAGTTTCTCAGATCCAAATGGTTGACCATCCAATCAATCCCAAGGACTCAATGCACCTTCTAGGAGTCACAGACAATTCAGGAATCACATGGCAGGACCACATATCCTATAACGCAAGATCGGTATCCGCTAAGTTGAGCTATTTATTTAGAGCAAAGAGGTATACTAAAGCCCCAAGCAACTTCTCCTTCTGTACAAAGCACGGGTTAGACCAGGCTTGGAATATTGTTTCCATATATATGGAGCTCGGCCCCAAAACATTCACTTAACCTACTTGACAGCATACAGAGACAAGCAGTTCGACTTATTAGAGACCCACAGCCTACACTCACATCGAATCTACAACCTTTAGAGCACAGAAGACAATAGTCGCTAACCTATGCTTGTTCCATTGGTACTTCTATGGTAGCTGTTCCGAGGAACTCAAAGGCATTATCCCTCGATATGCAACTTTTGGGCGCCCCACAAGACAGGCTGCTAATGCTCAGTCATGACCATTTATAGTACACTTGACAACCGCGAGGACATCCACTTTCCAAAACTCCTTCTGTTACAGGACTAGCAAACTTTGGAACTCGCTTCCTGGGGATATATTTCGAGAAGACTACAATTTGCAACAATTTAAGTGCAGAACTAACATACATCTGCAAGCATCTCGGGCGCTGATGAAGCGCTATAAACAGGATCGCCTTTCCCGGGAGAAGTATACACTCCGTGCCACCTGAATAGCACACCTCCTAAGGTCGTTTTTCAACTGAACCCAAACCAAGCATGCTAGAGACTTATTTTTTTTTTAATTAAAGTTTATTTATGTGATCAAACTATTTTCAAATCATAAACATATTTATGAAATGAATACATTTTTGGAGTGTCGATTGTCATCACAAATTGTTAAATTTGATTTGGCCTCGACACCAGTATTGCGTTTGGCCCCGATGTGGTGGGTGGGCTCATCAGTAGACGACCACCACATCTGATCTAGACGCACTGTTTGCTCGATTTTCACCGAGACTAATGATTTTTCAATCAACAAGTGACTGTGAATCATACCTCATGACGAATCTTTGTTTCAAAGACTATCGCCAAGAGGATTTGTTTTTGTGCCCAGGGCCTGGCTTGTCCATGTGATCAAACTATCAAATTTATTTAATTGCTGTGTTTTGACCAGAAGGAAGATTTGATACTAAGGCTTTAAGTTAAGTATTAACAAAAAATTGTGCAAAATATGAGATTTTAATTTTGCGCCACTAGAGCATGCATTTAATTTGACCGTTATCTTTGGCACGTGAACTCATATTTGTCTTTGATTAAATTTTTTTTTTGTTAATTTCGACTATAGCTATTTAATTTACAAACAAAAAATAAAATGGGTGGAGAAAAAGCATTAACCGAGGTGGAAAAATGACAAATCAAAGCTTAAAGGACACTCGCCTATTTATTGTCAAATTAGCTGAGAAAATCGGGAGGAGTCGAAACGTTATATCTATATTTTCAAGTAATGAGTCTAACTATGAATAAAAACATGAAAGGCCACATATCTACATAGAGTGCTTACTAATGCGGAGGCGACTTATATTAAAAAAAGCCGTCAAATTCTCATGACTCTTTTCCAAAAATCAGGGAAAAATATGGTATCAAAACAAGTCTCACAACTATTCGTCGTATTATTTCGAATGCTAAGCATATAAAAATGCTAAAAATCAAGAAGTCACCCTTTAACCCGGTTCAAAAAGCGCAAAGCCTCCGTTTTGTACATGTGACCTGTACTTAGTAGAAGTATTGTTTGGTCTTCTCAGACGAAAAGAATTTAATTTGGAAGCCCCGGATGGCCATAGCTACTATTTCCATAACCTTCGCAAAAAGACTAATCATTTGGACCGGCTCCAGCTGCATAGCAGAGTTGAAGGTATGATGGTGTAGGGTCCCATTACTTATAATGGCATCTGCAAATTACAATTTTTGTCAACCACAATGAATGTGGACGCAGTAGCGCAGTGGTTAGTGTGCTGGACTACTGTGCGAGGGATCTGAGGTTCGATCCCCGGAAAAACACCAATTACATCTTAAAAGAAATTTTCTACTGCGCCACCTCTCGCGAACGTCTGACAAACATCCGAGAGTATGACTGTCATGAAAAAGCTTCTCAATTCAGCCGTTCGGATCCGGCATAAAATTGTAGGTCCCTTCCATTCGTCCCAGAAATAGAAACTCACACAAAACGAATGTTTGCGAGAAGCTAGGCCTTGGGTGTCACCCGCTTGTTGCGCCACATATTTATTTATTTTTACAATGAATGCGTTGTTTCACAATGATAAGGCTTTCACATAAATTTTCATAACCTTTTTGGACATCTGCCGTGGATCTAACAACATGATAGTGCGCCAATACATACAGCCCGGGTTGTTAAAATGTATTTTTTAGAGCCAAATTGTGGAGCTATTAGCTGACCGGCTTACTCACCGGATTTGAATATCATCGAAAATGTTTGGCAATGGTGTTCACAGCCATCGAATTAGATTGAGCTAAATTATTTGGCCAATTTGTAGGTATATGCATCCCTTCCAAACCGGATGTATGAATTTTGGAGAAGAAAGGTGACTCAATTGAAAAATTTTTTTTTTAAATCTAAATACTCGAATTACCTTAAAATTAAGTAAATGGGTTTGGCGATCAATGAGGGCAAGACAAAGTATTATGCTGTCATCAAGAAAGGACACCCGACACCGACGTCTTGGACAGAATGTCACTATAGACAGATATAACTTTGAAATGGTAAAGGACTTTGTCTACCTATGCTCCGCTATGAACTCAGACAATGACACCAGCAGCGCTGAGATTAAGCGAAGAATAACACTTGCCAACCGCTGTTACTTTGGCCTAAGAAGGCAATTGATTAGTAAGGCATTGTCGAGAAACACCAGGGAGACTCTATATAAGACCTTCATCATCCTAGTCCTGCTTTTTGGCGCAGAATCATGGACGTTGTCAAAAGTGGATGAAGATCATCTCCTTGGGCGCTTCGAACGCAAAATTCTTCGAGTGATTTTCGGTCCCGTTTGCGTTGGCGGGCTTTGGAAGAGGAGATTTAACAGCGAACTCTACGAACTGTACAGCGACTTCGACCTGGTCAGAAAAGTTCGTATCAGTCGACTAAGATGGCTAGGACATGTAGAGCGAATGAACACCAACGCTCCGGCCCGAAGAGTCTTCGATTCCAACCCGGAGGGACAACGCAGTAGAGGAAGACCTCGCCTTAGGTGACGCGCACAAGTGGAAGGGGACCTTAACCAACTTAGCGTGCGAAACTGGAGACAGCTGGTCAAAGATCGTGCTGGCTGGAGACGCTTGTTGGCTGAGGCCCAGGTCTACCCCGGACTGTAGCGCCACCTTAAGTAAGTAAGTAATGTTTGTGGTAAAAAGAAGCAGAATTCTCAAAAATGTTTTTTTTTCCTTTAAGTGTTCTATTCAAGTGGCACAATATTAAGACCCCATATTTTACCGGTTTTTGGTTCATCATTTTTTGTTAATACTTAAAGCTTAAATTTTAAATGTTCCTTCCGGTCAAATCACAACAATTATTAAATGAACTTTAATTTAAAAAAAAATAAGTCTCTAGCATGCTTGGTTTGGAAACAGTGGGCGATAGAAAACCGACCTAAGGGTGTTGTGCTGTTCAAGTTGGGCGTATTTAAAAAAGAAATTAACATCTTTCCAAATAGTTTCAACTTAAATCATCTTTAGCTTCTCCTTGTCTGCTATTGATCCCATATCGATTGACTTTCTATTAAATCCAAACTTTCTCTATCCATAACTCAACCTGGTATAGTGTATCTACCTATTCCTAAAGAATATTTTATTCTCAAATATTCAGGGATAACTAATTACAATAAAAAAAAAACAGACACGCACTTCTTCTTCTTCTTTTTACTTCCTTTACGGGCGAATCCAATTTATTGTCAATCTTTGACTGCGACGACGATAACTACATTGATCAATATTTATCTTAATATCGATCTTATATTTAGCAATTAAAAGTATTTACAACCAATTGCAAAAGCCTATTAATTAACACCGAACACGCACTTTCTCCTGTTCAGATTCAGATTCGTCACGTAATAACTTTTATTGTCAACATAGTCGAAAGAATACTAATTAAACATTCAGGGAGGCATTAACTTATGCATTAATCTGCTGACAATAACCCCTCGAAAAATAATTCCCAAAAATAATCCTTTGTTTTGACCGTGTCCTTACCCAAACTCCTTAAATCCTACCCTAATCGTCAAACATGAACTTTTCCACACGACCAGAATACCTAATTAAATCTAGACGAACACGTTACTCTCACTACATTAAGCATTATGAGACTAAAAGGCGACTATCGTCCTTGCCCGATCATCTATTTATTGTTCGCTTCTGGGTAAATAGACAGCCGTGAAGCGCATCCAGAAGCCTATACACACCTAACGAATTGCTCTATTTTCATCCAACATCTAAAGCAATGACGCGCGTACACCCTAAAGTCAATTAGCAAACAATTCAGGGTGGGTAGGCGCACTTATTCTTCGAATTAGCTAAAGGTCCACCCTAATATCTTCATTATAGTGTGCGAAATGGTTTCCCAAACATTTGAAGTTTGCAAACTTCATTGTCGATTGACAGCGCAGTAAAATTGAAAATTGTACGGCCCAGAAGTCCCAGTTTGAAAGTTGATATTATCCGCACGCACGAATCCAACCTAATGCGAGGGATAATGATAAAAATGTTCAACTGAAAGTCGCACAAGGATAACAGGGCTGTAATAGAATATTACAATGATTACTAAGATAATTCGAACAAATCTTTTTATGGGGTACTTGTGCACATTTGCGCTGGTGTGCCGTTGTGGCGTGTATGATGGGATCCATTCATACAACATGCCTCGGGATCGTAGGCATATCGTTTTTAAAGGACACGCTCTTCGGTTTCAACCTATAGTATATTTGAACACACCTGCGGATGTGGCGCTACTCTTATATGCGGAAAAAGTTTTCCGAGGCGAAGACGTACTTTTATGTTACTTGCGAATTGCCTTTCAAGTTTGCTCCTTTCGCCTGTGGCGATAGACACGCAGTATAATTTCCATTTTTATTTTTATGGGTATTTCTGTAGTCACATACATACCTATGGATGCGGGTGCGGGTGGAAGAATTACTTTCTTTTCTTTTGGGCCTTGTTATTATTTCCGGACAGACAGTCAGTATTGTGTGCGACTTGGGCGTAAAGGCGTAAAGTGAAAATGATGACTAAATTTGTGCTCAAAATGTTTGCAATTGTATTAGGACGACTTATTTTATTGTTATTGTATAATTTTGAATAAGAAATGCTATATAGCCGGCGGCAATAATTTGAATTTTTATTTTTATTTAGCCAACTAATGTTGGGCATAATAATGTCATTCCAGCGAAAGCGACAAATTGTGAATATCAGTGAGATAATAGAAATATTGTCGTGGCTCACAATAAATAAAACTAAAAGTTTTCAGGTGTGTTGCTGGTTAGGGTCTTACGGTAGGGACATGCATTCTAACAAATTGACGGGTTTATTTCTGAAGTCATCTGCAAGGCTTTTCGAAATACAATGGTCAGCTTGAAGAAATATTTACAACAATTGTTAAACATTTTATCGCTGGTAGACACGTCTTTTGGGAATCCACATTGACAGTCTCCAAAAATTTCCGTGACCTACGGAGTGAGTCTAGCAAGGAGTAAATTCTGGGTCTTAGTTTCTATGTTCTGTATAGGTAGCTTGAAGCGAGAAGTTAAGGATTTTTTTTAAAGTCGCAAGAAAAAAGGTAGGTAACGAGAAAAAAATAGGATTTTCATAAATCTACGAATGACCCATTGACAGCAGTCTGATGAGAAACTTGTTTCATTAATACCAAATCAAGGGCCTAAGACAAGCAGTTGGTTTCACAAAAAGGGCCTAAGACTGCTCTGATAGAGTCCAATCAGTTCGTTTAAAAATGGTTTTAACGAAGACTTTGATCATCAGATTTCTATTCAGATAGCCTACACAAGTTATGTTTATCTTTGGTAAAGCCTCTGAACATTATTGGACATTGGATTAGTACGTCTTCATCTCTATTTCCTCTATTACGGGCTACTTGTGTTTTTTCATTATCCTTCGGGCTAGGTATGAACTGCTCTTTCAATTTTTGCAGCATCGCTTTAAAGGTGAGTATTGTTTTGCTGCAGGGGCTTGCCGGCACTATTTGTAAACGGTTTCCCATGAGTAGTCGAGTGAAACCCGATACATGAACTGAGACGATTCTGATTGCTTCTTGCCACTGGATGCCTTCGAACCGCGGCAAATGATGCTGACTGTACTAGGTGACGCAAAAGGCATGATGATATCATTTTTTGCAAAATGGCGGCAAATGATAATTCTACTTTGACATTTGTGAAATAAACAGATACAAAATACATGAATCGCTATACTTGTAAAGAACGCGGAATTATTGTTTTAATCTTTCTGCTAAATAATTCTTCGGCGGTGTTGATGCAGCTTGAATTTCGGCTCAGATTTACTTTACCGGTAGTCCGACATCAACTGGGCAAACAGTACGCCTAGAAGAGTATGGGACAACACGAGATGCTGTCAAGTCTGGCCGGCCCTGAAGCTGCCGTTTTGTAAGAATATCGTCAACTGATGTGACTGAAGACCCCAGAGACGAAGTGCCATGCAATTGTCCAATAATCGGCTTTTTTAACAGAAAATTTTTGTGAAAGACTGTAAAGTGTTCCCGTACAAAGTATTGACAGTGCTTAATATTACCAGGAGCCAGATTACGTAAAAGAAAACATATCGTTTTCAGAGATTGCTAGTGTCGAAACGATGTCGTTTAATCGTTTTTATTTTACGCGATCTGGGCCCTGTTAACAGCCCAGCGCGTGTAACCTACGTTCAAGCTATGCTGAATCTCGACCACGAGGGAAACAACTTTTTATCGAAAATCGTCTTGAGCAACGAGATATGGTTTTTGCGGATATGGTTTTTGAAGACTCGAGAAATATCCGTCAAGAAAGCAAAGACCTGTCGGAGGAATTTCTAGCAAGAGCAAGAGTGATGCAAAATGTCATAAATCCGGCTCGAATGGTCACAAATTCTGGCGGTGGCCACTAAAATTTTCTCGACTTAATGGAAAAAGTCGTTGTAGCAAAGTTTTTAATTTTTTAAAAAAATTAGTCAAAGAAAATCGTCACATTATAAAAGGTTTACAATTGGCATGGGTCGTTGTCGGCCAGATCGGTCGGGAGGATTACCGTGCCCCATGACATGACAGGAGAACCCGAGGCAGTCAATTCCTCGTCGTGCACAAGAAATCGGCCTTTCGCAGATTTCAACTTGGCGAATTTTGCATCGGGACTTGGCCTTACTCTCCTACAATATCCAACTAAACCAGGAGACATAGACAAAGCCGTTTGTTCACTGATTTCGGGGAGTTTGGATGAGGACCCTAATTTCGACAGAAAAATCATCTTGTGCGACGTGGCGAATTTTTAGATGAATGCAGGCATGTTAACACACAAAATTACCATAAATATGGAACCACAATATTTCAACGTCGTCTTCTCGTCCTTATTGAAAAACCCTTTAGTGAATCTTCAGTAACACACATCTCTGATGTGCTTTTAGAAGGGCGTCGCAAAAATTGTTCAACCTCTCTATAAGGAGTCGAAGTATGAAAAAGATTGGGAACTCCTGGGTAAAGGGATACCTCCGTTAACCCCCCTTTCACACTGGAAGTTTAAACTATAGTTAAACTGAACCTGAACGTGAGTTAAAATTTGAAATTTAACTCGTCCGGTTTCACAATATAATCTGAACTTCAATTCAATTGAACTCAGTTTAACGAAATTTTATGAATAAAATTTGCCAGTTGGCGTATTTTTTTAAGAAGTGAGTATAACAAAGGCTGCTACCGCTCTTCTAAGTAGGAGACTTGCTGTCAGTAGGACAAAAAACCGCATAACATCCATCCAGGAACCATGGGTGTGGAAAAATCGCATCTGTGGCCTGAGTGAATTGAGCGGTTCTCACCACGTTCTTTACGACAAACTGTCCGAGAGACCTAGGACATGTCTTGTTGTATCGAAATCCCTCACGGCAGTTAAAATCGAACGGTTTTGTGGCCAAGATTTGGTTGCTGCAGATATCACTTACCATGCAAACGGCAATTGGGAAACCTTTGTTGTTGCATCGGCTTACTTTCCCTACATTACCTACATTTGTTACAGCCAGGAGACAGCAAGTAATCGATATTACTCTGTCCAACAGGCACTCCAAGTCTATCAAAAATTGGAGGGTATCGCCAGATAGCACTTTGTCAGATCATCGATACATCGAATTTCAAATCTACTGTGAAGTTTCGCCTTCGCAAGAGAGGAGAAATCCGAGAAAAACGAACTGGGCACGGTTTAGGGAGGAACTTGGCAACTCTGTTAAAGTTCCACTTAAATTAAGATCAATACAAAGGGTAGAGAGGTCTGCTCAGGAGCTGAACAGCGTCCTTATCCGTTGTTTTGAACAAGCGTGTCCGGTTACAAAAAACTCCTGTAGAAAACCGGTACCTTGGTGGAACACCGAACTACAGTGTATTCGTAGAGAAACCAGGAAGCTTCTAAATCGGTCTTTAAAAACCAACTTGGAGGAAGACTGGAATCTCTATCGATCGAAACAAAAAGAATTTAAGAGACTAATTCGAAAATCGAAAAATGACTCTTATAGGAAATTTTGTGAGGAGGTCGAATCACTAAGTGCAACCAGTAGGCTTGTTAAAGTCCTCAAAAGGGACGGACCAAGTAAACTGGAATCGCTCAAAAAATCTGATGGCACCTACACTGAGACAAAGGCGGAGACTTTTAGTCTTCTGCTGGAGACTCACTTCCCGGGAAATCAGGTCACTATGCGTTCTTCAGTGGTACCGGTAACGGTGGCCACTACGGAACTGACAAACTTCACGCGGCGTAGCTGGTATATTGCATCCAGAGTGGTGACGGATGACGCTATCAAATATGCAATTGCATCGTTTGACAGTTTCAAGTCACCTGGTCCGGATGGAATTTACCCGGCTATGCTGAAACAAGGTTTTAGTCAGCTGATGCCGACGTTGAAAAGAATTTTCACCGCTAGCTTGGCCTTGGCCTACATACCTTCCCTTTGGCGTATGGTTAAAGTCGTGTTCATACCAAAAATCGGTAAGACTGACTATACTCTCGCCAAAAGTTTCAGACCCATAAGTCTGTCTTCCTTCTTGCTGAAAAGCTTGGAGAGACTGGTTGAGTTGCACATGCGCAATGTTGCTCTTCGATTGCATCCTCTTTCTGAGATGCAACATGCTTATCAGCGCGGAAAATCCTGTGAGACTGCGCTTCAGAACCTCGTTGGTAGGATCGAAAGTGCTCTTGATCGGAAGGAGTACGCGTTGGGTATTTTCGTCGATATTGAGGGTGCTTTTGATAATGCGACCTTTGATAGCATGTGTAATGCAGCCAGACATCACGGTATAGATGAAACGTTGGTGTTGTGGATTAAAGCAATGCTAATGCACAGAACGTTGATTGCCGAAGCGGATTGTGGCAAATGCGTCATGACAGGGGTAAACAGGGGCTGCCCTCAAGGTGGTGTTTTGTCTCCCCTCTTATGGTGCATGGTAGTAGACTCTCTGCTGACGACTCTCAATCTTCCTGGAACCTATACACAAGCATACGCGGACGATGTCGCCGTTCTGTCTGTCGGTTCAGACCTTGGGACTGTCTGCTCTCTGGCGCAGAGATCCTTGGGTTTGATCGATGATTGGTGCACAATGAATGGGCTTTCAGTGAACCCTCTTAAAACTACGGTTGTTCTCTTCACGAGAAGGAGGAATATCACTGGTCTGTCTCAACTTGTGCTAAAAGGTGTCACTATTCCGATTTCTGATGAAGTCAAATATCTGGGAGTAATCCTCGATAGAAAACTTCTTTGGTCCAAGCATGTTGAATCAAAAACCGATAAAGCGCTGTCGACTTTCTGGCAGTGCAAAGGCGCTTTTGGGAAGACATGGGGCTTATCTCCTAAAAGGGTCCTATGGATCTATACGGCAATGGTAAGACCACTTCTCTCATATGCATCGGTTGTGTGGTGGAACAGGCTTTCGCGGAAACGTGTTGTGGCCTCTTTCGCCAAACTCCAAAGAACGGTTTGCCTTGGGTGCACAGGGGCCTTCCCCAGCACTCCGGGCTCCGCTCTAGATGCTTTGATGAACCTCCCCCCCCTTGATATTTTTATCATGGGGTGTACGCTGAAAACCATCTCTCGGTTAAAGAGAGGTGGCTTTTGGTACCACGCGCATTGGAATTTTGAAGAACTTGTGCGAGAATTATCCTTTGACCCCTGTCTTATGGATATGCCGTCTGACGCAATGACACCAGAAATCCTACTGCGACAAAACTACCACGTCAACTTTCCTCAGGCAACAGAATGGCTTCGGCCAGACTCGGAGCCAGGGAAGGAATGCCATCGTGTATTCACGGATGGCTCTAAAACCGGACAGGGGTCTGGTTCTGGAGTCTTCGTGGAAAGCGAGAACATTAGACTACACTACCCCTTGGGTAACCATGCGACTGTCTTCCAGGCGGAGATTTTCGCTATCCTTATGGCTATGCGCTATATTGTGACAAACAGGTGGAGGGCTAGAAGCATATGCGTTTGCAGTGATAGCCAAGCTGCATTAAAAGCGCTGCTCAACCCTCTTACCTCGTCCAAGTTAGTGCTCGAACTCAAGCTTTCTCTGAACTTGGTCGGTAGGCTAAACACGGTCAAACTTGTTTGGGTTCCAGGTCACACTGGTATCCAGGGAAACGAGATCGCTGACGAGCTGGCCAGGTTGGGTTCAGAAGAAGATTTCTTAGGACCTGAACCTGCGTTGGGTTTGCCTGCATCTGTGGTTAGGTCATCCATTGATACTTGGGTTTCTCGTGAACACGAGCGTCGTTGGCGTGACTGTGCTGGGTGTAGACAGACCAAACGACTGCGTCCGGACATCTGCAAGAGGTCCTCGTCTTTCCTTCTGTCTCTCAGGAGAATCGACTGCAGACTTCTTGTGGGCGTTCTTTCGGGCCACCAAGCTTTTGCCAAACACTTAAATGTGTTGGGCTTGAGCAACACCACCATCTGTCCTGCTTGTGGAGAGGATGACGATACAGCGGAGCACTTCCTCTGTAGTTGTCCTGCCTTTGCTCGCATCAGGTGGCGGATCTTTGGGGCTGACGTGGTGAGTGCCGAACATCTAAGCTCTTCATCACTGAAGCTCCTTCTCATCTTTCTTCGAAAGACGGGAAAACTAAGTACAGCAATGTAAGGTGTCTGTTTGGCAGTACAATGGACCAGTAGTTGTGTCTGAGTGCTCCATCGGATAGTAACAACCTCCGACAAAGAAGAAGAAGAAGAAGAAGAGTATAACAAAACCAAAAGTGAGTATAACAATTTTGCATGTAAAACCAAAAGTGAGTACAAAAGTTTTAAATGTACAAGTAAATGTGAGCTAGCTATAGATTCTCAAAAAAATACGCCTATAGTATTGTACAATGTACAGTATACATATGTAGCTTTTATACGACTTTTTCAAAATCGTTCCTTGTATTTTCTTTCAAAGAACACACAAAACAACGTTATAAATATATGTGTTTTGACAATTGCCTAATCTGAGGTTTAAACGGCAGAATACTGTAGTTTAACTCAAACTACAGAGTGAACTTTGTCCAAGGTTTAAACGAAACTGTGAAACCGAATTAATTGTTCAACTAAAGTTTAAACCAAAAGTGTAGTTTAAACTCCCACTGTGAAACTGGGGGTTAGTGATTTAGGGCTAATTTTCATTGAAAGTAATAATAAACATAAAACAACAATGTTTTTGTTTTTAGTTGTTTTTAGTTGTGTGTTTTAATTGAGCAAAGGAGGTTGTTGGCTATCTATTGACATTTTTGAACCGGGGGTAATAATTCCTTTTCTGATTCTTGTATTCAAATGTTGATATTCCACAAGACAAGATAATTTTAAGACTATTCAGGACAACAATTTGACAGAACTCGTTCAAGATATGGAAAATGCAGATATTCAGCTACCTAAAGTGGCAGCGAGATAAATCGTAAGGAGAAATGCATACATGGGTCAAAGTAAAAATGATAAAACTGTTAGGGAGTCGATGCCCATAGTGATATAGATATAGAGCAAACGAGGAATAAATTATTAAATAAAAAAGGATCTTGTAGCACAGAGACTTTAATCGAAAAACTGTTTTTTGTTAACTGCCATAGAAAGAAAGATCGATAGAAATGTTTGTGTGCCTTCTTGGTCTTTCGTCATTTGAATATTGACGCAAACAATACTATGGAATGGATACCATTTTTACTAATTAGAAGAAAACATTTTTACAAGTTTTCTATTTGCAAAAGATATTATGTATCACAACAAAACTTAAGATAGCACAGTTTCACCAAACAAATGTGATCGATCATTTCAATCGATGAAGCTAAGATAAGAAGTACATCGTTTTTCAATAAGAGCACTACAAACGTTTTTTTTTTAAATAAAACAAAAACGGTTTTGGATATCAATGAAATTCTTTATTCCTGTGAAAGTACGTTCGATGCCATTATGTATGGAACTCGATTTTTTTTTTTTGCATGGCCACCACGGGCACGCTTGCAGAAAGTCCAGACGCTGAGGCTGAACCCAATTTTCGGCCGATACTGCTGCAATTTCACGTTCGATATTCGTACGAAGTTCATCAATCGTCACTAGCTTGTTGGCATAGACCATAGACTTGACGTAGCCCCACAGGAAATAGTCTAACGGCGTCAAATCGCACGAACGAGGCGGCCAAGCGACTGGACCATTTCGTGAGAAAACACGTTCTAGAAACTTGGTTTCCAATAAATTGATTGTGACATTCGCTGTGTGGCTTGTGGCGCCTCCTCCATATCATCCAATATTCGGCGATTCCCATTCACAGTAACGTGCCGGTCTTGATCATCACGGAAGAAGTACGGCCCAATGACGCCGCCGGCCCATAAACCACACCAAACCGTAATTTTTTCGGGATGCAATGATGACTCATGGAGTACGTGAGTACGTGTGGATTGCTGCCTGACCAATACCGCATATTTTGTTTATTGACGAAGCCATTCAGCCAGAAATGAGCCTCATAGCTGATGATGATTTTTCGATGAAAATCCGAATCATTTTCAAGTTGTTGCTCAGCCCAATTCACGAACATACGACGCTTCTGGTGGTCAAGCGGCTTCAGTTCTTGCGTCAATTTAATCTTGTAAGGATGTAGGCCAAGACCTTTTCGCAAAATTCGCCACAACGACGTCACAGAGATGCCCAACGCTTGAGAACGACGTGTGAGAGACACATTTGGGCTTTCTTCAACTGAAGTCTCAGTGGCAGCAATATTCTCGACACTACGGGCAATTCTTTATCTCACTGGCACGGGAACATTTTGTACTGTGCCTGTGGATTCAAATTTGTCCACTAGATGCTCAATTGTGATACACTGCGCGAACTCGCCAAGCGCCCTGTTAGACCAGATACGGATAAAGAGAGCTTAACTCAATACGTCTGTCTCACTTGACGAGCTGCATTGTGCAGACCTACTCTAAACTGTTATACCTTTGAGCAAGAGGGATTTCCCTGCTCAACAAAGCTAGATCGATGTTGTGGGCAGATGACATTGCGGATAACAACTCGGCCATCCTGCAATGCACTGTCCTCAGTGTAGTCTTCTTAGTTAAACTGTATATTCTTTTCATCGCTATCGCACTCAGCTATTATGTCGCACACACTTATACCAATATTTAATTCGAAACTTAGTTCAACACCAACCATAATCATCGCATGCATATATGTATCGAATAACTTGCACAGTTTATTAAACTCATTCATTTAAGTATCTTATAAAATGTTATTCACGCAGTCCACTTAATTCACTCAGCACACAGTAACACGAAGTTTCCTTCACGCAGCTTAGTACACACACAGAAAACGTTTCACTCAGTTGGCTTATTTCACTCAGCACTCAGTAACACGAAGTTTTCTTCACACAGATTATTTTACACACAGATTATTTCACACACAGAAGACGTTTCACTCAGTTGGCTTATTTCACTCAGCACTCAGTTTCAACTTACATAGGGAGCCGACTAAAAACCTGAACGGAAAACAGCTGTACCAAAATGTCAAATTGCTAATTAATAATTCAACACAACTTGTGCTATTCTGGTCGCTGCTGCAAATTATTATTTATCTTTTCGTTAGGTACCTACCTCGTAAGTAAGTTTTTGAAGTATGTTGTATGTTCTTATACATACTCCGTATCGCCCATATCTTTTATCCTGCAAATAGTATTAATAATAGAGAAATCAACTTCGAAAAACAAAAACAATTTATTCAATTCCAAAATTCAGAACTATGTATAGTACATGTATCCAGCAATCTGCGACTTCAAAATGCAGATATTAACGTAAATATAAATCAAAATAAGCAAGTCATTATCGTTTTTTTGTTTAACATTAAATATATTAAAAAGGAAATATAACTAAAAATAATTTATTTCAGACGGTGGTATTTGCGTGTGAGATGTCTTCAGCACCAATGTCATCTTCGAGGTCCGTTTCATCCAATTCTTCCCAATCGATGTCGCTGATTTTCGCAAAAGGCTTAATTCTGTCTGCGGCATGTACTGAGGAATATGGTCGTTGCGAAACTTGAAAAGCTGGTGCGTCTCCAATTACATACCGGTCGTTTCGAAGAACTTTCTTTACCTCGAAGGGACCCTTATACCTCGGGAGTAGTTTCTTCGACTGCCCGGTGGCAGGATGCTCGGCTCGTATGAGCACCAAATCGCCTTCTTTGTAAATTTGTGGTTTTTTATGTGTCGTGTTAAATTTCCCTGCCTGTTGACTTTGATGTTGTTCGACGAGTCGTTTTGCGTTATCGCGAAGTTCAGCTAATGGAATGTCGTCGTCTTCATCGCCGGAAATGTCTTCTTGAAGTGCAATATTGAGTTGGTTGGTTAAAGAGTTTTTCGGTTTGAATCCAAATAGTAGTTCCTGTGGGGTTTGGTTAGTGATTTTGTGCTTTATTGCGTTGAGACCAAATTGTATTGAAGGGAGATGATCTTCCCAGTCTCTTCCGTCCTGTCGAACCGTCATTGTGGCTAATGAAACTTTGACTGTCCTGAAGTAACGCTCGATCTGCCCGTTCGCTCTCGGTGTCCTTACTGCATTCAAGATATGTTTAATGCCATTTTCCGAGCAATATAATTTAAACGCCTGTGATGTGAATGCCGTCCCACGATCACTCACGATTTGGGTTGGTGTTCCGAAAAACTGTGTGAGTTCAATCAGAGTTTTTATCACAGCATTCGAGTTTGTTGTTTTTACTGCTCTTAGGATTATAAATTTCGTGAAGCTGTCGATTATACCCAGTACATACAAATTTCCTTTCATGCTCTTGACATACGGGCCTAGGTGGTCAATGTGCAGTGTGTAAAATGGTATTGGTGTTTTGGGAATAGGATGAAGTTGATAGCGCGTTTCGTCCTTTCCTCGTTTGTTATATAGACAAGCAATACAACTATTTAAATATTTCCCCACAATGGTTGTCATTCTCGGAAACCAATAAGTGCGTCGAATGTGCTCTATTGTACGCTCAAGACCACCATGCCCAATGTCGTCATGGGATGATTTTATGACACGCCACCTTACTCCTTTTGGCACAGCGAATCGAAGTCCTTTTTCAGTTTTTTTGTATACGCGCCCATACTTAAAGGTATATTGTTTTTCGTAGTCTTTCCTTCTTGGGCATTTTATGTCGGGATTGCTCAGTACGTCCTGTATTTCTTTTAGCTGGCTATCGCGTCCTTGTAAAACGGAAATCCAATCTTCTTGTTGAGCTTGGACTATCATCATACTTAAACCTGCTTCCTCCATTTCAACAGCGCTTCCTGTTGGGTTCCTGCTCAAGGCGTCTGCGTGCTGCATCTGCTGTGCGGTTCGGTACTCCAGTTTGTAGTCGAACTCCTGGATCTTTAACCACCATCTGGCTATTCTTTTGACAATTTCCATTTTAGCTTGCGTCAACTTTAACGAATTGCAGTCAGTATAGATGGTAAAGTGCTTCCCTAGCAGATAGTATCTAAACCGCTCCAAACTCTCTACCACTGCTAAAGCTTCGAGTTCATAGCTATGATACTTCTGCTCATCCGCAGTTGTGGCACGGCTAAAATAAGAGACTGCTTTTCTTTCTCCGGTTTCACCCAATTGAATCAATACGCCCGCTAGGCCCAAACTACATGCGTCAGTATGAAGCTCGTGTTCTTTTTGTGGGTCGTATATGACCAGGACTGGGGATGAACACAATTTTCTTTTAAGGATCTCGAACGACTTCCCCATTTCATTTGTCCATTTAAAAGGAGAATCCTTTTTTAAAAGCGCGTTAAGAGGTGAAGCTATCTTGGCATAATTAAATACAAAACGGCGGAAATAACTTGTTAGGCCTAAGAATTGTTTCACTTGTCGGGTATCGAGAGGTACAGGGAAGTTTTCAATCGCTTTTATTTTAACACTGCCTGGTCCTATACCCTCTTCCGTTATCTCATGTCCTAAGTACGTTATTTTATTGGCCAGAAAAACACATTTTTTTAAATTTAACGTAACATTCACTTCTCTAAGCACATTTAAAAGTTTCTCTAGTAGATTCAGAATGGTTGGTACATCTTTAGCAAACAAAACAATATCATCCATATAAATTAAAACGTTCTTTGAAGCCAGTTTTCGGATAACTATATTCATCAGACGCATAAAAACCGATGGAGCATTTGATAGCCCGAAAGGAACCCGATTAAATTGATACTGCCCATTAGGTGTTACGAAGGATGTTAAGTATTTCGAATTTTCTTCGATAGGGATTTGGTAGTACCCGTGCATCAAGTCAAGGACAATAAAAATTCGACCGCCAGCCATTAAATTTATTTGTTCTTCCATGTTGGGCATAGGGAAATTTTCTCGAACTGTAATTTCATTAACGCGACGATAATCGATACAAAGCCGATAAGAACCGTTTTTCTTTTTAACTAATAAGGAGGGGCTAGCATACTCAGAATTTGAATGATCGATTATTTCATTCTCTAAAAGTTCGTCAATTATCTTGTCAAGATGAGGGAGTTCATTATAAGGGATTCGATAGGGTTTGTGACGAATTATTTTTTGTTCTTTTAATTTGAGACTCATTTGAATTTTGTCTGTAATACCGAGTTCTTTTAAATTTAGAGCAACACAGTCACGGAATTTATTTATTATTTGAAGAAGTTGAACATAATCACTAGGTGAGCATGGATAGTTACCAATTGAAATATCATCGATCTTAATCTTTGATTTTGAAATTTCTTTTAACTTCGAAGTGCTATCGTCTAGTCATGGTAGCTCGTTCCGTGTTATCGTCAGTAATCCGTTTCTCCTGGTGACGCAAACTTCGTTAGAATCTAAAAAGTTTCGACCTAGAATCATTGGGTAGTCCTGGAGTTTATCTTGCACGACCAAGATATCGATATTAAGAGTTACCTCTCCCAAAGTCACGTTTTTGTTCATTTTTCCTATGGCATTATTAAATGCCATACCGAAGCCCTGCAGTTTTGCATTGCAAGACTCCATTCCCCAGCCCAACTTTTGAACTTCCGATTGCTTGATAGTAGTGCAATCACTTCCTAGGTCCACGAAGGCGCTAATGGAACGTCCGTCGACATCGATATTTTTTATTAGCCCACCCTCGTCATCAACACGTACCAAGCGATGCATTTTTCTAGCTGGTTCTTCTGATGTCCGGTCCTGCCTGAAAGAGTGGTGGCGTTTTCTGCAATCACGAGATAGGTGACCTGGTGTCTTGCAGTTGTAGCACACTGTCTCTCTTCGTTGATTTCTTTCATTGAGTGCCATCCTACACTCGTTTGCACGATGTCCGGGTGCGTGACAGTTATAGCAAATTGGTACGTTTTGATGTTTGGGCTCGGATATTTGTTGATAATTTTTACGGGATATCGACCTACATTCATTAGCGAGATGTCCCGGCATCTGGCAGTTATAACAAATCTGCACAACTTGTTTGTTTTTGTCGCGGTATGCAGACTTACATTCGCTCGCCAAATGTCCTGGTGATCGACAGTTGTAGCAAGTTCGGGGGTATTGATTTTTTGAAACAGATTGTATTTTTAGTGGGTTATTGTTATTGTAAGGTTTTAAAATGGGTCGCAGATTATTTTTAGAAATTAGGTTATTTTCAAATCGTTGTCGAGTTTCAGCCTGTACTTGGATATCTTTTAATGATTTAATTGTAGTCAGAAGTTCGGGTATGTTATTGCAATTGGCTGTTATTAAGTTGCTCATCAGTGTGGTGTCTCTAAGCCCAGAGATTATGTATTTTATTATGGCATTACTGTCTAGTTTTCCTCTTTTTCCCATAGCTGCCATATCGTATACATAACTATCGTAACTTTCGGTTTCCCCAATCTGTCGGGATAATAATTTTACATGAACGTCGGCAGCATTCTCTTCTGAAGAGAAATCTCGTAAAATCTTTATTTTAAATTCATCCCAAGTACTAATTTCTCCTCTATATCCAGCAAACCAATTCGTCGCTGCATCTCCCAGCCTTAGAGACGCGTAAAATAAGGTATTTCGATCGTCCCACTCATAGAGATGACGAATGTTCTCGATCGTCTCGACCCATTGAGTCGCACTAAGTGACGAAGTGTTCGATGGGTTGAATAAGGGAATTATTTTCGTAAGTTCCTCGGTGCCTAGTCTTAACGAAATTTGGTTTGAGGGAGGAATGACCGATGTGTTTTGTGAAGATTGGCTTTGCGACCGACGACATATAGCTACTTCTTTTTCAAGAACCATGTTTTTTCGCTTCAGATCTTCTAACTCTAATCGTAGTTTAAGTATGTTTGCCTCACCTGGTTCAGTATCAACGAAACGCTTCGGTATTTTTTTTGTTCTTCCAGCCATTTGTACTTTAAGTTTATGTATTTTTCGTACACTCACAATTAACTTTTTAATTTTCTAACTTTTTTCGATTTTCCGATTAAACTTTTCCAACCAAAACTGCATACAATTGCCGATAAACTGCGTAGTTAAAAACCATTCCAACCCCTTCGTAGGTATATCTTTACCAAAGTATCTATCTTTCGCGGTACGAACTATTATACTGTATTTTAAAGAGAGGGTGCGAAAGAGAAGAATAGCACAAAATTCGATGTTTCTTCAGTTTACGAGTACAAGGATAGGGTGGGTGGCATACATTGAAAGGACTTTGGAAGTCCAACTTGTTTTTGGCTTGATCAATGACTGAGATACAAATATATTATTTGAATTGCCTGGTTTTACCTGTCGTCCCTTTCTTTTTTTCATCAAGTATGTCATCTCAATCAGCTCAATTAGAAATAAAATTAATTTTCTTACCAAACAGCAGAATCAATTTTTTTGTTTGTGTTAGGATGTAATATACTTTATTTTATTAAACTTGATGTTTACACTATGCAAATGGATTAACTATCCCACTTCTGAAAATGATACACTGCGCGAACTCGCCAAGCGCCCTGTTAGACCAGATACGGATAAAGAGAGCTTAACTCAATACGTCTGTCTCACTTGACGAGCTGCATTGTGCAGACCTACTCTAAACTGTTATACCTTTGAGCAAGAGGGATTTCCCTGCTCAACAAAGCTAGATCGATGTTGTGGGCAGATGACATTGCGGATAACAATTGTTGATCTGCTAGGACGATTATGACGACCATAAATTGGATGTAGCGCTCTTAACGTTGAGACCACTGACTCCGAATTTCGGTAGTAAATTTTAATAATTTCGACTCGTTGTTGGCTCGTGTATTTTTCCATCATGAAATGGCAAACCTTACTGAAGAGAAATGTCAAAAGAGCGGCAAGAAATTCGGAGTCGTTTGCTGCTGTTGAAAAACCCGTTACATATACGCAAGCTTCAGTTTTTTCCCTTCTCGGATGGGATTCAAAAAAATATGTTCTGCTAATGTCAACGACCCGGATGGAAGTATAAATACATACGACTATGAAGATAATTATCATTCCCGATTGCAAACTCCAAAAAGTTGGCGTCGATATTTTTGACAGAAAGGTCCGCTGCTACAAATGCAAAAGGAAAAGCAGTCACTGGCAATCTGGTTGTATTACAAAATATGGTTCACGCACGTGACTGGACTGCTTTTTGACTCTTCGAGTTATGCCAATCGGCTTGTGACACCCACAAATCGCTGTAAGTGGGAAAAAGAGTTGGCGCTTGAGTTAGCCATCCGTGAAAATCATAATGGGCAAACAATTTTCCGAAATATAGGTGAGAATCAATGAACAAAATATGGTTTTTATATAATAAAGATGCCACTCCCTGTTTTCCAGTCCCGCCTACATTTCGCAAAGTGCTTTGCTCGGACAGTGCACATTAATATGTATTCCAAATTTTACATCTTTAGCTCCATTGAGTAGCGGGCAGTAGCGTTTGCAAGATTTTTTTTGTATGGGAGGTGGCATGCCCATTTATTCGATTTTGACCAAACTTCACAGGGTTACGGTAACGGTATACATTGTGTATTAATAAACTAAATAATAAACTACTAAATCTATTTAAAGACTGCAATATACAGCTCCCCAGAACACACATGTTGATCTGAGTGTACACGGTTCTAAAGTTTTAATGTCGCTCTCAAAAGAACCTAATTGTGACTTCTTCCTATCCATTAAGTACAATGACTGTCATCAAGATTGTAACTTGTCCCGACACCTAACATCGTTCCTCGCTCAAAATTGAAACAGACATTGCTCAGCCACGCGCCGCCATGAAATTTATGTACGACACTTCACTTCCGCGACATCACATGTTTGATTAATGTTCACACCGAACTAAGTGCGACAAACAATTCCCTAATGGGCGACACTATACATTCTACATGTATTGCACCTATACACTCTTTATATACTCATAGGTAATTACTGAAGCTGTCGTCAACATATTTGAATAAATTATAAAACAAACACAACACAGACTATAGGAAATTGCGTGAAAATGAATAATGACGTTAACTTGCTGTCTCGTAATGTTCGAACTCCTGTCGTCTGCGTTTTAAACGAAAAGGCTCGTTGACTAGAATGCCAATTAAATGGAGTTTACAGAAAAATCAATGAATAAAAATAAACCGAATCCCATGTGCCTATCAGTGTTGAATAAGGACCCTTCCAATCTCATCCCCGTGCTCGTATTGATAAACTTCCATCAAAAACTTTTCAACCTGACGCAGTAATAAATATACGAAAACAATTCCTTACCTGACAGCACCACCTGATAAGTTGTCTTTATGCATATTTCCCTCTAAACCTATATGGGGGGGGTGAATAAAATAAAAGTCACCCCTCCGCGATGAGAAAATATAATTTATCTTTGGCACCCTCACCGAAAAAGCGACCTCCAACTTCGGTTTGTATCCTTACTTTTATTAGGAATCTCTGCCAAACCACTCTACTCTTGTGTACCTACTCGTCTACCTTAACCGAAGCCATAACTCATTTTGCGGCAGAAACCCTGTCTTGTTATTGGTAATAGGATTGTTGAGCAGGCGAACAAGCCATTTTATACTATCAGCGGTGGGTGGTAGCATTATACACTCGCACTTATACAATCTGCACGAGGATTATTACATCTCTGGAAAATAAATCGAATGATCCTTCAATATCTTCGTCGTCCTTATTCGCAATTTATTGTTATTGGCAGGAAGTTTAAACTTCGATTATGGCCACTTAAGTGGTGGGTACCACATTTCGTCAACCTCCCTATACCGTCTGTGTATTGACATTGTAAAGGATAGCAATGACTTCATATGAGCGCGTGTCTCTGAGTTTATATACGAATACCAGGATGGCTTGCATTGATGAGACATCGGCATTAATTTCATTCTATAGAAAAGCCAAAGGATTCGGCCTGTTTGTTTTATGTCGTCCTTTATGAAAATTGCGAATGAAATCGATGATTAATTTATAGACTTGGTGGTTTCGATTTCGACTTATTTGCTTATTTGTCTATCCTGTTTGCTAGTCTTTTATTGTCTAGAGGTAATTTATTTTTATCTGATGATGTTTGAGTCGACCTTGACTTTGGTATTGGTGTGTGCAGTCAAATGTGAGAATTCAATGTTTTATCATAGAAATGATGATGTCAGCATTGGCAGTGGAAATTGCGCAAATGAATTGAATGAATGATAAAATTTTATGTCAAATTGAAGGAGGAAGTCGTTTGAGTCATGTATGCGAAAGGAGAAAATGTGAACTTTTTTTTCAGGACTCTGGTGCGATGACAATTTGATTGATTTTTTTTTATAGTGAATTTATTGAACGGTGATAAATTTGAATTGTGATGCAATAAATTTCATTTGGTATGGGATGACAAAATGAACTAAAGTCAGTACTCTTTTATAGGTGGCATCGTTATTGTTATATGGAAATTGTATTTGTAATTTACGTAAGTCACAAACATGTAGGTAAGTGTTTCTGACTAAATTTTAGATAGCTTTAAATGGCATCCATTTGAGAAAATGCCTAAGCGCAGACCCCGTATCCCAAACTAAGGCCCTTATTGTGATTGTCGATCAGTGATTGTCATGACAATTGCTTGAGTCGATTGATTGTAGCTATTCGTACGCACATTTTTTCACTTTCAAGAGAAAACATCGACAGACAGACATTTGCAATCGACTACAAGCGACTGTCAAATCGACAAATATCAATCACAATCGACAAACCCAGTTGTCGATCAACGATCAACTATCGACACTCACAATAGGGCCTAAATCAATTACATTTTTTTTGTTTCAGTACAAAAGGAGCTTAGAAACTGCAAGACAATAATGGTTCAAGCTGATACTGGGTGCACATTTACAACATGTCTTCCTAGTACACAGTGGCCCGTTAGTACTCCGATAAGAGATCCGATATGTGTTCTACTGACGTTTAACAGGACCTTTGTCCTGCGCCGATTTATTCGTGGCCAGGTCTGTTTTGCATGGTTGCAGGTGTCAAGATCGCGTTGCAGTGCTAATGTGGAGATGTCGTTGACAATCTATAACTTTTATATCTTCATTTTATTAGTAGATCTTTTGAACATTGCCTTGGCAGTAGCACCCTCTCAATAGAATCGACAATCCGCTTCTGATGTTATTTTCTTTTCCTTCAAAGTTCACCCCTTCATTTTTGCTTACAGAGCTCGTTCTGGTTTTTGGACTGCGGCATTGATTGATAAGCCTCGTTCTTGACTGCATGTGCCAGCCGACATATGTATCTACCATGATTTTTATGGTGATCTTCCAGGTATAGCCACACCTCTGACACTGGTCCTCTGCAATTGAACGACATTCTTATGTCATACTCATACATAATGTTATCTGCCGTGACAGATATCCGGATCTGTAGGCACTTTGGTAACTAGTAAATGATGAACTGGTCAGATACAAAATGAGAAATGAATAAACTCAATTGCAACTCTATGTAAAACCAGAGATCAGAGATGTTCTCCTTTCCGATTTTGTCGTTAAAGTCACCAGAAAAAATGTGGACTTGGTAGTTGGGGCACTTAAAGAACATGATCATGAAATCCATACCCGTTAGGATTGTTTTGTTTCATGAATGATCACTAATCAGTTCATATGAAGCACTTCTTGACTTGACTTATTTTGACGGAAGCATAAGACTTTTTCCCGAAAACTTTCTCTAATCACAACTCCGAATAAACCTTGAAAATGCTCCCTGATAATGACACAGTGACACTTCCACTTTCTGAACGGCTGCTGAGTTATTGTAGTTTTTTAGCTTTTCAAGCCCTCCATTAGCTTTTCGTTTTCACGCGGCATAGTAGGTATAGATATAGGTTTATCGCTGGAGGTCCCAATCAGTATTGAGGCAGCTTATAGGGATAATAATAATTAACAGCTCGGGCAGAGGGGATCTAAAAATGTCGTATTTAACCCTTAAACCCTAGCCATCCCTGGAGAAACACTATTGCTACCCTGGGGTCCAGAAAACCCCAATATAGTTTTGTAATTATTTCAAAAACAAAAAGAAGTTTTGATATAAATAATTTTTTATTAAGATCACACACGTAGTTGAATATTAAAAATACCGCAAAGTTTAGAATCGAGGCATTCTTGGCACACAGACCGGCGTGATGTGGTCAAGTGCAAGTTTTTTGAGGAAATGGCGCCTTTTTGGCACTGGTTTAACGCCATTATTTCTCTAATATCCGTGTAGCAAAAGAAGGGCGCAGACTGGCGAAAGTCGGTAAATCCTCATTTTCGTCATAATTCATGTTCAGAAGGTATTTTTTTATATGAGAATTTCCGTCTTCCGATATGACAGTATTCCTACGCTGGGGTCTAGGCGTCCCGGAAATTGTTATAATTATGACTGCACCGCACGCACCGTCTCAGGCTAGAGACCAGAGGTTATCAATAAAACGAATTGCCTAAGAGCGTTATACGTGGTGAAGAGCCACATCCTGCACGAGGTGCCACTGCTTTTAGACCAAGAGCCCACAGTAAATTTTGGGCGTGAAAGTATAACCAAAAAGCTGATACATGAACAGAAAGGTCTCCAAAAAGTAAACTCAAATGTCGAAGTCTGGCAGCGCTTAGTTGCAGCTGAGGTTAGTAATAGTAGGTTGAAAACGTGTTTTTTTTTCCAAATCTGAATTTTTTATATTTCAAGGCGCAAGGGTAACAATTTGTACTCTAAGCGGAGCGACATATAAAGTAATTTTCAATTTTCTCAAAAATTAGAGGACATAAATCAATCTGGTTTTTAGTGTTCGATTAAGAATTGATTTCGGCAGTAAAAACTACAAAGAAATTAAGTATCTATTTTCTCAATATTGAACAAATCAGCATACAACTTTTATTTTTTATTTTTTTTCCTTAAATTTCAAGTTTGAAATCATTTCTTTCAAAAACTATTATTAGAAATAACTTGATTTAAAAATAATATCAAAGAACAGATTCCTGGCTTCCAAAAATCCTAAAGTTCTTTTTTGTAAGTCTTGCCATTGTTTTTCAAAAATTATTTTTTTTTATTTTAAGTATTATTTTTTTAAATTGCCCCTCCCGCCTAAATGAAGCCAGATAGACCCCCTCCCATAGTAAAAAGTGTTTGTATTTAACCCCTCTACAAAATACAGTTATCAATTTTTGGCGCCGTAGTTATCGTACCTACTCTCCCCAATGTGATTTTTAGCATACTTTTAGTACGTCTGGCAAGGGTATGGCTGCACGTAAGACGTCTGGGACCTATATTTTTGTGATCAGGGCAGTCTGTTCTTTCATTTAATACTATATTCAAGTGGTTATATAAAAAATTCAGATTTTGGAAAAAAACACGTTTTCAACCTACTATTATCTACTAACCTCAGCTGCAACTAAGCGCTGCCAGACTTCGACATTTGAGTTTACTTTTTGGAGACCTTTCTGTTCATGTATCAGCTTTTTGGTTATACTCTCACGCCCAAAATTTGCTGTGGGCTCTTAGACTATTTAGACTGAATATAATGGATTTAGAGGGGAATAACTCGATGAAACCCTTAATCCCGGGTAAGCAACCGTACCCATTGGATGTATGGCACAATGTTATGTGTCTTCTCTCGGTGAACACTAGATACCTGGGGACCTCTAGTTTCAATTTTAATTCCCCTTACCTGCATACAGGGGGTGAGTGCAGGCTCCTTACTCGTGAGACCCAAAAAAAAACTAAAAAACTAAAACTAAGTCATCGAAAAAAATTGGTGAATATTCGGTCGATAGATTGAAAATATTATAAGTCACCGGGAACTATCCGCAACTGATTTCGTATGTCGCACCGCATGAACTTATTTCCAAAAGTGCTGTTGTATGGTTTATTCACTTTAACTGTCAGAGTCAGAGTATTATAATTTTCGTGGCAAGGACGCAAGGCAATCAGGGTTCACGTTATATTTATCCTCAATCTTAGCATTAGCATATTTTAGAGTTATGGTTATAAGCACGCACTCGTCTTAATTTTTATGATGCCTATAGCCAAAAACTCTTCTCATCATCATAAATATACACATTCGAATAATTGCAAATGCTTTCATTGCAGTGAAAAGTGTTATAATAAACATGCCGTCAGTTCCTCGTGCCATTGTTTGACAACTGCGTGTAAAAAGATTCTTAGTCTACAGTATCAGTACTTCACAGTTTAATCATCTTTACGTTGAGCTTTGGAATCATTACCATTGGGAATAGATCCAATTTGATGCCCATGACTTACAATCTATCAACATTCCGACGCGTTTCCTAAATAAACTAATCCCATTTACTTTATGCAATAATATTCATTATTCTTATACTATACAGTTCACTTGTTAAAGATGAATCCTAGTCCGTCGTCCATTTGTGTGTCCATCTCGCTATGATAACTTCGCATTGGCACGAATCTCCGTGCCATGTTCATCTTCAACCCTCTTATATCCATTCGTGCTCATTCTTCATTTAAGTAGACAAATCGCTCTATTCAAGAGACACTATTAATATAAATATTTACTCGCCATTCGAACTTAACCTACATAAGGCCTGCCGTCTGAATTCATCATTATCTCTAGTCGTGGTATCGAGTTAATGTAGATATTCCCCTCGGGGGTATATAAAAATAAATTGTATTTCTGGGTCAGCTTAATGACCAGAATTAGATCATAAGAATTGGCAAGTTCGATGCGGCAGTAGTATACGATTAGTATCCATCCCACCAAGGATGTCGGCCATCCCTCCGGATGTCACCAAAACTAATAACTCACCATCGTTATACGCAAATAAACATCTAGACACCAGCATGGTTCCTTAAAACAAGACTGTCATTAACTGAGACCCCTTCACTTCATGTCCCATGGATAGCATACTTGAGAGGCCACATGGTGTGACAGAGAGGTCCTTAAAAGAGAACAAAAAAAAAACCGCGGCACCAACTATGTTAAACAATGTTGTTACCAAACAAAAAATACCCGTTTATGAGTATGGTCACGCAACTAACGAAACAGATTGTGACAGCAAAGACATACGACCTACCTTCATCAAAAGGGTGGCACAGGATGTTAAGCTTCTCGAAACGAGAAACATAGGAGTTAAGTTTCGTGTCAGCTTCTAATTATGAGTGGATAACACCACCACCAACAGTTTGTCACTACGCTAACAAACTTCCTTTTGAAATGTTGTGCACTGCACAGGTTCTGAAGGATTTCCCATGTGATCACATGCAGAAATATGAATTTTTATAATATAGTCGAAGGAGAGCAGGGAATTGCGAATGTCGTGTTTACGACGTCAACTGTTGAGGTTTTCCTACGTGTTTGTTGGATAAATTAACTGATTCCTATATCCAGTTTATAGATAAGGAAACACAAAGTCGTAGTGCTAATTTTTAGCTCTATTGTGCAAAACTGCAGTTGGACGTTGCAGTTGCGTGGCTTTGAAGAAATCTAGATCATTTTTAAATCCGTTCAGTTTAGACTTACATCTGGTATTCATTTTTTTTAAATCCGATAGAAGAAGTTTTTACTTGCTAATATTTCAGGACTCTCTGCAAGAATTGCATGATTTTAAAATGAGCGCATTTTTCAT
Organism: Cheilosia soror; assembly: GCA_949372485.1. Lineage (NCBI taxonomy): Eukaryota > Metazoa > Arthropoda > Insecta > Diptera > Syrphidae > Cheilosia > Cheilosia soror. The sequence continues at coordinate 110,869,620 of OX443562.1, read as the reverse complement.
TTGGATATACATATGTATTTGTAAGTTTTGGAGTTTCAAATGATGTATGAGCTTCTCAATGTAAGTGATGTCCATGTAAGGTTTAGCTGACCACCCTCCTCATCCACCAACCGGCGATGAGAGCCATCCGGCAAGTGTTCTCTCCAAAGGTCCCTTAAAACGTTTATGTGTGGACTGTGGGTGGTCATAGCGTGTTAGAGCTACAAGTCCTCTTCTAGTTTATAACTTCAAGAGCTGGCTTTAAAAATTCTTCAACACGACCGTTCTTTTTAAAAACGTAAGGGACTATGGTCAATATTTTTGATTTCCTGAAAGCAACTTACTTAGACGGCTCTACAGTTCGGAGTGAACCGAAGCCTCCACTAACAAGGTCTCTCCAGTTAGCCCGGTATTTAGCTAACTCCAGTTATGCAATCCAAATCGGTTGAGGTCTCCATCTACGTATGCGCGTCAGGTGAGCTCTTCATCTAGTGTGCTATCCTTCCGGATTTGAAAAGAAAATATGACTCCCGGCAGAAGCACAACCAACCTCAGAAAGGTAGTTGAGAAGGCTTGGGAGTATGCTACACCTGTTTACGCATGTTTCGTAAATTTGGAGAAAGCATACGACCGAGTCCCTTAAGGTAAACTCTGGAGTGTATTACAGAAGTATAGAATTGACGGTTCTCTCTTGAGAGCCATTCAATCTCTCTACACAAACTGTAAAAGCTGTGTTCGGGTAAACGGCGTTAAATCAATACCTTTACCTTGGTCATCATTGGGTCCTCTCAGACTGAACTTCAGCGCGCACTCGATCGGTATGTAACCGTTTGTGTTGAAGCTGATATGAAGGTTAACGTGAACAAATCTGAAGTGATGGTTGTCTCCAGAACGCCTGTTCAATGCACTCTGCATATTAGTGGAGGAGTCCCATTGAAACAGGTGGAGAAATTTAAGTATCTCGGGGTCTTATTCACAAGTGATGGAAGGAGCAATGCTGAGTTTTCCTGTAGGATTGGTCAGTCTGGATCAATTTTGAGACAGCTTGGTCATTCTGTTGTCAAAAGGACTGAACTTGCTGTCAAAATAAGCTAAGTTGTCAGTCTTTAATTCGGTGTTTGTTCCAACTCTTACCAATGGTCATTAGGTTTGGGTAATGACCAAAAGAATAAGATCACGGATACAAGCTGCCAAAATGAGATTTCTCCGTGGTATTGCTGGTGTGACCCTTAGAGATCGCATCAGAAATACCAGAATACGTGAGGAACTCAATGTCGAGCAGCTACTTCTCCGGACGGAGCGGTCCATGCTACGGTGGTTTGGTCATATTAAAACGCATGTCCCCAACCAGGATCCCACGACGGGGAATCCGTACCATCGGGCAGGCGTCCTCTAGGCAGACCCAGGATGAGATGGTTAGATCAAATTCATAATCTCTCCTCTACCCGTATGGGGATTGCCCTTGATGATTTGAAGTCGATGGGGGGGGTCGAGAGCTATGGAGGTTCCCCTTGAGCAACCTACACCCGCGACCCACTTATATGACTCTATCAGCTTTATATATACCAGGTCTATGACGCTATACAGCTCATAAGCCCGTCAATGCAAACGGGAGTAAACATTTTACGAAAAGCCTTCCTCTCGAAGCGACCGAGCATATTTTAATCCCCGCTTTAGGTAGAGTTCAAGCTTATCTCTTCATCAGAATCTTCTTATTTGTTCGGAATACGGGCTCTACTACTCAATTGCTTTCTCAGTCCAAAGAAACCGCGCGCCGTTGGCAAAAGCTATTCTTATTTTCTTCTGAATTGGGTTATACAAAACCCATCAGAACCTCAAATTTTTGGCTGTATATTGTGACGTTTTGTCCGATTCGTCTAAGTTGGCTGTCCCTTTTTGTTGACCGCTAAACCGTACCTACAGCACGTCGATTTCCCAAAAACCACGTTTGTCATCAAAGGTATCAGCAAGGTCGTAAACGACCTTAAAAGTCGCCCATTAAAAGTCATCATAACTTAAAATATTTCAACATTTAAGACAGAACTCTTCAGGTTTCATGGAGTAGATGGACACATTCATTTATAAAAACAACTTTGTAACTTAATCCCGCTTACAATATATATCAGCATTAACCACTTGCTATACCTAATTTGTTGTCATTTTCTTTTATCATCTTTTCGTCGGGGTTTTTTCTTTTATTTTTGTAGCAAAATTATCACGTATACTGGTATATACACCATGTAAACCCGAAGATAAGTCTTCTTTCATAACAACCTAAAACCAAATCTTCTGCGCTGCGTCTCCTGTCAGAGAAGCATCTTCAGTGGAAAGTTTCATCCTTGCACAGGATGAACATGATTAAATGCACTGGAATTAAGAAAATCCTCTTGCATTTTGATTAATATCACAACCATTACCAGCAAAAGCAGAGCTGGCTGCAAGCAAACCACCCTCAGACACACCACCATAACGTTGCTCACGCCCTATAGTTTCGTTTCGTACACTGTAATATAATTGACGTAGAAAGTACGCGCATTTGCTTTCGAAACTTAATTTTGGTTGAATTGCAACTTAAAAGCGATCGTTATTCTCCATTGCCTTTCAGCAACAAGGAGAGACCACTCAACAGTCCTATCCCTATGAATGCAAAACTTGGGTACAATGTACATACAAGGAAAAATGAAGAAATAACACCCTCAACTGACAAGGGATAACTTGGATTGTGGTATTGTGCATTTCAAATCACCATAGACTGTGACACCATACCCTATCTCTCTCAATCCCATGCGTCACACTTCACAGAGTTTTGAAATGCGCCCGATGGCAAGGTATGGGAGGATAGTTTGTTAAAACTTTCACCCGATTGCATGGTAGAGATGTGTCATTTATTTTATTCACCCCTCCTTCTTGAAATGTACATCCATACACAAGGTAAGGACAAAATCCATTTGGAACACAAGTTCGTTAGTCCTGCCCTCAAATCCCGGTATGTAATCAAAACTTGTGCAGATAATAACCGTAATAGAAATCCTTTTAACCACCATCCGAGCTGGTATAAAAGTGAATGATACTCATCCCCAGTGGGGCATTGTCCAGTGAGGATGTTTTACGAACGGGATTTCGCCCGCTTTAGAGAGCGCGTAAACAAGTTACAAATTTTCTCACGTAAAGTCCATAACCACGCTGAAAGGAGAGAAAATTTTCAAAAATTCTCCGATAAGTTTACATTACATGGGTTTAGTTACATTTTCTATCGGAATGTGCACAATTTTGAGAGGTAAGTGAAGGGACAACAAAATGCATAGTACTTATTTGTTTGAAACGATTTGGACAGGATTCTTTGGGATATTGAATTTCACAAAATGGCAATCTGCCATCAGGATGGTATTTATTATGGAATTCTAATCCTTCCTTAAGGATATTTTTTATACAAAACGTTATGGTTTTACTGAAGTGCGACAGTCAAGATATTACCTTTTGCTTTTGGTCATACCAACTTTTTACAGAATGCTAAAAGTTAATATAAATATAAATATTTTTATTGCATCAAGCAGGTCCGTAGTCTTGTCAGACTTTACTCTTGTTTAATTGGTCATACATACTTTCAATTTTGCAGTTGAAGCTTCAGCGGCATTTACCTTTTTAAACTCTACTTCTATTTCAAGTAATACTTTCCTGTCAGAACACATAAGCATCGCTGCCAGATTACAAGATTTTCCTTTTTTTTCAAGATTTTTAAGCTTTAAAATATGTGCCAGACTTTTTACCTCAAATTCATCAAATTTCAAGATTTTTGATATCGAACTATAATTTCTATATCTAATCTATATATTGATTCCTTAGCCGTCTCTCACTTTAAGGCAATAATTAATAAACAACTGGAAATAGGAAACACGCAATATTATCCCGTGAAATTATCGCATCAAATAAATCAATATCGGTGAAATGAAAAATGTTGGTGGTTGCGGCAATATTTTTATCGCTGGCGATACACGGCGCATGTTAAAAAGCAAAATACATTTATATATTGCTTCATAGTAGATATATTTGTCATTAGTGACACGTCCCTAGACGTTTGAGCTACGTTTTATTATTTTTTTTTAAAAATAGTCTCCCTGAAATTACGCAAAAAAAAATAAAATGAAAAAACCTCCATACAAATTTGTGGCCTTTTTCCTAGGAAAAATCGCACAAATATTTTACACAAATGCCGCTAATTTTGCCATTTTTTCCAAAATTCTTTAGGGCATTTTTTCCATTTAAGTAAATTGAGAAAACGCCAAAAAAAATGTTTTGGAAAAAACACCAAAAAATGTTTGGTTTTTTTTTTTAATAATTGAAAAGGAAAAAACGCCGAAAAAGTTGTTTTTAAAAAAAAAAAAAAAACCGCCAGAAAGTTGCATTCTTTGACTCACTCTATGTATGGTTTTTTTCGCAAAATAACATAACATGCTTTTACCTAGTTTCAGTTGGAAGATGTTATTTTATGTGTAGTTTGTCAAGTGCTACACCCAAACATTGTAATGTTGCCATGCAAACATTTGAAGGTATGTTCCGGTTGCAACTTCAAATTACAAGCTCAGTGGCTGACGGAGAAGACAATTATAAATGTCAGTGCTGTTGGGAAATTGTCGCAGATACCCTTCAGGCGTACGTCTAATACAGCAATATGTACATATAATTACATCCATGACTCGAAATAAAACAAAGTTATTATAATTGGTTTGTTTTAAATGTGTTAGGTGGCTAAATTCTGAAATAAAAATGAAATATAAATTCTCCAAAAAAGCGGCGCGTCAGCGCGCGTGCCCCACCCCTCGCATCATAAGTTTTATCTCTAAAGAACTCAATCGGAGCAGAAAATTTATTCTACAACGAATTTTGGAACCAATTTATATATTAAATTTGGAAATTCAGCCAGAAAAAAATATTTTTTTGTGGTTTTATTTCTAAACCAAACTTGGAAATTATGCCAAAAAAAAAAACTTTTTGTGGCGTAATTTCCATTATACTTTTTGGCTATTTTTTCCAAAAATATGGCGCAATTTCCTAGCATTCTGGTGCATTTTCTTTTTTATTTTTTAGCGTTTTTGCCAAAAACATTATGCCGAAATTATTTTGGTCTTTTTTCCAAAACACTTTTTGGCGTAATTTATTTTGTCGTAATTTCAGGGAGCCCTAAAAATACTATGTTGGACAGCGTTACCAGATTTAGCAGTTTCCTGCGATTTTAGCAGGATTTGATCAAAAATTTCACATGCAGCAGATTTTTTAGCATTTTTGTAATTTTCAGTAGTTTTTAGCAGTTTTTAAAAATATTCATAAAACATTTTGGAAACGAAAATAACAGAAATCAGGCTCAAATTACATTCGAATTATCCGTTTTCGAAAAAGAATAATTTAAATGCGATGACGCATTGATATGATTATGACATGATGGTAGAGATTGGAACTTGCTCTACAACTACACAGTCAACGCACTTAGTTACAGAAATAGCATAATTGAAGAAATGTTTTAAAGAAAAACAAAATATAAAAAAAAAAACAAAAATTATATATTTATGTACCTACACATATTTTTATATACATGATATAAGAAATATGAATTAATTCTTTTTATTTGAATGTCAATCTGGTAGACGGCCTAAGGCCAAACCCTATAGACTAAGTTAAAAAAAAAAACAAAATATATGCATTTTTAAACGTAAAATAAAATAGTCCATTAAACTTAACTTAACTTAAACTTGATTATGACATGATAGAGTACGGGTTTTGAAAGGTAAATTTGCTAAGAACTAAAAACCGTAATAGATTTGGTATAATGAAAATGTTGCATTAATTTTACAAGCACTGCAGGCGTTTCTGTAAGTGGAAGCTGTTACAACTTTATTCCAACAAATAAAATGTTGCCCTTAAGAAATTCGAGGGCTTTTGCTTATTGCTTGTTGCCTCAATGTGAGAGCCGTCTTAAAAAATGCATTTAACACTTTTTAAATGCCGGATGCTTTTATACCGTTACCGTCCGCTTCCACTGCATGCAAGTCATGCAAAATGTTAGTCTTGTGAGTAAAAAAGTCACCTCACAAAATTTCTTGCTTTGACTATTTTTAAGGATTATTCGGACTTTAAAGTAATATTTTGTATTCCCTTTGACGTTTCCTATTATGTTTTTGGAAAACTGCCATAACGAAGTTTATATGTCAACGGGAAATTTAATAAAATTAAGTAAAACGTTATAAAAATTTAATACACAGGTCTTCCGAAAATTTCATTTGTGAACAGAGTGCCGGTTTAAAGACGTATCTGCCCCCTAAAAACACAATAGGTTGGGTCTTGTTTTATTGGAAAATATAACCTTTTATGAGACTTTTAAAAATTTTTTAAGCACTTTAAAATTTTCCATTCTAGCTAGGAAAAATTTTGAAAAAAAGATGTTTTATTTTGGAAAACAAGATTTTCAGCTTTTTTATCTGGGAACACTGCATAGAAGGCACCTCGCCTCGTAGGTATGTGGGTAGTTTTTTTTTTTAGATATGAACACTCTCTAGAGTTCTGCACAATTCCTCCTCTTCCGCGATTTCTGCTCAGTGGAAATGTGAACCGTCATGTTCACGTCATCTATGCACTGCACAGTCTGCGTCATCCCCTAAAACTCTCATCAGCCTTGGCCCAATTGTTCGATCAAGCTTTTCACCGTTCCGGTACCAAGTACAGTGAACGTCTGGTGAACCATGCAGATATATTGAATCTTGTCTGCTCTATATGCCTGATCTTGCCTGATCTGATCGTGCGTGGCCTCGTTGCCCAGCATCAGAATACTCTTTTCTTCTTCAAAAGTGAGCTAGAAACAGACCAGAGCCCGCAGTAAATTTTGGGCGTGAGGCAAGGACTTGGCGACAACTGAAACGTCTTGGACTTCTATATTAGTTATCAGGGAGTTTTTTCTCTAAATTCTAAAATAAAAATTGGGTGGCTGCATGAATTATTCGAAAGTGGTATTTTTAACGCACTTACTTGAAGTATAAATACTTTTTTATGCATACCACCCAGTGTTCTGTTAAGACTCGTAGCTTGCTCTTACTGACTGATACATGCTTTGAATATCTTAAGTTTATTATACCCTCCACAGGAAGGTATATTCACTTTGCCATTACGTTTGTAACGCCAAGAAGGATTCACCGGAGACCCTATAAAGTATATATATTCTGAATCAGGATCACATTCTAAATCGATTTAGCTATGTCCGTCTGTCTGTCTGTCTGTCTGTCTGTCCGTCTGTCTGTCTGTCTGTTGAAAGCACGATAGCGTCCAAACGAATTGACCTAGGCGAATGAAATTTTGTGAGACGACTTCTTTTTAGAGTCGCCAGGTTGGTATTGAAAATGGGCTATGTCGGTCAAGTAGTTCTGGTACCTCCCATACAAACCACTATTAGACCCACGTCTCTCTCTGTCTGTTTAAATCACGATAGCGTCCGAACGGATCGACTTAGGCAACTGACATTTCATGAGAGGTCTTATATTTATGGCCTTCAAGTTTGTTTTAAAAATGGTCCATGTCGGTCAAGTAGTTCTGTTACCTCCCATACAAAGCCAATATTTGAGCCATATATCTCTGTCTGTTGAAAGCACGACAGCGTCCAAACGAATCGACTTAGGTGAATGAAATTTTGTCAGAAGACTTTTTTAACCGTCGTCAGGTTGGTATTGAAAATTGTCTATGTCGGTAAAGAAGTTCTGTTACCTACCATACAAAATTAATATTAGACACATACCTAGGTACTAACTCGCATGGCAAAAATTTTGCATGACTTTTATGCAGTGGAGGGTATCAAAGCATCGGCCAGGCCGATGATAACACTTTTACTTGTTTTTCGCTACAAGTTGCTTGGGCTTTTTCACGCTTGTAGGTTTTTAAGTTGTAGAATTTTTTGTCCTCATACATCGCAAGGGGTATTCCCCTATCCCACAGAATCGTCAGGTCCTAATGAAGGGTTCCGTTGTCCCCTGTGTGGCCAGAGAATGTGCCTGAGTGGTCCGGTATCCTTTTTCAAAAGTAAAGCATTCACAAACTCCAAAATGAGTCCTTTCCTTTAGATTATAACAAATGGACAAAATTTGGTTGTAAACGTCAAAAAGTTGTAGGAGTTCATGGGAATGATAATAGTCATGCCAATGATCCTTAGTGCAGAGCTATTGATCTTAATCTTTACATCAATAACAAAATGATATTTTGGCTATTTTATAATACATTCCAAATCAATTGCAGATATTTCTGGAGCATCTGCGTGGCTCTAGCCATCGCCAGTACCATATACGTTTGTTCAAAGCTGTCGAACAAATACAGCGATCGCGTACTTATAACCGTAATTGAAGACTCTCAATACCCTGTGTTTAGTATAGAATTTCCAGCAGTTGCGATATGTACCAAACATCGCATCAACTGGGCCCGCCTTCCACTGGCACGTAAAAAATTCCTCCCACCAAATGCGGACAATGCAACATTGGAAATGTTCACTGATTTTATCAGGCGTTTGGACAAGCTAACATTTCGAACATTCGACAGTCTAGCAGGTCTTGAAAATGAACCTCTGCATCTAATTGATTCGATAAGTGTTTCGAAATTAGCTACATATATGGCTTTTCGCTGTGGGGATGTTATCAACAAAACCTGCAAGTGGGCCGGTAAGCCCATTGACTGCTGTAAACATTTTGTACCAGAAAGAACCACACTGGGCATGTGTTTAGTATTCAACTCATTTGTGTCGGATGAATCAAGGCAAAAGGCGGTGAGTTATCGAGAGAAGATTGCAACGCATAACACTGACTCTTATATGCTTCCAGGCTAGCGACCAGTTCTATCCATACAGAAACAGTAAGAATGGCGAAGGAAGTGGATTGGTATTAACATTACAACGCAATATGTCAAATGTCATTCCCGGCGCAAGAGGTTTCAGTGGATTTGAGCTAATGATTAAGAAACCCGACCAATGGACAGACGAGTTGACCTATCATCTTCGACCAAATACCCATAACTCGGTTATAGTGACGCCAGACTTTACATCAGCTCATGAGGACTTAAAATCTTTTGAGCCGGCATTTCGAAATTGCATATTTCAGGTAACACTGAATGTTGTTACACTATAACCAAACAAACTCGCTTATACCTTTTCAGTATGAAAAGGAAAGTCTCTATTATATCCCTGGTCTGCCGTATCGCAAATGGAACTGTAGGACTGAGTGTCGCCAAGCATACACTATCGAATATTGTAATTGCACAATTCCGTTGTATTTTAAAGTAAAAGGTGAGGATGACAGAAGGATACACCTTTTTCCATCAGTAAAAAAAAATACAAATTAATTTTCGAACAAAAACTTGTTCTACCTTTCAGACACACAATACCGTGAGTGTACACCGTCGGACTACATTTGCATTTACAACAATCGAGGTAACTGCCTTCACCATAACAATTTGTTATCCTTTCCTTCGTTAAGAATTTGAATAACACCAAACCACCTAAACAGATCTCTTCAGTAGGGCTAATCAACCAGACTTGGAGAAATATGTAAAGCTATCCGGTCGTGAAATGATATGTCCATGTCCACCCAGCTGTGAGTCAGTTAATTATCCAATAACTCTGAACACAGTCCCAATTTACAAGTAGGTATCTATGAGCCGAGCCGAATTGTTCCTTATTCTACCTTTTATTTAACTGTTTTTAGTGTCAGTGATTTTAACACGATTTCTCGTATCGACATATACTACCAGTCGGAGGTGATGATAAAATACGTAACAAAGCTTAAGTTCACAATGTGGGAGTTAACTGGTAAGCATCTCCATGTATGCAAATGTCCCTAATAGTTACTATACTATCTTCAACCCTTTTGCAGCGTACTTTGGTGGAATCACAGCCCTGTTCCTGGGCGCATCTATACTTACCGGTGCGGAATTTGTACACTTTGTTCTTTTAGAAATGGTATCTTATCTAAAGGAAAGGAGGCAAACCATGAAGGCGACAAGAAAGGTTCAACCGAGAGGCACTTAAGGAAATTATTAAGTTATTCATAATTTATTATACCTATAGTATGGCATGAACTACGAGTATAAATAAATAAATAAATGTGTAGGACATTCTCCAAGTTCTTAGTGGGAAATGGTTCAGAAAAAAACCTTAATGTCTTTATAAGTCATGAAGTCATGATACCGAAATAGGAACGACGGTTCCTGTGGAATGAAAATGCTTTTGATATCCACTTTCATAATTATTGTACCCCTTAACAAATATGGCTGACACAATTGGTTGTTGCCTGCAATCCACATAATTGCGTTAATTACACATTACTTACCTATATACACCCTGCTTTGTTTGGTAACCCAAATTATTGTCAGGTACCTAACCTACTTCATTATAGGATGGGCACTTATTATTTATTAAGCGTCAGTACACAGTCCATACGAAAATGTATTTTCCCAGGCTAATGTGACAGGCTAGTTCTAGTTCTTCTGAGTAAATAAATCGGCTATACCAAAAATCACTCAAAACCGAGAAATGAAGAAGCGCCCACAAATAAATTTGGGTGAGTTTTAATTTTCTGCTGTTGGGCTGATTTTTCATAATGAAATGAAATGAATGTTAAAAATTAAAATTTCCCCAAAATCGATATTTTTCGACAACTTATGACGGCCCATAAAAAAATTAAACCAAAAATGAAAAGTAATAACGAAAAAAGGCCCAAGAAAAATTAATAAATGTCCAATTGCCGATGAAAAATTGTCCAAAACAAAAATTGAAAAATTGGCAAACATTTTTTTTGTGCCATATCCATCCATACCAGTGTTGTTAGGACTCTCTCTTCATTTTTCCCACGAAACATGGTCATTTTTCCCTTTTTTTCCCTTTTCACCGAACTCAAAATCCCACGATACAAAAAATTGTTTAATTCATTTTTAATTTGTTAAAAGAAAATCACAATGGCCGCGTTGCATTGATCACTAGATGACCTGTCTTCTGAAAACATATCCCCAGAAAAAGAGTTCCAAAGTTTGCTTGTCCTGTAACAGAAGAAGCCCAGGAAAATTGATGTCCTCGCGATTGTCAAGTGTACTGTATGGTCATGATCCTGAGCATTAGCTGTCTGTCTTGTGGGGCGCCCAAAAGTTGTATTTCGAGGGATAATGTCTTTGAGTTCCTCGAAACATCTACCATGGAAGTACCTATAGAACAAGCAAAGGTCAGCGACTTGTCTTATCTGCACCAACGGTTGTAGATTCGATGTGAGTGTAGGGTCTCCAAAAAGTCAAACTGCTCGTCTCTGTATGCTGTCAAGTAGGCTTCATATATGGGAACAATATTCCAGGCCTTGTCTAAACTGATGTGCTTTGTAGAGAAGGAGAATTTGCCGGAGTGTAAATAGGTAGCTCAACTTAGCGGACGCCGATCTTGCGATATAGGATATGTGGTCCTGCCATGTGATTCCTGAATTGACTGTGACTCCCAGAAGGTGCATTGAGTTCTTGGGATGGATTTGGATCTGAGGAACTGTTGTTGCATTTTTTCCTAGAAAATGTTGTGAGCTGTGTCTTGTTTGCATTAAATACAATCAAGTTGTCTTTTTCTCACTTCAAGATTTTGTCCAGATCATCATTTAGAGAACTAAAATAACAAGTCCGTATCACCCTAGGTCTAGCTTCTCACATAATATTATATTATGGCACAAAATACATTTTTGATACTCATGAAGATGAAGTAATAAAAATTCAAACTGGTTCTATACAATCCCAACTGATAATTGTTTTAAATTGGTTTTGATGAAATTTCACAAAAAATTGATTTTAACACTTGTTTTGTCAGTTTCCTGAAAATCCCACGATTTTGGTGCTTTTTCCCTTTATTCCACGGAAGGCTTTTCGGGCATCGAAAATCCCACAAAAAGGGATAAATCCCACGATATAACAACAATTCCATACTACTTATAAAATGCAACGTCCGTCTGTTTGTTTCTCCATAATTCGAGAACCATTCGTCCGATTTTCATGATTCTTTTTCTGATTTATAGATGTGTGGCCAACTTAGTCCATAGGGTGGGTGAGAATTGCTCAGGAGTAAAGGGGTCGCGGGGAATAAGGGGGGTCTCACGAACCGTTAGCCATATGAACTTGAAAGTTTGTGTGTTGATAGATAAATCAAAATAATTACATGCCTCATTCATCGTTTTTCAAAATTCTTCCTATAAGGGTTGAAAAACGTTTGCAAGCTACGTCAATTCAAGTTATGCTTTTAATTGTTAGGCAATATTTTATCGAGTAGTTTGAGCTGGTATTCGTCTTTCTACTCCATCCAGAGGGTGAGATATAATAAATTGAAATTAGATCTTATTTGGCCAACTGCGAAAAAATCGCTTTATCGATTGCAGTTGTGCTTAGGAAGGGAAGTTTTGATTTGCGTTCTAAAAATAGAATGATTACTCGCACGACGGGCATTCAGAATTCATAATTGTAAATGCTCATGAAATGCGTAGTTGAATTTGATGTAGGGAATGGATATGCATGGGTTTGTGATGCATAGGTAGATATATGTAGATATATGCACAATTGTACATGGAGAGTATAACGATATGATCGCGTTATTAATCAAATCATACCTGTGACGAGTTTTCATTTATTAAAGGCTTTTACTTAACTTCGTGAAAAATTTGTTGTGTCAAAATCTTGCAAGTCAATTTTGAACCACTTTCTCTAAACTTAGAACTTTGAAATTTTCCATGCTGGTTGGGTTGTGAAGACAATGCAATATTTAGAAAGAATTTTTGGATTTTGACTTCCCCTGTCCCTTTGAGGGAGGCTTTTTCATAACGAATGATCTATTAGCCGTATTAACTTGAAACTTTATATGTCAATAGATAAGTCAAAACTATTAAATATCTAATTAATACTTTGTACCGATTCGTCCTACAAGGGTTGAAAAAAGGGGGTGCAAACTTTTCTATTTTTACCTTACTACGCTCAACTTGCCATTATGCTCATAAATATATGTAGGTCAAGTCAAAAAATCCTTTTAATTGTTAGGCAATACTTCACCGAGTATTTTGAGCTAACATTCATCTTTCTAGTCCATCCAGAGGGCAAGATATAATAATTTGAAAATAGATCTTATTCGGCCAAATGCGAAAAAAATTGCTATCTCGATTGCAGTTGTGCTTAGGAAGGGTAGTTTTATTTGCGTTCTAAAAATAGAATTGTCACTGTGGCGAGCATTCAGAATGTATAGTCATATGTATGGCGTAGTTGAATTTGATGTATGGAATGGATATGGATAAAACAAACTATGTATACATATGTACGTATATAGGAGTTTGTGATGCGTAAATATGTAGGTATGCACTTGCACAATCGTACATACTTATATTTGAGATCTGCAGCTATGGAAAGTGTATAGGTAGGTACGCGTAGTTAAATCAATCAAACCATACCTGCCGCGAATTTTCATTTATGTGGAATACATAATCTATTATGTCCATTGTCTTAGGACTTTGAAATCTTGCATGCTGATGTTTCAGTTTTGATGACAATATAATAAACTAATAGTAAATAAAAAGCTTTTCTAAGTATGTACCTAGGTAGATATTAAACTGCACTAAAAAGCAAAAAATAAAATAATAGTTTAAAAAACTAAAAAAACGCTTTTAGAAGTAGGTACTGCACTAAAAGCAAAAAAATAAAAATTAACCAATCTATTTTTAAGGTTTATCCTGGAAGGGGTTTAGTGTAAGCCATGTTTGTAGTTATGTATTGTATTATTTAAGTGTAAACTACACAAACATGACTTACACTAAGCCCCTTCCAGGATAAACCTTAAAAATAGATTGGTTAATTTTTATTTTTTTGCTTTTAGTGCAGTACCTACTTCTAAAAGCGTTTTTTTAGTTTTTTAAACTATTATTTTATTATTAAAGGCTTTTACTTAACTTCGTGAAAAATTTGTTGTGTCAAAATCTTGCAAGCCAAATTTAAACCACTTTCACTAAACTTAGAACTTTGAAATTTTCCATGCTGGTTGGGTTGTGAAGACAATGCAATATTTAGAAAGAATTTTTGGATTTTGACTTCCCCTGCCCCCTTAAGGAAGGCTTTTTCATAACACATGATCCATTAGCCGTATTAAATTGAAACTTTATATGTCAATAGATAAGTCAAAACTATTACATACCTAATTGATACTTTGTACCGTTTCGTCCTATAAGGGTTGAAAAAAGGGGGTGCAAACTTTTCTATTTTTACCTTAGTACGCTCAACTTGCCATTAAACTCATTATACAATGGAGGTCAACTCAAAAATCCTTTTAATTGTTAGGCAATACTTCACCGAGTATTTTCAGCTAACATTCATCTTTCTAGTCCATCCAGAGGGCAAGATATGATAGATTGAAAATAGATCTTATTCGGCCAAATGCGAAAAAAATTGCTATCTCGATTGCAGTTGTGCTTAGGAAGGGTAGTTTTATTTACGTTCTAAAAATAGAATTGTCACTGTGGCGGGCATTCAGAATGTATGCTCATATCATGTATGGCGTAGTTGAATTTGATGTATATGGAATGGATATTGATAAAATAAACTATGTACGTATATAGGAGTTTGTGATGCGTAAATAGGTAGGTATGCGCATACCTACATGTACATGTACAATTACATACTTATATTTGAGATCAGCAGCTATGGAAAGTGTATAGGTAGGATTTATTACGAGACTTGATCCTGAAGAAAACATCATGGGAGAAGGAGAAAGCAATGAACCAGGGGTAAGGTACGCGTAGTAATATCAATTAAACCATACCTGTCGCGAATTTTCATTTATGTGAAATACATACCTATTATGTCCATTGACTTAGGACTTTGAAATTTTGCATGCTGATGTTTCAGTTTTGATGACAATACAATAAACTAATAGTAAAAAAAAGCTTTTATAAGCGCATGTAGGTAGACATTAAACTGCACTAAAAAGCAAAAAATAAAATAATAGTTTAAAAAACTAAAAAAACGCTTTTATAAGTAGGTACTGCACTAAAAGCAAAAAAATAAAAATTAACCAATCTATTTTTAAGGTTTATCCTGGAAGGGGCTTAGTGTAAGTCATGTTTGTGTAGTTTACACTCAAATAATACAATATAGAACTACAAACATGGCTTACACTAAGCCCCTTCCAGGATAAACCTTAAAAATAGATTGGTTAATTTTTATTTTTTTGCTTTTAGTGGAGTACCTACTTATAAAAGCGTTTTTTTAGTTTTTTAAACTATTATTTTATGTGAAATATTATGTCCATTGACTTATGATTTTAAAATTTTGCATGGGGGTAATTTCTAATCACAATACATACAATAAAAGAATAGCACAATTGTAGTGGTAGAGGAGTGAAAATAAAGGGGGGTGGTAAAGGGTATCTCTCGAACTACTAGGCCGGTTTTAAAAGTTCTTTTACCGTTGTCATCGTGACACCGTTCGGATCAGTACAGGTTACGTAAGGAATAAGTTGGGACGGGGGAGGGATACCTAGGTAAAGCGGTGGTAGGGACGAACTATTTGGCCGATTCTAAAACTTCTTACAACATTGTACTGGCTACATTTTTCGGATCCAGTATAAGTTACTTAGGGAGAAAAGATGGTGGAAGGCGAAACGGAGGTATAGGGGTTATCTTTGGAGCTACTCGGCTATTGCGTGTATAGTTTACACAGAAGCATTGCGTTAAAATATTTTGTAAACTAAATAGAAGGAAAATATATAAACACACGTACAATGATAAGTCAAATAAATTTAGTTTTATTTAAAAGAAATGAAACCGGCGGGCGGAGCCGCGGGCATTGCTAGTTCTTATATAAAATAAAAAATTGTCCAAAAATTAAAATGGAAAATCGCGAAAAAAATTGGCGTTCTCCAAAGAAAATCACTATTTCACTTGTCGAGTCCTTTTCTTTTGGAAATAATCCATTCTCAATATACGAGTTTTGTTCTTCGTTTTCCATAATACGAACCATTGTTGTCCTGACGATAAGACTAGTGCCATTGGGGCCGCTATTTACTTAATAAATAATAGTCTAGCCCAGGCGTTCCCTAACTGTGCGTCGCGACGCCCTGGGGCCAAATTGCCATAATGGGATGACGCCAACCAGCACGATGTGACAATGCATCCATATAAAAAGCTGTTTTAGACTGGCGGTGGCGTCATTACTCTGTACTTTTTCATGACTTTGGTAAGGCCAATACCATCAACGGCGAGTACTACAGAACGATGCTGCTAACATTTGGTTCCAACAAGAGGTGGCTATGTGTCACTCAGCTGCAGGGTATGGTTATCTTATCTCTATTAGAGGTGGCGTGAATTGGCCACCAAGATCGTGCGATTTAACCTCGCTAAATTTTTCTTGTGGCGTTGCCTGAAGTCGCAGCTCCAACATAACCAATGCCATCGCTCAAATTACGCCGGATCTATGCGGCAGATTGGACCACTCGGATCCGTGACAACGTGAGAAGCTGCGGCGGACATTTGGGCCTGGTGTTATGTATATTCCATTCAATAATGGCATACCTACATGGAATTCGTTAATACCTTGCACACAGCTTATTTTATTCCATTTCAATGTCGACCAATCCTCATTGAAAACGCCTTTAGTGAATCTTCAGTAAGCTTAGCTTATATTCACATATCTATGCTTTGTTCCGTTGTGTGCTTTTAGGAGGGCGTCGCGAAATTGTTATAACCAGTATAGGGAGTCGCAGTATGGAAAAGTTTGGGAACCCCTGGTCTAGCCGTAAGATACCCAGGATCACTTCCGATGCGAATGTACCTACGTATTGCACCTGCAGGTAACTATTATACATAGTTACACACGTTGGACCATATAAAGATGTTTCGTCACAGTTTCCTGGGAGGCAGGGATATTACGTGCTAGATGACTAGCGATCACTGGAACGCGGCCATTATTGTGGTCATTCCAATAATGTTGCTATCGCACCCTATTTCTTATTATATAAAATTGGATCCTGATTTGTGTTCGTCTACTTATAACTTGAAAACCACCGACTCGATTGAGCTCAAATTTACAGATAAAATCTTAGGTATTGGCCCTGGAGAGCACTTAAGAAGATTGGTAAAAATTGGACAAAGGGGCGTGGCACAGCTTATACAAAAAAAAACATTCAAAATCTTATATTTCAAAAACCGCAAATCGATTGAGTTAAAATTTACAGATAAACGTTGGCCTAAGGGGCGTGGCACAGCTTATAGGTACAAAAAATATAAACATTCAAAATTGTATATCTTAATAGAGTTAAAATTTACACACAATCTTAGGTATTGGCCCGGGAGCGTTCTTGTGAAGATTTGTCAAAATTGAACAAAGGGGGGTGGCACCTCCCATACAAAAAAAAACATCTTCTATGGGGTGAAACTCGATGACGCTAAAACTCGATAACCGCTGGGACGATTGTCATAATTATTTTTTTGTTTTGTTCTTATTGCTGTATTTTAGGTTTACGCAGAAAGAAAATTTCAGAAAATTGATTAATTCTCATTTTTTGCATTTTACGAATAAAACATTATTATCTAATACCTAAGCAATACAATTCCTGTGCATGGGCAAAGCCAGGCAGCTAGTATATTCTAAAGTTGATCAAATTTTGAAATGAATTCGATATCTGTCTGTCTGTTGAAAAAATTATAGCGCCAAACGAATCCACCTAGGTGAATGAAATTTTGTGAGTCACCGCTCCTTATTTTACCGTCATTAGGTTGGTATTGAAAATGGGCTACCTATGTAGGTCACTCACTCACTCCAAAAAAGCAATTTTTTTTTTTCAAGAGAATTTGAATTTTCTTATGATATCCATATCTGTAAACAACGTGCCAGCGATCACAGAAGATGACTCTGATAGATTGTTTACAAATCGCGCTTTGATTAACGTAAGGATCTAATTAGCAGACTGGTAACTTAGCTAGCTATACAATCCGGGAGCATATCGCTTTTCCAAACTCTTCTAAATTTGATTTCTGGAGACTATAACAATTTTCAACTGCTATAACAATTAGGCATCTCGGTATGCACGTTAGTATTTCCTAAGAGAAGTATCTAAACAAAAACCTAGGGCTTAAGTCTGCAGCATTCTTCTTTCTTCATCCAAACCTTGGATTGCTCATTATTAGGCTTGCTAGTGTCTCCACTTGTACTGAAATAAATCACACCAAAAAGAAGGAGCCAAGTTATTTTATATTTATACTAGCTTTGCTCGCGTAGCCCTCTGGATTTGGTAGGTACACAGAGATTTCTATACAATCAGTTAGTTTCCTCTTTTATATTTATATACCGCGCAGGAAACATACGAAATTACCTAAGGAGTAGTAAGTTAGTTAGTAGTATCTCTAAAATATTTGTTATTTGGTGAAATCAGGTCAAGGATTATTGATCAATTTGTAAGTAAAGTGATGGCATCTCAACACTGATCATACTATAGCAGACTGAGCCATTATCTACGGGACAAAACATTTTTCTTAGCTAGCAAATCCTTAATTATATTCCACACCATCCAAATCTTCCTATACTGTCCAAAATATGCAGTTACGATTTTTGAAGACTTTTATGTTGAGAACCACTTTTTTTTTTTTTTTATTATATTAATTTCCTGACCAGTTGGCTGACAGTGCGACCTAACAATCACCACTATTGTCGTTGGCGTTTGTCGTATATGACTTAAGTTTCGTGATTTTTTTTTTAACTTTTGTTAACAATTTTATTTCCTCTTATATGTGTTCACCATCACTTCAATTCATTTGTCTTAAAAAGGTTAAAAACAGCGACTAAAAAATGAAGCGAAATACAAGTCGTTTAAGACAAACGCTAACGGAAATAAGGGTGAATATCTATTGTATCGTATGGGATAATGTGCAGGCCACTATATCCTTAGTAGCAGAGTTGCTGAACTCTGCTGGTAAAAGTACCCGGATTCAGATCCGGCCCTAGCTAGTTTAGTTAATACCTTGATGGCCGGGTACCCAACCAAGTTTGACCTTGTTGTGTTTTGAGAACCACTAATGAGATGGAATTTGGTGAGTTCGACCTTTTTAATAAACTTGGTAAATGCTTCGTTTGAAGTTTTTGACTCAATTGGTTACGAAGTTACAGCAGCCTGAGTTTGTTCCTGTAAAAAAAGATGTATGCCTTTACTGGCGAACTTGGCTGGGGCACTTGCCTTGTATGTAGCCTACAGCTTTTTAGGCTCAGTATCTGTACTTATTTCCTCTATCATCGTCTCGTGTATGGTGTAACGCACCACTGAAAGTGAAAGCACAGTAGCACTACAATAAGTGGTGCTTTGGCGAGGTAGCCGTTGACTCCTCCAGTACCAACTTCGTTAAATTGTACTCTGGGTGATCACAGAATACGTCGTATTCGGAATTTTGCTACGAACCCCGAAAGAACTATCACTGAATCCGTCGTAGTGGACATTTTTGCTACAAATTTAATCCGTCGTAGTGTTTGCCTATGAATTAAATTCGTAGCAAAAATGTCCACTACAACGGATTCAGTGATAGTTCTTTCGGGGTTCGTAGCAAAATTCCGAATACGACGGATTCTGTGACCACCCAGACTATGTGTAACACCAAAAACGTTTTTCATCTTTAAATATCTAAGAACTTATCATTTATTACAAAATAAAAAAAAACATTCCAGCACACAATTACATGGTAAGCGAATCGCCGAGCATGTGATTCTTTGCAGGGGCATCGAGTTAGTTCATCATTTTGGTTTAGTTTCTTGGTCGTTGACATATCGCACGTAAATGGTAGGATCGTGAGTGTTCTGTGGCGGAGTCTCAAACTCATCCAAGTACGAGCAAGCAATGGCCAGGGTGCTGCCATCGTTGGAGAAGTGCAGCGATGCAATTGATGTGTCATACTGGTGGAACTGACACAAGCGTTTCTTGTTGAATCCATCCCAAATGTTGACAAACCCATCGGAGCCACCAGTCGCAAAGGTGTTGTAGACATTATGGAAACTGATAGCATTCACCGGATAGATAGTCTCCATGTTATCCTCCTTGTTGCGATGGCACTTGAAGGCAAATTTTTTCTTCTGCACCTCAGGGTCGGGATCAAAATATTCAACTGCTACGCGACCTTCAATTGAACTCATCACATATCCCTCCTTGTTTGGATAGATGCGAACGCTTCTAGTTTGGTATTTCAGCGACGATTCGCGTTTCATCATATACTGTGCCATGTTGCGAAGATCCCAGATGAGCACTTTTCGATCGGATGTGGCAACAACTATCTTCTCATCTTTCACACTCATCGAGTACACCTTTCCGTTGCTTTGTTCATAGGTACCGACACACTGTTTGTCACGCACATCCCAAAGTTTGATCGTTTTGTCCCAGCTGCCGGTGAGGATACCATTTACCTTCTCTACGTAATCCACACATCGAATAGCCATTTCGTGGCTGCCGACGGTGCTCTCCGTGTGCGTGTTCACATCGAACAGTTTTAGTTGTCCGTCCAGACTGCCACTAACAGCATGAACAATGTCCTGCGAAAGTGAAATCACAATTTAATGCCGAAACAAATGGATTTTCACATCAAACTTACCACAAAGGCGACATCTAGAACTGGGACTTCGTGCATAAACTTTTGACGCATTGCATTGTTAACCACGTCGTAGAAGCGGACAGTCCCATCCCAAGATGCAGATATGAGATATTGATTGGAGTCCGGGCCGAATTTTACAGAAGAAATAACATCAGTTGGTGCATTGTTCAGTTTTATTTCTGTAGGGCGGCCCATGTTGTAAAAAGACAGCTTGAATTTTCGCTACCCGAACTAGCTTTATGCGCGTCAATGAGAGGTTTACAAATTAAGAAAGTTTTTCCTTGCAGGCCGTTGATTATGGCTTGGGTTTGTTTGCAATTTGGCGACTTTTGAAAAATGTATGACAGCTACAATTTGACATTCCGCCAAACACAAAACCACATGACAGCTGACACTCAGGCGGGTAGTGACACCTGGTGGCAAATAGAACATAAAAATAGCCAGATATGTTATATCAATGGTGGGATTTCATATTTTGAGAATTATTTAAAAAAATAGATAAGTGTTTATACTTTACCCCGCGTCAGCTTCAATAATACGAAATAGGTAGGTATAGGAAGATATATAAACAGAGCATAAAGGCGAATATGTCTGTGCAACTACATTTTTAAATAGGGATTCCATTGTTTGACTTTTTTCTGGTCACCGAAACATAGTTTTGAAACAAATCGTTTAAGTTTTCTTAGTTAATATATCAATTTTACTTATTTTAAGCCATGTTTTACCTATTATGGGAAATCATTTAGGTATACAAAAATTATTGTTACGAAGACGGCGATCAATATTCGCGTCAAATTATGAGATCGAACACTGAAAAAATTATGCTAAATGAAAAATTGCGAAGCTAAATGTGATAAAGATAAAAGATTCATTCGTGTGACCTAGAAGCACTTATTGCAAATGAAGAATACCTAATCCTAAGCATTAAAATCTTCACAGAAAAAGCATAAAGCTGAACATGAGCTCACGTCTGCCTTCTTTGCATATCATTTCATACGACATAAATACCTACTAAATTCGCAGTTTGTTCTTCCGCGTAGATTTTGGCGAATCGCAGTCGATTTCCCCACCGACATTTAATAATTTTACACGAAATACGTATCGCCTTCTTAGATGACTCCCTGGCTAGGGAAATTTAAAATGTAGGTAAATGTAAAATAATTACAGTTTCATTTTCGAAATTTAACAATTTATTAATTTATTTTTATCACACTACTTAACACCGAACATACAGTTTTACAATACTTTCTAACTTAACACCGTTCTAAAATCTCAAAATTCGAAAAAATATATCATCTACATAAATAATATGTCGTGTATGGGGGTGTGTAAGAAATAATATATATGTATCTACAATAAAATCCTTTCTATAGGTATAGGTATAATGTTATATATGCAATGGAAGTACATCGAGAACACGGTTTCGTTCATTTGTTTTGTTTTGAAATAAATGCTTGTGTTTTTGGCCAAACGCGGAAACGTGTTCCACTTAGAATTCGGTTGGCTGCTTCGTGGGAAGATCTAGGATTTTTTTTAGTCTTGAGCTCTAAATTTCCGTGAGAGTTTTTTCGATCCTTTTGCTTTCTTCGGCTTCAACACATCGCTCATGGTACTGATAGAAATAAGAAGTTGCGCCGCATAGTAGGTGGTCATAATGAGAAGCTGGAAAAGAAGTCGACACATTATTTAGCTAAGCGTTCAATAGAAATAGTCAATACCCTTGCATTTGGTATAGGTGAAAGGAACATTGTCACGGAAATCAAGGTATCGGAGATAACAAACAAAACACTCCCAAACGCACAGAGGTATGCTATAACGCCTTCCTTTACTATCGCTCGAACTATACTTCTCCAGCACATTGTGGTCAACAGGAATGCGTATATTGGAAGTCCAATCTTAAGAACGGTATCCAGAGATGAATAGACGAAGGCGATCGCTAAAAAGAGAGAAATTTTATGTATGTACCTTCATCATATTTAGTTAAACTTACTTGAAACCGTTGCTAGGTAGAGTGGTACACCAATTGTGAATTTGTAGGGCTTCAATTCAAACGCTGATATGTACAAAACCTGCGCTACAGCAAATGCGGCCATTCCATGAGGAAATAGGTCTACATTTAGAAGCAGATCGCCGATACAAGAGAACAATAAACCGGCCATTATCTTTTGTGAGTATCGATATCTATAAAAATCCGTATAGTCGTTGGCTTAAATATTTACAAGAATAAACTTACTCTTCGGTGAATTTGAATCCCTTTAGGTAGATGAAGACACCCAGTGATACAATAGGCGCACATTTTAGAACGCTGGTTATAATAACGTCACCATCATCACGGACAAAGGTATAGTAGAAAGCAAGGAATGTTATAAACCCTGTTAACCTAAATAATTCTTGGCCGAGCTGCAAAAAAATAAAATAAAAAAATATATTTAAGAAAATATTTAATTGTGCGCAAGTTTAAGGTTTCGTCTGCGCTAAAAGAGCACAATAATTAAGCCGCTTGCAAGTTCTTTTAAACAATGATAATAGCCGTTTTTTATTATCAACTGTGATCCATATAGATCATCGATTTACATGCACTAACAACAACATGTGATCCTACTTTTCATCGAGATCACGAAATATGATCTGAAAATTAATTCAACTATTTCTCGTTGTTGTTTCGTGGCGTTGTTTATTTCATTCACTAAATGTTGGTGTCCCTGTAAATTATAGCCATACAGTAATATTGCCAGACCTAAATATGGAACAAAATTAACAACACATAAAACCAATTAGCATTTTTTCAAATTCGAATAAGTCACTACTCCGACTTTCGAGATGTTTTGTTTCGCTATATAGCACAGAAATATAAATGGAAATATTATCAGTACAATACGGTTAATTATGATGCGTATTTGAACATAACATTTGAGCATAGTTTTCCACAAAAAAATATTGAGTGCAAAATGTATGCAGATTTGTATTCATATGGTAACACCCCCGACACAACAGCGAAATGTCAAACTCAAATATGAGCAAGTGCAATGGAGAAATCATCGCGTTGTGACGTCACATTGTACCGTGTGGCTGCAATATGGCGCACAGTGGAGTATTTGCATGAAAAACCTGGCCAAAATTATTTTTCGCTACCTTTGTTACTTTTTCAACTTAATCATAGTATTTATTAAATAAAAACAGTTTCTAATTGATTTGTATTAATTTTGGCATATATTTTTGAAAAAAAGACCGCTTTTTTCTACATTTTTCTAAATTTTTTTTATTGTTCAAAAACTAATCGCTAGATTTTTATCATTCTCGAGCCTCTGGAAGAAGCATTTCTTATTTTCGGATGTGTCTTTATAAGTGTCGTAATTATTCTGTGTAAATCGTGGCGTTGGCTCGGATTTCAAAACAAACATCTCCATAAATGACGTACCCTGGAACGCACCGCTGTCAAATGAACAGCCACTGAACGCGGATCGAGCTTCTGTCACTTTCTAGTGAGCATGAGGTTTTTTTTGGTTAAATTGCAAATGAAGTCCGAGCCACCGCCACGATCTGCTAAAAAGAGTAAGTAAAAATGCACATAAGTATTATGTAAATATTATATTAACTTGAAAACAATGAATTTAGATAATAAACAACCAACAAAAAACGGACAGGTTTGTTAATATTCAACGCAATCGGGTCGGAACTCATTTGCAAAGTCCCCTGCCTGGACGCATTACGCCGCCTGCGTAACAATTTTATTATTCTTTTTAAGAATAATCCTGGGAAGGATACTGATATTGCCGAACCAAGTAATTGCACGCAAAGGAATATATGCCGAACGAGAATCGACCAAGGAGAAGTGAGCGTTTAAGTGGTAGAAACACTGCTGCGAGCGGAGCAGACCTGGATCCGATTTCGGAGCACTCGGATAGTAGTGAAAGTGAAAGCGAGAGTAACAGAACTATCATGGAAACACAAGAGTCCCAGAACGCGCAAACCGTTTCTGTTGCAGCAGAAACAATGGCAGAAATTATGAACCAGATGACAGAGCTGCGGTCAAAATTGGAAACAGTAACATCCCAATTAGAAAAAGCGAATTCAACCGCCGCCTTTGAGAGGAATGAACGCATTCGTCTGCAAGAATTACTCGACCGAGGGCAAGCGATTCCTGTAACATCGTCATCAGCCGCTGTCACAACTGCTTCCGTAACTTCTGCTGGAGTCAGCGCGACAGCCACGAGTTTCGATGTAAGTGCGTCGTTACATGCCGCAAGTGCACCTCCCGCTTCCATGTTCACTAGTGTCGCAGCGGTCCATAACACTCCATACCCGTGGCCCAATTCAACTGTATCACTTCCAACACAGCCTCACCAAATAGGATCGATGACGACGATGCCATGTAGCTCGTCCTTTATGCAAAGGGTGCCCACGTTTTTGCCGTCTTTGGGCACATTTCCAACATTCAGCCAGCAGTATACGTTCCCACCGTCGGTAACGACACCAACATTTTGCCCACCATTCCTTTCTCAGCCGCAGACTATTCAGAGTAGTATAGGAAACTTTCGCAAGCTGCAAGATTTACCCGAGTTCACTGGCAGACCGGAGGACTGGCCAATGTTTTCCACTGCATTTAGGGAATCTTCTGCTATGCACAATTATTCAAAAATGGAGAACATGTTTCGATTGCAGAAGTCAATAAAAGGGGATGCACGAGAAGTTGTTGAGTCGTTGCTCATCCACCCCGAAAGCGTAGATCAGGTTATGGCCACACTAGAATTCCGTTTTGGTCGTCCAGAGTGCCTGCTAAGAAGTCAGTTAGCCAAAGTTAGGGAACTTCCTCAAATCCCAGAAGGAAAATTAGAGATGCTGATACCGTTTTCGACAAGAGTGCTAAACCTTTCAACGTTTTTGGAAGCAAGCGGTATGCAGCAACATCTTGCTAATCCCACACTCATCGACGAGTTGGTAGCTAAGTTGCCGATGAGTAAGCGACTGGAGTGGGCTCAAAGGAGCCTTTTTATTAAACCATATCCCACTGTTAAACACTTCGCTGAATGGGTGACCGAAATCGCAAGGCTGGTTTGCTTGGTCACAACAACTTCGCTCGTATCGCAACCCCTTGAGATGAAGTCAAAGCCAAAAAATGTACTTCATACTAAAGGAGAGCCACCATCTGCTGCCTCCACGAGCAAAAGATGTCGTCATTGCAATGGGCCCCAGCATCCATTGACGGAGTGTGAAGCATACACAGAACTCGACATTCCAGATAAATGGGACTTCGTAAAGAAAATTCGGGTTTGTTTTTGCTGCCTTAAGTTTGGCCATAATCTCCGATCGTGCAAATATCGAAAACTCTGTGGAATTGATGGTTGCTCTAGAGCTCATCATTCGTCGCTACATGAAACCAAACAAAGTGAGATGTCGACAGTATCCGATGATGACGGTGAAGATGGAATGAAGAAGTCAGTACTCAGCTGCAGCGTCAATCCTAATACGGAAGTCCTCTTTCGTGTTTTGCCCGTGCGACTCTTTGGAAATAAAGCGACAGTGAGGACTTAC
The DNA here is from genome assembly GCA_949372485.1 of Cheilosia soror. Classification (NCBI taxonomy): domain Eukaryota; kingdom Metazoa; phylum Arthropoda; class Insecta; order Diptera; family Syrphidae; genus Cheilosia; species Cheilosia soror. The sequence goes on along the minus strand of OX443562.1, from coordinate 110,843,476 downwards.
GCACTTTTGGATGAAGGATCTTCCGTAACCATCATGAGTACGGAATTGGCCAGACAGTTGCATTTGAATGGTCGAGCTAAGGATTTGAATCTGCAGTGGTTTGGCAGGGAGACGGTAACGCAGAAGTCCTTCGTTGTAGATGTCAATATAAGTGCGGATAGTGAAACAGCCGAACGTTATACGATGAATGGGGTTCAGACGGTTGACGAGCTAAACTTGCCGATACAATCAGTGACATTCCCCGAATTGCAGCAATCGTATAGCCATCTAAGTCGAATTCCGCTTATACGATACGAGAATGCAAAACCTCAGATTCTGATAGGACTGGATAACGCCCATTTAGGTGCACCAATACGCACTTTCGAAACTGAAGGGGAAGGACCTATCATAGCAAACACAAAGCTTGGATGGCTCGTGTACGGCAGAAGTTCGAGGGAGTTTGCAGTGGAATCCAAAGAAAACTTTGTTTTTCATAGCAAACAAAGTACAGAAGAGGAGGATGAACGTCTTAGCCATATCGTAGACAACTACTTCAATGTGGAAAACTTTGGCGTCGAGAAACCGACTGAGCGGCTTATCTCAGCTGTCGATAAGCGGGCGCAGCAGATTTTGGCTAATACAACGACGCGAGTCAACGGTCGTTATCAAACTGGTCTGTTGTGGAAGGAAGACGTTTTTGCCATACCGGCGAGCTACGACATGGCGAAGAGAAGACTGTGGAGTTTGGAGACTAAGATGCTAAAGGATCCTGAGTTTGCCACCACGTACAAAGGAATAATGTCGAGTTACATCGAGAAGGGATACGCAAGGAAGTTAACAACTGACGAAGCCAAGATGAACCCATCCAGAACTTGGTATCTTCCTCATTTTGGAGTGAAGAATCCCAACAAACCAGCGAAAGTTAGACTGGTTTTTGACGCAGCCGCTAAAGTGGGAGATGTTTCACTCAACTCGCTACTTTTGAAAGGTCCTGATGATCACAAGCCGTTGATGACGATACTATTCAACTTTCGCCTGAGACCAGTAGCAGTGTCCGGAGATATTAAGGAAATGTTCCTCCAGATCCTTATTCAACCGGAGGATCAACATGCGCAACGCTTTTTATGGAGGGAAGAAAAGGACAAGCCCATCGACATTTACGTCATGCAGTCGATGACTTTTGGTGCCAGCTGTTCGCCATGCTCAGCGAATTTTGTGAAAAATCTCAACGCCTTGAGATTTTCAGAAGTTCATCCGAGAGCAGTAAAGGCTATAATCGAACGCCACTATGTGGACGATTATGTCGATTGTTTTGACAGCGTCGACGAAGCAGTTGAAGTCACCAACAACGTAATAGCAATCCATACCGACGGCGGATTCGAATTGCGGGGTTTTACTTCGAACTCGAAAGAAGTGCTGCGCAGAATTTCAAACACGAAGGAAGAATGTCATCAGAACCAGACAGTTAATATGAACATTGAGGCCCCGACAGATAAAATTCTTGGCATGTGCTGGGAACCAATGGAGGACTTTTTTTCATTTAAATGCAACTTCCCGCGCGTTAGCAGAGATGTAATGTTGAGTGACAGATGCCCTACAAAGAGGGAGTTTTTGAGCATTGCGATGTCCGTTTTCGACCCATACGGCATGATCGCCAACTTTATTATTCACATTAAGCTATTACTGCAGTCAGTCTGGAGGCGTGGTATTGAATGGGATGCGGAGATTCCACAGGATATATTCGAGCAATGGAAGCTGTGGAGAGCAGAACTGTTGACGTTGACCCAGTTAAAGGTATCCAGGTGCTATCATCCTCATCTATCGACAGCAGACAACATTACTCTTCATACCTTTGTCGACGCGAGTGAAGAGGCATTTAGCGCAGTCACATTTCTTCGGACTGAGGTTAATGGAAATGTTCGAGTTTCGTTCATCTGTGGTAAGACGAAGTGCGCCCCAAAGAAGCTCTTGTCAGGGGCGTAGCGAGGGTTCGAGCCGTGGGGGGGTGACTTTTATTGAAATGCCGACTTATTTCAGGAACTTGCCGACTGTATCGGGCCAGCGGTTATCGAGTTATAACGTCATCGAGTTTGACCCCATAGAATATGTTTTTTGTATGGGAGGTGCCACGCCCCTTTGTCCAATTTTGACCAATTTTCACAGGAATCCCTGGCCAATACCTAAAATTGCCTCAAAATTTGAGACCGATCAGTTCAGTGGTTTTCAAGATATAGGATTTTGAATGTTTTTTTTTGTATGGGAGGCGCCACGCCCCTTTGTCCAATTTTGATCAATCTTAACACGAACACTCTTGGGCCAATACCTAATACTACCTTTAAATTGGAGCTCAATCGATTTGGTGGTTTTCGAGATATCTGAATGTGGGGCTACAGCGCCACCTGTTGAGAATTTTCCGACTTTTTTTTTCCTAAACCTTCGCGTAGCAATTACGAACAAACCCGCAGAAGGAAGTATCCAATTTGGTCAAGTCGTTTTCAAGTTTTACGCATCCGAACACAAACCACGATCCATTTTCAGTCGACAAATTCACCGATGCCGACAATCTTTTTTTAAATCGAATCGAAACTCGCTAAATTTTAAGGATTTCAGTCGGCAAATTAACCGATGGCGACAATCTTTTTTAAAATCGAATCGAAACTCGCTAAATTTTAAGGATTTCAGTCGGCAAATTCACCGATGCCGACAATCTTTTTTAAAATCGAATAGAAACACGCTAAATTTTAATGTTTTCAGTCGGCAAATTCAGCGATGCCGACAATCTTTTTTAAAATCGGATCGAAACTCGCTAAATTTTAAGGATTTCAGTCGGCAAATTCACCGATGCCGACAATCTTTTTTAAAATCGAATCGAAACTCGCTAAATTTTATTATGTTCAGTCGGCAAATTCAGCGATGCCGACAATATTTTTTTAAATCGAATCGAAACTCGCTAAATTTTAATGTTTTCAGTCGGCAAATTCAGCGATGCCGACAATCTTTTTTAAAATCGGATCGAAACTCGCTAAATTTTAAGGATTTCAGTCGGCAAATTCACCGATGCCGACAATCTTTTTTTAAATCGAATCGAAACTCGCTAAATTTTATTATGTTCAGTCGGCAAATTCAGCGATGCCGACAATCTTTTTTTAAATCGAATCGAAACTCGCTAAATTTTAATGTTTTCAGTCGGCAAATTCAGCGATGCCGACAATCTTTTTTAAAATCGGATCGAAACTCGCTAAATTTTAAGGATTTCAGTCGGCAAATTCACCGATGCCGACAATCTTTTTTAAAATCGAATCGAAACTCGCTAAATTTTATTATGTTCAGTCGGCAAATTCAGCGATGCCGACAATATTTTTTTAAATCGAATCGAAACTCGCTAAATTTTAATGTTTTCAGTCGGCAAATTCAGCTATGCCGACAATCTTTTTTAAAATCGAATCGAAACTCGCTAAATTTTATTATGTTCAGTCGGCAAATTCACCAATACTGACCGTCATTTTTAAAATCGAAACTCGGAAAAATATAAATTCGCATTTCCGAAAGGTGGAACCTTTGAAAATGCCGTCTTGTATACATTTACGAGTTTGAAAACATATACCTAATGAAAATCCAAACTCACTTCTTATTTTTTAACATTTTGTTCCGAGTCAAATTTTAAAATTTTTTTAATTTTTTTTGAAATTTTTTGATTTTTTTTTTTTAGCTTTTAAGTTAAAATGTTACTTCCGTGATTTGCCAACTCTTAAAAACGGTGGGGGGGTGTCGCACCCCCCCACACCCCCCCCTCGCTACGCCCCTGGCTCTTGTCTATTCCACGTCTGGAGTTGTTAGCCGCTGTTTTGGGAGTCAGACTTTGCAATTCGGTCGTGGAGAGCCACGATTTACTATTCAAATGTCGCATTTTCTGGACCGATTCGAAAACAAATATTAGATGGCTGCGATCAGACCCGATATAAGCAGTTTGTCGGATTTCGGATTGCGGAAATACTTGACAGCAGCCGTGTTAACCAATGGCGTTGGGTCCCATCTAAACTCAATCCTGCTGATGAAGCAACTCGAGCACGACATCCTCCAAAGTTTGAACTTGACAGCAAATGGATATATGGTCCAGCGTTTCTACAGTTGCCAGAAGAGGATTGGCCCTTGCAGCCGGATGATATCGGAAGGCAGGAGTGCGAAGAGGAGGTACGGCCGAAGTTTGTTCTGCATGCAGCCGCAGTGAGTATGCCATTTCTTGATTTCTCAAGATTTTCAAGGTTTTCGAAGCTGTTAAGAACCACAGCATGGGTGTTACGATTCATTGGGGCCTGCCGGTGTAGTCGCACAGATAATGGAGAGTTGTCAGCTATGGAACTTGAGGTCGCCAAACAAGTGTTGTGCCGACAAGCTCAGAATGATGTTTTCGGACATGAAATTGACCGGCTTAAACAAAGTCTGCCTGTTGAAAAGGATAGTCGGATATATAAGTTGGTGCCATATATAGACGATGCCGGACTACTCCGTGTCTATGGGCGCATAGATGCCGCCACTACCATTCCGTTCGAAGCTAGGCGTCCTATCATCCTGCCGAAAGACCACCAATTTACGAAACTGCTTGTCGATCACTATCATCGCCTTTTACGTCATCAAAACCATGACACCATTGCCAACGAAATACGTCTTCGATTTTGGGTACCTAGTTTACGTTCTGCTATTAGAAGAGCCAAAAATGACTGTCAGTTTTGCCGAATTCGAGCTGCCCAGCCGTCGCCGCCATTAATGGGACAGTTACCAGAAGACCGTCTCACTCCATTCATAAGACCATTCACCTACACTGGTCTCGACTATTTTGGGCCAGTTTTTGTCACCGTCGGACGACATAAAGAGAAGCGTTGGGTTGCTCTATTTACGTGTATGACAGTAAGGGCTGTGCATCTAGAAATTGCTGCGGACTTGTCGACCGATGCTTGCATCTTATGCATCCGCAATTTCGTAAACAGACGCGGGGTACCAGCACGAATAAGGAGCGACAATGGTACAAATTTTATTGGTGCCGAAAGGGAATTAAAGACTACAGGTACCTTTGATAATGATGCCATAAAAGCGGAGCTGGCTTCCAAGGGAATCCAGTGGGTTTTTAATTGTCCGTCAAATCCACACGCGGGCGGATGCTGGGAGAGGCTTGTGCAGTCAGTGAAGAGAGTACTGTCACATTCGCTCAACGAGCTGGCACCGAAACAAGAGACCTTATACAGTGCCCTAATTGAGGCTGAAAATATAGTGAACAGCCGTCCACTTACGCATTTGCCTGTCTCAACTGAGGATGAAGAACCACTGACCCCGAATCACTTCTTACTGGGTGCTCCGAACTCAACACAAACTCCAGGCCAAGTGGATGCAAGAGCCCTCTGTCTTCGGAAACAATGGCGTATCAGCCAACAGATAAAGGATAGATTCTGGAGAAGATGGGTCCAAGAATATTTGCCAGTCCTCACAAGGCGATGTAAATGGTTTGATAGAGTCTCGCCTCTCGCCGTTGGAGATCTAGTGCTTATTTGTGATGTCGACGCACCAAGAAGCCAGTGGGCACGCGGAAGGATCGTCCGAGTGTTTTCGGGACAAGACAAACAGATTCGTTCAGCCGAGGTCAAGACTACAACAGGAGTTCTTCGAAGACCAGCTGTAAAACTTGCCAAATTGGATGTAAGTGAGGCTTTGGGAAACCCAGAGCGCCTCACGGGGGGTGGGGTGTCGTAATTATTCTGTGTAAATCGTGGCGTTGGCTCGGATTTCAAAACAAACATCTCCATAAATGACGTACCCTGGAACGCACCGCTGTCAAATGAACAGCCACTGAACGCGGATCGAGCTTCTGTCACTTTCTAGTGAGCATGAGGTTTTTTTTGGTTAAATTGCAAATGAAGTCCGAGCCACCGCCACGATCTGCTAAAAAGAGTAAGTAAAAATGCACATAAGTATTATGTAAATATTATATTAACTTGAAAACAATGAATTTAGATAATAAACAACCAACAAAAAACGGACAGGTTTGTTAATATTCAACGCAATCGGGTCGGAACTCATTTGCAAAGTCCCCTGCCTGGACGCATTACGCCGCCTGCGTAACAATAAGAGAAGTGATTAGAGGATCAGAGCTGAGCAACAATCGATTTAGGACGTCTTGGTTACAATCTGTCCTTGAGATCTACCCTAGCATAATTAAGACGATATAATCTAAAAGTTTTATGTATTATGAATATGTTTGTTGAATGTAGTTTTATTTTATTTCGCTCACCTAAAGTGTTTGTTCCTGGCTTCTGCTGCCTCTTCCGATAGCTGACCAATTGGACGAAGGGCATTTTCTACAATTATAGAACCGTGCATCAAGATGTTATGCATGGTCGGAGTCATGTGATGCCGTGGATATAACTCGACATAAAGTCTGGCTGTATCCATTGCATAAACACCAAATTGCCACTTGAAATTGCTTCTAAAATGATTTTGAATCGAAAAATCAAGTTAAAATCAACCCCTGTGACTTCAGTGGCAATATTTTAGGGTTATCAAAAAAATCTTCGACTTGTATTCCCGTCATTTGTATTGCCGAAACCTACTCGTGGTAGATCCACAATGAGAACAAGCTTGTTTCTAAATTCCCGTTGAATTTGAATTTTTCTTATTTTACATACTTCTTTCTCGTCTTGGGATCTAATTTGCCATTTTTTTTACTGGAAGTTTGTAAGCTACATGCAGAAGACTCTCAAGAAGTCTGATTCTTGCATGTAGTACTGATAAATCAAATTTCATGGAGTTTTCATTGAATTCGTTTGTCGGTGTAGTTAATTTGTTTAAGTCTTTTGACGTTGACCCGCAAACATAGCATTTCTGTGTTGATGTAGTTTCAGTTATTGCATTGCATATTTTTACATCGACTATGGTAAAAAGCAATGTATGCTTCACTTTAATGGTCGAACTTATTGCAGTCTCATTAAGTGAATCAATTTTTGACTGGATAAAGTTATTTTCGCTTTTAGTTATGTCCGCGCTCATAATTGGAAGTGTGAAAGTCCCTTCAAGCCACTCTTTGTTTCTCTCTACAAACAATTCCTTTCTCCTGCTAGGGGCTCACAATCTTTGCTTTAAATTGAAAACAATTTTAGATACATTTGATTTATAAGTTTGAAGGTTTTCTTTTGAAATATTCTTCCATAATATTAAATAAATATATTTTTTATTGAGAAATCTCGAACCAGATAATCCTAAAAAATACTATGTATTATAGAATTGAACTTAAAAATGCTTACTTTTCCACAAAAAAAAAAAAAAACATTCACGATGCGAACCCAATAAAAAGGCATAAGTTGACCGCCTCCCAGCCCCAACCCCTAACACACCATTTTTGCTGCACTTAAAATATATCCCAGTGTATGTTTTTATTCCGAAAACAATAAAAAATTAAAACAGTACAGGTAACATTGCAATAACTAATCATTGAAATTACTGTATGGCGTATGAGTGATTTTTTTTCACACGAAATCGAAAAACTAAAACGTTCATAAAATATCGGGTAGCAGCTAGTAGCAGCCAAATCTTTTTGCATTACAATGACAAATATTGAATCTAACTTATTAAGTGCAAACAATCACAGAATAACACGGTATACTATACTAAAATTATTAAAATTTAAATTTTTTTTAAAAAATACGACATCTTTTTGCTGTATTCCGTTTGAACCCGTATTGAAACAAAAACAACTACACACGATTTCCAAAAATGCATTTAATATATCAATACATACCCACAGTAGAACTCTCCATTAAAAAAAATTAAGATTGATAGCACAACAACTTGAAATCACTTACAGAAGAACACTAACGAAATTGCATGCATGCAAAGAAAAAATGCAAAAAATCCAAACCGTCAACTTTGAACTCAGTTTATCACAAAACACGATGAAGAAGAAAAAAAAAGCAGCAGCGCGTTGACCCATGTATATTTAGGTTTCGCGATAGCAAATTTTTACTTCTTGATTTTAATTTTTAGAAAATTGAATTTTGACCAGCTTTTCAGTGCAAATACTCCTATGTGTGGCGGTGGCATCAATACAAAGTTTGTCATAATTGGTACTGGATTTTATATGTGAAAAACAACTGTTGCCACAACTTAAATATAAAATCTTTCTATGATCCAGTTTGTTTTATTTTCATGATCTGATCCGGATCAGATCACACTGATAATAAAAAACGGCTAATGGTATTAATGTACTATAGTATGTTTGGAACAAATAAGGGCAACGGTATAACATGTGTGGCCATGGCCAATGTTAGATAAAATATAGTAGCAAACAAAAATTTCGACGGACAACATTTTTACAATCAACTAAAACCTTGTTTTAACAAGTTGTGATTCAGTATCTAAATTTGACCAAAACATCGTTAAAATATTATATTAGCCGCGTTTCTTCGAGTAATTTTCGGTGAATGGAGGAGGAGATACAACGACGAACTGTACGGGCTGTACAGCGACATTGACCTAGCCAGAAGAGTGAAGATCCAACGACTGCGGTGGCTGGGTCATGTAGAGTGAATGGACGTGAATGCTCCGGCCCGGAAGATTTTCGAATCCACACCCGAGGGACGGCGCGGTAGAGGAAGACCGCGACTCTGGTGGCGCACGCAAGTGGAAAGGGACCTTAACCAACTTAGCGTGCGAAACTTGAGACAGCTGGCCAAAGATCGTGCTGGCTGGAGGCGCTTGTTGGTTGAGGCCCAGGTCCACCCCGGACTGTAGCGCCACCTTAAGGCTGGGTATACGAGGGTATATGATTTTTCGCCCCGATGGGGCTTGCAGGGTTTAAGAGATAATTGATCGCAGTAAACGGCTTTCGACAGTAAATAAATAGATGCTGTTAGTGACCGTCTTAGAATTTTGATTTTTTGACTTTTATGTACCATAAACTCCCAAAAACGTCATTTTTTGGGTGTTTTTTTTTTCGCCCCGGTGGGGCAATATCTAAATGGAACTTTTTTATTTTTTTTATGATTTTATTTTATAGTTAATGGGTTAAATTAGTTAGTGACCGTCTTCGAATTTTGATTTTTTGAGTTTAACTATTATAATCTGCAAATTAAGGTGACCAAAAGGAAACAGTGTTTGTAGAGCAACCAGAACTTAATTTTGTCAGCTTTTCAAAACAGAATAACATTCAAACATTTATGTATCCGTTCATTGAATACAAATTAAAAATTTAGTTTATAAAATAGTTAAAATTGCATTTTGAAAAGTTAACAATTTAACAGCAGTTTCATTTTTGTTTCAGAACTCACGCTCACATATGCAATGTAGTTCACAAAATATCCGACACAGCGCTAATCGTTTTCTCTATAATTTTGCTCTCTCGCGAGAGTCTGTAATTTGCAGATTGTTGTTTGCCGCATTCGTATTTCGTTGTCGTTGCTACTGGGATACGGAGAAAACAAGTTTGGATCCTTTTTTTGGCTTTCTGATAGATACATACAAATTACTTAATAATATTATTGTTGTTGTTGTTTGAAGTCAATCGAGCATTGTGATTGTGAGGCATAGAGGCAGATTGGATAAAAATATCTTCGTAGACTATGAATATGATAGGGAAATCAAATCGAAATGAAATATTATATTGAGAGCGGAATATTTTTAAGGGATGATGAATGATGATTGATATGGATTGAGGGCTTGAGAAGATTTGAGAATATGTATGGGAGTGGGAGCTGGGAGGTGAATGATGATTTTTTTATTCTCATGAGTTGAGTTCAAATCAAACTACCTAAATGCAATTTTGGGTCATCGTAACAACCAACCCCTTTCCTACTGTCTGAGGAAAGGGGTTGGTTGCTTTGCTGTTCCCTATTTTCGGCCGAACTTTTCAAAATAGATTAGTGGTTGTATGTTTTAATATTTTGAAAATTATTGTGTGTAGTACATATAAGTATATATACACAACATCCGCTTTTATTGGTGATATTGAAATGGTAATCTATTCATAAATCATAATGATTGGTCAATGTTTTGCATGACCAGTCTGGAGAAGAATTGCTAATTTGTGTTGAGGTTAAAAATTCTAATGACAACAATAAAATGTGTTCCTGTGGGCAAACTCATTGTTTGTTATTACAAAATTTGAAGGCAAATTAGTACATATCTAGAACTGGGTAATGTTTTGTTGCACTTTAAACGTTGTCCAGGTAACTCATTCACGATATAAAAATAGTGTTCTACAGGATGCTATTTTTGTATTTCATGCCGCATGTGGTTGGTTTGTAAGGCGGCCCTAGATTAGGTGCAGCTTTGAAGCTCCTCTAAAAAATATTTTTAGGGATTACCCAACCTTTTCAATGCCTACCGACTTCACAGTGTTTAAAATACTTAAAATGATAGTACATAGGTACTCAATATCTATCTACGTAGGTACTAGCATGGCATTCACACCCGGCTTGTTCATGTTATTTTTTTTTTCGCATGATGCTGCTGTATATCTACAAAATTGATCTCATTATATCCATATCTCTGTAGAGTGAAGATAATAACATAAGTAATTTTTCTCTCCTAAAGTGAGCAGGGGGATAATTTAAAAAAAAATACCAAAAAAGCCAAAAACTATTATTAATTTTTTTAAACAATATTTGGGAGTAGTATCTACAATATATGTAGGTACATATAGGACATACATGTATATACATCCATCAATCGGATATATAAACTATGATGAAACTTTGAGTTTTCTGGCTCTTACCATTTGGGCTAGGCGTCCCCAATCAGTCAGGACAAACTTTTTATTAAATTAGATAATACCTACATCCGTAAATGGTGCGAGCAGGGCTGCAACCGTTTGTTTTTAGATAGGATTTATGTCCTATATAAATTAAATATATAACATAATAAAAAGGAACCCAAACCCACAAAACAAATCAATAATAACAAACTAGCCCTAACAGGTTTTTATAAACAGCCAGCATAGAATATCAACAAATAAAAGCCAAAAAAAAGAATGAAAATTTGTATAATATGGATTTTGGATATTCATATTATTTTTATGTACCTATTTCGATTTGTGCTTACGAATGCGATTGTACGACGCTATGACGAAAGCCATATTCAGAAGTGTGCGTTAGGAAATTCTATATCACACACACTTTTGGTTTCAGTGTATTAGATAAACAACGTTTGCAGCAACAGGAGCAACAGCAACAGCAAGCACAGCTTGTCCCTTTCCCTTCCCTTTGGTTGTTTTGATTTATTTTGTTGTGCAGACAATTTTGTATTATTTTTTATTAATTGAGCTGAGCGAGTCTGCACTCTGCAGTCACAATTGTGATCTTGATAAGGGAGGGTGTGCTCGTCTATTTGAAATTCTGTGCACTAATACATGTAAACACGTTTACTTGAGCACGGAGTTCGTAGCTGAGGGAGACCCACCCTTAAGTAAGTAAGTAAGCCGCGTTTCGAGATAAAGCATTTTGAATGTTTTTTGTGTATGGGCGGTACGGGTACTACGCCTCTTTGTTTAATTTTGACCAATCTTCACAGGAATATTCCTATACCTAAGATTATTTGTAAATTTGAGCTCAATCGATTAGGTGGTTTTCGAGAAATAAGATTTTTTATGTTTTTTCTTTGTATGGGTGGTGTCACACCTCATGACAACCATCTCGAGCCAATATCAAAGATTGTCTGAAAATGTGAGCTCAATCGGTGCAAAACTTTTCGAGTTTTTGAAGCATACACAATAAACAAACCAACATAACATTTTTTATATATAGACATTTGTGTTTATCATTTGTTTCAAATAGCGTAGTACGGATTTTAAGCACGTTACCAAAACGGTCGCTCCCTAATTGCTCTTCGATGAGCTGCATTTCGTTGCCTTACATGCTGCAATATACGTCGTGTTGCTACTATATTTAATTACTTCGCTTCCAAATATTCAGCTTTTTCTTTAAGTACTTTATGATATTGCGTCAATTTTCGACGAATCATGAAATGAAACTGAACTGAACTCATAGTCGCAAATTACTTGCAGCAATCACTTATAGCAATCGCTTGCGCTTGCATGTTGTGACGACCCGAAAAGTAATTGCGGGAAGTTTGAGGCATTTTTTTTTTATTTGTTTTTTCTTATTTATTATCTATCTATATCCATACTACTTTACTACGTTGCATTTTAACGTCCGTCTGTTCGTCCCTCCATAACTCGAGAACCATTCGTCCGATTTTCATGATTTTTTTTTCTGATTTATAGATGTGTGGCCAAATGAGGCCTTAGGGTGGGTGAGAATTTTAGAGGATTAAAGGGGTTGCGGGGAGTAAGGGGGGGTCTCACGAACCGTTAGCCGTATGAACCTGAAAGTTTGTATGTTGATAGATAAGTCAAAAATATTAAATGCCTCATTCATCGTTTTTCAAAATTCTTTCCATAAGGGTTGAAACAAAAGGGAAGTCTCAGGAAATTCGAAAAATCGAAAATATATTTTTTGTATAGAATTTTGTATGCAATTGTTTCGGAATGGCTTTTCGAATGGAAACCCCGGAAAATTCCGGGAAACGCGAAAAATTAATTTATTTTTTCAACGAAATTTGGCATTTTATCGCATGAATTGAAGATTTTGGAAGATGTAAAGGTGGAAAATCAGTTGTGAAGCTTGGAAATCATTGTGATGAAAGACGTTTTGCGTGCATTTTGGGTGGAGAAGTTGACGACATAAATAATACATGGCGCAAGGTGTGTTTTTCGCATTGTCATTTTCTATTGAGTAAATCTTGCTGCAATTGATTCAAAATTTGCGTATATAGCGCATTACATCCGCAAACGGTACAAGCTTACGATCAATTGAAATTCAATGCAATAATTATTCATACTCGGACATTCATACTCGCTTGATGTGCCAGGAACTCCACCGCATAAATTACAGCTGAAAATTGGATCGATCATAATCATGTTGCGGAATCTGAATCATCCGAAATTGTGCAACGGAACGCGGTTGTCCGTCAAAAAACTGATGAGCAATGTGATTCAAGCGACGATCATTCAGGGCAAATTCAAAAGAGAGAAGGTCCTTATCCCATGAATTCCGATTATTCCAACTGATCTTCAATTGCAATTCAAGCGCATTCAGTTCGATAGGCTTTTGCGATGACAATCAATAAATCGCAAGGCCAATCGCTGGAAGTCTGTGGGATTAATCCCGAATTTCCCTGTTTTTCGCACGGTCTGTGCGTTGTCTGTTCGAGTATTGGCAAACCGTCTTCGTTGTTTGTTTGTTTGTTTTTGCACCGAAAAACAAATCGAAAAACATTGATTAACATATCGCTCTCTACTGATTTCGATTCCATTTAAATAAATCACATTGAAACTACCTATGTGTTTTTTATCACTCTGGAGTTTATCTGAAGCCGTTAAATTGGGGCGAGAGGAAGTTTGCCGGGTCTGCTAGTATTTTAATAGTTTTTGTCAACATGTCAAATGTCGTTGATTTCCATCCAAGTTATCGATAACATAGACAAATTTATGTTGGCTACGCTTTTCTCTATCCCCGCGAAGCTGTTAACCCCGATGACTTTCCACCTTACGTCTTTGTTGTATTTAATAAGGGATTTATTGTTTATAAATTTTAGGTACCTAGGTACGTATCCTATAGCCGTGACAAAGACAAAAAAAATCGCAGTTATTCTGATGATTGATGACAAACTGTCACATAATCAGCATAATACACTTTTGGAATTTATATTATTGTTTTAATTATTTAATATGGCTTAACCTAAGATAAGACTGCGTGCCAATTAAATTATGCATTTAAACGCCCAAATGACCAGATTATCTGTCATATAATTAAAAGGTCAGCCATTCTGACCATTGAAGACAATTTTTATAAATATTACTTAAAAGTTAATTCTGGTGGGTAATTCATAATTATTAATTCAGACAACAAAAATTATATAGCAAACAATTTAATAAAGATATACCTTCAAATAACAGTCGTAATAAACAATATGACACAATATAAACAAAAAATAGATCCGAAAAGCGAAACAGAGACCGAAAACCGTTGATAGCAAAACAATTATCAAAAACGCCAACAATGCCATTATTAAATTTCTATAAACAGCATAAGGACATTAAATTATGCTGTCGTTCGCGCTTCTTGTCCAATTACATCGATTAATATGTGGTCAGTTGTATCTGTTAATGTGGCATTTAGGTCATTAGATCACTTGAGATCTCTCTATATATAAAACAAAGTGGAAAAAGCTGTATGTTTCCCTCTGTCGCCCGTAATTTTTAACTAATTTAGTTGATTTTTTTTTAAATGTCGGTGATTACGGTGGTCGGTCAATAGGCTAAACAAATTCAAAATCGTACAAAGGGGAGTGGCGCCGCCCATACAAAAAACATTCAAAATCGTATATTTCGAAAACCACCTAATCGATTGAGCTCAAACATACAGATGATCTTAGGTATTGGTCCTGCAGTGATCCTGTGAAGATTGGTCAAAATTGGACGAAGGAGCGTGGCACCTCCCATACAAAAAAAAAATCAAAATCTTATATGTATCTCCTATACAAAAAACATCTTCTATGGGGTGAAACTCAATGACGTTATAAATCTCGATAAGCGCTGGGAAATATCCCGGGCCAATACCTAAGGTCACCTGTAAATTTGAGCTCAATCGATTCGGAGGGCTTCGGGATATAACATTTTGATTGTTATTGTTTGTATGGGATTCGCCATACAGGAATACACCTGGGCCAATACCTAAAGCATCATTCGCATGAGAGCGACCAACTATCTACAAACGAACAAATACTCGCAAGTTTTGACAGTCCGGTCACATGAACACTTTTCTAGGTCGCGGCAGTTCGCGAATTTCAGCCATCAGCTGTATTAAGAAAACAAGTTTACAAACAGTTTAAATACGGAATTTCGTTTTCCAAACTTTTTTCCACGAACACCCTTGCCGCCAATTTGTCAAAGTTCGCAATCCATCAAGAAGCCGAGTTCCACAAACTAGCGAATAACATATTCCTTCGAATTTAACCTCAAATTAGAGATGCCGCCAGTTCTTTTTAAAATCGAATCGAATCTTGCTAAATTCTAAGGCTTTCAGTCGGTAAATTCACCGATGCCGACCGTCGAACCTAAAAAAAATCGAATCTACTTGCTAAATTTTAAGGATTTCAGTCGGCAAATTCACTGATGCCGACCGTCGAACCTAAAAAAATCGTATCGACTCGCTAAATTTTAAGGATTTCAGACGGCATATTCACCGATGCCGACGGTCCTTTTTAAAATCGAATCGAAACTAGCTAATTTTTAAGAAGTTCATGTGGAACCTTTGAAAATGCCGACTTATAGGTTTACATTTTTTGCAAGTTTAAAACCTATACATAATGAAATCCAAACCTAAGACCTAATTTTTGAAAATTGCTCGTTGATTTGCCGACTGTTGAACAGCCTAATGAAAACCCAAACTTACTTCTTCTATTTTAACATTTTGTTTTCAGACCTAATTTTTGAAAATTGCTCGTTGATTTGCCGACTCTTGAAAAGCTTGGGGGGGGGGGGGCTGTGACACCACCCACCCACGCCCCCCCCCCTCACTACGTCCCTGGCTTTCATACAAACCTGCGAGGAAGAAAAACTAAGCAAACATAAGCATTAGCCCTTTTGGTTCAATGCGGCGAAAGTAGGAAAGAGGTTTGAACCTCTGCTCGAAATTACTATTTTTTACATAGAACACAGTGCCATCCATTGTAGAAACTTTGCAACTGCGCAAAAATAACGACTTATTCAAATTATTTCAAACGTTACTATAACAAATCGCACACTCAACACTCAAACCAAATCACACGAATTGCTCGATGACATTTGAGTGTTTTCGTTTCTCTCCGCCGTGACCGTAAACCAAAAGAGCTAGTGCTTATGTGTGCTTCAACGAAAAATTGGCTGCTAGCAGTCCATGTATAGTATGTCAATGGTCCCAATGGCTACATGCCGTGTACAAGCTCTCTTTGCGCACTCTCTGTTGACGTCAAAGCAACATACGTATGTGGCTTGCTACATGCCGTGTACTAGCACCCTTACACAAATTGTTGTCTCGAAAAATATCGCCTGCAATCCAGCTTTTTGAAATTCGAAACAGATCAGTTCTGTATGAGTGTTTGCTATTTTTAAATTTTAAAACACTTGTTAATTGAAAAATGTTTTCCCTCCCCTCCACTCTGAGATATTTTCCCGCCAAAACAAAATGCCATGCTAATTTCTGCACAGCACCAAATCACATCCATTCCATACTAATCTCATTTCAAAGTGTCTCTATAAATAGACATCACCTGTTGCTGACGAAACACGAAAATCATTGATAGAGTCGGCAAAATGTATATCAACGGTCACACTAGATTGGCTTAATTAAAACAGCTAATCACATCTCAATTCAAAAGTTATTTAAATCTTATCGTGTACTTGACAAAAAAAAAAAACCCAAGAAGTTTAAACTGAAGACAAAAACAATCCGACTCACCCTTCGACGACACGTTTTCGTAAACATTTCAATCGATGCGACGCACAATATACCGTGACATTCCGTAACTAAATTTAATGATTTATGATGAATTAGCATTCCGCTAGCATAATGCATTAAGGCGGTGTAAACAAAACGGTTTTCTTCCCATATAGAAATGACGGAAGCTTTTCGGAAACGAATTTCCATTCGGGCAGGGGTACACAGTACACCCACACCCAGAAGAGCACACTGTACACATTCTATTTCTATTACAAAAGTCACTCGTTCTATCAATTTTCCAGATGACAATAGGGAAAAGCTCACACGACGGACACCATGAAGACACAACGCACAAGTGCGATTATTATTTGCATGCCCAACGCAGCCCCTTCCCCAAAAGAGTAATAAAGAGTAAGCGAAGCGGAAAACTGAAACTGACACAATACAAGCCCAAAGTCGCAGCTCGCAGAGCCGCAGGGTCAAGGACGTTTATGTTTTGGCCTACACAAGACACAACACAACAAACGATAAGAGATGTCAGTCGGTCGACTTCAGGCAGAACGGGCAAGATGAACGAAATTATTGACTGAATACATAATCATGTCTATGTAACTACATATGAACATCAGGCATATATGGCTGAACTTACAAGGCGTTTAAATTCGGACAAGTCGTTGCGTAGCATATCGAAAGGAGGAACATCAATTTATTTTAAACACACTGAGATACTGTTACAAGCGAATAGAAGCCTTTATCTAACACCTAGTCAGAAGACTTCTATGAATCGAGGATACCGACCGAAACGAACCGTGCGTCGCTAATTTGCGAGCCAATACAAACGAAGCGAAAAATCCAACTAAACAATGATAGTCCAACTTTCGGTGGGCTTTCTGTAAACACCTTGATTCCAGATTCCAGTTTGACTTCCAAGTTTCAAATTATATGAAAAAAAAAACTATATCAGAGAAGAACGCAAACGCATGCCATGAAAGAAGAGCAATAAGAGAGCTTCTCTTTGGAACTTTCATTTGTTCACTATTCAGTAAACTCAGCCAGCACAGCAAGCAGCAAGTAGCTTATTGCCGTTGCCGTTTATTAAGTAATAAAAATGCCAGTGCAAGTGTCCGCGAATACTATGCACCTCCGCGTCCGCCCAATGGGAAAACAAAGAAGAATTACTTCACAGTTGTACTTTACATCTTAGATGTATGATATGGAAATGGACTGTCCTGGATTACAGAGATCCAAAGTATCGCTTCAACTTGGATAACGCAAATAATCATTACTTTACCGGAATTACGGCTTGGGGAAATCGCTTTCTAGTACTACATATAAAGGTGACAACCCGGCTTAGAGCAAGTTTCATTCATCCTGAGGGACTTCGTGAAGATCGATTTTAACGTTGCCAAGGCATCTTGCGTTCTAGAGATCTCTTTTCGATCCAGTTTGCCAATAAACATCCTGTGTGCGGTTCTCCCTTTTGGACTCTGGGCATATGCCTTGCTTAATATAGTCGATGACGACAATAATTGGTCTTCATAAGACGCAAGGACGCAAGTTTCACAACTAAGTGACATAAACTCTGACTAGATGTCACCCTACCCAGACTTCGATAAACCATACTCTAGCCGGTTTCCGAGCAGGAAAGAATGGGACAGGAACGAACCCATGGAAATGAAATCAATAGCCATCTACACTGACGGATGAATGTGAAGGAATGTAGAACTGGAGCCAGATTATTCTCATAGGGAAACTCAACATACATAGTTCAATCGCGCTGCCTGATTACTGTAGTGTTTTCCAAGCTGAGGTACTAGGGCGGTCGCGAAAGTGGCAAGCTGGTATCAATAATGGCAACGGAATGATATTACCATATTTATTGACAGCCAGGAGGCTATCAAGGCAATCTCTACTAATGAGATAAAATCCAAACTATACCTAGTTCTACGCTGTCGCGAAGAGTTTAAGGCTCTTGGCTCGCAGCATAATACGATTTTCTGCTGGGGTTCCTGGACACATGGACATAACCGGCAACGAGAGGGCTGAAGAAATGACAAAGAAAGATTCTGCAATGGACCTAGACGAAACACTTCAGTCGATCAAACCACCAATCTGCAGGTTTAGAGAGCGAGTGGAATACAAGATCCGAATGAAAGCCAATATCAGGTGGAAAACACTAACCACCTGTGACATATCACGGAAGATGTGGCCAGAGTACATCAAAATCAGGATCCACAAACTTTTGCGATATGACAGAATATCGCTGTCCAAGTTGGTTGGCGCCCTCACCGGTCACAACCTTCTTATAAGCCATACAATGAAACTAAATCTGAAGAATGACGACATTGGTAAAGGCTGCTCTGATCAATAAGCCCACGAGGACACCCTCACTTTCTCTGTCACTGCCCAAGTCTCTTTTACTTGAGAAACAGAACACTTGGAAGTTGCTACTTCCAGGAAATCCAAGAACTCTCTAATGTCTCAATATCTAATCATTACAGGTTTCTGAGAATAATGAGATGGCTGATGGACAATGTCGAGTAACCACGGGAAGGATAAAATGAAGCCAATACAACACGGACAACAATTGGCCTCGTGGTTTTGGCTTGCAAATTTCGCACAATTTTCTGAAGTATGGATGTTGAAAAAGTGACATGATAGCTCATCAAGGATCGGTGATACTTTCCGACCTTTATGGAGCAGCGAGCGTTTTCCATCGTCATTCTGCACAATCTAACAAGTTTGGCACTTGGCAGGGATGCCAAAACTACATAGACATGGCTATGTAGAGCTCGCTTCTATATAAATACTGTCATATGCGGCTTAAAATCGATAAATAGATATAGTGAGTATCGATTTAGACTTCTTGGGTTTTCTCCAGTATCTGCCGTAGTGTGAATATTTGGTCGGTTGTGAGCTTACGAGGTTTAAAACTATACTGGTAGGGTTCAATTAGTTCCTTGACGAATGGTTTTATGCGTTCGCTCAGTATACCGCAAATAAGATCTTATATGCGAAGTTAAGGAAGGAGACTGATGCGTCCATAGTTTGCCCAGTTTAGATGGTCTCCTTTCTTGTGAATCGGGCAAACGATGCTGAAGTTCCATTCATAAAGCATATACTTTCCCTTTACCTCTTATGTAACTACATCCTTCCCACGCAACCTGATACCTGATTTTTTCATCTGATGCCGATAATATTGTGCGATTGTCTAGCATATCATCCTCCTTTGCTTGTAACCTCTGTTTATATTAAGTGAACTCATTCTCTTTAAAACTTTGTAAAGCTAACTTTGTTAAACTTGATATCCTTGTCAGTTACATAAATTTTAATGTGCTTCTAAAAATGTCTGGTCCATCGATACTATTCTAGTTATTCTACACTTTAATCTTTAACTTCTTCATCCAGTTAGTTACATAGTTTCTCAGAAAATAGGTCGTCTTCACAATGCCAGTATTGTTAAAAACTGTGAACACTTCGAAAAGCCAAAAGCAAGCCATGGCAAACTTTCTTGAAATTGAGATCTCTCAGATTAAGCTTAGAGTTTCTTCCATGTTTCCACACTCTATAAACTATAAGTATCTTTATCTCGAAGAAGATTCTCTTCAGTCTTCACACCGAAAAGCTAGTGTCCATTCGCTTTACATGAACTACCTATCTATGACGCTGTTTAATTCTTAACTATATTAAGACATTAAATCTGTCACTCTTTCTAGTTGGCGCAGTAGGTTCATTAAAGACACCAAATGCTTGGATTCTAACAACCATTCCTTTGTGTGAATTTTTTAAAAATTTTTGGAACGCATGGAAGGAACCTACAGTCTTATGCCGATTCCGAACGACTAAAGTCTGAAGTTTTTTGAGGACAGTGTTGTAGGTAGGTACCCTCAGATGTTGTCGTTCGCGAGAGGTGGCGCAGCGCGCAGTGCAAAAACAATAATACGTAATTTGTATTTTTCCGGGTATCGAACCTGAGACAGCTCGTTCAGTAGTCCACCAACACATAGTAAAGTACGATTGAGAAGTAACATTGCTGAATGTTTGATAAACGAGAGCAGTAGCACTATCCGTCAATTAACACTTTATTTTATCTGGAACTGGAATTTGGTTCTGGATTAGATTTAACTCAGTTTGTTGTTATAACGAATTCGCTCTGTGTCACTTGTTCAGAAATTTATCATTTTCATATTGGTTAGTCGCGTTTTCGGTCCCATGTGTATTGCCACGGAGTGAAGAACCTGATCGCTCAGTCGTACGCGCCAAAACAAGTGACTCGCGAATGTTGGCTATTTAGTAGGTACTGACTTGAGATTAATAAATGACCGCCATGACGCAGGCTGAACTAAGAATTGTAAGTCCAAGTCTGTCTGTATAGGTGTATAACGAAAAGATATAGGTACGTCCGATGCATTTTAAAACCCAAAACATAAATGGCATTGACGCTTGACCTTGTGTCTCCGTTCATTTCTCAGATCCCTCTGGAATGTGCCGATCCCCTCTTTGAATACCAATGACACATAATTGCATCGAAAAAATGTTAATTTGCTAAAATATCTTCGCGAACGATTTAATATTGTTCCTATGTCACAATTGATTATTGATTGTGAGTTTGAGTGGTTTTATGTCAAAATCGAAGTTAATCTTGTGAATAATACCCGAACGCGAGATTAGATTTTGAGTAAATTGTAGATTGTTAGGAGTGTGCTGCGCGGTTATTGATCAACACAATCAATTACATACGTAGTTAGAGGGCGTAACATGCCATGTCTAGTTATCAAGTTGAATAATTATAGCAGCGAGATTAGAATGACGTTACATATCTACCCACTAATCTGAGCTGATGAACTCGTTTGTATTATGTAGGTATGTACCCACAATATGAAAATATTTTTTTGGTGGTCAAAATATGACATAGGTCGTGGTATTTACTGACGAGACGGGTGTTGGGGGGCCTGATATTTGTAACTTTTTTCACGATTTCTTAAAGAATAAAGTGAATACGACTGAGCGGCAAACTTCATATTTTATAAAGAACTTTTGAGCTGAATTTCAGAGAAAATTTTCGAAATCGTCTTCAAATGCTACTCCAGATTAAATATTCGAACATCTGTTAAAAAAACTGTCCTTTAAATTTTTCGTATAATTGACAGTCGGAATTGACTTGACATTGGCCGCGTTCCATTGACCGCTAGTCATCTAGCACATAATATCCCTGATGGAGGAACGCTGGTGCAAGAGATCTAGCGGCAGCGGCAAAGTGCCATTAAAACCAATTTGAATTCGTATTATTTCATCTTCATGAGAGTCAAAAATATATTTTGTGCCATCATGCCGCATATTTATTAATACTCTATAATTTAAATAAACAAATACAATGTAGGTATATATTAATTACATAGAAGCTTGAATTCCCATTTTACACCAAATTGGAAATATTTGACTTCTGCACTTTCACTTTAGTTTTGACAGTTCGTTATTTTTTTTCAATCTAGCAGTTCATTTTGTGCTAGATTAAAAAATTTCCCAGAAAAGGATATTTCACAAAATGTGCTAGAGCTTTAGCGCAAATGCTGAAATGTCAGTTTTTTTTATATGGAGTTTGGCATGCCGCTAGTCATCTAGCGGTCAATGGAACGAGGCCATTGACCTAAACAAAATAAAACGTGCGCCTCTGATATCGGTTCAATTCTTCGGCTAAAACGTGATAAGCTAATTGACAATACTTTATATTCTACTCAAATACAAACTTAGTCGAAAATAACACAATTAGAAATTGCCCAGATTCTGACACACTTTTCAATTTCTTTCACTCTCAAAACATTTCGAGTTCGAGATTTGGATATTCAGAAAGCCTTTTTCAAATATTTCTAATCGTTGAAAGTGAATACCAGGGGCCTATTTCATAAAACTATTAGTCTAATAATTATTAGCGAATTTTCTAATATTTTGCGTTTATTAGTAAAATAGTGTTTCATAAATATTTTTCCTACACTAATAACTTATTTCTACAGCGCCAATAAATATTAGTGGAAAATTATTACTCTAGCAACATTATGTTTCAAAGGGACAATTTTATTAGTAATTATTTCTGCTGTGCTAATAACTAATATTTTTTTTTCTATTAGTCAAGAAACATGGGTAAACATTTTCTAGTAAGAAAAGTGTGGTTAGTCAAATACGATTGGCCGTCAATAAATGTGCATAAACATCATTTGTAGCCATCGCGTGTATTTAAATTATTATATCGTGTATTTATTTATTAAAAAAATCAATATGTGTTCGAGTATTGATGATGAGTTTAATGAATACGATTTTATAAGAGTAGGTACATCGCGGTTGGGTATTCAAAAAAAGAATCAGCTACGAATTTAATGGAAAGTTCCGAATTAATAGTGAATCTCTTGAATATTTGTTGCAACGAATAGGACCTTACCATGAAACTCCAACAAGACGAAATTGTGCCTTGTCCCCTAACCAAAGACTACTTACAGCACTTCACTGGTTAGGAAACTGATGTCAATACCACGGATTAGCAGATATACACGGCGATTCAAAAGCAACTTTTCGCCGTGTAATCAAGGAAGTAGTTAAACTAATTAACGAAATATGTTGTGAAATATACAGATACTTATTTGTCAGCAATGTCGCACTAATAATTCCTATATCAATCACAAGGGAATTATTAGAACCCGACAATATTTTTATGAAATACAATTTTATTAGCCCATACATTATTAGAGCTAATAACTTGAATATTATTAGTATTAGACTAATAGTTTTATGAAATAGGCCCCAGATGTACCCACCCCACCACCCGGCTTTGTCTGTGACCAGGAATTGTATTATGCCAAATGTTCTTGTCTATCAATGTTAAAACTTAGTCGGCTCTCACATTTAGGCAATAATCAATAACCAACTGGCAATTATAGGAAATACGCAATATTATCGCTCACAGTTATTTTACTTTGAATTGAATTAGAGGTCTCACATCAAAGCAACTAATATCGCTCGAACGAGAAATATTGCTGATTGCGGAAATAATTATCGCTAGCGATACACAGCGCATGTTGAAAAGCAACAAATATTGCTTCCTAGTAGCAATATCTGTGATCATCCACACATTTGCGCACACTACCTAGGTACGTTCCTTCTATAAAGTTTTGGAAAATATGTCGGACGACCCTGTTTTCAACACAAAATTCGTAGGAGTGGAAAATTATCCCTGATAGCTGAAAATTTCAGGCAATATTGTTGCTTCGATGTGAGAATAGGTTAAAATAAAGTTGCGTTTTGCATGTTGACAGTTGCTAGTTGTTTATTACTTGTTGCCACAATCTAAGAGCCGCCTTATACATCTTTAGCTTCAATAATTGTCGAAAAATACCATTTAAAACTTTCATTTGTAGAATACTTTTTATTACTTTCAGGGACGTAAACATTCAGTTTAAAAGGTTGTTTATATCCGTCTATGTCATGACTTTGCCCGTGCTCGGAAATTGTCAATGTCAATATTTTAAATTTAAAACGTTAGCTCCTGTCCCACGAGTGATATAACATTTGCCGGTTTTTTTATTATAAATGCTACTCTCCTTTACCCGAACCCACCTATAATTTATTAAATGCTTTCTAAAGTCAATAAATGTCTATTTTCCAAATTTTAAGGCTTAAGCTGCCGCAAATGTAAAGATATAGTTTAATTTTAAGATTTTGGTGTTCAGCGCCATCTAGCGCAAACTTTTGATCCAAACGTTTTTTTCACTTCATAACAGATATTTTGCTTCAGTTTAATCGACTGAGTACTTTTCGAAGTGTCAGGAAAAAGCGTTTGCGATATTTTTTTTTTTTTGTATGGGAGGCACCACACGCCTTTTTCAAAATTTTGTTTTCCTATGTCCTTTCTCGGACCAATACGAATCCATCAAGAAAATCGAACTATCCGTTCTCGAGTTATGTGGCTACTCACGGACGGCTGTCTCTTTATGTATAGGACAGGGGTTCCCAATCGTTTTCATACTGCGACACCCTAGGGAGGTTGAAATATTCTTGCGACGCCCTTCTATAAAAGCACAGATATGTGACTAGAAGCTGATCTTACTGAAGATTCACTAAATTATTTTTCAAAAAGGACGTAATTTTGTTTGTTAGCATACCCGCATTCATCTAAATATGCGCCTCGACGTTACAAGATGATTTTTCGGCCAAAATTGGAGACCTCTTCCAAACGCGTCGAAGCCATGTTCATTAACTTTGAGCTCCTGATGGATTAGTTGGATCTTGTACGGGCGTAAGCCCAAGTTCCGATGCAAAATTGCCGAAGTTGGAATCTGAGAAAATGCTGATTTCTTATGAACAACGGCGAGGAATTGACTGCCTCGGGTTCTCCTGTACACTCTAATGGACCGCGGCAATGCTCCTAAAGAATCTGGCTGGCAGCGACCCGTTCATTCATTCATTCATTTTCAATGATCCGCTTGTCCATTAAGTGGGTCGCGGGTGTAGGTTGCTCAAATGGACCCTCCAGAGCTCTCGATTCTCTGCCATCGATTCTAAATCATCAAGGGTAATCCCCGAGTACCAGCCACGAAGCAAGTCTAACTGGAAATACGGGAAACACAAACGCGCTTAATCTTCGACTTCAATATAGCTATTGGATTTCACTTGGACCTTGCTCTTGGTATTCGTATAAAGCAAACGTAATGCTTTTCCTTTGTTCTGAGTTTTACAGCTCAGCTGTGAATAAATAAAACTTGCGACGCCCTTAAGAACCATTCACATGAGAGCGAACGAACGAATTGATGAAATGTGAACAAACAGCTTTTTAAGCATTTATAAACTAAAAATTCCACATTTTACTATTCCAAGAGTAGGATAATTAATTATCCCATCAAAATGTATTAAGAAAATAAGTTTATAAACAGTTTAAATAACAAATTTCGAATTCCCAACTTTTTGCCGCGAACGAACACACCCTGGCGCGAATAGTCAGTCTATTCACAATCCACGTCATTTAAATCGCGTTCCACAAAGTCGCGAATAAAAAATTTTAAGAGGAGGATATTTTTGAATAATAAAATATGGAATTTTCTGTTTATGCATAAAAAGTGATTTGTTCGCACTTCATCAATTCGTTCGTTCGCTCCCATGTGAAGGTCCTTTAGGATAGAGCCACGACTCCTCAGGGCGTCGCGACGCAAAGTTAGGGAACCCCTGGTATAGGAGATAAGTGTGGAGTTTTTGTTCTGTTTTTATTTTTAAATGCAATATGACAGGTATGTATTTCATGAGAACTGGTGGAGGTCACTTATGCGTCCTAATTTAAAAAAAAAAAACGAAGTTAGAAACTACGCACGGGAAGTTAAACTGTCCTGAAAAAGCATCCGAATTCAACCTTTCGGATACACCATCAAATTTTTTTCTGAAATGTAACCAATGTTCACATTTTGGCTGCGGCAATGTTTGACTGGAACATATGGCGCTGTAAGTTTTATTGAAGCCCGGGATTTCATTTTCAACTGCAAGGTTTAATTCCGAATTTTAATTTTATAGAATAGGTTAGGGTGAGCCCACTATACCTAGACCTAGACCTATTGATAAAGAGCCATTATATGTATCCTCCTCTGTTTCGCTTAAAACTGATATTTTTCATAATAATAATAATTGTTGTTGTTGCCATTCAATTTGAGTCTTCCTTAACTATTTTCGTTATTGGATACGATTTTTTGGTTTATTTAAATTTACTTTTAAATTATTATTTATTTTAGTTTGTTTTGTTTTTAACCTTAGTTTGGATGCAACTTCTTGAGGTTGACACCCTTCTTTGTCTTTGTGGCTGTGTACTTTGCCATTGTGCGAGATGATAGAAACCTTTATCTAACCACTGTTCTTAAATGTGCTCCCATTGTGACGCTGGTACTTTTTGTCTTTCTTAAAGGATTTAAACTTAAAGCTGAGTAAGTTATTTAAACAATACAAGATTCAAGTTACTTTTGCAATAGAAGATGTCACTATTATAATCTTTGTATAGATACAAATACTCGCGTATGATTATGATAGGATTGGTATTTTCTTGTGTCGGTGATTTGCTCCTGAACATAGATCTGTTCCCTTTTGGAATGGCTTCATTTGGAGTGGCGCAGATATTTTACACAACAGCGTTCGGGCTAAAACCTTTGAAATTTATAATCGGTCTACCACTGTACCTCGTTGCCATCGGAAGTAAGTTAATTTCATTTTATGAACGCATGAATAAGACAGTTCCTTTATTTCAGTTATTGCCTACTTTTTTACATCTTTGGACATTGTCTTAAAGATTGGACTGCCAATTTATGCACTACTTTTGATTACCATGTGCTGGCGGTGTATAGTTCAAGCGATTGTAAAGCGTGGTGCTCTTGCGATCCTTTGTGCTGTTGGAAGTGTTTTGTTTGTTATATCGGATTCGTTGATTGCGGTTGATATGTTCCTTGAACCGATTGAGCACTCAAGGGTATTGAAACATAATTTATCTAAAATTTGTTTATGAATGCATTTATTTTTTTGAAGCTTCTGGTTATGACAACTTACTATGCAGCACAATTCTTTATATCATTGAGTACATTGAGTGATGTTCCAATTTACGGATCGAATGTATAAACGGAACGGAGAAACTTATGCGAGCCCAAAACTGTTGACTTCAAAATTTTGTATACGAAGGAGCCAAAGTTTATAATTAAAATTATTAATTGTAGCAGATTATTATTTACAATTTATATATAAATATTACTACAACAAAAAAAATTGCGCAGAAAACAAGGTGTAACGCTTGTAAATTCGAGTCGAGTTCTCCAGAAGAACGTTTTCGTTTGCCAGCGAGGTCATATGAGGTTCTGAGAATCCCCGATGATAGTTTTCGCTATGAATGTGTCGATTTCCAAAAATGAAGAATAAAACTCACGAACATATGACATAATTTTCAGTAATTTCCGTTCATTTTCAGTCTCAGGTGTAGTTTGCTTAAGTGGACCCTCCATAGCTCCCGATTTTAAGGCCCCGAATCTTAATCATAAAGAGCCCATAATGCTAAAGGAGAGATTTTGGACGTGATGTAACCATCTCATCATGGGCCCACGTAGAAGAAGCATGCCTGATGGAAGGGATTTCATAGCGCAATTTGGAATCCGACACGGGTTAAACGAACAAAGCAAGAATGGACCACTCTGTCTGGAGTACAATGAAAGCAAAATTTTAAACAAATTATTTTTGTCAGCTTGGATACATATAAACTCAAGTTAAAAAAAAAAACTACCCCCGATTTCTGTCGACATAATATACTAAGCTCTACATGCAAAAGTGCACCAGCTGCTGTGTGAGCTGCTTAAAGCATTCAAAGCTTAGACCTCACGTTCGGTAGAGTTCACCCCAACCCTTCCGACCACCGCCAAAAATAATTGAAATGGCGTAAAAACAAAAAACAGCTGTGACGTATAGAGAAACAGACAGATATTAGTATGGCAAGTATAGAAAAAGCGCACAAAACGTTATTCACAGCATCAAATTGTTTGCATGCAACTAATTGCCTGAGGTTTAATAACTTAAAGAGTAAACGCATAAGAGACAACAGATTCAAAGTGCTAAAGAGAAATTGTTTAAAATCAAGAATTAAAGGGAAGTTGGGTTCGTTATTTAGGTTAATTCGATATCTCATATATAACACAGTTTGTCCTGATTTATTGGTGAAATGGTGATCCATCAACGCCCAGCCCAATCTGAAAGAGCTAGGAAGCTGATATTTTCAAGCAAAGTGAGTACCTACTGAGTAGTTAGAAGCAATTCGAACTCCAAAAGGGGCTAAAGGGGGGTCAAAATTTGTATGAGAAAATTCTTATTTTTTATCCGATCACCTTCAAACTCGGTTTGTGTACTCTACTATATAAAAAGTATCTAAAGAAATTCTCCGATTTTGGAAATTTTTTTTGGGGCCGGCTCATCGTATCGGACGCAAACACACTATGTAATGTAGGTACTTCTGTTTCTGTACGAGACGCCGTATAAATGCTAGTACAGGGGTTCTCTAACTGAGCGTCGCGACAAACAAAGGGAAAGCATTACGTTTCTCTTTACGAATACCAAGAGCAAGGTCGAAGCGAAATCCAATAGTTACATTATTTAAAGGATGGTTAAATTTTAAGGGCCGATGTTGAATGTGAACCACACCTAAACGTCAAGTTTTTTTCCGCATTTCATTTGACATTTCTCAATTTCAGACTAACTCAATTTGAAGCATGGAAAGATACACAATCGAGCAACGCGTTAAAGTTATTCAGGCTTATTATGAAAATGGGCGTTCAAATCAAAATGCATATCGTGCATTTCGTGATTTTTTCGGTCAATTTAATCGTCCAAATGTGCGTACAATCGGAAAAATCGTGCAAACATTTTAGCAAACCGGGTCTGTAGGAGGCATAGAACCTCAATTATGCCTCAGCGTCATCGAAAATTTGGATCATCGGATGGAGGTGTGCCGCCGAGGTCGCCGAGGTCCAAACATATGAACCATACCAATATTATCATAATAAAAAGAAATGACAATAATTTCCTAAATAATTTGTCTTTTATTCAAAATCAACATCGGCCATTAAAACTTAACCACTCTTTACATTGCAGTCGAAGATTAAGCGCGTTTGTGTTTCCCGTCAGACTTGCTTCGTATGGCTGGCACTCGTATATTTGCCTGGCACTCAAAATTAAATAAGGGCTTTTCAATTATTGGTACGGCGTACGGGTCGTTGCCAGACAGATTCGTCGTGAGCATTGCCGCTGTCCATTAGAGTGTACAGGAGAACCCGAGGCAGTCAATTCCTCGCCGCGCACAAGAAATTGGCATTTCGCAGATTTCAACTTGGCGAATTTTGCATCGGGTCGGGACTTGCGCTTACACCCGCACAAGATCTAACTAATCCAGGAGCTCAAAGTTAATGAACATAGACAGAGCCGTTTATTCGCTGACTTGGATTGGATTTGGAGCGGCTGGAAGAGGACCCCTATTTTGGCCCGAAAAATCATCTTTAACGACAAGCCGCATTTTTAGATGAATGTGAACACGCGAAATTACCATAAATATAGGACGACCATATTCCAAGGTCGACCCGTCCTTATTGAAAAATAATTTAGTGAATCTTCAGTAAGATCAGCTTCTATTCACATATCTGTGCTTTTAGGAGGGCGTGCGTTGCAAACATTTTTCAACCTCTCTAGGGAGTCGCAGTACTTATGAAAAATATTGGGAAACCCTGTGCTAGTATAATTATAATCTTTTAATATTAAATACTTACCTACGCCTTCCTGTATTGCCTTGAAGAAAAATTAGCTCAGAGTTGTGTTTATCGGCGCCATCAACATAAATAAACACAAAACAAGCTAATTCGGTGCAAAATTTACCACAGACGAAAATTACTAAAAAGTTAGTAAAGTAAAGTAAAGTAAAGGAAAAGTTACCTGGAAAATTGCAAAATTTGGATTAACTAAAATGTTTTGCATGAGATGTTTGTTTGAACTCACCGTTAGACAAATAGATTTGTGTACCTAATTCAGTTCAGTTCTTTTTTGTTCGCTATGATGCTGGCAAAGAAAGCCACCTACAAAGGAAAGTCGCAAAATTCGGACAAACTGAAAGCGCAATTTATTAATATTACCTTCAATCCCGCCCTTATGTCCGGGAATCCACCATAATCGTGTTTTGTTCCTGGAACTAAGTGTTTGGAGGGAATTGAATCAGTGGAGTACTCAATGTCTGTATCATTGATTTAAATTTGGTTAAGACTTAAATGTCTTAACCAGATGACAGCCTTGCTGGGGTTTATAGAAAGACTTTGTTTTCTACAGCAGTATTTGACTATCTTAAGGGCATTTGGCATAGGTACGTGTTGTAACCTCGTTTCGTTCTTTGCACCTAATAATGATGACTAGGTCATCGGCGTATCCAATTATATTGAAGCCTGCGTTACTCAGGTCTTGAAGTAGGTTATCGATAACCAGAGACCATATTAGGAGTGATAGTATTCCTCCCTGAGGGCAGTCTTTTACGGCTGTTGCTGATACTGAGGTCAGTGCTGACGAAGCAGTTATTTTCCTATTTTCCGACTTTTAAGCATCGCCTTGATCCATTTGATGGTAAATTGATCTATGCTTTTGCGGGGCAAAGCATTTGACATGGAGTCATATCTAGCATCATCAATGTCAAGGAAGGCGCATAGTGCAACTTCTTTGTTTTGGTATACTTATGCTCTTTTTATTTGTGCTGTTAAACTTAGAAGAGCTCCTTCCGTAGACTTACCTTTCTGTTAGGCGAATTGACACGGGTGCAGAGGTGTGCTTTCTTTTAAGCATTCTCTAATGTGCACGTCTAGTATTCTTTCCACTGTTTTCAGGAAAAACGATGTCAAGCTTATTGGATGGTATGATTTAGGTAGTTCTATTAAATACCACGCTTACCGCCATCCAGGTTTGTGGTATATACTATATAGTACCAATTACAATGCAACTTTCGACATTTAATTGAGCTAAAGTTGTAAGATGGCTGGCGAAAATCCTCATCCAAACCCTCCACGGGGGTGCCGGCTGGTAATGACCCTACAGTTGTCTTGTGCGATGTCAAGACGGGGTTAGCTGAGGTCAGGGGGCATTGCATAGAATTCTTAACTTCTCAATAGTTTCATTCTTTGTACATGCCTTTTGACCATAGGACAGGGGTACCTGACTTCACGGGTGGCGCGAGCGCATGAAAGCACGAAACCGTGCCCAAGAATGCAAGGCTGGGGGTTAAACCAGTCTCTAACGAGCTCCTTCAGACGCACAGGCGAGGTCTGTCGTATTCCAGCCTTATCCCGGTAAAACGGCTCTGCCGGGAGGGACCCATTTTCCGTATTACTCGTGGGACCAAAATCCAAAAACAAAACAATGAACACAAACCAAAAGAAAGAAAAAAAAGATGTAAATACGTCATCAGAGGATGACCTTTTAGCCTCCAGCCAGGAGACTATAGTGGGAAGTGCATGCAATGAGAGGAGATCCGCTCTAGCTGTGCTCCCAAAACCATCAACATCCACTACATCCACTACCCAGGACACTCGCCCTAGTGCCCTTAATAGTGATACAAGCCATAAATCGGCCAGCAACCGTAGGAAAAGTGCGTATAAGAGGGCAATCTTCATTCTAGGTAAGATTACCAAGAACGAGGAGGCCGGTACGACTTCTTCGCGGGACCTGGCTGATAAAGAAAAGTATCAGCGCATTGTTGACGAGTACGTCAACTTCCGCAAGGAAGCGCAGACACAACCACAACCACAAGCGCGCAAAACGGAGGCCACAAAACGTAACCGCTCTCTAGAGGCAGTCAAGTCCGACTCTCAAAGGAGCAAGGTTGCCAGGCTGTCCACCACAGGCCATAACACTCCATCAACATCAGCAGCCCAATCGACACGAACGGTCAGTGAGGTTGTCAGAGACGACCTACAAGTCGCACTGGTAGATGAGTTATCTACCAGCGGCAAGACAGTGAGTGACAAGTGGGGTGCGATAGAAAACAAACTGTCTGAGATGGTAAACGACCATCTCCTAAACAACCAAGGAGGACCGCTCCCCTGCTTTGACTCAGCCGAGGTCGTAAGAGGGTACAGGGTCATCAAATGCGAAGATGCCTTTTCGAAGGAATTTCTTGTTGGCTGCGTTCGCGAGATACGTGACGCATGGGATGGCTTGAAGCTCAAGTTGATCCTGGC
This sequence comes from Cheilosia soror, assembly GCA_949372485.1. Lineage (NCBI taxonomy): Eukaryota > Metazoa > Arthropoda > Insecta > Diptera > Syrphidae > Cheilosia > Cheilosia soror. Next base: position 110,811,222 of record OX443562.1, on the reverse strand, counting down.
CAGGGAGATTCCTAGAAGACCAAGGATACGCATCTGGCTCCCTAACATGACCATCGACAGTGATAAGCTCGTCAACTGTCTTAAACTACATAACCCGACGGTTCCCATGGATGACTGGAAAGTCATCAAGGCTGAGGAACCACATAACAACACTCTATCGTTCCTGATGCTGATAACGGAAGACAGCGCGGCCATGATCGAGAAGATCGGCTGCAAACTTCGATTTGGCATCAGGCACGCCAAGGTCAAGATTTTCCGATCGACAGGTCAGACCGACGACTTGGACGAAGTCGACGATGCCAGCAAGTTGCTGGAAGACATGTTGATCGAGACGACCCAACCAACAACCGAAATCAACCAAACCTCCGATAAAACCAATGCTGAAAGTCGTGCAGATTAATCTGAAGCACTCTAGGTGTGCTACGGATAATCTGATGGTTTTTCTCAGAGAGGAAAACATCGACATCAGCATTGTACAAGAACCCTGGGTAAGAGGCCACACCATCAACGGCCTAAACAACAAACACTATGACCTATTATACAACCGTAATAACAACAACCATGGTAAGCCAAGAACCTGCATTCTAGCTAAAAAACATATTAAAGCTTTTTTATGTCCAAAATTTAGCTCGTCTGATTTAACAACTGTTAAATTAGAGAAGGCGGGGGGCGCGGACCTGCTAATCGCGTCGGTGTATATGGCACACGACCGTCAATCACCACCAGAAGAGGTTCAAGAGCTGATAACTACAACTAAGTCAGAACTGCTGATGGGCTGCGACGCCAACGCAAGACACGTGTTATGGGGCAGCTCTGAAACCAACGAACGGGGTGAGTCTCTCTTTGATTACCTTATCGAAAACAACCTTTCAATACACAATAGAGGTAACACTCCAACCTTTATCTTTCCGAGTACGGATAGCTTTAACGGGTGGGAGGATGTTATAGATATCACACTCAGCAAAACCAGTAATAGTACGAAAGTAGGAAATTGGAGAGTGTCCAACCTGAAATCTTTTTCGGATCACAGCTGGATACTCTTCGATGTGGATCTCGAAATTGAGAAACCTAAACCTTTTAGAAACCCCAAAAAAATCAACTGGCCAAAGTTTGCCCAGGTTACAAAGAACAAACTTCGTAAACCACCAACCCCAATGATCACCTCAACCACAGAACTCGACACAAAAGTGGAGGCTTTCGAAAAAGCTTTCAGTACAGCTTATAAAGTCTCGTGTCCAGTCAAATATAGCAAAAAAACACTACCTCCGTGGTGGAATAGTGAACTCTCTAATCTCAGAAAGCTGACTAGAGAGACCTTCAATATCTGCCACAGGTGGAAATACTGGCAGCCCTACCGAGACTGTCTAAAAATATACAAACAATCTATTAGAGTGGCTAAAAAACAGTCATGGATAGACTATTGCCAATCAATCGAAACAATAAAAGACTCTGCAAGACTCAGTAAAATACTATCCAAAGAACACACTAGCCCATCTCTTTTGAGAAAGGCGGATGGGACGTGGACGGAGTCAACTGCAGAATCAATAGAGCTCTTATTTAATACCCATTTTCCCGGGTGCAAGGACGATAGTCCAGAGTGTAGCAACTCGCATCGTTCGCGAACTAGTAACTGGGAAAACATAACATCCATTATCACTGAGGAAAAAATTTCCTGGGCCATAAATAGTTTCTCCCCTTTCAAATCGCCGGGCCTGGACGGCATTCTGCCTATAATGCTACAGAAATGTCAAGACATAGCAATTCCATGGCTTATGCCGATTTTTAGGAGCTATACTCAATACCCACGTACCCAATTCATGGAGACGAGTGAGAGTGATTTTCATTCCAAAGGCGGGCAGATGCGGTCACGAGAGCGCGAAAGATTTCAGACCAATCAGCCTGTCCTCCTTTGTATTGAAAACCCTCGAGCGAATCTTAGACTTCCACCTGCGAAGTAATATAGAAACATCACTATCCAAATCACAACACGCATACCTCAAGGGAAGATCGACCGAGACGGCTCTTCACGAAGTGGTGCGCACAATAGAAAAATCAATACACTATAAAGAATATACCTTAGCGACCTTTCTAGATATAGAAGGGGCATTTAACAATGTACATACTGAAGCGATTCTGGAATCCTTAACGGAATTAGGGATAGAAAACCATCTCAGCCTTTGGATTGTTTCTATGCTTAACACCAGGATCATTCAGACAACACTAGGAAATAGCAACATAACCAAATACGCCAGCAGAGGAACACCCCAAGGAGGTGTCATTTCACCACTGCTATGGCTCATAGTAATGAACAAAATACTCAATAGTTTAGATAGAGAAAGAATTAAGGTAGTCGGATATGCGGACGATATGGTGATACTGGTGTCAGGAAAGTTTCTCTCCGTAATTAGCGAAATTATGGAGAATGCTCTGTCGAAGGTCAGCACCTGGGCTAGACTGTCTGGTCTGGGTGTTAATCCGAGCAAAACCGAAATGATGCTTTTCACCACTAGGACCAAAATACCCGACTTTACCCTTCCTCGCCTAAACGGCCAACCGCTCTCATTATCCTCCAGTGCCAGGTATCTGGGAGTGATCCTGGATCCCAAGCTCAAATGGAAGCTGAACATCGAACAGCGTGTAAAAAAAGCGTGCATAGCTTTCTATGCCTGCAGCAGAACGTTTGGCAAAAGATGGGGCCTGCAACCAAAACTGACCCTTTGGATGTACACAGCCGTAGTACGACCAATACTCACTTACGGGTCAGTAGTGTGGTGGCCGGCTCTCGGAAAAGCCTACAACATAACCAAGCTCAACAGAGTCCAAAGAACGGCATGCATAGGCACCACAGGCGCTCTGCGGTCAACACCGTCAGACGCCCTTACAGTCCTTCTGCATCTTTTACCCTTAGACCTTCATATCACTAACATCACAATACATAGCGCAATCAGACTCAGAGAGTCTGGGTGCTGGTATGCGAGACCCTATGGTCATAGCAACATTCTGCTTACTTTATCAAGAGAGCTAGTACCGCCCTCAACAGATTACATTACCCCCCGAATACTTTTTAAAAAACACTTTGAAGTAGAATTTCCCTCAAGACTAGACTGGCAGGACGGACGGGTGAACAGGGACTCGAATTTAACAATCTACACTGACGGTTCAAAGATGGACTGTGGGGTAGGTGCGGGTGTATTTTCGGAGTCCCTGAGCATCACAAAATCCTTCAGGCTCCCGGACACAGCCAGTGTGTTTCAGGCGGAAATACTTGCTATCCGTGAAGCCTGTCGCCTAATCAAAATACACAAGGGCATAGTTCCGAGGCAAAAGATAGATATATTCATTGACAGCCAGGCTGCGATCAAGGCCATCGCCTCAGCCAATATAAACTCAAAATTAGTATTAGAATGCCGAGAGGAGTTGGCCTCGCTTGCTCAGTTCCGGATTACCCTGATCTGGGTTCCAGGCCACACCAACGTTTATGGAAACGAACAGGCTGACGAGCTGGCCAGGCGAGGTTCAAGCCTTCACGGCTCACTTGCGGAATCGATCCAAATTCCAATAAGAACAGTCAAGGCAAAAATTTCCGAAGAATACCTATCGAAAGCCAATCTCAGATGGAGGAGGCTAACAAATTGCGCCATATCCAGAAGTATGTGGCCAAATTACAGCAGGGACAAAACATCCCACCTCTTGAGTAAAACACGTAAAGATATAGCCAGAATAACAGCGATTACCACGGGCCACTGGCCTATAGGGGACCATGCGGTCAGATTAGGCATCCCACATAATACACACTGTCGCAGTTGTAACGACGCAACCGAAAAAGAAACCCTCATGCACTACCTATGCACTTGTCCGGCACTAGCTAGGACTAGACAAAGAACTCTGGGTAAACCCTTCTTCACATCCCTCGAGGAAGTCGCGAAGAATACCATCAAAGAACTCATAACCTTTTTGAATTCCACAGGCTGGATCTAATCTACCCTTCGACATACCTACAACAACCAGGTCAAATGAGTATGTGGTAACAAAACGGCACTCTGTGCCACTTGGGTTTTTACCAAAACCGCCACTACTACCTACCTACCTAAAGTTGTAAGATTGAGAACATTGATGTGCATTCTAAGAACAGACAATAAGGACATTTATAACTTTGCAATACCTACCTGGACACGAGCAATGGCGGGCAGGTACAGCTAGTTGTATATTATAATAATAATATTATATAATAATATATATAATTATAATAATATTATATGTATGTACCTAGTTGGAAATAAAACTTGACAAATACAACACCATTAATAATCCTAGCGTCCACTCTTGTCCCTCCTACAGCTACAGAATTCATTCCATAGAATTGACAACATAAATAGGAACGCACTAATCCGTCGTATCTATCGATTACGATTTACCTTAGAACAATCGTTGCTAATCTTTCCAGTTAATAATCATAACCATAACAACCCTTTATGTAAACACAATTCATAATTATGAATTAATAAATAATTTAAAAATTAAGTTTGCACAATTTTTTGTTGTTGTTACTGTAGTTTCGACTTATAAAGGCTCAACAGGCTGCCAAAGAGAACATTTTCCAGGCAACTAAAACTATGCTGAGAATACTCACAGCTTACAAAAAAGCTGCCAACACAACTTAAAGCTCACAGAGTTAGATTTTGCGTCTGAAAGTAGACTCGCATTTTTTCAATCTGCACAAAATTTTCAGTTGAAGTTGTTCTTTTCTTTAACAGTTGAGTTGCACAATATTCTACTTTCACGGTCAGTTTATTTGCTTTTTTAAAACTATTTAAGTAATCCTCTTATGAGAATTAGACACACGGTCTATAAGTGTAATCAAAACAAAGTGAAAATTTGCAAAGAATAACATGAAAAATAAACTTTTTCCATTCGTACCATCAGAAGGGAGGCAAAAATTGTGTATCTATGGAAATTCGACTGCCCTCATTCAATAAAGTGCCACCACCACACCAACCCCCATCGCAGTACCTAGAACAATATTCAGAGTGCACAGTGAACTTGTTTCCACTTGGATCAGAACCAAGTGTTCCCATTCCCTATACTCTCCATTGCATGATGTCACCTAATTTCCAAATCTTGATATATTGCTGAAGAAACGTTTTTTTTTTAATTGAAGGTGAATGTGTAGAGATAACAAGCCAAATAAGGACGTAACGTAAGCGGAAAACTCTTCAAAGATGGCATGTCCTTTCTTTCGTCGCACAGATTCATTAACGCGACAACCTTCAGTCGTCGCCGAGGGTAATACTTGGGCGCTGGAGGATGATCTGGCGGAAATACCAGATGATGCACTGACATTGACCCACTTAAACATGGCCATACAATTGTTGACAGCGCCTTCGGTAAGTTGACATAAGCAAATTTGTTTTGTTATGTTTAAGGGGGCATAGTTCATAAATGATTGCAACTGACTGTCGGAGTTTGTGTTTGTGCCACATTTATTATCTAATTTATTACTTGCAGAATGATGACCTGAACACAGCTGTGACATCGCTTATCAGCAAACATAGTGAGAGCTGGCCAACTATTTGCAAACTGTGAGATAACATACAGTGTACAGTTGATGGAATTTATCATACACATTTTTTTTTCTACAGAAAAATCGATACGGATATTCTAAGATCCTATCCAAACTATGACTATTTGGCAGATATTCAGGATATCCTGCTGGAGATGGATGAGTCGAGTGCTAGCGAGATTCTGGTTTTACTGGGAGAGGAATTGATAACATCATGCTGTACTGGGATAATTGAAAGAGCCTTCAGGTGCCTGGGTACCGATTTGCAGGAATTTCTGGGATCTTTGGATGGGGTCTATGATGTCTTGAAGTTGCAAGAGGTGAGTGGTTTTTAGTTTGTTAAATAAGTGTCGTGTTGGTTTTTTAGGCACCCATGAACCTGTGGCATTTCAAAAATTCTTTCCAAACTTATATCATTGAGAAGCGGTTATTAAAAGTCATTTCTTGTAGTTAGACACATATTTTCATTTTAAGAACGGTTTTGGCTAACAAGCTTAAAAAAAAATAGTTAGCGGCCGTTAGGCACCCTAGGTCTACTTTCTCACAACCATTTGTCTCGTGTGAGTTTTTATTTTTGGGACGAATGGAAAGGACCTACAATTTTATACTGAGTCTGATGGGCTGAATTGAGAAACTTTATCATGACAATTATGGCGCAGTGGCAGGTGGAGCAGTGGAAAAAACCTTAAGATGTAATTTGTGCTTTTTCGGGCAACGAACCTGTGATCTATCGCACAGTAGTCCAGCACACTAACCACGAAGTTCCTCCCTTGCAAAACAGGGGTCATCTGAAAAGTTGCTGGGACCAGAACCATTCTCTCCAATTGGTAGAGGAATGGTAGAACAGCTGATTCACAAATGGATCACGGCAGAACACCTGAGAAGGTGGTCAACCGTGGAGCAATGTAGACTAGCTAAAATGGCAATACAATAGCCGACCTGCTCTACTCAGAGAAAGGTTCTAAGCATGATTCGAGGAACATTGAAATGGTTGGTGGCGTTAACTACAGGTCATGGTAATTTCGGGTATCATTTAAGGAAGATGGGCCTTAGAGATGATGATACTTGTAAGTTATGCCTGGAGGAATCTCAGACAGCGGCACATATATTGTGTCAATGTCCGGCTTTGGCTGGCAGAAGAATGAAGATCTTGGGAAAACATTGGGTCGAGACCCATTGGATGAGACAGATCTCATATAAACAGATGCTAGCGTTAATACTAGGAATCGAACTCAGGGAAGAACTCTGGAAATGTCCAGAGAGTCTCTCTGGGTAGGGTTTATAGTGGTAGGGAGACGAAAAGAGACCCAACAATGGTGGTCTGATTCGAATATCTCTCGAAAGTTATATATATACTGCGCCCACAACTAACAAGCTTGTTCGCTTTAAAATGTTCTTGTTTTCACCGTACAATGGAGTTAAAGTATTTTTGCATTATTCCACTTGCACATAGGAAGACATTTCCATTTCGTATATAATACGTAGTTAGTAGTTTAAATAGTCTTAAGTGTACCGCCCCTATAGATTTTCTCTACCACTATCCGTCGTACACAGGATACCCTCTGAATTTTTTCATATAGCCCTTCCCTGGTAAGAGATTTGTTTCATTCACTGTACCATCAGACACTGATACAGTATAATGTATGTTCCACTATCTCAGATTTCCCAGGCAGACTTATATGTGTCATCTTTATGAAAAACATCTGTCTTAGGTGATACCCGGAACTCGCAGTAGACGGTTTCAACACTAGAATTATTATAGACAAGAGAACATCTTTGGCAGTTGCTAAGCACAGCCTACCTACGACACCACGTCTGGCAACGAACTTATACTCATTGAATTTGCTGCGGGGGGAAATATAACTGCAGCAGAAATGATGTTTCTACATCTCTCATAAGGAGACATGGCTGTCTCCGGATCAACAAACCGTCAGCCAAATTGATCACATTGTCATCGATAGAAGGCGCACCCCCAGCGTCATGGATGCCCAAATCTTCGATGCGACTGTTGTGTAGGTAACCTTGTCGTAGAATCACAGTCAGTGCTGAGAATGTGGACAAATTATTTCTACAGACTCTGTAAAGGCGGCGAAGACCAGAATCCCGCTGTTAGGCAGTATATGTGCCATTGCCTATTACCCAACTTTCTTTCACCTAACCAAAACGAAATAAGGACCAAGAAAGCTGCTGGGCCTGACGATATACCTTCCGAGCTTTTCAGAGTAGCTGGAGATGACTGGATAGAGAGGATGTACCAACTCATTTCCAAAATTTGGTCAAACGAATGCATGTCTAATGGAATCTGAACATCGTAAGGAGACACCTTCACCTGCTTCAAATACTGATGTATCAGTTTCCTTAACATCGCATTCAAGCTCATAATATCGACCTTTCTGGCTACTATCAGTGCGGTTTTTGGTCAGAAAATCCAAAGTAGATCAAATATTCACACTTGAAAAAAAAAAACCCTAGAAGAAGTCTTAATCAAATTCTGTATTAGACCTCATTGATCATCCCAGTCCTAACGATAATATGTCGTTGAAGCTTCGACTCTTTCTATAAAGCATATGATGATACCACGGCCCAGAGGGCCAACGCAGAAGAGGAGACAGCTTGAAATGGATCTGGAAGCAGTTGGCTGAAGACCTAACTATTTAACTGGAGAGGTGTATTGGTCGAGGCCCAGGTTCACACTGGACTGTTGTGCCACCCAAGTAAGCAATTATACCCGCTATTTGTAAGTATAGAGACAGGATTATCTCCAGCATTAATCGTACAACTCATTGGCACTATTTTTAGAACTTCTTCTTTTATCGAAATATCCTTAAAATAACTTCAACGCTCATCCATTTAGCCATAACATAACTAATTATTTTGCTTTTAACAGGAAGACGTGACCGACACCGGATTCGTTTGTGCTGGCGATGGTGAGCTCATCTTCACTTCGGAACGTCCTGTCATTGCTTGGCTACTACTAGGATCATTAAAAGCTCTAACGCGAATGTTGTACAATCTAAAAGTGAACATTAAAATCGAACCAGTTGAAGGGGACTCGCGTCGCTACCGGTATTTGTTTTCAGTGGTCCATGATGCTGTGACTCGTCGGGCTGAAGCAGCCGCTGCCCATGAACTTTCGGTGCAAAGAAGCAACTCCACTAATGCCGCTGATTTGACAATGAACTCTAGTACGTTCTGTAAGGCTTTTCCCTGGCACTTTATTATGAACGAGAGTCTGGAATTGGTGCAGTTAGGTAAGACGTAAATATCCTTTACCAGTTTATTTTGATACTCAAATGCATTTACTCTTAGGTCGAGGCTTCAGCAAGGTTTATAAGCCATATTTGAGTAGCAATGGCCACCTAGCTTCGAACTACTTCAACTTCACAAGACCTAAAGGACTGTCACTCAAGTTCAGGGACATTGTTCGACGCACATACACTCCATTTTTGATCGCATTGAAGGCGCCTCCCGGTGTCAATGATTTTATAGCCGAGGGTCTTGAGATAAAAGGACAAATGGTCTTTTGTCCCGAATCGAACTCGCTTCTCTTTATCGGTTCTCCGTTCTTGGACGGTCTTGACGGCTTGACTTGTAATGGGCTTTTCATCTCGGATATCCCACTGCACGATGCCACCCGCGAAGTCATTCTAGTTGGGGAACAGGCTCGCGCTCAAGACGGACTGCGACGACGAATGGATAAGCTCAAGAGTTCCATTGAGGAGGCCAATACTGCCGTGGCCAAGGAACGAAAGAAGAACGTATCGCTGCTTCATTTGATCTTCCCAGCCGAGATAGCCGAACGGTTGTGGTTGGGCTCGAGCATCGATTCCAAAACTTATCCAGATGTGACGATTTTGTTCAGCGATATTGTCGGTTTCACTAGCATTTGCTCAAGGGCAACCCCATTTATGGTCATCAGCATGTTGGAAAGCTTATACAAGGACTTTGATGAGTTCTGTGACCTGTTTGATGTCTACAAGATCGAAACTATTGGCGATGCCTATTGTGTAGCTAGCGGCTTGCATCGGGCTAGTATCTATGATGCACACAAGGTAGCATGGATGGCTTTGAAGATGATCGAGGCATGCTCCAAGCATATTACACATGATGGCGAACGCATTAAGATGCGGATCGGCTTGCATACTGGAACTGTTTTGGCCGGAGTAGTGGGAAGGAAAATGCCGCGCTACTGTCTCTTTGGGCACAATGTCACCATAGCAAATAAGTTCGAATCAGGCAGTGAGGCTTGCAAAATCAACGTCAGCCCCACAACCAAAGAGTGAGCATATTTTAACTGTCTCTTATACCTATGTTAAAATAATTTCCTTTGCAGATGGCTCATTAAGTATCCTGGTTTTGAATTCGATCTGCAACCGCGGGACCCGTCTTGCTTGCCCAAAGAATTCACAAACGCCGGCGATAGTACGTGCTACTTTTTGGAGGGCTACCGTGACTCATCTGTTGACGAATCTCTGCCATTGGAGGATCATATTACTGAAGCTCTAAAGACCATATCGATTGAGAACTAAAAACAAACGAATTTCAAAACTGGCTTTAGCCAAATGTTTATCTGTGTTTTTTCGCTTCATTTTTGGCGATGGTAGAAAATGAAATTATTTACCTATGTCTTGTATGTTACTAAAGATGCTGTTGAACTTTATAAAAGTAACACACATACCTATATAGATACACACATAGTACTTCAAGTCGTCTTTATGCTGTATGTTTCGTGACACTTGAAGGACCCTTTAGACTAGCAAAAATTGTCTCAATTTTAATGTGGAAAATATATTTGTGGGAAATCAAATTCGATTGTTAACTTAACTCATTTCCATGACGTTTGATTTTAGCTGTATTAGCGGCTAGTTTGCATCACTGCAAAGAATGTTTTTTTCATGCAAAACACCTGTGGCTACTCTTAAAGGAATAACAATTGAAACCGCTCTAAGCTATATATAAATTCTTTCAGTCTGTTGATTTCTGATTTCTGCAGTGCAGTCAAAAGTTGCACCATAAGTTGGCCAATAGTGGACTCAACTTGACGTCCCTATACTGTAATAAGTGATGAAATCCCAGTCACGCATGTTTGCCATCCGCTTTAGTTAGATTAGGTTCAGAACATTCAGGTCGACTAATGTCGTTTTCGGTTGGTCGTCCAGCCAGAACCGTCCGGAAGCAATCCGATTGGCACTCAACTGACAGTTTTCTACTGAAAAGAAGTGAAATTTGCTTCTGGATTTGAATTCAGAATCGCGGAGAGTTCTTCCGGACGGTTCTGGACGACCAACCGAAAACGACATAAGTTGACGCATTGATTTTTTGATTGTCATTGAATACTGCCAGTTCTCCAAATTGATAATTATTATATTAAAGTGAGGTTTCGGAAGTAGTCTCCTGAATGTCCGGAAAAGACAAGAAGCTGATATAGGTAATAACCTGGAATCTCCAACCTACAATAGCGACAGTCCCACTTTGCACTGCTGCTTTTCGAAGGTCCGACTCAAGAACGCTCAACTGTTGCCCATAAAACAATCCGACAAAAGCATATGAACAACAAGTCAATTACTACAAGTGTAACACATTTCTGTTACTGTGTGTTACACAGTTACATGTTACACGTTTAGCTTGTCAAATCATAATTAGATCTTATCGACACTTGTAGGTCTCAGGGAAATATACCACAAAAGGGTAAGTCTGCCAATGGCAGCTGCTAGTAAGGTCCGGATTGAACGAGCTCAGGGGCGTAGCGAGGGTTCGAGCCGTGGGGGGGTGACTTTCATTGAAATGCCGACTTATTTTAGGAACTTGCCGACTGTATGGAAATCATTAAAATCTGCCCAGTGGTCATCGAGTTATAACGTCATCGAATTCCAGCCCATACAATTTTTTTTTTGTATGGGAGGTGCCACGCCCCTCTGTCCAATTTTGACCAAATTTAACAGGAAGACTCCTGGGCCAATACCTAACTAAGACCACCTGTAAATTTGAGCTTAGTTCAGCCATCTGTTTTTATCAGCAATTTATAATTTGAGGTTAAGTTCGAACGAATGCTTTATTCTAACCTCAAATTAGAAATGTTGACCGACCTTTTTAAAAATGAATCGAAACTCACTAAATTTTTAGAAGATCAGTCGGCAATAATCCCGTTCTTTTTAAAATCGAAAGTCGGAGAACGTACATAAAATTGGCACTTCCGAAAGGTGGAACCTTTGAAAATGCCGACTTGTATACATTTATAAGTTTGAAAACCTATACCTAATGAAAATCCAAACTTACTTCTTATTTTTTCACATATTGTTCCGAGCAAATTTTTAAAAGTTGCTAGTTTTTGCCGATTTTTCTTTTAAGTTGCCCAAGTTAATAAATGTAGCTTACTTGATTTGCCGACTCTTGAAAAGCGTGGGTGAAAGGCGCCTGTTTTCCATCGATTTGATAATGAGAAGGCTGAGAAGGCGATTTAATAGAAGATGAAGAGTCCTATACCAAGCAACTAAGAGACGTCTGTATAATGGACCTTAACTGTATTCCATTTTTTTATGGCCGCGAATGTTGAGTCACTTGGAGAGAAAGATGCTTCGTAAAATTTATAGGAGAGGCGTAGGAGTAATGGTTGAGGCCCATGTTCACCATGGACTACCAAGATGCGATTATTTTGTTGAATCTGCGTCACTCGTTCACGTATGAGACGATTTAATTAACCGTGGATTGAAGAAGAGTAGATTGATCGAGATAAACCCTGGCACGTAGGCGTAGTTGAGACCCAAAGACATCCCACAATGGGAAACAGGACATACAAAGTGTGACAGAAGAAGTCAAAATTTGGACTTCAGTATATCCGTACTTATTGTAATTTTACTATTAATAGCAGACCAGCAGACGTTGTCTTGCCCAACTTTGGTTTGACAATATCGAAACACAACGAACAGAATTCGAACTGGTATTTTAATTTTCATTTAATTGACATTTTGTATTTATATCTATGGCCCTTATTCTAATTGGGAAAATGTGCAAAAATGCTTAAAAAAAAAATTAAAAATAAAACCCCTGAAATTCCATTTCAGCGTCGTTTTTCGTATGAAAAATAAGAATTTTCCCATTCAAATTTTAACCGTCTCTTTCCCCCCTTTTGAATTTTGAATTACCTCAAATAGCTTCTAAGTGGGTGAATTTAATTTTTAAATCGAATTGCAAGTCGAGTCGAGACCCACCACCTTGCGTCGAAACCAAATCAGCATTCATCGTCATAATGGCCATGGCAGAATTCCTGATCACGGCAATAAAGATCCAACTTTGTCGCGTGACGCTAGAAAATTCGAGGTGTAATGTATACGATTTCCATTTCCAGACTAGGTGTTGGTCTATAGTGCGTGACTTCTTTAATCTTGTTTTAGCAGAAAGGGCACAAGAGCAACAGGTGTCAGCATAGAAGGCACTTTATTTAACACTTTCGTTCAGTTACTAAAAAATAGGACGACGACGTCAAAATCATTGCTCAATCCAAGCGGACCCTCTCACGGCGGTTGAAGAACATACGAGTTAGGTTGGTTATAACAGCAACTTCAAAGTAGTTCATCTACTTCGGAATAAACATTAACTCCACGAATGTCACTCCAGCGAAGAATTACTCTATAAAATACAACCTCCTTTTCTGAGTTCCTATAACAAAGAAGATTACGGGCCTTAGTGATAATTATTTTTAATCTTCACCTTAAATATTTTGTGGTCACTCGTAGGGTTTATTCTTAACACCAAAAATAATCTTAGGTACAACGCTACAAGTTACCCACAGCGACTGCCAGCACTTATAGATTTCTCACATTTCACTATTCTAATATTCCTTCAACTCAGCAAATTACTCGCAAATGTTTTTCCATATCTTGACACTTAAATCCCAACGCTTAGGTGGTGTTAATATAAATTATTAAAATAAATCTAAATCTATAAAGCCATAAAAAACAACCGGAACCAAAAAAGACCAAATATACATTCATCGAACACACACCGCGAGACGATGCGATGTCCCATTTAATCAACGTCCTTATCGTAAGTTTTATCATTAATTCACTTATATTCCTATATCGTACACCTAAGAGAATCACAATTTCATAAGCACACAGCTTATATATAGCTGCTCAGTAATATCGGCTTATCTTATCGCGTTGCGTATAAATTTCCCTAAAGTTTGTCAATTTCTTCAGCAAACAGCGATAAAGTTCGTACGCCATTTGGCAGGGTCCACTCGAATACAACGCATTCGATCGATGGGCACACTTGGAGAGTGCTTCGAAATTAGCTGCCGTTTCCGATTTGGCTTCACGAAAACTGCGACGGATCTCCGATGCCTGTAAGGAAACACTGAATGTATCTGATGGTGAATCTCTACCGTAACCACAGGCACTTACATCCAAACGTCCATAAGCATCAAAATACCGAATATGACGAAAGACACACGCCAACTCGGACTTGAAGATGCTCAGCATATCATCTCCATCGATTTGGGCAGAAGTCAACTCCTTGCTCTCCGGCGCCTGGGCATTGCGACTGCAGAACTCCGATGCGGTCTCGCCCAGACGTTTGCTCTGCGAAAACTGTCTACAGATTGGGGATAGAGTCCCAATAGCACAGTACTTACATTTTTCTTTGAGAATCTGTCCACCTCATGGGGATCCTCGAACAGCGATATGTAAAAGAACTGCTTGCAGGTCTTCCTCAGGTCCATCCACTTTGTGTAGTACACTTTGCACGTTCCACTGAGCACGTCCTCCAGCAGCGAGTAGCACTCTTCGGTGATATCAATGTTTCGATTCTCCAATGGCTGTATGAATTTGTTGCCCTGCAATGGAAATTCTGAATTTCAGAGATCAAAGGTTCCCACAAGTCGAATGTGCGCACTGATTTACATCGAGTCCCCTATACTTGAGATTAATTAGACCTAATTTGCTTAGAAGGCACTTTACATAGCAATGAGTCTCATGGCTGTCCGGAAACATCCGCAAAGACCATTGTAGGCGCACCGCTGGATCCGCTGTGGAATCATTCTGACAGCGTGCCGTCGCAAATCGAACATCTTCGGGTGTAATGCTGGTGGACTGCGAGATCAAAAGATCAATTACAAATCGATCGATAGGGTGAGATGAGATCATTTACCTCGGCCAAAAGCAGCAGAAGCGAAAGCAATGCAATCAACACTAATGACTGACGCGCAGTCACCATCATCTTCGCTGGCGTTGTTATCGTCTTTAGCAACGCTGGTGTTGGTGGAGCTTCACTTGGACGGGCGCCATGACGGTCGCGATACAACTGAGACCGTCGTGCTAAGCTTTCACTGGCCTATGCTGGAGAACTCTTCGATAGGGCCACTCAAACTCATATATGTTCTGTTTCTGTGCGTCTGTTGCCGGAGAGCGCTTCCGATAAGCGTGCGTAATTCTCTGAGTAAACGTCGGCGGTTCGCTGTCTGTCTGCCCGCCTGACGTATGCAACGTGCAATCTGTATCTAATTGTAATTAGTGCATCACAGCACACTCATTTGTGTGTACTTCTGATAACGAATTGTGGGTGGATGCGCCGTAGAAGCTTAATTAGCTTGTTTTTCGTTTATTAATAGATACAACTACGCGACACAGCCTGGTTATGTGTACACACACACTCGCGTTGGAACTGACTATAGAAACTCTATCGACGGGCACTTGAGCTAATATCACACAGTTCAGATACTTTATTTGCACAGAGATAGATAAACAACGCACCTGGGATTATACTTAGAATAGAAGTGTGGTTCACGCAAATGTAGGTTAGGCAATCTTTCAGTCAAGACTGCCTCCACGTGGTTATGGCTACACTGCGCATTTGATCATCGACTGTTTTCGGAACTGTAAGACGCTGCTTCTTGGAGTTCCGCAATTTAGCGAATAAATGAGCGAGGGACGCTGACTAATTTTACTTGTTTGCAGAGCTTTATTGCGAAAAGTATGTACCTACGCTGTGTTAGGGGTGTGTTGTCATTGACGAAAGTGATCACAAGTACCTGAGAAAAGCTGTGTGATAATGACTTGTGTAATCAACGTGGGCTTGGTGTTTTTGCGCAATACACTCGTAATGGTCCAGGTCAATGGATTGGGGGATTCTAAGTGTTTTCAGAAAGTTGGTATATTTACACGACCCTATTAGGCTTAGAACAACTCGAATTAATATACCAAAGATTAGTTAATCTTTGTGCCAAGTTGTTAGCCAAACTGGGGCACTATACATAAGGCAATGCTAATAGCTGTTTACGACCAGGTAGAAAGTGTGTACATTTGTTTTTGTACCCAACTGGAAATGTTGTCTCTGAACATCGATTAAGACTCAGAGGAGAATCATTTTCTAATGTAGAAGGGCTTTGATTTGCAACAACTACTCTGAGTTATAGGCTTTCTCTGGAGGTTATCACGCAAAAGCAACATTTTCATGATAGGATTTTGGAGTGCAGACCAATCACTAAAGTGCCATAGATGCAACTTAAGGTGCCCACGGATGTGCTTCGGCCTTTATACCTATTTGCTGTCGAAAAACATTCGCAAGCATATACCAGGTGAGACAACGGCGTTAGATTGCTCCACCATTTCCGAAAATTGGACACCTTCTCGAGGGGGTGGGAGCTTTAGGTTTCACCATCAAGAAAGTGGTTGAAGCTCTTCTAGTAGAGAAAAATGTGATTCAAAAATTATGATCGAATCAGCTCAAACACCATAACGAGTGAGCTGTGGAAAGGATTAGTACTAGTTCACAGCGTTCAGGAGTAATGTTCATGTCATGCAAATTAAAAGCAAATACAAGTCTTCGATAAACGTGTTGGAAGGTCGATAACGTGCTGAAATGCGCTGAAACGGCAGCAGAGAAGCTATATGGATTAGTGGATTCTATAATGGGAAAGCAAAAGAGTTATTGGCGGATCGAAGGAAACAAACAGTGTGGATTGTAGATTGTAGGGGGGGGGGGTGGTATAGTAAATCCCAGATCACTGCGGCCACAAGTGGGCCCATTGTGATGTACTCCATTTATAGCTCATCCATGATGCCGCCATTTGTAATAAAGGCGGCTAGCTCTTTGGGTGTGCTGGCAGCTATGTCCGCTGCTTCAAGGTAGAATTTACCTAGATAGACGTGTTTTGGTTAAACAGTTGCAGTCCAATAATATGTGTTCCGCTGTTTCTGCGTCCTCGTTGCATACCCCATTGTCATCAGGTGTTTTTTGACTCTACAGTGCCCTGTGAGAAAGCCTGTGACTAATCGAATCTGACTTCTATTTAATTGTAGTAGTTGTTTCGTTTTTTTGTGGAAACTGTTTGGCATGAAGTCTTTGGCTTGTCTGTTTGCTTCGGTGTTGCTCCAGAAATGGAGCTTCTTTTCGTTCAGCCAAGTTTTCACACTACTTTTTATAGTGTTGATTGGTAGCCCGCAGAATGGTCTAGGCATCATGAATTGGGATGCGGATCCTTTTCTGGCTAATTCGTCTGATTTTTCATTGCCTTCATATCCACTGTGCCCTGGCACCCAGATCAGGTGGACTTTGTTTGTGGTGGCCAGTATTTTCAGGATTTGGAGGCAGTCCCATACCAGTTTTGATGTTATTTCAAAGGCGTCAATTGCAAGTAGAGCAGCCTTGCTATCAGTAAGAATATAAATATTCTCATTTGTTATAGCCCTGTTTAGACTCTCTCTAATGCAGAGTTCTATTGCATGTATTTCGGCCTGAAATACGGAACGGACGTTTTAGTGCACGGACCGTATACTCCAGCTCCAACTCCTTCATCTGTTTTGGATCCATCTGTATACCATACAAGTGAACCGTTGGCAAATGTTGGTTTGTTCTGTTTCCAGTTTAGACGGTCTGGGAATGTAACCTTAAAGTTGTGTCGGAAGTTATAGCGTGGTAGACATTTGTCAGTCAAATGTATTCCAAGTAGTAGTTCACTTTGTCTGAATACTTGTAGTATTTCAGTGTGGACTATATTGGAATTTGATTCATCTTCTGTGATGAGCGTATAGGCGTTAACCATTGCTTCTTTCATGAGTTCTAGATGAAGGGGTGGGATGTTTAGGATAACCTCGAGCGCAGCTGTTGGTGCAGTTTTCATTGCTCCAGTTGCACACACACATGCTAGTCCCTGTATTTTATTGAGTTTAGCCTATGCTGTGTGGATTGTAAGGCCTAAAGTGGTCGATGACTCGGTTTCAGTCGTCATGCCAAAACGTTGGGTACTTTTAAATAAAAGTACCCTACAAAGGTGCATATACTGTGTTAGCGTCCTTAACCAGTGGGAGAGACAGATCTCTTATAAACAAGTGGTAACGATGACACTAGGAACCGAAACAAAGGAAGAACTGCTGATTTCCGACAGTCCATTCTCCGTGCATTCACCTTATAAAGATAATTTATTTTTCACCTTACTTATAGTAGATACTTATCATGCACAGACTTTAGAATTCCAGAACAATATCCCGAAAAAACACTCATGAATCGTAATAGTAATTAATTTTTACTAAAATCAGATCAGTCTAGACATTTTTTAAGCTGCTGCCTTGTGTTCTCTAATGACTTCTCTAATATTTTCACCCAATTTGCTATAGTAAATACACTTATGTCCACGGTATGCCCACACATCCGTGCTGCTCTTCTGCTCATTCTTGTCGATGCACTTCTCAACAACAGCAGCAACTTCCGCATCATCCATATTCAATTTGAACTGCTTCACAATGCGATCAACATGCCAACCTTCGTGTTCGCAGAAGAATCCCGATTTCTCACCATTGCAAAGGATGTACTTGCGCACAGGCTCGACATCAGGATATTCAAATGCGTTCGCCTTCTCAACATATTCGGCTGGCAATGTAGCCAAACATTCAGTGTTGATTGCTTTCATTTCGTCTGCTGTCTTGGGAGCCCATTCCGACGCGACCTACGAAAATTAAGAAAACAGCTTGATGATGTCAAGGAATATTCAACAAATGCTCGCACTTACACAGGCCACAAGGGCAAAAGCGACAATCAGGATTTTCATGATTGTAGATACACACTTTTCAAATGATTCGATTTGACTGATGCTCACTATTGATTGTTTCGTCTAATTTATAGCCGGGCCTCTCGGCAACGAATAGGCAAGCAATCGCAGTGCAAAATCGAATACAAAAGGCGCAGGTTAATTTCCCTGTATGATAAGGGAGGCTGGCTGCAGAAAAAAATATAGTTAACCCCTTCGGGATGCGTTGTTGGTGATAAGATGTTTGACGGACTGCATTGAGTAACTATGTGTAGATAACGAGCTCTACGAGTGCAGTTGTTTATTCAATGCATTGTCTCCAACGTCATGGAAACATCCAATGTTTATATTGATTTCGTGTAATCTAGGCGAAGAAAATTTCCACTATTCAAATGAGATTGATATACAGACAAGAAATGTATCGAGTTTCCCTACATTAGTTCAGATCTCAGCAAAAATATATCTACGAACCAAATTTTGTTTTTTTTTTTTAAATCATTGCTTTCGGTTTATTTCTATAAAATATAAGATCAGTCTCAGTCTACGAGTATATGTTGATTTTAAGCCGTAGCTTATGCCTTGTGTTGTTTGACAGCCGCCCTAATACCATCCCCCAACTTGCTATCGAAGAGACACGAGTGTCCACGGAATGCCCAGACATCGGCGCTGCTCTTCTGCTCATTATTGTCGACGCACTTCTCAGCAATAGCAGTAGCTTCGGCTTCATCCATATTCGACTTGAATTGCTTGACAACACGGTCAACATGGTATCCTTCGTGTTCGCAGAAGACATCTAATTTCTTGGCATTACACAGAATGTACTTGCGTACCGGCTCGACATCAGTATACACGAATTCTTTCAGCTTCTCCAAATATTCGGCTGGAATCGGATTCTCAGCGAGGCACTCAGCGCGAATAGTTTTGATTTCATCCCTTGTCTTGGGAACCCAATCAGCTGCAACCTACAGTGGAACAGAAAATTATAGATTGAAATATTATTTGGTTTCGATGGGTTTGTACTTACATAGGCGACGAGGGCAAAAGCTACGATGAGGACTTTCATGGTGGGTGTGTGTTATTCAAACGACAAAATTTGACTAATGGTGTCTTTTGGTTTTCTCGGTTTATTTATAGGCCGTCTAGCAAGCACGGTGTAGATATTTAACGCACTATCACCGCAGACCAAAGTAAATAAATGGACGCAGGTCAATTCCCTGGATGATAAGAAGCCGGCTTGATGGGAGTAAAGTAAACAAAACCGAAATTTGTGTCCAGATTACCCGCATTATCTGGCTAGAGTAGGTATTTCATTTTTCTTACTTTTGGATGTACATATACAATCTACATAAATTTATTTATTTTAAGTAATATGATAACGGTAGATTTACTTATACAAACTTTTCCAATCAATTAGTGCGCTGGTGGTTAGTAGGATTAAACAACATCTTATTCAGAGCGCTTTACTAGCACCTGGCACCCCGCGACAAAGCCAGTAAGGCACTCAATAATGATTGCTCTTATCAAAACTGTAGTTACCCTATCAAAAATGTAAGTGGCGCGATTGGAAACACTGAAATCGTTCAGGCTAAACTAAAAGTGCCTGTAAATTTATTTACCATTCCAGTGGATTTCGGTCATGATTTGATTTTGGGGAAATTCCCAAAGTACTGGTGCATTTGACTGACGATTCGACCAAACGAAAGTCTTATCTTACTAAAATGCACGCTCAAATACGAAGAAAAAAAGTTCGTATATCTGTTAATTTTTCTGGTGGATGGAAAGTTGAATAGAGTACTTTTAAAACTGTTTGCTGCTGAATGTACAATTAAAAGAGATTCCCAAAGAATCTATCTGAGTACCAAGATTTTTTTCTTTTAATCAGCTTTTAAGCGATTTTTTTATGTTTTTATATTCGACCTCTTGATAGACCGTCACCAATGGTTCGATGTCGATTGAGAGTGCAAGAGTACCACCGGTATCCCGGGGCATTATTTCGTAAGGTACGCGACTCGCTTTGCTGCCGTTTATAAACCGTTGAAACTTTTTGACATTTTCAGACATTGTTTCGTTACTAACAATCATGGGCTTCCTAGACTGCTAAGGACTATAGATAGCTAATAAATCAAATGCGGGTGTACTAACCAGTTTTTCAGAATCTATGGCAGCTTCTACATGATAAGTACTAGAAGTTTTAAAAACCCTTGTACTTCTCATGGCAGCATTTTAAAACTTCTAATATGCTTTGATGGTGGTTGGGTGCGTATGAATCGGGCAGGCGCTGATCGGCATCAACCTAGATTTTAAGGCCGCCTATGACAGCATTTATAGAGACGAGCTATACAGAGCAATGTCTAGTTTTGGCATTCCTGCCAAACTCGTCCGTTTGTGCAGGATGACAATGGAGAATGCACGCTGCTCCATCAAGTTCGGTAAAGAACTCACCGAGACCTTCGCTGTCAAAAAAGGATTTAGACAAGGCGATGCGCTGTCATGTGACTTCTTCAACATCGTTCTTGAAAGAATAGTGCAAAACTCAAACGCTAACACCAGAGGCACTATCTTTCAAAAGTCCGTCCATCTACTCGCCTACGCCGACGACATCGACATCGTGGGCATTGAGACGGAGGCGGCGAAAATGGGTTTAGCGGTCAATGAGGGCAAGACGAAGGATATGCTGTCATCAAGAAAGGACACCCAACACCGATGTCTTGGACAGAATGTCACCATAGACAGATATAACTTTGAGGTGGTAAAGGACTTTGTCTACCTAGGCTCCGCTATGAACTCAGACAATGACACCAGCGCTGATATTAAACGAAGAATAACTCTTGCCAATCGCTGTTTCTTTGGGCTAAGAAAACAATTGTGTAGCAAAGCCCTCTCTCGAACAACTAATGTGACCCTTTATAAGACCTTAATCATCCCAGTCCTTCTTTATGGTGCAGAGGCATGTACTTTATCAAAAGCGGATGAGGTTACTCTTGGTTGCTTTGAGAGGAAAATTCTTCGAGTAATTTTCGGTCTCGTCTGCATCTGCATAGACGATGAATGGAGGAGTAGGTGCAATGACGAACTGTACGGGCTGTACAGCGACATTGACCTAGCCAGAAGAGTGAAGATCCAACGATTGTGGTGGCTGGGTCATGTAGAGCGAATGGACGTGAATGCTCCGCGTGAAGACCGCGACTCAGGTGGCGCACGCAAGTGGAAAGGGACCTTAACCAACTTAGCGTGCGAAACTGCGCCACCTTAAGTAAGTAAGTAACATGCTTTGATAGCCTCCAAGGCCACATTCTCGATATCTGAAGATTGTCTAACTCTAACATGTCTGTAGGGGTAGATACTAAAGGTTTTTTTTTTTTAGAGATATAGAACTTTGAAATGGAATAAAACAAAGATATTTTTTTTAAATTGATATAAAATTGACTTTATTATCTTCTGGCATTATAATTTAATTAGGATTTCTGGCATATGACCGCCAGGGCTGGCTCGGACGTAGTCTACTCTGGAGGTCCAATGTTCGATGACTTTTTCCAACATTTGTGGCCGCATATCGGCAATAACGCGGCGAATGTTGTTCTCCAAGTAGTCAATCGTTTCGGGCTTGCGTGGACTAGCGACTTCACATATCCCCACATTATCGCCTATCGGACCATTCTGCCTTGAAAATTCGGCTGGTCAGGGAGTAACAATTAATGGTATTCGTTATCGTGACATGATAATCCAGTTTTCAGTGCCTGGATTACAAGATATGGTTGTGACAAACATGTGGTTTCAACAAGACGGTGCCACATGTCATACAGCCAGAGAAACAATGCAATTACTGCATAACTCCAAGCTGTATACTCTATAACAAATTTAAGCTCTAATTAAAAATCTTTATTTTTTATCAAAATTACATTTTGCGTAAAATATGGGACACCCATTCTCATCAATGTTTCAAACTTTAGCCTCAATATTTGCGAGAAATATATAATTTTAAATTTTCTTTTGCACACACAATTTTGTTTGACTTCATTGATAAACATCTTTCTCCATTCTTTTAACTTTTAAAAAAATATTCAGTACAAAAGTTGCCAATATCCTTCGTCAAGTCCCAGACTTGACCATTTCAATTATTAGTTCAGAGGTTGAGGAAATTAACAGACAGAGTTATTCAGCCCTATTCCCATTGTCGTTTGTCGTATACGACTCATGTTTCCTGTCGTTGTAAAACGATGTTCAGATTTTTATTTTTAACTTTCGTTAACAATTTTATTTCCTTTTCTATGTGTTTACCATCTTTTCAATTCACTTGTCTGAAAAAAGTGAAAAACGCCGACTAAAAAACGAAGTGAAATACGAGTCGTTTACGACAAATGCCAAAGGGAATAGGCGTGATTTTGTTTCATTATTAATTGGACTGTTAAATTTGAATAATTTGTTGAGAAAAAACTAAAATACCGGCCGAAACAATACACCTCTCTATCAAATGACGCTTTCGCCATCTACTGGCGACTAGAGTTTTCATATTCATTTTATATTCGGTGTGGTGAATACCTTTCACCGAACCAGCTCATTCTCGAACCAATTATAATATTTATTCGAATAATAGAAAAGTTATTTTCGAAAATGGCTGCGGAATCTAGGTACGTGACTGATAGATGAACTGCATAATAATGTTCAAACCATCAACAAATCCTCTCAAACTGTACGCAGATACAGACCAAAGACTCACCACCCCGATTAAATCAAAATATTTCACAATAATTATTAAATTTCTCATATTTTTCCCATGTACCATGTCATGTATAGGTAGACAACACAACTACATTTCGTTAGTTTTTTTCATTTTCAACTAACTACACGTTTGAATCAAATCTGTTTATACAAAAATGTATTTGTGGCCTGTACTCGTTGTGCCTGATAAGCCGAAGCTCACGGTTATCACTTCTGAAGAGTAAGCTCACGGTTATCACTTCTGACCTGCACTTGTTAGCTATGCATTTTTCAAAATTCATATTTATCGCGATAACGGGAACAAAATTGTCTCTGACTGGACTGGATGCAAATTAGTAAGATTAGCCGACCGTCAGTTTTAAAGTATAGGTAGGTACCTACATCTCATGCCACAAGGTCAGCGATAAAGACATCCACATGTGTATTGATTTGAAATGTTTGCGGCTCACCGTTCAAAGGTGCTCCGATGCGTTTCAACGAAATCAAAATAACAAAAAAAACAAAACAGAGATAGATACGCGACAAACTTAATTTTACAAGTATTGTATAGCACACATTTGACAGCCCCTACCTACTATAACAAAGAGGCATCCATCGTCTCTTTTCACAAAACAAAAAAAAAAATTCAACCTCCACCATGACAGCTAAGTATTCGGCAAGGTATAAAATAGAGGAACGGTTCTAATCCGTAGACAGTTCGAGCTTGTAGTTTCCACCAAAGGTTGTTCAATCTAGCAGTCAGAATGAAGTATTTTATCGCGATTATGATGTTGGCCGCTTTGGTAAGATTCTTTGTAGAGTTTGCATCGAAAAGCATTTAATTGCAATTTTTTTTATCTACAGGCTTCAGCTGAGTATACAGTAAAGACTCATGATGATATGATTAAATACCGAGAGGAGTGTGTTGCAGAACTCAGTGTGCCCGTCGATCATGTGGAGAAATACAAGAAATGGGACTTCCCCGATGATGCCACCACCCACTGCTACATGAAGTGTGTGCTCCAGAAATTCGGTCTGTTTGACGAAACCCACGGTTACAATGTGGAGAATGTCCATACTCAAATGGTTGGTGGATCACATGCTGATCATACTGATGAAACTCATGGCAAGATAGAAAAGTGCGCTGACAAGAACACCCAGGGATCACCTGTCTGCGAGTGGGCCTACCGTGGGGCTATGTGCTTCATGGCTCAGCATTTGAATCTGGTAAAGATGAGCGTTCATTCTCATGATCACGATCATGCTGCCGAGCATGCCCATCATCATTAGAAGAAAAGTATTGAACTATGTGATGAACTCAAATAAAACGAACTAAGTGATGTGAAGTGGATGTTTTCTTTTTTTTCATTGAGGTTTTCAATGTTGCGTTGTTTTTTCTCTCAGTTATTAGGAAGTGTATGAAAAATGACCGATAATTTCTTTTGCCGGTTGGTATGATTGATTACAACCCAGTGATCTTTACTCTTCTGCCAGCTAGTGCTGGACATTGAGACAGTCTAAACCGTGAAATTTTTGCATCTAACTTCTGTGGATTTGGGTTTTTTAGACCGAATTTGTTATGAGAGAACATTGTAGAGTTGTTGAAACTGTAGTCAGAACTTACTAGAACAAAATTTTTGAATTTAACCCTTAGTCTGCACCATGGGCAGTAGCGCAGTGGTTAGTGTGCTGGACTACTGTGCGAGGGATCCCAGGTTCGATATCTGGAAAAACACAAATTACATCTTAAAGTTTTTTCTACTGCGCCACGTCTTGCGAACGTCTGACAAACATTCGAGAGTATGACTGTCATGAAAAAGCTTCTCAATTCAGCCGTTCGGACTCGGCATAAAATTGTAGGTCCCTTCCATTCGTCCCAAAAATAGAAACTCACACAAAACGAATGGTTTGCTAGAAGCTAGGCCTTGGGTGTCACCCGCCTGTTGCGCCACCTATTTATTTTTATTTATTTCTGCACCATGGGTGTAGTAGAACGAGAGCTGACCGCAAAAATTCGAGCCCATACGATTACAGAATGAAATGTATTTTAACCCTCACATGGACTGTATCTACCCGGGTAGATATTTGAATTTTCATCTCTAAATATCTCTTCGGTTTCTTATTAGATTTTAATGCAGTTTCGAATCAGTGACTAAGTTATTGTTTTATTGAAGATTATTATGAAAAAAGTGCTGTGAGAATGTCCCTTCTTACTATTTTTTAAGTTTTATCTTTTTTTTTTTGTCTAACATGGACAGTATCTACCCAGGTAGATATTCGTTAAATTTGCATGCAAAATGTCGATACAAAAATTCATTTGTGCACCCAGTAGGTAGAGCTTAAAAGTAAACTAAAGTATATTTTAGAAGACATACAAATATGCGTACCAAATAAAACAATAAAATACGATTTATTGCGAAATTGCTTTGAAGCGCCTCACCGATATCGTTGCTCGATAAAAGGGAGCGCTCTCAACATAAACGGGAAAGTTAAAGAATAAAGAGAATGAATGCAAAAGGCTAATATTGAAACTATAACCAAGTAGAAAAAACTCATAAAGTATGCGTGAGATTTTGTACCCCGATAGATCCATGTAAGTTACCACACAATGGGACAATGAAAAAAGAGTGTGTGCCTGAGCGGAAGTTGTTAAATAACTGTTACTGCCCACCCTTTTGCTCACTTTTTTACATGATATTTATACCCATAGACTTACCTACAGCTTGAAATTACCACCAAAACTAAAAACTATCAAAGTTATATTAAAATACATTTGTGTGCCTCATTAAATCATGTCGCAATGTCCTGGCACACATTTTTTTGTGATTTACTATACGACTAACAGCTCCAAATTATAATCAAATTAAAGATTATACTCAGCTTTAATGAAAAATTGTGTGCCTGACCCAAATCTGTCGCAAGTACCAGGCACACAGCTTTTTATGTTCAAAATCGATATGGAATTCCCACTCGTAATTATATTACCATTTGTACAAAACAACCTTTATTAGCCTTCATTCGTTCAGTATTTATATCGGATATAAGGCAGTCAGATGTAGGAAAAAGTCACTTATAAGAAACGGGAGCGAATACAACTTCATATAAGGCTGCAGTTATAGCTATCAGTAAAATGCATCCGTAAAAAAATTGTTTCACTTTTTTGGAGCACTTAAACTTAATCGTTGAACTCAATCTTCGTCTTAAAATATAGCTTTTGAATT
This sequence comes from Cheilosia soror, assembly GCA_949372485.1. Classification (NCBI taxonomy): domain Eukaryota; kingdom Metazoa; phylum Arthropoda; class Insecta; order Diptera; family Syrphidae; genus Cheilosia; species Cheilosia soror. The sequence goes on along the minus strand of OX443562.1, from coordinate 110,784,722 downwards.
ATAAAACTAATTCGTAAAAAAAATTAAAGCAATTGATCTTTAAATTTTCTAAAAAAAAAGAATTTCTTTATTTTTCCGTACGAAAAACATTTTCTGTTCAACTTCCCAACCAGTTTCACGAAGTATTCCACTGAATTCCTATGCTATGCTATGGTTGAATGTTTCAGTTTTGTTTTGTTTCGTGTTTTTACGGATGCATTTTACTGATAGCTATAACTGCAGCCTAAGGGAAATGCTTATATGAGAAACTTTTTCTAAGCTCAAAATTTTGTCGATAAAAAAAACCTTCATATCAAATTTTAAATTTGATTGACATAAATGAATTGTGTTCAATATAAATCTCCAATCAAAGGCCACGGTAGTGCCTCCGACAAGTTCTCTAGTAAAGGCACACATCCTTTTTACAGGAACAAACTCAGACTGTTTTCGATCCCCCTCTAACTTTGGAACCAATTGAGCCAAAAATTTCAAACTTTTACCAAGCTCATTAAATAAACCTCTTTAATGGACCTCACTAAATTTCATCTCTTTAGCATTAGTGGTTCTCTACATACAGGACTTCAAAAATCGCAAAAACCGTAACTGACTCACTCACTTACTTAGATGATGATCATCAAAATTATGAAGCACTTCCGGCCATAGCAGAATCGTGAAATTTGGTAGAATGCTAGATCCTGTGGTGCATACACTGGGAAAAGTCCAAAACTTGCGATTTTCGATTCAGGGGGCGTGGTATATGCCCACATTTGAAAATTGGTTATTATTTATTTGGGCCACTTCCCATTGTTGTAGAATGTCGTAAAAAGAAAAAAAGTGATAGCTACCCAAAAGCGAAATCTGTATGTATAGGTGATGCATTGCAAATTAAACTAAATTCTTGTGACAGGAAACAGATGTCAAAATTTGGAAAAATTAATGGAAAATTGGAAGTTAGTATTATAGTATTACTGACAGTGTCTCAAAAACATCTGAACCGTTTGAGTCCAAATTTTCAGACCATCTGAGGTATTTGCACGAATGTTTCTGTAAAATTTAGTCAAGGTTAGGTTAGGTTAGGTTAGGTTAAAAAGGGGTATGAGATGTCTCATACAGCACGAGGAACCTGCCCAAAAATTTACTTCTACTGCGACATATTGCCTCAAATTCGCACAGTATATGTGTTATGTCCTCCTCGGCTTGCAGGTCATCGCAGAATCTGCTAGCCCTAGTCTTTTGGAATGTTTTCTAAGAAGACAGTGCCCTCCGTCTTGCAATTCCCCGCCTATCCTCGCAAGCTCATTCGCTTGCTCATTTCCAGCTATACCGCAGTGTCCTGGTACCCAGCACAGTCTCACTCGGTTCTGACCGCATAATGCCTTAAGCATTGTGCGACAGGTCCTGACTAATTCAGAATTGATGTTCGTAGATTCCAGTGCCTTGAGTGCAGCCTGACTATCGATGTAGATGGCTATATCCTTTGCAGATATAGATCTCATCCGCATTAGCTCTGCCGCTTTCAGAACAGCCAGAACTTCTGATTGGAAGACACTGCTTGTATCCGGTAGTCGTATAGACACTTTTAGATCTGGATCTACGGAATAGATTCCAGCACCCGTACCTTCCGCTGTTTTTGAGCCGTCCGTGTATACCGCTTAATTACTTTATCCCTTTGCCATTCATATCTTTCCGGGTATGACACTTCGTACGGAGTGTCGAAGTCGACCAAAGGGTGTATTTCATCAATTTGCACCTGTACACCCGGGAGTAACTCCGCTAGTATTATACAGTGTCCAAAACTGCCCTCTCTAAAGTAGCCCAAGGTTGTGAGCCGTAGCGCACTACTCCCCGCAAGTTGCTTTATGTGCAAGTCAAGTGGCGTAAGGTGTAGAAAGGTGTCCAGCGCTGCCGTAGGGGTGCTGTGAAGTGCACCCGTTATTGCTACGTTGGACGCTCTCTGCACCGACGCTAGTTTGTCGACTGTTGTTTTCTTCTTCGTCGCCGCCCACCATACTAGTGCGCCATACTAGTGCACCATAGCTGGTTTAGTCAAACTTGGGCAAAGCTGCGTGGCACTTCCCATACAACAAAAAAACATTCAAAATCTTATACCTATCTCGAAAGCAATTAAATCAATTGAGCAAATTTTTTTTTGTTTCTTTTTTTACTAAAAAATAAACGAAAGTATTTTTTTCAGCTCATAATTTAACACAACATTTAACGAGGTAGGTACAAAGTTCTCGCATCGCATCTCGTTTCGGCTCGCATCCATGGCTCTGTTGGCTCTGTTGCTGTTTAAAATGGCTAGATATTTTCATGATAACGTTTCTCCTCTTATTGTTATTGGTGCTGCCCACATTATAATAATATGAGCGTTCCTTTCCGCCATGCCGATGCCATTCATCAGAGATTGTAACTCTCTTGTCGGACGATGCTCGGAAAATCATACGTCGCGACGTCTATGCAGATAGCAGATGCAACAGCCGCCTTAGTGATTTTCTAAAGGTAAGTAGATTATTCTAAAGAAGTATTATGTGCATATGTATATGTCCTTTGTCCTTCTTCAGGTGCCGGACTACATCTTTGCAAAATTATGTTATTTTCAAATTTACAATATTAGAATGAGGCCAACATTTTTCCTACCGATTTTCGCTTTACATTTTTACTCCGAAGTATACCTATATGAAGAATAGGTAATGTATGTTTCTTTTAAAAGAAACCCATACAATTTAAGGACTAATTGGGGAAGATCATTCGAATTTCTTAAATTCAAATCATAAACTTTACTGAAAATGAGTATAAAAAGGTGTGCCACTTGGAGTTCCCGAAAGACGTTGACAGCGACAGGAAAATGTGAAATAGATGCTGTAAGGATTTGGGACTCTCTGGTCGAGAAATATCAGGGAGGCGGAATAGAAGTAAGACTTTTGTAATCAACTATCTTGCGGATCCTCAGAACTATGAGAAAAACAAAAAGGTGGAAAGGCATAAAATTGTATTTCTGATGGTCGTGCATTGTCGCAGTTTTTAAGGTCGTTTTCGATGGACCTAATCTAAATTATCCGAACAATGTATGCGAATGCTGTTCGTCTGAAAACTGGCATTAGATAAGAATTCACCCCTATTCCCGTTGGCGTTTGCCGTAAACGCCTAATATTTCATTTCGGTTTTAAGGCAGTGTTTGTAACTTTTTTTAAACAAACGATTTGAAATTACAGTGAACACTTGAAAAAGAAGCAAAATATTTAACAAAAGTTCGGAAAAAAATCGGAATATCGTGTTTAAAACGACACGACATATGAGTCGTATATACGACAAACGCCAAAGGGAATAAGGGTGAATATTTGCAGTGATGTGCCGTTTTCAAAGATTCGATTGCATACCGGAAAGGAATGTATCAATAAGTTAAAAATACTAATTGCCCGCGACGGTCATCCTATATGTATATAATCCAACCCAAATGTATATTTATATTCATTTGCTTTATTTAGTTAATATATAGGAACAAATTTACATCATAAGGCAAACAATCAACAACAACTCCTGAGAGTATTGGCTATACAATTCCAATATAACCTTATTCAATCTTCTTCATCACCCTTTTTAAGGACTCTTTCAACTTGCCATCAATCATGCACTTGTGATTACGATATGCCCATTCCTCTAATGAGCTGCCCTGGCTGTTGTCATCTAAGCAGGCTTTAATATTATCAAGTAACTCGCCCTTGCTCATAGTGTCACCATCCTCCAGCATAAGCAAAATCCTATCCGACATCCATCCCTTATCATCTTCCCACAATTGTGATCCACGAGCACCGCACAGAATGTATCGTTTAACTATATCGGTGTCGGGAAATTCTTGACGATTTGCTTTATCCATCAAGTCCTGAGTTAAATTCAGTTCCTTCATGCAATTCAAACGGATTTGTTTAAGCTCCTGTCGGGCAAGGGGCTTCCAATCAGCTGCAGCCTGCGTAATTAAAGGACAAAAGTTGTGTTTCGACTAATTTGACAAAAAGTAGGTATACAAATTTACTTACAATGGTGACCAATGCAAGGATAATGAAAATCTTCATATTGCAAGTGGGCTAGTTGTTTTCCGTTGAGAAGGCGCAAACGATTTGTGATGTGAAATGGATCCAGGCTACACCTTTTATACAAGAAAGTTTCTCCTTCATTTGGACCTGGCTGATTTTTTGTTCTTATCAAGATGAATATTCGTTTAGGGTTATTCACTTTTAACGGTGTTTATTATTTTAATTCTCAATAAATGAGGTCACTTGGAGTGATAATTTTGTTATTAAAATTGTTTTTCCAGACAAATTAATGAAACGAGTACAGAATTCTTCACATTTGCCTTAAGCTTGAATCTCTGTTTATCAGTTTTTGTTCAGTAATTTGTGCAGGTAATAAGAATCTTTTTTATTTGGTGTCCCTCCGTACTAGAGCGTTGATATCAATTCCCTATCTAACGGAGGTGTCCAATTCAAAGTTTGTTTTTTTACTTTGTTAATAGCGGTGTTCACTACTATACAGCTTGCGGTTGGACCTTTATTATCGATTTTATTTCGGTTAGCTGGGCTAACATATTGTCGCTCAAGTTGAATTATATTTTCCACTAAACGGCCCGCAGAAGTGCAGTATCAAAGGTATTATAGGGCTTTATATAACTATACCTATTTCGACTGCCTTTCAATTGAAGTTTGCATTAAACTATTAATTTTTGAAAAGTTATATTCTTTACTCTATAAGGTGTTGAAAAATATGGATGGAACATGTCGAATACATTGGCACGTACATTTCCCTGCAGAAACCAAGTGGCACTTTGTAGTTATAATATGTTCGATCTCTTCTACATATTGGAACAAGTAGCTAGTAGCTTCCCTGAAACTTGTTTCGACTGCGACATATTGCCTCGCATTCGCTCTATGTTGATATATGTTATATCTTCCTCGGCTCCCAGGTCATTGCAGAAATTGCAGATTCCCGAGCCTGCCGGTCTGAGTCTCTTGGCATACTTTCTGAGAAGATAATGCCCTGACAACCTTTCGACCAGTGTCTTGACTCTTGAGTTATTTCATTCCTGGTTTGAGAATTGTTCTCGTTCTTTTACGATCGAATTGAGCCTAAAGTGTCTTGAATGCTGTATGTGCACGGTAAGGTCTAACTACCTCCAGTCTATAAATAGTTGCCTTTATGATGCATGGTCGTGATTTAATATCCACCAATTCGCCTGCTCATTTAAGATTTATTGTAACTCAGTGTTTTCTAGCCAGATTCATCGACCTGACTGCGATGCGTATGTTATATCCCTTTCCATTAAGATAGCTGTAGATCTCATCCGTATAAGCTTTACCGCCTTAAAAACAGCAACTTTAGGGCTGAGTATATAATATTCCAAGCAATGTCAATAACACACTGTCCTTGAAATAGTCGACGAAACAATTTTATTGCGACTTTTTTTTTTTTTTTTGCGTGTAGCTGGATGTAAAATCGTTGAAAGACATCGCATTCGAGCTTAGCGATAGTGTGGGACTTGCGGTTAGCTCACCCACTAAAAACACCCGAGGGAAGCATGGTGTTGCCATCCTTCCAATAATCGCACCTAGTCGTTAAACTAATCAGCAATTTGTTTCTAATACTTATAATAAATACTATGCTATAAGGTACTAACGTTAGTCTATTATCTTTTGTTTTTTAATTCGTTGTCACTTTTGTTAGTGTGATTGTGTTGTGAAATTGTCTTTATTTTCTTTGTTCCTAGTTAGCTAGTTCGAATGGTTTTACTCTTCGTAATCTTCTAACTAAGTTGTTGTTATTAAGAAAGTAGTTCGACTACTTCTGAATTAATATGGTTGCGAAGCCTACCTTCATGTCTTCTGGCGACCTTCCTGACCTCGTCGTCTACAGTTTCAATTTTTAGATCTCTATGTAGATCAGCGTTACGATGTACCATGGCGCATTAACAATATTGCGTAGTACTTTATTTTGGAAGCATTGAATGCTTTGTAGGTTTGTCTTACTTGTGCAGCTGGAGACCATAAGTCCATACTGGTTTTAGGACTTGCTTATATAGAAGCAGTTTATTATATATTGAGAGACATGAATGCCTCCCTATGAGCCAATACATTTTATTGTATCGTATATTTAGTTCGTCATGTTTTTTCTTGACATGAGTTTTCCAGCGCAACTTCGCGTCTAGAGTCATGTCTAAATACTCAACTGAGTTCGAATGAAGAACTTCTTTGTTATTAATGTACACAAGAACACAGGTATGTGTTGTACGTTTTTATTGGTGAAGTGAACATGGATTGACTTCAGTTCATTTAATTTTATCTGCCATTTTTTTGATCCAATCAGATACATCACTAACAGTCCTTTGCAGTTTTTCTGTAACTAACTGCATGGTTTTTCCGACAGCAAGTACAGCAGTATCGTCTGCAAATGTGGCTACAGTAGTTTCGTCATTTTGTGGTAGGTCGTTCGTGTATATAAGGAAAAGTACAGGTCCTAACACACTACCTTGCGGTACTCCCGCTTTTATATATTTTAATTGTGAATGTGAATGAAGTGCTGGGCCACACATGCCTTCCCATGAAAGTCGTTTCGGACGAGACAGGTAGATTTTTTCTCAACTAATGTAAAAATCTACCCGTCTTGTCCGACACGACTTTCATGGGAAGGGATGTGGCCCAGCACATAGTGTGTCCTTGCACTATGTCTAAATTCGAAATATTGCGAATTTCTAGAAAACGGCGGCACAACTTAATGTGTAATAATTCCTATTTTATTTTGGATTTTGAAATGAAGGAAGAACCAACAAAAAAATTACAAATATGTCAAGCAAATGGAAGCATTGCCTACCATAGTTCAAAAGCTGGTTATGCTAAGATTTGTTCCTCAGGGAAAAAAGGGATTTTTTGTTTTTTAAAGGGGAAAAAATATAATTTTGGTGTTAAAAGAGGGGATTTCTTTTCATAAAACCTGGGAATCCTGGAAAGCGGGTGTCTCAGGCCCAATTTCCACAAACACACAATTTTTTTCACAGACTTACCTCTCGCAAATACCTGAAAAACATCCGAAAGTATAACCGAACTCTGGGAAAGCTTTTTAAACTGAACATACACTCAGAGAAAAATAGCAAGTTTAAATTTAGTATGCAAGCTTGATTTTAGATTTTTTCATTCTCACGTGCGATTTAGCATATGTCGCCAATTGTTCTTAAAATAAGCCGAAACAATCTATTCATATAATAAAACTGTAGGAATAATTTTCTTTGGCTGTTAAAAACTCGAAAACTACTGGACAGATTTCGATGAAACTTTTTTTAAAATGTTCCTTAAGACTTTGAGACTGCTATAGGCGATGTCGTTTATAGCCACGTCCTTAGGAACAGTTTTTAGCCAAAATGTATTTTTTGAAGTGAAACTATGTACATATACAAATACCTTGCTACAAATGGAAGTTTATACTTTTGCGATCGTGCGACAGGTTTTCGCAGTGAGTGCTAGTTGTATATGTAGGTATGTATATTATGATCGTATGCCTGATGTTGGATCCGGATGGAGATGGGGTGCGAGCTGCAGTATGGCATTGGGTAAATTAATAATCTTTATAAGAAAAGAGACGTATAATACAAAACAGTTTCATTTCAGAGTTTCATTCGATATATAGTGGTATGGGAACAGTGTAGTGTTGGGGGGTAGGTAGTTGTTTGGATTCCATAGGAAGAGGGAATCAAAGGAAAGGAAAGAAAATGCAGTATTATAAATAAGTGGCAAGATCATGGAGAGGGAGGGCGATGCAGAAGTTGCACATTAAAAATCCAATATATTACAAAGGCGAGCGGCGCGCGGCGCAAAGCGACCACGGGTCAGCTAGTCTTAAAATATGATTGAAACACAAATAAGGGACAAAACAATCTTATTTCAAGCTTATTCGTTGAAACAAGTTCAACCATACTTAAGGTGCATGCATGCATTTTGATTTCTATTCGGTCCTAAAATTCACATTCACTTACTGAGTGAATTCTAGTAAGGCAACATTTAAAAAAATTAATATTATTATACCTATCTATATCTACATACTGATCTACTGATGGATGATGTGATGATATATTACAAGATGGTATCAAAGATCTAAGGTTTATATCTTGAATACCCAAAATAAATTTGTTTCAGGCATAGGTAATGTAAGAACCACATTCTTAAAATAATCGCGGAACAGGATTCAAGTACGATTTTTAGGTATCTACTAAAAATCTAAAAAGAAGATTTTTTTGGTCATAAAAAAGTCTGGCAGCCGGGAAATGTCAAATGTACGCCGAAATACAAGCAGCACCAACATCACCGACGAATTATTCCGCAATAAAAAAAAGGAAACAATTATTTTGCGATCTTTGTATCCTTTTGTACTTGGAATAAGATGTTCCGAGATTGCCATACTTTCGTCAATGAACGAGCTTAAAATGACACTGATATTCTTGATTTTAGCTCGTTTTTCTTCTGAGTGTAGGTACAGGATAGGTTCTTTCCATTCGCTCTAAAAATAAAACTCACACAAACGAATGATTCGGAAAAACTATACCTTACTTACTTATACTTAAGGTGGCCCTACAGTCCGGGGTGGACCTGGGCCTCAAACAACAAGCATCTCCAGCCAGCAATCTCCAGTTTCGCACGCTAAGTTGGTTAAGGTCCCTTTCCACTTGCGTGCGCCACCTGAGTCGAGGCACCAAAAAACTATACCTTGGGTCCTAAATGGAGCTGTTGCGCAAGGTTGTCATCCGATGTTCCTTGGCTGTATTTTTTTAGGCTTCAAGAGTCTGCGGCTTGTTGACATAGGCTCTTGACTTCAGAAAACTCCACAAAAAGAGACGGAAATGAGCCTGGTTGCTCATGATGAGATTTTCGATGCAAATTTGTTTCGTGGTCGAGATTCAGAATAACTTGAGCATAGATTACAACTACAAGCGCTTGGCGTGCGGAACATCTTACAGTCTTTCACCAAAACTCTTTGTATAAAGATCGCCCACTGATGCTCAATTGCGTGGCACGTCTTCTGGTCGATACTCCGGGGTGATCAGCGCCATCTTCAGCCACAGGTGCGATATTCTCTGCAGAATGGGTGGGGTGGTCCGTCTTATCCCGCATACTCTTCTAGACGAGCGACTGAACGTCGTAGTCGTAGTGTTGTTTGCCCAGTTGGTGTCGGGCAGCCAGGAAATGTGCGCCGAAATACAAGCAGCACCAACATCACCGACGAATTATTCCGCAATAAAAAAAAAAATGGAAACAATTATTCCGCGATCTTTAGGATTATATTTAGCATCTGTTCCTTCTACTATTTATATAAGTCTTAAAAATAACAACAATATTATACTCGTACTCAACTAAATATGAGGGCAACGCACCTACCTATACTATATGTACTAGAAAAATCGTCAAATTTTTTATCGCTTAGATGCTTCATTTGAAATGACGCATTTCCATCGAATATTGCACGAGATTGAAATTTATTTTTAGATTAATTAATCTCTTATTGTTCGTAGGGCAACAACAGAAAAAAAGAAAACTCTGGGCATAATCTCCATTTTAAAAGTCAACAACTATATAGTATACACAAGTGATATATGCAGATTCTCATCTGCACACTATGGCATAGCAAAACCACTCGAAACAAAAACAAGGGATTTGAAAAACTTAGTTGAAGGGGATTTGCCGATTTGCCAAATCGAGCAGAGTATTTTTCCAATCAAAAAATCAAGAATTTTCCATTTTTCCCACATATATTTGGCCGGGGGACGAGAGGAACAGAAAACAATTTACAGGTTGGCAAAGTCATCAGCCGCAAACAAATCAAATACATCAATCATAACGTCTATGACGAGGTTTTTGTCCTTATATTCCCTATCCCAATACCTAAGCACATGCATTGCATTGGATCAAAACTGATTGCGAGAGATTAATTTTTCTCACACCCACACCCAGGCGGGCATTTGTCCTAGAGCAACTATATATAAGCTAGAAAAGGATGCTAAAAAAAAAACAGAGAACATTTCAAAACCTCTAAAAAGATTTATTCGGATTCGATTCTGTGGTAGAAAGCTTACGATTTGCCCGGTTTTTTTGTGCGCCCCACACTTGGAGATTTCTGCCGTTGAATAGTTTTTCCCCATTTTTGTTGTGTGCCCACACAAGTCCTTCAAGGATATGTGTGATTTGTTGTGCTCTCTGCCCTAGCGTGCTTAACAAATTGATTTCGATCCTTTTAATGGTTCGACGACGTAACCGGGGAGAATGAGCGCTTGGGAGGCGCAACTACCTTTGCTACCTCGAAGCCGATTAATACCGAATGACAAATGGATTAGTGAGCTGGATGTGGCACCGGTTTTTCATTCAACAAAATTAAGAGTTCAAAATAAATATTCAATCGCTTGTGTCAAGTGTTTGCATTTCGCTTCTAATAGGAGTCTTGGCGTATAGTATGTGGTGGTGGGTATCGTTGTCGTTGCACCTGAGGAGGAGAATTTTCCACATACACCGCCGCCGCCACCGGCCGCACGGATCACTGAATTATTTCCCATTGAAATGCAGGGAATTAATGACGTGTGCAATTTTTGTAAGAACCCAGGTGTAAGGATTGGCGCTAGTAGGCGCATTCATTGTGGCAGCGATACGTATCGACTGCTGAAGCGATTGTTGGCTTTGAGTTTCTAAATTGCAGGATCGGATTTCAGCTTCGGAAGTAATTTTCGGAATTTCACCATCAAACTTGTGAAGAGTGTGTTACAATTAGGAGAGAAACGCCCTTCCGGTCTGGATATAAGATCGATTACACGGTAGTATAGTTGACAAAAGGCTAAACACCGAACAAAGATCTGAATCTAAATTAATGATGTGCCCATGGTATTGAGGAGAGTAATTGCATTTGTGGAAATGTTTGTAATTGCTTGATTGTTTGGTGCGGTTGTCGTGGGTCACTTTCCGAAAATATCGAATTACTGTGCGGGTACTTATAATTGATTCGTCTTATTTTAGGCAAAACATGAGAACATCATAGAATGTCTTGAGACGTTCTGTGGGCATGGAAAATATAAAAAAAAGATTAAAGTCACTTCCCAAGAAACTGTTGAAGAAAACTGTATTGGGTTTATGGGGGCGGGTTTCAATTATGAACACTTTTTTCTGGTTTAAAATGGGCTAAAAACATATATATAATATTCATTTTTTTTTAGGAAATGCATTTTTTTTCTAATTTTAATATTTTTTTTTAATCAAACGTCACTCATTCCAGATACCTACATAGCTGAATAAGTCTATACCAAAAACTGTCAGATAGGCGTCTGTAAGAAAGTCTAGTGTATTTAAAGTATGGCGGGGTGGGTGGCTACAGAATTTTAAGCCTTTTTTCGCAGGATTTAGCCGCTCACGCGACTTCGTCCCTCCGCTAAGGGTAGGTGGACAAATGTCTGGCAGGCGCCTAGAGCTAAAGTTGGAAAATACATGCACTTTTCTGTGAAAATTGAAAACTTTAAAAGTAAAAAAAAAAAAAATAGCACATAAAGTTTTCGGAAAAAAATTATTTAACAGTGCATCTTAGAATAAGTCAGTTTAAAAAAAAAAAATTGCTTACTGTTCATAATGGAAACCTAAGCCGGTTTATGCATAAGCAATAAGCATACGAGGCTGACCAGACGTCCTCTTTTTATCTATAAAAAAATGTCCGGTATCTTTTTGAAGAAATGTACTGCAATTTGTCCTCTTTTTGGGACACCACAGACAAAACTATATCAAAAGTGTTTTTCAATACTAACTCAGAATCTTTCTGATATGAACACGACCTAAAATTGGTAGTTAAAGGTGGAAATGAAAATGATGCCTTAAACGTGGAAAATGTTTTAGAGGTTTATGCAAGGTGTTTAAAATATCCTTAGAGATGGGTCGAATCTCAGGATGAGTTTGATTATTTTACATGGATGGATTTAAACAAAATTCCCAATAAATTAACCGAAAATAAATTGTTTGAGCAATTTTGTTTCAATTGTTTTTCCTTTGATATTTTTGAAGGTGTCCTCTTTTTGGTGGGCATGGATCTGGTCACCCTAAGCATACCTCATATGAAGCACCTGCTCTGCAGTAGGAAATATGGATCGGACAAAAAAGTCGTCATGAAGAAGCCGTGTACCGTGAAAGATAGAATCCTGCTTCTGACTACAAAAAGGAACACAGCAAGTGGTGAAAACGAAACAAGTTTCCGTATGTAAAGTACTGAAATCTTTCACATACTACACATATGCATGCAGGTCTCGAACTAACAGATATTTTGGAAACATTTGTTAATTTTTTTTAAATTGTCAGAAACTCAATACTTCTAAAGGGTGTCACATAATTCACACAAAATTTTAATTTTGCGCCATTTAATAGTAGGTACCTACAGTGATGCCAACGGAAAAAAAAGTTAACAATGTGACAGCTGACAGTTCGGGGTTAGTAAAAATGGAGCGCTATACAAAAGAACAACACATTTTCATTGTTGAGCAATATTTTAAAAATACTGAAGGTTTGTAAAAATCATTTGGAACAAAATCATCGTCAGTGATAAAGCTCATTTTCATCTTGATGACTTTGTTAATCGTCAAAATTGTAGCATTTTGGGTTCAAAACACCCACGACGAGTAATTGTTGAGAAACAAATGCATCCACAACGCGTGACTGTTTGGTGCGGATTGAGCTGGGGGCATTACCGGACCATTCTTTTTCGAAAAAGCACCCGGCAAAATTCACCAAGACTGAGTTTCGGTCCCGTTTGCATTCGAATTATGAAAGGAGATTTAACACCGAAATCTACTAGTTGCACAGCGACATCTACCTGTTTAGTAAAGTTCGAATAAGTCTTCTAAGACGGCTATTCGACATATAAAAGCTCAGTTGCAAAATATATTCGAGAGATACACAGTTACGGAATACCTGATCTTAAGCGACGCGCGCCAAATGGAAGGGAAAACCTAAGGCTCAACCAAAATACTTGTTGTCTTGTCCTAATTAATTGAGAATCGAACATCACTCGGGAGAGATTTCTTTTTCACCGCCCTTGGGTTTTAAGTTTTTTTCCATTTTATTAAAAATTTCTCAATTGATAGTTCGTTAGCTGCTTAGTTTCCTTTTTTTAATAAATTTATCGGATAAGGGCTCCCGATCGGCAGATCCCATCTTAAAGCATTCGTACTGGTTAGAAGCTATTCCAATTTTAGGTTTATTCCATTTATTGTCTACTATAGGCCCTAGTTATAGCTATCATTGAAATGCATCATTGAAAATTTTGTTTTCCGATCTTAAGACGATTAATCAAACAATATTGGCTTTACATAGTTGGTATCAAAGTATAAAGGTAATCAATTTTGGAATTTTTTTACGAAAGAAATTACTTTATTCTGACTAAAACTCTTCTTTAAATTAAATTTTATTATTTCACTGATCGAAATCGATTTCAAAGAACAGCTTATTCTCTTTTCTCCAATTTGGAACCCAATCGTTTCACTGATGTATTCGATTCTCTTCCTATTCTCAGCTGTCAGTTTTGCTTTCAATGATCAACTCTAACCTCAAAACTTAGTCTCGTTTGTTGAAAAGTCACTGACAGGAATTTTTCAATGATTGCTATAACCGACTTGTCAAAAAAATGAAACCACCATTGCACTGATTTATTCCAATGATGCATTTCAATAGGCGTATTTTTTTGAGAATCTACAGCTTTTACTTTTACATGCAAGACTTTTATACTCACTTTTGGCTTTGTTTTACCTACTCACTTTTGGTTTTATATGCAAAATTGTTATACTCACTTTTGGTTTTGTTATACATACTCACTTCCCAAAAAAATACGCCAAATGATAGCTATAACTAGGGCCATAGGTCCGGTTTGATTGACGCGCAATTATCACACCTACACCTATACTTTTTGTGGTGCTACAGTCAGGGGTGCGGAGGCGGATACATGCTTCAACCAACATGCCGCTCCAGCCAGCTCTATTCGTCGTTAGCTATAGCTATAATAGGTAATCTTTAGTTGCGCTCGCTATGTTGGTTTAGGTCCGATTCCACTTGCACAGTTGCACCCGTTGTCCCTCTGGAGTAGTGTTAAAGATTCTCTGGCCCGAAGCATTCCTCTATATGTTCCAGCCATTTTTGTCGATTAATGTTATTACCAACGGAACAGTTTGTGTCTGAACTGCGTGCGATCCCTATCATATTATCACCATCCCACACATCCGTTACAATGTCATTCCAAAATGTTAAAGCCTTTAACGAGCCCTTGAGCGCCTCGACTCGGCCAATTTGCAATTCTTTATAATTCAACGCACTTCAGGAATAAGCGAATGTTATTAACTTATCTAGGTGAACTGCTTTCCAAATCTGTTAACTTTTAAAAACAATTTTCGAATATAAACAAATCATACACACTCAGACAAATTCCAGTAGCAATTGCAAGGAGAAAAAAAAAACCACACACACCTTGAGGAGTGGGTACACACACTTCTAAAATGGTTCATTTGGAAAAATGTTATTGAATTGAAAAATTCAATTCAATTCTCAATGGGCAGTGTTTTCCACATTCAAGTGGCCAATTCAAACAGTTTTCATATTTTGCACACAATGTTCAGGGCCGAGAATAAAATAATTTTCTGATATATTCTTTTTCAAGCTATTATAGAGCGTCCGACCTGCTGTGGTCATTTTAAATACAATTCGCTGCGCTCTGGTGAAATCATTTGCCTCCACGTGCCCCCAATATAGCCGGCTTCGAAAAATGGTAAATCACAGCACACCCCAAAAATAAAAATAAAAATGAGGAGGAAAATCCACCCAAAGTGGTTGGCAACCACGATTCAACGGAAAATTGGTTTCACTTGTTTTTAATTTTTTTTATTTTTACGTATACTTTTGTACCAAACTGACCAACGTATTTTCCGCTTTCATAAATAAAACGAAATTGTAAAATTGAAGCGTTTCCCTCTTAACGTATACAGTAAGGGTTCTCGCTGCGCTCGCTGTGTTGTTTTACGATTTCCCTGCTGAATGCGAAGTGAGTGGAAAGTTAATAAGTATTTTTTTTATACGAACGTCCTTCGCCACCCACATATTGGGCGGATGTAGGTACATACATATATAAAGGGTAGAAAAAAAAACTATACAACACAGTAGGCACATGTAGTATGTATTCAGAGGAACTCCAACCACTCTGCGGTTTATTACAAAGTGACCACTTAATGGATAACTGAAGGAAGAAACGCTCAGCTCACCCCTTCCCTGCCAGGTTGCTGTTCTGCATGGAGTTATATTTTTTTCTATTTTTCGCTGGAGAAGTAATTTTCTGGTGCACAGCCTTCGGTAAAGGACTAATTGCTATTAATTAAGACCGTTTTATTCGCCTTAGCGGGGTTGGAGGAAATACTTTGTGGAAGTGCTTAAGCAAAACCGCAGGATGCAAGAAAATTTGCAAAAAAAAAGGCTGTTTGACTTGAACCACCTATTAGCGAAGTATTTTTCAGATAAATATTGCAAAATCACTTAGTGAAGGAGCGAAGAAAGGAAAGAAAATGTCGTTTCTTGGAAATTTTTAAGTTTCACATAAACTTTGAAGTATAGTCGAGAATCCGGTGGACTGAACAAATTATTAATTTTAAGGGACATAGGTAAAACCAAGTCTATTTCAGATGACTGGGCTCCTAAATTGTGGGCGGTCTAATGGTTGTTTCCAGACGACAACACAGGACTTAATTTTTTTTTAAAAAACTTCTGGCCCACCTAGTCTATGGAGGCTATGTATTTAGTTTAATATCTATATATCTATCTTCTTTATGAAGTTTGTAATGCTACGCAGCGGAATACTTTTTAATACCCTTTGGAACGACATGTTACTAACTACAAACTCCCTGTTGGAAGTATTTTACAAAATGCGGGTGGAATTAGACAAAACAAAAGTTCCATGCAGAAACCAGTAAGAATAGACCGTCGACTTCTCCCACATAACGGACTTTGCTACAAGCTGCCGACGGGCCCAGGATTTTTCATGTAGTGGTGCTGTAGATACAAAATCAAAGGAGCGCCATTAACGCACGCATACTTGAAAAATCCTAGGCCCATTGTATAGCATGGAAAATCATTGCCGCCATTAATTTTGACATTTACACGTATTCACAGACAGGGTAATTTTTTCCGGGGAGAATCGGGTAGGTGCACGGGAAGTCGGCGGTCTACTTCTTACTGGTTTGTGGTTCCACGTTTTCTGATTGAATTCAACTTCAGAACAACCCTGAAAGTGTGGATAGGGCATTGTATTGTTGGAATACCCAAGGCAGTGGTCCGACTCCGAAACTGCTTTTCACTTTTGGAAATGACCGTTCCAGCAAATATTTGTAGTTGTTTCCGTTCATTGTTGTGGACAAGAACTCTAACTCGATTGTGCATTAATAGGTAATAGCTCCCCACACTATTACACCTGATGTACGACTGTGAAGTGTAATGTCTTGCCAAAACAAGCTCCTCCTTTTTTAGATCATGGAAATGAAAGTTGTCACCATCAGGGCTGTCGAGGTTAAAATTTTGTTCATCCGAAAAGATAACGCGTTCTCATTCATTGCTCCAAGAAACATTTCTCTTGCTAAATTCATTCGATGCTCCTTATGTGCTTGCCTCAAAACAGGTTTCTGTTATGCGAGAAACAGATTACCACAGCACCAGCAACAGCAACTTTGACAGCAGCAGCAACTTCAACAGCAGAAGTCGCATGAAACACATTGGAAACATCAACAGCAACTTTGTCAAGGGAGGAAAACAAAATTTGTTGTGAGTTGATTGCAACGCAGCATTACCAGATTACCTTTTATATCTTCCAAAATAAATGGTAAAAGCGAAAAAATGATATTAGGTACATGACGACCTGTAAAATGTTAGAGCAAATCACGTACTTAGTACCAGCAGATATACTGGTAGATACTTGGTGGTAGCTAAAGTATAAAATTCGAAAAACATATCTGATGTCATTTTCGACAGTGTTTTTCAGATGTTTGCTGCTCAGTCAAACATCAAATCTAAATTTGTATGTACTTTTCTTTTAATAGCTTGTCAAACATTAATTTTAACACAACTCACGACGATTGAATTAGTAGATAACTCGTTTCCACATTGCAATATAGTAAAACTAGAATTCAAAATCACGTCCCACCGACAGTAAATAATTTGACGCCTGTAGATCACAAAAAAGAATTGATTTCTTTTTCATTTTTCATTCATTCATCCATTCATGATTTCTTTTGCCAATCGAAAATGAAAGGCAATCTAAATCAAAAAAAATTAAAATAGTATTTTATAAATAATTTATATAAGAATAATTTGTAGACTGCTGGAACTTTTTTGTCTATATCTTATATACCTTCAGTATATCAGCATTCGAAAGTTGAGAGAACTGAAAAAGTCACCGTGGTGTTGTTAGCCGTTGCACAGCAACATTGAATTTAGGACTTAGCTCTAACGTCGATGTCGATGTCGATGTTGCTGTGGTAATGTAACTTCAGCCATTAAAAAGCAGGGGCTCTAAAAAGTGCGCTGTGGCTGTCAAAGTTGCTGTTGCTGCTGCTGTGCCAATCTGTTTCTCGCATTAAAGTTGTTTTCTTTATATAATACCACTTTTTCGTCTTATCCTTCGAACCGCTGCTATGCTGGCTGACACTCCACTGTTGACCCTTATTTTAGTCGCTGGTAGAGTTAAATTTGAGGCAAGCCGTATAAATAACCGCTTTTCTCGCAATGTTTTTGCTTCTGCCGTGCGTCTTTTTGATTTTCCCATAGTGTTGTGGATTCGTTTAACCGTTTACAACAGTCTTACTTCTATTTAGCCTCCTTGAAATTTCTCGGCCTGAGAGTTCTAACTCCTTGAAAGCATCTATTTTTCGATATGGTGGCTTGAAGTATAAGCTGTCATTCATACTTGGCGTAATCTCTTTTGCTTAAACCACCAAGTGAGAATACCAATACATATATTAAAATAAGTCCGACAAGTCTGTGGGGACGGTGTGTCTCAGTGGTTAGTGTTCTGGACTACTGTGCAAGGTTCGATTCCCGGAAAAACAAAAATTACGCCACCTGCCGCGAACGTCTGATAAACACCCGAGAGTGTAACTGTCCTGAAAAGGCTTTTCAATTCAGGCGTTCGGACTCGGCAAAAAAATAGTATGTCTTTATCATACGTCCCAAAAATAAAAAAAAAAAACCCACACAAAAGAAGGGTTGTCAGAAGCTAGGCCTAGGGTGCCTATACGAAGCTGCTGCGCCAGCTATTTATTTTTTTTATCGTATCGTAGTCAATAGCATGCATACCTTTAAGTGCAGATAGACATTGAATTCTATATAATGTAGATATTTTAGCAATAACTGAACCATCAACTCAACATCTAGCAAGAACATCACCAGAGAGAACAACGCCATTTATCAGTAGTAGCGACGACGTCACTGCAACCTACAACCTGTGCCAGAATCCGTCAATCGTAACTACGAACCGACTTCAAAATTACCTATCATCAAGACATCGTATCGTATGTATTTTAATTTTAAGTATGGCGTGAGCTAAGTTTAAAAGTTTAAATTTAAAAGGTTTGAAAATTTTCCTTGCTTTCATTGCGCATTAATACGTCACGTGTGTCACAGTAGTTTGATATTTCAGTGCAAATACAGCAGCAAATTATTGTGCTTTCAATTATTTTGTGGACTATTAAATAAAAAATAAATTAAATTATAAGATTGATTCCTTTCGTCTGATATACTAATAATGACAAAAACACGAAAACAAAATAAAGTTCTCGGGCACTAAATATTCAAGTTCTTTTGATTTCCAAATAATGAATCTACAGTAGACGCTCGATATAGTGAACTAATAAAAACAAGACCTGTTCATTATTTCGAGCGGGATTTTTTAAATGTTTACCAAAGCTTAATTTGATATAATTATAATTTTGTTCAATAAAGAATGAATGAATTAAATTTTTCAAAAATAACCTTCATTTGTGTCTTCTTTAAATTCAATTGCACAGATTTTTCTTGTAAGCGTTTCAAAACTAAAAAATCAGAAAAACACACAAATGAAAATTGTTCTGAAATATAGTTGACATGCAGGCGCATTGCAAAACTGGCACCTTTTTAGTTGAATTTTGCGAAAAAAAAGTCTGAGTTCGTTATATCGAGATTTCCATAGTTCACTATTTAGAGTAGTCTAGTCTGTGTAACATTTTTGTGGTTCACTATATTGGATAGTGCACTATACAGAGGTTCACTGTATCGAGCGTCTACCTACTGTATTTCCAAAGTATAGAAATGTGGCAGGAAATACAGGATCGATGATCATTTCACTCCCGAACAATATGCGCAACTTACGTCATGAATTATCCAAAAAATAGTAGAAAGCTAAAATGATCCAAAGAACACAATACAAGCTGCCGAAATGAGGTTTCTTCATTGCATTATGCTGATAGGATAACTCCCAGAGATCGTATGAGAAACACCAGAATACAAGAGCAGCTAATTCCACGAACGAAGTATTTTATGCTTCAATAAAAAATAAATAAATAGGTGGCGCAACAGGCGGGTGACACCCAAGGCCTAGCTTCTCGCAACCATTCGTTTTTGTGTGAGTTTCTATTTTTGGGACGAATGGAGGGGACCTACAATTTTATGCCGAGTCCGAACGGCTCAATTGAGAAGCTTTTTCATGACAGTCATACTCTCGGATGTTTGTCAGACGTTCGCGAGAGGTGGCGCAGTAGAAAAAACTTTAAGATGTAATTTGGGTTTTTCCGGGGATCGAACCTGGGATCCCTCGCACAGTAGTCCAACACACTAACCACTGCGCTACTGCGCCCATGCTTCAATGCCAACTGGAATTCCAAGATGCCATAGAATCCCTACCACTATTACCCCGGTTAAACGCAATTTCTCACCAGACCTGAACTTGATGTGACTTCACATACCCCCAAATAAAGTATAATATAAAGGTGTAAGATCACAGAATCGTGGAGGCCAATTCACAGGTCCGAAACGCGAAATTATGCGCTCAGCAAAAGTTTTCCGTCATAAATTGATGGTGTTTCACTCCGCGTGACATGTTGCGCCATCTTGTTGAAACCAAAGCTCTGTCACGTAAATGCCATTTAACTGAGGAACGAAGAAGTCAGAAATCATGTTTCTATGACGCTAACATTCTGGGCCGATGATCCCAACAGCCCATAAAGCACACCAAACAGTGAGTTTTAATGGAAGTTAGGACGTCTTGACAAAGGCTTCTGGGTTTTCCCCAGTCCAAATTCGGGAATTTTGCTGGTTTACATATCCATTTAACCAAAAATGGTAAACATAAATTTGCGTTGAAAATAAGGATCAAGCTAAATCATGTTTTCGGCCCATTCATTCACCGAACCTATGACGCGTACCTATAATGATCACGCGCGCCGGCCATTTCAACTCTTGCACAAGCTGAATCTTATAAGCTTTTATTCACAAAGTGCGGATGGGCATAGTTCCAATTGCTGTGCACAATGGCCAATCGACTCATTGGGATTCTCCTCAAAACTGCGCTCCACAACGGCAATAACTTCTTCTGTTCGCACTGTTTGTAGCCTTTACTTACTTTACTTATCGGGCTCCCGACCCGTGAAGAGTCTCTGCCTGAGACACTGCAGCCTTCCATCCTCTACGATCCCGGGCACGCTGCTTCCAGTTGTCCAGACCAAGCGCTCTGGCATCCGCGATGGCTTGGTCTTTGAAACGGAGGTTCGGTCTTCCTTGTCTTCTCGAACCTTGGTGGTGGGATTCGAAGACCCTCTTGGCTGGAGCATTATTGTCCATCTGCTCGATGTGGCCGAGCCAATGTAGTCGACGTGTTTTGGCTTTTTGTAGCCTTTGGGGATGCGTATTTGTCACTTGACTAGAGTGTAAGTGGTGCGAAAACGATTCATCGTGTTCTGAATAACATGCCCAGATCGACGATTATGTCGAAAATGGACGTAGCGCATGATAAGTTTGGCGAACGAAACGCCATTGTTTTCAAAATAAGTTTGCACAATTTGCACGCGTTGTTCTCGCGTTAACCTGTTCATCGTAAAATGGCAAAACGTATACTAACGACAAATCAACTTTTAACACAATCTGTAGAAACAGTGCTGCCAGTTTAAAAACCAAACCTAAAAAAAAACACCCTATGCCTAACGTTCGTCATTCTATCGTGTTTCTTTTTATTCTCCCCATCCCTCCAGCTTAGCTCAATCTGGGTACCTACCTAGTTCTTTTTTACCACGACCTGTCAAAAATGTACAGTAAATGGGCTTGTCATTATGTCTTATGTACCATCTAAATAAAAGCTTACAAGTGGCATCACTGACTTTTATATTTAAAAGTAAAAAGTACAAAAAAAACGGTATGGAAGGCAGGTCGCCGCCCCAAAACTTTTTACCTTTCATCAATATCTTAGCCAAATATCATATTCTAATCCGCTTTTCTGAGGTTATAATCGTATCATTTAAAAAACGCAACAAAATATGTTCAACAGTACCTATAGAAACTCGACGAATAATTTCGACAGTATTACGGGCTACTCTTAAACTGTAAACTTAAAAATTATTCAGGTCAAAGCTGGTAGCTTAAATATACAATCAACCATCTGTTGGCCTACAAATGCATTGATTGAACAACTTCATTCATTGATGCTGTCATCCATAAATAGCAGACTGCAGAGCAAAATTCACTTATTTTCGTTCAAGACTTCAGTAACATGAAGAGAATCGTGCTAGCCTTACTGCTAATATCCGTAAGACTACATTTAATCCTTATTGCTTTGTTTCTAAATTCAATCCCTTTAGACCACCATCAACGCCAAAAGACTCAATAAAGACGTGGCTGAAAAGGCAATGGACAAGTGTATAAAAAGCTCCAACGTGCCGCAGTCGTACATTGCCAAATTCAACCGCTTTGAGTTTCCAGATCAGGAAAATGTGTACGATTACCTGCATTGCTTTTGGTCCGAACTGCGTTTTTGGAATGAAAAGCACGGTTTTGGCATGGATGCCGAAATAATAAAGGATCTGGCATACACCACAAAATTGAGTCCTATTGTGGAAAGATGCAATCGAAATCCTCAGAAAATCCACCACCCAAGAGGGTATACTTAAGTTACAAGTGTATTCTGGAAAGTTCAGTAGGCGAGGAGCTCAAGCAGGACATTACTCGACGGCTTATAGGCTAAACAATTAAATATATACCCATCATAACTGCACACATAATCACTCTCGATGATATTATTCATTTCACATGATTACCTAATCCTCCTTAGGTTGGCTTTGTTATTCATTTCGACTAATTGCCTCCACCGCTTCTATACCTCTATATCTTTCGACGGTGATATTTAACAGCGGTACATCTACCCCACCATTATCGGTCGCTTCGTTATTGTATTCATTGGCATTGTTCGCTGTCAAGACCGGGTAACGTCGTTGCCAAGCGTACTTTTGACATAACACAATAGCAGATTATTAAGTGCCCTCATTCCAAAAACCGGGCAGAACTTAACTCCCCAAGCATGTGGATAGAGTTATTAACCAGCTCACAGGTCAAATACACTCCCGCACTCAACCTGCTCGTGGGGTAGCAACACAATCAAGTGGAAAACAACACAATAGCATGTGAAGACTGCAGCATATATACCGTATAACAGCCCCCACCCTGTATATCGAACAACACCAGCAAGCAGCGCGCTTAAAACAACGCTACACAGGGGTCATTTAAAATGTTTACAATGGAAACATGCATGCGCCAAGCATTCCGGCTAAAACACGAACCACAGCAACCATTGTAATATTATTATGGGAGTAAACCCTGCCAGGACCAATGAATATAATGCGAGATACAATATGTATCTATAGTGCCTAGCCGTACATGGTATGGTGTGTGCCATTCAATGAACAAGTTCAGCATCTGCAGATGTAATTTAATTAAATTTATGGCATTCATCCAGAGCGAGAGGATTTTATGCGAAACCCTTTTCACCTCTCCACCGGGCGGTGGCGGCGGCCTATACGTGAAAATCGAGTCGAAAGTTGTTGCCAACATTATGTGCAGAGGTCCCAGCAAACGAGCTTCGTCGAGGAGTAACTTTGGCAATTCTTTATGAATACGAAAATACTGAAACTTCTGTAATTTGTCTCTGATAATTTTCTGCTGCTTCATTGTCGTTCTGCCTGATCCTAGGCCAGGCTTTTGTTTTGCCCCGACAATGTATATGCCGAGGCAGACTACAACTAGCGTGGGAGGACGGGAGCAAAACGCTGTGGCATGGAATGGAATTCTTTTCTTAGTTTTCCAACTTTTATAACATTCTTGGGACGCTCAGCAAGCTACGCTGCAGATGTACAGTACAGAGATGGCAAATTGGAACTGTGTGCGCACCCTGACTGATTCAATGGGAATAAGGTGAAGTTTATTGAAAAATTCGTTATTCAGTTTTAATTTCAATGGGGATCCGAGGGATGGTGCAGGAAAGGATTCCTCCAAGAAGAATAGAAGGCGCCACAAAGTAATTATGCGGATCAATGCATGGGATACGGGAGAAAGGCGGGCATTCTGCCTTTTGTGTGGCAAAACAAAGAAAATTCGTTTCGTCTTCAAGACTGTGTTGGCGATAATCGGAAAGAAGCACTTTGACATTTGAATCATGAAAGTTTTGCCTACTACATGTAGTTGTTTGTAGGGAAGCAAACTTTCATAGCTATACCTTACCTTATATTAGTTGGGTGGCATTTTTGTACCATAGATGTATATATGTTGAATTCAGGTAACTTGATGTCAAAGATACATCATTTTAAAAAAAAAAAGATATTATTTTTGGAAAATATTTATATTGTAAGCAAACGTCGACAGAAATTTGTACTGAATTTTGGCATCTTTCTGGCACGAACTTTAGATGGAAAACTTGCAACCACCCTTACTACAAACTCATATTAATCAAGTCACCTAAAAGGAGCGGTGTCTCATCAGCATCGTAGTCGGGCTCCTTTTTTATCTCTCTAATAAAGTCCTTCATCTCGTCGCCCGCTATGCCACTTGTAATACAATTGACTGCGTCAAAGAGCCAGGCGTCCGTATCCTTTGACTTGGTGTCCTCATTACAAGTTTCAATTACATACATCATCTCGTCATGATGGTCATAGTCTTCCAGGATATCAGCAATACGATTGGTCACTAATCCGTTGTCATTATCCCAAACATCTAGATCCTCGAAAACACATTTCATATAACGATGAACCTCATCCGTGTTAGGGTATATGAAATTGTCAATCATTTCGACATGATCCGATGATAGATGACTTGTTCTGATGCACGTGTTGCGTGTTATCCTCACTTTTTCACGCAGTGGTAGGTTTGAGGAATATACCTGGGGGAAGAAGTAGCGAAAAGTTACAAAGATAGTATAATATATGAAAATATTCGATGTACCAGTGTGATCGCCGCGAAAAACGTAAGTACGAACTTCATTGTACACCTAAGCTAAAGCTACAATTCCAACTGACAGCTCTGCTCGTGCTGTGTTCTTTTATAGAGATACAGAGGAAGCGATAAAGTAAGCATTTAATGGTTCAGCTAACAACTGTCATCCGCGTTATTACTGTTCATGCACAACTATTTTTATTGTAAAAATTCGATTTTCAGTCAAAGCTTTGGAATTTCTCAACACGCTACCGAATAATGACAAAACTCTGATGACATGATGAATTGTTGAAACTGTTTTACCATTTAGGCCTTGAAACAGAACATTCCTGGTAGGTATAGCGTTTTATTACCAACGACTTTGAAATATGGTTAAGATTAGAGAATTAATGGCTAACACATGAACTTAGTGATCGCATCAGTCTTCCGGTAAGTGTCTGCTTATTCTTAGGGGCATAGATAGGGAAATCGTCCGGTGCTGACTGAGATCAGGGTTTTCATCAATGTTTCGATATGTTACTTCGTAACTCAATTACGCACTACACCCACAGCTGCACTTGAGGCGTTCATGTATCTTTTACCACATGACCTACAAATAACACTTCAAGCAGGTAATAGTGCGATTCGGCTAACTAACGTAGGGTTCTTTCAAAACCAGACAGGTTGGACATAGCTCCATACTAAGGGAATCCTTCTTCAACATCCCTGATAAAACGGATGAAATCTTAGGTGAAATTCACTTCGACACTCCGTACGAAGTACAATACCCAGATAGGGAGGACTGGCAAAAGAATGAGGTCTCGAAAGATAATGAGATTTCGATTTATACAGATGGTTCCAAAACTAAGGAGGATACAGGGTCAGATATATACGCAGATATATGAAGCGCAGCTATGTGCACAGTAGGCCTAAGTCAACTTCTCTCTGCACTTGCCTGTATTCTGTAAACGTGTTAAATCAATTGTCAATGGACCGATTAGGCGTCGCCAGTGGTTTAGGTTTAGAACGTCTATCACTGATCAGACCAAGTATTCAGTAATGACAAGGCTACTAAGACCCAGTGAACTGCTTTCAGCGCCATTTAGTTTAACCAAGTGAGTACTGGGGCTGGGGATAACGCTGAATAAACAAAATGAAAGCGATATACAGTCAGTAGGTGTACACCAACAACAATACCAACAGTTGTACAATTTTATCAAAATGCTTGCATACCTTCAGGCTGAATCAGATCAAATCACTCTCAATATTTCCTTAGTGATCTGATCATTTTTTCTACTTCGCTTTTCTGAGTAATGTCGGTAGGACTTGCATCGCATCGGCGCCTTAATGAATTGAGGGCACAATTGAAAGATCGACTTGTATATAGTTATCTTATTAAAATACTTTGTTAACATTGGCTCTGTGGTGAAATCTTGACACCAGCAGCGCTGTGATCAAGCGATATATTGATCTTACCAATTGCTATTTCTGTGTTTGAAGTGTTGAGGAGCAAAGCCTTTTTATGTGCAACTAAGATGAAGTTGTATAGGTATATGATCTACTAGTTTGTATATCGAATGAGTTTTAGAGGAGAAGACCAATGCACCAGCCGAAGAATCCTTAGGTTAGGTTAGGTTTACAGGTTGGCGGAGTAGTACCACACTTATGTCCTTGTGGACCCATTGTGATGTCCTTTTAGATTGGGTTTAACCGTTGATGTTAAGGATGGTTAGCCTCATGTCCCTTTTTCTAGTGATTTCTCGACGCCGTCCAACCATCCTGATATCCTCAGAAACCCGTAAAAATTAGAAAGTTCTTGTAAGTCCTGGATTAAGTAATGACTTCAAAGTGTTCTGTTTCTCAACTGACAGAGACTCGGGCAGTTAGACAGCGATAACTTGTCAAACTGTAGAAGTTTGATGGTCCGGCCACTGTCATATTTTGGCCAAAGCTTCCGTGATACTTCACAGTAGTTAGTCCTTTACACCTGTTGTTGGTTTTCATGCGAATCTTTTTCTCCACTCGTTCTCTGAGATTACGGAGTGGTGGCTTGATCGACTGCAGTTGCTTGATCATGATCCATTGCGATGAACTAACTTAGGATTTTATTTCAATCGCACAAGACGTTTTGTGGGATTACTGTTCAGTCACTGACGCCAAAATACTGGCAAGTTACACGATTTAAAATGAGTGTTGGTCAGGAAAACCCGAGGCAGTCAATTCCTTGCCGTGTACAAGGCGTCATTGCTCCGCAATTTGTCTTAAAAACTGACGTTGCTAAGGCTATTACCATCAAAGGCGAGCTATCACTCTGTCATTTTGCATGAACGATTTGAAGGTTCGGTTATATCTAGGAGAGGTGATGTGAATTGCAAAGTCGACCCATCTTTGTTGAAAAACCCTAAAGTGAATCTTCAGTAAACTCGGCTTCTGTTCACATATCTGCGCTTTGTTCCGTTGTGTACTTTTATGAGGGGCGTCGCAAAGATAGTATAACCTGTATAGGGAGTCGCTGTATAAAAAAGATTGGGAACGTGAAGTGAAGTGAAGTGACAACGTTCCCAACGTATTTCGGAAAATCTTTGACTCTAGGTATACTAATTTCAAAGTAAGTAGGTACATATATCTAAACCAAAGCAGCTTTTGCTGCAAAGACCATACTTGCTTTAATAGGTGTCCATGTCCATAGACCTACATGAACCCCTTTCGCTGCCATTTCTTTAACGGTTATCCCGAAGGATAGAAAAACATCCTATACCCTACAGTTCGTAAGTCCCTATTAATCACTAAGTGCTATACCAAGAAAATACAAACAAAAATACACCTCGCAATAACAACAAACCACCCATGTTACAAAAAAGATATGAAAAACACTTCACTTCCCTCAACAATGTATAATAGAATACAATCGAATTAAATTTTAATTGTTTGCAATCATCATTTTATTGCCAAAAAGGCAACTTCACCCTCAAAACTAGAAACATCCTTCAAAAACAGTCCCAAAGCAAGACTCCCAGTACCAGACAGAAAAACATTCAACACATATCATTCGTCTCGCAACTCGAAGGCGAAATGCTTCGCAGGCGATTCTCTCAAGTGGAAAACTTATCCACACACAAGTGCAATATGTTTTTCTATCCGCATATCCAGCCAGAGCATCTTTCTGTGGTCTGCTGAACCACAAAAAGGATAATACTTTTATTGACGAAGAAATACCACATATATCCCATTGAATTGCTACTGGCCAAATTGTATATCTTGGGAGGCCTATTATTCACCGTCCATCCATACCACACTTGAGAGGATATCCTCAAACGTATCGTCGAATTTTCATCACAAATCATTACTTTGATAGTACAAACGTCCTCGATGAAAATTCTCATGGCGATATGCCTCGGGGGTGATTTATGAAAAAAAAAAAAAAAAAATATGCTTTCATTAGGGAGACAGCTATCCAGAGGGAGATCTCTCAACACAAAAAAGGATTCTCATCTACGAGTATATCGAACAACACAAAGGCGAATGGCATATCCTTTTGCGGTGGCACTTATGAGTACATCCATATGCAAGAACGAATTAATCAGTAATTGGAATACCTTCGCATCCAGCTATTGAGCGGTTAATCGCTTGATTAATTTCACTTTCAAGCGTTTTCCCGTTTTTCCATAGAGCCATCAGCGTTTTGGGGGTTAAAAAGGACACATGTGTTAGTATGGCGTAGCATTTTTCTCCGACAATTTGTGGCCTCCCCCACTGTACACAATCGAAACCATTGCCATTGTGATGTGTTCGTCATTATGATGATTGGTGGCAATTCAAAATCCTCGAAGCGAAAAAGTGTCAAAACAAGATTTTTGTTATACACTGGTTGATGTCCTTATAAAGATACCATCAGTATTGGTTGGCTGGATCACTCTCTCGGTGACATCAACAAAAATTAAAAATGAAGTGGATGTCCTTGTAATCAAATTCAATACATTTTTTTTTTGCTCACTGTGAACGTTACTTGATGGAATTACATCCTCTGCGCGAAAATTTATACATCCTGTGAGTAAGGTTATTTTGTTGTCAACTCCCACACCACACATAATTTATTGTATGCGAAGAGGATGATGGGAAAAGTATTTTCGGTATAATTATCTATGAGTCCTTGTGGGTTATTTTTGTTGGCCCTGTCGTTGGACAAATGGGAAACATTAGATCCTCTGGCGTGACACCAATACTTAAGTCAGTGAAAAAAAAAATTCCATTTGTCGCGTAAATGGAAAACTGGTATTTTGACGAAGTCGTAGGTAAAGATAGATAGCGATATGAAAATTGTCAATTAATTAGCAGAAAAGTGTATATAGTTTCTATGGTTTTCTGAAGGAGCGTGGTACCTTGCTCCTTTATGTGTAGTGGGCTTATTCTCTATATTTCCTTAGTTTACAAATAGATATGGTTTTTGGAATAAACTACAAACAGTTATATAGGTTGACTGCATGAAAAAAAAACACTAAACGCCACCACAAACCGTCAGATATATTTTTTCTATAGCAACCGACATCTACTTACTAAATTCACTTCACAACTCAAGCCTCGTTGCATTTATTAAGGTGTAATTTTTGGTTGACCCCGAGCATTTCTGATCTAGACACTAGAGCACAGAAACCACTGACGCAATATGTCCACCATTAGAATATACAATAAGATGTTTAGTGTTTGTTATGTTTTAAATATGTTTAACTAACAAAGACCGCGCCTCCGCCCGCCGGTTTCTTTTCCTTTAAATTAAATTAAAATATATTTGAGTTATCACATAAATAGACGTTTCTTTATATTTTGTCCTCTTTTTTAAGCCTACAAAATATTTTATCGCAATGCCTTTTCATAAATTATACCTACTTCCAGAGTTAGTCCCTGTACCACCCCTTTACCCCTCCCTCGTCACCAACTTAAGGACCATTCACATGGGAGCGAACGACCGAATTGATGAAATGCGAACAAACCACAGAAAATTGCACATTTTACTACTCCAAGATGAGGATAATTAATTATTCCATCAAAATTTATTAAGAAAACAAATTTATTAACAGTTTAAATAACGAAATTTCGAAATCCAAATTTTTTGCCGCGAACGAAAACACCCTGGCGCGAATTGTCAGTCTATTCACAATCCACATAATTTAAATCGCGTTCCACAAAGTAGCGAATAAAAAATTCGTTTGAACTTAACCTTATTCCAAGAGAAGAATATCTTGAAATAATAAAATGTGGAATTTTCTGTTTATAAATGCATAAAAAGTGGTTTATTCGCATTTGCTCAATTCGTTTGTTCGCTTCCATGTGAATGGTCCTTAAGTCCTTACGTAACCTGTACTGATCCGTACATAAGATTTCACATAAAAAAATTCGTCACAGGTATGATTTGACTATTCATACTACGCGATCATATCGTTACATTTTCCATAGCTGCAGATCACAAATATATGTATGTACGATTGGGCATACCTGCTTACGCATCACAAACTCCTTATATGTACGTATATTTACATAATTTGTTTCATGCATATCAATTCCCTACATCAAATTCAACTACGCCATTCTTGGGCGTGTGTGTACGTACAATGTGCATTCTGAATGCCTGTCGTGCAAGTAATACTATTCTATTTTTGGAACGCAATATAAAAGTACCAATAAGCACAACTGCAATCAAGAAAACAATTTTTTTTCGCACTTGGCCAAATAAGATCAAATTTCAATATATTATATGTAATATATCTTATCCTTTGAATGTGCCAGAAAGATGAAAGATGTTAGATCAAAATACTCGGTGAAGTATTGCCTAACAAATCAAATCAAATCATTTTTTCTTGAATTGATCGACATAGATTTATGTGTATAATGTCAAGTTGAGCGTAGTAAGGTCGAAATAGAAAAGTTTGCACCTCATTTTTTCAACTGTTATAGGACGAATTTTGAAAAACGATGAATGAAGCATGGAATAATTTTGACTTATGTATCAACATACAAACTATAAAGTTCATACGGCTAACGGTTCGCGAGACCCCCCTTACTCCCCGCGACACCTTTAATCGTCTACAATTCTCACCTACCCTACGGCCTAATTTGGCGACACATCTTATAAATCAGAAACAAAATCATGAAAATCGGACGAATGGTTCTCGAGTTATGGAGGGACGAACAGAGACGGACGTAGCATACGAAGTAGTATGGACTTCGATCAAAATTAAATATTAAAATTTTGGGTTCGAAAAGCACTGTTCTTAAACTGTTGAGCTAAAAACTGAGTACAAGGTATTATTCAGGACCTACCATTACCTAGAAGTTACATTTTTATCATAATCGAAAATGGCGTTTTCGAGATATGAGGAGTTTTTTTAATGTATTATTATGCGATTTGGATGGATATGGGGGGAACGCAGTCATTTTAGAGAAAAACTGAGTTTTCTATGAAGTGAAGAAGGACAATAGTACCTTAAAAATGAGTTTTTTCTCTAGGTATACCGTTTTCGAGAAAGGACCAATTTTCATTACTCATTAGCAATAATAAAACACGGCTATTGTTTTCGTAAAAAAAATTCGAACTTGAGATTTTAATCAATAATGATAATATTACGATGATAGGGGAATTTAAAAGAGTGTCTTGCAATTCTGTCCGTCCGTGTATCGCTAATGAGTAATGATACACGGACGGACAGAATTGCAAGACACTCTTTTAAATTCCCCTATCATCGTAATATTATCATTATTGATTAAAATCTCAAGTTCGAAATTTTTTTACGAAAACAATAGCCGTGTTTTATTATCGCTAATGAGTAATGACTAATGATCCATATGGATTATCCTTTTTCCTGCAATACAACAAAGCTACGAAATCCTGTGTTCTATTGGGTTAAATTTTCGTGATCCTGTTTGTTAAGTAATTTTTACTTCTGAGTGTTTCCACTTCTGTTCTGTTCTAAAAAAAAACGTTGCTAGCTCTTAGTCTATAAGGAAGAGCCGAAATTTCGAAAGAATCCACTTACAAAAACCATTGCAATTTTGAAAAAAATCTTTTTGGAGTGCCAAATCCAAGTTTAATTTATTTGGATCCGATGGAAAAGTGTATGTATGTAAGGTGTCCTCCAAGCAGAGCTGCATTCTCTTGGTTCGGTGTTGGTCCATTGGCTGTATAAGGGCCAACCCTTGATCAACATTAACATGCTTATAAACGCATATTAGAGATAACCCCTTTTCTCATACATGCCAGCAGCAAAGTCCCGACCTAAACCCAATTGAAAACTTGTAGGCCAACATCGAAAGAGCATTAATAGCCAAAAAATCAAGAAATGCTGAAAAGGTTTTCGAAAACATGGAGGAGGTCTGAAGTATATACCACCATGCCGAATGCGTAACAATTCCTTTAATTTATGAATTTGTCTTTATTGGCGATTAGGTAGCTAATAAATACGATCCCACCCAAGCCCAACAACTAATTCTTAGGAGGCAACAGCCAACGCGGTTGATAATGACGTAGCAAGTCCATCTGCAAGTTGTTTGGTCTTTTTTAGGCCCTACTACCTACTACCGCTATTCGGTAGCGTCGATGTGGTGCTTATGCTAACTAACCCTTGCACTAGCATTTGATACAGAACAGCTCGAAGTCGGTCTCAGCTACTACTATTTGAGAGCGGACGATCAATGAGGCTTTATGGTTTCGGTGAAACAATGTTTGCGGTGCAAACTAATTTAATTTTGCGGGCAACCACCAGAGGGTTTTAAAGTACTGTTCTTTAACCAATTCCGAACTTTAAATGTTCGTACATCCTTAATCATCCATCAACTGTTTATTCTTCTAAAGCTGCAAAGTAGGTCGAATAAAACAGACTGATGTGATCACTGTGGTAATTTTCAGAAGATGCACAAGTAGGTACCTATGTTTCAGAAGCATGGCCCTACGAACTAAGTCCCAGAAAATTTGGGACTTAGTTCATATGAACTAACTCCCACGATTTTTAGGAACTAAGACCCAACTAAGAATGAACAAAGTTCCAATATGAGAATGAATTAAAGCCCAATAGTGGGACTTAGTTCATGTTCTTTATGAACTAAGTCCTAAATGAGCTTACTTCCAAATTATTTAAAATAAAACGAAAATTCACGATTTGAAATAAACTAAGTCCCAAAAATGTTTAATCCAGCATAGGTAGGTATATACTTTTGTTACAAGATACAAAATAAGGGTAAATTAAATACATATGTATAAAACAATATTATTATTGTAAGGAAACGTGAATTATATCAATGATCTTTGTGCGGCACAAAGGACATGTATATCCATCGTTCGAACCTTTGGCGATGCTGTCTGCTTGCAACTTCAAATGACATTCGCTGCAAATCATCATATGCTTGCATGGAAGAAGGACGATGTTTGGCTTCATATCAATGCAAACAATGCACAAAGAGTTGTCGCTATTCATACGGTGAACCTCTGTAGATACAGTTTCAACTTCATCTTTATCTTGATTATCATCCGTAAACTCCTCAAAAATATCCTCGTCTGGCTCCATCTCGTAACAAATCTCATTTTTCTTGAATATCATTCGCAAAAAACTGTCAGCCGTGATCCTGCCGTTAACATTAAAGCCAGCTCAATTTTTGAAACAACTTTTATTTTCTCAAATTTTCTAAAGCTAAAAATAAAAGTTTTTTTCGAAAACTGAGCTGGCTTTGAGCTTTAGAAAATTTGAGAAAATAAAAGTTAAAAATTCGCGCGAATTTTGAACTTTTATTTTCTCAAATTTTCTAAAGCTAAAAATAAAAGTCGCGCGAATTTTTAACTTTTATTTTCTCAAATTTTCTAAAGCTCAAAGCCAGCTCAGTTTTTGAAAAATCTTTTAAAAATTCGCGCGAATTTTTAACTTTTATTTTCTCAAATTTTCTAAAGCTAAAAAAAATAGTTGTTTCAAAAAATTCGCGCGAATTTTGAACTTTTATTTTCTCAAATTTTCTAAAGCTAAAAATAAAAGTTTTTTCAAAAACTGAGCTGGCTTTGAGCTTTAGAAAATTTGAGAAAATAAAAGTTAAAAATTCGCGCGAATTTTGAACTTTTATTTTCTCAAATTTTCTAAAACTAAAAATAAAAGTTGTTTGAAAAATTGAGCTGGCTTTGAGCTTTAGAAAATTTGAGTAATTAAAAGTTAAAAATTCGCTCGAATTTTGAACTTTTAATTACTCAAATTTTCTAAAGCTAAAAATAAAAGTTGTTTCCAAAATTAAGCTGGCTTTGAGCCAGCCTATCAGCCCGACAATTACAACGCAACTACTCATTAATAACTGCTGGTACATAATGCAAACCTATGTATGTACTGTACAAAATCTACAAACCGTATTTCGTGGGTATACAAGCAGAAGGCACTAAGTCAAAAAACATAGTTTTGAGTAAATTGAAATTCAAGATTTGTATGCCCGTAATAATTCGATAATGCTATTTTTAATTGTTTGATCTTAATGAAATACACTGTTTGTATTTTGACATAAGTCTCCTACAGCATATTTTAGTTTTTGACAAACTTATAAGTAAATATTAGAATAAAACTGGAAAATAATCTGACTTAATGCATTTTAGCAGAATATGTTGATAATTTTTATATAAATGGGCGGTATAAGTCATATTTATATTTCAAAATGTTGCTTTCTATGACAGGCAAAAGGCATTAAGTCCTACTTTAGTGCTTTCTTGCTATTCTATCATAGTAAAAGCACATATTATCTTAGAATGAAAGGCAGAATGCACTAAGTCAACTTAGTGTGTTTTTGCTGTATTATTCATTATTTTGTTGACTTAGTGCAAAAAAGCACTTCAAATAACGCAGTAACGACGTTAGCTACGACTTTTTGGGTTTTTGATTCATAAAGATCTCATCAATATGAATCATTTTGCATTAAAATATGAAAATTGTTAAAAAATGACTTAGTGCCTTCTGCTTGTAAACCCACGATTTGTATGTCTGATTTACATTTGAACCCGTTTCCATTCCTAATTTGTTAAGAACATTCTTTTCACAAAATGAACTAACTCCCACTTTCAACAGAACTATTTTTACTCGAAACAAGTTAAATGAACTAACTCCCACTTTCTCAAATTGGGACTTAATTCATTGGGAATTTGTTCATAATGAACTACGAACTATCCCCCAAACATATGAACTAAATCCCACTGAATATTTGGTTCATTTGGCTAGTGGGAGTTAGTTCCAGTTGGGACTTAGTTCGTAGGGCCTTCAGAAGCATGCCATTCTGATTCCCCATCAATCCACATTCCCGATTTTGAGTAAACATTTGTAATATTAATACCGCTACATGCATAAAACAATATGAAATGCTTAGCTTATGATGCCTCCTGCAAATTCCCATTATGCTGGCACTTCTACAGCTAAGAAAATAGTAATTTGTCTGCAACCAATTGATCCGAATACACCTACAAAAATGTTAATTCCAAATTGTTGAACTCTTTAGCTCGTGTGATGAATCACTGATTAACGCGTGACATAATCCGTTTCCTTGTAGATTCAGTACAAATCACCGTTCGACACCTGTTCGTGTTTAGTGCTCAAGCTCTTAGTGCGCGATTAATTAAAATCGTGATCATCATACTCATACAAATCGTACAAAGTAATTCCCAATTTAATTAAAGTGACATTAGACTCAATTAATATGCATAATTAGTGCAAATTTCACAAACCCCCCAACCGCCATCAGCTATCACCTTCCAATAAAGTTCGTGCATCGTTGGAAGACTATATTAAAATTATATCTTAATCCTTTTCAGCAGGATAACAACTTCATTTGAATATCTACACTTGACTAAATGGTGAAATTCGGTTCGTGGAATTTTCGGTGTCTGCGGGCTGGAAAGTAAGTTGCGGTTCACCTTAGAATTTCTTACAATTTAATTTTCTATTTATTCTATGAATTAAAGGGAAATATTATAGTTTTTGCCAGGAGGTAAAAGCAATTAGGATTAGGAAATGTTTTTTCTCTTTTCACTTGTGTAGGTACTATTGTACCACTTATGCGGTGAGTGTATAGGTACAAACGAATTGACATACATAGAAACAAAAGCATCAAAGGATGAAAGAAAATAATTTTTGCTAAAAAGGACTTTTAAGTGTTTTTTTTTTCTGGCTTGCTTTCGGAAGGAATAATATTCTTTGTGAGAAAGCATCAGAGAGCATTTTGTGGAAAAGAGAACATGTACTTGCTTTTTTTAATCACTGTACCGTATTTTTCGTTTGCAGATTCAGATGTTTTCCAACATGAGGGAAAACATATTCATTTTCTTTGGTAAGTAACCATGAGAGGGGTGGTTCTGGTTTTTCTGCTTTTAATTTGAACCATTCGAAAAGGTAAAGACACAGAGATGGTAATGAAGGCAAGAGCGCAAGAGTAATATATTACCTTGCCAGATAATGATGAGTTCGGATTCTGACCAACATTTTTTTGCTACTAACAAGATTGTAATGTAATCTAGGTTAAGTCACTACACATGACCTAGAGATTTGTTGTTAACATGAATACAATTCCATACTTAGTTGTGGTAAGCCGTTTACAAGGTATATCAAAGCAAACAATAATTTTCTATAAATTGGCATTCTTATGAGTATGATACGCTTACAGAATGTGACTCAATGACAGGTGAAGATTGAAAGGCCCTTCGATTTCCAACGACTAACGTAGTTCCAAAGAACAGCAGTGGTCCAACTCTCACTACAAAAATGATTTCGAAAGTCGTGAATCCAACTAAAGAGGTATCAGTCTCCTAAGGAGCGGTTTTAGGCCAGGAAACTCCAGCATCGATCAAATTTTCACACTTAGGCAGATCCTGGAAAAAACCCAAGAAGTTCAAATCGATACCCACTATCTGTTCATCGATTTCAAAGCCGCGTAGAGACGAGCTATACAGAGCCTTGTCTAGCTTTGGCATCCCTGAAAAACTCGTTCGATTGTGTAGGATGACGATGGAGAAAGCTTGCTGCTGCATCAGTAGGACCGGACTAACTGGAGAGGCTTATTACCTGGGGCCTCGGTTCATCCTGAACTGTGCCTACGTAAGTAAGTAAGTAAGCCCCTGCGCTACATACGAGGCTACATACGAAATGTGTAGATACTAATATGTTTACATACGTATGTGGCTTGCTACATGCCGTGTACTAAGGGTTTTACACGTATTACGAAGGAGTACACTTTTTTAAGGACAGTGTTTAACCAAGAAGATAGTTTGTCTCGCCAAAATTTAGAAAACATTTGTGAGTAAGTGAGCCATCTGCGTATTTTCTAAGAAAAACATTGTCCCTGTTGATTACATTGACGTACAAACCGCATACTTCTCTGCTCCAACAGAGAACACGCCCGGCGGGAGACAGCAATACTCTGCCACCGACCATAAAGAGAAACGAATAATATCAGAGTTTCTCCACCACTTCACCAAAAAAGGGGTTTCTGCTTGGTAGTACAATGGACCGAGATTCGTCTGAGTGCTCCAGGATTTGGAATCCCCTTTTTTATAAATTAACAGAGACAGTTAACACAGTTCTTATGAATGTGCTTTCGATGAACAATTATCAAAATCTGTCCAGTAGTTGTATGTCAAACACGAACAGACATAAAACCGTCTAAAGTTTTATATATAAAAATAAATTGTATCGTGTTTGTAATTGATATTCTCTGTAATGCGTTAACCGATTTTGATTGTGGAAATTTTTCATAAAAGGTGACGTCAATACCATGGTTTATAACTATTTACGGTCTTTGTATGTACATTGGTTCATTAGTTATAGGGACGTGGCGACTCCCATACAAAAAAACATACAATACCTTATATCTCGAAAACCGGTGAATCGATTGAAGTAAAATTTACAAAAAAATCGTTGGTATTGGCCCAGGAGTGTTCCTGTGGAGAATTGGTAAAAATTTCAGAAAGGGGCGTGGCAGTTTCGATACAAAAAAAAATAATTTTTCTTGTACTCAATATAAAACTCTGTTATCTGTCTGAATTAAGGAAAAATATCTAAACTATCATATTGCTATTCAAGATGGTAAAACATAAAATCATTTTACGGAAACGGTACAAAAATCCATGTCGTTCATTCCAAGCCACAGTCCATATTGCTTATGGTTTTAAGTCAGCTATTTTCTCGCTTCAAGTTCTTCCGCACTCTCACAATAATTTATATATTCACTTGTCGCATTCTCCTGCGTGCCAACAATTGTTGTTATTCATCCTGTTAACAAGCAAAACATTGATTAATGTGCCAATATCATCGACGACCATTGAATCCAATTAATATCATATCTACCCAATAATAGAAAAGAAAACGCCTTCACACATTAATAGGCACGCATGTTCTTGACATCAGCACAGCCCAAGAAATGTGCAAAATTCCTTAATAACCCGCAAACATCGTATCTGAGAAAAAGAACCCAAATATCTTATTGTTGTACAATAATATCTCTATTATTAATATCACACTTTCGCCCTCGAATAATTTCCACTCATCGGATTCCTTCATGCGCCAGCATACCCATACCATCTGTGCTGACATAAAAAGTGTATAAAGTAAAATATTTTATATCCATCCATATACAACTCCTAATGTCTGAGACATCTACTGCTACTCGTAAAAACGAGTTAACCTCTATACAACATTTCGCAACAAGAAAAATACGTTCAAGGCATTTTCCACACAAGGATGATATTAAGAAAAATATCCTTCTTTATAGAGTGTGACGCCTCAAGGCGATAAAATTTGAATAAACGGGTAAAAGGACGAGTTTTTTTTAATGCATTTTTATCCCTTTTTTCGTGTGGGCAAGTTTTTCAAACAGATAGCAATTTAGTTTCAATATCTGTTTCGAATGGTCTATTAGTGCCGAATCGATTGTGTGATACATACCGAGAAAAAAAAACGCCTCAAAACAATTAAAGGTCAAAGACACAGAATCTTGTTCATTTAAACGGGTCACAAGCAAGCCCACCCACTCAATTTGCATCCACCCTATAGTACAGTGCTACTTCAACCCCAAGCAACCCACTTTCGGAAACACCCGTCAGCGCATCGTCACCCCAACAATGCTCAAAGTGTGGGAGAGAGTATCGAAAAGCCAAAGAGTGTCTAAATGTCTGCGGGTGACATTCCAAACACCAAACAAATTTTATTATATCTCTCATTTGAGGGAGGGTGGCTGGTGACTGGTGCGGATGCGGACGAAGTGAGAGTGTAGCAGTGGCAGTAAATGAAAGTGGTGATTTTAATATGGGAAATATATACAACCCTTAATAAAATTATAATATTCTGGCTGCCTGTCGTTCGACGGCGACTCCACACTTCTCCATTCTCCAACTCCATTTGCGATCGACCTTTTTTTTTTCCTCATAGATTCGAATGTGCGGATTGTCACTCTTTTGTAGAGAAAGATATTTGCATTTTTTTTCTCTCGAATTCCATCGATAGATTGCAATTGAAAATTTTTCCATCATGCGAAGCACATTTGGGAAAATTTTGTTCGTGTCGAAAATGTGCTAAGTTGTGTTTTTATTGGAATCGATTTTTTTCTCTTGCAATAGAAGCATTAGGAATAAAAATTGACTTCATCACATATTCGCATAGTAACCCGTTCATTATCGGACGATATCCTATAAAGTATACTTTCTTCAAAGATGTGGTTAGAAATAATGTTAGTACATAATGCATATCATTCAAACCAAGCTTCGTCATTTCAGATACGATTTAAAGAAGGCAATTTCCCTCAGGGTTGAGATCGAAGACTCTGCGGGCCAGAGCGCTTGATCAGATGCGAAGTTCTTTGACTATATTGATGCGTGGCTGTACTGTACCTACAGCTTGTATATTTGGTCATTATTTTTTTCTTTCAGCCCTATTCGTCGACTTTGTGTTTCTTGTTGCCAGCTTACATACTTGGGTTTCACCTCGTTCACGACAAAGCCAATTCTTTCTGCGCCATTGACGCGCCATTGACAGCTCTGTCAGTGATGTCCATGACATTCGCGTATGCAAGCAATTGTACCGACTTTTGGAAAATTATTATATCTCTGGTTTTGGCTTCTGAGTTTAGCACAGACACAGTGTTCTTATGTATATAATATTAAGGAAATTACATGACCGTGAATCACTTTGTCTAAATCCTTTTTCTGACCATCAAAGGTCTCTATGAGTTCGATCTGGTTTTCTCGAGGATATGCTCTTGTGTGAATATTTGGTCGGTTGTGGACTTACCAGGCCTAAGCCACACTTTTAGAGCCCAATCAGTTCCTTGACAAATGGTTTCAGCCAATCACACAGTATGGCAGACAGCATTTTGTATGAAATGTTAGGAAGATTGATGCTCCTATAGTTGGCGCAGTTTAGAAAGTCTTCTGTCTCGTGGACCAGGAATGCTCAGGTTTAATTAATCAGGCATACTTTCTTCCGGCCAAACTATGGTTTGTGTATTGCCATTCTCACTTTGTTTTTTTTTCGGGTGGGACAGAAATATTGGATTGTATTGGAAAAGAGGGCGTGGAACCTCCCATACAACAAAGTATTGTTCTGCTCTAGATGGTCTGATTGATTTACCTCTCCTCTTGGCATTCTTATCAATGGCTTTACTATCGAAGCAATCTAATGTCTTAGCCGGGTTGAACTGTAGTTTCGATGACCTCATTCTACGACCCTGGTTTCAATCCATCTGATGCATCAATGACACCGAAACTTGGGCTGCTGTACAAATTTAGAGTGCAATTTCATTGCGTTATAAGGACTGACTTCATCCGGAGTCTAAGTTTGGATTGGGATGTAGCAAAATCTTCACGAAGGGCTCCCAAACTAGTCGAGTTTCTGGTGTCTTCGTGGAAATCGACAACGCTGACTTCATTATACTTGTTAGGGAAGCATGCTTCGGTTTTTCAGGGTGAAATCTGTGCTATCCTAATGCCTGCCGAATATTTTGTTAGGAATAGGTGGTGAGCTCAGAGTCTCTGCGTCTGTAGCGACAATCAGGCTGCGCTTAAAGCCTTGCTCAACCCTATAATCCGTTGCAAAAATAGCTTGCGAATGCAATTAGCTGAAAACCTAGACTATTGTATGATTGGCCGCAGGTCACACGCACTAGGATTTTTGAGACGTATCCGATGAGATTGTTAAGCAAAGCTCAGAGAATGATTTATCGACCTGAAAATGCGTTGGCAACAGGCACGTAGCCAGGGGGGCCTTGAGGATAAGGAGATAAGGAAACAATTGAGCTCGATTTGTTAATTTTACCTTTTAAGCCCCATTTCGATCATTTCAGTTTCAGTTTCAGTTTAGCTTTCAGTTAACCTTTCAATTAAACGGATGTCGAAATGAAAAAATTTAAGCGTCTAACTGAAACTGAGACTGAAACTGATGGAATTCCCATAAGTTTTCAGTTCAGGTATCAGTTTTAGTGGATATATTTTCTAGCGTTCGGCTAATCACGAGTAAATTGAAAGCTCAACTGAATACTAGACTGATGTTTAAATGCACCGTAGAACATTAGTTTAACTGAAAGCTTAGCTGATAGCTCAACTGAAACTGAAACTGAAATGATCGTCTAAATGGGGCTTAATATAAATTCAAATCTATAAAAATAAGGAGATTATCTCGGTAGGTATACAGTACTCAAACGCTATAGGTATGTACACTGTGCAAGCCATAGCTTTAACCTGGTTCTGCCAAGTCAACTTCTGCAATTCGCCATTGCCTTGGTGTAGTAAGTGAAATAGCTAATTTCTTCCGCAACCATTCAAATACAAATAAGCTTTCAAAAATGTCATTAAAAAGCGCGCACCAGAGAGCCGAAAAACTCGACTTCTACGCCTTTGTGAAACAACATTCATTGAAAGGCAGGACAGTATTATTTCCTTTGTAGAGCGGTCCAAAAAAGTGATTTTCAATAAGCCTCATTGTAGGTATACGAAAAACTGTTCAGTTCAACGCTGCCCTTATCAGTTTTCCTACAGAACAAATCCTTAGATTTCGTGCCTGCAATCGACTGCATAAAAGAAGTTATAAATTCTCTTAAGAACATCAGAGAAAATGCCGAAGATTTTTTCAGAGATGCTTTTCAATCCGCATCCCAACTTGCCGTGGACTTATTTGGAGTTGAATTAACAGCTCTAAGAACTTCATTGAAACAAACAACGCATTCCAATCCAGAAACCTCTTCTACTGAAGCCTATTTTAGAGTGTCGTTAAAATATTCGTTAATACAAAATAATCGTTTCAAGCAGTTGAACGAGTGAACGAAATGGAAAAGCCAACATGTTACTTTGATAATGCAATTTCTTTCTCAGCTGTGAAAGCTGAGTGCATATTTTGGTGCGAAAAAATATCGTCGAGTGATCCTTCTACCAAAGTTTTGAAATTGCATGATATATGTGACAAGACTTATGTACTTTAGAGCAATAAACTTTTTGCTTACGGTTTTAGCAACGCTTCCAGTGACCACAGCTAATGTTGAAAAACCCCTTTCAGCTATGAAAAGGATTAAAACAATGTCCCGGAGGGTTATGGAGAATGCAAGGTTATGATATCTGTTGATTCGGATATTATTGTGGATCCAGATAAGGTGATTGATCTCATGTCAAAAAAAAATCAAGAAGTCTTATGCTTTGAAAAAATTTGTGTAAAAAAATTATTTAAGTACATTATTATGTTCGCGAATGGTAACACTTAGCTCATGTCTGATTTGACAGATAATTAGTTTTATCCTTCCGCTGAACGAATATGTTTGTGTATACGCTTGAACAACGCTGGGAAATATTGCGACATTACTTTGAAAATCATGGTAATGTTGCAGAAT
Source organism: Cheilosia soror (assembly GCA_949372485.1). Classification (NCBI taxonomy): domain Eukaryota; kingdom Metazoa; phylum Arthropoda; class Insecta; order Diptera; family Syrphidae; genus Cheilosia; species Cheilosia soror. The sequence goes on along the minus strand of OX443562.1, from coordinate 110,742,381 downwards.
GTGTGCGAAAATTGCGTACGGATTTTGGAAGAAGAGAAGCACCGCCAACTCCGTATGTTCGTTATCTTGTGAAAAAAGTGAAAGAAACTGGCATCCTCATCGATAAACCAAAAGTCAAAAACAGTGCGTATACCCAAAACGATTCACTGTTTGGTGCGGATTTTGGTCCAGAGGCATAATTCGACCATTTTTCTTTGAAAATGAGCAAGGAGTGGCCGTTACAGTCAATGGCGATCGTTATCGGGCCATGTTGAACGATTTTTTGTTCACAAAAATTGAAGAGGATGATATTGGCAACATTTGGTTTCAACAGGACGGCGCTACGTGCCACACAGCCGAAGCTACACTCGATGTTTTGCGCGCAGTTTTTGAAGATCGCATTATCAGCCGCAGAGCTGATGTCGTTTGGCCACCCCGGAGCTGCGATTTGACACCGTTGGACTATTATTTGTGGGGTGCCGTAAAAGATAAGTGTTACGCCGACATGCCAGAGACAATTGTCGCTTTAAAGGACAATATTCGTTAAGCCATTGGTGAAATACAGCTGCACACAATCGATAATGTGCTTAAAAATTGGACCGATCGTGTAGGCTGCATGGCCAACCGAGGCAGCCATTTGAATGAAATTATTTTCCATTATTAACCGGAAGGACTGTACTTTCAAATAAAAAAAGAAATTTGAGAAAATATTCAGTAGTTTTTTTTATAGCATTTTCAAAAAAAAAAAGTTACTTGGCGGACCCTTTACACACGATTTAAAAACTAATAGTTTTTTGTTTGAACTAATTGGGACATTTCACTTTTGCTAAGCATATTATAAAGGGGCACACCATACTTCGAATCATTTCCTTTGTTAATGTCATGCCTTTTGTCGGATGAGATGTCATCGCTGAAGTGCATTCTTGGCTTTACGAATTTTCAGTAAAAGCGGGTTATACTGGATTTGCTCCCTGTTATAGTACAATCGACCGTTTGCGAGAGCTCCAGTTTAAGAGAACATCCGTCAAAGATGTGGATAACATTTAGTATATCCCAAATGGTAATCATATCCGCTTAAGGGATATCACCTGTATCACTTGTTAGGGTTACACATATAATGACTAACATTGTATATATTTTTATAGCAGTTACAACCATATACTTGGGGAATCTTGTGTGCTATCTCCCTATCCTATGAGCTTACCTTTAGTACATTTTTAAAACAACTTCTACAACGCCGATCGCCAAAGTGGTACCCAGGTCCCAGTGACACTCATCTTATTTCGTGGTAGTCCTTGCATTCAAAAATGACCCTTCCAATGAACAGGCGATAAATGTATTTTCATCGTAGTCATAACGGCAGCCATGCTGACTGACTACAAATTGAAAGGTAACTGCCTTCACTTCCAAAATTCCCAATGATGTTTGAAATGTGCCTCATGTCTTGAACTCGATGAAATTCAAACTTTCTACGATTTTCCTTAAGAATTCTACACATTTGAAAATTTTCCCTTTTGACACCGCACAAGAAAAACCAATTGGCAGGGCAAAAATCAACCCCAAGCACACTTTCCTGCTTCAGTGATATTAAAAAGGGATTAGCATCATGCTCTCGGTTGAAAGTAATAACGTTGGCTGCCGCCCGCTTCCACCCCACATCGACAACGAAGAGCAGATGATGATGATGATCTTATTAAAAGATGTATCTCTGTATATCAATGACCCGAAACGTTGGTATTCGTATTGTAACCAACCGAAAACAAAACGATGTAAATAGAGAATCAACACACAATGGATTGGATCAGGAAGGGAGTAAGCTAAAGAGTTTCCGCTCTTCTGCTGCAAGGGTGAATTTGACGTAAATGATTCCATGGCATTTCAAATCGAATTAATAAACATCCCGAAACCAATGAACTCGGTCCTCTGTGTCGCTCACTGTAATGATATTTGGGTTTTTAATAAATTTTCAAATCATCATCCATCGAGCATCGGTGTGTGAGTGTCGTAAAGAAATTAATTTAATTTCATTATAACAACAATGGTCACACGAATTTCATTTGTAGGTACTTGTGATTTGGATTTTTTTTCTGTTCAAGTTGTATCTGCTGCTGTGAAGTCGAGCAAAATGAATTGTATCTCACAAAGAATTTGTATCTCTCGGTTTGGTATTTATTTGGGAATCGCAGGGGGTGAGCTCAACTTTTTCTATAGCTACGGGGATGTATTTAATTTATTGGAATTATTTATGGCACATGTCTTCGGCATTGCCCGAGAGGACATAGTGCCAATTGTTTTGTGTTTAGCCATCAGGGACTGGAGGAAAATAGAAATCCTTTCTGGTCTGCATGAGTCTGTTTGGTGTGGAACTTTTTAATAATGTGCAACTTTTTTGAATTTTACTTTTTTATCCGTTTCCTAGTTACGGATACTCAAAACCGGGGGTGAAGACTGAAGGTAGGTCAATGCTTTGTGCAGAGAATATGTTTTGGTGACAGTAATCTTCTTGGTTTGGGATTAACTGGCGGCGACGATGACAACAACGAAAACGTTTGGGATGAGGTTTTGGAGTTTTATCTGTTATTCTGGTTTTCAGCACGTGCATGTCATTTGGTAAAGTAACAAATTTGTCAATTTTTGCTTTTGATGGGGTTGTGCTTTGAATTTGGGAATTTAAATTACATTCAACGATTTTTGAATATTAAGCAATTATCTTTGAACTAATGCCCATTGGAAGCGCTTAACTCTGGTTGTGGCATATGTCATGATTTCCAGGATAATGCTGCGTTTATGTTTTCATTAGGAAGGATGTTCGATTGCGATTGATGATTGTGAGTGCATACATATTAAATGTCTCTATTGACATGTCTTTTTGAGGAGTTACTTCAAATAAAATGTTGCTAACTTAGGTGGAGCTATATATAGTTCACTGAAAAGCCCCCATACTTTCCCTATACTTTATAGGCGGATAGACAAAGCCTTGAATAACCTCAACGTTTAAACGATCATTATTCATCATCATGCACAACCCATACGACATTACACTTTATTATCTCGTTAAGCGTTAAGTTCCCTTACAAATATTGAGGTAAGTAAACCGAGTATGCAATAGTTTTTGTCGTTAATGATTATTTGGAAATTGTCAAATTGACAGACAATATTTTTAATTTGATGAACATTTTGAAAAATAGTCAATTTGAAGCGCGGAAATCTACGAATCTAATCATCTTTTTAGAATTTTGAACAAAGTTTATTTTTCACAACTTGACGAATCTTTTATCTAAAGAAGCCAAAGTATTTTTGCCATTTAATATAATAAAGACGTAAACTATCCACCTAAGGTCAGAGCTCGAAAATAACTCTCAACCTTTATTTTCAATTGGTTTCTCACTGAGAGATATTACATTCGGCTTCGACATAAAGATCTTTCTCTAAGATTTATTTATATACACTTACATTTTCGCTCTTTGCTTGATCGTTATTTTAAAATTTTGGATATATCGCTCCTTAGTTAACTTTTTCCATAAAAATTTAATGGAAATGATCAACCAAAGACCTCATTCTTCGAAAGTAAGTTAAAAAGATCAAAATTGTATTTTGTAAAAATTGTAATTGTGTAATAGTATTGAATTCAGTGTAGTCGTTCGTATTTTTGTATTTAACAAAAATACGGGATATCATTATCTGAATGGGTAATAAAGCTATGAGTACACGGCATGCCAAACACGACATACGCCTGCCAGTCTGACGTCAATTTGACGTTAGAATATGTCACAAAAGAATGCATGTCGTGTACTCTGCATATTATTGACGCTGACATATATGTTGGCATGCATCTGTCACCCATATGTCCGACTCAGTATGGAATGTAAATTTCGGAAAATACAAAAAAATATCGTTTGAATTGAAGATTTTTTGGACGTTTTTTAATCCATTGACATCGTATAGCCATCCTTTGATGGAATTTGTTACTTTAAGGCTTGATAGAAAGAAGACGAACCATATTTTGGGATATATCCTGCATTTATTTCAAAATGTCACCAGAAAGCCCTAAAATATTAAAAATGTTAGTGATTTTTTTTCGCTTGGATTTTAGGGCTTTCTGGTGACATTTCGAAATAAATGCAGAATATATTCCAAAATATGGTTCGTCTTTTTTCTATCAAGCCATAAAGGTGTGATCATATTTAAAATTCTTAACAACTGAGAGTAATATTAAGACCTTCGAAAAGGTTGAGAGATACTTTCGAGCTCTACCTAAGGTGCGCTAGATCGCTTTTGCCGAAAATTCTTATTTATAGGCCGCTGGGATGAAGATATTTGAAAAAATTTAGTAAAAATGAATCGATATTTTGTTGGTGACACCATAACTTGAAAACGGATAGACCACGGAACTGATTCAGGTAATCTTAGGTATTGACCAAATTAGGACTGATCAAAATTTTACAAAGAGACGTGGCGCCATACATGTATGTACAAAGAAAAAAAATTGCGGACGACATATTTTCCGACAGTCATGGGAGCAAAAGTTAGTAAAATTTGTAACAATGATAGATAGACATTGTACAAATGTCCTGATGGAAAAGAATTTATATAGCTAGGTAATAACATTCCTGATGGGCACGAGGAAAGCCGGACGGTTATTGGCAGGCAGTAGCACCAGCGAGTCGCAGGGACATGGGACAAAAGGAATAAATGAAAATAAGAATCCCTTCATAACAGAATGTGGGCCAAACAAAACTATATATTGTAGAATTGTTTTCTAATTTTTGAGAAAATTGAAAATTACTTTTATAGTACTTTTACTACTTACTTTTAGAGTACAAATAGAGGGTCACACCTTGAAATGTGAACCATGCAACCCCCCTGCTTGGGGTCACTGTTGAATTTTGGGAATTATATTAGGTACCCAATATAAACAACGTTCTTCAGCAATAGTGCCTAAAATTTCATATTATAGACAAAATTTTGCTGATTTGCACTATAGATAATTTAGAACAGATTCTTGGCTATGAAAAATGCTGTAGTACTTTATTGTTAGTGTTGCCATTGATTTTTAATATGTTTTTTTCATTTTAAGTTTTACTTTTTTTTTAAATTACTCCTCCCGCCTTAGCGGAGTCAGATAGACCCCCCTCTCATAGCAAAAAATGCTTGTATTTAACCCCTCTACAAAAAACCATTACCAAAAAATTTTTGGCGCCTAAGTTATCGTACTTTCCCCGGATCTACGCATAAGCTGTGACAAGGAAGGTGCTTGTTATACCCGGAGACCCCATAAAGTATTTATGGACTTACATTCTGAATCAGGATGGATCAAATTCTAAATCGATTTAGCTATGTCCATCTGTCTGTCTGTTGAAAACAAGATAGCTTCCAAACGAATCGAGCTAGGCGAATGAAATTTTGTGAGAGGACTTGCATATCGGTAGAGTAGTTATGGTACCTACAAAACCATATTAGAACCATGTGTTGTGTACGTACCTACTTACATGCCTCACATTTTGCACGACTTGTATGTGCGTAGAAGGTATAAAAGCATCGGCCAGACCGATGATAATATATTATGTTAGGTTAGGTTTGTGGGTTAGCGGGAATTTCTCCGTGCCACACTCATGTCAATACTGACCCATTGTGATGCCCGTGGGGGAAATTACTTACTGTGCTGCTACAACAAACCATCTCGTTAATTTGACAAAGTTCATTATCTTGTCTATTGATGTGCTGAAGAAGTGACTCCCTAGGAATTTATATACCTGGTGTGTTGGAGACCTGGGCAGTGACATAGGATTTGGGTTGTATTCTCAAGTAGAGCTCGAAAATATCACTCAACCTTTTTGAAGGTCCTAATATTACTCTCAGCTGTTGGCAATTTTAAATATGATCACAATAATAACCAGTTTCTTAGCACAGTATTTTTTTCGGTTACGCTCAGAGAGAAACCCTTATCAATTTTTTCTATGGTTTTGGTCAACCACTGAGAGATATCACAGACAGAAAAAAATAAATCTCATTTGTACATTTTTCGTTTTTTATTGACAATAGTAAGCAGCTCCACCTCCTAGAGGAGCTGACTACATTAGTCAACTTCATTTCGACACTTTGAACATTTTGTCATGGAAACAGGCTTAGACTTCATCACCATTCGTCTTTGCTCTCCCTGAACGACAAACTTTAACCCTTTTTTCGATACAAAGCAGTAGAATGAAGTAAGATACACGGAGTTACCTGTCTTTTAAAATAAATTCCCAGGTAGCATTAGAGTTCCCACCTGTAATGTTCGACCAATTCAATACAATTTTGATTTTTTTTTTTAAGATAATTTCGAAGAATGAGGTTTTTGGTTGATCATTTCTATTTAATTTTTATGGAAAAAGTTAGCTAAGGAGTTATATATCTAAAATTGTAAAATAACGATCAAGCAAAGAGTGTATATTAATTAATCTCAGAGAAAGACCTTAATGTCGAAGACGAATGTAATATCTCTCACTGAGAAACCAATTGAAAATAAAAGTTGAGAGTTATTTTCGAGCTCTGTTCTCAAGAGCTCCCTCATCACCGCAGCCTCTGCAAAGTTATTCTTCCGTTAAGCCCATTTTCTTCATATGGTACCGCAGTCTGTTGTGCCCCGTTATGAGACCTACGAGGGTGGGCAGGGATTTCCTATCTTTCGGCATTATCTTTTCGGTTTTGGTTTCGTTGAAGGACGGCCATAGCATTCTTGTGGTATTGACCGATGATAATACTTTTACTTGTTTTCTCGACGACATGAAGAACGAAAAAGAAACGAATACATTTTTTTATTATTAACTTTTTTGTTTTTGTGGAAAATGATATTAGCAATTTCAAGCAATTCTTCTTCGACAATTTTTATTAATTTTGCGATGTCTTCGTGCGACCAATATCCCGACTTAACTCTTCCTCGCTTGTATCTTTTATTTTTTATTATACCCTCCACAGGAAGGTATATTCACTTTGCCATTACGTTTGTAACGCCAAGAAGGATTCACCGGAGACCCTATAAAGTATATATATTCTGAATCAGGATCACATTCTGAATCGATTTAGCCATGTCCGTCTGTCTGTCTGTCTGTCTGTCTGTCTGTCTGTCCGTCTGTCTGTCTGTCTGTCTGTCTGTTGAAAGCACGATAGCGTCCAAACGAATTGACTTGGGCGATTGAAATTTGGTAAGAGGACTTCTTTTTACCGTCGTCAGGTTGGTATTGAAAATGGGCTATGTCGGTCAAGTAGTTCTGGTACCTCCCATACAAAACCATTAGTAGACCCATGTGTCTCTCCGCCTGTTGAAATCACGATAGCGTCCAAACGAATCGACCTAGGCGACTGACTTATTTTTACGGTTGTCAGGTTGGTATTAAAAATGATCCATGTCGGTCAACTAGTTCTGCTACCTCCCATACAAAGCCAATATTCGACTCATGTATCTCTCTGTCTGTTGAAAACACCTTAGCGTCCAAACGAATCGACTTAGGTGAATGAAATTTTATGAGAGGACTTTTTTTTAACCGTCGTCAGGTTGTTATTGAAAATTGTCTATGTCGGTAAAGTAGTTCTGGTACCTCCCATACAAAACCACTATTAGACCCACGTCCCTCTCTGTCTGTTGAAATCACGATAGCGTCCGAACGAATCGACTTAGGCAACTGAAATTTTATGAGAGGTCCTATATTTATGGTCTTCAAGTTTGTGTTAAAAATGGTCCATGTAGGTCAAGTAGTTCTGTTACCTCCCATACAAAGCCAATATTTGACCCATATATCTCTGTCTGTTGAAAGCACGATAGCGTCCAAACGAATCGACTTAGGTGAATGAAATTTTGTGAGAGGACTTTTTTTTAACCGTCGTTAGGTTGGTATTGAAAATTGTCTATGTCGGTAAAGTAGTTCTGCTACCTACCATACAAAACTAATATTAGACACATACTAACTCGCATGGCAAACATTTTGCATGACTTTTATGCAGTGGAGGGTATCAAAGCATCGGCCAGGCCGATGATAACACTTTTACTTGTTTTTTATTTTTTTTGCCACAATCCGACTCTTGCGTATCGTCAGGATGCCTTGGATCGTTATTATTCTTATCGTATAATAATAGGCATACATATAAATGATGACAGAAATTTGGCTTTTACACTATATATTGCAACATATCGTCTAAGCTTGGCTTCTTACATTCATTGTTTCCGATCCTTCTAAATAAAATTTTAAAAATGAAGAGAAAAAAGACTTCTTTTATAAAGTTCCCAGTTCTTTGAAATTCTGTAAAAGAATCATTATATCTAAGAATTAATAACAAATTCGTTCTTCATACTGTGAAAAATATTTTAAAGATTTCTGAGTCGAAAATGTTTGTTTTGCGTTTGTCAACGAGGTAATGCAATCTTTGTTGTTATGAAAGTTGTTATGATTACTTAAAAACTGCTTTAAAGTTTCTTTGTCAAAGGTATAGGTTCTTTGATTCCGTATCTAAAAGTATAGTGTTTTTAAAAGAATACATTATAATATAACAATTAATGATTAATTTTTTTAAAAATAAGTACCAATGCTTTGAAAAATTCAATTTTTCATATTTAAAGTACTTATTGCAAAACGAATCCTATGAATCTTTTCATACAATGTCATAATGGAAAGAATTTTATCCTTCATAAAACCACAATGGACAAAAGTAAGAAAAAAACTGAATTTAGATTTAATGAAAGCAATAATTTTAATAAAAAAAAACATTTTAAAAATAAATATTGTGAAGAATTTGACGTTCTAAATCAGAAATAGGTACAACTGAAAAGTCTGAAATAATAATGTACATAATGTACTAAAAATATACCTACCTACTAAAATGTTTACTTTCTGGGATGATGACATTTATATTATGTTCCTTCAGGTTAAGCTTTTTTTTTTTTTTTTTGTTAATGAAAATAATAAGTATTTATTTGGTTAAAATAAAATGCAAATTGTTTTTATCACGCCTTTTGCTCCAGCTTTTTAGGCTGCAGTAATAAATTTTCTTAATCTCTTTCTATTTATTATCTTTACGTTTAAAAACGCTACGCTTAATTCATCAACATTTTGCTAAAAAAAAATAAAAGTCATCATATGTAATAGAAAAACCACTGTTTCATGGATACATTTTCTTCCCCTAAAGACTTTCAACGAATACAAATAAAGTATCTATTTTCGTAACGCATAGCTCCACCCAGAAACTCACGAAGACCTAGTCAAAATGTTACACTGAAGTGGATTGGTTGTCTAAAGAGACCGGCGCAAAATGGAAACATTGTTGTATACAATGTAAATATTTTCTTTTATATTATGTGAACGGAATGTGTAGCATTGCGCCTGTATTCCATTTGGCGGTGTTAGTTCTTAACAAAGGCGAAAGCAAAAATGATTCATATTTCAAAGGAACGGGATTGACAACAACATTGGAATAAAACGGCTACCCCTTGTGCCATAATCTACCTATTAACAAAAAAAAAGTATCTTTGTTTCAAAGATAACAAAACATATTGTATCTGCCGGTACCAAACCGGGTTGGTTTTGATGGCCCGGGAATTCATACGTTATACCCAAATCAAAGGATCTAATATAATTTATTGACTTTAAGTTTCTTTTCTGAAAAATAAATAAACTAGATTGCAATAAGGCAACTAAACCCGACGGAATCCAGGCTATAGTACTCAAGAGCTGTGCACCAGAACTTGCACCTGGACTATGTAAGCTATTTATCAAGTCGTACTCCCAGAAGACATTTCCTTCTTGCTGGAAGACTGCTCGCATTCAACCTATTCCAAAGAAAGGGAGGAATTGTCTGCCACACACAAAACTAACGTCCAATAGCGTTACTTTCAATACTCTCAAAAGTAACGGCACAGGCAATAAATGTCGAAATGATTAAATATCTAGGCCACCGATTAATAAGCGACAGGCAATACGTATTTCGGAGCCGTCGTTCCACTGGGACTGGAGACCTGTTAAGCTACGCACTTATGGACGCAAGCAATTGAACAACACGGCGAATACAGAGCCGTAGCCTTAGACATATCAAAGGCATTTGACCGAGTCTGGCATAGAGCCCTATTAGGCAGTTAGTGTCTTATGGATTATCACAACAAATCTGCGGATGGATGCAAAATTTTCTTCTGGGAAGATCGATCCAAGTTGTTGTAGATGATGTATCATCTAATACGTTTGCTATAAATGCAGGAGTAGCCCAAGGATCTATTCTTTCCCCAACTCTATTTCTTCTCTACATCAACGATTTGCTCGGATCGACAAATAATAATATCTACAGCTTTGCTCATGACTGCACTCTTATATCCTCCATCTTAAACAGTGGGCCTGTGAATGCGGCTACATCACACATTCAGAGACGTGAACAAATTTGTTCTCTAAATAATGATCTGGACAAAATCTTGAAGTGGGGAAAAGACAATTTGATGGTTGTATTTAATGCAGAAAAGACAAAGACACAGCTTACAACATTTTCTAGAAAAATTGCATCATCAGTTCCTCAGATCCAAATGGATGACCATCCAATCCAACCCAAGGACTCAATGCACCTTCAGGAATCACATGGCAAGACCACATATCCTATATCGCAAGATCGGCGTCCGCTAAGTTGAGCTATCTATATAGAGCAAAGAGGTAATTTAGCCCCAAGCAACTTCTCCTTCTCTACAAAGCACAGGTTAGACCAGGCCTGTAATATTGTTCCCATATATGGACCTCAGCCCAAAATCATTCACTTAACCTACTTGACAGCATACAGAGACGAGCAGTTCGACTTATAGGTAGGTACTTCCATGGTAGATGTTCCGAGGAACTCAAAGACATTATCCGTCGAAAAGCAATTTTTAGGCGCAGCTAATGCTCATGACCACTTGACAACCGCGAGGTCATCAATTTTCCAAAACTCCTTCTATTACAGGACAAGCAAACTTTGGAACGGGGTATATTTCCAGAAGACTACAATTTGCAGCAATTTAAGAACTAACATATATCTGCAAGCATCTCGGGGCGCTGATGAAGAGCTATAGGTTCGCCTTTCCCAGGAGAAATATTAAAAATAAATCTTCCACTTAGAATGGCGTATGCAAAAATGTCCTTCTATTCTATACCTACAACATGCTACATGCGAAAAGTATCTGTATTTGTATCTCCGCCCATTTACAATATCCAAACAATAAAAAAAACACAGAAAAAAGCGTCTCTCTCTTTCGTTGAATCCTTTTTGTGTCTCTTTCTATATACCCACATAACATCCTGTTATACTAACCTCATCCTCCCCCGGCGGCAATGGCATTCCATTCCTTTCGTTATTATTTTATTTCATTTCAATTGAATTGCATAAAAGCGCGGCGGCATCTTCTTCCACAGTGAATCTACTTCAACTTCAAACTTACAAAAGATCGTCGGATATCATTTTTCGTTCGCACCGCGCCATGCCATTGCTGCCATTGTGACTGTATATGTGCATAAAATTTATAATTACGTTTCGTTTCTAGAGATTCGTCCTTTATTTCAATTTGATTGAAATTTCAATAGACGACAACGTAGATGTTGATGATGATGATGATTCGTTGCTCTCTGCTCTTTGTCTGGCCTTGTACGATAGTCAGTTTTAAATTGATCCAGTTGTGTCCTTCGCATAACTGCCAGAGGGATAATACAATACCTACAAAAAAAAAACACGCCAAAGTACACACTTTCGGTAAACGTAAAGGTAACATTCATTTGAAAGGGTTAAACGGGATGCGATCCCTTTGGTTCTTCGAATGACAATCCAATAGCAATACATGAACATAGTTGGATTTTTTTCCTCGCTATGCCTTATTGTTTCACATCCGCCATTAAAAAAGATTCCTTTTCTTCTTTGTATTTCCCACATAGGGATACGTATATAGTTTTCGATTGTTTGCACATTGTCCTTCTTTTGCCATCAATGCGGAATGCGGCTGGTTGGTTAATCAGTTTCATCGAAATTATTATAAAATTTAAATATTTGCCCTGATGATGATCTCTTACGGTCGAATGGAGGAGGCTTTGGCTATTTATATGTGCGTGGTGGCATCTGATGCGGAATTAATTGACATGTGTACTTATGATGAAATGCATATTTGTGTGCCTAATTTAACCCTTCTTAGGCACAATTATTAGTTAAGGATATTGAATGTTTATTTATACAAAGGGATGCCTCTAGCTGACATATTGACAGAACTGCACAGACAAAAGCTTAGCCCTCCCTTACATATACTAATACAAAATGGCTACTTAGATGTGGATATCAAAAGTCTGCTTACATTCAGGGAAGTCACCTGGATCTAAAATATCATCATCATCCCGCCAACGGTACCTATTATACAGTTTGTGTTAAGAGATCAATTCGATTTTAGGAGTGAACCGTAAGTTCCATACTCCTGCAGTGCATTCCGGCTCCAGAACTATTCTAAAGCTAAGTACACACGATTGTAAGATCTTAAAATATTGTCAGATCTGTCAATGCTCCGACAATGACTGACAATTAGCTTACAATAGCCAACTACCTTACAATACAAAATTGTGTGTTCAAACGGTTGTAAGATTTTGTCTAAAAGTCTTACAATTTCATTGTCAGATGCATGTCTGACAATGGTCTGACAACTTTGTAAGGTTGAAAATTGTATGTTCACACGGTCGGCAGATATTTCAATTTAAAAAATTGGTCAATCTGTTGTCAGACATTGTCAGATAAATTCATAGTCTTGTGGGTTGTTTTTTTAGTACGGATAATGGTACAATATATCATCATCATCATCAGATCAAAATATTGCAATTGCGACTATTTTAACTGCCTACGTGTTGGAAGACAGCGAGGATGAATTGCCTCAAAAACGACGTCGTGTTTGGACAAAGAATTGGGTGGGCCGTCGTCAGCATCAGGATGGATTCTACTCCAAGTTACTCGTCGAATTGCGAGCTGAGGACCCAGAGCTTTATCGCAATTTTTTGCGGATGGACTCGAAACAATTCGATGATGATTCGCTAGGAACAACATTTGTTTAAAATACTTCCAGGAAATCGAGACGGTTTCGTTGGCAGTTCGACCAGACTTCTTTTTCCTGTACTTCTCCATGTTGCTGTTGAATGTGGTGCGCAGATTTTTCCATTTGCCCTTACATTCGTTATGAGGAAATTGAATCGCGTCGGCGACCTCTTGCCACAGGGCTTCTTTGGGTAGTTTATACTCTGCGCAGCCAACATCCCACAGACTGCGTCGCGTCTCGATTTCCTGGATCAATTCAGGTATGCTATCGTGCGACCATTCACTGTGGACTTTCTTTCTATACGATTTTTTTTTAAATTTTTTTTATGTTGGCGACTTTTCCAATGCAGAGTTGTTTCAATCGATTAAATTATTCTCCATCGCAAATAAAAGTAAATATCGATTTCGCGTCTATACCACCGATTAAACTGTAGCGGTCAATGACAAAATTGTAAGCTATTGTCAGCTTCCATAAACAACTACATCTGACAATTTTTAATGAGTCTTACAATGTCCTAATTGTCTGACAATAATAAAAATTGTGTGTTCAGACTTGTTCCGACGATCGTCAGCAACCTGACAATTTCATTGTCAGATGGATGTCTTACAATGGGCTGACAATGACATTTCTGACAATATTGTAAGACAAAATTGTAAGTTCAGACGGTTGTAAGACATTTGGCACACATTTTTCACTGACAGATTTGACAATATTGTAAGATCTGACAATCGTGTGTACTTAGCTTAAGGAAACATTAGGTACTGCACTTTTCATCCACACAATGTTGAAGTAGGTATGTGTATATGATGAAACTTTTGGAAATTGATGACGAAAAAGATTTGTAGGTATGAACTTCTAAAAATTATTCAAACTGTTTCCTAAACTATTTGAGTCAGAAGAAGGTTGTACTTTTATTTTCTATGATAACTGACTTGAAAAAGCTTTTAAGTAGATTATGTGTATTGAAAAATATTTTGTCAAAATTGGTTCTACACTTTCGAAAAATTATTATGGTATTCTAATACCCCAAGGGAGTCAATCAGGACTCTTCTCTTGGATTTTTTTTGTAGGTATGATGTCTTTCCTGCACACATAGGTAGATTGTTTAGCCACCGCGACTTGAAAACTCTTGTAATTTAATTGTACGAGTTTGTTGTGACCAGGGAAAGGATTTTGTTGACCTTGCCTTTTTTTGCCTTTTTTTACTTACATTGCCTTTTTTGGCCTTTTTTCCTAATATTGACGTTTTCTGCCTTTTTTGGTTAAAGTTGAAATTCATGCGTGCACTTTCTTCTTACAAGCAGGTACAATTTAAACAAAATATCCCCAAAGCATTACTTGCACACGTTGTTTTCGAACTTCCGACAAACATCCGAGAGTATAACTGTCCTGAAAAATAGTCTCATTTCAGCCGTTCGAACTCGGCATGAAAATTATAGGTCCCTTCCATTCCTTACAGAAAAGCTAGGCCTAGGATTCCTATATACAAACCTGCTGCTACTTATTTTTTTTTTTTTTTGTGTCCTGTGTGCAATTGATTTTAGATATGTACTTTCAATATTTTAAGGGGAATCGATGAGAAATTGCAAACAGCAAAATCCAAAAGGACCAGCTGCTGAAGTTGTTCTTTTCTTTAAATGAAAGACTCAAGACCATCAAAGAAATAAATAATGTAGTAAATGGCGCCAAATATTGCAATCGATGACAAGACGTCTTTTAAATGGTCTCCACTTGTCTCTGCCCATGCCCTCTCTTCAGCTCTTTCAAAGCTTTTCTGAGCAATAATCGCAGGCGTTTGTTGCCAGCAAATTCTAAAATGCTTATATGGTTGTATAGTCGAATTATAAGTCTTAAAACTTTCTTTTTTTCTTAAATAAAAGGCATTTTTGCCTTTTTTGCAGTTTAGTTTAGCCTTTTTTGATTTTTTAGGTTAACAAAATCCGTTCCCTGTGGTGGTAACCATTTGGCGAGTCATATTCAGTAGAGTTCCTTGATTTAGTAGGGCAGCCAGAGCTAATATCACCCGTCATCCTTATATCAAATATCCACCTGGTATTATACGGAACTGCCTCTTTATTTTATTGCAACAAAACTTGCGTTGCATTACAAAATTGCTTCCAAGCGGCAATATTAACAGGAATGGCTGTAATCAAGATCTCGTTTTTATTAAAAGCGCATTCGATTACAAGCGATTCCAATTTTCGCTGCGCCATTGGTAGAAGGACATTTTATCGCATTCAACTTTGCATATGAAATCAATTCAAGTTCAGCACGATTGTGTTTATTGGAGCCGATTTACCCCACGAAGAAATTGACTTTTTTTTTTTTGCTTTGTTTCATAAGGAAACATACATCTTTACTACATAAACACTATCGATAAAATACCAATTCATCAGCGCGCTCCTAATGTACCTACTACACCGCAGCAACTGCAACTAGTTGCATTGATCGCTGACACCAAAGATCAAAGCCATGCATATGTTCGAGAATTCCCCAACCGAACAAAGTCAGATTTCCACACAGCTAGCGGCTTAATGCACAACAACTGGAATATATTTAGCCCCTTTCCCCGTCCAGCGAAATCAACAAAAGTAAACAAATATGTATATCAATAAAAAAGAAAAACAAGACAACAACGCTGCCATGCCGCGCGTATTCCTAAAAGGCTACAAATGTTTTCTTTTCTTTGGATCCCATTAGGCCCCGGTGTATCTACTCCAGCCCGCCCGCTCTGCTCCTACTCAGTACTCGTACTCGTAGATAGCTCGTCGGTAAATTAGCGTAACAATATCTCACACATTCTCTACGAGTTCTTCTCTGATTGCATCCATCATCGTCATGTGTCGATGAAACGAAAATAGACTTCAAATGCGGCTGCGGGACTCCCCGACGACGGACTGTCAAAAACGAAATATTTTTTGAGCTGCCACATTTGTCACATTATTTGCTTAGAGCGCGATGATCTTTTATTTTCGAGCCCGCACACAGAACACACACACGCAATACTTTTGAATGACAGTGTAAACAATGCCACCGATGACCTCCCATTACAGACAGAGGAGCAACGAACGTTTTTGGATGGCATCCTCCACTTCCTATGCACTATAAGCATTAGGTAGCTGCTTTGGGTAGCGCTGAACAACATGGCAAACAGGCGGAGAGATTCAGAAATTAAGTGGCTTCCGCCGCTGTCAAGTGTGCCAGGCGGTTTTCGGTCTCTCAAAACAGTTTCTTTTGAGGTGGAGTAGACTATACTGCTCTCGCGAAGCTGGGATCAGCTCACAACCAAAGAAGTTGCCGCACGTAGGTACTTCAAAAATGTTTTTCTCCTTTTGGACATATTGAAAATTTGTTTTCATTGACTTGAGATAATACCACTGATTGCCGGTTAAGAGAAGACCACCCTCGAGGACGATGAGTTTTGAATGGTTTTCCGTTCCCCACGGCAGTGGTTTTACGCTAAATTGCGGTTGTTACCTCGTTTGCTTTCTTCCAATTTTAAGGATCAAACAGAGCAATTTGCGAGGAAAAAAAAAGTGCAAATTGAAATCAACCCCAGGCAAGGATGACTTGAGTGTTGTTTGGCATGTTAATCTTATCTGAAGGGGTTTTTGTGTGCGCGTATATCTATTTATGCGGGGGATTATGTCTCCCAAGGAATAATGAAGGGTTTCAGTTGTTATTTCAGGAAGGGCGGCTGGCAAATTACAAAGATGTTCATGTTCAACTGTAAAGGATGTTTACGAGTTTATTGCTTAACGCCTTTTTAATGAGTAATTTAATAAAAATCCACTTAAGGATCATTGAAGATACAAATAAATGGAAAGGAATAAATACCAACAATTTCGGTATGGTAAGTATCTTCTGGGGGGGTTGTTTTTCTGTTTTTTTTTTATCGTCTGTAGAAGTCTTGCTTTCTAATGCAAAGTGAACATTTTTCAAAACGTAACTTTTTCGTTTTAGTGACCTCTCACATACATACATTCATTCATACAATTACATATATAATAATATATACTTTAAATCCATACTTCAAATTTATTGAATAGTTTTGAGAGCAATTTTTGGAAAAGATATACATGTGGTTTTAAACTACGTAAGTCCTAAAGAAGCCCAAAATTTGTGGCTGGTCAAAGGAAAGTAATACGATTATATGCCAACACAATAGGCGTTTTTCTTTCTTAATTCAGATCAGAACTCTGAATAGAGCTCGAGCATTTCGAGCGTGCTCTGTGCTATTTTTTAATTGTTATTTATAAATTTGGTTTACCTTCTGGGCCAAAACAACAAGACTCGTCCGCAATTTCAACTGTTTTGTTTATCCTGTTTTTTTTTTCTGTCAAATGTGACTTTAAGTGGTAAACAGTTTTTTACTCAGCCTGCTCAGTCAATTTATTCTGAGCTCATAGAGCGCGCTCTGATCTTTAAACGAAACAAAAAAAGACAAAGTTTGAGCTCTGATGTGTCTGAGCTAAAAATTAACCACGAATTTTTTGTTGACAGTTCAGACTCTGCTCTGAACTAAAAAAGAAAAACGCCTAATAATTATTTTCACTCTCACAATTCCGCATTGTTGGATGCTGGGTATTCTCTATTTTATTTAAGCATCTGACAAGGCCTCTGGTCGATTTTGTAAGATCATGTCGATCATGTTGTTTTATCTGTTGCTAATTTTCCCGTTTTTTTTTTTCAGACACTAAACACAAATTACCATGGCAAGTTATAGCAACATGTGCAAATGGTGTGGGTTGGGGGACACGTCGATGGCATTGCCGTCACCATTAAGAGCGCTACCGATCGATGATAACCAATTTATTTTGGCTCAATTGGATGATAGGACGGAATTGTGTCCCACACAGCCGATGGCACAGCGTACATTCTGCACGAACTAGTTGAAGGCATGGTTTTCCCATGCAGAGGCGACGTGTTATTTTACCCAGTTTGTGAGGTTTCCTAACTTCTGATGGTACCTTAACATAACCCGAGCAACATGAGTGAGAATAAATTCGAGTTATAGAAACTTCGAGTTATGAAGGCCAAAAGTTGAAAAAGTTGAATACGCAGAGTTCTCAGCAAAACTTCGAGTAATAGAGAAATTCGACTGAAAGAAGTTCGAGTTATGAAAGTTTGACTGTATCTCTAATTCAGCCTGCAGTTACGTGCCATACATTGAAATTTAGACCTTTTAGAAGCTCTGAAGACACGGCAGCCATTTGAACAAGACAATATTCACACATGCCTATCTATGGAATACCTTGAAATCGATCAAGGCTTACCTATTTAATTTGGTGCAACTTTCAGTTGCTGTTTTTTCATCACGTTTATATGGACACCCTACTCCTGATTCCTGTCGCTCTTTCGTTTCATCTGAGTATGGAGTAGTTCGAATCAATTTCACTCCAACACGTAAAGCATTATTTGAATTTTTTTTTATCCTGTGGTTCTTATAGTTAAGATTCCAGATTGTACCACAATAATTTAATACCGGCCATAAAATTGAAAAGCAGTATAGGTAAGTCTTTAGTGCATAAAAATCAGAGAATTCTTTCAAATACCGCCTAATACTACAGAGAATCATAAGTCACAATAGACCATACCTCAGTCAAAATGAAATTTAAAAGTGAATTATGTGTCCAATACGACTCCATGTCCTTTTGAAGATGCATATTCTCTAACTCTTCATTATTAGTAAGCTATTGGACAAGCATCTTATGCAAATAAGGCTTTGACACATTTCAGTCTAGAAGGTTATATTGAGACCAACTAGCTAGACTATTAAGATTCTTGGAGATGCAAGCGATCTTAATCAGCTTGAATAGAGTGAACGATGTCATATCATCGACAAAGAAAAGACATGTGCGGAATTTCGAATATAGTATGGTATATCGTTAAGAAAGAGGACAAAAAGCAAGAGTCCAATGTGACTTCCTTCCGGAACACCTAATGTTATAAAGATATGCTTTAACTATCTATTTTCTAGTCTTTTAGAGAGGAGTGGAATCCAATAAAATAACTTTTCTATCAACGCTCGTGACCCGTGAAGAGTCTCTGCCTGAGACACTACAGCCTTCCATGCTCTACAATCCCGGGCACGCTGCTTCTAGTCGTCGAGACCAAGCGCAGTGGCATCCGCGATGGCTTGGTTCTCGTACCGGGGATGAAAAATTAGTTTTTTCAATTGTATTTAAAACTTTACACAAAATGTACTTAAATGGGTCCGATTGTACTTTTTTTTGAGGTAAATATGTGCTCCAATAGCGACATGAATTAACTGCAATGGTTGACCTAATAGTTTCAAGCTTGTAAAAGTATAAATATTAGTTTTTAAAACTAAAAAATCCCAACTTTGTTTCCCCAAAACTACATGGCACCATGTTGGTGCTGTCTAACACGGCCCAGTATTAAGGCCTCTTTCTAGACAGCAAATTGAGCTGAAAATCCAATACAGCTACTTCAGAGGATTCAGAAAGCTACATATTGGCTCTATGTGTCCGTCATTAGACCTACACTTAAATATGGCGTTGTCGTGTGGTGGACCGCCCTTGAAAAGGATATTCACTACACTCACCTTTGTCCTGTTCAAAGAACGGCATGAATCTACATCAGTGGAGCACTTAGGACCACTCCAAGAGTGGCTATGGACATATTGTTCCACATGCTACCGCTAGACATTTACTGCAAGCAAGTGGCAGCAAACGTGGGCGCAGTAGCGCAGTGGTTAGTGTGCTGGACTACTGTGCGACGGATCCCAGGTTCGATCCCCGGAAAAACACAAATTACATCTTAAGGTTTTTTTCTACTGCGCCACCTCTCGCGAACGTCTGACAAACATCCGAGAGTATGACTGTCATGAAAAAGCTTCTCAATTTAGCCGTTCGGACTCGGCATAAAATTGTAGGTCCCTTCCATTCGTCTCAAAAATAGAAACTCACACAAAACGAATGGTTGCGAGAAGCTAGGCCTTGGGTATCACCCGCCTGTTGCGCCACCTATTTATTTTTTTTATTTTAAGTGGCAGCAAACACAGCTACTCATCTTTAAGTCAAATGCGTTCGTAGATGCAGTCAAAATTAAGAATAGAAATAGAATAGAAATAGGCGAGTAGAAAAATTTATTAAATTTTGAAGAATTGTAATTGTGTATTTTCCCAAGTAAAATATGTTCGCATGGGTGTTGGAGAATTGTACTTGCGTACTTTTAGAAATCAATTGTACCGAAAAAGTACAACTGTACATAATTTTTCAACCCTGCCTCGTACCCACAAGTAGGTAGATTTGCCACATATGACAAACGCACAACTGATATACAAATTTCTTGTTTATTCGTTGAAAATGATGACCCATTTTTTTAATTCGCCCATGGGCGCTAATATAAAACTATTTTCGAAACCAAACATTTTTTTTTCAACTTTGGATCAATGTAAACAACAATCGCAAGTAATAAAGAAAACAAATAAGCAAACACGATGAAGAGAATTGCCCAAGGTGTTTATGGGAAACCTGAAGTGATATTGTTCTACGGATTTTAGCAGTAGCTAAGCAAATTTGCCACAAACCATATTTTATGTGTCGATATTTTTTCTATCAGAAATTGTGTCGAATGGTTTTTTTTTCTTACCTGCAGATTAGCCTAAATATTTTATTCGCTTTAAGTGTATGTACATATATGATGTCCTAAAAATGTGTTATAAAAAATTATTGTCCGTTTGTTTAAAATTGTATAATTATTTTCAATGGTCGCACTCCACTTACCTAATCAATTTTGGAATTTGGTTTAGGTTAGGTTGAAGGTTAAGGTTAGGTTGAAGATTTAGGTTAGGTTGAAGTGGCTGCCCAGCATACGTCAGCAAACTTGGACCGATATAACGTCCGTTGTGATATCATCTGCATCAAATTTTTCTCCACTCATATTTGTTTAAACCTTGCTAATTCAAAAATAAATAAATAGGTGGCGCAACAGGCGGGTGACATCGTTTTGTGGGGTTTCTATTTTTGGGACGAATGGAAGGGACCTACAATTTTATGCCGAGTCCGAACGGCTGAATTGAGAACCTTTTTCTGGACAGTTATACTCTCGGATCATAGTTGCAAAAAGGCTTACTATTGTACTGAATTCAGTACAATTTGACTTTCCCGACGCAAGTACCACTTCTCAATTTTCAGTACTATTTGTACTATTTTTAATTTTTGAAAGTTTATTTTTATTTCTTTTAAATCAGACATATATAAGGATTAAACAAAAATAAGCTGAACGCACTCCTTTGTTTTAAAATTCTGTATTCATCATTACTCATCGTACTTCGTTAAAAATTAACTTTGTTGCATTCCTCGAAGATGTGGAAAAACGATTTGATTTAGGAGAAATTTTTTTAAACTCATTGCAACATTTTTCACAAACTGCCATTTGTCTTAAGGTTTTTTCCCTGGTGAACAAAAAAGTATTGAAATTATCAATCATGTCATGAATATAGAGCCGTATCTGACTACGATAGAAATAGGTATCTACATACTTCTATTTCTGAGTTTTGGGCTGAAATAGGCCCTGTGCAAAATGAATGCAACGAGTTCATATTTTCAAATCCTACACCACAATATCCAGGGTGCTTTTTGTATTTCTTCTTATTCTTCCGCAAACGTTTAAAGAATGTTTTCTTATCAAAATGGCTATTATAAAAAAAAAACAAAGCTAAAGAAGCTAGAGAGGGGCTATCATTCACAACATCGCCTGGAGTGATAGTGATTGGTTTATGCCACCGGACATAAGGGTGGGCTGGCCATTCCTTGCCGACAACATCTGGCAGGTTTCCGGTTCATGACGAACCTTTACCCTGGAGGGACAATGGGAAGAAAGTTGCGTTTAGGGTAAGAGTAGGCTAGTTTTAAGTTATTGTAGTTCTAGTATAGGGCCTAGATTAAGTGTTAGGTTAGTTTAGGTATAGTTTAGGATAGTAAGGATTAGTTTCCTTTCCTTCTCTTCACTCTTATTTTCTGTCCTATCTTTTTACGTCCGTCCGAAGTCTGATTATTGTAGCTTCCTTTCTTCTTTCTTTTTTCTTTCTCTTTTGAATTATTGGCATGGATAAAAGTTGTTGAGCAGGTGGTAAATGGTGAGGGGACAAGAACACCCGCGTCCGACGAGCTCTAGCCGAGCAACCACAAGCATGCCGCGCCCTCCTTACTTTTGCCGAAGCTGCCCCTGTGGCTCGACCCTGGCTCACAACAATGCAGGCGTAATGTCTGCAGTATTAGAACCTAAACATCTTATAAAAAATTAAGGCTGCTACAGCTCTACAAATAAAACAGATCTTTCTAAAATAAGATTGAACATGAAGAACTTCTATAGTAGATTGTTATCTGAATGTGGTGAAGTCGTGTTCGAATAACTTGGCCAATGGTAGATTTTCTGTACAAAGTCTACAGTTTGCTCAATCGACCGTTGGACAAGTGATTTTGAACACGACTATATAAAGATTACCTAGTCTTAATCTCTTAATATGTATGTACATGGACTAAAGTTCCTATCCGGCGTCTATAAGACTTAGATTACCTTGAGCTTAGTACGCTGCTCGTGCTAAATTTTAGCTCACATACAAAATTGTCTCCAAAATTAAAAAAAAAATAAATAAATAAATGGTTTTTTAACTAAATTTTCACAGATAATGTTTTTTTTTTTTCTGTTCTTTTGTGTTGCGAAAAAGTAAATAAGAATAAGGTTTTTGCATGAATATTAGTTAATGTTTGAGAGAAAAATTGGAGAGCAGCTAAAATTTAGATTCCCTCGAACTGCGTACTAAGCTTTAGATTCAATTAAATTCACTTACATTTCTAACGCCAAGAAAAATCACCCTATACCCCATAAGCCATAAATATTCTAAATCAGGATGCAATTCTGAAACGATTTAGCCATGTACGTCTATCCGTCCGTGCGTCGGTCTATCTAATGAAACGCCCAAGGCGAATGAAATTTTGTGAAAGGACTTCTTTGTTCCGGTACCTCCCTGCATGTACAAAACCATTATAAGAGCCACGTACTTTTGTATACTTATGAACTCACATAAATACCTAACATTTTGCAAGATTTAAATTAAATATTTATTTTTTATGTTTTCGTTCGGTTTTATACATTTAAGAAATTTGAGTACTACCTATTCAGTACAATTTTGTTTCAGTTTTCAGTACAATTGAGAAAAGTCGATTTTCATCACTGTCTCGGATGTTTGTCAGACGTTCGCGAGAGGTGGCGCAGTAGAAAAAACTTTAAGATGTAATTTGTGTTTTCCGGGGATCGAACCTGGAAGGGAGTAGTCCAGCACACAAACCACTACGCTACTGCGCCCACCTTATTAATTAGGTCCCCATTAAAGTTAAAAAAAAGATCCTAAATGGGGAGAGAGCATAGCAGGCGCATAGAAGGCGGGGGACAGTTTCCTCCTTCTCCTCATCTCTGCAGATTTAAAAAAAATTAATCATTTGAGGGAACACCAAGTCTGATTGCGTGCCTACCTATTAGACAGTGTCCAGTGATGACGCCTATGTTTTGCATAATTCATAATTGTTTGGTTTGTAATTTAAATATAATTTTTATTTGAATTTGTATACGAGTTTTGTACAAATGTTAAGGAGATCGATTTTAAAATTAGTGCTATTAATTTGGTATATTCAGAACTTAGCGCCAATTCATAGATAAAATGTAGGCAGGAGGTTACCGACACAATGCTATTCAACAGCTGCAGTACCTAACTCTCAATACCTATAGATAATTGGAACATATTAAGAGAGGAAGATTGATTGCATTTTGTTAAAGCAGCAGTTGTGACTCATACAAGAAAGCGAATTGGGACCTATTTAGTAAGATTAAGGAAACAAAAGTCCCACTACTAAAAGGGAATTCAAAATGCAAACACCGACTGGGAACTATACAAATCAATTCAGATATCTAAGCCAATGGGCGCTGAAATTCAGCAATGAAATAACGCGTAACAACAAAAATCCCGAGATTATGGGAAATTTTAACCAGATCCAGAGTACATAAAGACTTCGTGATCTCACAAGGACCTTGAATCAAACTGGACTAAATATTGTTTACAGTCTGGGGTGGACCTGGGCCTCAACCAACACGCCTCTCCAGTTAGCCCGATCTTTGGCTAACCGCCTCCAGTCCAATTGCGCACTCCAAGTGGGTTTAGATCCCCTTCCACTTGTTCGCGCTACCTAAGGCGAGGTCTTCCTCTACTGGCGTTGTCCCTCTGGGTTGGAATCGAAGACTCTTCGGGCCGGAGCGTTGGTGTCCATTCGCTCTACATATCTTATTCGACAGATACGTACTTTTCCAATCAGGTCGATGTCGCTGTACAGCTTGTAGAGTTTGTTAAATCTCCTCCTCCAAAGCCCGTCAACGCAAATGGGATCGAAAATCAGAAGAATTTTGCGTTCGAAATGATTAAGGAGATCTTCAACCGCCTTTTATAACGTCCATCATTCAGCGCCATAAAGCTTGGATGATGAGAGTTGTAGGGAACGGCATAATTCCATAGATAATTTTAGGTATGCAAATTATTTGAGAACTTTTCTAAATTATACTGTATAAAAATTAGTTAGCAAAATAAGTATTTAGAAAATAAAAACAAATTGTCATATGTAGAAAAATAAATTTTCATTCCTGCTGAGAATTTGCTAACAGAAAGATTGTATCAAAATATATAATATAATAAACCAATAAAAAAAAAAAAAAGTTTATTGCCGAGGATTTTAGTATACCTACATGGATTGATGATAATTGTCCTAAGGTTCAATCCAAAGGCCTAAATACATATAGATAGAAAAAAATCTATCAAACATATTATCTCGAAACTTCCCACAAGAGGAAATATATAATCTTGAACAAAACAAAAAAAACTAATAAAGCAGCAGCAAAATAAAAGATACCTACTAAAGAAAAAAATAGACTCGAAACTACAGAGATTCGAAATTTCAGTAAGGTTTTTTCGGACCATCAAAAAAACCACAAGCCTAACAAGAAAAAAAATATTAGTAAGTGGAAGCTGAATTTATTATACCGGATCAAGAAGAACTTTCAAAAGAACTTTCCAAAAAAAAAAAGGAGATACATAACTGTACCTACAAGAACGAAAATTTCATTGAAAATCAAGATTTCTTATTTCGGTATCATTAGTTTTGTCTTAATTCGTGTTTTTTTTTCTTTATCTGAAATTTAAGTGATTTTATTTTGACAGAGATAACATAACATAAATTTTGTTAGGATCCGCCAAAGTTAAATTATATAATTAATTTTAATTCCATAGTTAGAGTTTACAGCTCAGTAAAATTCAAAATTCACCACGGGCAGCGGTTGTTGTGCACATCATCCTCTTCACCCCTGGATCTTCGTGTATGGTTTTAAATAATATAAATTTGGTAAGTGATATTTCTATTTGTTTTTACAATAAATTTAATTTTGGTGCGACCCAATTTTATTATTTTAATTATCATTTCGAACATTTGGGTTTTCAATTTCGGTATTAATATATAATATCATTATATAGGTAATTCATTATCGGTAATTTTTTTTTTTTTATGTACATACTACAAACATAAGTACTTACCTATTGTTCTTTACCTCTCAATAAATATTTTTGTTTTTGTTAGTTTGGATAGATAAATCATGGTATTTTAATATCTTTTAAGAATTGGTGGATGTGGCAAGGCTTTGGTGAGACCTAAGCCTATGGAATGGCAATGAGATTTTAGATTAATAGGGGCTGCCATGAATATTAGGATTTGGTAGCCATGGTGTACCACAACTAATACATTCGGGTATTGGTGTGGTGCAGAGGGTGGGTATCCTGAGGGAGCACAAACATCAATCGCTCCCACCACAAAAAAATAAACTGTATCTGAAGAGACATTTAGGCCTCTTTTTTTTTTTGAAGCTTATAAATTTTGGCATGATTAATGCGTAACGAGCCGTCCAGTGTTACCAATAGCAAGAACCCCCCCCATCCGACGAGCTAGAACGAGCTAAAGCTAGCATGCCAAGCTGTCGGTACCTGGACACCCTTCCACTTTTGCTGCCCGGACTGACTCCATGTACCTGTAAACATGGGGTCATAACGGTAGCGAGAGAAGTGGAAGGGGAAATAGCAAATTTCGTTACAGGTGGCGCCCAACGTGGGGCCCGATTGTCTCTAACAATGCGTTTTATAGAGTTTGCTGATTGTTCATAATTTCGAGTTTCTATTGAATTTTATCTAGATACAACACAAATTTGGGATTTCGCTGAGTTCGACCGGTAGACAGATTCTTTAATTCAGTCTACGTCTGATGCGTAACTTTTGCGAGGTTTCAAGATTTAAAAAAAAATATAATCGGTGGAGATGAACCTTTCATCCGGTAAATGCAATTTATTGCAATATGCAATTTATTGCATTTATGTCTGCTGTGATGAGTTCATTGAAACAAATTTTGTAATGATGTGAAGAGTCATATTATAACTAATGACCTGCATGTGAGTTCATAAACTTATTCGCATGCGTCTGATGCATAGTTATCTGGACTTCTTTATTTTTACACACCACTCTTATTTCAATAGAATCCAAATTATTGTTTAGAAATTTAAAAAAAGGTATGTCCTGAAGCAACGCTCAAGAGAAGCGAGGCTTGTACAGTTGCATTATTTTTTTTATTTCACAATTCAGTGGGCGCATAAAATTAACAGGATGCAGTTTATTTTTGGTGGAGTATCAACATCTTCATTGTCATTCGTGGGTGGGTCTAATGCAGTCTGTCACATCCACCAAACTTTTATCTCTTTACTGTTTGATCCCATATTAACATTATCGACCGACTCGATTAATTTTGTTAGAATTAGTTACGGAATTATTTAGACTAGAAGATAGACTTAAAACATTTGCAGTTCTGATATTTTCCCTTGAATTAATTAGTGATACTTACTTTTTGTTAATCGTTCAGTTGTTAGTTTAGTTAACTCGTTCTTTTTAACTTAGATTTAGCATTTAACACATTTTGCATTATTTATAGTAATTTAGTTTTTAGTTTAGATTAGACTTAATTTTTAGATTTTAGATTAGATTTGGTTATTTCGAAATGTCGAAACTTCCAGTAAGAGCGTCTTCAAATACAAGTCGTTATAGTTTTCGTAGGAAAGCTGTACCTCAGACAACCTATAAGTCTACAAAGAAATACGCTGAAACAATGACTAATCCACCTCAGGTTACACAAAGTTCAACTGTAAATCAGTCTGAAGTACCAGATGTTTCTTCATTGCCTGCGAATAGTAATGGTTTAAGTCATGAAAGGGATATAGTTTCTTATATCAGGGAAGCAGTAACCGCTACTGTAGGACAAACTCGAGGTGAAGAGCTTCGCATGATTAGAGAAGAAATGGATAGGAATCGTGAGTTTTTAAGGAACGAAGTGGCGGATTTGGTTCGACAAACTTTAGAAGTAACTCGCCAAGTAAATCAACAAAATGAGCAAATCGCTAACAGAATTCCCCCAAATAATCCTCTGAACCACCAGGGAAGAGATACTACAGTTAGTCCCAATGTGAATGACTTTCTGCAGAATCTAAATAATTTAAATTTAAATGTCAACCAGCCACCAGTTAACTCAACAGATTTTCAACAGCCAATGTTGGTACCAAGAGTTCATGACTTTCATAAATGGGGACTTAAGTTTGATAACAAAAGTATGACTGTTGACGATTTTCTCTTCAGGCTTGAGCGATTGAAAGTTTGTAACAATGCTACATGGGATGAAGTTGTGATGAATTTTCACCAGCTTGTCAGTGGACAAGTAGAAAATTGGTTTTGGGTCTACTTAAAGTCAAATCCGAGTGTAAATTGGATAGTTCTACGTCAGGCTCTTGTCGAACAATATCGTAGCCTAGAGACAGATTCAGAACTTTACCGAAAAATGTCTGACAGAAAGCAAAGAAATTCAGAATCTTTCGATGACTTTTACTCAGTCATTCAACAGCTAAATAGTCGTTTACGCGCCCCAAAATCAGACCGTGAGATAATTGACCTGCTGAAGCAAAATGTGCAAAGGCAGATGGGTGAATTGTTGATAACATTCCGAACTGAGAGTCTTGTCGAAATGGTCTATGTTTGTAGAAATATAGAAAAATACATTAACGACCATGACCAACAAAAGATGCGAAACAATTTCGGACCTACTTTACATAGAAATGTTGTGTCGGAAGTTAATTTTGAAAACAAAACTTCCGTTCGTCCCGAAAGCGGACATATTGTGAAGACTGTTGAGATTAGCAAAAATACAAAGGGTTACATTTGCTGGAATTGTCGGAAACATGGTCATTCATTTTTTGACTGTCCTGATCCTAAACGATGGCTATTTTGTTTCAAATGCGGCAAAGAAAATGTTACTTCACCTAATTGCCCACGGTGTTCGGAAAACGTGAGAAAGAGCAATTTGGCTTCCGGGAAGAATTGCTCTTGAAACAAGAACCCGGGCAGTCAATAATGAATTCTAGCATAAATAACTCTGACCTTGATTGCTCTCAAAATGATTGTACATATAGTTATTCCTCTAAATTAGATAGCACTAAACCAATACAAATTTTAAATCATAGTCATGATCACAGGTCCACCGTTTCTTCAAGTAAAAATTTCACAACGCAACCTCATGGAAATTTGCATGAACGTCTTAATAATTATTACACCGTCCGAAAAAGAATATTTTCCAATTCAAACTGTCCACGTCCGGTATCCAACAAAATTCTTAAGTTACGTGAAAAGTTCAAGGTAAAGAAGCATGTTTATAAATCTATAAATTCTACCATCTTATGCTGCTCATCTGAAGATCCCCGTCCATACGCTACTGTTTCTATTTTTGGTGAACCGATTTTGGGCCTTCTTGATAGCGGAGCTAGCGTAAGCTGTTTAGGTGAAGGTGGTTTAGAATTTCTAACAAAACACAAAATTGAACTATCAAAATTTTCTGCAGGTATTAAGACAGCTGATGGTAATCATCAGTCAATTGTTGGACAAATTTTAGTAGACATTTCTTATAAAGGAAAAACAAAAAAATTAAGTCTCTTTGTGGTGCCATCGTTAAAACAAAGACTTTATCTTGGCATTGATTTTTGGAAACAGTTTGAAATTGCACCAAATTTGATATCAGAGATATCGCAAGATTTAATTCCTCTCGAACAGGATCCAAATGCACATAAATTGTCGGATTCGGATGCAAGAAAACTATTAGAGGTCATTAATATGTTCCCATCTTCAGCCACGATTGGCTTAGGCAAAACTAGGATTGAAGAACATGTTATAGATACTAGAGATGCCGAACCTATAAAACAACGTCATTATCCTGTGTCTCCAGCGGTGCAGAAACTTCTGTATGAGGAGCTGGATCGCATGCTGGAGATGGGTGTAATCGAAGAAAGCAATAGTCCATGGAATTCTCCAGTGGTTCTAATCCGTAAACCAGGCAAGAATCGATTATGCTTGGACTATCGGAAAGTCAACAAGGTTACGAAAAAAGATGCATATCCACTTCCTCATATAGAAGGATTGCTAGGACGTCTTTCAGATACTCATTATATATCTAGTGTGGATCTGAAAGATGCCTTTTGGCAGATCCCGTTGGAGAAAGAATCCAGGCAGAAGACTGCATTTACGGTACCTGGTAGACCTTTATATCAGTTTAATGTTATGCCCTTTGGTCTATGTAATGCTGCTCAACGCATGTGCAGGTTGATGGACAAAGTGGTGCCACATGAACTGAAAGAAAACATATTTGTGTATTTAGATGACCTTCTGATAATTTCGAGAACTTTTGACGAACATCTTGAGAGACTGCGAATTGTAGCAAATCAATTGAGAAATGCAGGTTTAACAATCAACGTCAAAAAGTCAAAATTCTGTTTCAAGGAACTGAAATACCTAGGCTATGTGGTAGGGAATGGTTGTCTTAAAACGGACCCAGGCAAATTAACCGCCATAAATGACTTCCCATATCCGAAATCCGCTCGTCAAGTAAGACGTTTCCTAGGACTTGCTGGTTGGTATCGACGTTTTGTTAAGGATTTCTCATCGCTAGCTTCATCTCTGACCGACACACTAAAAAAGGGTAAGAAATTCAATTTTGACGAAAAGGCCAAAGAGTCGTTTGATCTCATAAAAACTAGTTTGACTTCATCACCAATTTTAATTAACCCTGACTTTTCCAAAGAGTTTATTATTCTCTGTGATGCATCTGCAACCGGTATCGGTTGTGTTTTGTGCCAAAAGGATGAGCATGGTATTGAAAGGCCAATTTACTATTATTCTCATAAATTGAACTCTGCACAACGCAACTACAGCGTAACTGAAAGAGAATGTCTTGCTGCTGTAATGGGAGTACAAAAATTTAGAGCATACATTGAAGGACAACAGTTTAAGATCATAACTGACCATGCAAGTTTAAAATGGCTGATGAGCCAGAAAGATTTAAGTGGTCGATTAGCTCGATGGAGCCTAAAACTGCAAGGGTTTACCTTTACTATCGAACATAGGAAAGGCTCACAAAATGTGGTACCTGATACGCTGTCAAGAGCGTATGAGGTTGATACGTTGATGCTTGCAGATATGTCAATGAAGAATGATATAACTGATGTACTTCACATAGATCTTGAAGATTTAAGTTTTAAGTCTGAGAAATATCTCAAGATAATAGACAATATCAGAAACCAAAGCGATCAGTTGCCTGACCTTCAAGTTTCAAATAATTATGTGTATAAGAGGGTTAAGCATAGTACAGGCAATCCACTTGAGGACGATCTTGTGTGGAAACTTTGGGTTCCTGAAGAACTGACCGACCATATGATTTCTTTGGCTCATCAACCACCCCGAGCTTCGCATGGTGGAATAGCAAAGACACTCTACAGACTTCGACAACAATTTTTCTGGCCCAACATGGCAGCTCAGGTTAAGACATTTATTTCAAATTGCGATGTATGTAAGACATCCAAAGCTCCTAATTCAATTTTGAGACCTCCAATGGGTAAAGCCTTTCTTGTCGAAAGACCTTTTCAATTTTTGTATATTGACTTTCTTGGACCATACCCTCGTTCGAAAAACGGTAACAAATTTATATTAATTGCTTTAGACCAGCTCACAAAATTTGTAATCATTCAACCTCTTAAGTCTGCAACTACGTTAGCCACCACTAAATTTTTACAAGAACAGGTATTTTCAATATTTGGAGTTCCAGAAACTATTTTGTCTGATAATGGTAAACAGTTCACCAGTAATGAATTTTCTAAATTAATGTCGTCATACGGAATTCGTCACATCAAAACCGCTGCATACTCACCACAGGCAAATGCAAGTGAAAGAGTAAATAGATCAATATTGGCTGCAATCAGATCTTATATCGAACCAGACCAAAGAACTTGGGACATACATCTCCCATCTATTGCTTGTGCACTACGCACCGCAGTGCATTCCGCAATAAACATGTCTCCTTATGAAGCTCTTTTCGGCCAAAAGATGATTGAACATGGGTCTAATTATAAATTGTTAAGAAAGTTAGATATTTTAAACAATTCGGAAGTAAATTTGCTTTCGAAACCATCAAAAATGAACATTTTACATACTTATATTAAAGAGTCTTTGGCAAAATCACACAATGAATATGAAAAGGTTTATAACACACGGAGCAAAATTATTACATTTTCGGTAGGAGACGAAGTATTTAAAAGAAATTTTGTTATGAGCGATGCAAGTAAAGGTATAAATTCAAAATTTAGTCCAAAATTTGTAAAAGCGAAAGTAAAGAAACGGTTAGGCAATAATCTTTATGAACTTGAAGACCTACAGGGAAACAGATTAGGTGTGTTCCATGCTAAAGATTTGCGGAAATAATTTCGGTTCATTATGATAATTTGGTTTTGTTTTTCTGCTTATTTAGGATAATAAAAAAAAAAGTTCCTTTTCTTCTTATTTTCGTTCGTTCACCCTTTCGAAAATAATAAGTTGTGTAGGGAACGGCATAATTCCATAGATAATTTTAGGTATGCAAATTATTTGAGAACTTTTCTAAATTATACTGTATAAAAATTAGTTAGCAAAATAAGTATTTAGAAAATAAAAACAAATTGTCATATGTAGAAAAATAAATTTTCATTCCTGCTGAGAATTTGCTAACAGAAAGATTGTATCAAAATATATAATATAATAAACCAATAAAAAAAAAAAAAAGTTTATTGCCGAGGATTTTAGTATACCTACATGGATTGATGATAATTGTCCTAAGGTTCAATCCAAAGGCCTAAATACATATAGATAGAAAAAAATCTATCAAACATATTATCTCGAAACTTCCCACAAGAGGAAATATATAATCTTGAACAAAACAAAAAAAACTAATAAAGCAGCAGCAAAATAAAAGATACCTACTAAAGAAAAAAATAGACTCGAAACTACAGAGATTCGAAATTTCAGTAAGGTTTTTTCGGACCATCAAAAAAACCACAAGCCTAACAAGAAAAAAAATATTAGTAAGTGGAAGCTGAATTTATTATACCGGATCAAGAAGAACTTTCAAAAGAACTTTCCAAAAAAAAAAAGGAGATACATAACTGTACCTACAAGAACGAAAATTTCATTGAAAATCAAGATTTCTTATTTCGGTATCATTAGTTTTGTCTTAATTCGTGTTTTTTTTTCTTTATCTGAAATTTAAGTGATTTTATTTTGACAGAGATAACATAACATAAATTTTGTTAGGATCCGCCAAAGTTAAATTATATAATTAATTTTAATTCCATAGTTAGAGTTTACAGCTCAGTAAAATTCAAAATTCACCACGGGCAGCGGTTGTTGTGCACATCATCCTCTTCACCCCTGGATCTTCGTGTATGGTTTTAAATAATATAAATTTGGTAAGTGATATTTCTATTTGTTTTTACAATAAATTTAATTTTGGTGCGACCCAATTTTATTATTTTAATTATCATTTCGAACATTTGGGTTTTCAATTTCGGTATTAATATATAATATCATTATATAGGTAATTCATTATCGGTAATTTTTTTTTTTTTATGTACATACTACAAACATAAGTACTTACCTATTGTTCTTTACCTCTCAATAAATATTTTTGTTTTTGTTAGTTTGGATAGATAAATCATGGTATTTTAATATCTTTTAAGAATTGGTGGATGTGGCAAGGCTTTGGTGAGACCTAAGCCTATGGAATGGCAATGAGATTTTAGATTAATAGGGGCTGCCATGAATATTAGGATTTGGTAGCCATGGTGTACCACAACTAATACATTCGGGTATTGGTGTGGTGCAGAGGGTGGGTATCCTGAGGGAGCACAAACATCAATCGCTCCCACCACAAAAAAAAATAAACTGTATCTGAAGAGACATTTAGGCCTCTTTTTTTTTTTGAAGCTTATAAATTTTGGCATGATTAATGCGTAACGAGCCGTCCAGTGTTACCAATAGCAAGAACCCCCCCCATCCGACGAGCTAGAACGAGCTAAAGCTAGCATGCCAAGCTGTCGGTACCTGGACACCCTTCCACTTTTGCTGCCCGGACTGACTCCATGTACCTGTAAACATGGGGTCATAACGGTAGCGAGAGAAGTGGAAGGGGAAATAGCAAATTTCGTTACAGAGTCTTAGTCTCAATTGCCTTCTTAGGCCGAAGTAACAGCAGTTGGCAAGTGTAATTCTTAATTCGCTTGATTTCTGAAGTGATATCATTTTCAGAGTTAATAGCGGAGCCGAGGTAGACAAAGTCCCGAACTACCTCAAAGTTATAGCTGTCTATCGTGTCGTGACTTTCTGACCGATTCGTCGATGTTGTGTGTTTTGTTTTGCCCACATTCACAGCACTAAATTAATTTTTGCCGCTTCTGTGCTGATACTTTCAAACGCACCAGTGACAGCTCGCTGTGTCCTGTCAATGATGTCGATGTAGTCAACGTATGCAAGTAGTTGCATGGACTTTTGGGGCTTTCGAGTTTCGCACAATTTTCTCAAAAATGATGCTGAAAAAGTCACATGACATTAAAGGTCTTGGTTTAGATTGTTACCGAGCTTTACAGAGCAGCAAGCGTTCTCCATCGCATCGTTTAGATTCATTAAAGTGGTTGTTAAAATCGAATTTGCGAGTCTATAGGTAGTACTCAGCCTCGCGAACATACTAACGAGTCTTTCTGTAGATTTGGTTGCAGGGTACACAATGAAATGTGTTTAAAATGTCAGACTCGATAGAATTATTCCTTTCATGTTACTATGCAACAGTTCCAGTTCTAAGGGAGCTATATAATATTGACAATACCTTAATACATTATGTTGCGAAGTAAGGTGAAGTCTTCCTCTACCGGGTTGTCACTCCGTCTTGAAGTTTGATTGAAGACACATATAGCCATTGAAGCTTAGGTACGCCTTCAGAGAAACTCCTCCTATAAATTCAGTGCTTCTAAAAAAATGGGTAATTTGAAGTCCTACAGAAATACCTATCATACGGACTACATCATATATAGATATACCACATTCAAAATTTAAAACTCTTTTCAAACGCCTATCCCAGAAAGAAAGTTGACTTATACTTATAACACGTCATTAATCGATACAGAAGGCTCTAATATTGACCCCTGGACCCTAGTCAGGCAATTTCTTTGAACTGCTGGGCATATAAAATTCTATGCGACTCCCGGACCATAGCAGTGTCTTCCAAATGGCAGGGGCAATACCATCGGAAGGTATTACCTTCTTTATCGACAGCAAGATAAAGGTATAAAGAAATTAAATCGAAGCTTGCTTTCGCAAAGAGCTCAAAGTTTGTGAAACTTATATTTCCGCTTTTCTTAAAATCAATAAAGCTTACTAAGCACCTCAAACAATTCTTGAGATTTGGCAACTAATCGCAAAATCCTGGACATATTCATAGCGCACTCTTGGAACACAATAAATAACGAACTTAAAGGAATAATTCGACATCAAGAGCAAGTTGTCCGCCCACAGAAATTCAAACTTAACATCTGCCATGCCCTTCAGAACCCACCCACCTCTGTCAAAATTAAAATCCGTAATTTAATTTCCATCGAATGATGCCTCGTTGTTCCTGTTACAACATCCTTCAGTATATGTACTATAGGTAAGCCTGCCTTGCCTATACCATGCTACGCCACTCATCGCTCAAACAAATATCAATTACAATACAATGAAGAACGACACAACGACGAATCAACAAAAGGATTTCATTATATTAACAGAGCGAAAAACAACAATGAAATAAAATTGAAATACAAAAAAAACATATATATCCTTAAATATCCTGCCCATGTGCGTAACTTGCACAGAGGGTGATGTGATGATTGTAATTTGTCCGATCGTGAATTGCACACAATTACCGTACATACAGAAGTGGCAGCAAGTAAATAAAAAAAAAAAAAACAAAAAACGTTTAACCGCCCAAAACTACAACTCAAATACTTAAGTTTCCACCACTGTGGCCATTGTGTGCCGCATAATGCGAACAAAAGGATCAATTTTTATAAAACTCTGAATTAAACAACGAAAACGTATAAAAAGAGGAATACCTTCCCAATCATCATCATCGTCAGTTTAACAAAGGCAATCGTGTCGTCGTTGATCCTCGAAGAATTGTAATTGAAAGTCTCCAGGACGACGATTATTATGCTCATCATACAACACAATTGCACACTCGCTTCCAGGAAATTAACCAACATCGACTGTACTATATACAACGGACAGCCCACATAGCCCATGGATTTGCGAGGATATTAGGGTTTGCTCTCATTGGGAAAGGGCACCCCCTGAAGCCTACGAAAACATTTGCCTACCTACCAGTCGATTTAATCCTTTTTATTCATTTCAAATGGAATTGTAATTCATGGCTCAGCTAAATACCATCAAACAAAAATGTGGCACAGTTTATATACGATTACCCTTTTTATACACAATGTCCTCATTGGTTGGCAATATTCCCCTGGCAAAATTTGAAACAAAGGATCGAGTATAGTTGGGCATTGTACTCATTTTTCTCTGCGCGATTTATTGTTTCAACTGTCACCAGCCACAATGGCGGTGTACTTAACGAATTGTTCCCGATGGTTGAATGCAATTGGTGTTGGTTTTTGCTCTTATTCATATATCCTTGTTCGTTTTTCATTTAAAATTGTTTCAAAGTGTGCTTTTCATCCATTATATAACATCATCATCGGTGCGACAAGATGACATTTCAACTTGAAATCCTTTCGAGGAGAAAAGAGCTGCGAGCTCGAGTCGAGTTCGACGATGGAAACTTAGTGTGCACTTAACTCTTGTTGTTTCTTGATGGGCTCTTAAATCTTAATGAGTGAATTGCTACAAGGACTTTCCGTTATTTTCTTCGTTTTTTATTGGACTTTTTAGCGAATTTTTGGCAAAATGCACAAACCGATGGAATATGGAAAGAGCGACTCAATGCGGTTGCTACAATGGGCCATTGTAGTCGTGGTGTTAATTAGATGCATAATCAGGAGTCAACTTGAGCGATTAGGTTGGCATTGTCAATAAAGGTTGACTTCAAGAGTTGACCTTAAAAATTATCATATTTACTGGCAAATGAGAAAAGTTGTGCAATTTGTAGAGAATTTAATATATAAGCAGTTAAATTAAAGCCGATAGGGAAGTTGGATTAGCATTTATCTTATAGGAACAAATTGGTCTATAGGGAGAAATATTGAATGAGTACATACATATCTATATTATTCAGCCTGGGAAATTCCACAGGAGTGCAGTAATGATAAATATCTACAAAATCGTTACTTTAAAAACATATTGAAAGGAGAAGCTGCGGTTTTTTTTGCTTTAAATGGGTAACTTAATTTTCAGGACGCTTATCTTGCGATATTAGATAAATGGTTTGGCCATGTTATTCCTGAACCGACTTTGCTTGGAGCTGCCAATTTAATATTCTCTCGATTCGCTGTTCTGATGTACCATAAATTTTTCAATTCAAGAAGTGATTATGATTCTGAAACCGGATAAATCACCAAATGAAAAGAAATCATACAGACATACAGATTTCCCTACTACCAATACTTTCAAAGTTATTTGAAAAAATATTCTTAAAGGGGCTCAAACCAATATAATAGAGGACCGGCATTTAGTACCCGCTCACCAATTTGGGTTTAGAGAGAAACACTCGACAATCCAACAAGTGCATAGAATAGCGAGTATTACAGAAAAGACACTGGAAACGAAAAAAGTTTGTTCGGCCATTTTCTTAGATGTAGCCCAAGCATTTGACAAGGTTTGGCACCAAGGACTAGAATGTAAATTGAAAATGGATCTTCCTGAGGAATTCTATTGCATTCTTAAATCATACATTACAGACATCAGGTATTTCCGTGTAAGATATGAAAATGAATACTCGGATCTGAAAAAAATAACGGCAGGTGTACCACAGGGCAGTGTCCTAGGTCCAATCTTGTATCTTTTGTATACAAGAGATTTTCCTGAACAAGAAGAAACAAGCCTTGCCACTTTTGCTGATGACACAGCAATAATGACAATTGGCGACAATGCCGAAGAAGCAGCGCACAAACTACAACGATCCATTAGATCTATAAGCGACTGGACGAAAAAATGGAGAATAAAACTCCATGAGAATAAATCCGTCCATATTAACTTTACCAACATGAAAATAAATAAGGTAATAGTTAATATAGATGGAAAAAAAGTACCGTATGCCAATACGGCCAAATATTTAGGTATATGACGCTAGACGCTAAGCTTAAGTGGAAAGAGCATGTCAAAAAAAAAAAACAGAAGAGCTAGGCATTAAACTAAGAAAATTTGCATTGGCTAATATTGTGTAGGAGCTCCCAACTTTCAATTGAAAAAAAACTCCTGATTTATAAGCAGATCCTAAGACCCGTATGGACATATGGAATTCAGCTTTGGGGTTGTACGAAAAAAATCGAATCTGCAAATGATTCAAACCTTTCAAAATAAAGAACTAAGAAGTATTGTTAACCATGATACTTACGAAATGACAATCTACACAGAGATCTAGGGGTAGAATATGTCAAAGATATATTAAGAGAATATGCGATCAAGCATTGTGACCTAATCCACGAACATGCGAATATTGGAATACAGCACATGGTGGAAAAGAATAGAAATATAATAAGAAGGTTTAAGAGACTGAAGCCAAATGATTTAGTTACTAATTAGCTAGAATATGAATAACGACCCATTTTTCCTTTCCTTCGCAAGTACCCATCTTCAACCCTTGCAGCTTGTTATTTACTAAATCGTGATAGTCGAACTACATTAATAAGAAAAATAAAGTAAATTTAAATAATTTCGCGACTTTGAATATAATTTCGGGACCAGCCAATGGGCTATATCCCACCAACCATTTACAATATGTATTAAAGTAGAATTTGCTAAATGGGTTTAACTCAGTCGTAAATAAAAAGGGAGGTGGTTTTAGTGGGTGGCGGGTACAACACTACTAGCTTCACTAGTGTCTTTCAAGATTCAAGAAATGAAAATTGTTCTGATGTACTATCAGCAATACCACTGACAGTCATGATACAAGAATCTTGGTCTGTCAAAATACGTAGCGATAAAATAATCGCTACACCTTACCATTCCTTTGAAAAGGAGGTAAGGTATGTCTTCTGTCTAAATCATAATTGAGAGAACTATAATTTGCTCGCATCTTTGCTGTGTGATGAAATTGTAATAATTGCAGGCACTATTTTCGTGTTGGAAGATATAATAGTGCTGTCAAAAAGCAAATCTATAAATGATCCAAAGCAGTTCATTCGTATGCATTCGTATGTAAATATCATAGGGCTCTCTTTTGCATTTATAGCAAATAAATTCGATGATACACCATCTAGGTCAGTGGCGGATCCAGGTGTATGGTCATGAGGGTAATAAATTTTGCTATCAGTTCGAGTTTACCAAGGAAAACTAATTTATTTTTGCATTTGTGTTTATTTTTTTTATGTTTTTTATGTTTTATATATCTACAAATCATTTAAAATATTCCTCGCACAGTAGTAGGAGCAAATTATGCTGTAGAATCATTAAGTACTTGAAAGAAAACTAAACAACATTTCTTGCATTTACAGGAGGCTGTCAAACAAAGTTGCCTCACTTGCGCATACATATACTAAAATCTATGGGTAAGGCGTAGATACCCTTTGAAATTCCTCGCGTTCAGATTTCACAAAATATAGCCAACAAAGTTGAGATTGCTGAGTTTCGTACAGTTCAAGCAAGCGAGTCTGTAACAACCTCATAATCGAAACTGACCCAACAACGGATCCAAGTCGGTTCCAAATCTAAGATATTTCCCATTATTTTCGATGAAATTACCGACATTTTCCATACCGGGCATCTGAGCCTCTCTTTTCGATATTGTCATAAGGGAAAATGAATTCTTAACATTTGCGATGCATATGAGAAGATTATGTGAAGACATGATGAAAGAACTTCGCGTCGCGTCGGTTGACTTGTGTTGCATTATCATACGGATAGTAGAAGATTAGCTACGAGTTCGACATTGATTTAGCATAGTGCGTATAGGGAGTGGTACTGACAACTGTTCTGTGATGGCTTCTGACACAAAGGGTGCAGGTGCAGTCCATATGAATTCTGCAAAAAAGCTACTCTCGCTAAACTTTGTCCAAGCAACAATCATGCTTTAAGCAACTCCTTGGCAAAGTCGTCAAAAGTGACGTTGTGTCGGAATGCATCAGCGACTATGAAAAAAGTTATAGCTTTTGCCAATGCTTCAGTAAAAAGACACAAAAGCTTCGAGGAATACCTGGGAGGAACACCTGTACAAAGAATTTATGAAACTCGATGGGATATGTTTTTTTACCGATTTTTTTATTGAGACTAGGGATAAGGTTTATTGCTTATAGATATGCAAGTTTTATGTATATCTATTTTTAAAAATATTTTCTATTGCTTAGCTGGACTTACTCAACGTGACCATACCCAAACTACAGGTACTACAGCTTAAATCGATCTGCCATGAAGAATGCTTTGCATCCATCCACGGAGATCTTGCCGTAAACTATAAGAGGCTAATTTGCTTAGTAGTTCTCTATGACACGAACTACACGATCAAAAGCCTGTCAGATGGAAAGGTCGCGGCTCTGGATTCGCCATGATGGTCTATACTTTATACACATACTACGAACAGATGTTCCAAAAACACCATACATAAGTCGCTTAGAGGCATGCCCTTGGACATGCACCGGGCGACGCTCATCCCAGCTAATCACTACCCCCCGTATAGGTAAGCAAATTTGAACTTGTAAGCTGACTAGAAGACGTCAGAAAACAGAAGTACCCAAATTTCACACAACTGTCCGGTTGATAACTTTAATACAGCCTTTATTAATAGGTACGAGGGTAAACGGTTAACCTGGGGGAGAATTTTATGAAGGGATTTTCATTATTTTCCATACAAAATTCAACTAAGCCAAAGACTGTAATGTGTATACATCGCGGCCAAGTAAAACGCATCGATCTCTGTTTTAGACTAACAACTTTATTCAATTCTTCTTATGTGCTAACTTAAGCTAAGCTGTATATTTACATCAGTGAACAGTAGGGTCCAAAAGTGTTGAGCTAAATCCTACAATACATAGCAGACTGTTTGCTACCTGTTTGTACCCAGAAGTCGGTTATTATAGGCCTGCATACTGATTGAAAAACAAAAAGCAGAAGGCTATTACGAGAACCAAACTAGGTTATTTGCGAAAAAAGTCCCCCCATGTGATGGTTCATCTACTGATGAGCATCCATTGTGATGCTGTAATGATTAGAACTCCCATAAAGGGAAACATGCGAAACCCTCGTAATTTTTTAAACATTGTTTATGTTTATTAATTTGTGCAATTACACAATTACACAATTTGACTTGTCAGCCATTTTTTCTAAGTTCTGAAAGAAATGTCTTCCAAAATTTGTATTTCTGTGTGGGAGTCACTTTGTGCTGCTGCGCCGACGGTCGCCAGTACTGTCAAACATACAGAGAGAGCAATGTACTCCATACGGTGCCATGAAATAAAGTCTTATGCAAAAAAGTCCAAAACATAATTTTGGACTTTTTCATTTTTGAAAGTGCAATAAAGTCCTTGGACATTACATTTAAATGGAACAATTGCAGATTTCAATGAATTGACTGAAAGCCAAATCTAGTCTCGAGACAAACATTCTGTCGCGTGATTGTAAAACATGCAAATTATGTTAGTGGAACATGTCGTAGACATGCTGCAAACATGATACGTTTGTTGCCTTTGAAATACTTTCTTGATGTAATAAAACATAATGTGGTTCATTTCATGCTCAAATGTCGTATGCCGTTCAGTCTAAAAAACGTTGAACGGATTTCTATACAGACCGTGAATATAAGAGAATATTATTAAATTATAAAATTAAGCTCGGTTAAAATACTTTGCTAAATTTTATACATATTTGAAAACAAGCAACGTTCTCATTCTCATATCAAAAAACAATTTAGGTCTCCTTAGTCCTGACTGCCACAAGTACATCTATATCTATACATCTATATCTATACATCCTTACATATAATAAAACTGTAGGCATTTTCTTTGTCAGCTAAAAACTCGAAAACTACTGAACAGATTTCGATGAAACTTTTTTTAAATGTTCCTTAAGACTGTGAGACTGCTATAGGCTATGTCGTTTATAGCCACGTCCTTAGGAACAGTTTTTAGCAAAAATGTATTTTTTGAAGTGAAAATATATACATACACATATACCTTGCTACGAATGGATGTTTATACTTTTGCGATCGTCAAACAACCACATTCAATAAGGGTTGATTTGTTTTCGCAGTGAGTGCTATGGTCAGTTGTATATTATGTAGGTATGTATATTATGATTGTATGTCCGATGAAGGATGGGGATGGGGTGAGGCGTGCGTGCTGCAGAATGGCATGGGGTATATTAATAATCTTCATAAGAGAAGAGACGTATAATACAAAACAGGTTTCATTTCAGAATTTCATTCGATATGTGGTATGGTAACAGGGTAGGTAGTTCCTTGGATTCCATATAGGAAGAGGGAAACAAAAGAAAAGAAATGCAGTATTACAAATAAGTAGCAAGATCTAGGAGACGGAGGAATTTTCTTTTTATCCTAAAGCCCAGTATCCTGCTCGCGCTAAATTTTATCTCCCATACAAAAATGTCTACAGAGATAAAATTAAGCGAGGCAGTTTAGCAAAGCAGTATCCTGTTCCGCACGCTAAATTCTTATTTTCATATAGATGGGACACACTAATTGTCAGTCGAGTATAACAATATTATGTGTTATACGTACTACGTACAGTTTTGTTATACTCGGCCAAGAAAATGTCTCCACTGATTTAGCTCGCGAAAGAATTGCCTGGTACATTAAATCGGCGATAAATTTTGACATTTTCGAAACAAAACAATTTTTTAATTAAATATTTCTTTGAATACTTGATAATCGATATAAGTGAGTAGGAAAAAGTGAAAAAATAACAAAAATCAAAATACATGTGGCAATAAAATTTGGGTGTGTGTCCTATCTATATCCTGTACAACGAATTTAGCAAGCATTTATCTGTGCTGTGGAGAGAAAAGCGCTCGCTAAAATTAAGCGCGAGCAGGATACTAGGCTTAAAAGCGCGAAAACTGCTGGACAGATTTCAATGAAAAACTCAAAGTGTAATTTTAAATGAACCAAATATAATTTTGTGCGAGCGGGCAAGGCAAGCACGGGTCCAGCTAGTCTACAATATACGATATTACTCTATTTTAAATGCAATAAATGAATTTACCTCTTATTAGGTTATTGTTATATTTTAATGTTAGTCAATCAACAATTAATAATTTTAATTTAAGTGGTTTAATTTTTGGAATTTTTATTTACTGACACCAATCAGTCCGGAACCTATATATTGTTTCAAAATTAAAAAGTATATACAAATAATAAATTGACTTTCCAATAGATCTGCATTTAATTACATATTTTAATAAATATTCCGCTACCTATACAATGGCTTTGTTTTGTCCCCTACTCCGCAATCATAAATCAAAATACCATCATAAAATCGGCATAATATTTGCCACCATATATGAATGAAATCCTTCTGGCTCAACGCCCCCACCAAACAAATAACAATTATAACGAAATGACAGCGTTATTAATTGGATATAATATGTTTCATCAAACGTGTGTCTGTATATAGAGGTTTGAGTTCCGAAAACTAAAACCATTCACAATATAATGACCGCAGCGTAAGGCAAAGGATTACGAGCGAAACCCATTGTCCGGTATTGAATACCCAATAAACATCGAATAAGTCCTCGATATGAACAAGACAATAAGCAGCACAATAGTTCCAGCATAATGGTCGATAGAGCATTCTCCTGGTCGCACACAGGACACGAACATAT
Organism: Cheilosia soror; assembly: GCA_949372485.1. Classification (NCBI taxonomy): domain Eukaryota; kingdom Metazoa; phylum Arthropoda; class Insecta; order Diptera; family Syrphidae; genus Cheilosia; species Cheilosia soror. The sequence continues at coordinate 110,698,885 of OX443562.1, read as the reverse complement.
ATACCTCTATATGAACATCGTATAGTGCTAATGAAAATGATTTCCCACTTTTAGGCTCTAGCTGATGATGGGAAAGAAAACAAGAGCATCATCGCCGCCCATTCTCTTTTCATGATATTCTTCGTTTATTGAATCCTTGATCATATGGTGGTGGGAGTGGGAGCTGGAACTTAGCCGCATATCAAATTCAAAACCATTGTTCGATAGATTTCGAAAATATTACTCAGGAGTCAATGAATTGGACATTGTCATCATCGAAGGGCACCACAATACAACGACCAACAATGTATATGTGTGTACCAAACATCTTCCGTCCGCTTTCTCATTGTTGTGCGGTCTATGAAAAGGGAGTAGATTTGTACTCTACACTTTGAACTGTCTCGAACATAGTTTCGTCCTTTGTAATCTGTGGAAACATGGAGAAAAAAATTAGAACAACTCTGCTGCATATGCTGGCTGTATATAGCTGGGGCATGCATTTTCGCATCCCTAGCTGAATGCATAACGACTTGTGTATCTGTCCGATGCAAGTCGTCTCCTTGGGGACAAAACAAAACCCCGGAACATTTCGTGTATGAGTAATTTGCTTTTGTTTTTCGACCGCTGCTGACCGGACATTTTACCTGGACATTTGCAAAAATTCCAAGCCATCCAACAATAGCCTGTAGTCCGGTGATTATTGGTACGCAAGTATACGAGCAATGAAAGGAATGTCCTTTTCACTGCACCCATAGTGAGTTAAATTTGATTTCGAAATCTTGATTCATCTTAAAACGACGCGACATCGTAGCACAACAAAGGACCAAAATGCAAATAGTAACCTTTTGATTAGGATTATGCAGGACCCGACTCGAGACTCATTCCACTGAGTTGTTATCACTTCGGAGAATCACCCTGGGGTTGATTTGGCTCTGCGGCTTCCCAGGACGAAATTGTGTGTTGCGGCTTTCGGCTCGCTGCCACCATTGTTCGTCACGTGGGTCTGCCAGTGACATCGAACGTCGTCGTTGTCGTCGCTGTCGTCGCTTGTTGTAATCGGGGAGTGAACCGGGAATTACTTTCGAATTCAAATACAATTGGATATTTGAAAATACCTTTTGGGAAGTGTTTTTATTTTCCGCATCTTTCCGGGGGTGACCTATAAATTGGGTGTTGTCGTCGTGGCCATCAGAGGCTCAATGTTTGTCCTAATTTAAAATTAAATCCCTAATTGTTTGGATGGGATTAATGTAGAAAACTGTCGTAATGATGTGGGCATGTACGCCGTTTGGTGCGAGTTTGTTTAGCTTGGCCGTGTGAACACTTTTCGTTTCGTGTACATTGCCGATGACTTTGATTATTTTCTTTTTGTTATACCAGTTGTCCTGTGGAGTTATTGTTTTAGAATTGTGATGCGGCGCGATATTATTGTTTATTATTATGGAGATTGACATCAATGAGATTTTGCTGTTAATTTGGCACGAACCTCTGGATCAGCACAAAAAAGTCGTATTTCGTGCGCTGATGCCAAGCAGGAAACAATGAGGAACACACAATCACAATCCCAATCATATGCGAAGGGAATGTTGTGTTCTTATTAAGTTGTACATAAAAGCAGTCCAAATAATAATACCTGCCATTCAAGTATTTCTTTGTTTTTCTCGATAGGTGGCGTGGCAATTTATCCATAATTTTCAATATGTCTCCCGCAGGTACCCGACTCAGTTCGGGTTTTATTAGCACTAAACTTCAGCAAAGTTGAAAGTATTTAGGAAAGGAAGCAAGTTCTAATATACATCCGAGCGAATCATCGGCAAATGTAAATATAGGACGTAGTATCTCATTTGATTCTAAGTGCATTAGGTATATTGAAGAAGCGACAATTTCTGACTAATTCAGAATTTATGATATTAAATTTCAGTGTGTTAAATGCTGTCTACCTAACTACCAATGGAGATGGCGATATATCCTCTCCAGATATTGATCCTTTTTGCAAAAGCTCTGTGGCTCTAATAATAGTCAAAACTTTAGACAAGTAGTCGTATAGATGTACATTTAAGTCTGAATTCTTGCAGAAGATACTAGTGACAGTGAGTTCCAGTTTTTTTATATACCCTCCACAGATAGGTATATTCACTTTGTCATTACGCATTACATTATTGTAACGGCAAAAAGGAGTATCTCCGGTGACTGCCCATAAAGTATACCTTATATTCTGAATCAGGATCAAATTCGGAATCGATTAAGCCATGTCCGCCTGTTTGTCTGTTGAAAACACAATAGCGTACAAACGAATCGACCTAGGCAAATGAAATCAGAGGACTTCTTTTTATCGTCGTCAGGTTGGTATTGAAAATGAGTTATGTCGATCAAATAGTTTTGGTACTTCCCACAAATAACCAATATTAGACCCATGCGTGTACAGTATATACTAACTCGCATGACAAACATTTTGCATGACTTTTATGCAGTTGAGGGTATCAAAGCATCGGCCAGGCCGATGATAACCCTTTTACTTGTTTTTGTACATGTGAAAAGAAAGTCATTCCATTTGGCCTGTATCCGTCAAACTCGACCAAAGGGGATGTAAGTCAGCATCGGATTACCCGCCAGTTGTTCTGGCTAATGTTGTATACTTTCAAAACTGATACCATTATACCAGCAGTGGCAGCATATTGAATTCACAATCCTTTTCCGGCTATACTGTCCATTATTTTCGGACAATCAGGTCTACATATAACATCCTTCCCTGATTCCTACAACGTCAGCATGAGACTCTTTAAAAATGCGATCAAAAAAGCACTTAGATCCTGAGAACATTAGCTGCACCATACACAGTCTGTAGACTGCGCAAAGTCATATCCAAAAATTCCACTATAAACAAGCCTTTCCAGTTAGCCCGATCCTTAGCCAACTGCCTCCAGTCAGTTGCGCGCACCAAGTCGGTTGAGTGGGCTCCACTTAAGGCGATGTCTTCTAGACAGCGTTTTTCCCTCCGGGTTACAATTGAAGACTATAGTGGCGGTACCATTTGTTCGCATCCTCTCTACATGTTACAGCCATCGAAGACGACTGATGCGCAATTTTTTTTACCAGGTCGATGTCGCTCGTATAGTTCGTTGTTGAATCTCCTCCACCAAAGCTCGTCAACGCTTTGTACATTTTACGAATAATCTTTCTCTCTTATCAACCGAGAATATCTTCGTCCGCTCTTCAGTCCCATAAAGCAGGACATAGGCCCAAAGAAACAGCAGTTGGCAAGAGTTATTCTTCGTTTAATTTCTTCTAAAATATTATTATCAGTCAGAGTTTATAGCAGAGCCGAGGTAGACAAAGTCCCTAACAAAGGACTTCAGACCAATCAATCGGTCATCTTTTGTATTTGCTACTCAAAGGGCAAAATGACACTCAAAAGGTTTTAATCAAAAATGGAATAAGCATTAAAAAGGGACCCAACAATTAGGTCTGGTAATTCTGTACAATGGTTCTAACATTTAAGGCCGTGAAAGAAAAAAATTGTCACATAAGTGTATAAAATCGTTAGATTTGCATATAAAGGTTGTTTTTTTTCAGAGGTATAGAACTTTTAAATGGAATTAAACAAAGATAATTTTTTTAAATTGACATAAAATTTACTTTATTCGAAAGATAATATTTTGGCATTATAATTTAAATATTATTTCTGACATATGACCGCCACGGTTGACTCGAACGTAGTCTAATCTGGAGATCCAGATTCGATGACTTTCTCCAACATTTGTTGCCGTATATCGGCAATAACGCGGCGAATGTTGTCCTCCAAGTGGTCAATCGTTTGGGGCTTATCGGCGTGGACTAGCGACTTCACATATCCCCACAGAAAGTAGTCAAGCGGCGTTAAATCGCACTATCTTAGAGGCCAATTCACGGGTTCGCAACGTGAAACTATGGGGTTACCAAACATTTCTTTCAATAAATCAATTGTGGCACGATCTGTGTGACATGCTGCACCGTCTTGTTGAAACCACATCTCCTGCACATCATGGTTTTTCAATTGATGAACGAAAAAGTCAGTAATCATGCCTCTATAGCGGTCACCATTGACTGTAACGTTCTGGCCAACATGGTTTTTGAGGAAGTACGGACCAATTATTCCACCAACCCATAAAGCACACCAAACAGTCAGATTTTGTGGATGTAACGGTGTCCCAACATACACTTGAGGATTATCATCACTCTAAATATGGCAGTTTTGTTTATTGACGTATCTATTCAACCAAAAGTGAGACGATTATGTTGACCGTAAAATGGACGTAGTCCTCGATATACGTATTTCAAACAGAACCATGATTTTGAAAATAAGTTTGCACAATTTGGAAGCGTTGCTCAGACGTCAGTCTATTCATGTTTAAATGCCAAAATAAACTAAAAATAAATCACTTGACAGCTGACAAAATGGACGCCGGTTCAAATAGTGTTGCCATCTTAAAGTTCTATACCTCTAAAAAAAAACACCCTTTACATGGCCTTGGTTGCTAGATTCAGTACCTAACCTACCCTTGGCATCAAGCGCTTTTCAGCGCACATCACTAAATATTACTTTTCGTTTTATCAGAATACTAAACCGTAACGTAACCTCTCGTATTCGATGGAAAATATCACCACTGCTGCAGCCTGATTTCATCAGAGATCTACACAGTCTAGATTCTGGCCAATTTCGTCTTTCATCAAAAAACTATAGGAACAACGTTTGTCTTTGAACCTCTTTCCGCAACCCTGATCTAGGAGGCACGCACTTTCGTAAATCGTTGCAAACTGAAATCAAGCATGTTTATAGTGCCCATTCAAAACCACACGTATCGTTGGGCCGCTCTCTAACATTCTCCCCCGCTGAAACCGACCTCCGTCTTTAGGTCCCTCTCAGAGCCCATTCGCCATTGAAAACCAGCGATCGATTTATAAACATTGAACTTCTGATTCAAAGTTCGAGTTTCATTGGGAAGGCTCCAGATCCTCCAGCGAATACAATACCTCAGTTAAGTAGCACATATCAAAGCAAAGGTTATCAGAATTTGCTCTCTTCTGAAACTCTTGGTTTAAAATTTCAATAGTGTCCTTATTTGAGCAGAAAATTACCCCACCCAGCGACCGCCCTTCTCTAAGCATGCGCTTGATCAGCAACTTGGATAATGCGCTTCTGCCTCAATTCCATATACTGAATGCTTCAAGTGGTCAGTAGTAGACCAATCGCAATCCAAGTTCTGCCATAGACGGTGACATCCACATAGATGGCAGTACATTCCCAGTGTATTTGTTAGATTTTAAAAGCTGTAGGACAGCCTTGTCCAAAGTGACAATAAATGTGTTGGTTGACATTGCATAGTGTATGATTATGACGAACGCTTGCTGCTCCGTAATTAGCCATGAAAGAAAAATGCACCACCGACACCTTCAACTATATAGACACTTCTTCAATGCCAAAAGTTCTACATCGGTTCGTTCTATATGCCATTTCTAAGCTAAGGGCGCAGCTTTAATCGATGCCGATTTAGAACTTGAGCCTTCCTAATCAAATTTTGGTGAATTCACAAATTTTTATTCTTTTTCAGGAATCTACTACAGACAATGGCATCGAGACTTAGTTGTCAATCCTAAGTACTAGTACCTATCTTATAGCCTGAAATTCAGCCATCGTCGAACCTACCAGGAGTTCCGACCTCCCCCCTATCTTTTGGCTTGTTATCTTTTAAAGAATATGAGCTGAGTCTCAAGGTATTCACATCAAAATATCTGTCAGAGTGAAGGGGCGTAGAAGTAAAACGTCAAATGTCACTATATACATCTCAAAACAAAAATCACTTCTTACATTTCCGTATATATAGTTTATTGTTTTATTTATAATCATAACACTTTACTCTTAAATGTGTACATTACATACATAGAATCTTAACATAACCTCAAGTATATCCTTTGTCTTTTTTCACTTCGTATACACTGTTCTTTTTCACCGTCGTGTCGCGTCGTCCTTTAAAATATAAATCGCAATTAAAGTACACTTACTTCAGATATATAGTACATTTTCTAGATTTAATAAAATTCTAAACTTAACTCTGACTTTATCAATTGAACAACTACATATTTACACATCCAACGACAAAGCAAAAAGCAGAAAAAGCGTGTAACTAAATCTTCACCCAATCGAATCCTTTCAATCCTGCGAATCGCCAGTGTTACTGTTTCGGTCGGTGTTGGCACTGTTGGACTCCGATTGATCGGCGTCAGGCTGTAGAACTCCCGGTAGGTATCCGGTTCCGGAGTAGGGCGCTGTCAAGAATCTTTTCGCATGGGCTTGCATGAAAGGATATCGATTAGTGGGTGATCCAAACACTCCCGGTGGTACTAGTGGTGAGAATGCCGATTTAATGGGAAACGGTGGTGAGGGTGGCACATTGCTGGCAGACAACGCCTGCGTCATATCCTCGCCAGAGAGCATGGCTTCCATTGCCTGCAGAACATCACCTCGATAGCGCTGCAACAGTTGTTCCACCTCGCTGCGTCGTCGATTGGGGAACACCCTTAGCAGGACATCGACGGGAGATCTCTGTTGGTGCTGCTGCTGATGTTGCTGTGGATGCTGTTGATGCTGATGTGTGGACATAGCCGCTGGAATGAACTGCGAATGGTGGTGATAGGGAATGAAACCTTGGCCATTGTTGGTGAAACTGCGCAGTATGTGCAGGCTGTCCGATGGTGTCGATGGCGGTGAGGAGGAGTCATCCTTTTTAAGGCTGAGATTTTCGGGAGTCGCCTCGTCAGGAGCAGAGTCAACATCGAGGTCGGATTCGGGAGAACTCGGTGGCCCGGTGCGAGACGGTGAAAGATTCGCTGAGTGATTGTACGGCTGGTTCTTGTGTCGAGGACTGCTGGGCGATGATTCAGAGCCGGTGTCCTGATCTGTTTCGTTCGAGAGACGGGCACGTTTCGAACCTGAAAAGGGAAAAGGCAAGAAATTAATAAAAACCGTCCTAATCCCCAATTAAGAGCAACAATTACAAATATAGGCTTAACAGTGTGCACCCAAGCGTTATAACCTCAAAGTTGTTAGAATTCATACCTATACAAGTACCCTCCCAAAACCACAGAAACTAACAACAATACTTCGCACAAGGGAGTGAGGCATCAAAAAAGGATATATTCAATTATTTTCCTTCGAAAAGGATACACTGTCTCATTTCTCTGGGGTTGCAAGTGCACTTGAGCAGAGTTTATATACTTTTTTTTTAAATTTTCTTTGCGTGTGTCCTTTTTGAAACATTTTTGCCTTAATTGACTCGATGACGATGCTTATCCCTTAATAGTGCACAAACAAACAATCAAAACGAAGGGAGAATCGAGGACCACCTTGATTTCGTGATATTAATGTTCTTATACAATAACAGTAGCAGGACCATATGGATCCCATTGATATTTGATATTCGATACCTTTTAACTAGGAGCAACTCGAAATGAGGAAAATGAGATTTTCCCTTGTTTGCTTTTTGGTATACGTATAATGGAGGAAGGAGAAGTGCCTGTTTTTTTTCTGGTGGGCATATGTTGATTTTGTGTCAGATTTTAGTTATTCAGTTGCAGGACTTGTTTGATATTTGAAATGGTAATCAGGGATAAAATGATTTTAGATTGACAAGACTGTGAGAATATTTTTATTAACATTCTATCGGAAATAGTTTGCCAACAAAAAAACACCTGTTAAACAGGAAGGTCAATATTAGTAGGATATTTGCGAAGGACATTTTAAGGATCTCTTATATGAAAATCAAACGAAGGTTAACTTACACCAGAATTGCACATCGGTTGCACATATATTTTGAAACTAACATTTTTGTAGAAAAATTGTGTTTAGTGTCCACTTTTAGAGTAGGTTTCTGATTCTGAACAAGTAAATTTAAGACTGGTGATGCCGGAGCTCACCTCAGAGACAAAGGTGCAATAAACAACGATCAATCTTTAAAAATAATGACGATATCAATTTGGATGATACTCATTACGATAGGTACCAGGAAGAGCCCAAATTATCAGTAAAATCGAGTATGTAAAATTTCTTTGATATCAAGCGATTTACGCCTCCAGACTGTTACTTTATTGTAGTTCTATATTTTTTTGTTCAGCCTTGAAAGACTTTATATCTATACATATTTAGCGCGTGTACATATGTCGTAAAGAAAATCGTAATGTCATTCCGTCACAAAGATTTCGCAATGGCAACTTTCCAAGATAGTGAGGCGGCTTTGACAATCTTACACCGAAATCGGGATATCTCAGCATCATACTAGACTCTAAGATGTCTTGGAAAAGGAGCACGATATAGCGCTAAAAATCACCGTCTTATACGTTGGGTGGAAAGCAATAATCGGCTCAGTGTGTTTCAAGGGGATTCCGAGCTGGGCTTTCGATGATTGACCAAATATTTTCTCTAGTCACAATAGCCAATAGATTCTTAGCAAGGAAAAGAAAGTTGTACGCTTTTTTTGTTGATTTTAAGGCGGCTTTCGACACCATCAACAGAAATTCACTTATTTATAAGTTAAGTTCAATAGGTGTATCAACAAAGTTCCTAAAAATGTATAAGAAACTTATATGTAATACCTCAACGGCGGTTTGGAATGGAAGTGAGATGTCTAACTTTACAGATACTGGTGTTCCTCAAGGCTGCGTTCTCAGCCCCATTCTTTTCGCGCTTTTTATTGACGATGTACATGAATACTTGCCCGATGGTGTTGCTATGGGAGACGTCGTCATCAAAGTTTTGCTATGTGCTGATGACCTCGTTATCCTTACAGATAACCCTCATACGTTGCAGCTGCAGATCAATAAACCGAAACAGTATTGCGATAGCTGGGAAATGAAAATCAATACCGAAAAATCAAAAATAATGATTTTCCAGCATTCAAAACGCATCAGAAGATTGCAGAATGAGAGTTGGCAACTGGCTGGTGAACCTATTGAGGTCGTTGAGAAATTTAAATATCTAGGTCTTCTACTAACCCACAATCTCGATTTGCGCCCACATGTGGAGGATAAAATAGTTAAGGTAAAAACAGCAATAAACCATATGTGGCCAAGATTTTATTGCAACAAAAATGTTGACACAGCATCCAAATTTAAAACATTTAATGCCACCATTAACGCTTGCCTTTGTTATGCAAATCAAATCTTCGGGTTTAAAAAAATCGAACAGTTTGAAAGCCTACAACGCTTCTTTTTTAAACGTATCTTTAAACTTCCCACCAACAGTCCCTAACTATGCCATTTACGTAGAATCAGGAATTCCTGAAATATATTATAAAAATCTAAAAGCAAACGCTGACTACATTGTAAAGGTAATAAAGCGTCGCAACTCCAATCTTCAGAACCAGCTACTAAGATATGCTTTCCGCTGTAAATTAACGCCTTTTAGTGGCTGGCTCGATCTGGCAGCAAAATATGATGTGGAACTAAACCTAACCCTTGAAAATGTCAATGACTGGCAATATAAATTTTATGACTGTATAGCGAAGATAGACGAGCGCTTTTATGAGAACTTCCTGAACAGGGCGCAAACCTCCGATTTTAGAACTATCTATAGAACTCTAAGCCATTCATTGGACACAAATAACTATTTCTGCAATGAGTTAACAACTTACGAAATCAGCATAATTTTCAAAATCAGAACAGAGACTCTAAGCCTAAATTTTATACCACAAAGACAAGATCATCAAAGAACATGCAGCCTCTGCAATTTAAATGTGCCGGAAGGCGTTTTCCATTTCCTCGCAGAATGTCCAATACTTATCGAAATTAGGAGACTGTATTTCTCCAAGAGTTTTCTCACACTTCAGGAAGCAAAAGAATTGTTGAACGGTCTTTTGGTTGGAAGTTGCTTTCCCAATATAGTATACATGCCTACAAGTATCGTAATAGCTTTTTGAATATGTAAATGGCAAAAATTGTACAATATTAAAAACAGAAAAAAACTGACACATAGGTTCAGTCAGAACAATTTTTTATTTATCTTTTTTTTACTTTTTTTTTTATTTTGCACTATAATAATAATTTAATCAGTGTTTTTTATTATATTAATTTTTTAATTTATAAAATGTATCATGAAATATCAATCAATCGGCAGACGGCAATATAAAGCCATGCTTTTTCTCTTTATATAATATATAAAACTATGTACTACCATTTAATTTAGGTATTTAAATAAAGGAAATAATAATAATAATAATAGTGCTAAAAAAAAGGTAACGCTTTCTAAGCTTACAACCATCATTTCCATACTCCTGTTTCCTGTAATACCCTCCAGAGATTACCTTTAGGGACTTGGTCGTATGGCTTCTTCAAGTCTAAAGACCATACGCTTTGGTTCCCTTGACGAACTGTATTGTGCAGACCTATACTAATATTTTCACACTTTTGGCCAGCAATGATTTCCTTGCTATGACTATACCCGCTTTACAGGGTAAACCGACAGTGAAGATTTGTTGCACATTGTAAAATTGAGAGCGGATTTTATTTCAAAATTTGCGGGTGAGCTGTCAAGTAGGAACACGAAAGGTAGCGATTTATTGCATTGGCAGTTTGTGGCCCTGCCTGACATCCAGCACCTGAAGCTGTTAAACCATATATGTATGTACCTACTACATAGTAGCTGATAAAGATTTCAACGTTTAAGCTACAAAAACGGACAGCAGGATCACGTATACAAGTGGAACGGCCTCTCCTCGAAGCCTTCGCATCACTAGATGTATATATGTACAGGCAAATATATTCAACATAGACGAAGACATACCTATCAGGCAGCTCCCTATATCTCCCAGAACCGAACGGTATAGCAGGACATGTGAAAGGTTCCGCTAGCCCTTGTTTTGGCAGAACATCCTCTAGTAGCGACGGCTACTCTGTGATATGTCTGCCTAATTTGGCATTCAGTCATTCACAAAGCATTCCTAGACATAATGACATAGGGGTTCTGTTCATTATCTGACAGAGTTATGCAAATTTGAATTGTGATGGCATATTTGCTATTATGTAAATATGTAGTTAACAACTAAAATTTGTTGAAAAAGTTTCAAAAGAATCAATCTAGGTATAATACATATATCTACCCCCCTCTATAAACATATCAAATTCCCTCACAATGTCCTCCCAGACTTTGGATTGTGCACCACCATCCCCATAGCCCCACAGCTTATGTCGTGTTTGAAAACATTTTTCCAAACTGTTGAGTTCTTTTCGCCTCAGATATTTCACCTTCGATGAAAAAGACAACAAACCCCCACTCTGCCCACCCTATATTTTTATTTTGTAACCTAACCCCAAACAACCTTGTTTACGGAAACAATTTCGTTTAATCAAAATCAAAACCGTTGCCATATGCAACTAAGTTCTTTTGGGTGCTTTTGCTTTCAATTGAAATTCGTTCTTATTTGCAAACGTATACCCTCGCTCCGTCCGCATCCAGGCTATAGCCTTGCGTGTGAGTGGCAAAAGAAACACTCATGCGTGTGTTTTAACAAATTCTTTGAACAACAGAAGGAAATGTCAAAAAGGGTAACCGCTCGTTATAAATGTCCATTGTGTGAGTTTTTTTTTTATTCTTTCCATATGGACCCGACTTTAGCGCGTCGAAAATACTTGCATTCCGCGAGGCAGAATAAGAATATTAAGATGCAGGTGGGTGGCCTCAACGTTAACACTTCAGAAGCTACTTCGCGTCGTGTTGTTATTTGTTCGGATGGGTGTCAAAGGCGATATCACATACCTATACACATAAAATGTGCGAACAAATGTTTTTATTTATTTTTCACCCGAAGGCGTCGAACTTTTGACTCGTGAAGAGATTTTCATGCGTCGCCATAATGCAACAGAAATATCAAATAAAAATTTGGCACACGAATGGTAGTCCTTGAAACCTGACTTTTGCGACTAAGGAACGGACTATACCCATATATGTACATGTACACACTGCAGGCTGTTGTGTATCTATCTATACAGATATTATATGTACTTACCAGGACTATCAACATCCGTACGATCCGGTGAATATCCCATTGACAACCGATCCGAACGTATCCGGTCTGTGTCCGGTTCACTGCCATTAAACTGCACCCGTTGATTAGCATCCATATCACTTGGTGGCGATGGTATTCCCGAATGAAAAGCACCCGGCGGCTGTGCTGACACACCACCATCTCCAGTACCATTTCCATTGTTTCCACCATTTTGCTGTGCACTTGGTACGCTGGAGTAAAGCAGGCCCAACTCTCGTGCTTCGTTTTCCTCTTGAGCCTGTTGTCGGCGTAAGGCCACCTGAATGGTAGAGAAATACTTGGAATCATTAGAAATCGCATGTAAAGATTTGTACATTAGACAGAGAGAGGCACAGATTGAGTGGGCATTTGTGCATGCAGGTGAGAAATTTCTTGAACGGAATTCTAAAGGGGCATGAGACTTGAAGTGATATTTTACATACCTGAGCTGCCATGACGCGTTGACGTTCCGCAATTAGTGTGCATTTGGCGCAAACACAGTCTCGCCAGCGACAGTATCGTTTGTGGCCTTTCAACGCACTCACCTAAAGTGGGGGGAAGATATGAAATAATATGGATAAGAATTAGCAATAGGAAAGTAGGTAAGTATCTTAGATAATAATTAAGCAGGCAATCTGAAGTGTACAAAATGCAGAGAGAAGAATTAGTTGCTCTTGCATTCTATTTTTATTTTAGAAGTCACGGAAGACTGAACCATTTAAAGGCTAAAAAGTAAGGTTATCTATATGGAGTATATGATGATATGAATCGGATCAACGCGGACTAGCGATGCCCAATGTCAGATAGATATGTCAGAAAGGTCGTATATACATCAATTGTATATTTTTTTAGCTTAACTCGTCTTAGTCATAAGGACTCGACTCTCAACATTTTTAAGCGCGAGTCTTGAATACTTGCAACGAAATCCGTCAAAATTGTTTATCGTAATGATTGGCGCAGCGGTGTCAGATTTCGGATATCAATATAGCAATATGTAACTAAAAGAGCTTTTACGACACAATAAGTCAAGGATACGGATGATCCAAATGTTGAAGACCCCATCAGCAAACTAATTAAGGTCATCTAGTGCCGGATGCGCACTTCCCATGTCCGGACCTTAAAAAGACCGCGTGTATTCGAACAACTAGTAAAGACCCTCTTTAGCTACAAAGTCGATGTTAAACCCATACATGAAGTCTGATAGGAAAAGGAAAGCAGCGAATGGATAATGATTAACTGTACTGAACATGTATAGCACTATGCAGCTCATCAGCTTTTACATGAATGCGGGTTTGTGGTTATAGGACGACTTATGGGCAAGCAGTCGTATGCTTCCGTAGTGTAAGCCCTAACCTGTGCTCAATCTGGGCTAAATTTATAAACATCACCCTGATTTCTGCTGAAACTAATACAGTTTAATGAATACCTATATACACAGCCATGGTAGCGTTGTACGATCTTCTCGATTACACATACGATAAGTGCTCGAAGAACGACACCGATGTGAGGTTTGTTTTTAGCGACTTTACTGTCAAAATCGGAAAGGCAAGAATTTTTTGCTCTACAGTTGGAAAGCTCTGCTCGCACCACAACAACCTCCAAAGCGTAGCGTTGTAAAAGAGGATTTGGTAGTCTCCAGATCAACCAACTTGACCATCACGCCTACAAAATCGAATGCCGTATGAAGATTTTTAAAGTTGCAGATTCTATATGTACATCAAGATATTGCCAAAACGTTTAGCGACCGAAGTTCTCAGCAAGCACATAACTAGCAAAAAGCCAAAATAGAGCTAACTCTATGCGATGTCGAATCGAACACATTTACCGAATTTGACAAGTATTTGGGAAGACAAGACCGAACCGACGTGTCAAAGACCAGGTGACAGCGGATATCAGAACGCGTGATCTTCACAACTAGAAGATTGAATACTGCAGTCGTGTTGCAGGCAGTGACTTTTGGCCATTAAGTAAATAAACACACGATTTAAAAAGATTTGTTTTATACTCAATACCACACGGTCACAGTATTAGTGGTTGCTTGCGGCCCGATCAGCGTAGCTTTGAGCACCAGGGGCGAAAGCGCTATTTCGAATAAAGCGCTATCTGGAGGTAAAGTTTTCGACTTTTTTTCGAACAGCTGGGTTCGTGTAGCGTTAGTATACTCATGATAAAACTAGCAAAAATTAGCTGTCATCTGTCAAATTGGTTATCAGTGGAAAATGTATTAGCAATTTGAAAAATAATACATACGTGATTTTTTTGATGTCATAAAATAATCTATCGAGTAAAAGAGCTTTGGTGTTATTCAAATTGTGCGTAGGTACCTACAGCCTTTAAGAAAAACACCCTTACGATCCACTTTTTCAAGATCTCGGTCGAGGGAACAGCGAAAACATTTACATATCGATTTTGTTTTGTAGTTGAACCAGAGTTTACTGATGATTCCAAGGATCAGGAATATGCTCTTAAAAAGCCGTTCTGCAAATAGTTTGAAACCTGTTTTTGTAGCGATATTTTTGTAGTCGTCAATTATTATCGTCAAGCGCAATAGGAATCGACTGAGTCCATTGTCTAAGATGACACTGGGAACGTTCACACTGTCCGCGGAAACCAATTTTTTTTTTACTTGTGAAGCTGAAAACATTCTCATTCTTATAAAACGTTAAAGAGGTAATCATAATCACATAGTGTTATAGTCTCTCGCAGGATAGAACCTTTTGTCGCCTTTTCGCGAGTGACACCCGGGGCCACCACCCCCACTCTCGCTACGCCACTGAATGTATGTAACTGATTGATGACGATTGGAAATGATTATATTCTTATAATTCACTCAATGAGTTTAGATGTTCTTAAAGAATGCATTCCAAAATGCTCATATTGTTTAACGACTGTGTCAAAAATATAAGTGCTCTTGCAACGAGCACTGTGACGGAAGCCTTAGCTGGGCAAGGCTCTTAAGGGACCTTTGCACTGTACAAATTATTGATCAGCCATTTGAAAGGTAAACAAAAACAAAGAAGAGGTGATCAGCTTAGACAAATGAGTCTGTCGCCTTTTCGTTCGTCTATACCATGTTTCATTATGCCCCAGCTGCCTCACCACGTGCGCTATACCATCTCCCATTTTCTGTTGCTTTTCCGTTCCTTCGGAGTCATAGGGAGTTTCATTTCAAGAATATTTGAAAAACGAAACGACACGGGGTGGCGCGGAGCGTGGCGACTTTCAGTCTGTCTGTTTGCACTCCATTGATTTATCAGTCCCAGTGGTCTGTGGAGAAGCCACTCCTTTGGTAGAGGCCTACTTGACAAGCTAGATTTTCGATTAAGTTTTGCAGTTCCCCCGCTCAGTCATATTTCTGCTTAGGGTGGGCTTGCACTCTGAGGTTCAGGAAATATATCTATTTTAAAAAGAGGGTAGTAAAGAACCCTTACAACTAAGGAACACCTTGGCATAGTTTAAGTATACATTCTTCAATATACTAGGAACCTTTTTTGAGAAACATTCGGTCAACCTGGATATTTCAAGAATCTGAGGAGGTATGTTAAAAAATCGGTCAACCAACTCTGAATAAGCAACTTAAATCGAACCTTAAAACCTCATAGAAGGAAGTACTCTTGTGCCTGCATATGCGTAGGTACAACGAAAGGGATAATGAACAGTGAAAGCGGTCCTTTCTCTGCTTTATGCAATAAAACTATCAACTTGGGCCTATCAACTTTGGCCAACCAAATATGAGTTAGAATTATATGCAGCAGCAGTACTTGTATGTGCCGACGGCCGATATATAAGTTTGTAAAAGATTGTTGGAGAGACAGACTGTATGGTAGTTCCATAGAGTTCCGCAAACACATAGTTAATTTACCCTATTTCTACTTTACACCGACCGTAAGAAGTCAGACCTGTTTATTTACTTATCACAGTTACATTTTGCTTGTTCACTTCTAACATCAATTTGCAAACCAAGTCACACGTTGGGCGCCAGTAAAGAATACTGATAGGCAATGTGTTATATATACCGTACAGAATGACAGATTTTTCTGAAAGATGGAGCTTGGAAAAGATCTACCATCTATCTAAAAGTAAACTGATTCATTCCGTTGAAACTCATAGATCGCCACGTTGCGTTGGGCGCCAGTTGTGTGCACTTGCGAAAACTCTTGTGAAAATCTCCATCCACCTATCAATCTTGAAAATGTTTTCGTTTATCCATAAGGTACATGCTGGTTTAATATTAAGCTCTTCCAAACCATATCATCACATACGAAAAATCGTTGTAGCCGAAATTGCAATGTTCCGTCGGCGAAACGTAACCCAAATGACTAAGTTTCTTTTTAGAATTAAAAAATAAAAAAATACTCACAACACCATGATTTCTGCATCGTGCACACTTTGGTGTCCTTTGATATCGCTCGGACGCGGCACGTAGGAAAAATGCAGGCGGTAGTGCGCCCAAAACAGGATGTTGAGACATTAAATTCTGCATATCGACACCACTGGGTAAACTCATAATTTTCTCAATTACACAAGAATATTCACAGTTAGCACAGTGTTATTTTTTTATTTCTTGTATTTTTATTTATAATATATTTTATTTTTTTTTTCACAATCACAGTATCCTTTTGTAAAAATTGTTCACTATTCCACTTGAATTGTCATAAAATCGGTGCTATTGGTATGACAACACTACACGGCGCATACACGTCATAACCCGACAATATCCCAATTGCTACTGATTCCAAAACTCCTAGGATAACATTCAATAGTTTCCACCGAAGGTATACTTCCCAAGGGTTGTTGTTATACAAGTTGCTAGATGCTGCCACCACCTCCACAGGACCAAGAGCAATGCCAGGCCAGCTGCTACTTGCTACCTTTCCACTGCCACCACCACACTAGCCACCTTTGGCAACATTATTTCACATACATCATATACACAGTATGCACACAATGAGAGAGGAAAAGTTCAAGTGAAAATGTCACACACAATGTGAGCGAGAGAGAGATGAGAAAAACCAACGATTGAAAAAAAAACGAAATTCTTCAAATTTGGTACTGTTTCTGTATTTATCGGGGGAAACACTATACAGCCAGCACAGGCCCCAGCTATCGACCAACCAAAAGCCGCATCTCTGTCGAATACGAGAGTGTGTGCGAACGTATGAGTGTTTCTGAGTATTCGCCCGTAGGCGGGAGGGATGAAAATGTTGATTTTGTATCAGTCCTTCGGTTACTTTTGCAATTGAAAATGGGGGATGAAAATAGTCTGTCGCTGTGTGAGTGTATCCTTGGCGAGATACTTTTTTGCTAAATGGCGCAGGTTTTACATTGGTAGTGGTGCACGAAACCGTACTTCTGCGGCTTCTGATAGGTGGTATGGCTTTTTTTTTGCAAGGAATTCGATTGCCTTTCAGTCGTTCTTAGGCAGTGCAAGAAGGATATAGGTGCTGCGCATCTTGGGTGTATTGGTGTTCGAATTCAATTACACAATGGAAACTTGAAACAGTTTTTCTGGCGTAAGTGACTTTCTGAGTGGAACGAGAGAAAATGTGTGTGTTCCACTTTCAGTTGGCTTGACTGTAATTTGATACAGATAACGTGATGATTGAGAAATAAAAATGGACAGGCAAGTAAAAACTAGAAAAGGCTTTCCATTTTTGCTTTACGATGGTTTGTTGAAATATTGGTAAGTACATATACCTACCTACTATTTGTTACGCTCAAATGAAGTTGATTTGATAATTAAAAGTTATTTTACAACTTTTTAAATGGCTTTGGTACCTATAGGTATTTTTGTAATAAAAATGTATACCTAATAATTGCTTGAGTTTTTTTTTAAGTGCGGTCAAGCTTTTTGAGATGAAGGAGACTTTTGTTAGTTTCGTTCTTGGAAAAGTTGTTGGCAAATGAATTTTTACCGTCGGTAAATAGGTAGCTAAATACCTACCCAAATTATGTAGATATAGAATTTTTCGTTGACTAAAATGTACAAACAACTGAAATTAAGACGCGTTTCTTACAGAAAGTTTAACAATGTGCCTATATATTCTAACTAAAATTGGGGTTGAAATGGGCTCCATCTGACATAATACCAGTAAAGTACAGGAATGTAAGAAGCTCCATCGATAACCAATTAAATTCTTATTAAATGATTTACCACTTCAAAAGAAGGTAAACTATTTTTAAGGCTTTAAGGTTTAAAACAAAAAATGATGATTTTTCTTTTATCGCTGATAATTAACCGAACCGAATGGCTTAATGTTTCCAAATCATAATTAATCAGCAACTGAGACGAGCACTGATGTATATTTGAATAAGTATACCTATATATACGACCCTTATCATCCTTCCGATATTTTAAAGTATATTGAAGAGAAAGGCATTGCTACTAATGACATTAGATGAAGAGAAAGGCATTGCTACTAATGACATTAGATGCATAAGCTTAACAGCGGATAATCTTCCAGGTCGAATGTCTGCATCTTTCAAGGTTCTTGCTCCTCTAAATACTGGAAAGATTTTGGTTAACCCAAACTTTTGGCACAGTAACATGCTAGTCAAGGAATTTACAAACCGGCCTCGGTCTAGAACAACAATTTCGAAAAACTTAAAGAATTAGCCTTCTTCTACCAAAATGTAAGAGGGCTACGGACAAAGTGTACCAAATTCTTGCTTAGTATGCATAGCTGCACATCAGATGTGATTGTTCTTTCTGAAACCGGATTAGATGAAAACTTTAAGGATGCCGAACTATTTCCTTCCAACTTCGATGTCAACCGTTGTGATCGAAATGAAGAAAACAGTGTCTACGAGCGACTTGGTGGTGTGCTTATAGCCGTAAAAAAGGATTACAAGGCTAAGGATATTGATATTAATGATTTCTCTGATATTGAAATTTGCTGAAGCAGAATTGACCTGACACCATCTAGTAAAATATATATCGTATGTGTTTACATCCCTCCTCGGTCACAACCACATATAGTGACTAGGTACTTGGACGCTATCGGCTATATTGAAGGTCTCATGTCTACCTCTGATAAAATGTATGTTTTTGGTGACTTTAATCAATTGATTGTACCTTCCTTAACGCTTTAAACTCTCTATCTATTGGAACTGAGATTGTTGATTCTCTCCAATCACTCTATTTACTTCAGATGAACTGTGTAAAATATTTAACTTATCTTTAAAAACAAGTACATTTCCATCTATCTGGAAGAACTCGTTTATTGTCCCTATTTTTAAATCGGGAAGAAAAAATATAATAGAGAACTACAGAGGCATTTCACTATCCCAAAATTATTTGATATGTTGGTTACCGACAAATTGAATTTTCTTTGCAAATCTTTAATCTGCAATGAACAACATGGTTTTGTAAAGAAGCGATCGACTGTTACAAAATTTCTCTTGTTTACAAATTTTGTAATTTCTGAAATCGGTAAGGGAAACCAAGTGAATGCAATTTATACAGATTTTAGCAAAGCCTTTGACCGCGTGGACCACAAAATATTGCTATATAAGCTTGATAAATTAGGATTTCCACACACTTTCTTAAAATGGCTCTCATCATTTCTTTACGAAAGATGTCAATTTGTCAAGTTTCGTAATCACTTTTCCAAAAAAAATTGTGTGACGTCAGGTATTCCTCAAGGAAGCCACATAGGTCCTCTTTTATTTGTTTTGTTTGTAAATGATGTTGTGAATTTTATTCCTGAGTGTCGTATGCTTTTGTATGCGGACGACTTTAAGTTGTATCTGTCAGGTAAACACGATGATTGTTTCCTACATCTAAATAATTGTCTTCAACGTTTCTATTTGTGGTGCTCAAAAAACTATCTGTCCCTGAATGTAAGTAAATGCTCTGTTATAACATATTCACGTCGGAAATCGCCCACCATGTATATAGAATTCAGGTTTATTTAATTTAAGTAATTATACAATAATAAAGAAAATAGCGATTGAGTGAATGCAAAATTATAATAATCGGATGAAATAGGCAGCGGGATCGATTACGTCTTCGTCGTTCGTCGTCGAAATTAAGAGTGGCCCCAGCTCCCATTGCCGGTATTTTTTGCTTGCATGGACCAGTTGAGAGGAAAAACAGAGAGTTCATTTGAGTGTTGCCGTCTGCTTTCAATTCACTCCTACAGATCGGCCATCCTGCTCACAAGCTGTCCTCAGCGTTCTGTCAAAGAAAAAATAATAAACAAAAAATTAGTTATTGTTGTACTCTTCCAAGGAAGAGTCTGAATCAAAGTCCGTATGGCGCCAACTTTTCATCATATCAGCACAACTGGTTGTAATTGCCGGTCCCTCGTGGTCTCCCACCTTCTCTACGTCGTATCTGTCGTGATTGCCTACTTTGTTAATTTTGTAGGGGCCAAGATACTTCCGAGCTATTTTTAAATTGGGTCCAAACTGTGTGCGGCGAATAGCTACCAGGTCACCCTCCTTGTAGTTGCGAGCTGGACACCTTTTCCGGTTATAAGTCCTCCGATTTTCGTCTTGGATCTCTGAAATTGCCTTTTGTGCCAGTTGTCTTGCCTCCTCTCTCTCCATGGTAAACAGCTCTCTTATATCGTCGTCTATTAGTTTTGTCAGTTCAGGGTCAGTGTTGCTTCTCATTTTTGTGCCCAACATGAGTTCAAACGGTGTATTCTTTATGCTTCGCTGCCAGGTCGAGTTGATGCATGCTTGAAGAGTACCGCAATGCGTATACCATTTACTTGAATCCGTCGCTGAAAACTTTGTAAGAACTGAAATGATAATACGGTTGATACGCTCTACTTGGCCGTTCCCTCTCGGCACTCCTGTGGCGATTACCAAATGCTCAATGTTCCTTGTCTTGCAGTATTCTTCAAAATTGTTGCTCGTGAACGCGGACCCACGATCAGAAATTATCCGTGACGGATTTCCAAAGGTTGCTGCTTGCAGTTCCAGCTTGGAAATCGTTTCTGTAGCCGAAGTCGTCTTCGTTGGGTAAATCCATGTAAACTTGGAGAAAGCGTCGACTACGCAGAATATGTAGGTATACTGCTTCGCAGTTTTGGTCAACGGACCTAAGTGGTCGATGTGGTATGTGCACAAAGGGGCGCTTTCCTTTTCGATGGGGCTAAGGAACCCTTCCTGTTTTCCTGATTTTCTCTCCGATAAAATGCAGGCAATGCAGTTGTTTCGGATTTCCTCCAGCTTCTTTGCAAGATGAGGGATGTAATAATCTCGTTTTACTATCTCCATCATCTTTTTCGTAGCAAAATGACCATCGCTGTGAACATTCCTCAAAAACTCGGCTTGCATTTTCTTCGGTATGTACAGTAACCTTCTTCCTTCCTTGTCTTCCTTGTAAATAACTCCTCTTTCGCATCTAAAATTGTTATATGGACTAAACTCTAAAAGGCTTTTAATTAATTTTATATTTTCGTCGTCGTCCTGTTCTTTTATGATTCTAGCTAGAAACTCACCCTTGACGAAACCTATCGCATTTCTACTGAGTGCATCTGCGTGGCGCATCCTTACCGCGTTCCGGTGTTCCAATTCGAAGTCGAACTCCTGCGTGATCAGCACCCATCCAGCAATTCTTAAAGAGAAATCCTTTTTCTCCATCGTTCCTTTGAACGCTGCGCAGTCCGTTGCTATTTTAAATCGCAGTCCCAGGAGATAGTGCCTGAACTTCTTCAGCGCTTTCACCACTGCCAGAGCTTCTAGCTCATAGCTGCTGTAGTTCTGTTCCGCGGTAGAGGTCTTCTTACTATAATAGGAGACAGGATAAAAAGCATTATTTTCTTTTTGGAGCAACACGGCCCCAAAACCCCATTTGGAAGCATCGGTGTGAAGCTCGGTTTCCGCGTCAGGCCGATATAGTTTAAGAACAGGAAAGGTGGTCAAAATGTTCTTAAGTTCCTCGAACGCAGCTGTTTCTTTTGCCCCAAACTGAAACTTCTCACCTTTTCTTAACAGATCTGTCAATGGTCTCGCAATGCTGGAATAACCAGGCACAAACCTTCTAAAATACCCAGTGAGTCCCAAAAAACTTTGGACCTTCGGAACGTTGATCGGCTGTGGAAATCTCTGAACTGCCTTTATTTTCTCCATCGAAGGCTTGATAGTTCCATTCGCAACTCGAAATCCCAAGTAGTCGATGGCCTCACACAGAAACTGACATTTTTTCCATCGAAATTTAAGACCATACTCACTCGCCACCTCCAGCACAAGCTTCAGATTAGCCAAGGCATCCTCAACATCCTTTCCCAGCACCGCAAAATCATCTACAAATATCAATAAAATTTTTCGAAGCCTCAGTTCTTTAAAGACTGCGTTGACATGTCGTTGAAATACAGCTGGTGAAAGACATATTCCAAACGGCGCAACGTTAAATTCCCATTGATCTTCTGCTGTCACAAAAGACGTATACTTACGGCTCTCTTCGCTTACCGGTACGTGGAAAAAGCCGTTTTCCAAATCCATCGTCGTAAAAACTTTGGCCGAACTCAGCTGATCGAGTTGCTCTTCCACAATAGCATTTGGGAACGGATCACGAACGATGATTTTGTTGAGTGCCCGATAGTCTATGCACAATCTTTTTGTCCCATCCTTCTTATTTGCGAGCACTACTGGTGATGAATACTCAGATTCGCTTCGTCGTATAATTCCCATCGCATGCCACTCCTCTACTTGCCTTTGGACAATATCATTTTCTAGCGGAGCTAGCCGTCTTGGACGTTGAGCAATCGGCACGTCCGATCGAAGGATAATTTTCATTTGCACGTTTGTCGTCTTTGTTTTCATCGGCTTATAGTTGTTAACCAAATTCTGTACTTCGTCCCTGTATAACGGATTGCCAACAAATATTTCTACTTTTTCATTACTAACCTGGTAACAGTTCCTTAATTGCGAATCTATCTGTTCTATCCGTACACCGTCTTTATCCAGAGAAATGCGTGTGCCTCGTGAAATGTCTTTGCCGATCAAAAGAGCATGCTGCAGGTATCTTGAGGACACCACATAAATCTTTGTCCGATAGAACAATTGGTCTATCTGAACCGTTCCGTCAAAGTATCCAAAAGGCTTTGTATTTTCTTGGGACAGTCCCCGAAAAACTTGGTCATCAGCTTCTAATGTTGGAGCTCCTATCTTAAAATACTCCGTCGAATCCATCACCGTCACATCGCTTCCAGTATCGATTCTTGCCCTAACCTCAAAACCATTTACCAATACCACCTTAACCTCCAATTCGCTTACGTCACTTTCCACCACGTTCACTGCTTTTGCGCCGTCTTGTTTTAGTGGACAGTTTGCTGAAAGGTGTCCAAAATTTTCGCAGTTGAAGCACTTAGGGCCTTTAGACCTATTTTCACACCCCCTGCTCTTGTGCCCTGTCAGCCCACAGTTAAAACAACGTATTCTATGATTGCTGCTGTTGCTAACCTCCTTAGCTTTCGGTTTCGGTTTAACTAGCTGATACGATGACACGCGTTGCCCAAGGCTACTTCTGAAGCGTTCGTACTCCATGAGTTTCAACCTAAAATCACCCATTGTCCGAGCACCATAGAGCATGGCTTTGTTCATGGCATCGTCATCGATGCCATCGATGACGTATTGTATGATTGAGATATCGTCTACGCCGCCCTTTCCCCCTAACTCTCGCATTGCAAACAAATAATCAGTAACTGTCTCGTCTTTCTTTTGTTTTTTAGCAACCAACCCTTTGTGCACATCCGCAGTATTCATAGCGTTTCCAAATTCATCAAGCAGCAGTTCTTTGAGCTCCTTCCATTTTGTTATAGTTGGCTTTGTCCGCATCGCCGTTTTAGCGGTACCAACCAACAACCGTTTGCCAAATAGAATTTTCCGCGTGTCATCCCATTTCATCAAGGATGATACCGTTTCGAATTCGTCGACCCATGAAGCAACATCTCCCTGACCACTGAAACATGACACAGCATTAAGAGCGTCTTCAAAAGATCCGATACTTGCCTGAATATCACGCTTTTTAAGCTCCTCGATTTCTGTTCGCAGCAATGAACACTCTAGCTCCACACTGACCGCACCATTCGCACATCTTCGGTTTTCTCTAACCTGAGCTGATTCAGCATTTTCTCCTGTTACCTCGTTCATACGTTCGTCTTCCTGAAGCCGCCTTGTGGATGGTAACTGTCCCCGACATCCACTCGTACTTGCACCCTCCGCCGTCCTCGCCGTCTTCGTCCTTCTTCCGTTAACCTCAGGCAGAACGTCTTCTAACTCGTCTTCGTCGTGTAAGGGTGCTCCCAAGTCACCTCCGCCTGCTAACATGGAAGTTTTCCACTTCTTTCTGCTCGACTCCAGCTCTTTCTCCCGTCTTTTTAATTCGACCTCTCGTTGTAAAAGTACTTCAAATAATTCAGAGAAGTCCGCTCCTGGAGTCATTTCAGTACTATTTAATTGTCTGCCCCGTCGTTTGCCTACCATCGTATACGTTTTTTTTTTTTTTTGTGCTGTCGCGATTAAATTAACTCGTCGTTGCTGTACAGTGTACACGTGTGCGATCACAAGTTGCTGAACTCGTTACCGTTTTATAATTTCGCGTATGACTTTAGATATTAGAATAAATCGAATTTCTGCTGAGAATTATTAAAGAAATCCCGGTTGAGCCCCCATTTATAGAATTCAGGTTTATTTAATTTAAGTAATTATACAATAATAAAGAAAATAGCGATTGAGTGAATGCAAAATTATAATAATCGGATGAAATAGGCAGCGGGATCGATTACGTCTTCGTCGTTCGTCGTCGAAATTAAGAGTGGCCCCAGCTCCCATTGCCGGTATTTTTTGCTTGCATGGACCAGTTGAGAGGAAAAACAGAGAGTTCATTTGAGTGTTGCCGTCTGCTTTCAATTCACTCCTACATGTATAACTACTTTTTTAATGGCATTGCTATTCCGCGTGTCTCCTTAATAAGAGACTTGGGTGTGCTTTTAGATACTAAACTATCTTTCATACATCACAGATTATGTCACAAATAGGGCAAATAAAGCATGGGGACTACTAAGGCGCTATGCAAGTGATTTTTCTGACCCATACGTTGTCAAAGTTGTCTATCTTTCATTTGTTAGATCTGTTTTAGAATATGCTTCCATTGTTTCTTGTCCCTTTTATAATGTTCATATTTTAAGACTTGAATCTATCCAAAAAAGATTTCTCAGGTTCGCCTTGAGAGGGCTTCCTTGGGCTGACGTTAGTAACTTACCCTCCTATCAATCAAGGCTACAATTGATTAGCCTAGAATCGCTTGAAAAACGGAGAATAGAAGCTAGAGTAATTTTTGTACATAGGATTCTTATTGGAGAAATTGACTCTCAGGAGATCTTACAACTTCTTAATTTAAATGTCCCTCGGCCAAATTTACGAATTAACCGTTTTTTTAATATTGCACATTCGCATACTAATTACGACAGATCATCATCTATTAACGGCTTATTGATAAGCTACAATGATAACACCGATTTAATAGATTTTAATTCATCGATTGCTACTATTAAAAGAAAATTACTAGATGGTGTTCAGTCACAATCGTTTGCTCTATTTATTTTCTTTATCTTAATAATATTTTTGTAAACCAAGTAGGTATTGCTAAAATCTAATGTCTAAGAAAATCTATGTATTTTGTTGACAAGCAAATAAATAAATAAAAATTATCATCCGCAAATCCGGTTGTTTAGCATTTAAATGTTAGTCTAAGGTGGAATTACAATTAATGACGGCTAGGCTATCTACAAATAACAGAGGACTAAAAAGAGAGCCCTGTGCAATGCCGCCGGTCAATCCGAATGCCTCCAACAGCGATCTTGATTTTGTTTTTGCAATAGTGTTAGCGGTTAAAACAACTGACTTGTGCGGTTAGGTAGGTATCTGGCAACTGCTTGTTGACTTCATTGTAAGAAAATAATAATTTACAAAAAATACCTTTTTATTAAAATAATGCAGTTCTACTGAAATGAAACCATGACCCATGCCATGAGTCTATTTAACAAAACAAAAAAATCAGCCAAGTGCGAGCATCACTCGCGCACCGAAGGTTCCGTATTATAATACTTGGCCAGAGTTGGTGTCTTCAAAACGTTATAGTGTGTCGGTTGTTCTTTGATATGATAGATTTGATACCTACAAAATTAAACAGTTTTTTGTATGAAGGAACATATTCTTTTCACTAGATTACTAATTACTCCAAAACCAGTCAATGTATCGCTATCATTGATATTTGTCGTTTAACTAGAGGTTATACATACCTGATGTTGTATGCAAATTTAAGCCTTCTACGTCAATTAGAAGATAGACTTAGTAGGTTCGGACAGACATAATCGTAGCAAAAAGAATACATTTTGTCCCTATGGGAACGGAATCTTTAAAAAACGGAAGCAATTAAAATCCATGGGCTTTATTTCTGTGGTCAGCATGGCCATTATCAGCCAGAGTTGCCGCATTTGGCATTGCATTACATATTTTCATAAGGCCAAATGATGCTCGGTAAAACAAAAGAGTACTTTTTAAGGTTTTTGCCATTGCACCTCTCGCGAACGTCTGGCAAATATCCGAGTGTGTACCTGACTGCCATAGAAAATCTTCTTATTTCAACCGTTCGGATTTGACATAAAATTATAAGACCCTTTTATTCGTCCGGCATTCAAGTTTTGCGAAATGTTAGGCATGTGATTTACTACGTAGATACTTATACAAAACACATGGTAATATTGATTTTCAATGAAAAGTACCAGAACTACTCGACGATATAACCAATTTTCAATGTACCAACCTGTCGACCGACGGTAAAAGTAAAGGCCCTACGAACTTAGTCCCAACTGGAACTAACTCCCACATAGCCAAATGAACTAAGTCCCACCAAATATTCAGTGGGATTTAGTTCATCATGTTTGGGAGATAGTTCGTAGTTCATTATGAACAAATTCCCAATGAATTTGAGAAAAGTGGAAGTTAGTTAGTTTAAGTTGTTTCGACGAAAAAATAATTCTTACATACACCCAACCTTGCATCACTTAATCCAAATCCAACAGTGACTCCAAGCAGGGATGTTGCAGGGGGGCAGCATGTCCCCCCATACATATTTCACAGTGTCAACTGTGGGAGCATGCTGTCCCCCTGCAACCCCCCTGCTTGGGGTCACTGTTGGATTTGGAGGTTGGAAGTAAATTCATTTGGGACTTCGTTCGTAAAAAACAAAGTCCACTTTTGGGTTTTAATTCATTCTTATATTGGTACTTTGTTCATTATTAGTTGGGCCTTAGTTCCTAAAAATCATGTAAGTTTGTTTATATGAACTAAATTCCAAATTGTCTGGGACTTAGTTCGTTTTGGCTAGTGGGAGTTAAGTTCCAGTTGGGACTTAGTTCGTAGGGCCAAAATTAAAGTCCTCTCATAAAATTTCTTTCGCTGAGGTCGTTTCGCTTGGACGCTATCGTGCGTTCAGACATAATAGACAGACGGACATGTCTAAATCGATTCAGAATATAGTATAAAAAAACCTCACATAAAGGAATGGTTGTAAAAAGCGGTCCAACAATTTTTAAGTCCACAACGCTTAAAATTGAAACACGTATATGGAGAGGGGGCATACTATTCCCCTGCAATCCCCCTGCATGGCGTCACTGGTAGATTTGGAGTGGGAGCGAAGTTATCTATAGGTATATTCGAAATTTCTTTATCTCCAAGCGAAAGCACGATATCTTCACCCAACCCCGCACCTACTCCAAATCCAAAAGAAATGATTTAAGACTTCTAATATGAGCCATTTTTTTAAAAAAATGTGATAATGATCACTTTCTGCCAAAAAATTTGAGAGAGTTGTCAATGCTTAACTCGCTAAGAAAAGTATTACCTTAAACTCCTTACTATAGCTTAGTAAGTTCGGTCGAACAGAACTGTCCGCGTCCTTAGGATTTTCGAGTCTAGTTTCCGAGTTGGATTTGTCAACAGTGCATCCGATTTTTATACTAACAGGTATCGCAAAGCGCTTTATAGATAAAAATGAAGCTGTATCCCTACGTATTTTTGTGCGGTATGTCTGCATTAAAGTCTGCATGACTTGTTGCTATTGGATATACATAAATAGGTAGGTATATCGATTTCATTATTATTCGTATGCATGTCGTTCGTAAGTACACTTAGAGCGCAATACTAATTAGTAATCACATAGCCACAGCGTCAACTCACTAAGTACTCTTGTAAAACTATATAAAGGGTCCGCCAAATAACTTTTTTTTTAAATGCTATAAAAAAAACTACTGACTTTTTTCTCAAATTTCTTTTTTCATTTGAAAGTACAATCCTTCCGGTTAATAATGGAAAATAATTTCATTCAAATGGCTGCCTCGGTTGGCCATGCAGTAGCCTACACGATCGGTCCAATTTTTAAGCACATTATCGATTGTGTGCAGCTGTATTTCACCAATGGCTTCACGAATATTGTCCAATGGCTTCTTTGTCAAATCGCAGCTCCGCGGTGGCCAAACGACATCAGCTCTGCGGCTGATAATGCGATCTTCAAAAACTGCGCGCAAAACATCGAGTGTAGCTTCGGCTGTGTGGTACGTAGCGCCGTCCTGTTGAAACCAAATGTTGCCAATATCCTCCTCTTCAATTTTTGTGAACAAAAATTCGTTCAACATGGCCCGATAACGATCGCCATTGACTGTAACGGCCACTCCTTGTTCATTTTCAAAGAAAAATGGCCCAATTATGCCTCTGGACCAAAATCTGTCACAGCAGCAATTTTCTCGGGTGTACGCACTGTTTTTGGCTTTTCACGCTTTGGTTTATCGATGAGGATGCCAGTTTCTTTCAATTTTTTCACAAGATAACGAACATACGGAGCTGACGGTGCTTCTTTTCTTCCAAAATCCGTACGCAATTTTCGCACACATTCTGCAACATTACCATGATTTTCAAAGTAATGTCGCAATATTTTCCGTATTCGTTCAGCGGAAGGATAAAACTAATTATCTGTCAAATCAGACATGAGCTAAGTGTTACCATTCGCGAAATAAGTACTAGTTAAAAAAAAAAGTTAGATGGCGGACCCTTTACCTATCTTAGAGTGCTACAGTAATATGTTCAAAACAGTGTTAGGAATCAGCGTGCAAAACTGTTACCTACCCAAAAAGTAAAACTGAATTTTTTCACATTTCACAGAGGGTCCACATTCATTATATAGGTACCTACATACATGTAAGATAGAGGTTAGAGTAGGTACATTATCTACACCTAAGTAAATCACTGTTTATCTGTGCAAAATCCTCATCAGTCTAAAACGACATTCAGTCGGAATCTTAAAATACCTACTTCTAATCTTTATTAAATAGATTACTTTAAAACAAGTCCTTATTAAAGTTCACCAGTTATGTATCAACAACAACACAAACCATTCCTCTGTAGATAGGTCGGTATACATTAGTACTTCTTCACACAATCTTCATTTTTAACCTACTCATACACTGAACCGGAAGGGAAAAAAAAAACATTGTTACACCCATTGAGCAGAAATGCACCGACTTTGAGTCCAACGAATAGTGAGACGACAAAACGACTTCTTTAAGATACAATTCGACACAGAATGGATATTCCGCATAAGTGTGCTTGGGTAGAGAACTAGATATTTTTATACTCCGCCTTTTTAAGGAGGAGTTGTCGCTCACCAACACTAGGAAACTGGTTTGAAACTGTATTTCAAGGGTGGGGAAATCGTTCAAGATGAGTGCCACAGAAAGAGAAAGGCAATTTTCGTAACACCATATCTACAAATTCAATTCTCAAGTATTGAACTTTGTTGAGCACTTGGGTTTGGGTCTAGATTAAAATAGTAACAAAAGGTATATAGTTTCTCATAATGTAGGTAAGGTACACTACACATACGAGTTACGAGTAGGTGGTAGGTATGGGTTTGTGGGTAGACATCTACTTTTATTATAAGGAATTTTCAAGCTTTTGTGTTGCAGTTATAGTTTCATAGATCTAAAATTGAGCAAGCTGAATGATTGATAAAATTATTAGCTATAGCTAGCCTCTTTCAGCATTTATATCTATACCTATACACATTTCGAGAAATTATTACTACGGGAGTCACAGCGTTACAGAAATTAAATGTTGTTTGAATTGTTTACAAACGATTTATAATAATGCAAAAACTCACCAACGACACAGTGGCCAATTATGACCGAATGGACTAAAAGCGGTGTCAAAAAAGTTGATACCTAATCCTACCTACATAATGTTAAAGGTATTCCTTAAAGTCGTATGTGTCTAC
This sequence comes from Cheilosia soror, assembly GCA_949372485.1. Lineage (NCBI taxonomy): Eukaryota > Metazoa > Arthropoda > Insecta > Diptera > Syrphidae > Cheilosia > Cheilosia soror. The sequence continues at coordinate 110,668,570 of OX443562.1, read as the reverse complement.
GTAAAGTTGTGTTCGTCAGAGACAATGAAACTCTAAATTTTTCTAATTAATGCTTTTCTTACCTAAGGACAAATTTATATCTATACATATTTAAAAAAAAGTGTCAACGCCATAGAAGTAGATACCTACCTAGTATTATTATTAATACCATTTTATCAATTCTTGTAGACTTTTAGGATGATTATGGTGCCATTTATGGCATTGTTCCCGGAAATCATGTCAGAATTTTTTTTGGAAAAATGTCAGAAAATATTCTATGTATACCTATGTATATGTAGGATCTGCAAATATCTAGCCAGAATTTTCTACCAATCTTTCCGAAATTTCAGTAGGTACATAATTTGTTTGAAAAAATGCCAGAAACACTATTTTTATCAGGTGTCTTTTGAAAGTTACTTTTGAGTTCAGAACGACAGTAACTGTAATAAAAAAATAAATAAATAAATAGGTGGCGCAACAGGCGTGTAGACACCCTAGGCCTACCTTCACGCAACCACTCGGTTTTTGTGAGTTTTTATGTTTTGGGACGAATGGAAGGGACTTACAATTTTATGCCGAGTCCGAACGGCTGAATTGAGAAGCTTTTTCATGACAGTCATGCTCTCGGATGTTTGTCAGACGTGGCGCAGTAGAAAAAACTTTAAGATGTAATTTGTGTTTTTCCGGGTATCGAACATGGGATCCCTCGCACAGTAGTCCAGGACACTAACCATTGCGCTATTGCGCCCACTGTAACTGTAATACCTATACCTACAAAAAAATATACAAACATAAAGAAATATAAGAAATTTTTACAATGACATGACCAGATCTTCTATGCCTGATGTGCATGTATGTATGTATATGTACTGTAAATATATGCTAAATTTTAAAATTGGGATGCAAAAACGATCCTTAATAGTGAGAGGCTGTGTAGATATTAAAAGTGAACATAATGCGATCAGTGGTGCCAACGGAAAACTAGAATAAAAAAAAAAAAAAAAAACGTCCCGAGCGGGAAGCCTACAAACTCTAAATACGAAGTTTGAAGCAAATCCGTCCAAGCGTTTAGATTCCCCAGGGGTGGGACAGACAGACATACGGACGGACAGAATTGCGAGACCCACTTTTTTGAGGTCCCCTATCATCGTAATATCAGAATTGATCAAAATCTCGAGTTCGAAATTTTGTACGAAAACAATATCTTTCTCTTAGATACTACGTAGGTATACGAGAAAGTTAAAAAGATAACAATGTGACAGCTGACAGTTCGGGGTTATTAAAAATGGAAAGAAAAACGCATTCGAAAGAAAAATGCATATTTTCATTGTTGAGCAATATTTTAAAAATATTGTAGGTTTGTCAGCTACAATCTGCCATTTTCGAACAAAATCATCTTCAGTGATAAAGCTCAGAAAACCCACGAGTAATTGTTGAGAAACAAATGCATCCAAAACGCGTGACTTTTTGGTGCGAATTTTGGGCTGGAGGTTAAATTTTCTTCTTCGAAAATACGGCTGGTCAGTCAGTAACAATTAATGCGGTGTTCATTATAGTGACATGGTAACGCAGTTTTTAGTATCTACCTAAATTACAAGATATGGATGTGACCAACATGTGGTTTCAACAAGACGGCGCGCGGTGCCACATGCCATATAGCCAATTTAATTACTGCATGAATCATTTCCTAATCGTGTAATCGGCCGGCCGTTTTTGCGATCAGAATTGGCCATCCAGATATTGCAATTTTACGCCATTAGCTTTTTTCTTTGGGGTTTCTTAAACTTAAAGGTCTATGCAAACAAGCCCACGAAACGGTCATACAAAATTTGAATAAAAGAGTATATACATACTTGCCAGCAAATTTGTGGAGGCCATTTATCAGATGTGATATTCCATACTTACTTACTTATCGGGATCCCGACCCGTGAAGAGACACTCTGGCATCCGCGATGGCTTGGTCTTTGAAACGGAGGTTCGGTCTTCGAACCTGGGGGCTGTTATTCGAAGATCCTCTTAGCTGGGGCATTATTGTCCATTCGCTGGATATGGGCGAGCTAATGTTGTCGACTACATTCACATCTTGATTCAGCTCATAGAGTTCGCGGTTGTATATCTTCTCCTCCATTCGCCCTCCTCGCACACATGCTATTGCATACATAACCCCAACCTGTATACACTATGAATCAATAAAAAATGTAAGCTTCTAATTAAAAATTTGTATTTTCTATCAAAATTACATTTTGGGTGAACTATGGGACACCCTTTATTTTTTTACCGTAGGTGTCAAAATATTGGGTATAAATACATATTGAACGCTCGCCATACGGGTAGAGGAGAGATTATTGACTTGATCTAACTATCTCATCCGGACTCTACCAATAGAAGACGCCTGCCTGATGATACGGATTGCAAAGCACGTCTTGGGTTCCTCGTCGTTTGAACGGAAGGCTATTTAAATGATTTACGTCGGTGCCGGCCGTTTACGTTTCACGGCGGTTGCAAAATTTCGCGCCTAATTTTGATTGCATTTTGCTAGGTATTTACTACCTACGTCCTATACCTCTGAAAAATTCGAATATAATTAGGTATTTTATGATTTACATATGACCCAGGAACAATCATTGTATATAAAAAATTGGTTGCCACATGTACATATTCTTGTTTTGGAAGCTCGCATAATTCACACCCATAAATTTATTAGCAAACCTTGGATTTTGGCGGATTCGGCGGCGATTCTTTTATCCAGATTCGTCACAGTATCAACCGCACTTCATGCAAATTGTGATAGAAACTTTTTTACCCTATTCAATCTTTCATTAAAAAAAAGTATTAGTCTGGAAACTCTTCATTGGATAGAATATCTAAGGCCTTGTGTGAATTTAGAAAAATGTGAGATAGTTTCCGACAGTTGGAGGAACTCTCCGTCTCCATTTTGCCCTAAAATCAACTTGCGTTTTTTTTTGCCAGAAAGTAGCAACACACCAGCGCAACACAGTTCGTCCATGACTCTACTTAAAAGATGGGTCTTGGTGTGATACCCTTACCATGCGTTCTTCCGGAAACTAAAATCAATTTCCTCGAAAAGGCAGTCAATTACCTTGAACTTGAGATTGCAAATCGATTTAGTATACACTCCCCTATAATACTTATACACTATGTCATAGTTAATCAAGTTACAAGGATAATCTCGAAAATCCAATAAGCCGACACCTTACGCCTCCAACAATGATTTCAAAGAACAACCACCCGATTTCAATGTACATCTTTCGATTAAAGGTTGACAACAGTAAACATTCGTCTCAATGTTATTCAATCAAAAGTTAGGTCCTATTTCAAGGACCAGTGCGAAATGTAATTCCAAATTTTCGAGTGAATTTGTGTCGTAAGAATAGAAAATGTTTCCGGTTTGAGAATTCCATGCCTCTTCAGAGTTTACAACATGACACCTTAGCCTCACTCAAAAGCCGACTCTAGGTATATTACATTTTGTGCGTGTCCTTTTTTTTTTGCTTCATTTTTTAATATGCTTAAAATGTAATCATCATTGACTGAGCAATTTGACACAATATACTGTATCTACCTACCTACTTACTAGGTTGTATATAATTATTGTTGGTCCGTGTAATAGGACGCCTTTTATTCGCTAAAGGCATTCAGAAATAACAGTGTAACCTTATGGCAGTGCTTAGAAAACCGGGTGTCGAAATTATGGTGTAGAAGATATGTATGAGGACGGATATCCTTCGTCCTCACACGAGCACACTTTTGATGCTAATCGGGTGATTGTTTTGGGTAAATACAGTTTCCGATGTTTTTGAACGCCTCTCTGTCGCTTGATGGACTTAGGGGATGAATGGCGATACTGTTATTAGTTTGCAATCATCAGATGGGAGAGAGGGATATAGCTGTGTGAACTTAAATGAATAATTATATGGAATGCGAGTGGTGAACGACTCGTTTTGCAGTAAATTTGACATGCTGGTTGTTTAATTTGATAAACTCATCGAAAGGGGATTCTTATGTGTTATTCGGTGGAGTGATACTTATGAATGCCCCGAGGATATCTGTTTGGGAAATCCAGCTGTGCGTATAATTTAACGCAATCACTGTTCGTTGACAAGAGGGGTGGGCTTTGGCGGAGATGGAGTTTATCAATAGAATTATTACGAGACCCGATATTGCAAACGTACTCTTATATAACTTACTTACTTACAGATTGTAGCCCTTAGTGGTCCTGGGCCTCAACTAAGCAACCAAACTGGAGAGGTGCAGTTAACTCGATCTTTGGTCAACTGCCTCCAGTTGCGTTCTCCAAATTGGTTGAGGTTCTCTTCTATACCTACTTGTGGGCTCTTTTTAATGCTAACAACCATTGGCATCAAGTATAATTATTTGCTTGATTTAGACAGTTAAAAATTAGTGCCTCTGGGGTTGACTTAGGCTTACTGTCCACGTAGCTGCACTTCATATACGCACTCTTTCGTCATTTTTGCGTCTTGGTGTACGCTTGCTTGCACATTCCTTGCAGCTTCCACGACAGAGCTTCGTTTGTTTATATGTCAGCTGCTAGGAAGCTGATGCAAGCAAGCGTACACCAAGATGCAAATGACGAAAGCGTGCGTATGAAGTGCAGCTACGTGGACGGTAGGCCTTATTCTAAGTTTAGCACAATGTTTTCAAGTACAGGGTGGGCCATCTAGTAGTTTTTTTTTAAATCATAGGTTATTTTGACGCTGACAGCTGTTTCCCGCTCTAAATCTTGACAGAAAGTCAGTATCATACCTCCGCGGAACGAAATGAGTCGATTTACGCGTGAACAACGTTGGTAAATATTGAAAACTTATTTCCAGAGTGAGTGCTGTGTAGCCCAAACAGTGGGTTTTTTGAAAAGAATTTTTGGCCGAAATGAAGCACCCACTGGTGACTGCTGTACGCAAGTTTATGCAAAAAGCGGACAACACTCATGGTCCCCGTCGTGTCGTACGGTGCGCAAGACGAGAGTGTGAGACTCAATTGGTGGCATCATCATGAATGGACCAATTTTCTACTAAAATGAGGCTGGGAACAACGTTTCAGTCAACGGTGGGCGTTACAGAGCCATGTTAACCGACTTTGTTTTACTGAAATTGAAGACATGGATTTGCAAGAACTCTGGTTCATGCAGGATTGCATGCCATGCCACAATCGATCTTTTGCCCACCGAATTCCCAAATCGTGTTATTAGCCATCTTGGCGATGTCAATTGGCCTCATCGGAGCTGCGATTTGACCCCTTTGGACTTTTTTGTTGTGGAGAACCATGAACGACCGATGTTATGCCAACAATCCGGAAACTATTCAAGCACTTAAGGCCCATATCATCCAAGCAATCCGTGAGCTACAGCCCGAAACCATCAACGAGGTCTGGGGAAATTGGAGTGACAGAATGAGCTACTGCAAAGCCTGCTGAGGCAGCCAATTGAACGACGTTGTGCTTCAATTAATGGGAATGTTTTTATTTACTACAAAAGCCATAATACGTGGACAAATTTTGTTCACTTTACTGCATTTTTAAAAAGAAACTTGTATTTGGCCCACCCGGTATACAATGTTAAAGATGTTACATGAATGTTCTCAGACGCCATCCGGGTGCGTTGGGAAGGAATGCCAAAGCTAGTCATGGCTCTTAAAACTGATAAAGTGATAAGCATACGGTGGGTATCGATCTGAGCTTCTTCCGTTTTCTGCAGGATATGCCGTAGTGTGAATAGTAAAAATTTGGTCGGTTGTGGACTTACCTGGCCAAAACTAACTCTAGTAGGTACCAATCAGTTCGTTGGTATGGATCTTGTATGCAATGTTAAGGAGACTGATGTCTCTATAGTGGCGCAGTTCAGAGGCTCAGGCTCCACTCATCAGACATACTTTTTAAGACCAAATCTTAGGGATGAGTTGGTATATCTTCCGCCGCCTTAAATAGTTCAGTTTTTAAGCCGCCTGGCCCAGCAATTTTGTTGAACTTGAGGTAAGATATTGCTAGGCTCGCTTAATTTTGGTCGGATAGACGAAAATATTTTCTTTCATCGTCCAAATTGTTAGTTCTTCTGACAGCGGAAGGAACCACAAGATTTAATTGCTCATCTGTATAGGTCCCCGTTTAGGGTTTTCTTGACACGTTCTTTTTACTTTTTTTGGTAATACTTCTACACATTATTCCTGCAGTAGCAGTAGAAATATCGTGCGATTTTTCCTCCTGAAAAGTTCGTGTAGAGCTAATGACCCGCTCTCGTCGTTCTCTATAGTTTTATCCCCGTGGGCGAGTTATGTGTTATTTTGGATCTATATATTTCTTGAATATTGAAGGGAAAAAATCGTGTGCTAACTGCGGTGGAGAAACTCTGATATTATATATTAAGTATTCGTTTCTCTTATGGTCGGTGGCAGAGTATTGCTTTCCCCCGCCTGGACTCGAACCAACGCCGCTCGGGGTCACAAGCATTGACTCTAACCACTACACCGTGGACACCGCCTGACCGATGAGCTCATAGAAACAATCATAATTATTCCTTTGTGAGAACGTGAACGCATCACAGTCTGAATCATGCATAACTCCCAACCTAATGGACAACTGGTGACTCCGATATTCCGGTCTCAGTGACCCTCTTCGGGGGTGTAAGGAGCTGTCGTTGGCCCATTCGCTATACCATTTCTGTTTCAGAACCCTGCTGAAAAATCCTCACTAACCTCAGGTCCAACATTGCCAAAGTAGCTCAACTACAAAATTCACTTTTCAATAATAAATAAAACTCCAACCCTTGAAGGCTCTTTCATAGTCCCAGCAATGCAAGACCATACATCCTTTCAATTGGCTGAAATAGAGTGACTTCACCCTAATCCAAACGACAGCATCCATCGCACAAAAATTAACTTTTTTGTCTCTATTCTATCAATACTTAAAAGAAAAACCAATTTTCTTCGATCGTATCTGTAACTGTCAAATGCAAAGCTTTTCCATTCACAGTTCATCTTATTTAAACTTAATTTACTCAAGAGCATCCTTGAAAATATCCTTTTCATTTTGCAGCAGCACTTTGTCAATGAGAGCACAAATACGCACCACAAGTAGCGTAACGTTTTCACCGCACCCACATTCTTCTGCGTCCCAGCTTCAACAGAATGAAGAGAACTCAAACAGCGGATACTTTTGCAAAATCTTCAAAATTTCTTTGATTGTTTTAATTTCCGGCAACTCAGCCGGAACAACCAAAAAGTCAAGACAGCCCCTGACAATATAGGCAAGACATCCATCGTATCGACCGACAACCAACCCAAAGGCAGGTTTGAAAATTTTCTTGTTTCTTTTTCATCTTTCTTCGTTCGCCTGGTATATGATTGCGAGAGATAATCTACCATCGAGAGGTCCTTTTCGTTTGCCCTCGGGCTTGATGGGTGATGATTAAGAAGTGACTTCCCAAAGAAACACTTGCTCTGTGCCTTTCAGAGATCACATCACGGCCACATATATATAGCAACAACACCAAAAAGGAAAGACGGAGTTGCACCCACAAGTGGGTGGTGGAACTGAAGGTCGCTTGACTGCGCACCGATTGTAAGGCCACCGCCACGAGGAGGAAACTTCTTTTGTGTTGTCTTTTGAACTTATATACACACAAAAGAAAATCGTCTTGGAAAGTATAGTGAAACAGCAGCGACACGCGGGACCGAGAGGCAAAATCCAAAAAGAAAAAGTGGCAAAGAGCAGGAAACTTCCTTTTCAGGGATACAATAAATTGTATATGTGAAACATGGCGTGAAATTGTATTTCGGTTCGTGAATCCTTTTTGTTTCTTTTTGTGTTCTTGCGACAGACATGGCGGCGATGACGACTGTGGGCTGGCATATGATTATATTTTTGCTATATAGTTTGTCAAACGCAGTGATAAGGGTGACTTGGTCTCTTTATTATATTGTTTCTTAAATAGGTAGAAAAAAAATAAATTCGGCAACTTTAGTTAGGGCCAAACTTGATTCATTTTGTCTGTAATCCAATCCACGAACTCGGAAATTCGTGTATGAATGTCGGGCAGACCATCGGCACATGGTTGGGGTCCCAACGATATTAGGCCAATTAATAGGGTCTTCTGTAAATTTGTCACTGGTCCACCTGCATCACGCTGTAAAGAGTTTTTTAGTTTAAAACGAAGCACAAAAATAAAATGTTGTTTATACATATGTAAATTTTTAAAAAAATATTTTCCCTTTGACAACAACTAGCGCACTGATATGTCATATTCACTTCAAACTCCATGTAAACAAAAATGGCATTTATACACAAACTAGCAATGCCCGTGGCTCCGCCCGCCGGTTTCTTTTCTTTTAAATAAAATTAAAATTCATTTGAGTTCTCATTATACCGTTTGCTTATATTTTTTGCTTTTTTTTATACCCTACTTTTTCAACCCTTATAAGACGAATTTTGGAAAACGATGAATGAGACATGTAATAATTTTGACTTATCAATTAACACAGAATCTTTCAATTTCATACGGCTAACGGTTCTTGAGACCACCCTTACTACCCGCGACCCCTTTACTTTTAAGCAATTCTCACCCACCATACGGCCTAAGTTGGCCACACATCTATAAATAAGGAAATAAATCATGAAGATCGAAAGAATGGTGCTCGAGTTATGGAGAAATGAACAGACGGACGTTGCATTTTATAAGAAGTACTAGCAATGACCGCGGCTCCGCCCGCCGGTTTCTTTTCTTTTAAATAAAATTAAAATTTATTTGAGTTATCATTATACCGTTTGCTTATATTTTTTGCTTTTTTTATACCCTACTTTTTCAACCCTTATAAGACGAATTTTGGAAAACGATGAATGAGACATGTAATAATTTTGACTTATCTATTAACGTAGAATTTTTCAAGTTCATACGGCTAACGGTTCTTGAGACCCCCCTTACTACCCGCGACCCCTTATTTTCACTCACCCTACGGCCTAAGTTGGTCAACACATCTATAAATCAGGAAATAAATCATGAAAGTCGAAAGAATGCTGTTCGAGTTATGGAGAAACGAACAGACGGACGTTGCATTTTATAAGTAGTATGTAACTCGACCCGAACAAGCGTTTTCTGACGTTGGACTTTCTTAAAATGCGCAAGCTTTAAGATAACTCACATGCGCACCTAGCATTAGATGTTAATTTTTAGTCGTGGCAGCGTCTATCGGTAATTTGAACTCTTACCAAATCCTATTCGAATAGAATGTACGGTCAGAACTTGAAACTTGGATCTTTTAAGAATCCTAAAGCTTTTTGTAATGAATTCAAGTGTAAAGATGTCAAGTCTGTCAAAGTGCATAAGGGTATGATTGGAATAACCATAACACTTGGGCATATAACTAGTCCCCTAGGCCTACAGTTCACTTTGTCTCTCTTTACGACACAAACGGTTATCCTGTCCACTTACCTTACATGCGCCTCTGAATACTGATCGCTTCGTACATATCTCCGAAGCATTTATAAACACATACGTGTTCTGGCACTCAACATTACTTATTGTCGTTGCACTAAGAATTTTCAAAATATTTGGATAGAATATTGCAAATATATCAATGGCGCCCCATCCGGTTAGATAAACCGGAACACCACTGCCCACTTCATCGGTGCTGTTGAAATTTATCGCAGCAATTGAGGCCCCATTCAAAACGAATGGTGTTATAACCTTCGCAATGGCAATATTATTAACACCTTCCACCAAATAATTCTCATGCACTATATAGGCTTGTACTTGATGACGTGATCCAGATGGAAATGTCAGATCAATGACACCTGCCACAGCTGAAAGACGACTTTTATCTATTCGGTCAACACAATGAGCAGCAGTTAAAAAGAAGTCGGCACTGATGATTACACCACCGCAAATGTGGTCAAAGTTATTCGAGTTCGATATCTGTACGGATATTTGATATGGAACAAAGGTCCTCGCACTATTACCGCCTACGATGCGGGAGCCATGTATGAGTATGTCGTCTTCTGGGAGTGAATTTTCTAGAGAAAACATTGGAGAATATTATTTTATGCAATTTATGGCAATGAGTGAACCTACTTAAAGCACTGGCAGAGGTAACGCTCAGAATCAGTATAAGTTGTACTGCCTTTAGATAAACCATCTTTACTTGAACAGAGATGAACGTAGAATAAGCCGGTGGCACTGTTACGGATGGTTATAAAACCGAATTCATTATGTAGGTTGTTTTTTGATAAATGATGCGTTCGAGATAGCTGCGGTTCAGTTTAGCGATATCTTATCCGGAGTATGTCGTTTGCTATTCTAGCTTAAAAAGATGTGGATTGCGTTCCAATTCTGAGGAATTTATACGGCGAATTAAGGTGTTTTATATAGAGTTGTAAAAATATGGGTTTGTACATTGTTTTAGTGGAGCATCAAAAGAACCGTCATATAGAAGTTGGGGAAATGGAAATCGATTTTTCTCATTACTTCTATATAGGTTAGCTAGTCAATAGCATGTAGTATATGTATTCAGTGTATATGACGTTGAATTGATATATCTATAAACAGCTCCAAAAAATATTAAGGAATTGACGGACCAAATTATTGGAAAACGCCTCAAAAATCAGGAAAATATGTCTTTAACATTTGATTTATACAACTATAAAATTAAGTTCCGAAAACATCTCCAAAAGAGTCTGGTGAAATTGATATCCTTACTACCTTACCTATATACTGTAGGTAATTCGGTAACCAATAACTCGGGTCCCAAGCAACATTTCCAAAATTAATTTTCTATACTTCTCATATAGAGCAAACAAACCGAATTTAAGTCGATCGGATTCGGCTAAAAAAAGTCCCATACAAATGTTGACTCCTCTTAACCCACTTGGAGTTGAAATTTCCCCAAATTTGTAGTACCTCTAAAGCTCTTATACCGTTTGGGCTGGGCGTTGATCACGAATGCAGCCACCAAATAGTCGCGGCAAACTGTTTTTATATGCGATATTTTGCTGTTAATCATGCATTGTTTGACGTTTCCTGCAAGTTCGAGCTTAGTTGTTGCTGTGGGTGCCCAACGTTTTTTGGCTCGGAATTGGGTGATCAAAAGTTGCAGATATCAAATGCGTAACATAACAGACAATTAAACAATTTAAAGCTAAGAACATATCACTCTTAGGGCCGTTTGCTGATACGACTCATACCTATTTGAGTTCTACTTAAATGCGAGCTACTTTTTGTAAGGAAGAAACTGTCACATAAAAATTTATGTGGAACTTAAATCTCTATGAGTCGTACCAGCAAACGGAAAAAAATTCCAATTTCACCTCGAGGTATGAACCTGCGATAAACGGAATCGTAGCTGGCATTGTCAAACCCACTTTTAGGTTTGTCGAAAGCAATATTTGCACATAAATAGGTATACTCTTTTAAGATCATTCAAAAAGGCTCAAAAAATTAACTAATATCGCAATTAAAACAAAAAGGACACCAAAAACAAAATTTGAAAACTCTTCTTAACTAAGCATCACAAAAATTGTCATAAAATCGTCATAAAAAAAACTATCAAAAATTGGCTTCTAAAATTCACTTAAATAGATCGTTTTAGAAGCTACCCACAATTATTTCAAAAATCAACCCAAAACGGAATAGGAAAACGCCAAAACAAAATAGGTATATAACTTTAAAATCCTTTTTTTTTTATTTAGATACACATCTCAATCAAAATCGATTTAAGACGCTAAGACGACGCATTTAGATTTCTTGAAAAAATTAACTAAAAACTATTAAAAATTAGTTTACAAAAATTGGACTGAAAGTAGCTGACAGTTAGTCGTCTTAAACCTTCCAGTAAAAAATCTTCCCCAAAAACTCTATTATAAAATGGTTCAAGGAATAGTCTCAAAAATAGTTGAAAAATAATTGCACCAAACCAAAACCAAGATGGTCCGCAATATAGTCCCAAAATATCTACCGTAACAAAATTCGTCATAAAAATCGTAGGAGTATTAAAAATTATCCAAAAATGGCATCAAATTTAAGAAAATCTGCTTCGATAACTAATCATCGATTTATTAAAAATCATTCCAAACAGTTATGGTTCTTTCCGAAAGTTATTTTGAAAATAGAGTTGTTGGAATCTTGCCCAAAAATTGTTCCAAAAAACTACTTCAAAAACTGCAGCTCAAAAATAAATTTGCTTTAGAAACTCTTCAACACGTTTTACAAAAGCGACGGAAATTGCTCTGCACATCACTAAGAAAAGGCTTAACACATTTATTAAAAAAAATACCTGAAAAGTTGTGTTCAAAATTGACCCAAAAACAAGATAAAAAAGCTTCATAAAAATGTTTAAAAACTTGCTCAGTATCTAATATAACCAAAAAATGTATCTATAAAAATTTAAATGTGCTTAAAAAAAACCCTGAAATCGCTTAAAAATAGCCTCAAAAATCTGATCAAAAATTGTCCTAGAAATCTTTATAAAATGGTTAAGAACGGTTCGTTCGCCAAGTCTACCAAAGAAAGTCTGAAAAGTCGTTGAACAACATGTTCCAAAATTTAATTAAAAAAAAATTTTTCTTTAAAAAATTTTTAAAAATCGGCTAAAAGGATTCCAATAACATTACGAATTTTCAAAATTGTATGACTAAAAAATTAAAATTAATTGAGCCAACTTATAAGCGAATTCTTTAAGCATTACTGAATTAAATACACATAAACACATTTATATATGTACATCTATAAAAATATGGTTCATGTCATCCCAATCCTGACTGAAATATGTCATTTACGAGGTCCTTGTTTACCCCAGTTTGAGGCAGATTATGGGACTTTTGGTATGAATAAAATTAGTATAGAAATATACTACGACCAAATTTATTCAAGTCAATAAATGATACAACTAACTTAAAGAGCTATAGGTACGGCGGCGGTAGGCCTGGAAAGGGTTCTGCCATTTTCGCCAAAATCCAATCAACGAATTCAGATACCCTTGTGAAAAAGTCTGGATATCCATTTGCACAAGGCTGACTCCCAAAAGCTACGACACCAACCAATAAAGTTTTATCATAGCTCACCAGTGGCCCGCCAGAGTCACCCTGTAAAAATACGAATTAAATTTAGCAGAGACAGCAACCTTCCGATAGAAAAAATTTAAGTAAATAGGCAACAAGACTACAGAATACATACATAAATACATAGATATCTATAACGATAACCTATGACATATACACACGTTCCAACTTACATTGCACGCGCCAAACATAGCAGATCGATATGTACATATCTCGGTAGCTCTCAGTCGCGAAAAGGCCTTCTGACAATCCACATTCGACATTGTATATGTGGTCAGCACTTGCAAATTTTCCGGAAGTGGGCCATTTCCTGATTGCAAAACTGAGCCCCAACCAGTTAGGGTGACAGGTATTCCACCGCCTACCGGAGTGGGATCCATAAAGCTAATTGCAGCCACAGTCATCTGATTTAGTTGAAATGGCGGGAACACTTTCACCAAAGCAATATCACATGTGTGCAGTGGCGTAAATTCTTCGTGCATTTTATATCCTTGCACAGAGTGACGATAACCGTATGGTGACATCAAATTAGTCACTCCAGCAACAACGGATAGAAATTTGGGATCTTGCCCGGCAACACAATGAGCTGCGGTGAGGAAGAAATCCGGCGAAAGAATTGATCCACTGCAAAAGTGTTTCCATTGATTATTGTACAGCCTTTGGAAGGATATTTGATAAGGGACTGGTGCATAGAAGATGTCGCCACCAACGATACGAGTTGTGTTGACTTGTTGCGCTGTAACATCTGAAACACAATCATATAAAAAAAATTTTTGGAATTAATTAAATATTTTGAACGTACTTTGACACTTGGCCAAACTGATAAGATGAGATAAACTGAACGACAGAATGAGATACAATTTTAAGCGAAAGTGTGCCATGTTGTCGGCTATGAAAGTGGTTAGTCTTTGTTCCACTGACTCAACTTATAGTCGCTTTAATACGAAACGTAATCTCATTGAATGCGTTATTGGAAGTCCTCCGTTAAGGGTTACGCAAAGTGATGTAACTCGAAGAGCACATTGAGTAAGCTTTGAACTTGAAATCGTACGGGTACCATATAGCGTCATGAGATATTATCTAGGTTGTCAGTACGTGAAGCTTATGCAAACTCGATGTGCAAATATTTTATTGGAGGGCATCAGGGGAATTTTTCTTCTTTAAAACAGAGCATTAGTAGTAATGGGGCGCTAATTTTGGAAAATATTTTGCTTAATGCCGTATAAGGGGTTGGGTCAAAGCATCCCCTATTGTAGTTGGAGCAAAATCCCAAAGGAAGAATTACATTATGTAGATTGTAATGTGTTCGTGTCAGAAAAAACCGACCACTATTCCACACTTTGTGAACCTATCAGGTTCTTCAAATTTTTGCGCTTAAGATTTAAAGGGGCGCACCAGCAGCTGAAAGTGGTGCAAGTCCATATACGGTTTCTGTGAAGTTTGGTCAAAATTGGACAAAGGGGCGAGACACCGCCCATACAAAAAAAAACATTCAAAATCGTATATCTCGAAAACCACTGAATCGATTGAGTTAAAATTTACATACAATCTTAAGTATTGGCCCAGGAGTATTCCTGTGAAGCTGAAGGTGGGATCGATCATAATCATGTTGCGGAATCTGAATTATCCGAAATCGTGCAACGGTACGCAGTTGTGATTCAAGCGACGATCATCTGGGGCAATTTAAAAAGGGGAGGAAATCCTTATCCCACGATTTCCGATTATTCCAACTGATCTTATCAATTCCAATTCAAGCGGATTCAGTTCCCCGTTCGATTGGCTTTTGCGATGACAATCAATAAATCACAAGCCCAATCGTTAAGTCTGTGGGATTAATCTCGAATTGCCCTGTTTTTCTCACGGTTAGCTGCACGTTGCCTGTTCGCGTGTTGGCAAACCGTCTTCGTTGTCTAAGAAGACAACTGACTATAGTAAGGCCTTGTCAAGAAACACTATGTAGACTGGGTATAAGAACCTCACCATCCCATTGACGTTAACAAAGGCGGACAAAAACGTTTCGAACGCAGAATTCTTCGAGTGATTTTTGGTACCGTTTGCGTTATCGGACTTTGGAGGAAGTTAATAGCGAACTCTACGAGCTGTACAACGACATCGACCTAGTCAGAAAAGTTCGTATCACCCGATTGAGATGGATAGGACGTGTAGAGCGAATGGACACTAACGCTCCGACCCGAATAGTCTTCAATTCCAACCCGGAGGGAGCACGCAGAAGAGGAAGACGTCGCCTTATGTGGCGCGCACAAGCGGAAGAAGACCTGAAACAACTTGGAGTGCGCAACTAGAGGCCGTTAGCCAAAGATCGGGCTAACTGGAGAGGAGTGTTTGTTGAAGCCCAGGTACACCTCGGACTGTAGCGCCACCTAAGTGAAAGTAGCAAATTGCTGAATTTAGAACATGGCATATCCATCCATCGTTTGGACCAGAAGTAATTTTTTTCAAAGCGCTAAAATCTAACAAATCTGCGGAAGTGGATGGAATCCGGCCAGAAATAAGCCAGTTCTATTTGAAGAGGGTTCAAGTTCCATTAAAACAGGTAAAGAATTTCAAGTATCTCGGGCTCTCTAAGTCATGAGCTGTGCTGATGAGTTTTCCTATTTGTTAAAGCTATACCTATGGTCACGACCAAAAGAATAGCATTGCGGGTACCTAATATTTGCCGAAATGAGAGAGATAAAGAGAGAAATTGTATTGCTTGCGACTCGGAGAGATCGTATAAGGAACATCTAGATACGTGAGGTACTGCGAATGTCGAACACCTATACTTCTGGAAACAGAGTGAACTCAGTTCTCGGTGCTTTCGTCATGTATATCGGATGTCCCCAAATCGAGTTATATAGAACGTGTTATGACTTATGAAAGCCCTGCCACCATGGAGGTGTTCTTTTAGTGGTGTCCCTAAGTAGCATTAAGTCCAACAACTCTCCTCTTTCCAGGATTGCCCCTGGTGTCTAAGAGTCCGGTGGAGTTATGGAGGGTCCACTTATGGGTATTCTTCAGCCGCGATTTTAGTAGTGGATAGATGGGATATTTGAATGAATTTGAAATTCGATTTCTCTATTTGGTACGAGAGCGAGTTTCGCGCGACACAGTCGTGCCCAATTTTACTCTTCTGTAGACGCGCAACGTTCTTAATTGGTTAAGCTACTATGCACGATACCAATTGTTCGGCTGGACATATCTCCATCCTTTTCGCCAGTACGTCTGCGAATTCGTTTCCTTCTATGCAGTGACCTGAGACCCAGCATATAAGCTGACTTGGTTCTGCACCCATAATACCTTAAGCATTGTGCGACAATCCCTGACTATTATAGATTTGATGTAGTTTGATTCTAGTGCTTTAAGAACAGCTAGACCGGACTATCGATGTAAATAAAAATATCCTTATCGGATAACGATGCCATCTCTAGTAGTTCTGCGGCTTTAAATACTGCTAGAATCTCCGACTGAAAGACATTATTCGTCAGTCGGATTAACATTTACATGTTTTGATTTGCAGGATTAATGCCATAAATTATGTTTCCTCCATGGTTTTCGACTCGTCATTATAGATTGACATATCATCTGGTACAAGATGTCATTCAAGTGACTAGTTAATGACAGCGCGCTAAAGAGGTTGTGACTACTCTTTAGTGTAATCTGTAATGTGATTTTCCTAGCGCGGGCATTAAGGAAAATGAGGATAGAGAAAATAGGAGAAGATAGAAGATTCCGATGGAGGAAAGACAGAGCTGGGCAGGGCATTCCACATTCGTATTGTACGGCTTATGAAAGAGTGTCTATATTTCATAGTACGCCCGAAGATAGGGTGAATAGTAAACTGAACATTCCTAGCATGGCGAGTATTGCGGTTGCGGTTGAATTGCTGAAGGGGAGGAATGCATTTGGCAATTTCGTTTGAGCACTGTTTGTTAAAAAAAACTATAAAACAGTGAGAGACACGAAACGTTCCTACGATGTTCAAGCGAATTAATAGAATTCTTGATATTCGTGTCTCCGATTAGTTTCAACGCACGATTTTGAATGCTATCCAGTAAGTGCAATATGGTTTTCGGTGCACCAGACCAGTTGTGAGAATTGTACTCAAGTTTTGGGCGAATGAACGCCTTATAATATTGTAGCCAGATCAGAAGGTCTAAAATATTTCTTGCACCGTCTGAAACAACCTAGAAATTTCGCTGCATTCTTGGAAACTTCGTGTACATGGTCATTTCAACGAAGGTTGTCATGAACGCATATGCCGAGAATAGAAAGTCTTTCGGTTTCGGTTATGCAAGTGCCAGTCATGGATAATGGCTGTAAATTCGGGTTCAGCAGCTGACAGCATTGTGTTTTTGAAGCATTAAATTCCACTCTATTAGCTGAACCCCATTTTAAAATGCTATCAAGGTCGGAATTTAATGAGCTTAAAAAACGTTGCAGTTATAGTTCTACGGCCGAAGAGCAGGGACGTGAGTCCTGGAAAGAATATGAAAAACTAAGAGTGCAGTCATCAGCGAAGGAATGGATTGGGTTTGAAGTTGCAGACAAGAGATCATAAAAAAATGAGAAAGAGAGTCAGAGTCAGAACGGAGCCTTGGGGAACACCAGCATTTAGAAGGTGAGTTTCAGACTTGAAACCATCCAAAACAACTTGAGTTGATAATTTCTAATCCATTGAATAAGAAACGCATCGATCCCATAAGCAGTCATTTTCGACAAAAGAGATTGGTGCCAAACTCTGTCAAATTTCTTTGAAATATCAACTGCATCCATCTTCGATTCACCGAAGTGATGGAGAGATTGGTTCCAATTTTTGGTGAGATAAGTCATCAAATCACCAGTGGACCTTTTGCCAATAAAACCGTACTGCAGGTCATTGAGGAGTTTCCGTGATTCAAGATATTTCATAAGCTGACGATTTATCAGCGTTTCCATGACCTTAGAAAGAATGGACGTAAGTGCTATGGGTCGGTATAATTGGTGGGAGAAGAAGATTCGCCTTTTTTAGGGACGGGCTGGACAATTGCTGCTTTCCACTTACTCGGAAAGAGTCCAGAAGAATAGAACAAATGAAAAAGCTTATACTCAGTGGTTTTGCCAGCGTGTAAGAACACCTCTTCAGAACGACAGGGGAAATACAGTCTGGACCAGCGGAGATCATAAAGTACGCTTGCGACTGTACAGTGCGAAAATGGATTGGTCCCATGGTAAATTCGACGCACTCGATTACAGGTGCCGTGTAGACAAAGCGCAGCGAGCAGATTAGCTGTCTAAAGAGCTGACAGCTGAAGTGACAGGCCGAATTCTTATAATATTTTTTACAAATGACCAAACGTTTTTACTACCCCTGGGACACTTAAGTATTTTTTTGCCTCAACATTTGGTCATATGAGAATTTGGCACGCTTTATGAGGGCATTGCAGTCATTTTTGCTTCGTTTTTTCGGTTTTCTTCGGATGGGTTGGCTTTGTAAGACCGAAAACTCAACTTCCTTAATCGAACAGCCTCTTTACAGTTCAAATCGTACCACGGGCTTTATTTTGGTTTGATACTCTTTATCCTGTTAGGGATACAAATACAAAATTGACTTGTTAGATTAAAACTATGCGCTTAGTCCCCCTTCTGAAGCACATCTCTATAGACAATCAACAAAAAATCACAAGTATCTTTCTACATGCAAAATATTTCAATGATTAATGACTTTCCAGAAACCCATCAAAAGTTTTTACCCCCCATATCGAATTATTTCATTTAATTTTCGGATGTCATCGTTAATGTTAAACATTTTTTTGTAAAACCCAAAAATCGACAAAAGGCAAAATCAAATCGAAAATTGTCTTCAGTTTCTTTTAAGCAAAATCAAACAGAAATGTCAGCGCAAATATTGACCAACATTTTAAAATTTTGAAATCCAACTCAAAGTTGGGCCGATAAACAAATGACACAACACACTATCACAATGCAGTTGACAATAATTATTCCGACTACTGTTCGGTTGGTGGGCGCGCAATGATGAAGATTTTGCTTTGTCCCAAGTGTGTGGTGTGGTGTGCCGCATTAATTCATATAATGGCCTGTCCCAGTCTCATTTTTTTTTGTTTATGAAACACGAGTAGCTGGTCGACTGCGCGATGTTTGAAAATCTCTTTTGTATACTTTTTGACCGAACAATTAAGATGGATACCGCCACTGTCTACCCATCCGTCCGTCATTGTGTCGGCGTTTGATGGCATCTCCAGATGAATGTGTCACCGCATGCCTCTGGGTGGCTTTGGGCAGCTTTGCTATAGTCGGATTGTTATTGTATCTGGCACTTTGTAGTGTGTTTACAGAGGGCGCGAGCGGGGCTTGGACTTGGCTACTGAACCAATTGAATTGTATACCTAAAGTGAAGCCCGGTGGCCGAACTCAGTGTAAACAGACGGACACCTGTTTACTTATAATGGCCACAAAATATTCAAGGATAAGTGCCATCGGCGCGGGCAATCAGTAATGAATATGAATCGCAACGACCGACGACGGTCGGACAAGTATCTATGGAGTAAGATTAAAGCGAAGAAGCATTTGTGATTAATGTTCGGCTTGTGTGTGCTTTTAAAATTCGGTAATGCTCTACGAAATGGTGTCTGTTTGAACTTTTTCCCGCGGGGTTATTCAATCGCCATCGTCACACCTGACAGGAGCTAATAACCTCATTTCGCACAGAAAGACAGAGAAGATACCTTTTCATTTCTAACAACATCCATCAGTATAGTAACATCCATCAATGTAAACATTCTCGAGTTTATTTGCTTAACTGAGGACGGACCCATATCTGGTATCGCACTCATTAGATACCTCCACCTGCTGAGCTATCAAATCTCCATGTATCCTTACAGGATTCCCACGCTGAAGACAATCGAGCAAATAAAACAGGTAAAGTTCATTCGATATTTATCTAACCACATCTCGATTTTCACATCGTCTCGTCAGTCGTCGTGGCTGCAGAGGGTGAGTGGGTTAAACTCTCAGATCCTTGTGTGGCGATCAATTGTTGCAACAATGCTTAATTGTAGGATTGATGGAAGAATAGAAACCACGATGTAATCTGGTTGGAGAAAAATATCAAATGTACCCCCTGGCGAATTCATGTGTTTAGTTGTGCGCACTTGTCGACAGCGGGGGTTGTTTAAGAGAAAGACATCCCTCGATATCGCCTTGTTTTCACAAGGGGAATGAGAGATGATGAGGTAAACACAAATAGAAGCAGACAATGGAATGTATCTAAGTTCTTTTTTGTTTGGACTATGGCTTCAATTGATTACATTTTTTTTCTTTTCGCATTGGGTAGGTAGAACGCGTTTTTTTTTTCTGCTTCCATTGTATCTAGGATATATGGTGAATGTTATGGATTTAATTACATTATTGAGAGACTGATAGGAGACACTTGTACGTGTATGTTAATTGGGATCAGTGTGGATGTTCGGTTGGACATGATTTGTTTTTGACTTTTTTATAGCTTCAACTTTTTTGTCTGATTAAAAATTTTAATTTCTTGAAGGTCTTCGGTGTATTTCTGATGTGTAATTATAATTTTCTATGCAGGCTAAGAGAAGTCCTTCTTATTCTCGAAAATTATGGCAGCATACAATAAGGCACAATAGCATAAACAAATTGTTCTGTTACTATGTAATTGCAAATTTGTGTATGTGAAACAAAAGACTTGAAGGAGTAGAAGCGGTGTACGAATTATGTATACTCACCAGCCTTGCGTTTAGTGTTCTGAACTGCGACTAATCGGGAAACGAATTGCTTAAAACTTGATTTAAACCAGCAGTATAACCACCAAGTTCGTGATAGTGATTGATTTCTCTATCCCTTCATGGTGGACATATTTTTAACCCTTCGCTTGAAAACATAAGTACTCCCACAATTGCAACACGAGCTTAGGCAGGTGGTACTAAATCTCACACAAGATATCCATAGGCCGAGTAGACTCTTTAGGGACTGGACAGTATCTACCTATACCTACATACCATAACCTACCTTATACCTATCATAACTTTTGACTTAGATAATACAATACGTAAGTGTATCACAATTAACCCATTAGAAGCCCAATGAATACTTACAAACTGTTATCTCATTGAATCGTATCAGCAAAGGTAAATTCCTTCCATATATCTTGCAAGAAAAATAATAATTCTGGCTCTAAACTTTATACAAAACAGGCGAATGTATGGTATTTATTCAGCCAGCCTGATGACTGCCATCCACCTTATACAGTACATCATCCATTACAGTTTCTGTTGCGAATCTGAGAAGGAGTATATTAATCGGTACATAAACATAATATCCTTTTCTAATATGTAGTTGGTATTGGCCCAAACATTGCATTTTCTTATGGCTCAATAGTACCAAATTTTACCAGCAAGTGATTTGGCATTTCGGCCCTATCGTTTCATAGCGTCTCCATTAGGCCCCAGTTATTGCTACCTTAGTACCTACGCTAAAAAATGTAAATCTAAGCGAATCCATTTAGCCGAGCGGTACGCTGCTTTAGCTAAAAAAAATCAAATTTTCTTTTCAGACTGTACTTAATATATCTGTCAAAATTTAGCCCGCCTATTAATGGGCCGGGACATTTCCTAAAGCTACATTTTTACCGATAGTTTTGCTTTTTTTTCTGTTGTATAAAAAAGGATGAGTTTTTGCAATGAATTTATCGACGAGGAATACCTTGGAAGTGAAGCGTTTGAGATCAAAAAATAGCAGATGATTAAAAAAGGAGACGGCACCGAAAATAAAACATTTTTCGTGTCGATGAAGGAAATTGTTTTCAAGTAGGTAACATAATTCTGTTTTCTGTGACATTCACTCAAAACGCACCAAAACGCACTCCTTGTCAAAATTTAGCTAGTGTTTTTAAGCTAATGTTTGGAGAGAAAAATTAGAGAGCCGCTAAAATTTAGTTTCGGTCGAGCTAGGGATGTCAGATCTCAAAGAGATCTGGCCAAAGTTGGATCTCAAACGTTCTAAGAATTTGATCTCTCTTGACAGAAGGCATATCGGCGCCACAATAGGTGTCATTACGGGACACTGCCTTATAGGTAGGCATGCAACAAGGCTCGGCGTACTCTCAAACGATTTTTGTAGAAGCTGCTTGGACGAAGAGGAGGAGGAAACCATTCAGCATTTCCTCTGCACCTGTCCGGCACTCTCCCGTAAACGGAATCTCCATTTGGGAGCCTCCTACTACAACGATCTAAACGATCTAACAAACATAGACATTCGTAGTCTCCTTTGCTTCATCAGAAGCTCAAACTGGTTCAACGAGTAGGACGAAATTTTTAATAGATTCTTGTGGTATCACAAGGGACCTAATTGGTCTAAGTGTGTCGGCCTTTTGCCGGCAGCCACTTCAACCTAACCTAACCTAACCTAGGGATGTCAGATCTGAAAAATTAGCCGGCGGGACAATTTTGCATTTGAAGTGAAAAAGTTATTTTTGGGTAACTCTTTTTTCTCTGTGGCATATTGCAAGTTTAAGAAAAGAGCTTTTATATGTTTTTCCACTTTACTTCAACATTCGCTGAAATTTCGCAAAATTTTCGCTTAAAGGACGCTTGCCTATTTATTGACAAATTACCTAAGAAAATCGGGAGAGGCCGAAACATTATATCCATATTTTTAAGTAATCAGCCTAACTATATATAAAAACATGGAAGGCCACATACATCGACTCTTTTCCAAAAATAAGGAAAAAATGTGGTATGAAAACAAGTCTCACAACTATTCCTTGTATTATTTCGAATGCTAAGCATATAAAAAGACAAGATCAAGAAGAAGTCACCCCTTAACCCGGTTCGAAACGCGCAAAGTCTCCGTTTTTGTCGCGCACATGTGACCTGGACTTAGTATAGAAGTATTGTGTATTCTTCTCAGACGAAAAGAATTTAATTTGGAAGCACCGGATGGCCACAGCTACTACTTCCATAACCTCCGCAATGACACTAAGGTTGAAGGGGTGGGGGGGGGTGTTTCGTATTATGGCACCTGCAAATTACAATATTTTTGTCAGCCACAATGAGTGCGTTGTCTTACAATGCCATATTGAAACAGGCCTTTCCATACTTTCATAACTTTTTTAGACATCTGGCTTTGATTAATCAGCATGATAATACACCAATACATAAAGCCCGGGTTGTTAAATCAAATATATAGAGCCAAAATGTGGAGCTATTAAGCTGACCGGCCTACTCACCGGATTTAAATATCATCGAAAATATGTGGGTATGGTTGACACGTCAAATCTATGGATCGAGGTAACAATAATCGACTACATCTAAACTAATCCAAGCCATCAATCATCATCAATTTAGCTTAGTGCTCTATTTCGCCAAATTATTTCGCCAATTTGTATACATCTCTCCAAATCAGGGATGAGTGTATATGGAACTTTTTCAAAGCAAAGGCTTACAACGTATTTAGTTGTTTTTTCTTCGATAAGGTAATGTTTAAAAAGTAAAAATCGAGCAACGTACTTAGCTTACTAGTAAAATGCAACCGGAAAAAAATAGTTTTTCTTTTCCGGAGCACTTAATCGTTGAACTCAATCTTGGTTTTAAAATGTTGTTTTTGAATTATAAAGTTCGTTCGTCAAAGAAAATAAAGCAATTGATCTCTCACTTTTCTATAAAACAAATTTATTTTTTTTACATAAATGTAAAACTGTTCAACATCTCCATCTTTATCTTCGTTTTGAAATAACATCCCAAATTTGGGGCCTTATTCCATTTGCACGTTGGGCCTTATTTCCTGCAGCCAATTCCACTGAATTCCTATAAATGCTGAGGTTTTATTCTGTTTCGTCGTTTTTACGGATGGCAATATCAATTTTAGGAAATTCTGTTCCTACTGTACCAATTCCAGACATAAACCAAAAGTAACTTCGAAGCTTCTCAAACTATCCGCTCGTTGTGTCACCTATCATAGAATAGAAACACTGACCGGATGTAAGCCATGATTAGCACCAATTTCGAATATGAATCACTCCGACATCTGTTTGATGATAGTGAACAAAAAATATAGTTGTACGTTAAGAAATTCAAAAAATATTGAGTTCGAATTGCATACTGCATGCACGTTCTTGAGGGCGAGCAAAATTAGTATAAAATAAAACAGCTTTACAGATGCCGATTTGAAGTAAAATGCATAATGGACGTTATGAGCCGGGCCTGTGACAGTTTATTCCCTAGAAAAAGAAGCCCGTAAACATTTATGTAAAACTTACATCGTTATGATTCGTATCAGCAAACGGTCCTAAGCCCAGCATAAAGTATGCAGCATACAACTGCATACTCCTCCATACAAGTGTTTACAAAAAGAAAATTAAGCAAGGCAGTTTGCACGATAAATTCTTGTGCGGCACATAAAAATGTCAAAACTTTTGACATCAATGTAAAGTTTTGCCATCATGCTACAAAAGAGTTGTGCTATAGACATACCTATGTAAAACTCGTCTCTATAGATTCTGTCATAGGCGGCTTTATACTCGATGAAAATATGGTGACTATCGATGTGGTCTTCTTGGGATTTTTCCAGGATTTGCCTATTTGTGAAAATTTTATCGACGTAAGACTTCCCTAACCTATGCTGATAGGAACCAGTCAGGTTATTTACAAAAAGGATTTTAGGAGGTTACATAATGTGGGAGATAGGATTTTGTATGCGATGTCAATGCAACTTTAGTCCAACTGGTCATTCTACGATCCTACAGAAATATTTCGGCCATGTACCTGTCACGGACTACATTACGCCTTATCTAGAGTTTACAAGACCCTTCTCTAGCGCCTATCCCAGCAGGGAAGAATGGATAGACGGACTCGTACCTAGCACACCAACCATAGCCGTATTCACAGACGGATCAAAAATGGACACTGAGGTAGGGTCAGGTGTCTTCTCTGAATCGCTGGGTATATCAAAATCGATTCGCCTCCCCGACCATAGCAGTGTTTTCCAAGCAGAGGTCCTGGCAGTGACAACAGCAGCCCGTGAGTCTGTGGTAAGGGCAATACCAGGTATTACCTTCTTTATCGACAGCCAGGCAGCAATAAAAGCCATAACTGCACCAGAAATAAAATCGAAGCTTGTGAAGTGCTGTCGCGAAGAACTCAAGGCTCTTGGTACACAGCACAAGGTATCACTCTGCTGGGTTCCGGGACATGAAGGCATTCCAGGCAATGAGAAAGCAGACGAATTAGCAAGACAAGGTTCGACAGCTGTTTCAGAACAAGCTGATCCCTCTGTGGACATCCCGCCTTGCACACTTAAGCTTGAAGCAGGGAAAAAAGCCACAAATGAGGCGAACGCAAGATGGGCCACCCTAAACACTTGTAATACCACAAGAATACTATGGCCGTCCTTCAATGAATCCAAAACCGAGAAGATAATGCGGAAGGATATGAAATTCCTGTCCACCCTCGTAGGTATCATAACAGGGCACAACACCTTGCGGTACCATATGAAGAAAATGGGCTTAACGGAAGAAGATCTTTGCAGAGGCTGTGGTGATGAGGAAGCTCTTGAGGATACAACCCACTTCTTATGTCACTGCCCAAGTCTCCAACATACCAGGAATAAATTCCTAGGGAGTCACTTCTTCAACGACCTAGACGAGCTTTCCAGCACATCAATTGACAAGATAATGAACTTCGTCAAATCAACAAGATGGTTTGTATGTAGCAGCACAGTAAGTAATTTGAATACATGGTTATAATGGGTAAGGGATAACCTCTTTCCCCCTATGGGTATCACAATGGGTCAGTATTGACCTGAGTGTGGCACGGAGAAAATCCTCGCCAGCCCACAAACCTAACCTAACCTAGTCCTCTGTAGTTGGCGTATCTGAAGAGGACTTCTATCTTGTGGATCGAGCAAACGATACTGTGGTTCCATTTATCAGGAATGATTCATCTGATTAAATTTTGTAAGTGATTTGGCTCCTTATCTCCATCAGCTGCTGTAAAAAGTCGGTGGATAAACCGTCAAGCCCAGCAGCTTTGTTAATATTGAGCTTGGATATTACTTTCCTTACTTTCATTACTTCCTTTTCAACAGCTAAATAAATAAGTATGTAAATAGTTGGCGCAATAGGTCCGTTTCGGCACCCTAGGCCTAGGTTTGTTTGTTTGTGTGAGTTTTTTAGTTTTGGCACGAATGAAATAGACCTACACTTTTATGCCAAGTCCGAACAGCTGAATTTACCTTTGAACAGCTGCGCATTTTATCTATCGTCTATATTGAATGTTGTCGCCATCATTCGAGTAGTCTGATGATAGACTATTGGAATAACTTTTCTACATTTTCAGCACCGAAAAGTGTCCTTCATTATGTCTCCAGGTTTCTGTAGCGGATTTCAAGCCCTGACACGTTTCGATTATGTATAGTCTATTTAGATCAAATCACTGCGTTTGGTGACTAAATATTTTAAGGATTTAAGTTCTATTTCCAGGACACTTTTGTGTTTGTACAGTCCCCCTATGAGCAACCTGATGAGATCTCGAGAAGAGGAGGGGAAACTCGAAACCAGTCAACTGTGGGTTGACATCCTACCGCCCCAGTATGTAGTAAAGACCCTATCCGCTCGGCTGAAACTGCTCCTAAATTTTGAATTTAGATTAATGTCACTCATGTGTGAGAGAACTATATCACCTAAATGACTGCCATTTTTGGTCTCACAAGGATGCACTTTCGGTGACCTGTACTGACAACTATTTATTTTATTTATAAATTTTAATATGCCCAGTAGGTACTCAACGTCCCCGTTTCATGGCACAGAATGAGTACCTATCTTACGGCATTTTTCAGATGATGAGTCAGAAAAATTCCTGTTAGTAGTATAGGTACATCATGGCCAGTTTTGTGACACACAATATTCATCTGCGTATTTCATTTGCTCTTGTTACCTACTTAATAAAAATATTACTTGATTTTGGCAGTTAGCACCTGAACAGTTACATTAAAGTGAAATGTATCTGTAAACAAACAGATAAAATTAGCAACAAATAAAAAGAAGAATAAAGCATTGTTACGCGAAATGTTGACACGTAACATTTTACGCAAAATTTATTACCGCAAAATGCTGGAAGCGCATTTCGTGAATTCCATTCAAATTAAGAGGTAGCCAACTTCCCTGCTTGAAAAATTGATTCTCTTTTCGACCTAGTTGTGGAATTAGTGACCTGTCAAGTGGGTAATGTGTGCTACAATGCCAAGCACAAGCGGGAAAAGAAAGTGTAACCCATCAATCGTCCCTATTGTCGATGTACTACAGACATAGAGCACACAGCGCTACATTTCCGGCTAATTAAATGAAAGTGAAACCATGAATGAAAATTAGGTTGAAATAACAAGCAACTGATCGTAGAGCAATGGTCATCAATGGAGAGTAATTGAAGTGTAAATTCGGAGAAGAATGAGAGTGGAGTGAGTCCTATAATAAATCAGATATTTTTATGTAGGTTTGTGTACACAATTTGAGTCTATCTGCACTTGTGAAGCGAGATTAGTTCTACATCTATCTACTCATTGACAGTGTTCTTTAAATATTGAGGTGATATTTTTAGAATATGTATACCTACGCATCTGAAAGAACTTTGAGATTGATGGTTTGTTATGCTGATCGCTTTGATACTTTCTTTTGAGGTCAATTGTTATTTAAAATTTGGTAATTGTGAAGAGTATTTTCAGATAAAAAGTACCTCCGTATAGGTCATTCATAAACGAGTGGAGCTTACCAGCCATTAGGCAGGCGTGTCGTCTATGTGGGCCCACAATTCAGTAGGTCTTGTAATACCGAAAACAATGCTCATATATTTGGTATCCAATAAAAACATATTCTTATCATAATTTACAAACTAAATTGCTAGTTGCTTAGTTGCTTGTTGCTTCATTTTGCGAGCCGCCTAAGCAGCCTTGGATTTACCCTTAGGCCAACTATGCAAAGGCCTAGGGCATCACGACACATGGGGCACCACGAAAACTGCAAAGCAAATGCAACAATTGAAATTGAATTTACATGACGATCCTTCCAAATCGTTCTATTCTTCATCACTTAAACCTTCTGTGAACTATGAGGTCTAGCCAGACCTTTCTGACTTTTGATGGGAGTTTTCTTTAAAACATAATGCCAGTAGCTTCTTGAAAGTTCATGACAGGGTCAACGAAAATATTTTCTGTAAATTTTTTTTCTTATTGTACTCGTTAGATAGATAGAAGCGTTTTTCAGATTATGATTAAAACAAAACTTCACCAAATTCCTCTAAATATTTGAATACAGATTAATGTCTTAGGCATTCATAATAATACCTATACATTTTTGCATAGTTTGCAGTTTTCGTTTAAATTGTTTTGTTTTTATAAATAGACATAAACTATGCGACTATGCGTCTATGTGTGTAACTCTTGCCGCAATGTGGTAGATCCACAATTTCTGAATATATCTGTATTTTTAATCAATCACTGTACCCCAAAAATACTACAGTTCGCATTTCGTTCGCATCGAATTCCCCGTAAGAAGATTGTGTTCGCCGGCGAGTTCATTTGAGAATCCCAAAGAATCCCAAGCAACAACTCACATATATCGTGTGAAATGCTTGGCTTAGGTGCAAATGTCAATCTAGGAATCGACAGGGAATAAAAAAAGAAGAAAATGCGAACATCTATAGAAAGTTTATGTGAATTGGAAAACGGTTTGCAAATTTACGGGGATCCATTGGTTGTAAAGAAGAATATGTGCGATATTCGTCACTTGTTTATACACTGCTGAACTCTTTTTGTTATATTGGGTCAAGGTGCCTACACCAAAGTAAGCCTTTTCTAAAATTCTTAGCAAAATATATTCACATTGAACTGTAGAACTATTTGTCTTATACCCACGAATCATTTCCCAAAGTATTGAGACTTAACTTCGAAACACCCTGTATATTCAAAATGGGCAGTGCAGACAAACTTATTTTTTAAATCCTAAATAAAAACACTTGCACAACAAACTTGTCAAGCGTTACATTTGACGTGTCCCAGCTACTGGTTTTGTTTTAAAGTCGACCGACCGACGGCCAGATTTAGTGGAACGTATCGAATACTAATAAAATCATTTTTTAAGGTCCAGGTGAATATTTTTATTTAAAATTATCTATTGTGGCCGTCAAAATATTTAAGTTGATGATTAAAAATGATTATTGGTAAGGTTAATTGTAAATAGACAATTTTTACCAGATAATAAATAAAAGGAAATATAAAATAGGGCACCATTTGTTGTAAAGGCCTAGGGCCCAAAAAATGTAAATCCGGCGCTGCGCCTAAGGCTCTAGACTCTAGAAGACAGCGACCCCCTCCCGTGTGGTACCAGTGTGTCTTGACTATGGCATGAGACTTTATGAGACCATTGCTTTACTTAGATTTTACAATTGCTACTTGGGTAAGAAAATATGAACGAATTTAATGACACCGCCAATGGGATCTAATACCCCATTCACACCAAGTCGAAAACCGAGTTTTCGTCAAAAAAGTTTAGAAAACTCGTAGATGCATTCACACCGAACACCAACTCGTTTTCGTTTGACGTTTCAATTAGCTCTGAAACTAGCTATGAAATGTTTGTGGCGACTAAATTTTTGTTTTAGTTACTAAACTTCAAACAAAATTATTTAAGCTACTGGATAATAGTTAACTTATGGTTAAATGCATAAAATAATTAACATAAGCAACATTCAAAATCAAAACATCTGAAAATACCATTTAGTTGTGGCAGGCTGGCAGATAGTTTGCTCTTTATGGTGCAGGGAAAGATAACAAAAAAACTCTCACTCTCACTCAGTCTCTCACCTCCTGTCAGCAGTTTTGCTTAGCTCGCTGAATGTTGCAAAAGGTGTGTCTGCTTCAACAACCCAACGATTGTACTCGTTTTCGTGGCGTTTTCAAGGAAAACGACCTCAAACAACTCGTTTTGAAAACTGCAATATGTATGGGAAAACTTCTGTTTTCGAGGAAGTTTTCGACTGTTTTCGCGAAAACCCAGTTTTCGGCTTGGTGTGAATAGGGTATAACTCCCAGCAATCATTTTAAACGTGAAGAAACACTTCAAAAAGTTGCGTCTTACCCCTGACCAACATTTGTAGTTTATGTTTTCAAACTCTGTTTCCCCAGGGGAACTGCTTTGCCTAAAAGACGGCTGATGGTTAAATCAATTCTTATATTTCTAGTCTACAAGGATATCCCCTTCATGATTTAGAGTCGATATAGCGGAAGATTGGGGATCAACTTGAAAATCCGAAAACCGCCACCACTGTTCAAAAATATGTATTCAGCTTATGCTGAATATCACAGGCAAACACCATTTCGGGAGGACCGCACTGCATTACCTCCTAAACTTATTTTTAAACCGCAGTCAGATGTTTCCTAAATGACATACAAATATAATGAAATGTTTTAGAACATTAAAGAGCTCGACAGATCTAAAACAAAAGATCCCCATTTCAAGTTTGAGCTCCATGGCGCCGTGAAATAAAGTCGAAAGAAATAAGGTCGAATCGTGTTTATTTCCATTTCGATTAGAAATAATGTCGGATTACAAAAATTTGTGCGTTCGACTTAATTTCCAAAAAAAATTATAAAAAAATGGAAATAATGTCGATCACTTCAATAAAACCATTTGAGCACACCTACCCCAAATCTGACAGTTAAAACAAGCAGGGGGGTTGCATACATATTTCACTGCGTATGGGGTTTATTTTTTTAACTTTCGACGTAATTTCCCTTATTTCGACCTTATTACCATTTTGCTGTGGAAATAAAGTCGACCACGAGAAAAGGTGCAATTCGACATTATTTCCAATCTAAATGGAAATAAACACGATTCGACCTTATTTCCTTCGACTTTATTTCACGGCACCGAGCTCGCTTCTGTTTAATTCCTGCTTCCGTCTGCAGTCCGACATAGACCTCCACCAACGATTTGCGACCCATGCCTCAAATGTCTTGATTAATATCACCTCACATAACTGATATGCCGGTAGACGACCACATAAGCATTAAGTAATCGATGACATGATTCCCTCAGAACGTTAGACCTCCCGTTATACCGTGCAAATCAGCTGCAACTGCTGACCCACTTCCATAAACACCACACAAAGTGTAAAAGCCAAACTCTCCATCGGAGTTACCTTCATTTCCACGCCAAAGGGCCGCTACTTTACGGGAAGATGCCGCTTCTGTCCAACTAATTGAACAGCAAAGGAAACTCCGTGTGTGCCTTCCGCCACAAAACCACGAAGAGCTCGCTCAATGATGCTCACGATAATCGCATTCATGTCATCATCGATTATTTGTGCATTGATCAGGATGATTAACGGACTCCACCGCCAGAATGTGGACCAGTAATTTGTTGTGGTGCAGCATCCGTCAAAATTCG
The DNA here is from genome assembly GCA_949372485.1 of Cheilosia soror. NCBI lineage: Eukaryota > Metazoa > Arthropoda > Insecta > Diptera > Syrphidae > Cheilosia > Cheilosia soror. Next base: position 110,637,063 of record OX443562.1, on the reverse strand, counting down.
ATTTATTGACCGTTTGCCTGAGTGAACTTTCACAACATGAGTATCTAGCCGTGTTGAAGATAAATGCAATTTGCTTTTTGGTATACCACCGAAGCGAAGATCCTACACTAGTCCATTGTTTTGGTAGCGCTTTTACCTTCTTGTAGTTTTATATTTTTTTTTTAAAGTACTTTCTTTTGAACGGCGCGTGCTCCCACTTTCTAAAAAAACAAAACCCCAACAGAGTGTTATGATTTAGTTTGTTCTGAAAAAAAGAAGTCCATTCATCTAAGGCCGACTCTGTGAAATACGAATTTCTTTTTTGCAAATTAGCTTATCTGGAAGATTTATTGTTTGACTTGGTTGCCCCATTGATATTCACGACAATGTAAGTGGCCACGATTACTCATGGAGTTTTGATTGTTCCTTCCTTTGTGAAACGATTAATTATGGAAAATTGCAAATACAAATTTTATTGATGATTGTTTGGAAAATTATCGGTGGGCGGACCATAGATTAAGGTGTGATAGCTGGGTGAATCTTCAAGATTTGTTTAAAGAATTTCCCAGATGATTGGATAATGATAGGGGTTAGGATTATCACGAATTTTGAAAAACCTCCATTGTGGATAAACTGCGTTGTTATAGGTGATATAATTTATTGCACTTCGTAACGGGTTAATCAGTAGCTTTAGTCAATAAGAAAACAATTAATAATTAAATCGAGAATTAAATGGAATGTATGTAATTCAGCCAGCAATGTGCGCATGGAGCTCATATCTTCATCTAGAGAACCTTAGAAATGCCACATGCAGCAAAGGAATATAGAAAGTGCATTAGGAGGCAAATGGTTAAATGTTCTTTTGCCCTTTTACCTAGGCTGAGTTCACATCGCGGTAGAAAATACTACTTAAATGTGCTTGGCTTTTTGCATTTTTTTAATATGACAACTTCGTCAAATTATTACCATTTTTGACAGTTCTCGTTGAGAAAATAAATATGATCTTCTTTTACCACACGATAATACTGATTTTGAAAGATAAATTTGACCAAATGATCAATGGTAAAGGGCATATTAAGCACTAATGATTGACTGATATTTTATTTAACAAAAAATGTTTAATTTGTCTGTGGTCATAAAAGTGTATTTAATCTTGTCTTTTAAAAAGCAAAGGAAATTATTGATATAGGCCCTAGTTATAGCTATCATTCAAATGCATCATTGAAAATTTTGTTTTCCGATTTTAAGACGATTAATCAAACAATATTGGCTTTAGTTGGTATCAACATAAAGGTAAACAATTGTGGAATTTTTTTTACGAAAGAAATTACTTAATTCTGACAAAAACCCTTCTTTAAATTCAATTTTATTATTTCACTGATCGAAATCGATTTCAATGAACAGCTGATTCTCGTTTCTCCAATTTGGAACCCAATCGTTTCACTGATGTGTTCGATTCTCTTCCTATTCTCAGCTGTCAGTTTTGCTTTCAATGATCAACTCTAACCTCAAAGCCTAGACTCGTTCGTTGAAAAGTCACTGACAGGTTCTTTCACTGACAGAAATTTTTCAATGATTGCTATAACCGACTTGTCAAAAAAATGAAACCACCATTCCACTGATTTGTTCCAATAATGCATTTCAATGATAGCTATAACTAGGGCCTTAGATTTATTTCGCAGGTACCTACTGTTAAGCTAGTATTAGACGATATGTTGAATCAGCATACGTATGCTGAAAATAGTGTTCCAATCACAACTTATCGTACATACTATGATGACATAAATCTTTTTTTACACGATGTGTTGTGATTGGAACACAATTTTCAGCATACGTATGCTGATTCAACATATCATCTAATACTAGCTTAAGTATAAAACAGAAGGTTCTGTTGGCAATTTACCAAAATATAACGACCCAGATGACGTCATAATAAATAACCAAGTTTCGATCGAGAAGAACACTAATAATATCAATAATGTCAAAATTACAATCCACAATATTTATGTAAATAATGTAAATAGAAAAGTCATTTAATTCAATAAATACTTATATTATAACGTTTTGAATCGACACAAAGGAATAGCGTTTCACATCTTTGTTCTATAAAATTCTATACATTATACGAATTTCTACTCTTGCAATTTTCAAGGTTAAGAGTTTCCAACCCAATACAGGTTCATTTAGTGTGGTCAGCCCCAGTGTAGTGCGCACTTAGAAATGTCTGTGCATTTTCTTGGCTTCCAAAAACCTACGGAAACCCCAGAAATTTAGCTTCATGAAAATAAGAATGTAACCCTGAGCACTAAAGAGATTAATCACTCGCAATAACAACAAATGATTAAATCAGTTTATTATTTATTTTGTGGTTACATTTAAGTGTGCAGCACAAATCAAAAGTTCACAAAAATAGTAATTCACCCAAATGACAGTTACAAATGACAGCAAAATGCAGCACTGAACTTGGGTGTCACGTGATCAATCTAGGCCAATAAAAATTCAGACATACTTGCTGTTAGACGTAGTTGGACAAATTTCGCACAATTTTCGTTGACGTAACGTCGTATGACGTTGTAAAAGTAACGCATGTCACGATCATTAGCCGTTTTTTATTATCAGCTGTGATCCATATAGATCATCGATTTACATGCACTTACAACAACAACAGGTGATCCTACTTTTCATCGAGATCACGAAATATGATCTAAAAATTAGTTTAACTATTTCTAGTTGTTGTTTTTTCGTGGCGTTGTTTATTTCATTCACTAAATGTTGGTGTTCCTGTAAATTATAGCCACACAGTAATATTGCCAGACCAAAATATGAAACACAATTAACAACACAAAAAATCAATTAGCATTTATTCAAATTCGAATAAGTTACTACTCCGACTTTCGAGATGTTTTGTTTCGCTATATAGCACAGAAATATAAATAGTAATATTAGCAGTACAATACGGTTAATTATGATGCATATTTGAACAAAACATTTGAACATAGTTTCTCAAAAAAAAAAATATTGAATGCAAAATGTATGCGGATTTGTATTCATATGGTAACACCCCTGACAGAACAAGCGAAATGTCAAACTCAAATATGAGCAAGTGCAATGGAGAAATCATCGCGTTGTGACGTCACATTGTACCGTGTGGCTGCAATATGGCTGGTGGCAATACGAAATTTGTCATAATTGGTATTGGATTTTATATGTGGAAAACAACTGTTGCCACAACTTAAATGTAAAATCTTTCAATGATCCAGTTTGTTTTATTTTCATGATCTGATCCGGATCATATCACGCCGATAATAAAAAACGGCTATTGCCTCTTTAGCAGCTAGCCTTACGGCGGGCATCAGGCTAAAAGTATTATCCCGTGTACTTCTCCTTAGAACACATCAGATGCTACGTTTATGTCATGATCAATATTGAGGGTATAACGTAGAGATCCCGGCTAGGATTTGACACGCGAGATGAGCTCTTAAAGAAACCAGTAGACGGCGAGCATCTGCATCTTATCAATACTGTCCTGCTTAAGTACCTAAAAATGTATTGTGTAAGTTAACACACAACGTGCAACCTAGGCAAGGCAGCGGACAAGTCACCCAAAACCCAGATGGGTGCCTGTCATTGAACCGGCCAATAATGGTGTCAAGTCATCGAAGAGAAGAGTTTTATTTACGGATTTCTTTTTGTAGAATGCTTTACCTTTCAATTAAGATTCTAGATTGATGAGCAGGACACAAACCACATAGAATATACCGTTGCATTGACTCGTCCCAGGATTTGTCATGTATATTGATGCTGTACAAAATCAAAATAGCGCCATTAACGCACGCATACTTGAAAAATCTTAGGCCCATGGTTATAGCATGGAAAATCATTACCGCCATTGATTTTGACATTTCACACGTATTCACAGGGGAATTAATTCCGGGGAGAATCGGGTAGGTGCACGAAAGCCGGTGGTCTAGTTCTATGTGGTTTGTGGAACAGGAGCTGTATAAATCAGAACAACGCGCCACACGCGTGAGTTCATTGGCGCTATACCCATAGGCATCAGGTACTTTTTGACACAGTAGTGCACGTTGAGGAATCCTGTCAAATTTAGTCAAATCTGACCCCTGCTTAGTTGTAGGTAATGAGTGTGGCATAACATTTGGTGCATTTTAACTTTAAACCAGTTTTTTAAAAAAATAGTACTTTTATAGTAAAAGATGAAAAACCACAGAACTGTTTTATTAAGAACTGCGATGAAGGTCCTTTTCTGTCCACTTTGTCTGCCTTTTCAGTATATCTTCGTACCAGCTATGTATTGGTATACAAAGGGGTTAAAGGTAGTGCTACAACAGTGAGTTATGTTAGTTATATACAATCTCCCGAACCCAAAACTCTATAATATGAATCGTATCCTAAATAGGTAATGGCACTTTATAGTACATATACAGTTAACTATGGGTATATTTTATTCCAAGAACCGTATTCATACTTTGAGAATGTAACCTTGATGCCGTATCTGAATTTGACTTTGTGTAGACATTTTTCTGATAGATAGATTGATTTTATGTATGTAACTCTAATTCGTTATCCATAGACGTATCATGGCTGTGAAGTGACTATCTTTATTTAATTGATTTTTCATAATGCATATGTTGTACAGATACTTTGTAGTAAAAAGTACCGTAACCACTTTCGTCTTTCTTTATTTGTGAATGCTATAAAAACACCACTTAATTAAATGTCTACTCTACATTTTCTCTACGCAGAAATTACTGGCAAGTCCCTCCTTGCATAACATGCACATTAGATGCATCTTATGTGTATACGTATCTCAACGTTATTAAAGACGATTAAGCGTCCTATGAAATTATTCGATAAGAGGGTAGCCACCTATGCACATGTTGTTGCTTTAAAAGTGAAATTTGTAAAACTAGTCCTACCGAAGAGGAGTGGGAACCCAAAAAAACTTAAATGAACTGCGACTTTGAGGAAGTATTAAATAAAATCGTAATATCTACATATAGTATGTTTTCTATGATTATGTGAGTGGTATACTATATTCAAATAATGTCGGCGAGTACTTTCAAAAGTTGTCCAGATTTCCTCAATAAATAGGTTGTCCTTTTTTACATTTTGCATCAGTGACACACATTAATCAAAAAGAAAAAAAATTCGCAAACAAGTTTGCGATACATTCCGCTCAAGTATTTACAATTTTGTTCCATATTCACGATTTGTTTACTGGAATTATTTAGATCGATTTCGAAAAGGCACTTCATATTGAGTGATATACATAATTCGAAGTACACAGATTATGTTGTCATTCTAAAAGGTTAACTTTAGAGAAAAAGTAGATATGAATAGTATCTGCCTCAATTCACAATGGATAGCGCCTACAATAGGAACTATCTGTTCTTTTATTTTTTGAGTAGCAATGGTATTGAGTGCATCGAAGTGAAATTTCAATGATCAAATGATAATTGTTCCCTTTCTCGTTGAGGTCGATGAGCAAGTAACACAAATGTAAAAAAGAAAATATAATTTCTTAAAGTGGATCATTTTGTCCATTGTTCATGCAATGAAATGAATAGTCCACTTTTATTGGATCAAAGCGACAAAAGTCGGTATGAAAGATTTTACTCGTAAGTGGAAAATGTTATGTATGACATTAACCCTACTTTTCTTAGATTTGTTCAAACTTTGTCTCAAATTAGTAGAGTAGTATTGATTGATTAAGTAAAGTATTACAGAATAGATTGGAATTCAATAGTAACTAAAATAAATGACAAAGGACAAGACACTGACGCAACTTAACAAAAAAAGTGTAAATAATGCATGAGGATGTCCTGGTATTATATCATCGTCATCACTGACGTACACTGCTGGACAAAATAATAGGTGCGGGAACATATTTTTTAAAAGACTCAATTTGTTCATATTTTTCCAATTTGTTTTTTGCTTTCACAATTATATTAATAAAAGTTACATTATTTAAGATACAAAAAAAATAAATAAATAGGTGGCGCAACAGGCGGGTGACACCCAAGGCCTAGCTTCTCGCAACCATTCGTTTTGTGTGAGTTTCTATTTTTGGGACGAATGGAAGGGTCCTACAATTTTATGCCGAGTCCGAACGGCTGAATTGAGAAGCTTTTTCATGACAGTCATACTCTCGGATGTTTGTCAGACGTTTGCGAGAGGTGGCGCAGTAGAAAACTTTAAGATGTAATTTTGGGTTTCTCCGGGGATCGAACCTGGGATCCCTCGCACAGTAGTCCAGCACACTAACCACTGCGCTACTGCGCCCACATGGAATTAAGATACATGGAATAAGAAAATAACAAAAACTTTTGGAGTTATGTTCTTCCGCTTGGACAAAAAAATAGGTATGTTCCTAAATAATCATTAATTATAGATTTTATTAATATTTTTTTGTTTTTTTTTAACTAACTCTAGTAACCTGAGAATCCTCCATTATTTTTCAAAAGTTTTTGGAGTCGACGTGGCATTGATCCTACCAATTTCTGGCACGTTCTGGGAGGAATGGAATACCATTCCTTTTGCACTCCTTCCCACAGTTGATTCCCATTTGTGAAGAACTGACCCCTTAATATTCTTTTCAGTTCATCCCACAAGTTCGCAATGGGATTGAGATCTGGAGATTGACTTGGCCATGAAACTACAGAGAAGTTTTGATCCCGAAACCAATCTTTCACAATACCGGCCGTATGTTTTGGATCGTTGTCCTGTTGGAAATGCCATCAGAGGGGCATGTTTTCCTCGGAAAATGGAAGCATGGAATTTTCCAAGATGTCCCTATATCCATATTGTCATGATGTTATTAACACGAAATATAGGACCGACACCATACCAGGAAAAACAACACCATACCATTATATTTACGCCCACAATTCGAGGAGAACAAATTTAATTTTGTTTCGTCACTTCACAGAATATTCTGCCATGTTTCACTCCTTCAGGTCCGTTCCAACGTCTATGGCTTAACGCAAATTATTTTCGGGACCTTACGTTCCTAGCTCTTAGGAGTGGAACTTTTCTGGCGACTCTTCCTGGGAGATTGAAGTTCTGTAGTCTCCTACGGATTAGGCGTGCACTGATTCCATCCCCAATTTGTGCGCCTATAGTCCGTGACGAAACAAACGGATTTAACTCATCCCTTAACCGCTGAACTAGTTGCCTTTCTTCCGCAGAACAGCGGACTTTTCGATCCATCTTAAAATATGATTGAACTAAAAAACTTAAACAAGAATTGTGAAAACTGATTAAAAAACAAACTCACCTTTGAATTTAATCACTCTTTAATAACACTTTTGAAAAAAATCGACAAATTTACACAATTTAATTAAGCACGCCTATTTGTATGTCCAACTTTTAAAACGTACAAAATTGCAACGAAAATTAATAAAATACTCAACAGTACACTTAGTAAATGCAATAACCTTGACGTCATACTAACCGAACTAAGCATTTCTTAATAAAAATATATTTTGTTGCAAGTCTTGTTGGGAAAACAGCTGTTATTTAACAGCAAGAACAAATTAACTAGCAACAAGCTCCTCACACCTATTTTTTTGACCAGCTGTATATGTACTTGTGACGAAGCGTAAAACTTTTAGTCCCTCTCTTCCATTAACAACGAGAATTAGATAAATAGCTAATTAGTAATTTTAATGGATCGCTGCGATCGATCGCTTGTTCTTTATATGGTACAAGCCGTCTACAATATTTATATAAACGGTTATTAATGTACATACTATATACTTTTTATATTACTTGATAGGACAATCATTCGGATCTGTTAATGAATTTTCTTAAATCTGATTGTAGAAGTATTGTTGCTAGATCTTCCAGGCCATCAAAAAATCGGCCCCTAGTATCGGCGTTTTTGGACGGATGAGCAGTGACACAGGAGCTGTTCCACAGATTCTATTTCTTCTTAATTTCTCCAACTTCTGCTAAAGTCATTTGAAAAAATATCCTTTTGGACATTTGACCAATGATGCAATGTCCGTTTATTACCCCGACGAACACTTAGATTTGGTTTGTATCAGAAGATGTTAGGATCTTTTGTGGGCGCAGTGGCTCAGTGGTTAGTATGCTGGACTACTGTGCGAGGGGTCCCAGGTTTGATCCCCGGAAAAACACAAATTACATCTTAAGGTTTTTTTTTCCACTGCGTCACTTCTTGCGAACGTCTGACAAACATCCGAGAGTATAACTGTCCTGAAAAAGTTTCTCAATTAAGCCGTTCGGAATCGGCATAAAATTGTAGGTCCCTTCCATTCGTCCCAAAAATAAAAAAAAAAAAACTCACACAAACGAATGGTTGTGAGAAGCTAGGCCAAGGGTTCCTATGACTTGTTGTGCCAACTATTTATTTATTTTTTGTTTTTGTTAGGATCTTTGATCTTTTAGTGTCAACTGCGGGCCACAAGCTGCGAGTTATTGTACAACCCGAAGTGGTAGGTTCTTTATATATTATACCCAAGTTATACATGAGTCTATCACTCAGCACAATACATTATTATTATACTTGTAATGCGAATGCTTCGAGGAGTGTTTTCGCTTGCATCCATAGCCATACATAAACATTCTGTCCGATTTTGTATTTTCTGGGTCTTGTCCTTAAGTTCTTGGAATTTTGCAATTGAGGGCTTTCGTGGGCGTGGATGAAAGAGAAACTGTAGAAATGGATGTCATTTATCCTCAATATATCATTGCAGAGCTTTGTTTACACTAAATATCTACCTTCTTTGAGTTTTCGTCTATGCGGAACCATACAAAAATATTTTGGGCTCATTAAATGGCGACTTTTTATACCCTCGACAGGAAAGAATAATAATCACTTTGTAATGCCAAGGATTTACCGGAGAGCGCATAAATTTAAGTACATATATATATTCTGAACCGATTTAGTCATGTCCGTCTGTCGATCTAGGTCTAGGGCCACTCTAGATGGATGAATTTTCTTACAAAATTTATTTTTACCGTGCGTCGCGTCGTCAGGTTGCGTTTGAAAACGGGCTATATCGATCGAGTAGTTCTGGTTCCTCCATAAAAAACCAATAAACGACCCATGTGTTGTGTACGTACTAACTCACATCCGCATGAATAACATTTTGAACGACTTGTATGCAGTGGAGAGTATGAGAGCATCGACTAGGACGATGATAACACTTTTACTTGTTTTATTTCGTCATTGTGCAATCCAGGCGCACCGTGATTAAGGTTTATCTGGACGATCTTCATCATATTTTACAGGTCAGAATCTTTTTGAACACTGTGCATTTGATATAGCCAGCCACGTATACCTATACCTCCACATTTCCTCCACATCGCTTCTTCGTTCTTGCCGTGCCGTATTTCTGAAATGTAGATACCTAAAGCTATATTCTATACGTACGCGAATGCGAAGACTGTATAAATACTTCGAGACTATGTGTACAGTAAGGACGTGCAACAAACGAAATAATATAGGTATAGCAGTTACCCTAGAGATGTTGGATTCTAAAAAGAAGGAATTTAAAATTGTGAGCCAAATCCGAACAGCTGAATTAAGAAGGTTTCTAAGGCCAGTCTGAGCTGACAAATTAAGGTATTTTTCGTAGTTTTGAACCCGAAGTGCCGCTGTTACAATAACCAGTAAAGTCAACACCGTTCCTTGCAACACTAAAATTCCTACATGCAAAATGATAACAACAAAAGAAGTCACTCATATTAAAATGTTCCTCTTCACACAATTATTTACATTACCCAACACTACCTTCTGCCCGTCTCATAAATCGCAAAATGAACTAACCCACTTCCAACTAAATGATAAGTAACAAAAATGCGAAATAATGTCAAACAACCATTAAATGTTACTTAATGAGTAATGACACTCTGACTCCGAGTGCAATCCAAAAAGTTCAACAAACCGCACATACAACAAGATACAGGTCATATCCGTTACCCGTTGATTCTAAATGAAAAACAGTCACTCAAAATCAAAACTGCAATGGACCTCATAAATACATTAAATGTCTCTGGTCCCTGTGTATCCAGTAACCAGTACCCATCGAATGCGACTCTCGTTCGGGTTCATTAAACAATTATTATTCTTGTACTCTTGCATCTAACCTAGTGCCTCCGGCTGATTCGCACGAACTCAATGAACTCGATCAATCGCCGCTCGACTGCACTTCTTCATCTGTATACAGTATACGATTCCCCTAAAAGCCGAATCTCCACAATCAGCCGCCAAGCCCATTGATCCACAATAAATAACTGAGAAGGAGAACTAGAGTGCAATCTTTTGTAATAGACAAATTTACCATCAACCAGTAACAGCACCATTATCCATCCACCCAGAGACCCAACAACATATGGCAGCCCGTGAGTTAGATACATACACTCGCACTCATAGTTCGTAGAGTCAACTATCTGGTTGTGTTGCTGACTGCCACTGGCCAGCACAGTATTTCTTGAATGTGACTCAAACCTGGAGAAAGGTATAAAAGGTTTGGAGTCTTCAGTTTTTGCTCAATCACTTGCGGTCTGTGCGCGTTGTGTTAGTGTTACTCTTTCCTTATCAGTTGGATTCTTTTGCTGTCCCAAAGTGAAGACCGTTTTTTTCTTTTCAAACATAACCGCCGTATAAACTTGTGGGTGAAGATCGTGAACTGCAAACATAATTAAATGACATAAATAATTCTGTGACTCTTGTATCATGTTTTGTTTCACCTGAGAAAAACGAAAAATTAAAAGCAAACCCAGTTGAAGTGTATTTAACAAGAATTCGAACCAAAAAAAAAAATCAACCTTCGCGCTGCAACAAAACGAACAAACAAAAGTGCATCAGGAGTTTGTGTTGGCAAAGAGTGCAGCGACATTGTTTGCATTGCTAATTGTGGATTTGACGGTCTTTTTTTAATAAAAAAAAAATACAATCGACATTTATTACGTAAAACTTTGAAAGCCCCTTCTTCGTGTACCATGGATGCAAAGGTGAATTTTAATTTTATTTTTCAATATTTTTTTTTTATTCTTGCTTCTTACAAGTGACTATAGTATTTACAATAAAAAGTCGTGATCTTCTTCTCGTATTTAGTTGTTATTTTATGGGTCATTAAAAGTTTAGTTCTTGAAAGTGTTCTTACGATAATATTTCTAGTAAGGAATTCGAAAGGAAAATGTTTTGTAAAAGCAACTAAACTCTTAAAGTTAGCTAAAAGATCGAAAATTCGCAGATAATTGTTATAAAAGCTAGGCAGTACTAAAAATTATAACTTTTGACAAACATTCGAGAGTATAAAAGTTCAAAAAAGACTTCACAATCAAGGCTTTTCGATTCGACATAAAATTGTAGATCTATTCAAAAATATGAACCCACATAAACGAATATTGTCCTAGATATTTTACGAGGCTCCATTTATGTTTAGATGGATGTTGAAAATCTCTATGGAACTTGCGACACAATCGTCAGTCTAAGTGATTTTCTCAATGTAAACGACCCCGTCTCAATATTAATGACCTGCTTAAGCCTGTCTTTAGAGCATGTGTTCTAATCACATATAATTTGAGACGAATGCAATTTATCTCACAAGTTGTGTAGTGTATCTTGCAAATTGGCAAAATAAAAATGCCAAGCTGACGAATTTTTAAAACACGTTTCGTTTGACATTAATCACTGGATAGCCTTCACACAGTTTTATACTGAGAATTGAGATAATCGTCCCTTAGATTTATTATTAACAGCGATATCAGGGGATTCAATGACGATATTTCAGAAACCATACCTTATGAAACCCCTTATAACCTGTAGCTATGCTTTTTAGTACATTTAACAATACGAGGTCTTGGAAAGTAGTTTTGTAATTAATTTTGGCTTAGACCTTACTATACCTAATAGCTGTCTAGTTTGAGGGCGGCGGGGTCTCCAAATTTTTCTTTCTGCGAGGTTGTTTCTGAGGCAATAAATAGGTCTTCTGCTACAGCGTTATCTCTCTAAGTTGTAATGGAAGACTCTTTGGTCCCAGCCATCTTAAACGACTCGCATTTTTCAAATCAGGTGAATTTCGGTATAGTCCCCTATAACAAAAAATCACTCGATGAGTTTTCCGTTCAAAATGACGAAGGATATCATCATCATCCGCTTTCTCTAAAATCAATGCGTCTACGCCATAGAACAAGATTGAGGTGGTACGGGTCTTATAGACCTTATATAAGTTTAGTGTTTTTCGACTTACTACTTGCATTGATAAGTAATGTGAAGTAATTTTCAGAGCTTATAAGCGGGGCCCAGCCCCAGGTAAACAAAGTCTCTAACGATTCAAAGTTATAGCTGTCTCTTATGACGTTCCGGTTTTATACCAGATCTAAAACCGGTATCAATCAATTCGTTGAACAATGGCTTTAGGCATTCACACAGTATACGATGTGGATCCGGATGCCTCTGAAGTTAGCGCTATCTGGAGAGACAAATGATGCTGAGCTTCTATTTATTAGGCACATTTCTTCCGAACAAATCCTGGAGATTAGTTAAGATATGCTCCCACCAAGTCGTCTACTGCTGCCTTAAATATTTCAGATAGAAGAGTGTATAAAGCAGGATTGTTGGGCTTGATTTAAGATTTTGCTATCGTCATTTCATTTTGGTCAGGTGGACGGAAGTCTTTACTTCCATCATCCAGGTTGAATGGCTGATTAGTTTGATCAGCCTATTAGCGGGAATTTGAGTCGTCTACGTCGCGTTTAACAGTGTGTTGCTTGCTTCTTTTCTCTACAGGCCTCTGTTCGGCTTTTGTTGCATTAAAAGTTTCTTTTTGATAACTCTTCCGAAAGTGACTCCTATTAGATCAGCCACTTTATATTTCCTTAGTTGGCCCTAAATGTACACATCTGCAAACTTCTCTTTTTTGCACTCTATAACTAGTTTTGAGAAACCTCTAAAGATACCTTTTATTCATTCTACACAAAATTTTACGAAAAGCTAAAACAAAAAAAATTGTCCCTCAAAAATTTTCAACTGTAACCTCAGCCGATTTTCCTTACCTACATTCGATCCGAAGATCTGATGCCTACTTCCATAGTTGCAATTACAAAAAAAAACAGAGTCAGTATGATATTTCCAGTAATATATCTTCAATTGGGACCAATTCGTTTAGAAGAGCTGAAATATAAGCTTCCTATCTCACACTTAGTACAAAAACATCATGTCAAAGATCAATTACCAACCATTGTAGTATTTTCTAACACATATAGGGGAAAGTTTCGGTTAATCCAGTAATGCTCTTTGTAATTTAAATATCTACAAATCTATTACAAGCGCGCTTTAAATTGATTCCAAATTATTAGAGAAAACTAAAAATTCCCACCAATTTTTTCGTGGGCGTATGAGTAACCTTTTTTCTCAAATTTCTTCTTCGTTAAAATGAGAATTTTTTTCCTCAAAGAATGTTATAATTTATTAAATGAACTCTATTATCATGGATGGAGCTCTTACAAAGCTATTTCTACCCTCGTATGTAACTAATTCCCTATTGGTTAGTTAGAGCATTGAGCTACTGAGCGGTAGATTGATGAGTCGATTGATATCCATGTAACACCAAAAAGATTCACCACAATTTTGTATTTTTAGTAAAAGCGTTCTTAGTTAGTATTCACTTACTTGTTTGATCCCGGTTACAAAATTTAAGTTTTTTAATTAGTTTTGAAAATCGCAGTCAAAGCTATGGATATTTTCATTTGCGTGTTGATAGTCCCTCTTCTCATGAAGCCATAATTAAATATACATACATCAGGCTAATGTAAAGCTCAAATAAGAACACAATAGCCTTCTCTGTCTAGTTTAATGCGGTATCAATCATTTTCAACCTCAGTATGTAAACAATATCAATGTACCACCTACAAAAACTAATTCAACCATTACTGATTGCTCTCTAATTACAAATCTCATTTGCAGCAACTTTTCCTTCCAATCCGCAGACATCTACTAAAAGACAAGCGCATTCTTTCACAAAATCGACAAAAGTTAATGCCAAGCTCAAGTTCGCTGAACTTCATTTGTTCCCCGCATTAAGGCGATAAATTCGAGTTGGAATTTCTTCGCAAACTCTAGGCCATAACAAAGAACCCCATTGTACCCATAGAAATTGTAACAAATTTAAAAGCACTTTCACTTTCGGGTCAAGTGCAAATAGCAAAAATCAACCGCGATCGTGAAAGTAACTGCCATCGTTGTGCACTCAGACCGGTCCTCCTACTCGCCTACCTAGACTATAGATTATGGCTTTATGGTTCTGCACCGCACCACAAGTCCGCACCCTATACCTACAACTATATACGACGCACATGAGCATATACAACAAAAGTAACAACATCTTTTGTTTGGTACTTGATGTGACCCAGTTTACATTGGGACTGCTGTGATCGCTTGGGATTGTTAAAAACCTTTTCTTATGTCTATTGCTCTGTATCGAATCGAAATCATAGTGCCGATGCTTAGCGATCGAACTCTTCGATCACAACAAAGACCCCCCAGGCGATTGAAGACATCACTTGTGCGAATTAAATAACATCTGAAGAGGTCACTCTAGACGTGTTGTTACATTCAAGAGGCATCGCGCTGTTGAACTTTGGCAACTCTGGCACCACTCATGCTACTCGTAGGTCAGCGCAATGAGTCGTCAATGTGACTTATTGACGGCTGACAACGCGTGGCGTATCTTAAGCTCGGCTGCATTCGTGTTCATTAGTTTGCCCGCTGTTGCTAGAAATGTCGTCGACAACATTTTTATGCCAATGCATTTGCATATCGCGCAAGAGTTTGTCGGTGCTTTAGGTGGGCGTGCCGGCGGAGGAGGTAATTTTTTTTCTACGCGATTGGATTGAAATTCACTTTTACTTTCCGGCATGGCCGTAGATCATTCAAATGATCGTAAGCGAATCTATAAGTTTGGTCCTCGGGTGGCTTACCTATTAATAGCTTTGCGAATTAATAACTCTTACGTTTGCAGTTCTATTGATTTCAGAATAGTTTACCTAATAATCCATACTGCTTGGCTTTGCATAGATTTATCGTTGAATTATTTATGTGCGGTTCTTTTGTTAGATTCAGAATGCATACTGAAACAATAAATATCGTTGCTAACTATAGATAGTGTGTCAATCACTTTAGACTGCTGACAATTTTCACTGAATCTGTGTTTGTTGAGAGGCAGAGACGGACGAATAGACGCATGATTTTAATTTAGATTAAAAGCAAAGTGCATTCCAGGCAAATACCTGAAGGGTAAGAAAGATAAATAGGTTGGCGATGTGAATTAAAAATGTGTTACCTGCATTGAATGTTGCTAACCTAGGCGTGACACTTGTAGCAGATAGAGGCATTTATCTGGGCGCCAAGCGTATCCGTACGGTATATAAATTTATAATTAGAATGCCAAGCCCTTTACTACAAGTATGCTACCCTAATAGTACCCAGCACTAACAATAAATTTAACATTTATAACATAGATTTAGTGAGGACCGTAAACAGTTAAATTTCCAGCACAATTGCATAATTGGCGGAACTAATTCGGTTTAAGGTGAATTATTCTTTTGGCAAAGTATCTAAGAAGTTTTTTGACTGAATACTTCTTTTCATCCAACACATGGACAATAAAAATGAGTACATATTAGTAACGCGCATAATTTTCGATTTGAGTGTATTCACTGTCAGCGACGATTTATCATCATTCATGGAAGTGATTCAGGGTAATAGCAAAATAAAACACTTCTGTCCGCCAAAAATAAAGTATTTATGTTATGTTATGTTATGCACATTCAAAAGGTACCTCCTGAAAGGAAGTCTTTGATGGTTTGAATAAAAAGAAGAAACGAGCTGTTTTGAATTTATACAGCCCACCCATGTAAGCTCGTGCAAGTTTCAAATTATACTCTTTCAATTTCTAGGCAAATGGCTTTTAGGTATAAAGCTTTTTTTAATCATCTATATCTATACATATAATAAAACTGTGGGAATTTTCTTTGGCTGTTAAAAACTCGAAAACTACTGAACAGATTTTGATGAAATTTTGTTTGAAATGTTTCTTAAGACTGGGAGACTGCTATAGGCTATGTCGTTTATAGCCACGTCCTTACAGTTTTTGACCAAAATGTATTTTTTGAAGTGAATATACATACACATATATCTTGCCACAATTGGATGTTTATACTTTTGCGATCGTGCGATACGACAAACAAAAACAAAACCACACTTAGCATACGTAAACCTCGAACCTCGCATTCGAAAAGGGTTGATATGTTTTCGCGGTGAGTGCTATGGTCAGTAGTCAGTTGTATATGAAGGTATGTATATTATGATCACATGCCCGATGCTGGGTGGGGATGGGATGGGGTGCGTGCTACAGTATGGCATGGGTTATATTCCGAACGATGGAATTTTTTCCCTTGTCAGCAATGTAAATCAAATTGCTGAATGGGAAAGATTCCGGGGGAAATTTTATTCACGATAGGGGTGAATCTTCATAAGAGAAGAGACGTATAATACAAAACAGTTTTCATTTCAGAATTTCATTCGATATGTATGGTAATGGTAACAGTGTAGAGTTGGGGTAGGTAGTTGTTTAGATTCCATAGAAAGAGGGAAACAAAGGAAAGGAAATGCAGTTTTATAAACAAGTAGCAAGATCAAGGAGAGGGAGGGCATTAAATCGATATCTATACTTCTAATAAAACTGTAGGAATTTTCTTTGTCTCCTAAAAGCGCGAAAACTACTGGACAGATTTCAATTAAACACTGAAAGTGTAATCTTAATTGATCCGAATACAGGTTTGTTTGTTTGCTAAAGGCGAGCGCCGCAAGGCGAGCACGGGTCAGCTAGTAGCTTATAAAGTAGGTATTTGTGGTCGACTGTATCAAACGCAGCCTAAAACGCTACAGATCCCTAGAAGTATTCGGCAGTATTTCGTGATTGTGGAATACCCAGCCCCCGAATCAGCTTGGAAGTCCTTGAGTAGTTTTTTATAAATACTACGTCTACGACACTGTATCGGGCACGGTTATGGTGAAATTCAAAACTTCTCTATTTTGAAGAAACCCAATGATGCCGTCAGCCAAAAATGCATTAATCGGCGTGAATTGGTAGCTGATGGATTTTCTCATTCCAAGAAGAACAATTTTGCTGCCGAGACAAAAGTGAGGGTTATTACTGAACAAAATTTGACTCTTAAAAAGTGGATCTGACTTTTAACTTTTCTAATAAGTCTTAAATAAAACTTGTTATATCTGTCACATTGGTTGAAAACAAATATTTTTTTTCCCCAGTCTGGTGGTCCTCTTCAATCTCACACCAATGACTACAATTTTTGCTAAAGTCGTGGAGGTGTCGATAATTCATCAGCTTAAGTATCATTTTGATACGCACGAAAGCTCTTTAATTGCATAGATTTCCAATAGGTCCACTAGTATGATTAAATGTATTATCTCACCGAATAGTTGAACGAAGATTGTTGCGTCAAATATTTCAAGGGCATTTGACACAGTTTAACATCAAACTTTTCTCATAATATAAGTTGCTTATGGAGCATTGAACACAGTCACATTTTGCGGCTCATACATCACGTGCGCAACACATCAATTTCGAATTTAATATTTCACAATGATACCTACTGTATCTTTCTGTGTTAAGATTATTGCAAATAAATTGAATTAAATTGAATTGAAGCACGAGAGCGAGATTCAGTCTAGTGACCAATTGTCAAATTTCCATTCGAAGGGATTGCATTTTTTTAGCAAAACACAGCCTCACAAAATTCTTTTAAGTTTCGTTTTTTCTAGCAAACGGGGTTGCTCTTTTATATTATTTTTTGTTAGTATGTACTATTCTATAGATATTAATTATTCTGAGATAAGCGGTGGTACTGATAAATATCAACGAATAATAACTACTTGTTGTTAAATTTATGATGCTCACAGTTTTAAATCCTGGTGGGGTATTTTGCGAACAGTATAATAGGTTTTATTTCAAATTTCGAAAAATGCTTTTATTCTCATTTTGTTTCCATCACCATCATCATTTTCAATATCCCGCTTATCCAACCGCGGGTGTAGGTTGCTCAAGTGGACCCTCCATAGCACTCGATCCTCCGCCATCGACTCCAAATCATCAAGGGCAATCCCCATACGGGTAGAGGAGAGATTATGAATTTGATCTAACCATCTCATCCTGGGTCTACCTAGGGGACGCCTGCCCGATGGTACGGATTCCATAGCACGTCTTGGGATCCTGGTCGGGGACATTTTGTTTCCACTCGTTCATTCTGTTCTCATTACGCGCTTACCCGCTCTCGTTTTCTGTCGCTTTTTCGTTTCATCGCAGTTCGAAAATACTACTCTACAAAGTTTTACTTCAAAAAATGTAATAGATATATGATATATTGATTTGGTACATATTTCCCTTTAATGAAACCAAAAATATATTCCTATACATATTGTTCTAAGGACATTTTTTAACGAGGTAATTTCTGGGCACCGCAAATTTATAAAGAGGAAAATTAAAATTGTCAAACAAAAAATAATGCGTTCTTTAATATAACCTGCTATTCCCTTGATACCAGTGCTGTCCTGGCTATAATCGCTGGTTGTAACTGATCCGGCAGCTAGCGAGTGGGTCTCGCTTAACTTTTTCTAGCTTTTCCTAGATACTTTTTCTAGCCTCTAGATAGTGTACAAGTATCAATGCGTGCATCTAACATTGCGAAAACGAAATTGAACGGTTTGATCAACAAATTTGTTTGCCATAAGTTAGGTTCTATAGGGTGTGAGTTCTTCAAAGTGCACTATGCACCATATTGGGCTCATCGCTATCCCTGGGGAACCTTTACGGTGAAAACCTAAACCAATTCACCCAAGCCATTAATTTCCCTACAAAACCTGATAATTGTTTCAATTTTGTTTGTCAACCTTCTCCAAATTGTCCAAGAAGTACCTTTCAAGGTGTTTCCTCCGATACCGAAAAATAGCCTGACATTCACAGAGAAGATAAGTAATATCCTCTGCGAAATTTAGGTCTTCGCAATGCACGTGCCCGGTGTCCGTATCTGTTAAACCTTATCTCCTAGAGTGCTTTCAAAGAAGGCAGTGCTCGGAGCGGAGAGTATACCTATTGCCATTCGTAGCTTTGATCTGCTGAGTTTTAATAATTCTACAGATTCCGAGAAAACTTACGTCCCAGAGATGTTTGTTTGTATAGCTGTACGAGGCTATATAACATTAATTGAATGAACTAGGTGGTGATTATAAAATTTATTGAATTGAGTTTGCTTAACGTGAGCTGTTTGAGAGCAACGAATTTATTTATTCAGTGCTGGAGTTGACTAAATGATTAAACTGTTATTCAGTCAGAACTTGAAGGGTACTCAATGCATCAAGTGCAAGTATCGTCAGAATAATAATGTCCCACAGATTAAGATTGTCCTAGACATGTGGAAAGAAAGGCGTAGGCAATAATACCCTATTCACACCAAGTCGAAAACCGAGTTTTCGTCAAAAAAGTTTAGAAAACTCGTAGATGCATTCACACCGAACACCAACTCGTTTTCGTTTGACGTTTCAATTAGTTCTGAAACTAGCTATGAAATGTTTGTGGCGACTAGACTTTTATTTTAGTTACTAAACTTCGCTCGTATTGACATAATATAAAAGCAAAATTATTTAAGCTACTTGATAATCGTTAACTTATGGTTAAATGCATAAAATAATTAACATAAGCAACATTCAAAATCAAAACATCTGAAAATACCATTTAGTTGTAAATGTAGCAGATACCTAATTTGCTCTTTATGGTGCAATGCCAAGATAACAAAAAAACTCTCACTCTCACTCAGTCTCTCACATCCTGTCAGCAGTTTTGCTGAGCTCGCTGAATGTTGCAAAAGGTGTGTCTGCTTCAACAACCCAACGATCGTACTCGTTTTCGTGGCGTTTTCATGGAAAACGACCTCAAACAACTCGTTTTGAAAACTGCAATATGTATGGGAAAACTTCAGTTTTCGAGGTAGTTTTCGACTGTTTTCGCGAAAACCCAGTTTTCGGCTTGTTGTGAATAGAGTATAACGCCCAAATCGATGTCAAAAAGTCACATAAGGTGCAGTACCGCAACAAGGAGTCTGGAGTTTGTCAATAAGGTTTTGAACTTTCCAGACAACTATTAAGGCAAACAAGACCACTTGCTGCAAACTGCGAAACATGTACTTATGAATGAAAGCAAAAAACTATCTGACTTCTTAGTTTGGAATAGTTCAAGCCATGAAGGACTTATACCAGTACCAGTACCAACAATGTAGCTTACCCATAAATGCAATGAAAGCATTTCTGACAAAAGCTCATGTTTGCTAATTTGAATCTGAAAATCTGAAGGTAGGTTTTCCTATCGTAGTGTCCTTAAGTTATGGGCTTTCCAATATGTGCAATAAACTTTTACACTATACCTGGTTTATTTTATTTTTATTGAAATGCGTAACTTTCGGTCTTTTTCTGAACCACAAGATACTCCAGCTAGAAACTTGTTGAGCTAAAAATACGTTTTAATCTCCCTTCGTAAACCAGTTGGCACGTGTACAATTATGCTCCACAAGCAGTACCTAGTTCTTTTTAATAAAATCTAAATGTTCTGCTTAATTCCAAAAAAATCACGTCTACTTGTTTTTCTCGTCAACTTAACAAATCGCCAACATACAGTTGCTTGTCTATAACATTTATCAATTGGCCATAATCAATCACCTCAGACTTCCTGTCTTATTAGGAGTGAATAGTATACCAACTTTTCTACCACAGGGGTATATATTTAAATGCCGATAAAACGAATAAGACTTGTGTCACACCTAAGGCAAGTCGACGGACAAAACTCCCTCACAAACGTACCCTAATTAGGCGTCAATTGGATTAATTCGACATAGCCCCTGCGCCGACACCACACCCACTTGAGATGACAAAACGATATCCGTACATGAATGAATGTCTTCTACTTCTACTTCTATAAGCAAAAGGAAAAAAAAACTAGCACCAAATGAAATCGAAACACGATCGTATTATTCTAAACCAGTTAATCGTTAACTTCCGTCCGAATCCGAGACTACAATTGAAGCAGTCCCCCTCATCACCTAGTATTTACCTACAAATGGAAATTTTCAATCGAGCAATGACAAATCTTCGACTGGATTTATGATTCCGCCACAGCCTCCAAGTCTATCGGATTCATTGAGGTTGGCTACGTATTTAACCTCCATTCTGGTAGTTAAGTGTCCTCGTTACCTATAAAACTGTACTATACCTACAAGCGCAACCAAACTGAAAACCATAAAGATCATCTCAAAATACCTTACATAACAGTAAACCACGGTCATAAATGCGCTATGGAAATCCAAGCAAAAAGAGAGGGAACATACTATCATGAACGCAATCTGCAATGTGTACTCGCGTATCTGTGACCTAACGCGAAGGTAAATCAAATCCTACTCTATAAAGTCCGCTTTCAACAGACTAATGCCTTGGATTAGCCACAGAGGCATCCAGGCCAGGTCAACAGACAGACGGATAGATACGGCCTTAGGAACAACAGAACACTGTGAGAAATGCCTGATTAAGTGGATAATTGCAGAAATATCACGCTTCAAGGAGGTGCCTCTCACTCATTCGTCTATCCATCTTAACATCAGTTGATGTTAAGTCGGTCTCGACTTTCAGCGCCATCGCTGTTGCTTCGGCTGTGGTAATTCTTTTTGCGAATTCAAGAATAGAACGTGGTAACGTGTAAAAATCTGTGTAAAGAGTACGCGCGCAGGCGCTTAATGATGTGCGATTATCATCATTAGGAGGACGTTTGCAAGAGAAACGCTACAGCTGCTGCTGCTGCTGTAGTTGGACTTACACGAAAGATTACAAATTATTTTCACTCAGCGTCTCGGTGATAATCAGTTTTTGCGGTTTCAAATGGAATTGTAGGTTGTCACTAATTCCGTTGTCAGTTGACATGATCTAGATACGTGAAGTGAAACAGAGATCCCCAGAGTGACAGCGGATTCAGTGAAACTAGCCTAGGAATACGGAGAATGCAAGATAAGCATGGGAACAGAAAGTGATCCTTCCACTTGATTATATGTGTTTCATATCAAATTTGAGGCATAAAGTAGTTTTATAATCGAAAACATGATCGGCTCGTGAACATGTTTTCGTATATTTTTGTTACACCTAAAGCTCTGAAAACGTACGTGTTTGTTTAACCGGACGGCGCGCGGCGGCTATGATTAAAGTAATATTTATCTGTAGGAAATAAGCAATTAATCGTATACGCAGTGCTTGCAGACAAATCTAGTTTCGCTCGTATGTAAATATGAATTGAATAGGCCGCGTCATGCAATAGAGGTAAGACACCATTTTTTTAATCATTCTTAATGCAAATGTCGATCGACTTGTTGGAGATTATTTATTGTATTTTTGTAGATCGTTAATCTCTAAATTAGTGCCTAATAGATAGTAGAACATTCTATTGGGCGTAATGGCGAGTATGGGCTTTTGTGTATTCCCCTGCAGCAGTAACACCTGGTATCTGTTAACTGAGCAAGCTTATTGACTTTTTTAGATAAAGAGATATGACGTTGATAGGTTGCAAATAATGTTCGCAAAAAGTGTATGGCTCAAGCATGACTGTACGATAATGCAGCCAATTTGTTGTTCCCCAACTAAATGTACAGCTTGAATTTGTGTCTACATTTTAGATGAAGAATATTGGAACTCATGCATAATATCTGAAAACACCAAGGTCACTTTTCACTAGAGGTTCTTATATATGCATGCATGCACACCATCTCACTATCATATACGATTTTTTATAGACGTGGTTCAGATGTGGATATCATATTATTCAAAATTAGCTTTTCTTCTGTTACTTGACATACTGTTCTTAAATTATCTATCAATCCATTTAGATTCTACTATTCTACTATTTGGTTAACGTTAACGAACTCCATGTCTATCTCAAATGTCACGATACAAATTCAGAGTCCCAGTACTAGGTATTTCTGTCATGCTCCATCGAATGAAAATGGCTCGAAAATTTGCTTTACCTGCTTTATCTGCCAAACTTAGCTTTGCCTATATGGTCTTGTCTATCATCAGGACAAATGTACATAAATGTTTAATATTTTACAGCCTTGCCTCCCATGATTGTCAAGAAATAGAATTTGCAGGGTTTTTTTTTATGAAAAATACAAGTGGAGAACATCTTTTCTCTGATATATTCAGTATAAAATGTCCCCTACGTCCTTTTTCAGGTCCCAGACTACCTCTTTACCAAATTACATTACAATTCCATAGGTATAATTGTGAAAAGTCAACAAATAGACCAAATAATGATCAGTAGGTCTCTTTGACTTAATGCCTGCATTTTTAGTATAGGTCATAGGATTTGAGCGATCGCATTATAAAATATTAATTTTTTGCAGTTAGAATAAAAAAATGCTTGATCACATTATTTGAAATGCTTGATTTTGTGGATTGACTGATTTGCAGATCATTTTGTGGTTGTACTTCTTTAGAAAGGCTTACCGGAGGAATACCATTTCATTAATAACTGCTCTTGCTGAGGTAAGGGCGGTTCAAGGTTTAACGCTGCAAAGAAAAACGAATCCAAAAACACAATCGAAAAGCTGAATGACTGAATGAAAATTTTTCAGACTCTAAAGACGTTGTCTTGACAGAAACCACCTTCAAGATCAAATGCTACTCGAGTGGAATTCTGTCTTGATAGAAGGATATATGAAGAAGATATGGCGCAACAGGAGTGTAGACGCCCTAGGCTTATCTTCTCGCAACCATTCGTTTGTGTGAGTTTCTATTTTTGGGACGAATGAAAGGGACCTACAATTTTCTGCCGAGTCCGAACGGCTGAATTGAGAAGCTTTTTCAGGACAGTTATACTCTCGGATGTTTGTCAGACGTTCGCGAGAGGCGGCGCAGTAGAAAAAACCTTAAGATGTAATTTGTGTTTTTCCGGGGATCGAACCTGGGATCCCTCGCACAGTAGTCCAGCACACTAACCACTGCGCTACTGCGCATACAGTCGATATACAGTCGGATCCAAAAAAAAAGAGAGATTTGGAGTCTGAGTATACCTACGGTCCTCGCACTGGAACATCCCTATACGCTAGCATGGATACAAGTAGTTCCCTATATTTTAGGCGCTCAACTCCGGTGCAATAGCGCTTTGCATTCGAGAGAATCTAAAAAGATATATAACAAACAAGAACATTTACAATCTCGGCGATTCCCTTCTTGCAATTAACGTCTTTGAAATAACATCAAAACTGGTCTGTGAATGCCTTCAACTCCTACACCTGCTGGTCACTATAAAGAAAGACGACCTGATTTGAAGGCAATGAAAAAGCAGACGAATGAAACAGAAACTGTATGCCAAACAGTTCTTACAAAAAAAAAAAGAAACAACTACTACAATTAAGTAGAAGTTAGATAAGACTGTTCACATGTTTCCTCAAAGGTAGCGTTGCCATCCGTCCGGGTTTTCCCGGACATGTACTCTTTTTCGCCTCTGCGGGGAACGTCCGGGATAGTTTTTCTAGATTTTCCGGGTTTTTCATTTCTCACCGTCAGAGCTTGAAAGTGTCAATTATATTCCGTGGACATACATACCTACCTTCTTCTGTTTATAAGCAAGCTGGAAGGAAGATGCAAATGACGAAAGCGTGCGTATGAAGCGCAGCTACGTGAACAGTTGTAGGCCTAAAATAATATTTCGATGACGCAAAAATCCACCGAGAATATGTAATATTTTTGGGTTGTTTAATGTGGCAGGGTTTATTGACAAAAATTCAATTCGTGAATGCCAAAATTCACGTATTTTATAACACAATCTTTTTGTTTGTAAAATACGAAATATATTGTGTCGCCAATACTCAGACACCAAAACAAATTTCCAAAATCCCAGAATTTGAAGTTGGAAAATAGGGACTACCTGACTCTATTTTAAGATTTAAGTTTAGTGAACTTCATCTTTTATACCCTCCACAGGAAGGGAGGGTATATCACTTTGTCATAACATTTGTAACGCCAAGAAGGAGTCACCGGAAACCCATAAATATGTCCGTCTGTCTGTCTGTTGAAAACACGATAGCGTCCAAACGAATCGACTAAGGCGAATGAACATATGTGAGAGGACTTATTCTTTTACCGTCGTCAGGTTGGTTTTGAAAATTGGCTATGTCGGTCAAGTAGCTTTGGTGCCTCTCATACAAAACCAATGTTAAATCCATGCGAGTACAAATACTAACTCTCACGGAAAACATTTTGCATGGCTTGTATGTTGTGGAGGGTATTAAATGCCCGGGGTGCTTAGATCGTTAAGGCCGGCCCTGACTGTTGGTATAGCTTCATTAAAATAGAATAAATAGATCAGGCATTAGTTACGTGACATGTAGAAACCTTTTGGATGACGAAACTCTTAAGATATACAAAATCATCAATAAGAACCCTATGTCCATTAAGTATGGCTATACCAAACTAACGACTGACATAGCATATTTTTTCTCAAACGCCTGTAGAACATGCCTAATCATGGTATGGACAATATATTTAAATAAATTGAAAGAACTCGCTTGGCCAAACAAATACAGCCAAACACAATCGACAGCAATATTACATTTTAATTACATAGTGTACATATTTGCTTTACGAGGTTGTCTGTCATAATAAGTCGTTTCCACACTAATGCCTGGACATAAAAAGTCATAGGCAACGAAATGTTCTTCACCCATATCTTATTGAGAATTCCAACCTTGTACAGAACATAAATCAATTACACGTGCTTACAATGCTCACTACAGACCATGCACACCACATTGCAGCATAATCAAAGGTCTAAGGTCCGTCAATCGGCATTCATTCAGTGCACTCTTGCGTTGCATAACTCGAACGAATTTAAAAATAAAGCAAATGGTTAGAATTATGCCAACAAGCCGCTGATTAACAAGCTGCCACTTTCCATTTGGCACTTACATCAGTTTGAGCGATTGTGCATGCCCACGTTATGCATAAATAGTTCCTGCATTATGTGCCGGCTACGTAATGTATTTTCCTAGAACCCCGATGGCTAGTCCCTCGCCCCTATTGCGCGGCCCAAGAGACAAGCTTTACGCATGATTAATATTCAAATGCCATGACTAAGTCGTGCAGCAAAGCCTGCTCAGCTGGTCAGAAAAAATGTCGTTTAGCCACAGCACACAATACACTACACACACAATGGGCTTGTCACTCTTTTGCTCCACATTCAAGTTTTCGATATAGGAGTCTGATAAGGAACTTGCTGGACTTAGAGAAGTATGCAAAACCTAAGCCTAGCACAATGGCAGCAGCTTAAGGTTCTAGTGTTTTGAAACTTGTGCGCACATTCAAGGACAGACTGCGCACTCATTGACGTTTCCTTTCTTCTGAGCTTAAGCCGAAGTCTATTGAATGGAGTTGACAAAGTGAAGTGTATGCCTTGAGGCCATTGTGTTTACATGCGCCAATTATGGCTGCCGCCCGTCTAAGCTGTGGCAGGTGTCAGTGGTTGACAATGAATTAGACTTAAGGCTATAGAAAGTACAAATGTTTCGATTTGACAGAAGTCATGGTTTAATTGTACGTTTACTCTTTTTCGTTTCAGATGGTGGTGGCACTTTTGCTAGTGATGTATTGCTACTCTAGTTGCGGAGCATCGCTAAGACGAACGCCGAAGGTTTACAACGCACTCATCACTACCGATGAAAATCTCACATCGAGCAGAGCCTATCCCGTCATTCAGCCGTCAATTCATGAGACTGGCCTTGCCAGTTACCCATATGGCCCATACAACCCATATGGGCTCTATAGTAATTCATTGGTTAGGTTTGGACAGCCTCTTGTGCCGGGACTATCACCAAGGGATCAGGTTAGTTAAATCTCAGAATTCTGTGAGTTTTTTTAATGCGACGACTATTTGTTGCAGCTACCATATCCATTCCAGCCTCCATCAGGACTACAACCACAGCTCTTCCAGCCACACCAGCCGCCACAACCTCCACAGTTGCCACCACAATACCAGCCTCAAGAACCGCAGCTACCACCATCCGGTCCACCATCTGGTCCATCTGGACCACCATCTGAACTCCCAACCGGTCCTCCAATTGAACCTCAAAGCCAAAACGAAGTAATCCCACCACCATCTGGCCCAGGGCAGGAGCCCTTCCCAATGCCAATGCAAGACCCAAAACTGCCACAAATGCAACCAAATGAAAAACTACCTCTCCCCCTCAATGAATACGGTCTGCCGCCGAGCCTAATACCTCTGCAACCCTACCCACAGCGAAGCCGTCAACCATTGCCAATTAACTTGCCCCCCTATGCATATCAAAACTTCCCTTTGCTCTATGAACCCTATAATGGTTTCCGTGACCATTATCTGCCGCCCTATGACTATTTTCCAAGTCACACCTATGGTATCGCTGCCCCACCTCCAAGACAATCCAACCCATCCACACCACGTCCAAAAACGACACCAGAACCTCCCAAAGATCAACAACCAGAACCAACTTCACCAGCACCAATGAAAGTCGAACTTCCGACGCCGACGGAAGTGCCATTGGAGAGCATAAAAAACGGTTCAGCGAATAAGGAAATCCCAGATGTTCCACCACCACCAATACCATCTGGTGCCAAGTCAACACAGAGTGCTTAAAAGTCCATTTAGGCGATCTCTCTAGACGAAGTTAGGTTATGTAATGTATTAATGTGTAAATTTTTTTTATATGTATAAACATCTCATTCAAAATCATCACCAATCAGCGGACAGGGTACAAAGTGTCACATGTTCGATTAACTTATTATTGTGTATGTTATTTAATTATTTTTTTTTTACTATTTGCTTTATACCTAATTATAATAAATAAATTAAATAATATTTAATAAAATAAAAAAATTCTATCTTTTGTTTTAATGATTTTTTCCAAGCATAACTAAATGCGGTTAGTTCACAAATACTTAACAGTTGTTGCTGTAAAATCACTAATGATTTTGATTTAGTTTAATTTGTCAATTTGAGTTTTTTACTCTGGTGTCAGATCACGTAAAATCAAAACGATTGAACGATATCGTTTTCACGAAAGCTGGCTCTATCAAATCATAGAAGACGACAGACTGCTTTCATCAAAACGATGTCAACCTGTCAAATGGTTTGACACTATAATGTTCCCGCTAAATTTCGTTAGCTGTGAAATGCTGTCTAGCAGCCTATTGTCAAATATTTAGCAAGAAAGACATATAGGCCCTTATTGTGATTGTCGATCAGCGATCGTCGCGACAATTGTCGATTGCGTCGATTGATGCGGGAATAGATTATTGTGAACAAAAATGTGAATATTGTGAATACATCATACTTTGGCGGCTGTTTGTTGACATCTCTGACTATCGTTTTCGCAATTTATAAAGGGTTTTTCAATAAGAGCGCTACAAAAATTTTTTTTAAATAAAACAAAAACGGTTTTGGATATAAATGAAATTCTTTATTCCTGTGAAATTACGTTCGATGCCATTATGTATGGAACTCGATTTCTTTTGCATGGCCACCACGGGCACGCTTGCAGCAGTCCAGACGCTGAACCCAATTTTCGACGGTAGAGAGACGGTCACAGAGATGCCCAACGCTTGAAAACGACGTGTGAGAGACACATGTAGGCTTTCTTCAACTGAATTCAAATTTTTCCACTAGACGCTCAATTGTTGATCTACTAGGACGATTATGACGACCATAAATTGGACGTAGCGCTCTTAACGTTGAGGCCACTGACTCCGAATTTCGGTAGTAAATTTTAATAATTTCGACTCGTTGTTGGCTCGTATATCTTTCCATCATGAAATGGCAAACCTTACTGAAGAGGAATGTCAAAAGAGCGACAAGAAATTCGGCGCTGTTTGCTGTCCCTGTCGCTCTACTTTTATAGCGTCCCTGTTGAAAAACCCTGTATGTGCCTGAAAGTAATTTTAAAAAATTAGTCCGATTGAATTGTGATTTAGCGATTCGGAAATGGGAAATGGTAATGAAGTTCTAGAACTACCTGGAAAAGGAAAACAATTAAGAGATGCGCCTAACTCTGTAATCGAACGTCCCCGTCCATCACATATTACACCCGCCGCCACCACCTAAAGAAACATTCCCGGCGGCACTGTACCCCGCGAATGCCCTCCCAAAACTAGAATTCACGCCGCCACTGGAGCTTACAACGTGGGAACACAATAAGTCCAAACAATTTTTTTCACTTCCCAGAGAAAGCATCGACCAGACATTTGTAATTGACTACAAGCGACTGTCAAATCGACAAAAATATTATACGCTATCGACAATCACAGCCACAAACCAGTAAGAATAGACCGTCGACTCCTCCCACATAACGGACTTTGCCTACAAGCTGTCTGCGGGCCCAGGATTTTTCATGTATTAATGCTGTACAAAATCAAAGGAGGGCCACTAACGCACGCATACTTGAAAAATACTAGGCCCATGGTATATCATGGAAAATCATTGCCGCCATTGATTTTGACATTTCACACGTATTCACAGACAGGGGAATTCATTCCGGGGAGAATCGGGTAGATGCACGGAAGTCGGCGGTCTAGTTCTATGTGGTTTGTGATCGACACTTACAATAGGGGCCAATGATTGACACATATACCATTCACCATAGGAAAAATGTGAAATATCTTAGCTTTTGTCAAACAATCTTGTCAAAGCTTTAAACATAAAGCTCTTGTGACGGAAACACCAATAACACAAATCATAAGCAAAGAAAACTTTAAATAGTTCCAGAGGATACTTTTTGACAGTTGAGATTTTTGTTTTTCAGTTAGATAGTCCCAGAAAACGATCGAATGGAAATACATTTTGATTTTAAGCTTTACAACCGATTTCTTTACAACAATGGCTTCTTCCTTTCCAACTTCGTCGAAACGATCATCGTATTGCTTCACGTAACCAATTTAGCTGTCAAATGGCACAAACATGTCAAAAACTTGCTGTCTTCTGAGGAAAACGTCTAAAGATTTTACCTCACGGTACATGACACCCCGCCAATTTGCCACTTAAATGACCGTGGAGAGGAGTGATTGCAATTGAAACATGTCGTCTCCAACTCCAAGGTACAATCACAATCAAAAACTTTAATAATTTATTTTATGACATTAAGCCCTAACATATGCATTGATTAAGAAGCAGTATAATATAGAACCATTGCCTATGCCTAGGGGTCACTTGCCTTGTATCACTTGCATACATTTTCGGGTAACTAAACTGATAATTTCGTGTAGGCGGAATTCAAATATGAAACTCCTTTGGGGACCGGTCTATCATGTTCATGACCATAGTTCGTTGACCAGAATTTCAATAATTTATAATTCATTTCGCTTTCTGTCAGATAAAATTTGATTATAACTATCCCATGGGAATCTTCCAAAGGCCAAGTGCATTGCACTCAACTCAGTATCACTCACTTTCAATTTATTTCTCTAGTTATGACTTTTTATTTCCGGACTTTGTGCAAAAGTCCAGTGAAAATAGCATTTGATTGAAAATCGCCTGTGTTCCTTATCGTAATAATGGTTCTGTTGCACTTTGTGTTTCAATACAGATATCAACAGCGAATGCTAAACCATGTGACCAAAAGATAGTAAACTTCTATTTAAGCCCATGGCTTGTGGTTTTAACATGTTAGTTTACACTCAATCGCATTTGGAAAAGAAGTATTTCATACACCATCCCATCAGCATGCTCTTACTTAAAGTCTTTGGAGTGATATTGCTCTGTTCATTAGCGGGTAAGGATGCTCATCATACTTTATAACTGCTGTCTTTATTTTCCTCTTAACTTGGTAGCCACCGAGTTGATCACCTTCAAGCCGTTTATAAAAAGCCGGTACAGCTTGAGGGCACGCGCCCGGACCACAACAAAGGCCCCACAA
This sequence comes from Cheilosia soror, assembly GCA_949372485.1. NCBI lineage: Eukaryota > Metazoa > Arthropoda > Insecta > Diptera > Syrphidae > Cheilosia > Cheilosia soror. The sequence continues at coordinate 110,606,046 of OX443562.1, read as the reverse complement.
GTAGCGATTAACGAAACGTCTGTAAATTTGAATATTCAACATGGTTCTACTCAACAATATCCATCTCAACATTTGGCTACGACTATGATGACATCTGTCGACCAAAATAGGCAAGGACCTACAAATGAAATCATATCGCGTAATGACGCAATAGTTACTCTGCAACCGGATACGCCAGTCGTTAAAATTGATATTACAACACCAAGTGAAGTTATTACTGAGAAGAACGAGGTTACTACCGAAAGTTTTTCAACAGTTCCACCAATCATCAAAGTTAAGACCACAAGTAGCCCTGCAATGACAGCTCAAACAGAATGGGTCTACGACTATTATGTCTCCGATGATGAAAGTTCAAAAAAGGAGTAACTTTGCACTCGTAACGATTTTTCTTAAAGTGTTAATTTTAGTTTAAGTTAAAAACGCATTTAAATAAAAGAAAATATGATCAGTGCGAATTCACTATTAGTTTATCAAATTGACCTCTAACAGTCTCTTATTAGGTAGACAAAAGACAGGTCTTGAAGCATCGATTCTTTCTCTGGATGGAATCAATTGTAATATCTGCAGTCCCAGCAAGAGCCCGATCCAATTCCAAAAGTAGTTTATACGTATTTTCATTAAGTATAAGTTCATATTTTGGCTGGAAGTACATACATATATTGCATATTGTATGTTGTATATTGCAAAAAGGCATCAGAGAATCTACCATTCAACCTGGACGATGAAGACCAACAATTACGTCCACCCGACCTGGACGATGTGAATATAGCCACATCTAAGCTTAAGTCCAACAAAGCCGCTGGGGCAGATGGCCTAACCGCCGAGCTATTCAAAGCGACACACGATGTCTTGCTTAGGAGCATGCACCAACTCATTTGTAAAATATGATCGGAGGAAAGTATGCCCGATGAATTGAACCTCAGCATTGTTTGCCTGATCCTCAAGAAAAGAGACCCTCTTCTTAACATCGCCTTCAAGATCTTATCTGCCATGTTGTGTGAACGGCTAAAGCATTTCGTCAACAATCTGATTGGTACCTATCAGTGTGGCTTCAGGCCAGGAAAGTCTACCATCGACCAAATATTCACACTGCGGCAGATCTTAGAGAAAACCCATGAAGTCCAAATCGATACCCACCGCACCTTTTCAACGATTTTAAGACCGCCTACCACAGCATTTATAGAGACGAGCTACACAGAGCAATGTCTAGTTTTGGCATCCCAGCCAAACTCGTCCGTTTGTGCAGGATGACAATGGAGAATGCACGCTGCTCCATCAAGGTCGGTAAAGAAATCATCGAGACCTTCGATGTCAAAAAAGGATTTAGACAAGGCGATGTGCTGTCATGTGACTTCTTTAACATCGTTCTTGAAAGAATAGGGCAAAACTCAAACGCTAACACAAGAGGCACTATCTTTCAAAAGTCCGTCCACCTACTCGTCAACGCCGACGACATCGACATAATCGGCAGAACGCAGCGTGATGTCACTGGCGCGCTCCTGAGCATTGAAACGAAAGCGGCGAAGATGAGTTTGGCGGTCAATGAGGGCAAGACAAAGTATATGATGATGTCATCAAGAAAGGACACCCAATACCGACGTCTTGGCCAGAATGTCACTATCGAAAGATAAAACTTTGAGGTGGTGAAGGACTTTGTCTACCTTGGCCTTGCCATGAACTCAGACAACGACACCAGCGCTAAGATTAAACGAAGAATAACTCTTGCCAATCGCTGTTTCTTTGGGCTAAGACAGCCATTGAATAGTAAAGCCTTCTCTTGAACAACTAAAGTGACCTTAATCACCCCAATCCTACTTTATGTTGCAGAGGCATGGACTCTATCAAAAGCTGATTAGTCTTATGGTTTCTTCGAGAGGAAAATTCTTCGAGTAATTTTCGGTTCCGTCTGCATAGACGGTGAATGGAGGAGGAGATTCAACGACGAACAGTAGGGGCTGTAGTGCTGTACAGCAACATCGACCTAGACAGAAGAGTGAAGGTCCAACGACTGCGGTGACTGGGTCATGTAGAGCGAATGGACGTGAATGCTTCGGCCCGGAAGATCTTCGAATCCACGCCCGATGGACGGCGCAGTATTGGAAGACCGCGACTCTGGTGGCGCACGGAAGTGGAAGGGGACCTTAACTAACTTAATGTGCGAAACTTGAGACAGCTGGCCAAAGATCGTGCTGGCTGGAGACGATTGTTGGTTGAGACCCAGGTGCACCCTGGCATGTAGTGCCACCTTAAGTAAGTAAGTAAGACTGGAAGTATCAATGCTTTTTTTTTGACTCAGTGAAGGGCAAAATTTTAGGCACAGATGGATGAGTAATATTGGTGGCCGATTTTTTTTCTGTTATTCTCGAAAAAACTGCATTGATTCAAACTTTGTCGTAGGTGCAAACGGTTTTTGTTAAAAACAAATTGGCAGTGATTTCGCCACTATAGCTCGCCGTTTTACACTGAATGTTTAAAAGGGGACGTTAAAGTTGGAGTTATTTAGCAGGAACAATGGAAAGGTAATGTTGATGTTTGTAAATTGTTTACCGTCTTACCATTGATCAGACCGGCCGACTCTCCAATTACCAACTGTGGTTGACACATCTCATCTAGCCCGGTGAAGAAATTAATAGTGATTTTAGGGAAATTAGGAACCATTATTTATATCGATAAATGTGTATCTACGCAAAAACAGCAATATTTTGTATACAACCTCTCGTTAATCTAGTCTCATCTGTTTTTATACTCGTATAGAGGTTTAGACCATGGACCCATTTCCTTACTTCAACTCTAAAGCGATTACCTTGAAGAATTTAAACTCAACCGATCAGGAGGGACGGGACATACAACTAAATAGCATAAAAGCAGAGCATGCCTTTACCATTACCATTACAATCAATTCGGCGAGGCTTGTATTAAAATTCCATCCTCGTCTACGGAAATGAACGTCCTTTGTATTCTGCGCGTTATTTTAATCAGATTTGTCCATATATAGATGACTTTGCCCTTTGCGGAACATCATGCCATGAACCAGTTCTTGATTGGCTACCTCCATGTGGAATACACCTCTCACCAAGATAATCAGATTTTGTCTGCCACGATAATTAAAATTGAATCGTCAATAACCCGTTAAATCGATTTTCTAGTTAAGATTACATTTAAATAGAAACTTGTCGATTTAACTGCCTTAAATCAAAGGGGTTAGGTACTTTAATCATAACTCCAGATCCAAATGATAATTGCGGTACAGATACTAAGTAGTTGAGACTGCATGGATTTTTATTTGCCGATAAGATGGTGGTCGCTATAAGAAATTTGCTCTTGTCGTTGTGCAACGGGGGCAACTGTTCAGCATTTGGTGTATAAGTTTAAGGTTAACTTGAGTCATCAACCTCTAAAATTCAACATACCGCTATGAAGCTGCAGGACCTTGGTTTCGGAAAGTAATCCTTTTTTCTCATCAGTCTCCACCAACCATGACGGGTATTGCATATATTGAACTTTAGTCAATGTCATAATACAAATATCAGACCAAACGCCTTCGACTTCAATCCCAACTGTCTGAACAAGTGCATTCCCATCGGTAAAATTATGCACAGAATTTCCCAACTGTTAGCCAAGCGACCGAGAAAAGTGTTTGCACACGATGTCATAAGACAGACCGCATCATCAGCACTCTTCTCCAATAAATCTGAGAAACGCACACACATAATGCAGTCATTCCAATAAGACGACTTAAAGACTGAAACTTGATCCTCGCTTTATAGATACTATCGTATCGGCAGCTTAACTATACAGAAGATTACACAAAAAACCATCGAGAGTGAAACAGGTACTTTAGTGCGGACTATGTATGTGCATTCAATTAGTAAAAAAAAGAGAACTCCCTTCACCCTTTCGCCAGTTCCAACGCAGACTCCACCAACAAGTTGATAAGTTCTGGTTACAAGAAGTAGACAGTGAATTTCGAAAGCAATTGATCTATAAAAGGGGCTCAATCTTAACGGCAGTCTTCAATTGTTCCGAGACATTACTACAGTCAATAATTGTGCGGGCACTTTTAAGCATTTTACAATAATAAAAGGTTCTCAATGATAGCAGATGGCTCCCCGAAGGATACTATCACTAACCGTGTATACTTGTTTCCAGATGGAATTCACCTTAGGATTGGTTGCTGCTTTTGCTGCTCTTCAATTAGTTTCAGCTGGACTTGCGCCTCTGGTTTTGCCGACCACAACTCTTCTCAGAACTCCACAATATGATTCGGCCATAATACAATCGGACCGATTGGGAGGCAGTTTCGCTTACAGCACAATTGAAGGACACTCCTATCAGGCTGTTTCACCACTTGTCAGAGCAGTAAGTTTGAAGTGAACTGTCATTTTCATATTCATGTTATGAGTATTCCCATAGGCCTACCACCCAGTTGAGATTCGTTACAACTTAAACAGTGTACCACTGTCATATGCATCTCCCAGCTACTATGTACCCAACTATGCCTTTAGCAATGTCGGCGAGGGTCAATTGGTCAGTTCTGTGCGACCAAACGACAACAATGAAGCTGGAGCCCCGGATGAGGCAAAGCGGCCAGAAGACGATGATACTGTTTCGGTGGAATCAACATAGATATTATTATACAGTTTTTGTGCACCGGTTTCTTAAGCAGCTCCACGTATGGAGCGGTCAGTAAAATACATTTTTTATGAGAAGTACTTCTTGTGTATTGCTTTACGAATTTAATGTTGAGGTTGCGCAGCTTTTTTTGTTAACGACGTGTCAGGCTAAGACGTTATGACTTGCCCGAGATAATGCTGTTTTGCCTGGACTACTATTGGCGTAGATCCACATGTTGGAATCCGTAATTAGGCTTTACGGTGAAATAATATAGGATTGCATGGAAATAGTGCTCTAGATTTTTCGAACTATGAACACAAGCCTAAAAACTAGTTTTTAACCAACATCTTGTCTACCTTCTAGGAAAACCCTTACCTACTATACTGAATCTACTTCAAAGTCAATTTCAACTTCATGAATATTATGCTAGGTGCAACGGGAGATCCGACAAAGGGACAAAATGCAGTTATTTCGATTAAGCAAATCAAATGTTTTCAAAACATCCAATTTCATTGACAAAACGCTCAACGGAACATTTACTCTCCCGGTTCTTCTTTATGGCACCGATTGTTGCATGATAAGCAGGAAGTGTGAGCTGATATACTGCTCTCCTTAGGAAGAAAAGCCTTGGGCGGTATTTTAGTCCTGCGAACGAATGGACGAAGGGAAATAGAATATAAGATGCAACCATGATCTGTATAGAAGGACGTGAATATATGTATTCCAAAAAGCCAAACCATGTCCCCTAGGTTGGCTTGACCACATCGAGCGAATCAGTGCCGGATTTAGGGGAGGGCGCGGGGCTACAGCCTAACTACGGGGAAAAATGTATTGTTATGCGTGTAAGTCAATGTCCACTCAAAACACAAAAGTCAGTGGAGAAGGCTTCAGAGACTGGAAGACTCATTTGAAATCAATAATGAGTTTAGTGCAACGGGGAAAGGTCACAGGACGCATCGATCAAGAGCTAGCGTAGCGATACAGTGCGGTTCACTTGTTTAGACGCACAAGAGCTACGTTTTATTTCGTTGATACTGATTGTTGACTCAATAAATTTTATGGTGACAAGATTTTCAATAATATTAAAGTCAGGGGCTAGATCACGTAAAATGAAAACGATCGAGCGATATCGTTTCGGCAATAGCAGTCTCTGTCTATTGCCGCAGATATGATAGAGACAGGTTTAGTGAAAACGATCTCGTTCGATCGTTTTCATTTTACGTGATCTGGCCCCAGGCGAATGTGGCGGACAGTATGCAATATTTAAATATTTTTACTGGCAATACATTCCTTAACAATGCGTGAATTATGTATAAATTCATTTCATTCATTTTCAATTGTCCGCTTGACCATTTAGTGGGTCGCGGGTGTAGGTTGCTCAAGTGGACCTTCCATAGCTCTCGATCATCGACTCCAAATCATCAAGGGCAATCCCCATACGTGTAGAGGAGAGATTATGAATTGTATTTAACAATCTCATCCTGGGTCTACCGAGAGGACGTCTACCCGATGGTACGGATTCCATAGCACGTCGTGGGATTATGGTCGGGGTTTAACATGACCAAACCGCCGAAGCACGGACAGTTTCGTCCGTAGAAGTAGCTGCTCTACATTGAGTTCCTCACGTATTCTGGTATCTCTAATACGATCTCTACGGGTCACATCTCATTTCGGCAGCTTGTATCCGCGAGCTTTTTCTTTCGGTCATTACCCAAACCTCATGACCATAGGTAAGGGTTGGAACAAACACCGAATTAAAGACTGACAACTTAGCTTTGACACAAAGTTCAGTCCACCTGATAACAGAATAACCAAGCTATCTCAAAATTGATCCAGCCTGACCAATCCTACAGGAAAACTTGAACATCAGTCGTTCTGGAGACCACCATCAGTTCAGATTTGTTCACATTTACTTTCATCTCACCTTCAACATAAACGGCTACAAACCGATCGAGTGCGCTCTGAAGTTCAGTCTGAGAGGACCCAAGGATGACCAAGTCATCAGCGAAGAGCAAATGACTTATCCTCAGATCTACCAATTCGAAACGTTCCTCGTCAATACTGCGCTGTAACATCCAGTCCATATAAGTAATGAAAAGGAGAGGAGACAAGACGCACCCCTGACGAAGTCCAACGCCCACGGTGAAATGTATTAATTTAACGCCGTTTACCCGAACACAGCTTTTACATTTTGTTTAAAGAGATTGAATTGCTCTCAAGAGAGAACAGTCAATTCCATACTCTTGTGTCCTGTGATCATACACTCCAGAGTTTACGTCGAGATTCTCCAAATCTACGAAGCATGCGTAAACAGGTGTAGCATACTCCCAAGCCTTCTCAAGTACCATTCTGAGAGTGAACGAAAGCCGCACTGTTCATCTCATAATCCTGCCTCGACCACAGATCTGCAACGCGTTTTTCAGCACCTTGACAAAGACTTTTTCGGGGATACAGTATACATTGCGGATAGATAAAAGTTTTTTAAATTTAATTGAAAAGCGGACAATTTTATAAGAAGGCTTTTACCGAACATACGTGAGCGTCAAAAGTGAGTAAACACCAATGAACTTTTGAATTTTCTTTAAGGTCTTAAAAAAGTTCCTAAAAACCATCAATCCGTAAAAAGTTCGATAACGAAATAACAATAACAAAAACGTATCTCAATCGACAGTAGGTATATAAACTATTTTATAGATATTGAAAAAGAATAGTTTCCAAACTCCAAAAATCATTGGTGTTTACTCACTTTTGATGCTCACTGTACATGTTTTGAAAAAATAAAACTTTCTAATCAAAACCGGCTGGCCCATTTGAATTTGTTATGTTTTTTTAGTGGCAAATTTAGCATAGAATCAAACCTTCTACATTCCACACAATGCAGTCTACACAAACATCGCACGTCATAAAAAATGTAAACAAACCAGTGACAATTGGAGACCAAGATCTGAATTTGGTATTCACAAAAGAAATAAATAAAACTAATTTTATTTGTATCAAATGATGAATACATGCACGCATTTTACAAAAATTATGCTTAGTAATTTCCAATCCATTCAGCTATGTAAACGAAATTTGATGACAACAATATTATCGCACAACCGCATTACAAAAAGCACCTCCCCACCGACCAATACATTACTCACTCCAGATTCTGGTTTTACCGGACCATCTCCTTGGAAGAGGGGGTAAGTAAAATACTACATTAAAATCAAATCAAGTTCGAATGAAAAAGCACAGATTTTGCAGAGCATTCGTATCAATTTCAGTTCAACACGTCGTCATCTTGCAACAACAACGGAGCTTACACCTAAAAAGAAGAAAATGGTAAGTACATACTTCTGTCCGGGTGGTGATTGTATTGATTTTTTTCTATTACTTCTTAGCCAAAATAAATTTTAACTTGTTGATATGTTTTGTGACCATAATTTGGTACACACTACACAGTAATAGTGAATGTAAAGCTATCTGGACAGAGGTCAACATTTTTTGATAACCTTTCTTGTGATTCATTAGCTTTTTGTCGAACGATTAATTCTTTTCAAAAGTGAAAGTACTGAGCTTAGTTTGATGCAAACATTCAGGGCAGTAACAGGGCAGATAATTTTCATATAAAAATGGTTAATGTAAGTTGTTTTGTCTCAATTGTTGCATGATTTAAGTGTTCATAGAATTAATAAATTTAATTGCATTGACAGAAACGTGAAATAAATACACATAGATAATTGTGAGAACAAGTGGATTTAGTGGGATTCAGTAATAGAATCGTCTTAGTGTGATTTTCAGTCCCCTATCGCTCTATCGCCAATAGACTCGTTCCTTCCCGAAATGGTTGCATTAGCAGCATTTGCATACAACAAACACTGTTTAAAGTTGACAATGCGTTTTCACTTATTTATACCGACTGATTCTCTATTTACTTGAAGCAAATGACATAAATAGTTAGTATTTGTAGTAACCTTCTGTGGTCTACTAGGTACCCTGTTCGCCTTTTCTATTGGCTAGGCGCTAGGGTTTTCACCGATTACCATTTTCCCAAAGGCTAAGTTCGCCTTCCTCTACAGACAAAAATTATTCAGCTATATCGAACATCTCATTTGAACAATACAAAAAAATCATAATATGTGAACTCTTTTTCCATTCCAGACTAAACTAAACGAAGCCGAACGCTCTGAGCAGCTCAACCCCCTTCTGGCGGCTGGGTGGACTCTGGTATCTGGAAGAGATGCCATTTACAAGGAATACCTTTTCGCCGACTTCAATCAGGCATTCAGTTTCATGACAGCCGTTGCTCTGCTCGCCGAGAAGACCAATCATCATCCCGAGTGGTTCAATGTTTACAACAAAGTCCAAGTAACAATGTCAACCCATGACGTTGGTGGCTTAAGTGCCAAGGACATCAGGGCCGCCAATTTCATGGAAGCCCAAGCAAAACGATTTTTGTAAACCGCTACTTACTGTATATTTAACAATTAAACTTAAAAACTAATTCAAGTGTTTGCTTAAAATTTCATAATCCATCTTTTCCAGAATGTCTGGAGAGGTTTCGTCTAGTGCAAAGCCGATTTTACGAAAGAATTCCACACCAGCAGGATTGTTTTTCAAGACAGTCAGGACAAACTTCTCCATACCCCAGTGTTTGGCGCAATTCTCCAAAGCGGTCATCATAAATTTGCCCAGACCTCGTCTTTGTGATGATTTCTCTATCTGCATTTCATAGCTAGAAGGAATTTCCATTAAAAACCTCAAGAGCAAACTAAAACCCAGTAACTTACCAATACAGCACTGCACTGCCATAATCCAAATCGAAGCGGAACATAGCATATGCAACTGGGTTCTTGGATTTGTCAAGCGCTACTAAATACCTTGCCCAGTTTTTGTTTAAATCGTTCTGTTTAATTTTTGGTTGCCAGCCCATTGAACACTCTTTGTAGAATGGACCAACGTTCTTTTCCGCAAGTTTGAAAGCCCACTTTAGGGTTTTTGAATCCATGTCAGCCTTTGTTTTACAATACAGTGTGTATTCCTCATTTGGAGCGGAATATTTAAAAGAACCCGGTAGAGATTCCAGGGGATTCTTGGATCGTTGCGCCTTTTCGATTGCCTTCTGTTGAGAGGCTGCCGAGATATCGTTGGAATTTGTCATGGTTTTCCGATTATATGTGAATTATTGTGCAAAGAATTTATTCTAAATGATAAAATTTAACAAATACTGTGGTATTTTTTGTTTTGGGAGTACAAAATATTAAATAAATTGAGCAGATGCCGCAAGTGGTTTTTAACTATTTTAAAAATATAAAAGCGCGACAGAATGCGTGACATTTGTCGTGACAGCTGAAGTTGACATTTGAATAAGGTGGTGTTCACACCTGAATTTCTCTATCAATGGCCGCGTTCCATTGACCACTAGTCGTCTAGCACATACCTACCTAATCCCTGATGATGAATCGCTGGCGCTAGAGATCTAGCTCTAGCGCAAATTCTGAAATGGCGGTTTTTTTTATATTGTTTCAAAAATGGTTATCCTTTTTTAACTAATGTCGATTTCCATTGGGCAAGAAAAAGCACTTTTTTAAAGATTCAGATCACTTTTGCGAATCTCGATTCGAGGACGAGATTCACACATACTTTCACCAATACCAAAGCAAGAGACATTTGTAAAAACAAATTGCAATAAAAAAAATAGCTGACTGTCAAATAACACACCAACACAAATGCAAACAAAAAGTAATCTCATTTCATGTTCAATTGGACAGGAAAAAGCTAAGATCTGAGAGCATAACCGTAAAATCCTATTGCTTCAATTTTTAGCTTTTACATACCATTAATAAACCCAGCATTTCAATTATGAAATTTTTCCCTGTATTTTGCACCTGAAAATCCCAGGTAAAATGGTCGCTGTCGTGAATTGCTGCAATAGAATTAGGTAGATGATGTGTCATAAAAACCTAAACGCTTTAAGGCCCTAGTTATAGCTATCATTGAAATGCATCATTGAAATTTTTGTTTTCCGATTTTAAGACGATTATTCAAACAATATTGGCTTTAGTTGGTATCAAAATAAAGGTAATCAATTGTGGAATTTTTTTACGAAAGAAATTACTGAATTCTGACTAAAACTCTTCTTTAAATTCAATTTTATTATTTCACTGATCGAAATCGATTTCAATGAACAGCTGATCCTCGTTCCTCCAATTTGGAACCCAATCGTTTCACTGATGTGTTCGATTCTCTTTCTATTCTCAGCTATCAGTTTTGCTTTCAATGATCAACTCTAACCTCAAAACCTAGACTCGTTTGTTGAAAAGTCACTGACAGGTTCTTTCACTGACAGGAATTTTTCAATGATTGCTATAACCGACCAACTACCTACGAACGAACGAATGGAACGAATATTCGCAAGTTTTGTCAGTCCGTTCACATGAACACTTTTCTAGGTCGCGGCAGTTCGCGAATTTCAGCCATCAGTTTCTACCTACACTATAAATGATCGGACCAGAACGCGCACGCCCCAATCACACGGCAACGGCAGTCATTTACCTTGTTATTTATTTTTAAATAATTTGCTAGCGAACATTCTGATTCCGGACACCTGTTAAAGCTGTGTTGTCATGGGGGGCCGGCTCCGAGAGGTTAAAAATAGAAGTGGCTGCTGCTGATGTTTAAGCGGAAATAAACAAATTATGCGCGTAAGTGGGTGTATCCTTTCAGCATTAATTCGTTTTTTGATAGCGTATCGCTGAAAATGCAGGGCAAGGCACGACAAGTAGTAGCGGTTTTGTGGGGATGCTTAAAGAAAAATAGTGGGGCGGTCATCCAAATCCAAACATCCAAAATCCCAATTTGGTACCGACTTTTGACATTTAAGCCAATAATAATAATCTCCATGTTCAAGTATGTACTTAAAGACATCGGCCCGCCACCGGTCCATCACCAGCAAGACAAAATGAAAAACATACAATTTCATAAATGCAGAAAAAAGCGAACGCAAAAACATTTATTTTGCAAATCAGATCAACTGAATACATAATCTGTTGGAATAAGTTATTTCAACTGTACTTTAGTATTTTATAATGTTTTAAGAAATTTACTGTACGCGCTCGATGGTTTATCCCGATTTGACAGGGACATACGTATAGATTGCCGTGGCGTACGGCGACAACACCAATGAGTCGGCCGATACTTTTGCTCTGAAAATAAAAATCGATTATCTCCCAATCTCGGAGCGGTTCATTTTTAGTGGGATCTTACCTTTGCTCAACACCAGTAACGTTGAAATTCTCGCTAACGATGTCAACGGTCATCTGGTCTGGCAAGCCAACGCCGGTAAAGTTAGCGGTAACCACCGATTTACTTGGGTTGTATGCAACAAAGTATCCTGGATTTCCAGACTTGATTCTAAGAAAAGAGAAAACAACAGTTAAAATACGCAAAACTAGCAGCTAGTGTTAAGTGATGGAATATGACAAGCATGAGTAGTTACCTTTGCCTGTAAAACAGTTGCGTCCAAGGAAAAGTGCAAGAGATTAGTAAATGGTAGGTTTGAATTTGATGGATTAGTATGATTAATGAAATTTGTGAGTGTGGATAGACGTTCAAAAACTTACCGAGAATAGGCCAAAATATCGCCAGTGCGGTACATATCAAAGTCTCCATGCATGTACGACGCTGACTCTCGTACATGGTGGATGTGCTGCAACGAAACTGTTGTCAGATTTGCAGCAGCCGAGTCTGCTCCAACCACGGGCACACCAGGCAACATACTCAAGAACAAAGAGTATGCGGATGCACTAACTTCGGGCGACAACTCATAGTTCCATTGCAACCATGTGCCATTGACAACTGTGTTAATTGTGTTGTGCAACTCGTTGTAGAGATTCTTTCCCTCGGGGTGACTCAACATGTGGGGGAAGCGGCCATAGATTGGCAAATCTATGCCAAACTCACCAGTTTTGGTGCGATAGACCTCAGGACGAATGGTATCCTCATTGATTGACAGGAAGTTATCCATGCTGACATTCTTGACAGCCACCATATATTCGTAGAGTACCTCGCCAAGTCCCTCCTGGAATGTAGTCTGAGAATGAGTCCAGAAGCCGTACTGAGTGTGAATATATTTCGGATCATCGTTGGGCACTTCGTCTTGAATGTTTGTGCTGATCAAGAAGAACTTTGAATTCTTCAATCGGAAGCCTTTGACACCCAAGCTCATCATATGCTTCAGACTGGCCTTAAGTTCCTTCTTCACGAGTGTATCGTTCATATGCAGATCATAGAGCCCATCACCAAATTGACTGAGAACATAGTTGCCCGGTTGAACCTCAGCCCATGCTGAGCCGTTCACAATGGAAAGCCAATTGTTAGGCACTTCAGCCTTTTCAATCCAAATGAAGGCTGAACGTTTTGTCTCATCACTTAGCGCGTCCTTCAGTAAAATGGAATCTTTCGTAACGTAGTTGGGTGTTATGTCCAGAACAACGCTGATGTCAGAGCCCTTGTAGGTTTCAACCAGTTTCTTGATTTTCTCTTCAACGTTGGCATTCTTAACGGAGTATGTTTCCTCAGCAGCTAGTTCGTAAATGACACCGGTTGCATGGATTTTCTTGGCTACATTGAGATCGTCAGCAGCGACTCCATCGACCGATTTGAATTTAGCAAATGGTCCTTGTTGATACCATTTTAAGGGGGTTGGTGCTGCGCACTTAGGGGCGTTAATGATGATCAGAATCGACAATACCAACATGGCAGCCCATGTTGCCCAGAAGAGAATGAAGAAGATCCAACGGATACGCACCCAGAATGGATCATTTGCGTATTTCATTAGCTCATCTTTGCTCATTCCTGTGAAGGCCTGTAGGAGTACATAATTATTGGATAGATTTTAATACATAAAAAAAAATATTACAAACACAAATCAAGATAGGATTTTCAATTGCTGAATACAAACGTTACTTTAGTTAGAGCTACATTATTTCGTTGCAAAAATGTACATTGTGCTAGACCGAATACAAATGAATGGCATTTGAAAACACGTTTAAAGTCAAGGCGAAAAATGAGCCTAGTCGGCAAAGCATGAATACAAAAATCATTTATTAAAATGAACCATTTACTTTTACCCTTGTTCAGAAACACAGATTAAAAAGGAACCGCAGTCGTCAACCATATCAGCCGAAGCTTCTATCTTCTCAAGTTCTCGAGTTTTGCTTTGGTTTTTTTATTGTTTAAATCGCTAACTATCATCTCAAATTAATTTAGTCTGACACAAAATGGGTAGATTCTACGTTATTTCTCTGATTATGTATTAGATGTTGTTTATGGTGCGACATTATTTTTCGGCACTCTTTTTTCAATAAAAACATGTGCGTTTATGTATCAAGCAAAGCTGAGCTGGCAATGACTTTTAATTTTTAAACAAAACAAATAAATATCATGTAAACATTGAAATAATATCACATATCACCAGCTCACCATAAAAATTAAATAATATCCTTAATGCATCACCCAAATGCAACAAAAATGAACTCATTTCTTACCACTTCATTATCCTAGCATGGAAAAGCATTTTACGAGAACAAGCGTTACACATTAGCAAACATTTACACGAAATAATTTAATAATTTGGCTCACAAGACTCACCTTATTGCTAATAGTACCAATATCAATCTTGGCATCGCCATTTTGACGATCGCCTTTGATGAATTTGACTTCATCTTTTTGTCCGAGCATTTGCTCATCGGCTCCATCATTTCCTTGAACCATCTTTGTTTCAACTGTTTGCGTTTGTTCTGGAAAAGAAAAGAGAAAACATAGTAAACACAAACACATATCAATATCAATACTGATAATACATTGATGAGTGGAAATACAACGACCTTTTTATTCTAATCTATGGTAAGGCTGTTTTAAGTGATAACACATAAGAGCTAATTTGCAGTTTATGTGCTATCGCAAAAATAGCTTCAAGTTATTAATTTTGCGGTAAAATATGTTATCTGAAACATTTTTTTGTTTATTCAAAGTGATCCGATTTATAATGATTTAAGACGCTGGCCAAGAGATACTTGGAATGCATAAAAATTACGTATTTCGCAGGCGATTACTTTTAATACATATAACGACCTTTTCAATGACTAATTTAATCACCGAGAAAGGTACTTTAATCTCTTTCTTCAAAATAACTTCAAACTCAGTTAGTGAATTGTATGGAAATTTATCCCGCTAGACAAACAATGTGCTCAATCAACTTTACTCATTTTTTTAAGTAAGCTTTGGATCACTTAAAGCATTTCTTAATGTGGAAATGAATCAGGCGATGATCAAGCATATGATGCAGACGAACATCATACAAAGGCTCAACAAATGCAACAAATGGACGAAAGAACAAGCAGAGATTGAAGAAACTGAAACAGCAAATAATCTCGCGAAATATGGATCAGCCACGACATTCTTAGGAAGGCATTGTTATTTGGTCGTTGAGGTCAGAATAGTTGGCCTCTTAGAGAATAAAGCAGAGAGTCATGAGAAATTTTCTTTGTCGTTCGAATGACATATGTATCTAGAAAAGTTTTGCTTTAAAAACAATGAAGCAAGTCGAAAAGAATAAACCCAATCTCCAATCACCAAGTGTTTACCCTCCCTAAGTGGTCTGACAGTCTCCTATTAATATGTACTCATCACATTAATATTTCAGCTGATATCTGATAAAGATTGCTTTCAGTGCAGTACTCTTTGGACTTTTGTCACGTTTGAAAACTACTGCAACAAAGATAGACTATTTGCTTAAAGTCTCACTTAAACTCTCCTGTTAATAAGAGGAGTGGCAACCGTTTTAGGTTTTTATTGTGGAGTGCAACGTGCATCAAACTTTCGCATTGCAATGCAAGTTAAGAGAAAAGATTTTAGACATGTAATTCAAAAGGTGGGATTTTAAACATGCATTCATTCCTTAAAAATTCAAATACATATGTATGTATTACATTACATTTGTCACAATTTAATATGAACACCATTTATGTTTTAATTAAAATCAAAATGATGCTGAAAAAAAACACCTTAGCAGCGAGCTAAATATAAAAACCAAATGAGAATGCAGTGGAAGTAATATTAATCAAAATTATTGCCTTAAAATAATTGTTCTAAATTTAAACGCAAAATATGTACAGATGTGTCGTCCAAGGGAATTGATCATTTTGCTCACAATTAAAGCGAGTTGTTGTGTTGTCTCAGTTCAATTGACAAGAAAAATGACTCAGACTAATGTTGGGCCTTGGAGTTGGGTTGGGTTCAGTGTTCGAAAATTTAAATGGCAAAACTTAATAGGTTTGTTTGACGTGGACCCTAGGGCGCACTAGTGCGCACTGGGTTAGCCCTATCGCGTTCGATATAGCACTGAGTTCGCACTGACACTGAAAACCTGTGTTCGAGGTGAGCACTGGGGCGCCCTAGTTGAGCACTGAGCTGACCCTAGGTATTCACTCAGGGCAAGAGTTCAGTGCTGGATTTGGCTGTCAATCGTAGCTGTCATTTGTGTGAAAACAAATTTTTGTAAATTATTGGCTTGTGCAGCACTAGTAAATGTTAAAATAAATGTGTTTTTCAACATTACAATCATTAATTAAACAAATTTAATGTTATTGCTGGTGTTAAATCTGTATATTAAAATTTTTTTTTTAGTGACAGGTCTCAGGGTAAACATTTTGTGTTCGACATGAAGCTGAATTTCTGGGGTTTCCTTGGGTTTTTTGGCAGCCACGAAAATTCACTGACACTTCTCAGTGCGCACTAGGGCGCACTAGGGCTGGCCACGTCGAACAAACCTAATATTATACATACCTACCTACTTATGTCGTTTTCCATTGGGACCATCAGATTTTTATTTCAGATCTCAGATTTTTCGTGGCGAATGGAACACGATAGGCAGATTGATCTGCTTTTGTAAATGTATTAGTGCATTATTAGACAGTATATCAGCTGTGCACATTTTTTTCGTTTGTCGATGAAAACATACGAATTTAATGTGGTAAATCATATCGACGAAGAATCGAAATCCACAGACCACAGATGACGAGGAAGAAGACGAAGATGATAGTAATTGCTCCAAAATTAAGTCCATGTCCATTATTTACGTTTTTGTTCTGAATAATTGCTTTTCACGAGGCTTTTCGTAATTTTGTCTTGAACACAAATTCCGAATGACGTAAAACAGCTGTGCAAGGTATATTGGTATTAGTGAGAGTGTGTGCAAATCTCGAAAATTATCGAGATCTTCAAAAAGTGATCCGAATCAAAAAAAAGATTGATTTTTTGTCCCAATGGAACACGAAAAGTGATCCGGATCAAAAAAAAGATTGATCTTATGTCCCAATGGAAAACCACATTAGAAAGCATCAATATTGATTTTTCAAAATCTAGTTGACACAAATCTTGGCGTAGCTGTTCTCAAAAGCTCTTATCCAATGGTGGAAAAAGACAATTGAAATTTACAGATTGTTTAGGATTGCCGCAACGAGATACATACATGTACGCATACATAGCTTCAAAAAGTAGGTGGACGGATTTACATCTTTTTTTTGTGTGTGCATGCCATGGCTATAACTATAAGTAAGCTTGAATGTGCTTCTTAAGTTTATCATTGAAAAATAATGCAATATTCTGCGGAAGTTATTACAGTTTACTTGCTTTGCATTTCTTATTATAGAATAAAATACATATTTTGCAAGTGAACCACCGCGAATTTCATTTAAACTTGTTGAGTTGACACTCTATAATAAAAACAGGCAACGAAAGGCATAAAATGTGAGACACCAGAAATTCCAGACACCACGACAGTGTTGAATTTCTCGCTAATCACATGACTTGGCGCAGTTGCAAGCTTTGTGATTTTTGTGGTCGATAACCAGTTTTCTTTTCAGTCCTCCAAAATAAAAACGCATCGAATTTACGGTCGATTTGCTTTTGCAGGAACAGTGCTTCAAAAATCTTAGAATATCGAATAACAACTGCTTGGAAGTGCGCGCCAAATTAAAAATAAAACAAGCGAAAACTGCTGCAAAATGTTATCCAAAATCAAGACCAGTGCCAGTCCACATTCCATTTCAGGGTAGAATTATTATCTGGTAGATAGGTACGTGTCAAATGAAAGCTCTTCTATCAAATCAGACGACACATGATTTAAATTAAATAATCGTCCAGCGAAAGTTTTTTATGACAATGGACGAGTTGTTTTATTCAATTCAATTTAATCGAATACAATGCGTGGAGTAAACGTTCTTAAGAACGGACTTTACAAATTGGCCACATCCGCTACAATTTTTTTTGGATACAGATGACAGATGTATATTGCATCCATATATGTAACAGGGCGCCACTGATTTGATTTTTACAGAAATAGAAAATAGAATTTAATTAAGGAACATGATACATAGCCGCCACACAGAGAATTCTACTAATTTAACCGAAATGTTGCATCATTCAAAGTGCTGCCACCGAGGCATACACACTACACAGCGACAGCAGGCACATGCGAACTACCAAATTCAATGACCATGTGGGTAGAAAAGAAAACACCAATCGATAATCCTGAATGAAAATTCTTACCTTTATTATTATTTTCCACTCCAAGATTATTCTCTGGAATGGTTTTATATGTTTCCTTGGAGTTTTCCTCTGTTAATTCACCAACGCTTTGTTTTCTTCCCTCCGGACTCGAAACACTTCCGTCACTTTCAACGTTCAACTTCAGACTGTTTCTTCGATGGTTGTCGTTCATTTTTTCGTCTTGTTCCGGTTCCCTTTTTGGACCTTTCGTCAAGTTGAATGTTCCTGTTTTCCTTTTCTAACGAGTGTTTTGCGACGAATGTCACTCAATTTTCTTTGAAGGCGGTTAAAAAAGTGACGTCAACTTGATATTACTATCATTCAAATGTATTAAATTATGTATTATTAGCCGTTACAAGGTTTACAAATTTGAATCTCTTACAAGACAAAGTTCACTGCACTTTTTGTTTGTGTAATTAAAAAAGTCTGATTTGGTTTTAAAAAATCCGATAATGGGATGCTATTGCTAAGTACAACGCGTCTATACGATTCAATTGCAATTCTCAAACTGAATTGCGAATTCTTTCGCTTGTGACGATGATGTTCATTTGGATTGGGTGGCGAAACATGTTCTGCGCTTCTTTCTTACTATTTTTACTGTGCAAAAAGAAAGACCAGCATCGCAAGCACACAAAATACAAAAAAGTTGCCCCTGGAATGCAGCCAGTCGCACACATCACATTCTTGATGTTGATAGCATTATATTAGAAAGAAAGAAAGAAAGAAGTACATAAGATGCACAACAGGCACACGCATGAGACGTCGAAGCGATTGCGATAGCTGATAAATGGGGCAAAATGGCACTCATACCACCGAACTCGGTCTTTATTTTTGTTTTAGGTGTTTTTGCATGCTGTCGCAAAAATATTAACAAAATCTATTCAAATGTTTTTATATTGAAGTCACTCTAATCGGTTTTATTACCAGTTTATTCTGTAGGGAGAAGATCGCTGGCCAACAGATTTCTGCTTTTTTATTATTTATTAAAACTTGTATTTCAAGTTCAAGTGCTTGATAACATTTTTTTGTTAACCCCATTTACAATATTGACGTACCTATAGTGTAATTACATATAACCACATTTGATACTCCCAGTAAAGTACTTATTAGGCACATACCAAGTTGTGTAATTTAGACCGGATTCTTGAGCGACGGACCCCTTTCACTTGCATGACCAAATCCGTCACCATCACTCAATGCAACTTCTTAATTAAAAGATTGTGTTTGCATGTGTATGTATTGTATTCTGTGGGCTACAGAATACAGTGAAGTATACAAAAAAGTAACAACCAGTTTTCAGCTGTTTCTTATAATGTTTGACGTTGCGAAAATTCGTACATCTTTGGCTGTGATATACTTTTGCAGAACAGAAAACGAAAATTTATTTTGGTGCGTGATTTGAAGCATTCCGCTTGTTTTCCGATGTTGTGAAAATCGAAGCATTTAGCAAAATATCTTCGATGAATTTTATAGTAACATAGTACCTAATAGAACATTCACATATGCGTTATCGAGTTTATCGAAAACTCATGCAAGTGCAGTAAATAGGCACCCCTTCCATCCGGTGAGATACCAGAACAGCATGGCAGATGCTCCGTTAAGTATAGTCTTGACTTTGTCTTTGAGCTTGACAGACGGGCCGATTCTGAGATGAAGAGTTCCAGAGAGGTAAAGTAGTCTCCCATTTGGATCTCTGATGTGGGAACTATCTCAGGAAGTTAATCACCTACAAGCAAGATGACAGACAAAATAAGCACAAAAAAACATGGAGGCTAACAAAACCAAACTAGAAATAGATGTACTACTTCCCACTTATTTATGCCCCTATTATGGAACACAATTATTGAATTGAGTTGTCTCAATTCAACCCAACTTTCACACAACCCAAACTAACTAACAACTTATAGACAACCACCACCATATTTGTTGTGTTTTGATAGACAACTTTTCTATCAAGGTTGTGTATAACAATACGGAATTTTGAATGACATAAAAACAAGAGACAACTCAACTGTAGTTGTAGTTGTCTTACATAATAGGGGCAATAAATACACAAACTGTTATTACTATGAAATAACAATAATAGTATAATTGCCAAATCAATTGCAGATGGCCTTTCACCTTACAAGACTGTGTACATCGAGAAAAACACACAACTTTGAAGTCTTATCTTTGTTTTGAGGGCTATCTATGACGAATGCAATAAGTTATATAACTTCAATTGCTCTTCCTTTACCATGTGAAAAGAAAACCAAATAACACATCATCACATCACATCAAATAATACCTAAGGAAGAGGCTAATACTTTTGAGACAATGGGCCTTAATCATTTTTAACGTTCAGGTTCAACTTTAATATTTTGATAGACACAATTGAATTGAATTGAATCATATTTCTATTAATTGGCTATCTCATCAGTTAGAGAAAAGGGTGTTGGAGACCATACCTAGCGGAAGGATTCAGCTTCAGCGTAATTTGTATGTGTATCCACGGCATAGGATACATAGGATACGTTTCCATTGGTTTTTCAAATTCCAATCGTAAGCTGTTCGAGCTAGATTTTAGCTCTTATACAAAATTCTCTCCAACATTTAGCTTAGCTAAAATTAATAGACTCCATTTAGCCGAGCGGTACGCTGCTTTCAGCTAAGAAATCAAATTTTCATTTCAGACTATATTTCATACATATATCTATCTGTCAAAATTTAGCGCGTCCATTAATGGTTGGGCACATTTTCTCAACCTAAATTTTGACAGATTTGCAGTTTTTTTTTTCTGTTGTGTTCTTGTGTTGCGGAAAAGTAAATAAGGATGAGGTTTTTCAATGACCACCTCGATGAGGAATCCATTGAAAGTGAACAATTTTAGATCAAATATTAGCAGACGAAGATTAGTCGATTAATTTTAGAAAGAAGTTAAGGACCCAAACTATAGAATCCGTCGCGTCTGTTGCGGCAACGTATTTGACTGACAGGTTGATAGAATACACAGCAGCTTATGGAAGCAGCGCACGAGGCGGATGCGACGGATAAAGTAGGTTTACTTTCTACTTTTCTGTCCGTCGCATTCGTTATCCGTTGACAGTTGGTACAACATAAGAGAGGGATTACTTTCATTGGTGGAAATATTCAGATAATGAGAGAAGCTGTGAAATGCTGCAGTTGCAGATGACAGTTAAATTGTTTTAAAGATTCCAAGTGAGGAATGCAGCAACGGATTATATAATGCTGGGTTTCCACTTGTTGATTTGAAATTGACAATTGACGTATTTTTATGCCAATTAAACAATATTGGCAAGTGGAAATAGCGAAAAATTGCTTGTCAATGAATTGACTAACAGCGTTTGCCAATAACTGACAAAGAAACCACTGGACAAGTGGAAATAGCTGAATTGTCAAACAAAATGTCACTTTGTCTATAATTGACAGAGAAAATTTAATTGGCATCGAGTTCATAAGTTGGTCAATCAACGGACAAACGATATTTTGCCAATAATTGGCCTGAGTGGAAATGAACTGACGTTCATGTCGTTCAATGACATGAACGCGAGGGCTGTCAAACTTTGTCAATCAACCTACATGTAGAAACCCACCTTAAGACTGTTCGTTCCGTCGAATACGTCAATATTGACGTAACGCCGTCGTCGACGCAGTGGACGCAATAGATTATATGGGTTGGGCCCTTTTTTGTCAATGAACACCTGTTTTCTGTGACACTTATATCCACACGGCATTCCATGTCAAAATTTGGTCAGGGTTTCACTTTCAGCTAATGTTTGGAGAGAAAAATTGGAGAACAGCCAAAATTTAGTTTCACTCGAGCTGCGCTATTAAGCTTTAGGTACCATTGAGACGAAATGTGAAAAACGAGGAAACAGGCATTTAATAATTTTTACTTCTCTATCAAAGTGCAAAGTCTTAAGTTAATACGAATGTTCATGAGTTATCGGTTTTTAAAACGCACGAAAGAGTCCCTTACAAGGGCCCACTGCTGCCTCATACAAAAATAACCACAACCAGGAAACGTTCTAAAGGTTTCATCTGAAATAGACAATTTGAGTTGGCAAAATAAGTCTATCTGAATCTGGCCACCACTGTATATACAATTTGTTTGGCTCTCATTTATTTTTTAACCTAAATTATCTCTAACGAATCTATTATGTATTTGTTTACATATTGATACACCGAAGTACCTATGTACAATGTACATTCATAAATATAAAATTATGTATTTGCCCTGCCTACTCTACTTATACTCAATTAAAATAAATTAACTCAATTTAACATAGAACAAAAATCAATTGAATTTCCTTTTTCCTCATTCGTTTCAGTTCCATTATGCTGCATACAAATTCTGCGTTAAACTCTCTTAAAGCTTTTATAAACTTGCTCTCTTACCAACAATACGAATTTTATAATTGATTTTCTCAAGCTTTTATTTGACAGTTGATAAAATCCAATTACGATACGAGTCCGGTCTGCCAGTGGGAGTTCTTATCATCTGCAAATTTTATAGTTTTTAGTCGCGATATTCTGGTCAAAATATACGACGATGTTGCGAAGTGTCCTCTTGAGAAGAAGCGTCATGAACTTTGGACTAGCTCAGAGAAACGTTTCATCGCTTGTTCAATCCAAAGCGTTCATCAATGGATTGTGGGTGGGTTCCTCCAACAGTGAAACATTTGCCGTAACAAATCCAGCCAACGGACAGGTGATTGGTAGTGTTCCTAATATGACTGCAGATGATGCTCAGAAGGCGATTACAGCGGCGAAAAATGCATTTTACTCCCCCGAGTGGGCCGGTCTCACTGCAAAGCAAAGGTCGACTTTGCTGAAGGTAAATTCCATTAGTTATATCACAGAACAAGTGTGTATTTATGAATTTCTTTTAGTCTTGGTACCATCTCATCGATAAGAATCGTGATGAAATTGCCAAAATCATGACTGCAGAATCAGGAAAACCTATCAATGAATCTCAAGGTGAGGTAACGTATGGAAATTCGTTTATCGAATGGTTCGCCGAGGAAGCGCGGCGTATCAATGGGGAGGTAGTGCCATCGCCAACTCCAAATCGTGAATTAATCATTATGAAGCAGCCTCTTGGGGTGGCGGCCTTAATTACTCCTTGGAACTTCCCGCTGGCCATGATTACGAGGAAGGCTGGAGCAGCATTAGCTGCTGGTTGGTTATCGTGTAATCGGACTGTTCTTAGTAAATAGAAGATATTCATTACAGGTTGCACAGTGGTCATCAAACCTGCCGAGGACACCCCTTTAACAGCTCTGGCAGTCATTAAGCTCGCGGAGGAGGCTGGTATTCCCAAAGGCGTAATTAATGTCGTTACCACGAACAAAGCCGCCCCTGTAGGTGACCTATTCTGCAAGAGTCCTGATGTCGCAGGGATTTCCTTTACAGGATCAACCGAAGTTGGAAAGTTGCTGTACAGAAACTGTGCGGATGGCATAAAGAGGATATCTCTTGAGCTCGGTGGCAATGCTCCATTCATAGTATTCGATTCTGCTGATCTAGAAAAGGCTGTAGACGGAGCTATTGCTTCCAAGTTCCGCAACTGCGGCCAGACATGTGTCTCTGCGAACAGATTCTTTGTTCAACAGGGTATATACGATAAGTTCATCAGCTTATTAAAAACCAAAGTCGCAGCTTTAAAAATGGGCAATGGCGAGTCAAGCGAAGTACAAATTGGTCCTCTTATCAATAAGGCTCAGTTCCAGAAGGTCAGCGCGTTCGTGGATGATGCCAGAAGCAAAAAGGCGAATGTTATCGCTGGTGGCAAGGCCCGCAACGACATCGGTGAGCTCTTCTACGAGCCTACGATTGTGACAGATGTTGGTCCCAGCACGAGGCTATATACCGATGAAGTCTTCGGTCCTGTATTGTCTGTGATCAAGTTCGACCATGAAGACGAAGCAATTCAAAAGGCTAACGATACAAGAAGAGGTTTGGCGGGATACTTCTACAGTGAGAATGTTCAGCAAATTTTTAGAGTTGCTCGTAAGTTGGAGGTAGGCATGATTGGCATCAATGAGGGCATTATTTCGACAGCTGAAGCACCATTTGGTGGTGTCAAAGAATCGGGTATTGGCCGGGAAGGTTCTCATTACGGAATCGACGAGTATGTGGAGATAAAATACCTTTGCCTGGGCAATTTAAAATTTTAAGGAGCGCGTGGATTTACAGAAAATAATATTCCAAAGTAAAATAGAATTTATAGCACATCAGCTGCGATAGCACAGTCTTCCATAAAGATAAGAATGTATGTTTGTTGCTCCTATTATTTTTAAATTAATCTTTATCGCTGTAAGTTCGTTGTAGCTTTGTTTTTTAGTTGTCTAGACTTCCGTTAATATATTTAAATATGAAAAGCTGTACTGTTATCGGACAATTTTGACTTTCATATCTTACCTCCTGCTTAAACCCCATCTTTTTGGATTACTTATCGCCTAATGTGTTTCGATAAGATTGCTTTTGTATATGAAATAGGTTTTTCAACACACTCTGACGCTCTTTGGGTTGTAATCGATATTATGTATTAGATAATTTAAATCACACAAGTAGCATTCTAGAGCAACTTTAAAGAAAATAGACTACAGAGCGCGGAAGATGTCTTGACCCTAGTAAGTATGCCTACGATATATATATCTTTAAAACGACCATACCTGCACAGTTACAATTTACAACCATGGCTCACAAAACCCAGCTTTGAGTATACGCATAACGAATCACAGGTGGCTTGCTGGGCTATACATAGCTTTAAACGTTTCCAATGAACAGACAGCAAACGTAAGCAAAAGGAAAAATGTAATTTTTATTTCGCTTGCGCTAGAGCTCTATTGGGTGTTCATGTATGAAAAAACCGATTAAGTACAAATCGATACTCACGATCTTTTCATCGATTACAAACCTTTCAAAGACAGAGCAGAGCAATAAACAAGCACAGCCCGCTGGCGCTACTGTATTAAATTCGGTAGAGATCTAACTAACACCACAACCGTCCGGAAGAACTTTCCGCGATTCTGAATTCAATCAAATCCAGAAGCAAATTTTTCTTCTTTTCAGTAGAAGAACTGTCAGTTGAGTGCCAATCGAACGCTTTCAAAAGCGTTCGGATTGCCTCCGGACGGTTCTGAACGACCAACCGAAAACGACATAACACCTTCGATTAAAGAAGGATTTTAGACAAGGCGATGCGCTTTTAACTTCTTAAATGAATTGAATAAAAGAGCAACGACATTTCAAAAGTCTGTACAAATACTTGCATACTGGTACTTCGACTATATTCGGGAGAACAAATGATAAAACACAACGATCTGTCATCGAAGCGCTCCGTACTTTCATTATAGACAAATTAAGAACCTCAAATCTCAAAAATCGAATTAAAAGTACCTACATGTACGCTTTTAAGGTATGTATGTTCAAAGGCCGGTATCCTATCGCCATTTAAGGAGTGTTTCCTGCATAATATCCTATATCCATTACCCCATACTTCTACCAACCACTGAAGTTTTTCGAATACCTCAACCGGGGTTTTACACAGAAATTCTCATGAAAGTCGTTTCAGACGAGACATGTCAATGTTTAGGTTAGTTGAGAAAAGAAGGGAATGTAGATTTCAACAAAAATTCTGTCTCTTTTTTTCTACTCACTTAAAATTGACTTGTCTCTATACGACTTTCATGGAAGGCCACGAATGAAAGGTAGCTTTGAGAACGTGTTGATTTTGCAATATCGTGTTCCCATTGTGTTATTCTCGATTTGAATTCGGCTCCAAGGAGGTGTATGAGTCTCTTGGGATGATAAAGTCGATTCATTTTGTATGGTTACATTTTGATCTGTATTTTTTTTGCAATAAATATAGATCCGATTTTTTACATTTTAATATAACGATGAACGACGAACATTAAATATGAAATAAAGTTGACAAATTTTAGAAGATTACATTATTTAAACTAAAATTTTACGTTTTTTTAAGGATATATTTATAAACCTTCCTCCCCAAGGTTAGTTATCGCACTGTTTATATGCAATTAAATTTATATTTTTTGTTTTTATTTATAATTGGTACCTACTGCGAAACAATTTAAAAATTTAATGAAGTTAGGAATACTTTGCATATTTTTTCTGTGAACATTTTTATGTTTTACCTCCGCATAGGTATTTTATAGTTCATCCTTTAAAAATTAAATCGCTGCCCGTAGACCATTTCTCATGATGCATCTTATCTTCCTCCCTCACCAATCTTGCAAGACACTGGAAACACGAACGAAATGCAATTATTTAGTGGGTACTTTGCATTAAGTTTGATAGAATACAAATTCTGATTACACCTTTAGAATTCCAATTCCACCACATTCTCCTTTAAAAAGTTGACAGATTCCATTGCGAAATTGTTAAAATTTGGCGCACAATTCAATTTGATACGCAGAATTTTTGTTGAAGTTGTGTTTATTATTTGTTTTACATCGAATTTCACAACACATTTAAAATGAATGATTCCTGTAAGTATTGAAAGCCTAAAATATAATTAAATTGATAAGCTTGATTAATTCGCAAACAGTTGGAGGTGATACTTTTAATGCAACCCAAGGAGGAGCCGGCGCTGCTACGGAGCAAAAAGCTGAGGTTCGCATTTGCAACCATTTATTAAAGCAATTCGTCACAATCTATGTGTAATTTTTAGGGAGTAGTTCCAGTTGTGATTAAACAAGTTCTGGAATCACCGGAGGGCAACTTTCAAATGTGGGGCATGACTTTTGGAATGATATCGTGCGTTGCTATTGTACGCTCAATTGATACGTCGTCAACGAAAATCACTTACCAATTGGAGGACCATACCGGTCAAATTGAAGCTCATTACTGGTTGGAAGAGGGTGATTCTTTAAAGGCACCAGATGTTATGCTGAACAACTACTCAAAAATCTTCGGCACTGTCCGACAGCATAGTGGACAGAAGACGCTGATGGTGTTTAAGATGTTGCCGGTCAACGATGCAAATCAAGTGGTCACTCATTTGTTAGAGGTACTCCATTCAAGGTTTAAGGCAGAGGAGTACTCAAAGGTATGTAACGGATGATTCGTATCGATTTTGTATTAATTTTGAGTCTTGTAGAAAGGAGCTAGTGTTGGTACTGGGTTTAGTGACTTTAGTATGGGCAATGCACAATCTAGTGGAACACAACAAGGTGGTAATAACCTGGGCCTTGAGGGTAAGCATTTGGTGGTATTCCAAGCGATAAAGAATCACGCATCTGAGGAAGGCATCAGTCGGATGGAACTGCAAAAGAAATTCAGCCACATTTCCAAGGGTGAATTGGAGTAAGAATGGTGTGATGTATTTGGTTCCGTTTTTTAATTTCCTCTTTTTTTTTCAGCTCAATTCTGGATTTTATGACTTCGGAGGGACACATATATTCCAGCATTGATGCAGATCATTTTCTCAGTACAGATAGTTAGGTCATTTCCATGGTTATTGTTTAACTTAATTTCTATTCATAAATATACATAATATAATCGTTCTTTAAAAAAATCCAAAAGACCTATATTTAATTACTTGTTGTGTAACTAAACGAATCTTTCTGCTTCTTTTACTAGCGATATATACTTCCAGACTAATGACTAGCATTGTGTGAGTATAAACGTATAAAATCCATCAGATAAACAGCTAGGTAAAGAACTAAATAAGCGGCATATTCATATACCATAGTGCCGCTGTAGATGGGGGACAGTTAAAGATTTAGTCATTACGTGTTATAAATAGGAGTCCAGAATCCCTACCTGAAAGTCAACGATTTCAATAGAACCTTACCTTTAATCACCAGCCTCCTAATAAATAAAAGGTTTATTTTCTAAATTGCAATTCTGTTTGCTGAGAGTACCAACGGGCATTCCTTTACGTTTATGCACTCGTACATCATCGACGTCCTGGATGATACTAAATAGGCCACACTTCGACTTATTCTGTAAAATGCAAGTGCAAGGATGTTGTGTCCACCGAATCCGATAATTTAATGAAGCAATTTTTATTTTGGTAAGAATTTCGTTCGTTTGCATATTGATTTTTTAAGTATCTCGCGCCTTGTACGTTTAATTTTATGTAACATTTATTTCACAAAAAAAAAAACAAAGCTTTTCTCTTCCAATTGGTTTTGGTATTATATTTTTATTTCTTTACGACAAATAAGCAGTATTTAACTTCCCAAAAAAATGGATTTTTATTATGATTTTTAAACATTCCTAATGATGGTGTGCTTCCTCCTCCTTCTTTTTGGCTGCGGCAAATGCAGCTTTGTTTTCGGGTGAGTTTGCTAATGAAGTATATACAAATTTAGTTAGTATTCACTAGGAGTAACATACATTTCTGTACTTACAAAGTTTGCTAATCTTGTAGAAGACTGGAGATGCGACAACCAAAGCAATGAGGTAATACTTCCAGACCCATTGGTTCTTGATGTAGTACTTCAAAGGGAATTGAGCAATCTTTGCCGAGAATGTGTAGGGGAATTTCATGGGGCGACCCACTGGCTTTTCGGCTGCTTTATCCATTTTTTGGTTTATTTGTCTGTGTAGAAATTTATAAAATTATTAAAAAAAGGAAAATTATGTAACCTATATGAAACCGTACCTCGAGCAGTCAAGAAATTAGACAGAAGACATATGAATAAAGTGAAGTTGGCTACAATTTAATATATTGACAAATTCCAAAAATCGAAATTCGTCTGGTTGCGTTCAGTGCGGCATCTTGCTTATATTGAAAAATATATTCAGTCCGCATTTAGCAAAAATGTGGGTATTTTTTATGTGATATTCCATTGGGCACATCAGAATTTTATTTCAGATCTCAGATTTTTCGTGGCAAATGGAAAATGAAAGCAAATTGATCTGCTCTTGTAAATGTATTAGTGCATTATAATATGGCAGTACTTCAGCTGTGCAAATTGATTTCGTTTGTCGATGGAATCATACGAACTTCATATGGATAATCATTTCGACGAAGAATCGAAGTCCACAGATGACGGAATAAGAATAAGATGACGAAGATGATAGCAATTGCTCCAAAATTAAGTCCATGTCCATTATTTACGTTTTTGCTTTAAATAATTGCTTTTCAATAAGTTTCCCGAATGACGTAAAACTGCTGTGCAAAGTATATTCCTATTAGTGAGGAAATGTGTAAATCTTGAAAAATATCGAGATCTGCAAAAAGTGATCCGGATCAAAAAACAAAAGATTGATTTGAACCAATCATATACTATAAGGGAGCTGTGGAAGCAGAAAACCACAGTGGATTTGTAAACGATCATAAATGAAGAACGAGTAATGTCTAAAGCCAACTCCGCTCTTGGATTTCTAAAAAGAAATTCGTCGGATTTCAAGGATCCCACTTAAGGCCATTTATATAAGCATGGTTCGCCCATGTCTGTAGTATTGTAGTGTTGTTTGGAACCCGTTCTCTTTGAAAAATAATCACCCCAATCATGGAATCCGCCGGAGGGAATTGTTCGCGGAAAAGAATATTTTGGTATCGTCGAATCCGCAAATTGAACGGTTATTATGTCATATAGGTAGGTATATACATAATATTAACACATACTGTTGGTAGGGTGTGGTTTTTTTTCCAGATTTCTGTTCACTTTTCGGATTCGACGATACCAAAATATTCTTTTCCGCGAACAATTCCCTCCGGCGGATTCCATGATTGAGGTGAATAAAACAATAGAAATTGTTCAAAAAAAAACTCTTTGCGCTTTGCATTGCGTCGTTTCTTTCTGAATGACA
Organism: Cheilosia soror; assembly: GCA_949372485.1. Classification (NCBI taxonomy): domain Eukaryota; kingdom Metazoa; phylum Arthropoda; class Insecta; order Diptera; family Syrphidae; genus Cheilosia; species Cheilosia soror. The sequence continues at coordinate 110,576,046 of OX443562.1, read as the reverse complement.
ATGTCCACCATTGACATACCTACTGCTACATGGACTGCTAGCAGCCAATTTTTTGTTGAAGCAAACATAAGCACTAGCTCTTTTGGTTCACGGCGGAGAGAAACGAAAACACTCAAATGTCATCGAGCAATTCGTGTGATTTTGTTTAATGCCGTTTTCCATTGGTTTCACTCGGGGATTCACTCATTCCGAAATCCAATGGAACAAGAAAACTCCTTCTGGGTGACTACACTCACGTATTGGCGAAACGTCAAAACTTATTTAGGGGTATCGCCAATAAATTCCGATGGAATTTTTTCCCTTGTCAGCAATGTAAATCAAATTGCTGAATGGGAAACATTCCGGGGTAAATATTATTCGCGATAGGGCTGATTGTATGGCTGCCGCCAGATGGCTTGTATAAAATACATAAAGTGCATTTGTGTGAGTGCTTCTTGAGTGGATTTTGACTTGAAATCGAGAAGCGAAATTCTCTCCTCAAAATCAACAGAAGAGTATTTTTTTGCCCCAATGGAACGGTTTCAGAAGTGATTTTCTTGATTCCGGACGCTCCCGGACGCTTATTTTTGCCCAATGGAAAACGAAATAAGTGTTGAGTGTACCATCTGTTATAGAACGTTTGAAATAATTTGAATAAGTCGTTATTCTTGCGCAGTTACAATGTTTCTACAATGGATGGCACTGTATTCTATGTAAAAAAAATATCAATTTCAAGGAGAGGTTCAAACCTCTTTCCTACTTTCGCCGCACTGAACCAAAAGGGCCTAGTGCTTATGTTTGCTTCATTTTTCCTCGCAGGCTTGTATGAAACTGACATTTCACTAGCAGTCCATGTATAGTATGTCAATGATGTCCACCATTCTTACCGCTCTAAATGTTTGCTGTTGGGTCTTGATACTCTCGAAGTTCGTCGTAAAATGTATTGTACTATGTTCGTCAGAGATTTACTCTGTTTTTCCATTGATTGTGCTAATTTACTTTTCTTAATTTCTATGTATGCCCCCCAAAGGGTTCTTAGGGCCAGGCCACTGTTATTGGAAGTTCATCACTCCACTTTTTACGGGGCTAATGAGCCCGTTACGTTTTGCTGTAGACATCGTTAGTCACTCCTGTGATCAATTCCGGCTGAATTTGAATTTATGGGGATTTAAAATGTTCGGTGTTTTCGTTTTCAGACGAAATCACTTCACAGGGCGGTGTACGAAGCATGTCTCCAATGGTACTAGGTACAGCTTCACGTGATTACAACAGCTATGACACGCATAGAGCAATTTTAATCTTCTCATAAAGGTCCTCTTACCGACATAGATATCAATCATTCCTTTTTCTTTCGATTTTTAGTCGCATTGGCTAGCCCAGGCAATTAGAAAAATCACCCAACACAATTTAAAGACACACATTGATATTTTATTTATTTATTTTCAATTTATTTATATTTTTTTTCATTAAATTATAACTAAAACAAGACAAGTGTACACAAGTTTGTCTTGTATTCTTGTAAAATGATCAATGAGATGCTGCTTTGCTGTGTTTTTCATTAATTTATCCAAAAAATAAAGTTCATCTATAACTTAATAAGATTATAATGTAATATTTTTGCAATGACAAAATAATAATTATAATAATAAGAATAAAAAAGAAACGCACAAGAAAGTGTTGTTCCTCTTGTTTGCGTTCTTTTTGTTTCCACAATGATCATCACTTTTTGTTGTTTGCGTATGCTTTTTTTTTTTTTGTTTATAGAATAGAATAAAAATATACTTAAAGAATTAACAACTAGTTAATGAATGAATTTTTATAATTTTTTACATTTTATTTAATTTGTTTCTCTTGTTTCGTATAAATGTATGTAATATACTAAAATTCACACGGATGTTTAGGTCTATATAATTATGTATATACTTTGCCAAAACGAAACACAAAATTAATATGAAATATTTTCTTTTATTTAAAACATTTTCCTAACAAAAGAGTTTCTTTTGCATTTTTATTTAATTTTTTTGTTTACAATTATATTAGAACAAATTAAAGAGTGTACGTATCATTTACTGAATTATCATTTGTCTTATAAAGTACTTAGTATCTTCTTCTGAATAATAGTTCTAATTTTTCAGCAATTTCCCTTACTCTTGTCGAGTATAATTTAAAAAGAAGAAGAAAAGAACAAGGAAATCTCCAATTAAAAACGATCCACGCTTAAAACAATCGCGTGTTCATATGAACAACCAAAATTTTGTTTAATTCTATGAAACATTACATCGCTCGTAATTTAGTTTTGTTTTTGAATGGAAAGACAAAAAAATGTGTGAACAAAATAACGAGACTTACTCCTGACGATTTGGTTACAATTAATCAATAACACTCAACTCCTTAATATACCAATGTTACAATACAAAATACCTACATTATTAAGGATAGACGATTAGGAATAGATTTGTTTTTATTTTGTAAACAGAAAGGAGCAGGACTTTAGTCAGGGGAGACATTACGACAGGACACACACACACACATAAGTTGGATAATGATAACATTTAAGTTTTTCTAATTTTTTTTCCATTACTATTACTTTATTTAGAACAAAATATATGATCTTTATTTAAAGCAACTAAATTTAGGCACACACTTCACATACAGTGTTGTTACTGTACAAAAGTTTCCTGGTTGATTGAACTAAAGTAACTTTCAAGAATTTAAATTAAAATATTGAATAAAGCAAAACATTTATGCTTTTTCCATTAGTAAAAAGAAAAAGAAAAGCTAAACGATAATATAAAGTAAATTAAAAGTAAAACTAGTGTCCTTGTTGGATCTGCGTATGGTTGGATAAAGTTGTTCCCCTTGTTAGTATTGTTTAAAAATGTTTTTTCATCTTTTGCTGCTGGTAGCTGGATTTTAAGGTATATTTTTTGATTGCTGGATTATATTATGTATTCCTTTTTCTTGTATTCTTGTTAGTTGAATTAATTAACAATAACCAAATCGAGCCAAATCTCATCTTGATAAACTGTGCGACCTCTCACGGCTGCTACTGCCAGATGCAGCAATATTATTGCCAAGATCACCAATGCGTTGGTGAGGTGGGAGTTTCTCAAACAGTGGATGACGCAGTGCTTCTCCTATGGATTGGAAAAATTAACAAAAAAAAATGCAATAAGAATTTGTTAATTGAGCAAGATTTTCTGAAGAGTTGTGTCGGATTTCTGAACGTCTGTCGAAGTGGTCAATTCGATATTTTGTAAAGTCAAACTGAAACACCTTTTTTTGAAGGTTTGTGTACAATTTGAAAATTTCTGTCCAAAAACTGAAGTCTTTTGAAGTCTACGAAAATCGGATCGTGTCACGAGAAGCATAAGTTTTCAAATGATGTGACTGTGTGAATTAAAAACTATTCAAACAAAAAACAATCACTTGAAAGGGGTCTGATGATGAATTAGTGGCGTAGTTCGAAATAGCTATCATTCCTACCAAAGTGTCTACGAGTTGTTGTTAATGTTATTCTCTCAATCCCAACTAAGCGAGTATCGTTGTTAGTCTTCGCCTTCCCATTCAGATCGTGAAAGTATTTAAAATAGGATACAAACGGGACAATCAATTAATCCCTTTCTGCGAAAAAATGGCTAATATCTCTCAGGGGGAGTGCAGACATCCCACTTCTTGAAAAAAATTAATATTTGACATGCCATTGTGCTATAAAATTAAAATTTTGCTTAAAGAAAGTGTCTGTAGGTTTGACAAAATGGATGTCCTTCCTTTATTCTATTGAGATCTGATTTTTTACATAGAACTTATGATGAAGTATCGCTTCTTACCTTCTAGCCGAGATTTAAACTAGCTTTTTATAAAACACATTTAAAACACCTCACTGTATTGTTAAAACAAATAAAATCCGACAAACGTACAACAACATTGAACTCCCTGATTTGATTGAAAAAGTTCACAACATTGAAAAACTATACTCATTTTATAAAATCGTCTACGAAGGCGTCCAGTCTTAAAACCATTTAGACAACTACAATTTAGTGTTAAATACAGACAAACATAACGCACTCACCTAACGTAATACGTTGGCTGGGTTCATATTCTAACATCTTCTTAATTAAGTCGAATAGCGCACAGTGTTCCTCACTATCGGACATCAGGTACCTAAACAGTGGCTTACAATGATCGCGGACATACCGTCCGGCCGATGATTTCTCATCCCAGTCCAACTTACCATGATAGAAGTATTTTGTTTTTGTTTTACTGTAAAGAACATGATTACTACAAATTAATTGTGTTTGTGTCAATAACTGATCGGTGAGACTGTGAGCATGTCTCTAAATCATTACCGTGCCATACGATATGGTATCTGTCCTAAGATGCGTTCCATCATGGCAAGATGCTCCCGGTTATCATGTGTTTGGAAGAGTGTAATGCCCAAATACAACTCAAAGAGTATACAACTGTGGAAAAAGAGAGTTAGAGTACTTATTTCCAAAAAAATAGGATTGCGGTGAAAACTTACCCAATGGACCAAACATCGCATGGTTGCGACCATCCCAATTCGAGGATAACCTCTGGTGCTCGATAATGACGTGTTGAGACAATTGTGCTATGATGTTCATGATCAAATGTAGCGCTGCCAAAGTCAATTAGACGAACATCTGTACTCTTGACGCGACGTACCTCGCGATTCTACAAATAACATAATAGAATAGTTAAGACAACTGTCGCATTGGTTGTATAAAAAATACTCACAATCTTATGATTATAATGTGTTGTGTATTCCGAGTCAACGAATAAAATATTCTCGGGCTTCAGATCCGTGTGCGTAAGTCTATTGTCATGTAAGAATTTTACTGAGTAGCATAGTTGGTATGCCATGTGCCTCACTTGTTCTAGTGGATACGGTTCATAGTTGTTCTCTCTCTGCAGGAACATGATTAGATGTGTTAATGAACGGTAAGTCAGTCACTGCAAGTTTATTACTTACCAAGAAATCGAAAACACTCAGGCCGAGCATCTCAAACGCAATGCACATGTGTCCATGGTAATCAAACCAATCAATCATTCTTACGCACAAACTGTAAACGAAAAAAAAAAAATAATAAATAAACAAGGGGCACATAAATTTCACTTTTGATTTGATTAGTTTGTTTTTATAAACTAAAAGGGGTGAATAAACTGACATTGCAAATATTTTCACACCAATTATTCATCGAGCCTGAGTGATTTTATTTAGACAAATACCGAGTTAACTTTGCTGTGACAAAACACTTTGTTGAGATAAATTAATGAAAAACTGCCTTAAATGTGTAAGGCGATAAAATGGGGAATCATTTATCATACCGATATTTAATGGCTGTGAAAGCAACAAGTCAAAAGTCATTCATTAGATTTGTTTGTTGAGCTTTAATTCATGTCGATGCCATTATTTACCGGCTACTGGATGTGTGCATTTCTGATTACTCAGCTATTGACAAGAAAATCAGCACGATGGGTGCGGTTATTTGTTAAGTAAATAGCGGTCCCTTATGCATTTATGAATATGTAGTAAGTACATGTTTGAATTCCGTCGGGAATCTCGGCTAAGTTTAAAAGAGGTAATATGTGAAGCTGCGCATTTATGTTTTATCTATTGACTTCGTAAAGCGCATAAGTAAAAAACATAAAAAAATACAAAATTGTAAAAAATATTATATTTGTTAGATTTTCTCTCCCGCACATACAAGTCTGCACGCAACGAATCGCAATGATGTAAAAAAAACTTTCAAGAGTGATAACATTGAGGCAATAGAATCGCTGGTGGTTTAAAATGTTCACTAAAGTGTGAACTAATGCCAGTGGTCCGATTCCGCAAGAGTAAGTTTTACAGTCTAAACAAATAAATATGTCTTCCGATTCCGCAAGAGTAAGGTAAAACAACTTCCCTAATCAAATTGATTAATAAAGTACATAGATACATTTGTAAACGAGAAATGTGGGACAGGGACACCAACTTAAGGTGTAATATTTCTCTTCTGGGGGTTTTCACCTGGAACTTCTCGCTCAAAATTCGAGCACTGTACCACCCACTGAGCCAATTAGTACTTTTGAAAATCAACAAATGCGAACAAGCATGAAAAGTATAAAATTTCAGATTACATTTTTAGTTTCTGCGATACCGAGGGTACGAAGCATGCCAATAATTATAATTAGTTAACTCAAGGGTCAACCATATTAGAATTATGTAGAGCTAAGGTACATAGTGAGTGACAATATTTGATGATCCACTTGGTATTAATCAAAAACTTAAAATGGACAAGTAACCCTATTATCGATATATATCAAATCAATGTTACAATGGCTACAGGGAAATGCTCACTTTGGAAATCGGGAGTAGACTTTAGTATATGTGAGGGCATATGGAAAGAGGCTATTGATATGCTGCCGTACCTCCTTGGATATTGGTTAAATGTCACATTTCGCTTAGTGCCAAAAAGACCTTGCAATTTTCTAAAATTTGCGGGCATTTTTATGGAGGAAGAAATAACAGGATATACCCTCCATAGGAAGGTATACTTATTTTGCCTTTAAATTTTTAACGCCAAGAAGGAGTCACCGTAGACCCTATAAAGATATTCTGAATCAGGATCAAATTCTGAATCGATTTAGCCATGCCTGTCTGTCTGTCTTTTAAAAACACGATAGCGTCAAAGCGAAGCGGCCAAGGTGAACTACATTTTTACCGTCGCGTCGTCAGGCTGGTATTGAAAATGGGCTATATCGGTCGAGTAGTTCTGGTACTTCCATCCGAAACCAAAATTATTATTACTTGTAATAACTCTGTCCAAATACTATGTAGGTACGAAAAATGGCATTAAAAATTTAGGAAGGCATTATCCTACAGTAAAAGACCTTATTTGCGTTAAATTTGATCGATCAACGAAGCCGCTCATTGCATACAAAATGCTAAGAAAAAGACCTTTGCAAATTTGTCGGCTTTTACATGAATGTATCAGCGTTGGAAAACAGTGTTGAATTACAATAGCATTTTATTGGTAAAAAATAATAACTATACTTACTGATCACAGTTGGGATCCTTTTGGGCAATTTTCTCAAGTGCATTTATTTCCAGTTTAGCAGCTTCACGGTATTTCTCCACATTCTTGATAATCTTCAAGGCCATGCAGTGATCCCTAACAAAATGTAAAATCATATTTTAAGCCATCAAATAAAAACAAGTCACAACTCTAAAGCTTACCTTTCCATGTCTTTGACCTTCACCACACGCCCAAAGGTGCCTTCGCCCAGAGTAGCCATGATTTTATCTGTAAAATTTAAAATACCCATTGAAATTTTCAAGAACTACAATCTCCTAGTTTGTTTTTTAAGTGAAGTTTCTTTAATTTTTTTTTATTGATAATTTATTAAAATTTATAAATTTATAGCTTTGTGAACGAGAAAAAAAAAAAATCAATGAGTAAAATTTATACCGTGTGTTAAAGAATCCGCTTTATTTTTTCTAATTTACTTTTGTTCGATAAGCAATTGATTTTTTATAGTAGAAAACTAAGAATTATACGCGAAAGAAAAAAAGTTGCAAAATATATAAACGGTGCAAAGGTGAATTTTGTTCGCGATTAACGAATTACGTGAACTAAATAATTCTTATAAGTTGCTATATGTAAACAATTTACAAGAATAAGTAAGAGTTAGCCAATTGAAAAAAAAAAAATCGCGTTTAAAAATTACGAAGGAAGAAACAAACGAAAAGAGAGATCAATCTAATTAAATAAACAAAAAAAAAACTTTAAAACAGAAAAAAATTAATAAATTAAAAATGGTATAAATGTTTTTTTTTTTCTATTTTAGTTTTTTTTTTTTTTTTTGTAAAAAAAATTGTCACGAACATCTGTTATGAAGAATGTCGCCGGTGTGATATATCAAGTGGCCATCAGCATCATCTTGAATAACTGGCTTTTGTTGCTGTTTTGCAGAATTTCAATTGGCAATTTCATGTTGTTGTTGGGTGTCATCATCATAATTGATATATATTCGTCCATCCATCAGAGTATCATCAGTCATCAGAGAGCGAGAGAGAGAGATAGAGATAGACATCGTCACATCAGTCATCAGTACCGTCAGACAGTTGAAAGGGTTCAAGAGGACATCATCCAGACAGAGAGACACACAGAAAGAAGACGCAGCAGCAGAAAGGCCAGCAGGGGGCGACACAAGCGAATACCAACCAATACCAATTTTAGTTACCCATTGTTGTGTTGCAGAAGAGGTTGTTTGTTGAATTCATTTCACAATTCACCAATCAATGTTGTTCACACCATGATAACCATCATCATCATCATCATAATCAGAAAAAAACACGAGAAAAATACGGATCGTTTTTCGGTAAGAAAATTAGTTCGGACAAATTTTTTTTTTGTTTGTTTGTTTTGTTTCATAACAAATTAGTTAAAACAAAAAAAAGTATATAAAACAGAAAAAATATATAGTAGAATATATATATTGATTTTAGACATATTTATTATTTTCTTTGTTGGCTTAAATCATGTTATTGCAGCAAAAATATTGCTTTTGGAAATGTTTCACTTTATATTATGGGAGTTTATACTTAAAAAAAAATAAAAACAAAACACTTGAAACAGCAACAAACAGAAAATTTAATACCTTACCTCTGTTTCTAAAAATTAAATATACCTACTCCTACATAATTAAACAATAATATAGTAATTCTGTAGAAGACTAGACGAGGAATTTTTAAATAAAAAGCTAAAAGGTAGCTACGGGCCTAAAATTTAGATACAGATGAGTTATTATTGTGAACAATAAAATAAAATGTTTACAAACCTAACTGAAAGACGTAGTCGAATATCTCTTTTTGAATTTCTAACTTGTGGATTGCATTATTATTCGTTTAACAAAATAGAAATTAAAAAAAAATTGTTTGCCACTGTAAATCTAGCTAAATAAACTATAAACAACAACTTAAACCTTAGAACAAGCTTAAGTTGTGGTTTAACACGAACAATGATTTCAAATCTCATCCTGTGATAAATAAGATTGCTTAAAATAAGCTTACGGTTCGTTTAATTGCTGCAAATTGTAGCTGTAGGTTTGTGTATTTATTAATTCATTTTCGCAGTAAATGGTCTTAAAGAATACTATAATTTCGTCGTTGGTTGATTTGAAAGGTTTAGATTTTTAATCATAAAGAAACTTAAAACGACTTGTGCTATTTCTATGTTTGGCAATATAATACTGTAGGAGCGCTTTTTTTAATTGACAGAAATATTAAAGAAATTAATTCGAAAAAAAAACTTTGCGACATCATTTTATAAAGTCAAAAAATTTACACATATCATATTTTTTTACAAATTGAAATGAAGGAATATAGTGTGAAATATTGAGTTTCTAAAATAACAATTTTTCGTACAAGACTTTCGCTTCGCTAGGATGTTTAAGCTGATCAGCTTTCGGTTAACTTTTCCAGTGAAATAAGTACGGAACTGATTTGGACTAAACGCAAAACAAAAGTGAATCTTAAACATTCTATAGAGGCAAATGGTTTGAATTGATTTACGAATTAATAACCACTGCAAAAGCTCAATAATCCGATCGTTACGTCAACAAACTGATGAAAAAAGGTCATTTAACTCATATAAACTCCAATATAATATGCATCTTTTGGGTTCTTAAAATAATGAATTAGCTCATTCAAAATTAATAAAGATATTTATGCATTTATTTTAGGAATGCAATCAAAGCTAAATTAGCACAAATTATACTTAATCTGACAAATCCAACAATTTGACATCAATATGGAGACAGATTGTCGGATTATCCAGCTTGAATAAGTTGACTGGATTCTTCGAATCGAAACTTTTGACTTGACAGATAACTTGAACGTCAGACAGAAATGTAACACCACATACAGGGATGGAAAAAAAATAATAGAAACAAACGATTACCACACAGTCGGCATCAGTGATTTTGAAGTAGAGCCTGGGTCCAGATCACGTAAAATGAAAACGATCAAACGACGTCGTTTCGATACTAGCAGTCTCTGTCTATTGTCACAGATATGATAGAGACAGCTTTAGTGAAAACGATGTCGTTCGATCGTTTTTATTTTACGCGATCTGGCCCTTGGTCTTGTTTTAATTGAAATAGTGGTAACTTAGTTTATCCTGAAATTTAGTTTTTTTTAGAAGAAAATCTTAAAACAGTGAAATTAACATTTATTTTGTTAAAATGGGTATTGGAGTCCATTGCACCAGTTCTGAGCAAGAGGTGATAAAAAAGCTAAGAAAAGACGGCAAAACAATGGAATGTCATAAAGTGTTTTAAAAAGTTCAAGTCATTCAAATCCTAAAGTAGAAACCAGAGGCAGAAAACGAAAAACGACTCCACGATTTGACAAACTGTTAATACGACTATGCAAGAAGAAACCATATTTTTTTAATCCACTGACCTAAAAGATGAGTTAAACGTACCAGTTACAAGACGTACAATAAGAAGTAGATTAAAGGAAGCAGGTCTTCCTGAAAGAAGTCCCAGAAAAGTTCCATACTTGAGCAAAAAAATTAAACAGAGACTAAGTTTCGCCAACAAACACCTCCATCGTGCTAATTGGAAAAACGTCTTATTATCGGACGAAATCAAGGTCAATTTGTTTGGTTCCGATGGGAAAATGTACGTCCGACCAAAGAATTCTGAATTCGATCCCAAATATACAAAGAAGACACTTAAACATGGCGGAGGAAATTTAATGATTTGGGGGTTGCTTTTCAGCATCTGGGGTTGGTCCACTTTTCATGATAAAGGATAAAATGTGTGCCGTAGACTACGTGAAAATCTTAAACACTGTTATGCTGCCATTTGCTGAAGAGCACATGCCTATTAAATGAGAGTTTATGCAGGATAATGACCCCAAGCACTCCATAAAATTGGCCAAAGAATGGTTTTTTAAGAACAAAATCAATGTTATGGAGGTTTTATTATTTTTTCCTGGCCAAAATTAAGGAAAACCAGAATCGACATTTATGTCCCTATTATGGAATACAACTCAAATTAGTTGAGTTAAGTTGTCTTCAATGCAACCCAACTTTCACAGAACCTAACTAACAACTTATAGACTACCACCGCCATATTTGTTGTGTTTTGACAGACAAGGTTGTGTATAACAATACAGACAATACCGAATTTTGAATGACATAAAACCAAGAGACAGCCCAACTGTAGTTGCAGTTGTCTTACATAATAGGGGCATTATTCACTAGGTATTTCTCGCCTTTTCTTATTAAAAACTTTAATGTTACATTACATTAGTTGTGTTTTTATGAAACCTCGCCAGCAAGTAGTTGGCAGTTGATGCACATTTCACATGCTAATTAAAACAACAACCTGCTGGCAACAACTCTTGACTTTCTCCCCAGTCGGAGAGCTGCTGGCTGGCAGCTGGCTAAATTCAATTCACAATGAACAAACAGGTGGCGCTGAAAGCAACAAGTGGCTTAGCATTTTCGTACAATTTGCTTAAATTATAATTAGTGTTGCCAGGCGAAAATGTTAAAATCCAGTCAAATTTGACTGTTTGACTGGATTTTTTCTCTCCGAATCCAGTCAAAAGAAACAGTCAAACATTAAAAACAAAAAATTTCAGTCAAAAAAACAGTCGAAAATGTAAACAGCTATTTTTTCGAAAACAAAAATATGTGGGTCATCGTTCAGCTGCTTCCAACTCGAAATCTTTATAGAAAGTCAGTATCATACCTGCGCGGAACGAAGTGAACGCTTGTCACAGAGATTTACAGTTTGGACCATTTTTCTCCGACAATGAGGCTGGGAACAACGTTTCGGTCAACATGCCACACAGCCCACGCCACAATCGATCTTTTGCACCAACTTCCCAAAACGTGTTATCAGCCGTCTTGGCAATGTCAATTTGCCTCCTCGGAGCTGCGATTTGACTCCTTTGGACTTTGGACTTCGGAAAATACGGAAACGATTCAAGCACTTAAGGCCAATATCATCCAAGCAATCCGTGAGCTACAGCCCGAAACCACCAACAATGTCTTGGACAATTGGAGTGACAGAATAAGCTACTGCGAAGCCAGCCGAGGCAGCAACTTGAACGACGTTGCATTTTGTAATTAATGGGAATGTTTGCTCTTACTAATAAAACGATAATACATGGGAACAATTTTATTTTGTTCATTTTATTGCATTTTTAAAAAGAAACTTGTATTTGGCCCACCCTATATAATTTGATATATAGTATTCTTTCCAACTTTTTGTATAACTTCTTCAAGTATTTCAAAATTTGTACAACATTTTTTTTTATCTCGCAAATTAGGTACATATTTCTAATGGTCGAAATAGAGTTGTGTTTATTTTTTGTTTCTAAAATCTGGAACAAACACCAGTCATAACTCAAAACATAAACAACATAGGTACAACAAACCGAATAAAATGCAAAGGCAATCATTCAAAATTCTCAAGAAACGCTGCGCAAACTGCAAGAAATACTAGATTCAATTTGACTTTCAGCGGCTTGCGGAAAATGGGTGTGTTCATTTCATTGCACTGCGCGAATCTCATATACACTAGGTTTACATAGGAGGTGCAATTTTTTTTTATTTTTTTTTTTTAGGAAAAAACTCCAGTCAAAAAAACAGTCGGCTGGATTTGATTTTTTTTTCCAGTCAAAACCGAAAAAATCCAGTCAAATTTGACTGGAAAACAGTCAAACTGGCAACACTGATTATAATTGCATTCTTATCTCATGCACACAACATTCCAGAGAAAAATGTCAGAATTTATCTAATATTTCTATCAAATGCATAATTTTATACGAAATGCTGGTATGCATTTAGGCTTATTGCCTAGAACTGTCATCTGTCAGCTATGACCGAGGGCAGAAGAGGTACGAGTTAGAGTAAAAAACGGACTGTCAGTATTGTGACCAGAAGTGTATGAATGGGTTAATAAGCAAAGTTTGAAATCAATTTAAAAGAAGTATAATTAGTGGCCGTGGGGTGTAAAAAGATTTATTTTAACAACTATTCCCTTATTGTCCCGACGTTTCGCAGAATTTACGACTTTTCGTTAGTAATTTTTGAGTGAATCGTAAATAGAAAGGAACACTTCAAAAATAGCCACGTTCTTGTGTTGTTGAGTGGTCATTTTAACACAGTCGTGATTTGACGTGTAGCTTGAATTCTTAAGAATTGGCAGTAGAAAAACATTTAAGCATCAATGGAGCTAGACATTTTTAAACCTAGTTTTAAACGTCGTTTTATTATTAATTGTTCGTAAATAACATAGCAGGCATACATGACGACACAAAAGCACCCAGATAATATTGCCAAACCTAAGATCAATCACTTTTTTGTCATACAAACGTCATCTACTATCTTCCTTAAAGCTGGTAAGCACTATCTGCCATATAAATAATATATACTTTCTTCGTGTGATGTGTTATATAATAATAAGCCTTTTAAAATATGGTGAGTAAACGTCAACAAATTATCCTGATTATAGTTTTTTGACGTTTTCAACACTCAAAAATCAAGATAATTACTTAGGATAATTGAGAATTGAGTCTAAAAAATAGTAAACTGCTTGTTCCTGTTTCATAAATACATTTCCATTTATTGTAAAAAATTAGCAAAGAAAATTTAAGCAAAGTTCAAGATTTTACCTAACAAACTTATGATTAGTACACTCCAAAATATTTGCAAGCAAAATGCAGGGTTAATCTCACACTATCGGATCGGCAAAAGGAACTCCATCCATCCTGTCATTGTAAATGTTAATGAAACATATAAATTAAAAACAATTGAATATAAACAATAAGAAACAAAAAAACAATGTTGAAGTGTAATTTGTATGCCACTGTTACAAAAAAAAAAAAAAAAGTTTAAGCGTCATAAGCTGAAGCAATTTCTTTTGTTAAAAAAAACAAACGAATATTTAGAAAATTGTATAAATCCTTACAAAGGAGTAAAGTGTTTTTGGAATGCGTGACCTGTGCCCGTACAATGCCGATGACGATGAGGACTTGGCTAACGAATACATAGCAGATGCAGCTGCTGAGGAAGACATTGCGGATGCTCCAATTGTTGGCTTTCGACTGCTCAACAATCTATTATGATTGCTGTCATACATATAGGATACGTAGGAGGGATATTTACTAAGGTTACTACTGCCAGCGCCACTGTTGGCGGCGGCGGCGCTTGTTGTTGAGGACACCATGGGATTGTAAAATTTTCGGCTACTACTACTCAAGCCAAGATCTCGCTTGTTGAGGAGATTTTGATTGCGTGTATAACGATCACCAAGCTGTGGAGGGGATTTCAATTTTTTACTAGTGGCGGAGGATGTGTAGAGGGCTGTGTTATTATTTTTATCGTTTATCGTATCGTGATTGTTATTTGTGGATTTAGTAGACTGAGACGCACTACCGCTAGGGCTAGTTACATGAGATCTAGTGTCTTCCTCCTTGACGGCGTCCTTGCCGTCTTTGTCAGATTTTTCCTCATCCTTTTGCTCCTGATCGTAGGTATCGTCTTGAGCGTATTTTAAAATCATATTCTTGATTTGCTTTCGTTTAGCAATACGATCGGCGAATGCTCTTGCTTCGGCTTCATTGTTGTCTTCTTTGAGTGCTGCCAAAATTGCTGCATTATCTTCCGATGACCGATCATCACCTTCCTCATAGTCTCTTAGATCGTATTCGGAGATATTCCCCTGAGTCTTTGAACGCTGCACGCCATACGACTTGCGGCTGTTGCGGTTGTTTGCAAAGCGACTGCTTGCCGAGGCGTTAGAAGCAGCGGCCGTATACGGTCTTTCACTGAAATCATAATCCGGAATATGATAACTTGTTGCAGTAGCTAGCTTTCGATCTGCGGCTAGGGATTCATTGGTATTATTACGACGATAGGTTCTCGGTCGTCTCTTCGAACTACTGTCGGTGTCATAGTGATTGTTTAGATCAGCATATAGCTCATCCGGGTTGTAGCGCGATTTGTATTGATTCTCCTTATCCGCTGCTCCCCGAGACCCATCATAGTACTGGCTATAGTCTAGTCCACTGCGTGGCTTAAAACTCGATGCATATCTATCAGATGGATCATAAGCTGAGTCTTTGTACCGGCTGGCGGTTAGGAGAGGATCATAATCATAGTTATTCCTCGATCTACCATATCTAGAGTTATCACTGAGCAATGTCAACTCGGGTCGTGATCTACCATTGCTGGTGGTCAGGTATCCACTATCTGCAGAATCCATTAGATACTTGGACGTTTTGTTTCTTGTCAGCCGGTATGGTGTTCGCTCTTTTCGATCAGCGCCGCCAAAAGAATATGAGCTGCCTAGCGTGGAGGTGGATGGTTTTGATGAACTTGGCAGTTGTGCTGTTGTTGCTGAACGTGAAAGTGGAGTCCCATGCTCGTCGGGCTCCAGAGTTTTGTCACGATCTTTGTCATTGTGACGCCTTCTGAGGATATCCGAGTATTTCGATTCGAGGCGGGATCGTGTGGATACGGCTTTGCCATCCCCAATGGGAGTTTTGTCTTTATCGCCATTATCTTTTTTTGTCTACGATTATAGAGTGGAAGGTCATATGAAAAGAGGATAGTTTTGGGCCTGATTTCGTGCAGAAGGGAATGTTTTGCGCATGGTTTCCAAAAAGAGTTTGATCTGGCTATCGATTGCCAACAGTATTCCGGTGGATAAAATTAGCTTAGAATTTAAACGTCTGTGTGTTTATTTTGTTGCTGGATATAAGATATAATTCTTGATTTCAGTACAGTGAACTTTTTTTTGTGGACCGAAGAAGGAGAAAAGGAAATTCAAATTCAAGGCCACATTGTTGCTTCAAGTTATTTGTAAATGTGCCAGTAGAAATGAATTGAACTTTCGGTTGGCGGGTCAGTAGTGAAATGCCATTGTTATTTCGACTATGGAATTAAGAAAAATGGTTTTAATTGCCCCCGAAAACGCTGTTTCGGAATGAAAACAATGTGTAGATTCGCTTTAAATGGCAGAGTTCCGCAACTTTTATGCGAGGCTTCTGGAACTGACAGTGGGGATTAAAACACTAGTCTACTAATGTCGTTTTCGATTGGTAATCCAGAACCGTCCGGAAGCAATCCGAACTCTTCTGAAAGCGTTCGATTGGCACTCTACTGACAGTTCTTCGCCTGAAAAGAAGAGAAAGTTGCTTCTGGATTTGAATTCAGAATCGCGGAATGTTCTTCCGGACGGTTCTGGACCACCAACCGAAAACGACATAAGTCTGACAGCTGGGTTACGTGATGTAAACGTAAAAAAAGGAAAGAATTTCGGGGCTGAATACTCGTTCACATTTTGATTTATACTCCTTTGACGTAGTAAGTTACCGTCAGTACAATAAAAAACGGCTATTGATACTTTCCATTATGTTTACAGCTGTTTAGTCGATTATTTAAGGCGTTTCCGTACTTTTGTTTTTTAATTACACTTGTCAAACAAAAATACAGAGCATGGGTGTTCGACGTTAAATAAACTCATTGGAATGAATAGCTCTGGAGAGGCCACCAACCAATTAACGACAGTTGACAACACGATAAATATGGTTTAGGACAGCTGCAGCTACATAATAGAACATGCCAAACTGACAGAAACGTTAATAATTTTACGGCAGTCATATAAAGCAGTTCCAAATTAAAGACTGCTCAGTGTTGCATTGACGAATTGGCTCGTTTCTGATATTTTCTAATTAAAATTTGGTTTTATCATAACGTATCAGAAAAACCAATTCATTTGGCGCAATTCTATATAAACATTACCGACCTTCTCCGATAAATGTGTGTCACAGCCATAGACAAAAGCCCAGCGCGTACCTTCGCATGAAATATTTAATATAAAATCTCGTCAGATGGCAGTGGTCTGGCCCCACAAATAGAATCTACGACCTTCGTGTCTCCGCTACTATGTTGTGCACACATTTTATGTATTCTCATTGAGTTTCTGACATCTGGCTAATAGAAATTGAAATTCTAGGGAAGATTCTTCGAATTCGACTGGCACTTTACAGAAAGCTTTACAATCTAGGTACTGACATTTTCATTCACATTTTTTTTAAAGCTTTCGTATGAATGAATAGCGCATTCCAAATTTGATATCTGAATCAAAATTTGCGATGAAAAAATTATTACTCAGTCAATTGAATTTAGAAATACATAATGTATATGATTTGCTACACAGGTAGGTATAGAGATACACTGCGCCCCCACTCGAGCAACAACAACAAACACTAAGATGTTTTATTCCAGATATCTGACTCATGTCGTCGAGAAATTCAAAATAACATTTTTTTTTTGAAATGCGCAAAACTTTCCCAGAACACATTTTTTTTTTTAGATTTTTTGTTCAAAATATTGATTTTTTTATGCACTAACTTTTGACGAAGCGAAGGTTCGCATTAACGGTTTATAATACGAACTAACCGGAGACCGTAACCGATCTAATGCAGCTGAAGTGGTGCTTTTCGCGTAACTGCCAATACCGGTACCACTTCCATAGCCGGACGATGAAGTGTTGAAACGATTCCGAATGCGATCACTCATGGAATCGTTTTTTAAATTGACGTCTGGAGCGGATTCCGATGGGCTTAGCTCGAAGCTAGATAGGAATAGAAAATTCCGTTTATGGTAGAAAATAATACAATTTTTCTGCACAAAATATTTTAGACGTATAGTATAATTTTTTTTTTAAGAAAAGAAGAAGATCAACAGTATAGGGGGAGAGCTTCGCGCCGAACACGAGCGTTTTTCACAATTTCACTGATGAGACTGTGTGCTTCCAATAAAATTTTCCCACAGGTTAATGTCTTACAGGAGCGCGCGCGGTGGTAGTGGACATTCTCGGAAATGATATAGAGTCTAGAGGAGAATTTTCTTTTCTTATTTGTCGGGGGTGGTGGAGAGCGTTTTTTTTTTCTTTTACTCATCATCTTTGTGTACATATATTCGTTTTTGTTTTACTGAAAACATTTTTAATTTTGTTTTTAAAGAAAGGTGTCGGCGCGGACATTTGTGTATTTGGCACATTTGTATACTCGGAGAGTTGTCTCTACCAATATACACCTATGTGTAATAAAGTGCGTTCGCATTGAGCTAGATCATTTTAATGGTGTTTCGTTCTAAATTTAAAACATATGGTGGTTCTAGATATCATAGAAATTGGGTCCACTTTTTCTTGAGTTACGTTGTATGTATTAGTTTTCTGTTTTATTTTTTTTATTTTTTTGCTCGAGAATTTCTTGTTTTGATTTGGGACAATGTCAGAGTTGTGCACGCAACAACAAACAATGCATCAAGGGAGATGCATTCCTGTGTGATGAAAACGTGCTCTAGGGAATTTTTAGAAATTCCTAAAAATGTGACCGAATTTGATTGATGGATGAAAAGCTCATTTAGAAGAGAGGCAATTAGAAACAAAAAAACAATTCAGCAAATTGCCAAATATTATGGAAAGTGTGGATTTATTTTTAAAATAGTGAACCGGTAGATGTGTATCTATTTGTCGGAAAGAATGCACCACAGAAATGTGTTTCTAAATTTGATGGATTATTGTAAAATTAACGTTCTATGAGCAAAAGCGATCATAACATTGTAGATCATGTTCGGAATTCACTCTGGGGATAATAACTAACAACAATTTAAGTAGAGAACTAACAATTATCTCAATGAATTTCGGGGCACTGTTAAAGCATTATAGGTTCGGCTTACAAAAGAAAAAACTAAATACTATGCGAATCATAGCCAAATAGAAGAACGCCTAACTAATGTGTATTCGTTGGAACAACAAGCCGTTAGGTGTTTTAGTAAAAAATGTATAAAACAGCCGAGTTCCAAACCAACACAATAACTGAAAAAAAAAACTTGCAAAATGAGAAGGCAATTGAGTAAGACCCTACTTACAAGTCGAGAAATTTCGAGTGAAATCGAAATTTTTTTGAAATCACAATTTCACTTTCTGCTAGGTTCCACATTTCACTTTCACTCGAAATGAAATCGGAAACGAATTTTTGTGTTCTAAATTTCACAGTATTCGATTTCGATTTCAAAATTTTCTGAATTGAGACAAAGTGAAATTGTGATTTCGAAAAATTTTCAGAGTTTTTGAATCGCTCGAAATGCAGAATACTGAAAATGAATTCACTCGATTTGCATTTTCGATTTCACTCGATTTCTGGAACCTAGCAGTTTGTCTCAATTCCGAAAATTTTGAAATCGAAATCGAATACAGTGAAATGTAGAACACAAAAATTCATTTCCGATTTCATTTCGAGTGAAAGTGAAATGTGGGACCTAGCAGTTAAGTCCAGTTTTACACTATTCAGATGAACACAGGATTGAGTTCAGAAGTTCTTGAAGTTAGGTACTGGTGTATATAAAAATCGATTAATCATTGAGCAAGTACACAAACCATATGACTATGGCCCTTATTGCGATTGTCGATCAGCGATCGTCACGACAATTGTCGATTGCGTCCATTAATTTTAGCTATTCGTACGCACAAAATTTGTTCACTTCGACCAGACATCGCAATCGACAATAAACCCTTCCACTCGTTAGCATTTTAAGGGAACAAAAACCCCTTGAGCACTAGTTTATTATAAAAAAAATGTACAATCGAAGATCGACAGTTGTCGCTCAACTATCAATTATTATCGACACTCACAATAGGGGCCTACGACTATCTTCAGTTTTAGGTTAAATGTCTGCCATACAAAATTAATTTTCATAAAGAATTGTTTAAGCCCATACGGAATTCCTCCAAAAATAATAATAGCAAAACAATATTTACAACATTCTTCTCGAAATGAGGTTGCTTGATTTTAAGTAAAGAATAATTCTGAATGTTCAGAATGAGAGTGTACGAGAAGAGGGCTGCTTAGTTCAACAGAGCTTTCAGGCTTTATTTAATGTTAACTTTGAAGGAATTTGATGAAAAAATTGAAGAAATTAAAGTAGCAATAGGTTCATATATGATCCTAGGCCTTATTTCACAACCATTTGTTTTATTTTTAGAGCGAATGGAAGGAATATATAGAGTTAGATATGGGAGCTTAATTTTAGGCTCAAGTCAACAAAACGGAGTGAAAAAGAACCCATTACCGACTTAATGAGGGTCGTTTAACGCAAGCCGATTACGTGATTGATTCCAACTTCTTGTTCATTAGGTATGCCGTATGCCGTAATTCGTTATGCCTCTAGCTATGAGTAACCGGTATCTAAGGATGGATGCAATAAATAAAATTATCCGTTAATTGAAGGAAGAGTGGCTAGAAGGATTTTATGAAAGTTTCATGAACACATAGGAAACTGTTTTTAACTGACTTTGTAACTTTCCAGCCAAGTTCTAAAAAATGCTTCATTTCAATGCACTTGGCTGTGATAGCAGATCGTAGGTTATTATCACAGCGAAGCGACAACCTCTCTCAAGGTTTCTTTTATAAGTGATTTGCCAAGGCAATGCATTTCAGAAAATTATGATATTGCAAACTATAGGCATAAGGTTTAGAACACGCCCACGTAATGTGGAATATTAAAGTAGAAGAAAAAATGTCAAAAGTTGCGTGCAGCATGCAACGAAGCTACGAAGGAACATAAAGCCAAACGTCATTACCTGAAATGTTGTCAATATTTCACATTGATGAAAACGATAAAGTTTGAAAAATAGGTTGAGGGTTTAAATTGTAAGTTGGCTCAACATTGACGTTTGTGTGACTGACCATAATAGGGTTATTAGACTATTTCAAGGGCTTGAGAATTTTAGTTCACATTCGACATGGGCTTACTATGTATTTAAATTTGTTGTGGTTGTCCCTTAACAACTTGTCAGAGCTATATCATTGGCAAGGTTGTCCAATCTTTAGGTACTACACTCAGGTACTTCGTATTCAGAGTAAACAAATATATGCCAAATTTTGGTACGTTAAACTTTAGAAGGTTAACAACCAAAGGCTTAAAGATCATTCACCAGCGGAAGCTTAAAAACTGACGAGACTAAGGTGATGCTTGTTAAGAGAACCAATTAAAACATTGAGCAAGCGCAATTGCCTGGACATGATATTTCGTTGGCCAAGTTCCAACGACTTGGCTTGAAATGGCTAATTAGTTTCACTGGCAATAAAAACCAGACACATCATAACAGACGTCCTTATGGAACCCACAGTGAGTAACAACAATAATGCGAGGAGATTGACTGTCAGACTGTTTGTTTTTCCTTGAAATTTCGTAACGAGAACAATAAAAATCTTCAAAATTCCCATTAAACTCATCTTAAGAGGAAAAGTCAATTAAAGTCAACCAGACGATTGTCTTGTATTTCCTTTGTATCTTATTTGGAAGACACAAAGTCAGAAAAGAAAACTCGCATGATACTTCCGCGTATATGCTGTTCAAGAGTTATTATTTACGAACCACCTTCTTTGTTTATATCAACGTAGGTGCTTTTAATTAATATATCTTTGTATACAGCTCCTCGATTGTCAAAAGGCATGACCAAGAAACTTAGTTCCTGTAAGCGAATGCAACAAATTACAACACAAGCGCGTTTTTTTTTCAGTTGTTTTGTCTGAAAAGACCGATAACCTTGAACTCGAATCGATGAGAAGCGGCGCGCGGACTAAAGTATTGCACTAAGCAGAGAGAGTAACGCATTGTTTTTCTCACAAATACACCGGAAAGCCGCACAGAAGAAAATTTTCTAAATTCAAAAATAGATTTTCAAAAAATTTGGCAATGCGCGTACGCAAGTGAAACGAAGAGGAGCTTTTTCTTGAGGATTTGAAAAAAAAAAATTTTTTTTTAAATGTTTTGTGTGTGCTTTTAATTATTTGTTCGTTTAAACAAGCTTTCGCGCATCAAACCTGTTGATAAAAATAAATTTTCTCTAATGATCGAAATTTTTGGTTTCGATTAATTGCTAAACATAGTCGGCTATTTATATATATATTTTTTCGCTATTTCACCCAATTTTTTTTCCATCGATTTGAATGTTTAGTTAAGAGCCGTAGAAAGGAGATTTTTATTTTTTTTCTAGCCCATTGTTGTCCTTAAAGACACCTCTTAGAATGTACACTTCGAAAAAGTTTCTATTCGGTATTTGAAAACACACAGAAAAATTATTGTTGAAACACCGACACACATTCGCCGCAGACAAGTGGTCAGTCGAAAAGTATGAACTCGAAAACGGTTTTATGTAACTTTAGGGTTTTTGTATTAAAATTTTATCCGGCCCTACCCCACACTATACATATTTATTTTATTACTTGTTCTTCTTCTTTTCTTTTTACTTTTATTTTTTTTTTTAGATTTTTTGTAAATCTATTTTCTGATTATTTTTACTTGTTACCGATTTTGCCGTTTATCAGGTCTTTCGCTCGGATTTCGTCGAAATCTTTGCAACAGGCTATTGCAACTATCGGACAATAACTGTGTAACACTTGCCGTCGAGCTTCGGATATAACGATGGCGTCTTGGTGCTGATGACGATGCGGTTGTTGTTGTTGTTGTATTCGTCAAAGACGAAGAAGACGAAGTAGATGAAGATGTTGATGTTGTTGTCACAATTATTGGTGTTGAAGATGGTGGCGGCGGCGGCGATGACGCTGGTGGCGGTGTTAAAGTTTTCGTCGACGCAGCCGATAAGCTTTTTTCGCGTTTATCCATTATTTATTATTAGTATTTTTTTTTTTTTTAGTTTAAACTTGTTTGTTCTTAGCATTTATTTAAATGTAAATATAAAGCAACATTTTTGTTTTTTGTTTCAATTGTTGTTTTTATTTCTAATGGGTTATAACGGATTTTTGTTTTAACGAGCTATTCGCAAATATAAATATTCGACGTATTGAAATATTATTTTTCGAAAAGGTATGTGGGATGCAATTTGTTTACAAAGGAAATTATTTTAAAGTGGACGAAGATTTTGCCGACAGTTTGTTTAGATTCAATTTGAAGACATAAATATTATTTTGCGGATTTTTCAAAAAAAAAAAATCCATTTTGCGTGAGCGTTGAAATCATAATTGACGAAAATGCTGTTTGGAAGCCAGCAGCGTTTTGGAAAGTTTTCAAAATCAATAAATACAGTAGGAGAAGAGCTACTGCTAAAACGTGCTGGCTTAATATTCATTGGCTTTGTGGAAATTTTATAAATATGTAGTGTTATTTATAAAAAAAAAAAATCAGTCTAGCCTGACTAGGATGAAGAAAAGTATTATGAGCACACTATTGCAACGTTTTGGTAAAGACACCAACCGATTTTTAGTAACAACAACCGGTCCATCCAGAGACAAACGATGTGAACTTCAAATCTATTCTTTCTCTTAGTAAAAATTAAAACATAAAAGCTTTCTGTAAAAACGAATTAAGAGACAATTTACTGCGATGCGAATTTGGCTTTTGAAAAAAAAGTGTTAAACTTCGGCTGGTGTAAAAACACTCAAAGCTCTTAAAACAAAAGAGAACCTGTCACAGAAGTGCATACAATATTAGAAAAAAAGAGAATAACTGAACAAATTAGCATTGTAGTGGAGTTCCACAGGGTTGGATATTATTGCCCCTACTGTTTTAATCAATCACACCTTTAACGATGACAACTTCCACTCGGATATCTTTGATAGAATCGTATGTATTGACTATTGAAACTGGCGCTCCAATTCTTTCAGCACCTTGACTAAGAATGCATTTAGTGCATGCCCTCAGTAATTCAAAACGGAATTTCTACTTCAAGCGAACTTTGATAGAATTGAGAAGGTACCTCGGCTAATCTTTGGATGTCCATTATTTAAAAATTCGTCATTGCCCATTTTCTCTATAGCAATGTACATAGACAGATAAGAAGTCGGGAGAGCCTTCATGGGGATCTGGCACTGCGGCCTCTTTAAAGAAAGCCTATTGTGCCTTCCCTGGTCGGCCCTAGAGCCATATTGTTTTTTTAATTCGGAGATAGTCAGGAAAGGGCAGTCTTCTCTGGAGGATATGTCAGCAAAATTTGCTTAAGTAACGATGTTTTCGCCAAGGATATTCTTTCTGAGACGAAAGCGAGTCAGACATTCCATCAATATGTGAGAATTAATTAATGATTGGGATTTTCTGGGAAGAATTGTCTGGTGCAGTTCTGCAAAGGTATTTTAAGTCACAATTCATTGGAATCACAATATAAAATAGTTTATCCTGACTGATTGACGATTGATGATCAGCGCCCAAAGTGGGGGTCAAAGTTTGTATGGGAAAATTCTTATTTTTCATCCGATCGACTTTAATCTCGTTTAGTGTATAAGATAGTATATGGGTAGTACAAGTCTGCATAACGTAGGTATATGCACCACTTTCCTACGCTAAACAAATAATTCACGCGGACGCAGCGAGCAGAGCAGGGTTCAGATGGAAACATCTAGGATACTGCGATACTGCTAGGCTCATCTGGCCAGCTCTGGACACAAAAAGATCCAAGGAGCTTCTTTGACTTAATAGATACAGCATCTCGAAAGTCGTTAAAGCCATCTCCGGGCACTACATATTAGGTAGACACGCGCAAAAGGCTCGTCTGCCGTACAATGACTTCTGCAGAAGCTGCAGAGATGAGGAGGAGAAGGACGAGTCCGTCAATCACTTTCTTTGCAGTTGCCCTGTCCTGGCCAATCTAAGAAAGGCCCACTTAGGAAACATTCTTAGCTTCATAACCGGCAGCAAATGGTTCACATGAGTAGCCAGCAAAGAAATAGCTCCCCAAATACCAGTGGTATGCACAATGGGCCGAATAACGGCCAAAGTGTTTCTCTCATCTCGATTCACTTTTAACCTAACATAACCTAGCGTAAAAGAAATAAAGATATAAATTTCTTTGATTTTAAAAAGGGAGCGCCTAGCAGAGCACACTAGGTACTTCTGTAATGGGAGCAAAGCCGCGGATAAATGCTAGTGAGGCATATAATTCCCATACGGAATCACTAGTGCCAACAAATCTTCATCTATGATCGAATCGAATCAAGTGATTCTGAGTGGGATTGTGTCTTGACTAGTACAACTGTGTTCGCAATGTCTCCATTGCTTTAATTAACGTAAATATTGAAGTATCGGGGCGCTTCTCTTTCTGACCACGAAGAGTTCTGATTGAATCAATAAGTTCTAGTACAAGTTTGTACCTTGGCTAATAAAAATCGGGTTCAAATCGTCTTACCCGTGGAAATTGTTTCGATCAGCTGGTGCAAATTTCAAGTTCAGTATCAGCGTAGACATATTTTAACAATCGTTTTGATTGTAAAGAGTAAATTCTGCTACCGATGCTTTTACTGCTGATCAATGATCTTGCTATTTAATTATTTTAAAAGTTAAATAGGTTTTTATCGATTTAAAGGCAGCCTAGAAAAAAAAATGTTCTTGCTGATTGCAGTTGTAAGTTCTTCAATATAAAACATTGCATAAAACTGACAGTAGGATACTTTGGCGCAGAGCATTTTAAATGAGCCAATAGTTTTCGACATACAACATTTGCCAGACCTGTAAATTTTGGTTCATTGCTAACAAAATATACATAAATTTGCCGATTTACTTATTGTGTAACAACAAGAAAATGAAAATAAATTTCTTTGCAACAAATCCTCGGAGTATCCCATTAACATTGGAATTTGATGTTTTATTTTTATTTTTTGTTTGTTTACTCTCGAAGTAATTTAATGCTTTTAAACAATAAACTCAAATAATTTAATGGAACAAAAAACGAGTATAGAACAACACTGAATGAATTATTTCGCTGAATACGGATATCGTTAAAACAATTAAACAAAAGTCAGCTAGTTGCCTTCTATGTTTTTGGTTTCCAATCGCATGATTTTAATTTTAATTTAGTTTCGTAAATACATAAATAAAACTCGAGTAGGCTCACTAAATGAATTTGGCACTAGAACAACGGAAACACTTTATATTCACTGAGGAACACATTTTATATTTTTGTTTCCCTTATTTTTAAAATACTTTAGGTATTATTTCGAATTTTTTTTTTTTCAAACTTTGTAGTATGTAAAAATATAATGTCGCCGAAATCAGATGGGCTGCGGCATATATAGAATAAAACAACACGGCCACTGAGTGGAAATGTGAAAATACACAATATTCTTATGATATAAGAATAATAGTTGAGATGCACACACGACACAGGAACTTTTATTTAGCCTGACAAAAATAGAAACTTTTTTTTTTAGAACATTTTTTAATTTTTTTTTTTATTTTACGTCAATGCATTGAGGAATTAATTTTTATTTTAATATATCGATGCAATAGAATTTAATTAAAGGGTGTAAGGTGAAGGGTTTTCACTTGAGGCACTGATTTTTGAAAATTTCCCACAAATAATTTGTATAAATTTAGTAAGAAATACATATTCGAATAATCACTTAACATGGGTGACCCCCATTCGCAAAGGGTGCTTAAAACACAAGAAAAAACAATAACCGCAGTTTTACAAACGGACTTAATGCAAATGATGTTGCGCGCGGTCAGATACCCGAAAAAAGATATAAACACACAGAAGACGGCACCAACTGAATGTGGCTCTCCCGGCAAAATATAGATTTTAAAATCGACTAACCAAAAAAAAAAACACATTCAACGAAACATCTTTTTACAAATCGTCTAATTATTTTCTGTGCGCTGCTGGCTGACGTATGTTGCAAGAGCGCGCGCAGTATTGAAAATTGAGAGATATAAAATACGAGAGAAAAAAAAAAGTATTCTTAATGTTACATTTGAATTTAGTCTGTTTTTCAATCTACGAACAAAAGTTGAGATATTTTTGAAATGCGCCCAAGAGAAAATCCAAAAAGAGCGTGCGTAAGTGGTGTGGTGAGTTATTTTTCATTGTTAATGCTCTCCCAAGATGATCTTTTGGTTGGGGATTTGTTTTGATTTTCGAAATTCACCTGGGGAGGTTTCAAGATAGGAGAATCAGTTATAAGAGAACAATCGAGAAAGATCATCTCTTTTGAGTGATCTCAATTCCACTCAATCTTTGTCAATTTTTCAAAGAGACCATTGACATTGCTTTGCGGTCTTTTAGGCAAAATCTATGATGCGGTTGTTTTTTTGTGGGGCGGACATTGACGAATAGGTTTTGATACAAAATGATAAATCACAACTTAAATATAACACACAATTTTTAATACTAAAGATTTTTCTTGGCAAATGGACGTGTGACGATTTTAGTTGCTTATTCGAGACGATTAGGCGGAAATATATTTCAAATAAATTATGGAAAATAATTTTTTAGTGGCTACTATATTAGTGTATCTATATCGGTAATGAGGTCGTAACTGCTCTAGACGAGGTAAATTACAGAATGAGAAAAAATGATTTGAACTAATTTGGAGAAAATAACATTTTAAAGAGCTATGCTTCAGGGACTGGGTTACGCCTTTCTCTCCAAAAGGTTTGTGCTCATGATGCATTTAGCTAATACACATATAAGGTTGGCCATCTAGTGTTTTTTTTTTTTACATGATAAGTTATTTTGACACTGACAGCTGTTTTCCGCTCGAAATCTTGACAGAAAGTCAGTAATACCTCATCGGAAAGAAATGAGTCGCTTTACGCTTGAACAACTTTGGGAAATGTTGAAAACTTATTTCCAAATGTAGCCCAAACAGTGCGTTATTTGAAAAGAGGTTTTGGCCGAAATGAAGCACCGAGGTATGCAAGTTTGTGAAAAAGTTCGTGAGATTGGTATGCTGGTGGACAACACTTATGGTCCCCGTGTCGTCGATAAGACAATGCATCAACAGAGATGCAGAGTGATAGTTTGGTGCAAGTTTTACAGGTACCTGGCATTTTATTTTTATAGCCCGGACCCTAATAAAAAAAATTGCTTAGCAAACGAAAAGAAAATAATATAATTTTCGGTAATTTTATTTTCTTTCTAAATTTCTAAAGTTTAAGTATCTCGGGGTCTATTCACAAGTGATGGAAGCAGAGTGGATGAAGACAACTCAGTCATTATGTTATTAAAAATACTGAACTTGGTGTCAAAGCTGAGTTGTCAGTCTTAAATTCGGTGTATGTTCCAACTCTTAATCATGGTCATGGGGTTTGGGCCGTGACCGAAAAAATAAGATCGCGGATACAAGCTGCCGAAATGAGATTCCTATCCGTTGTATTGCTGGTGTGACCCATAGAGATTGTATTAGAAACACCAGAATACGTGAGGAACTCAATGTCGAGCAGCTACTTTTCCAGACGAGTCCATGCTTTGGTTATTTGATCATGTCAAACGCATGTCCCCAACTAGGATCCCAATACGTGCCATGGAATCCGTACCATCAGGGGCCTGTAACACAATACTACAAGTCCTTGTAGTACAAGTGAATTTATACAAGTGTATCACATTTCTGTAACACGAAACTACTAGTCGACTGGCACTTCTACAAGTGTAGCGGGCAAATAATACAAGTGGGAAATTTCGTGATTATCCTGTTTCTGTAACTCAGAGCTACAAGTGTAGAAAAAAAATCAATCTAACTTGTAGACTAGTAGACGAAATCTTACATGTGATTCAAGACTTGTAGGGGCTTTAATTAGGCATTAATATTAAATCTTTTTAATGGATTATTTCAATAAATTTGTTCATCGTGATTGCATCTATTCTTTTAACCGAAAAAGTGGTTTTAAACGTCAATTCTATACATGTGTAGTAATTCATCAATTGAGAACGGCTGGGCCGATTTTTTCAAAAATTTCAAAATTGGACAAAGGGGCGTGGCACCGCCCATACAAAAAATCATTCAAAATCTTAAATCTCGAAAACCACCAAATCGATTGAGCTCAAACTAATCTTAGGTATTGGCCGTGGAGTGGTCCTGTGAAGATTGGTCAAAAACGGACAAAGGGGCATCGTAGCTATCCTTTGATGGAATTTGTTAGATACTTTGATAAGACGAACCATATTTTGGTATATATACTGCCTTTATTTCGAAATGTCACCCTTTACTTCTTTTGGGGCATTGAGAGTTAAGTGTTCATTGTTGCGCAATTAGTACATAACTTCGATTAGGTAAGTAAAGACTTTGTATAATACTTACAACTGCAGTTTTTTGACAATTCTCCCAAAAACCAAAAACGTTTCGCATGTACAATCCACCCATTATTTTGCAAAACAATATTTAGGATTTGGCCGAAACTAAATACTCCCTTCCATGTTTTGCTTTTTATTTCTTTTGACATCGGAAAATGCAGTAAATAGCATTTTTTTATTTTCTTGGATTTTTACAAGCACGGTAATTTTTTTTCAACAGCGTCTTTATTCAATTTAATGCTTTCGGTTGCTTATATGAACACTTGTACAGAGAGTCTACAAGTCGAGGGAAATTTTTATTTCGTACAACTGTAAAGTTTTTTTTGTGTTACAGAAATAATCTACACTTGTGTAACTAATAGAGACCTACAAGTAACTGTAGACCTGTAGACTTGTAGTTTTGTGTTACAGGCCCCAGGAGGCAGGCGTTCTTTAGCTAGGCCCATGATGATATGGGTAGATCAAGTCCATAATTTCTCTTCTACCCGTATGGGGATAAGAGTCAATAGCGGAATAGCGGTGAATCGAGAGGTATGGAGGTCCACTTGAGCAACCTATACCGGCGACCCACTTAATGACCATAGAAAATGAATAAATGCATGAATGAATCAAACTGTTTCAACAATTTCAAGTAGTTTTCTGTTTCACAACCGATATTTAACCTCTATGAGGAACGCAGCGGCGATGGGAAGACAACGTGAAAACGAATTATCAAGCCATCATTCAGTATAATGGGAAATGTGTGGACCTTCCCAGAACGCTATTTGACGATTTGGGAATTTCCTCAATATTTTTTTATCAGATCGAATTTTGAAAGTCAATGATAGTGAAAATATATTTTTTTTCGAAATTTTGATATACATATTCGAACTCAAACTGTCACCACATACAAGAAGTGTCAAAAAAAAAAAAACACGAAAACTGCATTTTACCCTATTTTCGTAAACAAAATAATTTTTTTTTTCGTAAAAAAAATTAGCAAAAAAACAAAAGAAAACAATTATTTTTAGGAAACAAAATTGGCAACATTCAACGATCAGAGTTGATGGGTTGTTTTTATTTTTACTCAATGCTCCATCATTATCTCTATGTGTCCATTTATAATTTATTTCTTTTATTCGTCTCCTTATACATATTTTAATTGTTTGCTGCAATATGGTTTCCTTGTCTTCTGTTTTATTGCCTTGCCATGTCACGTCTCGTATACACCAAGAATGGCGTGGTGCACACCACACTGACCTCGTTTTAGATAATATAATTCTTTATTATAATAAATATAACTATATTTTTACACTCATACGGATACCAACGACAACGAACGCTCTGCGAAAGTATTTACCCAATAGTCGCATTTTGATTGGAAATGCAATCAGAAAGAGGGCAATAATCTCTACCCGTTCTTCTTTATGGGATTGCGCTTTGTGTTAAATGATTGATGGAATTGTTATTTAGAGAATTAATTCGCATGTTCCATACACAAAAGTTGTAGACAACTTAAGCTATCATTGCAAACGTCAATAGAATTTTAAGTAATTTTCCGTCGAGACATTTTAATTGCGCGATGTCAGAAAAAAAAAAAAAATGCCGGTGCAAGAAAATTATTATGCCCGCCATAGGGTAATTAAACGACTTTGTTTGCATACCAAAAATGACAAATATTCATAAAGCTGCGTGTTTTGTCGAGTGATTCACAACACCTACCTACAAATTCTCAATTGGTCATTCAAACAGATTCGCCTCCAAAAGCCAGACCCAGACAGTTTGTTAAAATCGTCAACATGAATAAACATTTCCTTTGCTAATGTTAATTTTGTCCACTACATAAAAATACATGTATGCAATAAATAATCCAACTTTTAGTTTTTTGTTGTAAATCTATTTTTAACTTGTTGTTCTTGATTTGTGAGCGCATTTCCAATCAAGGGCCGTAATTGTGTCAAGGTTTTACCTCCTACTTTGCGCTCCTAAATTGGCCGATTAGAAATGTTTATATTGCACTTTCATTTATTTGTTTATCTTTGGATTTTCCTTCGTGTTTTAATAAATCTCTTCACAGTTAGTTCTTAGTTTATGAAATAAAAATTTTGAAAATTTTTAAAAATTTCCTCACTTATGAGTGCGAGAGAAAGAGAACGCGGAGCGGCAGCAATGAGAAAGCGTTCTATTTTCGAAATGAAAAAAAAAAAAACAATTCAATTGACTTGTTGAATACACAAAATAATTATTTAGTCATTTTGAAGATTGCCGTTACTCGTGTGCCGTCGTCTTGCCTTTGATGCCCCTTGATGATGCGCTATAAAATTTATTTTCAGATTAAGAGAGAAATAATTTTGGCGCTTAACTGAAATTTATAGTCGAACATAATGACAGTTTCGGTGTTTGTTTTCTCATGTTGTATTGTAGCACATCCATCAGGCGATATGATCGAATTTTAAGTATCAATTCGATATGATGTCAAAAAAGTACTTGTTAAATTACTTTTTAACTTGTTAAATTACTTGTTAAATTACTTTTTCCCCATGACATTCAAATGGAATTGATGTTTAAAAGTCACTTGAAGAATGAAAACTTTGCACACAGCATAGATGCGATGAAAATGCGATTTTTGGAAAAGTGGAAAATGACATGTCTGTAAAGTTTTAAATCTTTTTAACGCACATTATGATTAGGTATCCCAAATTGACAATAGATTCCCGTGGGGCTTATTGCATAGAACACATAATCTTTTGAATGAATTTAAAAATTAGGAATACAGATGGTGAAAGACAGATTTTATTTATTTTTATTTTTGACATTTGTCTAACAAAAACAAATGCCAAACCAAATCTGACATCACTTTCGGGAAATGACAATGGCAACAGTCAATAGTATTGTATAAGAATTTCCAAGCAATATTGACAGTAAACATTATTTCCAAAACACAGATTCTATCCGTAGTATTGGTCGAATATAGAAAAAAATGTTCAGCTTTTCCAAAGTCAAAGCATATTTTCCTGTCAATCGTAAATAATAGACAACTAAGTGTTGCCGTCTTTATACATCATCCTATTGAAGCTTGACTGAAATTCGATATTGAAAAGTTCCTCGTAGTTATCATAAATTAATAAGAACCGTTTGGAGATACACTAGTACTGATTGCATCATCATTTACTTAAATCGGGATATAATATGTATCCTGTCAAGATCATAATCAGTTCTCGAAATTTCAATCTGCAAGTAGAATCAGTTTCCAAAATGCTGACACATCAATTTGAGATAGTCTGGTAATGAATGATAATTCAATTCAATCTAACAATTCAAATTACCACGTAATTCGAGTTTAATATTTTAAGGTTTCTGCTTGGTAGTACAACGTTTAGGAATTGGCAGGAAGAGTGAGTTGGACAAACTTTTCGATGGATTGTTGATCCTGTGAGCAAGAAGAGCGAATGGAAGATAAAATATGTACAACCTCGAAAATTGTTTGAGTTCTACAAAGACGTGGATTTAGTTCATAAGTCCAAACGCGTGGACTACTTTGGATCGGTCATATTACCTAGCTCCACCCAGACGTACGTTTTTAGCCCATTTGACTGTTAAGTAAATTTTTGTGGATGACGTCAGCTCAAAGTACATTAGATAGTGCTCCGTGAGCTAGCCCAAATACAGGCTTCTAGTAGTTCAAGTAAATAAACTTAAACAGTAACCAATTTAATTTTGATTTTTTTAATTTTGCAAAAAGCCATTGTCAGTTTTCTTTCATTGAGAATTAAACGGAAATGATAACGACCCTATATGCCGATAGTACTTTGGTAGCGGAACATGTTATACGCCATTTGTGCAGGTTAAAAACATAATACCTAGTCAAAAAACAACAGATGGTGCTACTTGATATGGTTGCAGACTTAGCTGTTAGTTGTGAAATTTGCCATTAACTGTTGCAGAACAAATTCTAGATATAAAATACAGTCAAACTTCTTTATAACGAACTTCCTTATAACGTAATTCTCTTTATAGCGAATTTCATTTTGTTCCCCTTCCCCTTCAAAAATATCCCATATGAATTAGGTTCTTTATAACGAAATTCTGTATAGCGAAATTCTCTTTATAATGAACTATTTTTTTTTGGCCCAAACACAAAAATGTTTCTTTATAACGAAATGTCAAATTTGAAAACAAAGCCTACTATGATTTTTGTTACTAATTTTAAAAGGGAATTCCCCGTTTTGGCAAGAATTTTCAAGGTATGTATGGATGTATGAATAAGTGTACATGTGTAGTAGAAATTCTACGTATATCAACAGGTCACTCATTTGAGTTTGTATTTTAAGTTCGTGAAACGTTTACCTATCAAGAATGTCGAAGCGCAAGGCTATTTCACTTTCGGAGAAATTATCCATTATTGAAAAAGTTAAAAGGGGGGAAAGAAAAAACATGTTGCGGAAAAATTTAGTGTTTCTATTAGTACATTGTTGACAATTTTAAAGAACGAGGTTAACATTTTAAAGTTTTCCGTAGCAAGTTCAAACAGAAGCCAAAATAAAACTAAGAAAAACAAAATACGGTGATGTGGATAAAGCTATGTTAAAATGGGTTCAGATAAACAGGAAAAGGAATTTACCGCTCTCGGGCTCTATTATCAAACAAAAGGCTAAATGTTTTTCTAAATCTTTGGGTCAGTATAATTTTAAAGGCATAAATAGATGGCGCAACAGGCGAGTAGGTCTAGGTCTAGCTTTTCGCAACCATTCGTTTATGTGAGTTTCTATTTTTGGGACGAATGGAATGGACCTACAATTTTATGCCGAGTCCGAATCCGAACGGCTGAATTGAGAAGCTTTTTCAGGACAGTCATAGTCTCGGATGTATGTCAGACGTTCATGAGAGGTGACGCAGTAGAAAAAACGTTAAGGTGTAATAAAGGAACACTTACAGTGTTAAAAAAAATAAAATTTTCTATATAACGAATTTTGTATAAAACTTCCTTATAACGAAGCAATTTTTTGTTCCCTTGAAGGTTCGTTATAAAGAAGTTTGACTGTATCAGTTTTTTTTTCTAATAGTATGTTATGCGTTTACCTAATCTCAGTTTTTTCATAAAGAGGTTGAAAATAAATAGTAGACTAAAACAGATCCATGTAATGAAAAATTTCGGGTCGTTTTATGTTGTATGTCGAATCGAAAAATATACATTCATCAAGACAGAAGTGCACTGGGATGTTTTACTGCCGTTCGCGAGGTAGTGCAGTCTTAGTTTTTTTTATGTAGTATCAGCCAAAACAAAACACATACACGCGTGCCCGAAGGAGTAGTTTTTATACATTTACAAGTTATTTCTCTACAGTATCAGCCAAAAAAAAAAACACATACACGTGCCCGAAGGAGTAGTTTTTATACATTTACAAGTTATCTTTCAACATAGCTATAAATTTAGAGTGCCGGTTATTTTTTTTTAGCAAATCTTGTGTTTTACAGAAACACTCTTGTTTTAAATTAATTTATTCCATTTAAAAGAGAAATGTATAGGCACCCAAACACAACATTATCCCTCACATATGTAACAAATGATAAAAAAAAAAAAAAAACTAAAACCGTCCCTATAAATCTCGTAGTCTCTCACACTTATTCTTAGAACTTTTAGACAAGTACCAAAGTCGCACGAATTAGTCACCCACTATATAGAGGCATCTGGTCTATTTCAAATTTCCATTAGAAGAAAATTTATTGAAATAAAAGTTCCGCTACAGTATCACTTTCTCTACAAAGGCAAAGCGTGTGTGCTGGCAATGGACCAACCTTTACCCCTTCAAAAGAAAACAAGTGATCATCATCATCATCAGCTACATGATGAACTTGTAAGATATGTAAATACATTTTTTTTTCTTTTGCATTAAAAGGAAAATTCATATTCACATGTTATTAGTCACCTAATTAGAGCGCAAGCGGGTTGGGTGTTTTCAATACACTTTTGTTCATCTCTAAATCAATCTACGAAGCGAATCCAAATGGTTACGAGATTTATTGTGCGAGGTGATTTGATGCGGTGCAGATCTCCAAAACGGGGTCAATTAAGTTTAAATTTAAAATTTGTATAGTCGAGAATTAGCAACACAATGTGTGCATGGAATAGATAGATAATCGAATTTCTGCTAATTACTCTATTGTCTATGAGGATGCGTGTTTTGGTGGTGAACATTCCCGCACATTTATGCAGTTACTTCGTTGGAGGGTCTTACTAATGTAAGGTCATTTTTGGAACACCCCCAGTACATTGAGCTGTTGAATGAATACACCTATAGAAAAATTAATCCAACAAGTGGTTATTATCCACAAATCATAAAAAGTGTCCCTCGAGATGGGATATGACATACGAAACCTAAAACACGCGAGTTTTGAAACCAACTAAAGATGACTTTGACAAGTACATTTTATTAAATTTTATGTTTTGAAATTTTTAAGAAAAATCACTCAAAGTCCCACTCTTGTCAGCACCTTCCAAAGTGAAAGTTGTGTGCCATTGTTTAGATTTTCATACAAAATAAAATTTATAAAAGCGCCATCTATTGCAAATATAATGTAAAATGTTAACATTTTTTTTTGACATTTCGTCAAATTTGAAAATATGTAATATATAACAGTGGCAAACAAACACACTAAATACATGCAGGCATTACCAAAATAAACATCTCTTTGAAAAGCCACACGGTGACAACAAAACACGCTGCGGCGGCAAAAAATTGAAACAAAAAATGTCGCCAACACAAAACACAACACTCAAATCTACCTCGAGATAATGTAATGCTGACTTAGACATATTACAAGGATTGAAACACATAGATGATTGTTGTGCTGTTGTGACTGGTGGTAGTGGTTGTTGTTGTTGTTGTTGAGGTTGTTGCACAGGGTTAGGTTGTATATTCGGCACGTAATGTCCTCCTGAGTTACCACTAACTCCCGCCGCTTGTTGTTTGGCATAATAATACGGATCAAAGGGCTGCAGGATATTCTTTCTATCATCGGAATGACCCAAGTTATAACAACAACCTCCACCATTGCCAGCTGATGTTTTGTTGTTGTTGTTGTTATTGTTGAAACTATGTTTCGACGTTGGCAAATGTTGATGCATCTGATGTTGTTGATAGGCAGCTGTTGGCTTGCCCACTGTGAACGAAGCCGAGTGGGACAGTGGGTTTGGTTTTTGTTGAAGAAATCCCAATGCCGGTAAAAATTTGTTCTCCTTGTTGTTTTTCAGCTTCGAGAAGGCGTTTTCGAAGGAGAAATTCATTTTGGACGGTGGTGGTGCAATATTTGATGAGCTACTTGTTGTGGAGAGATTGTTGCTGCCAGGCGGCGGTGGTAGTGGTTGTTGTTGTAATTGCTGTGGTTTTGATGGATTAACGAACTTTTGAAACTGATCCATGCCGTAGGCATTCCAATTTGTGAGAGGCTTCTTGTGCTGTTGCTGTTGTTGCTGATGCTGACGTATTTGCTCTTGTTGCGCCTGTTGATGTTGCAAGATCGCTTGACGATGATACGCCTGATGAACTTGTGACGCGCTGTATGATTTACCAATCGGATTTGGGCGGATCTGAGAAGATTTCTGTTGCATGGCGCCCAAGACAGCTGCCGAGCCAAGGGGTGCAGCTAGAACAGGTTGTTGCAGTTGTTGTTGTTGTTGGTGCTGTGGATGTTGTTGCTGTTGTTGTGGTGGATGATGATGTGTCGTCGTTAGCTGTGGATGACATTTCTCTGACTTTGCTGTCGTCGAATTTGCAGGTGCACCACCCGCCGCCGATGCCAAGGATGCGGTGGGGGTATTCACTGCCGTTTGCTGTTGCTGCTGCTGTTGGGTGAAATTTGTAGAAGATATTTTTAACATATCATTGAGACACTTTTCGATTTTATTTTCGGCATCTTTTTGGCGTTTCGAAAGTTCTAAATCAACGCTGCTCTGGGTTTTCGCAATTTTATAGCCGCCAGCAGTGTTCAGCGGTTGCTGCGGTGGTGCTGCCGACGATGGCGCCGCATTAGGAGTTTTAAGTTGTTGCTGTGCCGGCGGCGGCGGCTGTTTGCTGCTAGTCGTCGGTGGAATATGAAATGATGAGGTGAACTTTGAAAGCTGAGGCAAATGTGTGGCACAGCAGTTGCTCATCGCTATACTGCTGCCACTGCTGCTGTTCTCGGATTTGCGATCATGATGTGGCGTCGTATGCGTCATACTTGCTTCTGCAGACGCGATAGGCTGTTGCTGCTGCAGCTGTTGTTGATGCTGCTGCTGCTGTTTCGGAATTGCTGCGCTGACTGAGTCATTCGGCCGTAAATAGAACGGCTGATACTTTGCTCCGAAAACACTTGAACTTGATGTACTTTTCAAAAGGCCTGGATTCGTTGAAGCTGATGGCGTTGATGTGGTCATCGTTGGCGGCGCAGGGGCAGGCGGTTTGTTGTGATGATACTTCTCACGAACATCACTCGTACTAGATGTGCTCTTCAAGAGGTTCGACGATGATGCGGTCATAGTTGGCGGCGCAGGAGCCGGCGGCTTATTGTGATGATATCTCTCCTTGACGTCCTTCTGACTCATCAAAATCGCACTATTCGATGTGCTGCGACTAAGGGAGGGCAGGTGCTTCATGTAGCACGGTATATGCGTCTTGCTCGAGGATTTTAGCAAGCCAACGCCACTTCCAGGTACATGCGAGAGTGATACACTCTTGTTGAGACTCATTTGACTTTCTGCTTCTTTGACCTTCACTGGCACTTTACTAGGCTGCACCTGCATGGACTTTGGCGGCATTGGATTCTCATTGCACATGAGTTTGTACAGATCTTCCTTCGTCGCACTTTGCTGGATCTGCCGATCCAAATGGGACAGGGAGTAGTTCTTCTGCAACTTATTCGCATCAATTCGTCTCGGTTCGACAATAGTCGCTGTGGGGGCGCAAATCTTCTCGTAGTTCCAAATTGACTTTTTGGGCGTTTTAACCGAAGAGCCCATGTTCTCCGACCAAAAGTTATTCATCAGCTGCTTGCCAACGCTCAAGTTCGACTTGATCGACGTGTTTGACGTGCTCTTTTGCAGTTGAGTTGGAGGGCTGGTGACTGGAATCACTGGAGCTGATAACGGCATTGCCTGATGGACACCATACTGCGGTGGCACATTGGAACTGGATATACTCCTAGTCAACTTGATGCTTGGTTGTGTCGTTACCACCGAAGGGAACTGCAGACGAGATTTCGATCCATCGACCGGGGCATCTGCGGTGGGGATATTTATCGATGTCGACGATGACGATGCTGGCAGAACAGGTCTTGGATATACCATGGGAGACATGGCTGATGTTACACTTTGATGTGAACTCGATTTAGAAAGTGGTTGTTGTTGTTGTTGACGTCTAAATGCCGTCACAGCCGATATACCTCCACCATCTTTGCTATTTAAATGTTGCATTTGATCGAACAGATCTTCGCATTTCTTATACTCCTTGTGGATTTTCTTATCCAGTTCTCCATAATCGGGCAGCGACTTTAGATACTTGTTCATGTAATCAATTTCTGCATCGTAATAGTCACTTTCTTTGTTGGGTGGAGCAGCAACAGCAGCCGGTATCACGACATCCTTCGTCAGATGGAGTTTCTTCTCAAGCAACAGGTCAATGTTGTTATTGAGGCTGTTATCGCTGGTTATCGATTTTGACATGTTCATCGGGGCGATGGACTTTTGTGGATTCGATGTAGCCATCATACTTCGCGTCAGCTGATTGCCATCACCGGGAGCGTTCAATATTCGATGGATACCACCCGCGGATAGGGTTTTCGTCAGCTTCGGTGGCAAGGGCGGTGGTGGCGATGTCGACGGCGAGGAAGTCGACGAGGATAGAGACAAACTCGAGGCTGGTGAACCGCCCGCTTGTGCCATTAACCTGGCTGGAATCGCCACCGGAGGAGTGGCCGGCATAACATGACTTTCGATTTTCTTCAATGGTTGGCCTATAGCAACATTGTTGCTCTTATGATTGATCGCCATCGATGAGGGAGCTTTGCTCAGCTGGTTGATGGTGGAACGCTGATTAGTGTTTTCACTTGCAGATAATGGCTGCTGCTGTTGCTGTTGCGAAGAAATCATTTCTTGCTGTTTATAACCACTACTCGTACTACTATGGGTGCTGCAATCGCAGGTCGTTGTCGCTAAAGTCGATGAAGATGATGGCTGTGTTGTTGGCGGGGAATTGCAACTGGTAACCTCTCTCTGGCTGCTTGCATGTTCACACATTTGTTGCTATATTGGAAACTCATTGCACTTTTTTCTTCATTTTCTGTCTTCAGACAAATCGCATAATTATGATTTATTGCGCGCGCGACCGGACCACTACTGGAGTGAGGTTAGAAAGTGAAATTAATGCATACACCGGGGAGAGGGATTAAAAAATGAATAAAATCCTGTTTATTTTTTTTTGTTTTGCATTTTGTACTATTTTCTTCTTCTTACTGACGATGGTTGTTGTTCAGTTCATCTCGTTAGATGTATAATTAAGCTCGAGAATATGGCGCATTTGCAACAGCCATTTGAAGCGTGTTAGTAAAGCAGCACATTTGCAGATTGCGCGATGTTGCGAAATGGAATAACAGTTATACGTTTTGCTCAATGCAATGGTTGGATCGATAAAAAGAATTTGATGAGGCAATGATACATAATGCGAAACATTAACTATACTCGTAAATAGAAGATGACTTGACTTGACTGTTGGCTCAGAGGGGAATTGGGTCAATTTGAAGACGCAATGATGATGGGGAATTTATAACGATGATGGTCTCATTTTGAAGTTAGTTGTGCCAAGAAGGGGTGTTTATGTCGCTTTCTCCATACACGTATGGGACATGAAATTACACTGGAATTTAGACACGACTGTCTAAAAGTCAGAAAATATGTATGGTAGCAGATTCTACACTTTATCGATAAAGTTGTTAATGCTACCAGTGGAAGTCTTCAAATTCCTCAAAGAATACATTCCTTTTAATGATACATAGAGTTGGGACATTCAGATAGCATATAATCAGCTGACTCGTCCTCATAAAGACACAGACTCCATATTGCAGAATCGGCAAAGTTAATTCTTTTATGTACCCTACTAGGTTTTTGATATCATAATCATGCTGAGTCTGAGTGTCTTGTTTGTTTAAAACTGAATTCATTGTAAATTTTGGATTAGGTATTCCAGAGGTGACTAGATATATGTAAAGCGGGTTTTTGAATCACTCCAGGGCAGTTCGTGAGCGTTTTGGTTATTTTCAGAACCCCTAGTTTAAGGGCCATGATAATTTGATTGTAATGCTAGAACTGAGTGATTATAAGCAGTTAAGGATGCGCAAGGCTGACTTCCAGTCAATTAAAAAACAACCCAGGGCATTATAGCTGCTTGACTGTCTGTGAATTTGCTGACGAAGTACACGACTGAGTCGCAGAAAACTTTCTCGTTAATTGCTCTGATAGGTTGCACCAAGTAGCCCAGGAACCAATAATTTTAGTACAATAACTCATCTTATAGGGAACATTAAAAATGACAAACTTTTAGGTGCATTTTGGATTTATTGCGGGTTAAACCGGGGACCCCGTAATTTAAGACAATCGCTTAAACACAATGGGCCAATAAAGCCTTCTGTTAGGTTAGTCAACAGCGCTGATCGGACTGCAAATTCTGGCAATTGTACAAATGTAAATGGATTTTAATGGCGGCTGATTTGAGAACGAGTACTCTTAAAACAGTAATACTAACTAAGTAACTAACTAACTATGCATTACGTACTTTCAATTAGTTCTTTAGAACCATTATATCAAAGAAAAACCTATCTCAAAAGCCAAACTCCAAAAAGAGTAGATAGACAGTAGCATCCTTATTATTACATTTCTGTTCATTGGGATGTACCATCATGTCTATTTTAACACTCCGCAAAGCAAATACATCAGCTTGTAACCTTATAAAAAACAACAACAGTTCTTAACCGACTAACCAAGACGGTAAGGTCTTCGCCAGCAAATGTTGGTCTTTTTCGATTAGCACAATATTTCATGGAAACCTGTTAGGTTCCCCCCAACAGTCAAGGCAACACTAAATGTCAACATTTAGATGACATCCACTAGCAACAAAAGTTTATAGTTCTTTAACAAAAAAAAGAAGAATGCAACAAGACATGAAAAAAAAAGGACTACGCATCATCACCCATTCTACTAACCACACCAACCAACCAACGAGAACATAAACGAACAACACAACTAAACAGACAGACAGATACAACCAACCTTGATAAAATTCTCAGGCACTTTACTGTTCCTCGGTATCTGTATCTTTTTGATTATAATGATCTTATCGCCTTCGATCTTTTGGATTGTAATTGGTACCCCAACCGCCGGCCGATTAGGTCTAATTTGCGTTGCAGATTTGGTCTTTTGCAGGACACCACCACCCGGTGGAACAGTAACAGGTTTGACTGCAGTGTTTGCTGCCGCTGCAGGAGGTTTGGCAGCTGCAGCTGCAGTAGCTGTCGCTGTACCGGAAGTACCACTCACATGAATTGCTCCCACTGTAGCTACCTTTTGCAAGGGAACCGGCTTTGGGAGTTTCGGCTTTAGCTTTGGTTTTGGTTTCGGTTTACTTTCACCACCAGTACGAACAATCGAAAAATGATACAGTGGCTTATCATCGTCGAGGATACTCTTTTGTGGTTCGACTTTCTTTTCAACCTTTCGCAGTACAACTCCCAACATTGGACCATTCTTCACGGCAATCTGTGTTTTTGGCGGCTCCACTCGCTTCAGAGTGACACCCAAATTCACACCCACCGGTGGTGGCGTCTTCACCCGATGACCTGTTTTCGTTTTATCAGCTTGTTCGCCTCCCTCGACAGCCGCCAGAGTCTCAGCAACGGCTGACTCAACGATCTCGTCAAGTTCACTCATCGTCATGCGAAGGTCCCCACTCTTGAATATGATGCCATTCGGAGCGGTTAGATCGATTTTGGTCAAATCGGGCACCGAAAGAGGTATTGCCGTCGTTGTTGTGGTTGTTGTCTTTGTGGTGGTTAGCTCTTGGCCGCCTTTTCCATTCGGATCTGGATTAACGTTCTCCGTGGTGGTTGTGGTTGTCGTTATGAGCAGATGATTGTTGTTGGTGGTGGTGGTGGTGCTGCTGCTGCCACCACCGTCTGCTGTCACCGACGATGAAGCCGATGACGATGACATCGATGATGTCGATGTCGACGACTCTTGACCTTGTGACTGGTAGTCAATTGGGATTATATGCGGTAGGGTTCGCAGTTTTAAGCACACCGGTGTCGTACACGAGAATAGGGCATTGCGTGGTGCAGTCGACGACACATCATCGCTGTTGCTGCTGCTGTAACAGCGATCGGTAAAGTTGAGCGTTGCCGAATAATTTTCACTTGAGTTGTCAATTGGACTACTGGCCGTGTTGTTGTTTTCGTCGTCATTGGTGTTGGTTGTATCTGAGGTGTTTAAGCTGCTCGGCGGAATTGGTGAAGGACAACTAAGTGCGATTAGTTCGCTTTCTTCGCAGATCATTTTTGGTTAAAATTTTGCGTGATTTTAATGTATGAATTATTATTTGTGTTTTTGTTAGAACTGCTGATTGGGCATAATTTTCAAAAGCGCGTTTTTTGATGTACTGGCAACACAAAAATTAAATTACATTGAAATTTAATGCTCAAAATGTATCTGCGGACACGAGTTTATTTAAATGCCTCTTCTAATCGAATTTAAATGTACAAATTCCCTTGGGGTATTTCTAAACGCGTAGTATTTGTTTTTTGCTTATACCCGATGAAGTACAAAATTTCTTTCTATGAATAAACTTTAGTTCGTATATATACCGCGGTGCTTGGCACGGCACTGATTCGCGCAATTTCTATTATCATCAAAGAAATTTACGTCAAATAAATAAAACAAAAGTCTAGGTAGGTACTAACTTTGGCGAAGAAAAGAAGTCGAGAGAAACTAAAATGAGAGCGAGATGGCGAACAGATAAATTAGTCTTAAGGAAGATATCAATTCGTATGAAGAGAACTGAAGAATTTTAATTAATTAAATGAACAACAAAAATAATATGTATGTATCGGTATTCGGTACCCCTGTAGAAATCAACTTTGCGGGGATTCCGACCTTGAACGTGCGAGAAATCCATTTTGCAAACTGAATATACATACAGAGTATATGTATTTGCAAGATCATTCCGCATAGGGTTTCCTCAAGTGCATTTGGATCCAACCCAACAAGTACCTTTACTTAATGAAATATAGCATGGTAAGTGGTCAGTTTCTTTGACCTTTGGCGGATTTGGTGGGCACATACATACACAGTTCTCTCAATAATGAAAACAAAAACATGGCTGTAAGGAATACCAAAATCATTTGGTTTTGAAAATACTCCCAGACATTTTAGATCGATAAATTATAACTCACTGATCATCAACGTCCAACTCTTTTCTCTAGAAAGCTTCAATTTTGCACAGAGGTTGCCTTTATAATGCATACAAGGAATAAGGAAGGATATTTCGAAATTCAACCCTTAAAGGAGTAAAAGGGGGGTCAAAGTTTGTATGCGAACATTTTTATTTTTCATCC
This sequence comes from Cheilosia soror, assembly GCA_949372485.1. Classification (NCBI taxonomy): domain Eukaryota; kingdom Metazoa; phylum Arthropoda; class Insecta; order Diptera; family Syrphidae; genus Cheilosia; species Cheilosia soror. The sequence goes on along the minus strand of OX443562.1, from coordinate 110,532,330 downwards.
GATCGACTTTAAACTCGGTTTGTGTACTTTATTAAAAGATAATAAGATAATTCATTTTTCCGATTTTGGAAATTTTGTTTGGGGCCCGAGTTATTGGCGGTAACCCCTAAGGAGAATTTAAGGGGGGCCCTTTTCGTTCGTCGTATTTATTTGAAACTTTGTAATGCGTCCCAACCACTGTCGTTGTTCAATATGCTTATCGCTTCATCTAACTCCAGCGTACGTACTCAAAGTATATTCAAGCGGAATTCTGTAAGATTGGTCATACTGTTAGAAAGTAGTACAAATCCTCACAATCTTTCTGGTTACATATGTTTCACAGTATAGGAAGATGTGGGCGGTATGTAGTGTATATATGAATATAATTAGTAGATAGTGGCTCAGTCTGTTAAAGAATGATCTTTGTTGAGATACCAGCGCTTTACTTACAAAATTGATCATATACCTACTTTTTGACCTGTTTTCTCCAATATGTTGTTAAAGATCATTTTCAGAGATACTAACTACTCCTTAGTTACTTTCTTAGGTATGTTTCCTGCGCGATATAAAAATATAAAAGAGGAAAATAACTGACTGTAAAAAAATCTCAGTGTACCAAATCCTGAGGGCTACGCGAGCAAAGCCGCGGGCAAATGCTAGTGATAAATAAAGTTGTGAGACCATTGATGAGCTTAAAAAAAAAGCCAGAAAAGGTCTAAATATTTTTGGCTGAAATGAGTCTTCCTTCAAAGTGAAGGAGAAAAAAAATGTGCACGACTGGAAAACACGAAATTTACTTTTGCAAGCTCAGCAGTTTCGCATTCTTTCTCACGGTGATGGTTTTTTCCCTGATACCCTTTTTTTAATCCCAGGTGTTAAAATATTCAGGGCCCAGATTCCGTAAAATGAAAATGATGATATCTTTTTCACTAAACTTGTCTCTATCATATCTGTGGCAATAGACAGAGACTGCTATTGTCGAAACGATATCGTTCGATCGTTTTCATTTTACGGAATCTGGCCCCAGTATAGTTTGCAGTTTGTTCATGCCGCTTTCCGATTATTTAGAAATTATTAAAAATTATTACAAACGTTAGAGCTCAGTTAAGAGTGCTTAAAATGTTTTCACCAGAAAGTTAGCTGTTCAAAAAATTGGAGAGATAGGGTAAGTCAGTGTCAAAAAATAAATAAATACTCTTTATAAGTGTAAATATTTAAACTTGACCCAAGTTGCCTTGTTCGAACATATTGCACATGAAGCCAGAAAAGTAAGGTCGGGGCTCAGGTTCACAGTCTGGACAGTCCCAGTGACCAATTATAATGCCAAATTACCACGTTTTTTTTTACCAAAACGGAAAGGCATCAACAAGCTGAGAATGTCCAAAGGTGTATGTCTGGAAATATTTGCCATGAAAAACTACTCGGATGTGGCAATTTTTTCGATTTAAAAAACACAACTTTCTTGGGTAGGGCAACCACTCTTACGTATACGCATAAGAGCTAAGGAAATATGTATGTAGAGAACTTTGTATGTAATATGACTGTATGTCCAAAACACTGAGTTTAGTCAAATTTGAAAGTTTGAATTCACAAACGAAAGGTGTACCTTACTAAAACCTAAAAGTTTCGTATGAAAAATATCGCTATAGCGACTTCATTATTATATGAACACTTAGGTTAATCGCCAGCTCAGTATTTACGCAAGTTAATCTTTTCGCAATTGAGCTTGTTAGCTCACCTTAGCGACTTTTAGCTCTAACGATATAACACAACAAACATAGCTACAGCAAAGAGAAAACTACCTGAAAATTGATCTTCGTGAATTTGTTAAATACCAATCGAGAGATACATTCAAATATTCCGATCTACTAAATTACGAAACGTTTCTAAGGCAACCTTGATCTTTGTGCTTGTATTCGCTGCCATTCTATCTCTCAATTCATTTTGTTAATTTTTTAACATTACCGAAATATTTAAAAATAGTTTAGTTTAATTTTTTTTTTGTGTTGTTTGCCTCTGCTTTAAAGCAATTGATCTACATTCGACTATTGGTCATTGCTGTTTGGCGTATTCTACTTAACTAACCGGAAGACGAATATTTTGTACTTCATAGCGCCCGGCACAATAATAATAATAAGAAACACAACATTTGAGCATTAAATTAATGACAAAAGCAGTGCAAAAGCAAAATTAACTTTTAAAAATACTATCAAAATTAAAAAAAAGATAAATCAACAAAAGTTCGAAGAAGAAGAAAATAGATTTCAATTAAAACAGTCTATAATGTTTTTTTTTCTTCGTTGCAATAGTACTAAATAAAAAAAAAAAAAAACTAGAACACTGTTTATATCGTTCCGATTTCTTTTCAGGTTCTTTTTTATTTTTTTGGTAATAAATTGGAAAAAAGTAAAATTTTACTCAAAATAGAAGCGTTTATTCTATAAATAGTTGCATCTTCCATTATTTTACATCACACGTTCCGTGTTTTCTTCTTTCTCTCTATACTTTTATCCATACACACATGATAAAATAAAAATCAAAATTCAGCCAGTAAGTAGGCGCAAAACGTGTGTCTCTCGGTGGCTCCTTCTGTGTGTGGTTTTTCCCGTCTGCTCGTACATACATAATCCAATTTTCTCAAACCAACAATATTTTCTTTTTCTCACACACAAAGCGAATAAAAAATATATATTTCTTCTTGTACTATTTGCAATTTATATTTTTCAATGTTATATCACAGATTAAAATAGATAGGATAAGGAGAACGAGCAGAAAAAAAAAAATAATGCAAAACACATTGACTCAATGGCGTCAAAGATTCACTGATCCACAACGAGGGAAATAAACATTTACGAGTAGTATTCCCTTTTTTTTTATTTTTTGGTTTAATTTTATAATTTTGCATTAAGCCACTATAATTTTTTTTTGTCACTAAAATCACACTTTTATGTCGCTCATTTGCGATCATTTCACTACCGAGTACAGAGAGAGAGAAAAAAAACATAACAAAACAATTATTTTATTAATTAATTTCCCATAAAATTAAAACCAAGTGAATAATATATACGAATGCAACTATTGTTTTTTTTTGTTACGTTTTATCTTGGCAGGAAGAAAAACTTTAAACAAGAATTTTGAAAAAAAAAACTACTATTAAAATGTTCCTCAAACAAAAAAATCGAAAGAAAAAAATGTAGAATTTCGAGAAGGTGGATATTTGGGAACGGATTTTTGTTCGCCGCGCACTACCGACAAATGAAGATCTTCTGCGGCGGGTAAGTTGCCCGACAAGGCGCGGAGGATAGATAGACAGTCAGACAGACCCACATACAACACAACTCACATCAGAGAAGTTCGCAAGGCAAAAAAAAAAAAAAAAAAAAAAAAACAGAAAATAACAAAATACGAGAGATGTCTTTCGCTTGAATATAAAGATAGCGAGAGCCGATAGATAGGTGTAGTATACCAAGAACGAAAAGAAGGATGTAGAGGCGCGCGCAACAATCATGACGACCGACGTGAGGGAAAAGCATAGTCTCCTGTTGTTTATATGACGTCTCCCCGAGAGGAAGTATTCGCAGAAGTGGCTGGCAAATGAGCAAAATTAGTGGTTGAGGTCATGCGCAATTGGCACAATGGAAGAGGATCACTCTATAGTTTTCACGTTGAGAGGGAAAGGGATAATGTTTGATAGAAAAATCCCTTTTCTTTGTTTGATGATATTTACACTCAAGAAGATTTGTTATTCTTTTTTTAAAGAGATTTGTCCGTTTCTTTAAGGGAAAGTTCTCTTAGCTCTAGCTCCCAAAGGGATCTTCGATCAGTTGCAGTTACAGATGTTGAAGCACATTTTCTTTCGCTCTACGACATCTGGCTTGAGTTCGAAGGGAAGTGACATTCTCTGAAGAGGTTAAAAATAAAAAAGTGATTCATTGACTTCATCCATGAGTAATGGCTGTTTGGGTTTACAGCGAATGAAATGGACCACCAAATTAGAACAAAAATGTGAATGGGAGCCGAATTTTATTAAGTAGAACATACTTTTAGGCGGGGAAGTAAAATCATTTTTGTAGCGGCATACATGGCGTATGTGGAACATTTTTAGGTATTGCGATTTTTTTTCAATCGGCGCTGCGTATTTGTGTGTGTTTCTAAACAGTGTCGGCATAAAGTTAAAAATGCTGACAATAAAATGAATCCAATTATATGTAGTTAATTAAAAAAAAAAAAACTGTTTCTGCTTGGTAAAACAATGAACCGGGAATGTTCTGAATGCTTCAGGATTTTTAATCTCCTTAAAAAAAATTGTAGTTAGTTCATGTCTAGTTCACGAACGAGGTACTATTTGAAATTGGACTAAACGAGTTTCGATTACATATCTCAGTAGCTAATTTTTTCAATATGGGCTATTTTTTCCTGGGCGCAGTAGCGCAGTGGTTAGTGTGCTGGACTACTGTGCGAGGGATCCCAGGTTCGATCCCCGGAAAAACACAAATTACATCTTAAGGTCTACTGCGGCACCTCTCGCGAACGTCTGACAAACATCCGCGAGTATGACTGTCCTGAAAAAGCTTCTCAATTCAGCCGTTCGGACTCGGCATAAAATTGTAGGTCCCTTCCATTCGTCCCAAAAATAGAAAACTCACACAAACGAATGGTTGCGAGAAGCTAGGCCTAGGGTGTCTACCCGCCTGTTGCGCCACCGATTTATTTATTTTTTCCTACCTCATTTGTGTGTGGGATCGTCAAAAACAAGATAGATAGTGAATGATGATTGAAACAGTCGAACCACTCGAACCTCTTATTGACGGCATGCCATGGCACACCTACGAGTTACTTAACTGACAATGGCTGGGTTAAAAGATCCTTCGACCGCAATCGTAGTTCACAATTAGGCATACGGGAAAAAAGAACAAAAAAAAAAGTATCGAGGTGCTAAATTAATCAAGCCTGCCGTGTTCTCTGTTTAAATGAAAATTTGTCACACTAAACAAAAGAAAAGTAGAATCGTTCTTGACATTTCTGAGATTCACACTACTGAAATTAGCTTGGGAGCAGCTTAATTTTAAGCGCTAGGATAAAGGCATACATACATGTTGACAGCTTTCAGATATGGAATGGATGTGTTCATAACATAACAACTGGCAATGGCGTTAAAATGTTAGGCTCAGACAAAAATATACCAGTTTATACCACTTTATTATATCGGGTTTTTCAATAAGAGCGCTACAAAAGTTTTTTTAAATAAAACAAAAACGGTTTTGGATATCAATGAAATTTTTTATTCTTCGTTCGATGCCATTATGTATGGAACTCGATTTCTTTCGCATGGCCACCACGGGCACGCTTGCAGAAGTCCAGACGCTGAACCCAATTTTTGACGGTTTTCAAGCATAAATCGGCCGATACTGCTGCAATTTCACGTTCGATATTCGTACGAAGATCAAAAACCGTCGCTGGCTTGTTGGCATAGCCCCACAGGAAATAGTCTAACGGCGTCAAATCGCACGACTGTGCCTGTGGATTCAAATTTTTCCACTAGACGCTCAATTGTTGATCTGCTAGAACGATTATGACGACCATAAATTGGACGTAGCGCTCTTAACGTTGAAGCCACTGACTCCGAATTTAAGTAGTAAATTTTAATAATTGCGACTCTTGTTGGCTCGTCTATCTGTCCATCATGAAATGGCAAACCTTACTGAAGAGAAATGTCAAAAGAGCGGCAAGAAATTCGGCGTCGTTTGCTGTCCTTGTCGCTCTACTTTTGTAGCGTCCCTGTTGAAAAACCCTTTATATGCTTGCATATTTTGAGGCTGATTCTTTGTCTACTTTTTAAGATAGATTCCCATTTCAACAAAAATAAGTAAGAAATATGGTCTGATGACGTCAATCTTAGGACATTATTTATTAGTGCCAATGAAACCAATTAGAGGAAACGAATTAGCAGATATATAATCTCAGCGGCAGTCAGGTCTTCAAGAATAAAGAATGTTTGTACATATAAAGATGGCAAAGACTGGACAGATGGAAAGTCAATAAACAATAGTTTCATCATCATTTGAAATGTTCATTTTATCTTTCCAATAGATTGTTCATAGAAGAAGGAATAGATTGTTTGTATGGGATCGGAATGAAAGGCTGCTGTGTCACGCTTTGGGAACCCGTTAAATAGGAAATTAAATATAGACCAAAATGAGTACAGCACGCATAGCTTTATAACTCAAAACCATTTAAATTATTTGCAAGAGCTCAAGTATAGGCAATTTGGTCACTCAAACGTGTTAGTAATACAAAAACTAAGATTTTCACGACAATTCAATTGTTGTTTTTTGAGTAGTACCTTTCAAAATAGCGGTCAAATTCGCGGTTACTGTAGTGTGCAATTTTTTCAACGACATAGGGGAAATAAAGTCTCTTGCAGGTCGTCCTAAATTTTTTAAAATACTTTCTGTTAACCCTCTGTTTTTAGTTGTAAAAATCGAAATCGAATGTTACCAACTGTAGAACAAAATGTTACATTTCTATGAAAAACAATAGAACTATGTATGATTGTTAATATGAATAACCAAAAGACGGGCACCTCAATGACAAAGAACTGAATGAAATATTGTTTTGCAAAAATACAATTAAAAGCACAAAAGCTTACAAGTCGCATACAAAAAAGTGTTTACAAAGTATGTTTTCGTTCGATAAAAATAAATTAAAAACCAAAGTGCATACGAAAAGCAAATGCAAAACAGAATTTATAAAGTAAACATTGACTAGACAACGTAATTAGTAAACTTACAGTTCCTTTGTTAAAAAAAAATCAAATATTATAAATTCAAAATCACTTACAAGATAATCATCACTGTCATCGCGAAAAATTTGTTCGTCAACAAAATCGCCAACATAAATATCAAATAATAACTTGCCTACCAAATCATCGAGATTATCCTTTATAGCAGTTTTCACCACCATAATTGTTATAAAATTAGTTTGCACACCAATCGAGTTTTATATCTATTCGCGGCAAGTTCTAAACTAAACTTTAATTCACAACAAAAATAAATAAAGAAATGAGCAGACACAAATTCGTTATATTCCTAATCGGTGATGAGTAGTCCTTTAGACTGGCCGGCAGTTCGAAAGCGTTGGCAGATTACATTTTTTTATGGGGGGAACTTGAATGAGTAAAAATAATCACATGAGTATTGGCAAGTGCGATTGATTTTATTTGTCTTATTGTGTTTCGTATATACAAATGGTCATAAGATTAAAGGTTTTGGTCTAGTTAAGAGCCAATGAATGACAGCTGTTGTGCGGGCAAAAGAACGTTTAATTTCGGGGCGGGCTAGAGAGATAAAGAATTTTGTCTGAGTCGTGAAGGATTTAAAGTTTATGTCAGTGGCGGGGAATTGTTTCTGGTTATATTTTCCCGAGTAGCCGATGCATACATTTTGGCCGCTATGTTAGTACAGTATGTTACTTTATTATTAAAAAAGTTTGTTATAGTTTTATTAATGGGAAAAACAAATCAAATATTAATATAAAAAATAAAATATTATAAAACCTTGTAAAATCTTGAACTTTCTTTAAAAACTAATGAAATGTAGTTTTAATCTCAAATAATGCAATCCACAAAGTTTACCTCCCAAATTCTACTCAAAAAATTGAATACATATTTGTAACAAAAATATTTTTTCATACATCACTCCTTGCTGTGGATAACCTAACTCTTGTAAAATTACTAAAGCAAATATTGAACAAACAATGTCCAGCTAAAAAATATAGTTACCCTACTCAAAAAGCCTGTCATAAGTGCCCTACTATCAAAATCCAATAAACTAGCAAAGGTTTTAATAAAAAGTCATAAACAGGTATACATAAAAACAAAAAAAAGAACTACAATGTGAACTGTTTTCACCTAGCTACCTTCATCTTTACACTTATAACTCTTATACGTAATTACTTTCATAGGTTGGTTGTTAAAAATTATAAATAAAATTTACATATATTTTTCCTGTATATAAAATGAAATGGTTTTACCTTAGATGGTGATGTCCTATTATCCCTTTCCTTTGCACGATCCCGATGGCGACGACGCGAACTACTATGCGATGCATCGTCCCTATAGCGATACTTATGTGCACGTCTTCCCGATGTCGGTGACTTACGGTGGGAACGTTTTGAGCGTTCTTTACGTCGTCTTGAGGAACGATCATAACTAAAAAGAAATTAAATAGAAATGTCATAAATTAATAATGATTGGACTGGGATATGAAATTAAAAAAAAATTTATTAAAACCAATACAGACGACCTTTTCAGAATATCTTCATCGCTATTATTTTGCATATGTTGACAGTCGTTGAAGTTTGTTATATTCAAGATCCCGCAATAAATCGAAATTATAACAGATATTCAGTGAGAGAATTTTTGTTTGTTCTAATTATCAAAATGGAAACTTCAAAATCTATTTATATAAATTTTAATTTCCATTTTTAGAAGTGTGTAGTAGGTCTAAGTACGCAGACCTTCGAATAGTCTCAATCACAATATTTTGATTGACTTTGAACATTGTATCCATTCAATAGCGTTCTATTGACTTTTTGCGATATGAAGTAAGCTACAATCTCAGTGTGTTATCTTGAAAAAAGAAAATATTATATTATTTGACTGTGAATTGTCCTATAAAACTGAAAGAGCCATTTTATTGTGTTCCAATAACAAGCATCTAATTGTTGGATAGTTTTGAAAATATCTATACAGAGAGATAACGTGAATGGATTGCCTTCGGGTGTTTAGTCACGCGAGTTGGATGAATATAAAAACCAAGGTGCTTCGAGTGAACTGAACGATTTTAACTTTATCAAATTTGACAGGGTCAATACGTAGATGTTGTAGACATTGTACGTACAGTCGTGATGGTCATGATCGGCTGATATATTTAGACAGCAATTGATGGATGAATAGTAGTTTTTATATAATTGCAGAAAAACGCACCGCCAGATAGTGAGTGGCACAGCACCTAATGGACGTAGCTTAAATAGGGCCATTCTATATATAAGAACTGTTTTAATGAACATTTTTCTCACTAGCAAAATCATGATACTCAGCAAGGAATTATAGCTACTATGAGTGGGTATTAGGATAACGCTGAATTACTATTGCCCAGTTGCAAAGAGTAGAGACGAACAGAAAGTGTCACTCATGCATACTTTGCGTTTCACAGTCGATTCACAATACTCACCTCAAATGGTACAAACAATTTGGCAGCACTTAAAAAAATTGTTGTTTTGCAATATTTAATAATTTATTCGACTTTCCAAATGGTTTGTTAATGACAAAAAACCCTTTAGCAAGAAAAATAATTATTTTGTTTAATTGAAATCGTAAAGCGAAAAAAAAACCAAATGGACTTGTTAAATCGTTGTCAATCCGGGCTTCCGAACCGAATCACAAACCAATTATCGAGACATACACCAAAATATATCAGTTTATAACACTTTGTTGTAAATCCTTGCATACCGTCAGGCGGCTGATTTGGAGCAAGCCACTTTCAATTGTTTTTTCTAACATTTGCTGAGGTAAATGAACATTTGGGACGAATGGAAGGGACCTACAATTTTATGCCGAGTCCGAACGGCTGCATTGAGAAGCTTTTTCATGACAGTCATACTCTTGGATGTTTGTCAGACGTTCGTGAGAGGTGGCGCAGTAGAAAAAACTTTAAGATGTAATTTGTGTTTTTCCGGGGATCGAACCTGGGATCCCTCGCACAGTAGTCCAGCTAACTAACCACTGCGCTACTGCGCCCACATTTGCTGAGATATATGTTCAAAAAAATAACCATAAAGTGACCCAACGTCGACTGACGGTTGTTTTTTAATCTGAAAACTGTTTCACCAGCAAAATGGAGGTAATTTAACAAATTTTGGTTCCTAAGCAAGGGGCAGGCTTTATATATCCGAACGAGTCACGTGGAATAAATACTCCCAAACTAACAGACTGAAATCCACCCTTTACCCGATATTTGCATAGCATCCGGGTTGGTACTATTCTAAAGTCTACAGTGGTCTAAGAAGTCTTCGCTATACGAAGGTTTAATTCCTCATTTGACATTAAAAACCTATGTTGCCATTAAATTGCTTAGTAAACTTGGGATCTTCGTTACCATGCAGACATTATCTGCTACCTGAAAGTAAGAGTAATGTTAAGTCATCTATAGGTACTGCGATGCTTCTTTGCTAACTATCACCTCAAAGTCAGCTAGTACCTAAATCGATAATAGTAATTCAACTAATTAAGGGTCAATAAATGAGTTTTAAAACCATATTCATAACATGACCTAGCTAAAAGGTCACCAAGCCCGGCAAACCCAACAGAAATGTTTAGCATTGCTTGTTCCATCGCTATAGTGAATGAGACAACGAGATAAATGTCCCTATTTAACAGATCTTATGGATTTTTGCCTGGATTCTTAGACACACGAAAACCGGCTGACGAACTTGCTAGAGAAGGGTCTGCAATAGACCGTGTTCGATCACTTTGGTAGATCAAGCCAATACTTTGTGATCTCAGATAACGAGGGGAGCACAAGATTCGTTTGAAAGTAAAAAACATATGGAAGGAATTTGGAACCTGAGAAATACTACCGATGCTTTAGTCAGAATATAAAAGAAGTAGGACCAACAAATGTTTGCAGTTTGACATATCATAGCTGTATAAATTAGTAGGGGCTTTACTGGTGTGGTCATACTTTTTAAGAAACCATTCAATGGAATTAAATCTGAAGGATGACGATAAATGTAGACGTCGAGGTTGTGGAGAGGAAAAAACTCCACGAGAACAAACCTTGTTACCGATCGAGTTTTCAACACAAACATTTTGTTCACGATCACCTCCATTCTCGCAAATACGGGGGGCTTATTCCCAAATGCGCGGCGGATCGCTTTTCATGGCGGATTAGTATTTTTATGTTTCCAAAAGCGATTCGATCCATTCAAAAGCGATAGCTATTGTGGGGCCAGCAATCCGTCACCTGAATAGCTATCGCTTTTGGAAATACAAAAATATCAATCCGCAATGAAAAGCGATCCGCCGCGCATTTGGGAATAAGCCCCCGGCTATAAACGTTTCGAGTCGGCGTTGTAGGACCCGATGAAGGGAAGTACTGTATATACAATACAAGTACATAACATAATTATAAAAAGGCATCATTCTGATCTCGGAATTGATTCGATTTCACTTTCTATTCAGCTCACGAGCCGTAGATAATTCTGTTTTCTTTCGAAAATACCCTGTTTTATGCCTTTTGTACACGTGTAATATAAAACAGAAAATACCTAGTGATCGAATTAATTAAAAAAAAAAAAAAACACATTTTAAATCAGCATAGACCACACACAATTTTCTGGCCTATTAATGTTTCTTTTTGTATTCACACGCAAGTAAAAAAAAATAATTTTGTGTTTTTTAAAAATCAAATACATACGTATAAATATATGCCTACAACCATCATTCAAAATGACAATCGTTGGTGGCCGACTGAAATCATCGGATGGGTGCCAAAAGTGAAAATAATCGCCGAAAAATAAAAATTAATTTCCCATGTTACGGAAAAATATACAAATAAAATTGGCAGACAATCTGCAATATGTTTCTCATCAAATGGTATACGTTCCAAGTGATTTGCAGTGCATTCAAAATTTAGAAATTCAAAGTTAACAAGATACAGTTTTTAAAAAAAATAATGTAAACTATTTTATTTTACTATTAAATTTGCATAAGCAATAGTCCATGCAAAGTTAATTATACATCACACTATATATGCATGTAACAATTAACGCATTTACGGTACCACAGTAATTAACACTTGCAACATAACAGCCATGCAATAAAACAATTACACCGTAGTGCGTCGTGTAAATGAAGCAACCAAAACCTATTTCTATACGAAAACCATATTTGCAGTCTCAATTAGAGCAGAAAATTCCATAATGTCGGTACTTTTGAATAAAATTAGGCAAGGGTTTAAAATTTTTTTGTTATATTAGAAAAGAAAGAAAAAAATTAACACATACAAGAAATTTGTAGCGCATGACTTCAAGTGAACAATATCACTTAAATGCCGTCCCAGTAAAAGTGTGTGCTCCCAGCACATCGTTCTTTTTTCGTCTGTATTAATTTATTAGTTATAGTTTAATGGATCCCACAACGCAACAGCAGAGTGGTATTAAATACTCGTAAGCAGCATAAACATTATACATTGTTGTAGAATAACGCAGTGAATAGCAAATGAGCGTTCCGCGCGGTAACTTAAGATGTTTCGTTTGATCTAATTAAAAGCAAAACACAAAAAAAAAAAAAGTTCATAAAGAGCCACAAAAGAATATCAATTAAGTAAATTATTTTAAATTAAAACAAAAAAAAAAATAATGATACACTCGCGCGTGTAATATACTCGTACAGCACATGCACTGCACACTGAGGAGGACGATCAAATTTTTGCACTCAATTTTAGTTTAGTGTGCGCAGATTACTAACACTGAGATAAAGCAGAAATGCTGCTAATTATGATCTAAGGGGTTGCAACAACCAATTTTTTTTTTCTGTAAACCCTATATACAGCGAGAGACTTAATTGAATGTAATTTCCTAATTTTCCTTTTCGCGAGGCAATATTCAGGCAGTGAGGCGGGATACTGAAAATGCAACCGAGACGCCATGCAGCAATACCTAGACTGCATCTGAGATTTATTTATGACTTTATGATGTTGTTGTGTTATCAGTTGTCACTTCTGATAGCATGGTGATTATTTCGAGGATTTTCAGTATAGATTAATGAAAAGCGGTAATTTTTTTTTAAATACTCCTCTCCCTCCAACAAGATGGATGCTTAATGTGAGTGAGAAATAATTTATTTTTTTCGATTTTCGCGCCTTATGTTATTACGAAATGTAAACCACTCATAAATGGGTTATTGATCAAGGAAAGCCGTTTTTGCATGCCAAGTGTAATAAGTGAACATACAATGAGAGGCTGTGTTAATCTGTTTCGATTTGAGTTCTTAAAAGAAAAATCTTGGCACGGATTGCTCTTAACCGAATAAGGAATAAGATGATATAGACAGCGTATGGTGTTACATGATATTGGCAATACATAAATCGGAATGGATTTATAGTGAATATAAATATGAAAGGTGGTTAACACATAGCAATACAAATTTGCCAAAAAAGTGCGAAGCAACAACGAGCCTTGAGAAATATAAAAATTATTTTGAATTTTTATATCAAATTAACAAGCACAACAAGAGTGCAACCAATTTTAGAAATCGGCTGTGATCTTCTCAGCAATTTTACCTAAAAGCCACTTTCTTATTTATAGGTGCAGTCTATCTCGGTACAAATTCTATACCAAATGTATACCGCATACAAGTATGTATTCCAATGAACCATTCCTAATTTGTTTCGCGGGAGCAGGGCGCTTACGGGACGACATACCGAGTTCAGCTACGAAACAATCAATCAATATAGGACTGCGAAATAGATCTCAGAGCAGCCTAACTTAGGTTAGGTTATGTACCAATTTATTGATCAGAAAAAGGGTATATGCGAACAAAAACAAAATCTTTGTTTGGCTTGACTCACGTAAACACGACATTAGCGCGAATTTTTAACTTTTAGTTTCTCAAATTTTCTAAGGCTCAGTCATGAAATCACTTAAAAAAATTGAGAAAATTAAAAATTGGCGCGAAATTCTCAAATTTTTTAAAATTAAAAGTTTTTATAATCTGAGATGACTTTAATTTTATGAATTAGCTACCTATTTTAGCTCTAGAAAATTTGAGAAAATAAAAGTTAAAAATTCGGTCGAATTTTCTAAAGCTGAAATTAAAAGTTATTTCAAAAACTGATCTGGCTTTTCTAAAGCTAAAATTAAAATCTATTTCCAAATCTCAGCTGGTTTAAAGCTTTAGAAAATTTGAGAACTTTTTACTTTGATTTTCTCAAATTTAAGAAAATAAAAGTTAAGAATTTGCGCTCATTTTCGACGCTAAACTTCGATGTGTAGCCACAAATTTAATTGTCAGTAAGTTATATACTCCTTGAAACCTGTAACAACTTTATATCCACGGTATAATTCGCATTTCTTCTAGTAGATTTTTGTTTTGATACAAAAAAAAAAAAAAACAAATTGAAAAATGACACCAAATGGTTTTCAGACAATTTACGTTAAATGAAAAATTACCCAAAAAAAAATGCCAAAATGCGCGAAAACAATGAAAATATGTACTTCCCAATTTCACAATAATTTTTGTTGTTGTTTGCCAATCATTATTTTGGGGCAGTTTTACATAAATGGATTGGAGACAGAACTGGGTCCTAATTGAGTATTTTTTTTTTTTAATTATAAATATGGTCGCTTAAATTTCAAAAACGTATCAAATCTACAAAGGCTCTTTTTGTTAATAATGTATGACGAAAGCATATGGTTGACTTAGGTCTAAAAGAGGTACAAGAGGGAAGGTCTTATATGACAGTAAGCACTTGTGCATAACCCATGACGGCCACGACTTATGTACATCTTAAATAAATTATACAATGCTGATTTTAGACGAGTAATTTAGAAGTGAATGTGAACTGCAGTGATTCTCGCATTAAAAAAAAAGGTGTACCACAGAGTTCAGTTCTTGGTCCTGTATTGTTTTTTATTTACATAAAATCTAAATCTCAACTACATTTGCAGATGACATTATAGCCTCTATTTATCAGTTTGATACTTAATACGAATGTATGTATTTCAATGAGACTTTGGTTTACAGATCTTAAGTATCTTAAGAATTCTTAAAATATTTTAATTTATGCTTCCACACCTTAACTTTCAAGTAACACACTTTGTAAAAAGTTGAAAGAAAAACTAATTTATATACACTATCGCTTTACTTAGTTTATGTTTAGTTAAGCCTTAAGATTGCAAAAATATCTCTACATTATTAAAGCTTCCTATGTGTAATAAATTAATACTTTATGTTAGGACAGCCAAATCTTTGATTCTGGTTATTCACTAGTATTTAATTGTGACGTCCTTGAATCGTTATTTAAGAGAGGTACGGTTGACCTTCTGGAAAGGTATGGTTGATCTTCTGGGAAGGTATATTTGATCTTCTAGAAATATGTGATTGATCTTCTAAAGAGGTGTGACTGATCTTTCTTATATGTATGGTTGATATTTTGGGGAGGTATGTTTGATCTGCTGTTCTAAAGAGGTATGATTGATCTTCTAGAGAGATATGGTTGGTTATTATTACAGTTAATTAGAGTAGGCATAAATCACTTCCTCCTAACCAATAGAAACCAAACATGTTTATAATGGTTAGAGTAAAGGTTACTGTTGGAATATCTATACTTGTTGGATAAAAGATGTCACCCAAAACCAAGGAGGAAATTGATGAAATGGAGAACATTCCCTACCAAAAAGCCATAGGGAGTTTGATGTTTGCTGCTAACGGTACGAGGTGCGACATAACTCAAGCTGTGAACCATCTCAGTAAATTTAACGATAACCCTGGGAAAGCTCATTGGAACGCTGGAAAGCGAGTGTTCAGATATCTCCAAGGAAAAAAAGTCGTGTAAACTGACTTATACGAAGACTGGAAATCCTAAGTTGATCGGATATTCAGACGCAGACTGGGGATTTGACACTGATGAAAGAAGATCTGTAACTGGATATGTCACATTGCTCCAAGGTGCCGCCATATCCTGGAACAGCAAGAAGCTGTTATTTATGGCTCTTTCAGCATTGACGCAGGAGATTATTTGGCTTCGAAAACTGGATACCGAATTGAATATGGATAATAAAGAAGGACCAATAACCATTTTCTGCGACAACAAGAGTGCAGTTCATTTGGCCTCAACCAACATCTATCATCCGAGATCGAGCATATTGACATCCGTCACCACTTCATCCGCAAGAAGAAGGAAGCTAGACTAGTCGAATTCGAAAATATTGGTACCAAAGAAATGATTGCGTATAGTTTGACCAAGGCCTTATTTCAAGATACACATTTGTTCTGTTCATATGGTATGGGGCTTAAGTTCAAGAATGATGCTTGATTCAGTGGGAGTGTTGGAATGTATACTTGTTGGATATCTACTCTACAATCAAGACATGACTTTCAATCTTTCTTGTTCCCAAATATTTTAACATTATTATTAATTCCAATAAAAACTTTTGAATCGAAAGGATCTCTTCTCAATTGTTACTCATAGTTCAGTTAGTTTAACTGAACCTGAACTTGAGTTAAAATTTTAAGTTCAACTCATCCGATTTCACAATGTAATCTGAACTTCAGTTCAATTGAACTCAGGGGCCGAATCGTCTCATCCGCAAACGAGCAATATGTGCCGGAATTTGTTTTTGTTTCGAGTGTAAAATCGGTAGATTCCGTGAACGTATAGCTCGTTCACGGATGCGGCGATTCGGCCCCAGTTTAAATAAATTTAATGAATAGAATTTGGCAGTATTGTACAGTACTTAGCTTTTATCCGACTTTTCAAAATCCGTTCCTTGGCGTTTCTTTAAAAGAACACGCAAAGCAACGTCAAATATTTGTATTTTTGACAATCGGCAGATTTGAAATTGAAATGTCAAGTGATCTGAGGTTAAAACTGTAGTAGAATACTGTCGTTTTTCTTAAATTACAGAATGAACTCTTTTAAAGGTTTAAATGAAACTGTGAAACCGAATATAATACATTGCGATACAAAATGAATTACCTGACATCTTAAAACAAAATCACTCCAAATAAGCAAAACTTCATTGTGCGTTGGTGGTGGTATTCAATTGGAAAAGATCACTTGACCAACTTGCGTGATTGAAATCCATCGCGTTTTATTTAAAAGAAACAATAAATCATTTTATAGATTTTAAATGTCCAATTAGTGTTTGGGTGTGAATTAATCATAAGAAAGGCAACCATATGTACAAGCATTAGCATATTCCCCAACATTGTTTTATGGAAAAAAATTAAAAAGTAAAATTTGCAGATTTATTCTAAACGATAGGCGTAATTTGTACAAATTTATAATACCAATTCAAATTTGTTCCAATTGGAAAGCGCTACTAATTAATTAGTTGTCTGGTGTGTGGCATGTCAGAATTGGTAAAAATAAAATGCCGATTATTTTATTGTGGCGGCGGTATTCTATTTCATGGAATACGGAATTAATTTACTGGCGCTATCGACTCAAGTTGGATTTAACATTCAATTGGATTGTATGCAAATTTATAAATAAAAAGTCAAGTCAACACAGTGATGTGATGAGTAAAGTTGGTCGCTCCTTTTATGGTCAATTATGTTTGGATTTTTTTTTTCCATATTTGTTTAATTGACAGAATGTAGTTGTGGTGTTCTACAAGGCGGAATTTAACACGATTTGCATTGTTTTTTGTTAAGTGAATTAAAAAAAAAATAAAAGATTTATTGAAAATTTCCGGTATACTCGTAGACAAGTTCGATTAATTGTTTGTGCTCAGATGACAGAAATATATGATTTCAAGGATGCTTAATGTAGACTTGGCGTCGCGTTTAAACTGGAGAATTATATTTTCACATTTTACGATTAGTAATTTTGAGTTTGAAGGCCTGATATGTTAATATTTTCAAAATCCAGACTAATAAATAAATGCGAAAGTGAATCTGTCTGCTTGTACTTTTTCACGACTTTTTTAAAGGTTTAGAACCAATCGTACCGACCGACGGGTAGGTACAACTTTCAATATGATCTTAAATGTGAACAATTACACCAAATTTATCACAACTTGACAGTTACGATTACATTTCATTTGAGATGACGTTTCATAATGTCCAGTGATACCAAATTTCCAAAATATTTCTGTTTAGTCAATTACAGCCCAGCATTCTGTGCAAAACAAAAGCAACTTTTTGAAATACATATTTAACGCAACGGTTTTGTTGAATGTAAAACTAAATTAAGCGTCATTAAATGTCAATGTGCCTATACAGGCACCCTTCCTGTTGAAACGTTGGGTTTGTATTATGTATCATTAAATTTAAACGTAATTCCAAATACCAACCGAAGCAGAAGTTATAGGCCAGCTAAAGAAACAGTTTTTACAGGGAACGATTCGAAACTAATGGGTACCAATGTCACACAAAACGTTCCCGATCATAGCGTGTTCGAATTGGTGGCACTACTTTTTGGTGATACCAAACTAACACTTACAATTTTATTGCAAAAAACACATTGCCTGTAAAGTTTCTTGCCTAAGATAGGAGGATACGTTTTATAAATTTCCAAAAACGAAGCTCATCAGACTTTTGATCTTCAAGTATCATGGAAAATGGAAATGTAGCTTCCATTTAATAAACGTATTCATACATTTACATGTCAACTTCTTCAATGCTAATTACATAATTGAAAAACAAATTAATATAGTAACTGCTCATTTAAGTAGGCGCGTAGCAGCTACCTTCTACTCGACAAATACAACCATCATTCACTCTTGCCTTAAAACAGAAATTTTTAGTATCTACATACCAGCATTGCAAAAGATCTACTCTCACAAAAAGTGCTTTAAAAATAATTAAGACATGTGTGTGTACCTATATTTTTTTTTTTTAATTATAGACCATAGACGTGAAGAGGGTGGGCGTGACAAGGCACACGCAATAAAGCAATCTGTTTTTTGCGAATGCAATAAATTTGTCTCTCAATTTGGCGCCATCAAATTGAAGGTTCAAACGAAATTTATAGAATTTCCGACAAAGAGCACAGACCAGATAGAGAACCCAAAAGTGTAGCCTTATTCAATGAAAAGCGCTCACGCGTCTAAGCTACTGTTTATGATGAATCGAGTTACAATTCAAATTTACATAATATAATTACATTGATTTAGAGGAACAGTCTCAGTAATTCATTTTACTTGCGCTGCTGGTACCGCAATAGCGACTTAAGCCAATCAACTGGGCTACTACGTGGGCATGTCATGTCTGTGACTGGTGTTACCTGGTGCCACCACTCTTATTTTGATGTCTTATAGCCGTGCGTGGTGGTCTTGAGAGAGCATTCTGGCTACTTATGATACTTTTGTGGCAATAGATACATTTGTGGGTTACCAAATTTGTCATCGATTGTGCGCAAGTGTGTATTTGTGAGTGATTTTTGCTTAGATTAAAAACAAATTTTTAAGAGAGCATGGGCGGAATTGGGTGTTTAGCAAGGACGGACGTTTACATTTACTTGCACACGCTAGATTGCTATTTATGTTCGTGTAATTGAATTGCGAGTCTTAAGATGGTTGTGACATTTTTGGTCTCGGATTGGTGTTTGGAGATTAGCAGATTCGACGAGCACCTACAATAAATTGAAGTTAGGATTGGTTTGACCCCCACTTATGTAGAAACTGCGGCGGAACAATTGCGTAAGAAGGTGATTGTGTGTGCAATTTGACGGTTTTTTTTGGGGCTGCAATGGGGCGAGTGATTATATTTAGCGAATGGCCAGTGTGAGTGACTCACTGTGTTTCCTCTTTATGCAAATGAAAAATGGTTTTTATAATCGGGTACAAACGACTTTTGAAATTAATACAAGTTCCCTTATAGGTTAGACTGGTTCATTCTGCTTATACCACTAATCGATCAGCTCATTTGAGTTGAATTCAGTGAATTAAGTCAAGAATCGATTCACTGACAACTCGACTTGACACTCACATTGGCTCACCCCAACTGAACAATTCCATGTCAAATCTTAAGAGCAACTGCCTATACCTTTTGATATATTTAGTATGAAGTGGCAATGTATTTGTACTCAAGAAACAAGACACTTGCCACTGTGTGACTCAATTTGCATGAGTTAAACTTCGGGAGGAGCCTACTACATCGGACAACTTTATATCGACACTTCGAACCTCCCGTCGTCAGTGGCAATAGACGGGGGGTTAAACTGTTTCGGACACTCTATACGTTTTGTTCACCGAAGACAAACCGCGACTTGAACTAATTTGACATATAGGTATATGGACCTTGAGTAGGACTTTTCAGTACCAGTCGAATTGAATTGAATTGTAGCGAATGAATCCTTGATGTGCCAACTGCAGCTCTCACATCCAATGGGACCCGAATGTTCGAAATGGGCCGCGAACAGCCGAATAGGGAAAACTATCGACTGCTACAAAGCAGCCATAACTGTCATCGAGAAAGTACTATAGGATGATATTTATACGGTGACTGCTGAGAGCACGGCAGCGACTATTTGGAAGTGGCAAACTTAGGCAAAAAGTCTTGAGATAGATCGATGCGTTAGTAAATGTTGACAATCCACATCAAGGCTAAATTCCCTAACATCAACATCGGGGATTTCAACGCCAGAATATGCAAGGAGGATATCTTTGGGAGTACACTCGTAAAGCATAGCCTACATAACACATCTGGAAACGGACTTAGGCTAATTGACATTGCTCCGAAACGTGACATTGCTATAGCTAGCACACGTTTTCCTTACATTCATTAAGAAACAATGCTGTAGCCTGATCAAAAACAAAACTGTCAACCAAATTGATCATCTTGCGGTATACGTAAGACATTGATTGCTACAGAGTGTTCTAGATGTATGAACTATCCGAACTGCCAAACATAGACTTCTTGTTGTAGCCCAGGTACAAATGCATATATCTCAGACTCCAGAGGAGATTTAATGTTCAACGACTTCAATCGCAACAAACCGCCATCGAGTATCCGTGAAACTCCTACTAGAAGCCCTATACCGCCTTTATCAAGTGCCAAAGACCAATGGTATCTATGCCAAGTGGCCATCAGAGACGCCTGCCGCAACAGATGTGGTAGGATCCACCCGACCACGAAAAAGCCTTGGCTTCATGAAGAGTGCCGGGCAGCAAAGCAGCTCAACAACTTCCTGACGAAATTATGTCATATTTTCCTTACAAAATTGTGTTATTTTTTTTTTTCCAAACTTGGAAATACACACATTTGGTGGAATTTAAAAAAAAATCTGGCGTAATTTCTGGGAAACGCAGCAAAAAAAAAAAACCTTTTTGCAGGCGACCCAAATTGTACTCTAAAACTCAAGTGCAGCAACGCTACTGGACCAGATGGCCTGCGGGCCAAACTATTTAAGCCATCGGAAGACGACTTGGCGGAGACACATTTGCGTTCGATTTCAACTAGACCACTTCAACTAAATCTAATTACAGTCTTAATAGGGTCCAACAACCTCTAAAAATTGTCCAAACACATCTCAAGGAAATACTTACTTCTTGCATTTGCAATTAAAACCACTGTACCACAGTATCGCCCTAAGCCTCGACGACCAGCGTGCGCTCGTCTCGTCATTACATTTAAAATTAATTAACTCAATTTAGCCTTTAATTTGTCCATACATCCAGCAGCAACAGCCGCGCGCCACATAGTGATATAACAAACATTACGATGACGTTTTTGCTGAATGGCAGCACTTCCTTCCACAGCAGAAAACACATCGTCGCGGATCTTTCTCACGTCGTGTCGTTGCGGTATATCATTCCACGTAATCGCGCTCTAATCTGATTGACAGAAGACAGCCAGTTTGCGACAAATATAGCCAATTCCACAAGCACACTCTTGTCGGAGAGACCAACACACTGACAACACACACACGAATGATTTTGATTAATTTACTGCAAAGAATCTTGTGTCTTAGATTTTGAGTAGGGGTCGCATTCGGTCCAGCAGAACACCAACCAATTTAAGTATCCACCAAATAAGCCAGCCAGTCTCAACCTACCACAAAAAAAAAAAAAAAAAAAACTCTCAACACCCATACAGCGAGCGTGCACTTCAAATGCGACGAATTTGTTTAAAACTCTTAAAATATAAATAAATTTACTATTCTCAAAGTCAACAAACATTTCAATTTGAATCGTGTGTGCGTCGTCGCGCGTTGTCATTTCTGGATTTGTGCTGTCTTCTTCCTCTGGCCCTCGAGACTGGCGTTGTTGACAGTTGTCGTTACAATTGTACGGACTCTGACTGCAACAGTCAGTGACAACCTGTTGTGATTATTCAGCGAGGTTTTTTTTTGTGGTGGCAACAGCAGCCATCTATATAGTTTATGACATTAGTGCCTGCTTGTCTGCCCCGATATGGTAAAAATCTCTTGACTGGAATTCAAATTCGGGGGAAGAGCATTGGTTTTGTCTGTTAATTGACAGTTTAGTTTGATATTTGCACTACGTAGTCGTATGTTCGCTCCGTTAGTTGTATGTATGTGACAGTTACGTATTTGGAGTATTTTTACACTTGTTTTTGACATTTATGGTGTGTTTGATAATTTTCGATAGATTTAGAGTTTCCTTTGAGCTGAATTTTGAGCAGTGAACGGAAATTCATCGAGTTTCCGTGATGATAAATGAATGGCAATTTATTTTGGTAGGAAAATGGCGAACTCTTCGTTTAATGGAATCTGGGAATTATAGCAGTGCCGGTTCTAATAATAATAATAATAATAATTTGTAGCGACATAACATTGATTGGCATTGACAACGATTGCACCTCATTGAAATGTTGTTTTAGAGAAGTCAATAGTGGATATTGAAACTTAAACAGAATTTGTGGCTTCTCTAAAACAACATTTCAATGAGGTGCAATCGTTGTTAATGCCAATCAATGTTATGGCAAAAAATACAACCTAATCGGCTGATGAAGTATAAGAGTTCCTGTAGCGCTGTTCGACGTAGGAGTATCCAAGGATGAAATCTTTTTAACAGTGCTTGTTCTGGAAAGTTATGATCGCAGCTTTGAACGACAAATAAGGCCACCAACCTGTGGAACATGACAAAAATACAAAGGATAGCGTGTGCTATACGCAAAAATCTTCAACAAAAAGCTTTATAAAAATCAAAATATTCAACTGCTGTAAGACAAATTCCACAGGGCAAGTATTTGGGCCCAGTTGTGTCCCAAAGGCCTTTCTTCAGCATATTTCAAAGAGGAGTGGAAGAGATAGAAATCACACGCCATATTCATCCACATAAATGGCTCAAAAATGCACAAAACATTAAAGCTAACAATAACACAAACTGGATAGAATTTTAGGACTACTGGGTAAGCAAAAATGTTTCTATCAATTGAAACGCACTGACCTGACATATACACATTGACCATACTACAAATGCCCATATAAGGCAATAACTAACCTAATTAAAACATCAGGTTTCCCCATTACTGGTTAAGACCCATGAGAACACCTTGAATTTGATTATGCTCCAAAATATTCCACCCACATGCTTTTGAGCCTAAAAACAAACTGGCCTACTCCACTTCACTCGAAGAGATAAGACAGCATTCTGTCTCAGTGACACAATTTGAATACCAAGTTAACTGTGACACTTCCGTATAAATTTAGCTTCCGGTGTTGCTGAGAAATGCAACTGATTAAGTTTTATTTCTGTTTAAAACAAAAACTCGATAATAAAATGGCAATTTCCCCAGGTCCCCTTCGACTGGATTTGAATATGAATCACACATCCATTATCCAACCACAATCAGTCAGAAATTAATAAGTTATGCGCGGTGGCTGACAGACACAATATAAACTCGATTCTCGGTAGGTAGGCTATTGAATAATCAATCGCTTCCAATCAATTGTCTATAGTTTATTCCAAATCAACTTTGCTTTCAAATAAATCAAAAACGCCATGCGACAAAGGCATTTCAATAATAGATGACAGGCGTGCGCAATGCGAATCTAATGCAAATGGCTGTACCTATGCGTATACGAGCGGAACGACGTGATTTGGTCAAAACTTAAACACTAGACAAATGATGCATTTTAAGTGGATGAGAAATTACTTTCGGATTCTCTGACATCCGATAAATCTCCTTGCATTGACACCATTTTTTTTTTATTCGAAATGCAGTCAGACGGACACACGAATGAATGGCATGGCAATGCGCGCCTACATTATGATCACGCGCGCGTATATGCCGTATCTAGGCTATCTAATATTTCATCAAACTTCTTTGGGGGATATTTCCAGTGAAGAGTTACGATACGAGCGACGACGATGAGTTCGATAAAACTAGAACAACCGATGAGTATCTTTATCTTTTTGTTTTTCATACTGGGCAATCAAGTGAGAAGCAGAAGCCCATCTTCGAACCGAACCGTGATGGTGTGGATTTTCACTGTCTATGCACAAGTGCCAGATACGTCACGAATAACTTAGCAACCGAAAATAAATTGCTATAGATACTCCAAGCCAATGAGCCCCTGGGTAGGTGGACGAAGATGAAGACGACACAACCGACGGACGCTTCGTCGCTTTTGCTTTCTCACTGCAAATTGAAGTGTTGAAATGTTTGTTTCCATTCTACTGGAAGTGTTTTTTGTTTTTGATTTCGGTTTCACTTTTTTTTTTTTGTTCCAGATAGAGGTGGTATTTGCATTTAATTTTATAGCTTTTGATAGAATTAATCGCATCACGTCACAGCTCAAAAGTTTATGAGGACGAACTGCGGAGGGGTAATAATATTTAACACGCTCGTTATTACCACTCGAGCGAGTGATTTATATTGATAGAGATCAGTCTTTTTTTTTGGTTTTTTTTTTAGTAAACCCATTCGCGAGCAAGCATCACTTGTTACGCTGATGGAGTGCAAAAGTGTGAACATCAAGTCCGATTAGGTGTACATTTTAAAGTCGGTCGTATAAGAAGGCTTAATGCGATCGTTAAAAAAAAACAAATCAGTTACGCAATAAATGTGCTTTGAGAGGGACTACTGACTGGAAGTAGGCAGGTAATCGATGGATGTACGAGTACATATACAAATAAACAAACAAAATTTCGGACAAAGTGTTGATCCACTTCGTATACCTACCAATATCCGTGATGTCCACATATTGAAGTTGATAAATACAGCTTCGACCCAGTCTGAGATGCTCAATTGGCCATTTTAATTATTTAGGGACACTACCTAGTGACGCGACGTCTGGTGGTACCCATTTAACCCATTTAGGACCAGTACTTTTTTTCCTCTTCTTATCAATGAGAGATTTTAGAAAGTTGAAACAAAGCAAATCAGAAATATTAAGAAGAGTTACTTCCTACGAATCAGCCTGCAAGTATGCAAGCATTTGTAATAAAGTGTGGTAACCTTGTAATTTTGGTGTATGTCTCTACTTTTGGTTTAATTTAGAGTTTTCATAATTCCCGCTCGCTGAAAATCGATGTCACTGAAAGCAATTTACTAGCAGCATCATGCATTCAACATGTCAAAAAGGTGTAACATGAATTTTACATTTTACGTAGCGCTTTTAACTTAGCTCCCAAGTCAGTTACTTGCGATAAAAATAGGGTGTCTCATAATTCCGAGCATAATTCAAGCAACATTTGAAATTTGCGTCATTTAATTGTACAGTGATGCCAACGGCAAAAAAAAAACAACAAAGTGACAGCTGACAGTTCGGGGTTAGTAAAAATGGAGCGCTAGGCGAAAGAACAACGCATTTTCATTGTTGAGCAATATTTTAAAAATAATGAAGGTTTGTTCGAACAAAATCATCTTCAGTGATGAAGCTCATTTTCATCTTGGTCGCTTCGTTAATCGTTGGTTGTTGAGAAACATGTATCCACAACGCATGACTGTTTGATGCGGAGGCTGGAGGCATTCTGGACCATTCTTCTTCGAAAATGCGGCCGGTCAGGAAGTAAAAAATTATGGTGTTCGTTATCGTGACATTATAACCCAGTTGTAATGCCTAAATTACAAGATATGAATGTGACCAACATGTGGTTGCAACAAGACGGTGATACATGTCATACAAGCCAGAGCAACAATTCGTTTCCTAATCCTGTAATCGCCCGTTTTTGCGATCAGAATTGGCCATCCAGATCTTGCGATTTAACGCTATTGGATTTTTTTCTTTGGGGTTTTTTGAAGTCAAAGGTCTATGCAAACAAGCCCACGACCACCAACGCCTTGAAAGAGGAATTTATGCGAAACGGTCATAGACAATTTCAATAAAAGAGTGCCAGCAAAGCCGTGGTAGCCAATTATGAAGTGCTATTTCATACATAACCCCTATCTGTATACTCTATGAATCAATACAAAATTTAAGCTTTCTAATTAAAAATCTCCGCCTCCGCACACGAGACTAATTCTGCCGGCATAAAACCGATTTTGTAGGCGAGGGGACTGAAGTGAGGGGAAACAAATGGAATAAAATGTTCTACCGAGTTCGATCGGTTGAACAAGGCATAAAACTAATACATACATACACAACTTTCAAAATATTTCAATTATTGTGAAAATAATACTACACAATGAAAAGGGGTTCATATATATAATTTTTCTGCCGGCAGAAATCATCCCGTGTGCGCTCGAAGTATGGTATAAAAACGGTTTTCTGCCGGCAGAATTAATCTCGTGTGCGGAGGCCCAATCGCCTTAAAAATATAATTCGCACCCACAAATGTTTGCTGTAAGCTAGATCTAAGGCATTACATGGACGGTTTTGCGCCCGCTTTCTAAATTGGACTCCTTTTATCAGATGACAACACTCTCTCATTAATGGACACGAATAAAAAGTACACTGGGCCACAGATCTCGTCGCGAAAATGGTTTCAAGAGTCTAATTTGGCAAATAAGTTGGTCCCAGCGCATTTGGACGAAAACCTCGAATCTATTCGGAGTGCTAACTAGATGCCGTAGGCCATCATAAAGGCAGCTGCCCAGAAAACCAGGCGATTGGCATTTCTTCGATTCGAGTTCCTTGGAAGAATATTTCCTTTGAAGGCGTGTTTATCTAAGAATCCTAGGCGATACCTGTATCGTGTGGAATCGTTACCCTTGCGGCGAATGTCGGGGAAAAAATCGCTGGCGATTCGCTAAAACCATCCCGAAAGAACAAAATCTGAACATTTAGTGGGAATTTATGCGAACTTGTGATTGTAAAGATAATCTGTTTCATCAAAGAACTAGCTATAAAGGTTTTTCAATCTGCTGATCTTGAAGGCTGGTAGCCCTCAATCTCCTGGGCAAACGTGTAAGGGTCAAAATGCATGCATCTAACAATAGTGTATTCCAAAAACAAGCGCGGGTACTGTTTCCACTTAAAGGATGGTTTGTCCTACAATTGTATTTGATTCGCATATCAGCTCTGACGTGTCCACATGTAACAAACAAAGTTATACAACATGCACTAAAGAGCAAATTATCAAAACCGACAACATATCTGACACTATATAGAGTATGCTTTGCAAGTGTTCAACAAACAAAGCCAGTAACTAGAACTACTAGAACTACCAGAACTATACGCGTAAACACTTGGTAACTATTTCGAAAAGAATTTTACACAAATGTCTTTGGATTTGTTAACAAATTCCAGTGAAGCCCCCAGGGCCGTAATCAAAACATTGCTAATTTGTTACTCGCTCAAGTGGTATGAAATTTATTATGAATAATTCAAAATCGAGAGCACACATGTGTTTACAAGAGCATTTATCGCCCAGAGGCAGTCAGAGTACACACTTAAAGTGTGAAGACTTGAACACAAAAAGGCTGCATAAACAGCTAACTAAACATTGGAAAATCCCTCGCTCCAATGAGTTGTAGCCCCTCGCCTCTCGCCCAAGTAATAAAGTGAAAACTCAAAGTTTTCCATTTCACGCAAACTGCTCATTGCATTTGCGATATGAAAATCTGCCATAAATAGTTTGAAGTTTGTTCGACGAGGAGTGCGAGATGAAGATACAACTTGAAACCACAAAAACCACCATCCATCCAGAGTGCACTGAGTTGATGATAGACCTTGATTACGCGCCATAATATAACAGTAACGAGTTTGTTTTTCTCTTTTTTTTTTGTTGAATTTGCATTAAGAGTCGTTTTTTATAAGTTCATACGTCGACATCGTCGTTGTTGTTGCCGTTTTGAGGTGGGATTAGCTCTGAGTATAAATTGAATCGAACTCGAAAGTGAAGTGGTGACTCTCAAAACCTGAACGTTTGTGTTTTTTCTTCATCCCACACACGGATCGGAACGAAAATGTGCAACCAGATGCTAATAGGACGACTATAGCAGAGAAAGAGAGAGACGACAAGCTATACGGACGACTACGCACTTTTCGAATGCTTCATGTTCATGCTCCACTTAAGTTCCACATACATAATAAAGGGTCAAATCTATAAAGCATTCTGGGGTGGGCTTAGCTTCAAACGAACGGAACAGAAAGCGTTTAATTTGCCATCGACCTTGTCTCAATTGTTTGACGACACACAAGAGTCTGAGCCGACCAAAGCCCCACATCAGATACACATTGCACAATTCAAGAGGCGATTATAGACTAGAGCGCGGATAATTTATATCCGAGTTCTTTGAAATGGTGTTGGTGGCGACCTGACAGATACACACGCAATTACATATTAATCTCATGCTAATTGCATGATCACATGCGCCAAGTATTTTATTCTTTTGCGATAGATGTGGGAAAATGTTGACAATGAGTGACAATGTTGCCATACGAGTTTCGGAATATTAATTATGTATGTAGACTGTGTGGATTTTCTCAGATTTTAAACTATACTTCTAAATGGGAGGCAATGTTCTACTTCCCACACGTAGAAAGTAAAATCAACTTGAAGGCACCCCCAGACGGTCGGGAAATATGTTGGCCAAAGCTTATAATTGAGGCAAACAAACAGCCGAAATTAATAGAGTCAACATCGACTTCACTCTAACAAAAACTTGTTTTATGTTGGAACAATCCTAACAAAGAAAAAAATATGAGTAACACATAAGAAAGACGTTAACTGGTCGTGTTTTAACCAATTAATGCGCTAACACTATGATGTACAAAAACAATAAAAAAAAAATTATTACTTTTGTTGACTAAACCCTGAAGCTATTGTTACGACCTTTACAACATTTCGAGAGGAGTATAGGTACAAATGGATTAATTTATGAGGCACCATTTGGTCATTGGTTTTGAATGATGGCAGATTGATTTATTGAAACAATCGAACGCGTCGGCTTGAAAACTACTTCAAAGTAATAATGAAATACAGATAGATTTTCACAGACTTAGATTTATTTGGATTTATTACAATAATGTGACAAGCAGTTTCCTAAACAAAAGTGTTAAGTGTACCAAAGGTTAAGGTTGACAAATGACATCACTATTTATGATAGAAGTTGATACAAATTATTCTCGTCTGCAACAAAACGGTAAACAAAATTTGAAGAAATAACCAGGGGCTTATTCTCAAATGCGCCGCGGATCGCTTTTCATGGCGAATTGGTATTTTTGTATTTCCAAAAGCGATTCAATCCATTCAAAAGCGATAGCTATTTAGGTGACGGATTGCTGGCGGATTTATTGCGGATAAAAAATAAATTAAATTCTTGTGCTGTCAAACTTTTGGGAAAATAAATGGAAAAATGGAAGTCTAATTGGACAAAAACTGGAAAGCACAGTTCGCATTTGAGAATAAGCAAAAGCGAAGACGGTCGAAATCGAAGTATCGCTTTCAATGCGATCCGCCGCGCATTTGGGAATAACCCCCAAGAGCTGCTGTATTAACAAGTATGCCGAGGACAATTTGAGGGCAATAGCAGGATCAAAAAATTTTCTGCTGAATGTTTGCCAATGAACAAGTTTATAATTTTTACTATCAGCGAATTCTTTTATATACCTCTTCGATTGTCGAGTCGACTTGAATTATTTGGGATACCGGATACCTCTTCTCGTTTTTTTCGAATTTACTTATGCAGCTGAATATCTAGCTAAGCTAGGACTTTTACAATAGTCTGAATTTGGTGTATGTATTGGGTGCATTTACACAAGAATTGTAGGTTTTTGGTTTGTGCATGAGATAAGAAACCTAATACAATTTTAAGAACTTCTGCTATGCAGCATACTTTTAGGCAAGACTAAGTAGATTTGCAACAACTTCAAGTCTTCTTAAGGTATGATTGGCTAAAAGATTAGGGGACCAAGATTTATTCCTGGACATATTTTACACATTCAGCTTCTTACGCCCCCGTTGGCTTATGGATGGAATCTCAAGCCTTTTTTTTCGACCATGCATAAAGGGTAGCTAAATAGCCACGCCCTGACCTAAAGCAACCGATAGTAGCTATGTTTAAAATTACAATTCTGTATTCTTATATATCTGAAAGCTATAAGATTCATCACGTGAATTAATTGTACAAATGTAGGTCTTTTGGCTAAACGTTTTGTGAGCTAATCGCAATTTAGTGATTTTCTAAACTAGTGCACCGAAGCAGTATCTCTAACTATACTAATGGGTAGATAAATAGGCCCTTGTACATCGACATGTACCTTCAATAAGATAAGAATTAATCGGTTAGGACAGGGGTTCCCAATCTTTTTCATACTGCGACGCCCTGAAGAGGTTGAAATATTTTTGCGACGCCCTTCTAAAAGCACAGATATGGGAAGCTGATCTTACTGGAGATTTACTAAAGATTTTTTTTTGGTAAGGACTGGTAGACGTTGAAATCGTCTTCGTCTTCCCATATTTATGGCAATTTTGCTTATTCACATACCCGCATTCATCTAAAAATGCGCCTTATAGCTAAAGATACATTTTCAACTAAAATAGAGGTCCTATTCCAAACACTCCGAAGCCATGTCAGCGAACAAACGGCTTTATCTATGTTCATTAACCTTGAGCTCTTGGATTAGTTGGATTTTGTACTGGCGTAAGTCTAAGTCCCGATGCATAATTCGCCAAGTTGGAATCTGCAAAAGGCCGATTTCTTATGCACATCGAATTGACTGCCTCGAGTTCTCCTGTATACTTTCATGGACCACGGCAATGCTCCCGACGAATCTCGCTGGCAACGATCCATACCAATTGAAAACCCTTATTAATATTTTGGGCCAGGCAAATGTATGAGTGACAGCCACGAAGCAAGTCTGACCGGAAATACGTTAAACACAAACGCGCTTAATCTTCGACTATTGGATTTCGCTTCGACTTTGCTCGACATAATGCTTTTCCTTTGTTCGGAGTCTTACATCAGTGAAAAAATAAAACTTGCGACGCCCTTAGAATAGCGCCACGACGCACAGTTAGGAAACTCCTGGGTTAGGAAATATAGAGTTAAATGGATATCGGACGATTGACTTCTTCGACAAATTCAATGGTACAGTCCAAGTGGAGGGCAGTTTTTTTCGCCCTCACTCTCTTAACGCAAATATTAAATGAAGAATTGTAGCGTGCAATGCTGCGGAGATGAACCTTGTTCTAGAATTATATTTGAAAGCACATTTTCCGAGCGTTTCCTGCAAAATACACCATTCTTCTTTCTACTCATACGAAATTTACCTCTCGCCGGACACGGCGTCCAAGGGAAGGGGTGTGTATCCACCTCAGAAAACACTTTGACAGTTGAAGATATGTCTGCTACATTTGTTGTGTTCACATGTATTTTTCTGTGTCCGCAACGATCGTTGTAAAGGTGCGTGTGGTCTTGAAATTTGCCTTTATTTCACAAACGAGTTACTTTTTATAGTATTTTCTAGAAAATTCAACCACAATATGTATAATTGAATTCCAATTTACGCTAGAACCATAAACAATTTTGACAGCTCCAAAAATCGTGCGAAACCAGACCTTCCAGTCCAGTTTGAAGCGGATATGACCGCAAGTACTAGTAATTGTCATGATTTTGCCTACTATTAGCAACAAAATGGCTCTGGAATTAATAATTAAACTTTCCAACACTTGGTTTTAATTTACTTTTGGTAAAAATGTTGCTTTTTTTTTCGCGAAACAATTATTCCAGAACACAAATTCCAAGTGCTCTTAAATGTTATTACCACTTAAGACAACGAATACAGATTCAATGTGAAATTTCCGGCTTAACTCAAAGTAGTTCACTTAGCAACTTCTACTTTTTTTTTTTTAT
The DNA here is from genome assembly GCA_949372485.1 of Cheilosia soror. Lineage (NCBI taxonomy): Eukaryota > Metazoa > Arthropoda > Insecta > Diptera > Syrphidae > Cheilosia > Cheilosia soror. The sequence goes on along the minus strand of OX443562.1, from coordinate 110,500,412 downwards.
TACCCCTTAATCTAGATAAACGAATTTTTGCAAACACTACTAACTACTATACTACCCAGAGTATTAGAGTCGTTATCTAGAATTTGAATATACCTACAGATACAAATTGATAAATAAAACATGAGGCACTAACCTCTCTCAGACAGTCATCACACATACTCATTCGTCTGGTGTTGTACCAAATGAGGTAATAAGCAATTCGGTGATAATAACACACAAAAAAAAAGAAACGAATATATAAGAAAGAATCACACTCGGCGCTGTAACACATTCGTTAGTTTATTTCACTTTTTGTGCTGCAAAACAAACCTGACCTAGACACTGTATTGTCTAACTTTCGTCAGCGTTGCCGACAAGTCGTCGTCATTCGTCATCATCAGATGTTGGGTGGGAAGATGCGCCGCGCTGTTTCTCTTTCTACAATAATTTTGATATATTTTTTCATGGCGTATTGGCGTGTCGTCGCCCCCCTTTCTCTATCGGAGTTGATGGTGATGAATCAATATTTGATGATAATTTGACGTTTCATTAGACAGATATACGAGATGAGTTTTTTCTTTGAAAACGAAATTCCTCAATTGAAAGTGAACGTGAGAAATCGCCCACAGCGGATGGGATGGAGCAGATGAATAATGAAATTAAATTAAAATTATCATACAAAATCGCTTACAGTTGAAGCAGTACAAAAATGTAGTTTGGGAAGACAGCGCACCTACAGAAGCTGTACGAAGGCTGACCTTAATCGCTAAACTTTCCCTGTTTTCGGAAAGCGATGTGGTGATGGAGTTAATTGGATGCCACCCCACCTGCTGTGTGCACATGTATATACTGATGGAGGGGTTACGCCAGACAAAACAGAGATAAAGTATCTTATTATATGGAATTGGGTCAGTGATGGTTCTACCTAGACAGATGGAACGACGAGTTGTCAGTTGGAGTTGAGGTAATAAATGTTTAAGATTTGTCATTCTAAGTGGATATATAATTTTCATACGAAAAGTTCTCAATTTGCGTGCGTGAGGTGGAAAATTTCTTGGAAATAAGAAAGTAATTGGTTAAAACGAAAATGGTGGCTGAATAAGGTTTATACGAGTTTGGCGGTTGTTCTTAATCTATTGTGTTGTTTCTGGGCTCTTATTAATTTAAACAAGGCATTTATGTCAATTTAAGAAACAAAGGAAAACCATGTGAAGAATATTAAATTTTTCGCAGCTCTCTTTTTTAATTTGATAAAACAAAAATTGTATTTGCTCTTACGGTAGTATGTATTGTATAATCTGCGCAGATAGCGGCTTTGGTTTGTCCCAAATAAAATAAACGATACATTTGTCCGCACATGTTTAGCAACCTACAATTTGCAAATCATTTTTGTTCCACTATCACAGCAAATATATTCGACTGACAAATAATTCTTAAGACACCGAGCCGAAGTGGAGATTCGACTTTCTGACAGGGAAAAAAATGCCTTCCCAGACTTAATGAAAAATGACTGTCAGAATTCAATTATTCAAACAAATCACTTCTCAAAGAACACCCCAAATAATATATGTACATATTGTGACCGATGCCTGTGTACGAGGTTATGAGAACCATTAGGGTAATAACCGCGCAGGTTTTCTGGCGGGAATAATCCCCCTCAGGCCTGTTCAGCGCAATTAAAAAATCAAGAAACTGAAAACTGGTAACCTTGCTGACTCCAGAACTAAATCCAAGGGCCAAAAGCAGCCAAGCGATTCATAAGCCCAACTCGTAGCAAAGTTAAAAGCCACTGGCCCCCAAGTTACCATTTGATGATGACTCCTATCGACTCTGTGGAGAGGAGATAAAGAAAGATAACTTACATAATACATACCTATGTGAATACGCTGCTATGACAAAAGGTAGAGTAGGTACTCCATATACAAAGATCGATTCTGAGCTTGGCGATATGGAACTTGGAACCCAAAAGAGTGAGGCTTGTAAAGGCTCAGAACCTCCCTATGTTTAAGAAATAAAGCTCATAGCAATCGACATATTCTGGTCGCCAGTGTACAATATATAAGGGCATATTCTATTTATTAGACCTATTACAAAGTGTCGTGACGAGAGTAAAGTCGTACCTAATCCAACTAAAGGGTCCGCCATCTAACGTTTTTTTTTCAACTAGTGCTTATTTCGCGAATGGTAACACTTAGCTCATGTCTGATTTGAGAGATAATTAGTTTTATCCTTCCGCTGAACGAATATAGTTGTGTATACGCTTGAACAACGTTGGGAAATATTGCGACATTACTTTGAAAATCATGGTAATGTTGCGAATGTGTGCGAAAATTGCGTACGGATTTTGGAAGAAGAGAAGCACCGTCAGCTCCGTATGTTCGTTATCTTGTGAAAAAAGTCGTTTGGCCACCGCGGAGCTGCGATTTGACACCCTTGGACTATTATTTGTGGGGTGCCGTAAAAGATAAGTGACATGCCAGAGACAATTGACGCTTTAATGGACAATATTCGTGAAGCCATTGGTGAAATACAGCTGCACACAATCGATAATGTGCTAAAAATTGGACCGATCGTGTAGGCTACTGCATGGCCAGCCGAGGCAGCGATTTGAATGAAATTATTTTCCATTATTAACCGGAAGGATTGTACTTTTAAATAAAAAAAGAAATTTGAGAAAATATTCAGTAGTTTTTTTTTTATAGCATTTTCAAAAAAAAAGTTATTTCGCGGACCCTTTATGTATTTCAACCTGAGACGGCTACCTGATCCGGAATGGAGAACTGCCTTTAGCGTTGTTAAATATCAAAGTATGGACCAGACAGCTCCTTACTTCAATTATTCTTGTGCGACATATGATTTCCCCGAGTGATCCTACCAATACAGCAAATAAATGACATTTGCGTAGCTTTTATTCGCGATTCTTTCGGTCAGTAGGTAGACTTGGTACCCAAATCTCATGAAAATGATGAGAAACAGAACTTGTCAGTGAAAGTTGTAATACCGCTAGACTCGAAGCATGATTTAAAATATTGCTGCAGACTTAGAAAATAATTAATGATGCTATTTGAGCGCCACCTATCGTACATTTTTGGAAGTAAATATTACATAAACATTTGCCGTGACTTAAATATAACTTTTCCAAATATGAGTGGTCGTTTTTGCCAAGTGGATATACATTCATTCACCGATGAGTTTAATACATATAAGGGAAGTGAAGTGATGAACAATCCTTTAAACCAAAAACCTCGAAACATAGGTGGATCTCGAGGATCAATCTCTCACGAACGTCTGACAAACATCCGATAGTATAACTGTCCTGAAAAAGCTTCTCAATTTAGCCGTTCGGACTCGGCATAAAATTTTAGGTCCCTTCCATTCGTCCCAAAAAAAAATGAAAACTCACACAAACGAATGGTTGGGAGAAGCTAGGTCTAGGGTATCTACAAACCTGTTGCGCCAACTATTTATTTATTTTTAATGGCTAAACTGTGCACCATCAAAATAATATATTAACTTATCATATTCTCCAAAGTAATCAGAAAATTACCCAAGCCCGTTGTCCAATTTATATCTTATAATCCAAATCCAAATCCAAATAAACAAAACGATTCGTGCGAAATGCTGAAATGTGCCAAAATTCAAGATTCCCGCTCCATTTTATCATACAAAAGAAAACAAATTCACGGTCTAATTTTAGCCCTTGAATAGTAATAATTTTTGCATGATTAATACCTTCCGAAACTAAACAAAACCGCCTGAATAAGAAGGATTATAAATATAGCCCGAAAAAAAGCTTTTGTTTACCCGAAACGCATAATTAATCGACGTGTTGTTGTTCCCAGAAATAACACGTAATTTCGGGTTCCAAGTTCCAAGAACTTTGCATTCAGCAACAAATGTTAGGTTCTTATCTTTTAATTTTTCTTATACGACTGACGTATGCAAAAGTCTGACATGTATCAGTCAAGCAAAGGTCACTACAAGGTTGTCGATATACTGTATAACCTTATGTTTTACTGTTTTACACCCTCGTGAAATTGCATCTACAGCTGTTTAATATAATTAACCAAAACAATGTCGACCTTCGAAAGTGTTAAAAAAGAGTATGGCGACTTGAAAAAACTTGTATCGAAGAAATCATGGCCAAAGAAACAAATAAATTGAATTTTTCCTACAACACTCGACGCAATAAAAATGGGCCAATTGGCAAACACAAAAAAAAACCCGTCTTCGCGTCATATATGATTCACTTAACCATTTGACGCTGAATAATTAATTGTCCAACAACGCGCGTCATATGATCAATTTAATCAGTAAAGACATTAGCAAAAAGTATCAATTAAACCGAAGAAGAGCATAGTTATAGTTAGGAAATTTGATCATGAACAACTTGACACGTCTCTTGAAATTCCCGACACATTTCCTCAATCATCGATCATCAGTATTCAAGATCAATTGAGAAACATCAAATCGAGGTGTGTGTATAAGCTCATTTGTAAACTTCTCAACAATTCCCGGTGTAGAACATAATTGACAGCTTAGTCTCACGCATGTTAAATAAGCACTGAGAAGTTAAAAAAAAATAAAAAGCAAACAATGTAACGCTCTCCAATATAAATTGACAGCTCGTTTGCACCACACATGGTCATTGACATTTAAATTCGATTTTTCACATGACAGACGTCAATTTTGCGAAATTTAAGTCATCCTCTACATCGTAATGACTAACGGCTTCTCATTGTACATCCGCCATCATACGAAAGAACTACCAAATTTCATAATACGACTACAAAAAAAAAACAACACATTCTCTTTGTTTGACGTTTGCGAGGAGTCGCAGCAAACAGAAGATTAAATTTCACAATAAAATGCGATTCATCAACTTGTTCTGGATATCGCGCGCCCTCCTCTAGCCCATGTCGATCTCTGTAAGCCTTTCAAATTTGGGGTTGTTGGCATCTTGATGTTTGTTGGTTTTGGACGCAAGCAAGGTCACCGTCTGCTGCTCCCTCAGTTTTGCATAAGAAGGGTCGTTTGCTCATAATTGCCTTAGATGCGTTAATCATAATCAAAATGTAGACAGCAAGGGAATCGAATCGAAACTCCAACTGGCGGATGTTGTAACTTACTGAGTACACTCTTTGTCAAGTGAAGACACAACAAACGGGAGCAAGTCATTCTTGGTTCTGTCATATGGAACGATGATGTTGACATATGAAGGGGTACGGGTTAAAGTACTCAAGTGTAGATTCATTTGTGAGAAATGTGAATATAACTATTTCAGTGTGTGCCTTGTTTACTTAAAGGTTCTTTCGTGGTAGTGAATCATGGAAATAACGGCAAAATATTTGATTATTTATGACTTGGGGTTTTCCGAGATTTACATTTTTTTTTGGGCTTAAGACTTTCCAAGAGTATGACTGATCACAGAGGATGGGGTCGTATGTTTTCTATTAAGAGTTTGTAAATTGATTCTTATGTTGTTGCTCTTTTAATTGGCGCTCAAATATACAAACGTTCTTTTTCTGTGAAAGTGGAACTCGGTGATAGTACACGAATTGGAAAATAGGAACCCCATGCGACACACCATATGTAGATACAACATCGATGTACCAATCAAACCTCTTGTGGGTTCCACATCGGTATAAGAACTGCATTTCGATTCGTCCCAAAAGAAATACACAAACGAATCTTTAGACTACAGCTAAGATGAAACTCCAAAACTGATGCACTACCAATAGAACCTATAGCAAAATACAGATACCGAACAAAGATAATAAAGATAAAATGGGTTCTGATATCTGCTTAACAAGTAAACAGAAAACCAATGTTAATAATGACCTGGTTCGGGTCTAAGCTGTTAGTAAGAACTCAAATTATTTGCATGACTAGAGCAATCATTTTTTCTTTATAAAGGTTAAAACATTTTCGTCTGAAAACAAACAGCAATCGTCTGAAGACATTTATTTTAAAGAATTAAAGACCGCAACGCCGATTCTCAAAATTCATCTATGTTTTTTTTTTGTTTTATGGACTTATTCTTTCCGTCTACTCCATTGTTGGTAGAAGGAACACCTTTTTCAGACGATTACTATTTGTTTTCAGACGTTTTAAAAATTGTTTCAGATGTTTTCAATATCTGCATTTCTGATGATTTCTATTTATTTTCAGACGATTTCTATTAAATTTCTGACGTTTTTTTTGCGATATTTGCCGACGTTTCCAATTATTTTTTTGACAAATAGTATTTGTAGACGAAAAAATTGTAGCCGTTTTGAAATATGTACCTTTACAGACAGGTACATTCTACGATGACATACACCTAGGTTCCAGAAATCGAGTAAAATCGAAATTGCAAATGGAGTGAGTTCGTTTTCAGTGTTCTGCATTTCGAGCGATTCGGAAACTCCGAAATCACAATTTCACTTTGTCTCAATTCCGAAAATTTTGAAATCGAAATCATATCATTTCGAGTGAAAGTGAAATGTGGAACCTAGCCGACAGTGACTCAGTGGTTAGTGTGCTGGACCACTGAGCGAGGGTTCGCAGATTCAATCCCCGAAAGACACAAAATACACCTTCATTAATTTTCCAGCTTTTGCAAACGTCTGACAAACTTCAAAGAGTATATAACTGTCCCAAGAAATCTTTTCAATTGAGCTTCCCAAACAGCCACTTCAAAGTCGATTGACGATATATCTTATAATTGAAAATGATGTCATAATAAAATATGAATGAATCTGCCATTCTCGCCAATATTCTTTGGAACAAATTTCATTATTAGAATGTCAAATTCATTGCTTCTGACATCTTTATCACATAAGGTCAAAAATCCCATTTGCTACTACAAAACAAAACTCTAGTAGGTACGACAACAAGCAAGCAAAACATTTGTATTCCACTCGTCACATATTGATTGTCACCAACAAAAAGAGTGCTTCCTTAACAAGCTCAATTACAACTAGATACCAAAACAATATTTCAACATAGTAGATTTTTGCAGAGGTTTTGATTATGTCATTAAGAATTAAAAATAAAAAATTTGCTTAAAAAAATTAAACCGTATAAACTCGTTGATAATTTAAATATAAGCGACATTCCGACGCGTGGATTAGTTCTACACGCCATTCGCTCAACTGTCGAATTATTTGATTTATACGAACACATAAACATTTTACCACATGTGTCCCGATAAAAAATGGCTCGTATACAATTTCTCGCAACTTAAATTCGATTTAAATAAAAGAATGATGTCAATTACACTCTCAATTGGACGGATATGAGTCTTAATGAGTTCCTGAAGTGGGAAGTGTGATCGGCTTAAAGGGCTACATTTAATGCTGGCGTCATAATGAATATTCCAGTCGTGATTACAAAAGAAAAAAAAACTCACCTAAAGATTCACTTGAAAGGATCTATAATGAAGGTAAAAGAGCTAAGTCAAGAAAAATAGACAACATGATTGTTCATTCTGAAGTTTCTTCTTTATTAAAAAAAATTTGACGACTTAAAATTGAATATTGGGTTAAATTGGAACCGGAACGCCTCAGTCAGAAGACCAACACATTAACCACTGAGCAATTAACCGATACAAATATTGCTGGTATTTTAGAAACTACCTTACTTTTCATCGGATTTTAAATTCAAACTTTTTGTGTACAGGTCTTTCTGTCTGTGATACCAGATCGTGGGTAATTTCCTTCATTGTAGGTATTTCGTATATCAAAATAAGCTAATGCGGAAAAAGTATTTTTGGACACATTTCAGAAAAATGAAAAGGGAATAGTTCAAAGAATGTTTATTTTAGAATTTAAATTTAATTTTAAATTAAATTAGTTTAAAGCAAGTAATAGTATTATCATCGGCCTGGCCGAACTATATCATTGTTCCTTGTTTTTGTCATCGTTTAATATTTTAGCAGGATTCAACATTACATATTGCTGTTTTCTGTGCTGTTTATGTAAATACATATTTTCCTTAGAACTTTTTTTTAACGGGTGGGACAAAATAGGTAATTTTTGGACATTGTTGTGGAAAATTCAGTACCTATAGTCTGGTATCACTACTTTCTGTATTTATCACACAAGTGACCAGATTGTGTTAAATTTTACACGTTAATCAGTTAGATAAAAAATTAAATGCACTGGCTTAGTGGTCGATGGAATCTATTTCACTTTCCACATCTAAGCCGTTTGTTAAAAATCTGATAATTTCGACACAGACCTTTTGGACATATACTTTGTAGGAAAATGGTTTATTTTAACAAAATCAATGAGAAATAGCTTCAAGTTAAGTGATTGGGACAAAACGAAATTTGTTAGAATCCGAATTATTTTTCTTACAGTGTATATAGCAAATAGTAATATAAACAAAAGTGCTGGTATTATTATTCGCATAACAACTTAAGTAAGTACAATTTAAATACAGCACTCACGTTCGGTCGATCAAAACCAGATGACTCTGGTTACTCCCATTTAACAACGACATATTCGTATCAATGTAATCGTTTGTTTAATCAGTCACGCAGTATCGATTCAACCGATACAGCCAATTAAGTTATTTAATGCATAATTTACTGTTTGTAATCGACACGCCTTAATTAAACAAAATTCTTATCACGAAAAGCTAGATAATTTTTTATCGAAAATTTGAACTGCGTAATGAGAGTGCTGGTTTTTTAAGGTTTTTCACGTCGTGTGTCAAAAGCTTTCGTTAACTACCAAGAAAAATTATCACATCAATCAGAATTTCTGCTGAATACGAGCACAAATTTCTGGTTAGAAATCTAACAGAGGATGTACAGAGGTAAGACCACGCAAAATGCATACACCGCATAGAACATTTTTTTTTAGAATTTTCAAAGCAGTTTTTACAAATGTGTGGCAATAATCCAGTAATAAAAATTGATACTAGGAATGGTTTTATTATTATGGCCTACGTTCATTAGCAGGTGTCTATGTACTGACAGGGAATGGTCAAGCCAGAGCAAGAAAACAAAAAAATATCCACAGCAAATTAACTTCACTTCGGATTGGAAATAGTGTTGACATATCGTGGGATTTTTGTTTACTTTTCATTCTATGTAGGTATACTAGGTATTTTTCAAAACTACATCGATAAAAATGTCTGGTGCCAACCAATTTAACAAAAGAACATTCCGTAGAACATGATGTGGAAATTTCGAAAATGTTTAATATAAAGCTTCGAGAAATTTACCAGGGATACTAACATCATATAATCATGTAACTTCAAAATGTTGTTGTACAAGCATTTAAACTTTTAGCTTGACTAAATCACTCATTACTGCTGAACATTTTAACATTTATTTTTGAGGTTAATTTGAAGAATTTTTGTAGAGCATTTGGTTTAAATCAAAGCTAATATTAAATGAAATGACGACTACATTTAATCAAAAACAAAAACTACGAAATTTTGTATTGTAAATAAGAAGGAAATTTTGCAACTTTCTATGGAAAAATAGAATAGGAACACTGAATTTTAACAAAAATTACATGTATATTGTATACTTGCGGATTATAATTAGTTCTTTTGCTTCAAGTTAATTCCAATCAATCAATTAGGAAATTCAAAGGAATATAATGCTGCCACTTCTACATAAATCTGTCACCTATTTTGTTGACGTGACTTAAAATCTGAATTTTCACAAAATTCTCAGAACAAGTTGTTTGATTTATTATATGGGATTTATCGTTTCTTGCCAGCTCTAAACTTCTAGCTCTCGTAAGATCTTTCCTCAGGGTATTTCACAGGCGAAATTTATCAATATTTTTCCTGCTCTCTTGTTCAAATCCCTCAAAAGTATAAACTGGGTTTTAGTTTTGCAAAACAATGAAAGAACAGATTTTTTGACAAATTCCTAGTTAGCGAGGTAAGACAGGACAGTGGTGGTGGTCAGGTCAGCATAGAAAGATCACTGAAGTACATAATCTGAAAGCATCAGACTCAAAGCAAAACTTCTCTAAGCTAGTCTAGACTTTCGATCAAGGTGAATACGAGTTAGAGTTAATTTTCACAACGAAATAATGCACCAACTTTGTGATTTGTTTGTAAGTCAGAGTTAGCTTTATACAACTGTGACTTTAGCAGCAACTGAATATTTATTTCAATCTCAAAACATGCAGAGGTGTTTTATCAATGACCGACACAGAATGCTAGAGCGTTCTTGACTTACTTTACATCTCCTCATGGATTTTAGTGAATACATCCGTCTTGCAAAGCACCTCCTTTATTTTTGTTACGGTCTACTTAAGCTGTGCCCAACAACAAGCTGTCAGAATTTCTGTTCGATTTATCATTACAACTTTTAATTTCCACCATCTGCACTTGTAGAGAGCAGTAGCAAAAGAAAAATATCAAATAGATGATGTAATGACCGAGTAGTTGCATTTTGTTGCAAAGTGCAAATCCATGTGTGGTGTTAGCCTACACCTTTATACCGGGCGCATTCAAGATATTCGAAATAGATAAATTTTCTAAAACAACACCTGACATTCAGTGTGAACATTCTGCTGCAACCCACGTTGCGTATGTCGCATATAAAATACAACTTACCACGGTGTGGTGGCTGGCGGTAGGTAGGCCTACATCATGTTAAATTCTATATACACTACATTGAGAAACCACTACCGCCCATGAATCATTCTCCAATCCCAAACTTGATTCCAAAGCCATTGAGCATTGTCGTCGAATACGGTCTTGATGGGCGATTACTATTATTATATTTGTTGTTGCTGTTGTGGTGGAAATCTAATTTGTGCAATCGCCGTCGCCTTTAATAAATCGGATTTGGCAAAGCTGAAAATATATATAAACACATTTTGGCTTGTTCTCGCTCTTCCCACGAGAGCGGTGTTACCGAAATCAATTTAACCATTAACACCCGGCTAATAGAAGATAGCCCACGCAAAAGCCTCGACGCAATCACCAGGCATCGGATTGGATTTCGGAGAAAATGCAAAATCCTTTAGCGATCTTACACGACTTTAATTGGCGAAGTTACATACAGAGGTAAATAAAGACAAAAAAAAAAAATGAGTGTTCCCCTTCAGCTAATTGGTTCTATAACCCCGCGCCCCAATTAAGCAAGAGTGCGTGTCAAACATGGTCCCATTTAATTCTGATCGACAAAGACGACAATGGAGACATTGACTTAAGCTCTTGGCCGAGTTTATTCACCTCATTTGTGTATATCACTATCACCATCCCTCCATCAAGGCTTAAATTTGTGCTGCCTGCCAATTGTGCCGCATGACTCAGGGGATGATGACTTTCGATTCGCAAATGCGTATCGACTTTATATCTGACGTGTGTAAATGGTGCTACTCGAGTGGGTGGTGCTGGTGGATATCTCACACGTTTATTATTAAAATTGATTTTGTTTATTCTCAGGTTGTCATAATAAGAAGGTATTTGCCAGAATGTTTACCGTTGTGAATTTTTCTTTTTTAAATACGTTCGACACAAAACAGAAATCTATCGGGTGAAGCATTTAGATCTATGTGCGACCTTACGTTAGTTTCCGGTATATTTACTTATCTCTAGATAAAATTGATAACCTCCGAATTGATTGTTCAATTCACGATTTTCCCCTTGAGTGTCGATCATTTACCTTTGTATTTACATGTTTTACAATTTTTACAAAAAAAAATGTGCTAATCTATAATTTGAAGGTTTTACTTTCATTAGCGGTTTGCCATACAAACAATATTTTTGTTGTTCTAAAATCAAAGTCGGTTCATTGCCAAGAACAGAATCGCAGGAATAATGTGTTAAGTGGACGACTTAAATGAAAAATGTAAATTTTCGACAAAAATTATAAGCAGAAATAGGTGGTATGCGAATTCAGCTGTCTTCATAAGTATGATTATCGGAAGAACCTTTATCGACATCAGCCAACTAAGCTGTATCCTCAAACTCAACTACCTACTTTATTTAAAGGTTTGTGTCCAACATAAAATGTTTATACCATTTTTCAACAGATGGCGATAAAACCATATACTCAAATTTATGGCATAAAGGATTAATTCTTCAAATTCAGACATCATGGAGTAAATCTTACAGATTTTTCATGACCTTTCCAAACAAAAAAAAAACTTCCTCTTCTTTAGGACAGAGTTCCATCCTTTCACAAAAGTTACAACTTTCTCTGCGCACACGATAAAAAACAAATCAAATATGTAAATACGAAATAAAAATATTCAACTTACTTATACTCACAGTTCGTGGATTCCAAAATGTCTCCCCGATTGCTCTGAAGTTGGTTATTATTGTTGCGATCGCTGTACGATGATGAGTATCCCGTCTTGGGATGCTGTGGACATTTTGGAACCCACGATGGTGGCGCTCGATACACATCCGTCTTCCGTTTATTGCCGACATCCTTTCCACGTTGTTGCTGATCATCATAGTCAACATCGCCGTATTCGTTGCTGGCGCAGTCATTCTTATTGGTACCGTCATGCAGGCAACATGTAATACCCCCGACTAGTCTCTTCTTTCTAAAGCTAATACTTTCATTGCGTCCCGTGTAAACGTATCCATTGGCACGATGCTGTTGTTGAGTCTGAGGCTGTTGCCTCTGATGAGTGAAATGCAAATGACTAGATGCTGATGCTGGCTGGCCACGAGATGTATTTTCCAAATACTGATGGTGATTCGTTTGCTGGTGCTGCTGTCGCTGGTAGTAACTACCGTTGTCGCTGTCATTATTTCTTCGATGGGTGATCGTTTTTGAAAAGTCCACATAGAATGGTTCGTTCGATGGCTTTCGAGTGAACTCATCATCATCATCGTCAATATTACCACCGCCGCCGCCGCCATTGCCATTGAACTTGTTCCGTGTGAGTGTCATGTCGTCCTCCTCTCGGGGAGTTCGCGGTGTGCTGTACAAACTGTAATTGCTCGACGAGTGTGAAAACGATCGTCGCCGGTAGAACTCATCTTCGAATGGCAAACCATTGGGAAACTTTGTCGAGAAAGCCTTCTTTGTTCGTGGTGAACCCTGACTTCCGCCACTGACACTTCCACTGCCACTGCCGTTGAGAGTACTTCCAGTACTGCCAGCACCATCACCGCCACCCACCATTGGAGGGTACTGACGCCTATTGTAGGCACCATTGAGCTGTGGCGATGACGAGCTGGAGAGTTTGTCGTCCTCTTTGTATTTCTTCTTGTGTTGCTGCGGAGGAAGTGGCGGGTTCTTGTTTCCTGCTATTGCCGGTTTGCCTGGATTTTTGGCCACTGGCGGTGCAGGCTTTGTCGATAACCTGTAAGAGTAACCACTACCATTGGCACCATTATTGTTATTATTACTGTTGTGGTTGTTGGTAGGAACATTTTCCTTTGGCACTTTGACTGTGTTGTAGGCACGTTTCTGGGAGCCACAGTTGAGCAGGGCACTTGTGGTTCGCCCACTATATACGGCACCACCGTATTTTGGAACAATTGACTCGTCCGAAGCACCACTGCTGCTAATCGCAGGTGACTTGGCATGCATGTGGCAAGACGCTTGCTGGGGTTGGAGGTTATTATTTCTACGGAAGCTGATGTTGTTCTGGTTGCTGCGATCAAAGTTTTGAGATCGTGCACCGATCGCTATGTTATTGTTGTTCGATCGGCTTCGTAGGTATTGTTTAGGAGCGTTGTTGTTCCCCGTCATTGTTGGTGTTAGATTTTTATTTTTGCCAACATTTACGGCGTCTGCGTAGGATTCAATGCGTCTGCATGTTTTGGGTGTTAGAGGTTTGATGGGCACCGATATGGGTCCTCTGCGATAATCGTCCTTTGCCGCTGATCCAGTTGTAGATTTGGTGCCATACAAACTACTACGGAACGGTTGTAGTCTTTGATTGCTGAACGCTGAGGTTGATTGAGATGATGATGATGATAATGTCGTTGTCGTCGGTGTTGGTGGTGATAAATAATTATTAGTCTGCTTTGTGAATGCAGGTGATTGCGTTGTTGAGTTGAGTTTCCCACCCCGAAAGGAGCTATACGGGCGGCTTGTGTATTGACCCACAGGCATTTTGGATTAGTATGGATATTTCCGCTCAGTCTAGCTTATCACATTTATAACTTACACTAGGCGTTGAACGAATAAATTCGATAAACAAATTAAAATAATTAACAAAACAAATATCACACTTTTTTCGTCGTTTTCTCCTTTCTTGTTGAGATGATGATGATTTTTCTTTTAAATAACTATTCCCTATGTTTAGATTAACTGCTAAAAAATTGTTAGTTAGTTGCTGGTGTCACTATCATTTTGTTTGTTTTTGTTGGTGCGGCTAATGGTGATGCAACTTGCTTTCGAATAAATTTGTGATTTAATAGAAACAAGCCGATGCATTATGAATTGAAACTAAGAAAAGATTTAATTAGATATAAACGGGTTGTGTTGGATTTATTTTTGCGCGCGCGATCGTTTATCTTGAGAAGACCATGTGTGGCTAAATTGGCATTTGGAAAACGAGTATGTGTGGGAAGTGTAGTAGTTATATTGATCTTGGCATAGTTTCGGAAATCCGATACTGATGTCAGTAAAAAAAAAATACCCAATTCTCAGTAAGTTTCAGAAACCGTGTAGATTTGTTAGTAACATATTTCGACCAGGAGTAAAATTGTTGATTCATTGATTTAGAAGTGAGCTAAAAAAAAAAAAAAAGCCCATGCAAACGCTGGTGTAGCACCCCGACACCAAAGTGCCTGTAAATAGTGTGAAATATATTGCTAACAAATCTTCACCTAAATTTGGATGAAGAGGTTGACGTACACGTATTGACTCAGTATTTAGTGTGCCGGACTACTGAGCGAGGATCTCAGGTTCGAACCCCAGAAAAACACAAAATACATCCATCAGGGGCACAATTTTCCAAAAGTCTGTGCATTGACATAATTGGCAGAACGCAGCGAGCTGTCACTGGTGCGTTTGCTAATATCAGTACAGAGGCGGCAAAAATGGGTCTAGTGGTGAATGAGGGCAAAACAAAATATGCTGTCAACAAGAAGGGACACACATCGACGAATCGGACAGAACGTTACGATAGACAGCTTTAACTTTGAGGTGGCTAGGGACATTATCTACCTCGGATCTGATAATGACACCACAGCAGAAATCAAACGAAGAGTTACACTTGCCAACCGCTGTTTCTTTGGCCTAAAAAGGCAACTGAGTAGTAAGGCCTTGTCAAAAAACACTAAGGAGACTCTATTATATAAGACCCTCATCATCCCAGTCCTACTCTATGACGCAGAAGCATGGACGTTAACAAAGGTGGATGAAGATCTTCTTGGTCATTTCGAACGCAAAATTCTTTGAGTGATTTTCGGTCCCGTTTGCTTTGACGAGCTTTGGAGGAGGAGCTTTAACAGCGAACTACAATAGATGTACAGAAAGCTGGTCAGAAAACTACATATCACTCGACTAAGATGGCTAGGACATGCAGAGCGAATTGACACCAACGCTCCGGCCTGAAGAGTCTTCGATTCCAACCCGGAGGGACAACGCAGTAGAGAAAGACCTAGCCTTAGGTGGCGCACACAACTGAAAGGGGATTTCAACCAATTTGAAGTGCGCAACTGAAGGCAAAGGTCGGGTAACTTTGAGAAAGTGTCTCACTTTCATACCTTCGGAATCGGCATAGTTCCAAAAATTACAACTCATACAAACGAATGGTTGCCAGAAGCTATGTCTAGGGTGCCTTTATTTTTTCAGGCGTTTACCTAAAATTTATTTCAAGGCTTAGTGGTTAGAAGATGAAAAATATTTTACGTATATTTGCAATCCGAAACTAATTCTTTGTTTCATTTGAATATCCATTTCTAAAATACATTCCCAATCGGAATTATTTTGTTTTTAAACGACTCGTGACGTTTCCTATCCACATTACTAAAAAGTACCATTTTTATATGGAGGATGATGATTCACTGAGTCAGAAATTGAATGTTTTTCTATTCGTATACCATTTCCCCAAATAAATCTTTCAATCGCATATTAAAAGCTAAATATTTAGCAAATTCTAAAAAAAAAAAAACGTGTTAGTACTTTTAATCGAAATGAAAACAATTCCCCAACGAGATCTCATTGTAAATCGTTTTTTAATGAGTTTTTCAACAAAAAATAAATCTGTTCCGCTGCACTATTTATACATTTTCCAAAAATATCTACGCTTTCAAATTGTATAACAATTTTCATCTAATTAACGACTGTGGCTCGTTATTTACTCTTCGAGGAATTACTCGAACAAAATACGAATGCATTTATGTGCTCAAAACAGAATTCACAATCTTTGTATTGGATACAATGAGGTCTTTAAAACTAAATGTTGTATAAGTTTGCATTGTTCCGTGAAACGCATTAGAGAATAAAAAGGTATTAAAACTTGTTGAGATAATGTTCATTGCGCTAATTTAAAATTTTAACAGCGTCTTTAACTTATTTAAGAGCTTTTTTTGGTCTCCCTTGAACTTTTGGAAATTATTTTAAATAAAATTAATAAAAAAAATACATCAACTCTAAAGGTGCGTCTGCAGGAGATTGCAATACAAATAACAGTGTTTTTATTACGATTTACCAAGGCGTTGTAGAAAAAAAATAAAAAAACACGGAAAGAAAATAATAAAATCCCCTATATGTCAACAAAAATATGAACTTCAAAGATAGATTTTTATGTACGTATACCAGATCCCAAGTCGGCCGATATGACGCCAGTCAACCACCGATGCGAAGGCTGATGATGATCGCTGGTCGGTCGTTAAGTTGATTTTAGATAAAATGAACACATATCGGCAGATTTATGATGTTTAAATACAAAATTGTGTTGGATGAGACTGATAAATCAGTCAAAAGAGATGCTTCATGGTTTTTGTGGTCACTTTGAATGTTCATAGTTTTCTAGAGCGCTCTTCCTAATATAACATGTCAATAATTGTTTAAGGAAGTTCTGATCTCCAATGTCACTTTTGATCACTTAAGCTTTAAGCACTTTTTATTATGGTACCTTAACCACTTGATTTGACAGTCAAAAGTGCGTTACGCATATCTCTCTTCTTATCCATCAAAAGTTGACATAAACGCAAATAAGTGTCAATTGAAAATAATAAAATGAATAAATTGTCAAACAGCATACAACACAAACCAGCCTTGACAATTACTTTTCACATTGTTCGAGGAATCGAGAATCGTACATTGTAAAGATACTGTTGACAGACATGACATGAGTTTTTGTTGAAAGTAGATTTAAATGCGTTGGAAAATTCAATTATATGTACACGTAGGTAAGGTATTCGTGGAACATCTATAGAATCCGATGCAACCAACCACTGTCGATTTTAATTTCTTTTTTTCCCCACAATAATCACCATCAGAGATTATTTTTAATTATTTTGAATAAAAGGAAGAACAGACTTGTATAAAACCAATCAAGGTCAAGTGCACCGAATGTTACTGGGAGTCATTTTATATTTCTTTTCATGTTCAGAGTGCTTGTTTGTTCCGTCAATCAAAATGATTTTTTTTTCTATTTTTCATTTATCTTAAAAAAAAATCATAGACATGGACGGACATTGATTATTATTATTTGTTTGCCATTATCAATGACATTGTGATGCATCAGTGGTTAGAGCATAAAAAGTTATGTAGTAGCTTCTATAATTGGAAGTCGTGACGAATTATTATCTTCGCTATTGAGTTGAGATTCGATTTTGAGTGCACACAAGGAAACACTTCAACGTTTGTGTGGTGATTGTTTAATGGGTGGACTGACAACTCTATCTAACTGTGTGTCGCCTTTTAGCTGTGTGTACACAGAGCCGAAAGCGATACATGTGACTGACCTCAAGGTTGAACTTTCCGATTGAATGATGATGACGCTGAAGTGCTGGGTGATAAGTGGAAGAAGAGCAGAAATACTGGGACAAATGAAAATGTAATCACTTGGTCAAAGGAGGGACGACACTTGAGAATTTTCTAATTGCAGCTTAAAAATCATGGTTGTTGTTCAAATGTTTATAGTAGCGATATTTTGATTTTTCTATTAAACCTTAATATGGTCAAATGGTCTCTAATATGACGACTATACAAAAATTATAGCCATATTGGAAACACAAAATTTTGATACCGCTCATTGCTCAGGGAAACAAACTACACCTGTGCAAAAGCGAACCCTTTGGCCCAAAGAGGGGCAATGAAGTTCTATAAGTATGCGTTGTGTATGCCATAACTCGGAGGGGTTTATTTAGCTTTAAAACAAAAACAAAAACATAATTTCAGCTCAAATTAAAGTCGAATGTGGGAAGGAGTGAGGGAAAGGTGACTTGACTAACTTGAAGTTAAGTGACCCCCCAAAGAGGGGCAATGTGTTCTATATCACATAGCTCGATTCGCCAATGTTTAATTGTAGTCTGTTTTGTAAGCTCTTTTGTATCGAAAGATCGACTAATGTCAAAAGTGCGGGCCAATTCTTGGACGGCTCAATAAAGCATGGAGCAGATCTTTCTAATCTTGTCAAAAATCCCTTTTCTAGGAGGTGAAAAGAGCTCGAGTAAATGTAATTGCTGTAAGATATTTTAAAAAATTGTACTCTACAAGAGAGAACTCTTGAAAGTTGTTATTTGTGAAAAAATTACGCTTAAAGAAGAGTTTAAGTCCACTGAGGGAATTAGTACCCACCTAGTGGGAAATAAAACCACTTTCGTGAAGTGGACTTAGTTCCCACCTTAAATGGGAAGTTCCCGCCTAAGTTTCTCAGTGGACTTAGTTCCCGGGGACTTATTTCCCTTCACCGTTTCATTCTACGATGTCCAATCGTTCTCCCACGTTACCACGTTACATTTAACTAACTAACTAACTTAGCTTCTCAACACACAGTAAACTATTAAAAAGAAAAATACTCTGTCGAAGATGTGAACTTATTGCTTTAATTCTACTTTTATATAAAAAGTAAAACAGGTATCAATATGAAAAATAATTGCCTTGACATTTTTGACATACGTTCTCCGTAGCAGTCAGAAATTAGGGCCCATTAGGGCCAAGTCCCACAAACAAATATACACTTCCCCCAACGAGTGGTGACTTTTTATTAATACCAGCTATAGTCTGAATATATTCGAATCTTATCCGAAAGGAACAACACAACCATAAATCTTCATTCCGATTACAAACGCACGACGAACATTCACAATGGCGCTCATTAAAAGTACTATCTTAGCCAAAGTAAAGCATGTCAAAGATTGTACGTCTATCTAACATGTACATAACACAAAGCACTTGATCCCATAGATTAGACAAACCCTATCTCAGTCAGTCAATTTTTAGTTTTCAATTAAAAAAAAACCCGATAAGGTAATTGGTTATATGTAAATACCAAGGTGTCTACTATAGCGCCCTTCTTTTGTTCTATATCACAATTCCATTTGAATTGTCTATTAATGTGCGATTATCGATTTTTGAAGCGCCATAACGCACGCTATGCATAGATAGCATGGACTTAAGTTCAACGAGAATTAAACATTGTTGAGGGTGAAATTAGGAATGTTTGTCCTTGTCGAGTGTACAAAAAATTTGCACTACTTTTGAACGGAACTAATCATATTATGTAGGTGTCGAGCGAGTATATTTTAAGGTCTTATTGCATTTGCTTTTTCGTATGAAGAAATGTAATCCAGACGAAGCACGGTTGCTGTGTTTTCATGAATGTAAATTGACCCGGATTAACAACACCCTTCTTAGGAGTCAGCATATTATAATAGAGGATGGAATTTTCTTTATCATTTTCTGTTGCTTTCAACTAAGATGTAGATAAATTTAGAAAATTAGTCCCGTCTATATAAATGTGACTATGCAGTACTTTGAAAGTCAATTACTAACTGTTCAATTTATTGTCGACTCTAATATGTGCAAAATTAAATATAATAGAACCTATGTCATGAAAGTCGAAGATATAATTTTGGTTTTACTGCCATTTGCACTCAGAGATAATAAGCTCAACAATACTTTTACTTAAATGCTCATGATTCATGAATGAGTTATGCAGTTAAATTTAAATAAAATGGTTTTAGATAAAACAACTTTTAATTGTTGTAGAAAAGTCTCAGATAGAGTGGGATTAACAATTCATACATAAGTACACATTTCTGACTTCTGAATCTGAGCAACCTATTAAGAGTTATCCATGCTATTATTAACAGAGGCTGGAAGAAGACACTTGCATACCTTACAACGAATAAATTTGACTTAAGTATACCTACGACTAAACTATCTGAAAGTTGCTGCAATTGGTCAGAAGAAATTTTAGGGAATTTTATAGAAAGATCACATTTCCATTCAAAGAAAAAAAGAAGATATAGTTACAGCATGATGGATAAACTGGCCTTGGGCCAATAATGAAGTTTTGATCCTAACTGCAATTTTCGTCTGAATTTCTGAAATGAGTTTTTGAGATAGACCCAGAAACAAAATTGGCCTAATAAGGTTCCATTTTTTCCCCTTTGGGTACGGAATTTTAAAAAATACTCAGAAGTCTACGTTTAATCATTTGTGAATATTCTTAGGCACGAAAGTATCTATAGAGTGTGTAGGTTATAGCTTGTTATAGGTTATCGCATTTTCAACAAAAATGTTTAGTTATTCAGAAAAGGTAACCTGAAACTAGTTGTGTTTGTTCTTCCACTATTTTAAGGGAGCAAGTTGCCTCTAACGTTTTATTCTCAGCTCCTGCTGTTTCATGATCATTAGTAGTTGTGAGATCATTAGATCCTGTGGTATCACAATGGCCTAAGTGAGGCTGCACTTGTTGCGGCCTGCTACCATAACCTAACCTAACCTAGAGTGCTTTGGTTCATGAGTTTGAATAGTGTACCAAATAGTGTGTGGTCGTAAAAAGATAACTCAACAAACTGACACAAAGAGAACCTAGGCCAACTATTAATTTTTTTACTTTGAATCTCGGCAGTAAAATTAGTTTAAACATTTTTTAATAACTTCTTTAACGAGCTGTGTGAGAATTGCAATAGTTGCAAAATGTTAGTACGATAAACGTGTTAAAAAAAAACCTATATCCATTCATTAAAAATCAGTGCAATCAATTAAAATAAGATGCAAATAAATTAATAGATCAGACTAGAATTGGTAGGTTTGATAATTTGAAAACATCGAAACACTGCCTTGAAATCCTATAAATGGCTCGAGCTAAATGTTCTTTGTAAGACTGAGCATATAAGGATCTGGATGTATGATATAATTACCATTCCAATTTACTGCATACCTACTTGTGAGGTTTGCCGCTTTGACCTCGAAAGGCACTAGTAGGCTTCCAGTTTCCCAGACTAAGGCCAATCAAAATTTGGTATTATTGAGTAATCCAATCTTTTTTTTTTATTGCTGATGAAATTACAAAAGCACACACGTTGGACACAATCAAACATATTTTTCTTCAATTTAGGCCTTTTCACTAATTAGCTCCGACCAATTTCAATAATCTTATCTGGCTAATCTAATCTCTAAAATTTACTCTCTAACTAATTTCCATTTTTGTATCTTTCTATGTTTTCTTTTTATATGAGCCATTGGGTAGGTATAGGTCAGATTTTATATGTATTGCGGTAATCAAAAATTTTTACCAAATCACACATTACATCATGTCAAGTCTAAAATTGAATCTGATACGTATTTCTAAATTTAAATTTCAGTTTAAATGTTTGTCAAAAGAATTTTTGCTTTAGGTCGAGTTACCGGTATTGTCGCAGTTATTTATGACCCTAGTCACGGTATTTACATTATTCTTTAGAATAGCAGATAAAACCTGGGAATGGGTAAAGATAATAAAGCCGTTAACGGAAGGTGAATTTATTTTAAATCTTTTATATTGACACTTTAAATCAAAGAGATCTTGCGTCTTAGAAAATTAAATGTGTGACATTGGACTTTTGATTTTGAACATCATATTCAGAATTAGTGTCCAAGACAAAATGTACTAAAAATCATTGACAGCCAGGATCCTCAAAATGAGGAGATTGATGAACCAGCTAGCACTTGTTGGTATAACTTCGATTTCTTCTGGCACAATGTCTGTCGAAAATAATGAAAAGCTTCTCGATAATTTTTTAGAAATAAAATTTGGTCTTCGAGTCTGGTGCTGGCCCTGGCATCTCAACACAGATCATACTATAGCAGACCCCTTCCTATACTGTGATCGTGAGGATGTGTAACACTTTTCAGCAGTAGGACCCCATTTTTACAGAATTCCGCTTGAATATCTTTGGAGATAAGCATATTCAACGGCGCCAGAGGTTGGCATGCATTACAAAGTTTCAAATTGATACGACGAACGGTTCGTGAGTTTTGAAAAAGGCCCCCCTTTGAAGGGGTCATATGCAATAACTCAGACCCCAAGAAAAATTTCCAAAATCGGAGAAATTAATTAACTTTATTTCTTATAATAGAGATAGAGTACACAAACCGAGTTAAGTCGATCGGATGAAATATAAAAATATTCGCATACAAATTTGACCCCCCCCCCCCTTTTACCCTTAAAGGGTTGAATTTTCAAAATTGGAGAAATGAGTTTTCTTTATTTTTTCATAGAGAGTACACAAACTCAGTTTGAAGTCAATCGGATGAAAAATACAAATTTGCCCATACAAACTTTGACCCCCTTTTTTCCCTTAGGGGTTGAATTTCGAAATATCCTTCCATATTCCTTGTATACATCATTAAGGGAACCTCTGTACTAAATTTCAGGTTTCTAGAAGAAAGGGTTTGGACGGGGCGTTGATGATCAGTGAGTGGTAAACGTCTATTTTATATATATAGACATTTTGGATGAATAAAAGAAGTTAGTATGTAGGATCAACTATCATACATCAAATTTTGCTGGACAGTTTAATACTCATTTTACTACAGAAAATATATTCTAGCATCACATTTAACCAGAAACGATTTTCCCCAGCCTGTCCAACGCATGACTTCTCTTCTTAATGACCTTTCCTACGAAATTGCTGACTAAGAATTCACAACAACAAATCACCACAGTGCTATAAAAAGGATCAACATGTAAAAAAAATCTCATTCAACTGCTTCCCAGAAAGGGTTGTACCTACTTTTTTTTTTTGATTCTTTAAAACTACCTACTCGTAGCTTTTTTAAAAATAACCTCCTTTCCAATCAAGCCTTCCTCTTCTTGCCAAGATCAATAATACCCAACAATTCTTTTATTCGTTTGTTTTTATTCCTTTTTCGTGTTCGCTGCCACTTGTTATTCTACTTTTATTTAATCGCTTTACATGCCACTTTATTTTTATACTTTCTATAACGAAAAAACTTGTATCGCATACGTTGCGAGTATTGTAGCAGCATTGCACCTGCAGCACAGATACAACAAACACGTTACAAAATAAACACAACGTTCTCTCGCATAATATTCAGTAAACGTACTCTCTTTCCGTAAAAAATAAATAAAAACTTAACACAAAACTTTAATTTTATTCAATTGATTTGCGGATGAGAAGAAAACGGTCGGTCGGTCAGGCGGACCTCGACCAAAAGTGGTATTAATCATTCTCTTCACGTGGGTCATCTTTAGACTTTTTGTTGTTGTCTCATTTTTTGTTACTTTTAACGAGTTTTTTTTAGACCCACCTTCTCCTTTGTTTCAATTTCAAACAAAAGCGGTGAGAGAACAAACAAATTCACCACCTCAAATGAGTAAATAATCGTGAAACGATCACGATCATATGTTATGATCGCGTCATAGATGGCGCAAAATTTGGACTATTGCCTTTTTTCTGATAAAAAAAAATCGTCACTGATAAGCACAACACGTTGTTCTGATAACATGTTGCGTTGCTATGAATATAATCACCAGCACACTGAACTTCTCAAGAAAACGATCGTCGCTAGATCATCAAGATCACCGCACAAATTCATTTCAATTGCACATACTTTTCAATTTACACTATCACTCGCAATTTGTGTGTTTCCTTTCTTTGGAAAACCGAAAAACAAACTCAAAAATCGACACCGGAAACGATCATAAACTACGGTTTACCGTGATTTTGTATAGATACGTTATTCTGCGCGTAGAATTCTATTATTATTTTTTTTTAGTTGGGCGAATTTAAATTCCGTTTTTCAAAATACAAAAACAACGAAACAGAAAATGCACTTCTTTTCCACTTGAATTCGGAATTATTTTTGAAAAAATATGTATTTTTATATCTCGCAGTGGGTACCTCCATCCGCTGTAAAGTAATCGCATCGACTGAATATAATTCCAACGGACTGACAACTTCCAGCCCCAAAAAGGGGCGCACAAAATAATACACAAGAGCGTGCGATGGTGGGCCCCTCACTTGGTGAGTGTATCTTTCGTTTTTATTTTTTTCTTTGGCTGGTAAGTTCGCTCTTTTATTTTTATTTTTCTTCGATTAATTTTGTGTTTTTCACTGTCTGTCCTCCTTAAGCAGTTCTTGGGTTTGCTTTGGTGGTTATAATTCAGCTTACGATATTAGCGAGAAGAGAGTTAAACCAGTTTACGATCTTACAAGTGATCGTGATTAGAAGCATTGCAGATACTCTGTTAGATAGTTAGATACTCTTAACTCTCGCTCTCTTGCTGCTGACTAAGCGTATAAAGCTGAGACCCTATCTAACGCAAAAGAAAGACAAAATAAAAACAAAAACCATATGTGCGCAATGTTGGTGGTGGTGGTGGGGAAAAGATTAACCTACATCAGGCGGTGCAGAAGACCGCCATGAAGGGGCTTCTTGTCATTTTGTGCAGATGATTGAATTTGTATGCCAAGTTTTATTGTGTTTGTATTGATTTTATTAATTTCGCACTAATTGTCGACAAGTTGTTTATTTTATTCTGCAAAAAAGCCTGTGAGTATATCAATATCCAGTTAACAGCATAGGTATTGTAGGTTGATATACAACCGGCGGCAGTGGACAGAGTCGTGTTCTTGACATAAATTCGAAAGGGAAAAGACTTGAGAAAGGTTTTTAAAAATTTTTATTTTTGCAATTAACAACTCAAAGTACTAGGGAGAAAGTGTAGCTGCTAAGAATTTTGACTGATAAATGTGTATGTAGATTAAAATGTGTTCAAGGTCTCTAAGTTTGTTTTGAAGCCAATTTTAAAAGATAAGATTTTGCTGATGGGATTTTTCAGACAGCTTAGAGTGACACAGACATATCTGACTACTAGGCGAATAAAAATTGTTGTTAATGAATTTGTAAATAGAAGGAACGATAAGAGGTGATGTCCACAACGATATAATCGCATAGGAACAGCTGTAAATGTAGATTATTCTGACTGTATGTATGCATGAAAATCAACTCATGATTAGCCGGAGGAGCTGTTTTAGCTCAACCTTACTAAAAAAAAAAATGTTATTTACCCAGCGGCCAATGAATACTAAACCGTTTACTAATTTAGACACGGTGGTTACGAAAATTGGTTGTCATGCATGATGAATTGATAAATAGGTTTTGCGCACACGAAAATATATGTCTGTCTGGTATCGCACACCAAGTGTGCGCACTTTTCTTCAATCCAAAATGTTGGTGATTTATCCAATAAACGCGCAACGCAAAAGGCTTTCTGATAGCAATATGATTTGCGCACACTTGTAACGCACACCAAATGTGCGGATACCTTAGCGAGCCGATTTGAAAACGCACATGAGTAAAACCCAAGTCCAAACAAATAACAGCTGCATGTTTTGAAAGTTCTAAAATATGGGAAAATTTCTTCTATCACCGCCGAGGGATAACGAGGGTGCGAAGAAGTAGCGCGAATGACCCTCTTATAGCGAGATGGCACTCCAGCGTCGAAGTTCAAAAACCCGACACCCATTTAAAGGTGATCAACGAAAAAATTGTAGTAGAGTCGCAATTGGTGCTAAAATTTTGGAAGAACCAATTCTGTAGGCTCATAAATGGCTGTAACGACCAATACCCCGACGTAAGGCAGTATGTGCCGATAAAGTTTATGGATAATTGACAGCAATCTCGTCAAATTCAGAATGGCGAGGAGTAAATACGTTTCACACTTAAATTGAAGAGACATTTTATTTGAGCACCAAATGGTCGCTGAGCTTTTAAAATTTGGAGGCTATGAAGTAGTTTGGTCGGCTGAAAATATGACAGTTGAATGGAATATAATTTGCGGCGCCTTAAGTAAGGAGATCCTTTTTATAACCATGTAGAGTTAATACCTTTTAAGCATCGCTTTTTCAAGATTTTGTCTGAATTTCTCAGCAATTGCCAACAAACTGACCTTAGGCAATGCTTTTGGCCGGGAAGTATACCATTGACCAAATATTTATACTAATTATGTAGACACAGTGGCTCAGTGGTTAGTGTGCTGAACTACTAAGTGAGGGGTCTCAGGTTCGAACACTTGAAAAACACAAATAACATTTTAGGGTTCTTCCACTGTGCAACAACTCTTCTCTCTCTCTTTTATTCGTCTAAAAAAATAAAGCCCTGTTGCGTGAATAAATTATTTATTTTAGGAGCGACTGAGGACGTCTATTTATCGATCTTAAGATTGCCTCGCATGGCCTCTTACAGCGTACAAGATGTACAGCGCGACGTCTAGTTCTGAAATCCAATCCAAACTCGTTTTTTGAAGATAACGTTGGAGAGCACTTGCTGCTCCTTAAAGGCAAGAAACGCACAGACTGTCAACTTATATGGGAATCGGATCTAGTTTTGAATCAATCAGGCTTACTTACTGTGACACATCAAACTTTTTCGAAAAATGTGTCAACTACGCCCGAAACTCGATCTTGCTCTAAATATAGATACTTTCTGATTTATTCAATTGTACATTTTCGAGTGATATCTTATTATTTATAGGAGTACTCGTACACCACCCAATCAAATGATGCATCACATCACAAAATAGTAGTACATCATGAATTACGTGACAAGACAATGTAATCATCACCCTACTTATATGCAACAGTTAGCATGACCAGAGAATGATACCATTGCAAGGGGTTACAGTTTAACCATATAACATGCCAATTCGTCCAACTCTGGCCTCTAAAGACTTTTGACTGACTACACAACTAAAAATAAAGCAAAAGCATAACACACGGAAATCGTTAATTGCACATTGCACGTAAACCAAACTACACATTGCTCAACATTGACCGCTGGAGTGAGATTTCATTTAGCAGACCCAGACCCTCCATGTGTCTTATGTAACCCAAGTGCGGTGTTTGCTTAGAGCATTTTGGTTATAATGCAATCACGACCACTATTTTCTCCCAATGACATTGTATAGCCCAAACAACGTGGGTGGTGCAGATCTCGTCAATCCGACACCATCCACAGTCTAAACAAAATAAATCCCAGAGTTGATGAGTCCTTCGGGCAGTAAAAACGCCTTGGAAATGTGATTTTTTTTTTACAAAGAACTCTGCGATGACCTTATGGAGATTTTATTTCCTCGTACGCGAAATTTATCTTTTTCCAGACAATAGACAGGCAGTTTTTAATAGAATTCAGCTAAAGTTATAATGACATCAGCCAGCTGCAGTCCGCTGGATCTACAAGGATTTTATTACTCGAAAGTGTCTGGTAGGCGTTTTTCGCCAAATTGAAACGCGCTTTGTCGTATCGATAAAATACGGAGGATAGTTTGTTGTGCAACGATGAGAGTGTGAGTTTTTTTTTTGTTGGTGAAAAGGGAAAACCACAAATAAAAATATTATACATTTTTTAATGGTAAAAACATTAAAAAAAAAATTGTTTACCTTTAAGGTATACCTAACCTATACCTATACACTTTTGGTTGAATGAACTCCGAATGAGTCGAGAGTGAGGAATATTAAGTTGTTCTGCGTAACGCGCGTTAATGGGTTGATAGTTGTCATCTTTTTATGAATTATGAAATTGTTTATGCAACAGGTGGGCTTTTGTTTAAATACGAAAAGAGAATGCGCGGAATGTGTGTCACAGATGCCAATTAAGGGAAGTGCTTCCGTTAATGATTTACATACGTATAACAGTAAAGTGAGTACGACTTGAAGCGTTCGGTGACTACAATTGTTTTACTAAAATATCTAACCACGTTTTAAATAGAGAAATGCTTGCTTTAGGTTTTTGAAGGCCGTCTTGGAATTCAAAAATATAATGTGGGGGAAAATGTTTGTATCTGATACTTCTTCCTTGTATCTGTCCCATTTTACATCGGAAGTGTTCCCTAAGCCGGAGATCATCAGGGCTATGTTATTGGAGCATATCCTCGCTGATATTTTAAGCAGAAACGACATAATGGCTGCTCGATCAGCCGCTAAAGAACTTTCTTCGAATTATGAACGCAGAACTATAATTTTGATAATACATAACATAGGTAAGGTATCTATATTTCTACGATTGCGATGCGTTTGTTGAATCGAGTAGGGCTCTATGGTTAAATTGTGACCTATGACAGTTGACAGATGGCCTCAATCGGCTGTCAAATTTCCATCATTATTAGCTACAAAATTATCCTTATGATCATATGCCAGCACGGTGACCTTGTGTTTTGTGTGACGGATGTACCGAGTAATGAAGAGGCAGATTATCTGTGAGAACACCGCTGAGTATATTGAATTCTTGAGTATAACAAACCTGCACTGGATTAATTTCATTGCTGTGGCCAGTGGTAAAGAAGAAAAGCGTTTAGACTCATAATCGCACCAAACCGCATAGACATTGATTACGATTAGCAAATAGTCACAAGCTGTAGGGACATCAACAAAATGTAACCACCACCTTCTCTGCGAATGCCCAACCCTAAAAAACAACAAATTGAGATTTTTCCGTTGGCAGTGGTATGAACTGAAGGAATTGAATTAAACAGAACTTGAAAGAAAGGCGAATTTCTGAGCTATTTTGTTTTGTATTGAGTTTTATTTTGTCTTTAAAAGCTAGTCCACGCATGGTTACTGAATGGGCATAATGGCCCGCTTCAATCTACCTAGCTAACACCACCGAAGGTCAATATGATGTATGTCGACGTCCCATTAACGTATGCTTGTAGATATTACAAGCCTTTTCCTGTTAAGTTTAGTTAATGCCATCGACTTTCTGCTTCTAAAATCTAAAAACTGTCATCTTAATTGTGGCTCTAAGCGAAGGATAGGTACCAAACTAAAGAATCGATGATTCAAATTGCCATAAAACTTCAAAATAAATTCCGTAAATAACTGAGGGCAAGACAAAGTATATGCTGTCATCGAGAAAGGACACCCAACACCAACGTCTTGGACAGAATGTCACTATAGACAGATATAACTTTGAGGTGGTAAAGGACTTTGTCTACCTAGGTTCCGCTATGAACTCAGACAATGACACCAGCGCTGAGATTCAGCGAAGAATAACTCTTGCCAATCGCTGTTTCTTTGGGCTAAGAAAGCAATTGAGTAGCAAAGCCCTCTCTCGAACAACTAAAGTGACCCTTTATAAGACCTTAATCATCCCAGTACAACTTTATGGTGCAGAGGCATGGACTCTATCAAAAGCGGATGAGCTTACTCTTGGTTGCTTCGAGAGCAACCGTCTGCATAGACGGTGAATGGAGGATGAGATACAATGACGAACTGTACGGGCTGTACAGCGACATTGACCTAGCCAGAAGGGTGAAGGTCCAACGACTGCGGTGGCTGGGTCATGTATAGAGCGAATGGACGTGAATGCTCCGGCCCGGAAGATCTTCGAATCCACACCCGAGGGACGGCGCAGTAGAGGAAGAACGCGACTCAGGTGGCGCACGCAAGTGGAAGGGGACCTTAACCAACTTAGCGTGCGAAACTGGAGGCAGCTGGCCAAAGATCGTGCTGGCTGGAGACGCTTCTTGGTTGAGTCCCAGGTGTAGCGCCACCTTAAGTAAGTAAGTAAGTAAGTAAATAACTAAGTTACCCTAAGTTATAGCGAAAAATCGCACAAAACAAACAAAGTGAATTTTTGTGATGCCGCGGCCGGCGTTTCATGTAAGTAAAGTAACTCATATCAGATGGTAGATAGATACATAATCAGATAGTCCTAACTTATGTATGTCAGTAAGCATCTATGTAATTACTTTCATTCAATTACAATTCAAAAAGCAACCAAAGCTTTCTGGGCTTGCCGTAGCATGTATGGTAGAACCTGGGGGATCTCTCCAAAGATCCCACACTGGACCTACACGATAATGGTCAGGCCCATTATAACATATGTTTCAATAGTATGGTGGAACAAAGTCATCCAAAAACCAAACCAGTACTACGCTGACTGCTTCAATTCCCTCCCAACACTTAGTTGCAGGAACAAAACCAGATTATGGTCGGTCCATAAGGGGATTGAAGGTAACGAAAAAGCCGATGAATTAGCCAGAAAAAGCTCAGAAACCCCTTCCATTGGACCTGAACCCTTCTGTGAAATCCCCATATCAGCTATAAAATGATGGGAACAATACAAATGTAATTCATATTAGGAGAACGTCCCAGGAATAAGGCAGGCCAAAAGAGCTATTCAGCCCTTCAAAGCAGATGCCAATAAGATACTAAATCTTCGTAGGCACGATATCAAAAACTTAACGGGTCACCCTCACCACGGCCACGGCCTGCACCTAAATAAAATGCATTTAGTCGACTCACCGGAGTGCAGACTATGTCTAGAAGAAGATGAAACAGCCGAACACATCATATGTAAATGCCCGGCAGTTTGCGGTATAAGAAGCAAATCTTTCTTCAGAGAAATAATAAGTACCGAAGAACTAAGAAAATCTTCTGCTGAATGTAGAAGCGTTTCTAACCTAAACAGATACCTGACGGCAAGCACAATAGTTCTTGTAGGTCGACGTCCATCTTAATGCTCCGGCAAGTCAGAAGTTTAAAAAAAACATCTAGTGATTTCAATATTATTTTCTCAGTTTCTATAATTTTTTCAACATAAATTTGCGAAGTTAACCAACGCCCACTTGAAATTCTTATAACCATTATCGTCCAGCTACTATTAGTGATATGTATTTAGAAGATGATGCACCCAAAAAGAAAACATTCCGTGGAAATGCGATTATAGTTCATACTAATAATAGCGCCTAAAAATGCCTTATCTTGGTTTTTCCTATCTTTATTATTTTGTATATAAATTTAGTGGACTCTGATAAGAATAAACTTTTTTCTTTTTTAATTCACATTATGTATATCTAATGTAACTATGTGTATTTATTTATTTAAAAATAATGTAGGTACTCACATGGAACTCGCTTTATTAATTAGCTTTTGTTGTGTTCTGAGGATTAGAAGAAATAAATTACATAAAATTTAATTTACAATTGAGAAATGAACTACATTATAGAGTAAGTATACCATACTATATCAATAAACAATTTAATAAAAATTAAAAAAAAAATTCTAAACATGTATGCATATTATAATAAAAAAAATAAACAATTGTGCATTCTACATACATTATCGTTTGTCATCTTTTCATACTAGATAGATGTGTAGGAATCGTCACAACAACTGATTTGATATGATGTGTGATGTGACAGGCTTTTTTTTTTCATTTTAATTGATATGTCAGTTAGAGTGACGCGCATAACACACACAAATGATCAAACACAATTGCACAACACAACGGGAGGTATAGAGGACAAACTCGAGTCTATTAAGTGCATTCGTTTAGCTTTTATTAAGATGACTTCCTGATATGAATATGCAATTCTATTTTAACAATATAATGTACATTGTTGTTTGCATTATTATTTTTTTTTTGTATAGTATAGTACAGCACTTTAAATTATACAAGCTGCTAATGTGTTAAATGGAAATCTTTATATACAGCTTGGTTCTAAAAATCGAGGGAATTTGTTTTCAGTGTTCTGCATTTCGATCGATTCTTTAACTCCGAACATTTTTTGAAATCACAATTTCACTTTGTCTCAATTCCGAAAATTTTGAAATTAAAATCGAATACAGTGAAAAGTAGACCACAAAAATTTATTTCCGATTTCATTTCGAGTGAAAGTGAAATGTGGAACCTAGGAGATATAAAAATGGATCGATTTGTGTTCGGCTACTTAAAACTTGAAAACCACCTACTCGATTGACCTCAAATTTACAGATAATCTTAGGTATTAGCCCAGGAATGTTTCTGTGAAGATTGGTCAAAATTGGACAAAGGAGCGTGGCAATACAAAAAAAAGAAACATTCAAAATATTATATCTCGAAAACCACTGAACCGATTGAGCTCAGACAAGCTTAGGTTTTAGGCCAGGAGTGTTCCTGTGAAGATTGGTCCATACAAAAAACATCTCAACATCTTAAACTCAATGACGTTATAACTCGATATCAGCTGGGCCGTGTATTTCAGGTTTAGGCAGAAGTAAAAATTCAGCAAATCGATGTATTCTCATTTTTCGCATTTTACGAAAGATCTAAGTCTTAAGCAATACAATTAATGTGCACGGGCAAAGCATGGGCTGGGCAGGTACAGCTAGTGAAATATTAAAATTGAAAGCAGAAATTTTGATTTTTGAAGAAGAAGGAGTCATAAATAATTTGCAGCCTAACAACAAATATTTGTCGATAGAAGATATCAAATCAAAATAAATAAAGCTGACGACTGGATGAGGCGAAACTTTTTCATTTATTGCAAGTTTTGCTGTAGACACCTGACTCAGAAGCGATAGCTTATGAAAAAACATTTCTTAATAAGAAAGAAAGAAAGAAAAATGTTTGTTCCAACTCTTACCTATGGTCATGAGGTTTGAGTAATGACCGAAAGAATAAGATCGTGGATACAAGCTGCCGAAATGAGATTCCACCGTTGTATTGCTGTTGGTGTGACCTTTAGAGATCGTATTAGAAAGAAACAATAGAATGCGTGACGAACTCAATGTCGACCAGATACTTCTCCGTACGGAGGGGTCCATGCTTCGTTGGTTTGGTCATGTTAAACGCATGTCCCCAACGAGGATCCCACGACGTGCTATAGAATCCATACCATCAGGCAGGCGTCCTCGAGATAGACCAAGGATGAGATGGTTAGATCAAACCCATAATCTCTCCTATACCCGTATGGAGATTGCCCTTGATGATTTAGAGTCGATAGCGGAGAAACGAGAGCTATGGAGGGTCCACTTGAGCAACCTACACCCGCGACACACTTAATGGATAAGCTAAGTAGGCAATTGAAAATGAATGAATGAAAGATATATATATGAAGTGGATGGAAGTGGAAACAGTAAAACGCAAAAACGTGGTGAAACTTGGATGGGTGGTCATCAACGTATTGCCGGCAACGAGTTCAGCGGATTAACTAGCTAGGGATGGATCTGAATCTGAATCTGTCCAGTGACCAGAACCTTATTGCAGATTCAATTGGGCTACTGCTTTAGGTCTAATTAACGATTGGGAACAACAATCTAAAATATTAATTAAACCAAACTCCTACAAGGAAATCCTCAACCTAAATAAGGGAAGTATCAGAAAGCTGATGAGCTTCCTTACAGGTCATTGTGGCTTGAGATAGCATCTAAACAAAATGAATTTGTGTCCAGAGACAGAATGCAGGTTCTGTCTTTAGGATGGAGAATCCTCCGAGCACATTCTCTGTGATTGCCCGGCACTACATTGGTTAAGAAAACGTGTCTTTAACAAGGTGATACGTTTACCAGCAGAGCTAAGAAACTCCGCTACTAGAATATATTGGCCTTCACTAAAAAATTTAAAAAACATCAAACTGGTTTAAAGATGTTACTTGGAAAGTGAACAGTATGGCACCTCCGTTAATATTGGGGCTAACATGCAAAATACATCCCCGATCTGTAAGCCCAAAAACTCTAAATTGAAACAAATCCATCCAACCGTTTGGGCTATATGCCTCAGAAGGACACACGGACGGAATTGCGAGACCCACTCTGTAGAGTTTCTCTGTCATCTTAATGTCAAATTTGAATAAAATCTCAAGTTCGAATTTTAGTTTACAAAAACAATGCATTTCTTGTACTACGTTTACTAAAAAAATTAAGAATTATTATTTAACTGGTGTGCCGAAATTTTTTTGAATCTTTTCGTTATACACGGATAGGAAAATTACATTTAATTATGTATCTGTTCAGATAAGACGGCATCCTCAAGGCAGGTAACAGCAAATAACAAAAAGGTGTTTGATAATATACATGTGAGTTATTTTTCAACAGCTTGTAAAGGGTGATTTTTTAGCTGGTTTGGTTTTGGCAACACTGGTTTTGACAGCTGACGTGTGTTTAGTACCTTGTGTCACTGTCAAACAGCTTCAGTTTGGTTTGCAATTTAACCATGGATCGTCTTACAAATGAACAACGCTTGCAAATTATTGAATTTTACTATCAAAATTCGTGCTCGGTTCGAAATGTTCATCGCGCGCTGCTTCCATTTTATGATCGGCATTCTCGACCTTCTGAGCAGTCTATTCGGAAGATTGTGACCAAATTTCGCACCAAATTTACTTTGTTGGACATTAAACCACCAAAACGTTTACGTACTGTGCGTAGTGAAGAAAATATTGCGGCCGTATCAGCTAGTGTGACAGAAGACCGCGAAATGTCGATTCGGCGCCGTTCCCAGCAGTTAGGCCTTTGTTACAGCGATGATAACAAACTTTTTTTTGCCCGAAATGGAAGTTCTTGACTTGCATGATATGTGGTTTCAACAAGACGGTGCCACATGCCACACAGCACGCGAAACAATGGCGCAATTGCGAGGCGAGTTTGGTGAACAGTTAATTTCACGTTTCGGGCCGGTCAATTGGCCGCCTAGATCGTGCGATTTGACACCATTAGATTATTTTTTGTGGGGGTATGTCAAGGCTAATGTGTATAGGGACAAGCCCGCTTCGATTGACGCACTGGAAGCCAACATCCATGCATTCATTCGTGAGATACCGGCCGATATGTGTGAAAGAGTATGCCAAAATTGGACTCAGCGGATGGGCTACCTGAGACGCAGCCGCGGTCAACATTTGCATGAAATTATCTTTAAACATTAAATTGCAAGGTTCAAACTATCGATTCAAATAAATATTTCATTCATTTTTTCGAATTCTTTTTTTTAAAAAAGTTCTAAACCTCTTAAAAAATCACCCTTTATAATATGTTTATGTTTACACAATAGAACTTGATTTAATGCTGAATTTGAAACCATTTATAAACAGACATTGAAATATATTTTCACCACAAGGACGAACAATCTATCAAACAGATCGCTTTCGATGAGGAAACAAATTTCTTTATTCTCTTCGGTTTAATGGAAAATCAATTAATTTTGAAGGATTCTTTTCGGTTTGCATTTACCCCAATGTCGGACCATACATGTTAACCAGAAACACTAAATCAATAAATAAACACACACAGCATGGGTGCACTTAAATTGTTGTCCTTTGAGCTAGGTCTCTTTATTTGGCGTTAATAATGTAAATCAACATTGTTGTGCGAAAATTTAATTAACCACGGTATGTCATCAGTGTAATTTTACACACTGCCTGATACAATGATGGATTTACGACACAAGCGTATTGACAAAGTTTCCTCTTTTTTTTTCTGCCGTTGAGTGCAATTTGTTTTAATTAACTACGACAAAAAAGAAAATCGTCTTGTCAACGATGCGGTGCGTACGGCTACAGGCTTCACCATTTCGCGTATTGAGCAATAATGGGCGGCACTTCGATTGTAATATGAGGTATTTTAATTTCGGTAGATGAAAAACCTCTTCCATCATTTGGCGGTGAATTTAATTGCATCAACTGACAACTGAGTTTCGTTTCTTTTTGAAGTAAAAAAAAAGGAAATATTTATGCCATTAAATTACAAGATGTATCTACAAGAAAATGAATAAATTATTGCGAAAAAGACCGTAGGGATATATTTTCTGGCAGCATCGTGGGTGGCCGCACGTACCAAACGTGACAAGGAAGGACTTTTTTTTTATGAGGAGAAAGCTTATCACGAGCGATTTTAATTCAATTTGCAACAATGTTTTGGGAAGCTTTACACAAGACAGAATTTAAATTCATTTAAGAAACGAGTTATGAAAATTGTATTTTTAAACGTGTGGGTAGTTGTAAATTGATGTTGTTTAAAATGTCATTAGCTATAAGCTTTGCAACAAATCTTTAGTCGAAACATTATTTATAGACATTCGTTTGAGCAGTTCACACTTAAATCTATAAGGAGGCTGACAAAGACAGGAAAGCAGTTTACCAGCTTTAGACAGTATGTTTCAGCAAGACGTTCGTTGTCTAACAGCCGAAGGTAGCAGACAGTCTAAGGTTATACCAAGGAGGTTTGTTGTCGTATATTGAAATAAAAATAGTTCCTCTATTTTTGTTCGTTTAAATAAAGTTTTTTTTTATCATATATATATTTACCCTTACTGATTCTGTAACGCTCCTTACTTTTCTTATTTTTCTTATTTTAAATAAAAGTAGGCGGTGGGTATTTGAATAAATTTTCAATGTTTGTGTCTTCTCATTATTCAAATACGCACCGCCTATTTTTCATATATTTTAATTTTCTTCAAGGTTCAAACTCTACTATAGTAATGCTCGGCAAGTGTTTTCAAATGGAAATTGCCAAATAAAACCAACCCTTCTTAGGGGGTCAAAGTTCGTACGGGAACATTTTTATTTTTCATCCGATCGACTTCAAACTCGGTTTGTGTACTCTATATAAGTCTTCTCATTATTGCAAAATTGCCGCGGGTAGCAGAAATGTATGAA
Organism: Cheilosia soror; assembly: GCA_949372485.1. Taxonomy (NCBI): domain Eukaryota; kingdom Metazoa; phylum Arthropoda; class Insecta; order Diptera; family Syrphidae; genus Cheilosia; species Cheilosia soror. The sequence continues at coordinate 110,463,675 of OX443562.1, read as the reverse complement.
GACGACGTTGTTGAAATTCCCACGGAAATTATATTAACAGGAGACTTAATTAAGACAATTTTTGGTGATCTGCTGCAAAAGTCAATGCAGGAACTTTCAGAACGAGTCATTGCCGCGCTGACAAATGTGCAGACATTAGAAATGAATAGGAGCGATTCTGTTATCAGTGAAGACTGAAGATCCAAATGATGCACCAAATTTCCCTGTTGAATTCCTCAATCAGCAAACTCCATCCAGCAAGCCACCTCATGTGCTGTACTTAAGCAAGGTGTCATCATCATGTTGCTGAAAAACTTGAACCCTAAAAAAGGACTGCAATGGAACTCGATTGATTGTGGAAGAGCCTTGACGAAATTTGATAAGAGCATGAATTACCACAATGATTCCATTTCCGATAAATTCTAGCATACGCTATAATAATAAACAAGGCTCAAGACCAGTCATTTGATCACGTTGGCATGCATTTGAAGACCGGAGTATTTTCACACGGCCAACTGTATGTGGCTTTATCACAATCAAGAGTTGCAAGACAAAAGAAGGTGTATATTGAATCTAATCCACAGCAAGGAAGATTATTAATTAACCAGAGACAATTTACACGCAATGTAGTTTTCAAAGAAGTTCTTTAAATAAAATCAATTTGTTTATCAAATATTACTTTGCATACCCAGCGAAGCGGGTACTACCAACTAGTTATTGATAAGAAGAGTAAATGTTGTTTTTCATTATCTGTACTACTCTAACTGTAAGAGCTAGGGTGCTAATATTTTGAAACAAATTTCCTTTTATGGCCAAAGTGAGCACTTAGAAGCGATTTGAGGAAATTCCAATTTCAATGGCCTGAAAAGGGAAGATTCAAATTTCCATAGGAAATTTCTTATTTTTCACGCGATCGACTTCAAATTCGGTTTGTGTACTCTAGAAATAAAGAAACCCAATTTCACGGATTTTGGAAATTTTGCTCCTGGCCCGAGTTATTAATGACGGAAAAAGAAGGATTCAGTTTGTATAAGGAACTTTTTTTTTTCATCCTATCGTGCGAGTTCCGCTCCTGTGTTAGGCACACTAGGTTCTTCTTTAACGGGAGCGAAACCGCGGATAAATGCTAGTGAATTATAAAAAGAGTGGACCAAGTACAAGTTTCTTTTTTTAAAAATGCAATAAAATTAACAAAATTAAGTTTTTTCCATGTATTTTGGCTTTAGTAAGAGCAAACATTCCCATTAATTATGGAACACAACGTTGTTCAAGTGGCTGCCTTATCTGTCTTCACAGTAGCGCATTTTGTCATTCCAAATTTTCCAAGACCTTGTTGATGGTCTCGAGCTATAGCTCACGGATTGCTTAATTATTGGCCTTAAGTTCTTCAATCGTTTTCGGATTGTTGGCATAATATCAGTCCTTCACGGTTCCCCACAAAAAAAAGTCCAAAGGAGTCAAAACGCAGCTCCGAGGCGGCCAATTGACATTGCCAAGATGGCTGATAACACGAAATGGTCCGCTTGTCCATTAAGTGGGTCGCGGGTGCAGGTTGCTCAAGTGGACCCTCCATAGCTCTCGATCCTCCGCCATCGACTCTAAATCATCAAGGGCAATCCCCATACGGTTATAGGAGAGATTATGGACTTGATCTAACCATCTCATCCTTGGTCTACCTAGAGGACGCCTACCCGATGGTACGGATTCCATAGCACGTCGTGGAATCCTGGTCGGGGACATGCGTTTAACATGACCAAACCACCGAAGCATGGATCGCTCCGTCCGGAGAAGTAGCTGCTCGACATAAATATAAATAAAATATAAATAAAATAAATAAACCAGAGGTCGTCGAATCCATGTCTTAAATTTCAGTAAGACAAAAGTCAGGTAACATGGTTCTGTAACGCCCACCGTTGACCGAAACGTTGTTCCCAGCGTCATTTTCGAAGAAAAATGGTCCAATGATGCCACCACTCCACAAAGCGCACCAAACTGTCACTCTCTGTGGGTGCATTGGCACCGTACGACGACGGGGATCATGAGTGTTGTCCACTAGCAAGTTACGATATTGATTATTTCAATATTCTTTTAATAAATAAAATTCGAAACAAATAATGTTGTACACTTTATTTAATTTTCGTATTAAGTCGAACTTCACCGTTCGGATTGTAGACAAGAACTGATCTCTTGTGCTGGGTGAAAATCTTCATCCAGTCAAAAGTTACGATACAAAATGATATGGGTGATCCCATTATAAAAGTGATGTGTTTTGCGATATCGAGGGATCGAAATGTTATTGACATTTAATATGCAAAAGATCTTCTGTGGCAGTCCCTTTGTTAGATATGAATTTATCTTTATCTCTTTTACAATGTTGCAGAAGGCAACATAGAATGTTATTGTTATTGAAATTTAATATGCATAAGATCTTTTGTGGCAGTCCCCTTGTTAGATATGAATTTATCTTTATCTCTTTTACAATGTTGCAGAAGGCAACATCGAATGTTATTGTTATTGAAATGAATTGAATTAATATGCAAAAGATACTACATCCTCTGTTGTAGTGTCTTTGGCATTTTCGTTGGATGTGACTTTATCCTTATCTTTTGCAATGTTGCAAAGTGCAACATTGTCGTCTAATATGACTCTCTCCCCCTTAAGATTCGAGTCCCTTCGATTTCTTATAATTTTTCGCAATTCGTTTACAATAATATATAGCATCATCAAAGTAACAAAAATATATAATATAAAATAGTTATAATTTGAATGCTCCTTAAAAATTTCCTCCTTTATTTCATTTATATTACTAAAATTAAGAGCTTGTGGTATTTCGGTTAGATTTTCTGATAAAATATTTAAACTTGGAATTATAATATTTGTTTTACTTTCAAAACGTTTTATGTTATAATTATCAATTACAATTTCGCAATTTTCGAATCTTATTATGTATTTGCCTGTTAAGGCATATGAAAAGTTATTACATTTATTAAATAGAATTGTATTTACATTTAATAATAATAAATTGCCAATATCAATTTCTTGTATTACTTTATTTTTAAAAATTTTTCTTTTACAAAAGGAGTAGTTATTTTGTAAAATGTTTGATATACAAGAGTTAACTATTTTCATTTTTGATATAATATTCTCTTTTTCCACAACATAGGTTATGTTATTAACCGTTACTACCTTAGTTAATTCTATTAATGGTTTTAATTTTTATATCCTGCATATTATCTCTTATCTTTTTAAAATCTATGTCAAGGCGATTTATAAAATCAATTGGTTTTGTTTTAGTCGTTGAATGGATTGAGTGATTGTAAAATCCTACGGCCCTGATTACCAATTCCTCTGTATCCATATTTTCATCTCTTCTTTTTAAAATCCTTATATGTTCCAAAAGAGATAGGTGGAACCTCTCTATGTCCGAATTTCTGGTATGGGAATTAGGTGTAGTGAAATGGGCTTTAATGTCCCTTTCACGACAGAACAAGTTTATTAGAGAATTGTTGAATTCATTATCCATTATTAACATATTTGGTTTTCCTAACAGTGCAATTCTTTCTTCTAATTTTACTTTTACTGTGCACATATTTTTATCATTAATCTTATGTACGCTACTTAGTTTAGTGAATCTATCTATAGTAGTTAAGAAATATGTTTTATGTACTTGAAAAATGTCTATATGAACGATCATGTTTGGTCTATTGGGTGTTTCAGTGTGATTGAAATATTTTTTAAATGGTTTTCTGTCATATTTGTTTTCATTACAGATTTGACAATTATTTATATATTTATTAATGTATTTTATTAAATTTGGACAAAAGTATTTATCTTTTATTTCTTCAAAATTTTCCAAAACTCCCCTATGGTTAGTTTCATTGTGAACATTTTCAATTATTTCATATATCTCTTCCTCTGTTATCAAGTCTACTGCTAATTTAGAGCACTTAATGAATTTCAGGTTCTTATTATTACTAAAGAGTTCTATAAGTTTCTGTTGAACTATATTATATTTGCAATCATCAAGTTCAGAGTAAATACCAATAGTTCCCTTATCTAGTAATCTCCTAAAAATATCATTTAAATAGTGATTATTATTTAAGTCATTTTCCTCAATATAAATTATTTTATATTTGTTATATAACGTTTCTTGTTCTTTGCTTTTAGTTGAGACAATTCTTATTTGCTTCCTGTATTTATTGATAATTCCATCGCTGATATGAAAATGGTCGTTTAAATTTTCCTGTTCACTATGAACAGTTTCTATGTCCTCATTACTAATTTCAAATAAACTTTTCAAGTCAAAATTGTCTTCATCATTATCATTACTAACATTACTGTTTTCCGTATTTTTAATTCGGCTCAAAAAATCAGCTATTCTATTGTCCTTACCTTTTAAATATTCTACATCAAACTCGTATTCACCTAACATTATTTTCCAACGAATTATTCTCGAGTTTGGTTCTTTTAATGAATAAAGCCACTTAAGAGGTTGATGGTCTGTTTATACCAAAAATGTCCTTCCATATAAGTATGGCCTGAAATACCGTATGGCCCACACGATTGCCAATAACTCTTTCTCCAAAGTATGATAATTTACCTCATGACGATTCAATGTGCGGCTTGCATAACAAACCGGTTTTCCTTCCTGACTCAATACTGCTCCTAAAGCAACATTGCTTGCATCAGTTGTCAAAACGAATTTTTTATCAAAATTGGGATATGCCAAAAGTGGATAGGTTGTCATTATTCTTTTTAATTTATCAAAAGCATTTATGTAGTCTGGATCGTTTAAATTAATTTTACTATCCTTTTTTAGGAACTTGACAATTGGATTTGCAATCATAGAATAGTTTTTTACAAACTTTCTATAGTAACCAGTCAAACCAAGAAATGACTTGATCTCTTTGACGGTTCTAGGCAATTTTAAGTTATTTATTGTGTCTATTTTTGTAGGATTTGGTTTGATACCTTCAGGGGTAATTATGTGCCCCAAAAATTCAGTTTGTTTTGATAAGAATTTACACTTATCCAGTCGAATTTTTAAATTGTGTTCGTTAAGTCTATTAAATATCTTATTTAGACTTTCGAAATGTTCCTTCAATGACGTTGAGAAAACTAAAATGTCATCCATATAAATTACGCATATCTTATTGACAAAATCACCCAAAATGTGATTCATCATCCGCTGAAATGTAGCGGGAGCATTTTTTAAGCCGAATGGCATTCGAGTATATTCGAAATGACCCATTGGACTAGAAAATGCAGTTTTTTCAATGTCATTTGTTTCCATTAATATCTGGTGGAAACCTTTGGCTAAATCTAAGGTTGAGAAATACTGCGAACGACCTAGTTTGTCAAATAGTGAATCCATATTTGGAATTGGAAACTTATCTTCTATTATTATTTCATTTAGTTTTCTAAAATCAATAACAATTCGCCATTTTTTTTCTTTTGAATTGTCTAACTTTTTAGGAACTATCCATAATGGTGAATTATAAGGCGATTTACTCGGTCTTATAATACCTTGGGACAGCATATCCTTAATTTGACGTTCTATTTCCTTTTCGTGTACCTGTGGGTATCGATACATTTTTGAAAATATTGGTTTGGAAGAATTAGTAATAATTCTATGCCTAACGCTATTAGTAGCAGTTAAATTTTGGCCTTCCATGTAAAATGTCTTTTTATTTTTATTGAGAAATTGATAGAGAATTTCTTTTTCTTCAATATTTAATGCTTTGTGCAATAAATCGTTAATGCAATTCTTAGAATTTTCCAAATAATGTATCTCATTATATCCAATTGGTAAAATTCTTTCTTTGTCGATAATAATTTCTGAATCATTTACTGTAAGTGTATTATTTAGCAAATCTATTTTTGCACCTAAAGGAGTCAAAATATTACTTCCTATAATGCAGTCAAATGGTTTATTTCTAAAGTCTGTTATTTTCACAGACATTGTTTTATTGTGAGTGTTAAATTCTTTAGGAACCATAACAATTACGTCTTCAGTGATTTTAGTTGAACCTGTTAAAGTTTTTAGTATTATAGGTTTATCTAACTTTTGGCGGGTTCTTAAATTGCCAAAAACTCTATAATCTCCTAATGTGGTAGCAGCTCCAGTGTCGATTAAACATCTAATTGGAGTTGCGTTTACCGTAAGAATTACTATGGGTAATCTGCAGTCCGAGGCCCATGTTGAAAATTTCCAACTTGAATTGCCTCTATTTCCATTGGTTCTGGAACTGGATTTCTATTTACTACCTGATTTGGATTTTGTCTCCTATAAAAGTTATTATTTTGATTATAGTTCCCATCTCTTTGGAAATTTCTATAATTTCCAGAATTATGGTTTTGCCTATAGTTATTATTATTCAATTGATTATTTGGTAAACGGTTATAATTTTTAAATCGACCAGAGTTTTGATTTTGATACTCTGGTTTATTAATCACTTTATTGCTACTGTTGTAATTTTTACTACTCTGATTCTTCAAATAAATATCTTTCATAATGTTATTTTCAATATAATAATTTCGGGCATCTTGTATGCTCGTTGTTTCATTTTGTAATAATAATACTTTTATGTGTATAGGTAAAAAATTTACGTAAACATCAAAAATTAATTTAGAATTCTTGTCTGGTGAGAAATTATCATCTTTTATGATTTCTATATTGTATTTTGTATTCATGTCACTTAATATCTTATCTAATTTAAAATGTAATTCTTCAATGTTACTTGCTTGAACATTCATTGCGTCTTCTCTAAGGTTGAGATATGACCTTCTTATTCCAAATTCCTGCCGGAGTTTTTGTATTATATTTTCCCACGATGGATCAGTCAGTGTGTCCACCGTTCTTAAAGCCTTCCCTTGAATTTTGTTTGCCAAAATTATTTTTATGGCTGTTTGATTTTCTTCAGCAGTTAATGATAACACTAATCCAACATCACGTAAATAATTTTGAAGAGTGTAACTATTTTCTCCATTAAATATCGGTAGACTTCTTGCCTCTCTTAAACAGTCTGATAACGTTAGAGCCATTTTTTGTATTTTTCACTTATTTTTCCTTATTCAGTTTTCTTTTACAAAACACTGTTTTATATATATTTTTGTTTTTATTTTGTTCACACTTCTGAAGATTTTTAACTTCTTCAAATACTTTTGAGTTCTTTAATGAATCCTTTTTTTCACTAAGGATCCCATCCTCGTCGCCAGTTACGATATTGATTATTTCAATATTCTTTTAATAAATAAAATTCGAAACAAATAATGTTGTACACTTTATTTAATTTTCGTATTAAGTCGAACTTCACCGTTCGGATTGTAGACAAGAACTGATCTCTTGTGCTGGGTGAAAATCTTCATCCAGTCAAAAGTTACGATACAAAATGATATGGGTGATCCCATTATAAAAGTGATGTGCTTTGCGATATCGAGGGATCGAAATGTTATTGACATTTAATATGCAAAAGATCTTCTGTGGCAGTCCCTTTGTTAGATATGAATTTATCTTTATCTCTTTTACAATGTTGCAGAAGGCAACATAGAATGTTATTGTTATTGAAATTTAATATGCATAAGATCTTTTGTGGCAGTCCCCTTGTTAGATATGAATTTATCTTTATCTCTTTTACAATGTTGCAGAAGGCAACATCGAATGTTATTGTTATTGAAATGAATTGAATTAATATGCAAAAGATACTACATCCTCTGTTGTAGTGTCTTTGGCATTTTCGTTGGATGTGACTTTATCCTTATCTTTTGCAATGTTGCAAAGTGCAACATTGTCGTCTAATATGACTAGCATACCAGTCTTAGGAACAGGCGCGGTGGGTGCTTCATTTCAAACTTCTTTTCAAAAAACCCACTGTTTGGGCTACACAGCACTCATTCATTCATTCATTTTCAATGGTCCGCTTGTCCATTAAGTGGGTTGCGGGTGTAGGTTGCTCAAGTGGACCATCCATAGCTCTCGATTCTCCGCCATCGACTCGAAATCATCAAGGGCAATCCCCATACGGGTATAAGAGAGATTATGGACTTGATCTAACCATCTCATCCTTGGTCTACCCAGAGGACGCCTGTCTGATGGTACGGATTCCATAGCACGTCGTGCAATCCTGGTCGGGGACACGCGTTTAACATGATCAAACCACCGAAGCATGAATCGCTCCGTCCGGAGAAGTAGCTGCTCGACATTGAGTTCCTCACGTATTCTGGTATTTCTAATGCGATCTCTACGGGTCACACCAGCAATACAACCGAGGAATCTCATTTCGGCCATAGGTAAGAGCACAGCACAGCACTCACTTTGGAAAAAAGTTTTCAATATTTCCCTACGTTGTTCAAGTGTTAAGCCACTTATTTCGTTCCGCGGAGGTATGATACTGACTTTTTGTCAAGATTTCGAGCGGGAAACAGCTGTCAGTGTCAAAATAATCTACGATTTAAAAAAAATCACTAGATGGCCCACCCTGTAAGATCAAAAGTCCTGAAACCAGAGTGAGAGAACATTTTGAAAAGTTGAGGACTGATTTAAAAACTCCTTCTACTGCTATTTGATTTGATACTGAATGATTGATTAAATCGAATAGAAAACTTGTTTGGGTTTATTTAAACAGTAAAATTCTTTAAATTGTAAAAGAATTCATTAGACATTTTAGGAACAACATCGTGGACATGTCTACAAGGTGGCGCAAAAATAACCTTCCGATGTTTTTTGGCTGTAATTTAAAAAAAAAATGAAAAACTTTGATTCTTCTTGTGGATTATTTTTATTTGGTCTTTTAATTTTTTTTACATCAAGTCGAGAATATGATGTCATGTAAATGGCCGCCGCCACAGTTGATTGTCATTTGAGCCCTTTTTATGGCATTTTCCATCACTTTGGCCAAAACTTCCGGCGATAGGTCCTCACATTCTTGACGGATATTGTCTTTAAGAGCTGCAAGAGTCTAAGGCTTGTTGACATAAACCCGCGACTTCAAAAAGCCCTACAAAAAGAAGTCTGGAGCGGTCAAATCAGGCGATCTTGCTGGTCAGTGCAAATCGCCAAAACGGGAGATTAGGCGCCCGGGAAATGCATCCTTCAGCATATCGGTTGTGGCACATGCAGTGTGTGCCGTTGCACCGTCCTGTTGGAACCACATGTTTTCCAATCCCAATTCATCAAGTTGCGGCAAAAAGAACTCGTTGATCATTGCTCTGTAGCGCTCACCATTCACAGTAACCGTTTGGCCCGCGACGTCTTCATGTCCATTCGGCTACAGCAGCAATATTCTCTGCAGAACGGCTACTCCGGGGTCTGCCACGCCTGGCAGCATCTCGTGTTGTGCCAGTCTCTTCGAGGCGAGCGGCTAAACGTCGCAGTGTTTCACCAGTAGGCGTTGGACGGCTAGGAAATCTGCGACGAAATTCACGTTGTGCCAAAGTCACCGACCGATTATTGCTCAAATAAATAGTCACCAATATTCCGCGTTCTGGAGCAGTGTAGCGTAACATTGTTTATTAACGTGTATTTCGCATGTGTTTAATACACAAATGTCAAAACAGAACTGACATAAAGGGCCAATCGCAAAATTTATAGCATTTTCTGATAGGAGGATTACTTTTGCGCCACCTTGTAGATTAGGTTAGTTTAGACGCAGTGAGGAAAACCGTCACAACGCACTATACACCTTAGTGGGGCCATCGTGAATAGTGATTCCTGTATTACATGGATAAACTTGGCGGATGTTACTTGGCCAGAAAATCTATGAAATCGGGCAGGCGTGTCGTGTCCCCTAGGTAAGCAAAGTATGAGATAGTTGGATAAATTTTGACATCTATCCTCTACCCGTATGGGGATTGCCAAGAATAGTTGTATGTGAAGAACATTTCTCTTAATAATGATTGCCACCACCATAATAATGCCATTCCGAGCGAGTGATTTTAATCACTTCAAATCGAAATGCTTAAAATTAATCACCACCAAAAATAGCTACATAGCAGGATATTCCCAAAATATTTACACAAATTCCTTTACCATTGGAATTCGTTCCATTTATATACAATACATATATGTAATGTATAAAAAAAAAAAAGAAATAAATTGTCTAGCCTAATCGAAAAAGCACTGCAAATGCTGTTCTCTGTTTTGTTTTCATCTCCGTCCTCAGCATCTTGATGAGAATGCAAATAAAATGTCTTTCATTCAGTCTCTTGTGCTGCTCTCCAATTCTCCATACGGACATTCATTTCTAGAGTTAGGGGTGCACAAAGTTCAACGAGGAAATTTATTGCGCTAATAAATGACTCAATTATGCCGAATAACATCAGATACTCTTTAAGATACATTCAAGTGTCGGAATGTGTATGGCAACGGAAAGAAAGTGTGCTTAGATAAAAGTGTCGCGTGTAAACTTTGAACTGGTGTGTCAGTCGGTCTACATTAAGACAAAAAAAAAAAGAAGATTTAGATGGAAGAGTCGTTTTCTTTTGGGGACATTTACGTACATTCTTTCTAGCAGCAGATATGTGCATTGTGGTTTTTTTTTGGAATCGAAATGGATTAAGCAGATTACGCATCATCGAACGACGACGGGTGGTCGGCTTTAATACTTTTTAATCGTAATTAAATTAGCTGTGGGATTTTTTATTGATTGATCGATGGATATTGTATGTGCTTCATTAAAATAGAGGAATGGTGTTCTTGATTTAGAAAAAAAAATAACAGATCGGAATTAATTATTCAATTTGAATAAATTATTTATTTATATAAAGTCTTGATGAACAGATGGAAGTATGTATCATGTTAGCATTTGACGTCATTGGGTAAAATGATTGAAATCAGTTGATGTCGTGTCGTGATCAAACACTGGACGAACAATACTGCAATTTCGTCCATCAACGCCTTAGTGTTCTCACAGCTCACTTGCCCAATTTGATGTGACGTAAATTAGAACACGTGCAACAATTCAAACCACTGTCACAGAAACATGTGACACATATCATTAAATTGACAGGCATCCACCCAATCGCAGACACATGTGACCCCACCCTTATTAAAATGCTCAAATGTAACCTGTCATCATATTCATTTGACAGACAGACCGACTGCCACAACCAACCGCTGACCACACATTCTGACAAGCTCTAGCAGCGAAGGTACTAAACAATCGCATAATGCAGGGACTTGCTGCTGCTAGCCTACACACTAGTCTATCCACATACCGAGTGAGTACGTATATAGCTGCGAACGAGGAGAAAATCTCCGGATAAAACAATTGACTCGTACCACGGCCAATTGAGATTCTAAAATGTACTTCTGATTACCATGAGAAAGTATATGCGGAGCGGAGATACTAAATTAAACACTCACTCGTCTCGTGTGTGTTTGTGTATAATACTGTTGTTTTTGCGTAGATACTTTATTGCAATTTATGTGTTTGCAAAACGGACACTATCATGAGGCGTGTATACGATTACATTTTCAGCTGTTGCCCATTTGTTGTACTATTTCCTTTGCATTGAAAACAAACGTATCTGTGCGCTAAATTATCTAAATGTCGCGATCAGCTGACACGAGTGGAATATTCGAAGCTATTTCAAAATGACAATTAGATTAGACAAATGTTGTGATAATCAATTATTGTTTAGTTTTCGGCGGCCACTGTTAATTTACTTAACATACTTAAGTTTGGAAAATTTATTGAGATCTTAAGCAGGAGTCGAGGTCTATAGTAGTGGCAAGTTATAGCATTTCATTTTTATACAGGCAGAGGCGGAAATAGTAGTCTTTTCAATTTAATAGGTTTTTGTGGTACCTATACCGTAATATACAATAAACAAGTATAATATTTTGGAGAATTAGTAGAAAAATGCTACTCGGTCTTGGACCAGATCACGTAAAATTAAAAAGACTGAACGAAAAAAAAAAAATTATAAACGATTATTGGTAAAGTCCACTGTGTCCTTGACTATGTACTGTCATCATCATCAACATTGCCTATCCCTGCCATAGCTCAAATTCAAACTGGTTTATGGAATTTGTTTTAGGTCGGTTCCAATTTTATATGCCTTAAGTATTCATATTGCGATTGATGTGGGTTTCTTGGATTCGCAAAGATGTTTTAACAGCTAAGAAGGTTTTAAGAGGCTACTGCAGCTTCTAATGTGAGCTCCATGTATCTCTGAAGTGAATATATAACAAGCTTAGTATAGAGATCTTACAAAACTTCTAAGGGCCGTTTGATGATGCGACTCATAACGATTTTAGATCTACTTAAATTCTTATGGGCTACTTTTTGTAAGGCATAAACTGTCAGATGAGACTTTATGTGGAATTTATGTGCCGTATCAGCAAACGGCCCTAAGAGGTTATGACATATCCCCCAATGTGGCCTTGCTCGATATCTGAAGAACATTTTTTATGAGAGCTTTTTCCAAAGAGGTTCTAACATCTCTGTATGTGGGAACTAACAATTTTTTGGGAGGCTGCAACAGCTTCCTATGTGGTCTCACAGCTCTGTGTACGGGTATTGCGCAATATTTAAATAGGTTTTAATAGCTCTGATACGTTAACATAGCTAGCTCTGGTTTTAGGGAAATATTGCATTTTCTAGGGCTATCCTGTGGAGTTTAACTCGGTGGAGTGTGGAAGATGAGATTAAACGACAAACTTTAAGGACTACACATCGACATTGACCTATAGTCAAAAAGCTTAACTGAGAAACAAGGAAGCAAGGCAACCCCAAGTTGAAATGCATCAAAAACCCAGTTCTTATTTTTTTTTGTGTAGGTACCTATTTTAAGGTTTTTCAAATTGTTTGTTTTTATTGCTTAAATTGCACAATACGCAAAAAAGCTGGCATTTAATCAAATTATGAAGTTAAACTTTGTCTTAAATAACCGTTTCGAAATAAGATAGAGAATTAGAAATGAGAGTGATAAAGTTTATTTGCATCACGTGATCTTCTGCAGATCGTCATAAATAAAGAGTAGTTCACTTTTTGCGTCGAGTGCACCCCTCTTTAACATTTCGAGTTGGTTAAGTAAATTGTGTACAGTTTATTATTTATTGCGCGTAACAAAATAAATTAGATTGCAATGTAATTAGTAAGCTCAGGTGCGTCTTTGTACGTTTTGTTTTTGATAAAAATTAAATTCTTGTAATTTTAATTCGTAGTTGAATATGACAAAAAGTACAAAAAAATTTGTTTTTGTATTTCTCTGAAACACTTAAGCGTTTAGTTGTGTTAGCCGTGAAACGCCAATAAGTTTTAAACGTTATTTTGTTAAGTGTTTTGTCTACTTTCAGAATATGTAAAGTTTTCTTGCTACAATTTGCTCCCCTGTGTGTAGTGGACATTTTTGTTGACGACGTCACTTTCTAAAAATAGACATTTTTGGTCAAAATTATTGTATTATTGGTACTTCTTAGGCCGAATAATAATAATAATAATTATAGTAATTAATAATAATAAAATAAAATAAAAGAAAAATATTAATGATAATAATAAAAAACAATAATAAAAAAAAAATCAAAAATGGTAACTCTATAATTTTTGTTTTTATTTTTTTTTTAATTCTTTATAAATGCAGTTGTAATACAATCACTATGGATATAATACACGCAAAGTTTTATTTAAATCGTTCGAACCGTTTTCGCGAAATTTCGAAAACTAATAAATTTTGTATGGGTGGTAACCTTAGAAATGAGCGTGGCCATTAGAAACTTTGACTATGTATTAACATTGGTATCAGTAGGATTTCTGCCAAATTTTAAGTTCCTAGCCCTGTTGGTTGATTTAATACCAACTTTTCGCCATTTTGCCCCACAGTGCGTCGTCTGGTGGACTGCGCTTGAAAAGGCTATTCACTGTAAGCACCTTAGTCGTGTACAAAGAATGGGATGTGTGTGCATCAGTGGTGCGCTGAGGACCACTCCAACAGCGGCGATGGACATACTATTCCACCTGATACCGCTAGACCTCTATTGGAAACAAGTGTCAGCAACTGCAGCCATCCGTATGAAAGCAATCCGTCTGTAGACTAGCCGACAAACTGGTCACTCGTCTATTCTAGATAAAATAAAATGCATCCCTAAAGATAATGATTACACCCTCCCCCAGTTTCAATTCAGTAAAAATTTTGAAACCTGCATACCCTCCAGAACTGACTGGGAGAGTGTTGCAGTGACTCACAGGAAATCCGTCTGCCTTTATACAGATGGGTCAAAAACGGAAACAGGAGTAGGGGGTGGTGTTTTCTCCCAAGATTTATATTGTACGATCTCATTCCGTCTTCCCAATCATTGTAGCGTGTTCCAGGCGGAAATCATGGCGATCAAGGAGGCCCTATCGTGGCCACGGTATAATAAAATATCTGCAAAGGATATCGATATTCAAGCCGCGATTAAATCCCTGGACTCTGTCATCTTTAAGTAAAAAACCGCCCTCAATTGTCGCTTATCTCTTAACGATATGGCGGAACAATTCAAAATTCACCTTATATGGGTGCAGGGCCACAGGGACATTCCAGGGAATTGCAAGGACAATGAACTCGCAAGGCATGGCACAACGCTGTCGATTCTACCGGAAAAGGAGAATCTCTATATGCCTCTTGCTACGTGTAGACTTTTAATTAAACAAAATGCGATAAGCGCCACTAATCGAAGGTGGTCAAACTGCACCACGTGCTCTATCACGCAGCAGATCTGGCCCATGCTGGATCTTAAGCGCTCCAACAATTTTGTAAAACAAAAAAGATCCAACATAAGCATATTAGTAGGTGTCATCACGGGACACTGGGAGACATGCTCTCAGTCTGGGCCTCCCCTTCAATGATTTCTGTAGAAGCTGCATGGACGAGGAGGAGGAAGAGACAATTCTTCACCTCCTATGCACGTGCCCTGCCCTTTCAACTCGTAGAAAGCTATATCTCGGAGAATACTTCTTCGACAATCTCGGCGAACTCGCTAATGCAAGCATAAGTTGCCTCCAACACTTTACTTTCAGCTCCTCTTGGTTCAGCGGGTAGTTGTGAGATCATCAGATCCTGTGGTATCACAATGGGCCTTCTCTGGCCTACGTGAGGCTGCACTTGTTGCGGCCTGCCACTCTAACCTAACCTAACCTATTGCCAAAAAACATCAGCAGGTAAATATGTATACCTCATTATTTAAGAAGATACGCTACTGTGCATTACTTCAAATGCATTAATATATTCGTGTGTTCTTCCGGAAACTTAAAAATTACGCTCTACATAATGACAAGTGTATTTGTCCTAAAATATTGAAAATATTACTCTTCACTGGTCATGCTCGGTAAATATTTGAAAACCATTTACTCTAAATGAGTACCAAATCTTAGCTTTCTTTCTGACATAATTACGTTCGATGTGCAAATAACCTTCTATTCGGTAACAACGTCTAAATCTCTAAAAAAAAAAAAAAAAGAAACCATACAATGAACAATTTAATGATACCCTCAAACGGAATATCGAATTGGCAAATATTACAACACAACGCCAAACAATGAACTCGCCTAACTTCGCCTCTGGCGCACATGTATGTATCTGTGTATCTGTACAACAATTTGTTTCTTTGAGGTTCTACCAAACACAAAACAGTCGACAATAAGAGGACACAAGTTCAGTAGCTAATAACGGATAACCATTTAATATACGAAATTTAACGATGCTTTTAAAAGATCTGCCCCTAAGCTCTTTCCCATAGACACACTCACTCCACATCCGAGAGACACGCCATCACATCAAAAGCGAAATTAACTCAAACCAAGCAAAACAAACCATGTTGATACAAAATAAATGAAATTTTAAGTGCGGTGCTACTCATTCTCTTTGTTGGCAGATAGTTGGAGATAAAAAAAAAAATTCTACGAAATTGGGGTCATCATCCATCCCATCCCAACCAGTGGTTTGTTTACTTCTCCCCGAGATACAATTTCGCAAGTACCTATTTATGAGTAAGTGTTAGTGGTCGCCCCATTATCAGATTGAGATGTCCAGATAAATTGCTAAACAGTAGCTAATGCTACTACGCAACTAGGTAGTAATTACACTTGGAACAAGTTACACGAGTATGATGGCTGTCAATCCCAATGCCAAAGGCGTGAAAGACATTACTAGATCGCCGCAGATACAGAACCGATAGAAAAGACGAGAGAAATATGGACAATAAATGTCTACAACTGATGTCTGTAATCCGATATTCAAATTGAAGCAATAATTACAGAAAGCTTTGTATAGAGCGTGCAAATGTCGACCACTATTTATGCGGATAAATTGTTGTTAAACGATCGATTATGGTAATGAGACACCACCCCCAATCGCGTGTGGAATGTGTCGATCACTATGTAAACCAGAATCAGACACATCAAAGGATCACGGAGGCGGTATAGAATTACTACTCGCAGTCCACTGATGATCTATGTACTACTACCGGGCCTGAAACTGGAATACATTATCAACATCGCCATCTCTCACGTGTAAACATCAGCGACATTCTAAATTAATTCGTTACGATCGGTTGTTTGTTGTCGTCATAGTGCAGCGCTGCGGTTGCGGTCACAATTTTCTGTGCAATTTCCGACTAATCGAATTAATTTAAGAGAGCTTAGGCACTCTCCGCGAGATGATGTACGCTGCGCACAGAACACAAATTATTCCCCAAAGGGGGCTATGATCTTTGGATTGAAGTTTATTGCCGTATCGCATGCAGACGACAGGCCCGAGGTGGAGAAAGAGACTAGGATAACTGGTTTTCCATTTAGAGAAGGAAGTCGATTAGACACCGCAGGCAGGCTACCTTTTGTGTGCCATTTATGGGCTGAATATATATAGATTCGCCAAACGTGAACCGAGAGATCAGGTTTTGGGGGTGCAAACGCAACGGAAAATTGTGTGTTCCTACTCTATAAAAAGGATCTGGTTGCTGGTGCTTGTGCGCAGTATCTGAACTGAGTGCAATAAAAATGAAAGGAAAATCGTGTGGCAATCCAAGTCGAATGCAAATCAGGGAGTTGGTGCGGCCAAACGAGCCAATGATGATAAAGTTGTACTGCGATTTGGACAAAGTGAATTTAAAGTCGAAACGAATTTATTACCGCAGCCAAGGGCCGATGCCTAATGTCGGGGGTGTAAATGATTTACAGGAAATATTTCCATTGGCAGTAAAATCAAATTGCTTGCAGTTCATGTAAAAACTACTTAGCTGTAGTCATAATATTAAATGGCAAAACTAAGGACTTAAGCCTTATGCGGGTTTTTATACGAGGCACTTATCGCTCATGTACTTCCTTAAAAGACCTTTGCAATGCCAAATCGCTGCATACAAATGTGCACTTGCAGATGAAATCATAAAACTGCGAGGTTGCAGACGGCAAAGGCTACGCTTGATGTATGCGAGTCATCCGACTTGAGCCAGTGCATGGAAATTATATGTAACAAACGTCTAACAAGGATATGGGATTATGTATCCTAAGAATGAAAAATCATATAAACAAATGGTTGTGACAAGCTAAGCTTAGGCTCTTCATGAACCTGTTATAACGATTTATTTGTATGTTCAAGCGTTTGGCACTACTTTAAGACCACATAATATACAAGCCTCGATAAAGGAGGGATTTGACAATACTGTAAAATAATATGAAATAATGTATCTATTATGGTGATTGGTATAAAGAGAAGAGGTACCGCTCAGACAGTTAACATAAATTCGGATATTCGTGCCAAAAACTACTGCGAGAAAGTAGGGCGTCAAAAAGTTGCAATAGCAAGAAGCTGACAGAATCTCTGTCGAAGATTTCTACCGCAGGCATTGCTAACGGGGAAGACCAGTGGCAAAACTTCCAGAAATCGTCAATAATCACGAGACTGCTTTGCTGATTTAATCACCAAACTACTGGTTTTATATTTAAGAGTCTCTTTCAGAGACATCAGCCTTCCTAAGTTCACACCAAGCGCTCTTGCATTTCTGATGGCTTGACTTTTAAATCATCAGCAATACAAGAGGCTTATAATAACGCGTTGCAAAAGAGACTAGAGCGCAAGCTTTATGAGAGTCGTTCTCCAGCAGTTGGAAGCGAGAATGCAGTAACTCATTTCTGGTATTTGGTCACCTGAATGTATTCTTTATGAAGAGGAGACCTGGTCAATTGCCCCAACTACAGACACTTTAGTGTCTTTTACATCGTGTACGATCCTGTCTGCCATATTGAGTTAATGCCTATAGGCATGTTTTATAAAACAACTAGCTGAACCCCCGCCAGCTTCGCCAGGCCTTCTGTTGCTTTTTTAATTTTTTATTTTATTTTATTTATTTTAGGGCGACAATATTTTAATTTTTTTTTTGTATTGTAGGTGCCTCGCCCCTTTATCCAACTTTGACATATCTTCACAGAAGCAATCTACGGGCAATACCTAAGATTATCTGTAAGTTTGATCTCAATCTATTCGGTGGTTTTCGAAATATACGATTTTGAATGTTTTTTTTTTTTGTATGGGCGGTGCCACGCCCCTTTGTCCGATTTTCAATTTGTTTAGCCTATCACTCAATCAGCGTAATTACCGACATTAAAAAAAAATCAACAAAATCAGTTGAAAATTACGTGCGACAGAGGGAAACAGTTTTTTTCACTTTGTTTTATATATATGTATAGAGATAGAGATAGAGATTTAAAAATGCCATCATTGGGTACTACATCAGTGCGATTTTGGTCAATATTGATATTTGGTCAATTCTTCAAGTTCTGGCTTCAGGTTATATTAGAATCACGTTTTGAATTCGAAAACACTTATTTGAAGCTAAAGTTACTTCTGACGCTGATTCCAATAAAATAGAAGATTTTACGATTTTTTAATTTATTATCATTCCTAAAAGAATAATAAAATTATAATGTTTAAACGAAACACTTTGCAAAATTACGGTAACACGCGAACAGATCCGTTTATCTTGCCTTAAAAGCCTCCACAGCTGCATCTGGACCAACTTCTGTCGATACGATTGACCTCAAAAGATGTGGTCAATTGAGTGAATTTTGGGAGCCAGAATTAACCTGCTTTGAAAATTGTCTACATATTTACTAGGAAAACGCTTTTCAAAAACTGTTAATGTCATTGTTACTGTGGCGCCCTCTGCAGTGTTTTTGTAGTTCGTGTTATGGATATGAGTATGGGTAGTCGATCGATGCGGAATCACCCCTGGGTTGAAACTGTGTAACGGAAATACCCATAAATTGTAGAGCGCTTTTAAGTTATTTAAAATAAAACCTTGTTGACTGGAAATGAAACAATTATTACAAGTCTGTCTGGAATTTGTCTACGATTCCTAATTTAATTTCTAGAGAAAAAAAAAATAAAGCAATTTTTGCAGTTTCAGTTTGTATTGACCTTTTCTGGAATTGCATTCAACCGGGTACGCCAGTTATCCAGATGAATACTCAAATTTCTTTGTAAGTTGAAGGGCTGCAAAAGTCGAATGGATGTCTTAAGTGTACATGAAAGTTTTGTCGCTATCACCCATTGTTGTCAATTTCTGAAACAACTTACTTATGCCTAAAGGGGTGCTCACAATTAACATTCTTCTTAAAACCTCGCCAATAATAAACTTTTCAATATCGAGACATACCGACATAAATCCTCTTTAAATCTCCATTTACGATATTTAAGACGGCGGATCAGATAAAAACAAAACTCTCCACCTGCAGGATGTCTCACTTTGAAATTATTATCTAAACAGAACAATCGATCAATGTTTACCTTATAAAAACCGCCTTAAAAGATATACATAAGTCAACACGCTTAAAATCTTCTCACACACTCGAGTCCAAACACAAAAGGCCAATCACCCGTCCACCAATGTGTATCACATTTCGCGGTGATCCGTGAAATCACATGCTAATTATAATCACATAACACCCCCAACAATGCACTGACCTGACCATTATGCCCAAAGTGAAAAATTTCAAATTTATCATCCAAAAATGTGCAACAATGTGTGCAAAAGTCATTAACCCATATATTTGCCAGAACATTAAACTTGAACGGTCGGTCGGACAAAAAACCTAAGAAACACTGACGTGTTGATGACGAAGGATACTCTTCTGTCGATGTGTTTTGGTTTTGCGCGATGCCAAAAATACTTCCGGTACTCGTATGATCTCTCCCATCTACTACACCCCTTCTTGACCAGTTAATATCATAATAATCCACAAGCACTTTCAACTGATTCATTGTTCGACAAAGAAGAGAAAGCTATTGATACACAACAATGACTTCCTGAAGCCTGAACAAGTTTTCGCGTAATTAACCTCTTTAAAAGCCGGCAAACGGCGTTGTCGACACACGTTCCCAATGTCCTTACGAGCACTTGCACTTGCCAAATATGGCGACTGCGGGAACAATTTATTTGCAATCTGTCAACCGACATCGGTGGGTGATTGAGTTTCAATAAATTTCCTAAATTTAACTAAGAGTCGGACTGCAGGTGAGACTATACCGTGAGTGCTCCCAAAATGGTAAGCCTGACATTTAATGCAAATAACTGTATGTTTATCGGTATTAATTTATTTCATTTGTTTATGACTAAGAGACATCTGCTGAGAGAAAGATGCAAATTAGCCTTAGTGTAAGCGAAGAACAGTTGTTCTCTGGTGATGTGCTTCAATTTGTATTTTTTTGAGTGGGGTTTTTCCGGACGAGTGTGGGAGGACATATTTCCAAGGAAGAGGAACCGTTTTCATTATGTTTCCATGAACTGTTCAGATGGCTTTACAATTAGGTTCAATGAACAGAATAAGTACAGTCATCCGATTGTCAAGGAGTGTATAACAAAGTCAAATGCAGCCGCTAGTCTAAATGAATGCAATATGCTGCCAGAGCATGAACCAAATGCATTAAAAACAAAAATAAGAAAATCAGCAAAACGAACGAAGGTGAAAGGCATCGATAGAAAGTAATCGCGTTTCCTTCTCCTTTTTTTGCTGTGCTTTTTTGTTTTATGATACAATTTTGTGCAACAGCTGCACGTTGAAGATGTGTTACGGCAATAATTTCTACTTCAACGATAATGTGGATGGAAGGACTGTCAATGGTAATTTTAATTAAAGGGACTGACGGTGTGGATAAAGTGGATAAGCGCTTAGCTAAAGTGGCATTAACTGAAAAATACTGAAATCGAAAAGAGACACTCCAAAGTAATTAATAGGTGATTTATATATGGAATATCGGGTGGAGTGGTTTTCATAAATTCATGGTATGAAATGAGATTATTGACCAGATGGAAATATCTAATGGGATCGTTTCTATAATATAGTCATCTAAAATACAAAGGATACAAATCAGGTTTGCAACCGCTCTTTGTTCTTTTGTGTGATAAGAATATTAAAGGTAGATATGTATGTATGATATGGATGTCTACAATCTCGTTTACCATGACAGACATGCACGCTGTTTGCTGGAAGATGCGACAACGACTATTTTAAGTTAACTTCTGTTATCAAGGCAAATGATGTCAAAGACATTTTGATACTGAAACCTATCTTGCCAACTAAGCGTGGCAGAACCCGTTAACAAACACTATTTCCGCGTAATCACGTTTTGAATGCATCATTGTGGAGATCAACTTATCAATGATAACCTCTTTTTCATATTCGACAAGTCACAGGGTTCCCAATCTTTTTCAAACTGCGACTCCCTATACAGGTTGTAGGATTTTTGCGACGCCCTTCTAAAAGATATGTGAAAAGATCGTAAGATCACGAAGATTCGTTAAAGGATTTTTCAAAAAGGACCGGTCGATGTTGAAATGGCGTCGTCCCATATATCTCAATTTTGCTTATTAACATAGCCATAAAAAAATGCGCCTTAACCCTCCGAAGCCCCAGTCAGCGAACAAACGGCGTTGTCTATGGTCAATTATTTTAATCTCTTGTACGGGTGTCGGCCCAAGTCCCGATGCAAAATTCGTCAAGATGAAATCTGTGAAAAGTCGAATTCTTTTGCACGGCGGGGAATTGACTGCCTCGGGTTCTCTAGTAGGTACTCCTTCACGAACCGCCGTATGCTGATTTGGAATCAGTGACTGAATAATAAACTACATATGGGACAGACGGCCACCAAAATAATATGGCCCCCACACTCCAGAGTCTACCTACCGGGTGCCAACATCAACTCGTCCCAATCCTTAGTTAATTTTGCGGCTACTACTTCTTGTTAATTATTTTTAATTTGTTTTGTTGTTTTATTTTTCATTCAATAAAAATTATGCAGAAAATTGGAGCCGTTTAAGTTTATTTTTTTTTTTGTTTTTAAAAGAGATTTTGTGGAGGGTAAATGTACTGTCCACGAAGCAAGTCTGCTTGGATAATGCGGGAAACACAAACGCGCTTTAGCTTCGAATTGCATGCGGCTAAAATGTGGATTTGGTTTTGGATTTGGATTCGACCTCGCTCTTACCATTCGTAAACAGAAAGATAATGCTAGCTACGTAAATTGAACTATTTATAATGAGAGAAATTTAATTTCAAAGCGAGCTTAAAGTCTATGGAACGTCACGTGCAAGCGGCCTGTACGTACCGTCTTGCGACACCCTTAGGATAGTTAGGGAACCCCTGTGTTAACCATTGCTGATAGTTACGTTAGTTTATTATTCTCACTTAATTTTCTTTGACCATTTAAGTCTGACAAAAAACCACTTTCACTACAACTTCTGTTGATTGTACGTAAACAAGTTACTTAACATAATTTTTAAGAAATTTTTATAAAAAAAGTTAAAATTTATAAAGGAAATATTTTGAGAAAAAAACATTTTAAGTAAAGAAATGAAAAAACAAATTTTCATAATTTTGAGTTTAAAGGGCCCCTTTTAATACAAATTTTTCCATACAAACTTTGACCCCCCATTTTACCACTTTAGGGGTCAAAGAAGCCATAACTTTTTTGTAGCTGCACAGATATACCCAGCTTACGACTTGTATGCGCTACTAAATTGTCTTTTCAAAATGTACAAAACCATTTTTGTACCTATAATAATTTAGAAGTTATAGCGTTTGAAGTGGTAACACCTCCAAATAAGAGGTCACAAATGGTCTAAAACGGGAAATATGCGTCTGGCTTCTGGGGGCTTATTCCCAAATGCGCGGCGGATCGCTTTTCATGGCGGATTGGTATTTCTATATTTCCAAAAGCGATTCGATCCACTCAAAAGCGATAGCTATTGTGAGGATTGCTGGCAATAAGTGCGCCAGCAATCCGTCACCTGAATAGCTATCGCTTTTGACAGCTTTTGGAAATACAAAAATACCAATCCGCCATGAAAAGCGATCCCCCGCGCATTTGAGAATAAGCCCCCTGGGGTTGGCCGCGCCTAAGACGTCTTGCACCCACATATTCGTGTTTGAGACATCAAGCTCTACATTTTAGTGCCAGACATAATTGGTTATATCAATTAGCACAAAAACGGGTTTCTTGTCGAACTATGAGCGCGTCTGGCAAGCGGTCGCAAAACGTCTTGCACCCACGGATTCGTATTTAGGGAGTAATTTCCTTTATCCGGGACTAGTTTTAAGTGGTTATACCAACTACAACATAGTATTACTCACTAGCCGCCATTACCGGCTGCAAGACTTTCATTTTTGAAATAAGTCCAATTTTTTAGGAGTACTCATCTCTTTTGGTTATCAGTTACACCCAAAATTTGCAGCGGGCTCCCGACAATGCATGAGACCCGCTGAAAGAAATTTACGTCTTAGAACGTATAGAGATAGTGAGTCAGGTCAAGTACCTTGGAGTTCTGCTCACTGTAAACTTAAATTTTGGTAAGCACATTAAGCAAGTCAAGTTGGCATTAACTATAATGTGATTTTCAAACTTAAAAAAAAGCAAATTTTGAGGAATTTGAAGCCATTGGTAGAGTTTTTTGTTCAATAGAGTCTGACTGCCATAACCCCAACCTATTATATAGCTACGTAACCTAAAACCGCAGGCAGATTATTTAGTCCGCATAAATCTTTAATGTTGCAATTCTTCCCCTTTAAACGATCGCGAATATGTAGCCTCGTCGCTTCAAATGACCCCTGTTCGAGGATGGATGTGATCTTAGACGATAAGAATCCGACACTGCCAATGGACGTCTGTCGGTTTCCACCTTAATCCTTAGATAAACCCTCCATCATAAAAAATAGTTTAATAGCTCACAACAAGCGGTACTAACTTTGATGTTCAAGACTTTATAAATTAAATTAAATTTTATAACTAGGCATCTGACCAACTTTCTTACAATTATAAACTAAAGCCACCACTAAACAAAAGTCGAAGCAAATTTAATATTTATCCTAAAGAATATTAAAAATCCTCCCCATTTCACTTTCTCTTTAAAGTCTTGTCAGATGTATTGTAGTAGGTACATATAATAATTAAAATGAACTCACTCGAGCCAAACTTAACGATCACAAAATTACCTGTTTAATGGCGAAAAAGTTTCAAGAAAAAGCGAAAAACAATAATTTACATCGAGCTAACTTTTAAATAACACAACATGAAAGCGTTTCATTTTTATTATGCTGCTAAACGCAAATATCCGAAAACCATTAACCAGTGCAATGACTCAAAATCAAAGGTTTCTTCGCGTGCAAACAATACATTTTGCATAAACTCATTGTCTTGTTTTCTATGACCCTGAAAAGCGAACAATATTATTAAAAATAAACTCATAAAAAAACTTAATGGCTTTAACAAAAACAACAACAAAACAAGTCGTCCTAACAAGCCTTAATCCATTGACACTCCTTTTTGCAATATGTTTTCATGCATTGTTTGCTCTCTTTCACTGTGCGTAATGGATGAAAACAAAATTCAAGTTACTGCATGTCAATGTCAAATAGGGAGGCAAGCACAAAATCACTCGTCGTCGTGTAGGAGGCTTACTGTAACATTCCGCACTGAATCATAACCAGGTCGGCACGGAGTTTCTATTTCACTAGCGCAAAGAAATTCCGCAAAATGTTATCCAATAAGTTGTCGTCTACCACTACTTTCGTTATTGCGCGATGTCCTCTCGAGATAACGCGACACAAGGTCAAATATCGTGTCCAAAATAGCAACTACATCTATCGCCCACACGAAGAAGCAGCATCACATGGATGATGGATGAATGGGTTTTCTATTACAACCACGCGTCTCGTTTCGAGCAAACCAATTAGCGTGAAGCGAATGAGTATTTTTGGGTCAGAAATCCTAATTGACGTTTTCAGATCGATATCAGACTGACACCGGAGGTGATTAATTCAATTAGAACCGCTGTCGCTGGCCCCAAAATTGTCATCCAATTCCCAGGGGGAAACGATTTTCTACATGATTAACACAGATCATACTAATCCTTTCACTGGGCTGTAGCACTTAGTAAGTATTTCACAATGGAGCGTAACTCGGAGTAGGTGGAGGGAGGCCATCAGTGAGGCGAATAATTTCCAAGTAAAAAGTAACGGAGCAGCAGAGACCAACGTGTTGTACCACCATAAGTCATCGTTCTTTGGTGTGTTGACATAACAATAATGATTTCACTTTTTTTTTTTCATCTTTTGTTGGTTTCCCCTTTTTACGTCCCATTACCGTTGTTGTGATAAATATTGGTACACTTCATGTGGAAGGTACAATGTCTTTGGGTGATGCGTGTGGGCGCGTGCTATGGGAAGGTTCTTTTGATTCCATTCAATCAACGCTCGGAATACTGGGAAACGCCCTTTTTATGGAATACAACATCGGCTGAGTTTGTGGTTGGGACAGATTTGTCTGTCCTCCTTATGAGTAAATCAGCCTAGATAATAAAATAAAATTGCTTTTTGCACACAAGTTGGCGAGATTTACTGGCCGATAATGGCAGACTAACAGGACGACGCTGGTAGCTGTCGTGGGTAGTGCCAGATGTAGGGACATGGTACTGACATGGCCTGGTGGAGTGCATTACATTGTAGCGCTGTAAGGCGGAATTCTAAAATTGTGATAAAAGTTTACCAAATAGCAATCAATAATGGAAATGAGGTTGCAGTCAGCCTACTTAGGAACTTCCAGACAAAGGGGATCTACGATTTGTCATGCGGGAAGGATTTTATTTATCTTGAGTGGATACTAAAAATCTGATAACATCAGCTTAGGTTTATAAAGACTGTTTTTGGAAACTTTACCCCTGATTGCTGGTAGGTGTATGAATTGTGCGCCATGCAATGACAACCATTTAGCCTTACTTACTAAAATCTCGGAGAATAGATCAAATCGTACTCCGTTGCTTTTGTATGATTGCTTTTTCCTTTAAAAGTATCCACTTAAAAATGATCTGTCAAAATCTATTCCCAGACAGATGATCACTCCTATGGAGCACTACTAATATTTCAGCAAAACACAACATTTTCTGTTCATTGCAAAAGGTCTGGTAAGCGCAATAATTGGAATCATTTTAGATACGTAAGACCGGCTCAATGACATTAAATTGATTGGCAACAAGTCGGTGTTCTTCATTCGGTAGAGCTTCTTAACTCGATGGCGATCTACGCCTTTGATGAGGCTACATTATTGCAAAGATACTTGATTGTTAACCCAAGTATCTTTACTATAAGAAGAGGTTTTGGCTAGTGACACTTTCACCTCGATCGCAGCTTTTGACAACTTTTTCTACGACATTGGGCAGATATTGAGATTGTCAACTATAGTATGGGATATCCACCGCACGGTAAGCCAGCGCATGATGGAATGCATTCCCTGAGTTGGGTGTCAAACAGAAGACGTGCTCGTATACTGAGGTCCACCAATTCCCGCAGAGTTCTATGAGTATGAATGGGAATTTAAAAGAAAGTTTGATCACAGAACTTGTGCTAATGATGTTCGATTCAACCCACATAACTGGGGCCGGTTCATTAGGACATTAGAATGGCGATTGTTCTCTGAAGCCATTTGCTTTTTCTTCAAGAATACTGACGGAATCTGTGGAGCGACTGACAATGAACTCGAGATAATCATGAAACCCCAACTAGACGGCAAGACTTTCAACGATGTTGCAAAACACTTGTAAGAAGGATGGCGCGAACAGATAATGAACCACAATTTAAGCAGCTATAGAGATCTAGAAAAACGAAAATCCTCACTTTCCGCTATTACACTCTCGAGCTATGTCAATTATGAATGAATTAAGCTCAAAAGAAACACTGATAAATGGACACTTAATGCTGATCACACAAGGCGTGCCTGACGCATCAATTTGATCAATTTGGGAGTCAACGTATTCAACTCTAAAATTATTCATTCATTCATTTTCAATCACCAGCTTATCCATTAAGGGGGTCGCGGGTGTAGGTTGCTCAAGTGGACCCTCCATAGCTCTCGATCCTCCGCCATCGACTACAAATCATCAAGGGCAATCCTCATACGGGTAGAGGAGAAATTATGAATTTGATTTAACCATCTCATCCTGGGTCTACCAAGAGGAGGCCTTCTCGATGGTACGGATTCAATAGCACGTCGTGGAATGCTGGTTGGGATGCGTTTAAGATGACCAAACCACCGAAGCATGGACCGCTCCATCCGGAGAAGTAGCTCCTCGACATTGAGTTCCTCACGTATTCTGGTATTTCTAATGCGATCTCTACGGGTCACACCAGCAATACAACGGAGAAATCACATTTCGGCAGCTTGTATCCGCAATCTTATTCTTTCGGTCATTACCCAAACCTCATGACCATAATTAAGATTTGGAATTGACACCAAATTAAAGACTGACAACCTAGCTTTGACACCAAGTTCAGTCATCCTGATAATAGAATGACCAAGCTGTCTCTAAATTGATCCAGCCTGACCAATCCTACAGGAAAACTCTGCATTACTCCTTCCATCACTCGTGAATAAGACCCCGAGATACTTAAAATTCTCCCCCTGTTTCAATGGGACTCCACTAACATACAGAGTGCAATGAACAGGCGTTCTGGAGACGACCATCACTTCAGATTTGTTCACATTTACCCTCATCTCAGCTTCAACACAAACGGCTACAAACAGATCAAGTGCGCGCTGAAGTTGTCTGAGAGGACCCAAGGATGACCAAGTCATCAGCGAAGAGCAAATGACTTATCCTCAGATCTCCCAATTCGAAACGTTCCTCGACAAGACTGCGCTGTAACATCCAGTCCATATAAGTAATGAAAAGGAGAGGCGACAAGACGCACCCCTGGCGAAGTCCAACGCCCACGGTGAAAGGTATTGATTTAACTCTCTCTCAATACAGTTGGCCAAAGTCTTGCTAATCAATGGTTAAGTATCGGAATCACCTAGAATGGAAAACGGCAGTATATCAAGCAGGGAATTGCTCGAGAACCCGTTAAGTAGGAAATCAAGTCATCATTTTCAGCATTCCATGAAATATGCAAATTCGGCCGAAGGCAAAAATTTTACTTTGCAGTCATCCGATGAAAAATTAACACATTTCCCATAAACAGAGTTAAAAATTTTATGTATGGTAAAATCCACTCAAAAACACAAGTGTTTCAAAAGTTATTTTCTCAACTTCATACAGTAAAGTGCCTAAAGGTTTGACAGCAACGACTTCATCCTCTAGAAACTAAATTTTTTACTCTCCGTAGGCGTAGAGAACCAACAATGACCTTATATGTTCTAAACAATCTAACAAACATCCAATCTCCTTAAACACTTATCCTTTTCATCTGTGTTTTGATAGGCAAACGAATATGGCAATAGGTCACTGTAGCTCACAGTTATTTGCATGAAAAATCAATAGAATCTTCGCTATAGTGTGGTATACTCCAAAAACAAAATAAATATAAGTAGATGTAGAAGTAGAGGTACTTACGATGATCCATTGGAGACTCGAGAACTTTCATCCGAGTCACGACGTCGCCTCTTCACATCATTACGCTTCTGGCGTGATACACTATGAAACAAAATAAAAAAATTAAGAAAATCTCACATTAACTAGAAAACACTCGGTTTGCAATATCCAATTAGGATTTGCTAAAATACTTACGGCGACGTGGCTTCAACTGTTGCTGAGGTATCTTCAGAATCGACACGCCTACGCTTGTCTCTATGTCCTCCGGATGATCTATCACGAGAGTGATGACGTCTTCTAGTTCTGGGCATCTGAAAAGTGGATGAGCAAATGTAAAAAAATGCAAAGCAAAAAAAGGGTGAAGAAAATAGAAAAATCTAACTGTGTGTGTAATGAGTTGTTGTAGGCGGATAACAGCCAAATAATCACGAAAGTGGGCTTAGGCTGTGCTGTCTGACTGCAAAGGAAATTACCAAATCCATATCACGATCCGGCATTACAATTAAATTTTATTAAGTTAAACGCGTAGGTTGGGTGCTGCGAAGGAAATCAACAATTACAATTTGGCTTTGTCTACTTTCTCTCAAATTTATTCGCAATCGAGAGGATTTAAAACAAGTAGAGTGGTGGCGATGGTGCCAGGAGCGTTTTAGGATGGTGTGTGGCAATTGATTGAATGGATGAGTCAATTCCCAGAAGTGTATATAAAAATATTTACTTTTGCGGATGATTATGATTTCATTGATTCAGTTAAGAGATAGTAATCGTTTTTTAAATATTATTCATAGCTTGAGGTAAAAATCCTTGGCTTATATCGGGTGTGGTTGTGTGACAGGGTTTTGTCAAAAGAGATCAATAATATACTACAGATGATGACAACAGTCGGTGGTTATAAGTGCAAAAGTTAACGACTAAGCTGCAGTCTATTAGTATTAGCAACACAAATTCATTTTTGTTATCAGTCCAAAAATAGATTAACACTTTATCAACGCCTCCAATCTTGATATATCACCCACGCTATCAGTCGCTAACTGCGTGCGAATAAAGCTGATATTTTTGTTTGAGGGGTTGCGACAAATTCAACTAACGAAGATTGTTTTTTGACCCTATGACTGGTATTTAAAATGTGTAATAATGCGCAATGTGGAACATTGTATCCATAGTCGCTCTGAAGCCTAGATCTGTCTCTAGCAGGTGTATGTAGTTTGTGACGAATCAAAGCTTCGCTACTGTACAAAAGTACCATTTTGACTACAGTGATATTAGGCACAGCAGTCCAACTACAGACGAATTGCCAAAGATGTACAGGATATCAAATGTTAGTTCTAACCTCATTGCACAGTTTTCAACACTTATCGTTTTAGAAGAGCAATATCCTGGCCTATACAGACGAAAACTCATAAGGATGAAACTATCCTATAGGCTTTTTTAGCAGCTACGGTTCATTTGCGAACATCCACTAACAAACCACGAGTGCACATCGGCAGTGGAATCAGTAAGCAGTTACATTATATGCGGTCTACAGTCCATCAATTTGATAAATGTTGGTTGTCACAGACTGGGCCCACAATCAAAGAAAGAAAAACAGATTACTTTTAATATAATACTGCGGCTTTAAGAGCGTTTTTATTTTAGCAACATCATAACAAGTGGCGGGGACTAATGCCATGTGCATTGTGTCTTGCGGCGCAACACTGATCACATTATGTAAAGAGATTTCCAATAGGGATTTCCGAACTTTAACAGGTGATTGCGGCCATATTGTTAAAGCTAAATCCTGTCGAATTGGCTGTTTTTTTATTTAGTCTGTCTTGCTAAATTAACATGGAGAGTTATAGCGTTCAACAACATGTGCAAATGATTAAATTGTTATTAATTGTCACGCGCTTCGCCCATTTTACGGTCGTCATAATCGACCTTCCGAGAGGAATATTCTGACTGAATGGGTTCGTCAAGAAGCATAATTGTCGAATATGGGTCGATACCAATCCACACGAGATCCACCTTATTGCCATGCATCCAGAGGAAGTCACTGTTTGGTGTGGATTTTGGACTGATGATGCCGGTCTATACTCCTTTGAGAACGACGTTTTTCAGGCTATCAATCGTTTGGCCCCCATTGAATGATATGGACACCGACGACATGTGGTTTCAACGGGACGGCGAGCGCGCGCTACGTGCCTTACAGTCCATGCCATAATATACATCTTGCACGAGCGACTGCCGAATATGGTTACATCACGCGGAAGCGGTGGGAATTGGCCACCGAGATCGTGCGATTTAACCCCGTTAGACTTCTTCTTATGGGGTTTTCCTAAGGCACAGGTCTATGCCAATAAACCACAAATCACCACTGACCTGAAAGCCGAAGCAATCAATGGCATTGGTCAAATTTAGCCTGATTTATGCGCTGGATTTGTGGAAAGTTGGATGTTTCGGATGAGCGCCACCCAGAGAAAATTTGAATGATGTTATATTCCATACACTATACTTATACATAATGGCCTTCTAATTAAATAAAAAATGTCAACGATATCTCACTCGCAGTTTGTTTTAAAGATAGGAAAGGCTTAATGGAAAACCTTTTACAAAAACCACGGAACTTGAGTTCCATAATCTGATGCTAGGCAAAAACTAAGGCTGATCTTTCTAAAATACCATCAACATAGATGGCGAACGGCTTTCTGCTCTAGATACTATTGGTCTCCAGATCAATAACACTCGGTGGATTCCCCCTCGACAGTGTCTTAGAGACGAGAGTAGAAGTGTCGCAAATTGGGCAAATGACAGATGGGAAATGGGAAAAGGACAACGATCGATCAATATTGATAAAGAAACCTGACTCAACTACTCAGTTTTCCACTGTCCGGACTTTTCAAGCGCGTTGATTTAATTTGGCCATCTACCTTGTTTTAACCAAAGTATGAATGCGAATACTGTAGAAGTGTGGAGAACAACCGGTTTAAGGGTAGTGATGCGATTACAAGAGAATACAAGCGTTCTCACTCTAGCCTCTCACTATCAACTCCTACTCTCACCTCCACGTTGGTGACTGGTGGGTGCCTAGTACCCCGACTGGAGATGGGGTAACCAACCCCTGTGGAAGGTCGTTGGTGGAAGCAAACGAAAGAGGGGGGAGGAGTGTCTACGCACTAAGACATTTCCTCTTGTTTCAGGCGGCAGCGGATGAATTGCCTAGATGAAATCAACGGTGGCGTGCCAGTGGAACTAAAGTGTAATCCCTGTTTGAGCCGCTTCGACATATTTGGATACCAGGTCTATGGGGATCTCCAATACTGAGCCAGGGTGTTGGAAACGAGTTGGTGGCGGACGAACCCTAAACGGGCCAACGGCAGCGCTCATATCCCAAAATTGGGTTACTGACACCGGAATATCCGACCCGCTGTCCTAGGGTCAAAGCAGCCATCGCGGATGCCAGAGCGCTTGGTCTGGACAATTGGAAGCAGCGTGCCCGGGATCGTAGAGGATGGAAGGCTGCAGTGTCTCAGGCAGAGATTCTTCACGGGTCGGGAGCGCGATAAATAAGTAAGTAGTAGAGAACAACCGCAACAATGGAAAAATAGTGTAAGGAGATTTGACGATGAAAGGTAACGATTGGCCAAAGTGGAAACAGTATTCCATTAGTTGGAAAACTGAAAAGATAAAACCCTTCGCAATTAGGTATCTAACGATCAACTGCATATAAAAAGTACACCAATAACATACCAATTCCGTAGTGAAATCGACTTACAAAATTTGACAAAAGAGTGCGTCGCTTTTACCAAAAGAGGCGTAGCATTGCTAAATTGATGGTAGAAAATAACACATGTGACGGAGGCCGGCATAACCTCCCCTAAAAAATTCACGACAAATTAAATGTTTCATATGAATACGGTTCAAAGTGAAGGTGATAAATTGAAGTGAAATCAAATTTGGCAACAACAAACTTACGGGTAAAATTGAACTATACCACTGCTTAATTATTAATACACACTTTTGACCGAACAAACCGAATTAACCATAAACCATTACACTTTTCTCGCTTCTTTCTACTACATGTAAATTCTTCTCGGGAACGTGATTTTCTCTCCAACAAAACGTTGTACCAAACTATCAACAAATCCACAAAACCATTATCACACATGAATTATAGTTTGCGAATATTTCGGTATTTATTTTTTTTTTGAAATCTTTTTGGGAATACATATAAAAATTATTTTAAAAATAGATGCACCACCGTTAAACCGACCTGCCCCTCCTCTACAGTCATATAGTCTGCGGAGGTACAATGACATTTAAGAATTTCGCAAAAATATACCAAAATAAATATTTTATTAGATAAAAGCCACAAAAAAGAATTTCACTAAATCGATTCAAAAATATAACAGAATTATTGTTGTGCGAGAACCGTTTTAGAGCTAATGCATTACGCAAGTGCATCGCGCTTGACCAAAAGATAATTGTTTTGTGTGTTGGGAGAATTTTGTGAGAACAAAAATAAAATACAAATTAACATAAAAATTCCAATTCTGCAAATGTGCTTTGGTTTTTCGTTTAATTGTGTCAAGTGCAGTGGAAATTTGTAAATAGAAAAATATACATACCTACTTTTGTGGGTGAGGAGAGATAGGTAAGTTGTGGACATTTTTAAATTCAAATACATAATGAGACCGGTTAAGTGGAACTAAAGTGTCATATTATTTAAAAATTTATTATCGTCAAGACGTTAGATGTGGCAGAGTTCATTACTGATGTAAGTGGCATTAATAGAAGATAGAGGATCTACGATTGGGTGTTTTTTAGGACGTCCTTAGAAGATCATCGTCATCATTTGCTCCCTGAGTTTAGGAATTGTGAGCTTTAACAATTGAAAGTTTATCCACTTTTTCACCGTCACATTTTGTGCAGTAATGAGGCTCACTTCTGTGTCGGTGGTTTTGCTAATAAGCAAAATTGCTGCATTTGGAGCGAGGGAAATCCAAAGGTCCATCAGTTACCGATGTACTCAAAAAATGTTATGTTTGATGCGATTTAATGGGCTGGCGAAAAGTCATCTTCAATGGCAACTGGTACAGACTTTTTTGTTTCCAAAAGTGCAAGCACATGCGACAGTATCGTACGCACCATTCGTGATATACGGCCTTACGAAGTGATCGAAAATTGAAGCTCCAGAACGCAGCTGCTGAGACGCTTCCCGTGAAAATAACCTTGATGTGTTTGTGCTTAATGTACTACTGACATACCCGGAAGCGAAGGGATGATCCTTTCTCTAACAATTTCTAATGAAGTGTTTATTTAACTCCTGAGTCGCCATAGCGATGTAAATGCAAGTCGACTTTTAGGATCTAATTGTGCTTGTAATGAAGTGTTATTAAAGACAAAATGTTAATCTAGAAGCCTTACATATACGAAAGAGTTAAAAAGTGTAAGCGAAAGTATGATACGACTCCTAGAGTTCAGTAGAACATATTCCTTTCTTAAGTAGTTGGTAGCACTGTAGGACTACCATTGGCAGCTCGGGCATATAAGTAGTGTATTCGAGATTGTTAAGTTCAATATCGAGACATGGTCACGAAAGACATATGTCCGAGTTCGCTTTGTAGTGTCGGTTAATAAAAGGTACTACATATTTCCCTTTCCCTTGAACCTATAAAAACAGCCATAGGTCATTGGTGTTAGTCTTTTGTGGGTTAGCGGCTGTAGATTATAATTAATGTGATTATATAAGAACGCATCATCGCCAAACTGATCGAACGATCTAACCGAACCTCTTCCAGTCTACTAACATAAGATTTTACTGTACTTTGATTGTCTATATAAGAGTATTCAAATTCATTGTTATCCGAGTTCGAAATTAATTAGGTAGCAACTAAAGAGCCTCCTAACAGCGAACATTTCTGTTGTTTTTCTTGCGTGTCTTTTGTGTTTGATAAAGTTCGCCTGTAGGTATAATCTCATACTAGTTGAACTGCTTGTATTTGTATACTGTCGAGTAGGTTAAGTGAATGTTTTGTAACCGAGTACTGAGATGGCAGCAATGGGTACCCGCCTTTTGCTAAATTAATAGTTAACTGCGATGACGCCATTTTCTGATATTGGATCATATTTCATCATTTCAAGCTCATTAAGAACCTTCTACAAAAAAGATAATCCCAATATCGAGGATTTTATCTGTTTAATGTCGCGTATAAGATCATATCCAACGTACTATGTGAACGTGTCACTCGTGAAACCTTTCTGCAACGCACTAATAGTCATATAGCAGTTTGGGATCGACCGCAGACAAAATGGTTGCACTCATTGCAGTCAGAGAGTTCCAGTCATGTAAGTTCGAATCGTGCCAGTAGATGAGCTAGGTGTAAATCGAAACATAAAATATGTCCGACCCAATTAATCAATGAGCCATAAGCCGACATTTTTGCTGTTCTTTTATGATAGATTCTTTTATCAGTGGACCTCTATTGCCGCTATGAAGATAACAACAAACAAACCGCCAGAACTTTTGCCGATCGCGTCTCCTTAACATCGCTTACAAGATCCTGTCTGCATTTCGCCATTTTTCCCGTGTGAACGCCTGAAACCATTCAACAGCGAGCTGATTGGTCCCTATCAGTGTGGTTTTAGTCCCGGTAAGTCCACAACCGACCAAATATTCACACTACGGCAGATCCTGGAGAAAATCCAAGTCCAAATCGATACTCATCAATCGATAAATACTTTAAGGCCGCATATGACAGCATTTATAGAGGTGAGCTATACAGAGCCATGTCTGGTTTTTGCATCCCTGCCAAATTCGTTAGATTGTGCAGAATGACGATGGAGAACGCTCGCTGCTCTGTAAAGTTCGGAAACAAACTCACCGAGACCTTTGATGTCAAAAACGGATTTAGACAAGGTGATGCACTGTCATGCAACTTTTTTAACATAATTCTTGAGAAAATTGTGCGAGACTTGCAAGCCAACACCAGGGCCACAATTTTCCAAAAGTCTGTGCAACTACTTGCATACGCCGACGACATTGACATGATTGGCAGAACGCAACGAGCTGTTACTGGTGCGTTTGCAAGTATCAGTACAGAGGCGGCAAAAATGGGTTTAGTGGTGAATGAGGGCAAAACAAAATATATGCTGTCAACAAGAAGGGACACACAACATCGACGATTCGCACAGAACGTCACGATAGACACCAATAATTAAACAGCGAACTCTACGAGCTGTACAGCGACATATACCTGATCAGAAAAGTACGTGTCAGTCGACTAAGATGGCTAGGACATGTAGAGCGAATGAACACCAACGCTCCGGCCCGAAGAGTTTTCGATTCCAACCCGGAGGGACAACGCAGTAGAGGAAGACCTCGCCTTAGGTGGCGCGCACAAGTGGAAGGGGACCTCAACCAACTTGGAGTGCGCAACCCATGACTGTAGCGCCATCTAAGTAAGTAAGGAAGTAAGAATGAAGATGAATGAAGATGAAGGAAGTCGTAGGGATAGGCCCCAGCCCAATTTAAGGGAGTAGATACAGAATAAGTATTTTATCGGGAAAGGGCATTAAAATAAGTATACCGCACGTTAGTGGAAAATACTGGGTGCTATAGCTCGAACCTTTTGGTATAAATTACATCAATGAAAAGAATAAAATGTCCTCTTTACCCATTTTCTTGCGCTT
Source organism: Cheilosia soror (assembly GCA_949372485.1). NCBI lineage: Eukaryota > Metazoa > Arthropoda > Insecta > Diptera > Syrphidae > Cheilosia > Cheilosia soror. Next base: position 110,427,197 of record OX443562.1, on the reverse strand, counting down.
GGGAAAACTTCTTTAAAGCTCAAAGACGGTTGCATACAATTCCTAATCGTACTTTTTTACATCTTAAACATTGACACATAGTGGCTGGTTTGGAAAAGATTTTGACTATTCAAAGTAAGCACCGTTCAGACATCGAGTAAATGGAGGCCCTCTTTTTGAGACTACTACATAATTGGCTTTGACCATCAATGATGTGACGCCAAATCGTCTATTATGGAGACGAATTGCAAATATTTCAGACATAACCTAGTGTTCTGAATCGCTAGGTCAAGTCTAGATAGAAATTAAGGACACTTACTAGTAGCTACTGCTTTTGGCGTTATTGAACTCAACTCCTAGCAACACTTGTTGAGCAAGCACTATTCACAAACACACAATTGCACACACTTTTCACCGTGCACGCGTCTGTATGTCATTTGTTTGCTTTCTTATTGTATTACAGCAGCCAAGTCATATTATGGTCGATCAAACTACGTTTTGCTACGTTATCAACATTGTTCTCGGTAACTAGCACAGAAATAAGATTTTACTGACAAAAAAAAAAAACAAAACTGGTACTCCCTCTAGAAACAAAAGAAAGCGACATGGCAAGATATTGATCACAAGAGGTAATTTCTCCATGAAAATGTCATACTCAGCCATTACGTAAAGAGATTGCACACATATTCCAATTTTTCGCTGGCCTAGGAGAACCCAATTCATAATTGGCTTGGCCCAAATTGCAGATGACTATCGCCAGGACACGAATCGACAGTCTCAGGTCATAAATCCAAAGCCGCTGCCCTTGGCACGATTTCGTTTAAAACTAATAGCAGTCATCAAGAGCCAAGATGGGTGGTATGGTGGGTGAAATGTTTTCCCTTCCAGTATATCCTTTTGTTTGAAAATTTGCTGCAACCTCATCTCCCTTAGGTGGTGTCGCACAATATGGTATAGGATGAATTCACCCTTTAGCATGCCGTGATTGAGGTGGAAAAAACTCACTCAATCGTGACTGCCAACTGGGCATGGTTAATTATTACTTCAGCGAACGCAGTTTCCTTGAAAATAATGCATTTCCCAATAAACTTTGCAATAAATTTCTCACATTTTTTGAGAGAAAAACGCAAATCACCTCCATGCATTTTTGAATCACGATGAAAAAATCGAAAATATATTGTTGACAGCTCCTCCACGGCAGCCATTTTTGCACAATGAAAAACCAAAACAAAGCCTCGACGACGACGTCGACGTAGCCATAGCCAGACACACTTTTTACATGATTTCTGGGACGTTTTAGACTGAAAAATCAAATTTATCGAATTTAACGTAATGAAAATGATTACCTCAATTGCAGGATATAACGGTTGTTGGTATAATTTAGTCCACAAAGTGTTCAAAATATTCGAAACACGCTTCCAAGTTTTTACGGCTGGATCTTGTATGCGAATGAACATCGATTGATTTTTGCTGTGGTGAAGGCTTTCAGTGTGTTGGTATTGGTTAGCCGTGATGATAAAGATGATAGAACGATGATTGGGAATTGTGTTATTTCACTCGCACAAGACTACATTTGTATGCGAGCGAATTTGTGTGCAGTTGAATGTTTTGCTTTTGCACACCAGCAGCTGAAGTAGAAGAGCTGACACTGGGGCGAAAGTTAGAAAAGATCAGAATGTTTGCCACTACACGTGTGGAAAGGGGAAAATGCGTTGCACCTGAGAAAAGGCGGTACGAGATGGAGTTTTTTGTTTCGTCTTTTGGCGACCTCGCTCTTTTTACAATCTCTGCGAAAGATGTTTGCATTAATTTGATTATAAATTTCACTGGCAAAATACTGGGACTTACATGATTTTTGGCACATATACGGGTGGAAAAATGTTTGAATTTAGTTTCCTGACTTTATTCCACTTTTTAGGCGATTTTTTGCCTAGGAAATGAAATGTTTTGGAAACAGCTAATTGAAGCGGCAGTAGTTTCTGATTTTTGAATGTACGTTGAAGTTGGCTGTTGTTGACAATTGCATTCAGCACAAAATTTAACATTGCTGGGGAATATAATAGCTGAGTTCAGCGATAGTAGTGTCGATAAGGTAGTTTGAATGTATCTTTTTTCCAATTGGCTGTGTTCAGTGGAATTTTTTAATTAAATTCGATTGCAATATTTGTTACTAGGTAGGTATTCTTTTATGACATTTAGATTGGAGTGCGTGCTGATAATAGTTTAAATTTATCCAATATACTATTTCTAAATATATTCAAAACTGTCTGAACGAAATAATACGATAAACGCATGGGTTACACAAAAAACGCAAAGTATGCCATCGCCGATAAAAATGTTGAAGGCAATAGCTACTTACAATAAAAAGAATAAGTTCTTCTAGAGTTTTCGGATAACATAATATTTTCATACTTATCGATTCTAATCTAATTAAAAAATAAATGTTTTCTGATTCGTTTTTCTGAGCGTATTGATGTAAAATGTAATACACAATGACCTAGCAATCGAAATGGCGAATGCCTTTCCATAGATTAATGACATTGCGAATGTCGAAACATTTTCTGATCTTGGTCTTTCTTTTTCGATATCATCATCAGGAAAAGTGAGTTTGGCAGTAGTTATTCTTCATTTAATCTCGGCGCTGCTGGTGTCACTCTCTGAGGACATAGCGGATCCTAGATATAAACACAAAGTCATTTTTATCATTTAGTTAATGTTATTTGACGATTAATTTATATAAGTGATCGAAAAGCAATTCTTTTAAATGAAGCGAGTCCGTTCCAATATTGAAAATATTAATAACAAAATAGAAGCTGTGATGGAAATGTGGAATATTCCTCTTTAGAACCAGAACCCTCGTCACATAGTTTCCCAATTCGCATAAATATTCCCTAGAAGCATTTTTTTCTTTCATTTTGGTCAGCCATTTCGCAGCATACAGCATACAATGTTTTATTATTCTTGCTATTTTAATTGCAAATTGGAGTTGAAATTAACTTCAAGCTAATCGTTTGAACATACATTATGAAATTATTTCTTACCATTGACTTATACATGGACTGCTAGGAGCCAATTTTTTGTTGAAGCAAACATAAGCACTAGCTCTTTTGGTTCACGGTGGAGAGAAACGAAAACACTCAAATGTCATCGAACAATATTGGTGCGATTTTGTTTGAGTGCTGAGTGTGCCATCTCTGTTATAGAACGTTCGAAATAATTTGAACAAGTCATTATTTTGTGCAGTTGCAATGTTTCTACAATGGATGGCACTGTGTTCTATGTACAAAATAGCAATGGCGCGCACAGGTTTCATACCTTTGCCGCACTGAACCAGTGGGTATGTTTGCTTAATTTTTGCTCGCAGGTTTGTATGAAACTGACATTTCATTAGCAGTCCATGTATAGTATGTCAATGGAACCAATGCAAATGTCATTTCCACTATTCGATCCACATTCAGTAGTTCCTTTTTTATACCCTCCACAGGAAGGTATATTCACTTTGTCATTACATTTGTAACGCCAAGAAGGATTCACCGGAGACCCTATAAAGTATATACATTCTGATTCAGGATCACATTCTGAATCGATTTAGCCATGTCCGTCTGTCTGTCTGTCCGTCTGTCTGTTGAAAACACGATAGCGTCCAAACGAATCGACATAGGCGAATGAAATTTTGTGAGTGAACTTCTTTTTACCGTTGTCAGGTTGGTATTGAAAATTGTCTATGTCGGTAAATAGTTCTGGTACCTCCCATACAAAACCACTATTACACCCACGTCTCTCTCTGTCTGTTGAAATCACGATAGCGTCCGAACGAATCGACTTAGGCAACTGACATTTTATGAGAGGTCTTATATTTATGGCCTTCAGGTTTGTATTAAAAATGGTCCATGTCGGTCAAGTAGTTCTGGTACCTCCCATACAAAACCAGTATTACGACACACGCGTGTACCTATACAGTACATACAGTGCAGGTGTTGATGACTAGAATGTGCACCAATTATTATAAAAGTTGGTCGGGTCTGTGCACCCACGAAACTAACGTTACATACAGTTCATTTTCTTTTCTTTTTGCTGTCTTCTTCGTTTAGTCATCTTGCGTTAGCTTTTTTTTTATCGTCATCGCCAGCAACACCGGTGCAACAAGAGATGAAAAGCGTCAGTTGACCTCGAGCCGTAGCAGACAACGTTTCATTTAATCGTTTAACACAAAAACTAATAAAGCATTATTTGTTGATTATAAAATATATGCACGTCTTATCATTTCGAATTCTTTACAATTTTGGTCCTTCGAGCCGGATTCCGTGGAATTAAATACATAAAAGTCGGAATTCATAGAATCATTACCTAATTAAATTTGTATTAAATTTCGCGCGGGTAATATATATCTTGCAATTACGGAAACATGAAGGTGCTCAAAGCTAAGCGGGCAATATTAAAAGGAGCTTTCACGCGGATTTGCAGCTTTGCCTTGGGAATAAAAGCAGAAACTAGCATAGAGGAGTGTGAGTCAAGGTTGGAGAAATTATCAGAGGTATGGAATGAATACCACGTGCTTCTTAATTTGATGATAGAAAAGATTGATGAAGAAGATGGTACACAATTGGAAGAAATAGAAAAGCAATTAACTGATTTCGAAGATCGCTATCATAATGTAGTATCAATTATTAAGAAGCACGTGGCAAAGAGCAAATTTAAATCTAACTTATCTACTTCAAATACCACAAGCACATCGATTCCAGAAGCTTCTATAGCAACGGTTAATTCGTCGATTGGACATCTTCCGAAAATCCATATAAAACCATTTTCCGGAGATTTCACTGAATGGAAACCCTTTCATGATTTGTTTGTTAGCTCGGTTGATACAGATAGCACGTTGTCAGCATGTCAGAAGTTTCATTTTCTTAAGAGCTTTTTAGTTGAGGAACCCGCTAACCTTCTCAAACATATTGCCATAACGGATGAAAACTATTCAGAAGCGTGGGCGAAGCTCAAAGCGCGATATGACAAGTCAGGCATTATAGCAGGTGCATTAGTTCGCAAATTTATGAACATCTCTTCGATTAGTAATCCTTCAGCAGTAACCCTACGGAGATTTACGGACTGTGCGGACGAGGTGGTTAGAGGTCTAAGGGCTTTGGGATCGCAGGCAGAACAACGTGACGTTTGGTTAATTTCATTTCTTCTCAACAAACTAGATCCAGAAACGTGTCAAAATTGGGCCAAATATGAAAAGAAAAATGATGATTTTCCTACCTTCAGCGAATTTTTGTCATTTTTAGAACGCTCATGTTCCATACTCGAAACTAGCCACCATACCGATAAAACGCGTTCACAAATATCCCGTCAGCTTTCAGTAAAGGTTCACCAGGTTTCGTTATTAAATTCTTGTCATAAATGCAAAGGCGATCATGAACTTAGTCGTTGTGATCAATTTTTGTCCATGAACAGTTCTGCTCGAAGGGAATTCGTTAATAAATCAATTTTGTGCTTCAATTGCCTTCGTTCGGGCCATCGAGTATCTACATGCAGATCTAAATTTAGTTGCCGCACCTGCCATAGAAAACACCACACACTTTTGCACACTTCACCAACTCAATCGTCCTCTCCAGAAACATCCCCTTCTGTATCTGTACCTATAATCAATCCTTCAGATCAGTATACAAACTCGATGCCATCAACGTCTCAGCAAGCTCTCAATCCAACTTCTTCGATAGTAACACACTTTAGTCAGGGAGATGCTTCAACGTCCATCTCAACACTACTTCCTACGGCTCTTGGGAAGGTTCGTGATTGTTTCGGAAACTATCAAATATGCAGAATACTCCTAGATTGCGGTTCACAGGTATCGTTCATTTCGGAAGCATGTATACAACGATTGGGCTTAAAACGTAGGCATGCTCGTATACAAGTCAACTCTGTTTCTCAAGCAGGAATCGGTAACACAAGGGGATGTGTAAACCTTCACGTGAAATCAGTGGTTAATGACAAATCGATCGACTTAAATGCGTACATTCTTCCTACAGTTACTTGCCATTTACCTACTCAATCTTTCATTTTCGATGCTTACACATACCTGAACTTGGAATTAGCAGATCCTAACTTTTTCGTGTCTTCGGAGATTGACATTCTACTGGGAATGGATAAGGTGTTCAACATATTCGAAGGTTCTAAGCTACCAGGGAAGGTGGGATATCCTGACGCAATTCTAACTATCTTTGGCTGGGTGATTGGGGGAGACATATCATCAATTTCTCTAATCGATCCTTTAAATTCTGTTATCTCAACCTGTCACTCGAATTTAGAAACCGATAAGACTTTAACGCGTTTTTGGGAATTGGAGGAGGTCCCTACAACCAATGCATTGTCAAATGAAGAACAGCAAGCTGAGGAACATTTTACAGCTAATTGCGCCCGTGCTCCTGATGGTAAATTTTGCGTTGCTCTTCCTTTTAAGGTTCCTCCACCCATTGAGTTTGGCAAATCAATCGAAAGTGCTATGAAACGTCTTATTCAAACTGAAAATCGATTTAGATCTAACCCTTCGCTTAAAGAAAAATACTGTGAATTTATGAATGACTATTTTGAGCTCGGTCACATGGAGAAGGTGCCCTTGGCTGAGGTTGCCAAACCTACTTCGGAATGTTACTACTTACCCCATCATCCTGTTTTTAAAGACAGTAGCACTACTACTAGCTTACGCGTCGTCTTCGATGCTTCGTCGAAAACGGGAAGCTTTCCATCTCTGAATGATACTCTGTTGATAGGACCACCCATTCAAAGAGACCTTTTCTCTGTTTTGCTCAGATTTCGCTGTCACCGCTACGCTATATCGGGCGATATAGAAAAAATGTTTAGGCAAATCTGGGTTAAAGAGAATCACTACGACTATCAAAGGATTCTTTGGAGAAATCCTGATAGCAACGAAATTACACACTATAGACTAAAGACGGTTACATACGGGACATCTTGTGCACCATATTTGTCAGTCAAAACTTTGGAAGAACTTGGAAAACACTGCAGCGAAGAACATCCACTGGCATCAAAGGTCATCCTCAACGACTTTTATGTCGATGATGTGATGACAGGGGCAGATAGCATTGAGGAATTATATACACTACACAAAGATCTCGTTTCAACACTACATTCAGCTGGCTTCAATTTGCGAAAGTGGTCGAGTAATTGCTTTCCTTTCTTACTATCTCTACCTGAGGATATGCGTGAGATGACTCCAGTAGACTTTCAATCATCTAAGACAGTAAAGGTCTTAGGGCTCAGGTGGAAACCTTTGTATGATAGCTTCGTTTTCTCTGTGTCGTTTCATCAGCCATCAAAAGTCACCCGACGCGTTATTCTATCAGAGGGATCTAAAATTTTTGATCCGCTAGGATTTTTAACTCCAGCCACAGTGATGATTAAAATGCTGTTTCAGGAATTGTGGCCCTTGAAGTTGCATTGGGACGATGAGGTTCCGGAAGAGGTTGCAATTCGTTGGCTTAAGATTCGATCAGATTTTCCTAGCATTGAAGCTTTGCAAATTCCTCGCTCAATTCAGTTAAGGTCTGGTGCGACTCAGTTTCATGGGTTTTGTGACGCATCTAAAAGTGCATATGCAGCTGTCATATACTGCCGAATTGTAACTGATGGACAAATAACCACACATTTTCTTGTAGCTAAAAGCAGAGTTTCACCAATAGAGCCGGTGACCATACCACGCCTCGAATTGTGCGCCGCTGTTCTTCTATCCAGACTGATGAAAAGCGTAATTGGTATTCTAGGCATCGAATTATCGCAGGTATTTTTATGGACAGATTCGCTTATCGTTTTACACTGGTTAGCTTCACCCCCAAAGCGATGGGCTCCTTTCATTTCGAACCGAACATCAGCAATACTCCAGACTTTCGAGCGCTCACATTGGAATCATGTAAGTTCAGGTGACAACCCGGCTGATTGTGCCTCACGGGGGATACTTTTATCATCGCTACTAAAAAAAGACATCTGGTGGAACGGTCCACACTGGCTCAAACAACCCCAACCATATTGGCCAGAGCAGCATCAAACATCAGGAACGAGTTTTGAAACTATCAACATGGAAGAAAGGAAATCTGGAATTACGCACGCTCAATCCTTTCACATCGCATCACAAAATAATATTCTTCAAGAAGCCCTTACTAGGATATCTTCATGGGTTAAGTTAGTTCGAGTATTTGCACATTGCTTTCGTATTTTTCTGAGGCCTAATAAATTATCTTTAACACATAGTAAATTTCTAACAAGCGACGAACTAATCAAATCTCAAACCTTTATTCTACAGAAGATCCAGTTGGAAATGTTTTCTACCGAAATATCAACGCTGCAAGCTAATTTGAATCTTCCAGTCAAGAGCAAACTTTTATCCTTGAGGCCATTCATCGACAAAAATGGGCTGCTTCGTGTAGGTGGACGCATTGAAAACTCATCAGCAGCATTTTCTGTTAAGCATCCTATCATTTTGTCGCAGAAGCATATTGTATCAGAAATGATAGTTCAATACTTTCATCTACATCATTTGCATGTTGGCGTCACAGAACTTATTTATTTAGTCCGCAAAGAGTTTTGGATAATAGGCATCAGAAATCTCGCTAAACGCATCGTCCACAAATGTGTAGCCTGCTTCAAGCAGCGGAAAATGACTTCAAATCAAATAATGAGTAGCCTTCCACTCGAAAGGGTAACACAATCTAGGCCATTCAGCAGAGTTGGATGTGACTACGCTGGGCCTTTCAATCTAAAATTAAATCACGGCAGAAATCCTAAACGCGTTAAAGCATATGTTTCACTCTTTGTTTGCTTTATAACTAAAGCAATACATATAGAGTTAGTTGGAGATTTAACCACTCAAGCGTTTATCGGAGCTCTGGATAGATTTATTGCACGACGTGGCAAACCAATTGAGATCTGGTCGGACAATGGGACTAACTTTCACGGCGCCCAACGTTATCTGGATCATATGCTTCTTCTTCTTCGCTCACAGAAGTTCAACGAATGCATAAGCGATCATCTAACCTTTGAAGGCATATCATGGCGATTTATTCCACCCGCCTCTCCACATTTTGGCGGTTTATGGGAGGCGGGTGTGAAGTCGGTTAAGACTCATCTTCGACGTGTTATCGGCGACCATTCACTCACTTACGAGGAATTTTATACTCTTCTCACTCGTATAGAAGCACTTCTCAACTCTCGTCCTCTTTGTGCCAGCAATGATTCGGAAATCGATGCTTTAACACCGTCGCATTTTTTAATCGGACAAGCGTACACGTCTAGACCAGAACCAGTCACCGAAGATAAGGATATTACCTATTTGCAACGATGGGAAAAGGTTAAGCATATGTGCCAAGGATTTTGGAAACGTTGGCACTCCGAATACTTAACTAGTCTTCAGCAACGGGGCAAATGGAGATCAGCAAGTCCTAATGTTAAAATTAATCAAATCGTCGTTCTTCGTGAGCCTAACATATCGCAATCTAAATGGATTCTAGGTAAAATAATCAAACTGCATCCAGGACATGATAACAAAGTTCGAGTTGTGACAATACAAACAGCAAAGGGCGTTTACAAAAGACCAATCGTAAAGATATCACCGTTACCAGATTCCGGAAGATGTTCTTCTTCCAGCGAGGGGGAGAATGTTGATGACTAGAATGTGCACCAATTATTATAAAAGTTGGTCGGGTCTGTGCACCCACGAAACTAACGTTACATACAGTTCATTTTCTTTTCTTTTTGCTGTCTTCTTCGTTTAGTCATCTTGCGTTAGCTTTTTTTTTATCGTCATCGCCAGCAACACCGGTGCAACAAGAGATGAAAAGCGTCAGTTGACCTCGAGCCGTAGCAGACAACGTTTCATTTAATCGTTTAACACAAAAACTAATAAAGCATTATTTGTTGATTATAAAATATATGCACGTCTTATCATTTCGAATTCTTTACAGCAGGGTATCAAAGCATCGGCCAGGCCAGGATGATAACACTTTTACTTGCTAAAAGTGACTCTTGTCACTCTATGCCAGTTATCTAGGGAATGCAGTTAAATATTGAACTACAAATTTAATTATTACATTTAATTGCTTCACAGCTGACTTCGACTATGAAGCACTGAAATCGATATTATAATCGATAGGGCAGTTACTAATTTGTATTTGTTAGGTATCATTCAATTCAAGTGGCGTTCTTCTACAAGCGCTATTCGAACGTGAATGAGCACTGACCCGAGTACAGGAATAGGTCGATTATAATAACAAGGATAATGTGCTTAATCGATGGCAAGCAAACAGTTTATTATTTCACTGCTAGTTTGACAGAAAGCGCAATCCTTCCAATTGGTAATGCAATCTTAGCTAATTTTTTGAGTTGTAAACATTTATTAAAATAGGTAATTGAAGCAGCATTCGATAAATAACCAGAAGTTGACCATCAAGTGGTTCTGCATGAAAAACTCAACAGTAAACATAATGAAAATAGGCTCCTGAAGTAGGTATGTTTATGGCTAACGCTTGAGAAGATGCATGATTGATTTTGACCTGAAAAAAATATTATTTATGCGGGTTGAGTACTGAGTTGTTGGCCTTTTTTGACCATGTAGTATGTATGTATGTAGCTCTGTGTAGAAATTAGTGTGGGGTAGGTAGTTTATTTATACTCAGATTTTTTTACAGGACGCCAAAAAAATAAAGACCAAAAGTGAAAATGAAATAAAAGCTACAAAATTGGGGTAATTTTTTTATATAATAATGAAATTAAGCTTATTTATAAAATGAATGGGAATTACTCTCCAATGGAATGAAATAAGGCCGCAAATTCCAGATATTCAAATACTCGCTGATGGTTTTTAACCGCGGTGACGCGAAATACAGCATCATCATTTTGAGGCCTTATTTCATTGGGGCAGTATTTTATTATGAAATTAAACCCCAATTGAAAAAATTAAATAAGGCTACAACCACAAGAAGTAGAAAGAATTGCACCCCAAACTTTAGATTTTTTTGTTACTATATTGAAGACTAGCGGACCTGGCGGACCTGGCATTTGTATTTTTTGTTATGAGAGGTGTCACGCTCTGTTGTCCAATCCCGCCGGGTTTTGTAAAATGCCTTAATCAGGCAATGTTCAGATATAGTGATTTAAATAACTTTGTTGTAAGGGTGGTGCCATGGCCCGTTTTCCAATCCCACCCACACGGTTGTTTGGACAACAATTTATGACTATAATGGCAAGTTAAGCGTAGTAAGGTCGACATAAGAAAGTATGGGGTGTACACGTTTTTTCAACCCTTATAAGAAAAATTTTGAAAAACGATGAATAAGTCATGTAATAATTTTGACTTATTTTTATCGACATAAAAACTTTCAAGTTCATACGGCTAACAGTTCGTGTGAGCCCCTTACTCCCAGGAACCCCTTTACTCCCCAAGAATTCTCACCCACCCTACGGCCTAATTTGGCCACACATCTATAAATCAGAAAAAATATCATGAAAATCGGACGAATAGTTCCCGAGTTATGGAGGGACGAACAGACGGACATTGCCTTTTATAAAGTAGTATGGAAGTATGGATATGGATATATACCTAATTCTTTTGTGTCTTCTTTCACTTTCGGGGCCTAATTCCACGGAACATCTTGTAATTGAGACAATCAAAATGTTGATGATATTTTTTTTTATTTCTAGAATGTTGTAAGTTTTTACCCTTTGGCAACAAAAATAAACCTTTTACCCTGTTCGGCATTTAAGAAATCACACACAGGAATAAGATTATTTTTCAATCCCTTTGTTTTATTATTATCCAAATTGTCTATGGAATGGAGGTCGGGAGAGGTGCTTAAATAATGTGACCCCAGGTCGGAGTTTTTCATTGTTACTTCTTTTTATTAACGATACTTACCTCGTAGGTAGGTACCAATTAAAAATAAAAAAAAATACATATACTCTTCCGCATATTTACATCGACTAGTCCTTGTGTTCTGTGGCCCATTGCAGCCTTTTCCATTTCATCGGCTTAATTAGAAGCTGCTCTCTGAGTGGCCGTCTAACAATTGATGAGTTTGTGTTTGAAAATCACGACTTCTGTATATTTAGGCAAAAGTTGAAAATGGGGCTTTACAATCTAGTTGAAAACATGGTTCTGGCATCCATCAACTAATCTTCCCAACGATTGGAATAATATAGTAATGTTGTGTTTCTGTATTCATTTGCATAAGCTTAGGCCTAGGATATCTGACAGTTGATTTTGCCGCCTGCTGGTCAATTGTTACGGGCAAAACGGAGTTATGCTGGGTCCAGCTATAGTGTTACAATAAAACAATCATAAAATTTAGCTTGGCACCGTCAACATTGTAGAGACTTATCAAAGGCTTCTTTCGTACATATCTGGCGACTCAATAGACAAGATAGCCGCCTAACAAAATGGTAAAGATCAGGCATATTTCCCTATTCAACTGATACAGTAAATCTTTCGGAAATCGAAAAATCCGTTTGCGCAAACTCATTTTCCGCAGCTAACTTTGACAAGAGAAGGCTGCAGTTGATAACGAAACTATGACAGTTGATAGGTTTGTGCATTTGATATCCAGTTAAAGAGTGTATTTGAAGGGCTGCTTCGAATATAAATTAATCGATCAAACAACGTTTTTACCCACGCATGGGATCTTATTTTGTCAGTTGTACTTAAGACAGACGTAGGTACGAGTAGCCGTGCAAATACCATTGTATCGCAATGTAGGTAGTTCCTTTAAATCAGACATAAATGTAACTTCGCGAGAGGAATTTAGTCGTCAATCTACTCACTAAAGGTTTGAGCATAACTCAGTACCAGTATATCCGCGCTGATTATAAATAGCTCCTTCAAAGCCAGCACAACTGTCGTTACCCAACCGACTATAGTCAGATGACCCAGAATGGCAATATCGTGGTGCCTCTCTCTCCATTCACTTTGCTCGATGCATTTTATTGACCGCTATAACTCATCATACTACATCCATCGGTATGAACAAGCTCTCCGAATAAATCCCATAAAATCACTCTTAATCGGTTCCAGCGATTACGGAAGTCTTGAATGACTTCCAAGAGCATGGTTCCCATAGCCCTTTATTATCGAATTGGCTACAGATCCATTTCCAACCCAATTTCAATTAGAGTTAAAAACATTTTAAACTGCGAGAAAACTGTTCAAATTACTAGTATCCCGTTTCTAAGTATACCTACCACTTTTATCGGTCATCGGAGACACATTCCATTTGCCCCAGATATCGTCAATGAAAAGATGCAAACTTTCGACGCTCTCACCCACACTGCTATTCCATAGACAACGACGCGTTCTCGCTCATGCTATCATTTAGCACGAAAGTCACATGGTTAGCACGCACATGTCTTTCAACAACGCATTTCGTACAGAGATCTTTTATCCACCCGTTCGAAAACAATTATTGAACGAATTCGTTTCTCTGGAGCAAGTTTTCACCTCAGATATACGGGTGCTAGTTACCCAGAATACATCCGGCTCGGCGTTCTACCATTTCAACCCCCATTGGCTGCCACCCCCCTATGCTACGGTAGTCTCCCGCATGAGCACCGTTTACTCCATCGACATGCGCGCAGATTCGCAAATGCCGCAATTTACCCCAATTTTCGTAAGAGGGTGGCGGGCAGCCCTGATGATGGTGGTGAATTTTGCAAAACACTTATTCTGCACACCCAAACACGACACGGCTCCCCCCTAACGTGTACGATAGCAACATACCGGGAGAACCTGAGGACACAAGAGCTACCCCTAGCTGGAGGAAGGACTTCTCTTCAGTCAGAATTCACTCGTCGACGACTTCGGTGCAAGGCGGCAAAACTCGGAACATATTGCGGATCCGTGATTATTTATTGCCCTAAATATAATTATACCTACATTCGTTATTACTACCGTTAAAGTTCAAAACTGTCTTGCACTGATTCAATTCAGGGATACGTTCCTGTATTTTCTTTTCTATTTCGTTCTTCGTGTGCGGATTTTCTTCCTAGTTTTTCTTTTCTTCTTCGGCCTAAAGTAAAAGCGAATCCGGATTTCTTCTCTCGTCTCTCGTTTTTGTGTCGTGTCCGTGTGCTAAAAGGGATTCTGCCAAGAGTACAAGAAAAAAAAAATCGAGTCCTCATTTCAACTCTTTTGTATGTGTTGTTCATAGTGTTCATGTATAGTAGTTTGAAAGTACCATAGCCACCAGAAAAGCAAGTGAATTTGTATCGTTTTGGTGTACTCAAGAACGCGCGCGTATTACGAGAGAGATTCGGTTTCTATTGTTGTGTTAGTGTGTTGAATAATAAAATACAAATTAAAGTGTCGCATAGTTTCGAGTCATAAATATAGAAAAAAAAATCAAATTTACATAATTTTTTAAAGTCGAAATCAAAGTGAAATCACGCACAAGCGCTTCTTCAACTTGATCCTTTTTCGGAAACAAAAGGCCGTGTGTACACATTTCCTGAAAATAGAACAGATTCTGGTTAGTATATGCATTTTTATTGGCGGTTTTTAACTTCTTCCTTAGCACAAACTTTGTGTGTCAGTGTGACACCTAGAGGGCAGCGCAAACTCAAGGGAAGGCGAACGCAAAGGGGGTTGCGCTATATTTCATGGTATAGTTAAGCACGTGCTGCAAAAGCAGCGACGAGAATCGTTATATAAATATACATTCCAGTTAATGCTTTATGGATATTTGTAAATTGTTGTAATGTTGTACAGCCCCCGCCTTGTAAGTCTTTGTAACTTTATAAACTTGTCGGGCACTTTAACTATACATGAAGTGGCGACATCTGATTATTGTTTTTCGCCAAGGGCAAGCCTGGTTAATGTTATGTCACTGAATTACTACATATGTACCTACTATTGTGGGACAACTCCCTTTGGAAAATAGTTTTTTGTGGTGGGATAGCAAGGCAGATTGGTGAATAAAATTTCAGTTTACAAAAGAGAGTTTTATCGCTGTATGAATCACGCAGAAACAGTCTTAAATACCAACAATCAAAGGCACTTTGACAGTCAATTAGGCTTTTGCGTTGCAAGGCATTTCGGATGGTTAGATAAGCAAAACAAAAAATCCATTTAAAGGTACCTAATCTTTGTCGGAGGACAGAAAAAGGATCAAGGACTAAATTGGATTAGATAATCGGGGCCAAAAATCAGTCAAATGACAAAATTAAATTTTACTTTATGAAGAGGTAGATATTTCCAAAAGGGATTACCTTCCAACAAATGAAGACGGCCGCACCACGCGTTTTTAACGGAAAATGTTCATCTACTGAGTTCCAGTTCATTTATTTTGGGGATGTAAATTTGTGGGAAGCTTCCCCCCCTGCTCTGATGGTAATCTGTTTAGGTACTTTTGAGTGATGTATGCTTTTAATTAAACAATTTGGGTGACCTGTCAATCATCTGTTTTCTCATTTAAACATGACAAGCAGGTCTTGTCATCTTCGTCGGTGTTAACAAGGTCGTCATTTTGTTCCGTAGTTTTGATACAACTGACTGAGCCCAAAATTGTTTTGCTAGATGCGTGATTTAAATCTGCTTAGCAGTCTGGACACACTAAAATAAATAATGAGTGAGCCATTTTTTTCCAATTTCATTTATCAAAACAGCACTCTCACTTTTCTGAGGGATAAATGCATTTGCCTTTGAATTGACCCACCCACATGGGTCTATGAAGCACGCAATGATCTCATTTTCCAAATCGAACTGTTTATTGTAGATTGCCCCTATTTTTCTGCACAATTGTTCAGAATTATCGTACTTACTTACTTATGTACGTCTGGCTCTAAAGTTGGAGATGCGAACCAAGGTCTCAACTCACAAGCTTCTCTAGTTAGCCCGGTCCTTGCCTCCATTCGCCTTCTACTTGTGCGCGCAACTTAAGGCGAGTTCTTCCTCTACTGCGTTGTTTCTACAAGTTAGACTCGAAGAATCCACGGGCCGGATCAATTGTTTCCATCAGCTCTACATGTCCTAGAATCTTAAACGATTGAAGCGCAATCTGTTTGGTTTAGTAGACTTCAATGTATAGCTTGTGTAGTTCGTCGTTAAATGTTCTCCTCTAAAGTCCGTCAACTCAAAACGCCAACCAAAAAATATCTAAACAGATTACCATCAGGCATTTTATGCCGACAAATCTTGCTCTAGAGAAGCGACCGAGGATATCTTCATCATTTTTAGATAAAGTCCCAGCTTCAGTGACATAAAGCAGGACTATGATGATCAAGTTTTTATAAGAGTATACACTCAACTACTGCTTTCTCAGGCCAATGAAACCGCGGTTGGCAAGAGTTTAAAGCAGAGCCTAGAGCACTAAACCCATTTTAGCCGATTCCGTTTCTAAAGGAATTTTCAAATAGGACGAGTCGCTTAACGAAATCCTTTATTTTTTATTTAAAAGGGCCACGTAGGCAATTTTTAATGACTTTGCCGCATTCCGCATATCTTAGGCTGAAATTGAGCATTGCAATGATTATGTTGGCATAGACCTGCGACTTCAGGAAACACTACCAGAAAAAGTGTAGAGGGGTCAAATCGCTCGGTCTTGGTGGCCAATTCACGTCACATCTGCGAAATATAAATAGTACCCCTAAATGTTTTTTTTTTTTTTTTGTAAATACTTCTCCCGAGAAAGGCGAACCTATAACGCTTCATCAGCGCCCCGAGATGCTTGCAGTTGTATGTTAGTTCTGCACTTAAATTGCTGCAAATTGTAGTCTTCTGGAAATATATCCCCAGAAAGCGAGTTCCAAAGTTTGTCCTGTAACAGAAGGAGTTTTGGAAAGATGATGTACTCGCGGTTGTCAAGTGTACTGTATGGTCATGAGCAGTATTTGCCTGCCTTGTGGGCGCCCAAAAGATTAATTTCGAGGGATAATGTCTTTGAGTACCTCGAAACATCTACCATGGAAGTACCTATAGAACAAGCATAGGTCAGCGACTTGTCTTCTGTGCTCCAACGGTTGCAGATTCGATGCGAGTGTAGGGTCTCCAATAAGTCGAACTGCTCGTCGCTGTATGCTGTCAAGTAGGTTAAGTGAATGTTTTGGGGCCGAGCTCCATATATGGGAGCAATATTCCAGGCCTGGTCTAACCTGTGCTTTGTAGAGAATGAGAAGTTGCTTGGGGCTAAAGTACCTCTTTGCTCTAAATAGGTAGCTCAACTTAGCGGACGCCGATCTTGCGATATAGGATATGTGGTCCTGCCATGTGACTCCTGAATTGACTGTGACTCCTAGAAGGTGCATTGAGTCCTTGGGATGGATTGGATGGTCATCCATTTGGATCAGAGGAACTGTTGATGCATTTTTCCTGGAAAATGTTGTGAGCTGTGTCTTGTTTGCATTACATACAACCAAGTTGTCTTTTCCCCACTTCAAGATTTTGTCCAGATCAACATTTAGAGAACTAATTTGTTCACATCTCTGACTGTGTGATGTAGCCGCATACACAGGCCCATTGTTCGAGATAGAGGATATAAGAGTGCTGTCATCAGCAAAGCTGTAGATATTATTATTTGTCGATCCAAGCAAATCGTTGATGTGGAGAAGAAATAGAGTTGGGGAAAGAATAGATAATTGGGGCACTCCTGCATTTATAGCAAACGAATTAGATGATACACCATCTACCACCACTTGGATCGATCTTCCCAGAAGAAAATTTTGCATCCATCCGCAAAGTTGTTGTGGTAATCCATAAGACGCCAACTTGCCAATAGGGCTCTATGCCAGACTCGGTCAAATGCTTTTGATATATCCAAGGCTACGGCTCTGGATTCGCCGTGTTGTTCAATTGCTTGCGTCCATAAGTGCGTTACGTAGCTTAACAGGTCTCCAGTGGAACGACGGCTCCGAAATCCGTATTACCTGTCACTTATTAATCGGTGTCCTTCTAGATATTTGATTACAGGGCCGTAGCCAGGATTTTGGTTCGGGGGGGGCTTGCTTCCAAGTCTTACGAAACAAAAAACTATGTATATTCCAATTCATTGATTTCTATTAGTCACATTTTTTCAAAGCAGAAAACGTCTTGATTTTTTTTTTGATATGAGATCAATGGGCCTCCGCACACGAGACTAATTCTGCCGGCAGAAAACTGTTTTTATACCATACTTCGAGCGCACACGGGATGATTTCTGCCGGCAGAAAAATTATATATATGAACCCCTTTTTATTGTGTAGTATTATTTTCACAATTGAAATATTTTGAAAGTTGTGTATGTATTCGTTTTATGCCTTGTTCAACCGTTCAAACTCGGCAGAACATTTTATTCCGTTTGTTTCCCCTCACTTCAGTCCCCTCTCCTACGAAATCAGTTTTATGCCGGCAGAATTAGTCTCGTGTGCGGAGGCCCAATCACCTTATCTGGATTCACAATAGTATCCGAATGAACAGATATCATAGCAGAAGGAGAGGTTTCTGGATTGGAATGCGTTGTTTGTTTCAATGAAGTTCTTCAAATAAGTCCTCGGCAAGTAAGGATGCGGATTGAAAAGCCTCTCTGAAAAAATCTTCGGCATTTTCTCTGATGTCCTTAAGAGAATTCAGAACTTCTTTTGTGAGGTCGATTGCAAAAACGAAATCTAAGGATTTGTTCTGTAGGGAAACTGATAAGGGCAGCGCTAAACTGAAAAGTTTTTCGTATACAATGAGGCTTACTAGGCAATAGCATTTTTGGACCACTGCCAAGAGTGTTGATACTTTCGAAGACATCACCCACGTTCTGCTAGTTATTTTTTCAATACTTATTGAGATGCATTTGAAAAGCTCTACAAAGGAACTAATACTGTCATTCCTTTCAATGAATTTCGTTTCACAAAGGCGCAGAAGTCAAGTTTTTCGGCTCTCTGGTGCGTGTTTTTTTTATGACAGTTTTGAAAGTTACATAATATGCATTTGAAAGGTTGCGGAAGAAATAAGCTATTTCACTAACTACACTAAGGCAATTGCGAATTGCAGGAGTTGACATTTCAGAGCCAGGTTAAAGCTATGGCTTGCACAGTGTACATACCTAGCGTTTGAATACTGTATGCCTACCGGGATTATCTCCTTATTTTTATAGATTTGAATTTATATTAAGCCCCATTACGGTCATTTCAGTTTCAGTTGCAAACAAGACACAGATCACAACATTTTCTAGAAAAAAATGTTTCAACAGTTCCTCAGATCCAAATGGATGACCTATCAACCCTATATCGCAAGATCGGCGTCCGGTAAGTTGAGCTACCTATTTAGAGCAAAGAGGTACTTTAGCCCCAAGCAACTTCTCCTGCTGTACAAAGCACAGGTTAGACCAGGCCTGGAATATTGCTCCCATATATGAAGCTCTTCCCCAAAACATTCACTTAACCTACTTGACAGCATACAGAGACGAGCAGTTCGACTTATTGGAAACCCATCACTCACATCGAATCTACAACCGTTGGTGCACAGAAGACAAGTCGCTGACCTCTGCTTGTTCTATAGGTAGAGGTACTTCCTTGGTAGATGTTCCGAGGAACTCAAAGACATTGTCCCTCGAAATGCAACTTTTGGGCGCCCCACTAGACAGGCTGCTAATGCTCATGAGCATACAGTACACTTGACAACCCCGAGGGCATAAACTTTCCAAAACTCCTTTTGTTACAGGACAAGCAAAATTTGAAACTAACAGACATCTGCAAGCATCTCGGGGCGCTGTTGAAGCGTTATAAGTCCGCCTTTCCCGGAAAAAAAGGTTGAGCTATCAGTTAGAAAATTTTAGTTTTTGCCTTTTGTTAAAGACTTTCGGGGGGGGCTTCAGCCCCTCAAGCCCCCCCCCTGGCTACGTGCCTGTTTGATTATTTCGACATTTATTGCCTTTTCCATTACTTTTGAGAGCATTGAAAGTAACGCTATTGGACGATAATTTTGCGGCAGACATTTACTCCCTTTCTTTGGAATAGGTTGAATGCGAGCGGTTTTCCAGCAAGAAGGAAATGTCTTCTGGGAGTACGACATGCTAAACAGCTTACATAGTACAGGTGCAAGTTCTGGAGCACAGCTCTTGAGTACTATAGCCGGAATTCCGTCGGGTCCCGTTGCCTTATTGCAATCCAGTTCCTTAAGGTTGCGTTGAATTATTCGAGGCCGAAATCTCACTTCTGCCATCGATGTTTGCACCCTCGGGATATTTGGTGGCTCTAGTTGTGCAGAATCTAGGGTGGAGTTCAGTGAAAACATGCTAGCGAAAAGGTCTGCCTTTTCTTTAGGAGTTGGTGCTAGCGTGCCATCTTCTTTTACTAGAGGTGGAAAGGAAGAGCAACTAAAGTTAGAACTGATTGTCTTTGCCATGGACCAGAATGCGCGTGAGCCGTTAGGACATCCAATTACTTTGTTAGTGACTCTTTCGTTGTAAGTTGTCTTCGCCGATTCAATAATTAGGTTGTATCTATTTCGAAGAATTATGAATTCTGATCTTTTTTGCTACGATGGGTTTGACCGCCATTCGGAAAGCCTTGTTTTTCGCTGCGGTAATTCGCTTGCATTCTTTGTT
The DNA here is from genome assembly GCA_949372485.1 of Cheilosia soror. NCBI lineage: Eukaryota > Metazoa > Arthropoda > Insecta > Diptera > Syrphidae > Cheilosia > Cheilosia soror. Next base: position 110,406,657 of record OX443562.1, on the reverse strand, counting down.
AAACCAGGGTTTATTTGAAGCTGGTTTTTTGATGCAATGTGGAATATAAAGTTCCATACCGAGTAAAATCATTTCGGTTACTACTTTTGCGCACATATTGACATCGGTATCTCTAAAGCACATATCAGCCCATGGCCACGAACCGAAGAAATTACGCAGCTCGTCCCAGTTAGATTTACTATAATTCCAAATCAGACGATGGCGATCCTGGTTCGCTCCTATTGGTGTCGGTAAAGAATGTAGAATGTCTATAGTGGCGTCTGGAGTGTGACCCCGTCAGACCAGTTGACTCGAATTCGGCCACCAAACTTTGAAGGTCCACCGAGCCTGCCGTAAAATGGGCGCAACGCGCATATAACGTTTGCACTGACGATCACTCAATTTGATAATGAAGTTTTATTATTTGGACATGCTGCTTAATCATGTAACTTGCTATGGTGATTTGGACTTTTGAAAGAACGTGCCTTGTGTGTTGGCCTGTGATTTCCAGCAAATCTTTAAAGTATGATGTTAAAGAAGTCGGTTGACAGGACAGCATGCCGATTTGTTTGGGTTAGGTCGTTGCCGTTTAGGATTCAGATACCCACGATCCTACCCACTCGATTTTGTTTTCTAAAGATCATAATCTTAGACTCTGGATAATCTAAGATCATGACCATAATAATCCTAAGATGTATTTTGAAATAGGATTCCGTCGGTTTATTTATTTGTCACATTTCCCTGAATCAGAGAAAACTACACGCACACTGCTTGTGTGGTCCAAAAAAATAAGGCGATGCAATGAAATGGACTAAAGCCTTCTCGCAGTCTTAAGAAATATTGTAAAAAATGTTTCATTGAAATCTATCCAATAGTTTTCACGTTATTAGGTAATACATAAATCCCTTGCAGTTTTTTTAAACATATAGATTTGAGAACAATCGATAGCTCTAAAGTTGAGAATTTTAATAGGAAAGAACTGCAACTGACAGTATAGTATTAGCATTAGCATCCTTAAAGTCAACAGAAAAAGTTCGCAAATATATGATTAAGGTGAATGTTTAGTACCTCTATAATTCACCGGAGGACAATGATAACTTTTTTGTAAAATTACACGAGTGCATGTTGTTAGAAAGCTTTCACTTAGGACGTCATCTACCTAAGCAGATATTCCAGAAACTCTGAAGTGCTTATAGATTGTTTATAGGTATTCTATCTGGTCAAACTAGTTGTCTTATTTTGTTTTATAGTTTTGACAAATGTTGACAGTTACGACAATTCAATCCTTAAATATACTCTTGTTTGGTCAACGTAGGTCCCATTGATTGAGTTATATAACTATACCTGTCACAGCTGTTTAAAATTTCAACTTTGAACCTCCAACAGAAAAAAGTATACAAAGCTTCCAACTTTTGGGCATGCATCCCTTCCTCCTTAGTTCTAAGGGTATTTTTTTTTTAGAGGTATAGAACTTTGAAATGAAATAAAACAAAGATGATTTTTCTAAATTGACATTAAATTTACTTTATTCGAAAGATAATCTTCTGGCATTATAATTGAAATATGATTTCTGGCATATGACCGCCACGGCTGTCTGGTACGTAGTCTAATCTGCAGATCCAATTTTCGATGACTTTTTCCAACATTTGTGGCCATATATCGGCAATAACTCGGCGAATGTATTGTCCTCCAAGGGGTCAATCGTTTCGGGCTTATCGGCGTAGACTAGCGACTTCACATATCCCCATAGAAAATAGTCAAGCGGCGTTAAATCGCACGATATTGGAGGCCAATTCACGTGTCCGCAACGAGAAACTATGCGGTTACAAAACGTTTCCTTCAATAAATCAATGGCACGAGCTGTGTGACATGTTGCGCCGTCTTGTTGAAACCACAGCTCCTACAAATCATGGTTGTTCAATTGATGAACGAAAAAGTCAGTAATCATGGCTCTATAGCGGTAACCATTGACTGTAACGTTCTGGTCAGCATCACAAGCATCATAACACAGCATCATAAAGCACACCAAACAGTCAGTTTTTGTGGATGTAACGGTGTCTCAACATACACTTGAGGATTATCATCACTCCAAACACGGCAGTTTTGTATATATTGACGTATCCATTCAACCAAAAGTGAGCAAAGGTAAAATGGACGTGGTGCGCGTTACGTATTTCGAACAGAACCATGATTTTCAAAATAAATTGCACAATTTGGAAGCGTTGCTCAGGCGTCAGTCTATTCATGTTGAAATCACTTGTCAGCTGACAAAATGGCCGCCAGTTAAAATAGCGTTGCCAACTTTAAGTTCTATACCTCTAAAAAAAACACCCTTTACTAAAATAACGAAAACCGATTACCTAGGTACTAACAAATTTATCTATATACAAAAATATCGAAAATATCGGAACCTAATCCCAACATTAAGATGTTTAAATTATTGTCAAAATAAATTGTAAATCTCTGAGAATTATTTATTCATTATCCAACTGTCAATAACTATAAGATTTTAAGATATTTCTAATTAAGTTTAGAATCCCTTAAGGCCATCAGAAACACTCTTTTCAAGAAACTTCAGACGTCACCGTTGATAGATATCTAGATACTACAAAGAGAAGTAATGCTGGGCCGGAAATTAATTTAGCCACCCCAAGACACACCTACCTAAAAGAAGTATTAAATCCCATAATGTTGACGTGACAACTGAAGGGTCTTCCTCGAAGTGCTCGTGTCATTTACCTCCACTGTCAGACCACGTTTACCTTTTTGTGTTCCTCTTGTCTATGACAGCTCCTAAAATGAAATTAATTTCGAGCACTGAAAGACCAAAAATAGCTCACATACGCCAGAGTGAACTTCGAAGAATTTCCAGGGAAATATGATTTCTGATTGACAAAGTTTTCCATCTTCTGTTTGGATAACAATTTTTTGTTCATCTCCAAATTCAACATTTGGAAAAATCCTTTTGTTGGCATTGGCAGAATGGCTTCTCGTCCTTGCGTGTATATTGTTATTTTTTTTGTTGTTGTTCCTTCTTCCGTTCGTGTTTGAATTTGAGAGTCTAACAAAGGGGACAAATGAAACTATTCAAATGTGAACTATCTAGAGAATTTTGTGCCTTTGGGCATAAGCTGAAGAATGAGCTTGTGCTAGCTGCTCGTTTATGACAAAAGAAACGGAAATACATATTTGTGCATACGGCAGACGGGTAGAAAACTGCATTGAGGGTGAAATTATAGGAATTTTCCTCCTCGGCGGACACATTGTAGATATAGTTACCTGTACGAGTCTCATGTCCTTATTCTATAGTAATTTGCAAGATAGCAATCCAATTTGTAATGGCGAAAGAGAGTTTTTTTTTCTGTGCGATTAATCCTTTTTAATTCCGAAATTTGTACCATTACTCAGATTAATGAACGCCCACTTGTATACGAAGTGAAACTGAGAAATTATTAACACAGCAATCGAAAGGATTAACGGAGTGAGTGAAGAGTTAAAATGATTTCCGTGTAACGATAGTTATTTATCTTGCTCGAAGAGTTATTGAAAATGTCAGGAGTTAATGCGCGGGTAATAATTCATCAACGGGATGCTGTTGAAGATAAGTGCTGTGCTCATTGGGTAAACAAAAACCGCAAAGATCTAGATTGGGTGATAATGTAGGTCAAGCACTGAAAGGCCGGGGTATGACTAAGGATTTCGAGTTGGTTACGTTTTGTAAAGACATGTTGATGGAACATAAATATAGGACAGTCATACTAGGAATGTTGGAGTGATACATTTGATATGTGAGAATAATCTCTTTGGATAAAGGAACAAATCCCATTCGAGAATTGGGACTTTGTTTGGAAAACACTTCAAGTTGATGAAACTAATTTGCAAGCAGAATTGGTAATTATTTACTATGTAAAAAAGTTCTTAATTAATATTCACAGTGGGTACGAGAGTAACAATGGTTCGATTTTTCTCAAAAATTTCGAGATTTTGCAAGTCAAATAGGACTGTCTTTGTGGCCTATTCACTGGTCAATTTTGCGATGTGTTATGTAGTACGATCCTGGAACCACATATCGCCCGATTCATCACATGAATGAGATGAACAATATTTGCCTATTTCTAACTTAATCATAGCGAACTTATTATTGAGAGGTTATACCGGCAACGATGTCACTTACCGTCTTGATTGGGCAACGACCTTAACCAACAAACTTACTTACTTAAGGTGGCGCAACAGTTTGCGGTGGAAATGGGCCTCAACCAAAAAGCGTCTCCAGCCAGCACGATCTTTATCCAGGTTTGTCTGGTAGGTTAAGAGTGTTAAGTTCTACTTGCCTGCGCCGCCTGAGTCACAGTTTTCCTCTGCTGCGACGTACCAAGGCGGAGCATTCACGTCCATTCGCTCTACATGACCACCTCATATAGTCACTGGACGTTCACTCCAGGGCGGTCCGGCCACAATATAATATCAAAACCGGAAATCAGATACAACACATTGAAAGCACCTGCGACAAAGCTGCTCGGGTGAGTGGTGCTTTGTCCAAAATAATGACGAATATTGGAGGACCAAGGCAGCAAAGGCTGCTAATTCTGTCAAGGGTGGTGCAATCCATCTTAATGTACGCGGTAACCATAAGTCCTATGCAAGAAGGATAAACACCGTCAATCGACTTTGTATGCTGTGCTTATCGGACGGTGTCAGATGATGATATAATATGTGTCATTGCGGGAATGATACCAGCGGATGTCTTAGCCACCGAATTGAAAAGGACCTACGATGCCAAAATTCAGGATACCCGAAATTCAATCAATGATATCAGGCGGGAAGAAAGACAGCGAAGCATTGGAATCTGCAAAAGGAAGATGACGAGACGATGCGTCGTCTTATTCTGGAAATTCAGAAATGGATAGACCGTCGGCACGGAGAAGTAGACTGCCTTAGCCAGCTTCTGACCGGACACGAATGCTTCCGAGCGTATCTAAACAGACACGATGAATCTCCCACCTGCGTTTACTGTGGAGATGCCAGTGAACATTGCACACCATATGTTAACATCGAGCGCAATATGGGACGCAGTCAAGCAGGTCACAGCGATAATTATAACGGAACTTCGTCGGCTGGAAAGAGTTAGGGAGAGCAACCAAGCCCAAGTATCTCGCAGGAATCAGAGAATGGCAAACATGGAAAGAAGAACATAAATAGTTAATTGTTTGAAGTGTGTATTAGCAAACATGACTGAGATGATTACATCAGGCTAAACCCCCCCCCCCCCCTGCAATGGAATGCTTGACGGCAGTCCCGCGGGGTATGCGAGGGGGGTTTAGTGGGTAAAAATCCCACACTGTCACTCAGTACGTGCTGAGTTTTGTCTGTAGAAGATTACCCCTCCCAACGGGGGCAAAAGAAAAGGACCTTCATTCTTTTGGCTCATTCGATGTCGCTGTACAGGCCGTACAATTGCTCGTTGTATCTCCTCCTAAATTAAACGTTTATGCAGATGGGACTGAAAATTATCCAAAGAATTTTCCCAACTTCCAACAACTTCGTGTAACTTCATCCGCTTTTGATAGAGTGCATGCTTCTGCGCCATAGAAAAGGATGGGATGATTAGAGTCTTCTAAAAGATCACTTCAGTTGTCCGAGAGAAGGCTTTGCAACTCAGTTTAGTTGCTTTATTAGCCCTAAGGGACAGCGATTGGCAAGAGTTCTTAGTTTAATCTCAGCGCTGGTATCATTGTCTGAGTTCAACCAACAAACATCTCACCTTTCTCTCCAATTGCTGGGGCCACCGGAAACCTAAGGTGGGTTATTCCTTTTGTGAGCTGCACCTCAGGAATGGACTCAAAGACTCATCGGACTGGTGCGTTGTTATCCCCGTGACCCGTCTATCTCAGCTGTTCTATTTAAATCATGCTGACCATATCAACGTTGCAGTATAGCATGCAGAGTTCGTCATTGAATCTTCTTCTTGATACACCACGGCCAAAAATTTGACCAAATATCACCCCAAGAATCTTTTTCTCAACCACTTTCGACAAAGTGAATGCTTCTCCGCAATATAGCAACGCACGAACACTGTTATGATTAGGGCTTGATCCCTTCCTAGATTTAATTTTGCAAGATAAAAGTGGAGCCCAAGCAGGAAAAGTCTTAAGCTAAAAAATACAATACTGACATAAAGGTCCCTTGGCCTAACAAATAATAATTCGTTGCAGTGAGACATATAGTTTTATATCCAAATTCGAAAGGCATCTTAATATACGTATTTTTTAAGTCATCGGATGTGTGCCAGACGTTCGCGAGGCTAGTGCAGTGGGAAAAAAATATGGTCACCCTAGAAATCGATAGATGAAACTTCGTAAAGTTTGAAAAAAAAGATAAAGTGAGTATGGTCACATTAGATCGCAATTGTATTTTGAGAAACATGTAGTATTTTTTTTCAATATTAAGGATTGTTTCCCTTTTCTTAAGTGTCCTTTTATCACGCAACCGACTGAAGACGATTAAGCCTTAGATTGAAGCAAGCTATTTTCCCTTCCAGATAATCCCCACACAATAGAATTTTCCACTTCATAATAATCTCAATGATTTCGATACACTAGATACACTACACACTGGGCGCAGTAGCGCAGTGGTTAGTGTGCTGGACTAATGTGCGAGGGATCGCAGATTAGATCCCCGAAAAAACACGTATTACATCTTAAAGTTTTTTCTACTGCGCCACCTCTCGCGAACGTCTGACAAACATCCGAGAGTATGACTGTCATGAAAAAGCTTCTCAATTCAGCCGTTCGGACTCGACATAAAATTGTAGGTCCCTTCCATTCGTCCCAAAAATAGAAACTCTCACAAAACGAATGGTTGCGATAAGCTAGGCCTCGGGTGTCACCCGCCTGTTGCGCCACCTATTGATTGATTGAGATACACTACAACTACACTACACACAGTGCGTATATGTACTGTAAACTGTATCCCATAGCCATGACTCTAGCCATAGCCTCCCTATACTCTTGTCTATAATAGTAGATACGAATATGAAGAGGAGTCTCGCTATCCTTGTAGCCTTTTCGTTCCTTCACATTCTGCCTCACCACGCGCCCTTTTACCCTTTTCAGTTTCCTGTCGCTTTTTCGCTTCATTGGAGTCCTGAATTACCAACGGACCATAACAAGTTTCACCTCAACCTGTCGCTTTTTTGTTTCATCAGAAATCTGAAATGTTGCCCAATAATTAGTAAGAAGTTCTACATCAACCTGTCGTTTTTTCGTTTCGTTTCGTGAACAGAGAATTAATCCCTTGGGGTATTTTCGCATTCAACTAAGACATTTCCTTTATATTGAACCACATGCTGTAAAAAAGAAATTTCAATTAAAAATGTCTTAAATTTTCGTATCTTTTATTCCACCCTAAGACGAACAACATGACAAAAACACCAAGCTTCTCGCCAGGATCAACAAAACTCGCATATGTTGCGGCCATTGAACGATGAGTTTATTGGGCTCATAAAATAAGTAATTACGACGTAAAGTCGCTTCTGGAAAAGCCACCTAATTAGTTAACAACCACATCTTTCATGGGTGCACCACTGCAGTAGTTAAGTCGCAACCAAAGCCTTTTGTACTCCCACGAGAAAAAGAAATAATCCAAACTCAGGCAAAAAGATGAAGCCCTCTATTCAGGCTGTCACTCATTTCAGCAAGAAAATTCACTTCGCAAGAGTACCGCTCCCGAGTCTATACAATTTGAATATAGTACACACTCTCACATTCGTTTACAAATGTTAATTAGGAACTTAGAACCGTTTTTGAAAGTTTAAATTCACGTTCTCTGTCGATGAACCTCCCTTTTGGTCGTGAAGGACCTCTTTAAACTTATACCTGTAGGCATAGCTAACCCACAGGGAATTATTTATGAAATAACAAGAAGTCGCTGCTTTGCGAATTTTGCATGTTTGCATTTCTAATTCTGTTGACAAACACGCCCAGGATACAAACAACACACAACAATATTATAGGAGCACCATATGATGGCACTCAATACACCTGGGTAACATATTGTTGGGTAGAAAAACTGCTTCCTCTTGAAAAGTTTCTCATTAACTTTGGTTGGCTTTGGAATGCTATCCATATAATTGGCACAGTCACACAGATGTACTCGTATTCTACACCAAACCGCATGGGAATGTTTTGCAATCCATCGCCATACCGTGGATTTACGAGTACTTGCGTGGTGGTGTTTCAGTGCTTCACCCTCATGCAGACAGACATCTGGAACACGACACGAGAAACGCGATGGAAAGTGAATTTTGCATACGTATAGTCTTCTGCTCCAAAGAAATCATTATCCTCTTTAGGTATGCACAAGAAAACATATTCTGAACGCACAGAGGATATGGGATGTGTGTACCATTGCAGGGATGAGATAAACTTTAATTACTTCCATGTTACGTATGCTGAAATAGCCAGCTTCCTTTGTCGTGTTACTGGCGAGTTGTTAACAGGAAAAATATTCAGAAGGGACTTGAAAGATTTCCGACCGCGTCCTTGTGACCTAAGTGGCAGATATGTGCAGTATACCACTGCAGTGAACTATCGAAGCATTTTGTGCAATTAGAGATATGCGATGCCGAGATGTTGAGACGATCCACCCGAACGACAGAAAGAGAATGCGAAAGGTTAAGGACAATGTGCATTGTACGTGTACGTGCTACCGAATGCTTGTACGTTTGGATTGAAAGATGAAAAGACAACCAAGGCTAGTTAGACGAGTAAACAAAATCGAGGAACGTGAACAACACAAATATTTTTCGACTTGTGTTCGCTCCAGAGAAGGAGGTGCTGGTGCATGTGGCTTTGTCTCAATACTCTGTTCGGTTTGTAAATGTCTTTTGTGTGGCAACCATCACTAGTTTTCTATAGGTACCTAGTGTTTGAAGGTGGAAAGTGTGTTGCCCAATTGGTGTAGTAATTCACATATTATCTGGGGGTGTTGGTTTTTCAATCCGATTCGAAAACCTTTTACAAAACAACTGACATGGATGAGGGGTAGTTCTTGAATAAATTAACACTTTTGTCGCAACGTGTTGTGGTTTTCATTTGTTTGCTGTTTTGAGTTCTGTTATATTAACGACTTTTAGTGTCGTGTCTCTGTCTATTTATATTTTCTCATTTATCTTTCTTTAAGCATCTCAATCTCAAGCTGAAGATATTTAAGCAGCTCAAGTTAGAAGTTCAATCCCAAAAAGGGAGTACCTAAAGTTTGGTTTTTACTAGCGAATGCTAAACAAACTTCCCATTACAGCTGTCAAAGAAAATCCGTTCAATTCGGACAGAAACAAAATTAGACACCGAATGACTGCGAGAAGCTAAGCTTAGATTCATAAAATGTTGTCCAGTTGATATGATGCGGCAGATGCTGAGACAGGAGGGCTTTTAAATCTGTGATACAATGTAATGTACATCACTTGTTGGGGTTCACTCCGCCCTCTAATCACTTTTGCCCCTGTAGGAAGCATTTCCCCGCGAGCTGTTGGCATGATGGACATTGACGAACTACTTCAATCCTTGGCAAATCAAGGGATTGATGCCGACGACACATAGCAATCGTTGTCAATGGCAAATTCGAAGGCACGGTTTCAGAATTACTTCAAAAAATGCACAATCGGTTAGCGACTGACTATCGTCCCTTTCAGCAAACGGAGAAAACTAGATCTCACATAATCAAAATATATATTCAAATGGAGGCTAGACAGAGCATTCATCGTCTGTTTTATGCGGAGCTCATCTGTCCTTGCTTTGATCCTGAAAGCCCATTCAGCATGGCTTCCATAAAAACTTCTCTATCATAGTCCCTATAGTTTGGTACATAGACGCCACATCAGCGACTGGATCTGGCATTTATGTATAGGTTAGGTTAGATTAGGTTAAAAAGGGGTATGAGATGTCTCATACGGCACTAGGCATCATAAGGGCCCATCGCGATCCCTTGGCGGAACCAATTGCAGTGACCTACAATGGAAAAACACCTAAACACTTGCCCTTGAGAAAGCCCCAATTTCCTTGCAAAAACCAAGTAGCCCCTTATAGTTGGTATTGTCTATTGTTCCTGCCCATAAATTTCCTTCTACTGCGACATATTGTCTCACATTCGCACATATGTGTTATGTCGTCTTCGGCTTGCAGGTCATTGCAGAATCTGCAAGTGTCCGAGTCAGCTAACCCGAGCCTTTTGGCATGCTTTCTAAGAAGACAGTGCCCTGATAATATGAAGATCAGTGTGGATAGTCGCCTCAAGCCTTGTCAAAAACTCATCCATATTGAGTTTCTAACACGCTTAAAAACAAACTATTTCCCTTCTTAGATAACCAAAACAAGCTCTTGACTCATCTGGCATAACTTGTAAAGAAAACCTAGTCATTCTTCACCGAATTCCAGCCCATTGAGGCTTTGCCCCAACGCTTCTGTCAGTAAAAACTATTTCAGGAAGTACATCAAAAGCTCATTGCTTGTGACCCGAGCGGCGTTGGTTCGAGCCCCGGCGGGGGACAGCAATACTCTGCCACCGACCATAAAGAGAAACGAATAATATCAGAGTTTCTCCATCACTACACCAAAAAAAGGGGTTTCTGCTTGGTAGTACAATGGACCGAGATTCGTCTGAGTGCTCCAGGATTTGGAATCCCCTTTTTAAAAAAAAAAGAAAAAAAAAAAAAAAAAAAAAACATCAAAAGCTTGCCTCAATCTGGCTTAAAATACCTGGGCAGAGTTGCACTGGACAATTCTTTCCAGAAAATCCAAGTGTCACATTAATCTGGACAAAAATATCCTGAGATTCCGGACTAATCCTGTATAATTAATGGCCACGCAATGGTCTCATGAAAAACATTTTCACCGAATTGGTGTCTCACGAATCCTCTCTAATGGAACGTCCGGTTCCTCTTTCGTTTCAGAAGGAATATCCTTGACGAGGAAATCGTTACTTCATAACTTCAGAGAAGATCCTTGTCTTCCTGACTGTCTACCTCATCAGAGAAGCAATATGTTCATTTTAAAACGGCCGTAGTTCTAGAGCTCCATGAAGGCTCGCTTCCGACTTATAATCTAATGGTACAAGAAAAAAAAATCTCGAAAACTTCGATTGTAACACTTTATTAAACCAACATTTGCAATTATTTATTTTTAAAATTATTTAAAGAGTCGCGACTATTGCTGCTAATGGAAACGTATGAACAACCTAAACGATCAAATACCAGTTATGATAGAAAGTTTAATTACAGTGGCTTGCGGCTAACATTTTGTACCCGATTTTTCTATCTCATCAAGAGCAAAATGTTTAAGCACATGAACAATATCAAGAAATTAAGTTCATCAGCCTTCTTTCTACTAAAGGAAGGAGTCATCCGCAACTCTCCCTTCACATAGCACAATTCTGGTTATACTAGTATTCTAACGTAGCCCGAATGAGTCACTCATTAAGTTGTCATTCCATATATGAATTCCTTCGAAAAAGTACCTATTTCTCAACATCCTTAGTCCGCCGTACGTTCATGGTAGGTAGTCATGGTCATAACATCATTTTATCCTTACTTGTACAAATTGTGTATAATGAAATGTTTCCTCCCAGGATATTTTCGTCGGAACATTGATTCATTTAGGCGAGTAGCCTTAGGTAAGTTGTCAGCGATGATGTCCTACCAGTTACAACATTCAATTTGGCAAGTAGGCCGCAAACATTTTCATTCTCTTTATTTATCTTGATGTTTACATAACAAGAAATGAAGTGAGAAAAGCATAGTCAACTCCTATGTATATTACAACAATTTTGGGCGAAAAAAAATAAAAATTTAACCAAGACACATTATGCCAATTAGAATAAACCACTGCACAACCACCAAGACCCAGCCATGCTATACATTTTCAAAATAATTTGGAAAACCAAAAGAAAAACAGTTTTCCACCACACTGATGTCACAATTTAATTGATGATCCCACCCCCGCTGATAGACAAGCGTATCAGACGTTTTCTTCGCAATTTCACTTTAATTAATGACTCCTGCCAGAAGAAATATAAAACTTTAAAACACCAACCCTCCACAGCCAAAATTGAACGTTTCTAATATTTCATAATATTTTCGCAAAAGCAATAAAACATTATTTGTTGCCTGCCACAAAATGTTGGCTAAAGGCAACGCCATTAGGAAATTTCGCTGATATCCATTAATTTTATAATTACACTAGCTGGACCCGTGCTCGCCTTGCCCGCTCGCACAAAATTATATTTGGTCTCTCTTCTTATGAAGATTATTAATATACCCCATGCCATACTGTAGCACGCACCCCATCCCCATCCGGCATCGGGCATACGATCATAATATACATATGTACCTACATATACAACTGACCATAGCACTTACTGCGAAAACAAATCAACCCTCGAATGTATATATTTTCACTTCAAAAAATACATTTTGGCTAAAAACTGTTCCTAAGGACATGGCTATAAACGACATAGCCTATAGCAGTCTCACAGTCCTAAGGAACATTTAAAAAAAAGTTTCATCGAAATCTGTCCAGTAGTTTTCGAGTTTTTAACGGCTAAAGAAAATTCCTACAGTTTTATAATATGTATAGATATAGATTTCACAAACTGGCTGGACAGAAGTAAGTCACCCATACACAGTAGGTACCTATCTGTTCAAGAAAAATTGCTTTCGATGTGTGACAACAACCCCAAATTAGAACTACGGAATCCAAACAACTACCCCAACCCTACCCTGTTACGTCATATCAGAATAAAATTCCTACTGCGTTGCGTGGCGATAATGGGTGTAATGCATTGGATATTATAATGTGCACCCTCTGCATCGCCCTCCCTCTCATTGATCTTGCTACTTGTTTAATATACTGCATTTCCTTTCCTTTCCTTTGCTTCCCTCTTCCTATAGAATCCAAACAACTAACTACCCCAACCCAACACAGTTACCATACCACATATCGAATGAAATTCTGAAATGAAACCTGTTTTGTATTATACGTCTCTTCTCTTATGAAGATTATTAATATACCCCATGCCATTCTGCAGCACGCACGATTCACCCCATCCCCATCCTTCATCGGACATACAATCATAATATACATACCTACATAATATACAAATGACCATAGCACTCACTGCGAAAACAAATCAACCCTTATCGAATGTGGTTGTTTGACGATCGCAAAAGTATAAACATCCATTCGTAGCAAGGTATATGTGTATGTATATATTTTCACTTAAAAAATACATTTTGGCTAAAAACTATTCCTAAGGACGTGGCTATAAACGACATAGCCTATAGCAGTCTCACAGTCTTAAGGAACATTTAAAAAAAGTTTCATCGAAATCTGTCCAGTAGTTTTCGAGTTTTTAGCTGACAAAGAAAATGCCTACAGTTTTATTATATGTAAGGATAAGATGATGGCTTGCCAATTCCACCCCAATCACCTACCCTCATTCTACCCAGCCGCGCCATTTATGCCATTGATTGTTATGCAGTCGAATAACAAAAACAAAACGAGCAAACTTCACGTGAAATTGAATTACGAAATTCGACGGTAGGCTATAAATTTCATTCAATGTCCGAACCATACACGGAACAAGTAAATAAACCATGAAATTAACAGAACAGAGGACAAAAAAAGTCCTTTTCACAACAAAGTCTTGTCCGGATTGCCAATTGCCAGAGGAAACAAACGACTGCAATCGGCAGGACGACGAGTTCGCCTTAAAAATCGATTTAATGGCGCGAAATCAAATCGATGAACCAATCCGTGTCAGTGTGAAATGCCAGCAAAAAAAAAAGGAGCGTTAAGAAATTCCTTTTCGTGTTCAAATAAAAATATGCAAATAAAAATTTCGTTCACTTTTATGGTGACTCTTACTTAATAGATGTCGGTTCGGTCGGTGTATTATACTTTCGGCGGTCGGTCTACGTGCGTTGCTGGTGACCTACTCACCCTCCACCTACTGCAACTCCACCTCTAACAAGCAGAAATAAACGAGAGTTTTGCGCTTTTTATGTGATTTATTCCATTTGACTGCGGCATTTTGTTGGTCCTTTTGTGGAAGGATATTATTAATATCCGTACTCTGTTGCACGTGTTGTGAAGAGATATTTGCGTTGTCTGGAGTTTGTGCGTCATATTATAGGCTTATTATTTAAAAGGATCGCTTACCTTTGCCCAGGGGTGTGCTCTGCTCAGTCGACAGTATGACAGTATGACAGTGTGCGTGTTTGTGTTCGTTTATTTGATCAAATGGTGATTTTCGGATTAGGTACTGTTTCCGATTAAAAAATGATTCATATAAAATTATACGGATATGTCTTCGTGATTTCATTCCTTTGTAGAGGGCTTACCGAATGGCAAACGGTGATTATCGTTTAAAAAAAAAGCAAGTAACTGTTAGATATTTTCGCTTTGTGACGCAATGGCATGACACTGGATTAAATTAATACGTTTTTGGTGGGTTGCCAATAGAATGTCCTTCTCTGAAACATTTAGCGCTATTTGGGTCGTGTAGTTAGAGGGTTGTTTACTTGCTGGGGTGCTGCCCATGTTAGTTTTTCCGAATTGAAATCTAGGCATGACCTTAGGATTTTCTTTGGCTAATGTAGGTAAACATATCAAAGGTCAATTGGCAGTGCCTTACTTTTTGCATTATAATCGGATCCTCATGGCAATCATAAAAGGATTCCTATAATTTCGAAAAAGTTAAATACTTTGTTTGCCTATGGACGCTTCTATCACCTCGAATTTCTCTATTGCCAGTTGCCATACGCAGAGATCTTGGGCTGTTTTGAGAGAAAGATTTTTCTTCGGGCTGTATTCGGTTTAGTTTAAATCGATGAAGTGTCAAGGGGGATGACGAATTATACAGGCTATGCAGTGACGGTGACCTGGAAAAGGCTTTAAATACAATAGATAATATATGGCTAATAATGAGTCGATCATCTCTTGTTGAGAATGGGCCTCCACACACGAGACTAATTCTGCCGGCATAAAACCGATTTTGTAGGCGAGGGGACTGAAGTGAGGGGAAACAAACGGAATAAAATGTTCTGCCGAGTTTGAGCGGTTGAACAAGGCATAAAACTAATACATACACAACTTTCAAAATTGTATTTCAATTGTGAAAATAATACTACACAAAGAAAAGGGGTTCATATATATAATTTGTTCTGCCGGCAGAAATCATCCCGTGTGCGCTCGAAGTATGGTATAAAAACGGTTTTCTGCCGGCAGAATTAATCTCGTGTGCGGAGGCCCAATGACCTCAAACATTCGATTGGGAAGCGACTCGTACAATTTTCCAATACAGTCGAGAGAAATGGCTAACCAAGCCTTGATGCCTTTAATGGGCCTCCGCACACAAGATGATTTCTGCCGGCAGAACAAATTATATATATGAACCCCTTTTCTTTGTGTAGTATTATTTTCACAATTGAAATAAAATTTTGAAAGTTGTGTATGTATTAGTTTTATGCCTTGTTTAACCGCTCAAACTTTTTATTCCGTTATTTATTTATTTTATGCCGGCAGAATTATTCGCGTGTGCGGAGGCCCAATCAGTTCCGTTTTGTTGAAATATTGTTTTCCAGACTCGTAAACTTTACGAACCAGCCATCTCCACATGTTTTCTATTATACTGACGTCGGGTGAGTTTGGCGGCCACTGCATTAAACTTACATTTTGGCCTTCAATCCATGACTTAACCACCCGGGCAGTATGGATTGGAGCTTTGTCTTGTTGAAAATGCCATGGCAAGTTACTAAACAAATTTTTAAAATGGGAAAAGATGTTTCACGTACGTTTTTGTAAGTGTTTGAATTCATGTTTGCTGTCAAAAATTGTAACTCGCACGTATATAGTAGGAAATGTTTCCCGACACCATCCCTCCTCCCACCCGACCATCCCTCCTTGCGAAGATCATGGAAGTAATAATTGTATCCGTCTGGACCTTCCAAATTAAATATCTTTTCATCCGAAAAGACAACGTAGTGCCAATCAGAATTCCATGTCATGTGCGATAGTGCAAAATTTAAGCGCATTTCCTTTCGAGCCACTTTAAGTTGACGTTTTTTCTTTAATTTTAGTGTTTTAATATGTGGAGCATAACGCCAACATTTGCCCCGTTCTTTGCGGCCAAGTTGTGGGAGTTCGATGCTTCTCTTAAAATAGCTCTTTTATCAGCATTGGAAATTACTCTATTATTACCGCCTTTATTATTCTTACCATATACCGACTTATTGCGCAGGAATGCGGATTATATAACTTCACGATATGTAACTTCACGACTTCCAACGATTGTTTTTTCGAAATTTCACTTATTGATAGGCTTGCATTTTTGTAAGCTTAAATTTTTAATTTCTCTTCCACGAATAGCGATTTTCTTTTACGAAAATATTAGATACGATATATCGATTCAGAATGTGATCCTGATTCAGAATATACCTGCGCGTTATCAGGTTAGCACCCTCCCCTCCCCATAAGCTTAATATAATTTCTTTTCTTGTTGTTGGTGTTAAAATGCTGCTACTTTTTTGTACTATATTTTCCTCATCTTTGTATACTCTTTCACTGGCAAAGAGATCATGCAACGAAAAGGTACCGTTATATGGTTTTTACTATTTTCGATAGAAAAAAATGGCAGCCACTCGCCTTAAAGCTATCTCACAGTGGTCAAGGAAAGACTTTGGCCATGCATCTATTCTGAAAAACTCCGAGATCTCAACCGAAAACACTGACTACACCACCCAATCTCTAAATTTTGACAAGAACTTTCTCGTCACTATCCCCTCCAGAGCAATCTGGGATGAGGACACTTTCCCAGAAGATGAATCAGTTCACTTCTACACTGACGGCTGAAAAACCAGGTGGGGGTGTTTTCTCGGAAAGTCTTAATCTTAGCTCTCCTTCCGTCTACCAGACTACTGTAGCGTGTTCCAGGCGGAAATAATCGCGATTAAAGAGGTCTTATCTTGGCTCAAGAAAAACGTCATATCCGCCAAAGATATCTGCAAAGTTTCGAACAGCCAAGCGGCCATCAAATCATTGGATTCGTTCTCTATAACTTCTCTAGTAGCCCTCGACTACCGATCGTCGATTACGGAGATGGCCGAACAGTTCAACATTCACCTATGTAATATGGGTGCTGGGGCATAAAGACATTACAGATAATTGTAAGGCCGGCGAAATCGTTAGAATAGGAACCACTCAACCCATTCTGCCGGATAAAGGCACCCTAGGGATACCAATCGCTACTTCCAAACAAAAATTGAAGCTGAATGCTATCGAGAGTATAAATCTTAGGTGGACAAGTAGCACCACTTGTCTAGTGACAAAACAAATTTGTCCTAAGCTGGATTAGAAACGCTCTAAGAAATTGATCTCTCTCAACAGATTGCATATCGGCACTACAATAGGTGTCATTACTGGACACTGCCTGATAGGTAAACATGCCGCACGGCTAGGCCTATTCGCGAACGACTTTTGCAGAAGCTGCATGGATGAGGAAGGGGAGGAAACTATCCCTTACCTTCCTTGTTCTGCCCAGCTCTCTCCCGTAGAAGGAAGCGTCACCTAGGAGCCTTCCATTACAACGACTTGGGCGATCTGACAAACACAGACATTAGAAGTCTCTTACGCTTTGTAAAGAGCTCAAAATGGTTTAACTAGTAGGGAGATCTTATATGATCCTTTTGGTATCATAATGGACCTATGCTGGTCTAAGTGTGTTGGCGTTTCCCAGCTGGCAGCCACTTTCAACCAACCAACCAACCAAAACCACAATATAATATTTGGCGCAAAAAACTCATATTCAACTCTAGGCCAAGCATCTCTCAGATATTCGCTTTTGTTTTTTTTTTTTTTTAATATTTGGGACGAATGAAAGGATTTAAATTTGTATGCCCATTTCGAACGACTGAATTGAGAAGCTTTTTCAGGATACGTACTTATAATTGTAATTTAATAGATGCATGTGGTATGTGGATGCAATAATTAAGGAATACATTCATGAAATATCATTATGTAAAATGAATGAGTTACCATTATACCTACCTTATCTATGAATAAAATATTGCAAAGAAAGCGGTTGAATGAAGTTACGTATTTCAAAAGTTTATAGGGAAAGATTTTATTACCAATATCACAAGCACTACGAACACCTAAAAATCTTAAATACCACCCGACATACTTTCACTTCGTCTTTTATGTGCGAGCACGCCATGGGTGAATTAAACATAAAGCCTTTAATTAAGTATCAAAATATTCTCTTTTATGCATTTTAAGCTTTAAAACTTTGTAATTAAGCATATACCTACCTTGCCCACGTAAAAACACCATCGTGTTTGAAATTTTGTACTAAATTGAAATTTTGTAACGTTTTTTCAGAGCTTATAAAGGCGAGCATTTATGAATGTCATCCACAAGGATTCGAGTTTTCTTCCACCCTCTTCATTTCCATTCATGTCTATAGTACTTCCAAGTGAATTGCTTGGCAAACAGGAATCCATGCATTTCACGAACAATTCAATTCAAATATTCTACATGCGCCAGATTTAACCCGGATCCAAATGTTTCTCAATCCGTTCTACCCGCAAACACATTGTTCTCGTGTGTATACGCTGAAGTTTCATTCAATAGATGTCGAGGTGAATGCTGCTCTTTGGTGATAAAGTGCATCCAGTCTCCTGAGTCCGTTTAGTGAATATCCACCTTTTGGGTTTTTATTTGAGAAAATATTTTAAAAGTGTATACGGCACAGAGTAAAACATAAATTGGCCCTTTCTTGTAAGTTATTTTGATAAGAGCTTTTTGGTTACCAATTTATTATTGCTAAAAGAAAACATATTTCAAAGGATTTGCTCAGTTTTTCATGCAATGTCATGAAATTTGAAAGCGGGTGCGACCATTAATGTGAGGAATGTATTTGAATTAAGTTAACGCTTGGTGAGGGACGCTATACGCCAACCAAAAAAACAATATTGAAGAGCTAAGCAAAGAGCCTCTTTAATAGATTAATAGACGATAAATGGTTTTACGACCTTCGCTAAAAATGTAAACGCTGTTTGCTTTGGTTTCTGGGTAATAAAAAAAGTCACATTTTTTTTTAATAGCTCCTTGACTTATTGTGAAAGACTGTAAGCATAATGATTTTTAGGCTTATGGCTTAGATCAAAGTGTAATGTAGTAAGCATAACAGGGGCAGCTTCAGTACAAATGAGGAGGTCGCGGAGTGTTTAAAATCCCCGTCCGATACGTTGATTCAAGCAATCACGAGCATTCTTTGGGAGCTTTAATGGTTTTGCAGGCGAAGATACTCAATAACAGAGGTGGTAGGGTCCAACTATCAATTTATCATTTAGGTATATGGATGGATGTCTGTTGGCTGTATTTGTCCCATCCACACGAAAGGTGATCAACAATTGGCGAATGTCGCAAACCCTTCGTCACCACTCTAGTCGGCACGTTTTAGTGTGGCATCGACCACTTTCCACACTGAGACAAATACTGGAAAAGACCAATGAATTATTATGGCCATTAGCTTGGCCATAAAATATAACTATACTATAGGCGGTGTAGTAGGTTTGTATCACCCAGAAGATGAAGACTGCAAACTGCTGCTGCAAATCACCGTCTTCAATGACCTTAAAGGAAGGGATGTAATCAGCATCGAATCAAGCATTGCATCTACTTTTAATTTGAAGACGTACTCTGATGTTGTGATGCATGTGGTAAATGCTGCAGATGTGACCTTGGATTAGTATATGGCCGGTCCAAAATGTGGCGACTCAAAACGCATTTGGTTAGTTCGAAAGTGGCAAAGTGTTTTTTTTTGTAGAAAGAAATTTTGCCATTCTGTGTCAATTTCCTTAATATTTCCTATGAACTGAACATGCCTATGGATGTTATAACAAAGGTGCGTATTATGGAAAAAAATCACAAAACTCGTATTGAGAATGGATTACTTCCAGAAAAGAGGAATGGTGAAATCGTGATTTTTACAGATGGAACCATAATGGATGGCGGAGCGGGAGCCGGAATCTTTTCAGAAGATCTGGAACTAGCCCATCACATTAGCCTCGTAAAACACACTTCAGTATACCAGGCTGAGATCATTGCTTTGCTCCATGCGTTGGATTACTTGCTTGAGAGTCAGGTGGAAGAAAGAAATACCCTAATAGCACTGGACAACCAGGCGGTGATTAGATGCATGGAGCAGACAACAATCACAATATCACTGGCACTGGAATGTGTATTCAAGCTCAATAAGTGTTCATTTAAAAATTAGGTAACACTGACTTGGGTACGAGGACACATGGGGATCGACGGCAATGAAAAGGCGGACTCCCTTGCAAAACAGGGGTCAACTGAAAAGTTGCTAGGACCAGAACCATTCTCTCCAATTGGTAGAGGAATGGTAGAACAGCTGATTCACAAATGGATCATGGCAGAACACCTGAGAAGGTGGTCAACCGTGGAACAATGTAGACAAGCTAAAATGGCAATACAATGGCCGACCTGCTCCACTCAGAGAAAGGTTCTAAGCATGAGTCGAGGAACATTGAAATGGGTGGTGGCGTTAACTACAGGTCATGGTAATTTCGGGTATCATTTAAGAAAGATAGGCCTTTAGGAGGATGATACTTGTAAGCTATGCCTGGAGGAATCTGATACAGCGGCGCATATATTGTGTCAATGTCCAGCTTTGGCTGGCAGACGAATGAGGGTTTTGGGAAAACATTGGTTGGAGACCCATTGGGAATTATATACATGTATATATACTATTTCCTATTCTCAAGAAAGGATACCTTCTGATCCGTGTTCACTAATAAAAGTGTGTCTATAGTGCCCCAACGTCTCGCTAACCGTAGAAGGCTAATGTTCGTCTTGTTGTTTTCGAGATACATATAAGATTTTGGATGCTTTTTTTTTTTTGTATTTGTGCTGCGCCCTTTCGTTAAATTTTAACTAATATTCACAGAAACACTCCTCTGGTCTGGGCCAATACCCAAGATTGTGTGTAAATTTAAGCTCAATCGATTCGGTGGTTTTCGATTAACCAGATTTTCAATGTTTTTGTTCTATGGGTGGTGCCACGCCCTTTGTCAAATTTGATCAATATTGACAGAACCATTACTGGGGCAATACTTAAGGTTGTATGTAAATTTGAACACAATCGATTCTGTGGTTTTCGAGATAAACAATTTTGAATGTATTTTTTGTATGGGAAGTGCCACGCCCCTATAACTCATGAACCAATACATAAACAAAGACCGTACCTTTTATGGAAAATTTCAAAATCATTTCACGCATTACAGAGAACAGGATAATTTTTTGACAGCAGCAAAATTCGTTTAACACTACAATAATGTCAGAAAATTATTAGAGGATAATTATTTAGCCCAATTGACACATTGCCTATAAGCCTAAAAGCTGGCCCCGGATTTGATATGTGTGCCTAGGGTGTACATACGTGCCTGTTGTGGCAACTATTTATTCGTTTTTATTCTAAAGATACTTTTAGATCGGACGCCAGAGGATTTTTTTTTCGAGATTTTTGGTGAAAGTCGGGTAGTTGCACGAACGAGGGCTCTTTCTTTTATTACCAGCAATTTTCTGTACCCATCATAAATGCAGTGAATTGAAGGGCTGGTATTTTTTTCTTCTATGTATATTTACAACAGTGGCGTCAAATATATCAGTACTGACTCATGACAGGACCCACATGTTGAAAATCAATATTTTTTTGTTACTGAAAAATACACCATGTACGTAGGTACTTTGCGGATATGGTAATCGACTGCACAGTATTTTTCGTGCCAAATTAACAATACCCAGTGCGTTATAACCTGAACCATTATTTAACATTCCATGCATCGGTGCATGCAGTTGGGACATACATTTAATTGCGGTCATGATCTACAAAAGCGGTTGCACTATTTTAACACGCAACTATGGGTAATTAAATAAATCAATTTTCATTATTTGTTTTTACCACTAATTAAATAAATTAAAGAAAAACATTAAAACCGCACTGCCCAGGCTCGGTGGGGTTAAATTACAAATAATTGTCACAGTTTGGTTGCGTAATTTAATTTTTTAAGGACACTCAAAAATGAGATATCACAATCACATTGAAGTTGAACAGATTCAAAGGATAACCCCATTCTCAAGCTGAATGATAGCAAACGAGACCGTACTAGACTTGAACAAATCGTTCGTTCATTAAAAATTCAAACCGCATTTGTAAACGCCCACGGTACGGATGTTCGTTATGCTCCTTTACAGATTGACTCTGCGACTGGGGGTGCATGTCATATGTCACAACGAGATGACCGACTTTCATTTCATTTTCATTCTCTAACTGAAAAGTTCATAAGCCCATATTTACATATGCCAGACAGTGGTAGATATCGTGATATCAAAAGATGTGTAATAATAGGTCACATATACTTGGTGCAAACAAAAAGGGAGTCAAAAATGTTTTATACACCAGTGTTTATTTTATTCATAGCCCTTGGGGTTTTTTGTTCTTCGAAAACAACTAAGTTTTTGTGATCCCACCATTATGAACGATACGGGGGATGAAATCGCTTATTACGGATTTTCCCCCTTGTTTTTCTCATTAAGCAGTGAAAAGTGGAAAGTGAAAAGTTCTTTTTTTTCTGTTATAAACTGCAACTATAGTGTATATTTTTTTATTTTGCTTCTGTGTTGTAATTTTTACGATGAAAGTTGGGAAACTAAGTGAACATTCACATTTAATAAGAACTTAAGTTTGCCTTCGTGAAAAGACATTGGGTATAGCTGAGTGGAAACTTGTCATTCGGAATTTTAAAATCGCCCTAATGAGTTCTGTTTTTTTTTTGTTTTCTGCAGTAGAGAATAAAGGATAAGGATAATTCACTTCAGTATGATATTTATGATTGGTTTTTAAGGGTCGAGATAGTCGAGAGCTTTTCTATATAGGCCTTCAATATGAAGTTGGCGACAAATTTCATAGATGTTGAAATTAATTTCTTTTGTAATGAGCTTTGGACCTCTCCAAATTATAAACGCATCTATTGTATTGCCACGCGGATACTGTTTTAATTTGGTAGGCTTTTTTTTAAGAAAGACAAAAGAGCACTTCTGTGATGAGAAGCATCATCAGTGTCTAATGTCTATGTCTATGTTATGTTAGGTTAAATAGGGTGTAATGATCCTTAGGCGCCATAATAGGCCTAAAACTTCACACAACCATTCGCTTGTGGGAGATTTATATATTCTTCGGATGAATGGAAACAAGCTATCATTGTATTCCGGATCTGATCGGCTAAGTTGAGAAGCTTCCTCAAGACAGTTGTGGTCGCGGATGTGTGTTTGACTCTTGAAATAGCGCAGTGGGGGAAAAACCAGGGTTGTTTGGTTTTTTCCGAGGGTTAAACCTTTTGCAGTAAAATTCAGCACGCACACAAACCACTGAAGTTAGTTTCATACAACAGTATTTTCTTTAACACTACACATGCTTATTTACTTCATGCATTCCGGTCCATGAAGACTGTTTGCATGAGACAATGCAACTTTTCACCTTCTGCTATTTGGGACGCGATACTTTCAGTTGTTTAGCTTAATCGTTCTGGCATCATCCGCGATGGCTTGGTACTAAAAACGGTAGTATTGCTTGACGTTTCGAATCTGGTTCTCTAGATGTAACCAAACCTATGTAATGTAATCAATGTGTGTTAGGCCTTTTCGACTACATCAGTTATGCACTTGAAATAAGTTTCTTCTTTTAATGAAAACAACAACTTTGATTTAAGCACAAATTGTATCATGAACTTGCCTTCAGGCAAACACTAAATTATGCTGACTTATAATGCTTGGCTTTAGTTTTGGCCTGACTAGTAGTTTATTCTTGGATTGATTTTGAGTGACTTGGGTTTATTTATCATACCCAGATAGCATCGGCTTAAGTTGCTCTTCCTGAGCTGAGTTTTTGATGACATAACTCATCGTCATCTTTTTAGTGACAGCTCACAGATTAGAAATTCTAATGAGCACAATAATAACTCTCTCTTTCTGCTTATCATTCAGCACTCGAAACGGAGATATAGTTGTGTGGAATTTGGAGAAAAAGTGCTCTGTACAGCATACATTCCATGCCCCTAATCAGGATTGGTGCTGTCAAAAGTGACACTTTGTTATAGACAAACGTTTTTAAAGTGAATTCAACACATACACAGATAACGCATATTTCTCGGATTCCACTTCACCTTCCCTATTCCATTTCTCCATTTGAATTTATATAATCGTTTCCCAATTCGGATAACCTTTCATAAGATGTTCGTATTTTATTCAATTTTTCCATATACATTCCGCTACATGAACCATTTCAAACAATACATACGTATCGCCTGGGATTCCCTGATGAATTCATCGGCGAACGAAATATTCTTCGCGAAAATTTAAAATGCTAATCGCCTGGTTTGTTGGCTTATTACAAATTTCAAGCTTTGATTGACGCACACTATAACGAAAAAAATTTTTTCATAACCGATGACAAAAAATTTCATTTACCACTGCCTGGAGAAATAGAGGGCACATAAATGAATATTCTGCACTGCATCTCAGAATAAGTTGACTTTTCAGTGTTATTTATAACCAACATTTAAGAAAATGCTAAAAAAACCTTGGGCATTTTCCTTTGTTAGAAAATCGTCGTCCGAGAATTGTTTTGTTGTATATATACGCCATATGGACGATTTTGGGAAATCGCATAATAAGGTTTGCGTTGAAATTAAAAGAAAACAAACCGCTGAAGTTTTTTATATTTTTAATAGAATATTATAGTGACAATCTTCTTTCAATTGAGGAGCTCTAGACTTGTCAATCGCTTTTAGTTTTCAAATTATTAAGGTTTTTTCTCAAAATTAGTTTGTCGTATACGCCACGAAAATGAAGAGTTGTTTACACCACATACACGTACGACCAAATAAGCACACATACGACACTCTAATACTGAGTCCAAGGGTTGAATCCACTACTGAGTGGGGTATGATAAAATTGTTTTTAAAATATAACTTTTTATTTATTTAATAAAATTTGAAAATAATAAATATTTGAACTCCTCCTAAACGGCTGGACCGGTTTTATTGAAATTTATTGTGTGTGTTTGATTGGGTCCAAGGACGGTTTAGATTCACATTTGGTGAAAATTGGGCAAAAGAGCGTGACACCTTCCATACAAAAAAAACCTAAAAAAAGTCTTATATAATATAGATAACTACCGAACTGATTGAAATCAAATTTTAAGAAAATATTTGTTATTGGTGTTTCTGTGAAAGTTTGGTCAAAATTGTACAAAGTCACGTCGCACCACCCTTACAACAAGGTTTTTTTTAAATACTATATCTGAACATATTATCCTCATTGAAGCACTTTACAAAACCTGGTAGGATAGCACAAAAAGGTGTGACGGCTCTCATAACAAAAAAAAAATAGGCTTTCAACGCTATTCTTCGACAGTAATGACAAAAATATCAAGACTATATCTAGACAAATATATATGGGCACGAGCAAAGCTGGTATTCTTATAAAAACATTATTTTCATTTTTAGCAACAAAAATTAAACTATAAAATGAAATTAATTCATAAGTCAATTCCTATTTTGAATGATTAAATTATTCTGTTTGGTTTTTTGCTGATGGTGGAATAAAATCGGGATCCTTGTTAGTGTTGAAATTCATAAATAGGTACCAAAATCGTTTTCTAATAAAATAGAATTAGGATCATCAATATTTTTCGCAAATTAATTTTCAGTAGGAAATATTTCATCAAATAAATAAAATTAAATGAGTCAAAACAAAGTGAAATAATAATAATATGAGGAAACTAATATTTTCGATTATGGTACATACTTACAAAAGTATTCCTTGTCGAAATTTTTGGACTGGTTATTCCATTTTTTAAGAGCACAGCCAACGTTGCCGCAAGGAAAAAAAAAGTGCGGCCATTTTTGAGGGCCATTTGCAAATAGCTGGGGCCACCGCCATATTTCATCAAAGAAAATTACCTATTCAAAAAATTTAACTCAAATTAATAATAACATTGGGTGCCCTCGAATGCCGAGGTATTACCACTTAAAACGCTATAGCTTCTACTAAACTATTTGAGGTCCATAAATTTGTACATTTTGAAGACAAGGCAATTTTAAATCCAAAATTTAAAAATGTTTTGTTTCATTTTTTTACTTAAAATGCTTTTTTCTCAAAATGTTTACTTAATAAATTTTTATTTTTTATGGAATATTTATCCTTGAAGAATTTCCTAAAAACTATGTTAAGCAACTTGTTTACGTACGATCAACAGAAGTTGTGAAAACCCTCTTTGATAAAAATTGTCAAACAAAATTAAGTCAGAATAATAAACTAATGTATCTACCTATGAGCAATGTTTGACAGTTAATTGTCGAATATGAAAAAAAGCTTAACATTGGTAAGTGGTATCAAACAATATCTATGTTTGATATCAAAAAATTAGGATTTACGGGCCATTTTGAGTTGGCCCGGGGCCAAGGGCCAAAATACAAAACAGTGTGCCAAATGGCCCGATCGGGCACTTTGTGGCAACGCTGAGCACAGCTCAACCTTGCTCAAGAGATTTACCATTTACCATGCGATTGAACTATTTTTGTTGGTCCTCTGTCCTAGGTATATTTATACTATTTCCACATTTCTATTGAAATCTGTATTTACGTACAACATACCAAGACGCAATTATTTTTTGCATTTTTGTTGTATGTGTATACGCTTGGTTTCATACCCTCCCGAATCACATACACGTACGATAAAACAATTCTAATGTTTATTTTGAAATTTGTTGTCGTATGTATTAGGCCTATACACATACGACAAAACAAAACTAAACATAAAAAATGGAAAAAATAAATGGACTTTTTGTCGTATATGCCAAAATATGGCGTTTACGACAAAACAAAACTAAAGGTTGGATTATTTTGTGGATGTACGACAAAATGCACACCAAATATCTCAGTAACAGTAAATGATAGGCTAGATCTGATTGCAGAAATGGAAAGAGCACCTTCGAAAACCTAGTACTACATACCCACTTTAAAAAAGTGCATTTTGGCATTTACGACAAAACAATCCTCGGGCGACGAAATGTATAGTATATGCTTACTATTGTTAGATCTATATCATTAAAAATGCCGAAATCGCAGCACTGATTCCAATATGACCTGGAACCTACACAAAACTAAGTGAATTGGGGAAAATTTGTCACGCAAAAGAGCCCTTGTTGAACCAGTTGTTTAACATGCTGAAAATACACGTCATATGTCCATAGCGAATGCATCAGAAAAAAAAAATCAGTCAACACCGTTCGGTAAGACATCTCTTCAGTGAAACGTTCGAATCAGCATAATTTTCGAAAAGATAGAGCTTAATGACACCGCCAGGGCGCCAGTTCGGCAACCCAAAAATCCTACCAAACTGTCACCAGTTGTGGATTGATAGGTTGTTTCTCTTGGGTTTTCAGAGCCCCCGATGTGATAGTTTGAAATGGAAATGACCCTCATCACTGAGGACAATTTTATGTAAAAAATTACGGAGCGCAATATTCTCACCATTTTTTGAAGTGAATCTTCATTATTTCAATATTATTGTGCAAGTGTGTATGGATCCATATTTAATTACCTTCTGGTTTTTACTTATCAAAAACATAGACAGTTGAACAATTTCGCGATATTTAAAATGACAGCTCTTGTTGGATGACCATTATGTACTTTGTATACTATGACAGTCCGATATTATAATGTAGATTGTAGACAGCAAAATGATGTATAATTATTCCAATTAAAACTATCGATGTCAATGTCCACTTACCAGTCAAACGATGTACATTACCGGTGTCCTATTCCATTTGGCCAAAAGCACAATTTCTCATTCAATTCCGCCATAACCTATCATAGCCATCGTGGCACCGATGAAAGCATCAGATCTCTACTACGGACTCTACAGTCCGACAAGTTGTATATGATAGCGATAGTTGCAATAGAATTAATGGTTATTGAATTATTTATTCCCTGTGAAGTATCTTCGCCTTGTGAACTTTTTCCGCTATGTCTCAACAACGGAAGTGCAAAAAATGTGAAGAGTCTTCGGAGTATGATGGACCAAGGACAGCTGTAACTCACATCATATATGTACATGGGAAATATGTAATGGTTGGTAATTTATTCATGAAATTAATTCGGAGATACTGCTGATACAGATAGGGAAGCAGTCACGACTGCGGAAAATCTCTAAGGCTGTCATGTTATACGTGTGAGTAGGACTGACATTGCACGGCCATGACTGTGGGTGATATTCGAACAATTTGTGGCACATAACTAACAGTTGACGGTTGGCGAATACGTCAACTTTGGAATATTTAACTAGATCATCCTTGTTTAGAAAGCGGAACAAATGGAACTGTGATTGCAAGCGCAGTAAATAACGACGTATAGTAGCACATGGGAGGTCAACAAATATTGGCAGCCTCATGCACAAAGCAAACGATTTGGCCACCCAAATGGCAATAAAATTAAAAATCATTTTTCCGGTAGATGACTTTTGAACTTGACCCTGGCGGATCAGGGTGCAGGCGAAAAGTTCGACAATTGGTTTTATTATTTATGCGATTGGCATCAGGAAGCTCTATATACATTGAAATATATGCTGCTTGTTAAAATAATCAGAGACAATTTCTTTATTGCTTATTATATTCAGATTCTGGAGTGAGGTAAATGTCACATGCGTCACCTCTGTCTAATGACGGGTTTAGTTTGGAAGTTTGTTTAACTTTTTTATCATTTATTGATTTTGCGAATGGTGAATCTCGAATATTTTTCATTTAATGTCACAGATTGCAAGGTAGGGTATCATACAATATAATGACATGCCCTGAAATTCCACCACCATATAGCACCACTAGTTTAACTAGCAAGAGCTTCGAATAAAATCGACGAGACTTTCTACATTCGACCTTAACAATTGTTATTGATCTGTTTCATAGATTTAACGATTAGTTAGTTGGTTTAAAGTAGGCTTGCCATATTTTTGAACCGACTAACCAGGACACGCCACCGAAAAAAAAAGTTTTTAAAGTCAAAAATTTGTTAGTATTAATTTTTTAATCTAGATTAGAGTAACTTAGTAGGATATTAGGATTTAGTCATCATTCTGATCCATTGATTGCTGTTGCTGTGGATACTTTTCCTTGAAATGGACATTTTCAAGAAATTTCTTGTCATTAAAGTTGCTGCAACCAATCATTATGTTCATTTTGCAAAGAATGAGACTCCTTACAGTTGTTTCATGTTTCAAACTTTCTCAACTGGAGCTGAAGTTCCTGACAGATAGAATATATACTCCAGAATGAGTTTGTGATTAGGAACAGGAATGCCTTTTTCCTTTCAGTGACAGAAGACCTTTGACCACATCTCTTCGCTTGTAAGCTTTGGTTCCGCATTATTCTGTTCAGTCAGAGTTTTCCAGACCTTTTTGCAACGACAAGGTTTGAGGATTAGGTCTGAGGGAAGTGCACAGCTTTAAAAGTGCTGTGCTACAACGGGGGCCTTTTGGTCCATTGTGATCAAACGACAAGCTCATCAAATAGTCAACAAAATCTTCCACCCAGCTCTGTCCCTATGTAGCTGTCTCGAGTTTAGCGAACTTAGTTGGTTGAGATCTCTTCTTCAATTGTGTTTACCCGGCCTTACTTTTTAGACGTCTTCTTAGAAAAAAAAAATAGTTGGCGCATAGTTGGTTGTAGAGTTGTCTGTGAGTTTTTATTTTTGGGACGAATGCAAGGGACCCACAATTTGTATGCAAAGTCCAAACGGCTGAATTAAGAAGCTTTTTCAGGACAGTTATACTTAAATAAATAAATAAATAAATAGGTGGCGCAACAGGCGGTAGAAACCCTAGGCCTAGCTTCTCGCAACCATTCGTTTTGTGTGAGTTTCTATTTTTGGGACGAATGGGAGGGACCTACAATTTTATGCCGGGTCCGAACGGCTGAATTGAGAAGCTTTTTCAGGACAGTCATACTCTCGGATGTTTGTCAGATGTTCGCGAGAGGTGGCGCAGTAGAAAACACCTTAAGATGTAATTTGTGTTTTTCCGGGGATCGAACCTGGGATCCCCTCGCGCAGTAGTCCAACACACTAACCACTGCGCTACTGCGACCACAGTTATACTTACTCTCGGATATCTGTCAGACGTTCGCCGTCGCGAGATGTGGCGCAGTGGCAAAAACCTTAAGATGTAATTTGTGTTCTTCCGAGCATAGAACCTGGGACCCTTCGCACAGTAGTTCAGCACACTAACCACCGAGTCACTGCGCTCATGTCTTCTTACCCCGAAAAAAAAAACAGCGATTGGCAAGAGTCATTCTTCGCTTGATCTCTGTGCCGGTATCAATTTGCGGGGTAATTGTGAAGCCTATATGTATATCTGTCCATTTTGACATTTTGCCCGAGTTGCCGATCTTGAGGCATACTTCGATTTGTCCATGTGAACACCCAGATCCATCTTCGACTCCTCCGTCTTAATTTTTGAAAAAGCGCTACTCAATTTTGACACGGCTTTATAAAACCCTATATACGCGATCGTAGGTAAGCTTTAAATCGATAAAGATGTGGTGTGTATAAATCTAGTGATTTTTTTAAGATCTGCCGAGTGTTAAGATTTGGTCTAACCAAGGGATTTGGTAAACTAACCAAGGGATGTAAGCACTACTTTTTTTTTCTATATTATGGTCTTGACTTACTAAAAACGCGGATTCTTCCGTATTGATTGTCAGGGATCGCAAAACTTGTTCGCAAAGTAAAATTCGTTATTTAGCATTTTAGCAGTTGCGGAGCATTGTAATGAATAGTAATTATGTTAAAATCTATTCCGCTAGCTTTACTCACATTGTAAAACTTCCAACTAAGTTTTATTTCCATGGACACCTTTCTCCGTTACAAATCTAGGCAGTTGCAGATTATTTACTAGCACCACGCTCTAATTATCATTGTTAATTCCACACTTTGAACTCTAACCATATTTTACCAACTTTACGCCTGAACTCAGCCGGTTTCCTTATTCACTGAATTACAGGACAAACTAGATATTAACTAACCCATTGTCGGGAGTGTCACAATTAACAAAGGCACAAGCCAAGCCACCCCAGATGCCTCCGCATCTATAATTGGGTTGGGGAGGAAATCCTACAAAGTATTGGGGGGTGTTTTCTCTGACACAGATGAATGAAACCGCAACAATAATGGAGAACGTTGCCATGAACGTTCCCTTGAGTGTTCAATTGAATTTTCAACACAATCTCTTATCCTTGTAAACGGTGTATCTCTCTGTACCACTGTAAAAATTCATTCTTCGCAAAGACTGTTACCAAGCATCTCAAAAAGCAAAAAGCATGCCGCTGGGATGACACATTCAATTATAATTTTTTTTTTTTAATAAAAAGTTTCACATAGTTGAAGAGGAGAATGGAGAACTTCTTCCAAGAAGGCCGCTTGGTCGATTTTGTATTTGGTCCATGGACCCAGCATAAGACAGAATTTACTAAATTACATTCCAATTCAAATTATAATCAATTTATTTTCGTCTCTCTCTCTCTTTGCAGATCAAATGTCTTTGAAGTTCACGTTCTCGACCAATGAATCTTCACCATAACAACGCAAATAATAAATCCTAATTGTCGGAGCAATTTTATCGGTTTAATTAATTTTTTTATTTAGGTTTTCAAATAAAATATTTGTATCCGTACAATATACGGTAGTGATAAGTTTTCTTTTGGAAAAAATGCAAACTGCTGTCGATTGTAATGGCAGCAATACCACAACCACTACAACGACTACAACCGCACCCAATAGCAATATCATCGACAATAGTCACCAGCCGCAGCCACATCAGCTACAACAGCCTGAAAGTATTTTGTTTAATCGCCTTTTAGCAGGCAAAATAAACATCAACAACAATACCAGCAACACCAATAGCAGTAGTAATAATAGCAATAGTTTAAATAATCAGCAAACTAATCAGCACAGTCATGAGTCGTCCGTCAAAGCCATCGCTGCACAGTATGAGGAGTTCATATTGGGCAGTCCTTCAAGGGGGGCTGCAAAATCAAAGCCTTTATCTAGTTGTAGTTCAACACAGGTCATCGCAACGCAAACATCCCCATCGGTGACAGCGACAACACCAACATCAAATTCCACATACAACAGCTGTTGCAGCAGTGAAGCATCAACACCAACTGGAACAACGACCTCGTCGACAACACAAAATCCATCACGAAGTGGATATACGAATGTGACTGTCACTGCGGGCGACAGCAACTACGATGAGCTGCTCCAGTGGAAGGATATGCCCAAGTATCTGCAATTCAATCCGTATGTTCTGAAGGGATACCGTCCATTGCAAACATTCAAGGGATGTTTACTAAGTTTGTTCTATTGGCACAACGAAACAATTAACATTCTAACGCATGGTGAGTATACATTGAGTGTGTGTGCTGTGCGCGTGTGGTAACTATGCTCCCCCACGCAATATTTATATTTTATTTGGGCACAAAATATTCATCCGCATCCAAACCCCGGAAGGATTTCATTTTTTCACGTAAACCATACATAATAATTTAAATCGGGTCAGGGTCACATTCACATGATTTATTGAGAGGATTTTCGACCATCCAATCCGGCCGCAGTGTACGATAAAATGTGTTGTCATGTCGGTGATTGAAGATTTATTTTATGTCATCCTTAAAAATGCAATTTTATCTTCATATTTTTAAGGACTTATAGAATTTTATTTGCCCTACTTGGGGGATGCTGTCCTTAATTGGGCTTACAAAATAGATACTTTGTAAGAAGAATAGCAAGCGACGTCGTCGTCGAAGTTGACGATTTCTTTTTATTAGCTGGTTTGTTCACTTTCATTGTGAAGAGTGGGGAGGAGGCATTCTTATGTAAGCTACAGAAGATGCCTGAAGAAGGGGCACGTACGAGTATCTCGTGGTTTATTATAGTTTGCTTCTGAAGAGGGAAAACAGATTTTATTGGTGAGTCTGTCGCCGAATGGGGCTGTTGGTTTACAATGTATTAATAGTTTAAGCACACATACGAGTAAGTACTTTCGGTTTTTGTTGTTCAGTTGTGTATTGTAGTTAATTGTAAATGCAAATGTTGCTCCTTGCCATGCGGAAAGTTGTTCGTCTGTGATTTTTTTTGTCTATTGCAACTGATTTACATATTAATTTTGTATTATTTAAGCTCAAAGTAACAATTTGGCAGCTTAATGGGAAAAATATGTACAAGTTGATAACATATAACCTTGTCCTCAATTTGCTCAGCTTTGCTTAGATTCCTGGTCCAAATATGGTATTAACAAATACGTCTCTCTATTTTGCGCGATCTTTGGTTCACTGAGTTCAAGTCGGAGTGTCAGTGTCCACTCATTCGATGTTGCAAAAACTTCGCTATTAAATCTCTTCTTCAAGGCCGGTCAACCTAAACGAGAAATCATTCGACAAACTTTGCATTTATTGTAACCAGTGTTGCCATGAAAATATTTCGACAAATCTGCAATTATGAAGAAAAAAAATCTGCAATGCAGATTTCTATGGACAAAATCTGAATTCATAAATATTTCAATATCAAAAAATGTAATCTTGAGAGGGGAGAGTTAGACACATTCAGTACAGCCTCATAAGACCAGAAGTGCGACAGTTTTAGTCAGCACTTCTACTTATTGAGCGTAAAACCTTTACTTTACTGTTCTCTTCTGTGCAGGTCAGAATTAATAAACAAACCAACTAAATGCAGACAAAATCTGTCACGCATATTATATGATATCTGCAGCTGCGCTGAAAATCTGCAAAATGCAGACAAATCTGCACTTATGGCAACGCTGATTGTAACCAAGGCTATCTTAAGTAGCCGCTCAGTCACCTTAGGTTTTCCTCACGGGCACGGAGCTTATAATAACTCAATTGCAACACCGATCATTTGAAGATCGTGCCTGTGAGCTTTGTACAATTTTTCAACACGTAATGGTGAGACTGTTTCCGACATTAATGGAGCAGCGTGTGTTGTCATATCCACAAGTTCACGAGATCGGCAGGGTTGCCAAAACTAGACGTAACTCTATAATAGCTCGTTTCAATAAATGGTGTAGTATACGGACCTACAATCTATAAACAGATTGCACTCTTCAGTTCCTGGGTCTTCTCCAATGTTTGTTATTGTGTGAATATTTGGTTGGTTATGGACTGGCATTGACCAATCAGTTCGTTGAAAAAAATGGTGTCAGGCATTCACAAAGTACGGCAGACGGGATCTTGTATCCAATGTTACAAAGACACTGTTGACGGGGGTCTTCTTTCTTGTGGATGCAACGCTAATGAGGTTTCATTCATCATTTTATACATTCCTATGATCAACTCTTTGAAATTAGTTGGCTTACGCTCTCCACAAATCATCTCCCGCTATTTATAGCAGTTCGGGTGTGAGGTGGTTGGGTACGTTTGCCTGCAATCCAAAAGCCTGTTCTTCAAATTCCCGTTTCCAAAAGCAAGTAAACAAAATGCCCGTAACACAAAACCGTGGGGGGGGGGCAGCCTCTTGCATATGGTCACTGTATGATTTGGAATGAGTCTGAAAACCCCGAAAAAATACGGGCTTTTTGAAAATATTCATTTATGGTCTTCTGTATTACAGGCTTTTTTGCATTTACGGGCTTCTGTGAATACGGGCTAAAGTTTTACAGTCAAACGGGTCCTTCCTTGTGTTGTTGTGAGGTCATCTGACCCAACAGTTTTGTTGATATTCCTATCGTCACCTAGTTTTTTGCGGGTGTATTAGGCTTCGATTAATCGATTACCCACGTGGAATGGCTCGTTCTGCCTAATGGCAGAATTTTCGTCGCTTAACAGTTTTGCGAAACTGAGGGCTTATTCCCAAATGCGCGCCGGATCACTTTTCATTGGGGATTGGTATTTTTATATTTTCGATTCGATTCATTCAAAAGCGATAGCTATTGTGAGGATTGCTGGCAATAAATCCGCCAGCAATCCGTCACCTAAATAGCTATCGCTTTTGGCAGCTTTTGGAAAAACAAAAATATCAATCCGCCATGAAAAGCGATTACTCGCTTCTCATGATCTTTATTTTCGTCCCTAATCTTGTACCATTTTAGAACTCACGAGCGCTCTCGACTTTCTGTGCAGCGCTGATTCTTAGACGAATTGCCTTGTTAAAAATGTTTGGTGGCACTTTTCATCAAACCAATTGTTTTATGGGTTGGATGAAAGGTGAAACCCATCGCATCGATATCACTGGCCTTCGGAATTTCATGTTGTTCCTTGAAGTGTCGAAAAATGTAGATGTCTGTCATTGTGCGAATAATATTAGGACGCGAGTTACAGACATCAGTAACACAACTCTTAATTGGTTATAAACGTTTTAAGGGTTCTTCCACCACTAACTCTTTTCACTTCTATTTACGTAGTTTAGAAAATCCCTATAGTCTAGGACCTCGGTTCCTAAACTGTGATCCGCGGAACCCCGGGGTTTTTCATTACATACGGGTTAAAGGTTTCGTTAAACAGAAGGCGTTATTAACGCCGCGGTGAGATTATTTTGACGCGACGTTCTCAACGCTGCGTTAGACGACGTCAAACAGGGAGCTATTATCAAATTCTCTTAAAATGTCAAACAGTTAATATGAATTATTAATTTTATTTGCCGTGCTACGAAATTCCCAAATAAGAAAAAAGAATGTGGGTGCGCGAACACGACATAAATAAAAAGACAGAAGAAGTCGGAGAATACAGTTCTCATTTAATTCCATTGCAATTGTCTCCCATTCATATCACCCTTTAAAACAAATGTTTCTTACATTTCATCAACCATATCGTAAGAAACATGGCTAATTTCATACAAATTCTATTAATATTTCCATTTAATACTACAAAAATTACTCTCACCGCGTCAGAGAAATAATCTGCGATTTTTCACAAGAGAGCGTTGAGCTGAACGCGGCGTTGACAACGCGCTTTGTTTGACGAAGCGTTAAGAGGAGCATTGCATTATTTCATGGAAATCTTGGATGAAATGTGTTTTTAGAAAGATTATTATGTATGTTGTATGTACATACTAGCAATGATCGCGGCTCCGCCCGCTGGTTTCTTTTCTTTTAAATACAATTTAAATTTATTTGAGTTGTCATTGTGCGTTTGTTTAAATCCCCCCCTCTCCGTTTCCCCTTCCTCTATCCTCTCGTTCTCCCTAAGTAACATATACTGGATCCCGAGGATGTAGCCAGTATAATGTTAAAACAATTTTTAAAATCGGACAAATGGTTCCAAAATTAGTCCCTACCACCCCCTTTACCCCTCCCCCGTCTACAACTTAGTTTTTACGTAACCTGTAGTGATCGGAAAGTTAATGGACATAAGATTTCACATAAATAAAAACTCGTCACAGGTATGATCTATTTATATACTACACGATCGTAACACTTTCCATAGCTGCAGATCTCAAATATACGTATGTATCAACGATTGTGTACATATATCTACTTAGGCATCACAAACTTCTTATATACATATGTACTACGTGGACGTACATATATGTATACATGTAATTTGTTTTATGCATATCCATTCCCATCAAAATCAACTACGCCATTATGAGCATGTAGGTACAATGTGCATTCTGAATGCGCAGCGTGTGAGTAAAAATAATTATTCTATATTTTTAGAATATAAAACTACAACCCCTAGGCACAACTGGAATCGATGAAGCAATTTTATTCGCACTTGGCCAAATTAAATCTATTTTCAATTTATTATATCTCACCCTCTGGATGGCCCAAAAAGATGAATGTTAGCTCAAAATACTCGGTGAAGTATTTACTAACAATTTAAAGCATATCTTGAATTGACATACATAGATTTATGAGTATAACGGCAAGTTAAGCGTACTAAGGTCGAAATAGAAAAGATTGTTTGAAAAGTTGTTCAACCCTTATAGGACGCATTTTGAAAAACATTGAATGAGGCATGTAATAATTTTGACTTATCTATCAACATACAAACTTTTAAGTTCATACGGCTAACGGTTCGTAAGACCCCTCTTATTTCCCGCGACCCCTTTACTCCTGAGGAATTCTCACCCAACCTACGGACTAAGTTGGCCACACATCTATAAATCAGAAAAATAATCATGAAAATTGGACGACTGGTTCTCGAGTTATGAAGAAACGAACAGACGGACGTTGCATTTTATAAGTAGTATGGATGGATGAACATTTTCTTAAAAAAAAATTCTCACGACGTGCATCAAGCAAGAAAACCTATGAAATCTGCAATGATTTGTGAATACCAATGTTTTATACAGCCAATGTATGAAATGGTGCTAAATGTTGACTAAAAGTGCTTTTTTCAAAATGTTTTATGAACATATTTAAAAACTGCTTAAAACTGTTAAAAAACTACTGATATTTACAAAAATGCTAAAAAATCAGCTGCATGTGAAATTTACGATCAAATCCTGCTAAAATCGCAGGAAACTGCTAAATCTGGTAACGCTGGGTGTACCTATATTAAATTTGCTTCCTTTTGTCACAACGCATTGCTGTGAAGCAGATTTTTCAGCGTATACTTATGCAAAGACTTAATACAGATCGAGATTGGACGCTGGCTGCCCCAGATATACGAATATGGCTTTCGTGAATAGAAGTCCATATTTATAAAATTATAAATCAAACAATTCGATTTTGAGACAGCTTGGTCATTCTGTTATCAGGAGGACTGAACTTGGTGTCAAAGCTAAGTTGTCAGTCTTTAATTCGGTGTTTGTTCCAACTCTTACCTATGGTCATGAGGTTTGGGTAATGACCGAAAGAATAAGATCGCGAATACAAGCTGCCGAAATGAGATTTCTCCGTAGTATTGCTGGTGTGACCCGTAGAGATCGCATCAGAAATACCAGAATACGTGAGGAACTCAATGTCGAGCAGCTACTTCTCTGGACGGAGCGATCCATGCTTCGGTGGTTTGGTCATGTTAAACGCATGTCCCCGACCAGGATTCCACGACGTGCTATGGAATCCGTACCATCAGGCAGGCGTCCCCTAGGTAGACCCAGGATGAGATGGTTAGATCAAATTCATAATCTCTCCTCTACCCGTATGGGGATTGCCCTTGATGATTTAGAGTCGATGGCGGAGGATCGAGAGCTATGGAGGGTCCACTTGAGCAACCTACACCCGCGACCCACTTAATGGACAAGCGGACCATTGAAAATGAATGAATGAATGAATGAATAAATCAAACAATGAAACAGTTTCATTCTTCAAACTAACCTTGAAAAAAATTTGTTTAAATAAAAAAATTGATTTTGAAATATGTTATTTTTGATTTTTTATATCTTTAAGAGTTGGGGTTCCGAAATATATTTTGGGTTGTTTAGGGTTCCACAGCTTTATAAGTTTGAGAATCGCTGGTCTAGGGATTCGAATATATCGAAGTAGGGATTCCAATATACTAATCAATCAAGGGCCTGGCTGAAACTTATTTTTTTTTAGGAAATTGGTACAAGAAAAACTGCCTTACTGAGAAAATATTCCTCCCCTCTCTATATCATCTGTTGTTGTGCCTTTTAAAAATTGGTAGGTTACTTAGTCACCAGTAATCAGTAAAAGTAATCAAGAGTTCCTTACAAAAGGTATAGTTATGGAAGAAAACCTATGTGTTCGCAATTTATTCATATATGTATTCACGTCACTATATTCTTTATATCCCGAATAAATAATATACAATTCAGACAGTTGCATGCCAAAAATGCAGGCTCACTTTAATTACCCTCAATGAAGTGACACATTAACTTCGGGCAGCATTGCGTGCTACAACGTTCCCTGTCCATATCGGATCCATTGTGTAGGTATTTTAATTATAAGCAATTATTACAAACATGGCCGTATTGGAAACGAGGATAATTCAAACCACTATTGAAGAATTTAAAAATAAATATGACTCTTGACATTCTATCGTGTTAAGATTTCTAATCACATGGTCAGTTTTTTGATTGCATATGTTTCCAATCTTAAAAATGATTGTTGCTCGAACAGAATTTTCTCAGAAATTAATTATTATAACGCCAACAATATTTCAACTATATTAACAATACTAATATTCTGTTTAAGAGCAGCACTGCACACAAATAGACTGCTTGTGGACAATACCTACGCACACGTGTCCTTCGCTTCGCCCCTAGACAAACTTCAAAGAAAGGGCATTCTTCCACCCTCTGTTGAAACACTATAGGTGTTGCCATTAAATGCACCTTGCATTTATTTCCTCAAACATTTTCTTGTGCAACGGCCTATACAATGGATTACTCTATAAATAAAAAAAATACTTTTTCTTTTTACTTAATGAGATTAGGAAGACAATTTTCCATTGACACTGATGACGCATGCTTTTCTTTCAACTTTTGCTAGACAAAAAGAACCTACTACAAAAATGAACAAAAATCAATGCACAACTACCCTTGTGGTTTTAAGTTTTTCTTATCCATTTGTTTATTAACTGAAAAGCGCATTCAATGGCTGGCACAACAAGAAAAAACCATTGACATTGGCATTGCCATCGGGGGGGTAGGGATATGGTTTCGAAAACTATTTACTTGTTTCAGTTTGTTATTAAGGAAGTTCAAACAATGGAATCGAAATTCAACAAAACTTTCTCTTACCGGAAATAGTGTCGACCGAATTGGCCGGTATCTCTGGATTTGTGGCTTTCCTCCTCTGTCCATATTGCGCACTCAAAAGGACATCTGGCCACATAGATAAACTAATGATATACATACAGACAGATCTAACGAAACAACTGCAAGTCAAATTTGTCTTTCTTTCCAAAAGTGCAGAAGAAGTAAAATGGAATTGGAAACTTTTTCAATTGTTATCCTTCGTTCGTATTGTAAAATTGAAAGAAATTTAATAAAAATCGGAAAAAGGATTGCACAGCACACACGCACATGCAACTCTGAATGATAAATATTGAAAAAGTTCTTCAATGCGAAATATTTTCGATTGGAAATTCAATTCATTGGCAAAGCCGGATAAGGTTAATTCGAACATGATTATGATTTAATTTAATTTTTCCAATGATGGTGCTAAATGTGGCTCCATTTTGATGAATTTCCGAGAACAAATTAGATTATTTGATTCTTGCCAAGTCGATGGTTTTGCAATTTGTGAGAGAGATTACATAATTGCTATAGGCCTTGAAAGCAATAATTGCCATACCGCTCCTAATAATTAATGCTGCTTTGTGGCTCATCGTCGATTTGAATTCAAATTTCAAAGGATACCTACATCAAATGCTTTAACATTTTTGCTTAGCATTTATTTTGCGGAACTGAGTACCTAGACCTACCTACTTGAGAAAAAGATCCATTGAATTGCACCAATTTCAGAGGTGTTACACCCCAAAATCACATACAAGGTCTTATCAACACATTGATGGGCCGATATGGTTTCAGTCCAGGAATGTCCACAGTCGATAAAATGTTCACACTTCAATAGATCCTAGAAAAAAAATCTAAAAAGTCCAAGGTCGGTAACGACTCCACTAAGACCTTTACTGTTAAAAAGGGATTTCGACAAGGCGACCCGCTGACAAATAAGTTTGTCAACATCATTTTTTTGTGCGTTTTTTGGGGCGTATTATGAAGCGTTTCTTGTAGTGTTTTGGGACGTTTTTTGAAGCGTTTTTGGGCCTTTTCTTTGAGCTTTCTTTGAGGAGTTTTTAGAGTGTTTTTTAAATCGTGTCAGGTAGTTTTTTGGAGCGTTTCTTTTAGCGTTTTTCGGGACGTTTTTCTGTGCGTTTCTTGGAGCCAGTTTTGCGGTTTTTTCGGGACGTTTTTTGAAGCGTTTTTTAGGGAGGCGTTTTTTCGGTAAATTTTTTGGTTGTTTTTGTCTTAGGCATTTTTAGAAGCTTTTTTGGGAGTTTTTCTCGCCTCTTCTTTTGGCCATTTTTTCTGGCAAATGTCTGGGCGTTTCTTGGTAGGTTTTTTGGGACATTTTTTGATGGATTTTTTTGCAGAGTTTTTCGATTTTTTATACCCGGTACTACACTGTGGTGAGGGTACGTATCGTCTTGAAATATGGTACGTAAGCTTTTATCCACCAAACTGGGCTGTTTCTACTAAATGTTAATAAATTTAAGGAAGCATTGAGTTCTTAAGTAAATGTTTTTTCTTATATCGATTAAAAATTATTTGAGAAAGGAGACAAGCTAAAGGCACTGAAGTCAGGAAAAAGTACATTTTCGGATGAAAAACTGTCCCAGATTAAGTGGCAATTAGCGACATAGTCTAAAATCATCTCGCAGTATTTTAAAACATTTCAAAAAAGCTTTATTGTCCAGTAGATTTTACAAATTTATTACGCTTATTACAAGCCGGAAAAAATCATCTGAAAAAATATAATATATATAAGCGAATGTGATTGTGGCAAGAACGATTTAGACGAAGCAGGCAGTTAAAGCAGATTAAAGCGCTGGCGCTGGTGTGTTAAGGAATCCTTTTTTAGCAAAGAATTTTGTCATTTGTGCCATTAATGAAAGAAACATAATTTTTTTTTTAATTAGCTTCCAAAAAGTTTAGGCATGTCCAAAAGATTAGCAACAGGAAAACAATTTTTATGAATAGCTTCGATATAACAGACCTTCAACAAAAAAGGGGAAGATTGTAGTTTGAATGTGCATTCTTTACCTGGAATGTATGTTCTACCGTCACGCACCTAAAATACTCATAGTCTGATAGCCACGAGTGCCTGTATCTATAAATCATTGAAGTTCTTTCCACGTCCAATATTCGCCTTTATATCTTTCGGTGATTCCTAACACAACATACCCAAAAACCTTTAGCCATGCTACTGCATCAAGTAACATCTTAAGATGTCATAACATATTAGCAACAACACCATTAAGAGGACTTTATCAAAGCTCTTGTTTAATGAACCATAAAAGTGGATCATCTACAAGTGCCTTGAATGACTTTTGGTTTGTATTTGTACCTAACAATGTTACAATAGGACACTTGACCATATATAAATTTATTTCGTGTGTGAGATATGGTCTGTTGCAAAAAAGTAGTAATACAAATTTTGTGTAGGTATTTGAAAACAAATATCTTTTAAGAATTGCTGAAGCTAGACTGCATGAAGATACATTTAAATGACGACTTACATTTTGAAGTATTAGTGCGTGATGCCAGATTAATTAGAAGGCGACGCTAACTTAAACTTTATAATAAACTTTCTTTCATTCGAATTCAATATAATTTAAATTAATACAATTTAATATAGTACACGCTAGATGATGTGGGTGAGGGTGGCTGCGGGTTGAAGAATGGTTCATCAAATACGAATATGAGGTTTTGCTGGTTGACGGCTGCTGATAGCCGCACATGTAGAAAAGCATAGCAAAGCCAAATGCAAAATGCAATTAATTGTCGCAGCGGCTTATATAAGAAAAAAACGTATCGCGTGAGCGACACATTCAATCATCAGATTAAGTAACTATGACTGTGGTGAAGATAGTTATTTACATAGTTACCTAATTGATTTATTTTCTTACTTTTTGTAACTAGTTTCAGTTATTTTTTAGATTAGCCTGAGTTCGTTTCCGGGGATGTTGTTCTGCAGGTTGTGCTTCCCAACGTAGAGTCACAGACTCCTTCCTTTCCAGTCCTGGCTTTAAATCGCCAGGAACAATCTTGACATCGTAGTTCGAGCACTTATCGTACTTATAAATCCTCTCGATAAGATCGTAGAACGGTTTCTTAACTACATTGTCTCCCTCTTTAGTAGAGGTGTGGCCACAGATCAGTATGAAGTCTTGAAATTTGGACTTGATTTGGATTATGACCAGCTGGGAGTTAATACTACGGAATCCTAGGACTTCTTGCCAAAGTCTTAAGTCCTAGTTAGTTACAAATCCCCTTAAAAAACCCGACCTTGCTCCATGCGGCGGTGATAGTAGATAAAACAGTTCTTCACTTTTCTTGATCCTTATAACACCTTTCCCTATGAATCCATCTCACTTCCTGGATTGCTGTAATATCGGCCTTCTGGGTATCTTCCAAAAGGTCCGGACATTCCACGTGCAGATCCAGAGCTCGTTATCCTTATTTGTTTTGTTAATTATCGTATAAATATCAATATGTACACTCAGAAAAAAACGATTTAAAATCAAGAATATCAGTGTCATTTCAAGTCTGTTCATTGACGAAAGTATGATAGTCTCGAAAAATCGTATTCCAATTACAAAAATCTTATTTTGAGCTCATTTTTTTAAGACCAAAAAATCTTGTTTTAGATTTTTAATAGGTAAACTAAAAAAATTTACTTCAATCCTGTTTCGCGATTTTTTTAAGAATGTGGTTCTTACATTATGTCTGAAACAAATATATTTTTGGGTGTTCAAGATCTAAACCTTTGATCTTAGATACCTACCATCTTATAACATATTTCACATCATTCATTCACATCAGTAGATCAGTAGATAGGTAATAATATTAAACTTTTAATGTTGCCTTATGAGAATTCACTCAGTCAGTGAGTGTGAATTTTATTAACGAACAGAAATCAAAATGCATGCATGCACTTTAATTATTGTTGCGCTTGTTTCAATCATGAAAAAGCTTGAAATAAGATTGTTTTGTCCCTTATTTGTGTTTCGAGAAGAAAAATTTAATTCAAGATTTTGGCGAGCTCATTTGTGTCTCTATGTCATCTTCTAAGACTTTTTCGGCTTATTTTAAGAACAATGGGTGTCATATTAAGATGTAGCACGTAAGAATAAAAAAAAATTTAAAATCAAGCTTGATCATACTAGATTTTAGCTTGCGATTTTTCTCTGATGGGCTCGTTTTTGTATTGTAAGCCAACGCACAATTTCTAACTTAATGGGCTAGCAAAAGGTTGAACCACTCGAACGAAAGGGGCCGGATATTCCGGTGTCACTAAACCACTTCGGAGATGTGAGAGGGTTCATCCAACTGCTAATACTGAAAAATGTACCGCGTAAGGTATGGTTCACTGTTGATGTTAAGATGGCCTCTTCTCTTTCTGAG
The DNA here is from genome assembly GCA_949372485.1 of Cheilosia soror. Taxonomy (NCBI): domain Eukaryota; kingdom Metazoa; phylum Arthropoda; class Insecta; order Diptera; family Syrphidae; genus Cheilosia; species Cheilosia soror. The sequence goes on along the minus strand of OX443562.1, from coordinate 110,362,445 downwards.
GGGATTATATATGTAGGATTTTATCTAATAAAGTACCACATCCGAATTTTCAATTAAAATTATCAATTAGATTTAATTTAAATTACTTTAAATATAGGTTTTTCTTCTATAAATTTCGTTTTTAACTTAAACTTGAGTATTTTTTTAATTCGCCGACTTTGGAGATTTAGCCACAGTAGCGGCTACTAAACAAAGCCCACAAATATAAAGTGTTTTTTTAACAGGGACGCTACAAAAGTAGAGCGACAGGGACAGCAAACTACGCCGAATTTCTTGCCGCTCTTTTGTCATTTCTCTTCAGTAAGGTTTGCCATTTCATGATGGAAAGATATACGAGCCAACAACGAGTCGAAATTATTAAAATTTACTACCGAAACTCGGAGTCAGTGGCCTCAATGTTAAGAGCGCTACGTCGTCATAATCGTCCTAGCAGATCAACAATTGAGCGTCTAGTGAACAAATTTGAATCCACAGGCACAGTACAAAAAGTTCCCGTGCCAGTGAGACAAAGAAGTGCCCGTAGTGTCGAGAATATTGCTGCCGCTAAGGCTTCAGTTGAAGAAAGCCCAAATGTGTCTCGCACACGTCGTTCTCAATATCTACCATCGAAAATTGGGTTCAGCGTCTGGACTTCTGCAGCGTGCCCGTGATGGCCATGCAAAAGAAATCGAGTTCCATACATAATGGCATCGAACGTACTTTCGCAGGAATAAAGAATTTCATTGATATCCAAAACCGTTTTTGTTTTAAAAAAAACTTTTGTAGCGCTCTTATTGAAAAACCCTGTATTATTTTGAAAATCATAGCATAACCAATTTTAGCATCCCAGCTAAAAATCAACCTATTGATGTCTGAATCAAGTGCCAAGAATAAGCAGACTTCTGTTAAAAATTACTTTTTATTATTTTTTATTAAGATTAAGCCAACATATCCGACTAAAATTGATTAGCATACCAACTGCCTCCAAACATTTGCATCTCATGTCGCCTTTTGTTTATTTAATTTGGTTCAGGATTATCTAGCTCAGCGGAAGCAATTCCCTATGCCATACAACTTGATTTATGCACTTTGATATTTTACATGCATTTTGCTGAGTGTTGTTCTACAGAAAGTAAATATTGTATCCTTGTGGATAGACTGAGGTATTCATTTGCCCTGCTCCTTTATTAACAATTTCAAAAGCGAGTAAATTTCCATGATTCCCAAGCAGGAATTAAAAATGCATAACTCACATTCTGTACTCAGACTTCAGTGCCAACAGCCTGTTCAATGATTTATATCCTGCGGAAAACATATACATTTTTTTTTGTTTTTTTTTTTTTACAAATTTATATAAAGGAACGAAAGTTCAAGGTCGGTTTGGCTATTGTACAGTAAACGCTAAAAGGGCTTCAACTTCAACATAAAACAATTACAAAAGCACAGAGGTGGCAACAGAAACATAGCAGAAACAAAAACAAAATAAATGTTCTCTATGAGGTGAATCGAAAAGGGGTATATAACATTATCCTTTCACTTCACAGAGGACAGTGTTTTTCTTTGCTTAGCATGTCAACCATAAAACCTACAATGCGAAAGTGCAAAATGTGACATTATGTGCTGTGTTGTATGTACACAAACAAATTATTTTTTTTTGTCTCCCTGGTCAAAGTTATACGTATACCCAACCTTTTCCGGTTACGTGACTTACAAGGCTTTGTCTCTAATTCACTTAAAAATTGCAGGCACATATATCTTCTATATCCGTTTTCGTTAAAGTTATAGAAGAATTTTTGTAAAAGTTTTTGTAACACTTTTTGGCATGCATCCAAAGGACTTGCCCTCAATTTTCGGCCTAAAATGAAAGCGATATAAATTTATTTTCTTTGATGCTACAATTGCTGTTTAGCTATAGTGTATCTGGTATATAGTTTGTGTTATGAAATCCATTCAAGGCTTGTACGATTAATTTAGGTCTATGTGAATGTGATGTTATGAGAGAAGAGAGGTTGAGGGAACATTTTGCTCGTCCTAAATACCTCTCGTTGTTGGTCGCAGCTTTACTTTGGCATATTTTTACATAATTTTGAACGTTTGCCAGGTGATGGAGGGAGTTAAGATCTTCCGTAGAGTATTCCATGTGCGGAATATGTGAGAGGAAAACAATTTCAGAAATGGATTTTTTTTTCAATTTACATAAAACTACACGCTTCCGATAAACCGCTTTGGGAATTATTTTAAAAGCACCAAATTAAAATTATTTGTAGGGTAGTGGCATGGATGTGGAATTGCATGTAAGACTCATATATATAGTCAGATAATGTGTATACATGTGAGCAAAGGTTTTTTTTGTTTGTTTCATCAAACGTGGTTTTGGCGAATAGCCCTACATTTCAAAGGCAGTCATGCAGTTTTTTTTTGCAAGGGATTACTTTTACAAAAAAATGCAAGTTATCTTCGTCACAATTTGTTTCAGCTCGGATATCATGCGAATTGGATGCAGTGCTCTGACCGACTATCTTCCTAAAAATTGATATTGATGTGGCTCTCTTTGAAATAAACATGTAATTGAAATAGTTCGAAGAAGCAATCGGGCATTTCCCATCAGTCTACAAACGCCCTTGTTTGCTTATTGGTAAGGCGATTTTATGCGTTTTTGCATTGCTGAACTTCAAGCTTGCGGGAGTTGTTAAGTCTACTACGAAATAGCCAGCACACTTCCCCAGCACTTTAAATATGACCTTATCAGAGTCAGCCAAGTGACGGCGATTACAAAAGTAATCTAACTTAAGCAAATGTGTAATGACAACTCAATTTTGTTTCAGGACCATAATAGGTATAATGGACCGTCTTCATTTCGATTGTTTGACTGGCTTCACATGACTACATTTTGAAGCCCATATATCGTCATATTCGCTTAAAGGTTTCATCAAACAGAACGCGTTATTAACGCCGCGGCGGTAAGATTATTTTGACTCGACGTTCTCAACGTCATAATCGGCCAAGAAGATAGCCATGGTTGTGTCTTACGACACAAAGGGGTGGGTTGGCCATCCTTTGCCACTAACACCAGGCATGTCTTTGGTTCATGACGAACCGTTACCTTGGAGAGACATCGGGAAGGAAGAGTCGCGTGTGAGGTTTAGCTTAGGATAGTTTTAAGTTAGCATAGGCGTATAGTAGGGTTTAGTTTTAACATGTAGATTTAGATTAGGTTAAATTAGGCTATAGTTAGAGTAAGTTCGCGAAATCTTCCTGTTCTCTCTCGAGGGTATCGGCATAGGCCTTTTGAACATTTTTTCTCTTCAGCTGTCCTATTTTACTTAGCTTTCGTTTTAGTCCGTCCGAGGTCAGAGTAGAGTAGCTTTCTTCTTTTTTTTTTGATTTTGATTTTTAAATGGCATGGATAAAGTTGTTAAGCAGGTGGTAAATGGTGAGGGGGCAAGAACACCCCCCGTCCGACGAGCTCTAGCCGAGCAACCACTAGCATGCCGCGCCCTCCTCACCTTTGCCGAAGCTGCCCCTGTGGCTCGACCCTGGCTCACAACAATGTTAGACGACGTCAAACAGACAGCTATTATCAAATTCTCTCAAAATGTCAAACAGATCGGCTTACGAATTATTAATTTTATTTGCCGAAAAAGAAAAAGAATGTGCGCAAACACGACGTAAATGAAAAGAGAGAAGAAGTCGGAGAATACCGTTCTCATTTAATTCCTTTGCAATTGTCTCTCATATCACCCTTTCAAAGAACGTTTTTATACATTTCATCAACCATATCGTAAAGACATGGCTAATATCTTTCAAATTCTATTAATATTTCCATTTGACACTACAAAAATTACACTCACCACTAAGCGTCAGAGAAATAATCTGTAATTTTTCACAAGAGAGCGTTTCACCGCTGCGTTTGACTGGCGCGGTGAACTCAACGCGGCGTTGACAACGCGCTCTCTGTAACAGGGGATATGTTATAGTATATAACAACGCGGCGGTGGAACGCGACGGTGAAACGGCGTTAAAACGCGTTCTGTTTGACGGAACCTTAAGCTAGCATAATCCTATTTTGATTGATCAACTAGTTAACTTCGTGGGCGCAGTAGCGCAGTGGTTAGTGTCCTGGACTACTGTGCGTGGGGTCCCAGGTTCGATCCCCGGAAAAAAGCAAATTATATCTTAAGTTTTAGAAACTCATACGAACGAATGATTGCGAGAAGCTAGGCCTAGAGTGTCCACCCGCCTGTTGCGCCAACTATTTATTTATTTATTTTTATTTACTTAACTTCAAGAGTCATCCCACTTCACCACTAGGGCAATGAAAGAATAGGGCCGTGCCATTTTTTTACCACAGTTCATTTGACATTGTTGTTGAAGCAGATATCCTCAATTCGACTTGTGGGATACCGTGTCTGACTGTATGGTCTCTAAACGATAGTGTGTTGATTTTTCCCTTCTACGTCTTTCTAGGTAAGACACAGTTCGTCAGTCTTCTGCATCAAAGATTGACCTTCACTGAAAGGATTTTTGCCTGAATGTCTCGAGCGAAATGTGAACTTTTTCCGTAAGTAAGCAGTGGAGGGCTAAGCCTTGGTGTCCAGCTCATCAGCATGTTCGTTTTCTTAAACGTTGCTATACCTTGAAACCCAAGTCAGGCTAAAGTTGGACTGATCAAGCACAAATTTTGAGGTTAGGTATATTGACTGCGGCAGTAGCTTTGGTGGCAGCTTGGCTGTCAATGAGCATGTCGATATTTTGTGTTCGGTTTAATGTTTGTGTAAATATTGATTTCACGGGAGACCTAGAAGTTCCGCCGGGAATACACTGTATCCAGAAGTCTATTACGATTTTGAAATGATTAGTGGCTCACAAAATAACACCCGTCCATTGCTTAGCCTATTTTCAAACCATCTGTGTAGATTGTTAAAAATTAGTGTATAGTCACCCATCTATGTTGCCGATACAATCTTGGAGGGAATTGTACTGCAACATGTCTTATGAGTAGCATTCTGTAATCGTGTGAGTGGTATGACTTCTTTTGATAGAGAAAGCAGGATATTGCTATAGAAATAGTGTTTTGAAGACGACCACCCCGACTCTCTGAGTCTGATCGCGCTATGTGTTGGGATATATTTTATGATCATTTTTAGAGGTAAACTTTGAAGATGAATATTTAGGGCTGATGGTTTTTCTTTGGAGCAACCAACATATTTATAGCATGATCATAGTAGTAACAGTCATAGTTCATAGCTATCGTAGCCATGTTTATTGATTGACACCCAGATTTTTTCTTACAATCCTTCAAAATTCTTACAAGGTAGAGTTCTCCCCTTTGCATAGTTCCGGGAGCTCGTTATTGCATTCGGTGGAACTATAGTCTTTATCCTCCGTGAGCAAGTTAGGAAGCTTATGTTAGTGAATGTCGCCTTGTTGTATGTCAATAGTCGTTTACTCACTTTTCAAGGCTTTATGCTTAAGTGTGTGTGCCCTATGACAAAGTGGCACTACTTCAGAACCTACAACAATCCACCTCGGACTGTTGTAATTGCCATCTAAAGTAAAGTAAAGTAAGGTTGAATGTGCCCCGTTTATTGAGTATAAAACAAAACCAATGAGTCAGTTTTTGTCTCCCAGATCATTAATTTTGAACTCACTTGTTAGGAGACAATAAAGATGAATGACTCCCTTAGCCTGTCAGGTGTATAAAAGTCATTATTCACACCCTCTAAAGTGTTCTGTCACACATGTATATATTTTATAAACAACAACTGTAGGTATATCCAATCCATCATCGTTAAAAGATGACAGAATGAGAATAGAACTTTTATATACCGGCATGTGGTAATGCTCCCCACCTTATCCAACCCATTGAGACAGACATCAATTCGAGTGTTAATATATCTTTTTCCAATTGAATTATCCCCAACCCACCGATCCAAAAATACACCTAACTAACGTCACGCTAAAATGGTACTACGACAATTGTCATTCAACGCAAATGAGAGCTGATCTCTTTTAATTAGTTCAAAATACACTTTCCTGTTCGAATCCTGAAACGAATATGTTTGACCTACTTTCACATATACCTGTACTAGGTACCTACCCTTTCTGCTGCATAAATTCATCCATTTAAAATAACTTTCCGTTTTCTACAATCGTTTTTATTCTATCCGTTGGTACGAAAAAAACCCACACAACTCAATTGACCTCTTAAGTTTGAAGTACATTATCCACTTGAGTACGAATCGATAGAATAGAAAGCCACTCATCCCTCATTGCCAGCGGCCAAAAACATCCTTCCACTCGGAAAAGGTTGAGAGTTAATATCGGATCTCGAACCGTATCTACACCTGAAGGACTATTGTTTTATCCGCTTCTTTTATGTTTGGTTATCCTTGCGATTCCCTTCTCAAAGGTAAAACTAAATATAGTTCATGGCTTGTGCGGTTGCTTTTTTTTGCTGTCGAATTTAAGGTAGATATCGGGTAGGTGAGCTTTAAGATCACAAAGTTTAAAGCAATTTGTCAGGCCGTCTAAAAAAAAAACCCATCGGCCGCCCCTTTGCATCTCGTTTCGTCTCGATTATAGTGCATGGTGGAGTTATGACACTCTCGGTTCATATTTTCAAATACACTCGACACGACATAATCTTTGTTATTCAGAACGTCAATATGCTCCCCTTTGGTGCTCTTTGCAATTCAAATTTTCAAACATTTTCGGTACATCCTGAGAATATTCGAAATATATATTCAAGGGCAATTGGTTTAGCCCGCCTTTGTACGACGTGTATTTACTTTTCATCAGCTTTCAAGAGAAATTAAATCTTTCGAGTGTTTAGCTTGGTATATGAAAGGACGTCTAGTACTCGGTTCGGATGTGACAAATTTCCGTCTTATTTCGCACGACTAAGCATAAGCATGCTGTATATAAATTTTAGCAGGCATTGAGTGGATGAATTTGTTGGCTGGAAGAGGGGAGTGCTAGTGCGAATAAATTTAAAGCACAGGAATTTGGGGGAGGATTGCTTATGAACATGTGCTCTTTATGAAATTGAATTTTCCTGCCTTGTATCTTATTATGATAATCATTTAATTGAATCACAAGATGAAGAATGGAATGGAAAATTGGGGCTCCATTTATGGTTTTAAGTTGCCTGATGATATCAGTCTCGCTGGACCACATGAGTGGATCTTATGCTACTCTTTGCTAATAGAAAATGTCATTAGAAAGGATTTAATGGAATTATTTGTAATGGACGATGGACACATATTATTACAATAACCGGTCTATTTGACACTTGTAGTGTGTTCATGTGAATTTGGTCTTCTAAGCAAAGAGAAATTTCACAGGGACATTAAATGGCTAAATTGTTGGACAGCAACTGCAGAAAAACCAAAGCGAGAAGGAATTGATAAAGATTAGCAGTTAAATTGGAGAACTAACCGACTCAAGATACACTTTAGTAACTTGTATCAGTTGGTAGAATGGTTGTGTTTTTATGAAACCTCGCCAGCCAGTAGTTGCCAGTAGTTGGCAGTTGAGGTAAATTTCACATGCTAATTAAAACAACAACCTGCTGGCAACTGCTGGCAACAACTCTTGATTTTCTCCCCAGCCGGAGAGCTGCTGGCTAAATTCACTTCACAATGAACAAACAGGTGGCGCTGAAAGCAACAAGTGGCTTAGAATTTCCGTACAATTTGCTTAAATCATAACTGCGTTCTTATCTCATGCACACAACATTCCAGAGAAAAATGTCAGAAATTATTTAATATTTCTGCCAAAATGCATGATTTTATACTAAATGCTGGTATGCTTTTAGGCTTATTGCCTAAATTCATTCGGCTGGCTTCATCTTGCTTGCAATTGTGCTGGCAACTGTCCAAATGAACAGCTGGCTGGCGGAGTTTAAAAAAAAACATGCCTAATGTAATAAATTCTTTTGTTGTTTGGGATTGTTGATACATTTTTCTGTTGGCTGCAACTTCTTCTTTTTTGTCGTCTGGTATTTTGTCATCGATTCTTAAACTACTCTTTTGATAACGAAAATATTACCTAGGGTTAGGGTAGGATTCTGCAAAAAAAAAAGCGAAACGAAAACCACTCTCACTTTTCAAAAAAAAAAAAAAACGAAAGAAAGTATGCGAAAACGATAACTTGCTTCATGTAACTCCTTTCGTTTTATTCTTCCTTTTCGCAAACTTTTAATAAATCAGTGTAGTCAAAACTGCTGTATTCAAAATACACAGTTTTTATGCACTGCACACCATTACGAGACGAAAAAATTTCGGCCTCGAATAATTCAACGCATCCTTTAGGAACTAGATTGCAATAAGGCAACGGGACCCGACGGAATTCCGGCTATATTACTCAAGAGCTGTGCTCCAGAACTTGCACCTGTACTATGTAAGCTGTTTAGCATGTCGTACTCCCAGAAGACGTTTCCTTCTTGCTGGAAAACCGCTCGCATTCAACCTATTCCAAAGAAAGGGAGGAAATGTCTGCCACAAAACTATCGTCCAATAGCGTTACTTTCAATGCTTTCAAAAGTAATGGAAAAGGCAATAAATGTCGAAATAATCAAATATCTAGAAGGCCACTCCATCAACTGGAGACCTGGGGCCAAATCGCGTAAAATAAAAACGATCGAACGACATCGTTTTCACTAAAGCTGTCTTTATCATATTTCTGAAAATAGACAGAGACTGATAGCATCGAAACGACGTCGTTCGATCGTTTTCATTTTATGTACGTGATCTGGGCCCTGTTAAGCTACGTAACGCACTTATGGACGCAAGCAATTGAACAACACGGCGAATCCAGAGCCGTAGCCTTGGACATATCAAAGGCATTTGACCGAGTCTGGCATAGAGCCCTATTAGGCAAGTTGGCAGCTTATGGATTACCACAACCACTCTGCGGATGGATGCAAAATTTTCTTCTGGGAAGATCGATCCAAATTGTTGTAGATGGTGTATCATCTAATTCGTTTGCTATAAATGCAGGAGTGCCCCAAGGATCTATTCTTTCCCCAACTCTATTTCTTCTCCACATCAACGATTTGCTTGGATCGACAAATAATAATATCTACAGCTTTGCTGATGACAGCACTCTTATATCCTCCATCTCAAACAGTGGGCCTGTGAATGCGGCTACATCACACAGTCAGAGATGTGAACAAATTAGTTCTCTAAATGGTGATCTGGACAAAATCTTGAAGTGGGGAAAAGACAACTTGGTTGTATTTAATGCAAACAAGACACAGCTCACAACATTTTCCAGGAAAAATGCATCAACAGTTCCTCAGATCCAAATGGATGACCATCCAATCCATCCCAAGGACTCAATGCACCTTCTAGGAGTCACAGTCAATTCAGGAATCCCATGGCAGGACCACATATCCTATATCACAAGATCGGGGTCCGCTAAGTTGAGCTGCCTATTTAGAGCAAAGAGGTACTTTAGCCCCAAGCAACTTCTCATTCTCTACAAAGCACAGGTTAGATCAGGCCTGGAATATTGCTCCCATATATGGAGCTCGGCCCCAAAACATTCACTTAACCTACTTGACAGCATACAGCGACGAGCAGTTCGACTTATTGGAGACCCTACACTCACATCGAATCTGCAACCGTTGGAGCACAGAAGACAAGTCGCTGACCTATGCTTGTTCTATAGGTACTTCCATGGTAGATGTTTGGAGGTACTCAAAGACATTATCCCTCGAAATTAATCTTTTGGGCGCCCACAAGGCAGGCAAATACTGCTCATGTCCATACAGTACACTTGACAACCGCGAGGACACCAAATTTCCAAAACTCCTTCTGTTACAGGACAATCAAACTTTGGAACTCGCTTCCTGGGGATATATTTCCAGAAGACTACAATTTGCAGCAATTTAAATGCAGAACTAACATACATCTGCAAGCACCCTGAGACACTACTGTGAAGAGTTATAAATTCGCCTTTCCTAAAGAAGTAGTGTTAAAAAAAAAATTAGAAATATTTACCTTAATTAGTTTACATTGTGACACATTTAAGTAACAATCTTTAAGACACAATCTACTGTCTGGAACCTGTAAACTTATAAAACCGAGCAATTTCAATGGTGGCAACATTTTTTACCATCTTGCCTGTAGTTTGTGTTTTTTGTTTTGCGATTTCAAAGTCACCAAGGACCTTGTTGTAACCGCTACAAAATATCGATTAGTGTAATTATTACGGTAAGGAATTTTCATTTAACAGGTGAGGGCAATCAGCAACCTGCCTTGAAGCATAGATTTAATTGGATGTCGAGGGCAATTACAATCATCTCGAAATTAGTTATTAGCTTATTTCAAGAAATTAAAGCAAGAGAGCCTTGTATTCTTCGAAAAATACCAAACAGTGGTTTAGTGGAAAAACAAAATTTCCGAAACTGCTTTAGGGAGCTAATTAAAGTTTTCCAATTTAAGATAGGTAGGTACAATTGATGGGAGAGACAACACAAGAATTTATCCGATTTCATCCATCAACGCAACAAAAAAGGGATCCGAAAAAGTTGAAAGGAACTGAGTTTTGTTTGACTGATTGCGAGTATAACCAGTATAACGAGTTCAATAGGGTCAGTAGATAGGTACCTGTCCTATAAGAATGAAAAGACAATTTAAATTACTTCACTGATCAGCCATGGGACTCGAATTAATCATCAAGCAATTCCGCACGACTTAGTCTCACATCTCAAATAAGCGAAAAGTCATTTATGTTTGCCGAATGTGATCGCTGCACAGGATATTAACAAAGCTCTTCACAAAAAAAAAAAGTCTTCCCAAATACTCGCATCATCATTAATAATAAAAAGCGACTATCCATTACGTCAAGTACCAGGTACAGTATGGCTCCGGCGGACATTTTCTGTAAAATAGAAAATTCACTTGACAAATGGTCTCCACATAGAGCACCGAAAGACGTCGACTAAAAACCTCACGTACGATTAGATCGAGATGCAAATACACACAGATTCACTTACATTGCCCGAAGAAGATAAATGGAGATGCAACCTTTTGCCAAACAAAAGAAAATAAATCGCCGTTCTACAAAAAAGTGAAACCCACTTACCGTCACTTACTGTTACTGTTTTGTATTTCCCCAGGTGGTGATACCACTCTCCACCCACACACATCAACAACGTCCTGTCTTTCATCATCAATTTCAATAAAATGGTATCCCGCTAAAATGAACGCAGACAGTGTAAACAATTTTAAGCCGCTTCACTGTATAAATACCAAAGGTGAGCGATGGAAATACAACAATAAAAAAAAATAAAGTTTTACCAGCAAACAATTCTCGTAAACTTCAATCAAATCCTGGAGAGCACTTAAGTTCGTCCTTCGCCCAAAGCCATATCGCAGCATTGAGCAGAATATCGGTGTTCAATTTGCCGAAAAGTTTGTTAAATCCTCCAGAGAGGCCCACCGCATTTTCGTCTGGACTTGGACAATTCTATTTGTGTATAATGCCATTGTGCGGTATCTATACACAACACACACACACATCTGGCCCCAAATATTTGTTATATAATATGGATAAACGCATGATGTAGACACAACCGACTACGTCTTTAAGCCTTGTTCAAGGTGAGTGTTTAAAAATTTCATGACGTTAAATGTTGAGGAGAATATGCATATTTTTATCTTACTGGAGACCAGGATAGGGAGTCACTTGTCCTTTTCCTTTATGATGGCATTTCGTAATATTGCTTACGCTTGTTTGCCTACTGGGGAGTATGAAATATTTCAAAGACAACGTCTTTTTGCTTGTAAGTGTCTTACACTCAAATGTGTGCGAAGAAGAGCTAGTGGAAATGGGGGAGGATTGTGTCAGGAAATACTGGAGGTGAAGAACCACGTTGAAAATACACGTGTGTGCTTTGATACGTATGAGCATTCTATACAAAGGGAACAATAGGGGATGTGTATTGTTTATTCTTGAGATGGAGTTCTTCTGAAGTGTTATGAGGAGTTTGCTTTCAATGTGTCAATTGATAACATTTTGTCTTTACTAACACGTTAGTTTTGCTTTGTACTGGTCACGTAATACTGTATACTTATGAGGGGTTAACTGGCCCAATCCAGGGATTATTACACTCAAAGTCTTTTGTGAGCTTTGGCCTCTTGGTGAATACGAATTTTTTGTGGACAATTAAGCAAATGGTTTGTAGTTAATTTGTCATCCACTTTGTTGACTGTCATTAGAGTTAGACCGCCCCTTGATTTGTCTGTGCGGTGTCTCTATTCGTTATTTTTTATCGATTTACCCTTTTTTCTTTAACCTCTTAGCAATACCCTGCTACACCGTCAGAAATATCAAGTGACCTTTAAAGAAACCCCTTGTTCGATGAAGAGTTTCTAATCAGACTTTGAGATAAAAACGAGATCTTCCTATCGCTGATAAATGTCAGAACCAAAGCTACTAAAGAGACCTATTATCTACTATTTCTGTGGCAAACTGAACGATTGTAACATCCACAGTTGAAAAAAGAAGAAACACGATTAAGGTTTGGCGCGCTATCCATATCCATATCCGTACTATTTTATAAAGGCAACGTCCGTCTGTTCGTCCCTCCATAACTCGAGAACCATTCTCCGATTTTCATGATTTTTTTTTCTGACTTATAGAAGTGTGACCAAATTAGGCCGTAGTGTAGGTGATAATACTAGAGGATTAAAGGGGTCACGGGGAGTAAGGGGGGTCTCACGAACCGTTAGCCGTATGAACTTGAAAGTTTGTGTGTTGATAGATAAGTCAAAATTATTACATGCCTCATTTATCGTATTTCAAAATTCGTCCTATAAGACTTGAAAAAAAGAGGTGCAAACTTTTTTATTTCGACCTGACTACCCCCAACTTGCCATTATACAAACAGATCTATGTGTGTCAATTCACAACTAATATTTAACTTGTGATGCGTAAATAGGTACGCACAATCGTACATATCAAATATTTGAGATCTGCTGCAGCTATGAAAAGTGGAACGATATGATCGCGTAGTATAAATATTCAAATCATACCTGTGACGAGTTTACAATATAATTAACCAATTTGTTTTCAATGTGGGTGGCAGCGTTCCCACTTTCACTACGATCGTAATATTTCACTACGATTTTGCCTTAGTTGAACAAAATCATTACGTCACTACGAAAAATTTGGAAACACTACGATTTTCCGTTCAACTTCGTATCCATATATTTCTTGTATTCTTGTAATTCCTTCACAATGTAATAATATTGAACTTTCAAATGTTTTCCCTTGTTAAAGTTGTTTTAACGCATTCACAACAGGGCGATTAATTGAACATATTCACTTTTCAGCGCAATAATGATGGTTACAAGGGGTCGATTTCCGTTCTGTGACTGTGAAGTGGTAAATAATTTAATTTAATTTGCAATTTTTGAGGTTTTCAAGGTAGAGTACTTTTCATTACGATTAAATACATATTTCGGGTTTCTGAATCCCTTTGTCCGCGTTTATTTTTCGTTGCCATCGTGAGTCATAGAGCCTTGTCTTTGTTATGTTTTTCGCACTTCTTCACAAAAAATTATCATATGAAAAAAATCTGACATTTGTTTTCATTTTTTATGGACCGAAAATCGATTTCAGCGCGAACTTGTGAAAACTCTTTTCACTTCACAGTATAGATAATAGAACGAGAATCGATCCCCAGTTGAGTATATTGCGTCATATAGTCGTACTTGTCTTAAAACTAAAACATTATGGAGATTGCAATTATTTTTTATATTTCACTACGATTTAGCTCCAAACACTACGATTTCCTCATCTCGGCACTACGCTTTCGTAAATTTGAAGTGGGAACGCTGGTGGGTGGTGATGTAATTTTATTAGTTTTTCAAACTACCTATATTAGTCTAAGAGCCCACAGCAAATTTTGGGCGTGAAAGTATAACCAAAAAGCTGATACATGAACAGAAAGGTCTCCAAAAAGTAAACTCAAATGTCGAAGTCTGACAGCGCTTAGTTGCAGCTGAGGTTAGTAATAGATAGGTTGAAAACGTGTTTTTTTCCAAAATCTGAATTTTTTATATAACCATCAAATAAATTTTAATTTTTAAACATAAACCGGTGGGCGGAGCCGCGAGCCTAGCTAGTAATTATATAAATCGTAATAGGGTTGACACCTCTGCGAAGTTTGTAAGCCAATGCACATGTGTCCCTTCCATATATCCCCTTTCAACATGGTAACCTATCTAAATAGGTAAAACGCAATTAAGTTCATTGTATACATCATTTTGTATGTACACAAAGTTAGGAGAGTTACGACAGCCAGTGCAGCGGCCGGTAAATTAAATATGATTGTGTGCATGTCCCAGAATAAATTTGTCGCTAACACTCAGCTGCTCTGGCTCTCACTGCATTTTATCGCCCACAATGTATACGCCTCTTGTCAGCGCTCATAAAATATTCAGAGAATAGGTTTAAATTCGATAAAAAAAAACATTTTTGTCCCCACTTTTCGTATTTGCATAGCTATCCGCCATTTATCGCATCCTTTTTAGTAAAAATATCAAGAAGTGTCGTATGAGTGAAAATCTATCAAATCTTCTCTTTCATAACAAAACCTAATATGTACAACGCACATTCGATCTGAAGACACCTATGAATATATTATTTAACCTGAAGTCGCCTTTGTCGCCATGGTTATTTTGGTAATTTCATCCTTAAAAAAATAAACACTACAACCCATCACATATACAGCTTTGCATAATTTAATAATAATTCTCGTTCGCCATTTCTCTGTTGTATATTTTCAGCCATACCTATTGTATATATCCTTGCAATAGTACCGGGCCTCATGCCTTGGGAGAAAGGATACCGTTTTTTATCATTCTGCCATGTTTTCGGTTCGGTTGCGCCCTGGTGTGGCAGTTTTGTCTATCACCTGTTTATGAACATCGAGAAGGGCGAAAATGTCTACTATCGTCTTCTAAAATTGGATATGGTCGGAATATGGGTCAGTCAAAGTTTTGGTAAGTATACCTACCTACAATTAAGATGTGAATAAATTATAGTCGTAATTTTCAAAGTTGCTAGTTTTAGCATTTCTATATGTTAGGAACTCTAGTGGCAATACGATTTCCCCATTCAATTAGTCGGATGTGAATTATTAATTTTAATTTCCATAATTAGATCTGATCTGGTGTAGGGAGAGAAATTGTGCATCCACCCACCGCGCCAGGGTGTGGATCCAATAACATTCAATTTCTTTTATGGCAAATTTAATTTATTGGAATGAAATCCAAAGGGCTAATGCCCAATTAGAGTGTCTTGCTTAATGGCAGAGCGAGGGGTTACAAATGAAATTAATTCGATTACGGATTCCAAGTGTTACCAAGTTAAGTAATGCGATTTAATTGAGTACCTATTTATTTATATTAAGTAGTATTTGCCTGGTTACAGCTGATTTTAAGCAGTTATAAAGTTATTTTTTCTAGATCTTATACAACTTTCGGTTTTATTTCTTAACTCATCTTAATTGCGTGTGTATATTGAAGCACATCCTTGCTTTACCGGGCAGGCATAATGCAAGCACTTTGGCCTTAATTCGATCGTAAAAGATCTAAATAAATTCTGATACAAGGCAGGGAACAACTGAGGAAATGCGAGGGAATAATGTCACAGTCGAAGGGAATTTCTGGGAAGGTATTTCTTCCGGCATTTAAAGGAGATAAACCATACTTCTACAAAGGGGTACTTGGATTTTAAAGGGAAATTAGGTGTTTTTCAATGGCAGGTTTTTAGGTGTTACTAACTTGTAGCTTGCTACAACTGGTTCCATGTATGGATCGCGATGGGTCCTGATGGTGGTTAGTGCCGGGGTGGACCTGGGCCTCAACCAACACGCCTCTCCAGTTAGCACGATCTTTGGCTAACTGCCTCCAGTTGCGCACTCCAAGTTGGTTGAGGTCCCCTTCCACTTGTGCGCGCCACCTAAGGCGAGGTCTTCCTCTACTGCGTTGTCCCTCCGGGTTGGAATCGAAGACTCTTCGGGCCGGAGCGTTGGTGTTCATTCGCTCTACATGTCCTAGCCATCTTAGTCGACTGATACGTACTTTTCTGACAAGGTCGATGTCGCTGTACAGCTCGTAGAGTTCGCTGTTAAATCTCCTCCTCCAAAGCTCGTCAACGCAAACGGGACCGAAAATCACTCGAAGAATTTTGCGTTCGAAGCGACCAAGGAGATCTTCATCCGCTTTTGACAACGTCCATGATTCTGCGCCATAAAGCAGGACTGGGATGATGAGGGTCTTATATAGAGTCTCCTTGGTGTTTCTCGACAAGGCCTTATTAATCAATTGCCTTCTTAGGCCAAAGTAACAGCGGTTGGCAAGTGTAATTCTTCGCTTGATTTCTTATGTGATGTCATTTTCAGAATTAATAGCGGAGCCGAGGTAGACAAAGTCCCGAACTACCTCAAAGTTATAGCTGTCTATCGTGACGTTCTGTCCGATTCGTCGATGTTGTGTGTCCCTTCTCGTTGACAGCATATATTTTGTTTTGCCCTCATTCACCACTAAACCCATTTTTGCCGCCTTTGTACTGATACTTGCAAACGCACCAGTGACAGCTCGCTGTGTTCTGCCAATGATATCGATGTCGTCAGCGTATGCAAGTAGTTGCACAGACTTTTGGAAAATTGTGCCCCTGGTGTTGGCTTGCGAGTTTCGCACAATTTTCTCAAGAATGATGTTGAAAAAGTCACATGACAGCGCATCACCTTGTCTAAATCCTTTTTTGACATCAAAGGTCTCGGTGAGACTGTTTGCGACCGTCCGGTCCTGCAGCTTTGTTGGACTTCAGCTTGGATATTGCTATCCTTACCTCATTTTGGTCAGGTGGACGGAAGTCTTGGCTTTCATCGCCCTGGTTGAATGGTTCATTCTGTCTGACAGCGGAATTTGTGTCGTCTTCGCCGTTTAACAGTCTACAGAAATGGTTTTTCCATGTCCTCAGCACCGACTGTGACTCTACTAAAAGGTTTCCTTGTTCGTCTCTACAGGTCTCTGTTCGGGTCTTGTTCCCGTGACACGTTCTTTTTACCTTTTGGTACAACTTCCGAACATTGTTCCTGGAGTAGCACCTCTCTATTTCCTCCATCGCGCGCTTCTCATGTTTTTTCTTTTTCCTCCGGAGAAGCCGGTGTTCTTCCCTCCTTTTTTGCTCGTAGAGCTCACGAGCTGCTCTTGTCCTTCTCTGCAGCGCCGCTTTGTAGGCCAGTTGCTTTGCTGCATGTGCTTGCCGGCACTCTTCATCAAACCAGGGGTTTCGCGGTGGTGGTCGGGTGAAACCGACATCGATGCCACTGGTCTTCAGCACTTGATGCTGGCTGTACAGGAATTCTCGAGAGGTTGAGGGAGACGCGATCGGCAAAAGTTCTGGCGGTTTGTCGCGTTTGTAGCCGTTCAACGTTGAATCTCCTCACAGTATTTCCTCGTTGTTGTGCTGTCTGGGATATCCGCATACGTACCTTGGCTACAATAAGGTAGTGATCCGAGTCTATGTTGGCCGCTCGGAAAGTTCGGACATCTAGAATACTGGAGGAGTGCCTTGCGTCGATCGCAACATGGTCAATTTGATTGACCGTTTGATGGTCTGGTGAACGCCATGCTCCTTTATGAATGTTGAGGTGTGGAAACCGTGTGCTTGCTATAGTAACATTACTTCCCGCAGCAAAGTCAATTAACCTAAGTCCGTTTCCAGACGTGGTGTCGTGTAGGCTGTGCTTTCCGATTGTGCTACCAAAGATGTCCTCCTTTCCTATTTTGGCGTTAAAATCAAGACAATTTTAACGTCGTATTTAGGACATTGCTCATATGTTTTGTCGAGGAGCTCATAGAAACATTCTTTGGTAGCGTCGTCTTTATCTTCTGTGGGGGCGTGAGCGCATATCAGGCTGATGTTGGCGAATTTAGCCTTGATGCGGATAGTTGCAAGGCGCTCACTTACGTGTCGAAAGCTCAAGACTTCTTGCCTAAGTCTGCCGCTTACAACGAATCCGCATTCAAATAGACGCTGCTTCTGCTCTCTGTAGCAATCACCGTAGTAGATGTCACAGGTTTTCATCCTTCTTTTGCCTGGCCCATCCCACCGCACCTCCTGAATGGCGGTGATATCTGCCTTGTAACAGTCTAGGGCCTCCGCTAATTGTTCGGCTGCACGCGGTCTGTTCAGGGTTCGAACATTCCACGTGCAGACCCGAACGTCATTGTCCTTTTTTCGTTTTGCATGGTCGTCAACCATGCTTCGTAACCATTAATTTTTCCGTGGCTGGGTAGTTAGCCCCACGCACAACCCCCAACCTGGAGGACCAGGCCCTAAGATAACCCTAGGACAGCGGGTCGGATACTCCGTTGTCAGTAACCCACTTCGGGGATATGAGTGCTGCCGTTGGCCCATAAAGGGTTCATCCGCCACCATCTCTATTTCAGCACCCTGAGTGCTGAAAATCCTTACAGATCTTTGCTCCAAATATGTCAGAGAAGCTCACGCAAGGTATCTGCCATCTCGACTGTTGACAACACCGTTGATTCAATCTTGTGTATTCATCCGCTGTATGTCCTCTTTCTGAGGGGCGCATGTAAGACCTCTGAGACTCGTTCAGTCAGTCATTCCGACAGAGCATTACAGTGTTGCTATTTTCTTCGTGTTCAACACTCGCGCTTATAAGTTTAGCAAGCCAAGCCCGGTTGAGCGAGACCAGTACCCGGTGGTTACCACGCGGAGGTAAAATAAGCACAATTGATGTGTATGAAAAAGTTGCAACAGCTGGGCACCGCCAAGTTGATGCCAATCAGCGCCTACCCGATTCATACACACCCAACCATATAAGAAACGGGATTATAAAATGCGGGATTGTAAAAAACATAATAAGGGATTTTAAAGAGCAGTATATCGTACCCAACCCGTTTAGATATGGTCTATTTCTAAATTTTGGAACTTTTTAATACAACCCGTATATTGAATGCACAAAGCACTGAGTTCAATGCAGAATTTTTTAAAAATCGTTAAGAGTGTTAAGAACACTGTGCGAAGTGTCCCAGGCTCGATCCGCGGAAAAACACAAAAATAAAAAATCACACAAACGAATGGTTGTGAGAAGTTAAGCATACCCTAGGCCTATTGCGCCAACTATTTATAATTTTTTTTTTCGAAAGTTTTTGAGATGTAGAAAATATACTATGTATGAATAAAATACCAATATGCTTTTTTACCTTTTTACTGTTCAGATCTGCATTTCTCGGGAAAGCTCAGGCATACAACAAATTGCCCTCGCACTAATAAAAACTGACCATTAATTGTGATCTAATTATGTTAAGATCAAATTTTCGGTGATTACATAGCTTTAACCCTACAATGTCTCATTGGGATTAAAAACGAAAAGATCGGTTTGTAGGAAACTTATTCCTAATTCACTTAAGCTATGAAGTAGAGACCTTAAGCTGAGCAATGATCAAAACGAATAAATTAGTACAAACATCACACAAGTCAGTTGCCCCTGCCCACACAGCATTGGTTAATGTTGCCATAGCCTTTATGCCAGAGTTGGAGTATGTGAATTTGCAACGCAGAATAAGTAAATTAAAAAAGAAAACAAAATTCAGATATTCGGTTCTCCTTTAAGACATAACCTAATGGGATGTAAAAGGTTTACCAATAAACCCGTGTACAGTTCATGACGCCAAAGTTGTTCTATCTGTTGTTAACCACGACGAGTTACAGCGCTGAGCGGCACGCGTGCATTAATGCGGGTCTTTGGTAAAAAAACCAAAATTACCTGGTCCAATAAGTCTTGGAGGAAGGAAGAAAAGATTGACGGACGTGTGAAGGTTAAATTAAAAAAAAAAAAAATTAAGACAATACTTTACTTGGCGTTTTCGAATTTCTTTTTCATCATTTTGCTACTTAAAAAACAAAAAAAAAAAAAAAAATAAGTTGGGTTAAAAAAAAAACAGAAATTCCCAATTATGTATTTTCTACTGTTTATTTCGAAAATTCCCTTGAGAAGGGACAAGTTCTATCGATCCTGTATCACTGCTTATAGTTTTGTGTTCCTACGACTACTGTGGGTGGGTTAGGTAAAATGTTAATAATTTTTCGGCAGTTATTTGATTGTCGTCTAATCCAACATAATTGCAATTAATGCAATTCCCCACTCCTCTTCCTCTCGGTCAGCTATTAATGCAAATATTGCCGATAAAGATAATGCACCAAATGAACGCAATATATTTTATAGGATGATCTAAAAGTTTTCACTTATAATTGAAATTAGGATTGCCTTTACATTGTTGCTAAGTGTGTTATCTAACCTACACCCTTTTTGGGTTAGTTCACTTTATATGATCCCTTATTAAATTATTTATGGTTGATTATAGAGCAAAAGGTTAAAAGGGAGCGCTACGCTAATTATACAAATGAACATTCCATTAGCACTTTGCTCTAAGTTTGCCATATCAAAATTAGAGCTAGGGCTGGTTGTTTGTTTAGAACCGGATAAGAAAGATTTTACATTGAGTTACCAACCACTACCATACCAATAAGAGTATCAGTGTGTTGTCATTGCTTGATAAGAATATAATTGATGTAAATTAGTAGGTGCGTTGTTTGCAGGGCGAGGTTGAGGTGTTATTTCTGATGGATTTAGAGCGAATGCATCTCAATTTCAATAGATTACATTTTTCTGTTCCCTAAGTACTAATAAAGACATTAACATTATTAAAAATCAGTCGTCTTAAGACAATATAAATGAGAGTTTTGGAAATTGTGTAAAATTAAACTTTTCGCCGCCGGAACACCGCAAATCGGTGCAATCTCTGATTTTATGAAAATTCTTCTGATTACTGTAAATTCCGGAATTTCTTTCAGATCCTCTTTCGATTCTGTTATCTCTATTGACAAAAATTGTTGTTCGTACTGGAAATCTGCAGCCAATTGGCAAGGCCAATAGCCTTTATTTTCTAAACTTACAAGTAACAGTAACTGGTCTGGGGTCGTATAATGAAATACACTTAGTTGTAATGTAGGCCATTTGATACACTTGATGATAGCTTTGCTTGAGTTTACTTGGAGTTCCTTATATCTATAGTCTTTGGTCAAGTAGCTAGTACCTATATCTTGTGCAAAGCTTTTGGATAACTTGGTGTATCTGTAAATGATGTTATCTGAGCTAGAAGTTTCTCTGTTCCCTGAGGACGAATTTTGAAAAACGGCAAAGAGGTATTTCAATTTACAAAAGCAGCAGAGGTCTTATCCAAAAATCTCTTCTTATTATTGCATTGTCTTCAGAACTGAACTAGCATACAATATTTTAAAGAGAGAGCATTTGGCTTAGCATTAGACACATACTTGTTATTAGCACCATCGAAGCGTGGCTGCCCTGTTCAAATGCTATCTTGTGTTTAGAGGCTAACAAGTCCGAAGATAATTTATATGCGTACATTTTAATCGCCATCTCTTGCTGTTCCGGATTGTGTCTCATTTTTTTGTATCGTACTGTCGAGAAAAAACCTCGAATCTTTATTCATTCATTGGATCCTCAATAGCTCTTGACTCTCCGCCATCGATTTTAAATTATCAATGGCAATCCCCATACGGGTAAAGGAGAGGTTATGGACTTGATCTAACCATGTCATCCTTGGTCTATCTAGAGGACGCCTGCCCGCGCGCTGGTACGGATTCTATAGCGCGTCGTGGTATCATAGTTGGGGTCTTGGGGATATGTGTTTAACATGACCAATCCACCGAAGCATGGACCGCTCCGTCCGGAGAAGTAGCTGCTCGACATTAAGTTCCTCACGTAGGTGTTTCTAAGGCAATCTCTACGGGTCACACCAGTAATACAACGTAGGAATCTCTTTTCGGCAGCTTGTATCCGCGATTTTATTTTTTCGGTCATCATTTGACACCAAGTTAAGTCCTCCTGATAACAGAATGTCTCAAAATCGATCCAGCCTGACCAATCCTACAGGAAAACTCGGCATTGCTCCTTCCATCACTCGTGAATAAGACCCCGAGATACTTAAACTTCTCCACCTGTTTCAATGGGACTCCACTAACATGCAGAGTGCATTGAACAGGCGTTCTGGAGACGACCATCACTTCAGATTTGTTCACATTTACCCTCATCTCAGCTTCAACACAAACGGCTACAAACCGATCGAGTGCGCGCTGAAGTTCAGTCTGAGAGGACCCAAGGATGACCAAGTCATCAGCAAATGACTTATCCTCAGATCTCCCAATTCGAAACGTTCTTCGCCAATACTGCGCTGTAACATCCAGTCCATATAAGTAATGAAAAGGAGAGGCGACAAGACGCACCCCTGGCGAAGTCCAACGCCCACGGTGAAAGGTATTGATTTAACGCCGTTTACCCGAACACAGCTTTTACAGTTTGTGTAAAGAGATTGAATGGCTCTCAAGAGAGAACCATCAATTTCATACTCCTGTAATACACTCCAGAGTTTCCTTCGAGGGACTCGGTCGTATGCTTTCTCCAAATCTACGAAGCAAGCGTAAACAGGTGTAGCATACTCCCAATCCTTCTCCAGTACCATTCTAAGAGTGAATAACTGGTCGGTTGTGCTTCTGCCGGGACGAAAGCCGCACTGCTCATCTTCTAATCGTGCCTCGACCACAGCATTAAAAGCATTTAATAAGGATTATTTTACCGCATTCGATTTTAGCGGTTAGGGAGGAGAATACACCCATATATTTAAATACGCACTGGAAATCGCACACCAAAAACATTTCGGTAAACCGCAAGGTGTGAACCGGGGGTTACAGCCGCAGTCAGTTTAACTTAAGCTGTGGTCCTCGAAGCTCGTCAGATATGCAAGAGATCCGTGAAGATTTTCTTCGCCACGGCTGTGGACATTGGACACGTTTCATATCCTTTTATTAAGCTGTAATAATTATTTAAGAATTATAGTATAATTGCAACCGCCGCAGAAGATTATAAGGACATTAGATCCCAATTATTTTAGGGGAAACAACAACTCATAGATAAGTCCTTTCCTTTTCAGTAATTTTTATAAAACAAAGATCTCAAAATAATCACCATCAATCTCGTTGTTTGCAATAAAACAAAAACCATCGCAGAGGACGAAGAAAGTTGACTCCTCTGCGTCCGCATACATTTTTGTGTAGGCCTAAATACATATTCGACAAATAGTTTAGCAAAGAATTTCTCCGGCAAATATCTCCTTTAGATTTATGTGAGTTTGAAAACTAATAACGCATACGTTACATATTCGTGCATGAATGATTTTTTGCTTCCCTAGTTTCAACTGTATTTTCATTTCCTTTGACAAAACAAAAAAAAAAACATTCGGCGAAACGAGGTCAACTGCGAATTGATATCCGGAGGTACCATCTGTATGATTGGAAATGGGAATTGAAATTGGCTTTTACAGCCCATGACCTACATGGCGCTAAGTTGTTTACCATAATCAACGCGAGTAATCGAAGAAATATGAAAGAGTCCACATTAAGCCAAATTCGTGTAAAAAGTTAGCATACATAATTTAACAAATGACACAGTAACCTGAATGGATGGATCCAAATATTCTTTATTGATTATGCGGGTATTTTAGTGCAATTTGGCCTATTTCTTTTCGCTGTGTAAAGGAGTTTTGTTTTTTATTGGATTATTCATTTACCGATTTTGGAAGCTCACTCATGCCAACTAATTTCATTGTGGCTAAGAGGTGGGCAATAAGCTAAGTACCTAAATAGTTTGAGCAACAGGTCCGTATAGGATCCTGCCCATAGCTTCTTGAAACCAATAATTTGTTCGAGTTTTGAAGGGACCTACAATTTAATGCCGATTCCTAACCGCTGAATTGAGGAGATTTTCCAGGACAGTAAGTTATACTTTCGAATGTTTGTAAGACGTAATTTGTGTTTTTTCGGGGACCGAAAATAAGACCTCTCGCCAAGCAGTCGCCATAATACTAAACACTGAGCCACTGCTGGCTTAAGCTTGCCAAGACTGCCTAATTAGGCACCTTAACCCCGTGTGCTCATGATGACAGATCGATCGCCCAAAGGAGAGTGGAAAATAGTTCCATGAAGAATTCCCTTGGGGATTAATGAACGTTGTTTAAGCAATACATTTTGCCCTCGGTATTGAACTTCATCATGGAAGTTTGCCTTTCCTTTTCATTACTTATAAAGTGATTGGTTAGGGCCTTAAGTCATTTGGTGCTCCCTGATGACTTGGTCATCTTTCGACTCTCTCAGTCTAAACTTGAGCTAGTACTCTATGAAGATAGACATGAACCAATCTAAAGCAATGGTCGTCTGAAGAACACCTGCAGAATGCACTCTGCTGAGTTTTGCTGGATCAATTTTGGGAAAACCAGCTTAATCTGTTATCGGAAGAATAGAACGTGGTTTCAAAGTCATTGGTAATTTTTTCGGTATTTTGCTCCAACTCTTTGCTATGGCCATGAGATTTGGGTATACTGACCGAAAGATTAAGACCTTGAACACAAGCCGAAATGAGATTCAATCGTTGTATTTCTGGTGTTACTCGAAGACATGGTATAAGAAACATCAGAATACATGAGTTACCAAATGTCGAGCAGTTATCCCTCCAATTCAGTCGATTGCTTATGCTAAGCATATGTCCCCAAAAACTATTCAAAGTTGAATTCCTGCCATCAGGAAGGCGTCCTAAAAGTAAGCCCTTGATATGATAGTTAGATCAAGTCCAATATCTTTTGGAAATCTAAAAGAGGACCTGCTCTAACATTCTACACTTGACAGTGGCCGAACCATCAAACTTCTACACTTTGACAGGTCATCACTGTCTAACCTGGCAGGGGCTCTAACGGGACATAACTTCCTAAGAAATCACGCAATGAAACTAAATCTCAAAGATGACGATATGTGTAGAGGTTGCGGAGACGAAGAGGTTCATGAGGACACACCTCACTTCCTCTGTCACTGCCCGATTCTCTGTCACTTGAGGAACAGAACACTTGGAAGTCACTACTTCCATGACTTACAAGAACTTTCTGATCTTTACAGGTTCTTGAGGACATCAGGATGGCTGGATGGCATCGGGTAAATACAAGGAGAAGGGACACGAAGATAACCAACCTAACACTAATGGTTAACCCCCCATGAAAGGGCATTACAATGGGTCCATGAGGACCTAAGTGTGGTACAGTAGGGTTCACCCTACTCTACTCTGCCGTTATAACAATTTTATTTCTCAAAATTCCTATTATGCCTAATTTATAACGAAATGAGCTTGTTGAATATATCAGGGATTCTGAGGACCCTTACTATCTTAGCCGAGAGACTAACGAGATTTCCAGCACCAAATCTTCGTTGTCTTTTTCAAACAAGTTTAAAATAACTAATAAGTACATTAACATCAGTTTCAGATGCATTTTTGAGAAACGAGTTTTCCCACCAACTTAAGCCATTGTCAATGACATTTATGAATCACTCACAATCGCATTCCTTTTTAGCATAATCCGTATTCGAAGAATTTCCATAGAAAACTCAACTCTGGTGAGACCAGTGGCTTTTGTCGTAAATTTCATGAAACGGAATTGTTCCTATTGTATAAGCGTATAGAGTAGGTCGACCAAAAAATTTGTTGAAGCTCACCGTAAAGTTCACATTGCGTAAGTTTAATATTCCATGCATTTAAAGTAGCCAGACAAAAAAAAAAAAAAAAAAACAAAACAAAAACCTATTTGTCAAGCCTCGTAGAGCGTAACCCCCCAAAACGAAGATGAAAAACTAATTCCACCAGAACGAACTTTTCTTCATTAACAGAATGTTCATTGTCCTTTAAGCGAATTCGCGCAGTGAGTTTTAGGAATATTAAAAAGTTCCATATAAAAAAAGGTTAAAACAAACAAACAAGCTGTCCTTTGTATAAAATTAATAGGATTAGCCTGTTTTAAAAATGATACTGCTAAAGTAGTTGCTTTGGAAAATTTCAATGCAATGCAAAGACACAGGAACGGACATTATTGCTTGGCACGTGGAACTCATTTTTTAAAGATAGCCCTTAACAATTAAAACCCGTTTACAAAATGATCATAGTACGGCAGATTTTGAGAAAATGCTGGCGGAAATATGACAATACTCACTAAACATGAACAATGTGCGGCGTATCCCAAATGGGAAGTATCGTATTGAAATTGTAAAGGTTCCGTTTATTATGAGTTCGGGTAAAAACCTTTAAACCTTTGAAATTTCGCAGAAAAGTAATGAACATGCAAGGAAAGGTTTTTATAAAAAAATTTACAAAGCTATATTCCGCTGTGATTTTTCCGGAAGAGAATTCATAAGACTATACGGCTTCTTTAAAAGAAGCTTATTTACCTTCTCTGGTTAGGTCCTAAAGCCATTTTTTCACTGCGAATACTGTCAGAAAGACAAGGGGGTTTACTAGCAAGATTTTCTGAAACGATTCCAACGCCAAGGATTCTGAGACGAAAGAGAGCCGGGCATTTCATAATTACACGTATGTGAAGAGAAGATTCGTCACACTCAAGGCAGAGCGTCTATATGGAGGGTCTGGTGAGCTGCAAATTTGATGAAGATCTTTTTCATGATGCCATAGCCAAATTATAAATGTCAGTATTTTTAGGTTATTTTTGTCCAGAGTAGGATTTTCTGCGGGAGAATTTTGGGAAAACTGATGCAGTTCTGTCTAGGTGTTTTAAGCTAGACTTCATTGAAATTCTCTTGATGTGGTTACTGAAATGATTTTTACCGGCACCACAGAATAGATCAGGTCTCATAAGTAGTATTTTCGCACCGACTTTATCCAGTGAGCCAGCTGTTTCATTGTCAAAAAAGCTCATGTGGACTGGAATCCAGTGAAGAATGATTCGATTTTTCTTTGCATGCTTGTAGATGTCCATGTATGCTTCTAAGACCAGCTCCAATTTTAGGACAGTTAAGTCAAGAGCTTTCAAAGCTACTTATTGCTATTTGATAAGATAAATATTGTTTAACTCTGATACAATTTGTTAATGGCAAGGACTTCAGCCTGAAATATGGACGAGTTTTTGCCAAGACTCACTAAATAGTTCGCTTGAGGAAAATAAAATGGCCAGTCCAGTCCCTGAGTTGATTTTGGAACCGTCTATGTACCAGACTAGGTCAAGTCGTGATGGATTGGGTTTGTATTTTTGCTAGTCCCTCCCTTGAAGGGATGATGCTATTGTAAACCGAATAAGAAGTTTTTATGGAAGCCATATTCTGGTAGCATGTCGTCTTAACACACATGCTGGATGGGTTTTCAGTCTCTATAACGTCTAAAAAAGGCAGATGATCATGGGAGGACGATAAATGCTCAGTCTTGGCTTTATTTGAGTGTATATTTGGATAGGTGTTAGACCTGTGATGACGTATGTGCGGCAGTATACAGCCCGTCATATAGTTTCCAGCTATACGTTGGATCCGTTTTAACTTTTTGATAGTGGTGAGTTCTTCAGTCTTTTTAAACCAGACCACGGCAGCATATAGGTGATTTCCCGCCATAATGTATCCCTGGCTAAGGTTTCCAATTATAGGAAATAGACTTTAAATTATTTTTGTCCAGGCTCAAACAAATTGTCCAATACTGTGTTTTCCTAGATCCAAAGTCTATTTAGAATTTCATTTCGGCAGCTCATTCGCTCAAGGCAGTCAGCCCTCAACCAACCTCTAACCACGTTGGCAACAGAGTAGGCAGAAATTATTTTTCAAATTACGTAGCATCTCAAATTGGTCCTATCTATGGCTATACCTCCAGTTTAACCTTTATAACCCTTCGCCCGATCTAATTGCTTGAAACTATCATCATCACTGTCAATTTCATCACCTGATGTCTGCGGTAGCCAACCGCACGGAAAATAACTCGGAGTACTTACCACCAATTGGAGTTTGCTACTCCACTTACCCAAATAACCGGAGGCTTCTACCAGGAAATTTCATGAGAGTGCGATTCGATATACTAGTAGTAGAATTTGAAAGTGAACTTGTGCACTTGTGCAGTGTCTGCCATAACATGACCCGGGGTATTAAAATACATTATATTTTGGAATTGTTTCTGGAAAATGCAGCGCCGGTACGAAAGCGTCAAGAAAGCAAAAACCACGCATATTAAATGTATAAAGGGTTACCTAAACTTGTGGTATGAACTTTGCTCCTTTGTCATAGTTCGCTCATATTTTTCTTAACACATCAACTTCGCATTTTGTTAAGGAATAGGCAGCATTTAAGGGCAGATTTAAAGTTAAAGGTGTACCATATTGTACCATAGCTATGATAAAGCGGAACACCGTTTCCTCTTTGGAACTCAATTACAGGAATATAGCCTTCTCGGTGGTTTTTTTTTTATATAGCTCTATACTTATTAGAGAATTTGGGGCTCTAACACAATTAGGCTATCTCAAGTGTGACTTATATACAAAAAATTGATTTTCTTATTTTTCGTTCAAAAATAACTTTGTGGGAAATTTACTAATACGCGGAGTAAAATGAAGGAACAAAATTAATTGACCTAAAAAAAAACTTATCTCTGGTTTCATCTCCGCATTTCCGAAATGATCTTCTCCAGATCTTCATTGAGAGAACTTATTTGTCTCTAATTGTGTGATAGTTGCATTAGGAAGTAGAAAGCCGTTTAAGACATAAGTTATAGGAGTATGTCATCATCGATAAAGCTTTAAATATTATTATTATTCGTCAAATCAAGCATGTCATTGATGTGGAGATGGGAAAAGCATAGATCTTTGGGGTACTCGCACGTACTTTGTATCCGCCTGCAGAGTTTTTGAGATACTTGATAGAGCTTTATGATATTCCCATCCAATTGAACAAAGATGATGTGCAGGAGCTGTGGTTTCAACATGACGGCCCAGCATGTCACACAGCTCGTGCCACAATTGATTTACTGAAGGAAACGTTTGGTAACCGCATAGTTTCACGTTGCGGACCCGTGAATTGGCCTCCAAGATCGTGAGATTTAACGCCGCTTGACTGTTTTCTGTAGGGATATGTGAAGTCGCTAGTCTACGCCGATAAGCCCGAAACGATTGACCACTTGGAGGACAACATTCGCGGCATTATTGTCGATATACGGCCACAAATAATGTTGGAAAAAGTCATCGAAAATTGAACATCCAGATTAGACTACTTCCAAGGCAGCCATGGTCAAATACCAGAAATTATATTTAAATTATAATGCCAGAAGATTATCTTTCGAATATTGATATAATCTTTCGAAAAAATCATCTTTGTTTTATTCCATTTCAAAGTCCTAAACCTCTAAAAAACACCCTTTACAAAGTTACGGTACCCAGTGGAAATATGGCTGCGAAATTTATATTGCCCAAGATTATTTTTCCACTACCTTGAATGGAAAGTAAAACTATTCTTATGGGGTACCACATATTGAACAGTTGTCAAATTATAGGTTCAAGTTCTTGCAGAGGTTTTGGTGGTGGTGAGCTTGTTTGCAAGAAAAAAGTCCAATGGCGCTAAATCGCAAGATCTTGATGGCCAATTCTGATTTCAAAAACGTCCGATTACACCATTAGAAAATTACCCATGCAGTAATTGAATTGTTTTTCTGGTACCGTCTTGTTGAAACCTCATGTTGGTAACTTCCATAACTTTTAATTTAGGCACTAAAAACTGGATTATTATGGCACGATAAAAAACACCATTAATTGTTACTGGCTGATCAGCCGTATATTCGAAGAAGAATGGCCCGATAATGCCTCCAGCCCTAAATTCACACCAAACAGTTGTGGATGCATTTCTTTCTCAACACTTATTCGTGGGCTTTTTGAACCCTAATTGCGACAATTTTGACGATTAACGAAGCCATCAAGATGAAAATGAGATTCATTACTGAAGATGATTTTATTTCAAAAATCAGCATCCACTTGTTGTTGTTGTTCCAAAATCTACTCAACGAACTCTCTTCGCGCTGCATGGTCAGTAGTCTTCAGTTCTTGAGTTAATTGAACTTTGTAAGCATAATGTTTCAAGTCTTTTGTGAGAATTCGTTCCAGATAGCTTCTCGAAATGCCCAATTCCTGACTACGGTTACGGTGCTGAATTAATGTTCCTGGACTGTCAGCAATACTCTCGCGAACTGCTTCGATGTTTTCTGTTGAACGACTAGTGACAGGACAACAAGAGTGTTTAAGGTCACTAATTGATCCAGTCTCCCTGAATTTTTTAATTATTTTCTTCACAGTTGATGGTTTTGAATCCTTTGAATGACATGTGGACCGTGGTCGATATTTTACATTCTTCATCGAAGATTGCCTAACGCCCAGAATTGAAGATAAAAGCATTTAAGACACATTGAAATAAAAGTATCAGCCTTCCGCTAAATTAGAAAAAAAAGAGCAACTCATGTTGATGCTTATTGTCATCGCCATAAGCCGGCACGCGAATGTGCTCAAAAATATCTCCAATATGTCATTTACCCATGAAGAGATATCACAATCACTAAATCTGTGCTACCATAGTTAACCATATTAGGATTAGCAAATCATTATTCCGATAATCATATGGTGACGATGGGTTTTATTGCGTGTAGACTTCTCGTCGATTCCCTACACGCATCGCATTTAAGAATTGATATGTCAATCAATTAGCAGTCCACCTAGGGGTTATAATCTATGCGCAGATACATTTATTTGCTCCCCGGGTATATTTAAATCTTCGTGGGTGTGCGACTATTAACGTTCTTAGCGATTGCCCTTTCGGGACACCCTTCGATGAATCAAATGGACGCGACGTATGTATGTATTTCTAGCATGCCAATAAAATAGTTTTGATAACCTAATTTCTTTGAAAATGACACATGTTTTAGTTCAAAGCCAGACAAGTCGATTATAATGACCTATTAAGACATCAATCACAACACAGACATGCCGACAATATTCCATTTATTTGCAATGCGTGTACTCCTTAAAATGCAAAACTCACTTAATTCTATTAGAACCATCGACGTGGAAATGATACAATAAATAATATTGATTTCCTTCAGGCAACACACACACAAACAAAGAGAAAAGTCATAGCAACTGTGCAGATGTTTATTTTTGTTTTGCTTTCTAGACAATGAAATTGATTCCACAATTAAATTAAGGGAAGCTTAATGGCTTCATTAAATGCAATATTTTGCCTCAGACCATGACTCACTCTGTCTTTTCGAAAACAAATTTGAAAATAATTGAGTCAATTAGCCTCTTGTGTACTAAGAAAAGGATAAACAAATCTGACAACTATACCCTTCACCCATTCAAAGGGAGAATAATAGGCATCTAGATACCTATCCTTTCAAAATGTGTGCGTTAAATTTTTCGCACACACTTGCGTCTTTTGAGTCTCAAAAGCTCTAAACACGCATAATGTACTTTTAAATGATTATCCATTGTAAGCAGTGTTGGGACTTGAGAGTAGGGAAAAGGTTGTATATTGGGAAACCAAAAAGTAGTAGATTAAAAAAAAAATTGGCAAAAACGACCAATTTTCAAAAATTAGCTCGAAACAAAATGTAAAAAGTGAGTTTGGATTTTCATTATTATTTTTTTTTTTTTAAATACTTCTCCCGGGAAAGGCAAACCTATAACGCTTTATCAGCGCCCCGAGATGCTTGCAGATGTATGTTAGTTCTGCACTTAAATTGCTGCAAATTGTAGTCTTCTGGAAATATATCCCCAGAATGCGAGTTCCAAAGTTTGCTTGTCCTGTAACAGAAGGAGTTTTGGAAAGATAATGTCCTCGCGGTTGTGTACTGTATGGCCATGAGCATAAGCAGCCTGTCTTGTAGGGCGCTCAAAAGTTGCATTTCGAGGGATAATGTCCTTGAGTTCCTCGGAACATCTACCATGGAAGTGCCTATAGAACAAGAATAGGTCAGCGACTTGTCTTCTGTACACCAACGGTTGCAGATTCGATGTGAGTGTAGGGTCTCCAATAAGTCGAACTGCTCGTCTCTGTATGCTGTCAAGTAGGTTAAGTGAATGTTTTGGGGCTGAGCTCCATATATGGGAGCAATATTCCAGGCCTGGTCTAACCTGTGCTTTGTAGAGAATGAGAAGTTGCTTGGGGCTAAAGTACCTCTTTGCTCTAAATAGGTAGCTCAACTTAGCGGACGCCGATCTTGTGATATAGGATATGTGGTCTTGCCATGTGATTCCTGAATTGACTGTGACTCCTAGAAGGTGCATTGAGTCCTTGGGATGGATTGGATGGTCAATCATTTGGATCTGAGGAACTGTTGATGAATTTTTCCTGGAAAATGTTGTGAGCTATGTCTTGTGGGGGACTGCCTTAAAGCAATTAACCGATTTTAAATTTTACTACACACAATTTTTTTTATGTGCACCCTGTTAGAAAAAGTAATGTAGCTAACATCAGAACCACACTGAATTCCACCATCAATCAGCTGTGTCCTTTCGTCAACTGTATGAGCGGAAGGGACGCCTTTTTGCTTGCTCTTTTCGATGAGTAGCAGCTACCAGCGATTTCGCGAAATACGAAACGCTCTTTTTCATTCTGGGCACCAACGCGAGTAGTTCTTTACGCGCTACGCTTTGGCCGAAAGCTCATTTTTATGTATAGTGTAGTGACGGAATTGCACAGTAAAATATTCAAACGCTCTACCGAAATTGTGAGCAATTAAAGAATCATTGCAAGACGCGGTAATAAATCGCTGATTATTACGTTCGTTCATACGTCACGACGAAACGAGGTTCGAGAAACTCACCTTCATCTTGACAGAGAAGAGAAACCGGAGTATGTTTCCCCTACTCCAATCGCGATAGTGCCAAATTGTGTTCCTGTGAGATACCTGGTAAATTTTTTTGTATTTGGCGAATCCGTCGTATCTCACGTACAGTTTATTCCAGCAAATATAGCTGCAAAGTGTGTCATAACCTCCAGTAGCAGTGAGGCTGCGACGCCATTCACCCAGCTCGGCCCAGGTCCCTGTCACTCTCCAACCCCTCGTTTTACACACCATCGGTAGAATTTTGGTAAGCAGTGGAAAGAGATATCAGTGTAAGTAAATCTGTGGGCCAATCAATCAAACACCTAGTCTGAGAGACACATTTTTATAGTGCTCAAAACCCACCTTCAGCGACAAAAACCTGCTGTCAGCTCGGTAAACCATAGCTGTAGTGTACGTGGTCGTGTATACGAACACCCTCACCTCAACCTTCGCCCACACGCCCACCAGCTGAGGACTTGATTAAACTCTCGCTTTCTAGCTCAATCATATGAGAGCTGTCTGTCGATACAGCAACAAGCTCTTTTTCCACTGCCACCCCGTGCTTATCACGTGTGTAAGACAGCCACATCCGCACCCCACCCGGACGTGAAATAGAGAGTTCTACGATCCCTACGAAGAACACGGGAGCGAACAGGTGATTCAGTGCCTGCAATTCACCACAAGAGGCATTATCAGCCGCACAGAGTGAACGCAGCGAATCCATACTTCCCTCCCCATCGAAAAGCAACGTCCTTCAATCCACAACACCGTCAGTCTCTCTCTTCGTCAGTGGTCCAAATCGCACGCAGCATCAGCAGCGATAAGCTTCATTAGCCACGATCATCGGCATCGGCAAAACCGCGGCTGATAACAGCGGCCACCGAAACGATCGAGCCGTCGTCAGCAGCAACAGCACATGCACTCATTGCGTTGGTGCCCTTCACAAAGTGTTGTGTTTATAAACAACATAGAATATTGCATATTTTTTTTAGTAATATTGCCCACCGTTTAAAAAGCTAAGTATTTACCAAATTTGATAATTAGATTTTGTGAAGTTCGTTCGATATATATATATATATCTTCTTTTCCAAAAACCAATTTAGGTAACAAAAACCATACACTTCGATGAATGCTGTGCACACCATCCATAGGAGTCGTCAATTAGTTCAAACAACGATTATTATAATAAGGAAAGGTACGATAATGAGTACTATTAGTCGGTGAGTACATAATATCTTTTTATTGAACGGACTATTTTCTTTTTGTGGTAGTTATTGTATATTTTTTGAATATTATAGCTTAAAGTAAAGGCAAATTTTAAAAACATAAATCTAAAAGCTTAATCGGGTAAATACTTGAGAACTACATGCAAAATAACTTAGAATATAAAAGCAAAAGTAAGATTAATAATAGCTTAAAATCGTGAATTCAACTTAAAACACAGATAGATAAATAACACAACAAAGAGATCATAATTATTAAGATCATAAACATTAAGCGGCAAATAAAACTAAACGCTTGAATTCAAAATAAAATATTATGCTTGATCAAGCATATTCAAAAATTTTAATTCCATATGAATCGGACACTTAGAAAACGTCATATCGCAGTAAATTTAGGATAATTTATTTTGAGTAATAAAACATACCTAATGTGTTTCATGAATGAAATTTAAATGTCGAATTATTTATTTTTGTGAGAAGACACATGATGAGTTTTAACTGAGAATTTTCTTAGTGCTTTTGGGAAGTGATTTGTGGGTAGTCCATCGGTGATTGATTCAATGAGTGATTCTTAAGGAATTGCTCGTCTTTGAGTTAGGGGTTAATGCAAGATTTAGCGGAGCGTTAGCCAAGGATGATCGTCATCCCTGTAAGGGTGATTGATTGTGGGAGGGTCACGCTAGGGAAGCCATTTCCACCTTAGGTTTCCCAAGGTTTTGCAGATGTTTATCTCTATTTATCGCGGTTTAAATTTTTTTTATCTGATTTTAGAAACGGTTCGGGAGTAACTTTAAAATTCTAGTTTCGTGGTTCCAATTTAGAAAATATTTTTTTGTAAAGGCATGAAATAAATGTGCGGTCGTCCGGCAGTAAGTGTAAGAACCCACGCCTCCGTCGAGCTAGTGTCGCGCGTATGCAAGCATGCCTGCTCACACTTCTCTGTCAGGACAACCTACCTTACAACCCATCGATTTCTGTAGGAAATCCTGTACTCCTAGAGATCGATGGGATTGCAATACCATCGCAACTTGTAAGGTAGGGACAACTTCCGTTACACAGGTGGCGCCCAACG
Source organism: Cheilosia soror (assembly GCA_949372485.1). NCBI lineage: Eukaryota > Metazoa > Arthropoda > Insecta > Diptera > Syrphidae > Cheilosia > Cheilosia soror. The sequence continues at coordinate 110,327,368 of OX443562.1, read as the reverse complement.
TGGGGCCCGAAACGCTAGCAAGTTTTTGTATTTTTTTTTACTATCCGTATTTCGGTATATTTAACTCGTAATTTCGTTACACAAGTTAAGTCCGACAACGCAATGCTCGAATCAACTGATAGTTATCGCCATCTTACTATATTGTAGTTACATTTATATAGTTTCATACATTTTGATTTCACCCTTTTTAGTACCTTAAAAGTGCATGACCAAAAGATAGCAGTTCTTGAAAACTTTTTCTTTGATAGAAGCATATAACTTTTTGTACTATTCCTAACAGTCTTTTGCTAAATTAAATCACTCGACGACCGAGACTTGGTTTTCTTTTTTTTATATACCAGTTTTTAGATAGTTGCGTCGAGGTTTAATTAGCAAATGTAATGGGGAATTTAGTAAAAGTCAATGCAGTTTTTCAGACGACCGGGAGTTTTCGATTCCTTAGAAATCACCGCTCCGTCAGTTGCGCCTGGACTCTGTTTTGACCAACTAACCATATTATGAAATCAAAATTATTTAAGCTCTTTTTACAAATCTTGCATGATTTTATAAACCGTTTTCTTGACAAACTTGTATGTTTATATTTCAAATTTACATATGGTAACATCTTTTAGGTTCGATCGAGTAGATAGTCACTTTAAGGCACGTTTTCAAAGAAAAAACGCCTTGGCTTTTGCTATCCTCGATCGTATCTTTACGCACATCCATCTTTTTTAATAGATGCGAAAAACGAAGATGATATTTGAGAGACGGATTCTCAAACGACCATCTAACGTAGATGCAGCGCTAAGATTCTGTATCTCGCCTTATATCGTTAGAGATTTTGAAGTATACAATTAAAACATCCGCTTAAATTAGATTGAATCTGAAAAACCTTATCACCGATGAAGCTACTAAACCACATTACACATACCCAAGCACGAAACCAAATATTGATAACCCATTAAATAATTTTTGAGAATTTTGATCTTTTATATTTTATTGTATAATAATATAAACTTTAAACCTGAAAATCAATTTAATATTTTATTATAATGCCACCAAAAAGGACAAACCCTCACTTTCTGCGAGGTAATCGCAATCCACAAAGTGGTAGGCCAAATAGAAATACCAATGGAATTTCATTTCGCCAATCTCCTGAAGTAAGACCACAAAATGTATCTGAGAACCCATCTCAGTATACTAACATTCAACTAGATCATGATAGATCTGATGGTAATGCCAGTGGAGTCTCATTCCATCAGCAAAATGAATCTAGAGCTCAAATTAATACTCCGGATCCGGAAGTACAACCACATTGCTCAAATAGACCACCCAACAATGTAGTTAATTCGTATGAACCAAATCTACATGCGAATGTTAGTAATGCTAATGAACAATCTTCAAGTCAAAATCCCTCACGTTTTCGCAATGAAAGCTTGACACAGTATATACAAGAAGTTGTAAATGCGTCAATTGGTCTCGGTAGGTCAGCGGACTTACGAAATAGACTCGAGGAATTTGAAAGAGAAAGACAGATCATTCGACAGGAAGTAGCAAATACTATACGGCAAGTACTTGGTGCAACTACCCCTGCAAGAAATACTGAGGATGATTACGATGTAAACCGACGGCAACCACGGCAGAGCACTGCAGCAGTGAATCCTGTAGCTCAAGGGGCCCAGAGTAATCAACCAAGTAGTGTTCGACAAAGTCCTAATCAGTTCAGCGACAATATTCAAAACATTGTCAATCAAATGAATGCACTCAATTTCAATTCTGAGGTTCCTAGTGAACGTCCATCATGTTCTAGTACCAGGACATTAGAATTTCAAAAATGGGGCCTGAAGTTCGACAATCAGCATATGACTGTCGACGACTTTATATTTCGTCTAAACAGGCTGAAAGAATGTTTTAATTCTACGTGGGAAGATATCTATCGCCACTTTCATCTGTTTGTCTCAGGTCCAGTGGAGAGTTGGTACTGGATGTACCTTAAAGCTAATCCCAGAGCGAATTGGGATACATTTCAAATAGCTTTGTTTGAACAATTCCGAACCCTAGAAACTGACTCTGAAATTTCTCGTCGTATGTTTGACAGACGACAGGGGGCAAATGAGAGCTTCGACGATTTCTATAACGCTATTCAGCAAATTAACTCTCGTCTTCACATTCCAAAGTCTGCTAGGCAGCTTATAGATTTGTTGAAGCAAAATGTGAAACGTCGTATCGGCGAGTTACTGATAACGTTCAGCACTCACAGCTTACCTGAAATGATTTACGTTTGCAGAACCATCGAAAAATACGTCAACCAGAGCGATGGCTTACGTCCAAAACAGTTTACGCAACAAAATTTTCGAAGACAAGTTCATGAGCTGAACGTTGCACCGATTAGCGATGAAGTGCTTGAGGTGGATGCTCTCAACCTTTCGCGTACAAAACGTGACCCGAGTTCGTACAACTGTTGGAACTGTAAGCAGAATGGTCATTCGTTTGTAGAGTGTAACAGCCCACAACGAAATCTATTCTGTTACAGGTGCGGCTTAGAAAACACCACTACTCCGCAATGTCACCGATGTTCGGGAAACCGGAAACGGGGCGATCCGACGACCGGGGAGAGTTGCCCTCAAGTAGACAACCCGGAGATCAACTAGATCCTACTATAGATGAAAATAAAACTATTATAAACTTACCTGAATTTCATAAAAACTCTGACATACAACCTTTACCTGACTTACATAAATTACCAGATTTACCATCCGATACTGCCAAAGTATCCATTTTAAAAAGAAATGAATTCCAAATGACTATGTCTCCTGTTTGTCCCAAAATTGAAAAACCAAAATCGCTGCATGAGCGATTAAGAAATTATTATGAAGTTCGTACTCGCATTTTTAATCCAGAGCCTTCCAAACGAATCTTAAAGCTTCGAGAGCGTTTTAAAAACAAGCGTAATGTTTATAGAGCTATCAGTGCCACTAGCCTTTGTAGCGCTGAGGATCCTAGACCCTATGCCAGTGTCTCAATCTTCGGACGACAAATGCTTGGCCTTTTAGATAGTGGTGCCAGCATCAGTTGTCTAGGATCAGGATGTTTGGAGTTATTAGATGGCTCAGGCATAAAATTCAAACCGTTTTTATCAAACGTTAAAACTGCAAGTGGTCATCCACAAACAATTGTTGGCGAGGTATTGACGAACGTCACGTTTAAAGGAATAACGAAGAAGCTATCATTCTTTTTAGTACCATCTTTAGAACAGCAGTTGTATCTGGGGGTAAATTTTTGGAAGTTGTTTGAGGTAGCGCCTCAAATCATTTCAGAAATCTCGTCCAAATCGCTGCAAAATTCATGCGACTCAAATGTTCACGAACTATCGATGAGTCAATCCAAAGAACTTGATAAAGTGATCAACTTGTTTCCGTCCTATGCTCAATCTGGCCTAGGACGGACAAGTCTCGAAGAACACAACATTGACACAGGGAATGCTGAGGCCATTAAACAACGACACTACCCTGTTTCTCCAGCGGTACAAAACCTGATGTATGAGGAGCTGGATAGGATGCTCGAAATGGGCGTCATAGAGGAGAGTAGTAGTGCTTGGAATTCACCAGTGGTCTTGGTGCGGAAACCGGGAAAAAACCGCCTATGCCTCGACTCGCGAAAAGTGAACCAAGTCACGAAAAAGGACGCCTATCCACTTCCTCATATAGAGGGGCTATTAAGTCGTCTTTCAGAAACACACTACATTTCTAGTGTGGATCTGAAGGACGCCTTTTGGCAAATACCTCTGGAGAAAACATCACGGGAAAAGACAGCGTTTACTGTCCCTGGCAGACCCCTATATCAATTTAAGGTGATGCCCTTTGGCCTCTGCAATGCTGCTCAGCGCATGTGCAGACTTATGGACAAAGTGGTACCGCATAAATTGAAACAAAACATTTTTGTATATTTGGATGATTTATTGATTATTTCGAAGACATTTGAGGAGCATTTAGACCTGCTTAAAATTATAGCTGCGCGTTTGCAATCTGCTGGGCTTACGATCAATCTTGGCAAATCAAAGTTCTGTTTTAAACAGCTAAAGTATCTAGGATACATTGTGGGTGAAGGTTGTCTCAAAACCGATCCAGACAAGGTTTCGGCAATTAACGATTTCCCTATACCAAAGACTCCCAGACAAGTCCGACGTTTTTTGGGATTATCTGGTTGGTATAGGAGGTTCGTTAAGGACTACTCATCACTTGCCACTCCCATCACAGACACGTTAAAGAAAGGCAAATCTTTTGTATTCGGTCCAGAAGCAATTGCTGCATTTGAGGAGCTAAAAATAGCGTTAACATCAGCCCCAATATTAGTCAACCCTGATTTTAGTAGACCGTTCACTATATTATGTGACGCATCTACATCCGGCATTGGATGTGTTTTGTGCCAGCAGGATGAAGATGGGTTGGAGAGGCCGATCTACTACTACTCGCACAAACTCAATTCTGCCCAACGCAATTATAGCGTAACAGAGTTAGAGTGTCTCGCGGCAGTCTTAGGTGTTGAAAAGTTTAGGTCATACGTTGAAATGCAGGAATTCAAGATTGTAACCGATCATGCGAGCTTGAAATGGCTCATGAGTCAGAGAGATCTCAGCGGTCGTTTAGCTCGATGGAGTCTAAAGCTCCAACGTTTCTCTTTTGTGATTGAACATCGAAAGGGAACACAAAATGTAGTACCAGATGCTCTTTCACGAGTTTATTGCGTCGATGAAATTGTATCTGATACAGCAAGTGGTGTGAACTCTTTTGATGTTCTACACGTCGATCTTGCAGATCCGAGTTTTAAGTCGGAAGAGTATGCAAGGTTGATAGAAACGGTGGAGAAGAACAAAAGCCAACTGCCTGACCTTCAAGTTTCAGACAATTTTGTTTACAAGAGGGTCAAATGCAGTACAGGGGACGCCATAGCAGATGATCACATCTGGAGACTATGGATCCCCTCCTCACTCACTAGCCGATTGATCCATCTGGCTCATGATCCACCAAAAGCATCGCATGGTGGGGTTACCAAAACTCTCTATCGTCTGCGTGAGCGTTTTTACTGGCCTAATATGGCGGCTCAAGTGAAAGCGTTCATATCAGACTGTAGCATCTGCAAATCGTCGAAAGCACCTAACTCAACCCTAAGACCGCCGATGGGACAGGCGTTTGTAGTAGATAGGCCCTTCCAGCACATTTTTATCGACTATCTCGGTCCATATCCCAGATCAAAGAGCGGAAATGTGTTTATGATCGTTTGTCTTGATCAGTTGACAAAGTTTGTCCTTATCAAGCCCATACGAAAAGCAACAAGTGAAGCAGCCATATCTTTTCTAGAAGACCAGGTCTTTTCACTATTTGGAGTACCAGAGTCACTACTTTCTGACAATGGGAAACAATTCACCGGTAAGGACTTTGGCAAGTTTCTTAATGCGTATGGGGTTAGGCATGTCAGAACGGCTGTATATTCGCCACAAGCGAATGCTAGCGAGCGCGTTAATCGCTCCATATTAGCAGCGATTCGCTCATATATAAAAGGGCAGAGCCAAACCAACTGGGACAGGCATGTGCAATCGATCTCTAGCGCACTTCGTACCACTATCCACTCTGCGATCGGGATGTCACCGCACGAAGCGTTATTCGGTCAATCGAAAATCGAGCATGGGCAGGACTATAATCTGTTAAAGAAACTCAATGGTGTAAATAATGCAGAGTTTGATGTTTTACCAAAAGCTCTCAAAATGAACCTGATACACAGCCGATTAAAAGAATCTCTTGCACAGGCACACAAAAATTACGAACGCTCATATAATACGAGAAGTAAAAACTGTAAGTTTGCAGTAGGCCAAACCGTATTTAAACGCAATTTCGTTCTCAGCGATGCGACAAAGCAAAGGAACGCCAAGTTTTGCCCGAAATTCAACCAAGCCAAGATCACACGAATAGTTGGCAATAATTTGTATGAACTTGCGGATGCTAAAGGGAGTTCGATTGGGATTTTTCATGCCAAGGACATCCGAAAATAGTAAAGCCACATTTTCGCAAGTCTGAAACTCAGCTATGCAAAAATTGTAACGTCAGCGTTTTAAATCATTTAAACCTTACTTTACCACTCTCAGGGGTGGGTCGACGAAAACAAAGAAACCAGTCCTTTTTCATTTCATTTTTATGTCCTTGCGTCCATGAAACTGAAAAGTTTTGTGGGGGACTGCCTTAAAGCAATTAACCGATTTTAAATTTTACTACACACAATTTTTTTTATGTGCACCCTGTTAGAAAAAGTAATGTAGCTAACATCAGAACCACACTGAATTCCACCATCAATCAGCTGTGTCCTTTCGTCAACTGTATGAGCGGAAGGGACGCCTTTTTGCTTGCTCTTTTCGATGAGTAGCAGCTACCAGCGATTTCGCGAAATACGAAACGCTCTTTTTCATTCTGGGCACCAACGCGAGTAGTTCTTTACGCGCTACGCTTTGGCCGAAAGCTCATTTTTATGTATAGTGTAGTGACGGAATTGCACAGTAAAATATTCAAACGCTCTACCGAAATTGTGAGCAATTAAAGAATCATTGCAAGACGCGGTAATAAATCGCTGATTATTACGTTCGTTCATACGTCACGACGAAACGAGGTTCGAGAAACTCACCTTCATCTTGACAGAGAAGAGAAACCGGAGTATGTTTCCCCTACTCCAATCGCGATAGTGCCAAATTGTGTTCCTGTGAGATACCTGGTAAATTTTTTTGTATTTGGCGAATCCGTCGTATCTCACGTACAGTTTATTCCAGCAAATATAGCTGCAAAGTGTGTCATAACCTCCAGTAGCAGTGAGGCTGCGACGCCATTCACCCAGCTCGGCCCAGGTCCCTGTCACTCTCCAACCCCTCGTTTTACACACCATCGGTAGAATTTTGGTAAGCAGTGGAAAGAGATATCAGTGTAAGTAAATCTGTGGGCCAATCAATCAAACACCTAGTCTGAGAGACACATTTTTATAGTGCTCAAAACCCACCTTCAGCGACAAAAACCTGCTGTCAGCTCGGTAAACCATAGCTGTAGTGTACGTGGTCGTGTATACGAACACCCTCACCTCAACCTTCGCCCACACGCCCACCAGCTGAGGACTTGATTAAACTCTCGCTTTCTAGCTCAATCATATGAGAGCTGTCTGTCGATACAGCAACAAGCTCTTTTTCCACTGCCACCCCGTGCTTATCACGTGTGTAAGACAGCCACATCCGCACCCCACCCGGACGTGAAATAGAGAGTTCTACGATCCCTACGAAGAACACGGGAGCGAACAGGTGATTCAGTGCCTGCAATTCACCACAAGAGGCATTATCAGCCGCACAGAGTGAACGCAGCGAATCCATACTTCCCTCCCCATCGAAAAGCAACGTCCTTCAATCCACAACACCGTCAGTCTCTCTCTTCGTCAGTGGTCCAAATCGCACGCAGCATCAGCAGCGATAAGCTTCATTAGCCACGATCATCGGCATCGGCAAAACCGCGGCTGATAACAGCGGCCACCGAAACGATCGAGCCGTCGTCAGCAGCAACAGCACATGCACTCATTGCGTTGGTGCCCTTCACAAAGTGTTGTGTTTATAAACAACATAGAATATTGCATATTTTTTTTAGTAATATTGCCCACCGTTTAAAAAGCTAAGTATTTACCAAATTTGATAATTAGATTTTGTGAAGTTCGTTCGATATATATATATATATCTTCTTTTCCAAAAACCAATTTAGGTAACAAAAACCATACACTTCGATGAATGCTGTGCACACCATCCATAGGAGTCGTCAATTAGTTCAAACAACGATTATTATAATAAGGAAAGGTACGATAATGAGTACTATTAGTCGGTGAGTACATAATATCTTTTTATTGAACGGACTATTTTCTTTTTGTGGTAGTTATTGTATATTTTTTGAATATTATAGCTTAAAGTAAAGGCAAATTTTAAAAACATAAATCTAAAAGCTTAATCGGGTAAATACTTGAGAACTACATGCAAAATAACTTAGAATATAAAAGCAAAAGTAAGATTAATAATAGCTTAAAATCGTGAATTCAACTTAAAACACAGATAGATAAATAACACAACAAAGAGATCATAATTATTAAGATCATAAACATTAAGCGGCAAATAAAACTAAACGCTTGAATTCAAAATAAAATATTATGCTTGATCAAGCATATTCAAAAATTTTAATTCCATATGAATCGGACACTTAGAAAACGTCATATCGCAGTAAATTTAGGATAATTTATTTTGAGTAATAAAACATACCTAATGTGTTTCATGAATGAAATTTAAATGTCGAATTATTTATTTTTGTGAGAAGACACATGATGAGTTTTAACTGAGAATTTTCTTAGTGCTTTTGGGAAGTGATTTGTGGGTAGTCCATCGGTGATTGATTCAATGAGTGATTCTTAAGGAATTGCTCGTCTTTGAGTTAGGGGTTAATGCAAGATTTAGCGGAGCGTTAGCCAAGGATGATCGTCATCCCTGTAAGGGTGATTGATTGTGGGAGGGTCACGCTAGGGAAGCCATTTCCACCTTAGGTTTCCCAAGGTTTTGCAGATGTTTATCTCTATTTATCGCGGTTTAAATTTTTTTTATCTGATTTTAGAAACGGTTCGGGAGTAACTTTAAAATTCTAGTTTCGTGGTTCCAATTTAGAAAATATTTTTTTGTAAAGGCATGAAATAAATGTGCGGTCGTCCGGCAGTAAGTGTAAGAACCCACGCCTCCGTCGAGCTAGTGTCGCGCGTATGCAAGCATGCCTGCTCACACTTCTCTGTCAGGACAACCTACCTTACAACCCATCGATTTCTGTAGGAAATCCTGTACTCCTAGAGATCGATGGGATTGCAATACCATCGCAACTTGTAAGGTAGGGACAACTTCCGTTACAGTCTTGTTTGCATTAAATACAACCAAGTTGTATTTTCCCCACTTCAAGATTTTGTCCAGATCACCATTTACAGAACTAATTTGTTTACATCTCTGACTGTGTGATGTAGCCGAGATCTGAGAAAGACGCATTTGAAATTTTTTAAATCGTTTTTATTGAAAAAAAAAATAAGGAACACAATTCTTAAAATTATTAAAGTTAAGTTATTAAAATTATTAAAGAAAATTTGACACACTTTCTGGTGTAGTAATTCACTTTTAAGACAAAAAAAAAATATTTAAGAATATATAACCAAAATAAAAAAGTTCCATGAACCTACTAAAAATATAAGCACTTATGTCGTTGTTCCACTGAAAACGAAATAAATAAAAAGCCTAAAAATATATTTTATCCCCGACATAATGAACACTTACGTCTTTGTTAAACCAGAAATCGAAATGTGATCGAAATTCACCTACGAGACTAAAAACACAACTGACTGATATGTCACCTACCTATGTCATTGTTGTTCCAATTTATTTTTTTTCAATGACGGTGATGTCAAAAAAGGATTTAGACAAGGTGATGCGCTGTCATGTGACTTTTTCAACATCATTCTTGAGAAAATTGTGCGAAACTCGCAAGCCAACACCAGGGGCACAATTTTCCAGAAGTCCGTGCAACTATTTGCATACGCTGACGACATCGACATCATTGGCAGAACACAGCGAGCTGTCACTGGTGCGTTTGCAAGTATCAGTACAGAGGCGGCAAAAATGGGTTTAGTGGTGAATGAGGGCAAAACGAAATATATGCTGTCAACAAGAAGGGACACACAACATCGTCACGATAGACAGCTATAACTTTGAGGTAGTTCGGGACTTTGTCTACCTCGGCTCCGCTATTAATTCTGAAAATGACATCACATCAGAAATCAAACGAAGAATTACACTTGCCAACCGCTGTTACTTTGGCCTAAGAAGGACAGAACGTCACGATAGACAGCTATAACTTTGAGGTAGTTCGGGACTTTGTCTACCTCGGCTCCGCTATTAATTCTGAAAATGACATCACATCAGAAATCAAACGAAGAATTACACTTGCCAACCGCTGTTACTTTGGCCTAAGAAGGCAATTGATTAGTAAGGCCTTGTCGAGAAACACCAAGGAGACTCTATATAAGACCCTCATCATCCCAGTCCTGCTTTATGGCGCAGAATCATGGACGTTGTCAAAAGCGGATGAAGATCTCCTTGGGCGCTTCGAACGCAAAATTCTTCGAGTGATTTTCGGTCCCGTTTGCGTTGACGGGCTTTGGAGGAGGAGATTTAACAGCGAACTCTACGAGCTGTACAGCGACATCGACTTGGTCAGAAAAGTACGTATCAGTCGACTAAGATGGCTAGGACATGTAGAGCGAATGGACACCAACGCTCCAGCCCGAAGAGTCTTCGATTCCAACCCGGAGGACAACGCCTTAGGTGGCGCGCACAAGTGGAAGAGGACCTCAACCAACTTGGAGTGCGCAACTGGAGGCAGTTAGCCAAAGATCGTGCTAACTGGAGAGGCGTGTTGGTTGAGGCCCAGGTCCACCCCGGACTGTAGCGCCATCTAAGTAAGTAAGTAAGTATTACAACGGAACGGATCAAAGACGCATCAACCCCCAAGTGGCGAAATTAATGTTAATCAAGTAGAACTTTGTTTTAGTGGAAAGATCTATAATTTTGTATGCTTCTGACTTACTTAACTCAAAAATTTTTGCACTTAGGTCGTTGTTTTACTAGAGGTGCGTTATATCAACAGGCTCTTAACAATTTTTCAACCACTCGGTTTCTATGCGTGCCCGTGCATGATGGAAAAGAAGTCTTATAGTGTGCGGGTATTTGTTATTATGTGCGTTATTGTTCCATTTTTTTAAACTAAAAAAGTTGTAGATTTGGATTTGAGGGTGGTAGAATTTTGGCTTGAGCAAAAAGTGGTAGAATAAATACCACTTAAGTGGTATCAGTTCCAGCACTGATTGTAAGTCTTCATTCAAATGGAATTACCGTCAGACGAATGGTGTTGAGAAAAAATCCCAAAAATCTTAAAAAAGGGCAAATCCCTCCCACAGGTATGACAACAAAAAGTTATTACTTACATAGGAATTAATTATCTGTGCATGGCATTCTGCTGTTAGATGTTTACTTTATAAGCTAGCTCGTTTCCCGACACGTGTTCAAAACTCAAACTTCTGTTTACAAAGTCAACCACCATACCACTCCAGGAACTGGTTACACCTGCCTGCATTAGTCGTGGTTTATTTATAAATCCCTTCTGACTGCGCCAATAATTTGTAATTTAAAATTCGAACCGACAACGGGGGCAGATTTTCATGCCCCAACCCAATGTTTGTAAGATTTCCTTCGATCTGGGTTTCTAGAGGCGAAATATGGAGGTACCCTTCTGAGTTATGGTGGGAAAGTCCTCCTAAGTTATTCAGCCGGTATTGCGTGTAGGATTTGCAAGCTTACACATTCAAATGAATGCCAATTGTTGTCGTTCTTCTTGTCAATTAATGTGTAGGGTGATAAATTATGAATATAGGGATATTAGGAGGGTTTCCTTTGTCAAAAACGGAACGCAAAAGTTAAGTTGTAGTTTTCCAACCAAGTTTGATGGGGAAATTTCAAAGGGAAATAATGATGAGATTTTGCTAACATTCGGCAAAGGATTGTTCGGAATTTAGAAACCACAAGCACAATCTCTAAGAAGTATTTCTGTGCAATGGAATGCAGAGAAATTTTGAGAAATTATTTCCAAAGAAAGTGCTGTGTTATAAATATGTAGGGTAGGTACTATATGAATTTTCAAATAAATTTGAGGTAATGCCACGTAACCAAATTGCATCATCTGAGTTGGTTAGAATCGTTCAGTTAGCATTGCTCATAGTCGTACTATATATACGCTATAAGTCGATTTGGCAAAAGCTCCATAAGTTATTCTTTCTCATGAGGCGATCACTTGGCCCTTTTGCCCAAAGGTAAATTTCTTTTAACTTCTGACGATATTATGCACGTCGACCTAAAAGATTTCCTTAATTCTTCGGTAATTATTATTTAAAAATTATTTCCTTCTAATAGGACAAGTACTGGGGATTCACATATATGACATGGTCAGCTGTTTCGTTCGTCTTCCTCAAGACATAGTGACCCCTATTGTAGCTTACTAAATTGTTAATATAACGCCTGCGTAGACTTAGTATCTTTTTGGCATTGTTTTTGAAAGGCTGAATAGATTCTTTCGCCTGTCTGAGACCTGGGATGTCCTCCCAATATGAACTATACTTGTTGTGATCCCAGCTGAATTTATACTTGATTTGGGGATTACACAGAGAGGTTCAGACCGAGCCCCTTCTGGGGCTAGTTCATCAACTTCTTTTCTTTCAATTCTCCTTTGATCAGGGACAAACCAAAAATCCTGGTACTAAGTGTTTGGAGGTTATTAAGGCAGTGTATTACTGATTTGGAGTCAATAATGGGTGAGCTAAGGGCTTTTATGGGTGATTGACTGTCCATGAATATATGAATTTTAGCGCCTTTAAAACCTGAATTGTAGATAAATTTTGCTAATTTTTTAATGGCATGCAGTTCTGCCTGAAAGACAGGTGCTTTTCGCCATAATCTTGTAAATCGCCTGAATGTTTATCAGGATGATATTCAAGGGCTAACTTTCTAGGTATTGAGACATTTCGGTTTAATCCATTAATACCATCTCCCACACCCGAGTCCATTTTGGTCCGTATACCACTTTAGGCAGTTAGGTGACTTATTGCCAGCCCATGCTTCTCTATATGCGATCTCCATGGAGAATTTTTTGTTGAAGCATAGTGGCTTTGGTAGGCGGTCTTCTGGATGTTTGTAAATATTTCTTTCTTTTGCTTACGTCAAGCTGAGCTGCATATTGCAACATTTCTAATATAAATTTGGAGGGGCTGTCCTAAGACTCCGGAAGAGCCCAGGCACACGAGCCGTTGTACCTTTTGGTGGCTTTGTTCCACCTCACTGTCGAAACGTGTGTTATAATGGGCCTGACCATTCTGTACCAGACATGCTGCTGATTGCTTTTTTAATCTTGTTATTTATATGGGAGCTCGAACTTAGTCTTTTATCGATGATCACTCCAAAGGAAGTTATATAATCAGAATATATTTCTTGGGAGAAAGTTTTGATTGCAGGGTCGTGTTTTTTAGTTAATCCTGTACCAGAAAAAATAAATAAATAAATAGGCGCAACAGGCGGGTAGGCCTAGCATCTCACAACCATTCGTTTTTGTGAGTTTCTATTTTTTGGTACGAATGGAAGGGAAGCTGAGAAGCTTTTTCAGGACATTTATGCACTCGAATGATTGTCAGCCGTTCGCGAGAGGTGGCGCAGTAAAACAAAACTTAGGATGTAATTTGTGTTTTTCAGGGGGTCGAACCTGGAACCCCTCAAGCATACTAAACACTGAACCACTGCGCGAGTTAAGTCCTTGGTAATGAACCAATTCAAATTAAATACAACTTAATAGTTATAAATATGTTTATTCGAGAAAAACCAACTTAAGACTAATTTATTTTTACATTTAACCAAACCAAGAAAACTGATAACAGAAATTATGTACCTACATCAAAAGCAAACCAAACTATGTACCTAGTTTTCTCCAATTCATGCTCCTCAACACCGAAGTACAGAGCGTGGTTATCGCGATTGCGATTGCGACCAACAGCAATATCATATGCACATACTCGGCTGATGTTGCTCTCAGGCCAGGCTGCAGCAGTAGGTACACTTGTTGTGGGGCGTTTTAAATAGATGCTGCTATTGTTGTGACCCTGAAGTTTTTTCTATTGTTATTGTGCTGTTGTTAAAAAGCTGCTGTTGTGATGCTGCTGTTGTTGGGGCTTCAGCTTTGCAGTTGTTGTAGATAGATATGCGGCTTTTACATGGATGCTGCTATGGTTGTGACCCTGAAGTTGTTTGTCACTTTGTGGTGCTGTTAGTTTGCTGCTGTTGTGATGCTGCAGCTTCAGGTTGATACGAAGGTACATATAGGTATAGTTACATCACGTAACTCTTCCCGCCGAAGTATGAACTGATGACGATGAGGTGAAGTTCATGTATAAGTGATAGGCAAAGTGCATAGTTTATAATTATAATAATTATTGTAATTAAATATTTGGTGTTTTTTTTTTTTTTTTGTTATTTTTTGTATACTATTACCAACTTAATATAATATTTAGATACCTATATGTACAATATTGTTTTTTCCTTAACCTTAACTATAATACAAAGTATCCATATCCTAATGTTATTAATGGGTTATTTAGTAGTGCGAGAATATATTTTAAGGAACAAAAACAAAACCAAAACTGGAACTCAATTATGCTTTGGAGTTACTATATTATAAATGTATGCATATTTTTCATTTACTGATATTTATTATTACTTATTTATTTGAGGTGGTTACTAATTACGACAGTATACTACTTTACCCTTCTTTCGAATTTTTTGCTTATGTACCTTGCGTTTGTTAGTTTCAACAGTCATTTTATTGTCTGTTTTTACAATATGATCGTTAAACCTAGGTGCAAGTTTGTTTCGTCTATCATCCTTTTCAAAAATAACCTCATCCGGACTGTAACTTGGAGGATCTTTGCGCGATTGATTACGTTTGCTTATATAGCTTTGTTTTTTAATGAAACTTCGATCATGAGCGATTTTTGCTAAGTGTTCATAGTTTTCCTTATGGTTACGGAGATATTCTTGTTCTGTCTTAAAATTTGAGTTAGATGGAAATGGTTGGCTTGAATGCAGATGTCCTGAAAGAAGCTCGAAAGGAGTAAGCTTTGTTGTCGAATGGATGGAATTATTGTATGTCAATACAGCATCGTCAACGATTTCGCCAATATGTTCTTCTTTTCTCTGTACTTTTATTATGCGAATGAGTTCTGTGAGCGTCGAATGAAACCGCTCGACAGGAGAGTTTCCAGTAGACGTTTTCGCACATATGGTATGGAAACTAATTTCGTAAAGCTCGAGAAATTCTTTGAACAGGGTAGAAATAAACTCGCTGCCGTTGTCAG
This sequence comes from Cheilosia soror, assembly GCA_949372485.1. Classification (NCBI taxonomy): domain Eukaryota; kingdom Metazoa; phylum Arthropoda; class Insecta; order Diptera; family Syrphidae; genus Cheilosia; species Cheilosia soror. The sequence goes on along the minus strand of OX443562.1, from coordinate 110,312,353 downwards.
ATACAATCTTTTTTGGAACTCCGTGATGGGAAAAATAGTTACGCAAGGACTTGATTATATTGACACTTGTTCTTGCAGTTAATAAATATGCACTCGCAAACTTACTAAATTTGTCGACTATAGTAAGAAAATTTTCTTTGTGGATAGAGTAAATATCAATATGAATGATTTCAAGTGGTCTTGATGGAGTTTCAGTCAGCTCAAATTTCAGGGGTTCAGTATTCCGGTCATATTTATATTGACGACAAGTATCGCAATTAGAAATTATTTTTGAAATAATATGTTTCATACAAGGAAAATAAAAATCTCTTTTTAAATGCTCTAAACTTTCTGTTATACCACGATGATGTGAGTTTTCATGGTAATCCCTGACTAATTTCTCCTGCTCATCTCTATCTGTGATATCCTTAAGCAAGATAGTTGATCTAACTAATTTGATACGTGAGCGATGGAAATATTTTGAGTAAACCGTTTGGACAGCCCGAAAAGTATCATCATCAGTTAGAATAGCCGTAAGTCTCTTTGTATTTAGATATTCTTTAAGAATTGAAATTATAACAGTTTCATCTCTAGGATTGGCATGCTCTATGGTAAATCTCTTTTTTCGTTTGAAAAGAATTAGCATTTTAGACGATATTTCTGGTTTAGAGGGATTTTGTCGAATAATAATCTGGTTGGAGAACTGATTGAGTGGGCGTTCGGATATGGGAACACCATCATTCAAATTTTCCTCTCCTGAATGAATTGTAGATACATTTTCAGAAATATCAATATTATTTTGCATAGATACAATATCATCTAGGTCGTCAAGGTCAGGTGCGGGTAAGTCTGTCTCATTGATATTAAGCTCGATACGTGAGAGAGCATCGGCGTTAGAGTTCATTTTACCTTTTTTATAAACGATCTCATAATCAAACTCTTCCAACCTTAGTCTCCATCGAACAAGTTTGGAGTTAGGCTCTTTTAGTGAGAATAGCCAAATGAGGGGCTTATGGTCTGTTATTATTTTAAATTTCCTACCATAGACGTATGGCCGGAAATATTTTGTTGCCCAAACGATGGCCAACAGCTCCTTCTCGATGGTGCTGTAATTCTGTTCGCTTTTTGATAAGGTCCGACTTGCGTAGCAAATCGGTTTATCTGAGCCTAACACACCTTGGGAAAGAATAGCACTTGCGTCCGTAGTAATGTTGAAGGGCTTATGAAAATCTGGGTAGCAAAGAATTGGATCGTTACATAAAATTGTTTTGCAATGTTCGAAGCAATTTATATACCTTGAGTCCAGGACAATTTTATTTCCTTTCCTTAAACATTCAGTCAAAGGTTTTGTGAGATTAGCGAAATCCTTAATAAATTTCCTGTAATAGCCGAGAAGGCCGAGGAAGGATTTAATTTGTCTTGGTGTCTTTGGTATTGGAAAATTCTGAACTGCATTTATCTTCTCAGGGTTTGGTTTAATTCCATGTGGTGTAATAACATGTCCGAGAAACGATACCTCTTTGCGAAGGAATTCAGATTTATCGATCTGTATTTTCAAGTTAGCTTCTTTTAGTTTTTGGAAAACAGCACTTAAATTTTCTATGTGTTCTTGTAGTGAGGTAGAATACACTATTATATCATCCATGTAAACTAAACAGATTTTGCCTTGAATATCCCTCAACACATTATCCATAACTCTTTGGAAAGTTGATGGCGCGTTTTTTAGCCCAAAAGGCATTCGTAGAAACTCATAATGGCCATTTTCTACGGAAAACGCAGTCTTTGGGATATCCTCAGCTTTTATTTCAACCTGGTGAAACCCAGAAGCAAGATCGAGAGTGCTGAAGTACATGCTCCTTCCTAATTTGTCTAAAATTTCAGTTATGTTAGGAATAGGATAACGGTCGTCAATGGTTTTATCATTCAATTTTCGGTAATCAATTACCAACCTCCATTTATCTTTCCCACTCGCATCTCTTTTTTTTGGAACAATCCAAATAGGGGAAGACCATGGAGAAAAGCTAGGACGAATGATACCTTGACTGAGCAATTCATTAATTTGTCTGTGTACTTCTTCTTTATGCACGTAGGTATATCGATATGATCTGCAGTAAATAGGAATATCGTCGGTTGTTTTTATTTCATGCTTAATTTCGTTGGAGAACGTTAAGTTCTGTCCTTCACTAAAGAAAATGTCGTAGTACTCGTAGCATAAATGCCTTATTGCCTTTTCTTCTTCCTTATTCAGGTGATTTGTTCGGATTTTCTCATTAAGATGATGCTTTGCTAGGACTTGGTCATTTTCAATGGAAAAATTGTGAATTTCAAAATAAGTATCGGTTTTTTCAGCTCGGATCGGTTGTTCAACAATGAAGGTTTGTTGTAAGTCAGAGTTGTTAACTACCTCTATATATGAGTACCAATTTTTGGCAATATATAGCCCCTCTGATATCATTAGGTTAGGTTTTATTTGTATAGGTTTTACAAACACACTACCAAATTCGACATCGACAGGTAACAAACAAATAGACTTCGTAGATCCTGGAATAACAAACGTTCTGGACATTAAGTTTGGTTTAAAACTCAATGGAATTGTGATATTCTCGAGTTTTAAAATGGCGTTTTTAATATCAATAATAATCCCAAGATCTCTCAGTATATCAATCCCAATTAACCCATCGAAGTAGTTGTGGAACTTAAAAATTAGGAATGATAAGTCTTTTTTTGTTTTAAACTCAGACAGACCTGGTAGAATTATATGTTGGTTGACAATTTGAGTGCTGAATATTGTTTTTATTTCAATTGGGTCTATTTGTATTGCTTTAAAATGTTTATCCACACCAGGACTTACGAAAGATCTATTACTGCCGGTATCTATCAGAAATTTTAAGTTGGTATTATTGAGGCTATGTATAATTACATAGGGTAAAATATTAGAGCTGAAACTATTGATATCTAAGTATCCGATGGGGTTTGCGAGGCAAGCAAAGGAAAATTTGTATCATCGACCTCAGCAGCATGTTGTTGATTTGAAGTGCTTGGTAAATCCAAGTTTTGGAAATATTCGAAGTCCTGAGGATAGTAACCATACTGAGAATCGGAATTGAACTGAAAGCTGTTATGAAAATCGTTTGATTCAACATTAAGCAATTGTTGATTGCCTGATTGCCTGTTAGTGTGGCCACTAGATACATCCATAGGCTCAGGTGGTGTATATCTATGTCCTTGAATTGGTATGTTGTTTGGAAAATGAGGATTATAAAATTGATTATTATTATTTTGGTTTGGTCTAATCGGTCTGTACTGTGAATTTGAAGGGATAACATTTTTAGGAACTGGATGTGGATTGCTATAAACAGGAGAATAATGCGGATTTCTAAGGGCTGGTTGTGAGTAAGAAAACTGTGGTCTTTGGTTATATCTAATTTGTGGAGTTCTCTGAAAATTTTGTGGAACAATTTGACGATGTTGAGGGGTTGAGATCGTTTGAAAATGTTGTGGACTATGAAAATAGAAACGATTTTGTTCTTCTAAACAGAAATTTAGGGCTTCGGCTAGTTTGGTGGGTCTCATTGCTCTAATTGTTGAACCTAGAGGCTCTTTCAATCCAGAGAGAAAAACATTAAGACATGTCTCTTGATAGAGTATTCTTTTTGCTTCAACAACGTTTTCCGTGCTTTCATGCAATCTAACATGGTTCATAATTGTGGAAAATATTTGAACTACTTTAGCATAAAATGATTCTACTTTGTCATGATTCTGTCTGAGCAAATGCAAGTCACGAATGAGGCTAGTTTCATTTCTCTTATCGGCATAATGAAGCACTAAATTGTTCTTAATTTCGTTCCAATCTATGGGCGTACCGTACATATTCAGTACTTCATTTGCCGGCCCAATAACTTTATTTCGAATTGCACGCAAAATAATACTGCCATAAGAAGTACCATTAACTTGTGGCATCAGGGCCAAAATTTCCTCAACATTGCTAATGAAATCAAATAATAAACACGGGTTACCATCAAATGATGGTAGGTCCTTAACGACATCCGGTATTCTCAGTGAATTAAATACATCCAAAGCAATAACGGGATTAATAGCAGGTTGCATATTTAAAACGATATTAGAATGCGCGTCTATTTTATTAACTGTAGAAAAATTAACTGTATTAACAAAAGCGGAATTATTAACTAAACTTTCTAAATCAATAAGATCGCGATCTCTAATAGTTTCCAAGTTGAGTTCCTTAGTTTTATTCTTAATTTTATTTTTATAAAAGCTAGGGGTGAAAAGATAACTTACTCTCTGTTTTAGCACTTTATTATATTTAAAAACTGGAGGCATAACCCAAAAATAAACTTATAAGATAGGACTTACCATTAACAAATTATTCACTCTTAATTTTCGCAAAAATTAATTTAAGTAACTTATTTCTATTATTATGTATTTATTTTAATTCCAAAACTTATCTATTACTATTTACACTATATATATTTTGTTGTTACTGTTTTTAATTTTAACTATGCACTTGCACTTATAGTTTTTGATAGTTTTTAATTATTATTGTCTTTGTCACTAAACAGGTGAAATCCAACGCTGTAGGTTCTTATTTTGGAAAATTTAATCCACGACTTCGATAAACCTTCGAGGTGTGTATTAGAATCCAGAAATTTGATAAAAGCTACTAAATATTCACTTATATGCAAATCTAGACTCAAACCCTGTCGACTGCGCCAGTTAAGTCCTTGGTAATGAACCAATTCAAATTAAATACAACTTAATAGTTATAAATATGTTTATTCGAGAAAAACCAACTTAAGACTAATTTATTTTTACATTTAACCAAACCAAGAAAACTGATAACAGAAATTATGTACCTACATCAAAAGCAAACCAAACTATGTACCTAGTTTTCTCCAATTCATGCTCCTCAACACCGAAGTACAGAGCGTGGTTATCGCGATTGCGATTGCGACCAACAGCAATATCATATGCACATACTCGGCTGATGTTGCTCTCAGGCCAGGCTGCAGCAGTAGGTACACTTGTTGTGGGGCGTTTTAAATAGATGCTGCTATTGTTGTGACCCTGAAGTTTTTTCTATTGTTATTGTGCTGTTGTTAAAAAGCTGCTGTTGTGATGCTGCTGTTGTTGGGGCTTCAGCTTTGCAGTTGTTGTAGATAGATATGCGGCTTTTACATGGATGCTGCTATGGTTGTGACCCTGAAGTTGTTTGTCACTTTGTGGTGCTGTTAGTTTGCTGCTGTTGTGATGCTGCAGCTTCAGGTTGATACGAAGGTACATATAGGTATAGTTACATCACGTAACTCGCGCACCAGAAATATACATTTTGCGTACTCTTTTGTTTTTCAAATACTTTGTAAGAATGTTAGCGACTAGATTAGGTTAGGTTAACGGGTTGACAGAGCATCAGGGTAGGATCCTGCTGTGCTACACTTAGTTATTGACTAAAAGCATAATCACCACCAAGTCCGTACCGAAATAGCGGAAGGAACGTTCCATTGTATCGTCGCTTCCATCATGTCTTCAGAATTTTACGAACGTGGATTGTCCCATGAAAACCAATCAGTTGTCTACTATTCTTTCTACTCACGTACAAAAGGAAAGCTCCGTACAGAAAGCCAGGCATACATAATAAGGCCCGAAACACACATGCGATTTCAATCGCGCGTCTGTTTAGTCGCAAAAATAATTTTGGATTTTAAGTGCGCGCATTCATATTGAAATGTGTGTGCTTAATTTTTTGCGACTAAACAGACGCGCGATTGAAATGCATGTGTGTTTTGGGCCTTAGTTTGCTTGTCTACATTCGTGAGAGTCGTGTCATCGACAGATGTTTTCACCAGAAATCAACAGTTCAGTGGATTAAAGATACATTGTGCTACTTTCTTCCACTAGGCTTTTATGTAGTCATAAGGACGTATATCTCTCTGGCTGAAAGGCAGACGTTTTTCTCCCTAACACGATTTTTAGTTTTCATTAAGACATCCGGTCGCATGAACCAGTTTTTTTATAATTTGTTTTTTTTTTTTTTTTTTTTATATAATTTGTTTTGAATAAAACAAGTCGTGTGTGAGACATCAACACAAACTCCTGTCAATGACACTATTATGTGGAATATGACAGTTAAGTTTAGTTAAGCCTCGGCTTCGATGGGTGGCACGCATTTTGACACATAGATCAGGCTCAATTTGAACAATGCAAGTAAGTGGTAGTAAAACGACAAGTGATAACAAAGGAATAAGCTACCAAATTTGATCCTACAGTTTATAAAGTCATGGGACGGAAAGGATCTGACTTGACTATCTCAAATGTATGGACCGGAAGTCGTTATTGAAGAAAAGTCACACATGTTAAAAATTATCTACCGACCACATCAACCAAGCCAATACCAATAACTTCAGCTATCATAATATCATCATCACCCACAAGCAAACGAAAACCAAAAGAAAACCCTTCGGATATACAAACATCAACTAGAACCGCCCGGGTTATGTTGTTGAAAACATATGTCGTTCACATCCATAATCCTCCAATTCTAGCCTAAAGAAAAGTGCTTATTATAGATCCGTAGCAGTTTCTGTCTAAGGTCTCGAAGATTTACTAACCGATGATGGTAACGCCGCCGGTCCAGAATTCACAGCAATTACTGTGTGTTACTGTGTCCCAAGTCCGACAATTTAGCTGGCTGACATACCCGGCCATCCTCTTAACCGAAAATGTAATCGGGGTCCGATTGATGTCTTTAGTGTCTGAAAAATATAAGAAAAAATTACATGGCCGCCATAAACTTCCAAAATTTACCAGTGTCTATTGAAAGATTTAGTATGTATGTAATTTTTTGGCCAGCTACTCGGTTTCGTATACATATGTTTGGATTATTTGGGCTCGCTAAAGGCTATGTTAACAAATGTAGTTGCGCGCATCAAAGCGGAGTGGAGGCGACGCACGTGGCATTTTGAGGTGGCATGATGCAGTTCTGACGCCACTTTTTTCGGACAAGTTAAATTCTCGAGTGGCAAGCGGGTGGTGTGATGAGGACGTAGGACGTGGATTTGTAGAGGCATAATCATATTGTAGGCCGGGGCTGTTGGCATTTTGTATACCTACCTGGAAACTAGAAACATGCGATATGACCAGGAATTCAACATAGAACTGACATGACATTTTAAGAACTGATGAGTCGGAGGCACCATACGTTAGTTTGTCACTTCAGTGCGCGTTAAATCACTTTCATACCATTCCATTTGCCACGCCACTTACTAACCACTACGGAACGCACCTTGCTTAAGGTGCATGTCCCTATTATGGAACACAACTCAACTTAGTTGAGTTGAGTTGTCTTCAATTCAACCAAACTTTCACACAACCCAAATTATCTAACAACTTATAGACAACCACCGCCATATTTGTTGTGTTTTGACAGACAACTTTTCTATCAAGGTTCTGTACAACAATACGGACAATACCGAAATTTGAATGACATAACTCAACTGTAGTTGTAGTTGTCTTACATAATAGGGGCATCAATTTGATTGAGCCTGTATTTCTTAACACCTGAGCAGGCAGAGAATACCCTCTATCATGCTGCTCCATTTATATGTTTCTCACATATAAGAACATATCTAAGCTAATCCTGCCAGCAGCCGTTCTTTGCCCTTATTGAAACACGTGCCTGCCAGTATCCTTTGTCTAAACTTAAATCGCAACATATAACCTTTCACTTTTACAATAGAAACGAATCCGTTTCATAAATTTGCCCTAGTGTTCCTTTTGTAATCCATTTTAATGCGAATCAAGGTCCTGATAAATTATTAACAGAAATTTACTTCTTAATTGCAGGTGCTCTTCCGCTGGTGACCGCAACAACGTTCTGCTTTACACCTAAATGGAAATGGTTCATAATAATTTCATACTGTTTGCTCTCCTTGTGGGGACTCTACAAAGTAAGTACTATAAATGTTACGTTATTATGTGAGCCCCAAGTATATGTAGGTATGTGTGACTTTTATGTTCACTTTCACTTCACTCCACGTCCACATCCCCACACATATCATGATTAACCTCCTTTCATCGCATCGTTCGGCGGAACGTTCCAGGGGGAACCCAACTGAAGTACTTAGCCGTAAAATTGAGGTCGTCATCACTGCAGCAGTGGAATATAAAGAAGAATGCCTTAACATCCTGGGTGATTTCATTTTCGTGCAATGTCACCCTTAAGTGCATGAAGGATTGTATACAGAATGCTGTGATAAAAATTCCGAAAGCTTGCAATTTTCATTCCATCCTTTCTACACACTATCACATTTCACAATCGTAAAACAATGTGCAATGCATTCGTTCGGGTATATGTGGCAATTCCGGAGATTAGAAGCCTCCTGTGTGGAGGCAGTGATTGTGTGATTGTGTGGCATTTGGCAGGACAAACAGCCAAAAAGCAACAACAACATGTACAGTACGTAACTGCTTTCGATTTGATGATGGCCCGATTTGATTAGCCTCTTTGCTTTGCATTACACTTGGGTGATTTTTCTTCCAAGGACTCCGTAGACCCGAGCGAACGATTACACCTCACCTATATTTTTGTCTCGGCATTTATTGATTTTCATTTTTATTTTCCTTTACTGCAAATTCATTTTGTGTTTTCTCTTTCTATTTCGTGTCCTGTATAGGCTTTGACAGCAAGCTCGCCGTGGCAGAGGCGCCTGTGTTTCGCTTTGCCGTTTACAATGAGATCGGTCCTCACGTTTCTACGGACGATGGGAGTGGTGGGCGGTAATCGAATTGCAATGTCCCATGTATATCTGCAGGTAATTTATTTGATTTAAAAAAAAAATGTCTTTTTTCCTTATCGTGATGGGTTTTGTTCTGTCTTGTTGGGTTGTTTCGAACAATTTATTTATTTTTTATGTTTCCTGTTATCGTTTTGTTTTATATTTAGTTTTTTTTTATGTTTGCATTGGTTTTTCTCTTTGTGTTTTATTGGGACAAGCTTTTCCATTCTTTTGGAAAATATTTGGAATATAAGAGCGATAATCACCGAGGTATCTAAAAATATGACGAGTCATGTGGATATTATGAGATTTCAGAATTATTAACAAGTTGAATGCTTAGAATGGGAAAACTTGTTTTCTTCCCAAAGACTCGTAAAAGTTCAGGTGGTAATCGAAGAGCAATTAAAAGATATGCAGGGTACTTTGTAAGTATAGTACGATCCTGTAGATAGATAATTATCTTGACAGTAGATAGATACTCGTATACAGATAGATACTCGTATACAAATAACTGCGTGTTTTGAAGTCGTATGAATATCCTATATATCATTCTGTAGGAGTTTAGTGAATATTATTCAATGGATACCCTCTTAAAGGGATAAATGGGTTAGCTCTAAGCTAGTAAATAACCACTTGAGTGAATTGACATTTCAAAGAAAACAAAGGTGGTCCACTATCTTCTGATTATCAATATTCAAACATATAATAAGTACATAATGGCAATTCGAATTAAAACACTTATAAATTTTGTTAAGTTATAATCAGGGTTTTACAAGATAGTGATTGGTAGGTAAGTGTGTTTCTTCGCTTAATGTTTGCCTCGAATTTTGCGAGCGAAAGCCTTTAACCACTTCGAGATTATATCTGTCACCAGCGTTATTCCGGAAAAATGTTGGAGTTGAGCCATTCTACGAGCCATTTCACACAAGTTTGAGCTACTTTAGGTAATGAGGAGGGGGGCTGTTCTTAATTTGCGAGGAATAGTTCTGCAACAGTGAGGGACAAAACCGATCTATAAAAATTCCGATGGGACTGACTGTCGTCATTTCGAATTGCATTGAACCTAGTCGTTCGACTAATCGGCAATTTATTTTTTGATTTATTTTAAAAAATTCAGAAAATTGCTTACCCGCCTTAATCTCCTGATAACATTGTCAGTATTTAAAAGTTCTGTTAGGTACTTCCAATGTGGTTTTCCATTGGGGCAAAAAATCAATCTTTTTTTTTTTATCTAGATCACTTTTCATGTTTCATTGGGCAAAAAAAAAAACAATCTTTTTTTGATCCGGATCACTTTTTGTAGATCTCGATATTTTTCCAGATTTACACATTATCTCACTAATACTAATATACTTTTCACAGCTGTTTTACGTCATTCAGAATTTGTTTTCAAAACAAAATTACGAAAAGCCTCTTAAAAAGCAATTATTCAGAGCAAAAACGTAAATACTGGACATGGACTCAACTTTGGAGCAATTGCTATCATCTTCGAAATCTTATTCTTCTTCCTCGTCATCTGTGGATTTCGGGTTTTCAACGATATCATTATCGATATTAGGTTCATATGTTTGCATCGACAAACGAAAACAATTTGCACAGCTGATGTACTGTCAAATAGCGCACTTATACATTACAAAATCAGATCAATCTGCCTTCATGTTCCTTCAATTCGCCACGAAAAATCTGAGATCTGAAATAAAAGTCGGATGTGGCCAATGGAAAATCAAATAAGTTATGGTTTTAAGAAGTCTACCTCTGTGCAGGTGGAAATGTTTCCCTTGTCAGCAATGTAAACTAGATTGCTGAATGGTAAACATTTCGGAGGAAATATTATTTCCACTTGCTGAATCGTTTCAACCACTATTGTTTTGTGACGGGGTTCAGTCGAGTACCTACATTTTAATTGAACATTTTTAACTTTCTCGCATACGTAGTAAGAGAAAAATATTCTTTTCGTACAAATTTTCGAACTCGAGATTTTGATCAATTCTGATATTACGATGATAGGGGAACTCAAAAAAGTGGGTCTCGCAATTCTGTCCGTCCGTATGTCTGTCTGTCCCACCCCTGGGGAATCTAAACGCTTGGACGGATTTGCTTCAAACTTCGTAGGTATTTAGAGTTTGTAGGCTTCCCGCTTTGGAGGTTTTTTTTTATGCTAGCCCTAATATTAACGGTACCTCCCATATACAAATTTTACGAAAAATGACGAAATATGTCTAAATTTAGATTTTTTCGAAAACGGCTCTAGCGATTTGAAACAAAATTGATAGTTGAGTTAATGTAAGCATGCTTAATATGACTGCATACCCAGTTTTTCGCTAAGAAGTCCAGAAACGGCAGTTTGGAAAATTGGCTTTTTTCGAAAACGGTAAATACGATTTTTAAAAAAAATTATTTTTAAGGTACTATTATCATTATTAACTTGATAGTAAACTCAGTTTTTCTCTAAAAAGACTGCGTCCTTTGATATCCATCCAAATCCCTAACTGCTCATATCTCTAAAACGCCATTTTCGATAATGATAAAAATGTCACTTTCAGGTAGTCCTTAAATCCATAGTAATAATAATTGCTCAGTTTTGAGCTAAACAGTTGAAAAACAGTGTTTTTTGAATTATGAACGATTTCCACCCCAATCGCTAAAAACGGTACTTCAAAAACTACACATATCTCGAAAAGGCCATTTTTGATTTAGTTAAAAATGTAACTGCTCGGTAATGTTTTTATCCTGAAGAATACGTCGTACTCAGTTTTCAGCTAAACAGTTTAATAACAGTGCTTTTCGAATCCAAATTGTAACATTTGTCAGCATAATTTTACAAAAAACCGCTCTAACGATTTTGATCAAAATACACATTTAAGACAACATAAGCATTCTAAACATGATCACGTACTTAGTTTTTCTCAAAAAACTCGAATATTGCCGTTTTATGAATATTTCTCAAAAATTACTACCCAAATCCCAACCATTGAGACCACTCTTTTTGAAATAATAACCAAAAATGAGAATTCGAAATTCATCGCCTCCTTTCCTCCTTCAAATGTCAGTTGGGGTGAAATTTGAAAGTAAGTAATAAAGTGTTGTAGTTAATACGTACATAATGTCTACGTAGTATGTATTACGTGTTTAGTTAACAAGGGTTCAGTTACTAAACCTACGTAAGATGTACGTAAGTGGAAATAATTTTAAACGTAAAATTTGTTGAAAAACGAGAAAGTTACGTGCGACCCAGTCGTGCACATTATTTTTTTTTAAGTTTTAAGATAAATGTGAGCCATTTCTCTTTGGCTCGGAGCATTGAGCCAAATTTGAAATACTTGAGCCAAATTACCCAATTGGGTACTTCACCACAACGTTGTCTGTCAGTATTTTTTCGATTCTGCTGTTCTTTCTTGATGACAGCATACAATGTGATGGTGCTTTTCTCAAAGCCTAAGGGTGAAGGGTTGTCCACAAAAAAACACCAAATGTTTGGTCGAAGTACTGCACGCATTATTCTTTGTAATATCGGATATCTCTAATTAGAATACGTAGCACAATTTTCTGAGAATGACTTAGGACTTTATTACTTTTTTAACCTATTTTTTTTTTGTGGAGACAGTTGAATGGTCTTGCAATCTACGATTTATCAATAACTAGCAATGCCCGCGGCTCCGCCCGCCGGTTTCATTTCTTTTAAATAAAACTAAATTTATTTGACTTACCATTGTACGCTTGCTTTTATTTTTTCCTTGTAAACTATACACGTACATATAATCAAATTACCACACGCGACCATGAAACATATAGATGTCCATTATGTGAAAAACATGTCTATCGTAGGTAAATTCCGGCAATGGCCGTGTAGTTCTAAAGATAACCCCTATATATCCGTTGGGGCTGTAGTTATTAAAAAAGTTTTTCAACCCTTATAGGACGAATTTTAAAAAACGATGAATGAGGAATGTAATAATTTTGACTTATCTATCAAAATACAAACTTTTAAGTTCATACGGCCAACGGTTCGTGAGACCCCTCTTATTCCTCGCGACCCCTTTACTCCTGAGCAATTCTCACACACCCTACGGACTAAGTTGGCCACACATCTAAAAATCATGAAAATCGGACGAATGGTTCTCGAGTTATGAAGAAACGAACAGACGGAAGTTGCATTTTATAAGTAGTATGGATAATGTTGAAGAATTTATCTTGTCGAAAGCTTTTTTCTATAACAAACTGATCTGTGATGTTTTTGTCAACTTTGACGAAGTCGCGACATTTCTCCATTGTCATCCTACAGAGACAAATAAATGGACAAACTGATTTTTTTGGTCGGGTTAGGAAATTTTCCACTGGAGCACTCAGCAGCAATTGGTCCATTGTGCTGCTCCATCTTACTGGAATTTCTTCGACCTAAAGAAAAAGTCGAGAATGCACTTCACCGTTGAGAAGCTTACAGCACCACATAAGCGGCGAAGTTCTGTCGCCTAATTCGAGTAAATCAGAACAATAACAAATTGTATCGTCGCCCCTTCAGAACCTAGCACACTTAGATGCCTTAAAAAAGTAGTATCCCGTAAACGTCAATATGTTGTCTATTTCCTTTTCTGCTGAGAGATAGCAGAAATGCAGCAAACTTCTAGCAGAAGTTTGGGAGCATGATGCGTTTAGTCTGCCCACATCCTGGTGAAACGTCCCATATCTACACCATTGTGCTAATAACAAATCAGATATCTCTGACGAGAATTTATAAATATTCCCCTTTCTCTATATACTTACATAGTATATTGCACAAGTATGTGTTAGCTTACTTACATTTCTATTTGTCTTCTTCTTATTCTTATTATTATTATGGTTTAGTTCTAATAAAGATTTAAAACCGATCGGACGTGTTTAAATACCTGCGAATCCCAACTATCTCATTTCCCACAATCTCAGTATGTTTGGATGTTTTTGCGTTTCTGAACTCTTTTGAAACGGGTAGCAGCATTGAACAAGGTTTTGAGCTCATCTTAAGTGCCGCTACAGCCACAGATACTCTGAACCCGCCACCTATTCCTAGCAATATATTTGACAGTCCCAATGTATTTCACGTATAGCTGGCGACCTGTTACGTTAAATCTATTCGTCAAAGGGAAGAAAGTGCTAATATATGGCCTACCAAATGCAAGCGCCAATAATTATAGTAAATAGTACAGTTTTTCGACTCATGATATTCCTAAGGTATACCTTCTTGTATTTATTTGCTTCTTTGGAATTGCTCTTTTAAATACTTGTGATAAAAACAGGAGAGGTTAAAAATGTTTTGTTGGCTTGTGTATGCTTCAAAAAATCGAAAAGTTTTGCACCGATTGAGCTCAAATTTTCAAAGAATCTTTGTTATTGGCTCGAGATGGTTGTTGTGATGGTTTGGTTAAAATTGAACAAAGTGGTGTGGCAATCTTGTATCTCGAAAACCACCAAATCGACTGAGCTTAAATTTACTAATTTCCTGTGAAGATTGGTAAAAATCGGACAAAGGTGCTTGGCACCACCCATAAAAAAAATTTCCAAAAGCTATTCTTCTACAGTTTTGGAAGTCAAAGTTTTTAAAATGTGTCCTGATAGACAAGAATATTCTCTAAATCTAGACAATACGATTTCTGAAAAAAAAAAAATGTTGTCTACCACAGAGCATTACAATTAAAACAATTTCTTACTAATTTAAATGAATTTGAAATTGATTTTAATATCTTTCTATTTTGCACTACGTACGAAGTGTGCACGGGCTTCGCTAGTTAAATTTTAAAATTACTGTAAGACTCAAAATAGTATAGTTGATTTATGTGATAATATCTACTCTGTTACATCCTTAAATTTTTTTTGTAAATTTTTTAAATTAGTCTTATCAGGTTAAAATATATACACATTTCTGATTTCTACTGAGAAAATATTGAAGTTGAAGTCTTCAAATCATAAATCAATTTAGCAAGTCCGAACAGTTTCTAACGCATAATTTGTATAGGCCTCAAATCCATTATGTAACATCCTCTATACTTAAATAAATAAACAGCAACAAAAATATTAGAAGCTTTCCAATTTCCATAAAATCCAACCCTTTTATTATTTTATTATTCGTTTAAGGGTCTTATTTTATTGACGGCAATGCATATCTTTATTCTGAAAAAGGGGTCGAATCATGCCTTAAAAATACATCAGTTTTTATTACCATAAACGATGTTGTCCTTAATAAGAAGAAAGAACTTAATCTCTGCTTTTGGAAATACTTCGTTCCGCTTTAATTGAACTCTGCATAGTCTTAATAATATTGGTACCTCAAAGAAATGTTTACTTAATTTGAGTTTAAGTTTCGAATTGATTTAAAATCGTGTTTAATTTGTTTGCTCTAATTTGCTGCACATATTAATAACTGGATGGAATGCTATAAATATTTTATATGATTCTTAGGTCGTAGTAGTGAGTATAAGAATTTTTAATAAACAAGTATAACACGCAGCTCATAGTAGTTTATATTCAAAACAAAAACAAAAAAAAAAATACAAAATCATAATTCCAATACCAAAGCTTGTGTTATCGTTTCCATACACAATAATGTCGCTCTAAAATGTGCTTTTAAGTTCACTTGCTTTGAAAATATTTAAAGTTAATATAAACTGCTAGAACACTTGTGCTGGAACTATAATGTAAATTATTTTAAAAAATGTTGCGTATACGCCACAGTGAAAACATATCAAAACTAAGGTTGGCCATAAAATCGTTGGTTAAAAATAGTCTCTCATGTTAAGTCGATATTTGTGCAAATGTTTGAAAGGATTTCAGACATCGTTGCATAACGGTTATTATCATTTTTAATAGGGTTCCTTAGGTGACCCATCGATTCAAAGCCTGTTGTATGCTAAGCTTAAATTTATTTTAAAATGTTGGAGTCGTGACCAAAAAGCGAACCTTCGGGCCACATTAACTCTTCTCTGTCGTATTTTCAGTATTTTATGATTTTATTTTTGATGTATTCCCGTTGGCTAGTACACGCGCTATAATGCTTATAAAGAAAACACAATATAATTGATTAATTTTACAGGATGGTGTATCTATACTCGGTGGGGCTATTGGTGCAATGCGAATTCCAGAAAAATGGTTCCCTGGCCTGGTCGACTTCTATTTGAACTCGCATAATATTATGCATGTCCTGGTTGTAGTTGCTGTCTATTCAATGCATCAGGTAATTACTTAATCAACTCCTTAATGCTGGTATGAATATATTTTTCAATTTTCTCTGCAGGCCACTATCAAGGATATTGAATGGATGTCAGCAACGCAATGTAGTTCGCTAAATTCTACAAACGAAACCATAGATTCCACAATAAATTCAAACGCCGAACTATGACCTTATACATTAATTAGCTATTCGAATTATTATCAAAAACTTCTATATTTAATTAATTTTTAACTCTGAGCAAAAGCTAAAGAAAACAAAAACTAATTCCAAAATTCCACTTTAAATCAATTTTATTTTAAGCGAAACATTAAGGAAAACACAAAAACAATGGAAAATAAAAACTCTAGAAAAAATAATTTAAAAAATAGTTAAAAAAGAAAAGAATATTTCTTGAATTGTTGCAAGAACCAATATAAATAATAAAAAAAAATATGAAAAATTAAAACAAACTAGTTAATGCTATAAAAAAAAAATAAATAAATAAAACACAACAGTATAGATATAGAATTAAATAATAACTCTCTTCGACTGTGGTATTAAATATTAAGAAATGAAAACATTAAAAAAAAAAAAAAAACAAAAATTGTGAAAAAAAAACGAGTTAAATCTTATTTAGGGCAATTTTAATGAAGGAACACGTTAACCACGAAATACCAGTTACAATAAACAATTACATTTCGAAATAGGCGTTTTAAGAGAAAAAAAGTAAAAGAAATGTTAAATAAATTTACACTTTTCGCGCAATGAATTAATGTAAATAGTAGAAAATAAAGCAAAAACAAACTAAAGTAGATAAATTCTATAACTTAAAGGGAGAACGAACAACAAATGTTTTTTTTTTTTTTAGTCAGATACATAATGTGGTAAAATGTTTTTTTTTTTTTGTTCAAATGCCTTTATTTAATTTACTAGCGTATTTTATTTATTTTTAATTCAATATCATGAAATAAATTCAGTCGCTAATAACTAAGGCCCCAGGCCAAATTTCCAAAATTGGACAAACTCATTTTCTTTATTTCTTATATAGCTAGAGTACACAAACTGAGTTTGAAGTCGATCGGATAAAAAATAAGAATTTTTTCATACAAACAAACTTTGGTCACTTTGGTCATAAAAGGAATTTTTTTTTTTCAAAATGTCAGCTCTCACCACTTAGACTGCGTCAAACATCGATTCAAGCAACCATGACTTATCTTCCACATCAATTTTCCTCCTGAATTACCTATGTAGCTATCTTAATATTGACCTGCCCAGTCGGGCTGTAGCGCAGTGGTTAGTGTGTTGGCATGCCGTGCGAGGGATCCTATGTTCGGTCCCAGGCAAAAATACAAATTACATCTTAAGGTTTTTTCTACTGCGCCACCTCTCGCGAACGTCTGACAAACATCCGAGAGTATGACTGTCCTGAAAAAAGCTTCTCAATTCAGCCGTTCAGACTCGGCATAAAATTGTAGGTCCCATCCATTCGTCCCAAAAATAGAAACTCACACAAAACGGATGGTTGCTAGAAACTGGGCCTAGGGTGTCTACACGCCTGTTGTGCCACCTACTTATTTATTTTAGTCGGGCTGGAAAGCTCAGCATTCTTGCTCCTTCGCTCATGAATAAGCCTAGATAGTTTAACGTTCTCAAATGTTTCAATGGGAATTGCGAGACGATCATCACTAGATTTTTACTTTACAGGCCTGCAGGTGCACACTGAAGTTCAGTCTGAGGCAGCCCAAGGACTGTCAAACCATCATCGAAGAGCAAGTGACTAATACTACTATAATAGTCTCCCGATTTGTAACATTCCTCGCCAAGGCTGTACAGTAGCATCCAGTTATATAAGTAATGAAAAGGAGAGGAGACAAAATGCACCCCAGACGAAGTTCAATGCTTACCTTGACACATCTCAGACAGTTTCTGTAAAAAGAAAGCCTCCCAAAAGGAAAACGTAAATTTTGTACCTACTCTTGCAGTACTCTCTTGGTCGTATGCCTTCTTCAAGCTTACAAACATGTGTAAATAGTTTCGTCCAAATCCTTCTCAAGTATCGTTTTAAAATTAGTAACTGGATATAAGCATTTATCATCTGCCTACTACAACTCAACTTTATCTGGGCAAACTGTTATCAACACCTTGGCAAAGATGTTCCTCGCGAATCTCAAGGCTGATATAGCCCAGTACGTGTAATCCTTTGTATTCATGGTCTTGCAAGTGGACTTTGTCACTCAGTTTACCAGTTTGCAAGGTGTTTCGACACATTCCTAGGCTACTTTCACGAATCGAGAGAGCCATTGTACCCCGTCATCACGAAAGGACTTGAGCATTTCCAGTCGGATTTCTTCCAATCCGGCAGATCTGCCGAAATTTAACGTTTGTATCCCCAACCGCGGGTCTTTTTTCTGTCCCGCTAAAAGCAATAGATCTGTCATCACATCTTCATGATAATATACGGAAAGAGTACACCGTCCTTGGATTTGACTTCTTTAATGATATTCCAATCCTTAAGGGATATCTTCCCTCTGATTGAACGCTTCACATTAACATTTTAGAAAACGTCCACGTCCCCCCATATCTCCTTGATCTATAGCCCGTTCATGGAATTCGTATAACCATGCTTAAATGGCACTTTCACCGGGCAATTCCTTGATAGTACAGATACAATTTACACAACACAAACTAGTGATCCTTTGGCAATCTATCACTTCCTCTTATAGTGCGAACATCACAATGAAATCTATCAGTGATTCCTCGTGAAGATTTGGACGGTATGTCCCTATACTTATGAATATGTTAAGTCAAAGAAAAGGTGTTTACAGTAAAGACATGCCATTTGCATAACAAATTTCTGACATATTTTTCCGTTCACGTTCTAATCGTTATCACCACCGTTTCTTTTAATTACACTTCATGCCATTCCACAGTCCACACCCATTGAACTTACCCATAAGGACATAACATTCCTTATCTGCAACCTTTTCAAGGGCCGTATGAACTTCGTCTTAGAAGGCTGCGTAGATTCTGTGTATACACCTGAACAAAACGAAGAGTTGATCTTTGAAGCTTAAGTTTTAAGATTTAAGTCCCTCTCCTAATGTCATCTATAATATACCCACTCCTGGCTGAAATGTATTAAATGTGGCTGTAACTGTTTCCACCCATCTGCAAGGTCTAAGGAAACACCAAGCTATACGATGTTACAGTGAATAAGCGTTGCCTGTGAACAAAGAGGTATTCCATATGTGAGGCCTATTATAAATACATTTGTATCTAACGTTTCCAAGAAACAGCAGGTCCATTTGTGCCCTTATTGCTGCATGCGAATACAATTTCTAATCTTTCTAGTATAGTTAGCGGGATAATAAAGGTTCGCAAATGGCTGCTTGTGAAATGGTTCCGAACGAAAAGTGTCCATTTTACAAGTCTGGCAATATTCTAGGCAAGCTGTCATTCATCTTGTAATCTTAAGTGTGTATGTGCGCTATCTTAGCCAAAGCTATGTCTCTCTAAACATGTATCCCACTCCTCAGTTGTATGAGTGCGAACGACAGCTACAACTAACTTTAGAACAAAATTAGAAAAGTTTTGCAGTGTTGTTCATATGGTTGCCAAAATAGATATATCTACTAAAAAAAATCACTCGCGCAACGAAGGTTCCATACCTGGCCAGAGTTGGTGGCTTGAAAATTTTAGTGTGTCGGTTGTTCTCTGATTTGATAGACCTACTTAGGTACCTACAAGATTAAACAGTTTTTTGTGCAAATAAAAACATTTTCTTCACCAAATTAATATTCCTCCCAAAACCAGTCGATGTATTGTTACCATTGGTATTTGTCGTTTAATTAGAGGTTATACCTAATGTTGTTTGCAAATTTCAGCCTTCTATGTCAATTATGTCATTGTTGCGATTAAATGGCTGAAGTTTAGGCAATAGATTGTAAATTTATTTATAAAGATTATTCTTTTTTAATCAAAAGTTTTATAGTCAAAAATGACATTAGAATGCAATTCTAAAGGAAGTCCGAGTTTCGGACAGACATCGTAGCGAAAACAATAAGTTTCCGTTTTGTCCCTATGGGAATGGAACATAAAAAGGGAACGTAGAATGACAGATTTATTGACAGATAACAATTTTGTAAATTTAAATTCTGGAAACAATTTTTTGATTCGTTTGTATTCCACAGCGAATTTAAAATTGTTCGACTGATTCCTACTTCTTCATCTATTAATATACCTACTCTTTATTGGAATAGGTAGCTCCCATAAGATATGAACCTAAAACAGATCTAAGCTAGACACATGTGTTTATATCAGGAACCAGGAGTACCTTGACTTAATCTGCAGCACGGCAAAGAAACGATTTAATTCGAAATCGTTGAACCTATTTCTCTATAGACTCATTTTAGAACAGCTAAAACTCTGGTCGCATATTTTCGGATTATTACAGTTTACCACTATTTACAAAACCAACACATGTTCGTTCCTTCCTAAAAAGACGTACTATATAAAATACAAACAAAAGTATACATCATAAAGAAAATCTCAGCGCAGTATTTAAATTTATTTTCAAATAAGCAAAAAGAAATCATTTCAACTCTATTTACTAATCCTTGTACCTTCCTATACTCTTGTACCTTATTTAATATTCAAAACAAGCTATTCTTATGTTTTTTTTTTAATTTATTTATTTTTCGATATCTAAATCTTTATCTTTCAAAAGCAATTAGTGTATTTCACTCAGGTAACGATCGCTTTATAAAAAAAACACAAAAAGAATAAAAAAATCATGTTGAAAAAAAAAAAACAAACAACGCTTTGAACTATAATAAAATTGTTTATGTTCATAATTAAACCAACATTAATGAAGAATATTAATTAAATAAAACTTAGCTTAAGTATGGCAATCGGGGTTGTGCGTATATACATGAAAGACATTTTTTTTGTATTATGCCGGGTTTTCATTGCGCGAAATCTTACAAACAGTATTGGTGAAAACATCTGTTTTTATAGCAAATTTTCATATATAAACAAAAATACATTCTATCGAAAAACAAAAAAATAAAATATCTAAAAAATTCTTCCTTAAATCATAAGAAAGCGTTAAGTAACTAAAAAAAAATGATTAGAAAACTGTAAATATCTATCGGAAAGTCCACGGACTATGTCTAACAAAGTTTCACGAAAATGGTATGTTCGATTTCAATTTGTGAAAGTGTCTTTCTTGAATTCAAATATTTTCCGACCACTTTTTCTATCGTCGAACACATTTTTGTTAGTTAAAGGTTTCCAAAAAAAAAAAAAAAATCGATTTTAATAAAAAAATTCTTTTTTCTTATTCGGTTTTCCTATGAATTCGATCGTATCTACTATCTTTGATTTTTAGTATTTAATTCAGCAATGAAAATCCAAATTTATTGTCAGTGTGCTTTTTTTAAGCACTGAATATTAATAATATTAATAATATTGAAAAAAGTATGCGCAAAGTGAATACAAAGGAATACATGACAATGTTGATAGTTAAATAAATAGTTGCTGGGTAGAAGAATAATTTGTATGACAATTTTTTTTCTCTAATTTTACTATGAACATTAAGTTATGCAAATGTTTATTTATGTTTTAAAATTCACTATAAAAGCTTATGCTTTGTTTTTACTGAATACAAAAAAAAAATATGATAACAATAAAGATTGAATTTCAGACAAAAACGAAACGTTATAATTATGCTTTTAACCATTTATTATGATAAAATAAATATCCAATTTGAAACAATAATTTTGTTTTTAATGTATGGTATAAATGTAATTTTTTGTGGGTTTACCACGATAGCAAAAATCAAAAATCTCAAATGTAAAAATCTAAAAAAAAAAAAAAAAATTTTGAATTAAAAAAACCTAGAATGCATAATCTCGAATAACAAAAATCTCGAATTAATATTAATTCTTGAGACAAGGGTAACAATTTGCGCGCGACAGAATTAATTGGCCCTAGCGAGGTATCCGTCGGAACGGAAAATTCTCCTCTTTCATACGAATCGGAGGATTTTTGCTTCGAGGTATACTTCGGAACGGCTTTTCGGAACTTTTTTCCGACAAATATGCAACGCACGGTGGCGTTTTGCGTTTCAGTGCGATCAGCGTTTTTACTGATAGTTTTAACTGTTTCATACCAATTTTCTTCCGATGTGCTCCGACAGGAATTTGTTGCGGAATTTGTTTACGATTTGCAGTGAAGTATCGATAAATGAAAGCAATAAAGAAAAAAAACTTTTAGCAAAGTAATTGGTTGTATTTGTTGTTTCAATTTTTGTTTCCAAAGCAAAAACAAACGAAAAAACAAGCATTAAATATAAAAACCCCTATGTACCACGAAACGACATCATGTCAAATCAATGCGTCGTCGCATTTTAATTATTCTTTCCGAAGACGGATACCTCGAATGGAATTTGAGTCTCCGACGGAGTATACGTTGCGGAGAAAATTCCGTTCCGACGGATACCTCGCTAGGGCCGATTAACACCAAATCTAAAAATGGTGTTAAAAAGTGAGATACTGAGATTTTTGTACATTCGACATTTTTGCATTCGAGCTTAAAAGATTAAAAAAAAAATAAACATTTCGAGATTTTTAGCCTTCGATATTTTTGTCAATCAAGATTACGTCATGATCTCATTTTTTGTACTTCCGTATGACTTGTGATTAATTTGGCCATTCGTTAAATTAAGGTCCCAGGGTTTTTTTGCTGCTTGGAAAATATTACCGACCAAATTAGCGAAGCCACAAAGTCCATTGAAACCTGTTTCAGGAACTGCCAGAAAACAAATTGGTAATGCTACAGACTAAAGGAAGCATCAGAATTTGTCAAACTTTCTGTTGGAGGTACACCTCTCAAAATCTCAGACTCAGACCGCCAAAAAAAAAGCCACTAATACCCTTTCCGAATCTTTGGGAAGATGTGAGGACTATCTCCCAAAATTTAACTTTTGACTACATTTTAGATTGTACACGGTAAGAGTAAGACCTATACTGACCTATAGCAGGCTAGTATAGCGGCCGGAAACCCAAAGAGGCCTAAATGCTGATACAATGAATGGTCCCTCTTCGTAGTGCAGTTTTAGGCCCGGTGAGTGCACAATCACAACCGACAAAATATTCACACTACGGCAGACCATGAAGGCCAGATCGATACCACCAACTGTTATAAAGCCACACGTCTATAGCTTTGGCATTCCTGCAAAACTCTTCAGGTTGTGCAGAATGACGATGTAGAACACGGGCTGCTGCATTAAGAATGGAAACAATCGCAGACAGACTCACAGGCCAGCACACAAGGCCCCATCTCTCAAAAGTCCTTAAAATAGATGAAGATATCTCGGCCGCTTAAAGTGAAAGACCCTTTGTAAGATTTATGGTCTCGTTTACGTTAACGGGCATTGGATATAAATGCTCCGGTCGGGAAGAGTCTTTGACTTCAACCCAAACGAAGTAGAAAAATAACTTGATCAACATTTTGGCCATCGTTGAAAATCAAAAAGTGGTCAGGAGTATGGAACCAAGGTTATCATTCTTTTTGTTATAAGTTTTTTGTCAACCTTACCCGGAAACCAACATTTTGTTGTCGTTGGCCATCTTCTATTACCCTAACTCCTCATCTAGGAATCACGTTCCGTCGCAGTCGGTCGTTGGACCACCATAATGTCAACCTGACCTGACCCAGAAATCACGCTTTGTCGTTGGGCTATCTCAGACTACCTTCCTCGTTGGGCCGCTTTCTGTCATTAAACAATTATTATTAGTATAGGTGTTTATTGTGTAACCGATAAAATAAAAGTACCACCACACACTTTATTTAACTAGATCGGCTAAGGTGGAACTGACGCAGCCAATATCAGAATATACACACACATGGCGTTTATGCGTGGGGCTTGGCTTAGGATGAGTTGTACCCGACCCAATTTTATTCAAAATTCGTGTGTCTTTGGCAAGAGAACAACAATCCGTAAGCACTTGCCAGAAAGGAGCACATTTCGAATCTTGTCTTCCAGTAAATGCAAAGAACGGGGATAGTCATGTCATATATATGTAGATAGAGCGTGCCGACGGCCGAGGATTTTCGGCTAGCAGGGAGTGTGGCAAATTTTCGCTATTCGACTTTCGATTTCGTGTAGCATTTGGGTTATTATTAATTGCATGGTCCAATGCGAACGTACCATTAGGTGCGCAAATATCTTAACGAAACTGAGCTACGATTTCAGGTTTATATATTTGCTAAAAGTTTCGAGACGACTGGATTCGTTGTTATACACCTGAAATTATGCTCCTTCTTTTTATAATCTTCCAAGTGCCGTTATGTACTAACCACATATCCAAACCACTAGTTTATTCAGCACTCCGTGTCGCAACCACTATCCACCGCTGAATATGAAAACATGGCGCCTCCATCAACCCAACCAACAACCAAGTGTAATCAACTGCACAATCACATACTCATTTTCATTTTCCAAACGATGAACAAAACAAAATCTGTATCTTTATCTACCCATTCTCAATTCGAAAGACCGCCAGTCTTTGTATGCTGTTCTCAGCGCGCGGTCGCAGATACTTTTCCATTGTTGTCGCACCATAGTTTGAGATTTTATTTTCGGAGACCAGTTTCGGTATTGCGGGCGACGACAGTCAATTCGGAAACCGAGAGTGTGTGAAAGAGAAAAATATCTCGAAATTAATTTATCTAAGCGAAAAAGAATAGTTGCAGTTACCAGTGTATCGATTTGTTTACAAATTTGCAATTCCCGTTCTACGGCCAGGTACCTATATGAAGTGACAGCTAAAAAGTGCTTACTGTTCAACAATCCAGTGTAGCGGTAAAGTGCAATCGATTTCAAAGTGAATTCTGACATTTCATCGCGAAGGCATTTCCCTGTTCCATCAAGTAAGTATCTGCTGTGTATGCATAATTTCTATCTATTGTTCTCCTTCCAATCGATGTCGAACTAGCTACATTTAGATAATGTTTTCGTTCATGGAACGTTTGCCGTGTGGTTCGGTTAAGGCAAAATGAATGAATTTTGCCTTTGCCTGCTACTGTCATTATGCCGGCAGTTTTTGATCTATTTTCGAAGCAGCGTCGCATCCCCCTAGAGACACAACATGATAGTCATCGTATTACGCTCTGTCGCAGTCCAACCAAAAGAGTACATAATTAATTCTGTTTGTATAGTGTAGTTGTAGATGCTTACTAGAGAATAAAAAATGCTCTTTATTCGGGTAGCTATTTGGACCTCTTGACACCAGTGCGATAATTCGTCTATGGAAGGAATAGCATTTGATTATGGCCTACAGATTGATAAAATCAGTAGCTACTTGGTAAACTAAAAATTTTCCTTCGCAGAAAGAGTACTTTTGTTCCCGAACGTTCTCTGGAATTGGGATGGGAATGGGATCACACAGCACAGCATCCAACTGTGTGTAAACATAAACATAAACATATGATGGAAACGGAGAGTTCTCGCAGTTGCGTACTTGCGTGGTCGGCTTTTACTGATTCTGGGTGATATAAGGCAAAAGGCATAGGAATAGGAAGTGGTTCATTCAGTCACGTACGCTACTAGAAAAATTTACAATCTCAGCGAGTAGCTAGCTACTCATATCAAAGTTGGAGCGTGAAGGGAAATGTGCAAAGTGATGATGATGATGAGACCACCCTCAAACTAGTACGGCGTTGCCAGTACAAATGGCAAAAAAAAAATTTATTTTTTAATCGTTTCTCAAGGTCGCCTCATTTTATCTGGGACAGCGATTTGCTTCTATTCTGAACTCAAAATTAATTGCACAGCAATGCGAATGCATTTTAATTGTCAAGTAATATGTAGTGTCAATTTTAGGGTTTTTTGTACCTATAGGTAGGTATAATTTGAAATTGTCTGTCAAGCTAATTTTTTAATTATTCGCTTTAATGAAAGTAAAACAAAAAATAATAGTAAGCGCAACAGGCCCGTAGTCACCCTAAGCCTAGCTTCTCACAACCATTCGTTTGTGTGAGTTTTTTTTTTTTTTTTGGACGAATGGGACTTCTTTATTCCGAGTCCGAACGTCTAAGAAGCTTTTTCAGGACAGTTACCTATAATCAGACGTTAGTCAGGTGTCGCAGTGGAAAAAAAACCTTAAGATGTAATTTGTGATTTCCGGGGATTGGATCCCTCGCGCAGTAGTCCAGCACACCAACCACTAAGCTACTGAGGTCACTATTTTTCTTGGGATCCCTACGTTACCCCCTTTTCCAAAATCCTTTATTGGACATCATTTCTCTTTTTCCAAAATCTCCCGGGACGAAATCCCCTATGCCAAAGTCTCCCACAAACTAAACCTTACATATACCGATACCCAACCTTGCACCTATACTCCAAATCCTACAGTGACTCCAAACAGGGGGGTTGTATACGTATCTCATTTTTTAACACCATTTTTACGTGTCGCGGCGTCAGAATTAATAACACCAAATCTAAAAACGGGGGATTTTGTCTCTGGGGATTTTCTCTTAGGGTCTTTTGGAGTAAGAGAT
Organism: Cheilosia soror; assembly: GCA_949372485.1. Lineage (NCBI taxonomy): Eukaryota > Metazoa > Arthropoda > Insecta > Diptera > Syrphidae > Cheilosia > Cheilosia soror. The sequence continues at coordinate 110,285,842 of OX443562.1, read as the reverse complement.
TTCAGCAGAGGGGATTTTGGAAAAGGAGATTTTATCACCAACCCATACTTAGCACTAGACTATATACTGAGCAAGGGGTCCCAGGTTCGATCCCCAGAAAAACATAATATCTAAATTACCTAAGTCATAAGTTTTTTTTTCCGCTGACAGACATCCGAGAGTACATACATATAACAGTCTTGAGTACGTTTTTTACTTCAGCCGTTCGGACTTGTCATAAAATTCTTGGTCCCTTCGTCTCAAAAGTAAAAACTCACAAATGGGAAGCCGATTACAATTCGAGCTGTACTTATCTATTACTATTTAAAAATAAACTTTCCATGTCTGCTTCCATAACTCATTTCATATTCAATCTGTTACTTCTAGAAAATTCTAGCACATTCGGTTGATCCGCAAATGAGCCGATTCCTTCTGACGTATATTCACAATAGTAAATTTAATGTTTGAAAGGCGCTGGGGAATATTTGCGTTAAACAATCTTTCGTCGGTGTTATTTGCATAGGCCAGGGTCACATATGCCTTTCTATGAAAGTCGTTTCGGGCGAGCCAGGTAGATTTTTAGGTTTGTTGAGACTAGAAGGGTAGATTACACCGAAAATTCCTTCTCTTTTTTACTCACTTAAAATCGTACTGTCTTTCATGGGAAGCCATGTGTGACCCTGGCCGGCTCTTCGAAATAAGGCCCCAATAAAATAAGGCTAAAAAAAATTATACAGGAAACAACAACAACGATAACATTTGGGGTGTTATTTCCTTGTTGTTGGGGCCTTATTTCCTAATGAAAATTGGGGGCACTGGGGCCTGATTTCATATTTAGATTGGGTTATTATTAGATTTCACTAAAAACAAACCGTAAAACAAAAAAAATCATTTTTTATTAAATTAAAGTTGTAAGAAAGACCAAAAATGTTGCATTCTATTTGCAAGTAAAAAGGATTGTAGCTCAGTGTAGATTTAAACTTTTTAACTTCTGTCATTATAATGTAAAAATTTTAATAAGGGTGTAGGTATAAATCTTTTATTCTGTTTTAAAAGGCAGAAATCATTGTAATTTCGCTTATTTCGAGATTGAAAGTTCTCTACAACTACTACCATTTGTGGGACCTCCACTTGTAGAGAGGGTATGTAGAAGTGATGCATACACTTTAAGGATGCCTGCTATGCTTTTAAAACTCTTTATTTTACCGATCTTGCGACATATTTTGTAGTTTGCGATCCGTAGATACTCTAGCTAGAGGGAAACCTTTTTCTTTTCAACTCACTCGGCAGTTGCTTAGAATTCTACAGCTTCGGAAGCAGTAGCTCACAAACTAACCATCATTTATAAGAGACTTACGAAGACCTTGTAAGTTTTAGTTAGACATAACCAAAGAATTTCTTTTTGCATCCCTCCGCAATCCCAGCGCTAGTTTTTCATAGCTACTTGTATTCTTTGTCCATTGTCAAACAATATTAAAGGAATCAGTAATCATACAGGAGTCGCTACATCAGTCATGGACTTCGGCCTTAACCAGTATACCACCTTAGTTAGTGCGGTCTTTGGGTAACTTCCTCTTTTGTAGTTGCTAAGATCATCTTTTACTTGCGCGCCAGTTAAGACGCGGAATTTCTTTACTGATGCTTTGTCTCTCAAGGTTCTTGGCTCTTAAGTATCCCACCACTCCCACCTATCCTTAACGAATGGTTCTGGAATTAGTATTTATACCCACTGATCTTGCCGCATTCATACATGCAATCCTTTTCGGATCAAATCTGTTATAAAGACCACTGAAGACGTCTGAAAATATTTTCAAATTTTATATAAACCTTCACCGCATTGTAAATATTTGACACAAATTGACAGTTGTTCGAAGTGTTCTTAATAGAATTAATTATGAAATATGCAATCAATAACTTCTTGCTGTATAAACTGATAAATCATTTTATTAAATGTCCCTGAATCTCACTTTTGATCGTCGAAACCTGAATAACGCTTGAACGTTTTCAAGATCAATCAAGGGTTCTCTTATAATAGAGTTCAGCCTAAATCCAGTGATCTGCGAAGTTGCTTACCAAATCGAGTTAATATTAAAATAAAGGTTCATGAAATTTGCGACTGGAATTTCACACCCCTGCAATATGACAACTGGGTTGATCGATTACACAGGAAAGGTGATCATACCAACTATAATTTTGTTAAAATATCCAGTATTCTAGTACATAATTAAAACAGATTTCCATAATAAGGCAATGCACTCAAAATTTATTTGTGAGAATCTTGACACTGATGCTGACCATTCCACACCTCACTACATTAAAAAAATATTGTAAAACATAACCCTTGGCACTTTCTAGTAGTTTGTAGCAATTCCGTTCAAAAAAACGATTAAGAGCTTCATAAAACATTAACGCAGCAGAGCGTTTCAATTACAAGTTGCTACGTTTGTACGCACTTTACGCATTATTGCCCTTGGGTTGGTCTGTGTTACCAAGTATCAGGTAGACACTTTCAATTTCTAACGCGAAAGTCATAATGCAACCATATTAGGCTCTGTCTGTGGCTTGAAACAGTGCTTTAAGTCTTCTTCTGTTCAAGTTCTCGAAAAGTTTTCATTAAACAAAAAAATTATAAGTGGCTAACGAAGAAGCAGTCGAGCATCCTTCACCCAAAGACACACAATGTTCGCAAAAGTAGTTCACTTCTCTTTGCTCTCGATCATGTTATGGTGATTCGCTTTGTTAAGCAAGAGTATCTGAACGGAAAGTGTTACACAGTAGATCTGGTCAGACATACCATCATAGTGTAGAGATGCACTACACTATAGCACTATGCATAAAGTGGATGCGGCGAGATCTTTTACGGGATTTATTAATTGACTCGTTCCGGTGAGGTCCGCATGTAGAATTGATCTGCATCGCATTGCATTAAATCTCTACGTTGGCACATAATACGTGTTGGAGTGTGCAACATAATAACTTTTAACGCTGGCAGTGGACTGGAAAATTGTGTTCATTCATTGTAAAAGAATCTGATGTTGAACTCAAAACAAGTTTTACAAGTCCTTTGATCCAATGGAAGTGGAAACTAAAAATGAAAAGATTTTGCCCAAAAATGTAAGCGACTTGAAATAATGTGTTCCTATTCTTTTTTCCACTGGGACTTCTGAGTTGCCAATATTTCGAGTTCCCCAAATAATGGCGGATGGTCAAGTGAAACTCTTTTCTGGTTTCTATCCATTATATTGGGTTAGGTCCTAGTTCTAGCTAGCTATCATTGAAATGCATCATTGGAACAAATCAGTGGAATGGTGTTTTCATTTTTTTGACAACTCGGTTATAACAATCATTTAAAAATTCCTGTCAGTGAAAGAACCTGTCTGTGACTTTTCAACAAACGAGTCTAGGTTTTGAGGTTAGAGTTGATCATTGAAAGCAAAACTGACAGCTGAGAATAGGAAGAGAATCGAACACATCAGTGAAACGATTGGGTTCCAAATTGGAGAAACGAGGATCAGCTGTTCATTGAAATCGATTTCGATCAGTGAAATAATAAAATTGAATTTAAAGAATAGATAGATAGATAGATATATTTATTTCGTTAATAAAGTACAGTTTGCTATCGCACAATTTACATTATTCGCACAGAGATATGATTTACAAATGTATATCTTTCTACTGAAAAATTATTTATATATTATGAAGTGATGCTATAAGTTTACAAAATAGAACCTGAGGAAACAACGAAAGAAGAATTTAAAGAATAGTTTTAGTCAAAATTAAGTAATTTCTTTCGTAAAAACATTCCACAATTGATTACCTTTATTTTGATACCAACTAAAGCCAATATTGTTTGATTAATCGCCTTAAAATCGGAAAACAAAATGTTCAATGATGCATTTTAATGATAGCTATAACTAGAGCCTTACTCAGTGCTATCATTTTCCACCTGTTCATTTTTTGGCGTCTTGGCAGAAGCTGACAACCATATCTACTTCGATAGACATCGTAAAACATCTTAACTACAGACTACTCATTCAGTCATCGCATCTACGAACACTTCTTCTATTGATATTTTTTATCCACTGTAACTTTTTAAAATACGACAGAATAGGTTAGGTTTGTGTCGGGTGCGGCAAGTGACAGCGAGTGGTAGGTTAATTGCGATACTAGAGGATCTATTAAGCTCAATCTACCCGTTGAACCAATAGGAGCTTAATCTAAATCGCTTCTAATGATCGTTCCTCGAGCGAGTTCGCCGAGTTTTATTTAGTTTTGGAATCAAAAAATATAGCCCGTGAGCGCAGTACCTTACTTCAATCGAGATCTTTTAAGCTTTCTATTGCTTGAGGGCTTCATTGATGCATCGATCAATGAAAAAAGGTAAAAAAAATAATTGATACAAAGATCCAAGATCCATATAGAAGCTTAGTCCAAGCTCCTGACAGCCATTAATTTGTGTGAGACTTATTTTTGGCACGAGTGGTAATGGAGTAGGTTTATCGTGGATCATCGAGTATATCTCCGGAAATCCATGCTGGCGATCTGCAAATCTGTTTTATAGGATTAGACATTAGATTATATTTAGTGTTTTTTCCCAGCGCCAGCGTGTAGACGTCTAGAAGGACAGGAATCCAGTAGTTTTGTTTCAGGTGAAGCCATTTACTTTCAGACACTTTTTTATCATACATTTTTAACGTCTCAATTGAGATGTCGAAAAAAGTTTGTTGTACACTTTCGTTGTGTTGCCTTCCTGTGAATTCGAACTCCCAAAAGAAAGTCGGGTATGTATGTTGATTTTCGCCCACCCTTTAGCTTTTACAACCCGACTCGAGCAAAAGTTCTCCTCCGGGTTTTTTACCGACTTTGTTGCATAAGTTGACGAGATTTACCTTTTAATAGGATTTTTTGGTTTCTGATGCCTTTGAGCGATCATAGTTTTGTGATCTCGGAAATATAACATCTCTGGTGAGCTTTCTTCTTTCTTTAAAATTCTGCTTGTTAAAGAGCGTTTCAATTTACTTTCTCTCAATCTCATTAACATTTCAGACCTATTTCTCTGAGTTCCATGCATGGCAGTCCAAAGTGTCTTCAAAAGCGCTTTAAAACTGCTGCTACGCATGTCAAAAATCGTGTCAATTTTTTCTACACTTTAGGACGATTTTTGACAGTTGTAATAGTAGTTTAAGGTCTTATACTTTTGAGTAATAAGCGACAACCTACAGTCATTTCTTGACGTTGTTACTTGAGCTCTTGTCGTATCAAACACAATTTTGCTTATCTAATATATCGTCTATCATCATCAATTGGAGCTAAACAGCCAGCACCTTTTTAGGAATGTCTGTCATCAATTGGAATACATATAGCAATTAAAGTTTTGTCTACCAGCTCCATTTCCACTGATCTGATGTCTTCGCTTCTAGCACCGCAGCAGGATTTTTCTTACTGCAGACTACCCTCAGATATGCGAAGCTACTTCCTAAAAACCACATAATCGGTAGCGAGTGATTTACTGGTAGATATTGCTAGTACAAATTACTCCCATCTGTTACGAAGAATAAATCATCATCAGAAGGTTGTCATCTCAAGCCTGACAGTCGTAGATACTTTTCCCAACGTTAACGAAAATCCACCGATAAGGTCGACCATAATACAAAACCTTACGACCTTCAACGACAGACCAACCAATAAAGAATATCGTCGACATTCTGTAAACTTAAACAAATAATAAAACTTAGTGCAAACTACACAGTACATCGCTTCAAATCAGCAAGAGAACATCCATAAAATTTACCAAAGGGTTATTCTTTCATCAATCTTTTATTGATATCCGTACAAAGTTGCACTAAAAGAAGGGCGCACATATCCCATGTGGAGCAACGATGATGCAACACCCGGCACATCATGCCATCATTCCCCCATAAACCTACTTTACTATCCCAGACTCAGTGCACTGGCACTGCATGCAAGCAGCACACTCTTACCTCAGGCAAGAAAATAAGAGAAAAAGTGCAAAATCCCCAGCACCTCGAATGACATACAAATGCGCTGTCGACAAAGCTAACAACCAGTCAACTCCCATAAACACATTCAAGACTTTTATGCACCTTCAGATGGTAGGTGCATTTGCCGCACTACTGGCCTTACATTCATTCCTTCCGATGCTTATCTATAAACTTCAACATTACAACGACGAGTAGGTACCCCATTGGACAGAAACAGAAGCCGCAATAACTCTTCTGTCTTCTCGTTCTCTGCGCACGATGCTATCAGCCATCCAAAGGAAATGACTTTTTATCCAAACTTTTGGCATTTCTCAAAGAAGTACTTAAGATAATTTTTCTAACACAATAATGGTGCACATCAGATCAAATGCTAAGCATGTAGACAGGTCGAGAATTGCATTTCCATAAATGCGAGTATCAAGTGTATGTATGCAGTACATGTGTCATGTGAATAGGTTCGGAGTATCTATTCATGTCGGCGTATCTATTCATGTGATTAATCGCACATCGTGTCTCTAGTTACATTATTTGCATTGACAGTGTATAAATTTAAAGTTCAGCGATGATGTTCTTCTCGCCGCTGGCGCTGTGGCGGGTATGTTTGTCAGCACAACTTCGTCCTAACCTTGGCGAGCAATAAATTATTTTTTTTTCCAATTAGCTAGCTGTATTAACTTATCATTCTGACTGAGATTGCTGGCATTTATATAGCATTGCTGTTGTTTTATGTAATTGTTATGCGATAAGTGACCGGCAGTGGATTTTTGATTAAAGAAAAACTGCATCGAGCTACAGAATTGTTATATTATGATTCCAGGAAGGAGAAAAGCGAAAGCCCCTTAAAGTTTGTAATTATCGCCACATTAATGCGGCGATTACGTATACACACATGTGTATATGCGATTCCTCATGACTGTGTATATATAATATTTGCGATTGCACTGCATTGGGAACATCTTCATAGAATGACGCAATCGGTCAGTTTGTGTTCCGCCAACGAAGTGCAATAATTGTCTTAAGCACAGTCCCCCACCCGCAGTCACACAATGAAAGTGTATCTGGTGCAATAGAGCATCAAGTATCTAATTCACATATGAAACAGCATAAATTGCAACTCGAAGTAGAGTATAATTTCAAATGCTCTATTCAGTGCACTTTGAGGTTTTGTATTGCTTGGAAAGTTTTTGGTTGTTAACGTGCCCAATCAAATGATTAATGGACATATTTCTGGTATAATTTTGTAGCTAAATGGACGAGCAATTATATTGATATACAATTTAGCTTGCACTGTAGCTTCTTTGCCACACTTCTTCGATAGAAACGGAGTTTGCTACCCCATTGCAGTGTTACTCCTTGTCCCAAAATTGTTGTCAGACAAGCCGTGCTCATATATTTAAGATACACTGCCAAGTAATAACTTTTACGATCTTAAAGAGTTTGAATTTGAATGCTTTAAGTTTTAAAAAAGACTTGGACCTTTTTGGGCCCAAATTTGGCCACATTAGTCAGTATAGCTATTTTTCAGTGTTTCAGATGTCTCCATCTATGGATTACTACATTTGCCTTGGTGGGTAGGTACACAAAGTTTACCCATCGTGGGGCGTAGATGTTAAATGTCCCTTCTTGTGGACAGCATTTGGTTTCTTTCACAATACATTTGCCTCTTATGCCTCAAAATATACAAATACAATGCTGAGAGCTCGTCGAGTTATTCCTATTATTTCGGTGTGATAATTGCAGGGACTTTTTAAATATTGTACCTTCCAAAATTGTCTTGTAAAATCACACAATAGCGCAACACCCTCTCTATGATATGCGAGGATTCCACAACGTCCGGGTACGGACGAGTTCAGACTGGATGCCAAAGATAGACATGCCTTTCTATAGCTAGCTTCTACTTCTATATGTATTAGGTATATGATACCAATTTTAAGATTCATGAATAGTTCTTTGAACTTCTATAATATCTGCCTTATAGTGCTATTATTTGGTTGATGGTGGAGTTTTCTCGGCCTAAAACAGCATCGATAAGGGCCTGTCAGGTTGCTGGCTCACTGGCTGACGTGCGGCTTTAGAAATTCACAGATCATTGCTGAAGCTCTCCTCCGATGGTACCACTTTTCGATCCTGACATTGAAGTCTTCAAGAACGATCTTATCTTCGACATTGGTCACATGTTTTTTCAAAAGCCGATTGAATAGTACTTTGTTGAGGGCGCTCACTTACGCTAGGTGGCAAATAAGTTAATTTTGTTTCTTTAAATTTGCTTCTAAAATCAAAACCTTACATAAATAGCCGCTCAGGGTGCTGTCTCATGCGTTAGCAGTCACATTAGCATATTTGGGATGCCTAATCTGACTCCATAGTCCCCTATAGGCCAGTGGCCTCTGATGATCGCTGTTATTCTGGCTATATCTTTTCGTGTTTTGTGGGTTGTTTTTTCCCCGCTATAATTTGGCCACATGGATATGATGCAAATTGTTAGCCTCCTCCATCTGACATTGGCTGTCGATAGGGATCCTTCGTACATTTTTGCTTTGACTGTTTCTATTCGAATGTGGACTGATTCGGCAAGTGAGGAGTGGAGACACTTGAACCTCGTCTCGTCTAGCCAGCTCGTCAGCCTGTTCGTTTCCATAAACGCTGCTATGGCTTGGAACCCAGATTAGGGTAATCCTGAACTGATCCAGCGAGGCCAGCTCCTCTCGCCTTTCTAGTACTAATTCTGAGGTTATATTGACTGAGGCGATAGCCTTGATCGCAGCCTAACTGTAAATGAATATGTCTGTCTTTTTGCCTCGGGAATATGTCCATGTGTAGTTTGATTAGGCAACATTCTCCACGGATAGCAAGTATTTCCGCCTGAAACACACTCTATGAGTCCAGGAGCCTGAAGGATTTTAAGATGCTCAGAGACTCCGAAAATACACCCGCACCCACTCCACAGTTCATTTTTGAACCGTCCGTGTAGATTGTCAATTTCGAGTCCCTGTTCACCCGTCCTTCCTGCCAGTCTAATCTTGATATGAATTATACTTCTTCAAAGTGTTTGTTAAAGAGTATTCTGAGGGTGGTACTAGCTCTCTTGTAAGAGAAAGCAGAATATTGCTTTTTCCGTAGGGTCTCGCATACCAGCACTACTACTCTTTGAGCCTGATCGTGCTATGTTTGTGATATGAAGATCTAAAGGTAAAAGATGCAGAAGGACTGTGAGGGCGTCTGACGGCGTTGACCGCAGAGTGCCTGTGGTTCCTATGCATGCCGTTCTTTGGACTCTGTTGAGCTTGGTTATGTTGTAGGCTTTTCCGAGAGCCGGCCACCAAACTATTGACTTTTAGTAAGAGTAACATGAGTTTTATTTCAAACGAGATGTACATAATATACGAGATATCTATAAGCGTTCGTTTTACATTCAAATGCATTGCATACTTCTCATTCGTTCCGGTGCAACAGAGAAAACGACACACAGTGTTTATTGAAGTGAATGTGCAATGTTGCTGATTTATTCCATTTGTTAAAAATTTGCTGAAAAGGTCCATAGACGTATTAGAAGTGAATCTTCTTAAAAAGTATCGGGTCGCCATACAAAATAATCGTAATGCAATCAATGTAGAATGGAGAGAACAAAAATATTTTTTGCAAAAAATCGATAAAATATTATTATCATTCTATCTTTCTCCTCTGCATGTGGTTAATGAAATTAAAAAGAAAAAGTGGATGTAAAGGGCGACGCGGATAGACTCAACTGTGTAATGTATAGCTCTTTTTCTCCTTCTTTCTTCGTTACATCTTTTTTCTCCCTCGTAAAACGAAACATGTTAAAAGTTACATTTTCTTAAAATCACACTCTACATTCTCGCTCAATAATTCAATATCGAGTCGCCTCGCCGCCTAAGAAGATTCACTACAAAAATGTGGAATCGACAAATTTCTGCTGAAAAGAGTACATAGTTCAAAAATAATTAAGATATCACACTCTATCTAGAACTTTCGTTACGAATGTTCCACTTGCAAGTTTATCAAGATACAAGCCCTTTGCCAATGCGGATGATGTTTTCTTTATCTCTAATTCTAAACTCAACCAAAACCCTTTTGAATAGTTCCACACTCATTTCCATTAATATATGCCCCTGAAGAATAAATCCCCATTGTAATTAAAATGTTTTGAGCCACAGAAACTAATGCACTTGACACAACAACACACTCTTGACTTTTCCACCTTCCGCACTTAACAAACAAGGGTGTTACTTATTTTATTTACATTGAAATTGTTTACCTCATCCAATTACAATAATTAGAGCTCGAAATTATACATGAAATCAGCTGTCGCACTGATTTAATTACAACAACAATTAATTCCGTTACACCATATAGTTGTCAAAACATAATACTTTTGCTTTAGATACATTTCCTGGATAATAGTATTCCCATACTGTTCGTGTCCTCATAAAATTTCATAAGTGCACCTACTCCAAACAATGGGTGTGTTCTCACTTCTCTCAGTCACGTTACGTTAATTCCTCTCGTTAAATAAAACTCATTAATTCCGGTAAAATAAGTAGTAGAATTTTGCGAAACTGTAATAATATGCTAATCGTCTCAAACTTAAAAGTCTCATTTTATAAAACCGCAGATAACATCACTCGCACCCAAGTTCAACAACCAATCTTAACAATTTTAAATTAGCTCAGCTCGATGACTTAAGCGATCCACGTTATCAGATGTGTTAGGTTGGTTTTCAGAGACTCGTGAGATTACCCACGTAGGCTATGTAAAAGTATCTTAAATACGAAACCAATTTTAGATGAAAGAAAATAAAAAATTTACATTTCTTGGAATCACAAGTTCAGTGATCTTTTTAGAATATTTCTCTCTAAAATTATTCTAATGGAGTTAAATCGCTTTTAAGTTGGCAATATTGAACATAAGTTACTAGATTGGCGAAGGAATGTCTTAAAAAATGAGAGAGTGACTGAAATTTGAATCAATATAGCTACATTTTATTGATTTTTCGTTGCAAGAACAATGAGATTGTGTGCATGTGCATGGGTTATTTTAGCCATTTTGCACATCTTTCCTCATAGTCGCTTTTGCGTTTGTATTTTGTGCACTATTCATATTCAATCATGGAGTGCAGTAGGCCAATGAAATACCCGATCAAAAATAATTCCATACGTTAGCAACAAATTCGCATGGAGCATCGCTATCGCTACCGCTAGTTGCAATATGAAATCAGATTCTTTGAACGAACTGGGAAGTAGGACAAAGGTGCAAATGCCGATGAATTGTTTGGCAAATGTTTTGAAACACGTTGTTGTACTTTATATTTTGATGCGTAGGCAGTAGGTAAATTCTCATGATGAGTATAGGGTTAAAATATTTGCCTATGACTTCATTAGGGGCAGTGTGCAAATTAAAGGGAGGTCCCTATCCCTATATCGTGCAGTATTTTAGATTCATAGCACATTATTCTTTATCCGCTTATTTATGACGACCAATGGTGTGGGTTAAAATCGATCTGAAGGGCGGTATAGGTACTAAAATGTTCCACTCTGAAGATTGTTAGTTATGCAGTGGTTCAACTACAGGAGCTTCAGCATTCCGTCTGTTGCATACCGTAAATGGGATAATACCAATATCAAGTACGTACCAAGTTGGTGTTTACCCAGATACATTTTCAGCACTGAAAAGCACTATTCAGAGATAAATAGAAAACCGCACATAGTATCCATTCAGGTCCAACGGGTGCGAAAAACGCAGATGAGTGGTGTAGGTATATGATGAAAGACCAACAGGACTTATACTTATAGTACCTGCAAATATCGCAGCTCCCGATGGTTGCTGTTTCAGTTCACGAATCAATTGAAAATAGTATTATGTAATCCGTACCATCGGTCAGGCGTCCTCTAGTCAGACCCAGGATGAGATGGTTATATCAAGTTCATAATCTCTCCTCTACCCGTGTGGGGATTGCCCTTGATGATTTGGAGTTAATGGCGGAGGATCGCGAGCTATGGAGGGTCCATTTGAGCAACCTACACCCGCGACCCACTTAATGGATAAGCGGGCCACTGAATATGAGTGAATGAATGAATTATTTTCGTTCTTGGGTCTGTAAGGTTACCCCAACATAGGGTCTATTGAAGAAAGTAGTTATCGAGCATGAAAATTCCGGACTTTCCCGGACAAAATATGATCTTAACAAGTAAAAGTGTTATCATCGGCCTGGTCGATGCTTTGATATCCTCCACTGAATGTACTGTATAGGCATATTAGACACGCGTCTGTCTAATATTGGTTTTGCATGGGAGAACCAGAACTACTTGACCGACATAGACAATTTTTAATACCAACTTGACAACTCTAAAAACAAGTTCTCTCACAAAATTTCATTCACCTATATCGATTCGTTTGGACGCTATCGTGCTTTCAACAGACAGAGAGACACATGGGTCTACTAATGGTTTTGTATGGGAGGTACCAGAACTACTTGACCGACATAGCCCATTTTCAATACCAACCTGACGACGGTAAAAGGAAGTCCTCTCACCAAATTTCATTCACCTAGGTCAATTCGTTTGGACGCTATCGTGATTTCAACAGACAGACGGACATGGCTAAATCGATTTAGAATGTGATCCTGATTCGTTTTTGTTACAAAAAGATTTGAACTCTCTAGTTTTTATTGTGGTAGCAAACCTGTATGTTTTAAAAATTTAAAAACTCAAATCTTAAAATATCTAGAGATATTTGCTTAGTTTCCTTAGGGGAAGCGACAAAAAATTAACTTCAATTTCTGGGGTTTTGGAAATTTTGCTGGAGACCCGAGTTGTTGGCGACAAAATATATTTCGTATTTAAAAAAAAAATTAAAAACCTAAACAATCTAGAAAAACTGTACCGGACGTTCTCCGCATAGGCGAAAAAGAGTACTTGTCCATATTTTAAACATCCTAGTGTATGTAGTGATATCTAACAGATAAAGTCTATAGGATAGCCTATCAGGCGGTTAAAGTGCGGCTGTTAAAGACCTTAAGCAAATATTTATTTGAATTAGTTGGAAAAAAAAATAGTTTCTGAGCATTTTTTCGTGGACGAGCGTAGATTGCAGCCACAACATAGATTTATTTGAATTTTTAGAAAACAAATTTTTACATCAGTCTCTATGTGAAAAGTAGTTGGAACAATTTTATCATGAACACTAATAAATATTCATAATACGTAAGCGCTATGAACGGGAAGTTGTAAATAAATAATTGACAGACAAGAATTTTAGAAACTACTATCACTACTACTATTATTGCCACACTCCTTTATCTGTCGTATAGCGTTATGTATTGGATAATAATATCCGAAACTTTTTTCGGAACCTTTGCAGCTGGCCCTAAGCCTTTGAAGGGTGTTGAAATAGTCATAGTATAAACGGCGGTGCCGTGACATAAGGCCATATTTCGATATATGGCCCTATGACGCTTTTGAAAAGCGACATAAGGCCATATTCGAACACATGGCCCTATGTTGCTTTGATAATGCGTCTAAAATATGTGTGGGAAAATTTGAGGTACTTTTTCGATCTAGGCGAGGGAAAAAATGTATATTTTTAGCACTTGCGTGGGAATTCTTATGACAAAACACTAGCAGCACTTGGACATTCTCAATATTGGCGAACCAATTTGCCGCATCATCAGCTACCTCCTTACGTAATGGGTAAAGTCGTTCTGGACTTTTTAAAACTAACATTAAAAGTGTATTGGTTCTAAGATTTTTTCGGACTTACATAAGAACACTCGCCAACTTGGACATTATGATCATATATCATTGATAGTATCCCCTTTTTCGATTTTTAATTTTTATTAAGTAAAGAAAAAAGAAAGAAAAAAAGAGGTAAAAGCTGCTAGGTACATTCACTCTTTCGAATAAATTAGTCATTAGTCCCGCACACTTTTTTAACATCCATTTGAATAAAAAGTAAACGATTACCATATAAGAAAAATCTTGTTCTCTACCCGAATCTACTTTACATAAATTGTATTAAAATGAGATATCTACGAACAAAAGGGAGGAGATCAATTCCAATTTATGGCATTAAATTTCTTTGAAACACCAACCTGTTCGACACCCATAAGTGCATTAATGACCTGGGTCAATCTAAAAGGTTCAATAAACCAATTCCCCTACGAGTCAATGAACCGAATAGATACAGCTTATTTTTTTAATGCTATGGCTAAAAAAAAAATTCAAATGAAAGAGAATTCGAGAAGATAGAATATTTATGACGGTCGTAAATTTTTATGTTTCACTGTCATTCGCCCTACCGCAACTTCTAATTAGATGTAAGTATCTAAGGTTTATTGACTTTGCAATATGTGATCATCTGTTTGTCTGCAAACAAATAAATGTAAAAAAAAAAAAACGCCTGAGAACAGCTCTCAAAATCCATTTATAGATATAAATCATGAAATGATCATCGCATTATATGACTAGCGGGCTTTCCTAAAAATTCGCTCTTCTCTGACGCGTACGTAAGTAAGCTCCTTACACAAATCGACAAATGCGGAACGCTAACTCCCTTGAATAATTTGCACTTCTAGATTCCAATGAAAATGAGATTTAATAATGCTACTAGTGATTCGGTAGTCTGAGTGAGTGAATGAAAAGTGATTTCCATTGTCCTTGAGAAAAATGTTAAATATTTTAAGCTGATTCTGTGATGTTTATTGTCATTAGCATAATCTTTCGGTGCAAATTCAGGACGGCTTGAAGGAGATTTATGGACTTGCTTCCATTTGTGTTATCGATAGTCATTTCGATTTATTGAGAAGGATATTTTTTTTTGTCGTCAATTTGACCAAAAAGCCGACTGGAAGGCATCTCCGCCTGAGAGCCATTACTGAGGAGAATTTATTCACCGAATGACAGACTGATAAAAATGTTATTGCTATGCCTTTGATCTTGGGCAAGTTAATAAAAGGATTTATTGGATGTCTAACAAAATAAAAGAGCCTCAATAAAAAAAAAAATATTTGCTTAAGGAGTCTGTCTGTACGTGAGTTAACTTTATTTACAAGTCCAAGTATATGCACCTAAGGGTGTGTGCTGTAGTTAACTTTGACTGACACACAGGGTTTTGTATTTTGACATAAACAATCCAAAAAAGGTGGCGTATTCATGTGTTTTACGGATAACCGTCATGTTGCAGTAGATATAACATTCATAACTGGGCAAGTACTTTATGTCCTTTAAACACCGTCGTAACTGGGACATCAAAGGCAAACCATGAGTTGGTATAACTTTAGAATTGCCCAAATGTAAAATATTCATCAAAGTGAAAGCGAAAATTCGAGTGGCTGTCAGCGATCATACATTTGGACAGTTGATTGTTCCACTGTTGTAATATTTTAGAGTCATAGGTATAGGTAGAATCCATTAAATCTGCAATGTAATTGCATAAATGCGGATGGGGTTGCTTTTTCTGTCCCATGAAAGCGTTCGAGTATATTAAAGGAACATATGGTAATGAGATGGACAACTTGTTGTGGATTTTGGGTAAGTCCCACGCAACTTTTCCTCATTTAAAAAATCTTTTAATAAAGCTAAATATTTTTAATAAAGCTAAATAGGCCTTCTTTTAATGGGTCAAGCTGGTTACCTGTCATAATACGTTGCCTGTCGTATCCAATGTGCCGCTAGCCTAACTCTCACCCGTTAAAACGAACTAAGTCGCATTGAATAAGTTTATAAGTTTGGGTGGGAGATATTTCAGATGAGGTTTAGGTTAGGTTAGGTTTTTTGGGCAGAGTTCTCCGTGCCACATTCAGGTCAATACTGACCTATTGTGATGCCTGTATAGGGGAACGAGTTTGTGGCGTACCCATTATAACCATGTATTCAAATTACATGCCGTGCTGTTACATACTAATCATCCTGTTGATTTGACGAAGTTCATTATCTTGTCTATTGATATGCTGCAAAGCTATCGCCGAGGTCGTTGAAGTAGTGACTCCCTAGGAATTTATACCTGGTGTGTTGGAGACCTGAGCAGTGACATAGGAAGTGGGTTGTGTCCTCAAGAGCTCCCTCATTACCGCAGTATCCACAAAGTTCTTCTTCAGTTAAGCCCATTTTCTTCATGTGGTACCGCAGAGTATTGTGCGCCCTTATGATTCTTACGAAGGTGGACAGGGATTTCCTATCCTTCCGTATTATACTCTCGGTTCTGGTTTAGATTTTTATAAATTTAATGCTTGAACAGTTAAATATATAAATTGGTTCTTGTGCCACTTTCAGCATCGATATTTGGGGTCACTATTAAAATTTGGTGTACCTATAGATGCGAGGTTGGGTATGTGCAAAGTTTTGCATGCATTTAAGGGAACTTTACATTATATCTAATTACATCTACTCCAAATGCTACAGTGACCCCAAGCAGGGAAATACCAATACCCCCGGACTATTTTCATTGTTTGTTAGATACATATATAAATTCAAATATTAGGACTTTGTCAATTATTCTAGAGTTAGGCTTAAGTTCCTGAAAATCGTTAAAGTTAGCTCATATGAACTAAATGCCAAATTTTGTTGGAGTTGGTGAATTTTGGCTGGTGCGGGAGTTTTCTATTTTGAGACTTTTCGTAAGGCCCCTGATCTCCCAAAAAAGAAAACCTATCAGGTAGCCTTCTTTATACAGCGATATTCAATTACACTTAAGGTTTTTCCACTGCACCTCATTTCATGATTTAGCATAAAGTTGTAACCCCAACAACAAAATTTCACTATAGGTTCGTATAATGGAGTGCGTACAGTAGCTCGCTGTGGTTAGTGTTCTGGACTACTGTGCTAGGGGTCCAATGTTCGATCTCTGGGAAAACATACATCCTAAGGTTTTTTCAACAGCGCCACCTCTTGCGAACGTCCAAAAATTAACAATTAAGAGAAGCTAGGCTAGCTAGTATACGGACCTGTTGTACCAACAATTTTTTTGTTTAGGTTCGTAAATAGACCTATATTTATTTATATAACCCCCAGCAATGACTATAATTTATGGGTACTTGTTTATGCACCTATAAATATATACCTCTTAAAAGTTAAATCTTAGAATAACCTAAATTTATCATCCACTTCTCATCTTTTTAAATGTTCAATTTGTAGTCATTTTGGAACATTTTTCCAATTAGGTATAGGTACATAGATCTAACCCTAGCACAAATGTAAATTATTCATATTCCCTTGGAGAAGAAAGGCATCTAAAATCGTCTACAAAATTGAAACTGCCAAATCATCTTCAGCCCTTGCCAATAAATATTTTATTATGTAACCGAACCGCAAAATGGCATTCAAAGATACGAAGGTATAAAGCTATAGTGCGACTTTTAATTTCGAGAAGATAGCTGAAAATTTGCAAGGATTTTGTGTAGGTAGCTACATATATATTCTGAATATATTAAAACTTTTTAAATAGTACTCGTGCAAGTTGCTGATATAATGGGCTATCCATTTTTTGGTTCGAAAACTACAACTTTGTAATTTTGGCAGCTGACAATCTTGATTGCCACCCCAATTGTAATTTGTTCAGTTTAAAGTTTGTAATTTTACAATAACGAATCATTTAACCACTGAACATCGTCTTATTGATGTTTCTTACAAAAATGGTGTTGTAGCCACGTTTCGCCTTCTTTTGTCAACAAATTCAAAGAGAATGGGTCTATTTCGGATGTGATAAGATGTGTGCGTCGTGGAAAATATTATCGATGTCAGTGCAAGTCTAGCTGGAGACCCAAATTTATCGATTCCTCGGCATTCTCTTATCAGATTAAGCCGTATGCTCAAGGCTTTTTTTTCAAAAAGATTGAGTCACACAATACGCATATTTAGGCATAGATATTAATGCTGACGACTCCATTTAAACCATTTCATTTGGCAAACACTGCACTCATGTTGCTTTGATTTGTTGTCAAGGTCGACGTCATCATCGTCCTCTAATACACATAAGACATAACCAAACTTTCCATCTACTTTCTTCTTATTATTTTGAAATGAACCGCCATTGGGCAGTAGTTGAAGTAAAATTCCTTATGGCTCATTGATCAGTAATTCCGATCCGAACTCCAATGAAATGAAAAGGGGACAAGAAACGGGAGAGGATAGCAAAGCAGCTCCGGCACAGAGTATATCCATTAATGAGTAGGGACACTCTCCACGTGTTTCTTATCAGTTTACAATTTGTAGTACACATACACGAGAAATAGACGGCACTAAAAGTGCTCTAGTAAAAGAGGGATGGAAGAGTAGTCGAACTATTTCAAAATGTGGTACAGGGTGTGACGTAAAAAAAAACAAAATCAATTTGTAATATTTCTTATTGAACATTTTATATCTAATATATATTCACATGTGTGCTACACTTA
Source organism: Cheilosia soror (assembly GCA_949372485.1). Taxonomy (NCBI): domain Eukaryota; kingdom Metazoa; phylum Arthropoda; class Insecta; order Diptera; family Syrphidae; genus Cheilosia; species Cheilosia soror. Next base: position 110,267,458 of record OX443562.1, on the reverse strand, counting down.
AATATTTTTGTTTGTTGGTACATTTTTTGTTATTTTTATTGAACTGTTTTAGAGTAAAGTAAACCTAGGTACGGGACGGACGTAAAATTTGATAAGAAATTCCTTATTTTGATTTTTGCAACAGTTGTAATGAAATTCATTTTTCAAAAAGTTAAAAATATTTCCCTCAAAATTATTTAGGTAGTACATATTTGGAAAACAAGAAATACATTTTTGTTCAAGATTCTCTAACGAGTCTAAAAATTCTTGATTGGGCCGTGTCAATTTCGCATCTTCATATTCTTTAAAATCTGTAAAAAGGGAGGAAACCAATCAATAACCAATGGGAAAAACTACAAAATTTGTTTTTTTATTAGCAATTCTACGAAAGCAAAGCTGGTTACCTGATCAACCTGAATGGTTGAGAGAAAATACTAATATACTGACATCACTTCAGCTCGCCTTTAAAAATGCTTTATGAAAAAACCCACAATCGTTTGTTGTACGCAGCAAGCCCCATGTAGTGGTACAGGCAAAATGTGTTGTGTACCCTTTTTTTCTCAAGCAGTCGTTGTATACAGGTAAAAAGTATTCTTTCGACCTGCTTCCACTTCTTGTACGATTTTTTCTGCATTTTGCTTTGTGGTAGTAGGAAATGCATATGTGGAGAGAATGTCCCTACTCATTAATGGATATACTCTGCTCCGGCAGAATAAAACGTGGGAAAGGAACGAAATGATAACAGAATCGGAGTAGGAAACGAAAAAAGAGAGGGTAACGCCAACGGGCGTGGTGGCAATAGCTGCCATTGTCAAAAGCAGAAAAGTCAAATTTTGACATTTCGCGTTGCAAATGTCATTTCAAATGTCATCGCGGAAAAAACCGTCCGTATTTTGCACTCTCCTATTCGATTTTGTAGCAAAAATTACATTGGCAATGGCCAATTAATTACAATTTCATTTTTTTTTCCAAATATCCAATGGACTCTGTGAATTGGCCACACTTTTTCTACGTGAAATTAATTTGACGGCTGGCTGACAGAAATGTTTTTCGGTCGGTTTTGTTTGCCATTCAACCAAAAATAGACCAGGAGCCGAATTCCGCAAGAGTGAGTTTCATTGTGTGCACGATATATTTGTGTTCACTATCTTACTCCGAATCCGCAAGGGTGAATTTGTTTTGTCAGATTTTGTGTGTGTACACAACTAAATAAATTTATTCACTCTGTTTCAAAGCGTGCATTTAAAAGGCATGACTCTGTGTGAGCAAAGAGTGTTCCCAGGGTTTAAGAAAAGAAATCCCCTTTTTTTAACACCAACATGATATTTTTTCCCCTTTAGAAAGAAAAAAAATCCCTTTTTTTCCGAAGAAAAAATCTTATCATACTTAACCATGTTTTGAACTCGAGCAATGCTTCCAATTGCTTGAGATATTTTTATTTTTTTGTTAGTTCCTTTTTCATTCAAAATCCAAAATAAAATGAGAATTATTACACATTAAGTTGTGCCGCCGTTGTTTAGAAATTCGCGTAATATTTTGAATTAAGGCATAGTTCAAGGACACACTATGTGCTGAGCCACACATGCCTTCCCATAAAAGTCGTGTCGGGCGAGACGGGTAGATTTTTAGGTTATCTAGTTGAGAAAAGAAGCGTATATTACACTGCAGATCCATTCTCTTTTCTACTCACTTAAAATCGACCTGTCTCGCCCGAAACGACTTTCATGGGAAGGGATGTGTGGCATAACTTTCATTCTAATGAACGACTTGGCTACACACAAAAACAAACCCTCATTGCAATAAAATAAAATTTGACAGGTACAGGAGTAATGAAATCGAAAATACAAAAATTTGATGGTAAATTCGAAGCGGACGCCCGATTTTACGTCCTCACTCTACCAACGCAAATACCAATTAAAGATTTTTATCGAAAGCGCTATGGTTCCGGAAAATAACCTTCGTAATCATGCGCCATGCTCATGTGAAATTTATTTCTGAAAGTGGATTTTTGGTCCATTTTCTGTACTACCTATCTATTTTTCTACTCACTCAAAATCTAGCTGTCTCTCTGTACACGACGTTCATGGTAAGGAGTGTATGGCCATGGTTATAGTTTTATTAAATGTCAAAAGAATGAATGCATTCAGAAACCAAACAAAAAATTAAGTGGGTGTTGCATGGGCACATTTCTTGAGCATGGTTATTTTTTTGTAGATTGTTTTGTAGGTATTCATTCTAGAAGATTTTCTTACAAACTGTTTTTGATAGGATTTTAAGATTTTCCCCTTTTTGAATTTTTTCCCCGTTTTTATCCCTTTCCCCTTTTTTCTCCCTTTCGTCTTAAAAAATCGGCAAAAATGGTGATTTTCCCCTCAACCTGGGAACACTGGCAAACCGCAACGAGCGGAGAATGGGCGAACAAAATATGAGAGCGACAGAGAGAGAGAGCAATTTAAAAAAAAGCAAGGATCAAAGCAGTGATGCCAACTGAGGCATAATTATGCCTTTTGGGCATAATTCCGATGCTTGAGGCATTGAGGAATAATTTTGAGAAAAAAGGCATAATTTTTTGTGAAGTTTTTTTATAATCAATCCGTAAAAATAAATTTTAAATTTAGTAAATTTGGTACTTTGATCAAAGCACCTTCACTAATTCTCATTTACCACTGTGCTAATGGTTACGAGCACATACGACTAACTTGCATCCAATGTGCGGTGCGGGCTCCCATAGTACCTACTTAGAAAGTCGGGATCGCTCGTCCGTTTTCGTACCTGATCGCACGGGTCAAATTCGTAACGAAAACGCTTCCAATGCGCGGCAGACCTTAAAGTTAGTTTTCGTTGCTGGTAAAAAATAAATTAAAAAAAAACAGTTTGTAATAGTTTATTTTAAAGATGAGTTAAAGTTTCACTGATCGTGATGAGTTTGGTGCAGATCCATCGAATAACCTCTGTCTTACGTGAAGTTAGTTTCTGTTTTTCCTAATTTTAGTTACAAATGCTACACATGTATATTTATGTCTAAATTATTGTTTTTTTCTTAACTATGTGCCTACTAATAAAAGTTTAACACATAAATTGAAACTTTTTTCGTTATTTATCGTTTTTACCAAAAAGGCATAATTTTTTAGAAAAAGGCATAATTTTTTTCGGAATGAGGCATAAAAACTTCGATCCGGGTTGGCAACACTGGATCAAAGGAAAACGAACCAACGTAAAACTAAATTCAGCTCTCTCAGCTGAAGAAAGAGCTTTTGTTCAGCTCCTAAAAACTCACAGGTCACAGCATCTTGCGGAATCGCGTGAATTGGAAATTGTGTAAACTAGTCGTGACGGTGAGTTTTGCTAACTGTGTGCACGGGCGAAGTATGCAGGCTTGCGGAATTGGGCCCCTGGGCGTACCAGAACAAAGCAGAAATGTCTTCAGTAACTATAAGTTCCAATAGCCTGCCATGTAGCTAAAGGAGTTTCGGAATGTCCTCGCGGTTGTCAAGGTTATTATAGTATTATTTGGTTCTTTGCCTTGAAGGGTCCTCATATTTCGTGTTGTTAATACAATGATAAAGATACTAAAAAAGGGAGTCTTAGAATTCTATCTACACAGGGCGTTTCTGAAAAAACTAACTCTTTAAACTTTGTCTATGCGGTTTGTTGCGTTGGCAGGGGCATTTTTGCGTTTTAAATTATTTATTTGTTTGCATTATAGACCTAAAAGTTATAGGGTACTTTCCACATGTAAACGTTTTCTTCTTCTTTTCTCATCTACAATATGCAATATGTCTCTCGATCTGGTTGCATCTTTATTCGATGTGATAACGGTATACGAGGTTTTTTGGATTAGAGGATGTGGCACCTCCCATATAAAAAAACACACTTAAGAAGCTAATCTTAGTGCAAAAAGTTCTTAAAATTCTTAAATATTCTGCAAATATAGAGTTATAACTGCGAATGTTGGTACATGGATGAACTATGTTCGTGGTATTCCTATAAGGATGTATAATAACACCGTTCGCATGCTGTGATCTTCAGTCTTATCTGAGACCATAACTTTCCATTTGAAACCACTTAAATAGATAACGCTTGGTCTTAGAAACGGACCTCAACTCACGAGCTCCCCTGCTAAGGATTGAATCCTGTTTTTTTTATGTAGATGCCAAAAATATGTAAAATTTAATTTTCTTCTTACTGAGAAAATGTTGAATCCTGTTTTTTTTTTTATGTAGACGTCAGAAATATGTAAAATTTAATTTTCCTCTTAATGTTATTTCAACTACAAAATTCCAGGTAATTAACATAAATTTAAAAAAAATACCAGCCTCATTGTTCGTCGTTATTTATTTTTCATTCTGAATAACATAACATTCCACCGCCCCAAAAACAAAAACGCTCGTAGACGCATCTCTCAAAAGAAATGTTTGCTTAATAATTTCCTTCAAGAGTTTGCCGCCAACATTTACATTTCTAATGGATAATTCATGGAAACTGTATAAAATTCACCCCACAGACAGACGCCTCTTTTTTCCAATTTTTTTACAACAAATTTACGAAGTGTAAGACACATTTACCGCTGATATATCTACCTTGCCACCTATATATTCAGCAAAACCACTGAGTACCAAAACATTAAATTTCTTTACTTAATGCATAATATTTCGATTAATTTCAAGTACAAATTTCAATTATAAAAAAGTTGGAAAACATAAATGATTTTTGTTTCATAATAAATGATGACCTATATCTATGGTATCCTTAAAGTGAAGAGGATTAATTTCTACCAAACCCCCTCCTAGTCACTAAAATATTGAAAGAAAGGCAAAATAAAGTCGACTTTAAAAGCGTCCTTGTTGTGAGTTGTCTTTACAAAGTGCAAGTGGGAGGGGATTGTCATGTTTACCCTCAGTAAGAAAAGTTTTTTTTTCCTCCATCAAGCTTTACCGATGCCCCGAGGATTACGAAGAATTCATAATATCCTTTGTGGATGACATTATTATGTACAAATGCTGTAGGAACAAATGTCTACCGACACATATGCGAAACACATGCCAAGTTAATTGCGCCAGGAATATGTGCTATCAAGGGATATGATTATTAAGACGGAAACATTTAATGGTATCTTAATTAACATTGAGGAAAATGTATAGGGCTTTGGGGCAAGTAAATTAAATAAGGCTTCTGCGAAGTTGTTTGAATATTCTGTTGGATTTGAAACTTTCTATGAAACAGATAGAAAAGTTACTTTAGGAATTTCATAGGAAATGAAAATATAATATCTGTTTCAATACGTATACATTACATGAAACAGATAAGTTACCTAAAATTTTTCTGAAAATCAGGTACAATGCCTTAAGCGAGGAATATTATTCAAATTCATACATTTCAACCAAGTCCTTTGATGATAAGGATAAGTAATCAAACAGCGTAAACCCAAGAATTGGTTGGGTTTGGATCAATGTGTACAGTAAAAAGTTATATCCGCATTGATAACCTTGAGTGTTGACAACTGGAATTTGATAACCTGTAGCAGTCCTAACTGGCATTTATGTTGCATTTAAGAAGGAAAGATTTTAGGACGGTGTTTTCATTGTACTGCGTCTAGACCCCGGTTAACTTAAACTTCTTATACCCTTATACATTGAAGCCACTTGGTGGTTGGTCTGGTACTTTAAACATTCTGGTAGACAACACTTTTTAAGTTTCCGCTAAAAGCCGTAATCATTATCAACCATCGACCAAATCTATCTCCACTCCATCAGACCTTAAATAAAGACCGTACAGTCAGAGAAAAATCGCAAGCTAAAATCTATTGTGATCAAGCTTGATTTTAGATTTTTTATTCTTACGTGCTAAATCTTATTATGACATCCATAGTTCTTGAAATAAGCTGAAAAGATTACATTGATACACAAAGTTACTTACTTACTTACCTACTTACTTAGATGGCGCTACAGTCCGGGGTGGACCTGGGCCTCAACCAACACGCCTCTCCAGTTAGCACGATCTTTGGCTAACTGCCTCCAGTTGCGCACTCCAAGTTGGTTGAGGTCCCCTTCCACTTGTGCGCGCCACCTAAGGCGAGGTCTTCCTCTACTGCGTTGTCCCTCCGGGTTGGAATCGAAGACTCTTCGGGCCGGAGCGTTGGTGTTCATTCGCTCTACATGTCCTAGCCATCTTAGTCGACTGATACGTACTTTTCTGACAAGGTCGATGTCGCTGTACAGCTCGTAGAGTTCGCTGTTAAATCTCCTCCTCCAAAGCCCGTCAACGCAAACGGGACCGAAAATCACTCGAAGAATTTTGCGTTCGAAGCGACCAAGGAGATCTTCATCCGCTTTTGACAACGTCCATGATTCTGCGCCATAAAGCAGGACTGGGATGATGAGGGTCTTATATAGAGTCTCCTTAGTGTTTCTCGACAGGGCCTTACTAATCAATTGCCTTCTTAGGCCAAAGTAACAGCGTTTGGCAAGTGTAATTCTTCGCTTGATTTATTATGTGATGTCATTTTCAGAATTAATAGCGGAGCCGAGGTAGACAAAGTCCCGAACTACCTCAAAGTTATAGCTGTCTATCGTGACGTTCTGTAAGATTCGTCGATGCTGTGTGTCCCTTCTAGTTGACAGCATATATTTTGTTTTGCCCTCATTCACAACCAAACCCATTTTTGCCGCCTCTGTACTGATACTTGCAAACGCACCAGTGACAGCTCGCTGTGTCCTGCCAATGATGTCGATGTCGTCAGCGTATGCAAGTAGATGCACAGACTTTTGGAAAATTGTGCCCCTGGTGTTGGCTTGCGAGTTTCGCACAATTTTCTCAAGAATGATGTTGAAAAAGTCACATGACAGCGCATCACCTTGTCTAAATCCTTTTTTGACATCAAAGGTCTCGGTGAGACTGTTTCCGACCTTTACGGAGCAGCGAGCGTTCTCCATCGTCATTCTGCACAATCTGACAAGTTTGGCAGGGATGCCAAAACTAGACATGGCTCTGTATAGCTCGTCTCTATAAATGCTGTCATATGCGGCTTTAAAATCGATAAATAGGTGATGAGTATCGATTTGGACTTCTTGGGTTTTCTCCAGGATCTGCCGTAGTGTGAATATTTGGTCGGTTGTGGACTTACCGGGCCTAAAACCGCACTGATAAGGTCCAATCAGTTCGTTGACAAATGGTTTCAGGCGTTCACACAGTACGGAAGACAGGATTTTGTAAGCGATGTTAAGGAGACTGATGCCTCTATAGTTGGCGCAGTTTAGAGGGTCTCCTTTCTTATGGATCGGGCAAACAATGCTGAGGCTCCATTCTTCAGGCATACTTTCCTCTGACCAAATTTTAGAAACGAGTTGGTGTATGCTCTCTACTAAGTCATCCCCCGCTGCCTTAAAAAGCTCGGCCGATAAACCGTCCGGTCCTGCAGCTTTGTTGGACTTTAGCTTGGATATTGCTATCCGTACCTCATTTTGGTCAGGTGGACGGAAGTCTTGGCTTTCATCGCCCAGGTTGAATGGTTCATTCTGCCTGACAGCGGAATTTGTGTCGTCTTCGCCGTTTAGCAGTCTGCAGAAATGGTTTTTCCATGTCCTCAGCACCGACTGTGACTCTACTACAAGGTTTCCTTGTTCGTCTCCACAGGTCTCTGTTCGGGCCTTGTTCCCGTGACAATCGCGAAACAGGATTGGAAAATCTAAAAAGAACATTTTTTGGTCTTGAAAAAACGAGCTCAATATAAGATTTATGTACCTGGAATAAGATTTTCCGAGATTACCATACTTTCGTCAACGATTACAGGCTTGAAATGACACTGATAGGTGTTATTGATTTTAGCTCATTTTTTTCCTGAGTGTAGGAATTCCACATCGACACACCCGATCTTTATCAACTTTAAGGACGTTTTTGATATCGTATATAGGGACGCATTATACAAGGTGGCGCAAGGTGGTTTAATTGATGTCTTAAATTTTTTTTGCCAATTAAGTCGAGTAAATGAAACAAGCTAAGTGATCGTGTCCAGAATTTCTGAACCCGATTTATAGCATTTTCCATCTGCCAGAACTTCCGGCGATAGATCCTCTCATTTTTGATGCATATTCTCTTTGAGGGCTTTAAGAGTCTAAGGCTTGTTGACATAAACCCGTGATAGTGACTTCAAAAAACCCTACAAAAAGAAGTCTGGAACGGTTAAATTAGATGAACTTGCTGGCAAGTGCAAATCGCCAAAACGCGGCCGGAAATACAGCCTCAAAAATTAGTTTATGGATCGTGCAGTGTGCGTCATTCCTCCATCTTATTAGAACCACATGTATTTTGTATTAGTTTACTTCGCAAATGTCAAATTAAATAATATAGCACCAGGCCAGCACCCCTGCCAAACTCGTTCGTCTGTGCAGGATGACGATGAAGAAACCTCGCTGCTTCGTGAAAGTCGAAAAGAATGCGACTGAACTCTTGGTATCGAAAGAGGTTTTGTTTAATGCCCAATTCACAACGGCGCTTTGCCGCTTGCGTGCGTTGACAGGCGTTTTAGAAACTTTACCGTACTTTATGTCAACGCGCGCAAGCCGCAGTTTTCCAAAACTAAATGCCGCTTCAGAGCTTTGGCGCGTTGAGAGACTAGAGTATGAGAGATTGAAAGTTCTGTTTGGTTTATGTTAATATACCCCAATTCAGAGCAGAATGCAAGTCTACTCCTTTTTGCTTATACCTGTTATTTTTAATGCACGATTTCAGAGGAAATTTATTCAGAATAGTAAAAAATTCATAAATAAATAACAGTTATTGTATTTTCACTTTTCTTGTCGTGGAATATTTTTGTGGCAGAATTGTCTGGTGCATGAAATGTACATAGATACACAGGTACAAGCCTTCCCATGAAAGTCCTTTCAGGCGAGGCAGGTAGATGTTTAGTTTGGTTGAGAAAATGTGGATAAATTACACCGAAAATCCCTTCCTTTTAAATTGTGAATTGATTACTTTGTGGAATACTTGAAAAACGATTTAAGTGTGCAAGATTACCAAATGGCCAGCATATTTTATCTACGCTGTGGAAAGAAGTTCAGTCACTAAAATACAGAGGTGCAATTTTGTTAAAAACTTGCCTTGGCTATTTAAAATCTATTAAGAAATTCTCAAATATGGATACCGACGATCTACTCGATTTTTCAATTCATATTTATATTTTATTTCAGTTATATTTATACATCTGGTGGTATGCTGGACATTCATTCGGACGATTGCGACCGCAGGTACTGTTTTTCGTCGCTCGCGGTTTTTACCACATCCGCTCACCTATCGCCAGTAATGGCAATGCATATTGAAAGGATTTTATGACCCTCTAAATAGGGTCATTTGCCTGGTATTAATTAAATACACGAACATTTTTTTTTGCTATATTTCCGCGAATATCTTGCTGTCCTGTCCAGACATTTTTTTATATTCCTATGGCTGGACTTCAACACCTACCCGCCTATGGAGTTCAAATTTACAGGGATTCTTCGATATAGGACGGACAATTCCCGTGAATTTGGGTCAAGGTCGGTACGCATATTCATGTTCATTGTCCCGATAGACAATAAAAAATATGTAGCTATATCTACCTAAGCATTTCAATTCATTGGCACGAGCAAACGAGCGGGTACACCAAGTAATAAATTAATACCAATCATTTGCACATAGCAGAAAATTAGATTTTCCCTCGACTAGAAAAAGAAACTATAAATATTGTAAACAAAAATGTTTATTTCGTTTATCAATTGTAGATATAAAGCACAGAGTAGTTTCAGACAAAATTAAAATATCAAAAGCGTGCACATAACATTTGGGCACATATTTTTTTGTTCAACAATCTGAAGAAATCACTAGTAGCATTACAACAAAAATAATATTCGTCATTTCCACACAGTAAAATAATTAATTTGTATTGCAAAAACCTCATATTCTACTAAAAACGAGTACGTGTATACCCACGCTACTCCAACATGAACGGCATTTATGCTCTACCACTTTAAATATTATCAAATCGAACAAACCAAACCGAAAATGAAATGTCAAAGCCGCCCAAAGCACCTGAAAGTAGAGAGTTGCTCTACTTGGGCGTCGCGTTGGACTTTACGATATTTACGATCTAAACGCGACCCGAAGCCTGACGCCGCATTTTGGCTTGCACCATATGAAAGCATTGGTTCTACTTTATCTGTCAACGCACGCAAGCGGCAAAGCGTCGTTGTGAATTGGCTTTAAGACAAGGTGCGACGCGCTATCATGTAACTGCTTTAATATCATTCTTGAAGCTATTGTTCGAGACTCATAAGACAACATCAAAGGTACAATTTTTCAAATCTTTGCTTATGCGGATAATTCTGACATTTATGCGAAAGAACTCAGCGATGTGTTAGTGGCGATAAGATGGGTCTGGCTGTTAAGGAGGACAAAACGAAGAATCGAGAAAAGACTCTCAACATTAGCGACTTGTCCAAAATGTCACAATGGACAGATATAACTCTGAAGTAGTTAAAAACATTTTCTACCCAGAAAGACCCCACCTGAGGCGGCGTGCACAATTAAAGAACGACCTCAAACAACTTGGTGAGTGTAACTATGGAGGCAGCTAACTAGGGACTGAGCTGTTGTATGAGGCCTATGGACTAAAAAACCAAAACTCTTTCATTAAAAACAGTTCAGGCGGCAAATGTTCACTTTAACCGCGTTTTTTGCATCAAAATTCTGAATGGTGAAATGGGATGTCAACTGCCAATATAGAATACACATACAACTGAAGGCAGCTAGCTATACGAATCGGGATATCTGGAGAGGTAGTTAAATTAATATTGATTGGGGACAGATCCAACCCGGACTCCGGACAATCGTGTCAGTAAAAGCAAAATACAGTCAATTTAGAACTCGATCTATCCAACGAAACGCCCTAAAAAAATTGGGTGTCAGAGGCGTTTGATGTTCATAAAACAAAACAGAGAAAGAAAATTCTATTTGGGTTTGAAAAGGATATTGGAAATGGTGAACATCCTCTATGCGCCCGTTTAGCAGTTGCTGTTATTTTTAAACAAATAGCTAATAAATAAGCACATAGGAAAATATTACAGAGCAAACGTAAGTTCTGAAAATAGAGTTTCGTTAAATTTTTTGTTTTATTTCGAGGATCGTCTGTGGAAATCTTGCCGGTCAGTTGCCTCATTTATTCTGTTCTACCACCCTACTAAATGAGAAGTTAAGGTACTCAGCAGAACAACAAAATGCACATGATATTTTCTTACACAAAAGTCATTCAAATATGGAAATCTCCTAAAAAAATGCAACATATCTCATTAATTTACAAGTAGACATTAATGGCTTAGAATAGAAATGCATCCCTATCTGCAACTGTGCTGGTGGTTTTTTCCATCTGTGCACAGTATATTTTACATATGCATTGTAAACTATAATCCGCTTTCATGAGATTACAAATTGGTCCTGACAAAAAATGGCAAAAAGGATATTTCACAATTTTATTCTCGTTGCATGTATATGTCAGAGATGATATTTCATTGGTACAACCAAATATTTTATCTCTTTATTCGTAGTTTTCCTTCGAATGAAAGGGCAAAGCGCACACAGATTGTCATCCATAAAATATCCTTTTATGTTGAGTTTTTCTTTTGCTGTCCAGAAGGATAATTGTTTTTTTTGTCATTTTCTATCGATTGTGGTTTTCTTTGGAAATGTTTGCACAAGGGCAAACTACCGCACATTTTCGCATAGTCCTCGCACTTTACTTGAATTTGATTCAAAAAAGGACACATCACCTACGAGGCTATACGAGTCTCACTATGACAATACGGAGGAGACGCACTGCTTATGCGATTTATAATAAAATAATATTGATAAATGTCATCCCCCTGAAAATGTGGTGCAAAAATTTAAATTGAATTCGTAAAGACGTTCGGAGTTAATACATACTTTAGTGACGAACCGATATGCATCTCAATTTTTTTCTGTACTCCGCAGATACAGCAAACAGAAGATATTGTTCGAGAGACACCCATCTCCGTGGGTGGTGTTTACTTGTGGTACCCATTCATACGGCAGATGATGTTATCGGATGAGAGACAATGGTTACTTGTGCTGCCCCAGATAACATTATGGTTTGTCAATCGATAGAAATGTATGCGTATATATGAATATGTACAGAGGTGGTTATTGTGGTGTACCTGTTTGGGTTTTATTGAAAATGTATATATATACCTTTTACGACAAGATGTTGCCCACCTGTATCTGCAGACGGTACAGATGGAGGGCGGGGGAAAGGAAAACAATTTATTTCTTCTCATTTTCGTGCCAGGATCTAATGACATTTTGTCTGTGATGACATTTTGTTGACTTTAGTCTTGTTTTTGTTGGAGCTTTGTGTTCTTAGGGTAGATTTAGATGGGAATTTTAATGGTTTGAATAGCATGTTGCGTATGATAGGTATAATAATAAGAAAACCAATTGATGCCTATACAAGCCCATGGGGGCTTACATTAAATAAGAAGAATAACATCCCCATAAGAACGTACTCGTTTTGATATATGTGCAGGTATGGGTTCGTAGCGTACGTCTTCTGGGAAGGGACAACAGATCAACGGGTCATCATATGTCATAAAATACTCCCACCCGATATTTAGACTATTTGTTTAGGAGTATAGTTTAGTTCGAACAAAAAAAGGCACACGATGCTCAGTAGGTGTAGCCGAGACCACACGACCCTCAAGGGAAGACAAGACATATGTAGTGAAATACATATAAGTTGTATTCCCAGAAATGTTGGCAAATAGGTATACATCCTTTAATCTAATTTAATAATTTTTTTTTGTTTCCCCAAAGGGTAAAAAAAAAATGCGATTACATACCAAACCACATCCAAACCAAACACTTTAGCCACTCTCCTTAGTTCGAGTAACCTTATTCGCAAAGCTGGTTTATACTCTGCTTTTCCTGTATGTTTATTTGACATTACGCTCGGCGCTATCTAGTCCTCTTTCGATGACAGAAGCCACCAGGGCCTGACTTTCATTTAAACTCTTTAAGATTCTTTTGGCTCACCGAAGTTCGTTCAGGGCATAAGTAGGTACTGAACATTCTCTGCCCTCTGGCCGAAAAGCTTTTTAAAGCAGACTTGTGCGCTTATAAGCTGACTGAGCTAGAAATCACCTTTTTATGAACTTGGTCCATCTCAATCATTTTCATTACACATATTTAAACCGTTTTCACCTGGTCTCTCACACAAGTTGGTTTAGGAGGTGGAAACCTTAGCACCAACAGTCCGATGTCATTGTCTTTAACGCAACATTCAGGAGACTTATTCCTCTGTCATTGCCGCAAAGTATCTTCCTTCATGTGAATGGGGCGCACAAATCTGAGGTTCTATTTCATCGGGCAAACTCTCTTTCGGGCAAATTTTGCAAATAAGTTGGCACATGCTTCTAACCAGTCATCTTCCGCTGCCTTAAACAGCTCGTTCGGCAGGCCATTTGTTATACAGCAGCCTTGTTGACATTAAGTTTGGAAATCGGTATCCCGTTTTGGTCGGGTGGACAGAAATGTTGACCATCATCGCCCAGATTTAATGATTCATAATTGATACTGCCTGATAGCGGATTGTTGGCTGTTTTCGCCCTTTAACAGTCTGCAGAAGTGTTCTTTTGAAATCTTCAGCACAGACTGTGGATCTACCACCGCATTTCCATGCTTATCTCTGCAGAGTTCTGTTCGGGCCATGTGCCCTTAAGAATATTTGTTTATCCTCTGGTAGAACTTCCGAACATAGCCTCTACAAAAGCCTCCGTCAAAAGATTCAACTGCCAGCTTCTTGTGCTCTTTCTTTTTCCCTCTGAGAAGTCGATGTTCCTCTGAGAAGGCTGCGTTCCTGGCTGATCTGATATGCATGTGATAACCGGCACTCCGCGTCAAACCAGGGGTTTCGTTGAGGACTCCTAGGTGAAACCCAGCATATTGGTGCCGACTGAGAAATTAAAGGGACGCGATCGGCAAAAATTTTGGCGGACTCTTGCGATATTAGCCTTGCGACGTCAAATCATCTGTTGGGTGTGGTTGCGTTGTGGATATCCGCAACAGTTATTACCAGGTAAAGGTCCCAGTCTATATTGGCAATGTGATCAATTTGATTGATCTGGATTCGCTAAATTCCCCTTATCTATAACCAGAAGATGAGATTATGTTTTTCTCCCTTTGTAGAGCCAAAGATGCCATCCTTTCCGATAATAACATAAAAGTCCCCAAGAAAAATCTTGACTTCGTACTTCGGCCACTGTTCGTACGTCTCGCAAAAAGATCTTAGAGCCCTTTATTGGCTGCGCCATCGTTTTCTTCTGCGGGGGCGTAATAACGACGCGGATCAGCGTGGTATTCTTAAATTTGAACGTGGATTGTGACCAGAGAGGTCTACCTATATTAGGCAAACCTAAGAATTTTTGCCCAAGTCTTTCTCACAAATCCGCACCCAAATAGACGCTGATCTTGAGTGCTGTATGAAGAGCAGTCGCCGTGGTAGATAACACACTTCTTCACCTTTCTTAAACTTTCACAATCACATTTTTCTTCTTTGATGGCTGCAACGTCTGCTTTGTATTTGTATCTATCAGTGTTTTGATTATCCAGATGTTAGCTTCATCCCACTTCAATGAATGTACAAGGGGTAAACCACACACTACATCCTTATAAGGTACACTGTATGTAGCACGCCACATATATATGTAGCATTGACGTCATTTTTACGTCAGCGAATGGTCTCAATGGGTACATGCATTGTTCCTATTAATTTTGCAGCACGTCATCTTTCAATTATTGAAGAGTAACTTTGCAAATATCGCTTTCGTCTCCCAGTCGATAAAGTTCATTTGGTTCCAAGTTCTTTCGTCGATGTCGCCGGCGATGGGCGATAACTGATGAGAAAGTTCGTCCTTTTTAAATAATTGAACCGTTTTCTTTGTTTTAGAAACTTTGTCTGTATAAAACTTTTCAACCATTCAGCTGCTAATTTATTAATCACATTTCTTTTCTTTTCCTTCCAGGCTAACATTGATTGTGCTCAACACTATTTCACAGCTCTTTCCGTACGTTAGAGTAGAGGTCATCGCGACAGATTAAAATAATCTTTGGACATACAATGACGCATATCAGCCACAGTACACTATGGCATATCCTGCGAATTGCATTCATTATCTCCTCGCTCACATTGCAAGTAACCAGAACTGAAGTGTATACCGCCCTCGCGGATATGGAGGAACTGCTTGAGACTGAATCGGTGCTCATCAATAATCTGATGGGATACATCGGTGTGCAACAGCATAAACTAAATTATCTCAAAACGTAAGTTGGCAGTATGTACATATACAAGTTTTAATTAGTCTGATCCTTGATGTAATACATTGACCCAAGATATATGTACATACATATAATTAATTTCATCTGTCGTGTTATTTAATTCAGTGCGATGTCCTTGAAGATGTCCTTTTATTGTTGTATTGGTCTGCTTAGAGCTAGCACACAACTGATGCTTAATAAGGGTTTTATTTTCGGTGTAATAAATTCCCTTGGTGCTGACGAGCAAAAGAGTTTGTCACGCAGAAATTTACGAGGTTGGATGATTTTCTAATTAGTTTTGAAGGTAAAGTTAACCTTTTGATTTCAGTACTCTTATAAGCACAGTTGGTCCTTGGCGGAGTTGTTTATTTGTTATTTTGTTTATTTTAGCGCTGACTGATGTAGGTAAACTTCCCCTTGCGTTTCAGTGAACTAAGTGGACTTTCGAGGATATACTCAGCCGTAGCACAGTGTGATTTGTAATTTGATAGAGCCTCTTTTAGGTGCTCTTCGAGTGCCTATGCCATTATGCTCCGTAGTGAAGTGCGCGATGGCTGTCTACAAATTATTGTTGGGACAGGGCGTGCAATTTCATTTCGGAGGAATTGTTTTAATAATATTTTATGATTGTTTGTATTTTACTAACTGTGCTTACATAGGCAACGATAATAGTTGAAGGTCTGTTGATGTCAGATGCTGATGAGCTTTGCTTTGACTTCCACTTGTTTGGGGGTGATATCGACTTGTGTAAACAAAGATGGAAAAGGATTTAACATTTTGCATCTAAAAGTAAGGAAGATCCTAATCGTTACGTGACATTGCGTATTTTAGTTCAAAAATGATGAACAAAGGCAGTGAAATTGAAATGAGCAATATTTGAAAGGCGTTTACAGTGTCGTCGGTTTTCATCACATTATACCGACCTATTTCTGTTCATAGTGGCGCTTGGACTGTAGTCGTGTGTATACTAATACTACGCTTTTATTTTTAAGACAAGGATAGGTTGCATTCAGATGAGTTCTATCTACTGGCCAAGCCCTCTTAAGCCGCCCCACCCCCTCTTCGTAAATGGTAGATGAATTTCCGGCAATATACTTGAAAAAAAAAAAAAAAAAAAAAAAAATAATTATCTCAGCCTGGATGTGAATGAAGTGCATTTGCCCAGGCTGTTGTGATGGGCTAGTTCGAGTTCTTCTAAGTAGATACTGGTCTACTTGAAAATCATTTCTCAATACGAGTTCTTGATTCCTTTTTATAATACGTACCCTTATAGCGCAGGGGTTCCCAATCTTTTTTCTACTGCGACTCACTAGAGAGTTTGAAATATTTTGTGCGACGCCCTTCTAAAAGCAAAGATATGTAAATAGAAGCTGATCTTACTGAAGATTTGTTGTGAGCCAGGGTCGAGCCACAGGGGCAGCTTCGGCTGGTGAGGAGGGCGCAACATGATTGTGGTTGCTCGGCTAGAGCTCGTCGGATGGGGGTGTACTTGCCCCCTCACTTTATGCCACCTGCTCAACCCTGGCTCACAACAATGGCGCCCAACGTGGGGCTCGAACCCACGACCCTGAGATTAAGAGTCTCATGCTCTACCGACGAGCTCTAGCCGAGCAACCACAAAGCTGCCGACCCTGGCTCACAACAAATTTTTTTTCAATATGGACGAGCCGACGTTGAAATATCGTCATCCCATATTTATGGTAATTTTCCTTCTTAACATACGCGCACTCATCTAAAAATGCGCCTCGTCGTTTAAAATGATTTTTCGGCCAAAATTGTGGTCCTCTTCCAAAAGCTCCGAACCCAAGGCCGATTTCTTGTGCACGGCGAGGAATTGACTGCCTCGGGTTCGCCTGTACACTCTAAATGGATTGCGGCAATGTGCCCTACGAATCTGGCTGGCAACGACAACCACCCGCACCAATGGAAAAACCCTTATTTAATTTTGAGTGCCAGGCAAATATATATACGAGTGCCAGCCACGGAGCAAGTCTGACTGGAAATGCTGGAAACACAAACGCGCCTAATCTTTGACTGCAAAATAACTATTGGATTTCGTTTCGACCTTGCTCTTGGTATTCGTAAGGAAAAACGTAACGCTTTTCTTTGTTCGGAGTCTTACAGCAGTGAAAAAATAAAAATTGTGACGGCCTTAGGATAGCGCCACGAGTCCACGACTCCCCAGGCGTTCAAGGCATATCTTATCGAAGGCAGCTTCACCTCAATTTCCAATATTCATCGCTGTTGCTGTTGCTGTAAGCATGCCTGATCTGGTAGACGTGCTGTCTACTATTCAAAGGATACCAAATTAAGCGCGGTTCTCTCCATATAGTCCACCTCCGCCAGACTCATTTTTTAAGGTTCCGTTCCCATAGGGACAAAACGGAACCTTACTGTTTTCGTTGAACAGGAAGTATGTTATTCTGAGACGCTTTGGCTTAAACGTTTTTCCAAGATTCGCCTGGACGACAATATTTGTTTCCCTTCATGTCATCAGTATGAATACTATTACTGGGTCATGTAAGAAGTAGCCTATAAATCCCTAAGCCATATTAGGTCTTTTCTATTCCCATTGCAATAGAGCTGGAAATCATTCGGCCTCGCGGTTTTAAAGGGGGGAACTATCGCATTTGCTTACCCGGTTCCTTCGTTCGTTCGACTTCCTTTCTATCCATTCTTGTTTCCTTAAGGCACAGGGATTTGATTTATAGTTTCCTGGTAAGTTGCATTCTGACCTTGTTTGTGCGATCCAGTTTTTCACTATTTCTATCTATTATGAATGAGTCCGATCTTGGAAACCAGGGGCTTAAAACAAAACGTGACATTAATATCGACAAATCATAACAAGTGCCTGTTTAATTTTTCCACACGTGACCATAAGCATTGAACTTATAACTTTGTGTATAACAGAAATATGTATAAGTACTTGTCGCATTTCGGGGTTTGCGGTTTGCCATAATCCTGTCATGATTAAAGGTCTTTCTCACATCCTTCTTTAGCGTTTTAAGTTCACAACACCACCACTAAGGCGTTGGATCTTTGTCTTCCACTAAATAAGTGGGTGCATGCCTCTTGGTATGCATTTTCAATATGTGATTGTAGATGCATTATACGTTCTAGGTTAATGTAACCTTAGCTCCGTTTTATATGATTATTTCTATGTGGTCTTAGCTTGGCGGTTAGATTCATTGCTTGTGACCCGAGCGGCGTTGATTCGAGCCCCGGCGGGGGACAGCAATACTCTACCACCGACCATAAGAGAAACTAATAATATCAGAGTTTCTCCACTACTACACCAAAAAAAGGGCTTTCTGCTTAGTAGTACAATGAACAGAGATTCGTCTGAGTGCTTCAGGATTTGGAATTCCCTTAAAAAAAAAAATAGCTCGTCTAGCAGAAGAGATGTCTAAACTATAGAAGAAACTGTCATAATAGAACACTATTGGACAACAGCTTAGTTTCCTATGACAGTTGCATATATTTTATAACAAAGGCAACAATTTAATCTCCAGTTTTAAAGGAAGGGGAGTATCCATCTGTACAAAAATTCCTGTTATTTGATTTACTCAACTTAACAACCTCCCACACAGTCACTTCTTTGTCTGGCTTGTCTTTTATTATATAACACTTGCCGATTATCCTTTTTTATTTTGCAGAAAAGTTGAAGAGTATCGCAGAGAACACACAGAAGCATCTGCCGACATCTCAACATATGTATCGAATCCCATCAACGCATATCTCCTCACAAAAAGACTCACTTCCGATTGGAAAACTGTGGAAACCTTGATGGTGGAGGACGTTGGAAGTGGTATGCATTTTTCGTTTCACTTGACGATGTGCTTTTATTACATTTTTCATATCATCACGTTACATCCTTTGTTGTGATTTTCTCTTCCCTTTGCATATAGAATTTTTGAAAAATATCACAAAGTTTCGCAACGTTCTTAAGTTTCCATCAGATGAGGATCTAAATGGTGCTGCTGTAGCCCTGATGCGACTACAGGATACGTACAATCTGGATACGTCGAGTGTAGCCCGAGGCCAACTCAATGGCATACAATATAGGTAATGAAGGTATTTCTTAAAAGTTATTTTTTTTGCTAAAAAAAAAATTTTGTTTCTTTCTTTTTCGTTGTACCTTCTTGTGCACAGCACCGAAATGTCATCAGATGATTGTTTCGAAATGGGACGTCAGTCCTACGTCAATCATGATTATTATCACACAGTGCTGTGGATGAGTGAGGCTATGTCAAGGCTTTTAGACGAACCAGTCAATCGAACAGTGAGTTTCAGTAAAGCTGATGTATTGGAATATTTAGCTTTCTCCACCTACAAAGAAGGTAAGACCGCAAAATGTCGATAAAATTCAAACTACACCTACATTTCTGTTGATTTGTTTATACATAAGTTCGAATAATTTTAATTATTAATGGGACTATTTAGCTGAATAATTTAAATCCTCCTACCTTCAAGTGGTTGTGACATTTTCCCATTTCCCAGGTCCACGCAAAAGTGGGACTTGACCATACCCCTACTGCCAACTTATGCTGACAGTTATGTATGACCAATAAAAGATACTGCGGGTACATTTTGCTTAACCCTGCAGCCAGTGTTGTTATAGACTTTTTCTGAAAATCGTGTATTTGGGGTTGTGAAAATCGTAATTATCGTATTTTGTAAAAATGTGTATAAGCTAGTATAGGGTAGGGTACTTATAGATAAGGGTATGTACTTAGAAAGATGTACAATTGTAATGAATATTTTAAGCGGACACATGCAATTGCTAGGTATGCTGGCTCTGAGTATACCTACCCTCTTTGCAGAAGTCGCAGAATTCCAGGAGCAAGCTGTATAAGCACATATACTTTTCAGTGGCAGCACAATGGACCTATTCTTGTTTAAAATGCACCTCGTCGACGACCGTTTAAAACCAACCATAGCTTTTAGTACCTACCTAAAAACTTGGTTTCCATTATTTGGGTGCGAACTTTTTAAAGTATACATTATACTTATAAATTTCAACAGTAGTGGTCCTGAGGCAACTACACTTGCCCTAAATGTTCAAACTTACTCCCAAAATTGCGAAATTGATATTTGTTTGATATCGAATTCGATCAAGTCACCGTTCTTGGACTCGACACGCAAACGACCAGTAATTTAAAAACTGGGTTAATCCCACTTCCCACATTCAAGGCGGTTATGTTCAGCAGGCATATTTTTTGGGGAATCTCTATAACGATGTAATAATAACTTCTTCGAGAGTGCATTTACGAGCATAACGGTAGGCGAAACTTCAGGACTTTGGGCCTTAATAATAATCATTTTAAACTCTCACCTTAAATATTCTGTAATTCTCAAGATATAATTATATTGAAAATTTCGCAATTTTGAGTTCGTAAAATGTAATATGGACACTAAAAATATTATTAGTAGTATACCCCACCGCTACGCTTCGCTACTAAAAAACCACAATCCGTCTTATTTTGGTTAACAGTTTAAGATGGGTCTACACGGCTGCGTACTGCGTTTTTTCAATGCCTTGGAAGCGGTAATAACGTTCCACTACTAGTAAAAGAAAGCGGAATCCAAACGATTTTTTTCTTCTTTTATAGTCATATCTGCGACACAAAATACAAATACTGCACGATGGTTAATAACCCTGATAAACATGAAAAACGCTTGTAAATTGGCCAATTGGTAATGCATTATAGGTATGCTGCTTTTTTCGATTAAAAATAACGGATAACGCACTGGTTTCCGTAAAATGGTAAATACAGCTACTCTTTGAATAGAGTCTTCTTACAGAATAGAATTTTCGAATAAAATTGTGTAATGTAGTGAAAACGCTAAAAGATAAAGAAGTAGAACACCAATTGCAACAACTTGCAACATTACGACCAATAACCTGAAGCAGTTCTTATTATAAGTAGAGAACTTCGCTACACTCTGACGTTTAGAGCGGGAGGGCTTAAAACATAGTCCAACGTATGTTGTGTATATCTACATTTTGATACTGGTCTAAATTTGGAAACAGAAGACATACCCAAACAAATACAGAAATCCAAAACAAAATATGAGCAGTATCGATAGTCAATTCCTTATATAGCGACAGTAAGTTGATTAAGAATAATGAATTAAAAAAAGGGATTCCAATTCCTGGAGCGCAACACTAAACACTCAAAGTCCATTCCATTATCCTATAAAGCAGAAACCAGTTTTTTTGATGGTAAAATGGTAAAAATGCCAACGAAAATTGAACAAACTTAAAAAAAAATGTAATCATTCTCATAACAGTTATCTATAATAACAAATAACTCAGCAATTAATGGTAGATATAATATACATATTTTTTGCAGGGAATATTTTTTTAATATAATAATCCAGCACTAAACCACGGGAGCCGGCCAAAGTAGGGACCATTGGGACCTAATTCAAGCCTTTAACCTTTCTTTAGGCATATATTTTGAGGAACTTAGTTATTGCTCGACATGCGACATAATGTATTTTGAGACATTGTAACATATGAGACAACTAATGCACTTCTCCTGAAACCTTGACAATCGCGAGGAAAGCCTAAAACAAGCAAACTTTGTAACTAGTATCCTGAAAACATATTTCCAGAAGACTACCACTTACAACATATTAAGTGCAAAACTAATGCTTATTAGATTCTGCCTTTCCTGTTTCGAATTTTTCTTGATTTGCTCATTTTATTTGGTCTTAAAGTTGTTTGATTTGTTTGTACGTAGTTTTAAAATTCGGTAAGGAGTAGTTGTTCTTACACCAAGGTTTGTAATTTTGTAGAAGTCGTATTTGACTGCTTCTAAAATCGTAAATATCGGAACTAAAAATCAGCAAATCGTAGAAATCAGGCCAAATCAAGCAAAAATCGGAGCATCGTATTTGCTTTCCAAAATCGTCACAAATACGATATTTACGACCGTATAACAACGCTGCCTGCAGCTGTGCGTAAATTTACTATACAACGTTGAAATCTGAAGTGGACTTGGGGTATGGTATACTGAGTGTGCCTGTTGTGTTTTAATTGGTTTCAAGTAGCCTTTGGGAGTAAAAAAATAAAACCCTTACTGGACAGGGTTACAGTTTGTGGGCGCATCTGAATCCAGATATATATAGAATCGATATAGATATAGCTGTTGTTAACTAAACGGAATACATATAGCTGAGGATACTTAACAAAACTGTAGTATACAGAACTCTATCATTTTAATTGGGGAGAGTTCTTCAACATGATACTTGGCGTTGGTGATTGATTAGATCTATCGTGTACAGAAAATGGTTTCTCTATTGTTAATAAAACGGAAAACCTTTTAAAACTGCACAATGGGTATTCAATTATACATGCTGATGTCTGTGTTTTGTGGAAAGTGGTATGTGCTAGATAACAAATCAACATGAGTATAGGTATTCATAGAATTGGTGATCTTTTCGGCCACTAACGTATACAGTTTACCAAACAGCTAAACTTTTAGAGATTAGTCACCCTAGGGTAGTTTTAATTTTAGTTTAATTTTTTTTAATTCTTCTAAATCTGTTTACTGTCCCGATGAGCCAGGGCTTATATTAGCAACATTTGAAGGTATGTTATATTTTGCCGTTACAAATGTAATACTTATCGGACTCCCGACCCGTGAAGAGTCTCTGCCTGAGACACTGCAGTCTTCCATCCCGGGCACCCTGCTTCCAGTTACCCAAACCAAGCGCTCTGGCATCCCCGATGACTTGCGGTCTTTGGAACGGAGGTTCGGTCTTCCTTGTCTTCTCGAACCTGGGGGCTGCGATTCGAAGATCCTCTTAGCTGGAGCATTATTGTCCATTCCCTCGATGTAGCCGAGTGAATGTAGTCGACGTGTTTTGTTTTTTTTTTTTTCTATATCCAGATCTAGGTACAGCTCATAGGGTTCGCGGTTGTAGAGGTTTTTTTTTTTCTTTGAGGTATAGAACTTTATGTTGGCAACACTATTTTAACTTACGGCCATTTTGTCAGCTGTCAAGTGATTTGTTTTTAGTTTGGTTTGACATTTCAACATAAATAGACTGACGCCTGAAAAACGCTACCAAATTGTGGAAATTTATTTTGAAAATCATGGTTCTGTTCGAAATACGTATTGCGCACTACGTCCATTTTACTTTTACACACTTTTGGTTGAATGGATACGTCAATAAACAAAACTGCCATATTTGGAGTGATGGTAATCCTCAAGTGTATGTTGAGACACTGTTACATCCACAAAAACGGACTGTTTGGTGTGCTTTATGGATTGGTGGAAAAATTGGTCCGTACTTCTTTAAAAACGATGCTGGCCAGAACGTTACAGTCAATGGCGACCGCTATAGATCCATGATTACTGATATTTTCGTTCATCAATTGAACAATCAAGATGTGCAGAAGCTGTGGTTTCAACAAGACGGCGCAACATGTCACAATAATTGATTTATTGAAGGAAACGTTTGGTAACCGCATTGTTTCACGTTGCGGACCGTGAATTGGCCTCCAAGATCATGCGACTTAACGCCGCTTGACTATTTTCTCTAGGGATATGTGAAGTCGTTAGTCTACGCCGATAAGTACGAAACGATTGACCACTTGGAGGACAACATTCGCCGCGTTATTGCCGATATACGGCCACAAATGTTGGAAAAAGTCATCAAAAATTGGACCTCCAGATTAGACTACGTCCGAGCCAGCCGTGGCGGTCATTTGCCAGAAATCATATTTCAATTATAATGCCAGAAGATTATCTTTGGAATAAATTAAATTTCATTTCAATTTAAGAAAAGCATCTTTGTTTTATTCTATTTCAAAGTTCTATACCTCTAAAAAAAACCCCTATGTTCTCTTTCATTCGCCATCATCGCACAGAGGACGAAAAATCCACCGAAGTATTTTTCTTCCGAAGGAGCCCAGTGTCAGCTAGCCCTTCTTTCTTATCGTCCAGCACTCGGCGGCATAAAGCAGAACTGGCAGAATAAGGGCTTTGTAGAGCACACATTTCGTCCTTCGAGTTTTGAGCCCAATTGTTTTGCCAAACCGAAGTAGCAACGGTTTCCTAGGGTAATTCTTCGCCGTATCTCAACTAGGGTGTCATTCGTGGAGTTCATGTTTACTCCGATGTAGGTGAACTCCTTAACTACCTCGATATTGTTGCTATAAATAGTGACGTTTTATCCTAGGCGGTGGGCAGATGCATGTTTGTTTGATGATAGCATGTTCCCATGCCTTGTCATCATTTCCTGCAAGGCCAACGGATATTCCTTGTTCTTCAATCGCCGTGAACGCGGTACAAATGTAATGGCAAAATGAATATACCTTCCTGTGGAGGGTATAAGAAACTTCGTAATATGAGTGGTACTCATTTGGAGTACATCATCATCCCTGACATTGAAATTCCCAATAGACTTTGGAACCGAATACGTCGATGTAGCCTGAAGGAAACTAGATTTCAACAATAATTTCAGAAACTCTTCCACTGCCAAAGCTGAAAACAAAATAAAGTGAATCCACTTAAAGGTGAGAGCAGGAGTTCATAGAATCCACACAAGAATCTAACAAACATAATTGAACATCCAATTACCTGCATTAATACACACTAATTAACCAATTCCAATCTTGTCACCTCGATGGTTGTTTCCTCAAACAATTAAAAAAGTATTAAGACAGTAATAAGGACATCAGTACGTTTTTGCACAAAGATGGGTGCCTTTGAGTTCGTTCGTGAATTCATCATTCAGTGCAAATTCCCTCATTAAAACTTTTCAGCGCTCAGTTTACTTACTCACCAGTGTTGAATAAACCTCTCGTTGGTTGCACTTGCACTTTGCTGCCATCAATTCCTGCCAACCCAGATAAATATATAAAGCGTATTTCATTCAACTTTCCTTATTCCATCGCACCATAAAGAAATGTTTAACAGTAAAACTTTTCTCGCAATATCCTCTCATACTTCTAAATCCTACGCAAGAAATTTACAAGCTGTTTTAATTTTCCAGCCAACTAAAATGAATAATAACCACAGCTACACCTCCAGCATCCTGCTGATGTTCTTTTCAACCAGAACATCCATTTTATAAAATGTATATACCGCATATAGATACGACAAAATAAAAACAACAGGAAATTATTTTTAATCCTCGAAACTAATGGTGAAAACTACTGCTTGATGAATTATCCTTTCGGTTTTTTGCAGTAACAAATAGTAAAGCGGAGGTATTAATAATTATCTCTGTCCTTCCCACACTCCATGTCCATGTAAATATTTTGTTGCATTTAAATTGGGAGTTTTGCTGTGATAACCGAACCCACCGGACTTTGAATTCATGTCAGCATAAGCTCAAAGGAACAGAATATCCAATCATCTCGATTAGTATAGTCAGGTCATAGAAATAGGATATTATCTATGGTACCCTATGTACAATTCTAACGAAAGAAAAGGATACGGCTTTATCGATTTTTCTTCCCAACAACATGGTGACTTCGGCCTTTTTATGTATTCACTCTGAGCCTGAATGTTATAATTCTCGCAGAAGATTACTTATTTATGGCTGCGACATTAAACCTGCATGCACAGTACCGGATGTCGGGAAAGTGGAACGTAGGTGGGTGACTTTAAGTCAAATGGCATAGCACTGCAAAGCATGAAATTAAAATTTTAAAGGAAATATTTCAGGATACCTACCTGCTGGCGATGTACATTATTCTATTTCAATTGTAGTGAAGCAAAGGCATTTGGAAGAGACGTATTCAGCAACGTGCACACTTGTGGAGTCATGGCCGAAGGAAGTCAACTTTTTGATATCAGAGTTCTGTTCTGGTAGCATTTCAACAGTCGTAACACGTTACTGAGTGGAACTTAATTAAATTCGTTTCTTTTGTTTCCCATTTGAAATAAGACTCGCAGTTATTTGAAATTCAAGACTAAGCACGGTATTTGAGCTTTTAAGGGAAAAATGTAGTCAAAGGACTAACATGATGTGTGTTTTTTGAAAAGGCCTTAATTCTTGGTATATAATATTGTAACATACGATTAATTCTTTGATATTCGTTGTTGCACTGAAGAAGTTGGTAGAATTCAGGAAAGAGCTTAGGTAGATAGATTTCTTTTGTTAGTCTGACATCTTAAGAAATGCTTCTCTGATAAGTCCTTGTTTTCCTGTTTTTTTTTTTTTTTTTCTTTTTTTTAAAATACTTCTCCCGGGAAAGGCAAACCTATAACGCTTCATCAGCGCCCCGAGATGCCTGCAGATGTATGTTAGTTCTGCACTTAAATTGCTGCAAATTGTAGTCTTCTGGAAATATATCCCCAGGAAGCGAGTTCCAAAGCTTGTCCTGTAACAGAAGGAGTTTTGGAAAGATGATGTACTCGCGGTTGTCAAGTGTACTGTATGGTCATGAGCATTAGCAGCCTGTCTTGTGGGGCGCCCAAAAGTTGCATTTCGAGGGATAATGTCCTGGAGTTCCTCGAAACGTCTACCATGGAAGTACGTATAGAACAAGCATAGGTCAGCGACTTGTCTTCTGTGTACCAACGGTTGCAGGTTCGATGTGAGTGTAGGGTCTCCAATAAGTCGAACTGCTCGTCTCTGTCTGCTGTCAAGTAGGTTAAGTGAATGTTTTGGGGCCGAGCTCCATATCTGGGAGCAATATTCCAAGCCTGGTCTAACCTGTGCTTTGTAGAGAAGGAGAAGTTGCTTGGGGCTAAAGAACAAGCATAGGTCAGCGACTTGTCTTCTGTGTACCAACGGTTGCAGGTTCGATGTGAGTGTAGGGTCTCCAATAAGTCGAACTGCTCGTCTCTGTCTGCTGTCAAGTAGGTTAAGTGAATGTTTTGGGGCCGAGCTCCATATCTGGGAGCAATATTCCAAGCCTGGTCTAACCTGTGCTTTGTAGAGAAGGAGAAGTTGCTTGGGGCTAAAGTACCTCTTTGCTCTAAATAGGTAGCTCAATTTAGCGGACGCCGATCTTGCGATATAGGATATGTGGTCCATGTGATTCCTTAATTGACTGTGACTCCTAGAAGGTGCATTGAGTACTTGGGATGGATTGGTTGATCATCCATTTGGATCTGAGGAACTGTTGATGCATTTTTCCTGGAAAATGTTGTGAGCTGTGTCTGGTTTGCATTAAATACAACCAAGTTGTCTTTTCCCCATTTCAAGATTTTGTCCAGATCACCATTTAGATAACTAATTTGTTCACATCTCTGACTGTGTGATGTAGCCGCATTCACAGGCCCACTGTTCGAGATAGAGGAGATAAGAGTTCTAGTTAGGTTGGTTAGGCCAATATCATCATAATCACCATTTGCAATAAGTTACATAGGCTTTTGAAAGTTACAATCCTTTGGATTTTGTATAGTTCTTTGAATTATTATGTGGAAAAGTCACATGATTAGAGTGACAACATACCTTTTCTATTATAGACGTATTTGGAGAATCTTTTACCGATTTTAAAATCATTTTAGACATGAGGACAAGCTAAGGAATATTGGTCGGACACAACCCGGTATAATAGGTACGTCTCAATTAATGCTGTCATATTTTTCAATTCGATAAAGGGGGATGTTGACCCGGACTTCTTTGCTATCTGTCGAAAAGTGAAAATTTGTTCGTGTGGACGCTAAGCA
Source organism: Cheilosia soror (assembly GCA_949372485.1). NCBI lineage: Eukaryota > Metazoa > Arthropoda > Insecta > Diptera > Syrphidae > Cheilosia > Cheilosia soror. The sequence continues at coordinate 110,239,481 of OX443562.1, read as the reverse complement.
TTGAAAAATTGTGTTGTTTATCTGTATTTGTCTATGGTACCTACTACGTTTTGGAGAAATTTTTGTTCCTTGGACCATTCTACGAAGTTGCTTCAGAATTTACACGAAAATTTGAAAATTTTTAACTAACTTTTTTTTTTTTAACTAAATTTCAAAAGAACAGAGTCAACATTATAACAACTGACCTTCATAAAAGTACTTGTTATCCCCAATTATTTTGGTGGTTGACGTAAATGTGGAAGGGGATACAAACATCCCCCATTCAAACATTCCCTTTCGGTTTTGTACCGTGGGCAATGGAAGAATAAGTGTTCCGCGTTTTCCGAATCGATTTCGCAATGTGGACAGTTTGGGATATTTTAAAGAGCCATACTCTGTAACAACAATGACCAGTCAAGAACTGGGTCAGGTAAAAATGTATTTCGACATGAATTCGTTTGGTATGAGACGATGCTTCCATCTTCCCTTTAACGATTCATTCCTTTGTATTGCCATTCTTTCGTACCTTCTTTTATCTTCGTCTACCCGGCCATTTTAGACTCTCTCGGTTGTTATCGTTTGTATTTCTTAAGCGGGTAAATCAATAGGTACCATTAACAGTATGATAAGTATAACATCGTTTGAAACAGTTCTAAATGCACAGAGTACTCTTAAAGTACTAAGACGGTAGACGAACTTAATACCGCGTACATAAGACTTAACTTTCGTGGCAGTTGACCATATTTGTACTGCGTACATGAGTATAGATCCAACAACTCCTGCAAGAAGTAGTCTCTTATTCTGTTTCGGGCCTTAAAAGTCCACTATAAGTTTTTGACGACTTTTTTCATGCATGCAAAAAGAAGCTCCTATTCCTATGTAGGTATTTAAAAAACGGTTGAGAAACTATTTCATTTCTTCTGAAGCTAAAGGTTTTTTAGCCCTCGACTGTCGATCGTCTCTTACGGAGATGGCCGAACAGTTCAACATACACCTAATTTGGGTGCTGGGGCATTCCAGGTAATTGTAAGGCCGATGACCTCGCTAGAATGGGAACAACTCAACCCATTCTGGCGGATAAAGGCACCGTAGGGATACCAATCGCTACTTGCAACAAAAATTGAAGCTGAATGCTATCGAGAGTACAAATCTTAGGTGGACAAGTGGCACCACTTGTCTAGTGACAAAGAAAATTTGGATTAAGCTGGATATGAAACGCAGCAATTGATCACTTTCAACAGATTGCATATCGGCACTACAATAGGTGTCATTACTGAACACTGCCTGATAGGTAAACATGCCGCAAGGCTAGGCCTCTTCGCAAACGACTTTTGCAGAAGCTGCGCATGGATGAAGAAAAGGAGGAAACTATCACTCACCTTCTTTGTTCCTGCCCAGCTCTCTTCCGTAGAAGAAAGCTTCACCTAGTAGGAGGCTTCCATTACAACGACTTGGGCGATCTGACAAACACAGACATCAGAAGCTTCATAAAGAGCTCAAAATGGTTTAACTAGTAGGGAGATCTTATATGATCCTTTTTTGTGGTATCACAAAGGACCTAAGCTAGTCTTGGCGTTTCCCAGCTGGCTGCCACTTTCAACCAACGAATAAGCACTCCCTCCATTTTATGATCTGCGAGTTGCAAACCGGCGATAGCTAGCCGACTACGTGTAGTTCCAACTGTCTCGTAGCAACGAAGCTCAATATCTTTAATCGTTTTTGCCACAAGCACCATGGCGATGTTTTTTGCAGACCCGATAATAGATGCCTTTGTTGGAATTGACAGAATTTCGTCATAAATAACGGACCTTTGACCGACTCTTGCATGCTTCCAAAAATTCTTCGCGTGTCATGATGGCTATAGGCGCCATCTCGTGAACTCTTGTATTACCCATCTCCCTCCTTTCTTGGCGGGGAAATAGAGTAACAACTATTTGCCGTAATAATACTGGGCACGTCGGCGATTCCATACGGGGACCTTTTTAGCCTCATCGACACGATTTTGTTAGACATCATTATTAAGTTCTTCGCAAAGGTACAGAAAACAAAGTCTGTCTGTCTGTCTGTTCAACATTCGAACGAATAGACCTGGAAGAATGAGATTTTGTGAGCGGACTTTTTTTTTTACCTTTGTCCGGTTGGTATTGGAAATGGGCTATATCGGGCGATTAGATCTGGTACCGTCCATGCAAAACCAATATTAGACCCATGTTTTGTATACGTACTAACTCACATGCCTAACATTTTGCGTGACTTGTAAGCAGTGCCATTGATAACCCTTTTACTTGTTTTTAATTAAGTCCTCTATAATCCCATATAGTGTGCCAATACGTGGCGGTATGCGAGTATAGAGGTGTCTGCCTCACTGGAATTCATTGACTCAAAGTTCAATTTTGCCACACAAAACTGTAAGTCGTTATAATTCTCTTCAGTAAAGTGCATTTCTTAACTTGTTTAACATCTTCTAGGAGCTATAAACAGGACATGCCGGAAACCATTGCATCTATTGGCTGGAACATTCTTGAAATATTATGTCTCTCTCAATGTTCTGTTTAACAAACTATTTAAGAAATCATCTGCTTCATTCCGCTCCTTTGTCTTCACTTCCCTTCCTCATAAATATTTAGTATAAAAAGTCCCCATCAGGTAGGAGACTAGGTTAGGTTATGTTAGGTTTTATAGAGTGTGGCTTCATCCCAGTGGACTAGAGCTCAACACCTAAACCAATTCGCCCAAGCAATTAATTACCCTACAAAGCCTGATAATAATTGTTTAAATTTTATTAATGAGGGCAACCACCTCCAAACTGTCGGAGACTAACTCTTTGCCAAATAACGAACGATATAGAGGTTTAGTCGTGAAAATGTAACAAATAAACAGACGGCCAGAGTTACTTTAGTCTGGATTCACGTAGTGATCCATTTTTATTAAAAAAAACAAATGACCCAATGCAATGCTTTATTTATGAAAGCCTTGATTAGCTCAACCATCTGACTCTAGGACCGCTTTTATCCTCCTTTATTCACCCACTTAACGAAAGACAATGAAGTTAAATGAAAGCCATGTTTTCTCAAATTACCAATATATACGCAACGAGGACGTAGGTACAGAACAAAGCTATGAAAATCTTCATTCCATTTCATTTATCTTCGAACAGGAGGCATTTATTATACGTACACAGCACAGTGCCCCACATCGACGTCGTCCTCGTCGTCAGGACAAGATGAAGAGGCTTGAGCTTGACATACAATGCCGTCATTTATACATGGGAATATTGTTCAGTCAACTTGTTTATTGAGGACGTACCTACCTATAGTATGTATGTACAGAACAGAATGCATTCATCGTCCTTTTGTTTGAAATTCCCAATGCGACCGGGCTTCGAAAAAGAGTATTCCATTTCCATTCCACACCCTTAGCTTCCGTTTCCGGAATGGCAGTATACAGTAGTTGTCCTTGTTGGAACTTAAATAAAAACAAAAAAACCAACAATGCGAAAGTAATATACCCCCCGTCGACACCGACACCATCATAGTGTATCATCACCAAGGCAACTATCGTTGCTGGTGCTCACGAAATACGAGCCGGCAAAAGGTATTACATATATTACACCTACAAAAAGCCCCATCCTCTGGTGCTTAGTTATTGCGAAGCTTTTGGTCGAATTGTTGCCAATGCATGGGCTGGGTATTCCACAGACATGAGGACAAATGCAAAAACTGTTACCAATTTAATATGGCAAGTGCAGCAACATAAAAGTCGCTGTCGCATGAATTAATAATTCACCATTGACAGACCAGCAGTAACCAAACCCACCATCCTTTCCGACAAAGTTGTTCCCTTGAAATGGTGGTGCAGGAGTGAATGGTTGGTAGTGAAGTGACAGTGAGTAAAAAACCAGATGTGTTCTGAAAACCAGATCTGGACTGCTTTTGAATTTGAAATTAAAATCCAAAGGATGAGGAACTTCATAAAATGACGATATGTTCAGTTTGTCCTTGTGCGCTTGCAATTTAAGTTCTTGTTTTGTTTTGTATGGCACCAACATAGTTCTATGATACATTTTTAATTGGCCGATGGAATACGGGTTGGTATCCGTCGTGTTCGATATAATTTGCAATGGATTTCCCACAGCAGTTGAACTTTTGGATTTACGTTCGTGAAATACTTTGTAATCCATTGTTTGTGAAATTCGAGTTTTGAATTCATCGTTTTATGTGAAGGGCAATTCTTGCGAATTGCGAACTAACAAATGAAAGGTACAACATCCACCTAAGGCTAGAATATGCAAAAAAACCCTTCGTTGTTAAGTGGGCATGGTCTTGCAGTTAAATTGGCAAATGTATTCGTCTCTTTAATTTGTGAAAGCATACATCATTTACATTTTTACTTTCACAAGTTATGTTACATAAATGTAATAAATACTTAAACAATTTATGATACATTCGATATGCGTTTATATTGGAAAAACTTTACGTCAATAAATAAAAATTAAGTGCGTGAAACTAAAAATCGGTAGCGTTGACATCGTTTTATTTTATTAGGTCAAAAATAAAATTTGCTTAGGTAGCAATTTTAGTTTGATGGCAAATTTACCTTTGCAAAATGAAATAAAATAGAATGGTGCAATAAAATATACCTACCTTTGCAGGCAGTTTGCTGTTTGCATAAAGCCTGGTTAGGAAACATTCTCTACGCTGATTAGCACATCATCGCCACAAAATTCCTCCATTTTGCACCTTAGCTATCGGCACCCTAGGCCTAGCTTAGAACCATTCGTTCGTGTGACAAATGGGTGCAGTGGCTCAGTGGTTAGTGTGCTGGACTACTATGCGAGGAGTCCCAAATTCGATCCCCGGAAAAACACAGAGTTTTTTCTACTGCGCCACCTTTCGCGAACGTCTGACAACCATCCGAGAGTGTAAATGTCATGGAGAAGCTTCTCAATTCAGCCGTTCGGACTCGGCGTAAAATTGTAGGTCCCTTCCATTCAACTAAAGTACTATCATAATGCTTTTCTCGTTTAGAGAAGAACACTTAAGAGACTTCGAGTTCGAGCACGTCAAACACGACCTGATCCGAGGAACAATTTTTTTGAACACATTTGATCACTAGCTGTCAATGTCATATAAAAACATACAGAACTAGCATTTGTACGCGCTAGGTATATAGGTTAAAACGAATCTTTTCCTCTTTTCGTCGCTAATAATTCGAGGACCAAGCAAAATTTTCATCAGAGAAACAGATTTTCTTCATCTCTTCTTTATATATATAAAACAAAGTGGAAAAAACAGTTTTCCTCTGTCGCCCGTAATTTTCAACCGATTTTGTTGATTTTTTTTGTAAAATGTCGGTAATTATGGTGATTGGGTGTTAGACTAAACAAATTCAAAATCGGACAAAATCGTATATCTCGAAAACCACAGAATCGATTGAGATCAAACTTACAGATAATCTTAGGTATTGATCGTGGAGTATTCCTGGGAAGATAGGTCAAAATCGGACAAAGGGGCGTGGCACCGTTCATAAAAAACATTCAAAGTCGTATATCTCGAAAACCACCAAATTGATTGAGCTCAAACTTACAGGTAATCTTGCGTATTGGCCCTAGAGTGCTTCTGTGAAGATTTGTCAAAGTTGGATAAAGGGGCGTGGCACCTCCAATATAAAAAAATTAAAACATTGTCGCCCCAAAAAAATAAAATAAAATAAAAAATTAAAAAAAAAAAAAAAAAACAAGTAAAAGTGTTATCATCGGCCTGGCCGATGCTTTGATACCCTCCACTGCATAAAAGTCATGAAAAATGTTTGCCATGCAAGTTAGTATGTGTGTCTAATATTAGTTTTGTATGTGAGCTAGCAGAACTACTTGACCGACATAGACAAATTTCAATACCAACCTGACGACGGTTAAAAAAAGTCCTCTCACAAAATTTCATTCACCTAAGTCGATTCGTTTGGACGCTAAGGTGTTTTCAAAAGACAGAGAGATACATGGGTCCAATATTGGCTTTGTATGGGAGGTAACAGAACTACTTGACCGACATGGATCATTTTTAATACCAACCTGACAACCGTAAAAGTAAGACCTGTCACACAATTTCAGTCGCTTAGGTCGATTCGTTTGGACGCTATCGTGATTTCAACAGGCGGAGAGACACATGGGTCTACTAATGGTTTTGTATGGGAGGTACCAGAACTACTTGACCGACATAGCCCATTTTCAATACCAACCTGACGACGGTAGAAAGAAGTCCTCTCACAAAATTTCATTCACCTAGGTCAATTCGTTTGGACGCTATCGTGCTTTCAACAGACAGACAGACAGACAGACAGACAGACGGACAGACAGACAGACAGACAGACAGACAGACAGACAGACAGACAGACAGACAGACAGACAGACAGACAGACAGACAGACGGACATGGCTAAATCGATTCAGAATGTGATCCTGATTCAGAATATATATACTTTATAGGGTCTCCGGTGAATCCTTCTTGGCGTTACAAACGTAATGGCAAAGTGAATATACCTTCCTGTGGAGGGTATAAAAAACAAAAGGCCTGGCGAAGCTGGCGGGGGTTCATCTAGTTTCGTATATAGAGTACACAAACTGGGCTCTAATCGCGTAAGGATAAAACGATCGAACGATGTCGTCTCGACGATGTTCCTACTTCGAATAACAACTAAACAACGATGATCGTCGAAACGATTAAACAATCATCGTTTTTTATTGATTCATGTAAACAATTTAACTGCCAAATGTCGTCGTCAAGACGATTCGATTGAACGATAGCTGTTTTGCAATCGTTTCATCGTTTTTGGTGTATTTTTTCAGTTTCATTTAGGTTTGTTTTAAGTAATGAAAGCATAGGCTCCACACGGAATATATTGCAGCTTGTAGACCTTGCAGATATTGATTCATAAAGAAGAACACTAAAAATGTCCTCAAAACAAAGAGGAAAAATGTCTATAACTACGGTCTTGGATTGAACCGAAGTATGGGACATTAATAATGTTAAATAAAAAGTTTGCATTGACGACTTATAATTTTTATTTTTACATATAAGCAAACGAACTTTTTGTTTAAACAAAAACAAATCTTCTGTAATAGATGGGGGAGATTTTTCCATCGGCCATATACCATATGTCCGCTGTTTTTTACAGTTTAGTGATACTTTTCGGTGATTTTTTCTGTGATTAAATCTGTTGTCAGATTAGTCATACTCCCACAAACCACTTACTTACCTTCATGCAGCAGCCGTTTTAATGGGTAGTCCAGTGGCATGGAGCTCCGCAGCCAAATAATTGAATAACTTGTACGTGGTACATATTTTTTAGCATTAAAATGTACTCCACTGCATAAAATGTTATTAATTAGTTCAATGTTTAAGTCGAATATGCACTTACATTTTGTAATTTAACGCATTATCTATAAAACAGAAGCTAAACAAACGAGAAATACGAACAAACAAACTACCTATTTGCAATTAATTTTTATTTTTTAGCTGTCACACTTTGTTTACAGCCCTACTCAAACTGTTCAAAACGAAAACGATGAACGATTCGATTGAACGACGAGACTGTGATGTTATATGAAGCAAGCTAAAAACGAGGTCGTTTTATTCAATCGTCTCAACGACGATAGTCTGATAAATTACGCGATTAGAGCCCTGAGTTTGAAATCGATTGTATGAAAAATAAGAATTTTCCCTCTTTTGGAGTTTGAATTTTCCCAAATCGCTTCTAAGTGCTCACTTTGGCCACAAATGGCAATTTGTTTCAAAATATCAGCTTCCTAGCTCTTACCGTTTGGACTGGGCGAACAAACTGTTTTATACATCTTAAGAACCCTATTTATGTATCCTGTGGAGACCCCGCTAGTCTAATGGGTTACTTCTGTTGGCCTGTTGAATGTATCCTACAAAAATGTCCCTATTCGCATCGATGATACAATTTGTATAGTGAAATCTTTATACGCATCAAATAAATCTCACTCTTGAAGTTTTTCAGAAGCCAACTGCAAAAAGTCTCTTTAAACATATATTTCATCTGATTACTTTTTTTCATCTAGGGAACCTTGAAAGTGCACTTACAATGACCAATGAGCTGCTCGAAATCATCCCTGATCACGAACGGGCCAGCGGAAATAAGGTATTCTATGAAAAGGAACTTTTAGCCATAAAAAACGAGAAGAAAGTGAAAGGCGATGATGGTTCCGAGGACATTGCCATCTCCGACTTGGTAAGCATACTCAAACAACTTTACATCCAAGCGCAATCTTAAAACTGTCAGTACCTTCCAGCCAATTGCCATGAAAGCAGAACCAGAAATCTTTGACTTAACCGAACGCAAGGTCTACGAAATGCTATGCCGTGGCGATCTGAAACCCAAACCAAGTCAATTAAGAGCCCTTCGGTGTCGTTACGTCAGCAATGACAAACCATTCCTACGTTTGGCACCTCTGAAACTAGAAGAAGTCAACGAAGATCCCATGATTGTGATTTACCACGATGTCATGTACGATTCTGAAATTGAATTACTCAAAAAAATGGCAAAACCTCGATTCCGTCGTGCAACCGTTCAAAACTCCAAGACTGGTGAGCTGGAAACAGCGAACTATAGAATAAGCAAATCCTCATGGCTCAAAACTGAAGAGCACCCTGTGATTGGAAATATTGTTCAGCGGACTGCCGATATGACAGGCCTGGATATGGATGCAGCAGAGGAGCTACAGGTAGTCAACTACGGCATCGGTGGACACTACGAGCCTCATTTTGATTTCGCCCGGAAGGAGGAGACCCGGGCTTTTCAAAGTCTTGGTACTGGAAATCGTATTGCCACGGTCCTATTCTATGTGAGTATACCATTGAATGACTGCAAATGTTTTCCTTGAATAAATATTTTGCCTGTCTGCTTCTCTCGCACAGATGAGTGATGTCGAACAGGGTGGATCCACTGTTTTCACTGCCATACGTAGAGCACTCCATCCAAAGAAGGGTAGTGCAGCATTTTGGTGGAATTTGCACAAATCCGGTGAGGGTGATTATAGAACGAGACATGCTGCATGTCCCGTATTAACTGGATCTAAGTGGGGTGAGTGCCGTCAAGTTTGGTTTCCTCCTGAACAACCACATAACCGTGGGCTTAAAATTCTATTTTCAGTTTCAAATAAATGGATTCACGAGCGTGGCCAGGAATTCATTCGTTCGTGTGGTCTGGAACCTGACCATGGCGAGTTCGCCATATAGTGGACAACACTAGCCGGGGGGTAAAATAAAATCAACTTCGTATTTTAGGTTTCCGAATAGACTTGCTACACGTGCGTGTTCACATACTCAACAAACTTGTTCATACACTCGGTCAGAAAAATATTGCTTCAGTTTGAAAAATTCCTTCTCCTACAAATAATGATATTTTTAGGCCTCTGATCGCTTATTTTATAACACTTGTCGCGAACTGCTCATGCATGCATGTCATCTACTTTAATACTTTAATTACGATTTAAAATTTAAAATAAAATTTATTGGGCTGATTTGTTCAAGTCTATCAATACTTTTTTTGACCGAGTGTAAAGCAACGTTTTTTAGAATACTCGATAAAATTGCACATCGACATGTCGTGGATGAAAGTTATAGAACGTAATCTCATTAAATCTTAAATTGTTTTAAATTTATCATTGTACAGATGCTATACATTTTTATTATAATTTTTAAGTAATGGAATGATTTTTTTTATACATAATGAAAGAATGACAAATAAAGTGTTGAATATTATGAGAAGTGATTTTTTTTTATTTGTATTTCCAAAGGTTTCAGTAAACGGATTCTGTAGATAGAAGGTAGGTTATAGTTATTTATATGTATTATATTTCGCATAGGTACTTATAGCTGGCCATAGAATGAATAGTCATACTCATATGTCATACACTCATACTCATACGTCATACTCGTACCCCATTTTTTAGAATGGAATTCAAATTCACTCCCTCGTGTTAGTGGAAGAAATATGAATAATTTTTCAAATGCTGTAAAAGCAATCGAAGAAGACCAAAATGCCTTGTTTGATATACTATGTATCAGTTATATCATCAGTTACAGAGACCAAGACGACATAGATGCGGAATACATATTTAGACAATGATCAGTTCCCCAATGACGTCCCAGGTAACCAATCCACCAATTTTTTAACAAACTATAATTCGTTGATGTATTCGGGACATGGAATTTTTCTTAAATTTGGTATCTCTTAATGCGTACCAGGAAATGCAATTTGAGATTCTTCATCACTTCCGCTTGAAACTCAAACTTACTTATTTACTTACTTACTTAAGGTGACGCTACAGTCCGGGGTGAACCTGGGCCTCGACCAACAAGCGTCTCCAGCCAGCGCGATCTTTGGCCAGCTGTCTTCAGTTTCGCACGCTAAATTGGTTAAGATCCCTTTCCACTTGCGTGCACCACCTGAGTCGCGGTCTTCCTCTACTGCGCCGTCCCTCGGGTGTGGATTCGAAGATCTTCCGGGCCGGAGCATTTACGTCCATTCGCTCTACATGACCCAGTCGTTGGACAAATAAACAAAAATCACTTCACTCTTCTGGCTAGGTCGATGTCGCTGTACAGCCCGTACAGTTCGTCGTTGTATCTCGTCCTCTATTCACCGTCTATGCAGACGGGACCGAAAATTACTCGAAGAATTTTCCTCTCGAAGCAACCAAGAGTAAGCTCATCCGCTTTTGATAGAGTCCATGCCTCTGCACCATAAACTAGGACTGGGATGATTAAGGTCCTATAAAGGGTCACTTTAGTTGTTCGAGAGAGGGCTTTGCTACTCAATTGCTTTCTTAGCCCAAAGAAACAGCGATTGACAAGAGTTATTCTTCGTTTAATCTCAGCGCTGGTTTCATTGTCTGAGTTCATAGCGGAGCATAGGTAGACAAAGTTCTTTACCACCTCAAAGTTATATCTGTCTATAGTGACATTCTGTCACGAACGCGCCACGAACGATAGTGCCTCTGGTGTTAGCGTTTGAGTTTTGCACTATTCTTTCAAGAACTATGTTGAAAAAGTCCGACATGTTTTGAGTGATGTTTCATATGCTTGCTGTATGTAAAGTTCTAACAAAAATGTAAACATAATTGCAATATCTATCTAATCTATCAGAATATAGGTTAGGTATATACAAATAAAAGTTTACCAATCACTGATCATCAACGCCCAGTCTAAAAACTTTGCTCTAGAAAAATTTTGCACAAAGTTTGTATGGGAATATTTTTATTCGTCCGATCGACTTTAAATTCGGTTGTATCTATAATAAAACTAGCGAACCTCCTGCACACTTCGTAGTGCAAAATATGAAAATATAAAAATCAATTTCAAATTCATTTAAATCAATGGTAAACAGTTTCTATTGTAATGCCCTGCTGTATTCACAACACCTGGTTTTTTAGGATTCGTATTGCCTACATAATATTCTTGTCTATCAGGATAATGCGCATCAATGTTAAAAATTTGCGAAACTGTAGCTCCTATGACTGTCGAAGAATAACGCCTCCTCACCCCTTTATCTATTTTTGACCAATCTTCACAGGAACACAATCGATTCGGTGGTTTTCGAAATATTACATTTTGAATGTTGTTTTTTTATAGGCAGTGCCACGCCCCTAAATCCAATTTTAACTAATCTTCACAGGAATACTCCTGGGCCAATATTTAAGATTGTACGTAAATTTAAAATCAATCGATTCGGTGGTTTTCGAAATATAAGATTTTTAATGTTTTTTTTTTTTGTATGGGCGGTGCCACGCCCCTAGGTCCAATTTTAACCAATCTTCACAGGAATACTTCTGGTAAAATATTTAAGATTTTACGGAAATTTGAACTCAATAAATTTGGTGGATTTCAAAATATAAGATTTTTAATTTTTTTTTGTATGGGAGGTGCCACGCCCCTTTGTCCAATGTTGACCAATCTTCACAGGAATACTCCTGGGCCGATACCTAAGATTGTATGTAAATTTGAATTCAATCGATTCAGTGGTTTTCGAGGAATAAGATTTTGAATGCATTTTTTGTATGGGAGCTGCCACGCCCCTATAACTCATGAACCAATACACCTACAAAGACCGTATGAACTTATAAACCATGTTATCAACGTCACCCTTCATGGGAAATTTCCAGAATCAAAATCGGTTTACGCATTACAGAGAACATTATCGACATACACAATTGACCATGATTTTTATATATATATAGATTGTAGATTTTTTCTTTGTTCCACTATCACGTAAGAACTACTAACCCGATTGGTATGGGCTTTTTGGAAAAGGTAGGCCTTCACAATGGGCACCATATAGGATTTATTTGTTCAAAATTGAAGAAAGGGGCGTGTCACCGCCCATACAAAAAAAAACATTCAAAATCTTATATCTCAAAAACTGCTCAAACAGACAATCTTACGAAGAACATTATTATCTAAGATCTAAGATAATAAAAGCAATACAATTTCCGTGCACGGGCAAAGCCGGGCGGGTACAGCTAGTATAAGAAATAAAGATAATCACTCTTTACGATCTTGGAAATTTTGCTGTAGGCCCGAGTAATTAACTCGTTCGTCGTATCGACTTGAAAATTTGTAATGCGTCCCAACCTCTGTCGCCGTTGAATATGCTTTTGGCTTCATCTTACTCAACATATCGGTGTATTTGCCAGCATAGAAATATGTTGTGTCCTGTAGATAGTCGCTCAGTCTGCTATAGTATGATCTGTTTGAGATGAGATGCCAGCGCTGTACTTACAAATTGATCATATAATAAATTTGACCTATTTTCTGGCATATGGTGGTAAACGTATTTTTCAGAGATACTAACTACTCCTTAGGTACTTTCTTAGGTATGTTTTCTGCGTGATATATAAAAATAAAAGAGAAAACAGAGTACGCAGCTACTGTAAAGGAATCTCTGTGTTCCAAATCCTAAGGACTACGCGAGGCCACAGGCGAATTCATATAATAGAAAGCATGTGACCCAGTGCCAACAGGCACCCAATAATCCAAAGAATATTCGGAGGGTGTCGATTTGAAACTCTTAAGAAATCCGAAAATCCAAAATCCTTTTGAAATATCTTTCCAACTTAACGAACAAAAAAAAAAGAAAGTCCTTCGAAATATATTAGTTTATATTTTTTATAAAGTTACAAACAAAATTTCAGAAATCAAGCTAAGCAAATAATGCTATTAAAAGTCACAAAAGTTGTACGCATTTTATGTATCTCCAGCTATAGTTGCTAAGCCACGCTGTAGGTATTTAAAAAAAACCTTCATGCTAAGTACTGATAGTGCTTATATAAATCACCGTACGTCTTCCCACCACATGGCTTCAAAAATTCTTGTCCTCTCTCATGGAACCATTCATTCAGAACTGTAAATAAAAAGTTTATACTCCAAGCTGCAAAGAAAATCTGAACTTACTCCATTTGGATCCCTTCAAAACAGGACAGCCCGCATGTTTAGTTCTGTAATCCGGCTCCAGTGAGTCGTGCAAATTATACCACAAGACCAAGCTTCCTTTCACGGGTGGCACAGTCAATTTTAGGAACGGGAATGCCGTTCCACCTCCCAATTCAACGTCATTGATCTAGAAAATCTAAGAGAGTCAAATCATTCAAAGGGATGCTTGTGCAACTGTTACATAAAACAATGCTGTAGCGATGCGATTGCCTCTCCATTCGCCATATGCCTCGAGGGGTGTCTAAACAAAAGACAGATAAATAAAGAAACTAGTTTGCAGTTATAAGTCGTACATCTGAAAAGTCAAAGTGAGGGCCGTAGTGTCCTCCAATTCCGTAGTTGACAATCTGCAATGCCTCGGCTGTATCCAAGCTTAGCCCTGTTACATCCTTGAGCAGACTAGCGATGGCACCAAGGTATTCATGGTGCTCGTAGTATAGCCAACCGGTTTTGCTTATGCGAATCTCAGAAACCGTTGATTTCAGATCACCCACTTTAGATCGAGCAATAATTGATTCCGCTTCATTAATTGATCTCTCGATTTGACTATCACTGATCACTTGGTGGTAGTATACAACGAGGGGGTCGAGGTTTAGTTGTTCCAATTTGAAGGGGCCTATTATACGATATGGCACTCCATTGGTTGTATACATGCACCGAAGAGGGCGTTGTTCGGTTGGAGTCTGATGACGCTCTCCGCGACATGTCATCTCATAGAGCGTAGTGATTGAGGGTTCCTTAAAGAATGTCACTTGAACGAGCGGATAAATTATGATGTGTTTGCGTATTACCTTTGGTGTCACCAGCAGCGGTTGCGTACTTAGCTTTCTGGAGTTTCTCTGCTCAATGACATACTCTTCGTAGACCTTTTTATTTTCATTAGCACCTTCATTCTCTGGATCAATTTTAAGGATTTCATTGGTAAGCAACAGAGCCATTTTGGGATTTTCTAAGAAGACCTGTATTAAGATGTGATGCAGTGTTTTATTTTGAGACTTACCTAATTGGAAATAAATTACAGAAAGGTACCGTAAAACCTCAGTCATTGATCTCTTGCGTGTGTATGATGTTTGCTTCAATTTCGCAAAAGCTTCCAGCACCCACGGGAGGGATCGCTTGAACTCGCCGGCTTCGTAAAGACTCATTCCCAGTTCGAAGCAATCACTGGCTGACATCTCAGAACTTTTTGTTTTTTCTCACGTATAGGTAATTTGAAAATGTCTCACTAACTCACCCATATTTTGTGCCAAGGAGTTTGCCTTCAGCCAGGTCGGTTGCGTTCAAGCTATATGTTTCTTGTAGTCTGACCAATCCTAGTGCCGCCCCCTTGAGATCGTCTTCTGTGGGTGGTTCCAGGCCATCGTTTAGCAGTTCAGTAACGTTCTTCACAACATCTACAATGAAACTTGAAAGAGGTGGCTACAAGTTGGCGCTGTACCATGACTTACCATCGGAAAAGGGCTCATCTTTTAAACTATCCTGAACTATGCTCCAATCGACAACGAAGCGTTTTATCAATTTAAATGCGCTAATCGGATTGCTGAGGTAAGCAAACCAGTCATTTTCCGCCTCTTCGTATTCCTTTGTGATGCTACCTAAGGCTCTACAATGAATGAAATAGTTGTTGCCGAGTTTGACTATGACGCGGGTCTGTTCTTACACCATAAGGTCGCCATCCTCACTGATAGGGTCTTTTTCTATGATACCTTTTAAGAAATCCAACAGATCTCCTTCAACATCTAGGAGCACTTCCAGGCCAGAGACGGATGAGTAATAATCACACGTCGCAATGCGAGCAACGAAGGCAAACACCGTCAGAGCAATCAAGTATTTTGGAGTGAACATTTTGACCTCGTCAGAAGATCGACTTTAACTGATTCTATGAATTGAATGGTGAAAGTGTGGCACGCATTTGTGTTTGATGTGCCACGGTCTTAAGGTTGTTTTCATTTGTTTGATCAGGTGGCGGCTTTGAAATAGTCAAATGTTGACTATTTTTTTTTATTTTCGGATGGCTGTCTGTTGGGCTCGAATTTGAAATGATTGCCATGGATCTAGGAGGTGTTCGTGGTTACACAACAATATGGAAGAGTTATAACTTTCCATTCATAGCCTCTATTTTTTTGGCAGTTCAAAATATACATCAGCCAGTTTTGATGCCTTAAATATGATAAAATGGAATGAGAACATTTCTGAGTAGGGTCTTAGTTATCAAGACGCAATAGTATTCTCCATCCGATGAAGCTATTTGTTTAAATTGCCCCTGGCCGTATGAGTTATAGGCTTCCCTATTCAGTGAAAGCGATACTCATTTCGCCTGTCATCGGTAATAATAGCTACCACCATAAGTCTTGGTCTTGAGAAGTCCTTCTTTGTCATCCATTTCACTTGATTTCAGTGTAACCGGAGCAAGATCACAGACTCTGCTTTGTAACGCCTGACTTTCCGACCAAAGTCAATGAGTTCGCAAATTCTTAAAATATTGCACAACCATTAATGAAGTACCTATTAGGGTTCGGTTAGTGGTCGTAAAGGGGCTATCCTTATTGCGAACGGCCAAGAAGATAGCCATGGAAATGTCCTATTGGGTATCGGGTGGGCTGGCCATGCCAACCCTTGCCGCTGACATCTGGCATGTCCGAGGTTCATGGCGAACCACTACCGTGGACGGATGCTCGAAAGGACAAAATTGCGCCTAGGTTTAGTGCAGTGTAGTTTTAAGATAGTTTAGATATAGATTAGGGCCTAGTTTTACTTCTAGGTTAGAAAAGATTTTGTTTAGATAAGAGTTGGGGTTAGTTTTGTGAGTTTTTTTCCGGTCTTCCTCAAGGGTTTTGGCTCAAATTCTTTGAGTTTTTCTTTTCCGCTTTTTTTCTCTTTCTTTTATTTCTCATGTTTGTTTTATACAAATTTTTTTGTCCGTCCGAGGTCTGTATAACGTAGCTTTCTCCTTATTTTCCTCTCTTTTTTATACCCTCCACAGTAAGGTATATTCACTTTGTCATTACATTTGTAACGCCAAGAAGGATTCACCGGAGACCCCATAAAGTATATATATTCCGAATCAGGATCACATTGTGAATCGATTTAGCCATGTCCGTCTGTCTGTCCGTCCGTCTGTCTGTCTGCTGAAAACACGATAGCGTCCAAAGCTGCCCCTGTGGTTCGACCATGGCTCACAACAATAAGTCTTAGTGCTTCAGGAATTGGGAAAACGTCTTTTTCTTTTTATTTAAAAGACCATAAGCATCAGGGGCGTTAAGCCGCCACCCCTTTAACACTACCATCAAAACCAATATCGCTAGCCTTTTGCACATTTTCGCCAGTAGTTGAGAAGTACACTGCTATACTCCTCCCCAAGGTCATGCTGGTGAGCGCTCTGGCTATATTTGAAAACTTATCGAAATTTTCGATTATATATAATCCTTTCCTGGATTAAATTTTTTTCGCACTGCTGAAGAAACCGAAAGCGTAAATAGCGAAAGTTGACCAATTTTCAGTTGGCTATATAATTCGCGAAAAAATTACACTAGTTTTAAGGGACTATAAGCCATTCATAATACAATAACTGTCGATAAGTCTAGTGTCCATAAACAATCAAATGAGTAAAAAAAATAACAATTTAATCGATCGCGTCAGATTATTACAGCTAATATCGACTTTTTTACTTTACTTTATTTTAATACAATGCCCTACACGCGCGACCTTATAGAGGTTAATCTGACGCGCTTGAGTAAATCCAAAAATCCCCTGTTGGACTCATAGTTACTATTAGGACTAAAGTCTTCAGCGGTGATTGTTTTTAGTTCATCAAATTAGTATTGTGTGCACTTCAGTGTTAGTTAGCCACCCATCGTCTCTGCTGTCTTTTCTTGCAGCTCTTCCGCCGGCTTCGTTATAAGATACCAGTACAAAGTGACTTGAAACTGCCAAATATGCATTCATTGTCCCTGCTCACATTTATAATCTTTTTTTGTGATCCAATCCAACCCAAACCCCATCAGGAAAGTGCGTATTTACTATTCAATTTGTATTTTCTTATGAAGTCTAGATATAGTTTCCAATTCCAATATGGTTTCACTACGGTACAGCCTTTCATAGCAATTTATACAAATTAATAACAGCATCCACAGAGCAAATGGCATTTCAACTGCAGCACATTTTCAAGTATCTATTGAAAAATGAGATCCATCCAACCAAATAGTTAAAAAATACTTACAACACAACAATGCTATCGATGTCGAAAATATGGAATTATGACATAATAGTTAGTTGAATTCTAGAAACATCACCAACAAGATGTTTAACGCTCACTTAACTTTCAATACACTTGTGTTTGTACTAAACTGCATTTTGGTCACAAAATGTGAGTCTTACGGATCTCTGACCAGCCTAACAGCGTCAGAGCAGACATTTGTTAAACACATTCAAGAATACCAACGAAAAAGGATAAACGAACTGGAAAATCTGCAAAGGTAAAGGACCTATATACAATTTAGAACGTACTTTAATGTTCATCAAATTAGAAAAATTGAAATCATTCAACTAGAACATGATGAAGCGATTGAAGATGTAGTCGGTTACCTAAGCAATCCAATTAATGCGTACAAGCTGATTAAACGGATCGTAATCGACTGGAATGAGATACATGACTTTATTGAATTTGGAAACACAACAACAGGTATAGGGAGACGTATATTAGTTTCTTTTGGCTCCTGGCAAGTTCATTCTATTTCAGAATTCGACAAGGCATTGATATCAGAAATGAAAAATGTGGAACTACCAACTAAAGCACATCTCCACGAAGCAGTTTTTGGTCTCGAGAAATATGTCGCTGAACATGGGTGAGGTTGAAGAGCATGTTATGTGTCCATAATCATAAATCATTATTCAATATTTATCTAGTTCCGAGCTGACGTGGGATGAATGCTATGAAATCGGAATACTCTTATACGATAGAAAGGACTTCAATGGAGCTATTCCATGGCTGGAAAGAGCTTTAGAAAAGATGAACGCCGCTGATAATGTCAACAACATGATTGGGATTGATGTCGTGGAGTATATAGCTTATTCCAAATATTTGCTAGGCAAGAAGCAACATTCTTATAATTATAACACTAAACTGATTGCAAATTTATGACATTTGTAGGATTACCTGAAGAAGCTTCATTGACTATGAAACGAGTGCCGGGAACACCAGTGGTAAACACAATATTTGATGATTTGAGAAATTTCTTGGTATTGGATACTGCGGGTATTAATGCCTTGTAAGGCGTTTCTTACCTATGACCATCTAAAAAATTTTAAACTTTTACTAATTTTATAATTGTTATAGCTCAGCACTAATAACAATTTTTAGTTACCACACCAAGTTTTACTATTTCACAGTAGGGATTTTTTTTCAATGTATAATTATTTATTGTGACCTACAACAAACTTAAGCTGAAGGTTAGAAATGATTATTAGTAAGGCACATTGTAGATATTGAAGTATTTATACTAGAATTTTGTATATAAAAGAAATAAAATAAAATAAAATACTACTATCTTCTCTAATTTTTATTTTTGACTGTGGATTTTAATGGTAAAAAAATCGATTCATGGCAAAGTATGGACATTTTTGATTATTCCATGTTCCACTAGTAATTCATTTATATTTTGTTTAATAAATAGTTGGAGCGATCCGCTACTTAATTGCAACCAAAGCTGTGAAATGTTATTTGTTCTTATAATTCGAATTATACATAATTAAAACAAATTTTAACCACTGTACGGCTTCGCGCGACTTGCAAATCTCAAGGGAACAAAGAGTTTTGCCTATCTAGCGAGCCCTACAAATCTTAATATCGTTGTAGGTGGATAAAAGAAAAATCAAAGAAAAGCAGTGATATGTAAAAATAAATAACATCCACTTCTGCATAGTTGCTACGTATCCCCTATTGCATAGTCTTTCACATTGGGGCGGTGCAGGGAAATAAGTCCATGGGAATCTGCTCCAAATGGGAATTTACTCCACCCGCAGTGGGAAATAAGTCCACTTTTCCAGTGTGTTTTTTATTTTCAATAACTAAAACTTGTTTTTAGTGTTTAAATAAATAATCGACCACTGATGGTAGATAATTACGTGTTAAAAATCTCGCGCGAATTTTCTAATGGTCGATCCTCCCTTGCTTAACATTTTTTTCGGCTACGCATTTACGTTCATTGATAATTGATCATCCCCTTTGCATCGTTTCTTGGCAACGCCTTTGGTTTATTTACATGCCCAAATTGATCACTCCTATTGTGCAGTGTGAACCATTTAACCTGGGCGATGAAAGCCAAGACTTCCGTCCACCTGACCAAAATGAGGTAAGGATAGCAATATCCAAGCTGAAGTCCAACAAAGCTGCAGGACCGGACGGTTTATCGGCCGAGCTTTTTAAGGCAGCAGGGGATGACTTGGTAGAGAGCATACACCAACTCGTTTCTAAAATTTGGTCAGAGGAAAGTATGCCTGATGAATGGAGCCTCAGCATTGTTTGTCCGATCCATAAAAAAGGAGACCCTCTAAACAGCGCCAACTATAGAGGCATCAGTCTCCTTAACATCGCTTACAAAATCCTGTCCTCCGTACTGTGCGAACGCCTGAAACCATTTGTCAATGAACTGATTGGACCCTATCAGTGCGGTTTTAGGCCCGGTAAGTCGACAACCGACCAAATATTCTTACTACGGCAGATCCTGGAGAAAACCCAAGAAGTCCAAATCGATACTCATCATCATCACCTATTTATCGATTTTAAAGCCGCATATGACAGCATTTATAGAGACGAGCTATACAGAGCCATGTCTAGTTTTGGCATCCCTGCCAAACTTGTAAGATTGTGCAGAATGACGATGGAGAACGCTCGCTGCTCCGTAAAGGTCGGAAATAGTCTCACTGAGACCTTTGATGTCAAAAAAGGATTTAGACAAGGGTATGCACTGTCGTGTGACTTTTTCAACATCATTCTTGAGAAAATTGTGCGAAACTCGCAAGCCAACACCAGGGGCACAATTTTCCAAAAGTCTGTGCAACTACTTGCAAACGCTGACGACATCGACATCATTGGCAGAACGCGCGAGCTGTCACTGGTGCGTTTGCAAGTATCAGGGCAGAGGTGGCAAAAATGGGTTTAGTGGTGAATGAGGGCAAAACAAAATATATGCTGCCAACAAGAAGGGACACACAACATCGACGATCGGACAGAACGTTACGATAGACAGCTATAACTTTGAGGTAATTCGGGACTTTGTCTACCTCGGCTCCGCTATTAATTCTGAAAATGACATCATATCAGAAATCAAGCGAAGAATTACACTTGCCAACCGCTGTTACTTCGGCCTAAGAAGGCAATTGATTAGTAAGGCCTATATAAGACCCTCGTCGTCCCAGTCCTGCTTTATGGCGCAGAATCATGGACGTTGCCAAAGGCGGATGAAGATCTCCTTGGTCGATTCGAACGCAAAATTCTTCGAGTAATTTTCGGTCCCGTTTGCGTTGACGGGCTTTGGAGAAGGAGATTTAACACCGAACTCTACCAGCTGTACAGCGAATTCGACCTAGTCAGAAAGTACGTATCAGTCGACTAAGATGGCTAGGACATGTAGAGCGAACCAACGCACAAGTGGAAGGGGACCTCAACCAACTTGGAGTGCACAACTGGAGGCAGTTAGATAAAGATCGTTAACTGCAGGCGTGTTGGTTGAGGCCCAGGTCCACCCCGGACTGTAGCGCCATCTAAGTAAGTTAGTAAGTAAGTATGATAAGCTCTATAGAAAAGACGGTTTTCACTAATTTTATTGTCAGCACTTATAGGAGCCATCACATCAGTAACTCCAGTCCAAACACAAAATTATAATGATAATATGTAGTTGAAGTTCACTTCTGAGGGTATGGACAAATTTGTATAGAATAGAACACCAATCCTGCTGATATATAAAAAAGTCAATGGGTCGCAATCGCAAAATAACTAACAATTCATTCCCTTATGGAGCTTCTAACAAAGTAGCTACATATCTTCACATATTATATTTTATTCCTAAATCAAAACTTAACCACATCTACCAGTACCAGGTGACATCTTTCACACAAAATTGCAACTATACAAAATAATACTTTTAACTACTGCACATATTGATAAGGCAGTGATATTTCATGATCCTGTTCCAGACCACATGGTCGACGGAACTCTTGTCCACGCGCTCTGATCCAAACATTTGCAACTGAAATTATGGAAATTACAATCAAGTCCAATTCGTACTTATACTAACATCAGAGCTTACTCCATTTAGATCCCTTTAATACAGGGCAAGCAGCATGCTTTGTCCTGTAGTCGTTCTCCTCTGAAGTATGAAGATTGTACCAGAACATCAAGCTTCCTTTTTTCGGCTGAACTGCTCTACCGAGGAATGGAAAAGCTGTAGCACCACCCTGCTCAACATCCGACAGCTATAACGAGAAACATAATATTTAAGAAACACTTGACAAGGACTTTCTTCAAACTTACATAAAAAATAGCAGTAGCCATTCTGTTTCCCGATGTTGCGCTAAAAGACTCGTTCGTCTCGAAGAAGTCAAAATGCGGTTCATAATGTCCACCGATGCCATAATTGGCCACCTGCAGGTCTTCATTTGACTCCATGTTAAGCCCCGAAATGTCTCCTAACTTATGACGAAGTCGCCTGAGCACTGGATGAACATGATATTTCAGCCAAGCGCTTTGGCTTGTTCTATACAAACTTGTCGTTACTGATGTATCGCCCCGTGAACGAACTTGAGAACGAGACATTTCAGGTTTCGACAGTTCCTTAATAGGATTTATCTCGTTGTCCGATAGGACATCATAAAACACAACGACAATTGGATCTAAATTAATTTCCTCCATCTTGAAGGGCATCAATAGGCGGTATGGTACATCACCGTGGAAGTAAGAGCAACGCAACGGGGTCTCTTCCCATGGCATCGGTTTGACTTCTCCACGACAAATTTTCTCATATAACTTGAACTCTTGGCTTTCCTACGAGATGGATGTAACGATTTTCTAAAGCTTTCCATTTGATGGGTGTCATTGTCGTCCCTACTTACACTGTATTTAATTGTCGCATTTTCATCCACATGTTCCTGGTAAGGACCATAGCCCTGTGCAATCATATCTTCCAGGTATTGCTTATAGACGATAGATCCCGGCCTGGTTGGTTCCATTTCAAGGACTCTATTCGTGAGATTCAATGCAGTCTGGAAGTCACCTGTTCATAGAAATTGAGTACAAATCGATAGCTAAATCCTTAGAGCTCCACTTACCCATTTCCTGGTGGTAGTGTGCTACCATATCTACAAAGTCAATTATTTCAGTTGTGTTGAAATACTCTTCGATGCGTAGACGATCCAAGGACTCCTTGAACCATGGAATTGTATGGTTAAAGTCTCTCAGTATGAACAATTGCTGACCAAGTTGGAAGCAGTCTTGCCATGACATCGGTGATCTATGTGATTGTCATTTTAGGAACCCGTTCAAGAGCGGTTTGTTATTTGGAGCTTACCCATATTTCACACCGTTTATAATTCCGGCAGCGACTTGGGAAACGTCCAACTGATAGGTTTCTTGCAATCGTACTAATGCGACAGCAGACCCAGTAGCATCTTCCTCTGTTGGGAAGCTCAAGTTCGCACGGCTAAATGCAAGCGCGTCCAAAAATGCTGCAAAGGGATTTTAAAGCATCTACATTTTAAAATGCATTAGTAGTAACTTACATTTCTGTGCACCGTCCGTTTCTATTGCCTGCTCATAGATGGCCCAATCTTTGTGGAGGCGTTTGATCAAAAGATAAGCGTTCACTGGACTCGTAAGGTATTCCTCAAGACCCTCTGAAGCTGCTGCATGCTCTCTTTCCAGTTCTACAATTTCGCTGCAAATTAAAAAAAAATTATTGTCGTTAAGTAATCGATTCAGAAATAAAGTCTACAATGAGTTAGAGAAAATGCCTAGAGAAAACTGGCCACTAAATTTGTTTATCTCCTCGGCTGTACAAATGACATCAGATCACGAGTCAAGCGAAGAATAACACTTTGCAAATATGTATGTAGCTTTTTTTGCCTAAAACATTGTTGAGTAGGGAGGCGTTCTCAAGAAACACTAAGGAGACTCTATGTAAGACTCTCATCATCTCAATCCTGCTCTACTTTAGCGATAGCTGATGAAGTCATCCGTGGTCATTTTAAAAGCAAATTCGTCGAGTGATTTTCACTCCCATTTGCGTTGACGGCCTTTGGACTTTGGAGACGCAGGTTTAGCAGTAAACACTACAAGCTGTACAACGACATCAGCCAGGTAAGAGAAGTGCCAAGCGAATTAATGGTCTTAGGGTGACTTCACACTAAACGAATTTTAGTCAAATCCGAATGAATAAAAATTAATCCGAACCAAAGCGAATTTGATTTGCCAATATTCGGGAACAATGCAGTTCCAGGCGAAGTCACACTGGACAAAATTATATACATTATTATATGGTTACCTCCAAATATTTAAGGTAAATGTTGAGTAAGGCCTATTGTCTTTAACCCTAGAAAGGTAATCATATTTTTTAGTACATTAAAGGTAATCATTCGTCGAATCGACGACTTTTTTAACGAAAAAGTGTTTACAAAAGTTTGTCATATGTACCTGCCAAATATTTCTTTATTTAAAACCTATTAAAAATAAATAAATAAATAGGTGGCGCAACAGGCTTGTGACACCCAAGGCCTAGCTTCTCGCAACCATTCGTTTTGTGTGAGTTTCTATTTTTGGGACGAATGGACGATTCCGAACGGCTGAATTGAGAAGCTTTTTCGTGAGAGTCATACTCTCGGATGTTTGTCAGACGTTCGCGAGAGGTGGCACAGTAGAAAAAACTTTAAGATGTAATTTGTGTTTTTCCGGGGATCGAACCTGGGATCCCTCGCACAGTAGTCCAGCACACTAACCACTGCGCTACTGCGCCCATTTAGAACCTATTGGGCGTACAAAAAAAAGTTTTACAATTTGCCATTGTGTATCCAAGAACATGTGGCCATGCTAGCTGACCGCAAGACAACTAATGAAATGTTTAAACTATGGTGGGTAAAAGCAAGACTTCTTAGA
This sequence comes from Cheilosia soror, assembly GCA_949372485.1. Taxonomy (NCBI): domain Eukaryota; kingdom Metazoa; phylum Arthropoda; class Insecta; order Diptera; family Syrphidae; genus Cheilosia; species Cheilosia soror. The sequence continues at coordinate 110,214,852 of OX443562.1, read as the reverse complement.
AAATACGTCAAAAGCTTAGGGCTTTCAGACACTTCAGAGACATTCAGGTTTTGTACTGCTACTGACATTCATTCATTTAAAGATATAAGTATAGGCACTTGCTTGCATGTGTGAGAAAGGGTTTATCGAACCACTAAATAAGTACATTATGTTTAAATTCTATAGGGAAATACAAATTTTTAGCGAATTAGATTTTGATGTATATAATAATGTATATAATAAATAATGGTTCCCCCGGAAATGGGGATGGGTCCACTAAACTACCTTGTGGGTCTATCTATGCGGTTGCGTAGCGTGGGTTGAAGCCACTCGGGGCATACCTAATTTATGCCGCCCCTGAATACATACACTCAAAAAAAACCTTTGTCTACGTTTTTAACCAGTTTTAGCTACATGTAGACATGTCAATAAACTTGGTAAAATTTCTTTTCAAAGTTTTGCCAACTGTTGTTCGTAGGTACTATGTACTTCCTATCTAGAAAGTGAAGGAAAAATGAAGCCGCAAATTTAAATTTAAAATTTTCCCATATTGGTTACTTTTCAATTTCCCAATCCCTAAGCGGATAAAAATTACTTACCTCAGGATATCAAATAAACAACGGTAATTCCTATTAAACTTTAATTGTCTAAATTAAAATTCTTCATCAAAATAGGATTCGTTTATTTTTTGTCATTTGTATTCCATTTTAATTTGATTACCTACATTAAATTACATTAAATTATTTTTGTTTATTAATTAGTTAAATATTTTCCTACATCAGGGCAAAATCTCTTAATATTCTTTTAGTATCGATGGTCTCTGTGATTTCCTACTCCATAGCCATGATACCCTATATTAGTGGACCTTTGTGGACCTTAAATACTTTTTAATAAGCTTCAATTTTGAGAAACTCCTCTCACAGCCGGCATTACTTTATTGGAATTATGAGAAAAAGGCGATGCATTATTATTTATATGTGATAGGCAGACTAACTTCTAGTCTATACTGTAATACATTATACATTTGAATAGTTCGAGTTGCATTTTATTGGCGAGTTCATTTGTTTTGCCTGTAGCTCTCAGATTCACCCTTATCAATGTCATCCTCTTGAGGTGCACCATCTGAATTGCTTTCATAATTTTTATCTGAAAGTTTGGCTGGGGTGAGAATATCGATCTTTGTCGCCAAATTTCGTAGCTGTTGAAATCTTTGCTGTATTTCAGCACTGAGAAAATATAAATATGTTAAGCAACACAAGGAATTTCTAATTACCTACTTACTGTGAAGCGGTGTTAATGCTGGTTAACACTTTGTAAATAATTCAATGGACTGAAAAAAGAATCCATTTTGTAAATTTTATACATTTAAAAAATGTTATTCACTCAAAGTTTACGCCCCTTGCAAAGTGCCGCCCGGGGCTTGTGGCACCTTGCCCCCCTCTCCCCCCCTCCTCACTCACCACTGTACCTAAGATATTTCTCTTCATAGCCTTACTTCTGTTAAACATTTCTGAACCCAGCACACAACAACAAAAGCCTACTTCTGACCGACCTTCTGTCAGAAACCGCGTCGATGCGGTTCTCTTGATTTTTCGTTTTCGACCTTTTTGTTCCAACCCTTCGGATTATCCTGAATTAAATTCTATATTAAAGCCAACCATTTGTCATTACTACGAAGAAGATTCGAAAAGGACACTCAGCAACGCCTAACTTAGGCAGACCTACGATTAGTACAGTGTGGATTGGCTTCAATTTGATCGTAAAATATATAGCGAAATGCTCAAGAAAGAGTAGAAAACGATTTTGTTTTACCGACGAAGGTAACCGCGCGCGACGACTTGACTGACAAAACTCAATTGTCAAAAGTTGACGAATCAGGGTGCTGACATGATGGTTGCGTTCAGCGCACAAAAATTAATGAGCGCACACGGCGAGCAATTTTCGCTTATTTTTAATTTGTTGTATTATTTGAATCGGACAATTTTCGAGTCTGATTTTTCCTCTACAAGATCATACCTGTGACGAGTTCTTATTTATGTGAAATCTTATGTCAATTGACTTAGGACTTTCAAATGACTATAGGTTACGTAAGGACTAAGTTGGAGACGGGGAAGGGGTAAAGGGGGTGGTAGGGACTAACTCTGAAACTATTTGGCCGATTTAAACATTTTTTTCAACATTGTACTGGCTACAACCTCCATATCCAGTATGGGTTACTTAGGGAGAGCGAGAGGATAGGGGAAGGGGAAACGGAGGGGGAAAAATTTAAACAAACGCACGATGATAACTCAAATAAATTTAAATTGTATTTAAAAGAAAAGAAACCGGCCGGTGGGCGGAGCCGCGGTGATTGCTAGTCTATACATATAATAAAACTGTACGAACAGATTTCGATAAAACTTTTTTTAAAATGTTCCTTAAGACTGTGAGACTGCTATAGGCTATGCCGTTGATAGTCACGTCCTTAGGAACAGTTATTAGCCAAAATGTATTTTTTGAAGTGAAAATATATAGGTACATAGATACACATATACCTTGCAACAAATGGATGTTTATACTTTTACGATCGTGCGACAGGGCAAAGAAAAACTAGCATACATATACTAATACTACACAATACACATTCGAAGTGCTATGGTCAGTTGCATGAAGGTATGCATAATGTATATATATTGTATGTCCGATGCAGGATGAGGATGGGGTGAGTACTGCAGTATGGAATGGGCTATATTAATAATCTTCATTTTCGATAAATGATTTAGTTTTAACGACCTCCAATTATATTAATATATAGGTATATGTTTGCAGACGGTTCTATAGAAAAATTGTGTAAGTTTATTAATGTGCATATATGTTGATTGTTAATTTTATTGTTAAAACATTTTTCTTGACAGTCCCAGAAGATGACTTTCGAAGAAAGTCGAAATATTGGACAAATTAATAAAGAAATTTAAAATACAAAACAAGAGTATTTTTAAATTATGACCTATAGCCCGTCAGCAAACATACCTATAAATCTTCATTTTCATAAGAGAAGAGACGTATATTACAAGACAGGTTTCATTTCAGAATTTCATTCCGATATGTGGTATGGTAACAGTGTAGGTTTGGGGTAGGTAGTTGCTTGGATTCCGTATAGGAAAAGGGAAACAAAGGAAAGGAAATGCAGTATTACAAATAAGTAGCAAGATCTAGGAGAGGGGGTTATTTTATTTTTCTCCTAAAAGCCGAAAACTACTGGACAGATTTCAATGAAACACTCAAATTGTAATTTAAAATGAACCAAATATAATTTTGTGTGAGCGGGCAAGGCGAGCACGGGTCCAGCTAGTTCATGATCAGAATGACACTCAATTAGTGGCTTGACCGAGCTTAAATATCGACTGTAAGAACGAAAACTACTTAAATGAAGCTTATGTTTAATCCTACACTTAGCTAAGCCGAGACTGAAGCTCCCATTGTAAAATTGGGTATAAGTGGAAATAAGTACGAGTACTCATTGTAAAAAGTCTAAAAAACCAAATAATGTTTAGTAAACTTCTGGGCTCTAATCGCGTAATTTATCAGACTATCATCGTTGAGACGATTGTATAAAACGACCTCGTTTTAAGCTTGCTTCATATAACATCACAATCACGTCGATCAATCGAATCGTTCATCGTTTTCATTTTGAACAGTTTGAGCAGGACTGTAAACAAACTGTGACAACTGAAAATTAATAAAATTGGTATATTATTTTGTTTGTTTTGTTCTCGTTTATGTGAAAATGCATGTATACGTTGGAAAATAAGCATAGGCGCACGAGAAATTATATCGATAAGGTTTGTAAAGGAAGAAAAAGAAGAGGAAGAAGAGGATTTGTGCATGCATTTTGCTTAAAGCATTTACTAACTTTGCTTTTGGGGGCGCTTACAATCCGGGGTGGACAACGGCCTCAACCAACAAGCCTCTAGCTAGCTGCATCCAGTTACGCTCACCAAGTTCGTTGAGGTCGCCGTCCAATTAAGCGCTCCACCTAAGGTTGGGTCTTCCTCTGCTACGTCGACCCTCACCCTCAGGGGTGGACTCAAAGACTCGTCGGGCTGATGCGTTGCTGTCCATACACGCTCCACGTGCCCCAGCCATATCAGCCGTTGTATCTTCAGCTTTTTGATACAAACTGGACCGAATATCGTCCGAAGATTCTTTCTCTTAAAACATCCAAGGAGGTATTCTTCCGATTTTGACAGAGTCCATGCTTCTGCACCATACAGCAGGACCGGGATGATTAGTGTCTTATATACCTAATATCTCGATGCTGAGACTCCTTTCTCGTTGACAGTATATTTTGTTTTGTCATCATTTACAGCCAAGCATTTAGTGAATGCAATTCTATGATTGCATCCTCAAAAGAGAACACAGCTAGGGTTCGAACTGTCTTTTAACAAGTATGAAGAAAATGGATTTTTGTCCTATATTTTCACATTTCATCACACTAATGCTAATGCAGTGTCCTTTGTGAACATTATGTATGCTTTTGATTGGAAAATGTTTCCTTTAATATTTATTTTACTTTTAAAAAACCTAAACATAAACAAAATACACCAAAAACGATGAAACGATTGCAAAATAGCCATCGTTCAATCGAATCGTTTCGACGACGCCATTTGACAGTATAATTGTTTACGTGAAGCAATAAAAAGCGATGATCGTCCTATCGATTCGACGATTATCGTTGTTTGTTTGTTATATGAAGTAGAAGTATCGTCGAGACGACGTCGTTCGATCGTTTTAGCCTTACGCGATTAGACCCCTGGATTATATACGGAGAATTGACTGTCAGAATTCATAAACTATTCAAACAATCACTTAAAAGGAGTCTGATGATGAATTAGTGGTGTAGTAGTTTGAAATAGCTATCATTCCTACCAAAGTGACTATGTCTACGAGTTGTTGTTAATGTAATTCTCTCAAACAATAATTCAACTTGAAGCAAATTAAAAAAACATTCCTTTAAAAAAAATAGCAAACCGATATTCCTTTGGGAATTTCACAACACTGAACAAAAATACTGCCGCAATGAACCGCTCTTCAAAATGCCTTAGCTATCACATTACATACCGGTAGTTATCTTCAAAATTTTAATATGCTTATTGATGTCCGTTCCACTATATAACTTTGCAATAAAATTTACATCCGTTGTTAAACTATTAATTGTCAAATATTTCATAACTGATTCTCATTACCATAGCAGGTAGACGAGTAGATTGAATAAATTTTCCCGATTCAGATTCATTTGCATTTTGCTAACCCAATTCTAGTCCGCGACAAAACAAATAATTAACGTGTATTTATTAAACATAAACACAAGGCCATAAGCATAATTTGAACAAGTCTACAACGAAATCACTGGATAGTTATGTCTACAAGGTTTGCGTAGAGAACTTCAGAAGATCTCGCGCAATATAACTCACCTCTTGAGCATTTCCAATTGCGATGTCATGGACTGCACGTACGATTGCAGGTGAGTTAGCAAAAATGCCTCGGTATCCAAGAGTTCCTCCAATCCCGCAACCGACGAGAAGTACTCTTTATTCGCGATCGCACCATGACTACAGAATAAGAGCAGAATAATGCTGCTAATACACCAGAGTATCCCCGAGAAAAACATTGCACTAATTAGAAAAAAAAAAATCTAACAATGGGCAGAAAAAAAAGCGAAATTTCCAAATTACAAGCCAAATTGTAATCTCCAGCACGAAACGGGCATCAAACCCAAATGCCACACTACCGATACCGATGCTGTACCACTCAGAAGACAATGTACCCACGTCTGACAGCTGGTGGAGCAGATCAGCAGCCATACACCGGCTTGAGCCTCAAAAGAACGCTCCAACTTAGACACATATACTCTCGTAATCGTAAAGATCACCTCTAATGCCAGTTGAATTGTTAGGTATCTTTTCGTTTTTTTTTGTAGTATGCTCGTTGGCCAATAGATGCGCAAGTAGATTTCCGTGAAGCGATGATTGTTGGTGGATCACCTAAGGTGATCATTGCTGGGTACCTACATATACTCTCAAACAAGTTTTTTTTTTTTAATTTACCTTCTTTTCGGCAGCATCACAGTTGGGGGAATTGGAATTGATTTTATCTAGGTTTTGGGTATCTATTGTAGAGATGCTGTATAATGCATCCAATGCAAGAAAGCCATTAAAACGAGAGGGGATAACAATGGAATGACAATAAATTATGTCAAAGGAGCGATGCATTCAATTCACATACAATGGTGTATAGACTCATTACCGACAGGTTAGTGGACCCTTTTAGGTATACCTACCGTATACAGGATGTATCTGTGGCAAACTGGTTATGTTAAATATGGGCCAATACCTATTTAGTACCTTTCACATGCGACCTAAAGATTGAAGATATGAATTTCTCCTTTCAATAGAACGTCTATTTGAATTGCCCAATTTTCGATGACTTCAAGATACATTAACAGAGACCGCGGCGGCACGTATATGGTGCCCACTCGAACATATTTGCATTTCAAACGGCGAATAAAGTACTTAAGTACCCCCACTCTCTTCGGTTCCGGCAAAAGATAATTATAAAAAGAAAGAGGTGTAATTAAAATGATTCACTATGTTGTGGATTTTTATACATCCAAGCTTCGCCGGTATCTCTGATCGTGGAAGGTAACTTAAATGTGAAAAGTTTTGAATATATCTTCGTCACAAATGACAGTCAAGATAAATGGTTGTGGAATTACTACCATCAAGTGTCAAAAGCGCAGTTTATGACCATGCACAAGACTGACATTCGAAACTGCGGACTATGAACGAGTACCTGACCTGTGCGTCTATTATTATCTCAACATCATTTATGCAAAATAGACTTGAGACTCTCTTTACTTTATCGATTCGATTCTTATGGGAAATTTTCCATCGCCATAAGCATTTTTGTATAATTATTTGTAATAGCTAGCTCGATAATGGCATATGAATACGTAACACCTCATGAGACAACCGCGGAAGGAAAACAATATTTTCAGTACGTAATTGTTAGGTTAGATTGATTTTTAGTCTCAATCGAGATGAGCAAATAATAGCTTTGTGCGATTGTTTATCTACAGTATGCTAGATGCGAAGTTTAGAATTATAGATACTTGTGGATGGAGGAGAATCATACGCGATGCGCTTTTAGAACTATAAATCGCAATGACTATTACTGCTATGGTTGGTATACCCAGCGCATTGGTTGCGTTTATACTTGCATTCTAATTGATATTTTGGATTGCCCATTATTTGGGCTATACAGAGTCCAAGTTAATAAAGAGTTTCAAAATTCAAATACAGCGAATTCCATTGGTAAATGGTCAACCTGCGGTGTTGCTATTTCTCCAAAAATAATAAGTTTTCCGAAACGGCAATGACCTTCCATATATGCCGTTTAAGTATTCAAACCCTCAATTCTCTAGGAGAGGCGTTTTTCTTCTTAATTTACATATCCCTGATCCTGTTCAATATGAAGCTGATCTTCAGTCAGAAAGTATCTTTAGAAGAACTTATTATCAGCACACTAACTACTAAGTGTCCGCACAGAAATGCTCCCATTATCCCTATATGGCTACTGCAAGGTAAGGATTTTACAATTTACAATGATAGTCTTCCTAGACAATGAAGTTTTCAGCAATATAGACCCGGGAGCTGAATTTCTGGATAGAAAGATACTGTTGTAACGGATATTAAGACTATAAAGAAAATTGTTCAGAATTAGAAATGATGTCAAGAGTAGCATAGGGCATAACCGACTCAGCTTGTGTTTACCTAATTTGGGTTAAGTGAATTATTCCGAACATATCGGATAATTGACACCTTTCCTAACACCTTACCTTTAAAGCAAAATTTTTTCTGCCGATTCACTCTTTCTATTCCCAACCACTTATTCTCGGCTTCCTTTCCTAGACTATTAGTCGTCACATTTTTGTCATTTTAAATCACAGCCGTTTTTAACTCAGGGTTCATTTGGCAATGCTTAGGGCCAGTTTCAAGACTAGCTGATAAAGTCTCTGATGGGCTATCAGAAACTTATCTGCCAGAAGAACTTCCCCTTTTGATTTCAAATGTAGCGGATAGTAATATCTGACAGAGTTTTTGTTAGCCTAAGCGAGTTCAAATGGCTGTTAAAGCCTTTATCTGGAAGATATAAGCAAAATAATTGAGTGGGAAGCGACAACGATACCCGCTAGAGATAAAATGTGGCTTTAAAATCTGGATCCTACTGCAAGAACTATATCACCCAGCGCATTACTATTTAACAGTGAGTTGAATAGTTATAAGCTCTTCAGAAGGCACACATGAGAAGTATAGGTACTCGATAGGCGGTGGCCATGGTGTAGTGGTTAGAGTCATTGCTTGTGACCCGAGCGGCGTTGGTTCGAGCCCCGGCGGGGGACAGCAATACTCTGCCACCGACCATAAAGAGAAACGAATAATATCAGAGTTTCTCCACCACTACACCAAAAAAAGGGGTTTCTGCTTGGTAGTACAATGGACCGAGATTCGTCTGAGAGGGGATTTGGAATCCCCTTTAAAAAAAAAAAAAAAAAAAAAATAGGTACTCGATAATTATAATTATTACTCGATAGGTAACAACAACTAACGAAAAGGACAAAATATGATAGGAGAATATTTTCTTGTGAAATTTGTAAAAAAAATTGTGTAGAGTCCGGTAAGGGTGCCTTTTAGTGCAATGAGAATCAGCCAATCAGTAAACTGGAAATTGAACGAAACGAGTCACTCGATGATCCTACAGAAATATTTTGGGCATGTACCTATCACGGACTACGACACGCCTTACACAGAGTTTACAAGACTGATCTCTAGAGAAGAATGAAAAGACGGACTCGTACCTAGCACACAAACCACAGCCGTATTTACGGACAGATATAAAATGGACACTGGGGTAGGGTCAGGTGTCTTCTCTGAATACTGAATCGCTGGGTATATCAAAATCGATACGCCCCCGACCATAGCAGCGTCTTCCAAGCAAAAGTCCTAACAGTGACAGCAGAAGCCCGTGAGTCTGTGGTAAGGGCAATACCGCCTGGAGGTATTACGACCTTCTTTATCGACAGCCAGGCAGCATTTATTGCCATAACTGCACCAGATATAAAATCGAAGCTTGTGAAGTACTGAGGGAAGAACTCATGGCTACATAGCACAAGGTAGGTATCACTCTTCTGGGTTCCGATACATGAAGGCATTCCAGGCAATGAGAAAGCTGACGAATTAGCAAGACAAGGTTTGACAGCTCTTTTAGAACAAGCTAATCCGTCTGTGTACATCTCGCTTTGTACACTCAAACTTGAAGCAGGGAGAAAAGCCAAAAGAGAGGCGAACGCTAGATGGGCCAACCTAAACACTTGTAACACCACAAGAATGCTTTGGCCGTCCTTCAACGAACCCAAAACCAAGAAGATTATGCGGAAAGGATAGGAAATCCCTATCCACCCTCGTAGGTAACATAACGGGGCATAACACTCTGCGTACCATATGAAGAAAATGGGCCTAACGGAAGAAGAACTTTGCAGAGGCTGCGGTAATGAGGGAGCTTTTAAGGATGCAACCCATTTCCTATGCCACTGCCCAGGACTTTCTAGGGAGTCACTTCTTCAACAACCTAGACGAGCTTTCCAGAACATCAATAGACAAGGTAATGAACTTCGTCAAATCAACGAAATGGTTTGTATGTAGCAGCACAGTAAGTAATTTGAATACATGATTATAATGGGTAAGGGACAACCACTTTCCCCTACGGGCATCACAATGGGTCAGTATTGACATGAACGTGGCACGGAGAAATCCTCGCCAGCCCACAAACCTAACCTAACCTAACCTAAGGGTATACGTATACCTTTTCTTTTCTTGCACCTAAGGTTAATTTTTCCCAAGAAAGGAAATTACCTTCAATTGTGCAATATCCAAACGGCTTCAGATATTGGTGGGTGGTTTGGCAGTAAATAAATCCGTAACATCCATCATCAATTTATGTTTTTCCGGCTGTTGAACCCAAGCCACTCGCTGAGTAGCAAAGCACACTAAGCTCTTACGTGTATCTACTAAAAGTGCATATTGCCCTCTAGTTCCATAGGAACATTTATTCGTAAGCTGAAATATGTAAGCCAATGCTAGAGTTACAATAAACCGTAATTTTTAATACAGCTTCCTTTTCAGAATTACATATTATGTAGTTGTATTATTTTAAATAAGGAAATTATACAATAAACGTTGTGTAGACAAGTGGATTGGACGACCAGTGGAACGGCTTCAAGAAGATACAATTTTTCCTCCTAATTAAATATTTTCGATAAACACATGTTTTATACTTTTTTTTTATGCTACGCATAATTAAAAGTGAATACTGATATTAAACAATAAAAAAATAAACGCGTTTTAACAGACAGACGAGACACAGGCATTGAAAAGGCAGTAAAGATCAAAATTAGATGCGTAAATCTTTAAAGCCCCACCACAATACAGGTATTATGATAACCATATAATTTGTCATTTCTATTCATCTATCTTTATCTGTCAAAATGACAAACGCTATACGAATTGCAATTAAAAACTGTGTTTATTTCAAAGATAACTGGTTGTTAAATCGCAGGGAAGATGGTTTCATTGAGTGGTTAAAGATTTACACAGAAAGTTATTAAGGTAATCAAAATTAAGCTAAACCTGTAGGTGCAGGGGCTAAGCGAGTATACCTACTGAGCGAGGGGTATCAGGTTCAACCGCTGGAAAAACAGCGACAGCTTTTCAATTCAGCTTTTCGGAATCGATATACAATTGTTGTAGGTCTGTTCCATTCGTCGTTTAAGAGGCTGCGCTAAAACATTACGAATTTTCAATGGCAAAAATTGGCACAGTCTTTCAGTGACGTTTTTCTGGTATTATAGCTTTTGAAGTCATTTTCGGTATTTTATTAGTTTAGATAATGAACAGCCACCTTACCACTGGTGGGGGGATAGCTGTTTAGTAGTCTTTACTTTAATTGCTAAAGTTCAACTCATTTATTTTACTTTAATTACTTCCTATTTATACATAAATTTTGCTTACTAACATTAATACATTGCGGGTCAATAATTGCAATGTCAACTTTTGGTCGTATGCTGCCCTTTTGCTGAGTCCGCTTGATGGTAACATGTTGTATTATTGCTTCGTGGGTCATGCGCTGGGAGTAGGTCAACATTGTGCCTTGGTGGTGCTGAGTTGGGTTTTTTGGTCATGCACTTTAAATGGGTCGATGTGCAATAATTGTACATTCTGCCGCGCCACTTAAACACTGAAATCGGCTACCGTGAGATGTCTTCTAGCTGGTTGTGGTTGTGCTTCTGTTTCTTGCTGTTCCTCTGCGCTGATCTTGCGGCGGCGTCGCCAGACGATGTAACCAATAGTGCTTACGGCAAATACTAACATTACGGCATAAGTGATATTGTGGTGGATGTCGTGTGGTGTTGTATTCCCCGGTAGTTGCTCGTGCTTTTTTAAGTCTTCGATCCATTGACTTACTGCGTTGAGATTATCATGGTCAATTTTGAGACTCATCCTTGGGATTATGTTTGCTTTATTTCTTGTAGTATTTAATAATATGTGTGAAATATTAACAGATGGGATGAATGACGTATTAACACGACTGGAAATCTTATTCTTGGATAAGATTGTCATGGTGTCTTGCTTGACAATGCAATTAGGTTCTATTGTTAGTATTCCGTCGTCTTTAAGTGTGGTTTCGAAAATCTTCTGTCCACAAATTATATTGATAGTGTACTCCTTTTCCAACACGTAGATCCATTTATTTGCGTTGTTTAGCTGAATCCATACAGGATGTGGCTCCATACTTCGTAGTGTACAAAATGGTGAGATTTCGTCTGCATGTGTCAATAGTTCCATTTCGCACCTGCTTATGTTTGATCTTCTATTGTATGTTGGATGCTGTTGGTGGCATATGTATTTGTCATTATTCTGAATACATCTTATTAATTCGTCTTTTGTTATTGTGTAGTACGCTTCTCGAAGCAGGTTTACTACTAAGTAGTCAGCTGATGGTTCGATGAATATGTATTCCTTTTGATGAACAGTTGGTACAGGTATCACCTTAAAGATCTCATAATCCTCTATATTCGCCAAGGGTATCGTTATCTCAAATACAACGTTTTGTTGCATTACTCTGCCCTTCACAGTAAGAAGCTTGAAAAACTGTAATAAGTTCGGCTGTGACGCATCTCCTGCGATGGCTAATTGTGGCGGCAGATGATTCCTTATAGTGGTTAGTTGTGAGTGAAGCTGATCTGGCGTTAGTATGAGCGGATTCATTTTCCCATGGTGTATATCGATCAAGACATCGATCAGAACATTCTGGGCTTGTTGGTAGTTGAGCATTGCTAGCGTGGCGAATGTTGATAGTGATAAGAATTCTACTTTGGCATTGCAATCTTCATTGGCTGCTAATACATCGTTTGCTAGGTTTTCGAGATGAGTATGAAATATTTCTAACTGCTGGGTTATTACTTCAGTGTCTTTTTGTAGAATGTTTTTTGTTGATTCTATGATTGATGTCTGATTTTTGACCATACCAAGTAGATGTTTTTCATTTTCCTTAAATGACTGTATTTGGTTTTCGTATTGCTGAGCAAAGTCTTCGTCCAAAACTCCGAATAGTTTGTTTGCTACCATACCTACGAAATCAAAGGGGGATCGTTTGGCCCTAGCCTCTGGCTCCTTTCCGACACCTTGTTTTAGAAGTAGATTATTGTTGTTCTTTATTATACTTAGCTGGTGATCGAATTGATTTGCTATTTTTATGCACTGAGTGTATTTCTTAAAGCCGTCCGTGTTTTTCCTCTTACAGAAATCGTTTAGTCCGTTGATGAGTTCTTTAAATCCTCTGTATTCGCGCCAATAATTTCCCAAGTCATAATATACTAGAATTTTCCACTCATTTGTTACTAAATTGACGTTGCCAATCTTCTCAAAATATATACCAGGCCGATGTTTGAAGGGCGTTGTTGTAATTTGTGTGGATCCTTGATGTGGCAGGGCTACTATCACGAGCGCTATAGATAGTAACAGTGATGGAAGGGCTACTCGTTTTATTCTGCTATCATGCTGTTTATTGGATTCATGTGGCCGCTTCCTCTCTTGATGACGTCCTATTAGCTCTTCGATAGGTGGTCTCGACGGAATGTTAGTAGGTCTAATTTTATTCCTCTTGGTGCTTCTATACTCCTCGACCGTTACTTGGATGTGGTGACTTGATACTGTTTTAGGTATATTTTTCAACGTTTCAATTCTATTCGTCGATGGCTTCACCTTGGTAGCTGGAGTTTGCATGATTTCTTTCGTTTTTCTGTCAAGGTTCGTAAACTCGTCATTATCGGTAATTGGTAACAAACAAATTTTTGTTACGGGTCTCTTATAGGTTTTGTTGTGCGTTTCTACCGTTACCACTCGTACTAGACCATCAGTCCCAGCGTGTGTTTCTACTACCTTTGCCAATTTCCACTTAGTTGGGGGAAGCTGCTCATCCTTGATAAGGACAATGTTTCCAACCTTTAAATTCCCAACAGTTTTCGTCCACTTGGATCGTTGTTGAAGTGTTGCTAAGTACTCAGTGCTCCATTTTTTCCAAAATTGTTGCTGCATCCGCTCTAAGAGATGCCATCGAGTTAGTAATCCCTTTTCACTGTCTAGCATGCATCTTTCCGGTGGTGCCAATAGGGCCGTGCCGATTAGAAAATGCCCTGGTGTTATCACCTCAGTCTCCTCTGGGTCATTTGAAAGTGGGCATATTGGCCTTGAATTCAAACATGCCTCTATTTGAGTTAGTAGTGTTGATAATTCCTCGTATGTTAATTTGTGCTCGCCGATAGTTCGCTTGAGATGGTGCTTGATCGATTTTACCCCAGCTTCCCACAAACCGCCAAAGTGGGGAGATCCTGGTGGAATGAAGTGCCATTCTGTATGATTGGACGCTAGTGTATCATAGATTTCTTCATTCCACTTCTTGGCATCTTTTACATTCAACTGTAGAATCTTGTTAGCAGCTACGAAATTTGTTCCATTATCACTATAGAGGTGTCCAATATGACCTCTTCTCGCGCAGACTCTCTTGAAGGCGGAAACAAATGCGTTTGCGGTCAGGTCACTCACTGCTTCTATGTGAACTGCTTTGGTCGCTAAGCATACAAATATTGCTATATATCCTTTATAGGATTTATTGCCCCTTCCTTTCGTCATTCGTATATCTATGGGTCCTGCGTAATCTACTCCTGTATGCAGAAACGGCCTGTTATTAGTTACTCTTGGCTGTGGGAGATTTCCCATTAGTTGATTGCTAATTTTGGACTTGAATCGAAAACATATGGCACATCTATGAATACTTTGTTTGACTGCGCTTGCTCCGTTGATGATCCAATAGCGTTGTCGTAAGTGTGCTTGTGTCAGTGTGTTTCCCCCGTGCAGTGTTGTTTTGTGAGCATCTTCAATTAGCATAGTGGTGAGAGGACCAGAATGTGGAATGATGAATGGATGTTTCTGCGTCGGTGGAATATCTGCTTCTGTTAACCGTCCTCCTACGCGTAGCATATCGTCTTTGTCCATGAATGCGTTAAGACACCGAAGTTTGCTCTTCTTTTCGATTTCTTTGCCTCTTTTCAGGTGTCTGATTTCTTTGCTAAACTCTTCATCTTGTACCTTTTTTATTATATTTTTTGTTGCTGACCATATTTCATCACATGTTAATGGTCCTAGGCGTTTACCATCCTCAGATGTTCGTGCGTTGTGAATGAACCGTTTACAATAGGCAAGTACTCTTGTCAGTCGCCTCAGTGTGCTGTATTGTGCTAACATCCCTTTAATACGATCTGGTTCTTGTTCGTTTAATGTTGTTAATGTTTGCGTCTTGACTTTACGTTCTTCTAAGTCCGTGTATTGTTGTTCAGTATCAGTGTAGGTTATTTCTAGTTTTGATAGCCATTTTGGCCCGTTCCACCATAATGCGTGTCCCTTGAGTTTAGAGGGACATATACCTCTGGACGCACAGTCTGCTGGGTTTTCTGTACCCTTTACGTGGTGCCAATTTTCTGCGCTCAGAATTGCTGTTATTTCCGTAACCCTGTTTGCCACGAAATTCTTCCATTTAGTTGGGCCTCCTTTTATCCAGGCGAGATTTATCGTGGAGTCCGACCAAGCATGCGTCTCTATGTTTTCTATTTGTAGTGCTTTTTTCGCCTTTTTTATTAGTTTGGCCAGAAGCACTGCTCCATTAAGCTCTAGTCTGGGAAGTGTTATTTGTTTGATTGGTGCCGCTTTGGTTTTCGCGCATAGTAACGTCGTTAGTACTTCACCAGTTTTAGTGATTACCCTACTGTAGACTGCGGCAGCATACGCTTTTTCTGATGCATCGCAGAAACCATGCAGCTCAATACGGTATTTCGTCTCGTATTGATTCCATCGTGGTATGCTAATACTCTCGATATTGTAGAGATTTTCTTTGAAGTTCATCCATCTTTTTGATATGTCATCTGGTAAATTTTCGTCCCAAGATTTTCCCGATAACCACAGCTCTTGTTGAATCAATTTCGCTGTAATGATTATAGGTGCCAGCCATCCTAGCGGGTCGAAAAGTCTTGCCATTTCTGAGATAATAATTCTCTTGGTAAGGTTTTTAGTGGACGGGTTCATGTTTATTTTAAACTCGAATGTATCGGAGTCGGGTCTCCAGTATATTCCCAATGTCTTTATTGCTTCACATGCTGTTACTTCGTATATTCCTTGCTCCTGATCTTCTCGTTTTATATCTCTTAGTAATGTTGTTCTATTTGATGACCATTTGCGGAGTTTGAATCCTCCTTTTTGCATTAGCTGTATGATTTGATGTTGGGCTCTTCTTGCCTCCTCCAATGTGTCCTCTCCTGATAGTAGATCGTCTACGTAGAAATCTCGCTGTGCTATCTTTGATGCAGTCTTAAGGTTGTTTTCTTCGTCTACGGCCAGTTGCTGTAATGTTTTTATAGCCAGGTACGGTGCTGAAGATGTTCCGTATGTCACTGTTGTAAGTCTATATTCCTGTATTTGCTTTGATGGTTCTTCCCTCCAGAGGATCCTTTGAAAGTCCCTGTCTTCTTCCGCTATCTTTATTTGGCGGTACATTTTCTCAATGTCTGCTCGGTAGACGTATTTATGTTTTCTCCAACGCGACAAAATGCTATATAAATCCTGTTGCAAAACTGGACCTGTAAGCATCGTGTCATTTAGGCTTAGCCCAGAGCTTGTTCTTGATGATGCGTCAAACACCACTCTTGTTTTGGTGGTCGTGCTATCTGGCTTTATTACTGCTTGATGTGGCATGTAGTAAACTATCTCGTTGTTTGACGTAGATTTTACTGGCTCCATGTGTCCAAGTTCCAGGTATTCTTTCATGAACTTCGTGTAGTTCTTGTGTAACTCAGTGTCCCGCGTAAATTTTTTCTCTAATTGGAGAAGACGGGCTAATGCTCTGTCTTTTGATTTACCCAATTTACCTGTATCGTTTTTGAATGGAATGCGCACCGTGTATCTTCCTGTTTTATCCCTCTTGTGTGTGGTTTTGTAGTATTCTTCACATCGCATGTTGTCTTCTGTGGTAGCTCTCTCTTCTTGTACCTCTTCCGTTTCCCAAAACGATTTCAGTTGGTTGTTTAACTCTACGTTGGATACGTGGCATAGTGTTGCTTCGTTTCGTTTGTGTTGACAACTTCCTGATAATATCCATCCTAATTGAGTGTTTTGGGCGACTGGAGTTCCGACGTCTCCCTTTACGACGCCTTCAAGAATAATTTCTTGGAAGATATCTGCTCCGATTAATACGTCCACCGATGTCTTTTTGTTAAAGGATGGGTCGGCTAGCGGTAAGTGCTTAACGTGATCCCATCCACGTACCGTGAATGATTCGTCCGGCAACGGCTTTGTAAGTTTGTTCAGTACTAACAATGTTCCCCATATTTTGAAGTCTGACGGGTAGATTGATGAGATGTTTAGCTCAATTTTACTTGTTGCTGTTGCTGCTTTTGCTGTCCCTAGTCCTGTAATAGAGGCATCAGCTCGAATTTTTTGCAGCTGCAGTCTTTGCACTGCGTCTTCCGTAATGAACGACGATTGGGACCCCTGATCTATTAGCGCCCTCAAATAGTGGTCACATCCTTTCCAGTTAGTTTTTATTACTGCTGTTGCCAAGAGTATCTTGTTACACTCCATACCCGATGCGAAATGGGATTGTTGCTGCTCCCTCTGATTAGTTGTCTCGTTTGAGTGCAGCAGAGTGTGGTGGCGTTGTTGACATTTTTGACAGGCTTTGCGTGACTGACAATTTGCTGTGACGTGGTTGCCTCCAAGGCAGTTATGGCACAGTTTTTCTGTTAGCACCACGTCTTTCCTTTGCGGAATTGGCATTTGAATAAATCTCCTGCATGTCTGTAGTCGGTGTTCCTCGTTGCATAACTTGCAACAAGGGTTACTTGTGGAATGATAATTTTTGTATACATTTTTCCTTGTGACTACTCCATTTGCTTTCTGCATGTGTCTTTCGTCTTTTTGGTATTCTGTTTTGTTCCGCCGTCCTTCTAGGTTGTCAAGAGCATGGAACTTGTTTTCTATAAACGTTAGGAATTCGTTTAGTGATTGTAACGCCTTTGGGTCTTTTAATGACTGCTCATACGCTTTTCTTGTCTCATTGTCCAGTTTTTGAGATAGTATGAATACGATAATTGGATCCCAGCTTCCAGTCTCCAAGCTTAAGCCTTTCAGTGCATTTATGCACTCTGTTGTTGTATCGTGTAGTCTTCTAAGATGCGTTGCGGATTCAATTTGACTATCTTTTTGATTTAGTAATGCTTGTATTTGTGCATTAACTAGTAGTCGGGTGTTCTCGTACCGATTTCTCAAGATTTCCCTTGCCTTGTCGTAATTGCAGTCCAATATTTGTAGATGTTGGATTATTTTTGCCGCCTCTCCTGTTATGTTGGTCTTGAGATAATGCATTTTCTGAGCATTTCCCAGTTTTCCGTTGTTGTGTATTGCCTGCTCAAACAGATCGTTAAATGATTTCCATTGCCTGTAGTCTCCATTGAATGTCATCAGCTTTAGAGTAGGTAGTTTGAGCTCGTGATTTTTTGTGGTGTCGCTAATCGCTTCTTGATGTGTGCTGTTTTGAGAGATCATTTCATTTATTTTCTCTTTTACGTTCACCATTATTTCATTGTATTTTTCTTCCAGTTGTTCGTACTCTGTGCAAATTTTAACGTATCTTTCCCTTGAAGTTGTTTCCGTCAGCTCGACTATATCGCTGTGCGTCTTTGTTATTGTTTCCCATTGATTTTGCAGAACTTGTTGGCTATGTTGGTAATAGGCTTTCGTTCCCTGCCCGTTTTGTTCTACCCTGCCAACAGATCTGATAAATGCCTGTATTTGGGCTTCTTGTCTCCTAATTCTCTTGTCTTGTTCTCCAGACAGTTCGCCTTCTTGGTCTTGGTTGTCTTTTTCCTTTCTAATTGTTGTGTTTAGCTCGTCAGTCGCGCCCTGTGTCGTCATCTGTCTCTTCTTTTCTTCCTTGAGTCTCTTCTGCTCTTCTTCCAGGATTTCGTCTAGTTTGGTTTCTAATTTCTGCCTTAGGTTGTCAACAGTCGACTTCACAGCTGCATAAAAGTTCGACTCCGTATATGGTTGCCTGTTTGTACAGTTCGGGTGAGCCTTTATTTTGTTGTCCGTCTCCTTGAACTCCGTCCATTGGTACTCCAGGTCTGCTAGTCTTTCCCTCACGAACTCTTTTGTTCTTCGTAGTATTGGCTCTTTGGTGTATTTTTCACCAATTTTCTTAATCCATTCCGCCCTCTCTTTCTGTATCTCAAAGAGCTCTTCCAGTTCTTTCATACTTGCGTTGATCTCGTTCTACTTTTGCTATTTTCTTCAATATCTGCTGGCTTTGCAGCTTCCGTAATCTCCTTGTAGTTCGTTGTTTCTCGAAGGACCAAATGAACAGCCACCTTACCACTGGTGGGGGGATAGCTGTTTAGTAGTCTTTACTTTAATTGCTAAAGTTCAACTCATTTATTTTACTTTAATTACTTCCTATTTATACATAAATTTTGCTTACTAACATTAATACATTGCGGGTCAATAATTGCAATGTCAACTTTTGGTCGTATGCTGCCCTTTTGCTGAGTCCGCTTGATGGTAACATGTTGTATTATTGCTTCGTGGGTCATGCGCTGGGAGTAGGTCAACATTGTGCCTTGGTGGTGCTGAGTTGGGTTTTTTGGTCATGCACTTTAAATGGGTCGATGTGCAATAATTGTACAATAAGGATTAAGGATATGCGCTGAATTATTGTGAGAAGTCAGTCCCAAATTCACCAGAAAGCACTCGATTCATTGAGTTAGGAAGTACAATTAAAAAACATAGAAAAATTCAGACTAATTAAAACTACGGTTTGGTACTTTATTATAAGCTTGCAATTACAACTACACATTGGATCCAACTTAACAACCTACCATTCGCTAATGTTCAATCCAAACGCACTGATGTCTTTGCAGCTAAAAAATAAGAAATGTTAATGTTACTTAATTTAAAATTCCAAAACAATTTTACCCTCCAGCGTTCCAGCAATAACTGGACAAATGAAATGCTTTGTTCGGTAATCAACTTCATTAAACTCATTCATTGTGGACCAATATAGCACCGAACCCTTTGGAACATCCACTCCGATTTCAATCTGAGGAAACGTAATGCGTCCACCCAACTTTGGTCTATTCAACTAGAGAAATACGAAATCAAGGTTGTCAAGGCGACTTCATAAAATACCATCCCCAAACCTGTATCCAAACGCCTCCAACACTTTTCTCTTTTTCCGTTGCCATGGACTTGGTCTGTTGGAAATCAATTTCGTCATCAAAATAATTTCTTATTGACGTCCATTTACTGAATTTCTCCATCCGATGGCCGGTCACTTTCTGTAACTTCGCAATAACATTTGCTCCAGTGCCGTCTTTTAAAAAATCTTTGAAATTCTCAATCTCTGCCTCGCTAAAGATATTGTGATAAATTGCAATAAAAGGATCTACGGACACTTCTTCCCATTTAATTGGACCAATCCAAAGGTAAGGAATGTTTCCATTGACATACGAACAGGTGCGTTGAAATGATGATAAGACGTATTCTTCGGATGTTCCACGACAAACTTCTTGGGTCAGAAGCTCCTCGGTGGATTTCTTTGGCTGTGAAAGGCGGAAATTAATGGATGGCCGAAAGATGCGGGTGACTGAAGAATGAAGCGCCAATTAAAGTGAAAACCCCATGAAGCAATTTGTGAAATTCAATGAATGTGGCCAACCAGTGGTGTGTGCGGTGTGTTATTATTTTTATTTTGATCTTAATGAAAATGATGACAGCGATGGATATAATCTTAAAACTAAAATCCCAAAGGGAATACCTTCGTTATCTTGGATTTTACAGTCTTGCTTTTCACTTTTTCTATTAATGTTGCTCGCTTGGCGATGGCTCGTTTGTTTTTTGGATTTATTTCCAGGATATCTTCGGTGAGACGGAGGGCTTCTTTAAGGTTTCCTAATGTAAAGGACCAAACAAAAAAAAATTTGAATTAGTAAGGATGCGTTGTAATTATTAAATTGGCAAGATTTTTGATGATTTTTGAAGCAATGATTAATAAAAGTAAAAAAAAAAGTTTTTAGAAACAATAGAAGGTTAAAAGACCAACGCTCAAAAAATGGGCGATAGCCCTAGAATGTCGCAAGTCTCTCAGATAGATGGCGGAGCAGTTCAACATTCACATTTGCATAGGGCATAGAGACATTCCAGGTAACTGTAAGGCTGATGAAGTTGCTGAGCGAACTACAACTACACTACCTATCGTATCCCGGTTGCTATGTGTAAACTCATAATAAAGCTGAATGCCATCGAGAGAACGCACCTTAGGTGGACATGTGGACATGTGGCATGCATGACATGTCTAGGGACAAAACTGATCTGGCCAATGTTGGGTCTTAAACGTTCTAAGAATTGGTATCTCTCTTGACAGAAGGTATATCGGCGCTACAATAGGTATCATTACGGGGCACTGCCTTATAGGCAGGCACGCAACAAGGCTTGGCGTACTCTCAAACGATTTTTGTAGAAGCTTTTTTTATCTGCACCTGTCCGGCACTCTCCCGAAAAAGGAAACTCCATTTATGAGCCTTCTACTACAAAAATGTAAACGATGTAGCAGACCTAGACATTCGCAGTCTTATTCTACGCTTCATCAGAAGCTCTAATTGCTTCAACGATTAGGACGATATTTTTTACTAGATTCATGTGGCAGCACAAGGGACCTTATAATGGTCTAAGTGCGTCGGCCTTTAGTCGACAACCACTTCAACCTAACCTAACCTAACTTGGCGGCATTTGGATGCTGGGCTGGACTGATTGTTTCATCCGTTGACTAGAGTATCATTGAATGCCTAACATGAGTTTACGGCTCTAATTTCCTGCTTATGAAGAGCAAAAGAAGTCTTCCTTTTCGAAAATCTCACTATCGTAGACTAGTGGCATTGGCATGAATAGAAGTGCTAAACTACTATTGAGGGAGAGATATAATTAAAAATAGTTTGTATTTTTTTGGGGGTTATACCTAAAGTGACCCCAAGCTCAGTAGTGGATATTAAGCTAAGGCTACCACTCATTAAATCCGTATTGGAGACCTACCTTAAAGCAGCGTTTATCCTGACTGCGACGGATGGGATCACTTTTACTTCTTTGCCTCATTTATTGGTGGAAACATTGAGCGAATGAGGGAAATTGTCGCGGATGTTGACGCAGTTGTGCGTTTGGTGGACAAATTTGAAAAACTGTAGACAGTTTAATCACAATCACATGACTGAATGTTGAGGTTTTTCCAATAAAATGGATTCTATGTTGGTTTGTTTATTAAGCTTTTGAAGCAATTATTTAGAAATAATGTTTGGTTCTAGCCTGGGAAGTTTAAGCAATACCCAGTCCCAACCTCTGATGTCCCTTGTAGTTAAGAAGGACTGCCTCCGAAATAGGGATATATTTCAAAGGCTTTTGATCGGGTCGTATGCGCAGTAGCGCAGTGTGCTGGACTACTGTGCGAGGGACCCCATGCTCGGACCCCGGAAAAACACAAATTACATCTTGAGGTTTTTTTCTATTGCTCCACCTCTCGCGAACAGCTGACAAACATCCGAGAGTATGACTGTCATGAAAAAAGCTTCTCAATTCAGCCGTTCGGACTCGGCATAAAATTGTAGGTCCCTTCCATTCGTCCCTAAAATAGAAACTCACACAAACGAATGGTTGCGAGAAGCTAGGCCTAGGGTGTTTACCCGCCTGTGGCGACCCCTATTTATTTATTTATTTATTTTTTGATCGGGTCTGAGATAGAGAACTTCTAAGCAAATTACCCTTTTAAATCACCAAGTGACAAAGAACATAAACATCAGCAGTAGTAAATTCTGTATTTGAATTGCTCGCTCAGCAACACGAAACTGGAACAGATCTCGCGAATCATGGCTGCCGAGATAAACGTAGGTCGAGGTAGGTAGGGGATATTATGTCCAACGCTAACACAAAGTAATCCGTGACGGACGTTTTTATACATTTTCAAGATTTCTTATACTAAATGTATAAATTGTTCCTCAGTCTACTAAACTAGGGGTTCCCAATCTTTTTCATACTGCGACTCCCTAGAGAGGTTGAAAGACTCACTAAATTGTTTTTCAATAAGGATGGGTTGACGTTGAAATATCGTCGTCCCGTATTTATGGTAATTTTGCTTGTTAACATACCCACATTCATCTAAAAATGCACCTCGTCATTAAAGATGATTTTTCGGCCAAAATTGGGGTATTCTTCCAAACGCTCCGAAGCCAAGTCAGCGAACAAATGGCTTTGTCTATGTTCATTGAGTTTGAGCTGCTGGATTAAATTAAAATTAACTGCCTCGGGTTCTACTGTACACTCTAATGAACCGGACCAATGCTGGCAAAGGAAAATTTGGCCGGCAAAGACCCGTACTAATTGAAAAACTCTTATTTAATTTTGAGTGCCAGGCAAATATACCAACGAGTGCCAGCCACGAACCAAGTCTGACTTGAGGGAAAAACAAACGCGCCTAATCTTTGACTGCTATATAACTATTGGATTTCGCTTCGACCTTGCTCTTGGTATCCGTAAAGAAAGGAATGCTTTTGCTCTCTTCGTTGTCTTACACAGCTGGTGTCCAACATAATCTGACACCGATTCAGGAACCATAATGCTTTGACCTCTTAGTATTGTGAGGCATTTGGTGGCCATGGTGTAGTGGTTAGAGTCATTGCTTGTGATCCGATCGGCGTTGGTTCACAGCAATACTCTGCCACCGACCAGAAAGAGAAACGATTAATATCAGAGTTTCTCCACCACTGCACCAAAAAGGGGTTTCTGTTTGGTAGTACAATGAACCGAGATTCGTCTAAGTGCTCCAGGATTTGGAATCCCCTTTTTTTCAAAAAAAAATTGTGCGTCAACTCATGACTATAGTTCAAATTTAGTGACAGGAAGACTGTCAATTTCAGCTGGGTATTGATCTCATCTGAACAAGTTCCAAAGCTTTGTAGCTAAGTCAGAGCCATATAGGTCTATATCTCCAGGGTATATTCCTTTCCCTTTACCTTCATAGTTTTGGAATCATCTGTACAATATGAAAATCGTTTCCAATCAAAACTTTATTCCTTTGGCAATCCTCCCTATCAGCATTCATCGCTTTGTCAGGGATGTTTGAGAATTGGATCTTTAATAACCGACCACTATATGGTTGTATTTTAGAAACTCTACTTTGGTAAGCCCAAGTGCAGACTTTAGTGCAGCCGTCAGCAGCATTTACTATACGTAACTCACATAACATTAAGAGAAAAAACTCACCACTTTGATACTCGGAATTTGCCAAAGACTCCAAAATTTCAACTTTCGCTTTGCTACTATGAGGATTCTCCACTTTGGCTGGTAACTTTTCCAAAGCCGTTTGTAACCACAGCTTCGCTACAAGATGTTCACCTTGTCTAAACGACTGTTGTCCAATTGCAAAGCAATCACTCCAAGTCATTTCGGATCTAGAACAAGTCAAAGCAAAAAGTATCAATCATCTGGGCAAACATATCAAATCGCATCCACCTACCCGAATTTCATTCCATTAAATTCCCCCATGGCGACTTGTGAGGACTCCATTTGATAGACATCTTGAATTTTCAACAACTTCCCAACCACCTCGTCCATATCCTCCTCAGTGGGAAAAGTCAAAAATTCACTAAACGCAGTGATGTTCTCAATAATATCTGCATGGAAACGGAACTCCATGACACCATCAAAAGGTAAAGTTCACAGATGCAAAACAAGTTCCATCTATATACTTACGTCCTGTTACATCCTGGCCGGCGAAATTTCTCATCGCAACCCAATCGTACGTCATGCGTTTTATCAAATTGAATGTATTGATGGGATTTCCGAAATAGTTTTCCGTATCATTAAGAGCGACATCGTAGATGGCTCTTATCTCCTCTGTCTTTCTAGAAGTTCATAATTTAAAGGAATGTAGCATTTATGATACACGTGCATGTTTAAGAAACTTACTTTTTTAAGGCGCTGATTTTTGTATCCAAGGCATTTACATAGTTTCGTAGATTCTCTATAATCACCGTTTCGGTATGCAGCAAATCGGCTAATTCAACTGAACTTGTCCTTTCTCCACTGACACCAGTTTCTGCATAAGAGGCCGTCGAGATGGCGAGAGTAGATGAGATGAGTAGAAGAGATAATAGAGGCTTTATCGAATCTGAGGTCAGTAACATCATGGATTTGAACTTGTTGTGAACTTGTGCCGGCGTGGATTTGATTGGTTTGGAACCGGTCTGTTGTAAATAAACATTTAGAGGTAAGACTATTAATCATTTGGGTGTCTTGAAATTTTTCAGAGTCAAGTTCAAGAGTGGCTTTTAGTTGCTGTGTCTGGACTATGCCAATGGTTATTGTCAATTAGTGGTTGAAATGAAATCGTTACGTAAGTAGGTATTCAAGAAAGATAAGCATTTGGATGGTGCTTCTATCAAAATTAATTTTTTGATAGTTTGGAAGTAAGTCTACCTACTTGCGAGAGCTTGTGCAAAAATGGCATCTTTCAGTTCTGCACGTGGGCGCCCGCCTGAAGGTGACCAGATCATTGCATGGCGTTAGGCAATATTTTGGGCTTTACTGCTTGTCAAAAAAAAAACATACCCTGGAACGGAAATAACACCCAAAATGACAAAAATGTTGCAACAACAAATTGTACGAGTTTTTTTTTGGGCGATATTTCCAAATCGATTTGGGCGCTATTGCCTAACGCCTCATTGCATCACTAATTGGCTTTGGTATTGTCCCTTCGGACACAGTTCAAACAAAAAAAGTCGGTTATTTACTTACAGGCACTCATTAGGGGATGGGGTTATATCTGCTCTCCTCATCAGAGTTCTTGTCATAGACGAGATATTTTAAGAAGAAGATATTCATAGTATTTGGGGAGTGTGTTGCGATTTTAATTCTGTAAACATTTCTAAGCACATTGAGTCAAAGAATGGAATCGGCTTTTAATAAGCTCCAAAAATGGGCTAAAAAGTGTGGAGTTCTTGTCAGCCAGGAAAACTGATACTCTTTTGAACGAAATACAAGATATAAGCCTTCAATGTACCTAAGCTGGATGGAGTGGATCTTTTCGCGTCGGATAGTGTGGGATGTCTTGGTACGGCTCTAGATAGAAAGCTGAATTTGAAACTTAACAAGTCCACAAGGTTCATAATGCTCTCTTCATTGGTAAAAGGAGAGCGGTGAAAAAGTTTGGTGGGGATTAAGAGTAAAGGTGCTAGTACATGTTTTTTAGCACGCCACATATATATGTGGCCCTGACGTCACCAGATAGTGTACACATATGGTACACATTTTGTTTTTCGTATGTCGCAGTGGCTACATAAAATTGTGCTAGTATTGGCTTGGCACAAATCGTATGTGCTAGGGTAGTACACGGAGTGCCTCATATCGTGCCTCATACGTATGAGTACCTTATGTGAGTGGCACAAGTACTAGCTAGTAGTACTAGCCACGGTATGTAGCCATTGGCTCCATACGCTGACGTCAAAGTAACTTCAGAGCCACACAAGGTGGTACTAGCACCTTAAGACCAACAATGATGCATTGGCTATATACTGCTGATGTACATCATGTAAGGGATTGGACCTTTATTTTGGTAAATATATTATATATATACAGAATACAAAAGACGTCCTGCACTGCCATTACTATTGTTCTACGCACTAAGCCCACAGTTGCACTCAAGACGTTTATGTATCTTTTACCACTGGAGTTACAAGTGAAATTACGAGCAGCTAGTGAACTTCGGCTCACTAACGCAGGGCTCTTCAAAACCGGCAACGTAGGACGTAACTCTATTCTTAAGGAAATATTCTCCAACATCCCTTATAAAGTAAAAGTCTTGGTACTATCAAACACCGTACGAAGTATTGTAGCCTGATAGAGGGGATTTAGAAAAGAATAAAGTTTCGAACAAAAAGGAAATTTCGGGCCGACATGACGAAATTACTAGAGTTTCCACAAAATGAAATAATTGATGGCATAAATCTCGAAGGTGCATGGAAATATAACACCCAACCACATGGAAACTAAGTCCACTTCACGAAAGTGGTTTTATTTCCCTCAGGGGACTTAGTTCCCGGGGACTTATTTCCCTGCACCATTTTCCAAAACAACATAAACGCTGCAAAAATAGTAAAAGCTCAGGCAGCTCTCAGAGGAAATAAATCGGAAAAAATCTGGAGAATTGCTAAGACTCAATAGATGGAAGTTAATAAAAGCAATGGGGATACGGATATACTCCCTGGCCATTGCCTTCCGAGGAAGCATGCTAGGAGATTAGGTGTAACGAATATTGTAAAGACTTACTTGTCGCGTAGAGGATATTACCTACTTTTATGGGATAATTAAATAACTAACTAAGCCTCAAATGACATTCTTACTAAATAAATTTTGCTTATATGAGCTAAGTAATTTATATAAATAAAACTCCTTTTATGAACTGGGGACGGGAAAAGCTTTCAAAAATTAAAGAAAATAAGATTTTTTCTATTTGGTGGGTCTATAAAAACATAAACAAAAATCATCCCGCTAAGATAAACTTTCGTGGAGTCTGAAAGTTCAAGATTTCTTTTGAGATGGAGAACAAGAATTATTTAAAGTTGGGTTACCTTGCCACAGGCATTTTCTGTGAAAGCAGACATAATCCCAAACATTTCCTAATTCAATTAATTTTTTTAATAAGATGTCACAACAATAAATACGTTTACTCAAAATTGTATATAGGAAGTAGATACTGGAGATGATTCAGAATC
This sequence comes from Cheilosia soror, assembly GCA_949372485.1. Lineage (NCBI taxonomy): Eukaryota > Metazoa > Arthropoda > Insecta > Diptera > Syrphidae > Cheilosia > Cheilosia soror. The sequence continues at coordinate 110,187,365 of OX443562.1, read as the reverse complement.
TACAATACAAGTTCGATTCTTATTTCTCTCTTATCAAGTTGACAGATACCATTAATTAACGTGATATCATTTATCGACCAACCATCAGGTTAAATTACAGTACAACTGTTGAACACTACAGAACTTGTAGATAAAATCCGACAGCTGATATTGAGTGTGACCGATTAATTTAACAGAGAGCTTCACTTATATGAAGGTAAGAACCTACATGTGTTATATATCATTTTATACTATTTTTTGAATTTAATTTCACTCACTTTCAAATATATTGCTTCACTTTTGAGATGCGCCAATGACTTCCTTGTATACACGGATCCAAATCAAACACGACCAATCTGTCACTTTGTCAACTCAAAACTCAATTCATCGGATATCTATCCACATGAGGAATAACACTTATGTATCTTCTTCTTCTTCTTCTTCGTTATTCATTCTTTTTCTTTTTATTTTAAATCTTTTATAAATTGTATCCATAACCTTCATTTCCATAAACATCATACTAGTTCTGAGTTCACCATCGAATAAAAGAAAATCAAGGCCAACAGCCTCCTAATAAAATGAATTTTAGCTGCCTGAGGGAAGAAAGTGGTGAGAAAAGGAACCAACATTGACTACATTATCAAAGATTTATGCAACAGCATATGTCTAAAACATCTCACGCCATGATAAGGGAAATGACATAACATTAACCCAACCGCATCAGGTTTGGCTTTAGATATAAATAAATCCAGGTATATAATTGTTGGGGGTTTTAGAAATGGGAATAGAACTTTGGAAATGATGAAATGAAATTATTTGTTTTTTTTTTTTATATATATATTTCACTGCGACGCATGTTTAAATTTAACATGGCCAATGGCTAAGATTGCTGTAAGAGAATGTTCTGGGCCATGCTTTCCCATGAAAGTTGTGTCTGGTTGTGTCAGGCGGGGTTAGTTGAGAAAAGAAGTGTAGATTACATCGAAATTTCCTTCTCTATTCTACTAACTTAAAATTGATCTGTTTCGATCGGCACAACTTTAAAGAGAAGGTATATGTTTGGCCCTGGAAAATATCAACATGAGTGTGTGTATGTCTGGCTGGCTGAAGAGTATGATGGTACCATTTTCACTATCTCTATAAACTGTCCGGCATTATATCGAAGAAAAATGATCCACTTCGAATTCTCTATCTTGTCAGTCTTGAGGAATTGGCAACCACAAGCCTTATTTATGTACATCCATAATAATAGCATCGACTGAATTCATTACACAATTCCATAACCACGCTTTGGCAATTGATAGATGTGGTTAGTAGGTATCCCAAAGGACCAACCTACAAACAGTATCGTAAAATAAAGTCGAAGGAAATAAGATCGAATCGTGTTAATTTCCATTTAAGATTTGCATACAAATAGGGAAATTGCGTTTTCGAGATATGAGCAGTTTTTAAAGTACCATTTTTAGTGATTGAGGTGGAAATCGAAGGTTGCATTTATGGTTAAAAAAACTATTTAGATCACCGAGCAAAACGTACTACATGGATTTAAGCATTACTTGCCAGTTACATTTTAATAATAATCGAAAATGGCGTTTTTGAGATATGAACAGTTTTTTTAAAGTACTATTATTAGCGATTTGGGTGGATATCAAAGGACGCAGTGTTTTTAGACTAAAACTGTGTTTGCTATCAAGTTAAGAATGACGATAGTATCTCAAAAATAAGTTTTTGTTAAAATCTTTTGTACCGTTTTCGAGAAAAAGCCAATTTTGAAACGTGCCGTTGCTGGACTTTTTAGCGAAAAACTGGGTATGCAGTCATGTTAAGCATGCCTACATTAACTCAACAATTAATTTAAGATCAAATCCTTAGAGCTGTTTTCGAAAAAATCTAAATTGTTTAATAATTTCAAAAAATGTTTACATGGGAAGTACCGTAAATATTAGGGTTAGCATAAAAAAAACGCTCCCTAGCGGGAGGCCCACAAACTCTAAATACGAAGTTTGAAACACTCATCCGTCCGCAAGCGTTTAGATTCCCCAGCTATGGGACCTACTTTTTTTAATTCCCCTATCATCGTAATATCAGAATTGATCAAAATCTCGAGTTCGAAATTTTGTACGAAACGTAAAGGGTTTTTCAACAGGGACGCTACAAAAGTAGAGCGACAGGGACAGCAAACGACGCCCAATTTCTGCCTGCTCTTTTGACATTTCTCTTCAGTAAGGTTTGCCATTTCATGATGGAAAGATATACGAGCCAAGAACGAGTAGAAATTATTAAAATTTACTACCGAAATTCGGAGTCAGTGGCCTCAACGTTAAGAGCGCTACGTCCAATTTATGGTCGTCATAATCGTCCTAGCAGATCAACAATTAAGCGTCCAGTGGAAAAATTTTAATCGACAGGCACAGTACAAAATGTTCCCGTGCCAGTGAGACAAAGAAGTGCCCGTAGTGTCGAGAATATTGCTGCCGCTGAGGCTTCAGTTGAAGAAAGCCCAAATGTGTCTCTCACAAGTCGTTCTCAAGCGTTGGGCATCTCTGTGACCGTCCCTCTACCGTCGAAAATTGGGTTCAGCGTCTGGACTTTTGCAAGCGTTCCCGTGGTGGCCATGCAAAAGAAATTGAGTTCCATACATATGGCATCGAACGTACTTTCACAGGAATTTCATTTATATCCAAAACCGTTTTTGTTTTATTTAAAAAAACTTTTGTAGCGCTCTTATTTAAAAACCCTGTATACCTACGAGAAAGCTAAAAATCTAAATAAAGGCGCGCACAGAAGTGGTGATCATGTGGCAGGCTGGCAGGTGCTGTTGGAGTGGTGTGGCTATAGAATGGTGGCTAAGTGGTATCAAAGTGATTTAACGCGCACTGAAATGGCAAACAATGTATGCTGCCACCGATTCATCAGTTCTTAAAATGGCGATTGAATTCTTGATCGTCTCGCATCTCTACAAAATGATGTGCCTCAACAAACACACGTTGCCACCACCCACTCGCCGCTCAAAAATTAAATTTGTTAGAGATAAGTAGCATCATCAGACTGGCATCATCCCACCTGAAAAATTCTACTTCGCCGTCACTGCGCTTTGATGCGCGCGTCTATATTCGTATATATAGGCTTTAGCGATACCACCTGCAACTTGGTCACAACGCCACTGCCACCACTTTAATGTGCGCCTTGCTTAAGACTATTGCCAGAAGCCTGAACTGCCGTGGAAATCTTTGTAGAAACCGTCCATTCGACCCAAAAAATAAAAGCTCACACAAACGATTGCTTTGCGAGAACCTGGGCCTAAGGTGCCGACCTATTGTTCCAGTTCTTTATTTATTTAGCTCGGATACCCAACTCTTTAGCTCAATTTCGGAGTCACATTTACAGGGAGCAAACATATGGACCTCAACCAACAGCTGTCTCCAGTTTCTCACGTTAAGGTGGTTAAGGTCCCCTTCCACTTGCGTGCGCCACCTGAGTCGCGGTCTTCCTCTATTGCGCCGTCCATCGGGTGTAGATTCGAAGATCTTCCGGGCCGGAAGGACCACCATGGGTCCTGTGTGTAAATGATAATACATATTAAATTTGGAAATACGAAATCTTTCATTTTTGTTACAAACTTCCTTCAAAAATGTTCGACACTCAATTGCTGCATTCTATCTATCCCCGATCCAATCAAGTATCTTAAATATATTTCACCCACATTTCGTTCTAAAAGCAAGAAGATTCCAATGTCCACGAGAATAGGAATTCCCCACGAAATGAAATTATACTAGATATACTACGAAATATTGGTGATCTTGATTTAAAGACCTTACTTCAACTCAAATATCCCAAAGGGAAGAATAAAGAATTATACTTAAAGTACCAACATTTTTTTTTATTTCACCATACCTCCATTCCGACAACCCATGTATTTGGGTACCTACTAAATAATTTATTCAGTCTATATTGTTTTCAACTTGGTCCAAGAACTTATTGTCCTCCTATGCACGTTTCTCCTCTGATGAGGAACTTGTAACAGGTACCTGTCGCCTTTACACCAACGTATATCACAATGTATCGATATCAATTGGGTTCGCTTTAGATGGTGCAGCATCCGAATAATAGTGGCGCAACAGGTTTCGAAGATTATTACTGTAACCCTAAACACACACACAGTTCAATGAAATCTGATTTCTCTTTCGGGTATTGTTAAACCTTGTGTGACCCCGACCAGTTGTTCGGTATAGGATCCCTTTCTATGTAAGGACTTTTATCACCTTAGGCCTAAGTGTGGTCTTTGAATAAATTATTAAGGTTCGCTTTGAATGGTTTGGGAAGAAACGAATTGTAAACTCTACCTACGGCCGGCCAGTCCAGAAAATATTTAAGACTCACATCACTTGTGTTTGGATATCTAACTTAATACCACTGTACTGTGTTTGAAGGAGAATTCAAAGGATCCCATCGAGTGAAAGAAACCATCAAAATGAAAGAGAATTCATTTAGCTACGTAATCGCATTAATTTTCCTAGCAGTGGTTAACTGTGAATTCTATTCCTCGGTACACGAACTGACCAAGCTGATAGACTATGAACAGTTTCTTTTGGGCAAAATGGAGAGATTCGTTAAACTAAACGAAAATAAATTGGATCTCCTAAAGGAGTGAGTATAGACAGAGGAAAGGGATACAAATTCTTTTGCCTCAAAATTGAAGAAAATAATGACAAAGGGAAAGGATAATAAGAACATATTTTCAGAAAGCTCTCGGACTTTGAAAGGGATCACGAAGAAGCCCTTGAAGCCGATCAGGACTACTTTGAGAATCCAATTAACAAGTATTTGCTTATGAAACGTCTTTCGCTGGACTGGAAGAAATTGGAGATTTTCTTGGATCACGAAATGGGCACAAGTAAGTACATGCATGACGGTTATTATGTAAAGAACGCATTTGAGTTGACCGTTTTCATCCTTCCATTTAGGCACACTGAAAAGCATCGATAAGTTGAGAACAAATCACAGCTTCCCCGGAGAAGATGATTTTAAGGGAGCCATTGACGGTTTGTTGCGGCTACAACAGGTCTATCGACTAGACACGAAGGATATAGCCGAGGGAATTCTAGGCGGCGTCAAATACTCGTAAGGACATGTATGATGATGCTGTCAGTTATAGATGCTCATGTTATTTGCCATCGTAGGACAGAATTGTCTGCCAAGGACTGCTATGATTTTGGGCAACTCGCACTCAAAGAGGATAATTTGCTAAAGGCGCACGCTTGGTTGTCGGAGGCTTTGGAAAGGTTTCCAAGTTACAAGCCATCTTTGGTTGAAGCGAAGTTGGAAATACCAGATATATTGGAACCTTTAGCGAGTGTCAAATTTAAATTAGGTACGAATAGAGTTGTGTATTATGTTGTAGTCGGAAGTGCGGGCTGACCGAATTATTAACTATCTGCATATGTAATTACAGGTGACTTCACTGGTGCCGCCGATCTGTCGTATGCACTGAATTTATGGCGCCCCAACAACTCCAGATTAATGGCGTGGTACAATTACTTTGCACAATATGCTTACACCTATCCATCGTCTAAGGTTGAAAGTGAACATGAGGACGTAAGTACTTAATATTTTGATATAACATAACAAATGAGTTTGAATTATCCTGGGTGGGGTTGTTTTATAATGATTTTCTCTGAGTGGTCGCGGTATTCCTGCGAATTGTCTATATTTGCTGCCATTGCCTCAATTGAAGGAATGTAACTATTTTTCACTTGCGCTTAATCTCTAGATAAAATTCGATCGAAGACATTTTGTTTACCTATAATTGTGTGGCCATCTGAAAGTCTTATTAGAGCCTGTGCGATTTATCCTTTTTTTTTTTTTTTGGTAAATTCGGTTATTGGGTACATTTCGCATTAAGATTAGTTTCAGAATCATTTTTGAGGGTGGCGTACTTAACTTATACTCTTACTAAGCCTTGGAAAGAAATTCGACCTATAACACTCTCTCTAAGCTGATTGCCTTTAATCTAAGGATATAAGGATTACAGACGGGATTTCTTCATCTGATAACCCTTCGAATATTTTTCGGTTATATTACTTACTCTTCTTGTTCCTAAGCTCGGTAACAAAATTCTTATAAAAATTCCGATAATATCGTCTTTAGGACTTTAGAGACGTTCAGTTGTTGTTGCTTGGTTTTTGAGTAGTATTCCTTAGTATTCCATTTTGGTCAATGTGTAAAGTGTAAAGGGATAACTTCCTCACATTTGGAGTTGGGCAATCCAGTCTCTGCACTTTATTGAGTGTGTTGCTCATGGTGGATAGCATTCGAGAACATACATCAAAAAATTATAGCATGTGTGTGTTGCATTCCTGATTAACTATTTTGTGTGTGTTTCAGATGAGTTTACTGTCTAGGCCTAATCCCAGATATTTTAGTACCTAGTGACAGAATTATATCCCGCAGCTTTATAAGGTGGGTAAAATTTGTTTTCCCCTGAAGGATATTTTATTAGATTTATGCTAAGCCCTAAGCACCCTATAGTTATTTCAAGTGCAATTTGTGTAAATCATAAAGGGTTTCCTCCAGTTTACATCTGGTATTGGTAGCTATGTCATCAGCATTTATGCTTCATGCCCTTGTTTCTCAATTTCTGAAGTAGTTGATCCACTACAATGCTTCTGATGTGTGAGTTTCGCCTGATTTTGTCCTAAAAAGTTCATACATTTACTTTAGTACTGTAACTTTAGTAGGTACTGTTATTTATTCCTTATCTATCTACACTCACAGAAAAAAATGTGCACTACTGGGTCGCACGTAACTTTCTCGTTTATTGCGAATCTCGCAGAATCTCAGAGTCATTTTAGCAAATTTTACGTTTAAAATCATACGCACTCAGGATGTACTCAGATAACTGAGCATTTACACATTACACACAACATTTACTTTTAAATTTCACCCCGAACTGACACTTGAATTTCGATGAATTTCGAATTATATTGCCACTGAAGTTTTGGGCTTTGCAAAAATATACCGTGTGTGAATAAAGATCAGGATTTGGGTAGTCATTTTTGAGAAATATTCATAAAACGGCAATATTCGAGTTTTCTGAGAAAAACCAAGTACGTGGTCACGTTAAGAATGCTTATGTTGTCTTAAATTATGTATTTTGATCAAAATCGTTAGAGCGGTTTTTTGTAAAATTATGCTGGCAAATGTTACAATTTGGATTCGAAAAGCACTGTTATTAAACTGTTTAGCTGAAAACTGAGTACGACATATTCTTCAGGATATAAACATTACCTAGCAGATATATTTTCATCCAAATCGAAAATGGCGTTTTCGAGATATGAGCAGTTTTTAAAGTACCGGTTTTAGCGATTGGGAAGGACGCATTCATGGTTCAAAAAACACTGTTTTTCAACTGTTTAGCTCAAAACTGAGCCAGTGGTATTACTATGTATTTAAGCATTACTTGAAAATAACATTTTTATCATAATCGAAAATGGCGTTTTTGAGATATGAGCAGTTTTTTAAAGTACTTTTATTAGGGATTTGGGTGGATATCAAAGGACGTAGTCTTTTTAGGGAAAAACTGAGTTTGCTATCAAGTTAAGAATGACAAAAAAAAATATTTTTTTTTTAAATCGTTTTTACCGTTTTCGAGAAAAAGCCAATTTTCAAAACTGTCGTTGCTGGACTTTTTACCGAAAAATTGGGTATGCAGTCATGTTAAGCATGCCTAAATTAACTCAACTATCAATTTTGGTTCAAATCGTTAGAGCCGTTTTCGAACAAATCTAAATTTGGACACATTTCGTTATTTTTCGTAAAATTTTTATATGGGAGGTACCTACCGTTAATATTAGGGCTAGCTTAAAAAAAAAAACGTCCCGAGCGGGAAGCCTACAAACTCTAAATACGAAGTTTGAAGCAAATCCGTCCAAGCGTTTAGATTCCCCAGGGGTGGGACAGACAGACATACGGACGGACAAAATTGCGAGACCCACTTTTTTGAGTTCCCCTATCATCGTAATATCAGAATTGATCAAAATATCGAGTTCGAAATTTTGTACGAAAACAATATCTTTCTCTTAGATACTACGTATACGAGAAAGTTAAAAAAGCCATTTGATCTAAAACATATATAGTCTAAGAGCCCGCTGCAAATTTTGGGTGTGGATGATAACCAAAATAGATGAGTACCCCTAAAAAGTTTGGAAATTTCTTATTTCAAAAATGAAAGTCTTGCAGCCGGTAGTGGCGGCTCAGGTGAGTAATACTATGTTAAAAACTCAATTTTTTTGAAACTTGGGATAATTGTGATAACCACTTGAAACTAGTCTCCAGATAAAGGAAATTACTCCCTAAATACGAATCCGTGGGTCCAAGACGTTTTGCAGGCGGCCAACCGCTTGCCAGACGCGCTCAAAAAACGACAAAAAAACCGTTTTTGTTTTAATTGATATAACCAATTAAGCTTGGCACTAAAATGTAGAGCTTGATGTCCTAAACACGAATATATGGGTGCAAGACGTCTTAGACGCGGCCAACCCCCTGCCAGACGCCCTTAAAAATCGGAAAAAATCCGTTTTTTGAATTTTTGGTATAACCACTTGGGACTAATGCCAAAATAAAGAGCTTGATCTGCCAAACACGAATATGTGGGTCCAAGACTTCTTAGACGCGGCCAACCCCCTGCCAGACGCCCTTAAAAAACGGAAAAAAATCCGTTTTTTGAATTTTTGGTATAACCACTTGCGACTTATGCCAAAATAAAGAGCTTGATCTCCCAAACACGAATATGTGGGTCCAAGACGTCTTAGACGCGGCCAACCCCCTGCCAGACGCATTTATTTACTTACGTACTCACCGGGATACTATTTCCAAGGTCTATGTTTGGTCAGAAAAGTATTAAAAATTATTATAAGCATGGGAAATTGATATTTCGTATGAATGAATGAATATCTTGACTACCGGGTACTTTACTTTAAAGTACATATGTATCTAGGTACATATTTGAATAATTGTATAAAATAAATAAGTATTATTGCAAATAGTGCCTTTGGTGTCTGAACTGTATTTGTGTTTATATAAAGAACGCATTCGGAGAGAGTTACAGATTTTTATGCTTAGACTGATATACCTAGTTTAGACAGAGTTAGCTAAGCTGCGATTTCTTTTAATATTATTATGAGAGCTACGTTCATACTAGAGAACTACTAGTGGAGTAGTCACTCTTGTTTATAATCTGCTGCTACTGTAACTAATCTTGTTGTACAGTTGCTGTTGCTACGAATGCAGCTTTTATTGCTGAGAGGAATAACAAAAAATATATTATTTCAAATGCTGAAATGACATTTTCTGTAGGTATAGTTTCAAAACTATGTCAGTTTGTCACGGTGAGTACGTAAGTAAATAAATGCGTCTTGCAGGGGGTTGGCCGCGTCTAAGACGTCTTGCACCCATATATTCGTGTTTAGGACATCAAGCTCTACATTTTAGTGCCAAGCTTAATTGGTTATATCAATTAAAACAAAAACGGGTTTTTTGTCGTTTTTTGAGCGCGTCTGGCAAGCGGTTGGCCGCCTGCAAAACGTCTTGGACCCACGGATTCGTATTTAGGGAGTAATTTCCTTTATCTGGAGACTAGTTTCAAGTGGTTATCACAATTATCCCAAGTTTCAAAAAAATTGAGTTTTTAACATAGTATTACTCACCTGAGCCGCCACCACCGGCTGCAAGACTTTCATTTTTGAAATAAGAAATTTCCAAACTTTTTAGGGGTACTCATCTATTTTGGTTATCATCCACACCCAAAATTTGCAGCGGGCTCTTGGTCTAATACGTGTCGCCTTGGATTTGCAGATGAACTTGACGCGAATAAAATGTGAATCTCATAATTTGCTGCGCAGTGTACTAGGAGAAATCTTTCCAAGGCTGACAGTACCTACTTAGGGTTGGGGTTGGAATACTGTATGGTCAAAATTCTGTTTTCAAAATTCTGTATAAACAAAATTCTGTATGACCAAATTCTGTATGAACAAAATTCTGTATTTTAAAGTTCTGTAGGTATTTCAAAATTCTGTATTTTGAAAAAATAGTTTTAATAACATAAAAAAGTGCGCACTTTTTTTCATTTTACAGTATTTTGAAATGCAGAATTATGACCCGCTCCCTAACTACTTAGCAAACGCCACTGTCAAATAGAAAGTAAATCAAATGACATTAAAGAAAACGGTAAAACATTCTTTCTATTAGTTATTATGTAAATAAAATTTGCCTTCAAAGGGAAAAAAAATCTTATAAAACTGCTCTCTTATCACTCCACGCCACGCGGAATGATGTCTGTGTTGCATAACCGAACACTCAATAAACAAGTTAAATTCACTCGAACAGATAACCGAAAATAAACAGAACGAACAAATCAAGAAAGCTGTGCAAATACCAACCTCTCGTTAGGCAACCAAATTATTGTCTCTCCCACATGCCAGCCTAACGCACCGCGGATCTTTGAAACCTTACCCACAATCGCGATTAATTAGTCTCAAACTGATTTCGTTCTATCGACATTATAGGATATTTCCAGTGATAATGGCTTTTATCCGTTTCATGTACCTGCTCGTGTTCTTTGGGACATTCATAAATAGTGAGCAAAATGAGGACTTTTACACCTCCATATCTGGCATGGAGAATCTCCTTAAGCTTGAAAATTATTTGCTGGAAAATTTAAGGGAATATGTGAACCAAGAATACGCCAAAGTTCACCAGATAAACTTGTGCGTTAAGATGCATGGCTCGAACGTATCGTCCTTGCTAATGAATTCCTTCAAACTTTCGCAGGTTTCTAAAGGACTTTGAAAATGAAAGTGCGAAATCCCTCAATAACTCGAAGAAATACTTTAGCAACCCAATTAACGTGTTCAGGACGATTAAACGTTCAGTGGTGGATTTTAATTATCTGGAGAGTTACATCCTTGAACAAAGCAATGATGAGGGTGAGTGTTTTTAAGTTTTATCACCAACGACGCTGATGATGAAAACAATTTTTTTTTTTCGAGAATACAACACCAATGTTACGAGAATAGAAACTGAGATGGGTTTCCTCATACCAAAAGTGGATGATCTGACAGGTGCTGCAGTAGGTTTGTCACGTCTTCAGAGGACGTACCGATTGAATACATCCGATATGGCTGAGGGAAGGCTTTTGGGTACACAGTTTAGATCTGCAATGAGTACTAGCGAAGTGTTCTATGTGGGAAAATATCTGTATGATGCAAAGAGATATGAGCTGTCATTTCAATGGCTGTCCTGTGCGTGGGAGAAATTGAACAAGTCGAGTTACATTCAAGATCAATGGGATGTCATGGATAAAGTCAAGCTATTGGAACAGTATGGTGCGGCGGCTTATCATGCAGGTTGGTAGATATTAGTGGGGAGATGACAATTTTAGCTATATTTATTTTTGGTAGGAAAATTTGAAATTGCGCGCAATCTTGCGAATGAACTTTTACTGATCGATCCACATAATGAGTATGCTTACGAAACTGTGAAGGCGCGCGAAATGGATCTTTTTGTGGAAAGAAATACACCAAAGAGGCGCCGCCAATTGGAGAAAAACGTTAAGGTTAGTGAAGCAAAAGTGATCTCTTAAAAATTGATATAGTAAAAAGTAGGAATCGTATTATTTTCGCGTCTGTTCGGTGGACGGTGGACCTTGAAAAAATCAAAGAATATTTTTGTCGACTTCCATAGAGAAAGTGATTTAGGTTTAGTGTATCGCTGTAGTTAAAACTAACGTAATTATAAGGACCACTCACGACGTTATGAAATCGAACGTAACTCTTAAATGAATGGCCATGTGAAACGAATTCCGTCACGTAGTAACTACCTACTTGATCACGGATAGGTATGTGGAAATTTGGCCCTGAATCTTTTTAATTTTCTCGTATACGTAGTAAAAGAAAAAAATGGTTTAGTACAAAATTTCGAACTCGAGATTTTGATCAATTCTTACGATGATAGGGGAACTCAAAAAAGTGGGTCTCGCAATTCTGTCCGTCCGTATGTCTGTCTGTCTCACCCCTGGGGAATCTAAACGCTTGGAGGGATTTGCTTCAAACTTCGTATTTAGAGTTTGTGTGCTTCCGCTAGGGACGTTTTTTTTATGCTAGCCCTAATATTTACGGTACCTCCCATTTCTGAAAAATAGTTCTGAAAAATGTTCCACAGTTAGCCTCTATCTCCAATGTGAATATAATTTGCTAAGAATACACAAAGATAACACAAAGAGTTCAGCAGTGTATAAACTACCTATGTGGTGATGAATATCTCACATATTCTTCTTTACCACCAATGGATCCCCGTAAATTTGCAAACCGTTTTCGAACTCACATAAACTTTCTGTAGATGTTCGTATTTTCTTCTTATTTTATTCCCTGACGATTCCTAGATTGACATTCGCACCTAAGCCAAGCATTTCACACGATATGTACATATATGTGAGGTGTCGCTTGGGATTCTCATATGAACTCGCCGGCGAACACAATCTTCTTCCGGGGAATTCGAAGCGAACGAAATGCGAACTGTAGCATTTTTGGGGTGATAGATATTAAAAAATATATTTAGAAATTGCGGTAGATCCAGCACATTGCGGCAGAAGTAACACACACATAGGCGCATAGTTTATGTCTATTTATAGGAAAACCAAACCAAACGAAAACTGCAAGCAAGGAAGCAAACTATGTAAAAATGTATATGAATTATTATGAATGCCTAAGACATTAATCTGTATTCAAATATTTGGAAGAATTTGGTGAAGTTTTGTTTTAACCCTTCTGTCAATTATAGCTTTCTATACCTTCCCGCCACAAGTTCTGGCCAGACATGCACACATTTTGCATAAAAATAAAAGTGACAAAACAGAAAATGTAAGAGAACTTATTTCTTTTTTAAAACCCACGGATTCTTCATTCGCTCTTCTATCTGCAGTCTTACCAACGACATGACCTACGGATTACCAAACCACAGAACATTCGTGTTGACTATCATGGAATTTCAACAAGCTGTGGCCATTGTTTCTTAGAGAAAACTCGGTTCAAAAGTCGGAAAGGTCTGGCCAGCCGAGTACATTAAAAAAATTATTAAATCACATACAATTTGCTCAGTTGTGAGCTCAACAGTTGAAAAACAGTGTTTTTGAACCATGAATGCGTCCTTCGATTTCCACCCCAATCGCTAAAAACGGTACTTTAAAAACTACACATATCTCGAAAACGCCATTTTCGATTTGGTTAAAAATTTAACTGCTAGGTAATGTTTATATCCTGAAGAACATGTCGTACTCAGTTTTCAGCTAAACAGTTTAAAAACAGTGCTTTTCAAATCCAAATTGTAACATTTGTCAGCACAATTTTGATCAAAATACATATTTAAGACAACATAAGCATTCTAAACATGATCACGTACTTAGTGTTTTTCTCAGAAAACTCGAATATTGCCGTTTTATGAATATTTCTCAAAAATGACTACCCAAATCCTGATCTTTATTCACACACGGTATATTTTTGCAAAGCCCAAAACTTCAGTGGCAATATAATTCGAAATTCATTGAAATTCAGGTGTCAGTTCGGGGTGAAATTTAAAAGTAAATGTTATGTGTAATGTGTAAATGGTCAGTTGTCTGAGTACATCTTGAGTGCGTATGATTTTAAACGTAAAATTAGCTTAAATGACTCTGAGATTCTGCGAGATTCGCAATAAACGAGAAAGTTGCGTGCGACCCAGTCGTGCACATTTTTTTTGTAGCTGAAAAATACGTCTTCGTATTATAGTATACTTTTAAATAGAGAAAGAAAGAGATGAAATTTAAATACATTATTTTTTTCAACCCTACCAGCCCAAGCTCGTTGACCTCTACGAAACAACCTGCCGCGGTGATCTCAAACGAACCCCAACTGAAGACCGTCCACTTCGATGTATGTACGTCGACAATAATGTGCCATTCCTGAAAATTGCTCCATTCAAACTGGAACAGCTCAGTTTGGATCCACTTGTTGTTTACTACCACGAAGTTATCTATGAGAAGGAGATAGAACAGATTCTTGATACCGCTGCTCCAAATATCCTCAGATCTAAAGTTCTCGATCGTACAACATCCGTTGTTAGCACGGTTCGCACTAGCAAGAACACCTGGTTAAATACGTATGAGCATAAATTCTTGGTCAACATCAGGCAAAGACTAATCGATATGACTCAGCTGAGTTTGGACACCGCCGAGCAGTTGCAAGTTGCAAATTATGGCATAGGCGGTCATTATGGTCCGCATTATGACTTTTCTACCGTAAGTAGACATTTCATTTCACACATAAATCCTTATAACACCGTTCTACTTGTAGACTCCCAAGGAAACTTATGGCGAAGTCAGTGGAAATCGTATTGCAACTGCACTTTTTTATGTAAGTGCACTTTGAAAAATGTTACTCAACCAACAGTTTGCAGATTAAGCTTTTTCCAGATTTCAGATGTTGAGCTTGGTGGAGCTACAGCTTTTCCCTACCTCAAACTGGCGGTGAAACCGATACGGAGAAGTCTGGTCTTGTGGTATAACTTGCATGACTCCAATGACCCAGATTATAGAATGAGGCATGCCGGTTGTCCAGTTATCAAGGGTTCCAAATGGAGTAAGTCTGTGAAATGGGTTTCGGAGATGGGTTTATTAATTTCATATTTTCAGTACTCAATGAGTGGTTCCACGAACGAGGTCAGGAGTTCAAGCGACCGTGTGGCTTGCAATCAACTGCATACCTCTCCGAAAAATACAAACAGAAATAAATTCAAACAAAGTGCTAGATCTATATCTATATCTGTATCTGTATCTATTATGATTATGACAATAAAATCAATTAAAGCACTACAATGTGGTTCAATTTCTTTGAACATGCATAATCGTTTTCTCCATAAAAGAAACGACAATAAAATAAAAATAGAAAGAGTATTTTACTCGACGTGTACAACATTTTCAAATATAAACGCTTCGTTATCGGGCGGTCTAAAATATTATGGCATTACCTTTCTAAAAGCGGATGCAAATTGCAATGTAGGTTAGGGTGGGTAAAAGGAATAATGCGTCAGACCCAATGTCAGTTAGGATTTTAAAAAATCGGTAGATTCAAAGATATATTCAAAGGTATAAGTATTCAAAAGTGAAAATTAAAAAAAAAATCTAATGACATTCATGACACACATAACACCAAATAATGTGCCGAGACCGCGACCTTCGCGACGGTCCTTACATTTGACTTGAAGTAGAATGACAAATTTGGATAGTTTTCCAGAGTCTGATGTGGCTCTCCTTGTTTTCCAAAAGAGCGTGACACCAAGAAATATGATGACAATCACATCACAATCACAAACCACAGAGAATAGACTGAAAGCTTCGGGCAAAAATGAGAGATCCATTTTAATTACTCCTCCTACCTAAACGGAGCGAGATAGACACAATGCTTGTATTTAACCCCTCCACAGAAAACCGTTATCAATTTTTGGCGCCTAAGTTATCATACTATCCACACGCGTTTCTTTGATGTGATTTTTTTTATGGTTTTTTTGTGGTGTTTTTTTTACGATTTTTGCCGTTTATTGACGCGTTTTTTTGGTTCGTTTCTTGTATCGTTTTTTGTCAATATTATATCTATATGTGATAAATATATTTGTTTATGAAACACTTTAGGTATCTGACAATGATTAACAATGCGCTTTAAAAAGTCAACTAGGTACCTTAAAATACAAAATTGTCCGTTCAGACGGTCGTAAGATTTTGTCATAAAGTCTGACTCTTTCATTGTCAGATAGATGTCTTACAATTGTATGACAATGACTTTTCTGACAACTTTGCCAGGTTGAACATTGTGTGTTTATACGGTCGGCAGATTTATTTGAAAATGAAAAATTGGTCGACCTGTTGTCAAACATTGTCACCAGTGTTGCCATGAAAATATTTTGAGAAATCTGCAAATATGAAGAAAAAAATCTGAATTCATAAATATTGCAATATCAAAAAATTTTATTTTGACAGGTGAGAGCTAGACAGATTCAGTATAGTCTCATAAGACCAGAAGTGCGACAGTTTTAGATAGCATTTCTACTTATTGAGCGGAAAAACCTCCACTTTCTTGTTTTCTTCCGTTCAGCTCAGAATTACTAAACAAACCAAATAAATGCAGACAAAATCTGTCACGCAGATTTTGGGATTTTAAAAGTCTGCAACTGCGCTGAAAATCTGCAAAATGCAGACAAATCTGCACTTATAGCAACGCTGATTGTCAGATAAATTCAAAGTCTTGTGGGTTGTTTTTTGTAGTACGGATAATGGATCAAAATATCGCACTTGCGACTATTTTAACTGCGTATGTGTTGGAAGACAGCGAGGATGTGTATTTGGACAAAGGATTGGGTGGCCCGTCGTCATCAGGAGGGATTCTACTCCAAATTACTCGTCGAATTGCCAGCTGAGGAGCCAGAACTATATCGCAATTTTTTGCGGATGGACTCGAAACAATTCGATGATCTTCTTGCTTTGATGACTCCACACATTTAAAAGCAAGACACCAATATGCGCATGAGTATTTCAGCTGGTAAGCGGCTTGCGTTGACCTTACGCTATCGATAGATACTGGTGATGCTGTTCGGTCTCTGCAGTACCTCTTCCGCATTTTTACTCTGCGCAGCCAACATCCCACAGACTGCGTCGCGTCTTGATTTCCTGGATCAATATTTAAGTATGCTATCGTGTGACCATTCACTCTAGACTTTCTTTCTATAGGATTTTTGTTTTAGTTTTTTTTAATGTTGGCGACTTTTCCAATGCACAGTTGTTTGTATCGATTACAATATTTTCCATCGTGTATAGAAGTAAACTTTGAATTCGACTCCATACCACCGGTTAGACTGTCTTATACAAACAACGATATCTGACAATGTCCTAACTGTCTGATAATTTTATTGTCAGATGGAGGGATGACAATGACATTTCTGATAATATTGTCAAACAAAATTGGGAGTTCAAACGTTTGTAAGACATTTGGGACATATTTTTTACTGACACATCTGACAATATTGTAAGATCTGACAATCGTGTGTACTTAGCTTAGGTTTCAACCAGTTATTTGTATGTTAATTATCTTGGTAAAATTTCTCTTCAAAACTGAGACTGAGATGTTTGCAAGTTTCACTTTAGATAAACAAAAGACTAACATGTACACGAATTTATTCGAGTTCACTGTTTACACATATCCGCAGTTTGCCAGCGCCAAAAATGCTAACTGTTTGTATCTACATATCTACATCATTGTAAATAACTTCCTTGGACTGAAAAAAGAATCTGATAATTTTATATATTAAAAAAAAATTTAAGCGCCTGAAAATTGCCGCCCCTAGCAAAGGGCCTCCCGGGGCCTGTGCCCCCCTAGCCCCTTCCCTCTCTACGCCAGTGGCTGGTGTTGGACTTATTGATGGTGACAAAAATTAGATAAATTCAATTAAAATTATAAATTCAATGAGGATAAATGCATGTAGGCTACTAATATCAATTATTCACCGAAGTGAACCGAAAAGACCAAATTAATTAGTTGTACTAGTTTTCTCTGGTCATCTACTACAACGTCAATAGATATAATTAATTTCGTATTGGTATAAGCTACAATAGGGAATGACAATAGGCAGTGTAATTGATTGTAATATATTATCCATTTATACACGAATTTGCAGTAATTTTAATAATAAATAATTAAAAAACTCTGTGATTACGATAGGAGGGAAAATGTGGGCCATCCACCAGCAACTATTTGCTTACAGTACACATGACTAACTCCTGCTGGATAAAATACAGTATATTTAATATTATCGGTTTTTTTTATTAAAATCTAAAATAATTCCAGTATATTCAGTTCATCTACTTTTTCATTTTCATTCAAAAAGAGTACCTATACCATTGTTTTATTAATCTAAGTCTGTGCTAAATTTAGCAAACTGCATTGACTGTTTGTGATTTTTTGGAAGCCCTTAGGTTTTTTTTTTTTTTTGTGACGACAGAAAATTCTGGTTCGCCCTTATCCCATGGGTGGGAAGCCCTGTCCACACCACTTCGCACGCCAATTGTTTTTCGATGTCCGATTTCCTAGCTAAATTTTTCTTAATTCCGAATTTAACGCGCACTTTTCATGGGTTGGTACCATTTTTTTTGAATTGAAATAAACCGTTGAAAATTGGACGAGAACAAAACGATGACAAAACTGCAAAACATTAAGTTTGACAATCACATTTGACGGCTTCATTTGGCACATTGTGTGTAGTGAATGTGTGCGTTGAACGCCCGAGTGTTAATTTTTGAAGCTTTTTCAACCACCCTTATTCCGAGTGACAGTGTACTTTTACAACGTTTGTCGTATAATTTGAGGCGTTTCATTTTACAAGACTTATCGGAGATAGGGTACGATGCCGTCGGTAAGTAATTCACATTCCACTTACGATCCAAACCGTATTCGAAATAAATGTTCTGTTTATATCTTATAAAAAATAATGTATATAGGTAATGAAGACGAGGTCATAAGACAAAATAATCTTATTCGCATCCAAAAACAGATAGCAGCAAAATCCTATTTGATCTACCAGATATAAGTCAGAAAACGGACAAACATTCATTTGAAAAACTCAATTTAATAAATTATTTTAAGATTCAAAATGTTTTTAAGAATGTCTAATAAAATCTACATTGGATAAAACAAAAGAGATATAAGCTCGTGGAAAGTACAATATGTCGCCATCAGTGTCCGCGATAACTTTAACTTGCTGTGAAAGGAAGGGTGTACCTACCTACTAAAACATTTTAATTGATGACTAGCCCAGCTCAAGCTTCACAAAAGCTTTAAAGTGATGCTAACAAAAACTGTCAGCCAATAATTTCCATCTCCTGATGGTGGTAGGCTCGATTGTAGCTATATAGTCCCATTCGATCTTGGTGACCACATTTAAGATTCCGCATTTAAAAACCCTTTTCCAACAAAGTGTTTTTTTCAATCAATTCCACCAAACTCTTTAATGGTTTTTGGTTTAACCATTGCAAATAATCTAATTTAATTTAATTTTTTGAATAAATTAGCAATTCAAAAAAAGTTACATTTTCAGTCACTAATTTGTTAACAACAAAAACCGTCGTTTTCTGGGGTTCTTAGTCTTAAAGAAGGTTTGCAAAATTTCTCACATGATGTTCGTCGTACTCGTAATTCTCAATTTAAATTGGAGTGTTTTAAATCGTCGTAAACTCCACTCGGAATAAGGGCGAATATTCGTAGTACGCCTTGATAAAAAAATACTGAAATTCCAGTATAAATTCCAGTATTGAAATTTTTCCAGTACCTTGAATCCAGTATGGTACTGGAAAATCCAGTATAGTTGGTATGACTAATATGAATAAAAAATTTCACCAAAAAATAGCATAGTATTTGGGTTTGAGTGCAAATATACACCTATTTATGTATAAAGTGTTGTGCGTTGTGCCACTAGGCCGCAATAGTTGATGACAGTAGCGCAGTGGTTAGTGTGCTGGACTACTGTGCGAGGGATCCCAGGTTCGATCCCCGGAAAAACACAAATTACATCTTAAAGTTTTTTCTACTGCGCCACCTCTCGGGATCGTCTGACAAACATCCGAGAGTATGACTGTCATGAAAAAGCTTCTCAATTTAGCCGTTCGGAATTGGCATAAAATTGTAGGTCCCTTCCATTCGTCCCAAAAATAGAAACTCACACAAAACGAATGGTTGCGAGAAGCTAGGCCTTGGGTGTCACCCGCCTGTTGCGCCACATATTTATTTATTTATTTATTTCAAATCAAATAAAAGTTATACTGTTGTATATGGTCTACTTAGCTATGCTTTTGTGAATTAAACAAATAAATTCGGCAACATCGTAGATATCAATCCCCCCGCGTGGTTCCCCCATAACGAATGATTTTCAATGATGGTTTGGTTGGTCTAATGAGACTTTGTATAAGACAATCTTCATACTTACCCCACTCTATGGTGCAGAAACATGGTCGTTTTCATTGAAAGGCTGGGCCCGAATGTATAGGGCATTTATTATAGTGAAGACTACGAACTTTATAGCAACATCCAATTCGCCCGAAGAGTGCGCAGCGCATCCCTTAATATTTTATATGTGAAAAGTGAACATCGTGGCAGTTAGCCGCGCTAAATGAGGAGGCGTGTTAGTTGATACCTCTATTTTGAAACACTGAAAATGTCCTTACATACAAACCAAACTCTATAGTCTTATATTTCGAGAATGCTGTTTTAGATCTGCTGAATTTTTTTGATTCTTATCGCGTCCTATATTTATTCATAGTTTATAAAATACTTTAACAATTCTTAACAAATTATATTCACTATCAATGTTATCAGTTAATATCGCATTGCTGCTAAAACGTACACAAGCAACTCATAAACATTGTTCAGTCTTATAGTCTTTTTTTTTGCACCAAATATCTGTTCTATAATAAAAAACATTCACCGCGGTGGGCTTTGTATGATTTCCCAATAGAATCAGTTTCCACCCACCCTCTTAGTCGTTTGATATGTTTGACAGAGTGTAGCAGCAACACCCTAACGTGTCAACCAACGTTGCGTGCAGTCAAGTACAAGGTGTCATTATCAACGCATACACCAACACCTGCCTCAGCTTTACTGGATATAATCAACACCTCCCAACCTACCCCACGGCCCACCGGTCCACGTAAATAAAAAAAAAATAACACAACAGATAACAGGAACAAATTAAAAACTAAATAGTTATATGTGTGCCCCATTTGTTATCTTACCGTAGCCGATGGAAAGAAGGCCTCAAGCAAATTTAAAACAATCGACGGGTTATAGTCAAGTTCGCTATGGTTCGCCGAACGGAGGCATCCTAAAGCGGTTTTGTCGAATTTGATTGTTCTGCTAAAGACTGTGAAAATAAAAAGCCCGAACCAACATGAGGGTGTACGTGCTCCTTACGGTGTTACTTTTAATTAGTTTTCTCGATCGCGTGCATCCGCAAGCGTTGTCCCTATCCATTGCCGGAATGGAGAGTCTCATTGCGAAGGAAAAGTTGCTAATCGATAACTTGGACCTCTATCTCAATGCATTAGAGCGAAAGGCCGAAGTGATTCGAAGGTAAGCGCTCGCGGCCGATCCCTATAAAACGTTGTACAGCAGCCCTACTCTATTCGCAGTAATCTTATACTCATGAGAGCTGAAAACGAAAAGGCTCTCATCGAAAAGGATGTCTATTTGATGAATCCGCTGCAAGCGTTCTCATTGTTACGCCGCATCCACTCGGACTGGGTGTATTGGGAAATCTATATGACGAAGTCCATCGGAGATGGTATGGAATGGAATACTTGCATGCCCAAGTTTTTGCACGACATTCTCTGCTGAATATTAAAAATGGGTTTTTGTTACACAGAGTACGTGAGTAGAATCAAAAGCGAGCGCAAGAATATCCCCACACAGGAGGAATTTGAAGAGGCAGCCGATGCAATGTTTCGATTGCAGGACACCTATGGCCTGAATCCGATTGAAATGTCAGTCGGAAAATTGAACGGACGTACGTATAGGTATGACAAGTGGCAATAAGGATGTGTATCGATGTGGTTTACTGTGAGTGTATGCAATTTTTTTTTTTATCGAAATAGTGCCAAGCTATCTGCGATTGATTGCTTTTCGATTGCCTACTATTTGCATGGAATGGAAAAGTACGAGGAAGCGGCGCTCTGGTTTCATTCAGCAATGAATTTGCACAAGGATAACGATCCAATGAACGAAATTTTGGAATTCGATTTGAAGAAAATTTTATATTTTTACGCACAGACATTTGCCAAACAAGGTGAGTAGCTATACACTTAATGGATTTATAGTGAGTACGAAACTGTTGCGAAAAATTCCACAAATTCTACTTTAATTACCGTAACATGTTCAAGTTGGATTGATTTCCTTCATTTGAATTACTGATTTGATTAGAAATGACTTTGGCAAATTTTGGAAATATTTCATAGGAGAATTTTTGCACGATAAGGTAGATAAGATATACAATTGGCAAACATTTTTTATAACTTATGAATAGCGTAGGTATAGATTTGTTTTACCTAAGTATCTGCTTTATTTTGTCGAATTATATAAACCGCACCTGCGGAAACGCTTTCTTAATCATGCCTGAGTTTAGATACAGTCAGCGTCAAAAGTGTGTAAACACCAATCGGTTTTCATTTGGCTTTGGAGTTCGAATACATTTTTTTTTGAATACTTATGAAGTATTTTTTGCTGTCAACATGAAATATGTTTTATTATTGTTAATTTATAATTAAACTGTTTACAAATTGTTGGTTTTTTAGATCTTTTTCCGGATCCTAAAGAAAACTCAAAGAAGCATCGGCGTTTACTCACTTTTGACGCTTACTGTATGTCTAGAGTGCAATATGTAGTTTTACCTACCTATACATATTTTCAAATTGGTAGTAACGTATATTTCGGATCTCAGACGCTGATGCCGGTGCTCTCAGCTCTGTAGCAAATAAACTGTTTAATACATCATGGTGTGGCACCATAACCCCCTTTTTTGTAAACGCAACGATTTTATGAATCAGAATTTTTTTTATTATGTAGATAGGTACCTAGACCTACCTACATAATGTAAGGTTTGGTTTTACTCAGTTAAAATGGTATTAGGTAGGTATAGGTGACGCCTCCATTCCCCCCATTCACTGTAAGAACATTTCTGGCATTTGCCATGAATCATGGGTGATTGCATGACCCTTATCTACCAGCGTAGCAGCGCCGGGTATGCTGGTTATTTCTTTCCGAATGTTGATATGCAGAGGGTGATTAGACATAACTTCGCCATCTTAAGGAAGCGGGCTGGCCGCTTAAATAAAAAATAAAACAGCCATTGATGAAGTGTGAGTTTTTGCTCCGTGCTGTTGAGACCAATAATCCTTAAAATCCAATTCATCAAAGGCAAATGGATGTTTGCTCGTAGAATGCTGTAGGGGTTTGCAAGATTGAAGCCCTTACTATTATACCTCAATGCGTGCTCAGTTGATCTGATAGGGCAAGGAACTTCATCAGTTGTTGGTCTTGTCAGACCATGAATAAGGCCACTCTCGCTCCTTGCACACGACTACGACTGCGACCCAAACAGTCTAAATGGCGTACATTTCAAAAAAGAATGTTTTATTGTCGCACCCTGTGCTTAACGTTATCTATTTTTTGGGCCCATACCTATCTGAGTCATTTCACAGGTGATGAAGATTTGTCATGATAAGTTTCTCTACTGATGTTCTGATGATGATCAGACAAACAGCCTATAAATTTTGGTTCAGGCGGTAGCAGAATACTAGGTACTTCAGAAAAAATAAATAACTAAAAATTTGTCGCAGCAGGTCCATAAAGGAACCCTTTATAGGGATAGCCTCACATCGTTTTTTGTTCCGCCCTCGTGCTAAACTTATTTCTATACGCACCGGGGTACATGTTGAGCAGAAGTCAGATGAGAATTTATCGATCACTTTTTGTTAGTATCTAATTTGGCCTGCGGAAATTCGTATTTTTAAAGAGCTCACAATAACTGCCAGTGGCCTATTCCACTAACTTACAAATTGATGTTTACAGGCATTTTTTTTAACAAATTTGTTCAAAAATCGATTTTTTCTGTTTCACAAAAATTTTGTATTACAAAATTGTTTTTGTTGTTAACAAGGGAAATTTGTAGAAATTTTATTTTTTCCGTTTCACCAAAAATTTAATTTCTTTGTTGCTTACATGTACAAATATGTTAAAATTCATATTTTTTTTCAAGTTTGTGTTTCACCAAATCAAGAAATTTTACAAATTTGTTTAATTACTTAAAATTTCTTACAATAGAAAGATCGTGTGTCGATTTAGTAACAATTTGTAATTTTTCAAATGAATCGCTTTTCAAAAATTCGCTTCCTAAAAATGTCTTTACGTCGAAGGCATAGTAGTACCGATAGTGATATAAGTTTGTCTAAATAGACGAAGACAAACTTAGGCCTGAAACACACATGCGATTTCAGTCGCGCGACTGTTTAGTGGCAAAAAATAAAACACACACATTTCAATATGAATGCGCGCACATAAAATCCAAAATTATGTGTTTCAGGCCTTATGAAAACGAATTAAATACGAAATTTCAGATTCTTTTGTTTTCAATGAAAAGTTTCGGTTAAAACATGCTAAGGCAGAGGAAATAAAGGACAATTCACATGAAAGCGAACAAACGAATTGATGAAATGCGAACAAACCACTTTTGATGCATACGAACAGAAAATTACACATAAAGGAGGATAATTAATAATCCCATCAAAATGTATTAAGAAAACAAGTTTAAAAATAGTTTAAAAAACGAAATTTCCAATTACAAGCATTTTGCCGCGAATGAAAACACCATATCGGCGCGAATTGTCAAAGTTTATTCGCAATCCACATCAATTAATTCGGGTTCCACAAACTGACGAATAAAACATTCGTTTGAACTTAACCTCAAACTAGATATTGCGGGTAGGAACTGAAGGCTGAAATTCGTGAACTGTCGCAACCATGAAAGTGTTCATGTGAAATATTCGTTCGTTCGTAGGTAGTTGGTCGCTCACATGTGGAAATATCCTTAAGAAAGACAAAGTGGACGTCAGATTGCAAATCAGTCTGAAAATAAACTTTTCACTGACACCGATATCTATCATCAATTTCTAACAGGTTAGAAAATTTGCCGAATGAACCATTTTTCTTACCGCGAATAAAACCGATAAAAATGTTGTTCGGTTTTCTTTATTTTGTTGTTTGATGTTATCAGTTAGAAGAATTACAAAATTATGAAAAACACTTGTTGTTTACAACTCTGAAAAATAAACGATGAAACGTTTTTTTTTTTTATTTACCAAATACAATTTCCCTTCAATTATTTCTCTTCTTCACAAATTTGTTGGAATTAAGTTTGTAGTTTGTGAAACAGAAAATCAGTTAACAAATTTGAAAATATAATCAACAAATACAAATTTGTAATTATAATTGTAATTTGGTGAAATAGGCTACTAATAGGCTATGGGATAATTGTAGCTATTGTAGCTGTAGAATATGACAGACATGCCGATAAATATTGTGAAGTATACGAATGAAGTATGAATACATAACAAGCGCAGTGTAAAGGTGCTACTACACGATATGTAGCACGCCTCATATATATGTAGCATTGACGTCATTTTGACGTCAGCGAATGGTCCCAATGGGTACATGCCGTGTACAAGCTCTCTTTGAGCACTATCTGTTGACGTCAGAGTCACATATATATGTGGCGTGCTGCATACCGTGTACTAGCGCCTTAAGACCAATTTCAAACCAATTGTAATCATATCAATTACTTGATATTGCATTGCATTGTGTAATTAGTAGCACAATGCAATGCAACGTTATGTACATATTTTCCATTTTAGTTGTTATCATCTCTTTGAGTATGACATGCCGGGCAGTAGTTAGAATATAAATAGATGTAAATATCTACTTAAAAGAATGCTCAACAACATTGCCTATAGACATTTGTTTTATTGATTGCCACATCCCGACACGCACGGGTATGTTTCTGAAAGTAAAAGATAAGATTATCGAACTCATTTCTTACGGATGTAAATTGTAAACATTTAATAAATCATTGAGTAGGTAATTATAAACTTTTGATAAACAATTCATATCATTATCATATCAAGTAATTGATATCAAGTAATTGATATGATTATATTTGTTGTTGTTGCCATATGAAAAGCAGTTTATAAATCACACTTATGGTGTGTGTCTATAAGATTATATATTTACCATTCGTAAACTGATTGGGTACTATATCTTAAATACTTAAGAAGTGATGTAGGTAATCCCCATTAAATTTGGCTAATTAGCAATTGATAATTTACTGCCTCGTGGGAATTATCATTTATTCGAACTGTCAGGTACTTAGGAATTGTATTGCTCGAATATATGTTTGTATCTATGTATCTAGTGTCAATTCACATTTATCTTCCGAATTTAACAACTAAATAAATAAATAAATAGGTGGCGCAACAGGCGGGTGACACCCAAGGCCTAGCTTCTCGCAACCATTCGTTTTGTGTGAGTTTCTATTTTTGGGACGAATGGAAGGGACCTACAATTTTATGCCGAGTCCGAACGGCTCAATTGAGAAGCTTTTTCATGACAGGTATACTCTCGGATGTTTAAGATGTAATTTGGGTTTTTCCGGGGAATTTAACAACTATTCTCTCCTAAATGTAGGAAAATAGCGTTTGCACTTTTTTTTGAGAGGGTGCCGCCATATTTTGCGAAGTGCTTGGTCCGGACAATGCACATCAATTGTCTAAATTTAAAATTTTGTATAGAAATAATCGTGATCATTTTCAATGGTCCGCTTGTCCAGTAAGTGGGTCGCGGGTGTAGGTTGCTCAAGTGGATCCTCCATAGCTCTCGATTCTCCGCCATCGACTCTTAATCATCAAGGACAATCCCCATACAGGTACAGGAGAGATTATGGACTTGATCTACACGTCTCATCCTTGGTCTACCTAGATGACGCCTACCTGATGGTACGGATTCCATAGCACGTCGTGGAATCCTGGTCGGGACATGCGTTTAACATGACAAAACCATTCTCCGTCCGGAGAAGTAGCTGCTCGACATTGAGTTCTTCACGTATTCTGGTATTTCTGATGCGATCTCTACGGGTCACACAAGCAATACTACGGAGAAATCTCATTTCGGCAGCTCATTTCGGCAGCTTAGACACCAGCTTTCATAGCTTCTCAAAGCAAAAAAACTGTGCTGTACTAAACCCAAAACTGCACTCATTCTCGAACTCCCATTAAACCCAAAAACTGCAAGAGTTTTGAGTTTGTAATCTGCATACAAAATGAAGAAAATATCATGTTGTTTCGTTTCCATAATAAGGCTGACAGACTTCTTGAATCATAACAAAACCTTAACAAAATATTTATCGCATGGTTATGAATAAAACAAATGAAGCATTTTCTGCAAATCCATTCATAATTAACACAAAACAAATTGAAAACAAAACTTCACTTCCTAATACTATCACCATTATCTCTACCTGTCAAAATGCATTCTGCGCTCAAATGACGTAGGTGCGCAGAACGAAAGAAACTGAACATCACCATTGAGCTATCTGTAGTACTTGTATCATGGTACACGTCTATGATTCTATACTTATGTCCTTTTTTGGATCCCAGACTACCTATTTGCCAAATAACATTACAGTTGGTTCAGAGGTTTAGTCGTGTAACGGTAACAAACAGACAGACGGAGTTACTTTTACAAAATATAAGTGTGGGATTCTTAGTCGTTAGCGATGCTGTCGCGAATTGTAGGGTGATATCTCCAGATCCTCTTTAAAATTCAGTCAGTTTACCTTCTGCTGTTTTGTTCGTAAATTATACATTTTATTTTGACGCTGACAACTTTTTCCCACTAAAAAAATGCAAATCATTATGGATCGCTTCGACTTACTCTTGAACAACGTTTCGAAATGGTGCAAACTTTGAAAATGTAGGAAAGAAGAAAGTTAAAGAATTTGGCATGCAACTTGATGACATAAGTTATCCTCCTCATGTTCGTCCTGCGCATCTATTTGTTTATAGACCTAGTGATATTTTTAGAGTTTTCCAAAGTCGCAACTATTTTTCTATTCCCGTATTCCACAGATATTTTAGATAGAGCTGTCCTCCTGCTAAGTCGTTTGATAAGCATTGACCGCACTGACGCTAATGCCATCCGACAAAAACAAATTTGGGAAATGGAAATCAAAGCCAAGCAAAATTTATCACCACCGGTGAGTAGCATCAAGCAAATACATAGATATGTGAAATTTTCTGTGTAAAATTTTTGTAAATAAAATCCTATGAGCTAGCGTCCCCAAACAAATCGGAATCCTTCAGCATACCAAAGGGGATGTCGTGGTGAATTCAAGCAACGTGTTCCAAATCTCTATTGTGCATACAACACAACAACAGATCCATTTCTAAAATTGGCACCCTTCAAAATGGAAGTGATCAGCTTAGATCCATACATGGTATTGTATCACGATGTGATTTCTGATGATGAAATCGAAATGCTTCAGGAAATGGCCAAGCCGCAGTTGATCAGGGCAACTGTATACAATGCTGAACAAAAAAAACCTGTCGGAGTTAAGACTAGGACGAGTAAGTTTGCTTGGTTTCAAGACAACACAAGCCCCACCACACAAAGAATCAATCAAAGACTAGCCGATATGACTGGCTTTGATTTGCAGTCGAGCGAACAGTTACAGGTGATGAATTACGGTCTGGGAGGGCACTACGACACGCACTATGATTTCTTTAATATTTCTATGGTATGTATAAGGTACTGTTGGAAATCAATGAAACTTTATTATATCCCTCTTAGGATAGTGCTGTGGTTCAACAGACCGGGGATCGCGTTGCTACCGCCTTATTTTATGTAAGTTCTTATTCAGTTTTTACCCTCTACCATTAGTATCGTTCGGCAAAATTGTTTATTTTTTAGTTGACTGATGTGGAACAAGGTGGCGCTACTGTTTTTCCAACTATCGAACTTGGCGTGTTTCCAAAGAAAGGCGCTTGCATCTTTTGGCACAATTTGAATAGGAGAGGCGAAGGTGATGCAAATACCCTACACGCTGCTTGTCCCGTTCTTGTTGGATCAAAGTGGGGTAAGCTAGTCGTAGATTCAGTGTATTCTTTGAATTTTTGACTGATTTAATGGTTTTCTGGTGATTTTCAGTTTGCAACAAGTGGATACGCGAAAAGGCGCAAATTTTCCGACATCCATGTCTTACTGAACGAATGAATTAAAAATGTATCTCTATGTGTTTTTTGTAAATAAAAAATTTTGTATCTGTTAAACTGATTGTGTCGTTAAGACACATTTAGGATATTGCATTTTTATAAACATACTAGCAATGACAGCGGCTCCGCCCGCCGGTTTCTTTTCTTTTAAATACAATTTAAATTTATTTGAGTTGTCACTGTGCGTGTGAGTAATAATAATTATTCTATTTTTGGAATAGAAAACTACAACGAGATCTATTTTCAATTTATTATTATCTCACCCTCTGGATGGCCCAAAAAGATGAATGTAAGCTCAAAATAATCGGTGAAGTATTTACTAACAATTTAAAGCATATCTTGAATTGATATACATAAATTTATGAGTATAATGGCAAGTTTAGCGTAAAAAGGGCGAAATAGAAAAGTATGTTTGAAATCTTTTTCAACAATTGTAGTACGAATTTTGAAAAACAATGAATGAGGCATGTAATAATTTTGACTTATCTATCAAAATACAAACTTTCACGTTCATACGACTAAAGGTGCTTGAGACCCCCCTTACTTCCCGCGACCCCTTTACTCCTGAGCAATTCCGACCCACCCTACGGACTAAGTTGGCCACACATCTATAAATCAGAAAAAAAATCATGAAAATCGGACGAATGGTTCTCGAGTTATGGAGAAAAGAACAGACGGACGTTGCATTTTATAAGTAGTATGGATGGAAGAGACAGCATTTTAATGAACTTTTGCATCAGATATAATTAGGTACACGGAAGTCAAAATCACTCAATCATTTCAATATTATTAGGAATGACGTTTGTGACGGTATAAGATAAAAAAACTACAGCAAACATAATATATAATAAATTCAAGTTTTTTAGAAATTGTTTTCACCGTCTACTGATAAGAGGTGAGTTGATTGCAAATTAATTGATTTTATCAAGGGGATGTCAATTCTTTTCAAGTTCGCAACGGTATGGAACTTGTGGCATATTTGCGAAGCGTAAAGGTATTTAGATACGTGACTTAAAATGCATGCAAGTTTGTCGTTATCTGAAATGAAAGTACGGTATACGAATATCTATTTTTATACCAATCAGCCTTGTGTGGTATCTCATACAAATAAAACTAAAAACTGATACCATAGTATAGAAAAACGTATAATGCAGAACGTCTCCATAATCAAGAAACCTTCAAAATCGATCACATTTCGCTCGACGTCAAACTTGTCTCCAATATTTGATGACCGAACATTTCGAGAGGCCAAAAATAAGACTCCGTCCATTACATTACTTTCTTACAAATAGATAGTGTTTGAGGATTCTAAGTTGCGAGCCTATTATCGCAGGCATCATTTTTTCTGACCTTAACCAACAGCACGTTTCAGCTTCAAACAATAGACTAAGACTAGTATACGAGCATGACCACTGCAAAGACCCTGTAGTGTATACTGTAACACGCTATACAAATACCTGTTACAGATACATTTTTACAATAGTAACGTATTTCAGTAACACCAGAGTTATAAGTTCAATGAAACTTTTTTATGACCCATTGAATTGATCTGGGGTTTAACGTGTCAAAATCTAAACCAATGGAGTTGACATTTCCAAGTGCCAGGAAATTGCATATCTGCAGGATGTCGAATATATTGATGGGTGAGGGTGGTATAGGTCTGTGCTAGATGCAGTTGTAGAAAGATTATGCCAGAAGGTGAAATGGTTCGATCGGAATGGAGATGATCATAAAGCTATGTTAGATTAGGGTTTCAGAATAATAAGGCAGAGTAGACTTTAATGCTGGTCTTTATAGACCCATTGTAACGCCATTCAATGGAGACTATTCAAATAAGCTATGGCATCGTATCATTACACCTCTTGTGTTTACTCGACGATGTCAAGCCATCCTGATATCCTTAGGAACCAGCAAATATTAGATAGTAAGATGATAGAACATTTTAAATCTCTTGGCCGTGGTCAATCCATATGACAGCCTTTTTTACGTGCTAAATATCCTCAGTTTGGTTTCATAGCATGTAAATAAGGTAATACACAGTCGATGTTGAAGATTTTATTTAAAATAAAAAACTCTCCAAATCTGTTAGGTAGCACATCAATTTTTGAAGCAGAACAACAATGATTAGAGGTCAATACTCAATAATAGGTGGGCTAGAGAAGTGTTTAGAAAGTCCGGGAATTTTGTGAATTCTCGCACCCGCTTCCTCTATAAACGCAGACATTAAAAAAAATTTCGTTGTACCTGTAGAGACCCAATATTCAATAACAGATTGATCTACAGTTTTCTATCAATTGACTTTTATTTCCCGTATTTTCATATTATAGTGCGACTTTATTTTCATTGTTTTACATTTTATTTAGACAAGTGTTGGCATCGCACAGTGCCGATACTACAGTACCAACTTAAATATTTATTTATATAGCAAAACTGTCTATTAACCGCCAGTATAAATGTTAGCACATTATTTAGTGGTAGATACTTGTACTCTCATATCAACATTTCTTATCGATGAGATAGAATGTAGGTAAATACAATTTCCAATAAAATATCCCATCAGCGAACACATTCTGTCAGAAAATGTCATGTCATATGACAGTAATAGATCAATTATGAAAATAATCGTTCGCTCAAATAAATACAAGAAGACAGTGGCGTAGCGTGGGTTGGGGCCGCTCG
This sequence comes from Cheilosia soror, assembly GCA_949372485.1. Classification (NCBI taxonomy): domain Eukaryota; kingdom Metazoa; phylum Arthropoda; class Insecta; order Diptera; family Syrphidae; genus Cheilosia; species Cheilosia soror. The sequence goes on along the minus strand of OX443562.1, from coordinate 110,155,771 downwards.
GCGTAGACCCAATTTATGCCGCCCCTAGTAATTTTTTCACACACTAAAAAAAAACGACCTTTGTCTACGGTTTCAACCAATTATACCTACACAAGTACACATTGTGTGTCAATAAACTTGATAAAATGTCTCTTCAAAATTTTATCAACTATTGTTCTTACTAGGTACATACTTTCTAGTAAGTAAGCAAAAATGAAGCCGCAAATTTAAAATTTTCCCATGGTTACTTTCCGATTTCCCAATCTCTAAGCGGATAAAAATTACTTACCTCAGGATATCAAATAAACAACGGTTATTCCCATTAAACTTTAATTATAAATTAATAAATAAATAAATATTTGGCGCAACAGGCGGTAGACACCCTAGGCACTTTAATTATCTAAATTAAAATTCTTCCGAAAAACAGCATTGAATTACTTTTTGGAATTTATTTTCTATTATTTATTTTTTTCTTTCGCTTTTGAAAATTTTTAATTTAATTCCTTACTTAAGGCTCTACAGTCCGCGGTGGACCTGGGCCTCAACTAACGAGCGTCTCTCGACAGCGTTGGTTAAGGTTCCCTTCCACTTGCGTGCGCCACCTGAGTCGCGGTCTTCCTCTAGTGCGCCGTCCCTCGGGTGTGGAGTCGAAGATCTTCCGGGCCGGAGCGTTCGTGTCCATTCGCTCTACATGGCCCAACCACCTCAGTCGTTGGACCTTCAATCTTCTGGCTATAGGTCGATGTCACTGTACAGCCCATACACTTCGTCGCTATAAGTCCTCCTTCATTCACCATTGTAAATCAGTTAAGATGAGAATGGACTTACCAATCTATAATAACTGTCAATCAGGGTTATCCATCATTGTCAAGATATTGATCAGGTGGAACAATATGATTGAAAACAATCTTTGTTGTATCTTATTATTATTATATCGATTGCTTTTCCTAGAAAACATAAGTAAATGAAGAGGTGTATGTTTGTAAAGATATAACAATATTGACAGCACAGTACATGTGACAATGCGGAAGTCACTCCCCTTAAACTTGTTGAATTAGCTACAAGGCTAAAATGCTTGCATTTAAATAATAAGAAAAACAAGTAAAAGTGTTATCATCGGCCTGGCCGATGCTTTGATACCCTCCACTGTATGTACTGTATATAGGTACACGCATGTGTCTAATATTGGTTTTGTACGGGAGGTACGATAACTACTTGACCGACATAGACTATTTTTAATACCAACTTGACAACATTCACCTTAGTCGATTCGTTTGGACGCTATCGTGCTTTTAACAAACAGAGAGATATATGCGTCAAATATTGGCTTTGTATTGGAGGTAAGAGAACTATTTGACCGACATGCTGACCATTTTTAATAGCACGCAATCGTGATTTCAACATACAGAGAGACACATTGGTCTCATGGTGGTTCTGTATGGGAGGTAGCAGAACTACTTGACCGACATAGCCCATTTTCAATACCAATCTGACGACGGTAAAAATAAGTCCTCTGACAAAATTTTATTCGCCTAGGTCGATTCGTTTGGACGCTATCGTGTTTTCAACAGACAGACGGACAGACGGACATGGCTAAATCGATTCAGAATGTGATCCTGATTCAGAATATATATACTTTCTAGGGTCTCCGGAGACTCCTTCTTGGCGTTACAAATGTAATGACAAAGTTAATATACCTTCCTGTGGAGGGTATAATAACATTCTCTTGAATAAATATTGTCCTCTGGTTTTCTGTGATTATTGGACTTTTTACTTCTAAACATTTATGTATGTATGTATCTCCTCTCCAGGATTACCTACAAATTAAATAGCATACAATCCCGCAACAGCACGTACCTGTATGAGAAATAAAACCCCTACCTATTGCACATGGTTGGTACAACAACATCCCTGGTACAACGATGAGCACAAAAAAAAATTATAAAAAACTGTCCACAGGTCAGGTTGCTAACGCACGGGTGACAGACAACAGGTTTTGATATTCCCTACCACACCACATGCAGAACTCTTTTACCTCATTTGACCCTAACTTTAGAACTCTGTCTGAACCACTGATTGCTGAAGAATTCTTCTTCTATGTATTCGCCGCCTTAGGCACTAAATTATTGTTTTCGAATAAATTATCAACCCTCATTCGAGTGGATGGGGGTCCGGCAAAGAGTTGCGTGTTATACCACTTTCATTTGAGTTTCTTGTTCTCAACTTAAATAGTTACACTGCTGAAGCTTAAGAAGATATTTTAAGCAACCGAAAAATGAAAGGGAATTCATTTAGCTTCACAATCCCAATAGTTTTCCTAACACTGGTTAGCTGCGAGTTCCACTCCTCGGTGCACGAATTGACCAAGCTGGTAGCCTATGAACGGTTTCTTTTGCGCAAAATGGACAAATTCATTACACTCAACGAAAACAAATTGGATTACCTAAAGGAGTGAGTGCATCAAGGTCAAATTATATAAACACAAGAGATAATAAAAGGAATTATTTTTTCAGAAAGCTGACGGTCTTTGAAAGGGAACGCGAAGATGCTCTTGAAGCCGGTGATGAGTACTTTGAGAGTCCGATTAACAAGTATTTGCTGACGAAACGTCTCTCGCTAGACTGGGAGAAATTGGAGAACTTCCTGGACCATGAAGTGGGCACAAGTGAGTGTTAACTTTTGATGTGATCTTCGGATTTTTGATCTATATTCTTTTCCTGAAGGCGTCCTGAAGACCATCGACAAATTCAGAACGAATTACACTTTTCCCGATGAAAATGACTTCAATGGCGCTATCGTAGGTATGCTGCGCCTCCAGAAGATTTATCGATTGAAGACCAAGGATGTGGCAGAGGGTATTCTGGGTGGTGTCAAATATTCGTAATTAATAGACCTAAGTGTGTCATTGATGTCAGTTGATATTTAAATAATTCTCCCTCCTAGGACAGAATTGTCTGCGAAGGATTGCTATGATTTTGGCAAATTCGCACTGAAGGAGAACATATTGCTCGCGGCACAGGCATGGTTGTCAGAAGCGCTGGAAAGGTTCGAGAATTATGAGTCGTCTGAGATCGGTGGGAAACTGGAAAAGGCTGATATAGTGGAAACGCTTGCGGAAGTGAAATTTAAATTGGGTAAGTGTGGGGCTATTTAAGAAGACCGACTTGAACATTAATTATCTGTCTGATTAGGAGACTTCACTGGTGCATCTGAGCAATTGTTTGCACTGAATTTGATTCGGCCTAATGACACGGCCCTAATGAAAACATATGATTTATATACACTCCATGCACGAACTGAACCGTCGAATAAGGTTGATTATGAACACGAGGTAAGTGCATATATGCTCCTCTTAAAATGTGTAGATAAAATGGAAGAAGCTACTACCGCAATTCTTCAAAGATTGTTCCTTGACACCTCTGTGTAACTGATTCGGAAAGCCGAGTTCCCCAAGTGCATTCTCACACTACGAGAGTTAAATGTATCTCTCACAGCATATTTTGATATATATTATGGTAACTGATTGCAGATTATATTTGCAGCTTAGGACTGAACTTCCTGTGTATAGACATTAGGAAAAGTGCTCAAATTGAATTTCGTTCATTAATTACTAGCTGAACCCCCGCCAGCTCCGCCATGCGTTTTTTTGCTTTTTTAATTAGTTTTTTTTTGTGTTGGAGGTGCCACGCCCCTTTGTGGAATTTTGACCAATCTTTACAGGAGCAGTCCACGGCTAATACGCAAGATTACGTGTATAAGTTTGAGCTCAATCAATTCGGTGGTTTTCGAGATATACGATTTTGAATGTTTTTTTTTGTGCCACGCCCCTTTGTCCGATTCTGAATTTGTTTAGCCTATCGCCCGATCATCGTAATTACCGACATTTAAAAAAAATCAGCTAAATTGGTTTATGGACGATAGAGGCAAACAGTTTTTTCACTTTGTTTTATATATACAGGGTTTCCCAGTTAAGAACGATAATCCTTTAAGGGAAGATTCCTGAAGTCATGCCGAACAAAAAATTTTATGCCATGGGGGTCTATTTTCATCTTATTTCCCGTTATAACCCATCAAAGTAGGTGACCTCTAATTTCGAGGTGTTACCACTAAAAACGCTATAACTTCTAAACTATTACAGGTACAAAAATTGTTTTGGGCATTTTGAAAAGACAATTAAGTAGTGCATAAAAGTCTAAAACTTTTTGGTTACATCTGGGCAGCTAAGAAAAAGTTATGGCTCCTTAAACTCAAAATTTTGAAAATTTGTTGTTACATTTTTTTTACTTAAAATGCCTTTTTCTCAAAATTTTGACTTAATAAATTTTAATTTTTTTATGAAACAAACAAAGTTAAGTTAGAATAATAAACTAACGTACCTATGAGCAATAGTTAACAGTTAATTGTCGAATATGAATATGCTTAACATTGATAAGTTGATCTCCACAAAATGTATTCAAAGCGTGATTACGCGGAAATAGTGTTTGTAAACGGGTTCTACAATGGAAACGCTTCGTTGGCAAGATAGGGGTACTAACGCCGCCGATACCCAAATCGTAGTACATAACAATAGTACAGCGGGTTATTCTCTGATGCGTATCAGCGCCTTGTTGATAACAGGTGAGCTCGTCGAAATAATAGGAACGACGTTCAGACGCAGCGACGGCAAAAATTAAGGGTTGTATTTTTCGTGCTGTGGAAGTTAAGCTTTTAGTCAGGTCTACAGACTAGCTGTGCGGTTGGAACTTCCCAGAACCAGGATTCACAGAACTCTACAGTGTAATAGATTATGTACACCCTTTCCATTTAGCACCGGTACATGATTTACTGCCATCAGGAGCTGCGCAAAGAAGGGTGGAATTTTTCCAGTGGCTATTGCGCAAACAGGCAGAATACCGGCACTCCTTAAGAACATTCTGTGGACTGACGAAGCGCAATTCACAAGAGATGGTGTTACAAACTTTCAAAGTTTGCATTAGACCCCAATACCCATTTAATACGCACAACGCTAAAAATTTAATCATTGTGAAAAATTTCTTCAATATGTATGCTTATTTCAAAGGAGGTTTAGCGTAAATGTTTGGAAACACTTTAATAGGCCCGCGCACGTTCTTCCAAAAACAGTTACTTCCCATTACTACCTGAAATTTCTTAAAAAACGATTGCCGGAGGTAATCAGAGAAGGGCAATGTTCTTTCAACAAGATGGAACACCTTGTCACATTAACAGCGGGGTAACTCCATACCTCAACCATACTTTTAACGAACTGTGGACTCGTCGCGAGTTGGCCCCAATCCTTCGCCACCCAGATCTCCTGACCTTTACACCCATGAATCGTTTATTCTGGGGTGCTATGAAAGAAAAACCTCATTTTTGAGAAAAATCTAGTCTTTTTTGACCACTTTTTTCTGAGAAAAAATGCTTTTAACTACAACTTCCGTTAATCGTACGTAAAAAAGGTGCTTACCATAATTTTTAGAAAATTTCTCAAGGATAAACATTTTATAAAAAAAATTTAAATTTATTAAGTAAACATTTTGAGAAAATTGCATTTTAACTAAAAAAATGTAACAACAAATTTTCAAAATTTTGAGTTTAAGGAGCCATAAATTGTTTGTAGCTGCCCAGCTGTAACCGAAGTGCTTTAGACTTTTATGGACCATCATATTTATTATCAGGATAGCTAGTTCTATACATAGGAGAAGAAAAAAAGTGTTATCACAATTATTTAAAAAATCGATTTTAGGTTACTTTAAGGGCGTCTTGCAGGCAGAAGGCCACCTGCAAAACGTCTTGGACCACCATATTGGTAATCAAGGCATTTAACTCTACATTTTAAAATGATATTAAAGTTGTTATACCAATTATTTGTAATTCAGAAAAAAATGCATTTTCACATGGTATTACTCACAATTGGCCCCACTACAGCATGCAAGACGGTAACATTTAGGAACAACTACTTAAGAACTACCTATGTGAGTTATTTGGTGTTATCAATCAGACCCAAAAATTACTGTGGGCTCTCGGTCTATTATTTTAGTGTGTGAAAATGATGATTATTTTTTTTAGTGTTTTCTTTAGATGCTTGGCGAACAAAATATATCTATACAAAACATACTCAAATCTATCACATTTTGTTTTGGCTGAAACAAGATACTACCTACTCTATTCTTTTTACAATGCAATTTGTTTGTCCGCTAGGTATGTACACTGTGCAAGCCACAGCTTTAACCTGGCTCTGCCATGTCAACTCCTGCAATTCGCAATTGCCTTAGTGTAGTTAGTGAAATAGCTAATTTCTTCCGCAACTTTTCAAATCTATATTATGTAACTTTCAAAACTGTCATTAAAAAACGCGCACCAGAGAGCCGAAAAAGTCGACTTCTACGCCTTCGTAAAACAAAATTCATTGAAAGGCATGGCAGTGTTAGTTCCTTTGTAGAGCTCTTCAAATGCATCTCAATAAGTATTGAAAAAATAACGAGCAGAAAGTGGGTGAAGTCTTCGAAAGTATCAGCACTTTTGACAGCGGTTCAAAAAAGTCATTGCCTAGTAAGCCTCATTGTATACGAAAAATTATTCAGTTTAGCGCTGATGCCCTTATCAGTTTCCCTACAGAACAATCTGCAATCGACCGCACAAAAGAAATTCTGAATTCTCTTAAGGACATCAGAGAAAATGCCGAAGATTTTTTTAGAGAGGCTTTTCAATCCGCATCCCAACTTGCCGAGGACTTATTTGAAGAACTTCATTGAAACAAACAACGCGCTCCAATCCAGAAAACTCTCCTTCTGAAGCCTATTTTAGAGTCGATACTGATTTCTTGTATAGATTCATTAATACAAAATCTTAGGGGCATATTCATGGTCAACGAAGACGTTGTATCATCGTTTCAAGCTGTTCTCCCATAGGTCTTGCTGCAGTTCAGCGAGTGAACGAAATGGAAAAGCTAACACGTTACTTTGATAATGCAATTTCGTTGTCAGCTGTGAAAGCTGAGTACATTCTTTGGTGCGAACAAAAAATCGTCGAGTGACCCTTCCACCGAAGTTTTGAAATTGCTTGATTATGTGACAAGACTTACTTTAGACTTATAAATTTCTTGCTTACGGTTTTAGCAACGCTTCCAGTGACCACAGCTAGTTTTGAAAGAACCCTTTCAGCTATGAAGCTACGCCTACGGTGTCTACTGCCTGTAGCGCCACCTGTTTATTTTTTATTAGCTATGAAAAAGATTGAAACAATGTCCCGAAGCGTTATGGAGAATGCAAGGTTAAGGTCACTTGCTATGATATCTGCTCATTCGGATATTATTGTGAATCCAGATAAGGTGATTGATCTCATATCAAAAAAAAATCTAGACATCTTCTGCTTTGAAAAAATGTGACTAATAGGAATCAATGAATTGGAATAGTTTTCTGTTTCGTAAGACTTGGAAGCTAGCCCCCCCGAACCAAAATCCTGGCTACGGCCCTGACTCTGGGTCAGGTTTAGTTAAACTTCAGTTTAAACTCTGACTGTGCAACTGGGCATAAGTATTTTCCTTTGGAACTAGCAAACTTAATTTAAAATAATTCCGGGCATAATTTCAGATTGTTTTCAAAGCACTCATATCTGGTAATTGTACAACTGCTTAATTTTAGCCCATTCCCTTGGATTTGGACACCGCAAATGACGACCGCGCCTATGAACTTACCTGCAGCGAACACATTTATCAGCTACCCCAACACGAACGCGAGCTACGCTGTAGCTACCTGAGCAAAACTCATCCATTTCTACTTTTGGCTCCGATAAAAGTTGAACAACTAGAAATTGATCCGCTGCTGCTCGTCTTCCATGATGTCATCTACGATTCTGAAATTAAAAAAGTCATCGAGATATCAAACGAGAGAACCGAACGCGCCACAGTAACTAACGGGGAAATCTCAGTAGTATCTTCTGCAAGGACTAGCCAATTTGTGTTTTTCTCAAAGGAGTACGACAAAGTCCTCGAAACTATAGACCAAAGAGTCAGCGATATGACGGGTTTAAATATGGCTGCCGCAGATCCTCATCAGACTCAAAACTATGGCATTGGGGGACATTATTCTGCGCATTTTGACTTCTTCAGTGGTAAAAATGCAAACACACACCTTAGGGATGGTAATCGAATAGCAACTGTCTTATTTTATGTAAGTTATAGATGCTGCGTAGTCATCAGATAGTGCGAAGGCGAACTGACTTTGTGTTTTATATAATGTTTTCAGTTAACTGACGTCGAGCAAGGTGGTGGCACTGCATTTCCATACATTAAAAGATTGGTGAAACCAAAGAGGGGCGCCGCCGCATTTTGGTACAATTTGCATGCCAGCGGCGATGGTGATATTTTTACAAAGCATGGAGCCTGTCCCGTATTGGTAGGATCGAAATGGGGTAAGACAGACTTTAGCTCAAGCTGAAATGAGTATAGTTTGAATTTTTTGTTTTTTTTTTAGTGCTAAACCGGTGGATACGAGAACGGGGTCAGGAATTCCTAAGACCTTGTGGATTGGAGAACGATGCGGATCCAAATGCCATTATGTTCTAGTTTTTAAAGAAATGATTCTATCGATAATGATCTAAATCGGTTTCTGGTTGTAAATAAAAATTGTAGTTACTAGTTTCATATTTAGTTGTAGTTTATTTGTTTTATATTACTACTAGCTTTTGCCCGCGGCTTCGCTCGCGTAGTCCTCAGGATTTGGTACACAGATATTCCTTCACAGTCAGTTAGTTCCCTCTTTTATATTTATATATCGCGTAGAAACCCTATTGAAGAAAACAGTTCAAAGATTATATGATTAATATTTTTGTTAGTGAAGCGCTGGCATCTCAACACAGATCATACTACATATAACAGATTGAGTCACAACCTATGGGACAAAACATATTTCTTTGCTGGCAAAAATGCAGCGATATGCTAAGCACCATCTTTAGAATAGGGGGAGCTTTTATTCCATCATTATATTCCACACCTCCCAGATCTTATTATACTCTTGCAACCAGAAAGATGCACCACTTTCTAGCAGTATGACCCCATTCATACAGAATTCCGCTTGAATATCTTTGGAGTACGTACGCTGGAGTTAGATGAAGCGATAAGCATATTCAACGGCGAAAGATTTTGGAGCGCATTACAAAGTTTAAAATTGATACGACGAACGGTTCGCGACTTATGAAAAGGGCCACAAACTAAGTTTGGAGTCGATCGGATGAAATATAAAATTTGAGCCCCCTCTTACCCCTTTAAGGGTAGAATTTCCAAAATCGAAGAAAACATTTTCTTTATTTCTCATAGAGAATATACAAACCGAGTTTGAAGTCAATCGGATGATTAAAATTTCCCATACAAATTTTGACCCCCTCTTTTATCCCTTTAGGGGTTGAATTTCCAAAATCAGAGAAAGTAGTTTTCTTTGTTTTTCATACAGAGAACACAAACCGAATTTGAAGTCAATCGGATGAAAAATAAATATGTTCCTATCCAAACTTCGACCCCCCTTTTACCCCTTTAGGGGTCGAATTTCAAAAAATCCTTCCTTAGTGGTTGTATATATCATAAAAAAAAACTTCTGTGCAAAATTTCAGCTTTCTAGAGCAAATGGTTTAGGTTTTGATCATCTGTCAGTCGGATACTTTATTTTTTTATATAGATTGATCTTAGACAAAATATTTTAGATGGTGCCACCGAATCCATAAGACATAATCATAGCAAGGTAAGTGCATGTGTAACTATCTTGTGAAAGTTGTAGCGACTGCCAAGAGACAGCTCTAAGCTAAATAGTTCCATATTTGTTTAATATGCATCTGATGGAGTAACGTTCTGACTAGAAGAAGGTTCACTAAAGAAAGACGTGTTAGTCTTTGCTACCAACTTTTACAGGCACAATAACGTTTTACTCCTTGATACAGGAGTCTAAGTCTTTGGGTAAAACGTAGACCATCTCACAATTTTAATCTCTGGATGTACAGTAGGTATACTGTATACATGACTATAGTAAGTCTTACACTGACCTACAATAAGTTTAAAAAAGTTTAAACACTAGCGTGCACTGAAGCCACCAGCGCAATAAAGACCTTTCTCCTTTCACCTATTCCTTTAGGGAACAATGGAGAGATGAACTCATACGTAATGCTATCTAATGCCCAATCCATATAGACAGATCAAAAATAGGGACTGAGGTAGAGTCAGGAGTCTTCTAAGAATCGCTGGGAACATTAAAATCGGTACGTCTCTCGAATTGTGTCTTCCAAGTGGAGGGTGGAGGTCCTGAAAGTGACAAGAGCAGCGGCTTGAGTCAAAAAAAAAAGCAATAGCTCCGCACCAAAAATAAAATTGAAGCTTGTGAAATTCTGCCGCACGCAAGCACTCGAGGTTCTTAATACACTGCACAAATTATAGGTCCCCTTTGGCCCATGAGATGAAGGTATTTCAGGCAGTGGGAAAGCAGATGAATTACTAAGGGTCCGAAAGCTATTTCAGAACATCACACCTTGCACGCTAAAGCTTAAAGCAGAAAGAAAAGCCACGAGTGAATCGAACAAAAAAGTACATCAAATGAATTATTATCGCCCAATTTTTTGAACATTTTTGTATCGAAAATATAAATAACTATACCCTGGATATAGCACTCATTTTTAACAACAAATAATTAAGTCTTGGTGAGTACTGGACACGATTTGTTCTCTTTGTACATACTCAACCTAGTATACAACGATGAATAAGCTAAATGAACACAAAATTTGAAAAAAAAAAAAAAAAACAATATGTCCACAGGTCAGGTTGTTGACATCCAAGTGACAGTGCGTTCACAACAGGTTTAGATTACCTATTCCCTACAACACCACATGCAGAACTCTCTCACCTCATTTGACCCTAACTTCGGAGCTCTGTCTGAACCACTGATTGTTGAAGAATTCTTCTTCTATTCGCCGCCGTAGGCACTAAATTATGGTTTTCGAATAAATTATCAACCCGAGTGGATGGGGGTCCGGCAAAGAGTTGCGTGTTATACCACTTTCATTTGAGTTTCTTGTTCTCAACTTAAAGAGTTACACCTAAGAAGATATTTTAAGCAAAAATGAAAGGGAATTCATTTAGCTTCACAATCCCAATAGTTTTCCTATCACTGGTTAGCTGCGAGTTCCACTCCTCGGTGCACGAATTGACCAAGCTGGTAGCCTATGAACGGTTTCTTTTGCGCAAAATGGACAAATTCATTACACTCAATGAAAACAAATTGGATTACCTAAAGGAGTGAGTGCATCAAGGACAAATTAACTGAACACAAGGGATAATGTAAGGAAATATATTTTCAGAAAGCTGTCTGTCTTTGAAAGGGAACGCGAAGATGCTCTTGAAGCCGGGGATGAGTACTTTGAGAGTCCGATTAACAAGTATTTGCTGACGAAACGTCTCTCGCTGGACTGGGAGAAATTGGAGAACTTCCTGGACCATGAAGTGGGCACAAGTGAGTGTTATACTTTTGATGTGATCTTCGGATTTTTGATCTATATTCTTTTCCTGAAGGCGTCCTGAAGACCATCGACAAATTCAGAACGAATTACACTTTTCCCGATGAAAATGACTTCAATGGCGCTATCGTAGGTATGCTGCGCCTCCAGAAGATTTATCGATTGAAGACCAAGGATGTGGCAGAGGGTATTCTGGGTGGTGTCAAATATTCGTAATTAGAAGACGTGTGTCTTTGCTGTCAATTGATATTTAATTAATTCTCCCTCCTAGGACAGAATTGTCTGCGAAGGATTGCTATGATTTTGGCAAATTCGCACTGAAGGAGAACATATTGCTCGCGGCACAGGCATGGTTGTCAGAAGCGCTGGAAAGGTTCGAGAATTATGAGTCGTCTGAGATCGCTGGGAAACTGGAAAAGGCTGATATACTGGAAACGCTTGCGGAAGTGAAATTTAAATTGGGTAAGTGTGGGGCTGTTTAAGAAGACCGACTTAAACACTAATTATCTGTCTGTTTAGGTGACTTCACTGGTGCATCTGAGCATTTGTTTGCACTGAATTTGATTCGGCCTAATGACACGGCCCTAATGAAAACATATGATTTGTATAGACTCCATGCACGAACTGAACCATCGAATAAGGTTGATTATGAACACGAGGTAAGTGCATAGTGCATAGATACATAAAAGATATAACGAATTCATTCCATTCTCCAATCGATGAAGTGACTGCTAAATATTGATTACCTAATACGATCGCTGTTAAATTACACCCAGCAACAAAAACAAAGGAACCAATCATATCATTTCGGCAGCCCTATCATTTCGGAAAAACACCGAGTTAAGGACTGAATAACTGAGCCTTAACATCAAGTTCGGAAATTCTGAAAACAAAATGACCTAGCTGTTTCAAAAATTTTCAAGCTCTCGCACGAAACCACGTGCATATTAGGTTCTCTCAAATTACTCTTTTCGGCGTCAGAACTCAAAGGTTACCCCGAAATGATTGAAGCTAGCCCAAATCGCACCTCCGTTGTAATCAGCATGCACTATTAAGTTCGTTCAATTCCTTATCAGCTGATGGGCTTCGGCCATTATTTTAACATTTTTTTCGAGTTCCTATCGAGTTCCTTCTTTAAAAAGCCTGCATTCATATACTCGTGTTCAGAAAAGACCAGAACTGATAATACATAATACTTCTTATATCTTTTCTTATATCATACTCCTAGCCCCTTCCCTTGGATTTGGACACCGCAAATGACGGCCGCGCCTATGAGCTTACCTGCAGCGAACACATTTATCAGCTACCCCAACACGAACGCGAGCTCCGCTGTAGCTACCTGAGCAAAACGCACCCATTTCTACTTTTGGCCCCGATAAAAGTTGAACAACTAGAAATTGATCCGCTGCTCCTTGTCTTCCATGATGTCATCTACGATTCTGAAATTAAAAAAGTCATCGAGATAGCAAACGAGAGAACCGAACGTTCCAGAGTTCTCAATGGAGCTGACTCAGTAGTATCTTCTGCAAGGACTAGCCAATTGGTATTTTTCCCAAAGGAGCACGACAAAGTCCTCGAAACTATTGACCAAAGGGTTGCGGATATGACCGGTTTGAATATGGCTACCACGGAGCAACATCAGATCGCAAATTACGGCATTGGGGGACATTATTCTGCGCATTTTGACTTCTTCAGTGGTAAAAATGCAAACACACACCTTAGGGATGGTAATCGAATAGCAACTGTCTTATTTTATGTAAGTTATATAGATGCTGCGTAGTCATCAGATAGTGGAAAGTGGAACTGACTTTGTGTTTTATATAATGTTTTCAGTTAACTGACGTCGAGCAAGGTGGTGGCACTGCATTTCCATACATTAAAAGATTGGTGAAACCAAAGAAGGGCGCCGCCGCATTTTGGTACAATTTGCATGCCAGCGGCGATGGTGATATTTTTACAAAGCATGGAGCCTGTCCCGTATTGGTAGGATCGAAATGGGGTAAGACAAACTTTAGCTCAAACTGAAATGAGTATAGTTTGAATTTTTTGTTTTTTTTAGTGCTAAACCGATGGATAAGAGAACGAGGCCAGGAATTTCAAAGACCTTGTGGATTGAAGAACGATGCGGATCCAAATGCCATTATGTTCTAGTTTCTGAAGAAGAGATTACATCGATAGGGGTCTTAATAACGTTCCTGGTTGTAAAAAACATGTTATCTCAATTTACTTGAGATATCGATTTAAACTACATTATATAAAACGCTGTCATATTTTTTCATCTGGCCCAATGTCGCCACCCTAGGACATAATATATTGTGAAGAACTGAAGATATCGTACTTTTAATTATCTTGTAGAAGTTGAAGCGAGAGGCAAGTGCATTTTGAGTTGGACTGGGCCTCAGAAATATCAGTATAGCTTGCCTATGTTAACAAAAGGCACATCATAGTGCTACTTAGGCTATAATGGTGAACCGCTATCTCTGCCTACTTAGCTTGCCTCTGGTTTGCATAAGGACAAACTATCAGCCTGATCAACTAACATTTTTTCAACGTCTGACAATAACGAGAATAGTGTTTCTAAGGCTCTACACCATTGCTCACGCCACTCGACTCTAAAATCTTACCTAGAGTTTTCACAATTCCAATAGGGCGATTACCTTCGCCATAACTTCAACGGCTTTGGCTCTTTCTTATTTTCTTGAATTGTTCTAGTTCGAGGCCTATTTCTCAGATTCTTTACTTTACTGGGTATTTCAAAGCGTAGCGTATGTATTCATTCTGTTTTCTACTAAATTCCTTTTGTGATCATACAGTTGCTTCAAATTTTACTTGCTTAAAATGAAGATGGTAAGTGTAATGGTATCTACCTTTTATGAGTTGGCATTGCGTTTTATAATTGGCGACACGGATTTTGTAGGTCCGAATCCAAAAGTATTGAATGAAGTAATTTTATAAACGACTAACTGACATTTACCAGAGAGACTGGTACGCAAAACGCTATATCGTGATCAGATGCTTATCAGGAAAGCACATTTCAATCCCCCATCCATAGTAGCAAATACAGGAAAAAAGGGTAGAATGCAAGTTTCGCGGATATAGGACCGCACCTGTGGCTCCTCAGTGCTCACTTACCACCGATGATTCCCATCAAATGACTTTTTTTACAATTTTTGTATTTTTTTGGAGCTTCTTATCCACTCCACCAATTTTTAAATCTTCTTTATTTAGTAACCACTTTTAGTTTCACATAAACAGTTTTGTAAATTCAATTAGGTATATTATTTATTTCTTATATGTCTAACATAGAGATAAACATTTATCAATTATTTTTTTTTTAGTTTTTCTCTTTTTTTTTAAGATATCACACACACAATTATATTTTTCTTTTTAATTTATTATAGATACCCTTTTATAACATCAATTTTAAATCGGTAGATTTTGTTCTTTTATTTTTGTGCACTCATGACCTTTGGTTAGAGAAAAAAGGACACCAAGTGATTGAGATAAAATTCTCATTACATTTAACAGCTTATAGTGACAAAATGAATTATGTGTATATATATATTTTTTTGTTTAATGAATTTTAATACTGCATGAATTCTTATGTAAATATTATTTTTTTTCTCAATATGCATAGAAACCATTTTGTTTTTTTTTATTAATTTTTATTTCATTTTATTTGATTTTATAAAGAAATTTTATTTTAATAGTTTCCTTTTTAGTTTGAGCATTTTTTTTATACATTTAAGGTCATTTTGTTCAAGGAGATTGTCTTATTATAAAATATTTGTTAGAAATTTGTTTAGAAAAATCCATTCATCTCATCTTTGTTGAAGGGATACTTATATAAAAAAATATACAACTAAAATATTTATTGACTAATGATATACGTAACTACTTTTTCTCTTCCTTGTTTGAAATTACAGTTTCTTAATTGTTTTTTTTTTTAACATTGATTATACATTTATTGATATTTATTTAATATTAATAATTAACATGTTGACTTAGAAGTATGTAGTATTTATGATTTTTGATATATGTATGTATTTTTTGTTAGTAAAATCTTGCACATTAATTATATGGTTTGATTTTGTTTGCTTATATTTAGGACAAACAATTCTTCTATAGTGGATAATAATTATTTTTTTATTCTTCCTTTGTTTTTATGAATATAATAATTTGTGTTAAAAATTGGTTCATTTAAACATGAACATTGGTTCATGAAAACAACAATCAGAAAATATACATGTGAGACAGTATTTAATTTTTTTTAATATAAATTCCAGCAATTACATTTTTAGATAGGTTTTAAAATGTTTTTCTTAAATTAAACTAATAGTTTTGCAAACAACAATTATAGTAAAAAATATAACAAAAGATAATTTTTTTCGGTGGAAACATTTAGATTTCATAATTACGGAATTTGTTAGCAACTTCAGTATTCTCTGTACCCCATTCAGATTTACGGCTTCCGTAATAGAGAGCGGCACCACCCTCAGATGCACGACGATGAGCTGGGTTGGGAGCAGCAGCAGAAAGACCGCTAGTAGCACCGGTGGCCCCACCTGTTTCTGGAAGCATACGATCCTTGGTTTTCGGAGTGGCCCAATGCATGGACTGAAAGTATAGGTAAAAATATGGATGCGTAAAAAACATATTTAAAAAATTTCAAAAAATATTTTTTTTTGTTGTTGCAATTGATTAAGTTGCATTTAAATGCGGTATATAGTAGCTGTAGGTACACATTTTTTTGTCATTGCTTCACAAATTAGGTACCTACCTACAATTTGATTGAAAAATGTCTTTGAATGGTAGCTTTGCAATTTATCTTTAAGTCCTGTGTCAACTGTGCGAAACAATTATCTTCGGCTAAATTTCTGACACTATATTGGCGGAAAACGAATTTTGCATCTTTAAAAAAATGATCCTGTTCCACGCTATAGACATGAGTAAGGGCTCAAAAGGTTTGCTCTAATTTATACTACCTAACTCAATCGCAATGGGCGCAGTAGCGCAGTGGTTAGTGTGCTGGACTACTGTGCGAGGGATCCCATGTTCGATCCCCGGAAAAACGCAAATAACATCTTAAGGTTTTTTCTACTGCGCCACCTCTCGCGAACGTCTGACAAACATCCGAGAGTATGACTGTCATGAAAAAGCTTCTCAATTCAGCCGTTCGGACTCGGCATAAAATTCATTCGTCTCACAAATAGAAACCAACACAAACGAATGGTTGCGAGAAGCTGGGCCTAGGGTGTCTACCGCCTGTTGTGCCACCTATTTATTTATTTTATTTATAACTCAATCGCAATAACTTGCGTTAACTCACTGCGTGACGTATTAATAAATCAATATTAAATTCAACGAACTTAGAATAGCGAAATTTGCGTGTAAAATTATATCTCAATCCCTACCGTAACCTTTTTGCAATCAAAACCTCACTTAACATTTTTTTTAATTTGGGCATATCCTCCAATGACATTCATTTGGACCCAACATGCTGCCGATGCAATTGGAAAGGTATGTAATATTCTCAGGCTTCTGTGGTCCACACCAAGTTCTTTCCCCAGTAAAGCTAATATATTTCGCACTTTTAGTGGAACTTTATTGCCTATCCTATTTTATGGTTGCGTATTTTTCCCATGTTGGCTACAAAACTAGGCTAGGCATATAAGTTAATAATGTTATTTACAAAACTCTAGCAAAGTATGATGTAACCTTAGAGAGGGGTACCTAACATCAGTACAGCGTTGCCATTTTGACTGCTTTCCAGTCAGATCTGACTGGATTGATATGCATTTAGCTGGAATATTTTTTAAAATCCAGCCGGCTGGTTTTTTAGCTGGATACGAATTTTGTTTGACTGTTTTTAAATATTTCGTGTAATATCACTTTTCTATCAATATAAAATTTTAAATTCAAAGTGGAAATAGAAAAAAATAAAAAAATTAACAAATATTGCTTAAATTTCACTTTTTCTGTTGCTCTGAGCTTGGAAGCATATCCCACTCATACAATGAACCAATTTATGCGTTTGCATTTGCACAAGTACTTGCCTTTGCCAACTTACAAACAAATATTTGAAACTGAAAATATATCAGTTGTGTGAGGTTCAACTTTCTTATACTGGCCGAAGTAACAAAACAATTGGTTGGTACTAATATTACTTAAGGTGCCACATATATATGTGGCGTACTACATATCGTGTACTAGCACCTTTATAGAAGCAGCAATAACATATTCGACATTATGTATGTAGAGTAGATGCAAATGATGAGGAGACAATTGAAGCGCTCAGCTCAGAGAGATTGCTATATAAAGTTAATTTATAAGTTAATACATTTTGTATACCCTCCACATGAAGGAATATTTCCTTTATTATTACGTTTGTAACTTCAAAGAAGAGTCACCGCATTTGACCAGGATCAAGTTCTGAATCGATTCAGCCATGTCCGTCTGCCTGTCTGTTCTGTCTTTCTGTTGAAAACACAATATAGCGTCAAAAGGAAAGGAATCGACCTAGGCGAATGAAATTCTGTCAGAGGACTTCTTTTTGCCGTTCAGGTTGGTATTGAAAATATAGGCTATATCGGTCAAGTAGTTCTGGTTCTGGTACCCCTCACACCAAACCAACATTAGACCAATGCCCAGCCCATGCCTCACATGGCTAACTTTTTGCATGACTTGTATATGTATGCAGTGGAGGGTATCAAAAGCAACGGTCAGACCATTGATAACACTTTTACTTGTATTTTTATTTTTTTATACTTTCATGACTGGATTTTTAGCTGGATTTTTGTTTGAATTTCTTTGACTGTTTTTTTGACTGGATTTTAGGTTTTTGACTGTTTTTTTTCCAGTCAAATCTGACTGGAAGGCGGATTTCAAAACGGCAACCCTACATCAGACATATTTTTCCGATTTTCTCCTTACCGAATTTTTGCTCCGATCGCATCATATCTTTTTACCGTGTCAGTCTATATAAAGGGTGTCCCATAATTTACGCAAAATGTAATTTTGATAGAAAATGCAGATTTTTAATTAGAAAGCTTAAATGTTGTATTGATTCATAGAGTATACAGTGGTCGTGGGCTTGTTTGCAAAGACCATTGACTTCAAAAAACCCCAAAGCAAAAAGTCCAATGGCGATAAAGAGATGACTCATGAATTATTTCTCTGGCTCTATGGCATATGGTACCGTTTTGTTGAAACCACATGTTGGTCACATCTATATCCTGTAATTGACGCACTAAACTATCATGTCACGATAACGACCACCATTAGTTGTTACTGCCTGACCAGCCGAATTTTTAAACAAGAATGGTCCGATAATGCCTCTAGCCCAAAATCCGCACCAACCAAACAGTCACGCGTTGTGGATGCATTTGTTTCTCAACAATTCCTCGCGTTTTTTCTGAACTCCAAATGCGAGAATTTCGTCGATTAACGAAGCCATCAAGAAGAATATGAGCTTCATCACTGAAGATGATTTTGTTCGAACAAACCTTCATTACTTTTAAAATATTGCTCAACAATGAAAATGCATTGTTCTGTCGTATAGTGCTCCATTTTTACTAACCCCGAAGTGTCAGCTGTCACATTGTTACCTTTTTTTTCCGTTGGCATCACTGTGCTATTCAATGGCACACAATTAAAATTTTGCGTGAATTATGGGACAGGGACACCCTCTTCATAACTTATTGTAGTATGCAAATTTATACTGAAGAAGCTGCTTGGATAAGTCTTGTTTTAATTAAAAATGGCACCAATGTTGGTCGAGAAGATTACCTTTAGGTTTCAACGTAACTTTAAGTCTTCAATTCGAGACCGGGTTAGGGCCGATACTTTAAGAGAGGACTACGTAAATGCAATGAAAGTAAAGAAAGGTATAAACGATCATGTACCTATATTGTCCATTAACTTACAAAAGGCTGACCATGTCGTCGTGCGATAAGAACACATTTTAGAAAGATTGCAACTAGGGTTAAGTTACGTAAGGTTAGATTATGTGGCTATTGTGACACTACACAAGTTGAAGTGGCAGAGGACTAGCCCGGACATATGGGTGGGACCCCTGCTGCCTTTATTTTGTAGAAGCGAGCGAGAGCGAGTAATGACAAGATGGCCAGAAGAATACTGTCTCGGAGCTTTGGGTATCAGCGCATCTAGAGCACTACAGAAGTGGAGACTGCAAAAATCAACTTCCCATTTATAGGATAGGCCTTTAATATTAATACATTTCCTTCAACTGTTGCTGGCAATTTTAAAGCATATTTTAGGAAGAATTGTAAAATTGATGAGCCACAATTTTTTTTATTTTATTTTTTTTTTTTGTGTTTTTATTGCTAGCACTGCCCTATGGCTTATCATTCAGTAGACAAAATTACTCAGTTCCAAAATGTATGCCAGGCAAATCTTTTATAAGTGGGAATGTACACACATAGTTATATTAGCCCAAAGATATGCAACGAATTTCGTGAAGCTATAAAATTCTGACCACTGTATTGAAGTAACATCATTTTAAATTATTCTCTGTCGGCGCTTCACTTCACTATAATTGTGCCTCTAATTTACCAGAACAAAACAATCGTACAACTGTCAATATGTATAGTATAGCAGTATAGCTCCATTGTGATGTGATGCCCAGAGCCATGCTAAGGCGTTTGTCAGAAAGTGAATCTAAAATAAATAAATAGTTGGCTCAACAGGCGTGTAGATATCCAAGGCTTAGCCGCTCAAACCATTGGTTTGTGTGAGTTTTTATTTTTGGGACGAATGCGGAAGGGACCTACAATATTTTATGCCGATTCCGAACGGATGAATTGAGTAACTTTTTCAGGACAATTATGCTCTCGGATGTTTGTCAGACGTTCGCGAGCGGTGGCGCAGTGGAAAAGCCTTAAGATGTAATTTGTGTGTTTTCCGGGGATCGAACCTGGAACCACACTAACCACTAAGCCACTGCGCGCACACAAGTTCATCTAAATCCGAGAAAAAATCTCGTCCAACGATTTCTTATAACATATTTTGCAGCCACTCCGCTGGTAGAATGATGTTTGGTATCTTGTAAACATGTAAGCAATACAAATTAAAAATTGTACCACCCATACCAGTAAGATGAACAGAATTCTCAAGTTTCACCACAATGATGACATGCATATTTCTTTAAGGACTACCATAATCCTCATTATTTATGCTGAATTGTGTACAGTACTGTGGATACTCATATCCCCTAAAGTTGTACAACGCAAACTGATTGGAAATTCGATTCCAATGGCAAAATATTGGCATAAGAGGAAAAGTTTAATTGAAGCGAAAATGTCCGACATAGAGACAGTTTTATATCGTTCACTTTTGCTATGTGTGTTAGTGAAATTGTATAGGTACCTGAACATCCCTACTTGGCTTAGTTGACACTTGGTGTTATTTCGGTAGTTGGGGTAAAGTCTCAATAAATACAAACGATATCATTCCCCGATTTTACGATAGGTAAGTGGGTGTCCTCGGCTCTCACCACCAACTCAAAATGTTCATGGACATCGTTGTTACAATTGCATTATTCAACCACCACGACCATCCCAACTAGCAAAACCATCAAAGTTAGCAAATGCATTAAAACAAGGACGCAAACATCTGTGCATTTATCCACAGTACCAGTACCGCATGAGAGGTAAATGGTATGCTGTCCATTTTGCCACAACAAATCAAATTAAGCTTAACGCCAAATAATGGTGTCAGTCACAGGATGTGGATCGATGATGTAGGTACATCCGGCCCCACATCGAATATCCGATCATAATGCTATTACTCTTGCGCATCGTAGTTCAGGGATTGACGTCCACCCACTGTGCTTCAAAAAGGAATATTTTGTTTCACAACAACCTCTACCACACACTCATAATTTTTGAAAATGAAGTTTTCCATCAAATGCCGCATGAGACCACTCAGATGTCAGAAACCCAATATAGATAGACAGTTGAGAGTTGAGGCGACCACGAGTGTTTAGTGCAGGTAGTCACCGCTTGATACATAAAACCAAAGCACTTCATCATATCACGAATGAGTGAACAGTTTCTGTGGTTTGGGACTGATGGGAGTACCTATTTGAAAGCTATTGCCAATTAAAACAGTTCTTTTTTTTTAGGCTCTGGGGGAGTGTTAGAGTCAGTTAATAGTACGCTGTTTGAATTGAGGGTAGGCAAGTGCAATTATCCTTGAAACTGGACATAGAGTATTGATGGCTTAGTTAGAGATTTTGAAAGCTTTTGTAATGGATTAATTATTGTTGAGTTAATGACCACTGATGGAATGATGGACAGCACATTTGAGAGTATGTGAGTTATTTTTCTCCGTCTGAATAAGATAAGTACGTGTTCTAGCCGGGATAATTTACGACCTGAGTTGGCCCTTCTCCAAGTCGCATAAACATGTATTGAGTTTTCCAAAATAATTTCGCAATGTTGACCGTAAGGTATAATTTCATAAACAAATTTTTGAGATACTTAGGGGATGAGAGCCATTTTCCACTGAGTCAAAACTTATTAGGCCTTACTGACATTGTAAATACAAAAGGAACTCTGTCTGTTTCTTACTTTTTCAATACTAAATCGTAGGTAATGTTATTAGTAAAAGAGATAGTATGGACCTTAAAATTGGGCATAAGGCGATAAGGAAATTTTTGTCACTGAGGTCCAAAAAATTGTTTCTAAAAAAGAACATTTAAAATGAATAGTTTTAACCTTGTAATTTGGTAAATGGACGTATGTTGCCAGTTGGAAGTATTTTAAAAAAGTACGAAGGGGGATCGGACGCGTAACTTGGGCTCTTGTAAAGACTTCGATTGCCCACCCATTGGCGAAGCAATTGGGCATTACCGATCTACTGCAAAAATACCGGGCAGATTTTCTATAGATGTTTCCTTCCTGCTGGAAAACCGCTCGCATTCAACCTATTCCAAAGAAAGGGAGGAAATGTCTGCCACAAAACTATCGTCCAATAGCGTTACTTTCAATGCTCTCAAAAGTAATTTAAAAGGCAATAAATGTCGAAATAATTAAATATCTAGAAGGCCACCGATTAATAAGTGACAGGCAATACGGATTTCGGAGCCGTCGTTCCACTGGAGACCTGTTAAGCTACGTAACGCACTCATTGACGCAAGCAATTGAACAACACGGCGAATCCAGAGCCGTAGCCTTGGACATATCAAAGGCATTTGACCGAGTCTGGCATAGAGCCCTATTAGGCAAGTTGGCGTCTTATGGATTACCACACCAACTCTGCGGATGGATGCAAATTTTTCTTCTGGGAAGATCGATCCAAGTTGTTGTAGATGGTGTATCATCTAATTCGTTTGCTATAAATGCAGGAGTGCCCCAAGGATCTATTCTAGATCCCCAACTCTATTTCTTCTCCACATCAACTATTTGCTTGGATCGACAAATAATAATAATATCTACAGCTTTGTTGATGGCAGTGCTCTTATATCCTCCATCTCAAACAGAGGGCCTGTGAATGCGGCTACATCACACAGTCAGAGATGTGAACAAATTAGTTCTCTAAATGGTGATCTGGACAAAATCTTGAAGTGGGGAAAAGACAACTTAGTTGTATTTAATGCAAACAAGACACAGCTCACAACATTTTCTAGTAGAAATGGATCAACAGTTTTTCAGATCCAAATGGATGACCATCTAATCCATCCCAAGAACTCAACTCTAGGAGTCACAGTCAATTCAGGAATCACATCGCAGGACCACATATCCTATATCGCAAGATCGGCGTCCGCTAAGTTGAGCTACCTATTTAGAGCAAAGAGGTACTTTAGCCCCAAGCAACTTCTCCTTCTCTACAAAGCACAGGTTAGACCAGGCCTGGAATATTGCTCCCATATATGGAGCTCGGCCCCAACACATTCACTTAAACTACTTGACAGCATACAGCGACGAGCAGGTCGACTTATTGGAGACCCTACACTCACATCGAATCTGCAACCGTTGGTGCACAGAAGACAAGTCGCTGACCTATGCTTGTTCTATAGGTACTTCCATGGTAGATGTTCCGAGGAACTCAAGGACATTATCCCTCGAAATGCAACTTTTGGGCGCCCCACAAGATAGGCTGCTAATGCTCATGACCATACAGTACACTTGACAACCGCGAGGACATCTTCTTTCCAAAACTCCTTCTGTTAAGGACAAGCAAACTTTGGAACTCGCTTCCTGGGGATATATTTCCAGAAGACTACAATTTGCAGCAATTTAAGTGCAGAACTAACATACATCTGCAAGCATCTTGGGGCGCTGATGAAGCGTTATAAGTTTGCCTTTCCCAGGAGAAGTATTTAAAAAAAAAAAAAAACTGCAATCAGGAGCATCAGAAAATGCAAGATTTAAGGGAGTTTTAGGGGTTAGGGCTAAGTGAGCAGTGCATTTGTCTTTCCTTCTAAAACAGTGGTGGCTTTCGCAGATGAAAGGCCAGAGCAATCTCCCAATGTAGTTGAATTTTTACGAGTTTAAAGATGAAAATAAATGCTTTTCGTAACTGTTTTTGCTTTCTGAAGGGTATTACGCACCGTAATCAATACCCAAATTACACGTTGTGAAGAGTTTGGTAGTTAAATCTAATATGCTCTCATATTTCGAGGATCTCCCACTTGAGGTCCGGTCATAAACAATAAGTGAATTATCATTAAAAATTTCCACCATTCTCGAAAAAAAAACAAATATTTTAACTATACACTTCACTTTTACAACACAAGTTTGCCATGTGCTATTGGAAAATCCAAGCGGTAATTTGCATGACCAACAATTACAACAGTAAAAAAATCATGTCAATCGCGACATGCATGGCACGGTAGAAAATCGTACAGTGCAAGTGTTGGGACGTAGTCAATCTGTGACATTCAAACAAAAAAAATCGACCATTCAGTCCTCTCGGCAATCACACAGTCATTCAAATAATTCATTTGGTCATGACATTATCTTCAAATATTGTTTATCGTGTCACGCGACGTGACACGCCCGCCGCACTATATAGACATAGATCACATAGAACGACCACTTTATAGGACAAATTCGGACCTCAAGCGATACACGTTAGCATGAATTACATAATTCATAATACGGGTAATCGTTGCCTTAATTCCTCTCGTGTAATGGCAGCTCTAGCTCTTCTTAACCAATACAGATACAAGTAGTCATATATCAAAAATATTACCATAAATTTCCTTCTAAACATTTGAAATACCCATGTCTTAATTTTTAACACAAAAATTCCAAAAGTCAATTTCATGGCATCGCTCTGTTATTTGAATCACAAAAGGTATCTTCCTGAGAAAACCATAACAGATTTTAAACAGAATAAATGTCACCTTCAAAGGACATAACCAAACAAACGCATGTATTGCGTTGTGAAATATCTTTAGAAATACCTCTCTTGTCACTTACCTGCCCGACATGCTCCTTCATACCAAGCCAGTTCTTGTAGCTCATTGCTATGCCGCTGTTACGCCATTTATCGTAATTGGCGCGCTTTTCCGGATCACAGAGAGTTTCCTTAGCTTCCTGTAAATAGAGAATGTTAAGGATAATGAAAAATATGATAAACATGCAGTGAATTTTTGAATTTTCTTTTATAATTAATAAAATGCTTTCAACAGATTTTTCCATTAACCGCAATTTCCTTCAAAGGAGAATAAATTTATTCAAATCTGATGCTGATTATGTAAACTTGTAGTTGGTATTTGACAAGAGTACAATTTGTAATTTTAACTCAATACTGTGGGCGTATAAGGCTTGCCTTGGTTTACATTACAAGTAAATTTGTGTATAACTTTGTGGGGTTCACAGATCAACGAGTCTTCTTTTCATTTCTGGAAAAGGGTTGAATTAATCAAATCTGTGCGTGCAAGTGAAGGAAAGTGATTGGAAAATGTAAATTCAGCAAACGCTGCGGTGAATCCCAGTTTTGAAAAGAGGTTGTTTAGTAAACACATAAAAGCAATGGCAACCTGTTCAAGTGTAATGCTCTCATTACTTTGAGTACCCCGTTCGTTCATTTGGAAAACATTGCGGTTGGATGAGGATTCAATGATTTGCTTGTTAATCTGGATCTTTATTAGTATGTGGAGCTCTGTTAAGCCGTCTTTCAAATTGATATCAGAGGCAAGTTGCGCTCTATAACGAAGTCATGGAAATAAAAATTAATAATTTCCGCCTATCCTAAGTTGATGCCGTTGTCGAGTCATAATCTCTCTTCTACCCGTATGGGGATTGCGCTTGATGATTTGCAGTCGATGGCGGAGGATCAAAGCTATGAAGGGTCCACTTGAGCAACCTACACCCGCGACCCACTTAATGGATAAGCGGGATATTGAAAATGAATGAATGAATGAATGAATAATTTCCGCAACAGGCTAGCAGACACCTTAGGCCTAGCTTCTAGCTTCACCATTCGTTTGTGTGAGTTTCTATTTTTGAGACCAATGGAAGGGACCTACAGACTTATGCCGAGTCCGAACGGCTGAATTGAAAAGCTTTTTCAGGACAGTTATAGATACTCTCGAATGTTTGTCAGACGTTCGCGAGAGGTGGCGCAGTAGAAAAAAAACCTTTAAGACGTAATTTGTGTTTTTCCGGGGATCGAACCTGGGATCCCTCGCATGCGCTCCCTCCCTGCGCTACTGCGCATGACGAAGTCGTGAAGGAAGATTTTTAAGTCGCCATTAAAGACGAGATGTCTAAAAATAGTAAGTCGATATTTTGCCTATGGAATGGAGCAGCATTTAAGCCAAGCTGTATCCGTGAGTGGTCGCTAATCTGAAAGGAACGTTTCCCGCCTTCGACTCTGCGAAAAACTTCCGTGGGCATCGTTTGAATTTTTATGGCTCATTCATCTCTAAAAGCAGCAAAGATTGGGAGAGCTTAAAGTTTTTTTTTATTAAGCTTTTGATGCCAAACACTGTCAAAAGTCAAATGCTTTCGAAATATTAAGCATAACTATCTCCGTTCCACAAACTATTTCCGTACCACCAGAGTGTTGGGAAGATTGGTTTCACTTTTCGGTATGATATGAGTTAAGGTGCTAGTACATGACATGTAGCAAGCCACATGCGGATGTAGCTCTGATGTCAATAGAGAGTACACAAAGAGAGTTTGTACACGGCATGTACCCATTCGGACCATTCGCTTAGGTAAAAATGACTTCAGTGCTACATACGTAGGTATGTGGCTTGCTACATGCCGTGTACTAGCATCTTAAGTCATCAAATCACCAGTGGACCTGCTGATTCGAAAACCCCATTGCCTGTCAATGGGAAGTTTTCATTATTTAAGGTTTTTCGTAACCTGACGATTTATCAGTGTTTTTATTACATCGGAATGAATGAACCTAAGTGCAGTGGGTCCGTAATTGGTGGTGAAAAAAATCGTTTTTTTTTTTTATTAGGACAGGCGGCTTTCCGAAGAGTAGGACATTTGGAAAACTGATCCAGTGGTTTAGTCAGCGTGAAAGAACAGAGAATTATGAGGATGGTATAGCCATCTGGATCAGTAGATTTGTGGGGCTCTGCATAATAAGGCCCCCAAAAAGTATGCAGGAAACAAAATAAATAAAATTTGCGGTGTTATTTCCTTTTTTGGGGACTTATTTCCTAATGAAAATTGGGGTCTTATTTCATTATGACACTAGCAACGCCCGCGGCTCCGCCCGCTGATTTCTTTTCTATTAAATTAAATTTAAATTTATTTCAGCTATCATATATAAATAGACGTTTGTTATACCCTCCAAAGGATGGTATATTTACTTTGTTTTTACGTTTGTAACGCCAAGAAGGATTCACCGGAGACCCTATAAAGTATATAATATTCTGAATCAGGATCACATTCTGAATCGATTTAGCCATGTCCGTCTGTCTGTCTGTTGAAAGCACGATAGCGTCCGGACGAATCGACTTAGGCAACTGAAATTTAATGGGAGGTCTTATATTTATGGCCTTCAGGTTTTTATTGAAAGTGGTCCATGTCGGTCAAGTAGTTCTATTACCTTCCATACAAAGCCCATATTAGACACATGCGTGTACCTGTACCCAGTACATACAGTGCAGGGTATCAAAGCATCGGCCAGGCCGATGGTAATACTTTTACTTGTTAAGCTTACAAAATATTTGATCGCTATGCCTTTTCATAAACTATACCTACATGTTATTAATTTAATGGGCGCAAGTAGCTATAAACAAATTACGCCTACAGCTCACACGCGAACATTCAATATATAGCTGTCCATGTGAAAGACGTGGCTGTCGGAGGTCAACTCTGGCCGAGTAGTTCCACACTCTAACTAACCTATACTGATCCGGAGGATGTAGCCGGTACAATCGGCCAAATAGTTCAAGAGTTAGTCCCTATCACCCCTTTACCCATCCCCCGTCGTCAACTTAGTCCTTACGTAACCTGTACTGTTCCGAAAGTGCTAAGTCAATGGACATAAGATTTCACATAAATAAAAACTCGTCACAGGTATGATCTAATTATTCATACTACGCGTTCATATCGTTACACTTTCCATAGCTGCAGATCTCAAATACATATATGTAGATATATGTATCCATCACTTACGCACCACAAACCTCTTATATGTACGTAGATTTACATATTTACATATTTAGTTTGTTTTATGCATATCCATTGCCTACATCAAATTCAACTACGCCGTACATGAGTATGTACGTACTATGTGCATTCTGAATGCCAGTCGACCGAGTAATCATATTCTATTTTGGGAACGCAATATAAAACTACCCCTAAGCACAACTGCAATCGAGAAATCATTTTTTTCGCACTTGACCAAATAAGATCTATTTTCAATTTATTATATCTCACCCTCTGGATGGACCAGAAAGATGAATTTTAGATCAAAATACTCGGTGAAGTATTGGCTAACAAATAAAAGCATTCCTTGAAATGACATACGTAGATTTATGAGTATAATGGCAAGTTGATCGTAGTAAGGTCGAAATAGAAAAGTAGGGTGCAAACGTTTTTAAACCCTTATGGGACGAATTTTGAAAAACGATGAATGAGGCATGTAATTCTTTTGATTTATCTATCAACACACAAACTTTCAATTTCATAGGGCTAACGGTTCGTGAGACCCCCCTTATTTCCCGCGACCTCTTTACTCCTGAGCAATTTTCACCCACCCTACGGACTAAGTTGACCACACATCTATAAATCAGAAAAAGAATCATGAAAATCGGACAAATGGTTCTCGAGTTATGGAGAAACGAACAGACGGACGTTGCATTTTATAAGTAGTATGGATGGATGGATATAAGACCCCAAAAGAAGAAATGAAATAAGACCCCAAACGAAAAACCATATCATATGGCGGGAGGGGGGTGCATGCTGCCAGCCTGCAAACCCCTGCTTGGGTTTCACATTTGGGGTCTTATTTTAATTTTTGTTGGGTAAAATAACCCAACTAAAATGCGGAGAGTAGTAACGTCATCCTAAGCAGATGCATGAGTTTTGCGAAAATGCCACGGCTCCCTATATCTCAGGTTTATTGCCGCATAAGCAACTTTGAAATTGGTAAATAGGTGCTGATTATCGATTTGGACTTTGTGAACTCTAAGTGTGCAAGTTTGAACTTTTTGGCTTAAAATTTCATTAAAAAGGTTCAATTATTTATAAATGCTTTTAGGATAGTGAACACAATATAACAAAATAAAAATTGCTTAGTAGTAGCAGTTCAAGATACTAAAAGCTAATTTCTCTATACCATATCCTTGATTAAATCAAAAAATTATCATCGAAGTACATCAGACCTAAAAGCCTGAAATTGCGCCGCGACTGAAATTGCTTGACTTCAAAATCTGCTTTACCTTCTATGACAGGTGTTTTTATTGCTGCAGATTTAACACAAACGACAAAAAAAATAATCGAATAACTTGAAACCCATCTCAAAACCGATTAATTTAATTTTCAAATTGAAAATCATGAGCAATGTTACAGGTTAGTCCAAAAATACCCCCTGTGCCTGTGATTTGATGAAGACGAATTTATTCAAGAGGATAAAGATGCGCTTCACTTAACAACAGCCGTGTCCTACCAATACTTGGTTGGTCCTTAATCCATGCTGTTCGTGTACCCGAAAAAAATAAAAAAAAAGGATTAAACCCCACTTACCGATTCCCCACGACCTACATATTCAACGGAGAGAAGGTAATTGATTTGAATACCACCGAAGACCGAACCACAGTTTGATATCCCCAAGCAATCCATCATAAGGCTACTTTCTCATGTTCATTTGCTAAAAATATACCAATGTAGCACCTCATATGGCTTTTGTATTCCAAGTGGATTAATCGTAATGAAGGATATTTTTCAAACGTCCAGGTTTCAGTGGTTTTTCATACGAACGAAAGTGGCGATGGCGACCACCCCATTGCCTCTCTGTTTTCGGCAGATTATTCTGCCAATGAATATACAATCCTTTTGTTTCCGGCTGAAGTTGTTTTTATTATCCGTCACATGAGATAATGACGTAGCATCGATATATAGAGATTTCACCTGGTTCGTGCATATCTGTGTTTTGTGTTTATATTGCTTCGCCCAACGGTATGATGAATATTCATTATTTTTATGATTGGATTGCATTGCTATTTACTGGGTGATATGCAAATCACTGTTGAATTTACTCCCTCTGACATTTTTTGTGACTGCCAACGGCGACGGGGTCATGCATAACGTCAATTAGTGTCAGTTCGTGTACTTGATGTCGGATCAATCTAATTAGGTGTCCTGGAAAATTTAATTCACTCTCTGTCTCTCTGGCGTGCAATTTGCCATGGAGGGGTATGGAAATTTTAATGTATTCACTTGAAATTAACGTGAGTGGAGACATTTTTGTGCACGTGAATGAAAATCGAAACTACAGTTTCCGTGTTGTCACTGTCAACATTTTAAATTATGTCATCATGCTGCTTTCGATGCCACCCCCAACCCAACACACATTAATGTCAGTCTCTTTGAAGTTGTTTTATTTTAATAGGGTTTGCTAATAACCTGAGCTGGAATTTTGTTTTATGCAGATTGGAGATTATTGTGACCGTCGTGATGAGTTTTGTTACGGTTGATTTTTTTAAGCCACGATTACACGAATGTCACGAATCGCGTCTTTAAATCATATACTGAGGTCATTATGAATTAGTGGTCAGAAAGTGGTCATTCAGTATGATATTCACAACTTAGATGTCTCCACCAAATAACTGATTTGACTATCTCAATGACGTTGGGACTGAATAAGCTTGACACTGCAAAAGAACTCTGCCTTTCGCAGACATCAACTTGGTGAACGATGTGTGGGGATATGGGACTACATCCGTACAAAATCCAATGAGTTCCATCAAGTGGCAATATATGCTGCAGTTCTCCCAAAACGACAATGGCATTGCCAACAGCATAAACTGAGTTGGCTATATCAATTGAAGATGATAACCAATTTCTTTGGGCCCAAATTGAGTGAAGGACATGTTGTTCTAACATAACGTGGCTGCGCTTCATACGCCTGATGCAACAATACATAATATTCATTCTTCACGAGTTATTAAATGGCGTGGTTATATCACGCAAAGGCGATGTGAGCTGACAACCGAGTTCGTGCGATTTGACCCCGTTAGAGTTTTTCCCATTTTGTTTTTCTAGGCAGCAAGTCTATGCAAATAAGCAGCT
Organism: Cheilosia soror; assembly: GCA_949372485.1. Taxonomy (NCBI): domain Eukaryota; kingdom Metazoa; phylum Arthropoda; class Insecta; order Diptera; family Syrphidae; genus Cheilosia; species Cheilosia soror. The sequence continues at coordinate 110,124,569 of OX443562.1, read as the reverse complement.
TGCAAGCGACCGGTGGTTATCGCCTGATATGCGCCAGTTCATCAAACATTGGACCTCTCGGATGCGCGCTCGGATGAAGATGGTTTTGTTCGAAAATTGCAGACTGTAGCTGACAAACCTTCATTATTTCTTAAATATTGCTCAACAATGAAAATGCGTTGTTCTTCTGTATAGCGCTCTATTTTTACCAGCCTCGAATTGTCAGCTGTCACATTGTTATCTTTTTTTCGTTGGCATCACTGTACTATTAAATGGCGCAAAATTCAAATTTTGCATGAATTATGGGGCACCCTTTAACACTGGTTTAATTGAAATTTAACATTTACCCGTCCCTGTTGGAGAACTCGTTATAGTTATAACTGATTTTTTAATTAATTTACAAATTAAAATACAGTAGTGTAAAGTTAGCTTTTCTTTATTGCATTATTTTAACATTTTAGCAAATTTTCAAACCAAAAGATAAAAAATTTAACTGGAAAATAAAGCGATTATTAATCCTCTACCTCTACTCTTTTATTATTTACAGCAAATTCTTTGCAACGACTTTGTAAGTAGTAATTATTAAGTCATTAATAAAGAACCTACATAATGTATTGCCATGCCATAGTCCATAGTAATGCCATGAAAGCGTCCACTATAATAATTTATAACACATGTGGGAAATCAATAAATAAACCGACCAAAGGAAACACTTCATCCTGTTTGGATACCTACCATTTCCTTTCGAACCCTCTTAGCATTCACCAACCACTTGAAATATTGATCGAAATCTCAGAAGTGTAAATATATTCTGCATACTCGTATGCGTATGTTTACTAAACAGAGAAGGTACGTGTAATCCCCAAGAGGTGTGGCTTTATCAATTAATTTCAATATCCCTGCTTGACCTTAATATGTTGTAGGTATATCGAAAAACATTTTTATAAACACAATGGCGGACAAAAGAAGCAGCAGCTAGGCAAAACTGTAAGCAAACACTTGATAAATAATGGAAAAAAGAAACACGAGTAGTTATGGTACGCGTCATTAGTATTAGTGGGAAAAAAGTCCATCCTTGAATGAAGTGAAGACCCTTAACTGACAAGTTCAACCGATTTTCCACTTTAAAAATTTGTTCGTCCCGCAACTTTAATGGTCACAAACTTTGTCGTTTGTAATGGATATGAACGCAAGGATGCGCGTACGGGTACCTCTTTCAGGTTATAATTTATTTCTTTTTAGATAGACGGGGTGGACGTGTATACAAACTTTTAGATTACTTTATAATTTGTAAAATTTATTTCACATAAACCTTTCAGCCATTGAACTAAAAAAAAAAGTAGACCTTTCATGGTGACGGTGAATGAATTATTCAATGGTGTTTATGAAGCAGTACTTAAGATTAAGGCTGCAGTAAGCTGGAGTTTCTTAAACAATATTACAGCTGGTATAATAGAGTAGAGTCCATTCTTTAGGTTTCAATCAAGTTGCTTGGGCATCCTATTAATAATTTAAGCCAAAAAAAAGTAACCCCAATCTGAGATTATGTATAATCCAATCGACCTTCTGTCATGAGTCATGAGCATGACCTATGTAAAAATATTGCGATAGCGACTACCAAATTTATTGACCTAGGTATGAGGTGAAAGATGGCGTATTCTTAACTTTACGTCATTTTTGTTAAAGTTGGAAATTTGAACCATGGAATTGAATTTTTGGACACCTTATCCTTATACATGTTGAAAATATGTTACCTGGAAACTTTTACTAAGTCATCAAATTAAAGGGTGAATAAAAAACAACGGCTGGAATTTCCTAAGATCAATCAATAAACTACCTGAAAAGTGCATAAAACTATGCGCCGCTAAGATGAGGCCATGGTTTTAAAAACTGTATTTATTATGTTTTTCTACATTAATAATGAGTGTGCCCGCCATTTTTCCATATAACACCTCTATAAGACGGTTTGGAATAGAATCATAGAGTTTTTTTTTATTTGAGAAATTTGCTCCCAGACATCACGAATAGCTTTGATTAAAGAGTCCTTGTCTTCAAATTGTCTGCCGACTTCAGTTCATAAGCTTTACGAGATAACCATGCCCAAACATTTTCGATTATGTTTAAGTCCGGTACACCAGGACTTTTGTCGTTGCAAAAGTTCCACGCCTTCTGATTGAATCCAACTTCTAACAACCCTGGAAGTATGCATAGGGGCATTGTCTTGTTGGAATATCCAAGGCAGGGGTCCGAAAATGTTTTTCACTTTTGGAAGTGACCGTTCCAGCAAACATTTGTAGTTGTTTTCGTTCATTGTCGTGGAGAAAAACTCCATCTCGATTGTGTCATAGCAGGTAATAGGAATAGCTCCAAACACCATTACACATAATATACGGCTGTGATGTCTTGCCAAAATAAGCTCCTCCTTTCTTAGATCATGGAAATAAAAGTTGTAACCATCGGGGCTGTCAAGGTTAAACTTTTTTTCATCCGAAAAGACAACGCGTTTCCATTCATTGCTCCAAGCGACATGTTCTATTGCAAAATTCATTCGATGCTCCTTGTGTTCTTCTCTGTATAGTACCACTTTTTCGTATTATCCTTCGGACCGTTGTTATGCCGTGCGTCCTTTTTGATTTTTCCAATAGTGTTGTGGATCCGCAAGATAACTGTTTACAACAGTCTTACTTCTATTTAGCCTCATTGCGATTTCTCGGCCTGAGAGTCCTAACTCCTTGAAAGCATTTATTTTTCCTCTTTCTGTCGCTGTTAAAGTCTTTCCGGAACCCATTTTTTTAGGGTTTAACTAAATAAAAACATTTACCTATATTCAACGCTTTTTTAAATATCCTTAACAAAACTTTGAAAAAAAAAACGCTGATGTGTGCTCCTGCAACGAAATATTCGCAATGGCCTCATCCTATTGGGGAATATTTTTACGCTTTTCAGGTAGTTCATTGTTTGATCTTGGGAAATTCCAGCCGTAGTTTTTTTATTTACCCTTAAATTTTATGACTTACACGGGTCTGTATAGTATGAGTGCGGAATGGGGCGTCGGTATCTCCCATGTGCATTGCGTATTCACCCACAAGGGCCGCTTTAGCACTCATAGTTTATTCTAATCGAATTTGAGCCATGCAGGTTGGCTTTTGTCTTGTTCCCTATTCCGAGTTTGTCGCATTTTCATTCATCTCCTATGTTTAATTCTACCTAAGTTGCCTTACTACGCGTCCTCCTATTCGCTATCGCTCATTCATTTATTGGAATTTAAAATGACTGCCCAACGAACCATTAAAACGGCATGTAAATTCTAAATTGGCATGCCTTTGGTAGGCTTTCAAACCGAACGTTAAAAAAAGGATCAATTGAAGTAGAGTCATAGTTGGTCGTGAGAATTTGAGCGAACATTATTCCCGTTAACTTGACTAATCTGAAGTGAGCCTTTCAAAGCTGGAGGAGATGATTTGGTACGAAGTAAACACCAACTCTTTCTGTAAAATTTGGTCAGATTGAACTGCGTCAACTATGCCATCAACGACCAAATAAAGGGAACCTATCAGTTCGGTTCAAGGACGGAAAAGTTCACTCTATTAGCAAGCAGGTAAAACCCCGGAATTTTAAATCGACGCCCACTACCTCGATTTTAAGGATGCCTTCGATAGCGTGTATAGATTGGCCCCTGTGGTTCTAACTTAAGATGTTTTCTGTACTGAATTTGGTTAAATTATATGATTCACTTAAGACACTTAGAGTGAAGCGTTCCACCTATAATCCAACGAACCACTTATTGCCAAAAGTGTTGCTACAGGCAGGCGTAGAATGGCCTGCGGTCGATGTAAGACATCAGTTAAGTTTAGTGTCGAGAATGACACCTCAGTATTTGGCACTGGCAGATAGTGATAGAAATTACTGTTTGTTTAGGCATGGAAGTCTCAATGTTGGTATTTTATTTTTCGTGGTAAAAAGCATCAGTGTTTCAGTTTTACTTATGTTGACGGTGAGCTTTGCCTGGGGCCAGATCACGTAAAATGAAAACGATCGAACGACATCGTTTCGACATGATAGAGACCGCACGCGTGAAAACGATATCGTTAAATCGTTTTTCGTAATCTGACCCCTGAATGATTCTTGTTTTTAGCAGAGAATTAATCAATGAAGCGACAAAATCCGATTTATATAGCTCCATTTTCATTTTAAGGGAGCTGACGTGGTTTCTGACTATGCCTAAGTAAAAAAATATTTTTTTTTCTAGCCCATGAGGTTTTTTTTAAACAGGTCCTTAATTTAGTAAACTTAGTATAAAATGTTTGGACCCGTATAAGAGCTCATAATACCTACTATGAAAATATTCGATTTACTATGTGAGAACTAATCACCTCTCGCTCTCTTTCAAACATACTACTTTAGAAAATGCAAGGTCCGTCTGTTTGTCCCTCCATAACTTGAGAACCATTCGACCGATTTTAATGATTTTTTTCCAATTTATAGATGTTTAGCCAAATTAAGCCTTAGGGTGGGTGAGAATTGTAGAGGAGTAAAGGGGTCGCGGGAAATAAGGGGGGTCTCCCGAATCGTTAACCGTATGAACATGAAAGTTTGTACGTTGATAGATAAGTCAAAATTATTACATGCCTCATTCATAGTTTTTTTTAAATTCGTCCTATAAAAGTCCTATGGGGTGCAAAGTTTTCTATTTCGTCCTTACACATGCGTCACAACAAAAAAGTGCTATCCATAGATTACTATCGATAGCAAGCTATGAGCTGAGCAATAGATGGAATACCATTTTTTATAGAATACTATTTGTGGTCTCCACGAGCAATTTTCATAGCATGCTATATGGCAAGCTATGAAAAATTGCTCGTGGAGACGCGGTGTTAATACGCTTAACATGACATTAAACTCATGAATCTATGTATGTCATTTTAAGAAATGCTTTTATTTGTTAGGCAATACTTCACAGAGTAGTTTGAGCTAACATTTATATTTCTGTTCCATCCAGAAGGTAAGATATAATAAATTATTGAAAATAGGTCTTATTTGGCCAAGTGCGAAAAAATTGTTTTCTCGATTGCAGTTGTGCTTAGGGGTAGTTTTGTCTTGCGTTCCAAAAATAGAATATTATTACTCGCACGACGGGCATTCAGTGCTCATGTATGTCGTAGTTGAATTTGATGTAGGGAATGGATAGAATCGCTAGTCTTTAATATAAATGAAGTGCATTTAATTTTTGTTTTAACACTCATATTTTAATATATACTACTCTATAACGTCTGATCTCTTTATTACGAGAAGACTGTAAATTTCTCTCCTCGTCTTCGTTATTTAAATACAACGCAAAATATTAAAGACAAAAACACTACGAAACCAACATGATTAACCTGATTTGCGAACAAGCATCGTTCAGAGTTCGAATACTATTTACAAGTCTACATACATAATGTGATTTCTTAGCTTGATATTCAGATGAGTATCTACCTATACTACAATAACATGTAAACCCCTGCATCTGCAAGTCTTATTGTGAACCAAATTCGTAATAATATTCTGTATCGTCATCTGGGGTAGGTATTTATAGCCAAGCTTGCCTTCGCACATTTGTATTCCAAGTAAAATTTGCATTAGACGTCATGCCTGATATTGGAATACACTTAGTGATTTCGTTGGCCCGTTCTGCGTTAACGTGTCGACAATCGACATGATTTCAAGACGGGGGAGCCGATAAAAAAAGAATCACTTTATAAAATCAGAATGTCAAATGCAATTTTCAAATTTATTCCCCTTTGGGGTATATAGGGTGAGTGATGAATTGGAAATTGATTTCCTGCCTAAAGTCGGTATACATCATGTTCGCCAAACCTCCACGTTGCTTAGAGTGGTGTAGCCATTATAATTGATTGCTTGGGGTTTCAATATATTGTCACTGACTAAGTGCCGCAACAGAGAGGGGTGGGTTTGTTTTTCCCGTTTTGATGGTAGAAAAACACAAAATCCACTGGTAAAAATTAACATTTTTGTTTTTGTTTCACATTTGTTGTCTTATATTTTAGGAGAGAATCCATGGAATTTTCAGACTTCCAACTGAATACCTATTTTAATTTTTTTTGTGATAATTTCATACAGGGTGTCATTATTTCTATGGGAAATTCGACATTGTGCATATTTTTCTGTTTTGAAAAACAAAAAAAAAAACTTTTTGCACCTTTTCTTTTGGAACTTAATCACATAATTACCAACTTCAATGGAAATGAAATTACAAATGAAAAGGTAATTTCAACATTTACATTTTGGTTACATTTTGAATGAGGATTGTTATATCTAATTGTATTTAACTCACCTTTAACTTTTGAAACATCCCTTCGGCATCTTTGTCACCGCTGTTCTTATCTGGATGGTACTGCAAAGCCAGAATCTTAAATTCGGCCTGAATTTGCTCAACCTGAAATCAGATGAAACGAAATTGAAGTCAAAATTTTATTCCATGATCTATATATATAAAAATTGAGCCCTAAAATGTTTGTCGTCGATTCACGCCTTAACGCATTTACCGATTAACCAAACTTTCACACATCTTTGGTATTGGTCCATACACGGTTTCTGTGAAGTTTGGTCAAAATTGGACAAAGGGGCGTCGCACCCCCAAACACAAAAAAAAAAACATTAAAAATCGTATACATACCTCCTATACAAAAAATATCTTCTATGGGCTGAAACTCGATGACGTTATATATTTTGATTTTTTGATTTGTTCTCATTGCTGTATATCAGGTTTAGGCAGAAAAAAGATTCCAGCCAATCGATTTATTCTTATTTCTCGCATTTTACGAAACAACACTAACCTAAACAATATAATTCCTGTGCACGGGCAAACCTGGGCGGGTCCGTTAGTATTATTATAAAAGTGGTCAAAAAGAATGGCATTTTTTAAAATGTTTTCTATTCCTTTAACTGGTTATAAAATTGTATACTATGGATGTCATGTTTTTATGATAGTGCGGCAGCAATATAAGGGGTATTCTAGTTAAAGAGGTTAATTCTGTAGTGGGAAATTCCCTGAAGTTGCGACAAATTTTAAATTTTTAGGATGGGTTTCAATTTCAAGTGATACGCTTTGCTGTTTGTTGGAGGCAGCTACTAAAAATATTCAGCATATTAGATTGTTTTTGAAAATTTTCTGTTCGGCGAAAAATGGATGTTAATAGATTTTTTTTTTTATTTGGCCTTAAATGAGAGAAGAAAACATCCTATGGAGTAAACAACAGAATACAAGAGGTACACAATGCCGTGCGGCTAATTTTTCGGGCGGAGTATTCAATTCTTAGATGGTTTGATCACCTAAACGCATGTTCTCCACTCGGATTTCAAGATGTGCTATGGAATTCGCACCATCAAGAAAGCATCTTATTAGTAGACTCAGGATAAAATTGTTTGACCAGTCCCGAAAGGGATTTTTCTTTATGATTTTTAGACTCTGCGGTAAAAGATCGGGTTATGGATTATACACTTGAAAACCCTTGTAATAGTTTGACCAGATATTAAAAAAGAATAAATGAACAAGTTTTGAGGAAACATTATTATGTAAATAAAATATTCAATTTGTCATTACATTTTGTAACGCGAAGAAGAGTATACACCGGCGACCGCATATAGTGAAGATATTCTGAATTAGAATCAAACTCAGAATCGATCTAAACATTTCCGTCTGTCTGTTAATCCCTATCTCTGTCTGTTGAATGTTATGTGATATTTGGATTTTGCAACCTCATGGCTGCCAACCTTCACTACTTCATATCGATCGTTACACGTATCCTTTAAAACCCTATTAGAGTTTAAGTACTTCGGTTTTAAACCAGTGCAAATTTTGTACGACAAATTTCCACCAGATAGCCGGGATTATATTTTGTTGTCTTTTTCCCATTTGGACTAGATTTTGAACGCATTTCCCACCGCTCATTATCGAATTCGTTCATGACTTCCTCTTCAAATTGCCTTTTAACTCCTGATACCCAGGATCCCAGTTGAAAACATAGGAAAACAAAAAAGTTCGATCCATGTTCTTTGAAAACATTTCGAAACAGTGGAATTTCCTTAAAATCCTTAAAAAATTTTGCTGTAAGGCGGCTCTCAGATTTATTTATTCAATTTTATGCAATTTTATTTTAACATATTCTCTCATCGAAGCAACAGATTGCCTGAAATTTCTAGCTATCAGAAATATTTTTCCACAACTTCTACGAATCTTGTGTTAAAAACAGGATCGTCGGACGTATTTTCCAAAACTTTATAGAACATTTGCGCAAATGTGTGAATAATCACAAATATTGCTACTAGAAAGCAATATTATTTGTTGATTTTCATACATACATACATTTTCAATGGCCCGCTTATCCATTAAGTGGGTCGCGGGTGTAGGTTACTTAAGTGGACCCTCCATTGCTCACGATCCTCCGCCATCGACTCCAAATCATCAAGGGCAATCCCCATACGAGTATAGGAGAGATTATAGACTTAATCTAACCATCTCATCCTACCTAGAGGGCGCCTGCCCGATGGAACGGATTCCATAGCGCGTCGTGGGATCCTGGTCGGGGACATACGTTTAACATGACCAAACCACCGAAGCTTGGACCGCTCCGTCCGGAGAAGTAGCTGCTCGACGTTGAGTTCCTCACGTATTTTGGTATTTCTAATGCGATCTCTACGGGTCACACCAGCAATACAACGGAGAAATCTCATTTCGGCAGCTTGTATTCGCGATCTTATTCTTTTAGTCACTACCCAAACTTCATGACCGTAGGTAAGAGTTGGAACAAATACCGAATTAAAGACTGACAACTTAGCTTTGACACCAAGTTCAGTCCTCTTGATAACAGATTTTCAACATGTGAATATTCGCCAGTTTTGCCACTCCGACTCCGTTCACATGAACACTTTTCCCGCTCGCAGCAAATCGTTAATTTCAGTCGATCAGTTTCTACCCAGCAATGTCTAGTTCGAGGTTAAGTTCGAACGATTTTTTTTGCGCTAGTTTGTGGAACTTTGACAGTTTTACGACAGAGGTGTTTTCGTTCGCGGCAATAATTTGGGATTCGAAATTTCGATATTTAAACTTGTCTTCTCAAATTTTTGACACCTAATTTTTAATTATCCTACTCTTGAAATAGAAAAAAAAGCGCAGTTTTCTGCTTATTAATGCAGAGAAAGTAGTTTGTTCGAATTTCATCAACTCTTTCGTTCGCTCCCATGTGAACAGTCCTTTAGCTTTGCATCTTACGTCCTGAGGAAATAAATCATTTCATTCATTCACCCAAAATATCCTTCTACCTTAAATATGCGGAGGCTATTCAAATGCCACAGATACTTCCGACTTACTCAAAGGAATTGTCTTCTAAATGTGACATGTAACATTCACTTCAAAGTTGTTATGGTAATTTGAGTGGGCTTAAACATTCCCAGGTAGGAATAAACGTATATACCCAACTCACGCATCATAGAAGTATCTACTATTTGCAAATTTGAGAATCTTAAATTCTGAAACATTTACCCAAAGCAGTCACGTTCTATTTGATGTTCTATAAAGAAATTTTTATACAGAGTTAATTTTTTCGCCTTTAAAAAGTATTTATTTTGTTTTAAAAAAATGTATACCACTATTTGGGCAAGCACGCTATTTTTAAGACACTCTTATTTAATGTTGGCCCTTCCACCACATGGCGAATAGAAGATTATTTAATGGCCAATTCCTAATGAAAGAAATTATTAAACAGAAGAAAAGGAATAAATATAATTCACTTAACAATTTATTTGGTGGCAATGGCAACTTCATTGGATAATCTGGTTCTGGACAACCTGTGTATTATTACATTTTCATTTAAAATGAAAATTCTGTTTAATTTTGTAATTCCTTCGTGAATGTCGATGGCACGTACAGAATTATCTTTGCTCTTAAGGGATGTGCGGTGGCGGCAGCAAGTGGTATGGTAGCATGTGTTACAGATACGAAAACCACAAGGTAATGGATAAATCATGATGATGATGTGAAAATGTCAAAAGCAAATTGATGTTGGTCAACACAATGAAGCTGTTGACTGCAACATACACGTATATAATAATGTAGGCGGTATCCTTTCTGAGAAGGCACAAGTTTGTAAAGTGCAAAATGACTTTTGATGGGCGGATGTGGTTTTTCCTATAGTGTGGGTACTGTGGTTACATGGCTACTTAACTTTGAAAAGAGATTACGTTTCCCATGGTGACGGAAAACATACATCCCTTCGAAGAACTGGGTCAGTTGTATAATTACTACAATGTCAAAGGATTATAATGAAGCTCAATGAAGATATTGACGTTTGCTTTTGCTACTTTTCATTCATTCAAATCGGCATGAATCTACTTTGACTATGATGTCAATAAGTGGGTTGAGTAGTGTCAACATACAGTTGTGTTTTCACATTACTTATGGGAATAAGTTAAGTGGTCTATACAAGTTAGATTAGCATCCATCCGTCAGAGGGCGTCGTTGCTTTAAAGAGAAACAAATATTTTCTTTCCCTGGCTCTGATAGAACCGGCCATATGATTGAACTGTAGTTATGTGGAGCCATCAGATACTAGCTTACCCAAGATTAACGATAAGAAATATAGGCAATTGTAATATTAGTCAAGGCCAAATAAAGGGCTACATAAAATTATCAGAATTAACCATAGCTACCTGCCTCATGTTGTGTAAACCTAAGACTTCCTCTACTTCGTTTCCACTTATAGGAGTGAATTTAAAGACTCGGCAGGCTGGACCGTTGTTAACCATCTAGCCATATCCAGTTGCAAATGTTCTCATCATAATGTCAAATGTCAATATCATCAGAATATGAGGTAGTTGAATGGGCTTTTCAAAAATTACATCTTTGATGTTCGCTTGTCAGTTTAGTACAATTGCTTCAAGAATAATACTAAAAATAATTCTTGTCGACTTTGATGGAGTAGGATGATTTCTATATCGGAATCCTGCACATAGTATCGAGTTTGTCAGTAAAGTCAATATTTTGCACTGCAAAAACATCAGTGCATAAACTGAAGTTCTAACAATAGCTGCAAAATACATTAAAGATAGACACCCTTACTTCGTCGGATATAACAATTTTTATTACCAGTCAAGAAGTATTGCAACCGATTGAATCTATAACACGGGTGCAAACTGCATATAAAAAAACGAAAATAACTATGAAAAAAAGTTAAACGAAGTTTTGTTAAAGGACAGTTTTAAAAGAAACAAAGAGCCCACATTCATCACTGAACTTAATTTCAGAAAAAAATAAAGAAATCTCTCATCGAAACGACCTGGAGAGATGTATCTGCTTAATTTAAAAGCTTTAATTTTCATACTATGTAATGACACTAATTTAATTTCTAGTTGGATGGGAATCTAGGAAGTGCAAGATAGATATATCGGAACATTTCGCATGTGAAATTATATAGAAAATGTTTATAAATATTTTGCAAGAGATCACACAGCAGGTAGATACATACTCTCAAGAAAGTCAAGATTGTATTCAATTGGAATTTGATGGAAAGAAGTAAATAAATTGATTGTGGCGTTTTCCGTGAATTCAATTTTCCCATTGATTTTACAGTTAAATAGAAATTAAGAGATATTTTGACTAAAAAATTATGTTAAATGATTTCAAACTTGCATTGGTTGAAATGAGTGTACTTATAAGAAGACTTTGAGGTTTTGATGAAAAACAGTCAAATAATCTATAAGTTACATTTGAAAAACTCAATTAGACCAACGAACCACAGCAGGGTAAACTTTAATATTTTCTGGTGTAAAAATCATTGAAATGAGCTCGACTAGAAAAAATTGGCAAAACTACATAAATATAGATGAGTACCAATAACGCTTCAAAATATAAAGGTCGTTGAAATATGAATGAGTCTTGAATTCGCATTTAAAAACTTCTGTTACATAGGTCTAAGTCATTTCCTTTCTATTAAAAATCATTTCACCATTGTAAACTTCAAGTGAATGAATATCTGATAGGTACTTGATTTTAAACAAAAAGTCTTATCTGTCAATTTAGGTACCAAACCTTCCTTATCACAGGCTTTAACATAATAGTGACAAAACGGAACCTTATTGTTTTTGCTACGATGTCCGTCCGTCTGTCCGAACCCGCTAATTGCCCTAGAAGGCTGAAATTTGCGCACAACATCAGGTATAGGTAGGTATAGCCTATAGTTAAATAACGCTGAGCGAAATAAGGCCTAATTTCTAAATTCGTTTCTCCTTTTGGACAGTGGCAACATATTGATGTCTACCACCGGACCTCGAACCTGCACCACTCGGGTCACAATCAAACTATCTAACTAAAACCCCATGGTCACTGTTCCCTACTACACTGCTTAATCTTGTTCAAAATACACCTCTCTCTCTGTCTAACATCATGTGAGCCATTCACATAATCTCTATTATTTTAAGAAGTTAAATCAAATAGCCATTTACCCGCACATCTATAAATAAAATGTAAACCTTGTTAGATTTCAGCGTAAAGTATGGTAATCGTTAACATTACGTACGTCATATTAATCGCATACCATTCTCCATGTCACTGCATATAGTTCAACGTTTCGTAATAGCATCAGAGAATAAATATACTATTCCGGAAGAATCCACATCAACTTGGTAGGTATGTGCCTTTTTTGCAATACACCTGCTCCTGCTATACCTACGTAGATGAGATACACATTCACTGGGTAAACGTATCGAGTTCGCATTTTATAACACAGATTTCTATGAGTCAGGCGAGTGTATTACTGGTTATCCGGGTCAAAGTATCCAAGGGATAAGCAAGCTTTCGTATCAATGGGTTTACGATTACGTGGCACACGGTGTGTATGGCTAACGATTCAGAACTTTCGCAATTAAAAATAGAAATATGAGAACATGCTAGCTATTGATTAAATTTTGCCTTTCTTTTTTATTTTCAAATTTGGCGAACATGCGATGGAAAACTTTAAAATTTGTTGCGCATTATAAGGCTATGAAAAAATGAGAAAGTTATTATGGACCACCAATTATAATATGTAATTAACCAAGCTTTTTATTTGTGATATAAACATTCTCTATTACTTTCCATATTATTACGGTGACCATATTTTTAAAAGCCAAACCCGGGACAAAAAGTAATATGAAAATGTGGGCAACAAACAGAAAAAGGACAAAACTCTTGTATTGGATTACATATTCAATAAATGATTACTTATTAAAGGGAAGGCACAGTCTACAAACTTAATACCCTCATTACGTAAAAACAACACAATAGGCACAAAACATGCTGCATACATTTGTCGTACACATGCCTAGTCCTTCTCGATTTTTCAAATGAGAAGTGTCCTTCAAAATTATTTCTCCTGAATCAAGCTATGATGATTAGCTACATTTATGAAATATAAACCAAGTAGGTGCCCTTTCAGTAGGTATACTTTTTCAGATAATATGAATATAGAAACTATGCGATCTGCGACCCCAATACTTATCTGCTGTGCATTTGGGAATAGCTCCCCAGTACAAGTCCCTAAAATCGATTTTCTTTTAGGTAGTCTGGTATGGTAGGTACGCTGTCCGCCCTAAAATTAAGCCCCCATCCAAATGTACCTTCATTTTGCTTAGCTTAATTTTTATATCTCAAGGGAAAGTATCGACATTCACGTTGTATCTTTAAAGAAAATAGGTTTCAGGCTTCATAATTATTATATATATATAACTTTCGAGAGATATTCGAATCAGACCACCATTGTTGGGTCTCTTTTCGTCTTCCTACCACTATAAACCACTATAAATTCTTAACTGAGTTCGATTCCTAGTATTAACGCTAGCATCTGTTTATATGAGATCTGTCTCATCCAATGGGTTTCGACCCAATGTTTTTCCAAGATCCTCATTCTTCTGCCAGCCAAAGCCGTACATTGACACAATATATGTGCCGCTGTGGCGCTGTCTCAGATTCCTCCAGGCATAGCTTACAAGTATTATCTTCTCTAAGGCCCAGATTTCTTAAATGATACCCGAAATTACCATGACCTGTAGTTAACGCCACCACCCATTTCAATGAGTCGAGATGCTTAGAACCTTTCTCTGAGTGGAGCATGTCGGCCATTGTATTAGCATTTTAGCTTGTCTACATTGTTCCACGGTTGACCACCTTCTCAGGTGTTCTGCCGTAATCCATTTGTGAATCAGCTGTTCTACCATTCCTCTACCAATTGGAGAGAATGGATCTGGTCCCAGCAACTTTTCAGTCAGTGTTTGTAACGAAATAAGGGAAGGCTACAGGAGTGCAAGGACCACCGCAGGAACGGGCAATCCATCCTATCAAGGCTTGCACCCCTGGGTCGTATCGTAACCGCCGTACTCAACTTGAGCAGATGAAAAAAATAAAAAAAAATTTAACGCGACCAATTTCCTTAATAACCACCCGCCTCCTTTACCACCCATATGACTGAAGGCTACAGGAGACCTTAAGTCAGTCCGGGCAGTGAGAACGGGTGGGTGTCCTGGATACCGTAGCTCTGTATGCTTGCACCTGCACGACCTAGCTCGTCGGATATAGGAGGGATCTTAAGATGAACACTCATTGAGCTTGAATACACATTCCAGTGCCAGTGATGTTGTGATGGTTGTCCGCTCCATGCATCTAATCACCGCCTGGTTATCCAGTGCTATTAGGATATTTCTTCCTTTCACCTGACTCTCAAGCAAGTAATCCAACGCATGCAGCAAAGCAATCATCTCAGCCTTGTATACTGAAGTAGGTATGTTTCCCGATGCTAATGTGACGGGCTAGTTCCAGATCTTCTAAAAAGATTCCGGCCCCCGATCCGCCATCAATCATGGATCCGTCTGTGAAAATCACAATTTCACCATAATTATTAATCTTTACTAGCTGTCTCGAGAGTTACCCTGTCTAAATTTTAACAAACTTGTTTATGATCGTTTTTTTAATGCAAATCCAACGTGAAGTCGCGAGTTTATACAAAAATAAAAACTATTTCCGCTTTTCTCGAATTTTCGAATTTTCCGTGAAATTTTTTCAATTTTTCTTTCGTAAAAACCTTATTTGCACTATTGCAAGAACATGTCGTAGACATGCTTCATACATTTATCGTGTCGTGTGCGAACTGTCATTGAAAATCTGCCATTGTGAATTTCATGTTGAACAATGAGCGATAAGCCTTATAGTTATATGGAAATGCAGGCTTTTTTTAAATCAATAAAATGTTTGAATAATCATTTAAAAAATGTATAATGGAAATACGGGGCTAATACGAACTAAAAAATAAATACGGAACATTTGTACGTCCCGTATGTCTTAAAAAAAAATCTGAATAGTCGATTGAAATATGGGACGGATTGTCACTGTACATAAATGCATTCCAATCCAATGGCACATTATTCTAAAAATAAAAAGTGCGAGAGCCAACAGTCAAACGTTCACGTTACAATCTTTTCAAGCTCACCCATGAAGTTTAGTTGAACTCAAGGTCATCATTTTCGAGATAAGCTCTGCAGCTGGTTTTATATTCTAACCAAAAGTTAACAGATAAAGACAGAGTTTTAATACATAATAATAAACTTAGTATAGCAGTCTGTTTCAATTTATGTTCTTGTAAAATCTTATTTACTATATAAGTACACAATATTTCACTCAAAGAATGGTGTTCTTATAAAAATAGGCAATCAAGCTGACGCACTCGATTATTATTTTTCAATTGCGCGATAACAATCATTTTTATTATACAGGGTAAAGTTTTCGAAGTCACAATAGGGAAATTTTTCATATGTACAAAATAATAAATATTTAAAGTGAAGGTTAAAAATTATTAGATAAAGACGCATTTTATTTATCAACAACAACTAGTGCTTTTTATCGTGATGCCCAACAAAGGATACAAGCAAAATCCTTGCCACTATCTTTGTTGTGATTTGTTTTCTGTCACACAAATAAAAAAAAAAAAGATAAAAAGATTTACTGACTTTGGTTTAAATCAGATGCCTTTTATGGAATTCTTTGCCGCGAGCTACCATGGTATAAGAATAAAAGTAAAAGGAGGACTGAATCAGTTACCAGTTCTCTTAACCACCACTTCTATATGTATGAACTTATCCTGTCAAGTATATTTTTTTCTTTCCTGGTATATGAAAGGAATTCAAATTGCCAAAGGGATTTAGAATTTTTTTTACTATGACTTAAAAATATACATCAGAGAAAAAACAATATTAATATTTTTGTGGGAGGATTGAAAGAATTTACTCTAATCAAATGAGTTTTTTTTTTTTTTGTGAAAAATTTACATAGCTAGACGTAATTTTGGTTTACATAATATAACTTACATGTTAAAGCATAAGTGGATTTTTTACATATCGTATGTATACATACTCTTTTCAAACAACCAATCCTTCGTCGACATTTCCCCTCAACCTTCAAGGACTGGGTAGGGTAGTGGGTAGTCAAAACTCGTTTAAAATAAACTGCGTCTATTATAACAATTTTCTCTTTATAATTTTGTCTCTGTAAGGAATCTCCAGAACGCCTTTTCAATGCAATCTGCATGTTAGTGGAGTTCCATTGAAACAGGTGGAGAATTTTAAGTATCTCGGGGTTTTATTCACGGAAGGAAGGAGCAATGCCGAGTTTTCCTGTAGGATTGGTCAGGATGGGTCAATTTTGAGACAGCTTGGTCATTCTGTTATTAAGAGGACTGAACTTGGTGTCAAAGCTAAGTTGTCAGTCTTTAATTCGGTATTTGTTCCAACTCTGACATATGGTCATGAGGTTTGGGTAATGACCGAAAAAATAAGATCGCGGATACAAGCTGCCGAAATGAGATTTCTCATTTCTCCAAAATACGTGCGAGGAATTCAATATCGAGCAACTACTTCTCCGGACGGAGCGATCCATGCTTCGGTGGTTTGGTCATGTTAAACGCATGTTTAGCACCAGGATTCCACGACGTGCTATGGAAATGGAATCCGTACCATCCAGGCAGGCGTCCTCTAGGTAGACCAATGATGAGATGGTTAGATCAAGTTCATAATCTCTCCTATACTCGTATGGGGATTGCCCTTTATGATTTAGAGTCGATGGCGGAGGATCGGGAGCAACGGAGGGTCCACTTGAGCAACCTACACCCGCGACCCACGTGATGGACAAGCGGACCATTGAAAATGAATGAATGAATGAATGAATGAAAGGAATCTCCATAAACCCCGTAAACTCTAAAAGAAATGCGGTCTATAAAAACCGTACGAAACGCCAATGATTGGTAAGTTTTGTGCCAACAACTGAGACATTAGAAATGATTTAGATTGTAATTTGGCTTACTTCCTACGGAAAATAATGCGGCTCCCATGGATTTTGTACCATCTCGTAATGCGATCATAAGTATAAATTTGTTTCGAAGGCAAAGAACTTATGCCTCAATTAGACTCTCTCAAGAGTCGATGCTAGCTAGAGACTAATCCAACACATTCTATATTATGTGAACATCCTTTGATGGATTTGATATCGATAAGATATTTTCTACAATGGGCATTCACATACCACCAGACGACAACAATTGTTGGTTACATTATAGATAGGGACATCCTCATACAGAGGTAGTCGAAACCAGCTACTTTAGACAAAGAACGCGTTGTGTGACTACAAAAGCGTATTGACATTAGATTTAGATATCCGTCAACGATATACACCATCAAGCTGTTCGTGAAATGCAGACCTGAGACAACAGACAAATTTAAATGAAACGGTAAGCCTAAATTTTGATGATTGTTTTAAAACTCTTGACTCAGAGAATTGAGTACATCATGCTCTGCCAGTTCGACTCTATTATGGCATAGAGAAAAATCTGATACTGGACGCCTTTCAAAATAAAAATACTTCGACGGAGGCAATACGCGAAAACTATGAGCTTCATCAAGAGTTATGGACCAACTATTTAAAACATATTCATTCCATTGATTGGAGCAAATGGAGAATATTTATTTAGAAGATCTTCAAGTCCCACTACCTATGACCAATACGACAAAAAACCAGAAAAGAAATATCTGTCTCAAACATTAAGCCATCCCAAGTCACTGACCATGGGTAACTAACACTATTAGGTCTGAATGAAGTAAAAACAATTTTTAGCTGTATATATGTATATTGAAACTTGAAATTCATTAATAGCAAAAGTTCTGTACTAAACTAAGATTTCGTTTTCATTTGTTTCTAAGTTCGAAGAAAATGCTCCATCCAACAATAAAAATAGTTGACTGACGTTTATGAGCTCATTCATCAGCGTATAACTATGCTCCACAACAACCTATAATGGTATACGGCAGTCACATCTTTTATTGTTACAGCAACATTTATGTCGACATCAATTAGCTTGATGAAGTCAAAGTCACTTATAACGAACATTGGATCTAATAGACAAAAACTGTCTAACATCACACACCGGTAGATACCCGACATAGTCCACCCAACCAAGCATAACATTAACATAGACTTTTCACATGAAAAATCACTTCCCCATATTTTTTTTAGACGTGAATAAGACAGATTATAGGTACCTAACCATTCTAAGGACACAATAGAAAAAAATACACACGATGTTCCTTAATACGCCTTAGAGAATCATTTATATAAAAAAAAAAAAAAAAACAATCTCTAATATTTCATCATGTTAAATGAAACTTTATATCCCAGCAATGCCATTGACACAAGGTGCTTCCGCCTGCCTCTTTATTAATGCCCAAAACTTTGTAATATCCTTATAGTCACAATGGGTGGGTTTTAGCATTCCCCGCCTGGAAGGTGGAAGAAGTTACACATAAGGCGCGCCTTGAAGCATATGCCTTATTAAACAGCCCATTAACTAAGTTATATTCCCTCTGAATTTGTACAAGAGCGGCGCTGGGCGCATCGGGTAGAAACGACAGAAACACGCTCAAGTGAATTCTAGAAAGATTCATCATGCGTGGGAGTTTGTCTTTTCAGTACATATTTGTACGTCTGCCTAGTCATTGCGTCTCCACTCGAGTCCTTGACAAGAAACATAAAATCACTTTTGCTGCTGACGAAATTAAATCACCTCGACAAGAGCGCCAGTGAATATAATTTAGAGCAAATGCAGATTGTTTACAGGGTGTATTTGCTTTGGCAATATTTTGGTTCAAATAAGGTTCTCTTGTGTGTGTATAGGACTGTTGGGGGGAGTGTGTATTTGTCAGGTCCTTTAGAGAAATATACAACAAAAGTTAGACGAGAACGTAGTTTTAACATTTTCACAAAGTTAAGTTTCGAACTTGAAGATTGTTTCTGTTTTCTCATGTGTGCCCTTTTGTTGTGCGTCTCGTTTGTATAGCAGTACCTTAAGGACAAAGTGGAATATTTGTATGGAAAAAATAGTCAAAAGCATAATGTCGTGAATGGAATAATGTTGGCAAACTTTAGTGAGGGTGATGTGAAAATGATTGCACATTGTTATGAGAATGTTTTTAGATTTATATTTTTATGATTGATGATAATAGATGTAGAATTTAAAACATTGCTTGAGATTATTACCTCAATATGTGGACATTTTTGAAAATATAAGTCGAATATGTTAATGCATTAATTGGACACATTTATTAGTCAAGCTCATAATGTAAAAAAAATTCACAGCTTTCGGATAGTGTATCAAAAAATTATACAGGAGGCGGAGGATCCTATGTGAAATTTTTGAAAGGTTGAAATTGAAACTTTCATTTTCCACATAATTGTGGGGCACTAGAAGGAAAAGCTAGTCCCAAATATATACCATCCATGGAAAGCAATCAAATTGGCAATAAAAATTGTGTTTATTTAGTGCTTTAGTAAATACGCTTAGACCCTTACAATAATCCTGAAACAAACACTTGGGACCAATGCCAAAAATTGGTATTCTTAGTCAGACCTTTATCAGCAAAATGCTCACACAAACGAATGACTCAAGATTATTCTTCTTATTTTTAAGCAGCTGTTCCCGCCAGGCTTTGCTCATGACCAGGAATTGTATTGCCTAGCCCTAGATAATACTCTTGTCCATTGTAGCTCCCATGACTATAGAAAAATAGCACTGTAAATTTCAGCTCAATCGGTTCACGGTTTTCGGAATATATATACGATTTTGAATCTATTTTTTATATGAGAGGTGCCACGGCCCATTTTTCGTCTACCCGAGCAGATTTTCCATTAATTTTTTTCCGTATAAACCTTGTTTGGACTATTACAAACATTTAGAAAAAAATTTACAATGGTCCAGCCGTTTTCAAGTGATGCGATAACCAACGAACATCTTTTAATTTTTATTTATATAAATATCCTGACTTTATAAATGTACTAGCTGAACCCGTGCTCGCCTTTCCCGATCGCACAAAATTATATTTGGTTCATTCAAAACTACACTTTGAGTGTTTCATTGAAATATGTCCAGTAGTTTTCGCGCTTTTAGGAGAAAAAGAAAATTCCTTCCTCTCCTAGATGTTGCTACTTATTTGTAATACTGCATTTCCTTTCCTTTGTTTCCTTCTTCCTATAGAATTCAAGGAACTAGCTACAAACCTACACTGTTACCATACCACATATCAGAATGAAATTCTTAAATGAAACCTGATTTGTAGTGAACGTCTCTTCTCTTATGAAGATTATTAATATACCCCATGCCATACTGCACCACGCACCCCATTCCCAACCGACATCAGGCATACGATCATCATATATACCTACATATACAACTGACCATAGCACTCACTGCGAAAACAAATTATTCTAGTGTTGTTTTTTTTTTGTCCTATCGCACGATCGCAAAAGTATAAACATCCATTTGTAGCAAGGTATATGTTTATTTATATTATTTTCACTTCAAAAAATACATTTGAGCTAAAAACTGTTCCTAAGGACGTGGCTAAAAACGACATAGCCTATAGCAGTCTCACAGTCTTAAGGGACATTTTAAAAAAAGTTTCATTGAAATCTGTCCAGCAGTTTTCGAGTTTTTAGCTGACAACGAAAATTGCTACAGTTTTATTATATGTATAGATTTTACTTTTATATTATTTTATTAATCCTTTGAAAAATAAGGGAGTGAAAAAGTGCAAAAAAATCAAAGGCTTTTAAGTTGTTCGACAGATGGAGCTGAAGACCCAAAAGTCAAAATTAAGCATTTAATAAAATGTGGGCGTGGCACTTCCCATACAAAATCACTGTAAACGCTATTTCTCGACACTGTTGAAACTAAAGTTCTAAAATTTGGAATTATCCTATTAAGGATAGATAAGGACATACTGCAATACAACAGGCCGGGCTGGGCGGGTTTAGCTTCCTTTCTAAGAAAAAAGATCAGACATTTTGACAATCTTTCCAAACTTTTATAGATTTTTCCAAAAATGTTCGATTCGTTTGGGCTATCGTGTTATAAACTTACAGACAGACATGGGTCTAATATTTGGGTATGGGAGATATCAGATCGATATAGTATATTTTTAATGCGAAGCTGACGACGCGATGGTAAAAAGGAGTCCTCTCACTCCTCGACTAGTTCGATTTGTTTGGAAGCCACTATGTACTCAAGCAGAAGAACAGACGGTAATGGCTAAATCGATTCAGAATTGGATCCTGGATTTAGAATATAAATACTTTATGGGGTCTGTGGTGAGGTGAATCCTTCTTGGCGTTACAAATGTGGATAAATATGCGCTTGAACAACTTTGGGAAATATGGCAAAGTTTCTCCCAAAGTGGATGCTGTGTTGCCGAAACAATGCGAATTTTGAACAGATTAATTAAGCAACAATCTTTGACAAATATTTAATAGTGTTTTTCACAACCAACAGGTGGCTCACCCCACATATAATAATTTGCGAAAAACAATCCTTCTTTCATTCTGTCCTTGCCTCTGCATAATGCTTTTAAAATACATTCAAAGTAGGCCCTTATAGGACTCGAGTTCTAGTTTCTCACACCTATTCGCCGTTTTGTGAGAGTTCTTATTTTTGGGCAAATGGTAGGACCTACAATTTTATGCCAAACTTCTGTACTGAAAAAGTTACTGTTGGATTTTTCAGACATTCTCGAGAGACGAGAGAGATTCGAAAATAAACTTTAGATGTAATTTTAGTTTTTTTTTTTGTGGAACTCTTCATGCAACACACTAATCATTGAACCTTCACCGAGTTCATAATAAATAAATTTCAATATGAATGTGGCCCTAATAAATAATTATTCCTTAGCATTATAATGCATTTCGTGGATTTAAATCAATCTGCTAAGAGTTAGCAGCGCACTATTCTATCTCATATTGTCCAATGTCATAAATGATTTATCTGGACAATATGCCAATATTTTGTGACTACGTGCTTCAAAGTTCGTCGGACATTTCTAGGACAATGTTGTTCGTGATGACTTTACCTCTTCTGACAACCTAACAATTTCCAAACTGATTAAATATGCCTGCCAGGCAAACAAACACACTCATCTGCATAACAAAAAGCGAATTGTCCCAACCAAGTCAATCTGAACTAGTATCTGCAAATTGTTATGTTAATTCCAAGCCTCTCTACAAAATTGACGTACCATGGCAAAATCGGAGTTCTAAGTACAGGCAATGAATGCTTCATCAAATTGCATAATACAATAATTTGAAATGCAATTAGCTCGTACTACGGGAAGCGTGTATTATTTTGCAATATTTGAATTATTTACGGTAGTAATTTCAAATACATATTCGATCAACTTCCACTTACAGCCAAGCTTGACCATTATGATGCTTAGGTACACCACGTATATTGCAATTCTTCTTTATTTGTGTGTGTTTTACATTGGAAAATGCCACGTGTGACAGGACTAATTACAGAGAAGATGGACGTGAAAGTATGAAGTATATTTGAGCAAAAAATGTATCTACATAATTGACAGTGTTGGTATTGCTTAAATGGTTTTATATATTTCGTGTGGATTTACTAAGTCAGTTGCTAATTCTAGTTATTATGGAATAATTGAGGATGTATAAAAGTCAAGCTAATGCAAATGGTAATGTAGTTCTATTCAATTGATTTGCTGAGTGAAATTTTACTTGCACATTATCTAACTTGAGTCATTATAGTGAATCAATTTTTATGAAAAGAAATAGATCATCCCCAAATGTGTTATTACAATAGTCCCTTCGAATTCAAACTTCAGAAGGTTTTCGCACGAGTAGTTTACCAACATTTATCATATTACTTGTTCGACTTTTTGTACACTTGAGACAGCAAATAAACCGGGCCACACGCTACGTTCGAACTCTGATTCGATGATTTTCATTAAAATTATGAAACATACAAGACACAACTAAAAAAGTGATACCTACAGAAAGTAGAGTTTGCATTTCATTCAATCAACATAAAACGCACTTTCTGTAGGTACCACTTTCGAATCAGAATTCAAACGTAGCGGGTGGCCCGGTTTATTTGCTGTCTAGTGTATTTTACACCCACACCCCTCTACCATTGTAGATTGTAGGAGGGAGGTGCTATATTAAATCCCAGATCACTGCGGTTACAAGTGGACCTATTGTGTTGTCCTTCATTTAGAGCTCATCCATGATGTCGCAATTTGTTATAAAGGCGGCTTGCTCTTTGTGTGTGCTACAGGCAGCTATGTCCGCTGCTTCGAGGTAGAATTTACCTATTGATATACCCATGGTCATGAACTGTTTTTTGACATGACACAGTGTCCTTTAAGGAGCATGTGACCAATTGAATCTGACTTCTACTTAATTGTAGTAGTTGTTGTTTCGTTTTTTGTGCGGGAACTGTTTGGCATGAAGTTTTTAGCTTGCCTGGATACCGAATACCTAAAGAAATGGAGCTTCTTTTCTTTTAGCCAGGTTTTCACACTATTTTTCATAGTCGTAATTGTTTGTGGTGGACTAGTGGCCAGTATTTGCAGGATTTGAATGCAGTCCCAGAACAATTTTGATGTTATTTTAAAGACGTTAATTGCAAGTAGAGCTGCCCTGCTAAACAACGAGAACGTAAATGTTCTCGAATGTTGTAGTGCGAGGACCGTACTCCGGCTATAACTCCTTTATTTGTTTTGGATCCATCTGTGTTCATACAAGTGAATCTTTGGCAAATATTGTTTTGTAACCTTAATTTTGTGTCGGAAGTTACCCTTCTACCATTCAAAAATTACTAACAGCATTTAATCAATGGGCAATCCCTCTAACTCGATTTTTTTCTTTTAATTTGGTAAATACCAACTGTTAGGCAGAACTAACAATACCATTTTCTCGAAAATATTTGACTTAAAAATTTATACTTGCCGCATCAATTCCATATATGTAGCACCCGAGGACTAGGCGCTATTGTGTGAGTAGTTTGCGGGAGTCTTTTTATTTTTAAACGAATGGAACCAGCTATTTGTATCCTAAATTTAAACGGCTAAATTCAGAAGCTTTCTCAAGACGGTTAGATAATACTCTTGGATGGCTGTCCAAATTGAAGAGCCAAATAATTTTAAGCTTAGAGAATGGTGATTCAGCTATAAAATTAAATGTGTAGAAACATTTTATAAATTCTTCCAGCAAAGCCATCTTATTGCAAAAAATTTAGAGATTTAGATTAAATTGGAGTTTCTGGTTTCTAATCCGTCTTGCAAATCTAAGCTTGTAAGGAATTCAACTGTCTTATGAGAATCATTTTCAGTGAAATATAATCCATTGAGGGTGATACGAGTTCTCTTGATAGAGAAAAACAGCAAAAGCAGGCCGTAGGGTCTTCCAAAGCAGCACCCGACTCTAGGAATCTAATCGCATTATGTGTTGTGATATTTGTAATGTGATGAGCTAGATGTGACAGGGCAATTTATGGCAGAAGAAATCTTCGTCGTCAAGAAATCAATGTCTTCAAACGATGACTACCGAGAGCCTTTGTTAGGTTGGCTCGATAGCAGTAAGAATTTTCTCTTTGTCACCTCAAATCGCGAAAACTAATGGACATAATTTCAATGAAACTTTTTTTTAAATGTTTCTTAAGACTGTGAGATGGTTTTAGGCTAGTACAATTTTAAATCAAAAAGTAATTTTTGAAGGGTTGGGATTACTTACAACGTGTACCGACAGTAGCAGCAAGGAAATTAATACAAACATGTAAATGTATATAAAGACAGGATAACTTAATTTTTCCCTAACTTTATATTTTCACTTCAAAATACATAAAATTTAACCCCTTAATATCGCAAGCATTGGGATTTTATTGTGCCATCAGTGGATTTTATATAACCTAACCTTGGTTCCTATGAATGGTGTGTAATGAGATGAATGATCAAACGTTCATACACAAAGATAGGTATTGTAAGGAAAAAATATATCCCCGGGGCGAAGAAATTCACTTTTCAATTCTATAGCTGGTGTGTCTATGGGAATAGTTTTCTATTTCCCCTTTGTAGAATTTTTATAGTACGAAACTCGCTTGACTTTGTAAATCAAATCCTATATAAATAGCTTGTATTGACGTATTTCTATGTCCTTCTATATGTTTACTATCTTCTACTATATTTTTCTATCCTTATAGTTTTTTTGTTGCAGTACTATATATTATCCATAAACTACGATGCTGTATAGTTGTATCTTACGTTTCTTGATGAGAAAATATTCTTTGGAAATGTATTTACCTATATAAATATATGTTCCTTCCATTAGGTATAATATCTCTGATGATAGTAGATACGTTTTTAAATTTTATGTTATACGTTTTGTTTGTTTTGTACTGTTACGGTCACCCCTCGCCTTTTCACCGAAGACAAATCGCGACACCTACTGTCGGTGCCATGCAGCAGGGTGGAGTTTCAGTCAAGCTTTTTTGCTCAGTACCAGTCTCTGTCATGTGGACTGATTGTCAAAGGAAAATAAAAGGAAGGCAGACTGCTACGGTTGCCCCTATCCTTTTTCCAAAAGACAATCCATCCACAGACTTTTTGGTCAGCCACCTCTGCTTCGCACCAGTCTCCCTCCCTAGTGATGGCCGCGTCAGACTGGGCATGGGACAGACTGTTACGGTCGCCCTCCACCTTGACCCGAAGACTAAGTCGCAACCAGGTGAAGAAACTTATAAAAGTTCACCTCTCAGGTAGGATACCCTCCTCTCGTGGTATCACAATGGACGAAACTTATGGTCTAAGAGTGTCCCCTTCGGGACAGCCACCTTACCTAACCTAACCTTGTACGTTTGGAGATACATATTTAGTAGAAAATGCGTAAAGACTTCTTCTTTGCGTTACAAATGTAGTGGCAAAGTGAATACATACCTTCTTGTGGAGGGTACAAAAACCTGTTACTGAAAATGTTTTCTTGAATAAGTCTAGTGTCAAATTTTAGTATCGATTCGTTCTATTGCGTTCAGAAAAACCATTTTCCCAGTGTCAGTCAAGTGTCGATAGATAACGCGCATATAAATTATTTACATAGTTGTCAGCAAAAAGCAGGAACGGGCTCTCCGGAGATCATTTTGTTAAAGTTATGCCACAGGAGTAGCGCCTCAAACTAGAGGGCACAAAAAAGGGCAACCGATCGCCACCAATGTTTTGGAAATCAACTAGTGGAAAAAGCGAACTGCTGGAACGGAAATCCTAACTACGTCAACGAAAAATTCCCTCGACTGCCTAAAACGATTTGCTCAAACGGAATTATTTTTAGTTTAGTTGGTTTTTGGAGAGACAAAGCGTTTAATAATATAGCCTAAGTTGATCGACGAGTTTAATGTTTTACATTATAAAATTAGATAAAATAGCTGTGATCCCAACTTTGTTCGCGGCTTTGGTCATGACAGACAATTCCAAACACATCTCACTTTGACTTAAGCTTTGGCTTTGCCCTAGAATGGTAATGAAAATGACTGAATGTGGTAATGAAGTGTTTACAGAAGGTCCTCCAAAGTTATTTAAAAAAAAATCGCCAATTCCATTGATTTTGAGAAAAAAAAACCTTTTAATTGCCCCATCTGAGCCTGATATTTTAGCTCTGAAACCCTTGTCCCAAATCAATACAAAATTAATGAGACTATAGTACCTATACCCCATTTGTTTTTTCTAATGAATTGACCCAAGCCTTTTATATAAATTAACTGCCTCAGGGAATTGTCTGAGTATCTCCAATAAAATATTCGCATCAATTAAGACCAATTCAGTGGATGATGAAACCCAGAGTTCACAAAATCCCTAAGCAATACCATTACAACGATGCCTTGAGTAAAAAGTCCACCATAATGAAGAACACCCTCACCCAACTAATTAAAACCTTTCTATCCAAGAGTACTGAAGCCAATAACAAATCATTGGCTTGGGGGCATAAGGTAACATCCCCATCAGCCCTAATTAGTGGATCGCATCACTATGTAGATACATCGAGAGGAATTGCTGATTATCACGCGTGCAAAATCAATAAAACCAGCTTTGGCCGTGTGACGCAGATAAATTAGATAACCCTTGATAGATGTTCCAGCGATAAATTCCATGTCAAGTGGATATTCAATTTCAATCGCCGCCTTCGTGGGGTAATAAATTTTCATAACCCAAACGCGTTGGCAAAAACAAAAGTTACCAGCGACCACAAGCTAACTCACATATTCGTAAGGTTAGCAAGCAGTCTCACTCGCGATTTAGCAGATACAAGTTAACCTTGAGAATAATAATAACAACAAATAATCTATATCTCACTGAAGTACTATACTTACAGATGAATTCTCATCGCAATTGAGCATTGCATAGAACTCCTCATCCGGGTTGCGCTTGTAGCTGATGATACTATCTACACCGCCGCTCATCTTGATCGAGTTATACCACAAAACAAAACAAAAACTTTTCTCTAATCAAACACACAGATTCACAGATGCACAATGGCCGCGATATTTCAATACCACTAGTTGAGTTAGCAGTTAATTAGGTGCACTTTCACTTGCTTCGCCGAGTTGTGCGTGAGTAACGCGCGACTCAGATTCAGATACTTATAATGCGCTTGGTAAGGGAGGGGTCAGTTTTTCCAAATTTCCGAACAGTTTAACCGAAACCGAAAGA
This sequence comes from Cheilosia soror, assembly GCA_949372485.1. Classification (NCBI taxonomy): domain Eukaryota; kingdom Metazoa; phylum Arthropoda; class Insecta; order Diptera; family Syrphidae; genus Cheilosia; species Cheilosia soror. The sequence goes on along the minus strand of OX443562.1, from coordinate 110,096,483 downwards.
AACTCAACAAGAAAATTAAAAATCCATTCGATCGTGTTGGTATATCTCAAACGACGACGCTGGCCTTTCTCAACAGATCTAAGCTGTAGAGTGGTTCGATAATGACTAAAAGTGAGTGGCACTGACTTGTCGGCCTGTTTACGCGAAATCCAAAAGCAGTTTTATTTTCTATATCAATTTCGGAGAGAGAGTGTGTGCCGCCGACGACGATGATGACGATGGAGTGACTGGAGCACTGTCTCTGCTTCGAGTGGGATTCTGAACTGGGTGGTGTGCTTTTAACCGACTATATGGGCTTTTTCTCGGAGGGTTTTCCCACGAAGTTATGATGAGGCATCCACCAGTTAGCGGGGGGGTTTCCTTGGTGGAGTATAGTTTTTCTGTGAACTTAGTCTACCTAAGTTTTAAGCTTAATGTGGGATTATGTGGTTTGGCCTGGGATTGGGTAGAAAGTAGGTCAAACTTCAGTGTGCTTTCGGGAGAGAAATATGGTCCCGCGTCGGCGCTGACTAGTGGATGCTGAATGCCTGAATGTTGGGCTAATGTGCTTTTGATACATGTTGTCTCAGCTGAATGTTGCACTCTTTGAGGTGGTTCTTCATATGAAACTGGTTGCTGTTTGTTTATGTTCCTGAATGAAGGGACACCTGTTAAACTGGCTTCTGAGTCAGAAGGTTCTCGAATGTGTATTTAAAGGGGACGATACGTGGTAATTCGGTTTTATTATTCATTTTGAATGGGTAAACCATTTAATGGACCTAGCACAGTCACTTAAGTGATTGTGTCTTTGAGTGGATTAATGGTTTTCAAAAGATTACATACGACTAGTCATTATTCTTCATTTTAAAGTTGATTGTCGGTGGGTTAGAGAGATCTTAGACTTGCTCTTGTGTAGATAATCCCGACTAAATATAATTGCTCTAGTTGTCTTAGAGCGAGTGTGGTCATTGAGGGGTACAGAATGAATGTTCTCAAGTAGAACTATGGGAGCGCAGACAGTTTTAAAGCAGCACCAACTGCAAATCAATTTCAAACTTTAGATACTTATACTCAATACCCAGTAGTTAGTATAGAAGTTATTTGCAATTAGCTTGTCTGAATACCTATTTTTAAAACTAGTGTCTCTACAAGATAACTCGATAAATGCACCTGCTTAGTCTTCCATATTTTCGTAATTTTTTTCTTATGTCGCAACCTTTCGAACAAGGTACCTACCTACTAACTACATACAGTGAGTGTCAAAAGTGAGTTAACACCAAAGCTCTTTAAAATTTTCTTTAGGGCATTGAAAAAGTTCTTCAAAACCAGCAATCTGTAAAAATGTTGATGACGAAATAACAATAAAAAACCGTATTTGATTTTGACAGGATTTATAGCTACATATTTAAAAAAAAAAGTTTACAAACTTCAAATTCAAATGGAAACATCATTAGTGTTTACTCACTTTTGACGCTAACTGTATGTTGCGGCATCTCGATGCAGATATAGCCTTAGAATCTAAGAATCTTTATTTTATAACGTGCTGAGAGGTTTTAACCCACTTTCGATGAGTATCTTCCTCTGCACCGTATACAGTAGAACCTGGATGATTAAGGCTTTATACTTCTTGGTTTTATAAGAGAGGGCTTAACTTCTTCTTCAAGAGTACCTAATCTCTAATAATATTTCTCCCTTCTTTTTTGCGCGGATAGCTTGTGGCAGCCATTATAGCAGCTCTGGTTTCAGTCTGTAGCATCGACGACTCATAGGCCGCATCTGCCAGTCAGCACTCCTAATCAAACCAGGGTTTTGGCTGTGATCATCTAGTGAACGCCAACACATTAATAGCGGCGCATCTGATGGCACGTTACAAATATTGGCATGCTGACCTGACCCTTTTCACTTAATGGTGGTATTGTGCCTGCTGATAGATTAAGGGAGAGGCGTTCGGCAAAAGTTCTGGTGGTCTCTTGCGATAGTAGCCTTTCGACTTCAAATCTTTTTACAGCCTTGTTGCGTAGAGTGGAAATCCACATCCATACTTTGGCTACTACGAGATAGTGGCTCGAGTTTGGACATCATAGATTTTTGGAAGAATGCCGGGATATCTATTCCAACGTGATCAAATTGTTTGACAGTCGTATGATCAGGTGACCGCCAAGTAATCTTATCAATACTCAGGAGTGAGTCCGTTTTGTCTTGCAAGAAAGTCGATTAGCCTGAGTCCAGGCGAAGGTGTTGTCCTGTAGGCTGTTTTTCCGCTATATTAAAATCGCTAAAAACAGTTTTGACGTCGTACTTAGATAGATCCTATGGCTTTAACATTACGCTTTGTTTATATGTCCAGGACTCCAGGGTTTCTACTTATTGCTCTGGGACATGGTCTGTTTAAGGTCCGGATATTCCACCTGCTGATGCGATGCTCGTTGGTATTACTTCGTTTGCTAGGCATTGTGAAGATGCAGTCAAGAATACAAGCGTTTCTATAACGACGACCTTTGAGAACGCTTCACTATAGTGACACTAACTAGAGCACTTGCTTGCTACCGGAAAAAGACTAAGCCACCGATCTCTTTACGCGATATTGGATTTGATTCGAACGATCATGGGCTGATGTAGACTGTAATGTTCTCAATTCGGAGTTCGTGTCGGTCTCTGTGCCGTCAACTCCATATCAAGACTCCGCACAGTTTACAAATCCGTCTCGCCACGATGACAATACAAAAGGTTTCAGCTTTAATCGCCTAACGGATGAAAATGTAGTCGAGGCCGTGCTATCGGTTAAATCTGACGCGATAGATTTAGATGAAATAAACCCTGTAAAACTCTTGCTTCCTTTCATTCTCAAATACATAACACATATTTTCAATCACATATTTACATAATACCCCCTTTCGTGGAAAAAAGCTAAGATATTACCGATACTTAAGTCGCAAAGCCGGACTAACACTGAGTAGGTATAGACCAATCGCAATCTTACCATTTTTATCCAAAGTATTCGAGAAACGCTAAAGCAGATCCAAGCGCACCATAGCGCCAACAACCTTTTGACTTCCGCTCAATCCGGATTTCGCGCGAAGAGGAGTTGCAAAACTGCACTCTTACTTGTTGTCGCCGACATTCGCAATGGCCTGGATACTAACTGTCCTACGTTCCTGACGTCGTTGGACTTCTCGAAAGCATTTGACACGGTGGACCACTCTTTCCTTTGTAAGAAGTTATGCTATGAATTTATATTTTCGTCTCTGGCAGTCAAACTCTTGCACTAATACCTTTCGGGCCGGAAGTGGGAAGCCAAATGTACTCGTTTCTTAGAGTTCCGCAGGGTTCGATTCTAGGGCCCATATTATTTTCACTTTATGTGAACGAACTTCCTCAGCTTGTTAAACATTGTACTGCCCGTTTGCTGACGACGTCCAATTATACTTGTGTATTCTTATACTTCTGTATTTTGTAAGCAGTCTCGAGATACTACCACATTTCCCCCGATTCATTGAATATCTACGTCACAAAGTCTCGAAATCTTGGTACCGTTTTCAATGATACTCTTGACTGAGCATGCTGCAACTACCATCGGAAAAGTATATAATGGTATCTGATCACTACGCCCAACGCAAAACTCTTTGACGGTCGAAACTAAGATGCTACTTGTTAAGTCCCTTTTACTACCTATATTGCTATATAGTTGCGAAGTTTTTTGCTATGTTGACTATAACACTAGGCACAAACTGAATGTCATCTATAGGCGTATTCTTTTGAGAATCTATAGCTATCTCACTTTTACTTTTACATGCAAAACTTGTATACTCACTTTTGGTTTTGTTATACTCACTTTTGGTTTTACATGCAAAATTGTTGTACTCACTTTAGGTTTTGTTATACTCACTTCCCAAAAAAATACGCCTTATAACAATTTAGCAAGATATGGTTTTAATAAACGGCATTTCGACCACATATCAAGTTACTCTCTGCATATAATGGGCCTCAGCTTCGATAACCTCATTAAGTTCAGAACGCTAATAATTCTCTTTCATGGTGTTATACAGACCACAAAGAACAAAAAACAGCCATCATGATTCGGCCCAGATTCTATTCTATTGCTTTCAATCTGAGCGCTCATTCTTCGTCCATGTCACTCTTATTTTTTTTTGTTTTTTAAATACTTCTCCCGGGAAAGGCAAACCTAAACCAAAGATGCTTGCAGATGTATGTTAGCTCTGCACTTAAATTGCTGCAAATTGTAGTCTTCTGGAAATATATCCCCAGGAAGCGAGTTCCAAAGTTTGCTTGTCCTGTAACAGAAGGAGTTTTTGAAAGTTGATGTCCTCGCGGTTGTCAAGTGTACTGTATGGTCATGAGCATTAGCAGCCTGTCTTGTGGGGCGCCCAAAAGTTGCATTTCGAGGGATAATGTCATTAAGTTCCTCGGAACATCTACCATGGAAGTACCTATAGAACAAGCATAGGTCAGCGACTTGTCTTCTGTGCACCAACGGTTGCAGATTCGATGTGAGTGTAGGGTCTCCAATAAGTCGAACTGCTCGTCTCTGTATGTTGTCAAGTAGGTTAAGTGAATGTTTTGGGGCCGAGCTCCATATATGAGAGCAATATTCCAGGCCTGGTCTAACCTGTGCTTTGTAGAGAAGGAGAAGTTGCTTGGGGCTAAAGTACCTCTTTGCTCTAAATAGGTAGCTCAACTTAGCGGACGCCGATCTTGCGATATAGGATATGTGGTCCTGCCATGTGATTCCTGAATTGACTGTGACTCCTAGAAGGTGCACTGAGTCCTTGGGATAGATTGGATGGTCATCCATTTGGATCTGAGGAACTGTTGATGCATTTTCCTGAAAAATGTTGTGAGCTGTGTCTTGTTTGCATTAAATACAACCAAGTTGTGTTTTCCCCACTTCAAGATTTTGTCCAGTTCTATGGAACTCATTACCCATTACACTATGGAGAATCACAAAAACAAGCACATTTAAGACTTACCTTTTCAAACACTTGGCCAGTGATACATAAATATATATTTTAGAGGTTTGTCAAATATTATTGTTTTTGTTATTAATTTCTTATGTAAGTTTCCAATTAAATTTTATGTAGTCTGTCCTCATCTATCTAATGTTAGATTTACTTTTGAACTCTAAATTTCTTAAAGCCTGCACAAACTATAAGATGTAATCATACTGTGAACCTATTCTTTGAAAAAATAAATCTTGTAAAATCCTGTATAGCGGTGTTGTTTGCCAATTTCTTATTTTGTAAATCGATAAGACTATCATTAAAAGAAATGTAACCGAAAACAATTACCTATTGTAGTTATCGATAAACTGTTCCCAATTTTATTTTACCATCCCAATATCGTATACGCTATTATGTTGTATCCAAAGGCAATAATCTCTTCTCACCCCTAAGACTATGCACCAATTCCTGTTTATCACCACATTTAAATCCCGGAAAAGTAATTGGGGTCTATTTTCGGGAGAGGAAATGATCAGACTCCATTATTATGGCTTTTCCACAAAAGACAATTTTTTTTTTGTTCTAAAAAGAAAACCTCATCTGATGTTTATTGGTGGCATGCTTGAACCAGCCTTGTCGTTTCCAATATTATATGCTCGATAATGTTGCCCTACGCATTTAAGGTATGTCTGCCATCGCACCCCAATACGTGCACCCTCGCCATTGATGCTGCTTTGAAAATAGTTTTTATTTGGCTTGTTCACCTCAGTGCCTCGTAAATAACTCTCACTCGCTCTCGCCCTCACACACAGACTAGGGAGAGTTCGACTATTTTTAGTTCCGACTTAAATGGAAAATTGGAAAATCTACATCTTTATCGCTCGTGCTTCTTAAAGGTCACCGCTTCAGGAACGGGTACCGACACACCAAGAGGGGGAACACTTCATTCGTGCACTTAATTGAATGAATGTTCAACAAGTAGATTTTGATTCACGGTGCTTTGTTTTGAATTTTCTTCTTCTTCTTCTATTTCTGTTTTCCTCTCGTTCCATTTCTTATTCAAGTGTTGTGATATATCATGGCAGTGGCACTGTCGTTCTTCCATCTGCTTTCAAGTATGATGGTCGAAATCGTATTTATCAGCAACTACAAAGGCATCATTGTTAATGGCGGTTGTCCTCTTGATCCTTGAAATTAATGCGGAAATTTTTGATTCACAATAATGCTTTTGTTCCGGTATTCGTTTTCGTTGTTTTGGAACAAAGATCCAAACAGAAGGCTGCTCTGCTCAGTTTATTATTGTTTAAAGAGTGCTGTTGGGCTAAGTATATATTTTCCATTATCTACGCAGGCTTGGCAGGATGACGAATTTAAAAATATACCTATCTCATTAATCAATTTTTGTTGATAAAGAATAAATGATTGCGCATTCAAAAAATGAAAGCCACCTAAAAGTGTTAACGGATTTATTTGCGTTTTGCTAAAATCAACATATAATTTCGGGAAAAAACTAACAAGCTACACTCGAAGAAATAAATTGTAAAGGCTTTACTATCCGAATTGTAAAACTATATATTTAAAATATAAATAGCAAATTTGGTTAATTTACTATTTTAGTTGCAATTTTTTTAGCTTTACAATTTTAGATTTTTGGAAAATTTTTGTTTTTATGTTTTTTTATCTTGCTACTGGGAAAGTGGGGAACCGCGAGGGTGTTTTCTGCATTGTGACATCAGAATCGAAGCTTTCCAGGCAAAAGAAGTCGGGATGCAGTTTAAAATATGGAAATTCGTCACAAAATGGATACAACCAAGTTGGCGTTGAGGGACCTATCCATCGGCCAGGCGATACAAACAGATTTACCGGCGAGTCATAGGAAATGTGGCCTCCCACAACAGTAAAGAGTAAAAGTAAAAAAATAAAAAAATAAGCGAAATTTACTATTAAATTGTAACGACTATAGTTACAATTAAAATTTGTAAATTTTACGCAGAGAATTGTAAATATTACAATTTTTTCTGTGTGTAGCTATTTGAAATAATGCTGAAAGACTTAACTTGTCCTTAAATAAAAATTTCCAAATTCTGCTTCGCTTTACAAAATTTTAAAAAGCCAGATTTATGAATTATTTTTTTAATTTATAGCGCAATTCTAATGGCGTATCCTACAATAAAATAAGTTCGTATCGATGTTGAAAGGTTCAATAATGGGTGGTATGAGTAAAAATCGAGTTTAAACTCCAAGTACGTACTCCTGAGCATGAGCATGAAGTGATAGTTTATTCTCCAATTTATATAAATAAAAAAGATTTTCTCTTGTAGAGTAGGTACGTGCTCCTGTACATAGGAGTTTAGGTAGATACCTACTAGTCATTTTATTTTAAAACTTTCAAATATGGCCATGTTTATGATAATTTTTGGAACTTTTTCTGTTTATATCCGAACTTTATATTGAATCATCGGAGATCGTTGTTTAAGTTGACCAACACATTTTTCAATTGTTACATGCTCCTTTGTGAATAAATTATTATAAGCATGCTCTTGCTGTGTATTAGGATTTTTAAAAGGCATCATCCACGGTTCTGTACCATATTCTTCATATCCTAAAAGTAATGCATTCAACATCTGAAAATCATTCCTTTCAATGTTATAAATTCTATGTTGCTCGAAATCCGTGAATCATGGACAGATCCTGGCCATGATACGTCTACGCTTGTAAGCCCAACTGAATTTAGCGTATGGCTTATGCTATGATAGCCATTTCGATCGATATATTCGTCACCATGAATAGTTTTTTTTATGTGAGTGCAATCGATCACATTCATTCTGACACAGAAGTTTGGTGAACTCCAATATCTTTTCCTACTCCTGTTTAAAAAGCCCGGGTCACCCACACATATCTCAAAAAAAAGACCTGTTATCAAAGCTACATAATAATAGAACCACCTCTTCTTTCTTAAGATTCTACATCCAAAAAGTGATTGGATATCCACTTGACATTTTCTTAAGTAAATCGATACAATAATTTAAAGTTTGAGCACACGTTCTTCTTCTAGGTTTGTAATATTTTTCGGAAGGCAAATTAAGAATGAACTCAGCCATTCTTCAAACTGAAGTCCTACTGCCGATCACGCTCCAAATTTATTAAGTAGATTCTCACCTAGAAGAGCATGAACAATGTTTTATGTATTCATATCAAAAGTGAGAATATACTCACAAGACAGTGCAAGTAAGAGTACCTACCACAGTTGCAAAAAGGCTTATTATTGTACTGAATTCAGTACAATTTGACTTTCCTCAGTACGCAAGTACCACTTCCCAATTTTCGGTACTATTATTGTACTAATTTAAATTTTTAAAATTTTATTTTTATATCTTTTAAATCAAAGAATTAAAGCACTCCTTTGTTTCAAAATTCTGAATGCATTCGTTACTCATCGTACATACTTCGTTAAAAATTGACTTTTGAAACTTCTTGCATTCCTCGAAGATGTGGAAAAAAGATTTGATTTCGGAGACATTTTTTTGAACTCATTACAACGTTTTTCACAAACTGCCATTTGAACGATCAAGTATATTCAATGGTCCAATTTGTCTTAAGGTTTTTTCCTGGTAAACAAAAAAGTATTGAAATTATCAATAATGAACATAGAGCTTTATCGGACTGCGATAGAAAAAGGTACCTACATACTTCTATTTCTTCGGTTTGGGCTGAAATGGACCTTGTGCAAAATGAATGCAGCGAGTTCATGTTTTCAAATCCTACACCGCATTGTCTATGGTGCTTTTTGTATTCATTCTTATTCTTCCGCAAAGGTTTAAAGAATGTTTTCTTATCAAAATAGCTATTATAAAACAAAATATAACCAAAACTAAAGAATTGAATGCAGGCTTAAGTATACACTATTAGAATCTAAAAATCTTATTAAAAATTAAGGCTGCCATAGCTATAAAAACAAATTGAGCTCGAGCAGCGGACTAAGCTTCAGTTAAAAATTAAATTTTCATTTCAGACTGTACTGCATGTATCTGTCACAATTTAGCGCGCACATTAATGGTTCGGTACATTTTTTTCAAGCAAAATTTAGACAGATCATGTTGTTTTTTTTTCTGTTGTGTTTTTGATTTGCGGAAAAGTAAATAAGGATAAGGTTTTTCAATAAATACCTCGATGAGGAATCCTTTCAAAGTGATAAATTTAAGATCAAGGAATATCAGACAAGGAAAAAAGAAAGTGCAACGAAAAATAACACTTTTTCGCGTCGATAAATTTTTAAAGGAAGTTATTTTCAACGAACAGCTGTTTTCTATGACACTTATATCCACAGCGCACTCTATGTCAAAATTAAGCTAGGATTTTAGTTAATGTTTGAAAAGAAAAATTGAAGAGCAGCTAAATTTAGTTTCGCTCAACACACAAAACCATAATTAGACCCACGTACGTATGTATACACGAACTCACATGCTTAACATTTTGCAAGACTTAAATGCTGAAGGGGGTATCAAAGCAGGCCGATGATAACATACTGATACTGTTTTTTTTTTTTTTTTTGTTTAATAAAATATTTATTTTTTATGTTATCGATCGGTTTTATACATTTAAGAAATTTGAGTACTATTCAGTACAATTTCTTTTCAGTTTTCAGTACAATTGAGAAAAGTCGATTTTCATCACTGGTACCTACTCTAGCGGAGTATCTGCTTCTTGTTTTTATTCATATCACATTCACATGGAGTATTTTTGCTCCAAATTTTCGGGTATAAACTATATGCTCATTTTTCATTTTTCATATGACCCAATATCACACAATTTTTGCCGAATTTTTGAAAATAAAGTAAGTAGGTAAGCAAAATAAAATGAAACAATGTATCTACCTAGTCCAATTGACATTTTTTAATAATTTACGCTTTATATTATTATACTTTGATTTTATGAACTATACTATACGTATATATTTTTTTTCCATTAAATTCCCACTCCACCAACACTTATCCTATCCTTCTAATTTTTCATAGCCTGTGCTGTGCATATGTAGACACTATTAGGCAAATAAAAAATTGCAAAAATTGAGTCTGACATTAACAGACATTGAATGGTCCAATTCTGAGAAACTCTTGCGGGTGTGATTTATGGGCCGGCGCGCTACGACAGGATAGGTTTTGGATCGAAATGGTCGAAAGATGCGAGGAGCTCTCAGAGAGGCAAATTTAAAAATTCAAAAAATTTAAAAATCCTTGCTGTATATAATTTTTTGTGGTCATAATTGCGAAACAAAAATAAGTTTAACTGTAGCATTTAATAATGTTATCCGATAAATATATAATCTCAATCGCTTTGATCACATATCAAGTTATTGGAAAAGTGTATTTGGATGTAGTTTGTGTACATATCTCAAATATTGCGGACTTAAGACGTTAAAAAACATTTTAACAAATAAGGCACCTTCGTATCTTTATAAAAAAATAAGTTTTGCTAATTCGTCAAGATCATTCATACTTTTACAACCAAGGTTCACCTGCACAAATTCAGAACGACAATTTTTTGTTTGTGTTATCAGACAGTGGAATGCCTTACCCCTAGACATACGAAGGCATCGCGGTACCAAACATTTCAAAAATGTTCACTATTTTGCATCACTATTTGCTTAATGTAATTTATATTTGTTTAGCTAAATTAATTAATTTAAAATTATATTAACTTTTGCTTTAAATGGACTTCAAGTCTAATGTAAAAGATATTCTCTAAGCCAATAAAGTGAAATGATGGGTAAAAAAAGGCAGGGTACCACTTATGCACATATATTTTCGAAGCTTGTTTTATAGGTACCCTCAGCACGCCCTGTGTCTAATATTGGTTTTGTATGGAAGGTATCAGAACTACTTGACCGACGTGGCCCATTTTCAATACCACCCTAACGACGGTAAAAATAAGTCCTCTAACGAAATTTCATTCGCCTAGGTCGATTCGTTTGGACACTATCGTGTTTTTAACAGACAGACGTTTTCAAATTATTAAATTTTATTACCAAAAATCATGCTCATTTAAAAAATATGTTAAGAACGCTTTTTCCATTTTATGGTCTTCGTAGTCATCGTACTGAGCAAGCTACGTTTGGTAATAATCAAAATTGCCATATATAGTCTGCTGAGCAACCAGAAGCCTTGCAAGAACTGCCAATGCATCCGTTTGGTGTGGTTTATGGGCCGATGGCATTATTGGACCGTATCTCTTCAAAGATGATGATGGCACGGTCAATGGTGCTCGCTATCGTTCGATGATTTCGGACTTTTTTTTGCCCAAAATGAAAGAGATGGTTTTGGTCGACTTGTAGTTTTAACTGGACGGCGGTGCGACATGCCACACAGCACACGAATCCATGGAGATATTGCAAGGCGAATTTGGCAAGCAATTCATCTTACGTATTGGACCTGTGAATTGGTCGCCTAGATCGTGCGATTTGACGCCGATGGACTATTTTTTGTGGGGATATGTAAAGTCTCTCGTCTACGGATAAGCCAGCAATTATTGCCGCCTCGGAGGAAAACATAACTCGTGTTATTGGTGAGATCTGTCGATATGTTGGAAAATTATGCCAAAATTGGACATTCCAGATGAATCACTTGTGGCGTAGTCGCGGTCAACATTTACACGAAATAATATTTAAAAAACAAGTAAAAGTGTTATCATCGGCCTGGCCGATGCTTTGATACCATCCACTGCATAAAAGTCATGCAAAATGTTTGCCATGCGAGTTAATGTGTCTAATATTAGTTTTGTATGGTAGGTAGCAGAACTGCTTTACCGACATAGTCAATTTTCAATACAAACCTGACCACGGTTAAGAAAAGTCCTCTCACAAAATTTCATTCACCTAAGTCGATTCGTTTGGACGCTATAGTGCTTTCAACAGACAGACGGACAGACAGACAGACGGACATGGCTAAATCGATTCAGAATGTGATCCTGATTCAGAATATTATACTTTATATGGACTCCGGTGAATCCTTCTTGGCGTTACAAACGTAATGGCAAAGTGAATATACCTTCCTGTGGAGGGTATAATAAATGGCAAGAATCGAAAAGTTTCAAAATTTCACTCAATTTAGCAATTTTTTTTTTCAATTTTAGGAAACAAACGCTTAAAAAATTGACCCTTTATAAATTGTACCGAGTACCTACTCAGTGTAGAGTGAAGCCTGACACCATGACTCCTTCCGGAGCTTTTCATAAATTTAATAATGACAACTTTTACTACGGAAACAATCTTTAACACGTAATAAATGCAAGTTGAGCCATACAGATACGCGATATAACTGTCCGTTCCATTTATCTTAAACATAATATGTACCTTCTCAAGCGTATGGTTTTGAAAATCTAGGCATAATGTCCGACTAGATACATATTGGGTCCGATAGTAAGTTAGTAAAAGACGCTGCCTTAAATTCTAGCCTAAAATGCATCTCTTTTGACCATTCTTAAAACAATAACGAGCATCAACTTTCCAATAGTAAACAAAAAATGTTTCCAAAAGATTTCTTGCATTAATTTAAAAGCTGAAACAACTACAGTCCCCTGCGGCAATTAGTATAGCCATATACCTACGGATATGAGCTTGTCTGTCCTGAGAAAAAATATTTAAAGACAGAAGACAAATTTAAATAGTGGAAACCAAAGCAAATGCAATGGAAAAGTTTTCAAAGTGGCTTTGGCTTAGGCAAATACCCGTAAGTGGTTCAAATTACCCAAATGATGTGGCTCTTGTGGTTCTTCTATGAATAAACTTTAAAGGGAACACCAGAAATAATAACCACTGCCAGAGAAGATGTTATTTAGTTAATAGTTCCGGGAATAATAATGCTTTCTGAATGACCTTCAAGTATTATTACTTTCAGTCATCTTGGCACACTCACTTAGATGTTTTCTTTCAAGTTACATTGGAACTTGAGCTACACAAGGATTACTTTTGACCTTTGTTTCAGGAAGATTATTGCATTTGGGTATATGAAAAGCGGTTCTCTACTCTACGACCGCCCTAACCTTGACTGACATACCTACATTCCGGGGAGTGTTGACATTTTCGGTTAGTGACTATATAAAGATTTCAGAAAGCGCAAGCAGTGTTTTGTATTGATCCTAAAGTATCCATTGGATTATGTTTATCTGCAGAAGTTATTTATCGGTATTTCAAAGATTAAAATAAATCAAGAGGAAGGTTGCATAATTATAAATAAATAAATAGGTGGCGCAACAGGTGGTAGACACCCTAGGCCTAACTTCTCGCAACCATTCGTTTGTGTGAGTTTCTATTTTGGAGACGAATGGAAGAGGCCTACAATTTTATGCCGAGTCCGAGCGGCTGATTTGAGAAGCTTTTTCAGGACAGTCATACTCTCGGGTGTTTGTCAGACGTTCGCGAGAGGTAGCGCAGTAGAAAAATCCTTAAGATGCAATTTGTGTTTTTCCGAGGATTGAACCTGATAGCAGAGCCCATAATTTATCAATGGAAGTTAAATCAAGCGGAGTATTTGGAAAGCTCCCATACAGCTGAGGCAGTTCTTTAGAGTTTCTTGTAGAATGCATCCACAAATTTCTCTCCACCAAACAACTGACGCCTAAACTAAAAATTGGATTATCATAGCCGTTAAAATATATATGACCAGTTTTGGCAATAAACCCCAAAAGCGCCTTGGATTTATATACTTCTCCCGGGAAAGGCAAACATACATATGTATAACGCCCGAGATGCTTGCAGATGTATGTTAGTTCTGCACTTAAATTGCTGCAAATTGTAGTCTTCTGGAAATATATCCCCAGGAAGCGATTTCCAAAGTTTGCTTGTCCAGTAACAGAAGTTGATGTCCTCGCGGTTGTCAAGTATATGGTCATGGTCATGACTCATGAGCATTAGCTGCCGGTCTTGTGGGGCGCCCAAAAGTTGCATTTCGAGGGATAATATGTTTGAGTTCCTCGGAGCATCTACCATGGAACAAGCAAAGGTCAACGACTTTTTTTCTGTGCACCAACGGTTGTAGATTCGATGTGAGTTTAGGGTCTCCAATAAGTCGAACTGCTCGTCTCTTGTACGCTGTCAAGTAGGTTAAGTGAATATTTTTGGGCCGAGGTCCATATATGGAAACAATATTCCAGCCCTGGTCTAGTGCCTTGTAGAGAAGTAGAAGTTGCTTGGGGCTAAAGTACCTCTTTGCTCTAAATAGGTAGCTCAACTTAGCGGACGCCAATCTTGCGACATAGAATATGTGATCCTGCCATGTGATTCCTGAACTCACTGTGACTCTTAGAAGGTGCATCGAGTCGTTGGTATTGAGTATCTCGCTTCATGTGGGATCTAGATAGTGACGGCCTTTAGTACTGGCTCAGACACATAAGTCATCATCCTCCATGTCGTGAAGAGAACTAAGGTTCTTAAACGATTGACCAACAGCCCATTCCCATTTAGGGCACGTAGCTTCACCATAACAGTGAAGGCCTTGTGGGCAGCCTCTGTTAACCAAGCAATAATACTTTTGAAGGGCAATGTTAGACAATTTCCTTCACTGGTCTGCATGTTTCAGATAAAATGTCCTTCTTCCGTGGAGACCTGTGAACGCCAATCTTTTTTAGCAAGACGGAAGACATACTTATAGGTCTGAAACTCTTAACGAGGGACTATTACTCTTTTCTAATTTTTGGGTATAAAAGATATTGTGCCAATAACAGACACGAAATGCACTTTTCCATTTATACGCCTGATTATGGTGAATTTAGCTAAGATTTCGATTGTGTCCCTACAACTCGTAGGTACTCTAGTTTTTGAAGAGAGTTCATGCGGTTGATAAAACGTTACGTAGACTGCTAAAAAGTACCTTATGATTTATGCCATACACAGCTTCAAAGTGACATAAGTGGACTGCTGCAGCTTTTAAATATGATGAAATTCCACATTTCGTGTTTCGAAAGTAGTCCAAAATATGGCTTGAGAATCATGGCCATGCAAGTATCGTTTCTTCCATGAATATGGTTGGTTATGGGCAATATTCGAAATGGCATCAAATTTCCCCTTTCTATCTATCGATCTTCCCTTCAGCATCATCAACTCCTGCCTATACTTAGACTGTCACTGTGTCGCCAACCATACCATCTGACGAAAAGAAGTGTCTAGCCTTGCTCGTTAAATTTGATTGTGGGTCGTGAATTTTTAAATTTGATTTACAAAACAACAAAAATGTAAATATATTTCTTTGTTACAAGGTCATCATCATTGACTGACTATACCGAATTTTCAAAGCCATTCAGCACCATGGAAAACTTGAAAATATTCCATAGTTGGATAGCATTCAAAATGACGCACCAATCGACTGTCGACTGGTTTGTGGTTCTGTTGGCTGTTTCATCTCTTATTAAAGTTTACATCCGTTCATTGCGATTTTATTTTCGTTCCGCAAAACAAATATTTTCATTTATTTCCGCTCATCAGCAACAAAACAAAATAAAAATCCAATTATCTGGTAAATATGCGGAAAATTTTTGGATTTTTCTCTAAGTATATACAACTGTGCCACCAAGGATTAATGGGGTACACGATGTTTTCTTTAAAAGTCATTACGCCCTAGTCCTAGGTCAATATACTTCTCTCCATACCAGACATTTTTTTATAAATAGTATACCCACTCCAGCAACAAAAAGAATGCACTAACAAAAGAGCAGCATTCCCCACTCATCTGCCCTCTGCCGGTAAAACACCACAATTACAAACAAGAAGGGAATATAAAAAAATTAACAATTAAGACAAAAAAACCACACACACACACATACAATTTATTTTGTTATTTGTTCGAAAGCGAGCCGTCATAAAAAAAAAAAATCTTCGTATTTTTCGAAAAATATGTATATTTAGTATTTTTTTTTTCCATATATTTTTTTTTTTAATTTTAGACCAGGCCACCGCCACTGGTAGGAAAAACCACAATGACGAGAGCAAGGCACGAGCGTATACACGATGATCGAAACATACGTAGGTTCGTACATAAGTACAATGGCGGAGGAAAATTTTCTTCGGAAAATTCATAGTAGTCTCTTGAAGAGAGAAAAAGACGGATGTAGTATATTAGTGATCGCATTTGTGTCGGCAGACCATAAGAGAGAAATGCCTTTACCCACTAGTAGTAAAGTTTTCAGTACAACAGTCTGGCTTGCAAGAATAAGAAGGAACTCTAATTATCCGCCATAATGTTGAGCTTAAAATATCACAAAAACATAGACATAAGAAAAGATAACTTTTATTTAATTTAATTTATGGGAAGGTTACACGAAGTGAAAGACGATATCTTACTGAATCTCCCGAGATGGCTATGACGATGGCTGATTGTTGCATTCATTGACTGTATGCTACTGACGGGATCATTAGCCTAAATAAATTGTATTGAGAAGTGGTGGCTGTTACAAATTTTATTAAGCGGTTATAAGCCTTGCTGCTGTATTTGATGGCTGTATAAGAACTCGGGCTACGCTCGATTCAAAAGTATTTCACCGCAATAGTAAACAAATAGGCCTATGACAAACTACGTGACACCCTACAAACCCTTCGTACCTTTAGTGTGCCCCAAGCTACATACAAATTGAAGCTTACGCTGGCTGCCATAACCAAAGCAAATTCGTGTATCTGTGTATGATGCTTCATTGAACCTTTCCTAAGTCTTGATCTTTCCACCGACTCTAAGTTATTTTGGGCAATTTTCATATGTGCAGATAGACGATGTCGCTTTGGTCACCCTATCCATAAAATGTCTATCTGACAGGGATTCTATGCTGCACTTTGGAATTCTTTTACGACCATATCTTCGAGGCATGTATTCCGAACTAATTTGAGGAGTTATTGCTCACATCTTTTGCTTCTTTATATGGTATCTGCGATTTACACTAGCAGAAGTACCGTAACCGCGACCTAAAACAATTAATTAAAAAATCAAAAAATTTAAAATTAAAAATAGTATACCTACCTACCTAGGTAGCTGCCCTAACTGAACATTGCCTCCTATTTTAACTTTCAACTTAGAATGTTACCCCTTTCTCTTAGAGTTGCCAGGATGAAGATGAAAAGGATTATACAATTTATCACTATCTCTGTATAACTGTCCTGTACTGTCATGTTCTCGACAATCTTGCCTTGACTTTGTTAAAACTATCGCCTAGTTATAAAATCGAGTAGGTAGTATTACCGCCGCATTATCCCCATGCCAATTGATGGAGAAAGAGCATCTAGGGCTTACAGACATTCCCCTTAGGTACCCATCTACTTAGCTACAATAATGTTCACAGTGGAACTTTCTTTCAACCGCTGCTGTATTTCTGCCTCAATGAAAATCAAAAAAGCAAAACAAAAAACATTTTTTTGAAAATCGGAAAAACGAATGAAAAACACATTTTTGATGGCGGAAAAGTTCAGACCTTTTTAGAGATCACACAGCATCCGCAAGTTCTACACCCATACACATGCATGCAACACACAAGGCGGAGTACACGTTCCACGCAAGAGTCACGATCACTTCTATATACAAATAGCAACCTCTCGAGAAGCTCGAACAAAATAGGCACAAAACTTTATAGGCACTGCTCAGAACATTTTGTCTGTAGTGCGGAGCCGTAGAAAATATCCCAACCAGACATATACTACCAAAACAAAAAAGTTCTCTATGATCTTGCCATCTGATCGACGATCCTCTCCATCATCATATAATCATCCACGCCGTAGTCGTCGTCATTTTTGCAGCAAAATTACGTGCAATTAGATCGGTGAGCCGCGCGACAAATTGTGCTCTTAATAATAATTTTCAAAAAAAAAAACCGAATTTTCCCATAAATGCTAATTTGGATTTCGATGTGATCAGAAATTTTGCATTTTCGTGTAAAAACCGAGAGAGAGTGTGTGTGCGTACGTGAGAGCTCTTTGATACTTTGTCTCCCACTTTAATCGTTTTTTGAAATTTTGTTCTTTTCCCCAAATATTTTATTTTATTATTTGTTGTCTTCGTTGTGTTTTTTGTATTATTTTTTTATTTTCGCTCAAGTGTCAGAGAAATACAAAATTTGTATTTAATCCGAAAGTGAAAGCCTTAGAGGCGAAATAGCGAAAGGAAGAAAAAGAATAAAAAAAAATTGAATAGTGTGCGGAAAGGAGTACACACGAAAATAACCTCTAAAAATTGTTTACATAACCTAAAAAAGGAAAAAAAAATTAAAAACAATAGTGTCTGTGTGCAACTTTTACTTTTGCTCAGCATAAATTTCTGTTGTCTGTCGGTTTTAATTTTGTGTAACGAATTGATTGAGAAGAGTTTTTTCGAAAGTTTGTCAATATGGCCGATACCGACGTCTTTGGGGATACTACTGAGAAAATGTCCACCGAGGATATCACCACCGAGGAGACCGCTGACTCTCCAAAAGAAGACATTACCGAGGTTGAGGAAACTCAGCCCGAGAAAATTGTCAAGGAAGAGCTCTTAAAGGTGGAAACCGAGGACCTCAGCCCAGACAGTGTCGTAAAGGAGACTGTCGACGAGAATGGTGACGTCTTTGAAGAGACCACGGAGGTGACACGCAAGGTGGTCAAGCGAACAATGAAGATTACTGAGGTGAGTTTCTGCAGAGAGTTTTTTTTTACAAACTCAAATTATATTTCGATTCATTCATGCGGGATAATACCACCGTACAGATAGATACGGTCGAACGAATAAATATCTTAGAATTTATTTTTAAATTTTGTTTTTATTTTTCATCTCTGCGCCATTGTAGAAAATTTAATTTTTTTTTTGCTTCGAAAATACAACATATATTCATACTGTTCACATGTTTGTTTATATATGTGTTTATTTATTTTTTTATATAATCAAATTTTGAAGAATCCATTTGCTACAGTGCGAAATGTATTTTCTGCGAGAGCTGACTTGGAAACAAATTTTTTTCTCTTATATTCGCATTTTTATTTTTAACAATTATTTGATAAATTGTTCTGAAGTGGTTTTGCGGCTAGAAAGAATCATGCATAGGTTGGGTGGAGTGTAATTCAATGAACAGAAATGTTTACTCTAGGTACTGACTGCAGGCCCTATAGTTTGTTAAATGGGTATTCATTTCCTTGATCAGGTTAATCATTTGTAATACCTACACGAAATCTGTCAAAATGTTGTCTATATTATGTGTAAACGTCAAATAATCAAAACAAAAAATTAAAGCTTCCGGTATCTGGTTCAATCGATTGAAATTTTGAATGGTGCAACTTGCCGGGTACTGTGCTTTCCAAATAGTTGTCTGTATTTTTAGAATACATTTCTTTTCGAGCGCCAAGACATTAATTTTAAGAAAACGAGAGATCAATTTCTTCATCAACTCATAGTGAATTCAAGTAGCTTTGTTAGTCTTCTAGAAGAAATATTGTTTTTCGTATGCGTTCAAAATCTGATGCCTATCATCTGTAGTAATAATAATAAGTGTGGCCCTAAGGCGATTTAATAGCGTAGCAGATGAACGTAATATATTTAAACTGAAATTTGTTGGAAACTTATTTTTCAGATTTATTTCATTATTTAAATACTAACTGTGGTCAAAGGCATTTTGTTACAAACCACATGCGATTTACATTTTTCTACCAACATAAATTTGAGCCACAATTGTATTGATTTTAAAAATTGGCAACTGTTTTCGACAACAAATATTTTAAACCAAAAACATTTCACTCGCAACGGATACAGGTTTTGCCTCACTTCTTTGTTATAATTCAACATTTTTTAATGCAAACAAAAGTACCTATTAAGCAAATGCACGGTTAGAAACTGGTATTTGTATGATGTCATCAGGATGCATTATCAACTGTACTACCGTTTCAATCGCATTCATTGTCTATGAGTAGACGATTGTTAAGGCTACACCATAAGCTAAGCAGCGTTCTATATAGACATTCAATAAAATTGTCATTTGTTCATTAATCAATTTAAATTAAATTTATTTTCCTGATTTTTCACACAATTTGAGATAAAGTTTATAATTACATACCCACATCAAAGAAATAAGGGAAAAATTGAGACGTGTAGAACATGCATGCAATTGTATTTAAAAAGAGCTAACTTGATTTACTTTGGGATTTTTAAAAAGTTATTAAGGGATAAAGAGAGGGTGAAAACTTTTTTTAGATTGACTTATTTTCTTCACCTCTATTTTATTCAATTAGCAATTATATTTTTAGTCATTATACTTCCCCGAGTACCTACTATTAGCTTTTATTCATTTTTCTGCTCCGCCCATAGTTTTAGCTGGAATAAATTAAAAACAGATCCTATTTTGTCAAATGCGAACAAATATTAATTATTACAGCTATGCAAAATTTAAACACGGTTGTCACTGATTATATCCCCGTTTTCGGGTGGTTGGCGTTCATAGACAGCGTTATAGATACATACACTCTACAGTCCTACACAAATCACATAATCGTACTAATAACAAATTCTAGACTTAAAGTCGAAACTATAAATTGTTATTAGTAAAGCTACGATTACACGTCACATAGCAGTCATTTAAATGGCGTTCCGTGTGATCGCCATTTTTAGAATGCCATTTTCAGCGTCATTTAAATGACTAGGAAACTGGCGGAGCAAATGGCATGAATTTTGTGCCATTTAAATGGCGGAAAAAAATGGCCGTGTGATCGCTCTTCAATGACGCCTAGGACAAATGACTAAACTTTTTGGCTGTTGCGCCATTTAAATGTCAGCCTCCAAAAAATGGCAAGGCTCGAAATTCATGCTATGCCATTTTTCTACGCAAATGGCAAATGACAAAGCATTTAATACGATATCTGTGCTGATATCATTTGGATTTTTGACTCGTGGCGAAACGTGTAGATTAGATTAGATTAGATATTAAGTCGGGAGAGCCTTTATTGGGCTCTGGCACTGCGGCCTCTCTAAAGGGCCATATTGTGCCTTCCCTGGTAGGTTCCTAGAGCAATCTTTTTACTCCGGAGACAGTCAGGAAGAAAAGTATGTATCTTCTCTGGGGGTATTCCAGCAAGTTTTGCTGAGTTAACGAGTTCTTCGCCAAGGACATTCTTTCTAAGGCAAAAGAGAGAATGTGAAGAGAGGTTTCGTCGCTCACCAGACATAGTCTACATGTGGGGAATATGGACGAGTATTTGCCTAGGCTGACTGAAAAGTTCACTTGAGGCGATTCTCCATAAACGCCAGATGCAGTCCCTGTATCCATCTTGGACCCGTCTGTATACCAGACTCTTACCTTGGAGGGATGTTGATAGAGAGGTTTTTTGGAAGCCATATTATATTATTATATTAGGGAAAGGTGACCTCCGGTGGTAGAAATGGGGGGTCGATGATTTACGAATGGAATAGAGGATGGATACTCAGTCTTACTTCCATTTGAATGTGTACTTGAATAGGTAATAGGCTAATAGGCCTAGGATGACATTTAGTGCAATGGTCGGGGTAGGTTTACACTTCGGGTCAGGGCGGAGGGCGACCGTACAGTCTGCCCCCTGCCTATTGCCTCTGACGCGGCCATCACTAAGTAGGGAGACTGGTGGTAATCAAGATCGTCTTCTTCCAGCACACACGCTGCTAAATACATTTTTTGACATTTTTTATTTATGATAATAAATTTTTTTCCTATTTAATTTAATTAAAAAATTCGCACGTATGCGTCGTGGCCCGTGGCCGAGAGAAAAACTCTAAATGACAACAGCTATATTTTTCTCATAGGTCATTGCCGTCTGATCACAAAACAGATAACTGGCGCGAAATCGAAATAATAGGAAAGGTGCCATTTGCCATTTTGATGAGGCAAGTCAGTAACGTGTGATCGCCATTTTTCGCTCGTCATTTAAATGGCATCCCAACGAAAAATTCTAAATGACTCGCAGTGTCCAACATTTGATTTTGGGACAAAACTGACGATGATAGTAATTTCGTGTGATCGCCATTTTTTCAATGACGAATCGTAGCTTCAATGTCGCTCTAATGCGACAGTTTTTCCTGACGTCACAGCGCCAGTTAAATGACTCGAAAAAATGGCCGTCTAATCGTAGCTTAAGACACTCGATACAGCCGTATATAATAAATGTGTTGTACAGTCTGCCTTAGGCTAGCCGCACATGGGATGCGATTTTGCATCGGACGTAAACGTATGAATATGGCCGTACGAATAGAGTGCGCACACTGAATACGATTTTCTCTGTGTGTCCTTTTGTGTCCATAAACCAACTAAATAAATTTGTCTCCATCCACTTTCAATGTTTCAATGCACGAACGTATTTAAAAATCCCAACAAGTTGGGATTGTATTCGGACGTGCGTCGGAACTATACTTACGTATTACGTATATGTACGACGAACTCGCATCCAGTGTGCGCGCTCCCATACTACTTGGAAGGCCGGGATTGTTCGTGCGTATGCGTACATATTCGCATGAGAGAAAATCGTACGAAATCGTATTCAATGTGCGACTAGCCTTAATCTATGCACGCAGGAAAACGTTATTGCTGAGTTGCTTTTAGTCAAATTTCTACGAATTCTCTAAACCAAGTTTACATTACGAACCTAGATATATTGCTTACTTTGATGTCTTCATTTAAAATATTTTTATTTAACCCTAGATTCATAAACTATATTCATTGTTACATCGTTCATAAACATAGGTCTGTGAGACCCCTTACCTTCAAAGTTATCTTAGTTCTCTATAAAGATTTTTTTTTGGAAAAAACACAAAGGTTACTTTGAGGACCATTCATTTTAAATAAATAGAAGAAAAAAAAATAAAATTCTTCCATCCGGCGAAATCTTGACAACAATTCTCGTCGCCGCACATGGGACGTTTACTGGAGGTACATATAAATCTGGACTTACGCATCTACACAGAGAAAATCCAATTTTTTCTGGATTGGGACCGGGCTATCATGTCACAATAACGACCACCATTAATTGTTACTGCCTGACCAGCCGAATTTTCAAACAAGAATGGTCCGATAATGCCTCCAGCCCCAAATCCACACCAAACAGTCACACGTTGTGGATGCATTTGTTTCTCAACAATTCCTTGTCGGTATTCTGAACTCCAAATGCGAGAATTTCGTCGATTAACGAAGCCATCAAGATGAAAATGAGCTTCATCACTGCAGATGATTTTGTTCCAACAAACCTACATTATTTTTAAAAAATTGCTCAGCAATGAAAATGCGTTGTTCTTTCATATAGCGCTCCGTTTTTACTAACCCCGCCCCGAACTGTCAGCTGTCAGTTTGATATTTTTTTCCGTTTTTATCACTGTCCTATTAAATGGCGCAAAATTCAAATTCGACATTTTTTTTTTAATACATCTTCCGGGAAGAGCGAGTCTATAACGCTTCAACAGCGCCCCGAGATGCTTGCAGATGTATGTTAGCTCTGCACTTAAATTGGTGCAAATTGTAGTCTTCTGGAAATATATCCCCAGGAAGCGAGTTCCAAAGTTTGCTTGACCTGTAACAGAAGGAGTTTCGGAAAGTTGATGTCCTCGCGGTTGTCAAGTGTACTGTATGGTCATGAGCATTAGGAGCCTGTCTTGTGGGGCGCCCAAAGGTTGCATTTCGAGAGATAATGTCTTTGAGTTCATCGGAACTAAGCGAGAAGCATGGATTTTCAGTGTTACTGCCGCAAACACTCAATGACTGGTATTGCGATTTGCTTTTTGCAATTCGGAATGCAAGTCACACCGGAGACTGCATTTAGAGTCGTTGATGAGACATCGTACCTATTAATAAAAACACTTTCATTTTATAAAATTTTCCAATTTTTTAAACAACTCTTACAATTATTGTTTCCATAAAAACCTTCTTCGGAACTAGGACTGCTGCTCGTAATCTATACCTATGCATAGATATAATAAAACTGTAGGAATTTCGTTGTCACTTAAAAACTCGAAAACTACTGTACAGATTTCGATGAAACTTTTTTTAAATGCTTATTAAGACTGTGAGACTGCTATAGGCTATGTCATTTATAGCCACGACCTTATGAACAGTTTTTAGCCAAAATCAATTATCGAAATTTTGTCTTCGCATTTCATTTCTTGCTAACTTTTTGAAAGTTCATGTTGTCACTCAAAGTGTAATCTTAAATGGACCAAATATAAGTTTGTTTGTTTGCTAAAAGCGACGCAAGGCGAGCACGGCTCAGCTAGTCATTTAAAATAATATATTCTACACAAATCAGTGTAGCTTTCTCAAATAATGGATTTTAAAGCAAGGACCCTGTTAATTGGTTTATTATCTATATGAAAACGGTGCATTAACATCTAGATATGTATTGCGATCATTTACTAATAAAAGCACCCAGCACCAGTGGGTAAAAAAATATAATCCCGACACCGTCATTGACAATCTGTACAATGTCAAAACACTGGCTTTCTTACAACAATTTAACGGCAATTTGCTGATCCATTTGGAAACAAAAAATAAAACTAAATGAATCGAAATGATTCAAAATCAAATTTGTATACACATTCGGGATTTAATTTAAAAATTGCAACAAATTTGATCAAATAAACATTTTATATATCAAAACTCAGCGGAAAATGATTTAATCTCGTCCATTAATTTTTATCGTTTCTTCGTATGCGAGTATCTGCGCACATTTTCTCATCCACCCGCTGCGAATGAATGTTTAGAATATTCCCTTGCACCTCGCTGAAACTTGGCGTATAGTGTTGAAAAACGCATCCAAGTGCAAACTGACTGTTTAATCTTTGAAAAAACCTATTAAATGAAATTTTTTTTAAATGTGTTTTCTATTTTTATAACATTTTTACGACTAAAAGAACTGCTTCGATGATAAATTATAAATATATCGAGTCGAGAGTGTTTTTTAACGGTTTCCTATAAAATATTGTGCTGATAATATTTAAAGCCATTGCCAATCAATATTTTCTATATGGCTTTTTCTGTTGCCCGTTGGTTGAGTTCGTGGTCCACCCCGGACTGTAAGCGCCACCAAAAGTAAGTAAATTAAGTAAGTGTAGGTAAAAAAAGGGACGGGTAAGTATTATTAGTCACAATCGGGGAAGCTCTCCCAAAATAAAATAAATTCAAAACGTTTAGGTATACCTACACAACACACTCTAAGCATGGTTGACATTCTTCACCTGGGGCTTCTTTTGAAAATAAATCCACTTAATGCAGGAACATTGTGGTGTTGTGTTGTTTCATTCGACTGGAGCACGTTCACATGATATACACTCTAGCCATGGTTGCAGATATCAAATTCAACACACCACGCAGCTTTTTAGAGATATCCTTAAAACAATATGATAGCAGCTACTTACATTTTTATGAGTTCCTAATGGAATAAAAGACGAATGTGTTTGAAGTGATTTTGGGGCTTACCATTTGTGCGAGTCATGAATTATTAGAATCCACTAAGTTGGTAGGGATTGAGTTTTAAAGAAATAAATATTTAAAGTCCCGCAATCAGTTTAGAATTTGTTTTTTTGCAAGGCATCACAATTAATCAAAAAAAATGGAAACGGTCAGGAAGGTACTTTGAGAAGAACGCCAATCCCAGAAATACAATTTCAAGAATTCTAATAACGAAGGTAGGTAATGCTTGTAAGGGTAATGAAGTTTTACATAACAATGGTTCCTGTTATGTAAGCCATCTAAACATGTTGACAGCGACAGCCCGAAAGGTTTATAGAGGACCAAACAAACTCAAATGATAAAGTTTTTTATACAACACGAATAAAAAAAAAATAACCATATCTAACGCAAGTTAGAGCAAGAGTACCTACTTTAGGAGAACGATCTAGCAACAAAAGAAAATTTGACACTTCGGTGCCAAACAAGTTTGGGTAAAACTATTCTACCCGTACTAAACTCATATGTTAAAGTACCAACCACAAACCCTTTTTCGGTTTGCTATGTCTATATATTTCGTTTGCTTTCCCTTTATGTTCGTTGCAATAGGTAGTATACCTACTGCTATTCACCGATGCTGTCAAAATCAAAAGCAATCACTCTAAACACCACAAAACGAACTCCGCCTAGCCAGACGTCCACTACAAGTATTAATACCAAGATGCATGAAGGTTTTCTTCTTTCTCGTATACCTAGTAAGAGAAAGATATTGTTTTCGTACGAAATTTCGAACTCGAGATTTTGATCAATTCTGATAATTACGATGATAGGGGAACTCAAAAAGGTGGGTCTCGCAATTCTGTCCGTCCGTATGTCTGTCTGTCCCATAGATAAACGCTTGGGCGAATTTGTTTCAAACTTCGTATTTAGACTTTGTGGGCTTCCCGCTAAGAGGCGATTTTTTTATGCAGCCCTAATATTAACGGTACTTCCCATTATAAACATTTAACGAAATAAGGGTCCGCCAAATAACTTTTTTTTTTGAAAATGCTATAAAAAAAAACTACTGCATATTTTCTCAAATTTCTTTTTTTTATTTGAAAGTAAAATCCTTCCGGTTATTAATGGAAAATAATTTCATTCAAATGGCTGCCTCGGCTGGCCATGCAGTAGCCTACACGATCGGTCCAATTTTTAAGCACATTATCGATTGTGTGCAGCTGTATTTCACCAAAGGCTTCACGAATATTGTCCTTTAAAGCGTCAATTGTCTCTGGCAAGTCGGCGTAACACTTATCTTTTACGGAACCCCACAAATAATAGTCCAACGGTGTCAAATCGCAGCTCCGCGGTGGCTAAACGACATCAGCTCTGCGGCTGATAATGCGATCTTCAAAAAAGGGGCGCAAAACATCGAGTGTAGCTTCGGTTGTGTGGCACGTAGCGCCGTCCTGTTGAAACCAAATGTTGCCAATATCCTCCTCTTCAATTTTTGTGAACAAAAATTCGTTCAACATGGCCCGATAACGATCGCCATTGACTGTAAAGGCCACTCCTTGCTCATTTTCGAAGAAAAATGGCCCAATTATGCCTCTGGACCAAAATCCGCACAGCATCAAATTTCTCGGGTGTACGCACTGTTTTTGGCTTTTAAGGCTTTGGTTTATCGATGAGGATGCCAGTTTCTTTCACTTTTTTCACAAGATAACGAACATACGGAGCTGACGGTGCTTCTATTCTTCCAAAATCCGTACGCAATTTTCGCACACATTCTGCAACATTACCATGATTTTCGAAGTATTGTCACAATATTTCCCAGCGTTACCATATTCGTTCAGCGGAAGGATAAAACTAATTATCTGTAAAACCAGGCATGAGCTAAGTGTTACCATTCGCGAAATAAGCACTAGTTGAAAAAAAAAACGTTAGATGGCGGACCATTTATTAAACAATTTAAATTTTTTCGAAAACGGTCCAACGATTTGAATCAAAATTGATAGTTGTGTTAATGTAGGCTTGCTTAACTTGTCTGCATACCCAGTTTTTCGCTAAAATCCAAAAAGACTGCGTCCTTTGATATCCACCCAAATCGCTAATAAAATAGTACTTTAAAAAACTGCTGATATCTCAAAAACGCCATTTTCGATTATGATAAAAATGTTACTTTCAGGTAATGCTTAAATACATAGTAATACCACTGGCTCAGTTTTGAGCTAAACAGTTGCAAAACAGTGTTTTTTGAACCATGAATGCATCCTTCGATCACTAAAAATGGTACTTTAAAACCTGCTCATATCTCGAAAACGCCAATTTAGATTTGGATGAAAATGTAACTGCTATGTAATGTTTATATTCTAAAGAATAAGTCGTACTCAGTTTTCAGCTAAACAGTTTAGTAACAGTGCTTTTCAAATCCAAATTTATAACATTTGTCAGCATAATTTTACAAAAAACCGCTCTAACGATTTTGATCAAAATACATATTCAAGACAACATAAGCATTCTAAATATAATCACTTACTTAGTTTTTCTCAGTGTGATTTGCGTCGCGTGTAAAATCCATTGATCGTATAGCTAGTTCATTGATGCGGCGATTCGTCCCCTAATTGTGTGTGTTCAGGAGAGATATGGAGAGTTGAAACAATTTAGATTCATCTGGCGAAATTCGTTTGTTTGTATTAACGATATTAACAACTCAACTAACAAATGTCATCATTAGTTACATAAGTATATGTAATTATTCCAATATAATTTGATTTTTTTCCAAATTTAAAGATTTAGCAAGTTCTTTATTCTTAAGTCTACTAGACCTTCTAATTTCCATATTTTTTAAGAACTTTCTCTTTACTCTAAGAGGCCGTTTACTCTGCCTATTTATAATTTGTGTGGGATCGATATCTGATATAAAAATCTTATCATTCAAATTTCTTTTCCGAATTTGATTCTCATGTACAAAGCGTTCTACTTCATTGACTCTTATAAAATATGTTAATTTACTAACAATTTTAGAAACTTTTGCTGGAATCCATTTAATCATATTCATATAATGGTTTCTATACAAGACTTCTTCCCCCACTTTAAATTTAGGTCTTAAAATAATTTTACAATTATTCCCTTTAACGCTTGGTCTTGAATTTAAATTTACATTTGTGTTATTGTCAACAGATTCATTTTCGGTATTTTTATTACTATTTTGCCTTAAAGAACTTAGGAGAATCCTTGGCTTAAAGTTAAACAACATTTCAGAAGGAGACTTGGAGGTAACTGTTGATGGAGTGTTGCGATAATTAAAAAGAAATTCATTTACTTTATCTACTAACGACATTGTACTATCCTGTTCCAAGCATAACTTTTTTAAAACCGACTTAACTGTCTGCACTCCCCGTTCTGCTAATCCATTCGATTGTGGGTGGTATGGAGGGGATTTTACCAGATCAATACCTTTACATTTACAAAATTTTACTAGCACGCTCGAATTGAAAGGCGGTCCATTATCCGTCACAATACAACCCGGATAACCAAAAACTAAAAACAATTTGGACAACTCATTTATTAATGACTGAACAGTTGTTGTGTTCATCAACCTCACGTCGCAATATCTTGAGTAAGCGTCCATAATAATTAAAAATGTTTTCCCGCCAAAGAAGAAAAAATCTAAGTGAACACGATCAAAGGGAGACTGCGATGGTGCCCATTTCGTTTCAACTTTTTCGCGCGGAACGTTTTGTGTTTTTTCACAAACTTCACAATTTCTTGCGAATGAGCTTATTGACTTATCAATGGCTGGCCACCACACGAATGACCGTGCTAACATCTTCATCCTCACTATACCCGCGTGGTTCTTATGCAGCAATTCGAGAACACTCTTTTGTAGCGGGGTTGGAACAACAACTCTGTGCCCATATAACACACAACCATTTTCAATACATAAGCTTGTTTTAATTTTAAAATATGGCTTTACATCATTTGATATATTATTTGGCCACCCTACTTGTAAATACTTGAAGACATCTTTTAGTGTTTTATCGTGTTGAGTACTGTCACGAACGGTTTCCGTATTCACTAAATTATCTTCAACATGAAAATAATTTACTGGCGTCTCTTCCACATTTGAGTCACCACCCAATGGCAACCGTGAAAGGCAATCTACATGGCCCATTTTGGAACCCTTTCTAAACGAAATTTTATAATTGTACTGGGACAATAAAATAGCCCATCTGTGTAATCTCACAACAGCAACTGCTGAATTTCCCTTACTTGGGTGAAAAATCTCCTTAAGTGCCTGATTATCAGTGCAAATAGTAAATTCGTGCCCATACAAATAGTTATGGTACTTGCCTATTGCGAAGATAATGGCCAGTGCCTCGCGATGCAACTGCGAGTAGTTTCTTTCTGCTGCCGATAGAGTACACGATGCAAAACTAACTGGCTTTTCTTTGCCGTCTACTAGATGACATAGAATCGCTCCGACACCATAAGGACTGGCATCAGTGAACAAAACAATTTCTTTATTAGGGTCATACAATTCTAAAATTTGATTTCTCAGAAGGAGGGTTTTACTTTTCTCAAAAGCTTTTTGGCAATCCTCTGTCCACAAAAACTGTGTACCTTTTCTCAATAAGTTATATAATGGCTGAATTTCTGATGCTAGATTTGGAAGAAAGTTATTGTAATAATTAAGAAGACCTAAAAAAGATTGCAATTGTTGAAGATTATTTGGAGATGGGGCTTGAACAATTGCTTCAACTTTCTTGTGGTTAGGACTAATTCCCTTAGAACAGAGTGTGTGACCTAGATAATCCACGGTATCACAAACAAATTTACACTTTTCGACATTTATGTGAACGTTATGCTTTTCTAGACGACCTAACACTTCAAAAAGATTGCGTTCACAATCAGCTGCAGTGGCACCTCCAACTAAAATATCGTCTAAATAGCAAGCAACGTTTTTCAACCCGTGAAGAATCCGATCCATGACAGATTGAAATATTGCCGGCGCACTGCTTATTCCGAAAACAAGACGAGTAAATGCAAAAAGGCCTTTAAATGTATTGATTACCAAAAGCTTCTGCGATTTTTCTGTTACTGAAAGTTGCTGATAAGCACCCTTCAAATCAATTATTGAGAAATGAGAACACCCCGACAACCCTGCAAAAATATCCTCAATACGAGGTAGTGGATAATATTGTGTTTCTATACACCTATTTAGGGTCACTTTACAATCAACACAGATTCTTATATTACCATCTTTTTTTGGCACTATTACAATGGGGCTGGCCCACTGGCTAAACTCAACCGGGACTAAAATTCGTTCATTGACTAGCCTCGCCAACTCGAGTTCTACCTTTTCGCGCAACTTGTACGGTACCTGATAAGCAGCATGAAAAATTGGTGATTGGTCACTTTTAAGCACTATTTCTGCTTCGTACCCCACAATCGGATGGACTAGTTCTGGTTCAGTTATTTTTGGAAAACTTGACTTAATTTTACTTAAAAATTGTGCTTGGTTACTTACAGTACAAATGTTTGACTCGCAAAACTGTTGTCTCCAACTCGGATACAATTTGTCAATCCACGTACGTCCCATCAGACTTTTCCGCGGCACATCTCCAACAACAACAACAATAGGCAACATCCACTCCCGACCTCCAAAGCTCACTTCCAATTCCAAACTACCAAGCTCACGTAACTTAGAACCTGTGACTGAACAGAGATTAAAACTAGTTTTTTCTAATTCACAATTTTTGAACTTATCTAAATATTCTTTTTCACTTATGATAGACGTTGTTGCTCCAGTGTCAATCTCCATAGAAAGCAACTGTCCATTTGCCCTTACTGTGACCTCTTCGGATTTATTGAAAATGCTTACGCTATTAACGGATTTAGCATTCAATCTTAATCGACACTTGCTCGCTATGTGCCCCTTTTTGTTACAAGCAAAACACTGCCATTCCTTTGCTGGACACTGGAACTCCTTATGCGCACTGCTCCCACAACGAAAACAATAATTCGGCTTGCTTTTGCTACTCGTACCAAAACTGCTGGGAATAGTTTTTTGTGTATGGTTTGAACTCGTCGCCGTTGAACGTGGTGTTTTGTCATGACGTGAACTTGCATTTTGATGTCGTAGCAAGTTTTTTTTTTGTTGATTATATATCGCATTTTGTGACATTGGTTGAATAGCACGTGATGCGTTTTGCGACGCCTCCACATTCAATGCTTGTTGACAGACTTTCTCAAAAGTTAATGAGTCATCGCGTAATAGCATTTCCTGAATCTTATCACTCTTAACTCCGACAATAAATCTGTCCGCCAGAGCTTCATCCAGGATGAGAGATTTGTACTTTGCTAACCTTTCATCTTTGATATCTTCTAAGAAATCTCCAAATCGACACGTTTGGGCTGCAGATTTGATGCGCACAATAAATTCGTTCAACGATTCGCCGTCTTCTTGATAAATTTTATTAAATTTATACCGCTCTGCCCTTTTGTTCTCCTTTGGAGCAAAATGATCTCGCAGCAATTTTAACAATTCTTCAAATGATTTTTCACTTGGCATTTTAGGGATAGTTAGTGACATGAGGATTTCGTAAATTTCCGCTCCAACTATAGTTATGAATAGCGGCGTTTTTGCCTCTTCTTGGATGTCATTTACTATAAAAAATTGTTTAATGCGATCTTCATATGCTTTGAAGTTACTGCCCGGAACAAAAGGTTCGATATTTCCCACTAAGCGCGACATTATTTAATTTGTTTTAATACAAAAAAAATTAAATGTTTTGCAACACGTGTTTCGCAAATCCTCGTCGCCAATATTAGAATCTTTATAGTGCAAGTCAAACAATATGTTTCAATTCTTAGAATTTATTTATTACGTGCTTACAGCTCAGTGGTCAAGATAAGAGAGAGAGATAATGTATAGCTTAAAACTAATTGAAGTGTAATTCGGTAAATGGTAATGCGGAAAATGGCTTAGCGTAGGTTGGTAATAAAGTACAGGGTGATGCTAAACATTAAGCATGAGTTACTTCAGTCTGCAATAAGTAGCACATTATAGATTTCATGTTTAATATATAACAAGAGCCGATGTTGTTTTTCCCCACCCTGAAAGAACAAAATTCCTTATTGTCATCCCGCTTTATGAAATTTAGCTGGTAAATCAAAATTCGAGATATAACGCGGTTTTGAAATCTAAAAATGGTGGGTATCGGTTTGGGATACGTGAGCTCTCTTGTTTTGGTTCATGCTGACTGCCATTTGCCAATTTGACCTTGAGTGTAATGGAAATTGATAACGTAGCATCTTAAATTCCAACCAAGTGGAATTAAAGCACTTTATTTAAAAACTGTCTAGTTATGAAGACGCGAAGAGTATTAATCGATTTCAATCATTGTGCAGAGCAATCTTACCATTTGAATTTAAAATGTTTAAAATAAACTCAAAATATCCAGATAAATCAGGTTAGGACTCTTTTGAATGGGGCACATATACTATAAGTTTCCATGATATTAAGAACTTCCAAATAGAAAGACTGCATCACAAGTCAATAGTTTTAAATTCGATATAAACTCATTTCATCGTGAATAAAATATCAGTCCAATATTTTTGTCCCGCTGCATCTCACCACCTTAGCACATCTCTTCTAGTCGCAACATTACATCTAGATTCAATGTCTTACAAAACACATGTCACTCATTAGCCCGACAGCCACCTCTTATCGAAATGTCCGATTCTAGCCAAATTATGCAAATAAACAGCATGTACTTCAACACTGCCGCAGGATGCCAAACTAAACATGTATCCCTGTGTGCTTATAATATTTAATTTTTTTCATCGCCTTGACCATAAAGACTGAATTTTATTATAAATATTCGCTGCATGTATGCAAATTTGATTGCCATTCTCCGACAAGATGCATACATATCTACAAGCCGCCCAAATATAAGCTTCGTAAATTTAGCAGAAAATAGTTGTTAAACAAAAAAAAAAGAAAATATTAAATCAGAAATTCATTCAAAGACGCGTCCCTGACTTTGACTTTGTGAGAATACTTATATACGAAGATACTTCTAAAAATATTTGCGCCCCGTTTTGCATTCATGCTTTAATTGAGCATTTCACGGTTATATGCGTTCTACATGAAAGGTGATTAATTTATTACGTTTTCGACTTTTGTAAGGAGATTTTTACAAAAACAAAAAAAAAAAAAACAAAGTAGTAGCTCCTCATCTCAGTTCTGATGGATCGATGAAAACACTTTGATGATGATAATTAATCGTATAAATTGACGCGTTGCAACAGTTACTGTATGATACTCGATGACAAATGGGATCAACACCATAATGCGATTGTAAATTCAATTTAATCACCAACTTTGTGTTGGGCTTCTTAACGCCTACGAGGTGTTACTGCATAAATAACCTACAGTCGGTCCGGGATTTGAGGTCACTTTGGGGATTAATATAACTCTGGCTGCATAAAGGTTATTTATGTGTGCTTTCCGGACGCCAACTTCGTTGGGCGTAAATAAACATTAATTTATTGCAATTTTTTGTGATAAATGAAATTATCACGTAAATTGTGATTGCAGCTATTACGTGAGTTACCTTGACCGCTAGCTGGCTCAGGTCTGTGGGATTACACGCATATGTGGTGGAATAAAATTGGTGATGCTGATAATTCTGTTTTTGTGTGTGTTAAATGTATTCTTTTGCATGAATGAGTGATAATAATCGGCAGCTCCGTGGGTGCTATGAGTTGCGACATATATGATTGAGCCCTAATAAAGGAGGTACTACCTATGACAGAAGAGGTAATTTATTTGAAGTGAGAACTAGATTACTTATTAGGGTTGATCTATTTATTCTATATTGTGATATTTGTTTCTGATGTGCTTGAGGTGCAAGTTAACCCCATTACGGCTTTTATAACAGCTGTAGGATATGTTCACTTCGCTCTACATATTCAATTCAATTCAGAATCAGGTGCAATTATTCCCCAAAGGGAAAGATAGGAAGAGCAAACTTTTGGAGCTATTTGTATATGCATGAGATTGCGAACGCAGCGATAGAAAAAGCATAGCCGGGCTATAGGAACACCAATATGGTAAATATGGTTTTTGGAAGGCTCGCTCAGTAGAATATGCCATAAGTATGAGTATGATGGTAAACTAGAAAAGAAGCGATAGAAGGCAAGATGTGACAAGAGGGTAACAAGAAATACTGCATGCAAAATCTGTTTTTGGATAAAGCATGTACTCT
Source organism: Cheilosia soror (assembly GCA_949372485.1). Taxonomy (NCBI): domain Eukaryota; kingdom Metazoa; phylum Arthropoda; class Insecta; order Diptera; family Syrphidae; genus Cheilosia; species Cheilosia soror. The sequence goes on along the minus strand of OX443562.1, from coordinate 110,061,901 downwards.
AGATGACTGCAAGGATAGGTCTATTGACAAAAGAGCAGCGGCGACAGTACGAGCTATGCTATGACATGAAGAATAAGAGCAAGGCGGTCAATTCTGTGAAACTATTTAGATGCCATTTCGATTATATAGGAGATTACTGCAGGGAGAAACGATACACAGTTTAGTAAATGAATCCTTGTTAATTATAATAACGTAATACATAGACATACTATATAAACATACGTATTAACTACAACACTTTATTACTTTAAAATTTTACCCCGAACTTACACTTGAAGAAGGCAAGTAGCCGACAATTTTCGAATTATATTGCCACTGAAGTTTTGGCCTTTGCAAAAATATACCGTGTGTGAATACAGATAGGGATTTGTGCAGGGTTCCCAGGTTATAAGAAAGTAAATCCATTTTTTTAAACAAAAAAATGATATTTTCCCCTTTAAAAAACAAAAAAATCTCTTTTTTTTCCGAAGAAAAAATCAAAATCATAGCAATTGCTTCTAATTGCTTGAAATATTTGTATTTTTTTTATTCTTCCTTTATTTTAAAATCCAAAATAAAAAGGAGGGTTAGTAGGTTAGGTACCTACACATTACATAAGTTGTACCGCCGTTGTCTAGAAATTCGCGTAATATTTTGAATTTAGACATAGTGAATGGACAGGACACACTATGTGATTGGCAACACATGCCTTCGCATGAAAGTCGTATCGGGAGAGACGGGTAGATTTGTTTTCCCTTACGTCTTAAAAAATTGGCAAAAATGGTGATTTTCCCCTCAACCTGGGGAACACTGGATTTGAGTAGTCATTTTTGAGAAATATTCATAATACGGCTATATTTGAGTTTTCTGAGAAAAACTAAGTACGTGAATTAGAATGCTTAGTTGTCTTGAAAATGTATTTTGATCAAAATCGTTAGAGAGGTTTTTTGTAAAATTGTGCTGACAAATGGTATAACTTTGGATTCAGAAAGCACTGCTTTTGAATTGTATAGGTGAAAACTGAGTACGACGTATTCTTTCGGATACAAACATAACCTACCAGTTACATTTTCATCCAAATCGAAAATGGAGTTTTAGAGATAAGAGCAGTTTTTAAAGTACCATTTTTAGCGATTGGGGTGGAAACCGAAGGACGCATTCATGGTTCAAAAAACACTGTTTGGCAACTGTTTAGCTCAAAACTGAGCAAAATGTATTGCTTTGGATTTAAGCATAACCTGCCAGTTACATTTTTATCATAATCGAAAATGGCGTTTTTGAGATATGAGCAGTTTTTTAAAGTATGTACTATTATTAAGGATTTGGGTGGATATTAAAGCACACAGTCTTTTTAGAAGAAAAAATTGAATTTGCTATCAAGTTGAGAATGCCGATTGTATCTATCTTAAAAATTAGTTTTTGTTACAATCGTTTGTACCGTTTTCGATAAAAATTATTGCTATGGATTTTTGTCGAGATAATGCTTGTAGAAGAGAGCTATATTCGTTAACTATCACATCATAATTACAAAATCGGAATTTAATGACTGCAGCAAAATCAGACCCTGGGTGCATTTTTTTAGGAAATTCTTAAAGATTTATATTTTTTTAAATTTCAGAGCACTTTAAAAATGGTATTAATTTAGTAGTTTCAAATTGTCTTAATCTAAAAATAGACTGTATTTTAGAAAATAAGCTAACATTTAGCTTAAAAATTTGCGACAATTTTTAACTTCCATTTCTTTAAATTATCTGCAGCTAGAATTAAAAGTAATTTGATACACTGAGGCCTTTAAGCTTTAGAAAATTCTCACAAATTTTTAACCCTTTTCTTCCCTGATTTTAAGCTTTTAGTTTTCGAAAAATAAAAATTGATATTTTTTTGCTTGAAACCCCCAGTACATTATTTTTTAATGAAATTACCGTTAATATTATGAAAATATTTTAATTACTGCCAACGGGAAAATGTAGTGGATGCTGTATTTTGTTGTTATTTGTTGTTATACTGCAGTATTGCAGTCTCCATACACACAATATTATTTCCACGTCAAAAAAATTTCTATATGCCATTCTAATTATTCGAAAATTAACATAATGTTTTATTCATAAAATGATTCACGAAAAATCCATTAAAATTGTTTGCCAAAATCTTTAACCTGCATTTGCATTTCATTGATTTTACGACAAGGAGACTTTTTTTTCAAACAGCCCACCTTGTTAAACGTGACACAACATTTTCATTACTAGTCAAAAATGTGATACTATTATTAACTGGCATATGTTATCTTTCAAAAACAATTTTCAAATATAATACACACTTTGACAGAATGCCTGTCAATGCATCGTCGACATTTTGCAAGCGTTGTTAGGTTTTGATGTTTATAAATATAGATTTCATTTTAAAAATATCTAAATAAATTTTTATATATTGCAAAGATGTTTACAATAAATCAAAATATGTATATAAAAAAACAACAGTTCGCTATTTTTAAAGGGCAAGTTGACAGGAGATATATACACAATGTATTTGACAGCGACCTCAATTTCATATGTAATTTCAAACAAAATGAAATGCATTAGCAAGCATTGAAGATATTTTAAGAAAATTAAAAACGAACATCGAAAAATGCTAAAAAAAAGTATTTTAGTAATAATTTCAAGTTTGATGAAACATTGGCTCATTTTTATTTATACTAAGAAAGAAGTAAATGCAACACCAATAAAAATGAACGTTTCATTACTATTCTATATTACCAATGAAATATTTTTGCTATTAACTTTTCATAACTGGAAGTTCTTCTGTTTGTTTTTCAATGTTTTATAATTCTATCTCTATACCAACAATCAGTTTCTGTTTTAATAGAAAATGAGATGAATGTTTAACTCAGACCCTTGGGCACATTTTGTTCTTTTAATTATTTATTATAATTTTGTTTGTGAATATCTTTTCCGAGAAACCTAATTGTTTAATCTTGGTAAATGCAAATCAGTTTAATTTGTAATTATTTTTAATTTTTAATGTAAGGGTTTTCAAATAATGACGTGTAGATGTTAAAATTGACTAACAACAAATTCCATTGGAGATATCTACCATATTTTTAATTTTTTGCAAATGTCTATGAATGAAATTATTTATGAAATATGAAATCGTACAAATATCCACTGGTGCTTCGTTAGGTGGCTCGCATCAGAGAGGTCTAAATTCCGATGACTTTGCAGCATAGATTAGGTTGAATTTGAACGATAGCACGAAAAGCACGTAAGTACCTAGCTGCATCATGTTGGAACCACAAGTCGTTCGCATCCATATCATTCAATTTGGGTCAAGGGATTTATTGGTTGTCTTCTGCCGAGTTCTTGTTCATCCTTGGGTGCTTCTACACACTCTCCCGTTTCGTTGACGTTTTTTTTAATGCTTCTCCCGGGAAAGGCGAACCTATAACGCTTCATCAGCGCCCCGAAATGCCTTGAGATGTATGTTAGTTCTGCACTTAAATTGCTGCAAATTGTAGTCTTCTGGAAATATATCCCCAGGAAGCGAGTTCCAAAGTTTGCTTGTCCTGTAGCAGAAAGAGTTTTGGAATATTGATGTCCTCGCGGTTGTCAAGTGTACTTTATGGTCATGAGCATTAGCTGCCTGTCTTGTGGTGTGCCCAAAAGTTTGCATTTCGCCATTATGTGCCGAAATTTACCTGTCCCTATTGGAGAACCCTTAATTTTTACCGTACACAAAATTCTGTCGCTGCATCGGTTTCTTCCATTTAAAGGCGAAGGTCTGGTATGTATCTACCGCTGTTTTTACTTTACTTTAAAAAAAAAAAAAAAAGTTGTAGCTGTCCTCCTACTTTTGTTCCCCACTCTAGCCATGTACCCAAAATTGTCATTTCCGCCTTATCTCTGGTATATGTTTAAAAATCGTCCAGTATGTGGTTATTTTGAGTATCAGTTGTCATTACTTCTCAATGTTATTAATGACATCTTTTCATTTTTCTGACATACTTCTTCATCAGTGGTCGACAGATTTTCTATTTTCAAAAGCTTAATGCATAAAAGACTTTTTCCCATACAAATTTTTTTCTTATTTGTACTATTTTAGACTTGAATAATTTCTAAGGACGAGCTACTAACAATGATTTCCTTCTACTGAATTTTTTAAATATATACAAACAATTTTACAGACCAATGCAGCCAAAAACTGCACTAAAATGTACAACCTTTTGTATATGTATGTCGACCTTCTTTTATGACTACACAGTACTTCCGCTGCTTTTGAGAGAGAGAGAAAAAAAAAACCAAGTTCCCTTGCAAAAAATTCAATTCGAATTTGGCAGTTACCAACGAATAAAGAATTTATAACGTGTACGAAATTCTATTGTGTCGTTTTTTATTAATTCTCAAGTGAATCATCAATTCACTTAATGCTGAGACGCCTTCTCCAGCAAATTAATTTCTTTAGTCAACTACTAAAGAACAGGAATTTTAATTCAAACATTTTCATTTCCTTCGATGATGAAAAACAAATAAAATCCTGTTGCGCGCACATCAGATGTCACAATAAAGAATTTTTACACAAATTTACAACACCAGCTGAACGATCTTTAAAAATAGAATCCACCATCAAACATAAAACTTCGTAATTAAATTGAACATATCTCTGGATTGCAGTACAAACAGTGCACAAAACATATATATATTAATTCTCTGCAATGGCACCCTCCCGGCCCAATCATTTTGCGAATCCTTTTAATTGGATTGTGATTTGCAGCAATGTGCAGAGCATCCATTTCAAAATTATATACACACCGCTCCTCCCGCTTCGCCTCCTCGAGAACAAACATCCTTGAGCGACCGACGACGACTATACTGAAATGCATTTAAAAGCTTCGACTTTTGTGCCATTTCCGATAAATGAATTTAAATTGAAATGCAATTTTCTGTTTTTTCAGCATTTTGTAAAATCTGCTTGTCAAGTTGTAAGTCATTTCATACGTTGCATGCGGTGTCAGATGGGTGCGTTCGAATTTTGCTATATTTTAAGATGACAGCGCAATGGCAGCGTATATTTAATGCGAAATAAATTTTCTGCATTTCGCTTTCGGGAAAAATAGTCGTTTGTCTTTCTCTGATTTCTGCTCGTTTGTTTTGGGTGAAATTTATTTTTACTCATTTCGAAAAGCCATATTATACAAACTGAACATTATCGTCGCGTCGTTTATCGTTGTTGTTGTGTCGTTTGTATTCTGACTAGTTGGCACTGTGTTGTGAAGCTGTTCTCAACTGACCACCACTGACAGAAAGTCAAAACGTGTACCCAAAATAGCTACACAACGACAGCAAGAAATTGAAAAAAAATAGAAAGAAAACATCAACTCGCGCTACTGGCGAAGATGGACGGCTTTTGCTTTCACGATGTCGACAACGACGAGTGATCTCAAAAAAATTCGCTTTTTTCAAATTGATGTAATGGCCGATTGTTTGGATGGCGTCAGCCTATATTGTTGCATTCGGTTGCGTGTGCCATTTGATTTATGCACAAGGGCGAGTGAGCTGTGGAGGATAATCGTTTCGAATTTATTTACGCGTTTAAAATGTATTATGGCATTTGATTTGAAGCCGGAACACTTTGTGTTGCGTCGTCCGATGCAAAGTATATTCGATGACGAAAAGGTTACACATACGCCCCGTAGCCCGAAAATAGAGTCGTCAGTTTTTTTTTCCTATTTTCTAACAAGAGTTGAGTACAGTGAATCTATATGGTAGGCGGATTGATGTAAATTGATTGATTTTCTGTTTGGGAGTGGAGTGGAACCGGACGGCATATGGTTTGGGGAGCAAATTATTATGAAGTGGGTTTTGTTAATTTGATTAATACAATCAGTGCCTCGAGGGATAATCGAATTGTATTGCACAACGAATAGAACGAACCCCCACTGCTTTTGCATTCAGACAATATACCGGTGGTGTTACGTTGAGTTTTTCAATTAACTTTTATCGATATAATTAAATTTTGATATTTGTATACCCGAACAAAGGAGAAGATGAAAATTGTTACGAATGTATTTCCCTGCTGGGACGTAATTAGAATATCGTTGAGATACGTAACCGATATCGAAGCTTTAATGCCTTCTTGTTCGGTGTTTCGTACTGCGGGTGATAATAGCATGTTGCTCCGTGCCATTATATTAGGCCACTTCATCTCCTTCTTTAGAATTTCCAGCAGCTTTATGAAAAGTTGGGGGTTTTCATTGTATTTTCTATTTGGAGCCACTGTTCTTAGTCTAATGTCATACCCACATAACAACATTCCCTGAATTCGAGCTTACTTCGGTGCTTGGATAATATTGCTTCAAAACACTCTTGATTTATTCTCTCATTGAATAAATCAGCAATCGTAATAGGCTGCGCTTAAGTCGCTAGAGTCTTACATCATCAAATTAGGAGCTGCCATACAATGCTCAAAGCATTATGCTCGCAGAACCATGTCAGACACTGTAATTTTTATGGTAGCGAAAGGGTCTGGTTAAAAAGAGCAGAGCAATAGGGATACTATCTGGGCACTGCCTAGGAGATAAAGTTTAACAAATACTGAAAGGTAAACTATTTTTAGTGCCTGTAGGGAAATTAACTGTTTGGGTTCCGCAGGGATCGTGATGGGCCCAATATGGTGCTAAGTCTACTGTGTTGAACTCACGCCCTATACACAATATAACCTTATCAGGAAAAGTAGTATTCCTTAGCTATTAGTGCGTAAGCCATTTCTTCAGCAATATTATAAATTTTTTGAATCAATTGTAGGTACAATACCAATACCATCGAGATCTGGTGCGATCGAGATAAGGAGCTCAAACTGGTCACTATGCTTCTTCGATAGTGACGTGGATGCCGCCGCTGAAATGATGACAAACACCATTCTCCTGGGTATGAGATCCTTTATTCTCATTAAATTATTTTATTATACCTAAGGAGAATGCTTGGTGCGACTCGAGCTGCAAAAAGGCTATCAGGTTGAAAATGTTGAGTTTTCGGGCTTATAAAGCAAACCCAACTGAAGAAAACCGAAAAAATTTTCGACGAGTCCGAAAAATGACTGCAATTCTCTGATACGACGTGCAAAATTTTCACGCTGGCAAGACCACTGCTTCTCTACTTGTCCTACAAACTCTTCTGGACTCTTTTCGAGTAGATGGAAAATTCCATTTGTTCAGTCCGTGCCTAAAAAAGGGGATTCTTCTTCACCCAGGGACGCATTGCACTTAGGTCCGTTCTTTCCAAAGTCATGGAAATGTTGATAAATCGTCAGCTTATGAAATATCTTGAATCAGGAAAACTTCTTAATGACCGACTGGTGATTTGATGACTTATCTCAAGGAAAAGTGGAACCAGTCTCTCCATCACTCTGGTGAAACGAACATTGTTGCGCTTGATATTTCGAAAACATTTAAAATAGTTTGATAGTTTGGCACCAAGCTCTTTTGTCGAAAATGCGTGCCTATGGGATCGACGCGTCTCTTCTTCAATGTATTAGAAACTACCTTTCTGGCCGTTCAATTCAAGTTGTGTTGGACGGTTTCATGTCTGCAAATTCAACATATAAATGGTGGTGTTCCCCAAGGCTCTGTTTTGTCTCCGACACTCTTTCTCATATTCATCAACGATCTCTTGTCTGATACTTCTAATCCAATACACTCTTTCGCTGATGACAGCACACTCAGTTTTTCATATTCGTTCCTTGACTCACGTACCTGCTCTTCGGCCGTGAAACTGGAACAGCAATGTAGGCATTAAATTCCGATCGTGACAGAATTATGAAATGGGGTACAACCAATAGAGTGGAATTTAATGCTTCCAAAACACAATGCTACCTCCTATCATTAAAGCGAACTTGAACTCTCATCATGACTGGGACTTTAATCGACGAAACCGAACGACTTTCCAGACTCCGTATGTGTCTCAACGACAAACTTCGTTGGAATGATCACACGTATGAAGTCGCCAAAAACGCTGCGAAACGTCTAGGTTTCTTAAATCGAAGTAAGAAAGTAAAAAGTACTTTACACCCTCCGATTTAGCTTCAATATATACAAAGCTTACTCGGCCTAAGCTTGAGTACAAAGCACATATCTGGTCAGGTGCACCAAAAACTTCATTGCACCTTATAGGTGTTAGAAATATATCGGAATCTATTGACCCGCTCAAACATCGCAAACATGTTATTACAGTAAAACCTGCCAAGTTGGTCACCCTTGTAAGTTGGCCACCTGCCAAAGCTGGACAGTATATAGTAGCACCAAGAAAATTGCATACAAATATTCCACCAAATACCTCCGTATGTTGGCCACCTGTCTATCTTGGAACTTGGCCACACATTTATGTATTTCAGTTTAACTTTAGTTCTGAATAACCTGCAAAAGTTGGCCTAGTGTTCCCACTTTTTCGTGTGGGTGTTTAAAAATGCACAGCAAAAAATGTACAGAAAATGGCCGCGTTTAATGTGCTTAGGCACCTAAATATTCAGGTGACAGTTTATCATAAAACTTAGGCAGAAAATCTTGTCTAACACTAACACACGCCTAGATTTGAAGGCAAATCAACCAATCAGAGGCTGTTGACTAGCTAGTCAAAAGCGTATTGAACGCGGCCATTGCTAAAGGTAAAATAACGAAATTCTCGTTCGTGTTAGATCTTCTTGGGATAGATTTGCCTGAATTTCTACAATTTGTGAATAACTTCTGTGTTGCTCTGCCCTTGTTGGAAAATCAGAAAAAAAATAAATTTTTATGAATTAATAATTTTCGTACCTATTGGTCTTAAAAGAAAAAGAAAAAAAACTTCTTCTTTTGTGAATATTTTTTTCTTTTTAATAATTATTGTTTTAATAAACTAATAATAAAGATAAAAGCGCCGTTTTTAGGTATTAAAAAAATAGGTACCTACCCTTACAAGTTGGCCACCTCTCTAAGTTGGCCAAAAATGTCTACACCACGGGTGGCCAACTTACGCAGGTTTCACTGTACTTGCCTTTCCTTATTTTATCGATATTTTCACCACCGATGCTCTGATGAAATAGCTAACTGCATTCCGTGCCTTCCACAATTCTCTCGCAACATCCGTCACACATCGAATCAGCGCATCAGTTCACCCTTAAGCCTACCTTCGGATGTACTGTGAAATATAGAGATTCTTCTGTAAGTCGAACAACATGCATTTTGAACGCATTGCCCACAACTGTTTAAAACGAATGTTCACCACTATCTCTTCTCTATCCTCCCTATTAAGCCGTCCACTAGTGCTGTACATTAGCATTTTAAGAGAACAAAAACCCCTTGAGCACTAGTGAATTACAAATACAACTCCTGCACTATAACTTAATTGTTTAGGCTGTCGTCGCAAGAATTTGCAATTTCCAAAATTCGATGTTGGTGCAGAACAAATATTGGTTTACCAACTTTAGAGATAAAAGCCAAACTTCACTCCAAAATCCAATTTTATTTTCTATAAAAAATTCATCTTTATGTATCTACGCAAATATGTAAAATATAACCTACTTTACACTACTCGAATTTACCAATTAAATTAAAGGGCAAATTAATGACACAACTCTGATTAAATCTAAGAAGGGAAATTAACATGAAATTCATGAATTTAAAAACTATCAAAAATAAGTACTTACAAATTTACAAATGTATAAAAATTACCAAGTAAAAGAAAAAACGTGTTTTCAGTGACACTTCGCACTACAATATGGTAATTCATTTTAAGAGATTTTTCTTGAAGCAGAGCGAAAGGGACGGCAAACGTTTTTCTGCTGCACTTCATTCGCATCGGGCCGAATGTAGTTGAGAAAAAAAATGACAACTGCTTGAAACTAAAAACTGAGTTCTTCAGGAACTTACTCGCCGCTTCAAGGAAAATTAATTTACATAATTTAAGCTCGGCTCGATGACAAGGCTCTCCTGCCGAAACTAAGTTTCATAAGGGTTCCTCGCGATTTTTTTCGAAGGATCCCACATGTTTGTCATACATTAAATGTGTGCTTTCGTTCCCTTTTTATCTGTAAGCGTCAAGACAATATTTTCGTCTCAGAAAACAAAATCGGTTGTAAAGATTGATTCATGGCTATTGGAAGACCCTTTATAAAAGCAACTCTTAACGATATGGGTCAGCGTCAGCGATGCCAACTCAAAAATGTGATTGAGAGCCAGAAATGTGATTTCAGGGCTAGTTCAGGGCCAGATCAAACGACTTTAGTTTATATCTACACTGTTTTGACGTTTTTGACGTACAAAATACTGAAACAAAATTGAAGTTTTAAATAATTGACTAAATTTTCACAGAAAAATAGTTTTGCAGCAATAATTAAATGTGTAATGCTTTAAAATATAAATTAAACACAGTGCTAAAAGGTCAATTTACAGTGCTAGATCGAATGAAACAGTGCTAGAATTTCACAATTGGGCTAGGTTTGGCATCGCTGGTCAGCGTTGTAATACGCTTCCGATTGCTCATAATATTCATCAATATATTTTCTAATGTTACACATTTATTACACCAAGAGCTCATAAACATTTCTATTTATCGAAAACACTTTAAATCTTCCTCACTCAATCAACACATAAGATAGAATATTGAGAGCGTGCACCCACTTTCAATATCGAAAAAGTCACATTCGAAACGTTTTATGTCTGAACCTCCTCCCTTTCGCCGAAGATTCTTTCAAAACAATGCATTCATCGTAGTATATTACTAATACGACGGAAAGGCGTCGCAGACGATCATTTTCGCCCACGGCCCTAATGCACAGGCATATACCTAGAGTATACATATCGCATCACTAATTGTCAAGTTCACCTGCCGCCTTAAATCTCGCCGCATAATTGAGGAACTTCCTTGTGCGCGCCGAACCGCTGGTGTTCTGCTTTGCTGTTGGCTACTCAGCTCACATTGCATTTAATTTCGCTAATTAATTATTTTCCCAATAATAAATGCGGATAAATGTAAAATGACAATAAAATTAGAGCAACAATATTTCGTCCTCAAAAAGATACACCGAACAGATGCGCGACTTCGTGCAGTATACTCGTAGTTGCATCAACGGAAATTGCTCATACGGGGTGCGGTGAGTCGGACTAAAAGGAGGCGATGGCTGGTTCACTCGGACCCGGACACACTTAAATGCGTAGTTGAATGAATTATCCGGTAGTTTTCCGATATATGACGTCAATATTGTTGCCATTTTTATACATCGCATCGGTTCGCATGTCGATTGGACTCCAAAAAGCATCATCAGAAACAAGCAGACACAGTACACACCAACCGCCTCAACAACGAACGCCACCACACCAAAATGTCAGTGTGCTCGATTGAACAGCGAATAGTGTGGCTATTTTGTTGAATGTGAAATGATTATTTTAAAAATAAACTAAATGTCGACCACATAGCAAATGAAAATTTAGGCCGCCAATATACATTGGGCAGGCTATGCCAAATAAATACGAGCAACGAGCATCTCCTTCTCCGTCTCTGCGTATGTATGAGTATTTTTGGGGTATTGGCGAATTAGTACAACGGCAAGTAGAAGTCTATAGTATCTTTTTGCTGTTTTCTTTTTGTTTTAGATAAACTGAATTAAAAAGCAGCAGAGTCAACAAATGGCCAAAAAGAGGGGGGCTAGGCTTTAGAGATTTACGAGGGCTTTAGTGTAAGGAAACGGTAGGTAGACGTTTGTTGCTCAAGGGTTGATGTGTTAAAAAGTCATGCTGCAGTGCGTTTGGGACTTTATTTTGATCTCAAAAGCAACCAATAATGGAAACGGGCTCTTGAAACAAGTCAATATGGGAATAAATACATTTCAAGGAATATGCGGTTAGTAATTAATTCACTATATTCACTGTAGTGATGAATTACGAGTTTATCCATTGGTTCTTAAAAGTTGTATGGGTCCATTGACGCAAGCAGTTTGTATTTGCAGAATAAATAAACAAAACGTTTGCGTATTATGCTGCATGTTTTTATTTATAAACAATACGCACGAGTGAAAAATGTTATCTATGTATCGTTAACATGAATAATTATTATAATAAAATACCTGAAAGTGTTGACGGATGAAGAAAAATTACCTACACTTTTATGTAGGTGGCGAAAGGCTTGGCTATCACCTAACGACATCAGAAATCTGTTATGATGTCAAGAAATGATTCATTATTCGACAGAATTTTGTTAAGGCTTTTCGGAGAGTGTCATTGAATCCATACTCCCGTTCTGTCCTAAATCTTTTATCCATTCGTTCGTCAAGTAATATCTATGCTGCCCCAACTTTTGATATTCTGAATTTTGTAAATAATCAAATCATATTTGCTAATGGCAATAAAAGTAAGAATTGAGCTTAAACATGACTATAATGGACTACAATTCCCCAGGACAGCTTTTCTCAATCATACGTTTGAATGAATTTAATTTTTGGGACGAATGATAGAAACCTACTAATTTATTGGTCTATCCGACCAATTCAATTGATATTTTTATCTGCGATGTGGCTGAGCTAATTTAGTTGAAACATTTTTACATATACGAGTATTATCTAATAAAGCTGACAGACTTCGTGGTTATTCTATTCACCTCCTCTCATGCGGCACTAAGTAGGTACCCTTCGAAAAATATTTAACCGCTCATCCTTCCTATTTATCGGCCAGTAGTCTGCATTATAAAAAAGTATCAGGATATTTTGCATTGCGGTCAATAGTTCCGAACCCATATATTTTGCAAAGTAGAAGTTGTACCTTTTTCCCAGAGTAGGTACGGCGGATATCCATTAAGCTGTCGTACGTTCAACTGACGTTTACTTGAAAAAGATGAACTCGATATAACTACCTCAAAGGTGATACTAGTGACGATTTATCGTAGACAAATTTTTGTTTATCGTTAGCACAAATTTAGGCATTCCGCACACGGCTCGTTGGTTACGTTGGTTGAGGGCCTCCTCTACTGCATTGTCCACCGGGGCCAAAGCGCTGGTATCTATTCGCTCTGCTTTTCTTTGACGACTGATTCGCACTTTTCTGTCAACGATGGTGTCGCTGTAAGTTTCGTGGAGTTCGTTATTAAATCACACATCTCATCGACGTAAACGGGGCCAAAAATAACTTGAATAATTTATTTTCCGTTCAAAGACGACCATTCATCAACCATTCGCTTCGCTAGTGTCCACGTTCCTCCGCCATATAGTAGAATTAGATGATCATGATATCAAAGGTCTCGGTGACATTGTTTGGGACCTGAATGGATCAGAGAGTGTTTCTGTCCTTATTCGATACAACCCTAGAGTTTTCCAGGGATTGCAAGACAAGACACATGGCTCGTTTATATAAATGACGAAATATGAGGCCTTAAAATCGATAAACATATTATGGTTTGCATCGATCTGCTCTTCTTCGGTTTTTTCCAGGATCTGCGTTGGCGTCTAATAGAGTAGACTTTAGACTATCTCCTTTCTTGTGGATCGGAGGAATAATGCTGAGCTTCTGTTTACCGCCGAAACAAACTTTCTTCCAACGAAATCTTGGATATCATTTGCTGTATATACTCTCAACCCAGTCGTCTCTCGCTACCAGAAATAGCTCGGCCTATTCTATTAGCCTTGTTGTACTTGCTAATGTAAAATCTATTATAATATTAAAAGCCGACCCGATTTCGCCTCGAAGTCATTTACCCTACTTAAAGTATACCAAATCTATTTTTCTTTTTACCAAATTGATGCTTACCACTCATAGATGTGTTAAGAAGAATAATTATTTGGAAAAACTATTTGCAAAATAGGTAAATTAGTGTTTTTAAATTACAACAACAACATTCTTCGCTGCGCATTCAAAGAAAATTAATATTTCCCCTTCGCTCAGTCGAAGTTCTGTCTCTGTGTGAAGCAGAAATTAAAAAAGAGAATCATACACAGAGAACGTTTCTATTATGTATAACTCCGTCTCTTCTTATGAGTCATCATAACTCATGACTTTGCCTTCGGCTAGATTGGATACCCCAGTATACCACAGCACATCCATATCCATACTACTTATAAAATGCAACGTCCGTCTGTTCGTTTCTCCATAACTCCAGAACCATTCGTCCGATTTTCATGATTCTTTTTCTAATTTATAGATGTGTGGCCAACTTAGTCCGTAGGGTGGGTGAGAATTGCTCAGGAGTAAAGGGTTCGCGGGGAGTAAGGGGGGTCACAAGAACCGTTAGCCGTATGAACGTGAAAGTTTGTATGTTGAGAGATAAGTTAAAATTATTACATGCCTCATTCATCGTTTTTCAAAATTCGTCCTATAAGAGTTGAAAAAATTTTCAAACAAACTTTTCTATTTCGACCTTACTACTCTTAACTTGCCATTATACTGATAAATAGATTTATGTCAATTCAGGATATACTTTTAATTGTTAGGCAATATTTTACCGAGTATTTTGAGCTAACATTCGTTTTTCTGCTCCATCCAGAGGGTGAGATATAATAAATTGAAACTAGATCTTATTTGGCCAAGTGCGAAAAAATCGCTTTATCGATCGCAGTTGTGCTTAGGAAGGGTAGTTTTGATTAGCGTTCTAAAAATAGAATGATTACTCGCACGACGGGCATTTATAATGCATAATTGTAAATGCTCATGAAATGCGTAGTTGAATTTGATGTAGGGAATGGATATGCATAAATCAAACTACGTACCTAGCTATAAGGAGTTTGTGATGCGTAAGTATGTAGCTATGCACAATTATTGTACATATCTACATATATGAGATCTGCAGCTATGGAAAGTATAACGATATGATAGCGTAATTAATCAAATCATACCTGTGACGAGTTTTCATTTATGTGAAATAGTATGTCCATTGACTTAGGTCTTTGAAATTTTGCATGGGGGTTAATTTCTAATCACAATACATACAATAAAATAATAGCACAATGCAAAAAATACAATTAACCTGTTTTCAATGTTTATCACGTGAGGGTGTTAGTATAATGTAAGCCATATTTTGTTAGTTTTTTAAACTATTGGTACGATGTATTTCATTTCTTTCATTTATAGATTTGATGCCCGTTTAGGTTTTAGTGTAGCGGTATAGGAGTGAAAATAAAGGGGGGTGGAAAAGGGTATCTCTCGAACTACTATATAGGCCGGTTTTAAAAGTTCTTTTACCGCTGTCATGGTGACACCGTTCGGATCAGTACAGGTTACGTAAGGAATAAGTTAGGACGGGGGAGGGATAGGTAAAGCGGTGGTAGGGACTAACTCTGGAACTATTTGGCCGATTCTAAACTAAAACTTCTTACAACATTGTACTGGCTAAATTTTCTAAATTTTTCGGATCCAATATAAGTTATTACTTAGGGAGAAGATGGTGGAAGGGGAAACGGAGGTATAGGGGTTATCTTTGGAGCTACTCGGCTGGAGTTTACCTCCGACAGCCATGTTTTTCACATGGACAGCTATATGTTTCATGGTCGCGTGTGAGCTGCAGTGGTAATTTGTTTATACTTGCTCCCACTAAAAAAAATAAAGTGTATAGTTTACACAAAAACATTGCGTTAAAATATTTTGTAAACTAAATAAGAGGACAATTATATAAACACACGTACAATGATAAGTCATATAAATTTAGTTTTATTTTAAAGAGATGAAACCGGCGGGCGGAGCCGCGGGCATTGCTAGTATAATTATATATAGAAGATATACTTTTTGCGATCGTGCTACAGGACAACAAAAAAACAAAACTTCACGATCATATGAGTACCTTATTCGAAAAGGGTTGATTTGTTTTCTCAGTGAGTGCTATAGACAATGGTCAGCAGCTGTATGTAGATTACCTATACATATTATGATTTATGATCGCCCATAGCATGGGGTTGGACGTTGGTAAAGCTTCATAAGAGAAGAGACATACAGCTACCAGGGAGGATTGGGTTGGATTGGCCCGTGGGGTAGTTTTTTTTTGGATTTCATAGGAAGGGGAAACAAAGGAAAGGAGATGCACTTCAGTATAGAGTGCTTATGTATGTCGTTGAGGCACATGCTAATTTTTTGCATGTTGCGTTTCTTTGTGTTTATGTATGGTGGGCGAATTTCGACCACCGGGCGAGCCTAGTATATATTAATAGTCCAACTTGAATGACACATTCTGCCTGACATTGGAGTTTGGGTCGTTCATTTCTACTGCATGATGCATGCATCTTGTCATTAGCTTTAAGGTAGCTATGGTGGCTTTTCTATATTGGCTGGTGAACCTTAATAGCTGGTTATATCTATCGCTTCTGTAGCATGGTAACATCTTTCTAGAATCTGTCTGTCTCATATATTTGAGTAGCACTGTGTACATTTCCGGATACTTCTTGCCTTTTGAATGCATACTCATTTCTATTCTCTTCTTTTTCTGATATCGACTGATCTTGTCGGAATAAAGCCCAATCGGAATGGCCAGGCTTTGCTGGAGCAACATCATTTTTGCGAGTAGATTTCTATCGAAAGGCGTCAGGTAGATAATCAGTAATCAGTATACCCTTAACGAGCCTCTTGCAATTTTGTTTGCGGTGCAATCGAGGAGAGTAAAAATTAATATAGGTGGGGGGCGGGGGGAGCTACGAAAGGGGTAGAAAATTGCTTTGATTTTCGGAAGTCTAGGTTTCATGAACTTTCCTAAGACGACATTGTATGGTACCATTAGGATTCTTTCTATATTTCGATAGCTAAGTGAATCGAATCGAATGATGTATTTCAGCAGTTTCTTGTTCGTAAATATTTCGCTACAACAATTTAACGAAATCAACGAACTCTGTATAATAAAGAAAAACATTTCGATGTACGAGTATTACAAAACTGTTTAGATTTCGATTCACTGCCAACGAGAAAGACAAAGCTAAATTATTGCAAGTTTTCAGTTCGTCAGTCTTTCACTTAACACTTACTCGTCCGTCCTGGTCCGACCTCCCTTTATATTGGCACAACAAAGCAAAACACTAATAAAAATAAAATCGACAAGATAACATCGTAATGGCATATGTAATTGAATAACAGAAAATAGATCGAAACAATTGCAGGAATGAACTGATTGATCGTGACCGATAAATTCAGTTGAGTCCGGTGTTTTTTATCACGAGGAAGTCAACGAGTTTCATTTTTTTTTTATAAAATTTATCAAAATTTTCCAATTTCGGTACGCAGTTTAACGGAAAGATAATTTTTTGCAAAAAAAAGCTCGTTTGCGGGAATTTTGTTTCGTCTAACAAGGACGTGCGGACTTAATTCGAACTTTATTTCTTCAACAAACTGTATAGGTCTCTCCATATCTGTGTGTTTTTTAAAACAATAAAATTATATTTTTGAAAAATTTGCTATATTTTTTCAACAATTAGTGCACTACAACTAAATAACTCGAATTAGACGCCGCTACCCCTCGGGGATGGCAATTAAAGATCAGGTGAGGCAGTAGAGACGCACTGATACGATCTCATGCATATTGCTTAAATGAAAAATACAAAAGATCTCAAATTGAGCGTTCTGTCGGTTGTTCTAATTCTTCAATTATTTTAGCAAATAAAACGAAAATATAAATAAAACTTAACGACACATAAGTTGGCAATAAATTTATTTAAATTAATATAAACGTCCACTGGGGACGGGACACTAGCAAAATTTAAAATTGGAGCACACATTCCACAAGAAAAAAATGATTGCTAAATAAAATTCTACATTTTTATCGAAATGACAAAAGTTTATATCCTTAGGTGTATAGTATTCTCTGTTTTATATACAAAATGAAGAAGAATAAAAAAGATTCAATTATCGTTAATGTTTACCTACACACAAAAGTGGGAAAGGTGTTGGTGTAGATTTTTCTCAGACAACACCATTCCACTCTGGTGAAGGTGTGCATGAAGGTGTCAATGAAAAAAGTATGTATCTTGTGGTTCAAGGTGAGAGTATAATGTCTATCAACGCATCTTTCAATCAGCCACTGCCAAGGATTTGTGTGTTCTAGACAGACTATGTCTCTGTTTTTTTTCTATTACCGTGGGGACGCTATTAGATTATGAATTCTGACATTTTTTTTTTTAGAGAAAAAAAAAATATTTGTTTTATTATTGCATCCCGTTTATGTAGGTGTTTGTTTTGAATACTGCCAATAAATCAATCTGAATAATCAACATTTAAGAGGAATTTGTTTCCGGTTTTTACACCTGTATTCAGAGGCGACAGCGAATTTTGTGCCCCCTTTATTATTATTTTTTAATCATGACTGCAGCATTTTTTTTTATGACCTTGTTGAAAATGTTTAACTTTTATGAGAGAAAATAAATAAAATTAGGGGGCAATTCCAAAAAAGCATACGTAGAGCAATTAAAATTTAAGAAAGCACGTTTTTATGGAATTTTCTAATAAGGTTGAAAATTAATATATAATTATTAAACATATTTTTAAAAGTTTATATTAAAATTTGGTTTAAAAAGTAATTACGTCTTTTTTGATTTAAAACAAAATATGGAGAAATGTATTAAAAATATTAAGTACCTCTAGAGATATCCAATTCTTTGTGAGTAGAAAACACCTTGTTTTTTTGTTCAATTGTAAGACAGGATTTGTGTATTTATGGAATGACACATCCACGGTTTTGCTGTTCCATTCGCTTGCTTTTGTCGAAATTTCCATGACCATATTACATAAATGTGAATGAATTTGTTTTATGCAGAGTTCCATCTCCTAATTCAATGGACTATGGACGGATGAATTTGGGCTTATTGATATAAATTTCTGACCCCATAGAAAGAAATCCAATTCTCTTAAATCGCATGAGCTATGACTATGAGTTAACTTCTGATCATCGAAACGAGAGGTTACACGACCAGGGAATATTTCATGCAGCAATTGCATTGTTTCGCGGGCTCTTGTATGGCATGTCGCACCGTACTGTGGAAACCACATGTCTTTCAAATCAATATCATTCAATTTAGGCAGAAATAACTCCGTAATCATGTCCTGATATAGAGCACTATTAAAATTCACTGCTGGGGCAGTCTAATTTTAGGCGAATCGATGCTCCTGAACTCTCAGCAGCACTCACATACTGCCATCATCATATCAACCAATATTCCGACCATATTTTGTACGATATTTGAGAACTGTGGCTGCCAAACTTTTAATGTATTTGAAATATTGTTCGAGATTAAAAGCAAGTTGGTTTTTTGAGATGTGTGCTGCATTTTTACTAAGGCTGCAGTTAAAGCTATCAGTAAAATGTATCCGTAAAAAAATTGTTTCACTTTTTTGAAGCACTTAAACTTAATCGTTGAACTCAATCTTGGTCTTAAATAGAAGCTTTTGAATTATAAAACTAATTCGTCAAAAAAAAATTAAGCAATTGATCTTTAAATTTTCTAAAAACAGAATTTCTTTATTTTTCAGTACGAAAAACTTTTTCTGTTCAACTTCTCAACCAGTTTCACGAAGTATTCCACTGAATTCCTATGATATGCTATGGTTAAATGTTTCAGTTTTGTTTTGTTGCGTGTTTTTACGGATGGACTTTTCTGATAGCTATAACTGCAGCCTAACTCTCGTTGTCACTTGTCAGCTGCCAAACTGTTTTTTTTTGTGGTTGCCGATATGCGCAAATGACGGCAAATTAATATTATGCGTGCATTTTGGGACACACCTTTCGTAGCAGACTTCGACAGCGAGCGCATTGATCCATAGTACTGAATAGAAAACGTATACCTATTCAGAAAGATCAGTATCTTTACTTATTATTAGATCGACTGTCACCCGTGGATTCGCTTAGTTGTTTTTTTTTTATCTACCAGATGCTGCCGATAAAAACGATCTTGCAGCCTCTTATATGAAAACCATTTTGGAAAATGCTGATATAGGTAGCTGGAGAACGGACTATATCCGACTAATCTAAGCAATTATCCATCTTTAATATTTTCAACTTTTTAGTACATTAAAAAAACAATGCTATATAGATTTAGATGCACCGCGCCCAGGAATTGTTTTACTTAAATATGTTTCTGTCTATTAAAATCTAAAGAAGGACATACTTTATTTTTAGTAATGCAAGGAGACAATCTGAAGTCATTATTGAAAATTTCAATTTCGCTGAAATAAAATCGGATTTGGATTTAACGTAGTTCAGCTTCTGGTTGGAACAGAAAGCTCAGTGATATGTTAAAATAGTCGGGGGAGTATTGCCTAAAAACAATTTAAAGATTTTGTTATATTTGTTAAGATTTATGAATATACTAATGACAAATTGAAGGAACTAAAATAAAATGGATGCACATCTATGATTAAGTCATGTATTGTCACCATTCTGACGAATGTTCGCATAGCTTCAGATCTGTAAGTAGTTAGGTGAAAATATATCAATAGAATTCTACACAAATAAGGAAAAAGTCCACTTTATTGAAATCTCGTAAAATGATAATAGTCGGTACATGTCATTGTTTCTTATTCAGTAGCATGTTCTCCGTGCATAGCCAAACGTCACAGAATAAGAATTATTGGGAATAATTTAGCTTGGAAAATAATTATCGACAAGTGCATTTAATGTACTCATCGAATCCTACAATATGGAGCTCGGCCCCGAAACATTCACTTAACCTATTTGACAGCATAGGGACGAGCAGATCGACTTATTGGAGACCCTACACTCACATCGAATAGATGTTCCGAAGAACTCAAACAAATTATCCCTTGAAATGCAACTTTTGGGCGCCCCACAAGACAGGCAGCTAATGCCCATGACATGACCATACAGTAAACTTGACAACCGCGAGGACATCAACTTTCAAAAATTCCTTCTGTTACAGGACAAGCAAACTTTGGAACTCGCTTCCTGGGGATATATTTCCAGAAGACTACAATTTGCAGCAGTTTAAGTGCAGAACTAACATACATCTGCAAGCATCTCCGGGCGCTGCGTTATAGGTTCGCCTTTCCCGGGAGAAGTATTTAAAAAAAAAAAAAAGTCTTGCGTTATAGGTATTGACGTTTCCCTATCACTTACCATGTTAAATCCTGTTCTCCTTTACTGCGGTCTGTCACAGTGATTGGGTGCAATCGCACGTAGCCATCAGCCGATTGTTCTACATATAATATAATATTTTATAATTATGAACCTTCATTCAAGACTGCACTCTTTGGAGTTGTTCGATGGTCTGGTTGATGGCGAACGGTGCTGGCTAGGTTTGGTTAGGTTAGTGGGTTGACATGACAAGAGAAAGCTCTACCTGCCAGACTTAGATTAATTTAGGTCCATTGTGATGGCTTATTGTTTCTAACTCCGACACCTACTATGGAAACCTATGAAAAACTAAAGGCATTTACAAAATTAAGTAGGTCGCATCTATGGACCTGACTGAAAGTTCTTCTAAGTTCTCGAGAAAGTAACTATGAGGGATTATAAAGGGTGGTTAAGTTTTAAGGGCCGATGTTGATTTTGAATAAAACACAAATTATTTAAGAAATTATTGCCATTTCTTTTTATTATGATAATATTGGTATGATTCAATTATGTATGGAACAAAATATCGGCCAAATGGCCGCCGCGACCTCGGCGGCACACCTCCACCCGAAGGTCCAAATTTTCGATGACACTGAGGCATAATTGAGGTTCTATGCCGTTAATATGCCGAATTATCTCATTCTTTAGCTCTTGAATAAATTGTTGCTGGCTTATCGACGTACACTTTTTCTTTCAAATAACCCCTAAGAAAGAAGTCCAACGGTGGCAAATCGCATGATCGTGGCGGCCAATTAACATCGCCACGACGTGAGATAACACGGCCATTGAATTTCTCCCGCAAAAGAGCCATTGCTTCGTTAGCTGTGTGGCAAGTGGCACCGTCCTGTTGAAACCACACATCGTCCACATCCATATCTTCCAATTCGGGCCATAAAAAGTTCGTTATCATCTCACGATGGCGAACACCATTCAGAGTAACTGCCTGACCGGTCTCATTTTGGAAAAAATACGGCCCGATGATGCCGCCAGCCCATAAACCGCACCAAACAGTCACTCTTTGTGGGTGCATTGGTTTTTCGACAATCACTCTTGGATTATCATTCGCCCAAATGCGGCAATTCTGATTATTGACGAATCCACTGGGGTGAAAATGTGCCTCATCACTGAAGATGATTTTCTTCGAATTTCCACGATATGCATTTTGATTTGAACGCCCATTTTCATAATAAGCCTGAATAACTTTAACGCGTTGCTCGATTGTGTATCTTTCTATGGTTCAAATTCAGTTAGTCTGAAATTGAGAAATATCAAATGAAATGCAGAAAAAACTTGATATCCAGTGACAACACTGACAATGCCCAGGAGGGAAGACAATGATTTCATATTCATTTCTAAGTTTTGCTCATATCCTGTATTCCAAAGTTGACAGCGTAGCTATTGGAAAATACCTCAGTAGACCGCATACTAAGTGTACCTCTATCCATCCCATGTGAACGCGCTCTTTGTCACATATCTAAGACTACTGCTTCTGATGACAGATCAAAATTCTAAATTCAGATTACTCTAAGGACCCAGCCAAAAAACAAGGCAAAAAATCTCTTTCTAAATAGCTACCAAGAAATGTTGTCTTAGATAGATAGATAATTTATTTCGTTCACAACTTACAATGTTGTCTTGTTAAATAAAACAAACACAGAGACTGGCAGTAATCCTGTGCTTTCTGTTCTCACACACACAGTGCCCATTAAGAAAAGTCAGAGGATTAAAAGCTATCCATTCTTCGAAAAGTGAAAGACCTGCCCACTTCAAAACAACCTCCATAAAACATCTTAGCCATTTATCATCGCAACAACATAAATCCACAAAACATTTCGCCCGAAAACATGAATGAACCAATTTTCGTACGTGCATCGACTATGTCACCCGAAAATACGCACACTGGCCGAACCGGGAACATCAAAGCGATATCAAACAAATTTGCCCACAAATCATCATCATGCGCATCGCCATCATCGGTCTCATGCAATATTAACGAAAGCCATTCGCTTCAAGCCATTCGCCTCAAACCATTTCACTACTAATACTGATTAATTGATTTGTGCCAAATCTCACCCTGTACTCCAATTAGTTTGGCTTAATTGCCAGAAATCATAATTACGCATTCATTCGGTCATCCCTTATGTCTGGCTGTAGTTGTTGGTTTCCTTGTTGTTCTTTGCTTGAGATTTGGCTTTGCGAGAGAAAGGGAGGCGATGCCATAATGTATCTCAAATTGGCACGAAACTGCACTCCTCTTGGCTGGCGGCAACTATGAATACAACACCGTCGACCCATAGTGAAAAGAATTTCATGCGATTGGCGAATTTTCAGCAAATTGTCTCGAATTGCATCCTATACTATAGGTTTCCCTCTAGTGTGGGTCTGTGCATAAAGTGCGAAATAATGAGAAACAAGAAAGAAAAACAAATCCGTTCGACGACCGACAGTACTGTAAGAGTAAGAGTGAGTCCCAGTGAACTGATGTCGTTTCGTTAAGTAAATTTAGCGCGTAAATCTCATGTTCGAGCAATTAAGATCGAATGCCTGAGATGTTCAAATGCTTCCGGGATCTCGCGGATTGGCCAATTGTCATTTCTAATTATGATGAATTCGTCAAGAATTAAAGGCAGCCAAATTGGATGGAAGACAAGCAAATAAGTTAAGCAATAATGAACCCCTAAAAAATGCTTCCACCGAAAGAGCTTGGAACCAATTTGTACCGAATGTCAACTTAAAGCACAAGCTTCATTATATCAGGCCTAATTTACTAATTTACTTTTTTATGCTGAGGCAGATACAATAATAAGGCCCTTCAAATTTGTTCGCAAACTCATTTATCATTTTACCTTATAATAAGCATGAAGTTGTTTGGGTTTGAGTATCTGCCACGACAATAATGGTAAGGGTGTGGATTTATTTGCATTGAACAAGGTTGAGTAAGGCTGGTTTAAAATAATCAAAGTAGAAAAAAATTAATTAATTGGAAGTTAATTAGAAACCCAGAGAAAATGAGTAAACCTTTAAGTATTACAATATTTATTTGTGTACACCATGAATACTTTCTTATACTTAAATCCTATTTCTTTTTATACGTCGTAGGGCATTGGCTATGCCCACGTGCCATCCTTTGCGATTTTTGGTAATGTGCCTTAGCAATCTTTCCCAGTTACCATGTCCTGCCTCAATTATTTAAATATTCATTACTTACATGTTTATATATGGAAGTGTCGTCTTTTCGAAATGTGTTTCTGATCCACTGCCCATTTCGATATCTATTATGATATCTATTGGTTCCTAATGTGTTCTCTCATATGGAGCTGTGGGTTAGAAATACGATTGGGTCATTTGTATATTTCGCAGATGTATGTTACCGACTTAACGAGCGTTTGCAGCTTTCTCATGGTGGTGTCAGTGACACTCCGATTTGACATTTGAACGAATTAAACGTGGCTATGTGTTCAGGCTTATTGTATTGTTTCGCCAAATCTTAAACAGCATTCCGAACACAGAATTTGTTTTGACAATTCGGCTGACTACATCCGGTTTTCGCCTCCGCCCGGCCGAGAACAAATTTCGCAGATACTGAAAGCCTCTACTTTCAGTGCTAACTTGAGACAACTCGGTACTAGCGAGGCTGGATGATCTTTGCTTTGGGACCATATGTCGTCAACGTAGTGTAGATGAGATATTTGAATTGTGTTGTAAAAGTCCTCCGAATTCCTCTGATTTCTTCGATAAGACAGCACGAAGCACATCACTAATAAGAAAACGTTTGCAGTAATATGCATGCTTGTCGAACACCAGCTTTTTCTATGCTGAACCCGGCACTTTAACTCATCATAATATTATGTTGCCTTGATAATAGCTATCAGCTTATCCTTCAATTCCTTAAACTCTCGATTGACACTGTCGAATGCCTTTTCAAAATCAATGCACCGCGCCGATGAAAGGATGACCGAATCAGAAACCACAGCGGAAACCTGATTCTTCAGCATTGAGTGATTTTTTCAGATGATATTTTATTCGATCTAATGCTATCTTAGCTAATACCTAGTACAGCACTTCATAAGAGTTCCCTTTTTAGGGAGCTTGACAATAAATGCCTTCTTTCACTTTCTGCGTTCCAAGCTCGCTCTACAAGCGTGTGTAGCCACCCTACTTATATTCTTGGTGCCGCAAGTAAAAGCTCTTCGAGATTACCTACCATGAAGTCCTTCTACCTTGTTATTCTTAAGAGACTTGATTGCAAAATAATATTATATTTAGTGGTAGTTCTGGACCCGGTACATATTCAGGCATCTGTTACCTCTGGCCGGTTATTTTGACTAGGGTGAATATCGAATACACCGCTTAAGACTGCAGAAAAAAAAAATATTTCCACAGTTTGAGCTTTTAATTCTAGTAGGTATGCATTTGTCATCTGCCATTAGAGAGTATCTCGTATCTTTTTTTTCAGTTTTTACTTTTTAACGCAAGTTGTTGCGCATCTGATATGATATAAGTTATCGAAAACCATTAAATATATTGGGCGCAGTAGCGCAGTCGTTAGTATGCTGGACTACTGTGCGAGGGATCCCAGGTTCGATCCCCGGAAAAATCTCTTCGAGATTACCTACCATGAAGTCCTTCTACCTTGTTATTCTTAAGAGACTTGATTGCAAAATAATATTATATTTAGTGGTAGTTCTGGACCCGGTACATATTCAGGCATCTGTTACCTCTGGCCGGTTATTTTGACTAGGGTGAATATCGAATACACCGCTTAAGACTGCAGAAAAAAAAAAAATTTCCACAGTTTGAGCTTTTAATTCTAGTAGGTATGCATTTGTCATCTGCCATTAGAGAGTATCTCGTATCTTTTTTTTCAGTTTTTACTTTTTAACGCAAGTTGTTGCGCATCTGATATGATATAAGTTATCGAAAACCATTAAATATATTGGGCGCAGTAGCGCAGTCGTTAGTATGCTGGACTACTGTGCGAGGGATCCCAGGTTCGATCCCCGGAAAAACAAAAATTACATCTTGAAGTTTTTTCTACTGCGCCACCTTTCGCGAACGTCTGACAAACATTCGAGAGTATGACTGTCATGAAAAAGCTTCGCAATTCAGCCGTTCGGACTCGGCATAAAATTGTAGGTCCCTTCCATTTGTCCCAAAAATAGAAACTCACACAAAACCAATGGTTGCGAGAAGCTAGGCCTTGGGTGTCTACCCGCCTGTTGCGCCACCTATTTATTTATTTTTTATACCCTCCACAGGAAGGTATATTCACTTTGTCATTACGTTTGTAACGCAAAGAAGGATTAACCGGAGACCCTATAAAGTATATATATTCTGAATCAGGATCACATTCTGAATCGATTTAGCCATGTCCGTCTGTCTGTCTGTCTGTTGAAAGCACGATAGCGTCCAAACGAATTGACCTAGGTGAATGAAATTTTGTGAGAAGACATCTTTCTACCATCATCAGCTTGGCATTGAAATTGGGCTATGTCGGTCAAGTAGTTCTGGTACCTCCCATACAAAACCACTATTAGACCGATGTGTCGCTCTGTCTGTTGAAATCACTATAGCATCCAAATGAATCGACTTGTGCGACTGACATTTTCTGAGAGGTCTTATTTTTATGGCCTTCAAGTTTGTTTTAAAAATGGTCTATTTCGGTCAAGTAGTTCTGTTACCTCCCATACAAAACTAATATTAGACACATACTCGCATGGCAAACATTTTGCATGACTTTTATGCAGTGGAGGGTATCAAAGTATCGGCCAGGCCGATGATAACACTTTTACTTGTTTTATATTAATTTATAAACGAACGGTTATGAAAACCTATTCTTAAAGTGCTTATACGAACCTGTCGCGTCAACTATTTATTTATTTATTTATTTATTAAGTCGCACCTATAAGTAAACGTAGTAGACCTCAACCAACGAAACTGGAGGCAATTACCAAAATACCGCTCTAACTTATTCGTTTAGGCCCAGGTT
The DNA here is from genome assembly GCA_949372485.1 of Cheilosia soror. Classification (NCBI taxonomy): domain Eukaryota; kingdom Metazoa; phylum Arthropoda; class Insecta; order Diptera; family Syrphidae; genus Cheilosia; species Cheilosia soror. Next base: position 110,034,892 of record OX443562.1, on the reverse strand, counting down.
CACTTCGAACTAGATCGTTACCTAAGCAAAAGAAGCTCTTTCTTTTCAAAAACGGTTTCTAATATCTATAGCTAATTCACTGAATATTATGCTGATATATCAAAATTAGCCAACAGATAAAGAAACCCAGGGAAATGTAACAGATATTGAACTAACAAAGTGAAAAGTTATTTAAATGTTTGCAAAATCGGCAACTTAACTAATTTATTTCTGCAGCTGTTCAAAAGTTCTTGTATTGGACCGAAATAAAAAAAAATATATCCGCATTCGACCACACACATCATTCGACTGCAATTCTACTACGAAAATATTTCATAATATTTAAATCAAAACCAGATGAAAGCGTTTTTCACATAGCTATTGGAGATTTCTAAAATCTCTCCACTGTTAGCCAAGACAAAAACCATTTACTCTTGAGAGAGCACTCAAAAGAAATACTAAAACATAAAAGTTCATATCGTCTTGTTCCATACTTGTGATATTGCAATGTATATAGAAATGAAGCGACAACAATCTAAAAATAAATTCAAAACATCCACATTTCTGTATTCGACCAAGACTTCGACCTCACTCGAGGCGAAATACTTTCAATTCGATAGAATCAAGCAATACGTTCGTTTATCTATCTATGTATAGTCATCGGCGTGAAGGCATTGAAAGCTGAATACGCCCACAAGACTATGCGCCTTTCACTGATGGCCCTTCAAACTGATTGATGTTGTCTGTCAGTAAATAAACAATATATTTTTATTTTTTTGTTTTTAAAAATCTATTATAACTTGTGCAGATAAATACTTGACTGCTTTATATAGATTAAGGTTTTGAACGAATTTGTTGATGAAATCTTTCATCGCCCTTGTAAGGCAATGAACAGAAAATCGAAACAGTGATTTTTGAGAGGAACGCGATGGATAAAAATTTATATTTGGGATTGTCGAGTTTGGGATACACCACGTCTGAAGTTTTATGTGTGCTTCGTGCGTCACATCATTCATGACGCTGTAAAATCATAGCACCTACATCATGTTTTATTAAAAATACTTTATTTTATGAAATGAAAGTGAAATGATCATGTGTATGTAATGTATGAAAAATTTTTGTCAATAATGTCCTTCGTCATTGGAGTATTTATTTAATAGAGCGAATTCAAATCCGCTTAGAAATATTTTCGCTTTGTCAAATTTAAAGGAAATATTTTTTGGTTCCTGATGGTTGATTGTTTTCATTATCATTATTTATAGACCTAAAAATGTAATGTTTATTTAAAAAAAAGCTATAACATTTATTTTCGAAAATAATTATTGCCTATGCAATTCACTCGAAATCGCCGGTTATACTCGTACGAGAGGAAATTTCAAAATTCAGCTGACCTATATTTTGGCAATAGCTTGCAGATTGGAACCAAATATTTATACTATTTGTCGATTGTTTGATTTGCTGTTTATTTAAGATTTGGGAGATCTAAAAATAAAATTTGGAAACAGCATATTGAGGGCATTTTTGGGTAGACAACATTAGATTTATGACTGACAATCAATGGACTATTACGTACTATTGCAGTCGGTTGTCATGTTTAGTTGATGATAAAATATTAAAAATCAGTTCAGGCTACTAATAATATTACTTAGAGTTTGCATTTCAGTACTAAGGCTCTCATCATTCCATCTCTTCTATATGTGACAAAAGAATGTGCATTAGCGAAGGCTGATAAAAATGTTATTATATCCTTATCCATGCTAATTTGGAGTCACAGTCAATTCAGATCGGCGTCCGCTAAGTTGAGCTACCTTTTTAGAGCAAAGAGGTACTTTAGCCCCAAGCAAGTTACCTACCCTTCTCTACAAAGCACAGGTTAGACCAGGCCTGGAATATTGTTTCCATACATGTAGCTCGGCCCCAAAATATTTACTTAACCTACTTGACAGCGTACAGAGACGAGCAGTTCGACTTTTCAACTTATTGAAGACCCTTCACTCACATCGAATCTACAACAGTTGGTGCACAGAAGACAAGGCGCTGACCTTTGCTTGTTCTATAGGTACTTCCATGTTAGATGTTCCAAGAAACTGAAAGACATTATCCCTCGAAATGCGACTTTTGGGGGCGCTAAAACTCATGACCATGACAGTACACTTGACAACCGCGAGGACATCAACTTTCCAAAACTCATTCTGTTACAGGACAAGCAAACTTTGGAACTTGCTTCCTGGGGGACATATTTCCAGAAGACTACAATTTGCAGCAATTCAAGTGCAGAACTAACATACATCTGCAAGCATCTCGGCTGTTGAAGCGTTATATGTTCGCCCTTCCCGGGAGAAATTTAAGAAAAAACACGGCGTATTCTCGTCAGCATAAGGAAGAATGACACTTTGAACCCTCTCCCGGTAGATTTATTTAACGTTTCATTGATCGGAATCCTTGAATGGAATAACATCCTCAGATAAGAATATAACCTATTTCGTCTCACATGATATATTAAATTAAGGCCACTTTGGCCACTTGATTTGATTCTCAAATTAAGTATAGACTCATCCCAAAAGAACCCTTCCTGCTTTTACCAGAGCCTAGTTAAAATTTTGTTTGCAAACTCTGTCAGTCGATTCGTCTTAATAATAAATTAAATTTTTTTTTGCTCGACGATAAGCTACCATCAAACGCTCTTTGCAGGATCGTCCTAAAATTTTCTAGCGATATTCTAATCAGACCACCATTGTCGGGTCTCTTTTCGCCTCCCCACCACTATAAACCTTACGCAGAGAAACTCTCTGGACTTCTCCAGAGTTCTTCCCTGAGTTCGATTTCTTAGTGTTAACGCTAGCATCTGTTTAGGTGAGATCTGTTTTATCCAATGGGTCTCAGCCCAATGTTTTCCCAAGATCCTCATTCTTTTGCCAGCCAAAGCTGGACATTGACACAATATCATTGACACAATACCAATTGAAGAGAATGGCTCTGGTCCCAGCAACTTTTCAGTTGATCCCTGTTTTGCAAGGGAGTCAGCCGGATCGTCTTACTTGGCTATAACTATGTACCTATTATAGTAAAACACAACCCAAAACAAAATGAAGTCAGAATTGCTCTTAAAATGTTGCGTGAAATTATAGTTATTTTATGTTTTTTTTTTTTTCGAATCGATAACATTTCGTGCTGTAGTATTGGCCAACACTTTATGTGTGGTTACACTCTTCGGTCATCGATTCAATGCAGCTTAATTGTATTTTAATATTTCATTAATCGCATTTTCTTTCAGTCTTTTAGACATTTTGTCATTACTACAAGCTTCTACTTAACTTCACAAGTAGTACCAATACTAAAAGCTGGTAAACCACCTGAAAAGCCAGAAAGTTATCGACCTATAAGCCTACTAAGCAACCTTAGCAAAATATATGAAAAAGTACTAAAGGAACAAATATTAAAGTTCGTAGAAATACATAAAATTTTTCCCAACGAGCAGTTCGGTTTTAGGCGTTTTCATAGTACGTCTCATCAAACACTTAGAATATGCAACTATATTAAAAGAAATCGGTCGCAAGGGAAATCTACAGGCATGGTCTTACTAGACATTGAAAAGGCATTCGACTCTGTTTGGCATGATGGCCTGATATACAAAATGATAAGTTTGAATTTTCCTCCTTATATCTGTAAAATAGTCCAAAGTTTCCTGTCCACTCGTCGTTTCAAAGTCCACATCAATAGTAGTGTTTCCAATCTAATATGTTTTCAATCAGGTGTTCCCCAAGGCTCAGTTCTTGCCCCAATACTCTATAACATTTACACATCTGATATTCCAAAATTACCGCACTGTGATATAGCTGTTTTTGCAGATGACACCGCAATATTTTCATCTCATGAACTTGCTCTCAATATTGAGAGGAACCTTCAAAATGGAATGGAAATAATAATAAAATATTATCACAAATGGAAAATAAAACTAAATGAAGGAAAAACACAAGCTATTTTTTTCACACGAAAAAGAAAGTCTTGTTTTCTTCCCAGTAGTCAGCTCCAGCTAAATGGAAGTTACATTGATTGGGAACCCTCGGTTAAATATTTAGGTATCTATTTAGATACCAAGCTTACATTCAAGGATCATATTAATAAAACCATAAAGAAAATCGGTATTGCAATAAAGATGCTGTACCCTCTTATTAATAGAAAATCACTTCTTTCCACTGAGAACAAAATTATATTGCACAAAGTAATTTTCCAGGCAATTTTGCTATATGGCTGCCAGGTATGGGGTGGCTGCGCAACTTGCCATTTAAACAAGCTGCAAGTATCCCAAAACAAAATTTTAAAAATGATACTAGACTTACCTTGGCACCATTCGACTCGTGATATTCACGCAAGAGCGGATGTTGAACTGATACCTAATAGAATCCTTAAACTAAATAGCACTTTTAAAACAAGATGTAGTTTCACGGATAATCCTCTAATAAACGAATTAAATCCACCTGACGATTAATTGTACCTACTTATTTGATATTGAACTATTATTATTAATATTTACTATTTATTTTTTGTTACTTATTACTTATTACTTATTATGTTATATGTTATCCATTATTTGTTATTTATTATTATAATTTATTATTTATTATTTATTTTTTTTGTTATTTGTTATTTATTAGTTATTACTTATTGTCTTATATGTTATTTATTTTTATAATTTATTAATTATTAGGTATTATTTATTATTTATTTTTTATTATTTATTATTAATAATTTATTTTTATTTATTAATTTCTGTATTCGTACATATATTTTTGTGTACATGTAAATTTACTTGTACTTGGCTATTTATTGAACTATTATTTTGTTATTTATATACATAGTATGTACCTACCACGTAAAAAACTTTTGCTTTTCTTTTCTTTTAGTTATTTTGTATTATGTACTTTTTCTTTTTTCTTCATGAAGGTTTTTTTTTTCGTATTTTCCTTCAAAATCTCATCTTTTTTCTTATCCGTAAATGCTATATCGTAATAAAGAAAAATATTCCAGTAGAAAGATAAAATCCCAAAATCAAATCTCTGTAAAATGTGCAATAACAATAACTCTGTAAATACAATTTTTTATACGAAATAAAAATATCTATCTATCTATCTATCTAAATCTTGCTAGCCAAGCTAGAATCACTTCCTTTAAACTAAGGACTTTTAAATTTGCATGTTTGTTCAGTTCTGCTAACAATACAATAAAAGAAGGGATTTATGAATATGACATCCCTGGTTAAAGGGGCTTTTTTATACCGTACGAACCGTTAGCCATACTAAGTTGAAAATTTGTGTGTCGATGGATAAGCAAAAATTATTAAATGCGTTTTTGCCGTATAGTGGAAAGTTTCAACTTTTTTTAAAATTTTGAAACTAAATATTATTTTGTTACTTATATTATTGTGAACAAGCTAATTATTTTACAAATTTTTATAATTGTTTTTTTTTTTTTTTTTTTCTTTTTCAGGTAAGGGCATTTAATTTGGAAGATACAGTAAATCAATGATTTATATCACAAACTCTATCGTGAGACTTATGATAGCATACTACACAAACTTAAGACATGGGGAAACATGGCATTTATTTGGAATTTGAAGCTGTATAAAGAAATTAATCTCCACTGACAATTATTGTAGGTATCTATGCCGAAAGCCAAGCTGCTAGTGCTGGTTACAAATTAATTGTAAATTTATTTACTTTTAATAAATAATAATAATAATAATAATATTGTAGGTATCTAAAAGTGCTAGATAAAATAAAAAATGTGTGTTGATCAATTCATTTACCTCCTTTAATATGTTACATATCATTTATTTGCGATTTGAAACAGTTGTCCAGGCAAAAGCTGCTCATTATTCCCAAAGTCGAGGAAATTATATTTTTCTTAGCACGCATATACTTTTTCTTATCTTTAATACTCAAAAGGCTAACGACACAGTTAACCAAATCATTAAATAAATTTATTGTGGCAATTTCTGCCTCCTCGATGGCCTTCAAAATATGTCAACTCATACAATACATACACTAACTAGACCAATTCCATTCTATTTATATCAGACAGTTTGCTTTCTAATTGCATTTTGAAAGTTTCACTTTTGCAATACCTATTTAGAAAATATTCCCAAAATGTCATTAACACCTTGAATTCGGCTATACGTTTCCTTTATTTGACAAATGATGTCTTTCTCGCAAGCAGCACCCACACTCGATAATCCTGTAAATTGCATCCATTAATATCTCTTCCTCTCATTATAAAAACCATAACTTTTACCACCCATTAGCGCGGTGACAAATAAATTAAAATAAGTAGAAAGTGACAAAAATGCTTGAAGATGTGCGCTCTCGGCCAACAGGGCCTTATGAGTAATGTTGTTATTATTTTTCTGTTTTCCTTCTATCAGATCAAAGTAAACATATTTTTGATCGACACAAAGACTTTTACCTATTAAAATAAAAATTTAGAAAACACAAATCGTAAACACATATGTGACACATATGAGCGAGCAGTTAAATCGACTGTGATTCCACACTCAAAATCGAAACAAAGAGACCCGATTTTATTTATTCGTTTCTTATTCTTAAATTTTGTTGTTTTTTTATTTCGAGAAAATAATTTCTGCCTCTTCGATTGAGAGGACTAATTCCATTCAGATCACTTCACATCGCCGATCATTGGACTGACTGCAAACTGCAAAGATTCAAAAAAAAAAACCTAATTGTAGAAGAGTATTTTTAAAAGTTGCTCTTTTATTTCAAGAAATTTGTGCTCTCTTAGTTTATATAGTTTTTTTTTTATAGTCATCATTAAAATCATAAATTGTTCACCTTAAAGTAATTTTATATAAAAAAAACACACATCTCCGTGAATCTCTATATGAAAACACAACGCAAATATTCCGCTTAGTGGAATGAATATAGTCCACCACGGCTACCTATTGCTGAGTATTTCTTCTTCATTTCGGAATTTTAAGTGCGGGTAGGAAGGAGTCGTCTGACTAACAATTTGCGATACTTTCACATACAGAATTATTTCAGACCATTTCGTGTTCGGTGTGTGGCTGGGAAGAGTCTATTCGCGGCTCCAATACGATCCGAAAATGCAGAAAATCTTTCGTAAATAAAAGCTGAAGCTAAATTAAATATTCCTTTTCGATATATGCATTCGAAAATTTATATTTAAAATTACCTACACAAAATACATATTCACTTGGATACACTAAAAAAAATATAAACAAATCAATTACACCATAATACCACATCAATCAATGTGAAATATACAAATTAAATTCAGTGACAAATTAAAAAATATTTAATACAACACACCTCACAATATAGTGCACTTAATAGTTCAATTAAATTGAATCAGGGAACAAAAAAAAAATACATCTATCTATACCAACCATTTTTTTGTCCATCCATTCTGTGTATATTTAGATGTTCACACCGTTTCAATCCGTTCAAGATCAAGTGAAAATCTATTTATATAGAAAAAAAGTCTTATTGTCATTTTATATATAAAATAAAATGGAAAAATCTATTTCTTTTCATATTTTCTAGAATTCTTTGTTGAAATTTGTAAATTGCCATAAGTTTCGTAATTCGAAAAAGCTGCAGTGTTGTTCCTTTTCTACTTTGCACTAAGCAATGTTTAGAAAGAAGGCGATTTTTATAGGAAGTTTTAGTGTTCGATAAATTCGATAAAATTCGGTTTGTAAAGGAAAAAAAAATCATAAAAAAGGAAAGAGATAGAAAATAATTTCTAAAAATATATTTTATCATAATTTCTCTTTTTCTCCATCTACAAAACAAAATAAAAATAATAATAATGAAAAAATACGAGCCTTAAACAACAAAACTAATAAACACACATTTCACACTGGGATATACACAATTTAAAGGATTACCTAAATACTGAGCACAAGTCGGGATCAAAATGGACGAAATTATCGAAACGGAGACAGAGGAGACTAAGTCGTCGAAATGGAGGAAAACCCGAACAACGGTAAGGCTTTGTTTGAAGCTGTCAAAACAAAATTGATTTATGACACTCTATATGAGGACCATTTATGGGATAAATATTTCTGATTCCATGAAGGATTCATCTTTTTTATAAAAAAAACTCTAATCGACACGTGTATTATCTATAGTCTGATCTATATCAAGATGTCATTCCTGTTTCTCATGTTTATCGTCTTTTTACTGTTAGTTTAAAGTTATGATAGAAAATGACAAGAGTTGCTTGTAGCGCTGCAGTTAATAAAGATTTATTTAATTATTCCTTTATATAAACGACAAAAGGAATTTCTTTGAAGGCCAACAAAAAAAACTAAAACTAAAACAAGAGGACATACTCGTTTTGTTGCGTCAATTTACGGCCACTGTGACATTAACAAATCAGTCTTTTGTTTACTTTGTGGCATGTATTTTGTTAGAAGGTATCTAAATTATGAAAACAAATTTTTTTGTTTTAAATTTATTGAAAATTCTATGGTGGAACTCTGCCAAAACATAAGGATAGCTATGGATTTTTTTCTCAGAATTTTATTTCAGTTGGGTATCCTTGGATAAATGAGATATTATCGTTTTAATTTTGCATTTCGTTAATTTTTAATTTTATTCATTAATTTCAACGTGAATGGAATATTTGTGAATGCTCGATATACTCATCTTAAGTCATCTACCTTGCATTTCAAATCCAAACTATGTGTGCCGTCTTCAAATGGCTTGTGGCATATTTTTGTTGATCTTCTATTCTTGGAGGGAACCCCCAAATATATCACTAATCCAATGCTAATCAAATAAATTACAGATTTTTAAGAATTGGACAATACTTAGTCGTTAACTGCCTTATATAGACTTCGGAAAGATATGTACCTATATACTCGTACTTCGAAAGATTTTGAATAGATGTGACAGCGCTGTAGTGACATTTGTCAAAACTATTTCTGTGGAAGTCAAAGTCATAACAAATAGGTTTTGTTCCTGCTTTTCCCTGAAACCTAGCTTTTTGTAAATATGCCATTGCTAAAAAATGTGACTGGCAACCTCGTATAACAATGCTGCCTCCTTATTTCGACCATTAAACCGATACTTACGTAGGGAAACGTTGCCTAGTGGAGTGATTTAAATGAAAATGTAATCCTTAACTATCTAACCAACCTGTTAATGGATGAGTGGACCACCTTGCATTACGCCATCTGCCGCACTAAACATACCTTGACATATTTATTAAACAAATTGCTATTAGTTTTTTTTTTTAAAGAAGTATTGCAGTGATCTAGTAAATAAATTAGAAACGTTTAGGTACATACAGGAGACCTTTGAAATTCATTCGAAGCCAAGTTAAATTTTGGCGAAAACTACCATCGACCCATCTCAGGTCATTCTCGGAATGAGAGGGTTTTCATGAAAGTGGAAGTGTATTCTGATAGACTTAATCTGAGTAACTTCTGTCGCCTTTCTAATCGTTGTATTGTGTTCCTCCATGTGATCAATTTAATCCTTTCTTGGCTTAAGAAAAATGTGTTATCCACACAGATATTTCAATTTTTCAGATAGCCAAGCAGCTTGAAATCCTTCTCCAATAAGTCGAAAGTAGCCCTTACTCTCTTAAATATTTCAGAATAATTTAATATTCACTTGTTCAGGCGGGTATCCATAGGGATATTCCAGGCAACTTATGTATAATAGTCTCGATGAACTTGACATACTTGGAACAACTATACTTAAACAAAGCTAACTAAGGTATTATAGGTACCAATGGAAATTATTTGGAAAAAAGAAAACTATTAGAAGTTAATATTGCGGTAAGGATGGCCTTCGGTTTATGGGAATCAATGGGAGTGAGCAGTATTTTAGGATTACGACAGCTTACATAATACCTATAGATGCAATTTCTGATGCATATTTTTTTAATAACTACGCCTGGAAGTCCATCGGTTCCAGTTGCCAATATTAATGCGCATATTATTAAAATCAAACTCCTGAAGACACATTTCAGCACATGGCAACGACAATGATGTAAAAGCAATTACGCAGTTCATATTAATTAGATCTGCTATAAATTCCAAATTATTTGAGCTCGATCCTGTGTGACTCTTGGTATTACAGAATGAATAACGTATATTAAAGTTCGATTCGAGTTTACTAAGCTCTGTTGGGACGAATTGATCAAGAGTGTTGCTAAAATTCGTTGGTTTTTCTGGAATCTGAGTGATCTCGTCTACAAGCTGAGTAAGATTGCAGCAAACGAAGTCTTTCCTGCTTCATCTGTTATAGTAGAATATCTTAGCGAATTAGTGCTGTGGGCATTAATTCGCCGAAAATATTATCTTCGGCGGTCGGATGCTTAGTCAACTATATTAGATAAATGTTGCAATAATCTGGCCGCACGTTAACTCAATAGCCCCTGGAAAGACGATCTTAAGTCGATACATTATGTTTAGGTGCCCTATACTTTTTATTTCGTTCCAAAAGCAAATCCAATACGAAATTGCTTTTCGTTCCGCTTTTGAATTTGTACTTTTTAATACTTTTGATTTTCGGTTTATCAATGCTTTTGACATTTGGAGATTTCATTCCGCTTTCGAAATAGAGAGTATCAAATATTCCATTTCAAAAAGTTCACTTTCTGAACGAAATACATACAAAGTAGGGCCCCAGTCCTATCTTCTCGCGCAGAAACACAAAGCCCACTCCCTGAATCGATAACAAGGATGCAGTTTGTATTCGCAACAGCGGAGATAAATGTGCAGCCAGTTGATGAATTTATTTATTTCTCCGTTAAGACTAGGGTGTCAGTCTTCAAGTCTTCATGGAGTGACTATTCACATACTTCTTCTGGGAAAGGCGAACCTATAACTTTTCAACAGCGGCCCGAGATGCTTGCAGATGTATGTTAGTTCTGCACTTAAATTACTGCAAATTGTAGTCTTCTGGAAATATATACCCAGGAAGCGAGTTCCAAAGTTTGCTTGTCCTGTAACAGAAGGAGTTTTTGAAAGTTGATGTCCTCGCGGTTGTCAAGTGTACTGTATGGTCATGAGCATTAGCAGCCTGTCTTGTGGGCCGTACAAAAGTTTCATTTCGAGGGATAATGCCTTTGAGTTCCTCGGAACATCTACCATGGAAGTACCTATAGAACAAGCAAAGGTCAGCGACTTGTCTTCTGTGCACCAACAGTTGTAGATTCGATGTGAGTGAAGTACCTCCAATAAGTCGAACTGCTCATCTCTGTATGCTGTCAAGTGAGCTCCATATATGGAAACAATACTCTAGGCCTGGTCTAACCTGTGCTTTGTAGAAGTTGCTTGGGGCTAAAGTGCCTCTTTGCTCTAAATAGGTATAGCTCAACTTAGCCGACGCCGCGCCGATCTTGCGATATAGGATATGTGGTCCTGCCATGTGATTCCTGAATTGACTGTGACTCTTAGAAGGTGCATAAAGTCCTTAGGATGAATTGGATGGTCATCCATTTGGATCTGAGGAGCTAACTGTTGATGCATTTTTCCTAGAAAATGGTGGGCTGTGTCTTGTTTGCATTAAATACAACCAAGTTGTCTTTTTCCCACTTCAAGATTTTGTCCAGATCATCATTTAGAGAACCAATTTGCTCACATCTATATGACTGTATGATGTAGCCGCATTCACAGGCCCACTTTTCGAGATGGAGGATATAAGAGAGCATCCTTCCCTTTTCTATATAAATAGGGGTTATGTAATATATTCGAGTTTTTTGCTTAATTTGTTTTAGAAAAATAGCTGTCGGTATTATAATCCATAAATTCGCTACATTTATAAATCGCTTGTTAATTCCATTTTAAACATCAAAGCTTATAGTAAACTCAAATGAACAATTAAATTAGAACACCATGTCCAAAGTGTCTACCACGCACGCAAAACGAAATAAAATATTCGCCATGGAAAATGAAATACTTTGTGGTCCCCCATTCTGTTTGTGAATTTAAATTAATCAAGTTCCAATCCAACACACACTTCTCGCTCAGATACATCTTTTGGTTCTCGACATCGGCATATACGCTTTTACTCGCGCTCCATAATAAATTCGAAAATCTCTTTGTATCTATTTATTCAGCAATTACTTTTCTCACTGTATTACTTCATTTTTTATTTTTTTTTTTTGCATTACCATTACTGCTGTATGAAAAGCTGCACAAATCCATAAACACATATACACCGATTTCAATTGTATATTTATTTTTACACCAATTGGTCTAAAAATAAAATGTGTGCTGGATTCCGAATTGCGGGTCGGCCGAGTTCTTTCCTCTGCTTTGCGACTTATTTTGCGAAAAACTATATTTAAATTGTGTGAAACTGCTATTTGCGGTAGGGTAGTTTATTATCCATGGTTGGATTTGATTTTTTTTTTATTTTATAGTTATTTTGGGAAAGAGTGTTAAATTGTTGCACATTTTAAGCAATCAGCTGGCACAGAGTCCACACTTGTAATGAGTAAGCAAACAAGTTGATTATAATTTTTAATGCTTTCCATTGGATTGACTCACGATCGATTTATGGGGAGAAGCTCAGTTTTTATTTTATTTTTTATTGACTGGCGGCAATTGATTTATTTGGGCCATTTTCGGGATGTGAGAAAAAGAATACTTTGTGAATAAAGTAGCGGGGTAAATGTACCCTTTTAGTTGCTTTATGGAAATTCCAACCTATTTATGGCCAGTGGTGTCTTATACTGACGAGCAAAGGGTTGAAAGGCGGAAGGCGACAGGAAGAAGGATTTTCCAAATCACTGGTTTGGAAGGGAGTCGATTACCTCCCTTTTTTTGGCGTTAAAAGGATACCAATACCAATACCAATATCGATATGAAAGTAAAGAAGTAAACGAGATGATGTAGTGACAACAATGCTTATATTTAGATTAATCCTTTAAATAATTCCAAATAAGGTTATTCTCAGCAAGTATGGGGCAACCTTTTGATACTCAAACTAAGAGGGTTATTTTATTTGAAACACTTGTTACATCGGATTCCATAAAGGTCTTCTACATTATGTTATGATTACGTGGCTTTTACAAATTACTGTTGTAAAATTTAACATTGGTTAGTTTGGTTCTCCATCTCATCCCTGCAGCTGTATAGAAAATATTCCCAGCATATGGTTGGGCCCACCTACTGCATAGTATTTCAGTAATGGACATTAAAAGAGATAACCTTGCTTCTACTTGCATAGCTCTAGTCATATTAGTTTAGCGGCACCGCACAGCTCAAGCCGGTTGCATCCCAGTTTGCCAATCTATCTACCTGTGTAAGGTAGGTATTGTGCTCCTTTAGGATGGCCAAGTTGAATATGTTTATACTATTAATATACCAACTGAGCCTCGCGTAGCCAAGCAATTACGTACTAATAATGCTCTAAATCAAGATTAGAATAGAGATATAAATTAGAAAACAGATATGTTTAGCTTTCTGTTCAATTGTTCCATGTTGTACTAAAACAAAACATCCTAATTGGAAAAGTAAGGGTATACCAAACTCAAAAATTTGTTTGATGTACCCATACCCACATCTTAGCAAGCTTATCTACACCTACTAATATCTTGGATATCCTGCGCAAATCGAGGCTACTGATGATCACAGAGAGTCACCAAGTATGTGCTATTTAGTTATGGTAGCGTTGCCATCCGTCCGGGTTTTCCCGGACATAAACTCTTTTTCGCCTATGCGGTGAGCGTCCGGGTTTTTAATTTTTTCATCGTTAAGAAAAAAGGAAATTCCAAATTAACAAAGCTTGAAAGTGTCAAGTGAATTCTGAAACATATTATTCTAATACCTACCAACTTTGGTAATCGACAAAAGAAAGGTTCAAAAACACAAAATGAAAAAAACTACTAGTGTTGTATTGTATGCGATCACCTATTGCAGTCGATGTAATTACTTTAAAAGTATAAAATATTTTGCTGAATTGGTCGACAATGAATGTAGAATACCAGACACTTTTAAACAATTCAAAGAGGTGATGTCTTTCTCTTCACCTGGCAGTGGAACCAATTTTGCTTATGCTTGAAACCCTAACATAATATTTCGAAGACGTCAAAAATTCACCAAAAATATACCTACATTGTTGTTTTTTTGGGCAGCAATCTTTTTGTTTGCAGAATACGAAATATATTTTGTCGCCAATGGATAACTCGATTCCCAAGCAAAATTTTCAAAATAACAGAAATTGATTTGGTTTATCTCTTCCTCTTTCCCACCAATTGGAAGTTGGAAAAGTATGGAGTTTCTGACTAATGAAATATCTCTATTTTAAGATTTGAGTTTAGTCAACTTGTATTATGTATTTGGCAGAAAATCAGCCGAGAATACTCTTTTCGTACTCTTTTTTAGATCCTACTTTGTCCGAGAAAGTCCGGGATTTTAATGCTCGAGAACTACTTTCTTCAAATTATTTCTGGCAACCATAAGTTATTGATGTTAACTGATATAATTTTAATTTGGTATGGATTCTTTATATGCAAAAATTTCTTACACGAGATTAGAGAGAGAGATCCCCTTTTCTACAGTCTATGCAAAATAAAGGAATTCAAAAAGCCAACGCTAAAAAATATTAGCACGATCACACCAAAAACAAAAGTATTTTGACAAAACTAAAGTTAATTCTGCTCATATTTTGAAACTTACTTCATGTAAATTTTGGCATCAATGGAAAGGTCATTCAAATTCCGTTTGAATGATACAAAACTTTCCTTAACCCATTAAGTTAACCCATTAGAATTTTTATCAAGGTCTACTTTTTTGACTTTTTTTCCTCAGTCCAAAAAAAAAAATGTTTTGATGCAAAAAGTTTCTTCAAACAATTCTAATAGTGACAGCAAATTATGATTTTTTGAAAATTGCTAAAAATGACTATTTTAGCCACTTTTTCCTCCTTTCCATACACAATTTTTCTGATATCATCCCATCATCATAAAAAAAAATAGTCAGCCACAAAAAATAGTTACGTGAAGGTGCAATGTTAAACAACAATTGTTATATTCACTGGTCAAGTTCTTATCCATATCTATACTACTTATAAAATGCAATGTCCGTTTGTTCGTTTCTTCATAACTCGAGAACCATTTCGATTTTCATAATTTTTTTTCTAATTTAAATCCATATCCATACTAACTTATAAAATGCAACGTCCGTCTGTTCGTTTCTCCATAACTCGAGAACCATTCATCCGATTTTCATGATTTTTTTCTGATTTATAGATATGCGGCGAACTTAGTCCGTAGGGTGGGTGAGAATTGCTCTGGAGTAAAGGAGTCGTGGGGAATAAGGGGGGCCTCACCAACCGTTAGTCGCATGAACTTGAAAGTTTGTACGTTGATAGACAAGTCAACATTATTACATGCCTCATTCATCGTTTTTCAAAATTCGTCCTATAGGGGTTGAAAAACTTTTCAAACCAATTTTTCTATTTCGACCTATGTATGGCAATTCTATACCGAGTATTTTGAGCTAACATTCATCTTTCTGGTCCATGCAGAGGGTGATATACAACAAATTGAAAATAGATCTTAATTGGCCAAGTGCGAAAAAAATTGCTTCATCGATTGCTGTTGTGCTTAGGGGTAGTTTTGTATTGCGTTCCAAAAATAGAATATTATTACTCGCACGACGGACATTCAAAATGCACATTGTACGTACGGCTTAGTTGAATTTGATGAAGGGAATGGATATGTATGTACGTACATATAAGGAGTTAGCGAGATATACACAATCGTACATATATTAAATTTGGGATCTGCAGCTATGGAAATGGTAACGATATGATCGCGTAGTATGAATAATCAAATCATACCTGCGACGAGTTTTTATTTATGTGAAATCTTATGTCTATTGACTTAGGATTTTCGGATCAGTACAGGTTACGTAAGAACTAAGTGTAAGTCGGGGGAGGGGTAAAGGAACTAACTCTTGAACTATTTGACCGATTTTAAAAATTCTTTCAACATTGTATCGGCTACATCCTCCGGATCAATGTAGGTTAGTTAGTGTGCGGATGGTGGAAGGGGAAACGAGTGTATAGAGTTGACCCACGACAGCCACATTTTTCACATGGACAGCTGTATATTGCATGTCGCGTGTGAGCTGTAGGCGCAATTTGTTTATAACTACTCGCGCCCAATAAATAAATAACATGTAGGCATAGTTTATAAGAAGGCATTGCGATAAAATATTTTGTAAGATTAAAAAAGAAGACAAAATATAAACCAACGTGCATTTCTATGATAACACAAATAAATTTGAATTCAATTTAAAAGAAAAGAAACCGGCAGGCGGGCGGAGCCGCGGGCATTGCTAGTAGGTGATAATTGCTTATGCCTTTTGATTCCCAAAATGTACGATGTTCAAAATGAATGTTTCGTCACACCATTGTAGCATAGATATTCATAATACCTTTGTAGCTATATTATCATCAACGAAGAGTCTACTTTAGTCCTTTAAAATACAACTATTTCTTTTTTAAATCAATAAATAAATTAATGATTTTTTACAACCTCTCCTTTTTTGCCATTAAATGGTTAAACAGACAAAAGTCTGTTAATCATAATCGCACTATCGGCATTATAGCTTTCCATCAATATTTCCACATTAAAATGTGAAAATATATATTTTTTGAAAGTAATGTGAGTGCAAAACCAATCATTTAATTATTTATTTATTTAATTCTGAATTTCATTTCGGTTTTGTGGTTACTAAATATTCGCATGTGAGTGATGTCAGACATTCATGGTGCACGCAATATTTTGGTATCGATTAATTTTCCAATTCCAATTTTGCATAATTAAAAGATTCCCCTTATAGAAATCAATGCTAGGACTCGGAAATCAAATTAATATAATATCTGCATAACTGCCCATACTCACATTTTCTGTGGTTTTGGTTTAACCATTGGGGGTGGTTTTGTAATGAAAACGCACGAATGGAAATATCATGTTGAACGACATTTGATATTAGCTATTGGATTTTTAAAATAAAAATTAATAATACTTTGATACATGTGAACTGTGCATCTGTATATTATATTCCACTTTTGATTAAAGGAAAAACAATTTAATTGTGTAAACAGTGTGGAGAAGAGAATGTATTTCTCTTATGTTGAAAAAACTGTTGAGATATCACACAAAGAATCAAATGATATGTGCAGTCGATATGTGGTGATGATAATGTTACTTACATTGATAGATGAGAATTGATGATACTTCACATTTTCTTTGTCACTGCCCGAGGCTTTGTCACAGCGGAACTAAAAATTCATTTGTTTACATTATGCTCCCCCAGTATAGAGGAGGTTAGATGGCTTTAGTTGTGCATGCCATGATGCTTAAGGTCCCCTTCCATCTAGGCGGGCCACCAATCAATGCTCCACCATCTTGTATACCACTAGAGTAGAATTAAAGACTTGATATGCTTGAGCACTGATGTTGATAAACTCTACCACAGCCATCTTGCTGCATAGGACGTGGCTATAAAAGACATAGCCTATAGCAGTCTCACAGTCTTAAGGAACATTTTAAAAAAAGTTTCATTGAAATCTGTCCAGTAGTTTTCGAGTTTTTAGCTGACAACGAAAACTGCTACCGTTTTATTATATGTATAGATGATCTGAGCCCGGTATTAAGATGACATGTAAACTACACATTATGTTTATGACAATTTTCAAAAGTCCTCTTCAACAGCTCGCCAAAGTATTCTTTTGTTCATCCATCGCCGCAAATGACAAAATGTCATTTAAAAATATCAACCATGTAGCCACATATTTTTTTTTTTTTTCAACAACCAATTCAATTTGTTTCAACCCTACACTCACATCGAATCTACAACCGTTGGTGCACAGAAGACAAGTCGCTGACCTATGCTTGTTCTATAGGTACATCCAACATCCATGGTAGATGTTCCAAGGAACTCAAAGACATTACCTGTCGAAATGCAACTTTTATATGCCCCACAAGACAGGCTGCTATTGCTCATGACCATACAGTCCACTTGACAACCGCGAGGACATCAATTTTCCAAAACTCCTTCTGTTACAGGACAAGCAAACTCGCTTCCTGGGGATATATTTCCAGAAGACTACAATTTGCAGCAATTTAATTGCAGAACTAACATACATCTGCAAGCATCTCGGGGCCGCTGATGAAGCGTTATAGGTTCGCCTTTCCCGGGAGAAGTATTTAACAAAAAAAATAAAATTCATTTGATCACCCAAAATGTTTATAAACAAATGTTGAGCACCTACAACTGAACTCGAATAATTATGCAATTATTTAAAGGTCCATTTCGGTTGACCTCTTGGATAGCAGTTTTGTCAGCTTTTAAGGCCTCCAAATATCTATACGTCAGCTTTTCGTCACTACGTTGCCTATTAAGGGTTATATAGGTCCATACACTCCGAACGACATTGTCCTTATTTTGATTGCATGGGTTGTTAACAAGTGAAGATTACAATTGTTATATTCCAAAAACATAAAAAAAAAAACGCTGAAGCTCCCAATTTTTAAAGACATTTACTCCATGCTATATCATAATATTTCTCATTTCATTCATCAATATTCATCCACAAAGTCTCTGTACATTGTTAATGTCCCGTTCATATAAACCCTACTCAGTACCCACCCTCCATGACCATGCTTAACTGCTATTAAACTATCGTTTGAATTCAAGTCTCCTTTCAAAAATACAAGCCCATATGGTCTGGATCAAAATTCCAAAATTAGCATAAAGGTTCACGAACTTCTTAAACATTCAAAGTGGCATTGTTTACCTTAAACTAATGAAAAAACAAAATCAATCAGCTGTGTTGCTCTTCTCTTCTTTCGCGGAAGAACACAGAAAAAAAAAACATAGATCTCAACCAATTAGTAGGTATTTCTGAGGAGTGTTGAAAACTGTTCAGAAAATTCAATTGGCTTCGTTTCTGTTGTTGATGCTAACGCACGCCACTTGTCACGTGAAGAATATTTTCGATTTTGTTTCATGTCAGACGCACGAATGATTTTTGACTCGAAATGCGGCATGCTTACAAATAAAAAAAAAACTCTTAAGTTAAAAAAAAATAAAATATATTTTTATTAAAAAAAAAATTAAACTAGCAATTTTTTTTTTAATCTGCTTTCCTTCGACTTTCTCTATGCTCACTATTCACACACTCAAACCATTCGCATACTCACACAGATTAGTTATAAATAATTCTGGCGAAAAATCAGCATTTTCCCGATGATCTCCAAGTATAGAGCTTTGGATCAGGGCCAACATTTTGGGGCTGCGCAAATAAATATGCGCAATGGAAAATTCGCTCGCTTTTTCGCTTTCTTCCGTTTTGACGATTTTCACTTTTTTCGGATTTTCCTTTGATCGTGACTTTCTCTGTGTTTACTTTGTTTGTGTTCGCCGATATGGCAGAGCGTACACCAAGAGGGGGCGTGCATCGAGTAAATAAAAATTTAAATTGGAAATTGTGGAGAGTTTTTTTTTTTTTGTTTTTATGTTTGCGGAAGAAAAATTTAAAGTTTGCTGCTAAATTTACTTTATTTATAATTTTGTTACGAAAATCACATGTTGTGCCCGCTTTGATTCGTCTTGCCTTGTTTACATGTACATGCAAATGATTTGTTTGTACAACAAAAGTTCGGCACTATTGGCACGATATGGATGGGTCTAGCGAAAAATTCATAAAAGATCATTTTACTATAGCTACCTTGGCTGGCATTATTTTTGGGGATAATTAATCTTAATATTTCACTGCACAATTAATCATGCATTAAGATTTAATTAATGGCGAAGGTGAACATGTGAAACATTTAGAAAAATCATTCATTGCAATGAGATTTGTTTTCGGCCAGAAGCCGCACGAGCCAACAGGCGCATGAAAACCCTCAATGGATAATGAAGTTGGCATGAGCTCAGTTGGGAGAGGTAGGTACTTGTATTCATAATTATGAGGTGAGGTGTTAATTGGATTCGGTGTCTGAAATTGTTATTTTATAATTTTTGCTCGAATGCAAGCTAAATGAAGATTTTTTTTTTTTTGGCAGAAATGCACTGTCGATGCAGTGATGGGGAGACGGTGTAATTAATGATTGAATCTTTAGCCATAGTGCTATGATTCATATCAACTCATCAGGTGGTTTATTTTGTCAACAAAAGGAGCTTTTCATCTGATTTTCAGGTTTTATCATACAGTGATCATTTTTTGGTTGCGTTTGCGTCAGTATTGTAATCAGTGGGAACGTGAGCGCAAATCAGAGTGATGATTTTAAATTTATTGATCAGTGGCCTATTTTACCAACTTACAAATTTGTATTTACAAGTATCACAAAATCTGTAGACAAATTACATATTTGATTTAATAATAATTGTGGTGAAAGAGAATTTGTCTCTTTTTCTAACAAAATTGTCAAAAAATACTTATAAATACAAATTCGTAAGTTGGTGAAATAAGCCACAGGTGGTATCTTATATTACGGGACCCTTAGACTTCTTGCTTGTTCTGTAATCCGGACACTGGATTTTGATTCGGTGAGGGTTTTGATTGCAGAAGATTATGGCTTACACCTTGATCACAAAATATGTTCAGTCATGTCGCATGTTTCCATTCCATCCCATCGTAAAACGCCAAAATCTTACAAGCTGGTGTTTCCAGCTTCTTTGCCGAACCCTTTTGATGAAAGGGGCCAGCTTTTCCAGTGTCAGTAACCCACATAGGACTAAGGGGATGCGATAACAGCGGTTGGTCTATAAAATATTTAACTGGCAATCTTTTTCGGCATCCAACTTAATCATGAAATAGCATCTCTAATCACAGCTCTACCTGCTGTTGCAGTAGTCATCGATATCGACTAATTCTTATGACAGTTGTCGTACACACCAGTTGTCGTACACAGATGGACGTGGTCATCAGAACAGATTTGATGAGGCGTTGGAAAACTATTTCAAATTGTCGAAGATTTGCGAAGGCATATTTATTATTTATTCGTACATCGTACCCCACTGGGTTAGGTTAGGTGAAACGGCCTACAGAGCTACAGGATATCTTTAATAATCTTAAACCGGTTTCAGCATTTGATCGAACAACAATTTCTATTATCTCTATACCTTTAAAATGGTTTTGAAGGAAAACTGACCTGGCTTTGTTTTTTTGTAAGAGAGACTGTCATATAAAGCGAAAGGGGATAGTCTCTTCCCTGTTCATCCTTAAAAACAGACTTGGTGTTAGAGCTGTTATACATTTTTTTGTTGATCTGGTCTAAATTTCTGTCTTTAAATTCCGTATGACTAAAATTCTGTGTTGCTAAAATTCTATACGACATTTCGCATAAATAAATTTCTGTGTTTCAAAATGCTCAACGTACAAAATTCGTTGTGCTTGGACTCTTTGTTAAATACATTTTTCATGATTTTTCTATTTTAAGGTCTAATTTTATGTCCAAATTTTGGTTACGCTTTATTAAACCCCCTTCGATATTTAGACAGAAGAAGAAAAGTTGGGATGATATAAAAATTGGTACACATTTTATAAGCAGAATTTTTAGTACTGAATTTTAATACTGAATTTTCAAAATAGGGGCTCAATCGAAACTTGACATGATTTGTCATATGAAAAAAAAAAAAATAGCCCAAAATGTAACCCTATATATTGGAAATGAAATTGAATGAAGAAAAATAAATTCCGTTACAATGTTGTGGCCACATCATTCTCTAGTTTCTGCTAGAGAAACTTGTTATTTCAAATTTTTAGTCGAATTTTAAAAGTGCTTTTCTGAAAAATTATCAAAATCGACTTTAGTGGTTTTTCCTTGTTGGCACACAATGGATAACGCAATTCTGCCCAAGAATTTTAACACAAAATTTCGACCATTTCCCTTTTTTGCTATACATAAGTTTTGTGTTTTGACCATATATGGCGATTGCTGTATTCGAGCTCAACAGCTATATATACCAGCCCACATAAATTAATTTTCCTTTCTTAACTAAAATAGCATTTATTTTACTGGTATAATTTAATTTCAACCGCAAAGATTTTCCACCCACTTGCGGATATAAATTGTAAGCAAATTAAAAGATCATTAAGAAAACAATAATGTTAATGAACCAACAAATGCGCACTTAATAAAGTGATCGTTTACAAAGAAAAAATCCTTCTGACTCACAAACAATGATTTACAGGAAATCACGCGTAATTTTTTTTCTTTTGTTTATATTCTGATGAAAATATATTTGCAATCACATCACCGACAGCAGGAAAAAAAAATATTTGCTTTCCAATATCGTGTATGGTTTATTATTAATTTTTGTTGTCGAACAATGTGTCAAACTGCTCGCCTTCTGTTTTCACTTGATCAACATGTACCCTAAGTCCCCGCAACATGCTCTATTGGATTTATTATTATTATTAATAAACAACCACCCCCACTGGTTGCTGGTGAAAAGATTGACTGGTAATTGCTGTTTTTTTTTGTTGGCAAAATATTTACAAAGCGTACATTTGCATTCGTTATTAACAAGGACATTAGGAAATGCGTGTCCTACTAACAGCAGTTGTGAAGATCACTACTTGGCGAGTTGCCAAACGAATTTGTTATTTATTTGCTTAACAAATATGTTATACCTATTACTTAAATTTAAATATTTTATTTTTTTTTTTATTTTAAATTTTTGTTAATTTCGATTTTATTGCCCTTAAATTTTCACAAATATGTATTCACATCCACATTTACTTAAGTATAAATAATTTCAATTTCCATTTTGATTATTCGAATAATTCTTTTCGTAGACAGTATGTTGGTATATAATATAATGTATAACTACGATTTGATTATTGTAACTAACTACGAAATTGGAATTAATTTCCTATGACCAGTGATAACGTGCGATATCGCCGCTGTTTTTCTTTCTTTTTTCTTAACTATTATTGTGTTTTATATGTATAATTTTTTTCTGTTGTTATAATATAAATGACATTTATAAATATAATACGTATACGTATATAATAATGTTGATATTGACTCTTGTTAAAATGTGTATGTGTGTATATAATAATGTATGCATACAATTTTCGATTTATTGTTATCCTTTTACAATCTTATGGTCTACTTATGAATACTGTTAGACTAGATGTGATACGTTTTGGTTCGTCATTCGAAATAAATTAATGTTTTTTTTTTAATTATTATACTGGTAACTGGTACATAGAAATTGACTAAGAAGAAAGTATTAAAAAAAGGCTTATATTTTAAGAACTGAATAATGTATTTGTTTGCTTAATATTAAGAGAAAGAATTCTATATTTTTTGGAAATTACAAAGTTTGACAAATTATTTATGCAGGTATTTGAGATGGTTACAGGAAACTGTCTCGCACTCTCATTTGTTAATAAATAATATTTTTTTTCTCTATGAGTTTAAGCCTTGAAGTGAAGTGATTTTTAAATTTCAGATACAAAGACAATTCAGTTTATGAAGTTTATTCTTGTACCTCACCTTAGATGTAGCTTAATAAAATATTAATAAAAGTGCATCATTTAAAGAAAATCGTTTTTTTAAATAAATTATAATCAAGATTAAATAAATAAATAAATAAATAGGTGGCGCAACAGGCGGTATAGACACCCTAGGCCTAGCTTCTCGCAACCATTCGTTTGTGTGAGTTTTTAGTTTTGGGACGAATGGAAGAGACCTACAATTTTTAGGCCGAGTCCGAACGGCTGAATTGAGAAAAGCTTTTTCATGACAGTCATACTCTCGGATGTATGCCAGACGTTCGCGAGAGGTGGCGCAGTAGAAAAAACTTTAAGATGTAATTTGTGTTTTTCCGGGGATCGAAACTGGGATCTCTCGCACAGTAGTCCAACACACTAATCACTGCGCTACTGCGCCCATAATTAAGATTATGGTGAAATAAAAAAGTAAAGTAAAACGCATTAGGTACCTACTATGGCATCACTAATGGGATCAAATAACTAATGTAGATGTTGATAAACCCATAGAAATTGTTGTGGACTTAGAACACTGGCTCTGAACTGATGACGTTTTTGCCAAGCTTATCAATTTTTTGGACCTAGATTATGGACAAATGGTTTGATTTGATTTGAATTCTAGTATTCTCTTAGAAATTTGCGCTGAATTGGAGTTCTTTTATTTTAAAATCGTGAGAACGAATACACTTATTAGTTTATTGAGTCTGCATTTTTTTCAAAGATGTCAGAAAATAAAAATAAAATTCAGAGTGCGCTTCAAAAGTGAGTCAACATCAATGCTGTTTTCACTTGTCTTTGGAGTTTAACTGCTTGGTTCCACATTCCACTTTCACTCGAAATGAAATCAGAAATGAATTTATCTGCTAGGTTCCACATTTCACTTTCACTCGAAATGAAATCGGAAATGAATTTTTGTGTTCTACATTTCACTGTATTCGATTTCGATTTCAAAATTTTCGGAATTGAAACAAAGTGAAATTGTGATTTCGAAAAAATTTCGAAGTTTCCGAATCGCTCGAAATGCAGAACACTGAAAACGAATTCACTCGATTTGCAATTTCGATTTCACTCGATTTCTGGAACCTAGCTGTAAAAATCATTTTTTTTAAATATCTGCATATAAAGTAATTTAAGCTGTCGAAATGAACCATGTTTCGTTATTGTTATTTTGTTATAACACTTTTTACACATTGTTCGTTTTTTGGGCATGATTAAATTGTGACAAGAGTTTTTGACTCGTTATAGGAAAAGAGTCGCTTCCAGAATATACCCGCATTAAACGGTCGTTAGAATTATGGCATTACCCGGAATCGAATGGCTTCAGGTTACTGATACAGATTTCCCCATATGCGAAACTTTTGCTATGGCAATTTAACACATTGTTTTTAGAGACAGCTGTAGATACCCCAATATCGTGCGAGTATACTTCATTCGAGTAAATATTATCTAAGAATGTACTTTTGATTTTGGTGAGAAAAAAATGTTTGGTTTACTCAAACCACGAAATTAATAATCGACCAAGCCAGCAGACATGGAAGATCAACTCGAATATGCTTCGCGTACCAAATTTACTCGCACCATGGTCGAGTGTCTGCGGCCCACTCTGTAAACCTCCCAAATAAGGTTACCTGAAAATTATTTTTATTCCTCGTAAAATTTAATTCATTAAAGCACTAACTTGTCGCAGACTATAGCATTGTCAATATGTACAATATACATACATCTGATTGCCTTGCATTTCTACATACCCAATGTAGGACTAGGAGGTGCAATTTAATCGTCCCTCTTTTGAAAGCGACCGATTCTGTAAGAAAATGGGGTGGAATGCTTTAGGATATCTACTTGCAAAAGAACACTCTTGAAGAGGGTGGGATACATTATTCAAGAGAAGACTTCTTGCAGTTGATAGCTTACATTTTCGTGTTCCTGTTAGTTCAACAAAAAGCACACTCAATGTTTTGGACATTGCAATATTGTTTGCTTCACTTCTTGATGATGTAAAGAAACCAACTTTGGTAGGTATGCATTTTTTTTATAAGGCAACGTCTTTTACTTGCTACAGCAAAAATGCAAATACGGACTTTATACACCCCATAATAATTTTATGAACCGAATAAAAACGATTTATTGCTCGGAATAATAATAATTTTAAACGTCCAGGTTACATTTTACGAACTCGTAATGGCAAAGCTTTCCACATAAAATTAGACAATGCGAAGTACAAAATATTTAAAGCAAATGCTAAAAATGATTTTTGGTAAGGACCATTGAGTGTTTTGTTAAATTATTTAAATTTTAATCTACACCAGCAATATTTTCATGAATTGTTTGTTGGCAGTTCAATTACCTACACCAGGATACCTGGAATGAATGAAAAGTGTTCACGTAAAGACGTTAATATGTGATTTTCGGCTTATATATTCGCTTACCCCTAAAACCCTACCCTGGGGTTAAGCGCGATGCATAAACAAAACTTTTGTGGATATTTTTACAACTAAAAACCAAACGATGGCGCTATTCAAGCTAATGCTCTAATAATGTATCAGTAGGCGTCTCGTTATTAGTAATTTTGAATTGTGCGTGCGGTGCAGTCGTAATTATAACAATTTCCGGGTCCTCTAGACCCCAGGGTAGGAATACTGTAATATCGGAAGACAGAAATTCTCATAAAAAAAAATACCTTCTTAACATATTATGACGAAAATGAGGATTTATCGACTTTCTCCAGTCTGCGCCCTTCTTTTGCTAAGAACACGAATATTAGAGAAATAAAGGCATCAAACGAGTGCCAAAAAAGGCGCCATTTCCTCAAAAAACTTGCACTTTACCTCATCACGCCCCAAAACTGCCTTTGCGGCAAACATAGCCGGTCTGTGTGCCAAGAATGCCTCGATTCTAAATTTTAAGTTATTTTTAATATTCAACAACGTGTTTGATCTTAATAAAAAAATAATTTATATCAAATCGTCTTTTGGTTTTTGAAATAATTACAAAACTATATTGGGGTTTCCTGGGCCCCAGGGTAGCAATAGTGTTTCTCCAGGGATGGGTGGGGTTTAAGGGTTAAGAAATGATTCGACTTATGTGCTGCCTAAAGAGCGCGAAATTTCGCAAGTTTGTTAAAAAAAAATTCACAATACTATCTTACCGATTGATAACCGAACATTTTCAGTGCAAAAATTATGCAAAAAATTAAGAAACGATTTAAGCACTCAAGAATAATTTTGGCTGAGGTATGTATTCGTCGAAATCATCTTAAATGTATTGAAAATTCGGTTGACCGGACTGTCTGACAAAAAAATCTTTCAGGAGAGCGTTTAACAATTTTAAACTTTCAGGAGAATAGTCTCCTCGTCAGAGATGAATCGCGTTTAATGTATGAGTTTGATTACCTATGGCCCTCTACCCGACATTTTAGAATCAAGTAAAATTTTACACTGCCTGAAGGAGCTTTTGAATTATTTCCGGGTGACAAAGAAACTTGTTTGCACCCAGCTAAAATAATAATTATTGTTTATAACGTTTTTCAAATTGCATTTAACAGTTTAACAAGCTCTGTCGAAAAGCCAAATGAGAAACTTATGAGCCGGTATCAGATAATTTAAATTGCTAATTTTCGAGGCGTTTCAATTAAAAAGTAATTACATATTTAAGAAATTCGTAATTAAGAAATAAAGTTGGTAAACCCTTTCAATTGTTTTTAAAAATTGTTACGTTAATCTGTCATCAAATTGGAAAATGCTGGCTATTTAAAAAATATTACCTAATAAAATTTGTATATAGTGTTTTGTGTAGGTGAGGAAAGTTAAAATTTTCGCTGCATAACTATAAATGACATAAATTATTATTATAAATTAGTGCAACTTGTATCTTAGTTATTGCATGAACATAATTTATGACATAATTAAACAATTTATGTCCTTAGGCATAGTTTAATATTTATGAGTATCTAACACACTTAAATAAATAATTAATTTTAAAATAAGGATTTTCGTTAAATTAAATTATTAATTACTTTCTTCGTATTTAACTAAAAACACAAACTATTCGATTAACCAGTCTCTGCGTTGCAAATATTATTACTAAATCAGACTAAAATTATAATTATGTGTGTCACAGAAAATATTTTGTTATATAAAAATCGTTGTTTAATTTAAAAATACATTTAACACATTAGAAAAGAATTTCGCAAAAAAATCTTTAACAAAGTTTATAATGTAAGTAATTATGTATACGGTATGATTGTTATGGAAGACAAAATCCTTATGTCTTTTAACTGACATTTTATTATTAAAAAATAAACTTAACAAAACGCTTTAACAAATTGCACAAAATAATCATATATCACATTATATCGATAAAATTAATTTTAAATTATAAAATTAAAAATTATGAATACCATCTAGTTTCACATCCTTCGAATAATTGATTCCCATATTCTTGACCGTCCTTCTCGTGATGAAAAGAACTTTAGACAAGTAATTTTCTACCCTTTTCGCCCAGCATCACATTTTAACTCAAGCGCTGTTCCGAATGGTGTCAAGTTGAATTTCCATTCTTGCCATCCAACCACCCCACACCAACGCTGTACCATTGTCGAAAACAATTGTTGCAAGTTTAAGGTTCTCCTCTTACACGTCTCTCTCGTTGCCAGTGATTGTTTCGTACACCCCACAAGAGTGGTGTATCCTGTATCCGGTAATACGAAATCCTTACAACACGCTTGGTTTCTCATTAGTGCAGCTAGAAGAATAGTTTCTGAAGTGTAATGGACTTCGAATGCTTTCATTTGTTGGATCCTTTGAATGAAACCCATTCTGTGTATAGTTTTCTTAAACAAAAATCACTGTGCGTGACTTTTGCGCCGGCTGCCTTTGAAAGGCATAAACGTTGACAATTAATTGTGCCAGAAAAATAAGACCAAACAGTATAATTAGCACAACATAGAGGAAAATATCTCGCATCATCTCGTAGCCGTTGTGGGTTTTCACTGAATTCCTTTGTGTGTTATTCCAAAACTCTAATCTCAGATCTTCCGGTTACTAGAAAGAAGATGTACAAACAAAATAACACCATCAAATCATAAAAAGGATATTGTTTGTGAAATTTTAAATTTCCGGCGAAAAATCACTTCATTAACATAATCACTTCATCACTTGCAAATGAGGTAGATTTTTATGCGCGGAATAACAAGGCGAAAAACGAATCAACCCATACTCCTTCAAAACAAAAAAAAGGGTCACTAGACTCACAAGGCATCAACAGCATTCAAATGCGCTTCACATTCATCCATGTTGAAGAAAGGATTTCTAGAGAATTTCTCATAAAATGTGGGGTAATATACTTTTCTGTTTGCTTCCTTATTTCCTTTCAAATCCTGCCGGTCGTTGCACAAATCTCACATCAGGTATAAAAACTAGGATAAGAGCGCGACAGGTAAAACACAGGAATAAATAATGACAACAACAATAGCAACAAATATAATGTCCGCAAAGAAAAAAGTACGGAGAGAGAGAAATTTTGGTATCTGCCGGATTGTCGGTTCGACTATTACTGCCAGGTAGTTGAAGTCTCAAATAGATAAGAACCGCCATGGTAGTTGAAAACGAAATTCTGATACCAGAATGCTATCGACAGAATACAGAGAGGTGTTATACCACGAGTTGAACGATTTACAGTGTTGTTCTGAGTGGTATACGAACTGGTATTGATTTTTCGTACTTTTGTCGTGGTAAACTAAAGCAATTTAATGGTAGGTGCAGGGTGGTTTCAGTCAAATAATCTAAATTTTGGTGCCTCAATTAACAATAATATTTTTTTAAATAGATAGGTATAAGAATACATTTCTATCTATTGATTAAAACTTAAATAAAACAGTTAGATACATACGAAATAAAAACTGAATTTAATTAGGTGGGTAATATAAATTAAGTTAAATAAATTAATTGAAGATTAAAAAAAAAAATCAATCAAATTTCATAAATTCAGAAAAGCGTAAACATATTGTGCTACACAGATAGGCAGTTCGTGTGAGGGGAAGATACAAATATGTCAAAATGAGGCAGCGCTGAGGACAATTTAAAAAATATTGAATCAACATTTCAGAGAGAGTTTACATAGTTTTAACTAGCTACTTCTTGTATAAACAACAAAAAACAGCTTGATATAGACATAATGGGCCTAGCTTTGTACAACCATTCGATTGTGTTTAATTTTTTTATTTTTGGGACGAATGGATGGCTCATACCTACAATTTTACGCGGAAAGGTATTGAGTGAGCATCTTTTTTTCGGTTGCGTCCTTATAACTGCGACAGTGTGTATTATGTGGGATGCCTAATCTGACTGCATGGTCCCCTATATAGGCCAGTGGCCTGTGGTAATCGCTGTTATCCTGGCTATATATTTACGTGTTTTAGGCAGGAGGCGAGTTGTTTTTTCCCTGCTATAATTTGGCCACATCCTTCTGGATATAATGCAATTTGTTAGCATCCTCCTTTTTTTTTTTGTCAACCCACAGCATTATTTCTGTAGCAGTATCTATGGCATGTGGTACTATTCAGTTAAAACCCTACCTACTATTTGCTGACTATGTGCATAAACTTTTCAAATAAACAAATCCCTGTACCGGCCATTAACAGTGACATTAAGATTTTGGAAGAACTATGGCCCGATGACGTCACCGCCCCAAACAGTTCATTCTTCAGGATTATGTACATCGGTAATAGAGCGACAAGTTTGCTTATAAAGATGGCCACCGACACAGAATTTAGCCTCATCACTGAAAAAAGTATAACAATTAAGAAATGGATCGACTTCCAACAAAAAATAAAAATAAAAAAAATTTCATGAGCCGTTTTGTAATTATAGGATTACAGGAAATAATTAATTCATTATGTGCTATAGTGATTTTTGAATGCTCTGATTTTCATTCTTATTTAATAATAGTTCTTATAGCAGCCTCCAATTTGGGAATTTACAAAACCTTTAAAACACGGTTTTTGTTACTGAATTATAGAAGTTTAAATCAAATTGTTGTGATTTTAAATTTGTTCAAATTGCCAGTTATATCTATACGTTTAGCTGGCGCACAACGCAAGTCTCACATGAAATGTGTCTATTCTTTTTATTAGAATATTTGATCAAACTGATCTTGACAGCTGGTTTAAGATATATTCCTGTAACGAACGTGAAAACAAGGTTTTTATGATTTCGAAAAAAAATAAAGGTTTAAATTTATTGGTTTAGATTTATCGCATGTTCCTTTTTATTCGCGATAGCCATATCTGCAACAATAAATACCTATATCTATTGGGTTCTCACTACTGTTAAATTGACTTCAAGGGTTTGCTATTGACTACATTCTTAAGTTTACTCAAATAGGTAGTAATTGGCGCCCAACGCAAGTTAAAAGAGTAACATTTCAAGATGTATTATATCTAATGTAATTCTTACCAAATGGATCTTTTTTGACTATATTTGAGAGAATAGCAATCGTAAAGATAAGATTAAGGTGTTATTAGTCACGCCCTTTAAAAATATTTTCGATGCTGTAGTATTTTCGGTTTAACCACCAAAAACAATTTTTTGAATGTAACTAAAATTGTTGGTTGTGATAGAAATATTGACACTGCGAATGGTAGTTTTAATCCTTTCGATCTTGAAAACAATAAAAAATCTAGTTAGAATAAAGCAAGGAGTCGTTGATAAGTAAATTAATTGAAATTCAAATCCAAAATGGCTACTGTTTAGTGATGCGTATTTTATGATACTGAAAGCGTAGATACATTTTTTTACTCCTCATTCTGGTTGCCATGCGTAACCTAACTTTATCCATGCACCAAACACACGACTTTTTTTTCTTTTATTTTAATTATCACTTTGAGTTCACCTACTACTGATGTAAAAATAGAATATTCATAAAAATATAATTTATTTATTAACATTTATTAAAATATAATTTATTACTATGTAGATATGTATTACCAATTATACTGGATGTACCAATATTAATTTCCAAATCGTTTTCACCATTTTAAAGCCAAATACCAAAGCGAACCAACACCCTGCAACGAAATGTGCTCACTTTATGACAGCTGTCAAACTGACAGCCGAAACAGTTATACACCTAAAACTGTGCTCAATTTCTCCATCTTTTAAGTCACTGTTAAATATTCCCTCTCTCTGTAGAATGTATGCTACTGCTACCTCTACTAAATGCTGGTACGATTTGTTCCCTCATCGGTGGTGGGTATGTAAGTGGCATTTATGTATCTATATTCATTCAGTTCGTGCAATGACAGTTTGAAGCTCGGTTTACAGTACGAATAAGTAGTTAGTTTGTGTTTTTATTGTGAATTTTTCCAGCGTATATTGTTGTTATAAATCTCTTGTCGAATATTTAAATATTGCAAAGCTAAGTTTCGTGTGATAGCGTAAACTCCATCACTGCCAGGAAATCCGAATAAATTTTGCACTGTAGTTAACGCCCAAAAAAAAAAATACCAATTTTTCTTCCCCTTGAGTGTTCGCGTTCAAGTGAAGTGTCAAAAGTTGTCAAGCGACGAAAAAAAAAATACATATTCAATTGAAGAATATTCTGTGATTAAGTGACTAATCAACAAACGAAAGATAAACATCGGTAATTCGCTGCCTAATAAATAATATGGAGGTTAGTTTCACTCTTGAAAGTATCTTTTTATTTATTTTCCTCTGTCTGTTCGTTGCGATTTCTTCAGAGCTAAAAATATAACATCAACCCACAAGAGAGGTGTAGTTTCTTAATTTTGCTTCCCCACACTCGTAGTTTGCGTGATGCTAATTGCGGGTGTGACTCAAGTCGTTTTTTTTTTGCACCTAATCAAAATGACATTTGACCATAACCTTTATCTTGAAGAAGATACTTAAAAATCGGCCTCAAAAATGTTGTCAATATTTTTTTTAGTCAGTTGGCGAGTTCCCTGCCCCTTGACGTTTGGTTGGAGAAAATCATTAGAACGGTGATTACGTCAGGGCTTCGTTTTGTTTGTTCAACTGTCACATTCTCATACGCTTTGTGTAGACTCTGTCTCGCTCTATAGTCTATGGTGAGAACGGGAATAGTCTTCGTTTTCGTTCACCGCCTGGCATTTTGTGTGCCATTCAATGAAACCAACCCCAATTTATTTATTTTTATTTTATTTTTTTTTTTTTTTTTGAATGAAGTCATGGCTTTGGTTATGTCATCGATTACAATTTGTATTTTGTCTTTTATTTGCTCTCACTCGTTTACCGGTGAAATTAATTAATCAGCGCACCTAGTCAGGTGCAATGCACTGTGCAGGCACATCAAACTAAATACGAATAGTGACACTGGGTGAATGAAATAAAATTAGTTTCGCCAGGAAATGAAAATGCCGTACAAGCACGCCCTAGAAATAGTTCCGACGACGACACGCCGTTGTACTATAAAAATGTAAGGCCATGGTTTCAGATGTGCGATACATGTTAATTTCGAAAAGGAAATGAACAGATATTGATTTTTTCACCAATTGCTAGCTTGCTAATCTGGATTTAATGGGAGGAAATTACAATCTAATAGCGGGGCTAGGTAGATATCTATGGTACTATACTATGTAAAGCAGAATAGAAATAGTTTGCAATCTTGCTCAATCTGTGGCACATGCTATAATGACAAAGAGGTAGTTTATTCACCTTTGTTCAGGTGGATTACAATAGACGAGTTAATTGAGTGTGATAATCGTTGCGCTTCGTGAAAATGACTGGTGTTACTGAAGATACCTATTATGTAGATTAAGCTTGGAACAGTGTTGTGTTAAATTGGTTACAGATATTCTATTCTTGAGCACAAACAGCTTTAGATGCAAAAATAGTATTTTAGAGGACTTTTAGTCATATGATTGATTTCTATTAAATTGTATGTTAATTGTAGCCAAACCAAATGTGGTGGAATATGAGAGCTGAAACTGGACCATGCATGAACCAAATAATCTTCACGCTATCTCGTGCAAGAGACTCCCATTAGGTACCTGTTGCTTCGAGGGCTGGTTAGCATATTATGCTGCAACTTTGTATAATGTAAGCTATATACCTACCTCTGACGCTTCCGCTGCTTAAGATGCTCTTCTAAGAATTTCTATGTCCTCTGACTGGATCATTTGGTATAGGTATAAGAGACTTCCCGTTGAATAGGCTCGTTCTCATCCTGCCAATCATCTGCAATGGAATACTGCGAGCTTCATGTCTTTATCCTGTGCTTGACAATCAGGATAAAGGAAAGCGTTATTATGTCCAAATGGTTTCAGGTATTTGCAGTAGTCAGTATGAAGTCCGGAACGGCGTAATGGGGTAATTGCTCTTTCCATGTACTCACTTTATCTAGATCTCAAGGTTCGGGATCAATTATGAATACCTAAATCTGCCTTTTATAATATTGTCCCACCTAATTTGTGACATGGCTATTCGGTTCCTAGAACCGATTGTTCAAATTTTGAAACCTTAGAATGGCTCTGTTGGGCTGTCAACGAGAATGGGAAACATACCGCAGCTATTTCGAATGCCGTTTCTTTTGTGTTGGTTGTTTGGTATGGTAAGGGCACATTTTCATACCACTGTCGGCCATCAAATAAACTCATTTATTGCCTTACTCTGCTCCAACCAAATACTTTAACAGTTCATTGAATGTCCCACAAAAACGCAATTAAGGTCGTCATCTAAAGACATTCAAAGAAGAATTTTTAATTTATGCCTGATTTACCATTACCATTGAACTTCAACTGCCGAATTTCTTTCATCATGCCACTCATTTCCTCGTCAAATTAAACTGCGACCTCTAAATGTTCCTCCCACTGGCGAATAGCGAACATTTTCATATTCATTCGTTCGAATGCTTTTTCAATTTCAACGGATTGATGCTTTTTGGTAAGTCTATACCGGGCTTAATTAAAAAGAAGCGATATTCATCTCAATTCGTTAGTACAATACCTAATTGCATTGTTCAAATATTTTCTTCTTATAAATAATCTACTCATCGCATCATTTGTAAAAAAAAATTTTATTATCGAATGAATACTTATTTTCTGTTCGGCTTGTATTACATCTTCTATAGTGTTTATAGAAGAAAGAATGAAACCAGACACTTTGGTAAGTCGGGGAAATAAATGCACTGAAGACTAATCGATAGCCAATCCAATCTATGTAAGAACAAAAGGTTTTAGCTTGGGACAATAAATTATACTCGTATTTTTAAGGCGGAATACCTTGTTTGGCTGTAACGAAATCAATTTTATTGAAATTTGATAATAATTCCCTAATAAAAAAGCGCACGCCTTATGAAACCTCAGTTGATATTCATGTTCCTAACTGTTATGGGCAATCTCATAGACTTTTAAATGAATACCATGTGAAGCATTCCAGACTAGGCCAAATCTAGAAGAGAAAAGATTAAGCCGTCATACCCAAAGGTGAAGCACCCTTGAAATGACTCTGAGATGAGCAAAAAAATGAGATGATCTGAACAAAATCTTAAAGTGGGGAAAAGACAACTTGGTTGTATTTTATGCAAACAAGACACAGCTCACAACATTTTCTAGGAAAAATGCATCAACAGTTCCTCAGATCCAAATGGATGGTCTATTCATCCCAAGGACTTAATACACCTTCTAGGAGTCACAGTCAATTTAGGAATCACATGGCAGGACCACATGATCGCAAGATCGGCGTCCGCTAAGTTGAGCTAACTATTTAGAGCAAAGAGGTATACTTTAGCCTCCAGTAACTTTTCCTTCTCTACAAAGTACGGGTTAGACCAGGCTTGGAATATTGTTTCAATATATAGAGCTCGGACCCAAAACATTCACTTAACCTACTTGACAGAATACAGAGACGAGCAGTTCGACTTTTTTGGAGACCCTACACTAAAATCGAATCTACAACCGTTGGTGCACAGAAGACAAGTCACTGACCTATACTTGTTCTATATGTACTTCCATGGTAGATGTTCCGAGGAACTCAAAGACATTATCCCTCGAAATGCATCTTTTGAGCGCCCAAAAGAGAAACTACTAAAATGCTCATGACCATACAGTACATGGGTACACTTGGCAACAGCGAAGACATCAATTTTCGAAAATTACCTTCTGTTATAGGACAAGCAAGCTTTGGAACTCGCTTCCTGGGGATATATTTCCAGAAGACTACAATTTGCAGCAATTTATGTGCAGAACTAACATACATCTGCAAGCACCTCGGGCGCTGATGAAGCATTATAGGTTCGCCTTTCCCGGGAGAAGTACTTAAAAAAAAAATAAAAAGACAGAAGGCTTCAACAAGTCTGTACGGCTAATGTCAATAGCAACTAGTTGCAAAGGATGATTCTTTTTTTAGATGTACTGCACAAGAGGTGCATACAAGTTACGGTTATTGACTATATTATTCCTTCCGCTCACGGCTCGTATCGTCATAGTCGCTTCATGAATTTGCCGTGCAGCTACGATAACGATACGGCTATTGAACCGCACACGACGCAATAGTCAAAATGTATTTATCTACTTACATACCTGACCAATTTATATACAGAGGTATTTCGGTCCAAGCTTTTCAGTAATATTTTTATTTTAAACTTTTGAACTTTTAACTTTTCACAGTTCTCTTTCAATTTTTTCTAATTTTGTCTGATTCAATTAAGAAGATTTTGAGCATATATCCGCCGCGGCTCAGTCGAGTAAAGAGCAATCTGGAAGTCAAATTTAAGAAAAAATGTTGAGGGGCTAGAGCTGGAGCTATCAGCCGTGTAGCTATAAGTGTAAATCAGGTGTCAGCTGTCAATTTAGTTGTACCTGAAAAGAGAGTTGTCCAAAAACAATCTTCTAAAAAATACCATTTGAGCGGTTTTTAATTTTTGAGTACTTTTTTGAACAGCTGGGCCCTTATTAAGGAAGTCTTTACTCAAATGATAATTTCAAAATGATTACAAATCAGCCAATTCGAAAAAAAAACAAACTTCTAAAAAAGGCACCCTTTAGAAGCGGCTTGCGTTTCCAACCTGTTTTTCTCACTTGCATCACAATGGACATGCCTACGAGAGGTATAAGAGCCATCTTTTCACTCCGGAGGGAGTCAGGGAGACAAGGATCTTCTCTGGAGAGTGTGTAAGGATTGCCTTGCCTTCGTTCTTCCTTAGATGTTAGACAACCAGACATTCCATGTGTATGTGAAGAGCTTATTAGTCACTTTTCAGGAGGCAATACCAATACTATCAAGCTACATATATTTCCTGGGGTAGAATTTAGAGTTGTTGGAATCGGAAATTCGCACCCCCAACAAAAGCCATGTTTGATGGTCCGAGTTGATCTTCTTAAAATATAACTTCCATTGTTTCTGTTGTGATTTGGAACATTAAGTTGAAGTTCTCGATTCTGGGGTTCTCTATTAGTGTTGCATTCTTGAGGGCTTTGAGAGCCGATTTTAAAGAATGCGAATTTTTAGTAAATGAAGGAATACACGGTCTCACTTTGAAAGCCTAAAAATCAAGTTAATATTGCTTAGCTACTCGTATATACTCCTATATCTATAATTTTATACCTATTGCAAGGGAGATACTGATTCAATCTCACCCTCATCAAATCTATAAAAAAGAAAGAAAACTTTTTGTTTTTAATAAACCATTTTGAATATTCCAATTTAGTCCTTAAGAAATTTTAAATTAAGTGCTTTGCTTCCGGAATCTATAACTTTGATCTCCATATTTCTCCGTAACCCAATTTGGCTCGTCTATATAAGCTCGTCTTTCGCTATTTTTTATTTTATTTTTGTATTTCCATCTCATGCTGTTAGATAATTATAATTTTTTTTCTTTACTCCATTTATTACTTGGCAAACTTAGTTACGTTATGCATAGTAATTTGTTTTGCATTAAAAGCAAAAAAAAAAAAAAAACAAAACATTTTTTGCGATTCCTGCGAGGTATATATAATTACAAATCAATGGAATTTTCTTGAAGACTCTGTTGTAACAAATTTTTCTTGTTTTTTTTTTTTTTTGTTCATTATGTTCAAAATTTACCACGTAATATTATAAAAATACATAGCTACCAACCATAGTACACGAAATACTCGTATGTTTGTATGCAAACTCATATTCATAGGCTTAACTATGCCATCTGTAACATTTAAGCGTTATGGGCAAACATTCCTTTAGCATATGGGGGCTGTTTGGTAAATTACTCTTCCGTGAATAAAATTCCCAAATAGTCCTACGGTGTATATAGTTGTATGTTCTTAACTCTATGACTGTATAAGAAAATATTACACGCACACACGTTGACGTTAAGTGTCCCCTTTTTCCGTTGACTATGTGTTATGATGAATTTATCTGGAATCTTGCAATTTTATTTTATCCTAAAATATCTTTGGGGACATTATCCTTTCTGATCCGGAATAGTTAAATAAAGTAAAAGAATTTCTTCAAATTCCTTGAAATATTTTATTTTAGGGTAGAAATGTTTGGTTTATTAAAATACTTTTGCTTGTAATATTGCACCTCTAGAGAATAGCTATACAGATTGATACATGAAGTGTATAAGAAAGTAGCCTGAAAGGACTAAAATATGTACAAACAATACACATGTCACACATGTTTCAGCAAAATACCAACCAACCTTCGCCCAGATTCAATTAAAATCGCAATTAAACACCTCGGAGAGAATGCTTAAGGGGTTATTGGTACTTAATAATAACTTTGGCTAAATTGAGGGTCGGGTTTTCACTTCATTAGGGGGCAAGCCCTTAAATCCAATTATTCCGCTTGGTAATAAGGACGAAGCACTAAAGCTGGTCCAGAACTTTTGACAACAGTGGACCAGCAAATATGTTGGCATCCAATTAATCGGGTTTGGGTATGATGGAAGGGATGAATTTTAAAGGGTTGCGGTGTAGTTATAAAGTAGATAATTCATTACTTTTTAATCGGTTAACAAAATGTAAATCAACAAACTATTAATATGTTTAAGGATATTATGTTATTAGTTTAGAGATTGAGACCTGTTAAGGATAGCTAATGCCAACATGAAAATGGAATGTTATGGAGTATTTTAGTCGTAGTCGTTTCATGAAACGCTTATACTTTTTTAATCAAACGAGAATTACCAAGCCTGCCTAAAGTTCTAAATTAATATAAATGTACTAGAACCATGAAACATTTTTTGGGAAAATGTCTTTAAATTATATTCTCCCTGCATCACTGTAGAAGTCCCATTTTCCTAAGGTATACTTCGCGTTATCACGTCCAGGCTCCAGTACATCACTTCCTATGTGAGTATCCT
This sequence comes from Cheilosia soror, assembly GCA_949372485.1. NCBI lineage: Eukaryota > Metazoa > Arthropoda > Insecta > Diptera > Syrphidae > Cheilosia > Cheilosia soror. Next base: position 109,996,073 of record OX443562.1, on the reverse strand, counting down.
GGTATTTTATATGACATTAATAGGAATGCCTACATTTCGTCTTAGTCGTTGCCCTAATTTCCGATCAACCTATTCACCATTCCCATACCAAGTGTAGTCAAAAGCTCCTGATCTAAAAATTTCGAAGGTGATCGCTGATCCCTGCTTCGCAAGAGTATCTGCCATATCTGCCATGTCGATGCTGGTGATTCTCATTTTGTTCGATATAACAGTCGATTGGGTAGCTCTGCGAAGAGCAATAATAGAGTAAGCCTGCATCAGACTTCGATTGCAACTGACAAGCTTACTCTATGAAGAAATATCCTGAATTTTTCGAAGTGAAATCTTACTTCAAACTTCAATCTTCAGTTCTGAGAGTATTCATTCATAAAGTTAGCACCAAAATTTCACCATCTAAAAGGATGCACTAAAACCCGGTTTTACGAAACTAAATTGGGCCAGTCAGTCGTCTGCGGTTATGTTTAGGTACTGAACGACAGAATGCATCTTTTATATTTGTTACACACACCTACATATGACTATTAGTCACACCATCGATGCTAGATATATGTTCACGTAAAATCCCCTTCTGGTGGGTTCGAAGCCTCTGAGAACATTGTTGAAAGTTCTTCCTGCGAGCTCATCCTCATAGCAATGTGACCAGGACCACCGTTTCAAAGTATTTAGACTTTCGACCAAATTTATGGATTTTACATTCTTAGATATAGTTATTAGTTTCTAAGTGGTTACATTTTGGCTAAAAACTGTTCCTAAGGACGTGGCTATAAACGACATGACCTATAGCAGTCTCACAGTCTTAAGGAACGTTTTAAAAAAAGTTAGATCGAAATATGTTCAGTAGTTTTCGAGTTTTTAGCTGACAACGAAAATTCCTACAGTTTTGTTATATGTATAGATGAGCCTTAGAGAGGATGATACTTTTAAGCTATGCCTATAGGAATCTGAGACATCGGCAGATTATATTGTGTCAATGTCCAGCTTTGAAAACATTGGGTCGAAACCCATTGGATAAAACAGATATCATATAAACAGATGCTAGCGTTAACACGAGGAATCGAACTCAGGGAAGAACTTTGGAGAAGTCCAGAGAGTCTTTCTGGGTAAGGTTTATGGTGGTAGGGAGACTAAAAGAGACCCGACAATGGTGGTCGCCGATTCGAACATCTTTCGAAATTTATATAATAATAATAATTAGCCGAAGACCTTCGATGTTCTGATCCAGCTGATCCAGCTGCCTTATAATTTTATTTATAAGTCAGTTATTAAATAAATAAATAAATAAATAAATATATAATAATAATAATATAAAGTCGCTATTAGTTGAATTTTTAAGACAAACGATTAAAAATGACAGTAACAGTAGTAGATCTTATAGAGACACAAGAAGTTGAGCAAATTTCCACCCATATACTCGCTGGAATTATTGAATCGGGATAGCAAGGACAATACCTAAAAATGCCAACAAAAGCTGTCGCAATGTTGCACTCATCTGCTTACTTATAATTGGATAACCATCAGCTCTGCTTTTTTCCTCATCACAATTAATAGTAGACGTAGAACCATACATATGCACATTTCTCACATTATCCCTCCATTCCTCCATTTTGGGTGCTGCTATAAAATGAAGCTCATTAAAACTTTTAATGCGTCTTTAATGAACGAACACCTCAGAGCTATATTTTCGAATAAAAAGAGTAGGAAGAAAAAGTTACAATTTATTCAGAAATATTTCATTCCCCAACAAGCAGAGAGAAACAGCTACCTATAAACAAAAATGTTCTTAATAATTAACTATTTAAACACGTATAGAATTCACAGTACATTTGCCTTTATCCTTAGGTTAAATTCAATAGTCTGGTAGTTTGTTTTGTCGGTAGGCTTTAAGCTAAATGTTAGGTTATACTCACGTATGGTTTGAATCAGAATCAGTAATCATGTTCATGTACATATAAAAGAGAAGATGTGCCCTAGGCTCGTCATGTATACATATCCTAATAGCTTATTCCTTAGCAATTCAAAAATGAGGTAGTTATAAATAAACTATGAGATGGATGGATGAACATGAACACTTTCATGTTATGGCACATCTGGCCATATTCATAGATGGTTGATGGTGATATAAATGGTTAGATTTTGTTTTTATTAGGGACGTCCTATTAAATTTAATGTACCTTGGGCTACCATACAACCAAATACAAATTTAAATTGCATATGCATTCCATAAGGCAGGGACCTCTTTTTTAAATTATTTACTTAGTTTAAAGTACCTACCTATTGTCTTTTCTGGTATTCTCTGGGACGAGGCTTACGTTAACAATTAATCGTAAGCCTACCCTTGTGTCAAATGGCATTTACTTACTTTAACAACGTAAAGTGAATAATTTGTAAGTTATTCCTACATCATCGGAGCTTCATAAACCAACTTTTACGATCAACACAAGTCTTCCAAAATACATATACGAACCTATGACAGGTCCATAATACCAAATCCTTTTTGTGGCCGTAAAATTTAAGTGCGGAAAGCAATCACATCGTAGATATCAATTAACTTGATTACCCATCACACTACTAATGCGCAAAATCAAAACGCAACACTTCACCGAGAGAGATACTTCAACAAAATGTGAACTGGTAACCGACTAGCGGTTTATTAGGCATTAAATCATCATCTTCATCTCCTCCTTGCCTTTTGGTTATAGCATAAATACGGTAATTGTGTAATCTCGATAATTTCCGCAAAAAATAAATGTTTGCTAAACGAAGTTAAGCTTCTCTGTTAACCATAAGTTTAGCGTTGCTGTTTGTGGTTTTCTTTTGCACCTGCTAAATGGAAACCCCTCTTAGTATGGGACATAACTTAATAAATCTAATTACGAGCAAGGTGGATCCACAGCCTACGCAGATACACAGCGACATTCTAAACACTAAGATGTTAATTATATTTCTCAGATAAATATTTATGCTGCCAAAATGTGTATTTTTTTTTATTGTCTTCTTTGTATTAAATGTATCTGATCGTGTATTTTTTTTTATATTCGCGAAAATGGAAAATGTCCGACGAATTATGAACGCAATGAGGTTGGTAGATTTAAAATCAATTAGCAAAATTGTTGGCACTGTCAAACGGTGTTTCTCATCCGATTAAGAGCAATGTTGCCGTCTTCGTTTTGTAGGTATGGCTGGGGAAATTAGTTGATGGAAGTCATATGAGGCTGCTAAGTGAAACATTTTATTGTTATTATAAATATACTTGTATGTATTATGCAAACATTTAGGAGATCATTAGTTTTTATTTTTATGTCTTTCAATTGTACAACACATTGTAATAATTTTTTAATTTATATTTTTCTTTGCAGGTAAGGCAAATGGACATATTAAAAATTGAGTGCGAAAAATATAAATATGGGTTCTGCGGTGAATGTCAACAAAGGTAGATACATTTTGAGGGGATATTAGAGATAAGTGTTTATTAGTGAATAGTAGATAATAATTTTTAATATGGTTTCATAATAGATACAAATTTGGCGAAAGGTTTGTATTCAAGATACAAATCTGTATTGTTATTTGACTTGCTTGGAACATGAACATAATTAATGCTCGAACATTTTTTGACCAAAAACAGTGGGTATATTTCGCCAAAGAATTAAAAAAAAAAAAGAATTAAAAATAAAAAAAAACACTGTATTTTTCGAAGTACATATATAAATAAATAAAATAAATCTTGTATAAAGGCACAACTCAATATCTCCTTCTGCGGATGTTGTCTAGTATTTGTCCTTTGAAATAATTTTTCGAAGCAATTCTGGCTTAAAATAGGTATTAGTATAAATCAACGCATGAATATTTCAAGTTACATTTGATGAGCAGAATCGCCTCTAATGTTTCCACTTAAAATTTTTTAATAGCTACTACCGTTCTTTTAGTTTTGCATGTGTCCGAAAGTCTCATTTCCATTATGTGGGGCTAAATCGTTTGAGTATATGCCTGCCCCTCACCATCCGTATCTATAAAACTCTCCCAGTCCTTGTTATATAGGGAACAGTAGGTACTTAGTACGGCATGTACAAAACCCACTTGTACTTTGTACATGGCTGTACCCCGTTTGCATATTTATGAGTTATGAACATGCAATTCTGGAGTCTAACTTACAGTTTAATACTGGTAAAATAGTATAGATACGAGGATTAATAATGCAAAGCAATCTATTTACAATTAGGTACTTAAATGATTTAATTTTAAACAAATTATTTAATTCCAAGTGTCGAATGCTTTGTACAAATTTGCTATCGACCCCTCTTCATGACCAAAATGACAAAAAAAAAAAAAACAACAGAATATTGATCCGAAACATTATAACCACCCCTTGTGCACATCAATGCATAGAATAAAATGGTTTCTTTTAAAGACAGTTTTATATAAATAACTGGAGCCCCCACCAAAGACTTTTATTAGCATTTTCTTAAATTTAGTATTTTTCAGATCATTTAACTTTATATTTACTTCATATTATATTTAAGTTATTTAAGGCATGATTATGAATCCATTCCATTCGATCTAAAGCCAACTGAGTTCAGTTGCTCACCCGTTGTTGGTTCATGTTTCTTTACTCAAGACAAAGTATTCCTGTATCGCGTTTTTTGTATCTAGTTGTTCAGGCATTCATCAAACTCTTGAGCAGTGAACACGATTTCTCGTTCTCGAGTGTGAAGTAGAAAATGCTGCTTTGGGATTATTATCAACATAACTGGCGCCCAATATACTATATATATAAAACAAAGTGGAAAAAAGTATTTCCCTCTGTCGCCCGTAAATTTCAACCAATTTTCTTGATTTTTTTAAATGTCGGTTATTACGGTGATAGGCTAAACAAATTCAAAATCCGACAAAGGGGCGTGGCACCGCCTATACAAAAAAAAACATTCAAAATCTTATATCTCAAAAGCTACCAAATTGATTGAGCTCAAACTTGCCTATTGGCAGTGGAGTACTCCTGTAAAGATTGGTCAATATTGGACAAAGGGGGCGTGGAACCTCCCACACAAAAAAAAAACAATCAAAATCGTATATTTCGAAAACCACCGAATAGATTGTGATCAAACATACAGATAATCAAAGGTATTGGTCGTGGAGTGTTTCTGTGAAGATTTGTCAAAGTTGAATAAAGGGGCGTGGCACCTCCAGTACAAAAAAAAATAATAAAACATTGTCGCCCGAAAATAAATAAAATAATATAAAAAAAAAATTTAAAAAGCAACAAGAGGCCTGGCGAATCTGGTATACTTCTGGTGTACTTCATTATATTTTCCCATGAGTGTCGCATTAAATTCTTAAATATTCCCAGTTTTGGTATAAGTTAATATTTCTAGGACTTAATTACGCTCAGAACTACATACAATATACGTATGTACATATATTCAAATTTGTTTTGTGGAGTAGCTATACGTGATACACACAACATTTCCAACATTTCCAAAAGAGTTATGGGAGATGTAGGTACTTCCTCTCGATTTTATTTTATTAAACTGTCAAAAAGCTACTTTAAAGTTTGTTGACATAAATACAAAGTTAGGTATATGAGAGATGGAATCAATTCAAGTTAATACTATGAAGGCATAAAGCTACCGTATGTCGACACCTTGATGGCATGTCAGAATGCGATCAATAAACCATCATCCGTTCAATGCTGATGTTATGCCATAAGTTGCCGGATGTTAATTTAACTTCAGAAGGAAGTTGACTGGCAGTACTTCATTATATTTCGAAATTATCTTCAGTGAGTTCCTCAAAATTATTCTCTCGTTGAAATTGTTAGTTAAAAGTGGTACCTGTTGTAACAGCATTTTCTGCACAATTATTTTTTAAAATAAACCAAACATCTATAGGTACCATCGAAAGTGATTTAACAAGAAATACTTGAAGAAACTTTTTTCATGTAATATTTCATGGCAAACAAGAAGGAGGAAATGTGAAATGGGAAAGTTGAGAATGATTTCGTTACAGCTGTATCTTCGTGTAATATGAGCAAAATCTGATATACGAAAACTTTTCGAACTAATTGACTTGAGAATTGAGCAAGTTTTCGAATGTCATTAAGGTCAATAGCTGAAAATTGGATATATTGGGGATAATTTAGATGTCATTATTGGACATAAGGAGGATACTCAGAGGATTCGTATACATAGTTGGAAAAATTATCTATGGAGAACAATTTTCGTCAGTTTCCTAAGCAGTTTGCCCAACTTTGTAGAACGGGATTTCATTTTTATTCCCACGATACCAGTTTCATTTCAATGCATTGTTGTGGTGACAAGTGTTTTGTTGAAGAACGATCGATTTGAATGACCGATGTTTTTTTCTTGATGAAAATTGCATGGAATACTCGTTGATACCTATACCTAATGCTGAACTGGTCGTTAACGATCAGGGCTTATATGTTGTTTTAATACAGTTTAAATCCTATATCTAATATAAAGAGGCTTTGATTTTTATACCCGGTACCACACTGTGGTGAGGGTATATTCACTTTGATGTTCCATTTGTAACGCACATATAAGGAGGCGTTGTAGATATGACAAACTATATGGCATAGGGTTTTAGACTAGGATAGAAGGTGCGGCTCACAACATTTTGCGCAAGCTCTGGAACAGTTGTTAAAAAGATAACAGGAAACTACCAATTTATAGTCTGAAACATTTTAGGCTTCCAATCTCAGTCACTTCTGCCAAATTTGAGGTACAGTTCTGCGCTGAAATTACATGAAAAGAAGAGCAAAAAAGGACTAGATTTCGCAAACTTGCGCTACATTTTTGTTTTGCTTATATTATGTTTCTTGAGTTGAGAAGAGATATATATTTTGCTAAACATTTTTTTCAGTTGTTCGTAATTTCTAGAAGTAAGTTCTTCCGAAAGAAAATTTTGGGAAAACCCTCCGGAAAATTCCGGAAAAACGCGAAAAATTTGTATTTTTTTTTGCGACGAAGTTTAGCATTTAGGAAAATTCGTTGTGAAGCTTGAATTGAAAATTAAAAAATTCTTTGTGATAAAAGACAATTTGCGTGAATTTTGGGTGGAGAAGTTAACGAGATAAATAATAGATGGCGCTGTGCTGCCATCAATGCCACAACCCTATAGATGGCGTTATACCTACGTTGACTTGGGCTGTGCGCAATTTGACAGGTGTCCTTTACATTATGTAATTTAACATTCATGTTACATAAATATCCCGTCTTCGTCTTCGTCTTTCGTCTGGTTGATTTTTTTCAGCTGTCGAAGTTGACGCTGTTGGTTGTACCATTGGCGACTCGTCAGATTTAGCTAATTTAAATGTATATTATATATGTATACCCTTGCAGTCAATTTTATTAAAAATTTATTTTGGAAAATCAAAATAATTATAGCCATAAAAAAAGACCTACGAAATTTCTGGTGTATTTCGCAAAATATATTTTTTACGCGCTGGCAGACCCGAACGCGTTATCCGCTAAGTTAGCAACAGTGATTCACCTTGTGCAATTTTCATCCAGAATACAAATAAGCCCTTTCTGAGTACCCTTACATTAAGTACACAATAGAAAACCAGATCTGTCAATAAATTATTATTATCTGATAAGGATATATTTGCCATCAGATCATCTATGATGTCGAAAAATTTAATTCTCAAGGTAAACTTTTGCGGCTGCTTTAAATTTTAATAGAACTCGTTTGTCACATTTGTGAATCCACACTTGGCAAGCTTATCTGCTGCTTCGATGCCTTACACACCATGACACCATCATGTTCAGGAAACCAAACAAACCAGTAGATGCTATTTTGTGATTGTTAATTTTTCATATTGCTAAAAGGCACTAGCGGCTTACACATTTTACAAAATGTTGTTTCCATTGTTACCTAGGATGTTTTAACCGCTTTCTTAGCTTAGCTGCGTTATAAAAGCAAATACTCTCAGCTTGAAAGATGCAGTAGTGAAATCAGTGCTTGGCTGTCTTGTCATTTCTGACGATAGGTAAACCTTTGATGACAGTGCTGAGTAAAGGACAAGTCAGAAAAGTCTATCCACAGTCAGTAATGCCACTGGTCTTTGAAATTAATTACCTCTATCTGTTGCAAAAATGATAAGCAAAACGCACATTCTTTCGTTCAAACTACAGTGAGTTAAAATGTTTTCAACCTATACCCAAAACCTATTAGTTATGCTGAACTCATTTCAACTATCAGCGGTAAAATCGGTTATTTTATATCTATAACACGACCAATATAGTAACGCGCATTGAATTTCAATTTTAACCAAGAAGTTGTTACTACAACAAAAAAAATAATGTAAATATCCTTCAATCACGAACCGTAAACAATGCACAGACAATTAAAATTGTAGACCAAAAACAAACAAACGAAACGTGACTCTCAACTAATCCACAGCGCCTGCCACACTTGAAAAATATAAAATACGTAAAACACGAACTACTCCAAGCTAATCAGAAATTCGTGCATTTCACATTCGGGTCGCAGCGAATAGCAAATTTAAATGCATCTGCTCGTATATTCGTATCTAACACAGAAATGGTATATAGAAAACTCTTCAAAAGTGCACAGAGCATTTGCTTAGAAATTCAACTTTCTAGGTTGACATGAGAGATTGACAGTGACGTTGCGTTGCGTACGCCAAACTATTATTCAAAAGATAATTCAAAAGACAATTTTCTAGAAAGTCACTTAGCATAAAAAAATTGTATTCGCTCAAGTTAACTTCTTCAAGATTCATTTCATGGCATACCCCCCTGTGGGGAATATATATATTTTTTTCTTTTTAAACTGTTGCAAAAGACAATTATGTAAAAAATTTGTTAACAAAAATTATGCAAAGTGGAAAATTTAATTCAAGTACGATAGGGGAACAAAAACAAAAAATATATGTAATTCTCACAGCGAACCATAAATATCTGTCGCAGGGGTCGTTTAACACTTGGAACTTAAGCAGGCGTTAAGTTTATTCTCCAATCCTCCATTGTAATACCTTCGCGTAAGCTTATGTATGTGAAAAAAAGGAGGAAAACACCAAGTAAATTACGCGAAATGGAAATGCAAGTTACAAGTTGAACCTAATTGTTATGTGCGAGTTTAAGAAAAAAACAAAAATGGGTAGTTCTTTGTAATTGGTCTTAGGATTAGGAAACCTTCTCCAACATTTTCGCTTCATTGACGCAATAGATGTTGACGGGCAAATTTCCAGTGAACACGACTTTGTGTAATTTTTTTAAAGAAGTGTTTATTACATGTGAATAAGAAGACAGACGTGCAATATTTTTCAAATAAAGAATTCCATTTATTGAACTAAAAAAAATTTTCTTGGTTTCGAACATCTCTTTTCTAGATATCTTTATGTACTTATGTATATAAAAACTAGTTGCTTGTACCCGCTTCGCTGGGTATGCAAAGTAATATTTGATAAACAAATTGATTTTATTTAAAGAACTTCTTTGAAAACTACATTGCGTGTAAATTGTCTCTGGTTAATTAATAATCTTCCTTGCTGTGGATTAGATTCAATATACACCTTCTTTTGTCTTGCAACTCTTGATTGTGATAAAGCCACATACAGTTGGCCGTGTGAAAATACTCCGGTCTTCAAATGCATGCCAACGTGATCAAATGACTGGTCTTGAGCCTTGTTTATTATTATAGCGTATGCTAGAATTTATCGGAAATGGAATCATTGTGATAATTCATGCTCTTATCAAATTTCGTCCAGGCTCTTCCACAATCAATCGAGTTCCATTGCAGTCCTTTTTTAGGGTTCAAGTTTTTCAGCAACATGAGGTGTCATCATCATGTACAGCACATGAGGTGGCTTGCTGGATGGAGTTTGCTGATTGAGGAATTCAACAGGGAAATTTGGTGCATCATTTGGATCTTCAGTCTTCACTGATAACAGAATCGCTCCTATTCATTTCTAATGTCTGCACATTTGTCAGCGCGGCAATGACTCGTTCTGAAAGTTCCTGCATTGACTTTTGCAGCAGATCGCCAAAAATTGTCTTAATTAAGTCTCCTGTTAATATAATTTCCGTGGGAATTTCAACAACGTCGTCTTCATACATTTCTGCTACCCGCGGCAATTTTGCAATAATGAGAAGACTCATATATTAATAGCCCTCAGGATTTTGTCCACAGAGATTCCTTCACGATCAGTTAGTTTTCTCTTTTATATTTAAATATCGCGAAATAAAATTTCCTATTAAAGTACCTGAGGAGCAGTTAGTAAATCAGTGATCTTAAAATTCGTAGCAAAGTACATATTGCCTAAAAACGGTTTCTATTTTTTTGTATCTATTGATTTAGAATTTAGATTTATGAGTATAAATAATATTTTACTTCTTTTTACTTCTTTATTATCAATGTACAAAGTTTCATATTGATACGACAAACTCCTTCGTGAGTTATGAAAAAGTTCTCATTAAAATCATTGCCAATAACTCGAGCCCAAAGCAAAATACCTACATATTTCTTATATAGAGTACACAAACCGAGTTTGAAGTCGATCGGATGAAAAATAAAAATGTTCCCGTACAAACTTTGACCCCCTAAGAAGGGTTGGTTTTATTTGGCAATTTCCTTTTGAAAACACTTGCCGAGCATTACTATAGTAGAGTTTGAACCTTGAAGAAAATTAAAATATATGAAAAATAGGCGGTGCGTATTTGAATAATGAGAAAACACAAACATTGAAAATTTATTCAAATACCCACCGCCTACTTTTATTTAAAATAAGAAAAGTAAGGAGCGTTACAGAATCAGTAAGGGTAAATATATATATGATGTTATGTTAGTTTGTGTAAGCTTCAAAAATTCGAAAAATTTTGCAATGAGCTCAAATTTACAGACAATCTATGATAGTCGCCCGAGATATGGTTATTTTGAAGTTTGGTCAAAATTTGATAAAGGGGCGTGGCACTGCCAATACAAAAAAAAACTTTAAAACCTTATATCTCGAAAACCACCAAATCGATTGAGCTCAAATTTACAAATAATTTTAGGCATTGGCCCATGAGTGGTCCTGTGAAGATTTGTCAAAATTTTACTTATAACTCTTTAGCGGACTTCCGTCTATTTGAAACTTTCAATTCTGGCAGTCAATTCTCGTGATATTTTCATTTAAGGTGCCTTTTTCTTTGCTCATAAGGAGGTGATTCACGCAACTCTCGATCAATTGTACCCACCGTCTGCATCAATCAAGTGATAAGTACCAGGCCAACAATAATAATATTGTAATCAAACTATTTTCAAATAACAAATATATTTATGAAATTAATAAATTTGATGGAGTGTATGAATTTTAAATTTGAGTCGGCCTCTAGGTACTCCACAAATGCGTTTCGCCCCGATGTGGTATTGAATAAAACAGAGAGGTTGCCAGAATTGGTATCCATTTAACTGATATACCTAATTCTATTACCTATTGGTTACTTCATTAAGATAAGCTGTGATGTCTTAAAAAAAGGCTCATAACGAGAGGGCTTACTTCGACGATCTAATATCTTGCATTGTCTCACCCTTCAGGAATGACGACTCCGATTTCTTGGATCCAGGTTCCTTGAAACAGTAATAGGGAATCTGCTCCAATTTGAGAAGAGCACTAACTTATTTTGTCTATAAGAAGAATGATTTGTCCCTTCAATTTTTTTTTTTTTTTTGGTTTTCTTACGAATACGAGGAAACAAACGCCTTAAGGAATTGGAGTGTAAATGGTGTTTGCGCACCCTTGTCTTACCTAACCTAACCTTGGAGACTCTGACAAACAATATCCTTGAGAGGAGGATAAATAGAAAACTACCAGATATCCACTCTCAGAATGGTACCTCGGAATATTTGGTAGTATCCGATTCTGTATGCATGGGTTTTCTAAAAAAAAAACTACGACCGAGTACCTATCTTATTGTAAACTCTCTTGTATATACATATATAGCAGGCGTCTGCAAACAGCGTAGCCGCATTGAAGAATTGGGAGATCCAAGGATAAGTCATTATTTGCTTTGCCTATTGGTCTTCCCAGACTGAACTACTATTGAAGCTCCGATTAATGTCAAAATGAGCAAATCTGAAATAATAATCGTTTCCAGAACGCCTGTTCAATGCACTCTGCATTCTTTCACTATTTGTACCTACCATTTCTTTTGGTCCAATTCCATCAGTTGATACACCGATCTGATAACTAACCAACGTCAGCTGACTTTAAAAATCTATTTCAGACAGTTTTCATTAAAAAAAAATGCCTACCTACTTCTTTAATTTTTTTTACAAATTCATTCATCTCAGCCTTTTTACAAACAATCCTAACGCAAAACAAAAACAGATTAGCATACATACTTCGGAAATGTGAGTAAACCATATACCAACACGAACACCTATTTAAATAAATGCCAGACATGGGCGCCTTTGTTGCCTATTTAATTTAATTGGTACGCGTGCAAACCCCAAAAAAGAATGAACCATTTTATAGCTAAATCCCATGAGATTAATGTTGGGATCCTTTTTATTTTACAGTTATTTTGTTAGCCTCATTCTTTTGCTATGATAGGTACTACCTACCCGTAGATACTATCTATAGAACCCACGCACGTGTGTAGTGTATAACTCTTGAAATATGTCTCACATTTTGTGAATACTTTGCATGATTTTGCCATTCTTTCTTATGCCAGCACCAATCTCAATCAGTCAGGGTTAGAATGTTTTTTTTTGCGGATATATATGCTTGATTCTCCTTGAAAGTGAATTAATTTAAAAACTTTAATTTGACACATTTCATCGCCTCTCCAGAAAAGTTTTTGATAAAATTAAAGTTTACCAAGGAAAGAAAACCCAAAACTGGCCGAGGGTTATGATGAAGAACGTATGGGAAAAAGACAAGAAAACCCAAAAGAAATCACGCACCATTTCAAGGATCATTTCGAGCGAAATGATTTAATACTTATAGGTATATATGGCGAAACATAAAACCTTAGATTTACAGATTTATTGCATTAGTTGTATTACATTAGATAATTTGCGGCACAACCAGCGCAGTGAACCTAATCCTTTCCAAGAAGGATATTTTTGTTTGCTATCGGCACACTTCGGTGGTTTTTTTACCTACATGGATGAAGAAGTACTTTAGGTGTTAGTTTCGTAAAGCAGATACAGGCAATTGGGGTTAGAACGCAATTATTCTAATCGAAGTACATGTACAACGCATGGGATTGAGAGAATGTCAGACTCCATAGCGATTTGATATGCTATATATATCTATATGGTATATGTCTTGCTTATATATGGCTAAGCAGACGTCATTTTCTGTTGTATCCAATGCATTCTAAATTTTTTCAGTGGCTTAACTTTATGCGATATCATTTACCGATGCGCTTAGCATTAACCACTGGTAAGATGTAAATATAACCGCTTGAGGTGCACATGGGCAAGCGATATTTTACCAAAAAGAGCAGCTACGGTAATATAGGTACTATTATTTATTATTTAAGTGTTAAGCATATAGAAATATTTCTTTAAAATTTACGGACGGAGCCGCAGGGCAACTGATAGTTGACAACAAAAATAATAATAAAGAAAATGCCATTGTATCTCAAAATTATATGGCCTTATGACGCTTTCTCAAAGCCACTCCCCACTTTCACTTTTGTGTAATCGAGTTTATTCGTTCTCTGTCTATCAGTTCATTCATCGGGCACTAACAGTTGACTTAGGTACTGGGTCAAATGAATCAATCGGCTGTCGCCTATGGGCTTATCTAGAAGATAAAGTAGATGTATGGCAATGCGGCTGTCATATCAATTTTTAAATCGACACTAATAGGACACTTGCCATCTGTAAAAGACTGCTACTTATAATTAGATAATTATTATTATTTATATTTATATTAATCCCATTTATACGTATACATACTGATGCAATTTTAAAAAGTCAGCTACAGTCACTACAAACAGTGAGAAATCGTTTAAGATCGCAGTCCCCATAGGTTGATATTGAGAATCATTGATGTTGTGGTATGTGATCCAACGATTCCTTCAATAATAAATTAGTAAACAAAATTGTTGATTAGATTAGATAAAGTCAGCATTCAATGACAATAGAATTATCTGTTTTCATTTACCTTGGCCTGATAAATTGCTATGTATCTGGTAAAAATGTACTCCAGGTAAAATCAAAAAAAAAATGCCAATACCATTTTTATTTCTTTTATTTATGGAAAAGAAATCATGCTGAAAATCAAGCCCCCTTCCTAAACCGTCAGATGCTACAAGCGGAGGGGTAGACTCTTTCGATAACCGTTCATCTTTTCGAAGATCTTTTCTAGAAGTCTCCTTCATTAAACAGATAAACTGTCAGTGGCATTAGACGGGGGTTTCGGTCACCTTCCGTCTTCCCCAAGATAAGAAGGTCGCCTTGGCTTTCGGGGTTACGCTGTAGGATAGATTTCTTCAATCACCCATTTTTGCTACGCACCAGTCTCCCACGATAGTGACGGACTACCCAGACCTTTCACCCTTCGTTTTTCCCGAAGACAAACCAATACTAGGCGGTACTACCACTAAGTACCTAAATTTACCATCTACTTTGCTTAACCAATTGGGTTGGCTGCTTTAATCACTCTTTGGACCTCTCAAGGAGGTGTATAGTATTCACAGATATTTCCCAAAGGAATTTCGCGCGTAGCAACAAGACCCATAGTTTCTGTCCACTTTCCCCATTGCGAACTTCAAACCTCGATATGAAGCTCCTCGACGTTTAATAGCCTAATTCAGAGGAAGCTAATCGTTGCTCTAAAATCACAAGGTATTAAAATTGATTTATTTCTAATTACTCATACTTACTTGACCTTCAATGAGGTCGATTAGTGTAGGCAGAGACACTTGATCTCAAATTTGGGAGCTAGTTTCTAGACATAAGAGGCTTGGACCGAGTAATCAACCGTGCGGTATACATCTGCATGGTTGTGCGGAATATTTTAATTTTTAGATATATAGGGGGAATGCGGGAGACTTGAGCCACTTTTTGTTAAATCGTTCATAACATTTTTTTTATTGACCGCAGCCACCTATTAAATGCATTTTTTTCTAGCTACATAAATCTATTTTAAGAAAAGTCCAATCAACTTAAAATAAACACCAGATATTTTTGACAAATGGCAAATGTTTGAAAACAGATTTTCGGCTCAAGTCTCCCCTACCGCAGGGAGACTTGAACACCCCTTTGGGGAGACTTGAACATACTCAAATTCTATAAGCAAAACAATAAAACAAATAATATAACAACTATCAATCTGATTAGAATTAATTTTTCTTAATTTTGTGGCATTATCTACAAACAAAAAGTTATGTTTAATGTTTTAAAATAAAAATATAAAAGACTTATAATAAAATGTTACAAACTTTTATAGTATATAAAAAAACTAAGTAATTCAGTTTTCAAACATAAAATAGAGGTAAAAAATAACTAAATGTACTTCCGAAACAAAACAAAAATTAATAAATAATTTAATTTTTTATAAATTGCCATATCACTAAGGCAATAAGCCACTGATCAACTCTCCCCTCAGAAACTGTCTCAAGTCTCCCGTTCACATTTTTTAACAAAATAACATTTATAATTTTTGTTACGTACATGCCAGCGTAGTTTTATGCTAGTATTTACGAAGTCAAATATCAATATTATTAGGTAACATCAATATTATTTACTAACAATGTTGCACATAAATTTTATGGAGAAAATAAAAAAATTTTTTTTTTTAAGTTTTCATATTGAAAAACACATTTTCTCCGCCACCAAACAAAGTGAACGAACGATTTAGAACTCCTTTTGTATGCAAGTAGCGCGTCAGTTTCTGCATCACATACATTTAAATTCATTGGATTTGAATAGAATTTAAGCGAGTTATTAAGAGTGTCTCAAGTCTCCCATATGTTCAAGTCTCCCGCTTTCCCCCTACAGACCTAGACCTTCATTGATCAAGCTTAACTGAACTTCCACTAAAACTAATGTACATATTGTAGGTACGTACTAAGTTTAAGACACAGTGTTTCAGACACAATCGAAAGCTGCGATAAACCCAACAAGCGAATAACAGTGCATTGAAGTGACACTTCCAAGATCCATAGTGTGCTACTGGCCTAAAGGTGTTTTTTGTTGGCTATTTCCAACACTCAGGTAATTCTGATGCAAAATAACAAATGGACTAAGGACGTAGTTCAACAATTTATTTGATAGGTAAGTTGTGTGGGTTGGGTACGAACACAAGTAGGTAACCACAATTAACTTTGTCCACGTATTGCTTATTGTGTTCCATTTGGTACATAAGGTTATTTACCTTCATCGCAGACAAACGCATTATAAACTTATTCATTAAACTTCGAAGACTATTTGTATCCTAATTCCTAACCTGAATTTAGATCATTCCTGTGTCTGTACAGTATGAGTGCGACAAAAATCAACAGGAGGATTTTAAAGCATTATTTTCAACACACGTTCTTAAGGCGTTTCAATCACAAACACTCCTTTTCAACTACGACGTGACAGTAATTCAGTGAAACTCTCCCCTGCTATCCTGACTCTCCACCACCCCACTGGCGGTTTCTATACACATGTATTCATGTAGAAACCTCAAAGGATTTGAATTGCGGTCGAAAAACACTCAAACATTAATATGGGTGCCAAACACTTCTGCTACAGTTTGTAGCTCCAATGGTGGTAAAATCATTTCCATATGCGAACTGCGAAGTGGCAAGCTGGCATGTCTCATAACGGATAAGGAAATCTGCTTTACTGAGCAAAACCATAGGAAATAGGATGGCATGTGTAATAGGATACTCGTATGAAGGAAGTGTACAAGTTTTCGTTGTTGCAGCTATCCTAGATTAACTTGTGTTATCTTTTCCATACCGGGTATGGAAAACACACTTGCTCACATGAGTGTTTGATAAAATGGCTGACAAAAGCCGAATCAACTTAAGATGCAAAGACAGTTTGAATTTCCTTTCAGTAAAACACGATTTCATATTTTCATTTAATTGAAAATTTCATTATTAACATCGTTGCTGATGCTTTCCCGCTTTGAAAAAGATGACAAACAAGAAAATCAAAAAATCAAAAGGAGAACAAATCGAAAAGCGAAAAGAAAAACACCTCTAAATGGCTGTCAACATTTAGCCCGTCTATACGTGTTTATCTAAATATGTATCTTTAAATGAGAAAACTGTTAAACGCTTTACATTGCCATCCGTCGTCGTCGTGTCGTCCATCGGTCCATCTTGGGGGGGCATAATATGGAATGGCACACAGAGGAGGCAGGCCACTTAATGGCGATTACTCAATCGATTTTCCCTAAACGTGCGGTCATTGAAGAGAGAAAATCGACAATCAGGTAAGCAGTTGGTTACACTGATGATGATGACGATGATTTAGTCGTTCAGGAAACATTATTTGTATCCAAAGATACAGTACGACGACAGTTGAAATATCTGTATTGGTGGTCCCCCATATCGTGGTGTGGCTTAAGACGAATACTTTGGATTCCACACTATGATGGCGCAAGGTGGCGAACACCAGGTGACATTTGTGGGTAACCAGTTTATCACGAGGTCTATATAGGTGAGCCACTCCATCCAAAGCAAACCAGTTGCAATGTCTATATTTGCCTTTACCTACTATGCCACTTGGTTTATGGAAAAACGTAATTAAGGGAATTTTCTCCGCAGTTTTTAAATTTCTGTTTTTATTTAGGCTTTTTTTTTTAATATTTTTACGACTTCCTGAATGTAACCTACAGATGGTGTCTTTTAAATTACACCAAGTTCTAATTTTGATGAGGAGGGAAAGTGGCCATTGGCCAGAGAGAACATTTTGATGAGTATACATACCTACAGCGTTTTTAATCGGTAGGTACCTTCCACAAGTGGAAGACTTTTGTTTTTCTTGTTTTATTTTTGAGAATAAAAGTGATTTCTTACGGGAGTATAATGGTTTTTAATATGCAGGCTATAAAAATGTTGAATGAGTTCTTTTGTGTATTTTTTTGTTGTCTAATTTCTGTTAACGAACATTTAAATTGAAGCCATCAAGTTTGTTGTTTCATAAATGAGAGCATCCCTATTTGGCTGGATTTTTTATTGTCTGAGAATTACGGTTCTTAAACATTCTTATAGTGAAATTAGACAAAGAGAATATTATATGCAAAATAATTTAATTCCTCGGTAATAATTCAAATAGGAGGTCTTTAAATTAAATGCCATAAATGAGGCTTAAAGAAATATTTTAAATGTATAACTTACATAATGCAGTAAGTGCTTACACGTACAAAATTGTGAGGCCTTTTGCAAAATGTCAATCTTATTTGAGTAGATATTCGCGTATAATTGGCAATTTATTATTAAAGTTGAAATATTTTGGTAGTTTTGTTAATCTACTGAAAGTTCTTTTTAATTTAGCCGCACAATCATTCTTACATATTTATATTAAGCAAACAAGAAAAAAAAAAACTTTTGCTGCAAGTCTAGGGCAAAGGATAGTGACAGATATCTGACAGATAATGCATCGAACAGCCTATCAGCCGGTTCCAGTGGCTGTTAAAGTCTTTATCTGGGAGATAAGTAAAATATTATTTTGAAGTGCCTGGAAAAAAATTAGTTTCAGAGCATTTTTTCGTTGACGTGCACTTGGTTGTCATATTGACAATCGGTAGTTGTTAACTGGAAATTGTCAAATTGACGAACAAAATTGTCAATATGATGAACATTTTTTGAAAATATCAAAAACATTTAACAACCGGATAGTCAATATGAAGAACGGGCAGTTGTCAATTCTTAGTACCAAAAATTATGTAAAAAGTTGTAAGATTGACAATTGCAGTTGTCAATATGATGTACGCACTTTCATTGTAATCACTTGTTGAATTGAAAATCGGAGTTGTCAATATGAATACTCAACAAAACACGTTTAGGTTTATGGTTCACAGTCACTTTTGACTGTGAAACACATAATTATAGTCTCCAGTCTCGGTAAACGTCGAGTAAACTGTGCGTCTAGGCAGATCTGGTTCGTCTACTGATGAGCCCGACACGTGGTGGGTCATCGGGGCGAAATGCATTCTGGAGTATATGCCACACATTATTTATATATGTAATTATGTTGACACTACACTGTAAGTATAAATTCCTTAATCAGGTGTTTTAAATCATGACGTTTTTATTTTGAAAATCGAATTCTTTAATTCAATTACTCCGTTCATTAGATTGAAAATAGCGGTTTTTATTATGAAAATCGGGTTATTCAGTTTAACAACTGTGATTTTCATTATGAAAATCAATTCCTAAAATTTAACTTCTGCGATGTTCAGATTGACTATACTGCGGTTTTCATTCTGAAAACCGAATTCTTCAATTTTGCTGCCCCGGTCTTCAGATTGACTATTGCGATTTTCATTATGAATATCGAGTTCTTCACTTTAACAATTGCGATTTCCATTATGAAAATTAATTCCTCCAATTTGACCACTGAGCGTTCATTAAATCAACAACGGCGATTGTCAATATGAACATTTAATTGATTCAAATTTAATTGACAACCCAAGTTCATCATATTGACAACTACGGCTGTTGGCTCAAAAATAACAACTTTTTCTTCAATATGACGAACTTTGTTGTTAATATAAACTTTCCTTTTTGGTTCAGTGTGGATTTATTTGAATTTTTAGACGACGTATTTGATAAATACATGTGTATCGAAACGATAAAAATGGCATTGCTATTCGGTCAAGCAATTGTTGGTTGATAAATTTGTCCACCAGATAGTTTAACGGAGACTTTGACGATGAAACAGAAAAAAACAATAAGCAACCTTTATCTGTTGGATAGCGTTATGTGTCGGATAACTGTATGCGAAACTTTATCCGGAACCTTTGAAACTGGCCCTAAGACTCCTGTTTATGTTGTGAAAATGTTGTAGAGTGTTTTTGTTTCGATATTTATATGTCTACGAGTTTTCTTTATTAATAAAGATTTGACTATTCATATCGTTACGCAATAATGCCCAAGGAAATAACGCTCAAATCAAGTTAGAAATAACGCCCTAAAAAATCTCCCGTAATTTTTACGTCAGCGAATGCCACCTAATGCCACTATTCATTATTAGCGGTATTAATAAAAAAAGCCTTATTCGCTCTTTAATCCATCTGATAGCTAGCAGACGAATAGTGGACTTGTTCGTTTGATAACTTTTATTATTTATAAATACATCTTATATCCATATTAGCTATCCACTCTTTATCATTAAACGCACAGCACTGCGTCCAAACTGTACTAAACATGGTTGTAAATCTGTCATATTCCATCAGCTGACACTATCATGCTCAGAGCATGTTATGTGCTTAGTGTTGCCAGGCGAAAATGTTAAAATCCAGTCAAATTTGACTGTTTGACTGGATTTTTTCTCTCCGAATCCAGTCAAAAGAAACAGTCAAACATTAAAAACAAAAAATTCCAGTCAAAAAAACAGTCGAAAATGTAAAAGCTATTTTTTCGGAAACAATAATAGGTGGGTCATCGTGGTTTCTTTTTAAATCATAGGTAATTTTAACACTGACACCTGCTTCCAGCTCGAAATCTTTACAGAAAGCCAGTATCATACCTGCGCGTAACGAAGTGAGTGACAGTGACAGTTTGGATAATTTTTCTCCGAAAACAAAGCTGAGAACAACGTTTCGGTCAACGGCGGCCGTTACAGAGCCATGTTAACCGACTTTTTTTTTACTGGAATTTAAGACATGGATTTAGACGTCCTCTGATTCATGCAGGATTGAACGCCATGCCACACAGCCCACGCCACAATCGATCTTTTGCGCACCAACTTCCCAAAACGTGTTATCAGTCGTCTCGGCGATGTCAATTGGCCTCCTTGGAGCTGAGATTTGACAATCCGCCCTCCGCACTCAAGGCCAACATCATCCAAGCAATCCGTGAGCTACAGCCCGAAACCACCAACAATGTCTTGGACAATTGGAGTAACAGAATACGCTACTGCGAAGCCAGCCGAGGCAGCAACTTGAACGACGTTGTATTCCGTAATTAATGGGAATGTTTGCTCTTACTAAAAAAGCCATAATACATGGGAACAATTTTATTTTGTTCAATTTATTGTATTTTAAAAAAGAAACTTGTATTTGGCCCACCCTTTATATTTTGATCTATAGTATTCTTTACAACTTTTTGTATAACTTCTTCAAGTATTTCAAAATTTATACAACATTTTTTTTTATCTCGAAAATTAGGTAGGTATTTCTTTCTAATGGTCAAAATAGAGTTGTGTTTATTTTTTGTTTCTAAAATCTGGAACAAACAGCAGTCATAACTCAAAACATAAACAACATACAACAAACCGAATTAAATGCAAAGGAAATCATTCAAAATTCTCAAGAAACACTGCGCAAACTGCAAGAAATACTAGATTCAATTTGACTTTCAGCGGCTTGCGGAAAATGGGTGTGTTCATTTCATTGCACTGCGCGATGCGCGAATCTCATATACGCTAGGTTTACATTGAAGGTGCAATTTTTTTTAGAAAAAAATTCCAGTCAAAAAAACAGTCGGCTGGATTTAATTTTTTTTTCCAGTCAAAACCGAAAAAATCCAGTCAAATTTGACTGGAAAACAGTCAAACTGGCAACACTGCTTCCGCTTGCGATTTTTAGATTCTCTCTGTAATTCTCTTTCAGCTTTTAAATTTCTCGCGTCCAATCGAACTTTTTGTTGGTATACGTGTATTTGAAATTACGTGGATAGGTTAGCTCTGTGTGTGAGTAAGTTAACCAATCTCTATACGCCGAATTTGGTGAATTAAGTTATCCGCTCGTTAAACATGTCAGTGAAAGCTAATATATGTTTATTAATAAGAATTACGAGTTATCAGATGTGATAAAGCTAATTCGCCGCTATTCGGTATTTATTAATACGGGCCACGGGGGTATGTATATTCGGAATAAACTCGGAAACAAATAAACGGAGTTCAATGCAAATTTAACCGAAATATTTCTTGAGTTCCTCTGAGTGTAATGGGCTATATTTTGTTGCGCTTTCTTCTCTTAATTATTTGTCGAGTTTTTTTTTCTCATAAATCAGTTCTGATCGCACCGACTTTATGTTCAAACGAATTTTTATTCAAACTTTATACCTACTTCAAAATAGTTCCACACAATAATTATACTGCTGGTGAAATATTTTCTTTTATAAGAAAAAACTGTTATACATATCGCGAAATAATGAACACACCTTCAAAACCATATCATATCTGACAACTTATAGATAAAATCGACGAATATAACCTTAATAAATTATTGTTTCTGATTAACTGGGTGCGCAATCTCATAAAATATTTATTTCCCAACTTCTATTTCAGTCACAAACAATATTCTAACAAAGTGTGGGTAACAGCTGTTTACACAGTTTCTCCTTTTCTAATAACTGACTGAAATTAACTACCAGACAAAGACAATGCAGTTTTGACCATAACTGGCAATATCAAGTCAGTGTAATTTGCAATTTAATTGAGTAGCTCGCATATAATATTTTCATGTCGTGCTAAAGACCGTGATACACAGGATGCCAACAACTTCTATTTTCTTTATCCCGACATCATTATTGTTTGGCCATAAATATTTCAAACCTGCAGCTATTTACATAGATACTCAAATTAAATATAGTCAGACGATATTAATAGTAAAATAAAATAACATATGGATCCGGTGGAGGTCATGTGTAGCATCACTTCTCAAGCGTATTCAAGCTCACAGTTGTTAGATTTTAATGCAAATGACATTGAGCTCAATTGAGGAAACATACAACAACGCATCCACAAATCTCTACAGCGTTAGATATACACATTCGATTCATGCCAGTTTTAATTTTAAGCATTTAACGAAATTTATGCGAAACAGATCAAAGGAAAATGTGGTCGCCACTAGCTGGTATAATAGTGTATGAACGATTTTAGAAACATATTGTGGATTTTGTGGCAAAAATATTCGTTTCAACAAATTTCTGCACTAATTGCCTTGTTTTCGTGGTCAAATTTGTAGTACAAATGGCCATGGAAATATGGGCTCGGTAAATAATTGTGGTGTACCTGTACACCTACACATGTCCAGCTGCAGTTATTGAATGGTGTGGCAACTAATTCGATTTTCATCGCACATCCTGGAAAATACGAAATTATATTTGTTTTTGGCGAATTTAGAAAATACCACTGCACAATTCATCGGCCTTTATAATAAATTACTCAGCCCTATCGATATCGAGGTATCCCTTCGAAACGGAATTTTTTCCAATTTGTACGAACACAATTTAAGTTCCGAAGAGATTTGATCAAATTCATAATATCTCCTCTACCCTTATGGGGATTGCCCTTGATGATTTGGAGTCGATGGCGGAGGATCGAGAGCTATGGACGGTCTACTTGAGCAACCTACACCCGCGACCCACTAAATGGATAAGCGGGATATTGAAAATTAATGAATGAATGAAATGAAAGAGATTTGACTACCTATTGTGTCGAATTTTCTTCTGAACGGATATGGATACCTTGATAGGGCTGATTTATCAGATACAAAGTCAGATTGTTATCTAGTACGAAATTGTTAATTGTTAATTCATCATATTTAGTAACTATATTTTTGTTTATAGTCATTTCAAAACTACAAATCTGGCTTTAAAATTGAAATTTATTGCAACAATTTTAAACCACTACCACCGTGTAGTGTGCACTCCCTTAATCCTATGGCCATGGTCTAAGGAAATAAAACGTTTTTTTTATTTAAATTGCTAAAACTAAATGCAAACAACTTACATTAAGTAAAGCTGCACTAAATGCGCGCTGCAAATGTTGGAAAAAAAAGTTTCTCTATGTAGTTACCTCTGGCGCCGTGTGCTACTTAATCAAAAACGAGTACCCTTACGTTGCATTTGTGAGCTTCTTCGGGCAGAAAATGTAATGAAATCATGCTGCACTGTTTATATACCTACATTTTATGTAAATGGGTGGTTATTCTCTGTTTTATTTGTCTTTATTTGATTTGCTTCCGAAAATGCAACTTTTTCTAGGATTTGTCAATCTTAAAAAAGATGAATTTTTTCTTTGCATCAGTGGTCACATTTTAATAACTAAATTCTATCGAAATGGGATTTTTAAGTTGCGTCCGGTCTGAAGTGTCATATATATTATTTGTCTTGCACGTAAATCAAAGAAAATGGAAACTTTCCAAAATACCCGTGCCAACATTAGAAATACTTGCTGAAGAAATATTTCGCAAGTACCTACTTGCTACTACTACTGTAACGACATGTATTTTTAGTGGCGAAATAAAGAAACCAAATGTAAAGAACAAAAGACACGACGTTCACAACGTTATAATGGTTTTTATTCGAACTCTCGATTACAAGTTATTGTACACGCAATTCGTACACTAATGACATTTATGTATATTGTTTTATGTTATAATGTAAAAATGAATTTGTATATAATGTAAATGTTTATAATGTAATTTGTGTAATTTTGACATTATATGTGTTGTCATTTGTTGTATTTGTATCGTCTTCTGTCATCGATGGTAGGCAGCTGTGTGGATGGGGTGGGCATTGTTGATTTGGTGATGTGCATTAACATTGATTCTGCAACATTCTCCCCGCCCGTGAACGTAGTTCGCAAACTCCTTCATGTAGTCTTTGAGGTATAATAACATCCTTCGATTGACTTGTATGTTGAACGAAAAAAATTAATTCATCGACCTCAATAACATCCCAGTCGATATTTGACTGCCTTGCCGACCTTCTTAACTTCCATCTTTGACATGACATGTAAAGAGAGAGACTATTAATATTCTGACATACAAATTACATTGATCCAAATAAAACAGACAAAGACAAACAGAAATAGGAAGTACAACAAAAATGTAAAACATTTAAGCGCATGTGGAATGTGTAATTGTGCATCTCCCTTGCACTCATTGTCTCGTACTGCACTACAAGTCCAGTTCAGTGTGTAAATTTTCCAATGAATGGCGATCGTGCGGTGATGTTTTTGTTTTTTTTTTTTTTTTTTTCGTATTATTCGGTGTTTTCCCTTAATTGAGTGTTTATATTGTGATCATTTCGTTTGTGTTTTGTGTAATCGTGAAATTTCAGTAGGTGATAAGAATTTAATTATATCAGTGATTTCTTGATTGATAATAATTGATATGTGATGACGATGATGATGTTGATGGCGGTGATAATTGTGATGATGGTGGCTGCAGTATTTCAGGTAATTTAGCATATTAATTACATATGAATTTCATTATATTTTGTAGTATTTTGATTTTAATAATTATTCTTATTCGTAGATTATCATTTGAAAATATATTTATGTGTGTGTGTGTGTGTATTCGCGCATAAAGTGTGTTATTTTCTTGACGTTTTGCATGCAATTTGTTTTTCATAATTTTCTTGTGTGTTGATTTCTGTGGTAGTGATGAGGTAAATTTCGATAACTATCGATAACAGTCGATTACAACGATAGTTGTCTTTGATATGTAGATTGTAGGTATTATGTATTTCTTATGATTATTATAGTATTTGTTTGTTTTTATATTTGATTAATGTGTATATAAATATGAATTTAGTTAAAATAGAATTATTTGTTTAATGTTTCGTTACGTGTGATTTTGATTCGACTATGTGAGTGCATGATTTTGCATGTTTTTGATACGATGCGTTTTCATATTTTAAAATTGTTGTGAACGTTTGGTTTCTTTGAATGTGGACTGTATATTATAGTAGTTAGGTTACTGGCTTAGTTAATTTATTGATTATATATATATTTTTTTTTTAATTAAGTTTCGGTTTTTTTTTTGTTTATTTATTTACAGATGCCAACAATTATTTATTTATTATTTTTTATGTAGAGTCTTTGGGTTATAAGAGTGTGTTGTCCTCGTTACTTTTATTTGTTGGCAGGTAGCATATTTTCGCGATCGGTCGTTTTAATACACCTGATTTCGTTTTGATCGTTACGACACGAGTTAATCCATCTGATCCGGGGTGCATTTCTTGTATTCTCGCTAAACTCCAATGTGACGGTGGAAGACGTTCGTCCTTCAGAAGAACCAAGTCCCCGATTTTCGGTTCTGCTTCCGTTTTTATCCATTTTGGACGTTGTTGGAGTCGCGATAAATACTCACTGTTCCATTTATGCCAAAATGTGTCCAGGAATGCTTGTAATCGTTTCCAACGATCGAGATAGCCAATTTTCCGCATTGTGTTGTCCCCTTGCGGTATCGTGTGGAGTGACTCACCGACCAAAAAATGCGCTGGCGTGATGACTTCCAAGTCATCGGCGTTGTCGGAGAGAGGGCATAAGGGCCTTGAATTCAAACACGCTTCTATCTGTGTAAGAAACGTGGCGAGTTCCTCGTAGGTAAGCCTCTCGTTGCCGACAACTCTTTTTAAGTGGTACTTGACCGACTTCACCCCGGCTTCCCATAGTCCTCCAAAATGAGGGGAAGCGGGGGGAATGAAATGCCATTCGGTACCCAAATTCGCCAATGTGCCAGCGACCTCCTTCCAATCGTGGTGAGCATCCCGTAACAACCTACGTAGCTCTGCGTTGGCTCCCACAAAATTGGTCCCGCAATCACTATAGACCTGAGTGCATACTCCACGCCGTGCCGTAAAACGACGGAAAGCTGCCAAAAATGCCTGTGTAGTTAGGTCCGACACTACCTCTATATGAATCGCCTTCGTTGCTAAGCAGATGAACACTGCAAAATATCCTTTGTAGGTTTTACCGCCTCGACCTTTCCATGATTTTATTTCGATTGGTCCTGCATAGTCGACTCCGGTATGGCTAAATGGTCGGGCCATGCGCACCCTGGCGGCTGGTAAACTACCCATAAGCTGCTGCATCTCCTTAGCCTTCTGTCTAAAACAGTTTTTGCACCGATGGATGTGGTACTTAACGATCCGCTTGATTTGTCCAATCCAGTAGGTTCGTCTGATATAGGCAATCATTTGCTGAATTCCACCATGGAACGTTCTGTCGTGTGCGTCTCGTACCACAAGGCTGGTGAAGTGGTGATTGTATTTTAAAATTGTAGGATGCTGCTCCTCATAGCATAAATTCGAATTTTGCAGACGACCTCCCACACGTAGTACTCCATGAGCATCGATGAATGCGTTTAATGTGCGTAGAACCTTTGGGGTTTCGCCAGTTCTCTGAATTTCATTCAGTTCTGCCAGGAACATCTCTTTTTGTGCTGCCTTGACTGCGAGCAGAGTTGCTGCGTGTAACTCTTGGGGGCCCAGTGGCTGGGAATTCCTCTCATTTTTGGTGGTTCTGCAGTTTTTGGCGAATCGCAAGCAGTTTGCAATGACCCTTACCACCTTTGAAAGCTGAGAAAAATGGTGAACCACTTCGCTGACGCAATCGCTATCGCTGCTCTGAGCACAATGTGCCTTGACAGCTCGCCTTTCTTCCTCTGTGTAGATGTTCAAGGGTTGCTCAGGAACCTCAAACTCCCATCGGCCTCGTAAAAATCGGGGTCCTTGCCACCAAAAGTCTAGGGACTCTAGATCTCCAGGTAGAACACCTCGTGATGTCAAATCAGCTGGATTATGGAGTGTTGGTACGTGTCTCCATGAATTAATATCGGTTAGGCGCTGTATTTCGGAAACACGATTGGCGACAAATGTGTCCCATTTAGAGGCTGGTGAACGAATCCAAGCTTGCGTAATCATGGAGTCTGTCCAAGCATAAATTGTTTGGATTCCCAAGACTACTGCAACGTGTTGAAGTAATGTGGCCAAAACCACTGCTCCACAAAGTTCTAGACGCGGAAGCGACACGGTCCTCTTACACGGGGCCACTTTGGTCTTTGAAATAAGTAAATGTACGTGGATGTTGTCTTCGCTGTCCAAAACTCTAAGGTACACTGCTGCCCCAAAGGCCTTCATCGAAGCGTCGCAGAACCCATGTAGTTCAACCGCCTTATTATTTCGCATCATGTTAATCCACCTTGGAATTTTGATGCGCTCTATCAGTGGTAGTTCTCGGCGAAAAGCTTCCCATTGACCTTTTAATTGCAAAGGGATTGGATCATCCCAATCCGAACCCAGGCTCCAGAGTTGTTGCATCATAATTTTGGCAGTGATGATGCACGGCGAAATCCAGCCAAGTGGATCAAACAATTTGGCGATTGCAGACAACATAGACCTCTTCGTTATTTCCTTGGTGTCTTGTTGAAGATTCTGAAACGAAAATGAGTCACTGATTGGGAACCACTTAATGCCCAGTGTTTTGACATGGTTCAGTGCTTCAAATGGAATCTCAAAGTCGATTTCACGATCTTGCTCTGGAATATCGTCCACTAACGTTCTTTCGTTGCTTGTCCACTTCCGCAAATAAAATCCTGCAGAGGCTAACAGCTGCTGAGCCTCGCTGCGCTTTTGCCTAGCATCTTGTACGGAATCGGCTCCACTAATCAAGTCATCGACGTACATATCCTCAAGAACAACCTGTGCACCTAAGGGAAAGTTATGTTTTTCGTCCTCAGCCAACCTTTTGAGAATACGGATCGCCAAATAGGGTGCACTCGCAGTACCAAAAGTGACCGTTTTCAGCTTGTAGGCCTTCAGTGGTGCGGTTTGATTGTCTCTCCAGAAGATTAGCTGGTAGTAACGATCGGGGGGACTAACCAAAATTTGACGGTACATCTTCTCGATGTCTGCCGTAAACGTAACTCGATGAGTCCTCCATCGCAGAATTAAATCGACAATGTTGGTTTGCAGCTTTGGACCCACGAGCAAACGATCGTTTAAAGATGTACCATTCGATGTTTTAGCTGCGGCATCAAATACGACCCTCAGTTTAGTCGTGGAACTAGCCTCCTTAAACACAGCATGATGTGGCAGGAAGTAGTGATATGGAGTTTTAAGTGACGTGTCGTCCACAAGATCTACTTCCTCCATGTGCTGAAGTGTGATGTACTCCCGGATACAGGCGCTGTAACTTTCGTGCAGCTTCGGATGCAACGCAAACCTTTTCTCCAAATGGGCAAATCGACGAAGCGCGCATTCCTTGCTGGACCCCATCGCTGGATGACCTTCCTCCTTAAACGGCAGCATCACTTCATAGCGCCCACTGGACAAACGTTTGGTGTTTCTAGCGAAATGTTCATCGCAAATGATGTCTTCTTCAGGACCCCTGGTCTGGAATGGCTTTTCTTCCATTTCCCAAAATGTTTGCAACTGGGAACTCAGATCCGTGAACTGAACAAAGCTGCGCAAACGTTGCGGATTCTCAGCTGGAACCTTGCCAAATATTATCCATCCCAACCTGGTATTTTGCGCTATCGGTGCTATGGTATCTTCGCAGCGCATGATGTCTGGAAGGAGTATTTCGGCGAAAACGTCACTTCCAAACAATAAATCCACTTGTGCAGGCAAATAAAAATCAGGATCCGCTAAACGCAAACCGGAAAGATGTTGCCATTTGTCAGGTTTTAGTTGTTGGGTCGGAAGAAGCCCAGTCAGCGACTTGAAAACGAACGCCCTAACGGCGCTCTCAAATGTCGAATGTCTTGACGCAAACGTAATGTCGACATAATTTTGTGTTGTGCCGCTGCTGACCATCCCCAACCCAGATACCTCGACAAATGCACGATGTCTTTTCAACCTCAACAACTGCGCCGCAGATTCGGTAATAAATGTTGCTTCTGATCCGGGATCGATTAAAGCCCGCAGATCATGGAAACGTCCATCAGCTGATCTCACCCTTACAATTGCTGTTGCCAAAAGCACCTTTGACCGTTGCGAGAGTGAATGGAATGTGTTGATCTGCCTGCTCGTCGATGGCTGCGGTTCCTCCGAAAGTTGAAACGCAGGAGCGTTTGGATTCACGGCTACCTGGTATGACTGCGTATTTCCGGATCTGGGCTGTTGTGAGCATTGTGTTATTGCTGGCTGCATATTGTTGTTGTTGTTGTTGCGATGGTAGTTGTTATTATTATTATCAGGATGCATCTCGTGAACATGCAGCAGGGAATGGTGACGTTGTTGGCAAAAGTAGCAACATTTAGTGCTTGGACACTCTCGCACCATGTGCCCATAACCAAGACAATTTTCACAAACTTTTGTATTCCTGACTGCCTGTTTTCGCTCCATCGGATTAAAATTCAGGAAGCGTTGACATCTCCTCAGCGCATGTTGCCCTTGGTGACACAGCTTACATGAAAAGGCATCTCTAGAAGATGTATTTGCCAAAAACACCCGCTGAGCGTCTGTGTACGACCGGTTCCTCGTGCTGACAGCTAAATCGTCTCTTACCCAAGGCCTGGAACTCCCCTTCAGGTCCTGCTGGCCGACCACCTCAAGAGTCCGGAAGCGAGTTTCTAAAAATTCC
Source organism: Cheilosia soror (assembly GCA_949372485.1). NCBI lineage: Eukaryota > Metazoa > Arthropoda > Insecta > Diptera > Syrphidae > Cheilosia > Cheilosia soror. The sequence continues at coordinate 109,965,614 of OX443562.1, read as the reverse complement.
GTGAACTGTTTGTACGTTGGCAGCTCCTTTAGGCTCCCCAACTTCTCTTCCCATAGCTGCTGAGTAGAATTTGGCAATTTATGTAGCAGAACGTATATTAAAATCGCGTCCCAATGTTCTACCCGCAACCCCAAATTCGCCAACGCATGAACGCACTCCTGAGATGTGTCCAGCAACTCCTTCAGTCCATTCGCTGATTCCTTGGATAATGGTGACTGTCCAAGAAGCAACTTCAGCTGTGCATTGACCAGCACGCGTTTGTGGTCGTAACGCGAAGTAAGCAGCTCCCATGCCTTTGCGTAGTTACCCGCATCGCAAGGAAGATGTTGCAGCAGTCGCTCAGCCTCACCCACTAAGCACGACTTCAGATAATGCATTTTATCAATGTCGCTTAACGATGCATTTTTATGGACCATGGACTCAAACAGACCCTGAAAAGACCTCCATGTTGTGTACGAGCCGCTGAACTTCGGAATATCGATTTCGCGAAGCCTAATTTTACTGCTGGATGCCGTCGATTCACCTGGAGTAACACTTGCAGCAGCCTGGGTGAATTTCTCCAACGTTTCCAACAAATCGCTGCGATACTCAAGGTAAATTTCTTGAATTTGCTCGTACACAATAAATAACTCCTCCAATTTCAGGTCTGCTTCAAGCCTTCCGCCCCCGACGATTGCCTCGTGATATTGCCTAGCAACTCGCATATTTTCTTCCAGCATGTTAAGACGACTTGCAACATATGCTTGTTGCTTACGTTTCTTTGTACAGTTTTTAAAGCTGGTGAAATTATTAACTACCATCGTTAAAACGCCCTTTTGTAGCAAACCGTAATTAATATTACCTTCGGCCATTATAATTATGCGCGTAGGTTTTAGTTATTTATATTATTTAATATGTTTTAAATCAAAAGTAGTAATAAAAGCAAAACTTACTTGCTTTTGCTGCGCTTGGATGTTTGTAATTTGTTGTTGTAGGCGCCACAGACCAATTTGCCTCAATCCTCTGGATTCTGGATACCGCTGGCGATTTATTCTTTTCACGACGCGTTAATAACGATTTACACACACACAAAATGTCAATAGATTTAAGTTTTATTGTAATTTAAGATGAATTTAATATAGTTTTAAGTTGATATGTCAAGAAGCTAATTGCACTTTGTATTGCACTTTCTAACCCCACTTTTTTTGATAAATTTACGTTCAATTAAATTTTGTTTGTCAAAGTTTGATACAATTAACAATTAACATTTAAATTAGACGCGAAAAGGACCAAATGTAACGACATGTATTTTTAGTGGCGAAATAAAGAAACCAAATGTAAAGAACAAAAGACACGACGTTCACAACGTTATAATGGTTTTTATTCGAACTCTCGATTACAAGTTATTGTACACGCAATTCGTACACTAATGACATTTATGTATATTGTTTTATGTTATAATGTAAAAATGAATTTGTATATAATGTAAATGTTTATAATGTAATTTGTGTAATTTTGACATTATATGTGTTGTCATTTGTTGTATTTGTATCGTCTTCTGTCATCGATGGTAGGCAGCTGTGTGGATGGGGTGGGCATTGTTGATTTGGTGATGTGCATTAACATTGATTCTGCAACAACTACTATAAGCTTAGTCCTTATAGCGATATCGGTCCCTAGTGAGGTTGCATACTCTTAATAAAAGATTTGGCATTTGGATCCTTGGCATACGTTTTGGCGAATCTTAGCCGATTCTTCGACTGGCATTCGCCGTGACTTCAACCTCTAGGAGTTCTCAGATGAAATCGTCGATGAACGAAATTTTCTTTAGGGAAATCTCGAAACGAACGAAATGCGAAAAAGTATTTGGGTTAACCTTTACTCAACAGACAATCCATTCACCGACTTTTGGTCAAGCAGCAAAGCAGACTGGTTCAATTAGCCACCTCAGTGATGGCCGCGTCAGAGTCAATATGCAGGGGGCAGACCGTTACGGTCGCCCTCCACCTTAACCCGAAGACTAAGCCGTAACCGGGTGATGTAAACTTATACAAGATCCGACTGCCTTAGTCACTACCAAAAACCTCTCAACGAGGTAGGACACCCGAATTCGCAAGTAGCAAAAGAATTCCCAGGGTAACGCACTGCACAAAGAACCGTTCGCAATGTTAACGAAGGCTGTCGTCCTGTTGAAGGAAGTCATTTTCAAAGAACATCTGTTTTATGTGACACTTATGAAGATATACCAAAGCAGTCTATGTCAAAATTTAGCTTGGATTTTACTCAATGTATTGAGCTATCAAAGTTACTAATTATTTCTTTGCTACCATTTTCAACTCGTAAACATTTAAGAAGTAGGTACATATACACTCAGTTAAGATTTGGCTCAAAGTTACCAACTCCCCCCTATCAGGAGCAGAGCGAGGGGGGTGGTGTGTGGGGGCTGCGACACCCCCATGCTTTACAAGAGTCGGCAAATCAAGGAAGCTACATTTATTAACTTGAGGAACTTAAAAAAAATATCAGCAAAAACGAGCAGTTTTCAAAAAATAACTCGGAACAAAATGTTACAAATTAAGAAGTGAGTTTGGATTTTTCATTGAGGTTTTTAAACTTGGAAGTATATACAAGTCGGCATTTTCAAAGGTTCCACTTTTCGGAAATGCCAATTTATACATATTTGTTCATTTTTATGTACTTTCTCCTAGTTTCGATTTTAAAAAGGACGGTAGGCATTTGCCGACTTAACTCCTTAAAATTTAGCTAGTTTCGATTCGATTTTAAAAATGACGGTCGGCATTTCTATTTGAGTTTAAATTTGAACGACTTTTTGCCGCGAACGAAAACACTCTTGGAGCGGATTGTCAAAGTTTATTCGCAATCCACATGATCAAATCGCGTTCCACAAATTGGCGAATAAAACATTCGTTTGAACTAAGCCTCAAATTAGAAACTGATGGCTGAAATTCGCTAACTTTCTAAACTCGCGAATATTCGTTCGCTTGTTGATAGTTTGTCGCTCTCATGTGAATGGTCCTTACGATACACTAACAATCTTTCAATTCGCACTGCAAATTCGGTCGCCTTTGAAAATACATTATGAAAAAAATGTATGCAATCTGAACTCAATTCAACTTTAAATTGTAGGTACTTTTAAAATTAAAAATTTAAATTTAAAATGTCATTTTTAGGTCTTAGGTATTGGCCCAGGAGTGTTCCTGTTAAGCTTGGTCAATATTGGACAAAGGGCCGTAGCACCTCCCACACAAAAAAAAAAACATCTTCTATGGGGTAAAATTCGATGACGTAGCTCGATAACTGCTGGGCCGATTTTAACGATCTCTATACACAGTCCGCAAATTCCTAAAATAAGTCGGCATTTTAATGAAATTCAACCCCCAAGCCCCAAACGACCCGAAACCTCCCTACGCCCCTATAATCACTTACATGGCATAATACAAATTAATAGCTGTCTTATCAAATTACGCCTGTTCAACCTTTTTCAAAACTTCAATTAACGAGAAATGTTTTCTTTTCAAAAAAATAAAAATGAAAAATCACCCAAAAGTGTCATTCAACATATTGTACGACAGGCATAGAAAAACAGTCGACAAAAAAAAACTCACCCAGTGGAGTGAGTTGTGGTGATGTTATTTTTTCTCCTCGGTGGGGTTCAACAAACTTCCCTTCATTGTGCGAAGTAAACTTTCATTTGTCAAATTGTTCATCATTGAGTTGTGTTGTCGCTAAACATTTACATAAAAGACTCACTTGGGGCTCCTCTAATCGTTGTCGAATGACTTGAGAGAAAAAAAAAAACAATTCTGTCATTTACATTAATCAAATCTCATTACGAAGTCAGACCACGTTTACAAAGTCAATTTACATGCGTAGTCCGCACTCCGCAATACTTCTTCACTCTGTGGTGTGTGTGGCAGTGTTTGCCTGTGGGCGCTTTTGAATGCAAATTAGACATCCAAATGGTGAGATGTGTGCATCTAAGATGCATTATCTTTTTTTATTTGTTTTTGTTTTTTGTCAGAGAAAAAGATGAAGAAATTCTCAAGTCAAAGCTAAAGTAAAAGTTGTGATTAGCATATTTGTTTAAATTAAATGAGAGTAGGTACCTAGACCTACCTACCGAACTTTCTACACCATTGTTGGATTGAAGCTGAAAATCGATTTTCACATAAAGTGAATTTATCATCACTGATGGTAGTGCTCCCGTGGGGTGAGGCTAGTTCTATTACAATTACCAGGAGACCACTTGTCGGACTGCGAGGCTATAAAAGCGGTGCTCATAATGTGATTGGTTTATTGATTTTTTTTTCGGTTTGTTGTTCAATTGAAAAACAAGGTCCAAACATTACACACAGCAACAAATGTCATTTGAATTTGTAATGTAGCCGTTTTCATAGTTATGCAGCTTAGAATGGCTTAAATTGAATGAATTTGTGAAAAGGGTTGTGTTGTGTTTTCGATTTGATTATTATCAATGGGAGACCGACGAATGAATTCTTATAAACCGATGCCATACACTTATTTTATTTTTAGATTGTATTATATTGGTTTGTGTGTATTTTGTTTTCCTTTATTTTGCCAGACTTATGCAATAAATTTAAATTACTTTCAGTTGAATTTGTTAGCAATAAGCAATAACAAATCTATTTATAAACTTTCGATATATGTTTAAGGTTGCATTTGACGAAATTTGTTTTAGACAGTTTCAATGTCCTGCTCAGATATACTTCTTCCTTAATCAGCAGGAGTAATCTCTACATGGATAGTGAATATTTCTGACTTGATTAAACCATCTTAATCCTTGACAATGAAGTAGTACCAGCGATACTCTATACAGTATAAGACCTGCATTATATCAGTCTTTCGAAAGCGGGTGAAGATCTTTAAAGTTTTCGACTCAAAGTTTTTGGGGTAATTTTCAGTACCATCGACCATCGATCTGGTTATAAAAAGGCATAAGTCTTTAACGATGGCAATGAAAAAATGTATGAATGGACACTAATCTTCTGACTCGTTTTCGAAAGGCTGCTTTGTTTTTTTGTCATTTTATTTCACATGACGCCTTTGCAGCTTATAAAAACTTACAAAGCTTGATGGTTCCAAATGCCTTGATATTTTCACAAAACCGTAAAACCAGGACAATTGCATTTTTGTTTTCTTCTTTAGTTCAGAGTAGACACTGAACTACCGAAGCGAGATTGGGACTTTTTTTAACTATTCGTTCAGGCCATGATCAAATAAGCTCAGAATAAATTGACTTAGCTGTCTGAGTAAAAATTTAAGCATGGTATATTCTGACAGTTAGCCATATAAAGGGTTTTTCAACAGGGACGCTACAAAAGTAGAGCGACAGGGACAACAAACGACGCTGAATTTCTTGACGCTCTTTTGACATTTCTCTTCAGTAAGGTTTGCCATTTCATGATGGAAAGATATACGAGCCAACAACGAGTCGAAATTATTAAAATTTACTACCGAAATTCGGAGTCAGTGGCCTCAACGTTAAGAGCGCTACGTCCAATTTATGGTCGTCATAATCGTCCTAGCAGATCAACAATTGAGCGTCTAGTAGAAAAATTTTAATCCACACGCACAGTACAAAATGTTTCCCTGCCAGTGAGACAAAGTGTAGTGTCGAGAATATTGCTGCCGCTGAGGCTTCAGTTGAAGAAACCCCAAATGTGTCTCTCACACGCAGTGTTGTTATATCGTGGGATTTATCCCTTTTTGTGGGATTTTTGATGTCCGAAAAGCCTTCCGTGGGATAAAGGGAAAAAGCACCAAAATCGTGGGATTTTCAGGAAACTGACAAAACAAGTGTTAAAATCAAATTTTTGTGAAATTTCATCAAAACTATTCCAATTCACAACAATTATCAGCACAAATAAAAAAAAGTCTCTTAACAAAAAGTTCTAATACAAAAACAATCTGACGGCGCAGCGGCAGTGCATGTAATTAGACCTCTAGCGCCAGCGACAAAGTGACATCGAGATTGGAATAGAACAAGTTTGAATTTATATTACATACTTCATCTTCATGAGAATCAAAAATGTATTTTGTACCATAATGTATTATGTGAGAATCTAGACCTAGTGTGATAAGGACTTACTGCGTTAGCTATTATTTTTATTTATTCAGTTAATTTTGCGCTAGATTGAGACATTTCGCAGAAAAGGATATTTCACAATTACGTGCTAGTTACCTAGCGCAAATGCTGAAATGTCAGTTTTTGTATAATGGAGTGTGGCATACCGCTAGTCATCTAGCGATCAATGCAACGCGGCCATTGTGATTTTCTTTTAACATAATAAAAATTAATTAAGCAATTTTTTTTTTCATTTTAATGTACCGTGGGATTTTGGTGGGAATTTGAGTTCGGTGAAAAGGGAAAAAAGGGAAAAATTACCACGTTTCGTGGGAAAAATTAAGAGAAAGTCCTAACAACACTGCTCACACGTCGTTCTCAAGCGTTGGGCATCTCTGTGACCGTCTCTCTACCGTCGAAAATTGGGTTCAGCGTCTGGACTTCTGCAAGCGTGCCCGTGGTGGCCATGCAAAAGAAATCAAGTTCCATACATAATGGCAACGAACGTACTTTCACAGGAATAAAGAATTTCATTGATATCCAAAACCGTTTTTGTTTTATTTAAAAAAAACTTTTGTAGCGCTCTTATTGACAAAACCTTGTACCTAATATCAGGAATGCCAAATTGGTACAAAAAAAAAATAGATTGTAAAAAAGGTATATGTAATAGATCGACTTGCTACATGCCGTGTACTAGCACCTTAAGAAAATACAAGAAATCATGTTCATATGGTGTATTTTTATGTTCATAATAGCTGTATCCGCCCGGCCTTGTCTGCGACAATGAGTCGTGTTGCTTAAAATGTGCTTGTTGATCAGGACAATGCACAGCACATCAATGTTCCAAATTTTACAACTTCAGCTTTCATGAGTGTCGAGAAATAGGTTTGCAGTAATATTTTGTTTTGGACAATGTACACCAAAGCTTTAGCTTCCATGAATGTCGGGAAATAGCGTTTGAAGTAATTTTATATGCGGGAAGTGATAAGCCCCTTTGGTTCAGTTAGTGAAGCTAGTTAAAGTAATGTGTATGACCAGACTTCATGAAATTCTCGCGGTCATTTGAAGTTTTTGATATGTTATACATTTTCTACCTTAATCGGACACATGGCCAGTCCTGACACTCTTAATGTCATATCAATCAAGATAATGGAATGGAATTAATGAAGGGAACTATAAACTCACCCTAAGCAATTACGCAGGAAATTTATTGCCACTTCTTCAAATTGATTTAAAAGTCAAACTGGCATCTGTAACTTTTTGCTGGTTTATCTATGCAGCAGCTTGTTGATTTCCATTGTACCTATGGGTACGATCTAAACTATCTTAATTGTTATCTTTTTATCAAGTTATATAAAATCATTCTTTGTGGTAAATGTATTCTTAAAGGCATTTAGAAAGCCTTCAAAATATGATGCAAATCATGGTATCTAAAAACAAATTAACCGTGACATCATGACATTACGCACTAAGAGAAGACATTAATAAAATTATGTCAATCATAATTAATAGCTAATTACTTATATAAAAATTCCAAATAAAAACTAGCATCAATCATTGTATTATTTTTTGTGTTAAGTTAAAAATATGTTTTTAGACTCATGGACAAACATAATGTTATTTATGACGACAATTGCTAAAAATATACCAATATTAGCTCGAGAGAATTATTTTCTTCGCTTTTCCTTTGCAAATTATCTGAATTATTAAGCTACAGGAAATTCAGAGTGTCGGAAATTATTTATGCTTTCGTTGGCATCACCGTTAAGTACGACTAATTACTCTTTAATGATTAATGTGTCAATGGCATGAAAATAAATTCACACGACAAATGTGGTATTTCTTTTTCTCTCACATAAATCAGCAATATTATAAATGAAAAGTAGCTATCCCATAAATTGTAATGCATGTGCATCTGAATAGGTAGTGTAGTGAAATTATTCCATAACAAGATACGTTTTTAATTGCCAACAACCAATGTCCAACATAATGAAAAATAAGAGACACAAGATACACACAACCATCACAACGCTTATGGTTCGTCAACATCGGTTGGACACAAAAATCGCACATATAATTTCAACAGTAGGTATGTACCACCATCCACCAATATTATCGATAGCAATTGAGTTCATGGTTCTTATGGTACAGCTATTGCGAAATGTATCTACTGCCACTTAGGCAGCGTTAAACTGGTTTGACCTCAGTTGAATGTTTACTTTCAAATGGCCCCCCTGTTGTTGTGAACTACATATTTATTCCCCGAAACTGCACAGCTAAAAGACGACGGCGACTTGAAGAACCGGCATTAGGTTAGGTACACGTACAATATGAACGAGAATGTGTCGCGTATAATGAGCGCAGCTATAGATTATTATGAACGTGTTCTATTTATGCTTTCATTGTGAGCAATTAAAAACGCAAAACACCGTTTTCCTTGCAGATTTTCGCTCCCCCGCTTGGTCAACAGTTTAATATTTCTATGGATTTGTCGTCGTGCCGTCGTCATTAGTGCCGCGAGCCTAAGTGGATTTTCCACTTTGCTAACCTAATTCTTTTTATGATTCTAACTTATTTCTTATTTTTCGTAAAATAATGAGGAAAAAAATTCAATAAATTGGAAAACTCATAAAAATGTAACGGATTTTATGATGTGTGTTGTGGTCAAGTATGAAGGTGATAATGTGTCATAAGGAGACAAAACATAATTATAAATTTGAAACTTAAGTTTAGTATCTATGGTCACAATAAATACACTTAACAAAATGTATTAACGCACGTAGTATGTATATACCTAATACCTATCCAACACATTGTGGTTGCAATCGACAAATTTCCTTTCTTTTGCATTTGTAATGAAATTAGTTTAAATATTTGACGATAAAGGCAGTCCATGTAAATTATGCTGTTGTCAGTAACTATGACCCCACAAAAAAAAAAACTTTTACTACAACCTTTTGGCAAAAAATTTTTTAATTTTTTAGAAAAATTGTCAAAGATAAAAGATTTTAAAAAAATATTTAGTTGGTATCTAAATACCTAGCTAGTTGGTTTTGAGAAAAATAATTTTCATATTTTATTTACATATGTATTAAATGAGTTATTCTTGCGTATCCAAAAATTTATGAAATCTAAATGAATTGAAATTGTCACTGGAAACATTTCAAGCAGTATTTTTGTAAAGGGTGTCCTATAATTCGCGCAACATTTTAATTTTGCGCCATTTAATAGTACAGTGATGCCAACAGAAAAAAGATAACAATGCGAAAGCTGGCAGTTCGGGGTTAGTAAAAATGGAGCGCTATACGAAAGAACAACACATTTTCATTGTTGATCAATATTTGATCAATTTGAATTTGAAATTTGAATCAAAATTGTCGCATTTGGGGTTCAGAAAACCCACAAGTATGTAATTTTTGAAAAACAAATGCAAAGCATTGGACTAGATGTTACAGTGCAATCTCGGCGAAGAACGTTTCGTATTGGGAAATTTGAGGATAAGTCATCTGCTATTCGCTGATGACTTGGTCATCCTTGGGTCCTCTCAGACTGAACTTCAGCCCGCAGTCGATCGGTTTGTAGACGCTTGTGTAGAAGCTGAGATGAGGGTAAACGTGAACAAATCTGAAGTGATGGTCGTCTCCAGAACGCCTGTTCAATGCACTCTGCATGTTAGTGGAGTCCCATTGAAACAGGTGGAGAAGTTTAAGTATCTCAGGGTCTTATTCACGAGTGATGGAAGGAGCAATGCCGACTTTTCCTCGATTTTGAGATAGTTTGGTCATTCTGTTTTCAGGAGGACTGAACTTGGTGTCAAAGCTAAGTTGTCAGTCTTTAATTCGGTGTTTGTTCCAACTCCCACCTATGGTCCTGAGGTTTGGGTAATGACCGAAAGAATAAGATCGCGGATACAAGCTGCTGAAATGAGATTTCTCCGTTGTATTGCTGGTGTGACCCGTAAAGATCGCATCAGAAATACCAGAATACGTGAGGAACTCAATGTCGAGCAGCTACGTCTCCGGACGGAGCGATCCATTCTTCGGTGGTTTGGTCATGTTAAACGCATGTCGCCAACCAGGATCCCACGACTGAAGTTCTATGGAATCCATACCACTAAGCATCTTCTAGGTAGACCCAGGATGAGATGGTTAGATCGAGTCCATAATTTCTCATCTACCCGTATTGGGATTGCCCTTGATAGTTTGGAGGATCGAGAGCTAAAATGGAGGGTCCACTTGAGCAACCTACAGTCGCGACCCACTTAATGGATAAGTGGGACATTGAAAATGAAAGAATGAATGACTCTTTGGAATTTTTTGAAGTCAAAGGTCTATGCAAAATAGCTCACGATCAGCAACGCCTTAAAAGAGGAAACTGGAAGGTGTATTAATGAAATTAATGAAAATTTCAATAAAAGAGTACGTACTTGCCAGCAAAGCCGAGGCGGCCATTTATCCGAAGTGCTATTCTATACATAATCACAATCTGCATCCTCTATGAATCAATAAAAAAATTTAAGCTAAAATCTGTATTTCCTTGTCAAAATTACATTCTGCTTTAATTATGGGACACCCTTTATCTTGAAACCCACTGAACCGATTGAGCTCAAATTTCGTAAAGTGTTTGCTGTTGACCAAAAGAATGAATGAGATTGGTCCAAATTGAACAAAATTAAAAATCGTATATGATCTCAAAAACCAAAATTCAAAATTCTAATAATTTTTCGTACCTATCTATCATAATATCCATAGAAGCATGGAATGTACAACGTAATGAAAGCAAATTTTTTTAAAAATGATTTATTGCTCGCACTTGCACTCTTCATAGAACTAGTTCCATTGAATGATAGTCATGTACGAGTGGCTAGTGGCGCAAAAAATAAACCACAATTTCGGTTACGTAATTAAAAATTCCTTCAAGTCAGTAATTAAAACAATTTTGTTTTTTCACTTGATTTCATGTTTATTTATCTTTCTGCCCGAGGTATGCCGGTCCCACCACCTGTCAGCAATTTTGATTTCAGGCAAACAATTTTCAGAAAAAAAAAAAAAAAACATTATTTTTAATATGAAATTGATTAATTTTTGCGGCTATTTTAGCATGTAACAGCAACATGATGCAATGTGATTACAATCTAGACTAAGTAGCTATGTGATAATTTGCTTGTATTAATTATGAAAATTAACTGAATGACACGAAATGCATTTGGTAGTGACCAACGACATTTATCTGATTGGACGCACGTCAAATTGGCTATGTCTACCAAATCTTTTAGATCCCTTGGCAAAACTATGTGACATTGATGAAATGGTAATTTCACAAAATTGCCCGTTGAACTGGCCTTGCGACAGTTCAAAATAAATAGTTAAGAAAGATTGATAAATAGATTTCTATACCAAAAATATTATATTCAATGAGTTTCAATGTCATTTAGGGTTGCTAGAGCATGCAACTCAAGCTGACCCTCCATAACTGTAGATTTTCCGACTGTACATTTACCTTCCTGGATAATGACACAAAATTAAATTTAGAGACATGTCATCCAGCAGATTCTCAGAGTATACATTACATACGATTAAACGTTAATTTGAGGTAACCTCATTATGAACTCAAATGTCAACTTCTTCTGACAATGGAAATGTAATTTTTGTATGTGTACTACAGACAATTAAAGGTCTTCTCAGTTCTACCAACAAATGGTCGTTTACCCATGCAAAACAGTTGTTATTGTCCATAATATTCTCTGCCATTAACTCGATCAAAGTCCAAAGGGCACATTACAGGTAATAGGCAACATAAAAGAAACAGCCCCATTGATATCTATCCATTGTGAAATAGTCTTCGTCAGTTTGCTGTATCAAACATAAAACCGCTATATCGAACCCTTTTTATGATGGCCACCTCAAAGAAAAGAAAACCATAATAAAAACAAAACAACAGTTAATAAAACGGTCTGAACACATCCATTGCGTGCTTGCCCTCATCTCATCGCTTTATAGACCGAACGAAAAACTTCTCACACTATCCGGCGGATAAGAGATTAAAGTGCGAAAGATGGAATCCACAAACACCTATTGTCTGGAGAAGCTCTCCTCCAATGTAACCAGTCAACCATTGTAATAATTTCCTAACCCCCATCATGACCATCAGGCATCAGCTCTTTGGTCATGTTCCACTTCACCAGTTCCAAGCGGGGTGCAGGGCAGCAGCCGTAATAATGGCATGCAATCAATGCTATGAAAACGAGACTATACACCAAACGACCCACCGACTGTTGGCTGCTGTTGCTTCTGCTTCTGCCAAGTCAATCGAAGTGTGTCTGTTTTGCTTGAGATAAAGAATACAAGTTTCCGCCCAAATAGATCTTTGTGCCTTCGTCACACTCATAATCTGGAGCCTGGTCATGGCTTTTTCGCTTTGTTATCATCGAACGGAAATATGGTAATTTTCGAAATAAAACTTTTGCCCTATAGTTCTGTTATATACAGGGTGGTGAGAGTTCAAGTGTATGGGGCGGGAGTCTTAAACTAAATTTATCTACTGGCTGCGTGTCAGCTACAGGGCCAGTCATTTGGAATGGATTAGGATACGGTGTGGCTGCTGGTATCTTGCGGAGTAGGTTTTCGGAAACCACTTTCGTGATTAACAGTGCAGTCTTGATATGAATAGAAGAACTACTTCAATTGCAGTTAAAGATTTTTTTTTTAAATTTTTCACCGATAGCGAGGCACACTCAATCATCGGACGATGTTATCGATTTTTTTTCCAGGAATTGTATTGGTATCATAAAACCGTTTGAATTGAAAACTTGTTCACTTTTGCTTGTAGATTTGTAGGTAAGTACCTCTATTCTGAGGAAGAAGTGCTGGCCATGAATTTATATTTAAATACGAGTGCACTTGGATAACCACTCAACAACGTCCGTCTTGCAAGAGTTGTGTTACACTGCCTACGTACAAGAAGTACACGAGTAAATTATCTTGGTTTGTCTGATTTATTATAAGGAACCGTCACTTTGGCAAGAATAAAACGCTATGCATTGAAGTATGCCTTGGCTCAAGATCACGTTAGTTTTCGATTGCTTTTTGTTTATTTTGGGTCTATTTAGGCCAGCAACTTGAAGATCTGAAGAGTTTTTGATTTGCAACCGGGCTATGTAATGTAGGTGATAAGACGATAGTCCCCCAAATCCAGCTGTTGTAAAAATAAAAAAATTAATGATGCCAGCACAGGGGATTATGGAACAGGGAATTTTGGAAAGGGGATTTTGGAAAAGAGATTTTGGAAAAGGATATATAATACCCAACCCAAGCTATCAAGATTTAAGAGGATACCTACATAATACCCAAGTGCAAAATCCCCAAACCCCATAATACCCACCTTTTGAAAAATACCCGAATTGACTGGCCCCAAATACAAAATACCCAAATGCAAAATCCACCAAATAAAAAATCCACAAAATGTTAATTCAAAATATTTAAAGAAATTTTCGAATACCTAACCTTGGGGTCCAACAGTGACCCCAAGCAGGGGGGTTGCCTGCCTGTTTACTGTTAATGCATTGTGAATACACTGGAAATATATTTGGGTATTTTGGTTTTGGTGATTTTGGATTTGGGGATTTTGGGTTTGGGGATATTGACTTGGGGATTTTAATTTTGGAGATTTCGTACCCAACCCGATTCAAGATCAGCTGTTACTTTTGGCTGTACGGCTGAGCTATAAAGCAGTGAGTGATGTTTTGGTAAAACATGGTCGACTTATACTACGAACATGAATGGAGTCTCAGTTTGGTGCTTTGGACAACTTTGGACAGCATCCATTATAGAGTCTCCTAATGTTAAATTCTGAAAACTTTTTTCAACAACCTGTTTCTTCCTTCCTATCGGTTAGGTTAAGTATTTATGCCTTTTAAGATAAGATTCAATCCCTTTAGAGCTTATCAATCTGGGCAGTTGACACTTTGTTTTGCGGAAGGCAATAAAAAACTACTAGGAAGCTTCTATGTATCATTAAAAATATCTTTTAGTTGGTCTGGATAATCGATAAAGGCTGATAGATTTCATTCCCCGAATCGATGAATCATCCAGAGTGAAGGGGTTGCGGAAAATATAAACGAACGGGACGTTATATTTCAATATTCAGTTCCATTCACTATTTAGTTCACATCCGCAAAATATGCACGATATGATTGTGCCAATGTGCGGAAAAAGTGAAACCAAATAATTTGATAAAAATACGTGTCCTTTGTTTGATTTCTTTAAAAAAAGCTATAAAAAACACAGTTCGATGTTTTTTTAAAAATTGTTGCTTTACAGAGAATAATAAACCTTCCGAAATAGTGGAATGATATTTCATTTAAATGACAGTCTCAGCTGGGTTGACAGAAGGCCATTGTGTCAACCCAATATTTGTGTTTTCTGTTATGGTTTGTCTGTCTGTATGTCCTTTATAGAATCGTAAACTATGCATTTGATCATGTGATGATCTTTAGCAAAGTTGTTCTGTATGAGCCCACGAAGGTTTCTGAGTTGGTACGGTCAAAATTGGACAAAGGGGCGTGGCACCTCCCATACAAAAAAAAAAAAAAACAATGAAAATCTTGTATCTCAAATACCGCCGAACCGAAATTTACAGACACTCTTAGGTATTGATCCGGTAGCGGTCCCGTGAAGATTGGTCCAAATTGGCCAAAGGGACGTGGCACCGCCCATACAAAAAAAAAAAACAATAAATCAAAATTTTATATCGCAAAAAGCCCTGAATAGATTAAGTTAAAATTTACAGACAATCTTAGGTATTGGCCCGGGAGCGTTCCTGTGAAGATTGGCCAAATTGGACAAAGGGGCGTTGCACCGCCCATACAAAAAAACATTCAAAATCGTATATCTCAAATACCACCGAACCGATTGAGCTCAAATTTACAGACAAAGTCGGGCGGGTACAGCTATATCCTTACATATAATAAAACTGTAGGCATTTTCTTTGTCAGCTAAAAACTCGAAAACTACTGGACAGATTTCGATGAAACTTTTTTTAAATGTTCCTTAAGACTGTGAGACTGCTATAGGCTATGTCGTTTATAGCCACGTCCTTAGGAACAGTTTTTAGCCAAAATGTATTTTTTGAAGTGAAAATATATACATACACATATACCTTGCTACGAATGGATGTTTATACTTTTGCGATCGTCAAACAAACACATTCGATAAGGGTTGATTTGTTTTCGCAGTGAGTGCTATGGTCAGTTGTATATTATGTAGGTATGTATATTATGATTGTATGTCCGATTAAGGATGGGGATGGGGTGAGTCGTGCGTGCTGCAGAATGGCATGGCGTATATTAATAATCTTCATAAGAGAAGAGACGTATAATACAAAACAGGTTTCATTTCAGAATTTCATTCGTTATGTGGTATGGTAATTGTGTTGGGTTGGGGTAGGTAGTTGTTTGGATTCTATAGGAACAGGGAAGCAAAGGAAAGGAAAGGAAATGCAGTATATTAAACAAGTAGCAAGATCAATGAGAGGGAGGGCGATGCAGTGGGTGCACATTATATATCCAATGCATTACATCCATTATCGCATATCGCCACGCAACGCAGTATAGGAATTTTATTCTGATATGACGTAACAGGGTAGGGTTGCGGTAGTTGTTTGGATTCCATAGTTCTACTTTGGGGTTGTTGTTGCACATCGAAAGCAATTTTTCTTGAACAGATAGGTACTGTGTATGAGTGACTTACTTCTTTCCAGCCAGTTTGTGAAATATACATATACGAGCGGGCAAGGCGAGCACGGGTCCAGCTAGTTATAAATAAAAACGTTAGTGCGTATGTAAGTTCGATAATTGCCGCTGAACCACTGAAGCTATCCGCCTTCATTTCTATTAAAAAAAATTGAACAAAAATGTCAAAATAAATCTTGAAATATTTAAAACAACTATTTTAGTCAGCTAGTATAAATACATATAATATTCTATCTTTAGCTACAATACACACTCTATTTTTTTTTATTTGAAAATCTAAGAAGCTGAGTTACTAAACACGTTCTCATGGGCACCCTGTTTTTATCGGCACCCACGATATGCCCGAGGGAAGCCAAAAAAACAGCAAAAACGAGCAACAAACAAAACAAAGACCAACCAAACACTAAGGTCAAGAGTGCCCTTTTGAATAAAAAAAAATATATACTTTCAGCTTTTTCTCGTTTCTCTTTGTTTATTGCTTCCTTTGTGTTTCTTTTTTGTTCCTTGTCTATCAGATGCAGATCCCCTTGAAGACAGAGTTCGACTTCGGCTCTAACAAACTCCCAAGCCAGTCCTCATGCCCTACCAATTGACTGGCATTTTGTTTCTTGTATTTTGTTTGTTGGCCACTCTTGGCTCTCGGTGACTTTGTTTTGAACCTACACAATCGGTCGGTCTTTTAATTGAATATTATTTGCTGGGTATACAAATACATATCGTCTTGCCTTCGTTGGACCGTTTTTGTGTATGCATGTAGAGGGCCAACAATGATCGGTGGTATAGGAGCCCCATTATGTCTTCTTCCACCACTCTTTGTGGATGGGTTACAATTTTCAGCGCTATTAATTTTCTGAGTCACGACCGATACTCTAGTAGTACGACGAAGATTCTGTTTGTAGTTTTTGGTTGCTTCGCCGCAGTGTCAGTGTGTTAAGTCCCTATTTTTTGGGATTTATTTTTTTTTTTTGTTTCGTCTCTCTTTGTTTAATCGTCTTCTTCTTTTGCTATGTACTTTGAGGAAACTACGGGCATTTTGCTGTTGTTTTTGTTTTTATTGTTTTTATTTTGGTTATGAAACATCGTTGTGCGGGGTTCTTCTTTTGTATCTTTTGCTAATGTCGGCTTTTGCATAATTCAAATGCGCTGCTCAAATTATGTAGTTTCCTTTTCCATCATTCAGTTGGCATAGACGCTTCGGTAACAAAAGAAGCCCAACTGATTGGGTGAAATAGAAACAAAATAAAAATTACAATCCCACATAATTTGGCCTCTCTAATGGAATAATTGGATTGAGCTTTGTAAGGCGGAAAATATATATAAAAAAAAAACCACTTGTGTTTGTCCAGTATTAGACCTTTGTGACATTCAGTCGTGATTTGGAACCTTTTTGCAGAGGTAGCAAGAAAAAGCGACTCTTCTAAAATTTTGTTTATATAGCTAACTCTAACATTGTGTTATTTGTATCTTTTGCAGACATCATCCACAACGAAAACAACCACCATGACAACTCCAGCCAAATTGTATGGCAAGGATTTGAGTGAATACGATGAAGTCGATGTTGATGCATTGCTGGCACAGCTGTCACCAGAAGAGATCAACATTTTGGCTAAAGAAGTCGATCCTGATGTAAGTACAAACTTTTGATACTCATTTTTTGTTTCTTAGAATAAGTTGCTGAAAATTATTAGCCAATTTGTCAATTTAAGCTATGATTGTGTATTACGAAATTGAGATTGGATTGAGTCTAAGACTGTAGTCTTAGCATTCCTTTTTTGGTTGGAAATAGCATTGGAAGAGGCATATCTCTGCTAGAATGAGCTCAAGACTGACCAATGGTCACGTCGCTATCATTTCTCGCCGTCGCTAGTCAAAAGTGTCTGCTTCCCATCCCAGACCATAAATTGCCACTTCGAGTAAGTCTGGAAATAAATTTTCAATGCAGTCCGAATCCGAAGGGTGTCAAATTTCCATCATTGAGCACTGGTTGCTTCCTGACGACTGAACTAGAATAAGGCATCTAGCAACGCACTTTAACTAAGTACTTGGACTGTCTTGTGATTGTCATGGCATTACATAGATATCATGATTCGAGATTAAAGCTTTATAACCGGAGCTTGATATTTTCAGCTTATTATGAGTTGTTTCACCGAATCTGAGCCATTTGGCTGACAAGAACTTCCAAGTAATTAATTATAATATCACTTATTATCAATAAAATAATATGGGACAAAGAAAGGAGCCTTCCGGTATCCCATTCTAAAGTGTTCCGTGATGATCTTGGATATTGGCTTGGATCTGATGATTGCGTCCAATCGTTGCAAAACGTGTTCCCTTAACTTTACGCTGACTATAGAATCCCACTGTCTTAGGTACAGCAAAAAAAAAACCCACTGAACCACCTCTCGTGAACATCTGAAACGCAACCGAGATTATTGCTTAAATATATCAACGAACATGATATCATTATAGAACCTACGCAATTTGTTGTCAAAAATGTAATTTCTCTTCTCTTCTTTTCAATTCTCAGGACAACTTCCTGCCACCAAACCAGCGCTGTAGCTATGAATGCACCAAGGATCCCACCGGTCCATTGAACAGAAAGAAATTAATCGAGCACATCAACAAAGAAGCCCTCGAAACGCCTGACCTACCCGAAATAGAACCATTCGTTAAAGGTACTGTTCGTGGTAAGAAATGGGTTCCTCCGCCACGAGACGAACGTGAAATTGCAGCCGATGAACAAATTGCCATTGATATGGGCGAAGAGTATGAACATGCGTTGAGTGATGCCACACAAGAGGAGATCATCGACTTGGCTGGTTTGCATATAAACTTAAAAATTCCTACCTATCTCAGTTAAACGATCTTTCTTTGTTCCCTTGTAGCTATTCTCGGTTTCCATTCAATGATGAATCAAGATCAATACCATGCCTCCTTACTGAACAAAGGTCAGCCTGTCGGTTTGGGCTGGGATGGTATTACAAAGTCTACAACACAAAAACTCTATCCAATGGATCCGCCAAATAACACAGATGTTGAGGAATCGATTAAGCGGGTCAAAGACGATGATCCAAAATTGATTGAACTGAATTTGAATAATATTAAGGTAGGGAAAGCTCAGAAAAACTATTTTTCGTTGCATACTTTGAGGTCGTATTTTTTTTCTCTAGAATATATCCGATGAGAAATTCGAACAATTGTTCGACGCACTGCCCCAAAATGAACACTTGGAAGTTCTATCATTGACAAATGTCGGTCTAACCGATAAGACAGCTCTCTTACTGGCAGAAGCTATCGAGAAAAGCAAAACCCTGAGAGTATTAAATGTTGAAACAAACTTCATCAATCCACCAGTGATTGTGACTTTGGTGAAAGCCCTACTCAAAGCCCGTACCATTGAAGAGTTTAGAGCCTCAAATCAGGTGAGTATCTAAAACTTCCATACGATGTCAAATTCAAATTCTGAATTCTTTCTACGAATAGCGATCAACAGTTCTCGGTAACAAAATCGAGATGGAGATTACGGATTTAGTGGAAAAGAACACATCCTTACTCAGATTAGGTCTACATTTGGAATTCAATGATGCCCGCCATAGAGTGGCCGCCCATCTGCAACGCAACATCGACAGGAGTAAGTTTTTTGTTCAATACAATTAGCCCCTAAGTCTATTTGAAAATTTCAGGCTATTGGTTGGAATTGGAACTTTACGAGGAGGAGATTTTTTTTATTTTTTAACATTTTTAGCTACTCCCCCTTTCAGGATACAACTCTCATCGCTGGTTTCTTTTCCTATCTGAATTCTCTATCTTTCTCTATTAGTTTAAATAAAATTCATTTTCATTTGTAATCGCATAAAACTAAAACGCAAAAAAAAACTTCGTCACTTTCCTCCACACTATCTATCTAGATGAGCATGAATTAAGAAAAGGTACTTCATCGTCACCAATACCGAATGCAACATCTGCTAATAAATCCGCGGCCGGTACAGTGGATGACTTGTCATCCATGCTGTCGTTGCAGAAAGCTAATAGAGCCAAATCACCTAAACCAATGCATATCGTATTAACCCCAAAAGATAGAATTGATTCAAAGTCGGAATTGATAGCTGCGTTAGCGAGTCAGAAATTGAGTGATAGCGGCAGAGGCGAGATTTCGTTAGCTGTCCCACAAACACAACCGAAGGCGTTATCACGATCGCCGCCGAATGATAGGGTGAATTCGGCGAAGGATAGACGGTCTCCGGTTAAAGAAAAGGAGGTGTCACCAAAGACCGTCGAAGTTAAGCCTCTTGAGGTTAAAGATACTAAGTCGACTTCACCGTCGCGTAATCCAAAGATCGGTGAGCTTCGGCATAGTATGCTTTCGAAGGCTGTTGATGAGGAGTCAATTTCGAAACAGGAAAGCGATGATTCGGCAAGAGAGCACATTGTGTCAATCGCAGGCAACGTTGACGCAGTGAATGGTCTGGTAAAGAAACCAGCAGAACTCAATAATCAAGTAGGTGCTCCACAAGTTGAGACCCCTCAAATCAAAGTCTCTCTGGATACCAGTGTTGATGCTAAGGATCAGAAAATCCCCCCTACGGTTCCCGAGCGTCAAACAGAGAAAGAATTGCTTACGCCTGGTAGTCCGGGTGATGACATTGCTGCGGACAGAGCAAGCGTTTCTCCCAGTCGCAATTTGGAAGATAGAATGACGCTACTACGTGCGAAAATCGACAGTTTCGCTGAAGTTGCAGATGAAAAGCTGTCCAGTATTCGCTCGAAGTTCGATGATCTCGCTCGGGATACGACCCTTGATCAAACAGTCGAACCTCGAAAACCGCGAGAAAATAGCAAACCTGTGTCGGTAAAAGTTGACGAAACGGAGAAGCCGATCGACATTGTACCCCAGCTTCCTGACCCTTGCACTCTCCCACCAATAGCTCCCCAAACCAGCGACAGGGTTCCCAAAGCTCGTAAAGCGGTTCCTTCTAGGCCACTTGTTCGGACTCCGAACTCCGTCGGGATAACTTTTCTTTATCAAAGGCAGTACATTGTTAAGCCTGAAACAGTTACCGGTTCTGAAAACTTTGAAAAGATTATTGAAGCCCCGCAGTCTGAACCAAAGATGCTTTTGCCAGAGCCTCCTTCAGAAGTAAAGGGCAAGACTTCCGAAGTCATTGCGCCTTTATCATCGGAGATAAGGAACACTTTACCCAACTTAACAAATGACAATACTACAGACGTTTCGAAAGAACCCATGACCACTACTGATCTTGGTACTGCTGAATTTGTTGAAAATTTAATCAAACCCGTTGAATCTCCTCAATCTGTTTCTAGTCCGATTACAAATATCACTGATCAAGCAACTGAATCCGCCAAATCAGTGTCAAATCCGATTTCTACTGAAGCTACCATGGAACCTTTACAACCCACGTCCAAATCGGCTGACACAATTACTGATCGGTCTTCCGAAAATGTATCTGAGGTAGCAAATAGTCCCCCAGAAGTTGAGAAGCCTTCCGATCCTTCCGCCAATTCAAATCAAGAGAAGAAATCTCAACAAATTGCAAAAGCTGGCAGCGAAACAACTGCTTTATCCCTTCTGTCCATTAAAAAGGCTGAGACGCTGAAAATAGACCCCATCAAAATGGTCGAAGCAGCGACTCAATCCCCAGCCAAACCGTCCCCCTTATCCCGGCTGTCTCTCAGGAAAGTAGATTCTCAAAAGATCGACCCTCCTAAGGCCATTGATGTCGGAACTCAATCCCCAGTAAAACCCGATCCCATGAAACGCCTGTCCATTAAAAAAGCTGATCTTGTCGACATTGTTCCTATAACAAAGTCGGAGGTTTCTACACAATTTGTATACAAAGAGCCTATTGTCGAAGCTTCTTCTCAAACCATTGAGGATGAACCTATACAAACGCTCGAAGAGGCAACTCAAACTCCACTCGTGTTCTCATCTCTTGAACATGACTACATCTTCCCGGGTCTTCGTCGTGTGCCACATTTGCCACGTCCAAAAACTATAAATATTGGCGGAGGCGATCGCGTGATCGTCAAACCATCATCCAAACCGATCAATGAAGTTCTGATGGTACTGTATCCCGCCTTTCATAACTATAGTAACGCCAAACCCCAGGCTGATGAGTCGTCGACAAAGAGTTTCGGTCTAGAAGAAGACATTATCAAGACTGGTCAAACTGAAAACACAATTAAAGACCTCGAAGAGGCTATGCTGAAAGCGACTGCACTATCAGACTCAATCGTGAATTCCCCACAAAATTCGTCTGTGGATGCCGAAGAGGCAAACACTTCTATTAAGACCGAAGTCGAGATTCCCTCAGTTGGAGAAACACAAACCGACTCAATTGACAGCTCTATGGACGATCCCACGGTGACTTCTACAGCTACTCGTTTTGAAACGAAATTCACGGCCGTTGAAAAGGTGTCCGGTTTGTCCCGCACCACAATTTCCAGCGAGGCTCATGTTGAGGTCATCGACAAGGCATTCAAGTCTGTGGCCAAAGTTTCTGCATCGGAAGGGGAACATATTACTAAAACCTCGATACGATCAGCAAATATGTGGGAGTCCCTATCCAGTAACCTTATCAAGGCGTCTGAGCAGACCTTGCTGGATATATCAAAATCTGCCGAAATGGGTAAAGTTGGGAAAGTATCTGTGTATTCTTCAGTTGAAGACTTATCCCACTCCTCTCGGTCCAAATACACCGATCGTCATATCGGCGGTCTTATTAAGACAGTCGAAAAGACGACTGTCTATTCGTCTACTGAAGATATACCCATAACTGCGTACACCAGGTACTCTGACAGGTACAACGATGACAAAACTAAGGGCAAAATGTCTGTTTATTCATCCACAGAGGACCTAGAGCAGTCATCGTATACAAAATACTCCGATCGGTATGCAAGCGATCACCTTCAGTCGGCTGGTAAGAGATCAGTGTATTCCTCGACAGAAGATCTACCTGAAGTTCCATACACAAAGTACTCTGACCGTTACTCTGACACCAAAGAAAAGCTATCCCACTTTTCAGTAGACACTCCTTTGCCCGATTACAAGTCTACAGAGGACTTCCTCCCTTTGCCCCGGAGCAAATTTGCTGATCGCTATACGGTCAAGTCTTTAGACACCCACCGATCGAAACCCAAGTTTCCAGTTTCTCAAACTTCTTCAAAATCTAGCAGATCATACTACAAATCTGCTGCTCTCGATGATTTCTCTGCTTCGAGATCACATTACAAAACTTCTGAGGATCTTTCGCATAGAACCAGTGTCACTGATCACGGTACTCACAAATATGCCAAATCGCATGACTATTCCCTCCAGTCAGCCATTATGTCGTCGATTACCCACAATGAGTCGGCTCTGAGGCCTTACACTTATGTACCGACATCGATTTACACCGATCTTGCTATAGATCACGTCCCGTCTAGACCAACGTCTCCAGCTGTCAAACACACTTCAACTCTGCAACTAAACATCTCGCCATCGGGTATCAGGGAATCTACTCCCCGACGGTACATCAACAAAGACAGTATCGACAAACCCAAAATTGTGGTCTCGCGACCAAAAGAGGAAAAACGTTCGACCATCAGAGCATACTCGCCAATCGAGCGATCAAACGCATCTTCAAATCTTCTCTCGCCCTATCGCAAAGTTTCTGCTCGCGCCAACGACGACGACTCAATCGACGAATCATCTCAATCAAAGCTTGATATATCATCCGCTTCCGCTGCTACTACTGCTGAATATAACGCATCCACTACAAAAATTTCAACCGACATACCGAAAAAACGTGCCAACATCATGGATACAATAAAAATGTTGAAGAACAGAGTCCGTGATGTTATAACAACTGAAGATCGTTTCAGTGAAACTCATTGCTTGCCAACGTCATCCTCATCGAGTGCATCTGTTACAAGTCGAGCGGCAAGAACGTTCGCCACGACGACATCATCATCGTTGAATATTCCACATGACAACGATGAGAAGGAAATCTAAGATCGATTGACGGACAACAACAAAAAAAAATGCCTTTCCAAAGTATCTACGCATCTTATGTCTTGGATTTCTTTCTCTGAGTGTGCGATCATTTCATTTCAAATAGACAAGTAAATTTCTCTCAACGCAACAGGTAATAGTGATTATCCTGTGACCCTTGAGCTTTTCCAGACCCAGTGGTATTGTCACTCTATTGTCAACATCCGTGTTAAGCAATGTCAGCCTTTGTTGGTTTTGTTATAGTCTCTTGAGAGTGTTGGAGTATTCAGTCTTTATTTTTGTTGTTTTTTTTTTTTTTCATTTGTTTGAAGATGTTTTATTCTTTTTGGTGAAATGTCAGCTAAAATAAATCTAGCTACTCAGGCGTTAAATGTCAGATGTCAGATATCAGATTTCTATGATCTATGATTTTATTAAATGTTTGAGTTTGCTAAAATGAATAGTTTTAGGTTCCAGTCCATCGAGAAAGAAGGGAAAAAAGTCGATAATACATTCCACTAAATTGTATGTTGTCTAAATTGTAGATAACCAAACAGTTTATAACTTAGAGAAGGGCGTTTACATTGCAAAGTTCGTAATATGAATTAAACTTTTTTTTTATTCTGCATCTGCTACGAAGATGTTGAGATTTGACATTTGTCATTAATTTGAAGTTGTTCCCAGAGCTTGGCCTTAGGGTTGCTTACCAAATTTGTCAAAACATAAAGGACAATCATCAATTTTGAACACTAGCTGATAATTTTAGTTCCTGGTGAACTTTAATAGACCTGTTTATAAGCCTACAAGTGCGTAATACACCGTTTCAAATCGTTCTTCTGTTATAATACTATGCACACAGCAATATTTTATATGAATAAAGAGGGTTAGTGATGAAATACCTCTTTTCAAAATCCCATTTTCAAAATACCTTTTCCCAAAATACCTTTTCCTTAAATACCTTTTGGACAAAATACCTTCTGGACAAAATACCTTTTCCTAAATTACCTTTTGGACAAAATACCTTTTGCACAATTACTGCCGTCCTAAGAAAAAAGGGCGCAAACGCCAAAATTCAAAAATTGAGTTAGCGGCATATTTGGAATCGTTAAACAGTGCCTTATTTTTCTGCGAAGCTTAAAGGGCACATTTCCAACAGCAAATGGCTTAAAATGAGCAATGCAAATGGGCACATCTACCATGCTTAGCTCTATTGCTAAGTAAAAAAGGCTTATCTGCCATTTACTACGTTAAAAAGGCTCATTTGCCTACATTTTCTGCTTATGTGACTTTTTTGCTTAGTGTCATACGATTTTTGTTGGTTAATGCTAATCTTGAGACAAATGTAGGCGGGGGTTAGACTGTTTCGGTAACACTCCGTCTTTTCCCCGCGACCCACTTTTCGGTACCAAGCAGTAGGGTGGATTGCTTCAATCAAGCCTTTCGCACCAGTTTCTCTTCTGCGGACGGGTTTGTCAAAGGAAATTAACGTTGGCAGATTGCTACATGTAGGTATACTTCGTCTTTTTCTGGAAGACAATCCGTCACAAAGACTTTCGGTGTCAAGCAGCAAAGACGATTCATGCATTCACCTATTTTTGCTATGCATCAGTCTCTCTCCTTGCGGATAGTAATAGGCAGGGGCAGACTGCTACGGTCTCCCTCCGTACTTCACTAAAGACAAACCGCTACCAATAGGTGGTAAGTTGATTAAATTTAACCTATTGAGTTAACTGCTTCAGTTACCACACCACCAAGACCTCTTAACGAGGTAAGATACACAGATCTCTCTGTCAAAAAAAAAAAAAACAGATAGCAATATTACAATATCCGGCCCATTTTCTATCGACTTTCCCCTTCCCTTCCCTTTCATGTGGTATCACAATGGAGCTAATAATATTGTCTAAGTGCTTCCTTTTAGGAAACCCACCTAACCTAACCTTATCTAACTCAATGAAATAATTTCTTTTAATTTCTTCAGAAACTTTAAAAAAAATTTATCAACTTATTGTAAAAACTCGGTTTTGTTAAAACTTCAAGCTATTTTTTTGAGCTTATACTAAGAAAAAAAGTCGCAAGTCCATTTACTCAAAGTAATCGCCAAAATTACTGACACTTACGGGCACGATAAAATTACATAATTTTTTTTAATAAGAAATGTTTTTTTTTTTAATTTTCAAAGCCATTTAATTTGAAGGCGCGAAAACCAAAAACAGTAAATTGCATTTATCTCAAAGCTACTAAAATGGAGATGCGCCCTTTCTTCTTACGACGGCAGAATACCTTTTTGGAAATGTGGATTTGAAAATATATGCAATTTTGAAATAAGGTATTAGGTAGGGTTCCCGAATAAAGAAAATGTCGAAGACATACCCAAAATATGACAGTTTGTACAATTCCTGATCAATGCTTGCTGACTTTCAAGTTGGTTTCCCGTGTTTTAAATTAAGTTATTTGGGACAATTTTATGGAGCATTTGTCTACCTAATATGCTTTGGTTGGAAATAAATGTTTATTGAAACAGACCTTGGATCAATAAATACCAATATCTCGAAAGATCTTTGAAAGTGACTGGATCTTGCGCCGTATGTCTTGAAAATGCAGTTGGTCGCAAATTTTCGAAGCGCTGTTTAAGAACTGGCACAAATTCTATTTTAGTAGAATCCATGGAAGAGTTTTTAACCCTTGATGGCTGTCATTAGTGTCCTATTGATGACCAATTATTTTGCCAAACTGAAAGACATCAAAATGCAAACTACTACAAAAGTTACACTGGACATTTGCAGCGATTTTAGGGCAGTAAGGCGACGCCATTTAATTGACCTGTTCAAAGTAAATTCTTAGGCTCCTCATCAATAAAGTCCAATTGAAAGATTTTCGACAATCGAAGAAGCTAAAGTTAAATAGTGCTCTAGTTGGATAGCATAACCCTCCTGCAATCCTTTGTTAAAATTTACCTCTTGATGGCACAAGAGAAATAGAGAATGTCCCAATCCTTATACCATTCATTGCAAGATAAAGTTGGTATGTATGTATTATGCCTACATTTCGACCCGGAATTGTATCTTCGGAGTGGAGTGAGAATACCACAAACGAAAACAAAAGACAATAAAAGCTAAAAAGCCTGTCAAACACACAGAACTACTGAAAAAAAAATATAACTTTTCCACTGACGTCCAAAATGCAGACTTGTTGCAGGCAGGCAGTAGATAGAACAGTGTTTTTATTTCTCTCATCGACCCGACTTTTAGTTTCCATCGTATTCTCTGTTCTATAGAGTAGGGTGGATGCCCCCGTTATCGTATAATACATGGGATGAATTTTTGTAGTCATTTTGTATCCATTATGAAATAATATAGAAGAACGTTGGTACCAATGAAGTCGAACTTCTTTTTATGACAATACTAAAATTTGTTCAACTATGGAAATGAAATGTACCTATTTCTACGATGACGACTCTATAGGTAGTAAACCTCACCTTTTGTTACATTTATTCGAATTAGGACATTCGACATTGCCGGGAATTTGCATTTTCTGAGGAATATGGGTATTTCTGTGTGAAAGGGTTGCTCCTAAATTTCATTAATATTTTCTTCGAAAGAAATTTCCATTTTTTATTTGTACGCATTCCAAGGGATCTATTTTTATATACACACACTTAAGGACTACACTTATACATTCCATTATTTTTTTTTTTGCTACAACCATTTTGAGTACAAAACACCATCAAAGTATTAATCAAGTCAGAAGTATGTTTTATTTCATGTGCTTTTCAGCCTTATTGCCGTTCATTAAAAAGTCATTGCTTTCTATTAACGACTCACCTTCTGTTGCACCCTAAACCATGAATAAAACAATCAAGTATAATATTTTTCATAACCATAACAATCCTTTAATTAAATCATAAAAAAAAAACAAATCTGTAAATATGTAAGAAAAAATGAATTAATTTAGAAATTCGCTTTGTATTAGTGCCTTTATTTTGTTTTATGTTTATCTCTTCACCCTTTCCCAATATTTTGTTGTTTCTTATTAAAAATTTTTTGTATACAAATTTATATATATGTTTATTACTTATATAAAAAAAAATATGGTTGTACAAATTTGTGTGCGTAGTTGTACGTGTTCAAAAATTGAAGCCAAAACTACCGAAATTAATTTTACCCGAGAGTAATGTCGCATTGCAACCAAATGAGATTGAACGTAATTACGTTATGTCGTCGCCATCGCCGTCACCATCCCCATCGCCGCTACCACGACCGGATTATGATGTCGAAATTGATCCTGATAACATTGTAATTCGGGGTGGTGACGTAGTTATCGACGACAATGATGATGAGGATGAAAATGTTTTAGCTTCATCACCACAAGAGCAATCACCATCGCTTGATGATTCCATCAAAGCCCATATGTGAGTTCATAATCGAGAAAGAGATGTAGAATTTGTTGTAAACACACAAAGACACAATGCGCCTATACACATCGAATACACAAAAAGACTTTCTTTTCTAATACTGTACAGATATATATATATATTATTTATGTAATATTGTTCTTCTAGATTCTGAAAATACACTGACAATGCTCATCACCCCACCCACCCAGATACAGCTTATATTGGCTTGTGAATATTATACTCGTATATGATGTGATTTGATGTTTTTTTCGTTTTTTTTTTTCTGCTTTGAAGGAAGTGTGAGCTCAAGAGTGATGGTCCCATACACCAATACCTACCAATTGTATACTTTTTGTTTTGTAATTTTTGTTTATTAGACTATTATCTTTATTATTTTTTGTCCTTGCTGATTTGTCTGCGAATCTGACGCAACATGCGATGTCATCCAATTTGTAGGCAAGTCTTTAATTTATTATGGACAAGTTTATCTATAAATGACCTTATTAAAGGGTATGCTTTTAGACCCTGGTTGGGCTATTCTGTAATAGTGATGAAATCTTACCAATCTTATCAAACCTTTACGTCGGCTATACTAGTCCCTATAGGATAAACTCAATCCTTTACAAAAGACCGAGGATATCTAGGTACTTATCACGAGATAATATTATGATCTTCAAAAGTATGATAATTCTGTATGCTAAGCTCTTATTTGATGACAGTGAAAATTGAAAAGACTGTCATTATTAATTCTACGCTACTGCATAATGTACTGTGTGTCATTTCAATAATAACACCCTACTCGGGAATTATTTGATACAATAGCTGTCCGTACCCAGGAATCAATCCCCTTTGACCAATCCCCCCACATTTTGTAAAATACTTCCAATAATCAATGTAATGTCCATTTGCCAAATTTCACTTTTCGGATAATTATCCGACACATAATGCTATCCGACAGATAAAGGTTGCTGACAATTTTTCTCTGTTTCATTGTCAAAGCCTCTGATAAATTAACTGGTGGAAAAATTTATCAGCCACTATAATTGTTTGACCAAATGGCAATGATGTTTTTTATCGTTTGTTTGTTTTGTGTTTATTATAAACTTAAACACACGCTAAATATTTTTAAGTGAATTGTGTTATTCTATTTTTGGTAATTTAGTGAAAAAACAAAAAAAAATACTCCAAATTCAGAAATTCATCAGCAAAATTATGTTCCTACATTTGAATTATATCCGTGACTTTATCTGTCAGATATCACTATCCAAGACATTTGAAACCAAACGTTGAAGTTTATCTGGCAGTTAAGTTCCTGATAGGCTAGTCGAAACGTTATCCGCTAGTCTTGATACAAATCTACGTCAAAAAAGGGAAAGGGCGGTGTGATTAAACAAATGTCACGGTTTTGTCACGGACTATAAAAAGCAATGAGTTTTTCTTAGACGCTAAGCCTTTTAGCTTAATCAGTTCAGGGTTACCCTGATCTGGGTTCCAGTTCCAGGCCACAGCAACGTTTATAGAAACGAACAGGCTGACGAGCTGGCCAGGCGAGGTTCAAGCCTCCACTGCTCACTTGCGGAAGCGATTCACATTCACTTTCCAATAGGAGCAGTCAAAGCAAAAATTTCCGAAGAATCCCTATCGAAAGCCAATCTCAGATGGAATAGGCTAACAACTTACACCATATCCAGAAGCAGGGAAAAAACAACCCACCACCAGAGTAAAACGCGCAAAGATATAGCCAGGATAACCGCGATTACCACAGGCCACTGGCCTATGCAGTCAGATTAGGCATCCCACTTAACACACACTGTCGCAGTTGTAACGACGCAACCGAAAAAGAAACCATTATTCACTACCCATGCGCTTGTCCGGCACTAGCCAGGACTAGACAGCGAGCTCTGGATAAACCCTTCTTCACATCCCTCGAGGAAGTTTCGAAGAATAGCACCAAAGAACTTATAACCTTTTTCAATTCCACAGGTTGGATCTAAACTCTCCACTTCGTCTTCGATAAACTTTAACAACCAGTGGCCTATTTCACCAACTTACATTAGATAATTTGTTCTTACAAGTATTTTTCCACAAAATCAGTAGAAAAAATACAAATTTCCTTTTAAAATAAATGTGGTGAAACCGAATTTCTCTTTTTTTTTAAGAAAATTGTCAAAAAATGCTTGTAAATACAAATTTGTAAGTTGGTGAAATAGGCCACTATTTGTTCGATAACAAGTTTGCAACCCCCTATTGTGGGCATTTTCTCTGACCGTTTGTTCTACTGGGATCATATTTTAAAATGCCAATTGTTAGATATGCTGTAACATTTGGTATGTTTCCTAACTATAGAGCAATAAATTTGTGAATTTTAAATTCTAGTTGGAAATAAATTGCCGATTTAAATAACTTGTCAGTTTTTATTTCATTATAGTTACATTTACAAAATGAGTCGAAAAAATGTTGACAATTTTAAAGCAAGCTATATGATATATGACCTATACACGTCCAACTCATATAGTTACAATTCATTTACAATACAGTTGAGCAAGTCCAACTTATCTGTCAGGCATGTCAAATTCCGAAATTTGTATGGTATTATATAGCTAGTGTAGCTTTCTATAAAATTTCCATAGTTGAGTTGGCATGTCGATCAAGAGTTTCATAGATGAGCTCTATTATATTCAATGTTTTGACTGTGTATAAATTGCGATGACCAGCATAAAAACTTTAAATGCGACCTTAATTATCTATTGCTAAGATTCTGCCCTCAAATTGTACACTCGCTTGAACCAAATTCTATTCACTTAGCTCTGTTAATAATACGAGTTGCATTTAATTTTGTTTTTATGTTATTCATATTAATTTATTTTGTTGTTAATTTTTTTTTTAAATATTATATTTCAGGTGTCTGTTGTTGTATATACTTTACTCGTTTTTTTTTCTTTGTTGTTTTAAATATCCTTTACAAAGTGAGAAGAACATCCGCACACCATCATCATTGCACTCCTCATGGATTTGTGTTCTATTTTCTTTTACCTTATACATTTTCCTTTTCACAGATACTTTGTTTCTTACATAATTATATAATAACATATACTTTCATTATACCACAAAACATTAATTACCAAATTATATGTGTTCCTTTTATTATTTCCATTTTTTCTGTTTCTTTGTATGCTTGCAGTAAGAAAAGATCTTGAGTTACGTCTGCAGTTCAGATTTTTCAATAATATACATAGGAAATCTACAAGAATTCAATGAGTTTATCGAAAGGAAAGAAATTTATAAAAGAAAATAACTAAATAAAAATTTAAAATAAGTGAAATATAAACAAGAAAAAAAAACACAATATAACTAAAATAAAACAAAAAAAAATATAAATCATTTTCATACTTTTTAACAATAATAATATCACAAAAAGAGAACTCATGTAATATAATAATTAAAATGAATTATGAAATGAAAGAATAAAAAAAACTATTTAGGCATAAACGAAGCAAAAGTCAAATATAATAAATGATATTATCACTTAGGAATGAAAGGTATATAAAATTTAATTTAAACAAAATTCTTTTGTTTTTATTTCTTCTAATTTTAACATTATTAAAAAAAAAGTTGAAATTTATTTATCTCAAAATAAATTGTAGTTTTGCGTTTTATTTGCGCTAAAGCATTGCTCTCAGTATTTTAGTAATTTGTTTATATTTTATAGTGAATTATAGCTTTCGAATAATGAAATAATATTTTCCATTTACAGTTTTAGTTTTTTTTTCTATACTTATAAGAGTTTTTATTAAAAAAATAAATCAAGTAATAAATAGGAAAGAAAACAGTGGATACATAAGTCGCTTGGCAATTTTTTTTACTCAAGGAAAGTAAACCTTCCCGAATTATTTTCGACATTCAATGAGTTAAATGCTAAACATAGGATCTAATCCAAATGAAAAATTGGAATACTCTGCTCTTAATGCAACATTTTTTTTTTTTTTTTTTTTTTTGTTTTCTTAATTTATAAAAGGGGATTCCAAATCCTGGAGCACTCAGCCGAATCTCGGTCCATTGTACTACCAAGCAAAAACCCCTTTTTTTTGGTGTAGTGGTGGAGAAACTCTGATATTATTCGTTTCTCTTATGGTAGGTGGCAGAGTAATTCTGTCCCCCGCCGGGGCTCGAACCAACGCCGCTCGGGTCACAAGCAATGACTCTAACCACTACACCATGGCCACCTTTTTCCAATATAGTAAGCCTTTTTAGTGAAAAACTGGTGAACTAACTTCGCACTTACGTCACCATAATATTCTTCAAACTTCGAAAAAGTTGTTCAAACTTCTAAAATCACAAACAGAAATATTTTTTGGTTCCAATCAAAAATTCTTCCAAAAAACGGAAACTAATATACGCAACATCTGATGCGGCTGGTCTTTTAAGTGAATCAACAACTGCTTGAAATATGTTTCCCTTAAAGGCATTTTGAAAGTTTTGTTATCAGAAATCATACATCCCCCGTTTCCCTTAGCCTTAATGTCTTCCAATATTAGTTTAATGACTATCTTAGATACTCACCTATTCTATACAATTGTATTGAAGATCTTCACTAGCAACTGCTTCAAATTGTCGGGAGCCCCTTTTTATGCAGCAAACCAAAATTGGTTCGCTAAGGCTCTGGTGCGTTTTGTTTGTCCTTTATTTTTTTTATTATAAATTGATCTTAAACTTAGCGAAGAATGGTGCATAGAAGCACTCAAATTACATCCCACCTAAAAGCCCACACGAAGAACATAATTTAGCAAAATCAGCTTAAAATATGTACCACATAAACGCGTTTTATAATACCACTCCTTTACGAGTTAAGTCAATCCGCACTCCCAGCACACCATTGAGCTTTCCAAAGCCTCGAAAAATAGAGTTTTAAATAAAAATTGAATATTATCAAGCGACTAACTATCTACGAGTTTTTTCTTTCTTATTAATAACTTAAACAATTCCTATACAACAAAACATGAATATAAATATTGTGATTCTTCGTGTTTTTTTTATGAATTTCGTTACTTACCGCCAAGCATGTGTGCATTGTGAAGCATAGCCTACTAACATCAGTGTGATTAAAACTTACCAAAGACCACCAATATACACACAAAACCAACAAACATTTTAAATAATATAACAATAACAAAATAGAAACCAAAATTCTAATGACAAACTTATTTTCTAGGACTTAAACTGCGATGTAAATTATTAAGTGAAATATCATATCCGATCCAAAAACCAAACACATCGCCTGTACTATAAATTAAAAAAAAAAAAAATACAAACCTAAAATCTAAACAAATCTGATACAAAAATTCTCAAACATATAAGGAAGTAGCAAACGTTCGTAAATTTTGTTTTCTGTCTGTCTAAATGATAACCAATTGTTAAAATCTTCTTAAACCATTTCTCAGTTAAGAGAAAAATGTATACTTCGAAGTTAATGTGAAACAAGTAACAATCACATCCCCTTTAGATATCGAACTAACCAATCTTCGTGTGATATTACTAACTTGTCTGTTTGTGTGTTTTTCTCCAAAATAAAATCTTACATAAGTCGTACCTACCTCTATTCAAATATTCCCTTTTCAGTATTGTGTGTCAACAAAATATGGAAAAAATGCAGCATCTGAATTTTTTCCGCTATCGCCAAGAGTTATGTTGTAACCAAAAATCTAATAATTGTTGTTGTTTTTTTTAATTAATCCTTTGTTAATCCTTCCAGTGTAGCATTTAGTGAATTTAACTAATCATTTTTTTGTCTTTTCCATATATTTTCTTACAGTACGTGTTTCCCGCCTGAACCAGCGTAAATAAAGTGAGCATCTTGTTGTCTTCAAAACAAACACAACAACATCAGCAAACAATATAAACACACCTTGATACCTACCTACAACTAATTTTAAATACTTTATAAAACGGTTTTATTTTTATGAAAAGCAACTCAAAAACATAAAAAAAAATATTACCCCAATATCCGATCGAACGAACAACAGTACGTATAATATCTACAATTAAAGTTCCGCTTTGTAGCTATCTATTTGCTTCTGGTTAATTGGCATTATTTTTTTCCGCACATCTTTTTTAATGCTTTTAATTTCCGCTAACAATTTTTTTTATACCACACGCATAATTTTTATTTTATTTTTGAAAGTAATTTTCTAGTCGAATTTTGAACATGGTTTCCAGGTCATAAAATTAAAGAAGCGCGTTCAACATTGTGAAAGGTTAATTTTGGAGCTACTGAAATCTCTTTAATTTATCTGCAATAATTGGTACTGAAAGCTTTAAAAATTAATTTGGCTGACAGTATTAGGTTAGGTTTGTGGTTTGGCGAAGAGTACTGCGTGCCACAATCAGGTCAATACTA
Organism: Cheilosia soror; assembly: GCA_949372485.1. Lineage (NCBI taxonomy): Eukaryota > Metazoa > Arthropoda > Insecta > Diptera > Syrphidae > Cheilosia > Cheilosia soror. The sequence continues at coordinate 109,931,004 of OX443562.1, read as the reverse complement.
ACCCATTGTGATGCCCGTGGGGGAAAGAGATTGTCCCTACCCTTACCCATTATGACATACAAACTATCCTGATGATTTGACGAAGTTTATTAACTTGGCTATACTGATGTGGTGGTCGTTGAAGAAGTGACTACCTAGGAATACCTGGTTCGTTTGAGACCTGGACAGTGACATAGGAAGTGGGTTGTGTTCTTAAGAGCTCCCGCATCACCACAGCCTCTACAAAGTTCTTCTTCCATTAACCCCATTTTCTTCATGTGATACCGTAGAGTATTTTGACCCGTTATGATTCCTTTGAGGATCGACAGGGATTTCTTTCCCGTTTCCTATACTTCCGTATGGCTGGCAGTTAATAGTCACATACAACAAGCAGTTACAGGACTCATAAAATTGACCTGAGTATTTTTACCTCTGAACATTATGGCTGACATTGCATCACTACCTGCTCCATTGCGAATTCGACAATCTCGAACTCGCTATTATCTATAAACATTAGCCGACCCCAACGCTGTACATTAAGATTCTGTTGGTACAAAGGACTTATTCTGGCCAAATAAACTAAAATTAACGTACAAATGAATACAAAAATGGTCAAAAAAGTAATGGTTTAAATAATATAAAGAAATAAAAACAAAATAAAAATAAAATTTTGTGTTAAGAATTTCTGCTCCATCAACTGTTTGATCCACCACACTTTGTCATCAAAATCACTCACATGTTTAAGAAGAATTTCTAACTCTTCATAATTGGTATTAGACTACATCACATTTCACCTCCTCTGGCCGGTCGGTGTTGTGTTAGAAAATGTTGGTCTCTCATTTTCTCCAACACTTGAACCATTATGGCAGATATAATGCAACAACAAATTTCGAGCGAATCTTTGCATCGGTTACAAAGACAAACTGCACCTCTTCATTAGTCAGAAGGGTAGAGGTGCTAGTCGTTGCCTGTTGGTGCCCTTAATTATTTTTACTTGGATCTTCGTTATAGACTTCTTTGGGATGACTTCGCTGCTCTATTCTAACATTTCGAATGTACACCCACTTTTTACTGTCTTCACTTCAGTTCCTTCCATCGAATGAGAGTTAAATAAGCCGATGGTGTATCTGTATATCTAGCTCAAAATGTCCTGCTGTAAAACAGATATCGTTGCTGTCCGTTGAAGCTGAAGGGAGAGGCGCTCCACTTGAACGTTTCCTAATAGTGTTTTCTACAAATTAAACTTTATAATCCTTAAAAATACCTTGAAATTTGTTGGAAGTAACGGCGCCTCCTTTATTGGTGGATATACCCAAAAATTGTGGAAGGTAACCACGGTTTACGACACCACCTATAAAATGGTGATAAAATGATCCCCAGAGCGCCAACTATAATTTTCGGCTTTTACATAAAATACGGGATTTATAAAAAAATCCTGTTTTTGACTATTTATTTCTTTTAACGATAGTTAAAAATGTTTGTTAAATAATATTGATCGTTATAAATAACTTACAATGCAAACAGTCGTTTCTCTATCTAAATTAATCGGCTGGTTCGACTAAGCAACATGGAGACGTAGGTATATAAAGGATTTTTGTGATAAAGTCCCCATTTTTGTTACTAAAAAAATAGCATAAATGTTAATTTACCATTTAATGAGTATTATTTTCCTGTTAAATTCGTAGTGTGAAAAAATATTTTAATTTAAAAAAAAGGATATATTTATTTTATATGAAAATAGGAAATACTTGCTGCAAGTGAAAAAGCGTATGCCATTTTTACCACTAAACATTTTTAATAGAATATAATTATACAACTTAAATTAAACTTAAAAATTCATGAAATAGCTAATTATTAGATAATTCATACCTTGCTCTGAGCTGAGTGCAAAACGGTTGAATGAAAGAACTATTTTTAGTAATCTAATATGTTATGAACGACTTACATAAGTTGAGTGATCACTACATACTCGAAAATTGGAACTTTGGCCTCCACCGCTTTTTTGCCAGAGAAGCACTTTTTTGCCGAAATTTTACATAAATATGGCTGAATTTCATCGATTTGCACATTTAAGAAGTCTTGAACTTGTTGGCTAAAACAAGAGACTTTACAAATTCCCGAAGAAAAATTTAAATTTTGATTTTCATTTCATGTCGGGACAGCGAGCACTACTAACTCGTCGCATTTTTTAAGATGAATTTTCATGTAATACCTCCAGCCCAAAATCCGCGCCAAACATTGACAGGTCGTGGATTTATTTTTTTCTCAACAATCACTCGTGGATTTCCTGAGAAACAATTTCATTAATTTTAGGATTAAAAAGGCCATCAATAAGAATGTCAATGTCACTAGGTCTTTTTGTTTCAATCTGGCAACACCTAACCACCCAAATGGCACAAAATTCAAATCTTGTGAATTTTGAGATTACTAAATGAAAAATTAGATTTGTTTCATTTTTTTAATTAATTAAAGAATAATATAGAAAAATTTGTAAGGAAACCAAGTCTACTTTGTTGTTTGTTCTACTGGATTCAGTGGCCCTATGATCTACCATTTCTGATCTGCCAAGTCTCTAACACAACACAAAATTAATGCACGTACGTATCTAAGGTAAATAAAGTGCACAAAACATATTAGTTCAATCTAGGTAGTAACAATTTTCGTGTTTTCGGCTTGTATCTTCAAACTTTAGCTTGTTCTAATCTCCAAAGGCCGAACAAAGATAGCGTTTTATGGGTGTCCAACAATTTCGTCGATAATTTATATATTTGCAGAGCTTTTTTAGAAAGAATGACCTTTGTGATGGAAATTAAAAATTGTTTCCTTAAGGTGTAATTTGTGGCATGTGGCGACTGAATTAGAAATCCGTAGACAACGGCTACCACGGCGCAGTATTTATTGGGTGCTTGTCTTTATCTCTATGCCTGTCTGTAGGTGACTTGAAATTACTTTTAACTTTTTTATAAAAATATCTTTGGATTAGTTGTTAAGAATCTTTATCGAAACTAAAATCGACTATATACGATATTTTAAATTCAGGCCTTCGGTAAGTAAAATTATTAAATGGAACAACATCATTTGCAAATTGTTTAATAAAATTAATGCTTTTGCAAATTGTTATAAATTGTACAAGAGTGCACGTGCAATAATTGTTCTATATCATGTTAAGTATCGTTCACTGTGTCATATGTTGGACTCTGTGCTCCAGTTTATTCAATAATCTGTCCATAAACATTAGTCACTATCATCGCTCCATTTTATGAAAACTATTAATTTTAATAACTTTAATTTAGCAAATTTTTCTGCAAACTTTTATTTACTTTAACAATGCAGTAGAGGTGGTGGCTTCTGTAAATTTAATAAATACTCCTCTTTTTCTTATTCTTTTGTTGGTGCTTTGTTTATTTAAATTTTTTTTATTTGTGTATAAAGGCTTAAAACTTATTCGAATCGCACTTTTAATACAATAATTAATATTTAATTTAACCATTTTCAGCTGGCCGCCAAAGACGAATGGGACACTTTGGGAGAAACTACACCGTTGGGCTTTGGCAATAGAAACCCATACAAACAATATCCGAAAACAGCAAAAAATATTTATATATTAATATATAAAATAAAATTTAAATTGTTCTTCAATATTTAAAAAAAAAATTTAATTGTTTAATGCCTTGCATCAACTGTAGAAGATTTAGACACACTATATTCTATGTAATTAAATGATGTTGTTGAATTTCAAATTTTCGTGTCGCCTTATTGCATTAAATAAAATTTTAGAGTCAAATTAGTACACAAGTGAAAATATTTTTAAATCAATATTTATAATGCTTAAAATTAAATCTGAGAATGCAAATATATTTCTTGTATATGGAGAATAGCTTAGAAAATAAATTGAACAAACAAATGCTTAAATCTAATTATTTTATGATATCAATCGCTGCCAGAAAGAGATCTAAATCTAAGAGACCATTGAACCTGGGGTATATTTTTATTTTCTTCATAATTATAAGAGATATATGGTTAATATTAACAGTGTGCAGAATATATTTATCGAGACGAATTAATTTTCTAAAAGAAGTGTAGAAAGGCATAATATTTTATTTAGCATTTAAATTGATTAGTAGTACCAGTGATGTTTTTGTTCTTTTTTCTAAATAATTAAAACTAAAATGCAAATAAAGTACGATTCAAGGTTACACTTCTTTTAATAAAATAAATCACAAAACAAATTCGCTTCTATTGTTAAATGTAATCTAACCGCTTCAAGTTTTCAAGTGCTTACAACAGAAGCTATGGCTAAAATTTATATTATTCCAATTCCACCTCTTCACCATGTTTGATAACTGAATGGAACTCAATATAAGCTAACAAACATATTTACGTTATATTGTTAAATCTCTTGAATGACGGAAAAAGACAAAAGATAATGATGCTAACAAGTAGGCTTAAGTTTCGCTGGGAATGGCAAAACAATCAAATCAAATAAATTATTTTTATTTTAAAGTTTTTATCATTTTCTTTTCTTTTTTTGTTTTAATTTCATAATATTTTCATCATATGAGTAATAATAATGTAAAAACAAAGTAGAGAAGAATATTATTTTAAATATTGTATTTTAATGCTTCGATTTTTCATTTTATAATAAAACCGATAATTTATATAATATCTAAAAAGAAAAAAAAATCATTATGTATAAAAATGAAGATGAAAAGTTTAACTTGTATTTTTATTTTATATTTTTTTTTTGTTCAAGAAATACGTATATACATTATATATATTTTTTTTTAATAAAAATTGAGAGACTTTGGAAAAGCTTTTTACAATTATAAAATAAAATTAATTATAACAATTGCGATTTCTGAAAAGAACAATTGTGTATACAAAATCATGTTTTATTCTTTTTTTTTTCTAATTGTAGAAGAGCGAAATGATTTATTTGCATATATAGTTTTAAATAAACATTTTAAATGATTTTTAGCATAAATCTAACAAGAGAAAGAGTATAGTGTAACAAATAAAGTAAACATATTTTAATGTAACGTAATTATGATGACATTATGTACGAGATAAAAAAAACACATACACATACAACAGAACACACACACACAGATTTATTATAATAAAGAGAGAGAAAATAAGAGAATGCTGTTATTATTTTGTACTTCTAACTGATATTAGGAAACCCATTTGAAGTTTTGTATTTAGGTACATGGTGGCATGTTCTTAAAATAGAAAAAGACAGAGTTTATAAGCCACTCTAAAAAATAAGAGATTACAAATTTATTGGGATAAAGAAAGTTTTGTTTACAATAAATTGTTTCATAATGCAGAATTGACATTCACAACAATCAAAAAAAGGAATGTTTAGTAGTTTATTCTTCCGTAATACAATAGACACTCATACAAATTCATAGCTTGAATAAAAGGTAAGAAAAAAAATGTTTAAAAGACAAGAATTGCAACAGTTGCAGTGATGTACAATGGAAAAACAGTTGTGTACTGAAGTTTTACTACCTTTTTAAATCATGTATGTGATGTGACCATTTTATTTATTATATGTTGGGTCGTGCTATTTTGGGTTGGGGAACCTAAAATATAACAAATATTAAATAACTTTATAAAGCGATACAGACATGAATTTGGCGAACAACGTGTCCAGTAGTCATGTAGGTACCAGAGTTTATTAAGCAGATTCGCCAACATTCCTCTTCATAGAAGATTTATTTCTAATCTCGAATATTTGCACTGCCAACGAATTCTAGTAAAGCAGTTGCATTTAGTTTTAATTAGGCAACCTGTTCATGGCGAATAATACTAGCTGCATGTTAGTGACTTGGGGACTAAGTCCATTCCTGTCGGCCGAGGGGTTTAGAATTATGTAATTTCAAAATATCAGAAAGTGTTTGAGGAGAATATGTACGACTTTGCTCACAGAGTACTCCATGGTAATTAAAATGAATAGGGAACTAGGTTACAAACAGTAGAGAAGCACTCATGATTATCTAGTGAAAGTTTCACGAGATTTTTGACAGAGCTAATATCCGCTAATGCGGATGAGATCTTTATCAGGAAGGGATGTAGCCATCTACATCGATAGCCAAGCTGCACTCAAAGCACTGGAATCTACGAACATCAATTCTGAATCAGTCAGGATTATGCAGTCAGAAACAAGTGAGACTGTGCTGGAATTCCTCAAACTAGGCAGGGAACAGCTAAGAACACTGATCGGTATTTTATCAGGGCACTGTCTTCTTAGAAAGCATGCCAAAAAGATCGGCCCGGCAGACTCGGACGCTTACAGATTCTGCGATGACTTCCAAGCCGAGGAGGACATAACGCATATACTGTGTGAATGTGAGGCAATATTTCGCAGTAGAGGGAAATTTCTGGGAAGGTACTTCTTCTAACATTTAGAGGAGATAGAAGTACCAACTATAAGTGGCTACTTGGTTTTTGCAGGAAAATTGGGGCTTGGGGCGATCGTCACGACAATTGTCGATTTTTTCACTTCCAAGGTAAAACATCGACCAGACGTTTCTAATCAAATGTCAAATCGACAAATATCAATCGCAATCGACAATCACAATACTAAAATGTACAATCGACGATCGACAGTTGTCGCTCAACGATCAATTATCGACACTCACAATAGGGGCCTGTATGTAAGGAGATGAGTCTTGATATTAAGTACTATGTGTAAAAATTGGACTATCAATCCTCTCTCAATATAGTTAAAGGCAGCCTATATTCCAAGGGAAACAGAAATATTAACTCCTCTGAACGGTCAACTCTTTTAAATAAACCCAGACCTACATTCAAGATCAAAACAATAAAAGGTATCTAAAGCTTTGGCGCGAAATTTGAACATAAGACGCTCAAAATGCATAACTCGGAAAATTTTCCTATAACTTTTGGAACTCCACCAAAAAATTGAGTTAACTTAGCTTATATAGGGCTATGAAATTATCGTATGGCGTCCAGCACTTGTGATAAGGATAACTATGCAACTTTTTAAAATTTGCGTACCAAATATTTTATATTGGAATCAATTTTGTTCAGGAAACTAAACGGCTCCCTGAAATTACGCCAAAAAAATTAAATAGAAAAAGAGCGAGAGAAATTTGTTGCACTTTTTCCTAGGAAAAATTGCCCAAATATTTTGACATAAATGCCGCTAATTTTGCCATTTTTTTCCCAAAACTCTTTTGGGAATTTTTTCCATTTAAGAAAATTGAGAAAACGCCAAAAAAAAGTGTTTTGGAAAAAACGCCGAAAAAGTTGTTGTTTTGTTTTTAATAGAAAAGAAAAAAGCGCCAGAAATTTGTAAGCAAGAAAGTAAAGAAGCAAGTAAAATGATCGAAGACAAACAAATAACACCCATTATGTTCTTAAATAGGTGTGAGATCGAATGTATGTACGGATATGGAATCATAGGCTTTCCGAAGGTAAATTTAATTCTCCGATATGCGCCAATGGCGTTGAAGACGCTGAAGATTTTCCGGATGAAGGAAATCAGGCAAAGTTGGAAACCGTTATATTATGGGTAGTTTGTCAAGTGCTACACCCAAAACATTGTAATGTTGCCATGCAAACATATGAAGGTATGTTCCGAGTGCAACATCAAATTACAAGCCCCAGTCAGTGGCTGATGGAGAAGACAATTATAAATGTCCGTTCTGTCGGGAAATTTTGGCAGATACGCAGATAGGTGTACGTTTAATACAGCAATATGTACTGTACAGATATATTACCTTCATGACTCGAACTAAAAAAAAATTATAATTGGTTTGTTTTAAATGTGTAAGCCCAGTATCCTGCTCGCGCTAAATTTTATCTCCCATACAAAAATGTCTACAGAGATAAAATTTAGCGAGGCAGTTTAGCAAAGCAGTATCCTGTTCCGCACGCTAAATTCTTACTTTCATATAGATGGGACACACTCAATGTCAGTCCGGTATAACAATATTGAGTGTTATACGTACTACGTACAATTTTGTTATACTCGGCCAAGAAAATGTCTCCACTGATTTAGCTCGCGAAAGAATTGCCTGGTACATTAAACCGGCGATAAATTTTGACATTTTCGAAACAAAACAATTTTTTAATTGAATATTTCTTTGAATACTTGATAATCGATATAAGTGAGTAGGAAAAAAGTGAAAAAATAACAAAAATCAAAATACATGTGGCAATCAAATTTGGGTGTGTGTCTTATCTATATCCTGTACAACGAATTTAGCGAGCATTTATCTGTGCTGTGGAGAGAAAAGCGCTCGCTAAAATTAAGCGCGAGCAGGATACTAGGCTGTAAGGTGGCTAAATTCTAAAATTCTCCAAAAAAGCGGCGCGACCGCGCGTCGCCCGCGATGGCGCGCTGCCCGCAACCGCGCGCGCCGGCCGGTTGGCGGCTACGCGAGCGGACCAATTTGGCGTTTTTGCCAAAAACTTTACGCCGCAATTATTCTGGCCTTTTTTCCAAAACACTTTTTGGCGTAATTTCTTTTGGCGTAATTTCAGGGAGCCAACTAAACAAAATTGAGGAATTTTTTCGATAATAGTTCCTTACTTCATTTGACATTGGCCTGAATTTTACTTCACTCCTAAAAGACATTTCCAAAATTAAAAATGCATTTTTAAACTAGCTATTTATTGGAAATGGAGATACAACCTACAAAAATTGAAAAAAAAAAAAAAAATAATACAATACTCACGCTCAGTGGTTGTGTGGTGGATTAATTTGTAGGCCCCTTCCAAACGTCCCAAAAATAAAAACTCACACAAAATAATTGTTCTGGTTCTGAGAAGCTAGGCCTAGGGTGCCTATACGGACCCGTTGCGCCAACTCTTTTTTTTATTTACAAAAGTTACATGCTAAAATTGTCGTTATTATAACTAAATATGTTAAACTACATGCAGTCAATTAGTGTTAGCATAAGGTACCGAGGGAAAAAACATGCAAAATGTTAAATCTGAATTCTTGCCAACTCGTTCTCGATTTCCTCTATGTTATTGCAAAGTATCAAATCTGGATTAACACCTTGAAAAACCTCCAACACCGTTGGCTTTAGATTGTGGAAGATTATCCTTTGATTTCTTAAGCCGAAGTCTTTAACCAACAACGCAATTGCACTTGCAGCAGTATAGTCAGTGCCATAGACATAATTACAGTCAACAACCACTGGCAGATTAGTACGCAATCCAGAACTGTTAATAACATCTCTTACGAATTCGACTGATGGAAAAATAAGACAGCGATCGGGAGTAATCATTAGAAACCGTTGTCCATTGGTCGTCTAAATTAGAAGATATTCTAGTGATTAATTCAATAAATTGCCTCAGCAAATTTACCTCTGACTCAGTTAAAGTAATTTTAGGTCTAGCGGAGTAGTACAAAATGAAAAGCATATTGAATGCAATGCCAACTATAATGCCAATTTGAAGTGGTAGTACTAAACAAGCGATAAGGGTTCCAAATCCAGGTATCAAATCCATCTCTAGAAAGTAAAATTAATCTTGCTGATATATTTGAAAGCTAAGGAACTTAGTTACTATTGCTTCTCCAAACTGGAACAACGACTTTGTACTGAATAGTGAAGACTACAGCCGCCATAATGACAGCGGCTAAAGTTGCCTTTGGTATAAAAGATAAATACGGCGTCAGGTAGATCAAAGCTAGAACCACAACGGACCCAATATAAAAGTTGGACAACTGTGTTCGAGCCCCACTGGCAGCGTTGACAGCCGATCGCGCCAAACCTCCGTTAGCTCGATAACCCTGGAAGAAGGAGTTGCCAATATTGGTGACGCCCATTGCAAATAGTTCCTGTGTCGCATCTATTGGTTTACCCTTTGCTGGAAAAAAGTTCATAAATGAATACATGTTTGCAAATATTAGTACGGAATCACTTACCAAAAGCCTTGCAAACGGACATGTTCTCTAAAAGTGCAATCAGCGGAACTACGAGCAGTCCCGAACCCATGTAACTAATCATCTCTACAAAAGTTTCGCCTTTTTGAATAATGACCTCCTCTCCATTTGTATCATTTGCTCGGATCTCTGGAATCGAAAACCCAGGAAAAGCGAATTTCGGTACTCCCTGAGGTATATAGCCAACCAGAGTAAAATACTTTTTTCCACTCTGTTCTAAATACCAGCCAATAAAAGCGCACACAATCACAAGTATCCCATTTCTGGAGATTCCCAAAATCCATAGGGTCTTGTTGATGATATTTTCTTTCTTGGTTATTAACTGCCGTTCTGTTGGGCCAATGCGGAATTTCCCAAGATGTCTCATTAGCAAAAGAAACGCAATGCATGCCAATCCGAGAATGGTATCCGCTATATGGAGTTTGGTAATGTTTCCAAAAATCGAAATCCACATTTCGAGGAAAGATCTCCCGCTAGTCTCGACATTTAATATATTCTTCACTTGCGATGTGAATATAATTAGCGCAACGGCACTGGTGAAGCCTGCATTTACTGGTCCAGAAACAAAGTCGACGAGGAATCCAAGTCGAAAGATACCCATTGCAACTTCCATCAGTCCAGTTAGGAATGTGAGTAAAACTGCTCGTTGCCACACTCCACCTGCTGTCTGGCCGACCAACAGCGAGGCAACAGCAGTCGATCCCACTGTACTTTTCTTACAGGATCCGAGTACCACGTACGCGAAGCACCCCATAAATGCTCCATAAAGGCCATACTGCAACAAAATCGATGGAAAAGCTCAGAGATAACTAACTTCATTTATATAGCTCACCTCAGTAGGAAGCTGAGCGATGCTTGAATAGGCTAGGCCCTGTGGAATCACTGTCATTCCCACAGTGATCCCAGCAATAAGATCACCCACAGCATCCTTTGGTCCGTATTTTCTGATCCATGTCAAAATCGGTATACGCTTAAAAATTGTTTCTCTGCAATTCTGACCAAATCTATGGCAACAATCGAGTTGAGTATGCCCCTCGTCGGACAAAATTGCATAAGTGGAACCATCAAATTGTGCATCTATAGAGGCAGTGCTTGAGCTCTCCATTTTCATGTGATAGTTAACCACGGATGTTGTGATAATCAGCCAAGGTGCAAGCTCAAAAGTTTAGAAACCTTAACCATCGCAGCTGTAATTAGTAGAAGTGTTAACATGTTAGTTTTTAAAAACTCACAATGTACGAAACAAATTTGTAGTAGGTAGTCACCAAACATTTGGTCAAGAAAACACGTATTATTGCCAAATTTTCGATTTGTTAAATGATATTTAAAAATCGATACCTACATGAGATTCTTCAATTTGATCATCGACCAAAAAATTTGAGTTTAGCTATTTTTAAAATTTATTTTTAGGTGATTTATATTTAGCATAAATATAGTATTTAACACAAATATAATAACCCTCTTTATTTATACTAAGCAAAGTCTTAAATAAATTGCCCTAGCTCCAATCGATAGAGAACACAAAAATAATAGAATACGATTGTGGGGGCGTATACGTAACATTTTTTCCTAACTTACCTATACAGATCTATTCTTTCGATTTTTGCAAATTTTAACTTGATTTGACTTTTGCAATTTTAACAGGTGGTAGTCAGCGAATCATTCTCCACGAAGTAATCTTCACCAAGCACGTTTCGTGTTTGGTAGGCAAACGTATGCAACTATCCTGAGATAAAAAAAATCCGTAAGTAAACTAGTTTCCTATTTGGGTCTTTGATGTGACTATTTCAGAGAAGTGAACATGCGATTGACTACCTACTACAGATAACAGACAAAAATAAATACAAAGACTAAAGATAGAGACTAATAGAAGAAAACTAGCAACAGGTTTCAAATGTCAAAGACAAACTACGTATAACAATAGCTGCAAGATAAGAAGCCTCAAGTTATAGTCTTAAAAAATGTCGATGACCTGCAATTGATCGCAACTCTTAAGGGATGTATTATAAAAGACAGCGGAAGCAGAAGGAATTCCAGCTTTATTATTTAAAAATTTTGCACCCGAACTTATATCAATTCTATGCAGATGCTGCAGAAGAATATCTCTCCTTTCTTAAAGACCGCTTAAATTCAACTTATTCCCAAAACAGTGGAAAAATATTTGCCGGTAAATTATCGTTCAATAGCTTTAATTTCCATAATAGCCAAAGTAATGAAAATGGCAGTAAATACCGTTATAAACAAATATCTATAACGACAGGCAGTGTAGATACTGGAGCCAATTTAACAGCATAGCGAATCCAGACCGAAGACTGGAACCTATACAGAGGCTAGTAGTTTGGCTACACTAACATCAAATCTACGGACAGAAGACTAGTCGCTGGCAAGTGTCCATTTCATAGGTATTACTGCGGTGGAAGTTCAGAGGAATTTATCTATTATTTTCGTCGAAATCCCTACACAAGAGACACAACCAATTCATAATCTGATCAAATCACCTACCGCTACCTATCAGTACACCAATTAACCACGAGAGAAGTATTGGAACAGGGCTAAACTTTGGAACTTGCTTCTTCATAAAACTACAAAAAACAATAATTTAAGTACAAAAGTAGCATCTTCAAACATATCGGGCTATAGATTCCTCTTGCCCAAGGGAAGCTCTGTAGACAGAAAAACAGATACCATTAACATTATTTTGCTGATCAACTTCAGTTTATTTGAGTTAGTATCCACAAATTTGATGTGATTTTTTGCCGCACATTATACAGTATAGTGTTTACAAATCGATTACTATTGCACTTGTTTACTATTTTTATTAGAATAATATCTACTGCACTGAATCACTTCCTTTCCGGTGACACAGAAAATTGCCAAACGTTGTGGCTAATCACTTTTTTAACTGAATGGTTGGCTTTTTGTAAGCTAGTAATAAACGCGGAAAATTTGACAAACTAAATAAACAAACAATGAGCTCAATGACAACAGTAACAGCAATGGAAAATGCTCATGAGAAAACCCAAAACATACCGAAGCTATGCTTGATAAAAAAGAGGAAACTAACACGATATTAAAGCGTAGTACTATGTTCAACTGAGTGACGATAACAAAAGTGAAGTTTTGATAGTCTGGCAGTCACAAGACGCAGATCACATGACCAACATAGACAACATCTACCACTACAGCGATATAAATTAACTAAAACTGGTGTTTTGACGAAAAGAAACGCATACTTTATGCCGAACATGAAACATGACTTTGAACCAGGGCTGAGCTTACGCGATTAAGGTGAACGTCTGAGTCGTATGTATCTATCTGTTATAACTCACGACGTGCTTTCGCTTGGCAGTGACATTTCAAACGACTAACATGTGCTGAAAAAGATTTTCCACGTTTTGTTATAATATTGTGAGAGAGGGCAAAATAATTTGCATTTGTGTAAAGACAAAAAGCTTAGAAGAATGTAACTTTGGCTTTTGTGTAGTACAGTAATTCCGAACTACGATCAAGCTGAAGGTTGAAGTATATGCTAGGCACTAAGAATACGGCGTTGTCCATAGGCGCCAGATCATACAGCCACCGCTGCCACTGCATTTTAATGTTTTGACAAGTGGTATAGTAGCCGGTAAAGTTCATCGGTGAATCTTCTCTTCCACATTCTGCTGAAAATCTCGAAAGAGTCGTTCTCTTAAGTGTCTAAAAAGGTTTTTTATTTTTCGACAAAGTTCTTCGACACCATTCAGCATAAATGATATGATTAAGGTTTAGTATAATAGCTATCTCCTTGATTCTATAAGACATGGCAACATTGATTGGTAAGAGTGATTCTTCACTTCATCTCTGTAGAGCCTTGGTAGACAAGTCTTTGGTTGGGCATAGAAATTTCAAGCTCTGATGAAATGAAAAAGCGACAGGAAACGGAAGGGTATAGAGAACGTCGTGAGGCATGTCGAGCAGAACTAGACATGGAATACTTACTTACTTACTTAGATGGCGCTACAGTCAGGGGTGGACCTGGGCCTCAACCAACATGCCTCTCCAGTTAGCACGATCTTCGGCTAACTGCCTCCAGTTGCGCACTCCAAGTTACGTACTTTTCTGACCAAGTCGATGTCGCTGTACAGCTCGTAGAGTTCGCTGTTAAATCTCCTCCTCCAAAGCCCGTCAACGCAAACGGGACCGAAAATCTCTCGAAGAATTTTGCGTCCGAAGCGACCAAGGAGATCTTCATCCGCTTTTGACAACGTCCATGATTCTGCGCCATAAAGCAGGACTGGGATGATGAGGGTCTTATATAGAGTCTCCTTGGTGTTTCTCGACAAGGCCTTACTAATCAATTGCCTTCTTAGGCCAAAGTAACAGCGGTTGGCAAGTGTAATTCTTCGCTTGATTTCTGATGTGATGTCATTTTCAGAATTAATAGCGGAGTCGAGGTAGATAAAGTCCCGAACTACCTCAAAGTTATAGCTGTCTATCGTGACGTTGTGTTCGATTCGTCGATGTTGTGTGTCCCTTCTTGTTGACAGCATATATTTCGTTTGGCCCTCATTCACCACATTTTTGCCGCCTCTGTACTGATACTTGCAAACGCACCAGTGACAGCTCGCTGTGTTCTGCCAATGATGTCGATGTCGTCAGCGTATGCAAGTAGTTGCACAGACTTTTGGAAAATTGTGCCTCTGCTGTTGGCTTGCGAGTTTCGCACAATTTTCTCAAGAATGATGTTGGAAAAGTCACATGACAGCGCATCAAATTGTCTAAATCTTTTTTTGACATCAAAGGTCTCGGTGAGATTGTTTCCGACATGTACTGAGCAGCGAGCGTTCTCCATCATCATTCTGCACAATTTGACAAGTTTGACAGGGATGCCAAAACTAGACATGGCTCTGTATAGCTCGTCTCTATGAATGCTGTCATATGCGGCTTTAAAATCGATAAATAGGTCTTGGGTTTTCTCCAGGATCTGCCGTAGTGTGAATATTTGATCGGTTGTGGACTTACCGGGCCTAAAACCGCACTGATAGGGTCCAATCAGTTCGTTGACAAATGGGTTCAGGCGTTCACACAGTACGGCTGACAGAATTTTGTAAGTGATGTTAAGGAGACTGATGCCTCTATAGTTGGCGGAGTTTAGAGGGTCTTCTTTCTTATGGATCGGGCAAACAATGCTGAGGCTCCATTCATCAGGCATACTTTCCTCTGACCAAATTTTAGAAACAAGTTGGTATATGCTCTCTACCAAGTCATCCCCTGCTGCCTTAAAAAGCTCGGCCGATAAACCGTCCGGTCCTGCAGCTTTGTTGGACTACAGCTTGGATATTGCTATCCTTACCTCATTTTGGTCAGGTGGACGGAAGTCTTGGCTTTCATCGCCCCGGTTGAATTGTTTATTCTGCCTGACAGCGGAGTTTATGTCGTCTTCGCTGTTTAGCAGTCTGCAGAAATGGTTTTTCCATATCCTCAGCACCGACTGTGACTCTACTACAAGGTTTCCTTGTTCGTCTCTACAGGTCTCTGTTCGGGCCTTGTTCCCGTGACACGTTCTTTTTACCTTTTGGTAGACATGGAATAGGAAACAAAAATAAAGTGGTTGACCCGAGTATGGTGGGGTACTAATTTGGAAAGAGCCATGAGCGGCATCGATGGTGAGTACATAAAGCATGAGCTACATACGCACATGGCGGCATTATCACAATCATTCATTATCATCATTGATTTGGGACTATTTAATAGAGCTTAATGAGTCTAACTTCTATCGCTCAGTATTCTGGGCTAACCATTCCAACAAACATAATTATGAACAAAGTAATAGAAAATCACTATAGGTATATAGACTACGAGAAGGGGTTCGATTATATACCTCGCAACACTAATCAGTCGCTTGCCTTCAATGAGTTCGCTCCCGTAGAGTATGATATAGGTTTTACGTTTATTAACAGTCATGATAAATTAATATCTTACTTAACTTAAATATACATATATCTTTAATTCATGTCTTTCGTCAGTTCTGCCTCAAGCTCTGTTTTACTATAGCATATCGTTAGCTTAGTCTTAACACCTTCAAAGACTTGCGATACACTTGGTTTGAGATTATAAAAGATTATATTTTGATTTCTCGATTCAAAGTCCTTAACCATCATTGCTACTGCTTTTGCGGCAGTAAAGTCAGCGCCATACACATAAGTGCAGTCCACAACGACTGGCATAGTGGTTGTCATTCCAGATTTGTTAATCACATTTCTGACAAAGTCCACCGAAGGGAATATCAGGCATCGATCTGGTGTTAGCATAAGGAAACTGTGACCATCAGATGTCTGCATTTAAGAAAAGAATTTACAAATACTAACAAACACTCAATTAATCCTAGTCTTACCTCCAAGGCATTAAGTGAAACCTTAGGCCGTGCTGAGTAGTACAAAATGAACAGCATATTGACGGCGATTCCAACAAAGATTCCAATTTGAAGTGGCAACGCTAAGCAGGCGATGAACGCAGCAAAACCCGGAATCAAGTCGATCTCTGCGAAGGGAGGTATGTGTATTTTCACATTTAACGGTTCTGACAAAAGTCTTACTCTTGCTTCTCCACATTGGTATTATGACATTATACTGAATGGTGAATATCACAGCCGCTATGATGATAGCAGCCAGTGTTGCCTTAGGAATGAAATAGAAATATGGCGTCAAATAGATCAAGGCCAGAACGACAATTGATCCAATGTAGAAGTTTGACAATTGTGTCCGACAGCCACTAGCATTGTTCACAGCTGACCGTGCAAGACCTCCATTAGCCCGATAGCCCTGGAAGAAGGAGTTGCCAATATTGGAAACGCCCATAGCAATCAGCTCTTGCGTTGCATCGATCGGTTTTCCCTTTGCTAAGTAAACTCATTAAGTGATTGTTAAAATAATCAAATGAGATCGACTTACCAAAAGCCTTGCACACAGATATATTTTCCAGCAATGCGATGAGCGGAACTACAATTAAGCCCGATCCCATATGACTGACCATATCAATGAAACTCTCTCCGTGTTGAATGACAATCTCCTCGCCGTTTGTGGAGTTGCCACGAATCTCTGGTATTGAAAATGGCGGAGCAGCAAACTGTGGAATTCCCTGTGGTATGTAACCAACCAGGGTAAAGTACTGATTTTGAAAACGTTCCAAATACCAACCGATAGCCCCACATGCAAGCACAATAACGCCATTTCTTGAGATTCCCAGAATCCACAAACACTTGTTGATGAATTTCTGACAGCCGTTCCGTAAGTGTTCTTCTTTCGGGCCAATACGAACATTACCAAGCCAACGCATCGTCAGAAGAAACGCAATGCAGGCCAACCCTAGAGATGTATCCCCAATGTGGATCGTCGAGATATTCTGAAAGATTGATATCCACATTTCTATAAACGACTTGCCCGTTGTCTTCACGTTCAACATATTCTTCATTTGCGACGTGAATATGATTAGTGCCACAGCGCTCGTAAAGCCCGAGTTCACTGGACCCGAAACGAAGTCTACAAGAAAGCCAAGTCGAAAAATTCCCATTGCCACCTCCATGAGACCGGTGAGGAAAGTCAGCAAAACCGCTCTTTGCCAAACACCTCCTGCTGTCTGTCCGACAAGTAGTGACGCCACCGCCGTTGAGCCAATTGTACTGTCCTTGCACGACCCGAGAATCACATACACAAAGCAGCCCATAAAAGAGCTGTAAAGTCCATACTGCAATGGAAGATGACTATCAGTTCCCATGGCCAAAAATTAGAAAATATTACTCACCTCAGCGGGAAGCTCAGCGATACTGGAATAAGCCAGGCCCTGCGGAATAACTGTCATACCTACAGATATACCAGCAATAATATCACCAATCGCATCCGATAGGGAATATTTGGTAATCCACGATAAAAACGGCAGGCGTCTGTAAATCATCTTCTTGCGGAACATATGACAGCAATTCGATTTGTCATGCTTGCTGTCGGATAAAATAAAATCCGTCGATCCATTGAACTGCGTATCCACTGGAACATCGATCGAGATAAGAGAATTTTTTCGTGAACTTTGTTCCACCATATTGGTGCGTTAAGTGATCTAACATTCGCTCGATATCAGGCGAAGACTGAAGAATTACCCTGAGCTACACATGAAGATATATATCTGCACGTCTCGCCTTGAGATGAGCTGGGATCATTGGAGATAGTAATATATATATATTCTCCATTTGGACGTTATCTAGAGCGTTATCGGAGAACTCTGAAGCATATTCCAAATTTCAGTTGCTAAACCGTAGAATGACTGCTTGATTTGTTGAAAATATTTGCAACTATTATTAACTACCATTCCAAGAAGTGTCTACATAAATAGAGTCCATTTCGTGACGTGCGTCATGTTAGAATCGATTCGAAATCTGGGAAATTCGGATCTAATTGAGTGCCACCCGCATTAGTAGGTATGTGGTTTTAGTGTTAATTTCAAATTCAAATAGAGTCGTCTGCTGTTTTGTATTGTAGAAAGATAAACTCACCATAGGTGGTACCAGAACTGCAGGGATTGATCAAAATTAGCGCGATCTTTGGCTAAATGCCTCCATGTGCGTTGAGGTCCAAGTTGGTTGAGGTCCCGTAGTAGACGTAGACTCTGCTTGAAGACACGCAATTTAGATCATTATATTAATGGGTTAAACATTTTTTTTTGTTGTATCGATTACGTCGCTATTCAAAAGCCGATATCAAAGATGCATTTCCGTTACCATTATATTAAAAACATATAATTATGTATGTAAATGAAAAAGCATTTCGCATTAATAGCCTACAATCGTGCAATAGAAATAAACCAAAGAAATCGTTGCATATTTATAGGCTAATTTCAGAAAGTATAATCTATACATATAATAAAACTGTAAGAAATTTCGTTGGCCGTTAAAAACTCGAAAAATACTGGACAGATTTCGATGAAACTTTTTTTAAAATGTTTGTTAGGACTGTTAGACTGCTAAAGGCTATGTCGTTTATAGCCACGTTCTTAGGAATAGTTTTTAGCCAAACTGTATTTTTTGAAGTGAAAATATATACATACGATCATGCATACGTATATCCCGCATTCGAGGGTTGATTTGTTTTCACAATGAGTGCTATGGTCAGTGTATATGTAGGTATGTATATTATGATCATATGTCGGATGCAGAATGGGGATGGGGTGCGTGCTGGAGTGTGTCATGGCGTATATTAATAATCTTCATTTTCATACGAGAAAAGACGTATAATAGAAAACAGGTTTCATTTCAGTATTTCATTCTGATATGTGGTATGGTAACAGTGTAGGTTTGAGGTAGGTAGTTGCTTTGATTCCATAGAAAGAGGGAAACAAAAGAAAGGAAATGCAGTAGGTATTACAAATAAGTAGCAAAATCTAGGAGAGGGAGGAGTTTTGCTTTTTCTCCTAAAAGCGCAAAAACTACTGGACAGTGAAACACTCAAAGTGTAATTTCAAATGAACCAAATATAATTTTGTGTGAGCGGGCAAGGCGAGCAAGGGTCCAGCTAGTTTGATAATAATTGTATTACTGAAGGGAGTACCTTTATGAATGATTGCCTACATATTTAACTTTTCGCCAGAATGCGGTCAAAATTTGGGCGCTCGGTTTTCCAGTTTCAGTTTTTTCAATAATACATCGTGGTTGAGTTCTCCAAATTTACCGCTCGGTAAATTTCATTTAGGTTCGGTCGACATAGCAGTCAATCTCAGCTATTGAAAAATAGCAAAAGTAGCCTATCGTAGGCGGTCAGGCTTTACTGGTCGCACAGTAGATATCGAAGGCACTTTGGCCTCAATTCGATCATAAAAGATCTAGGGAAACTCTCAAACTAGGCAGGTAGCAACTCAGAACACTGGTCGGAAAATTATAAGGGCACTGTCTTTTCAAAAAGCATGTCAAGAGGCTCAAACTCGTAGACTCGGACACTTGTGTAGGTTCTGTAGATAAAGGCCGGCAAGCCGAGAAAGATATAAAGCATTATACAATGTGAATGCGAGGCTATAATATATTGCAGTCGAAAGAAATATCTGGGCAGGTACTTATACAGGAAGGTTATATTCACTTTGCCAGTACATTTGTAACACCAAGAAGAAGTCACCGTAGACCCCATAAAACCCCATAATCAGAATCACAGTCTGAATCGATTTAGCCATATGTCCGTCTGTCAGTCTGTCTGTCAGTTGAAAACACGATAGCGTCTAAACGAATCAATCTAGATGAATGAAATTTTGTGAGAGGTCTTCTATTTAGGGTCGTCAGGTTGATATTAGGAATGGTTCATGTCGGTCAAGTAGTTCTGTTACATTTTTTTTTTGCTTGTCACTTTGCCAATGCGAAACGAAATTTTTTATACCCTCCACAGGAAGGTATATTCACTTTGCCATTACGTTTGTAACGCCAAGAAGGATTCGCCGGAGACCCTATAAAGTATATATATTCTGAATCAGGATCACATTCTGAATCGATTTAGCCATGTCCGTCTGTCTGTCTGTCTGTCTGTCTGTCCGTCTGTCTGTCTGTCTGTTGAAAGCACGATAGCGTCCAAAGGAATTGACCTAGGCGAATGAAATTTTGTGAGACGACTTCTTTTTACCGTCGTCAGGTTGGTATTGAAAATGAGCTATGTCGGTCAAGTAGTTCTGGTACCTCCCATACAAAACCAATATTAGACCCACGTCTCTCTCTGTCTGTTGAAATCACGATAGCGTCCGAACGAATCGACATAGGCAACTGAAATTTTATGAGAGGTCTTATATTTATAGCCTTCAAGTTTGTATTAAAAATGGTCCATGTCGGTCAAGCAGTTCTGTTACCTCCCATACAAAACCACTATTGTACACAGCGATGCCAGATTACAAGATATATCTTTTTTTTCAAGATTTTTAAGCTTCAAAATATGTGCAAGACTTTTTACCTTAAATTCATCAAATTTCAAGATTTTTTGTATTGAATTATAATTTCTATGTCAAACAATTAAAAATAGCATTTTCTATGAAAGAAAGTGGTTTTCTTTTTCTTATTATTGTCAGTGAAAGAAAATAAACTCATGCACGACTTCTGTTATGTACTGAAAACTATTTGTGGCATATGATAAATTGGCTCAAGGAAGTTACGAATAAGAATGATCCTAAATAGCTATGTGGCTAATTGCAGACTTAAAGGTATACACAAAAATTGTGGAAGAAGTCACTTGTATAGCAGGACCAAGGCAATTTTTCTGATTGCAGCATGTTGTAATTTGTAAAGCAAAATATATATTTTTTCATAGTAGCAATATTTGTCATTAGTGACACGTCCCTAGACATTTGCGCATATAAGTACTACGTTTTATTAATTATTGAAAAATATGTAGGTAGGTATATGGGAGTGGGAGGTACCAAAACTACTCGACCGATATAGTCCATTTTCAATACGACACGACGACGGTAAAAAAGTCATCTCACAAAATTTCTTGCTTTGACTATTAAGGATATTCAATTTGATATTTCCTATTATGTATTTGGAAAACTGCCATAACAAGGTCTTATGTCAACGGAAAATTTAATAAAATTAAATAAAACGTTAAAAAGTTAACATGTAAACAATTCTTCCGAAACTTGTAAACGGAGTGCCTTTTGACACTTGTTCTTCTTAAACAATTTTTTTTCTGTTCTAGTTAGTTTTTTCTATATTTTGGAAAAATCTTGAAAAAAAGATATTTTATTTTGGAAAATAAGATTTTCAACTTTTTCATCTGGGAACACTGATTGTACACACGTCTCTCTCTGTCTGTTAAAGCACGATAGCGTCCAAACGACTTAACTTAGGTGAATAAAATTTTGTGAGAGGACTTTTTTTAACCGTTGTCAGGTTGGTATTGAAAATTGTCTATGTCGGTAAAGTAGTTTTGCTACCTACCATACAAAACTAATATAAGACACATACTAACACGCATGGCAAGCATTTTGCATGACTTTTATGCAGTGGAGGGTATCAAAGCATCGGCCAGGCCGATGATAACACTTTTACTTGTTTTTAAATCCCTATGCCTGATTTCAAACTTATTTTAAAAGTGCTTCTATTTTTGTCTTAGTCTGCTTAAATTGTTTCCTAAAGACATTTTTTTATATCATTTCAGACGTCATAATTATATAGCATGTGGTAGGTTCTAAATCACACTTAATCTTGTCATATACGACTATAATCCCTATCTTAGAAAAATTTGAAAAAGTTTTTCACATGCAGTGTACACTGCCAAGTTTATATTCGCAAGTTGTCACTCATATTTGCATAGAACTTATATTTATTTGATGTTAACACGTTTTTCTCCCATGAAGTGGATAACTTTTTAAATCCTACTTTTATGACACGGGTTTCTTTAGCCTTTTAGTATTTAATTTACCATTTAAATCACAATGTTATTGTAGGTGTCTCTAATCTGAAATCTGCTTTTATATTTTAATATTATGTTTACTCTTATCATGGTGATATTTTCTATTGCATAATTTTTTTTTTAATTCAAGAACACCCAGTAAATAAAAAGAATAGACGAATTATATTAATCTATACTATATAAAATTTGTGAACAACTCTGAATGGGGTCTAAGTCCGTTTGAAAACATACCCACGTAATCCAATGCTTCGACTACGACAGACGGATGTTAGATAAAACCGTGGTGCTATCTCATTTCTCACGGGTATAACAAAAACGAGAAATAAAATTATGAATGAAATTGTTTAGGTATACTTTTTTTTTTAACAAAATTTCTTGATAAAGCACAACTTCTTCATTCATTCATTCATTTTCAATGGTCCGTTTGTCCATTAAGTGGGTCGCGGGTGTAGGAGTAGGTTGCTCAAGTGGACCCTCCACAGCTCTCGATCCTCCGCCATCGACTCTAAATCATCAAGGGCAATCCCCTTACGGGTAGAGGAGAGATTATGAATTTGATCTAACCATCTCATCCTGGGTCTACCTAGGGGACGCCTGCCCGATGGTACGGATTCCATAGCACGTCGTGGAATCCTTGTCGGGGACATGCGTTTAACATGCCCAAACCACCGAAGCATGGATCGCTCCGTCCGGAGAAGTAGCTGCTCGACATTGAGTTCCTCACAACAAGAAGCACAACTTTTTAATTTCAAAACTCAATTATTACTAAATATATATATAGTATATTTGTGAGTTGATGTGTGTATAATATTGACTTAAATATTTTAAACATTCAAAATTAGTGGATATTGACGGGATCTCAGGTTTAAACACAAACTTTTTTTCACAGCAAAACCTCTCATGAACGTCCTAACTGTTAAAATTCGACATAAAATTGTAAGTCCATAGCATTTGTTCCAACAACACAAAATCACACATGCGAATAAGTAGTTCTTAGCACCTATGTACTATAAAAGTTATGGACCTACTACTACCTACACAAATTATTAGGCAAACATAGCAAACAAAAGTTATTAGTCACAGCTCCTCCAACACACAATATTTGATCAAAATAAAATAACGCCACCACAGAGCGAAGGACAGTTTTTTAAAACAAACCGCCATCGCCACTAATATGCACTATCAAACGAGACACAAATTATCCACAATGCATACTACAATGAACCAGGGTGCGACCAAAGTGAAACCAACCGACATAAATGTATACAAACGGTGTACCATGTATTTCGTTCATCAATATGTGTAACTGATGATCTGGACAAAGTCTTGAAGTAGGGAAAAGACAACTTGGTTATATTTAATGCAAACAAGACTCAGCCCACAACTTTTTCTAGGAAAAATGCATCAACAGTTCCTCAGATCCAAACGCATGACAATCCAACCCATCCCAAGAACTCAATGCACCTTCTAGAAGTCACAGTCAATTCAGAAATCACATGGCAGGACCACAAATCTATAGCAGCGTCCGCTAAGTTGAGCTACCTATTTAGAGCAAAGAGGTATCTACTTTAGCCCCAAGCAACTCCTCCTGCTGTACAGAGCCCAGGTTAGACCAGGCCTGTAATATTTCTCCAATATATGGAGCTTGGCCCCTAAACATTCACTTAACCTACTTGACAGCGTAGAGAGACGAGCAGTTCGACTTATTGGAGACCCTACACCCACATCGAATCTTCACCCGTTGGTACACAGAAGACAAGTCGCTGACCTTTGCTTGTTCTATAGGTACTTCCATAATAGATGTTCCGAGGAATTCAAAGATATTATCCCTCGAAATGCAACTTTTGGGCGCCCCACAAGGCAGGTAGCTAATGCTCATGACTCTGACCGTACACTTAACAACCGCGAGGACATACATTTTCCAAAATCCCCTCTATTACAAGACAAGCAAACTTTGGAATTCGCTTCCTGGGGATTATTTCCAGAAGACTACAATTTGCAGCAATCTAACACCGGACAACATTCAGTTTTAGTTCCGTAGAGACCAATGATTGGGAATCGAGATCATGACGTAATCTTGAATGACAAAAATCTCGAAGGCTAAAATTTTCGAAAAGTTTTTTTTTTAATCTCAAATTCAAAAATTTCAAATGTACAACAATCTCGAATGTACAAAAATCTCTATATCTCGAAAAAATCACGAAAATAAAAAGTACCTAAATCCGAAATACACCTACTCCAAATCCTACACTGACCTTAAGCGGGGGATTGCAGGGGGGCAGCATGGCCCCCCTTCCTAGGTTTCTTACTTTTATTAATTCTGTCGCGCGCAAACTGTTACCATTGTCTCAAAAATTAATATTAATTTGAAATTTTTGTTATTCGAGATTTTTGCTTTCGAAATTTTTTTTTCGCTAAAAATCATGAACTAGAACGACTAAAATCTAGAATGGACAAAATCTCAAAAATGAATTTGATAAATCTCGAATAGGACAAAATCTAGAGAGTACAAAAATCTCGAAAGACTATATTTTGAAAAAATCTAGAAAATAAAACTACTTTCGAGATTGATGAGCGAGGGTTCCTATTTTTGGGACAACGGATTTTTATATGTAGCCCAAGAAAATAAATCCTTGAAAATACAAAAAAGATATCGCAATAGACAGCAGTAGGCCAAACAAAACACCTGTCCTATAAGATGTGTAATAAAACGCCCCCTTAGACGTCAACCTTAGCCATATTTTAGTCAGATAAATCCGTGGTGCTATCTCATCTCGCACAGATGTCACACAATATTGTTCTTCGTCGCGAAAAATGTGAGATAACCTACTTTACATGAGGGAGTTTCCTACAACTCGTACATAGCTGCTAATTGAATGTTCAAACAATTATATCAACAACGTCGTTTGTAGAAAAATTTTAAGAATGAACATCTTGGTGCTGCCGGTGTCAGACGAAAGCGTGGTGCTATCTCATCTCGCATGAATGTCGCACTCAACGGCTCGAAAATTATGAATGAAACTTTTGTTTAGAAATAATCAGGCAACTATTTAGATGTTTCTGTTTATTTTTCACAGTTAATTGTTAATAGGTTTGTTAATTTTGGTCAGGTAGCAAATAAATAAAATACATTATATTTAATGGGCCCGTTAAGATAGTTTTTTAATTTAATTATAAAAACTGTTTTTATAAAACACAACTATTTATTTTATATACAAAGGGCACTTAGAGGATCTGTTAAACATAAAAAGTATATCCCCGCTTTGGATTGATATTTTCTGACCATTTTCGTTCTGGAGAATCTGTCATCGGTACTTTGCTGTTTACTTCTGTCTATAGCAAGAACGATTTATGATATTGTTATGTTTTTAAGCCACGATACAAAAGGCTGTGTTTATACAATCGTATAGTTGCTATAACTTTACCTCGCTCAAGGGTACAGCGAAAAATGGGAATATTTTAAAATAAAAGGTTTTTCATAAACATATTATACATACTAACATTATTCTCATGAAGGTGTGATAACAATAAAATTTTAGATTTTAAATGTTGCCAAGTACACAAGGCTCTAATAGGTACACAATTTTGAAGCACCATATTGTAAGCACTTTTGCTGTAGATAAAAAATGTTAATATTTATTTTCCTTTGTTTGCGTTTTCACTTCGTAATCCTACAAATAATCTTATGAAAAACAAATTTTATTGACGCACATCAACAATGGAGCCTTTTATAAACAGTTTTGTTAAATTTCCTGCCACAATTATTTTTGGGTGAATACATAAGAAAGTAGTACAGTAGACTCGTGATAGAGTTGACCAATAATCGATTCACAACAACTTTATATAGAGTTTAGCAAGTATAGTAAGTCCCAAGCCCATCATCTATAATGGACCATAATTGAAAACCATTTATTTTGCTTAAAGGTGTTAACTTGCGGTTTCTTGAGAGTAGCGAAGCGACTAAAAGCCTCAAAAACTACCATCATAGACCCTAAAAAAAATGTAATGCTGACATAACTACCATTCAGGAAGTGCAATGGAATGGGCCTTATAAAAGAGGATAAACAACTTCTAAACAGTTTTGACATTTATTATGGTTATTGTCATAAACAGTAGAGCTACTGGTTTTTGAGTCATGACTCATGAGTATTGAATGTCTCATGACAATACGCAGCTAGGCGGATGTTTCTTGATAATAAAGAAATAAATTTCTTGCCATCAGTCTTGTCAAAATAGCTATCCATTATGTAATAATATTTAATACCAGCTTTAGCTCGATAGAATTGTATTGCTTAAATTATATTTCTGTCGGACAATGCACATCATTGTTTCAGATATCAGAACTTGAGCTCTCATGTGTTTTGAGAAATAGCATTTTCAGTATATTTTGGAAGGAGGATGTCCCGCTCGTTTGTCTAAACTAACCCCGTCTCGAAAAAGTACTAATAATATTTAAGGAGAATTTCCTGACTCGATAAATAACAGCTTGAGTAGAGTATCTTTGAAATTCTTGACCATTATTAGACTTACTGACGCAGTTGAAAGAGCTTACATTAGAGGCTAAGAGACTACCTCTCAATAAGAAGAATGTGGCTCTGCCTAGTGCAAACAATGTGGGGTTGCTCAGGAATCCAAAATCGGTCCATTCATCCTATAGTATTGAGGGCCGTTTGCTGATACGACTCATAACGATTTAAGTTCTACTTCAATTCGTATGTTCCACTTTTTGAAACGCATAAACTGGCACATGAGAGTTTATGTGGAACTTAAATTCCTTTGAGTTTAGTGTAGACTGTAGGTATTAAAAAAAACCTTCTCTTTTGTATGTTGGTGATTGATACAGCACTTGTTTTATGTCGCCAGTCATTTGAAGGGGCAGAATGTGTAATTTGATGAAGCCAAGACAACTGATAATGACAGCCATGTAAATCTGCAGTTCAACCACCGAAAGACTCACAATTTATTGAAGACCTTTCGATACGCCAACGAATTTTCAAAGAACTATTGATTGACGCTTTTTAAGCGAACCACAAATAAACATTAAGGGATCTCTATTTGCGTTAGCTTGTCGTCAATACAAAGCGTTGACTTACGTTCGAAAACCAGTCTATTACGAGACAGCGAAACGGAATGTGCAGCGCAAACACACATTGGCAAAATGCAAAATATAAAAGACGGTGCTAGCAGACTATCTACGCTATCTACAAGACGAATGTGACGTTGGGGTACTTTGACGAACAAATTTTTCGGATACAGAGAAGCGAATGGTTAAACAGTGCCGAACTTAACAATAACAATAAAGTTCAAGTAGCAAGTTCAAAGTTTGCTACTCTTAATTTCGGCTGCTTAAAATGCTGTAGATGACGTCAGCAAATATAACGTACAAAATGCTTGACTATACATATTTTTGTATATAAAAATTCATCTTGAGTGTGCTTAACCTCGCAAAACTCGAAAATTAACCATCCGATTGATCTAAAACTTACTGAACCTGAACTGAACCTCTAAAACATATTATATTCTGATATTTGTGGCAGCCTAAGCTTTAAAATTTGTAAAAGAAGTTGATTGTCTGTTGGAAGCATATGACAAAGTCTGGGAGGGATTTGACATTATGAGTGTGGCACGGGCACCTGCCATACAAAAAGTATTGCAAACCATGTTATAGTCAACTCTCATGGGAGCTAAAGTTTTAGAATTTGGAATATTGATGTGCGCTTTCCTAATAAACAAGAACATCTTATCAATACAGTTCTTGAGCACGGGTAAAGCCACCAAGAACAGCTTTGTAATATAACTGAAAGAGTTTCACTTTCTTTAACCTTTTTTAATTTATTTTATATTATATTTATATTTATAAATTTACACTAGGAGTTAAGTGCATAAAATCAATCCTTTAATTCAAAATTCAGTTCAGTCGTTAGACCAGAACACACACAACGTTTTTTCACCTTGTCAACGTTTAATCCGATTGAATTTAAAGAAACTAAACTACGAAGTCCGAAATAGGTACCTTAACTGGGATTAAAACTTAATTTTATATTGACTATTTTGCTCAAGTGGAGTGTGGACCCTCCATAGCTCTCGATTCTCCGCCATCTACTCTAAATCATCGAGGGCAATCCCCATACGGGTATAGGAGAGATTATGGACTTGATCTAACCATCTCATTCTTGGTCTACCTAGAGGACGCCTGCCTAATGGTAAGGATTCCATAGCATGTCGTGGGATCCTGGTTGGGGACATGCATTTAACATGACCAAACCACCGAAGCATGGACAGCTCCGTCCGGAGAAATAGCTGCTCGACATTGAGTTCCTCACGCATTCTGGTATTTCTGATGCGATCTCTACGGGTCGCACCAGCAATACTACGGAGAAATCTCATTTCGGCAGCTTGTATCCGCGATCTTATTCTTTCGGTCATTACCCAAACCTCATGACCATAGGTGAGAGTTGGAACAAACACCGAATTAAAGACTGACAACTTAGCTTTGACACCAAGTTCAGTCCTCCTAATAACAGAATGACCAAGCTGTCTCAAAATTGACCCAGCCTGACCAATCCTACAGGAAAACTCGCCATTGCTCCTTCCATCACTCGTGAATAAGACCCCGAGATACTTAAACTTCTCCACCTGTTTCAATGGAACTCCACTAACATGCAGAGTGCATTGAACAGGCGTTCTGGAGACGACCATCACTTTAGATTTGTTCGCACGTTTACACTCATCTCAGCTTCAACACAAACGGCTACAAACCGATCGAGTGCGCGCTGAAATTCAGTCTGAGAGGATCCAAGGATAACCAAGTCATCAGCGAAGGACAAATGACTTATCCTCAGATCTCCCAATTCGAAACGTTCCTCGCCAGTCCATATAAGTAATGAAAAGCAGAGGAGACAAGACGCACCCCTGACGAAGTCCAACGCCCACGGTGAAAGGTATTTGATTTAACCCCGTTTACCCGAACGCAGCTTTTACAGTTTCTGTAAAGAAATTGAATTGCTCTCAAGAGAGAAACGTCAATTCCATACTCCTGCAATACACTCCAGAGTTTACCTCGAGGGACTCGGTCGTATGCTTTCTCCAAATCTACGAAGCAAGCGTAAACAGGTGTAGCATACTCCCAAGCCTTCTCAAGCACCATTCTGAGAGTGAATAACTGGTCGGTTGTGCTTCTGCCTGGACAAAAGCCGCACTGCTCATCACCTAATCATGCCTCGACCACAGCTCTGCAACGCGTTTCCAGCCCCTTGGCAAAAACTTTTCCGGGAAGACTTAAAAGTGATATACCCCTGTAATTGGAGCAATCCCTTTTATCCCCTTTCTTGAAAAGGGCCACAATCACCCCAATCTGCCAATCGCTGGGAGTTTCACCGCATTCCCAGGCCACTTTATTGATACGAGAGAGTCGGATTTCATCCAGATTTTAGCGATTTGATCGCAAAAGTGACTTCCTCTACCGTGGGACTATTTTCCGCCGATGGATCTGTCATCCTCAATGCCCTGGATTCATTAAATTTCATTTTAATTTAATATATATTTTTGGCATTTTACTAAATTCAAAAAAAATATAAAAATCTCAATCATTCGCTTCGAACGAACGATCTTCATCTCCTACTTCGTCGTCGACGGGCGACAAAGACTTTCGTAATTTTCAACACACAAAAAAAAATAAAAATATTTTATATGAAATTTGACATTACGTAGGTTTAAAACGCGTTAAAATCGATTTAAAAATTTGTTTAAACTGTTTTAAATCCGTTCTTAATTCAGCACGTTTAATGCATATTATGCAATATTATGGAAATACTAGGTTCAAATTCTTGAGTTTTTAAAAATGCGGATTAAATGGTGTAAATTCGATTTACACCCGGAATAAATAATATTACATATAGCCGTAAGGAACAATCTTAATACTAACCACCCACCATACATAAACACAAGGAAACGCAACATGCAAAAAATTAGTATGTGCCTCAACTACATACATAAGCACTCTATACTGAAGTCCATCTTCTTTCCTTTGTTTCCCTCTTCCTATGAAATCCAAAAAAAAACTACCCCAACGGACCAACCCAACCCTCCCTGGTAGCTGTATGTCTCTTCTCTTATGAAGATTATTAATATACCCCCCAATCATAATATGTAATGTACATATAGCTGTTGACCATAGTCCATAGCTAGCACTCACTGGGAAAACAAATCAACCCTTTTAGAATGAGGTACTCATATGATCGTGTAGTTTTGTTTTTTATACCCTCCACAGGAAGGTATATTCACTTTGCCATTACGTTTGTAACGCCAAGAAGGATTCACCGGAGACCCTATAAAGTATATAATATTCTGAATCAGGATCACATTCTGAATCGATTTAGCCATGTCCGTCTGTCTGTCTGTCTGTCTGTCTGTCTGTCTGTCTGTTTGTCTGTTTGTCTGTCTGTCTGTCTGTCTGTTGAAAGCACGATAGCGTCCAAACGAATTGACCTGGGCGATTGAAATTTGGTGAGAGGACTTCTTTTTACCGTCGTCAGGTTGGTATTGAAAATGGGCTATGTCGGTCAAGTAGTTCTGGTACCTCCCATACAAAACCATTAGTAGACCCATGTGTCTCTCCGCCTGTTGAAATCACGATAGCGTCCAAACGAATCGACCTAGGCGACTGAAATTGAGTGACAGGTCTTATTTTTACGGTTGTCAGGTTGGTATTAAAAATGATCCATGTCGGTCAAGTAGTTCTGCTACCTCCCATACAAAGCCAATATTCGACTCATGTATCTCTCTGTCTGTTGAAAACACATTAGCGTCCAAACGAATCGACTTAGGTGAATGAAATTTTATGAAAGGACTTTTTTTTAACCGTCGTCAGGTTGGTATTGAAAATTGTCTATGTCGGTAAAGTAGTTCTGTTACCTCCCATACAAAACTAATGTTAGACATTTGCAGGACTTTTATTCAGTGGAGGGTATCAAAGCATCGGCCAGGCCGATGATAACACTTTTACTTGTTTTTTTTTTGTCCTGTCGCACGATCGCAAAAAGTATATCTATATAATTAAGTGTGCTGTGGTAAAACTGGTATCCAATCCAGCTGAAGGCAAAGTCATGGGTTATGATGACTCATAAGAA
The DNA here is from genome assembly GCA_949372485.1 of Cheilosia soror. Classification (NCBI taxonomy): domain Eukaryota; kingdom Metazoa; phylum Arthropoda; class Insecta; order Diptera; family Syrphidae; genus Cheilosia; species Cheilosia soror. Next base: position 109,899,565 of record OX443562.1, on the reverse strand, counting down.
GAGACGGAGTTATACATAATAGAAACGTTCTCTGTGTATAATTTTTGCTTCACACAGAGACAGAACTTCGACTGAGCGAAGGGGAAATATTAATTTTCTTTGTATGCGCAGCGAAGAATGTTGTTGTTGTAACCAACGTAATTGAAAAACACTAATTTACCTATTTTGCAAATAATTTTTACAAATAATTATTCTTCTTAACACATCTATAAGTGGTAAGCTTCAATTTGGTAAAAAGAAAAATAGATTTGGTATACTTTAAGTAGGGTAAATGACTTCGAAGCGAAATCGGGTCGACTTTTAATATTATAATAGATTAAGCCTTATGGTTTTGCAGGAAGCTAGAATGTTTATAATTGTATTATAGTAGCTTAGTAATTAAAAGTTCAAAATTCAATTCAATAATAATCGATAACAATATTATTGTTTCGAAGCTTACAAGCGTGTTATGCACCCCTTCCGTTCCAAACACTCTGAAGTGTAAACATTTCTAAAGCGTTGAACTGATATAAACCTGTAATAATATGTATTCTTTTCTCTGAATCCAAGCAAAAAAGTACCGACTTGTTAAGCAAAAGTTATTAAAATCAACTTAACATAGCATAACACTCTAGATCAAGGCAAAGTAACTATTTGTATACATTTCGAGCTGCTAGATTTGAATTTCTGTAGGAATATTAGAAATAGTAGTATGGTCTCCCATCATTTTTATTATCCCACGCATATTTGTATAATATGTAGGTATGGATATGAACCATTTCTGGATGTATCTAATACTTATTTAGTACCAACAATATCACAATATTTTTTGAAATTTCCATTATAGAAAACTTTTCCAAGCCTCCAATTAAAAAAAAATAGAAAGAAGAGAATCAAAACAAACCAAAGCGCTTGCTTTAGTTGCAATATTTTTCCCGGTTACCCTACTAATATTACCATACTCTTGGCTTTTTATTTTTATTTTTGCATATTGATGCCGGTTTTCTCCAACAACTGGTTTGACGGTAGTTCGTCTCCTGGTCGTGTGCCGTCGGTATAAAATCTAACAAACCCCAATCTCAGTGACAGTCTGCTCTTTAAGCTAACTACACCTAGTTTAATCGGGTCTTACTCATTGGGTACAGTTGTTGAGTGCTATAGCTTGAGCTAGCGCAGCTCTGATATCTTTATAGCCTAACCAGCGATATACGGCGGTATGTGTGCAGGTATCCATATAGAGCTTGAGTTTAGTATAATATGGAAAGTGTTTTAAATTATAAATCGCATCTAAATATTCACATAAAACCTACTTGAATGGAACACCATATGCAAAAGCCTCTATGGCCAACAAGTAGCAAGCTTATAGCATTTTTAAAATATTCACCGTGGTTATTTTTGTTACTGTGTGAAGCAATTATAGTTTTTGTGATCATGTGATCGGTTTGTAAGCCCCCTTCCCGGTATCCAATCGACATGAATAGCTGATGTGTTTAAGTGTCTTTTGGTATCCCCATTTATTGTGCTATTTATAATTTTGATTGGTGTTTCTCTTCTTGGTTCGAGTATTATTATTTGTTTGTAATTTAAGCAAACAAAAAATGCTTTAAGACAACTTTAATGAACGAGTACACAGTAGCCAAATATTAAATCATCATTTAAGTGAAACCTATTCGTGGGTATTTTTCATTAAAACCTAAAACTATTAAAAACTTCAATGAAACTTTTTTGTGATCTCAAACTGCGGACTACATTATAGAATACATACGTCTAAATTTGTGTTAGAAAACATCAATTGGCCATATTTTTTGATGTTGGATTTCAAATTTACCAAAGTTTGAGCATATTCTAAAAAAAATATTTTCTTTTAGGTAGACTCACAAAAATAAAGTGCCATCGTTTTGGGTTAAAAATTTTTAATAAATGTCCGGTGAACTTTGAATATCTAAGACAATTTAGTTTGCTGTTCGGTGCAACCGTTATATAGCACCAAATTGTTGCTGAAGCAAAGACTTCCTACAGATCGTATTTGGAATTTTGAACCCGAGAATAAAAATAAAATAGGTACGTTAATCAAACGCAAAAATATTTCATCAAGTATGCCGATACTAGCAGCATCAGTGTGGGTTAGTATGTTAAACTTCCCGCGAACATTTCTCAAACAGCCGAAGGTATGCCCTAAGCAGATAAGCTACATCAGCCATTTTGATACTGCCGAACAATGTTCGTCCTTTCTTTTTGTTCTAAAATATAAAAGATACACGGTTGTAAGAAGATATGCCTACTATGGCCATTAGATGGGCGCATCTGTCAGTTTCTATTTAGGCTAAAAAAAGAACTTTGTTCGATATTTTTCATGATTGTTACTTTATTAAAAGGAGAGTAAACCATTTGACTAATTATGAAATACTATTTCAATTAAAGGGCTGCCTCGGCTTGCGAACCCAATTTTAAAAATTTCGATGGTTTCAGCCACTGTTTCACGAATTTACATTCATGGGGGCGAATGTTTTCATATTCCATTAGTTGGTGCTAGATTTTTACAGACAGGCAAAAATGGAAGTACATAGCTGCTGGTTTTGGTAAAACATCGTTTGCTTATAGATAGAGTAAAGGCTATCGTTTGCTTCAGCGGGTCTAAAATGGCGATCGCCGGAATTGGAATGCATTGGCAAAATGAGTGGGCGCAGTAGCGCAGTGGTTAGTGTGCTGGACTGTGTTGTGCGAGGGATCCCAGGTTCGATCCCCCGGAAAAACACAAATTAGATCTTATTGATTTTTCTACTGCGCCACCTCTCGCGAACGTCTGACAAACATCCGAGAGTATGACTGTCCTGAAAAAGCTTTTCAATTCAGCCGTTCGGACTCGGGATAAAATTGTAGGTCCCTTCCCCAAAAATAAAAAAAAAAACCCAAACAAACGAATGGTTTTGAGAAGCTATGCCTAGAGTGTCTACCCGTTTTTTGGCAAAAAGAACTATGCTTAGCTTTTTCTGTTGGTATTGGTGATTAAATGGCACTTCAAAGCAATTTTAAAAATCTGAATCCAGCTCTACAAAATAGTTAGCTCTAATATCTTTGTCTCTTGATACCATAATAGACAAAGTCCTAGAGCGATTCCTAAAGTGACCTGAAATTGTCAGAAGGCCGAGCTCAAAATGACATTCAATCAGTAGATATAAAGATACTCACTCTATGGTCGTTTCTCTAAATCAAATTTGTCTGTCCGTACTCTCTTAAAATTCCCTATATTGGTGCGAATACGTGTGAATCAATAAAAGTGAAGTAAGCTGACGTAAATCATACCACTGATGCCACTCATTTCACTTCCATAGGTACAATTAAATTGACGCGTCGCCCTAGTGTCGCTAAACACGTCATAACGTCAATACATTTTCCCATGAAGCACACTTTTCCAATTGTGTTGTTGCCAATTTCAATAGGAGAAAAAAATGTAAAATATTGCGCCGGGTTGTAACAGTAATCATTGCAATTATTTTAATTGTTATAAATTGTAGTAAAGAAACTGTTATCTATTTTAAAAAAAAAAAGTTCTAAATGAAGCTGTGAAAATCGTTAATTATGTCATCTCTCTCTCTCAGAATTGTTAAAAGAATTAATAGGCACTATGAACGAATCATTCTCTCGCGAACGTCTGACAAACATCCGAGAGTATAACTGTCCTGAAAAAGCTTCTGAATTCAGCCGTTCGGACTCGGCGTAAAATTGTAGGTTCCTTCCATTCACCCCAAAAATAAAAAAAAAAAACCCACACAAACGAATGGTTTTGAGAAGCTAGGCCTAGGGTGTCTTGTCTACACGCTTGTTGGTTGCGCCAACTATTTATTTATTTTATGACTGATTCAGTAATACATCAGACTGAAATTCGATGGCTTTAAAGACGTTTAAATTTAGCCAAGACTCCAAGACGAGGTTTAGGTTTTCCAAATGGGTCTAAATGAGTGCATCTCTAGATCTTTTCGATGTATTGCATGTGGTAAAAAGCAATGGATTTAATTTTTATTTTATTTTTTTCATCATCCTTTTCATTTCACGGTTTTAGCGGGAGGAGTTGGCGTCGCTGTTTGGGTACTTCCAAAAGTCTTTTCCTTAAATCGCCTGACAGATGTCTGCTTTCGTGTCAACCTTATCAATCATTCAGCTCAATTGTTGTGTGCTTCGCTGGGTTCAAACTCAACCTTGCTGTTCCCCTAAAAATTCGCATTTTTTAACTCAACTGCTCTAACATCCTGTTTTTTTTTTGAGTTGCATATTTTCTAGGTCCTTCTGATCGTGGATATTTCCTATTTCTATGCTTTGAATAATTTGGATCCTTCTGATCTTGGATACTTCCTCTTTGAATGCTTTGAAGGAGTTTGACAAATGTCTGCATAAGACCCTATGTAAGTTTAGTTTTCATTTCATTATTTTTTTTTGTTTTTCTTTCTAAATGAAGCAGCCACCTTGTGTGTTGAGACCACGTTTGAAGATGTTGTTTGTTTTATTTTAAAATTATTTTTTGTATTACCTCCATAAACCAACCAGAATTTTTTAGCTCTTAAGCCAAATCCAAAACTGATTACTCGTCTTATCACAGAAAGTTCATAGAAGTTACTGTTGCTTTTAATTGCATTCTGTTGTTTCTTGAAAATGCAACTTACCAACCCATAATATGGGTCAACATGATTGTATCAAGCAAAATCTGTTACTATATGTGCAGCTTGAAAACATTATCTTATCCAACTTATTGCAAAACAGTATCTTATCCAATTAAAATCGCGTAAGATACTTTACCCCATTCAGAGTTTCTGACTAACCAAGAAGCTTAATCCATTATCAATTCATAACTGAAATATCAGCTCTCTTAATGGGCGAAAAGTCATTGTTCGACCAGTTTTCGTGAGGTAGAGTGGTTTGTTTTTTTGTTATTATTATACAATTGATACAGTGAGCCATGTAGTTTTGTGACTTTTGTAAAGAAAATTGTGAATACAGGAAGGGGTTTCATTGTTTTTGTCCATCTTAATTCTCTAAAAGGTATCTAAATAAAGAATTCACTTTATCTTCGTACATTTTAAATTAATCAAAAAAGTTGCAAAAAGCTTGTATAATGTCTTCCCTACTGAAATTATTATTGTGTAAAGCTTATCAAATAATTTCATTCATTTAGTTTTGTCATTAAAATGTGATGTCATTATTTTAGCTCTGATAGCACAGTATTTGAGAAAATCACTTTTCGAAAATTAAACATATTTATCCAGATATTATTATTACCGCGCAAATAATCGCTTTTAACCTCATACTTATATTTAAGGTGCATATTCAAAAATTCGAATCAAAGGACATCAACAACTAAAACAGTGACGCAAGTTGTTATTTCTGAAGGCCATTCCGGGTTAATTGCGGCGCACAACTAAAATTCTGTTTTGTTGTTTAACTTTTTTTCAAAATTCTGTTTTTTAAAATGCTTTAAATGCAAAATTCTATAAAAATACATAAATGCAAAATTCTGTATTCAATTCGTTGCAATTGCAATTCTTCTATAAAGTATATAAAAATAATCTAGGAAATTTTCCCATAGAAGGTGACATTAATACCATACGTGTATACGGTCTTTGTAGGTATATTGGTTCATGAGTTATAGGGGCGTGGCACCTCCCATACAAAAGTTGCATTTAAAATCGTATATCTCGAAAACTACCGAATCGATTGAGTTTAAATTTACAGATAATCTTAGGCATTGGCCTAGGAGTATTTCTGTGAAGATTGGTCAAAATTGGACCAAGGGGCATGGCACCGCCCATACAAAAAAAAAAAAACATTTAAAATCTTGTGTCTCGGATCGATAGAGTTAAAATTTAGAGACAATCCTAGGTTTTAAAGATTTGTCACAATTTGAAAAAGGGGGGTGGCTCCTCCCATCCAAAAACAGCATTATCAGCGCTATTCTTCACCAGTCATGGAATCCAAAATTTTTAAAATTTGTAGATAACATTGATATTATCCTGATAGACAAAAATACCTACTATCTATCCTGGAAAAAACGGTGTGTACCATAAAGCATTACAATCAAAACTGTTTATCACTGATTTAAATGAATTTGGAATAGATTTTTTTTTATTTTCCATTACAAAGTGTGCATGGAGTTCGATAGTTAAATATAATTGAAAAAATAGTGGAAACATAAACGAAGCCCAGATGAAAATATCCTGTGTTCCTTTGGCGAATAATTGTACACCAACTAAAATTCGGGCGAATATTTTTGCTAATTTTTGAAACCAAATTCGAATTGTTGTTTGCTTTTATTATAATTACAGAATTTTAGAAAAACTTATTTTTAAAATACAGAATTTCGGAAAAAACAGAATTTTGCATACATAATTTTAACCCAATCAGAATTATGACTCCAACCCGAAAACATTTCCCTCTTAGGACAGGGAAATGTTTTCGGGTTGGAGTCATAATTCTGATTTCCCTCTTAGGACAGGGAAATGTTTTCGGGTAATAGATTCAATTCTGTTCATTATTCAGGTTTGAGAGATCATAAGAAAAATCAATTTTTGTGAGAATTTCCAAAATGGACAAAGCGATATCCTTGTAAATTTGTGGGTGTTTGTTAACAAAGTTTTTGTTCTCTAAATTAACACTTACTTACTTATCGGGCTACCGACCCGTAAAGAGTCTCTGCCTGAGACACTGCAGCTTTCTATCCTCTACGATCCCGGGCACGCTGCTTCCAGCTCGTGCGCCTCCATTCGCCCTCCTCGCACACAGGACCAAAAATCCGCCGAAGTATTTTTCTTTCGAAGGAGCCCAGTATCAGCTCTCCCTTCTTGCTTATCGTCCAGCACTCGGCGCCATAAAGCAGAACTGGCAGGATAAGCGTTTTGTAGAGCACACATTTCGTCCTTCGAGTTAGGAGTTTTGAACCCAGTTGTTTTGCCAAACCGAAGTAGCAACGGTTTCCTAGGGTAATTCTTCGCTGGATCTCCACTAGGGTGTCATTCGTGGAGTTTACGTTTACTCCGAGGTAGGTGAACCCCTTAACTACCTCGAAATTGTTGCTATCAATAGTGACGTTTTGTCCTAGGCGGTGGACAGATGCTTGTTTGTTTGTTTATAGCATGTACTTAGTCTTGTCCTCATTTACTTCAAGCCCAACGGATTTCGCCTGTTCTTCAATCGCCGTGAACGCTTCTATCACGGCACGCTGGGAGCGACCGATGATGTCAATATCGTCCGCATAGCCAAGCAGCTGGACGGACCTGTTGAAGATAGTGCCTTCCGTGTTGACACCTGCCCTGCGCACTATCTGCTCCAGTACGAGATTGAAGAAGTCGCATGATAGAGCGTCTCCTTGCCGAAATCCGGTGCATGTTTGAAAAAGTTCGGAAGAGCTGCTTCCAAACTGCACGTTGCAGCGCGTGTTTTCCAGCGTCACGCGACACAGCTGAATCAGTTTTGCCGGGATTCCAAATTCGGTCATCGCCATATAGAGCTCCTGACGATGTATGCTATCATACGCGGCTTTGAAGTCGATGAATAGGTGGTGAGTTTCGACTTGAAATTCGTTGGTCTTTTCCAAGATTTGCCTCAGTGTGAATATTTGGTCTATAGTCGATCTGCCGGGCCGGAAGCCACACTGGTACGTGCCGATTAGTGTGTTGCAGAACGGTTTTAGACGTTCACACAGTACGTTGGATAGGATCTTGTATGCGATATTTAGCAAGGATATGCCTCGATAGTTCTTGCAAGACATAGGATCGCCTTTTAAATTAACAAGTCAATGATAAACTCGATAACATTTCCTAATAGATATTGGTCGGTCAGAGCAGAGGCTGCTTGCCAATACAAGCATTCCCTATTCAATCGATTAATAATTTTTACTTAAAGATCTATATTATAATCTTCTAAAAACTATGAGAAAGAATAACGTTAAAAACAATTGATTATAGTGAAAAAGGGAATTTTCGACTTTGTGTATGGGATTTTTGTCAAAAAAAAAGTTTCGCATGCTATCGAACTAATGGCATCATGGCAACTTCAAGAACTTTCAGAACTTTTTAATTTTTTTCCTCTTCTTTAAAATTTACTTGCCTACAGCAAGTTCATAAATCGCTCTCAATAAAGTTTGAGAAGTTGCATTTTCTAGTCGGGTCTTAAATCGCTGTTCAGTATACGTGCAGTCCTTCAGGCGGCAACCTTTTTAACGCTGATTATAAAAAAAAACACAGATAACATCTATTGTTTTTGATAATGATGATAATTTTGAGAGCTAGTAATTATCAAAATCTAGCAAATTATCTGGCAAAATTTAAAACGTTCGTTCAAATATTATGAATTTTATAGCACCGGTAAATACAATTGATTATTATCTTCACAATTTGTTCCTGACAAAGTTTTAGGCAGATAGGTAGACGTCGCGTCGTCGTCTCTAGCTAAGTTGTTTAAAGATTCGTGGCTAACCAAAAGAGAAGGTATTACTCAAAATCCGACTCAACTGCATTTAATAGACAGCAGAAAGAGAATGATGTTGACGTCGCATTTGTTTTACACTTGTTGTTATCTCTGGCGCTCATTACAATTTAAATACAGGGTTTTTCAATAAGAGCGCTACAAAAGTTTTTTTTAAATAAAACAAAAACGGTTTTGAATATCAATGAAATTCTTTATTCCTGTGAAAGTACGTTCGATGTCAGTATGTATGGAACTCGATTTCTTTTGTATGGCCACCACGGGCATGCTTGCAGAAGTCCAGACGCTGAACCCAATTTTCGACGGTTTTCAAGCATAAATCGGCCGATACTGCGACCGAGGCGGCCAAGCGACTGGACCATTTCGTGAGATAACACGTTCTCCAAACTTGGTTTCCAATAAATTGATTGTGACATTCGCTGTGTGGCTTGTGGCGCCGTCCTGTTGGAACCACATGTCCTCCAAGTCCATATCATCCAATTGGGGCCAAAAATATTCGGTTATCATTGAACGGTAGCGATTCCCATTCACAGTAACGTGCCGGTCTTGATCATCACGGAAGAAGTACGGCCCAATGACGCCGCCGGCCCATAAACCACACCTAGCCGTAATTTTTTCGGGATGCAATGATGACTCATGGAGTACGTGTGGATTGCTGCCTGACCAATACCGCATATTTTGTTTATTGACGAAGACATTCAGTCAGAAATGAGCCTCATCATAAATTGGACGTAGCGCTCTAAACGCTAAGGCCACTGACTCCGAATTTCGGTAGTAAATTTTAATAATTTCTACTCGTTGTTGGCTCGTATATCAACCTTACTAAAGAGAAATGTCAAAAGAGCGGCAAGAAATTCGGCGTCGTTTGCTGTCCCTGTCGCTCTACTTTTGTTGCGTCCCCATTGAAAAACCTTTTATTACCATGAGATGAACTGATTGATTCTTCGTTTTATTGCTCAATACGTACTTATTTCTTTTGAAGATCATCTTTAAATATTTTTATTACAGCCAGCACTTAACAAGCACCCGGCAGTCGTAGTGCATCAGCTGGACTATGCTCAAAACTGAGACTGTTCGTGGTAACTATACGTCGCTTTTGGATACGCAGTTTAATGAGCTGACGGATTTCGTTTTATCCGACGATGACAGCGACGAATCGAATGGCTGTCATATGTGTCGCAAAAAGATGGTCCACAGGCGACTGCCGTTCTTGTCATGGATGCCAAAATATTCGACGTCGGATGCGATCGGTGACCTTAAAGCCGGATTCATGGTGGGCATGACAGTGGTTCCTCAGGGCCTGGCCTTTGCCTGTATCGTTGGACTACCCGCTGAGGTGAGTTTGCCATAAATTTGTCAGATCTTGCGGCACTAATTTCGAACATAATTTGCAGTACGGTCTCTATGGTACTTTTATGACCAGCTTTGTGTATGCATTTCTCGGATCGTATAAGGACAGTGCGGCTGGGCCCAATCCAGTGGCAGCCTTACTTGTAGGCCAAATAGCAGGCGGAGTGTGGCAGCGAGCAATTCTTCTCACCTTTCTTACCGGCTTCATAGAGGTTGCACTGGGAATACTTCGACTCGGGTTCCTGGTGGACTTTGTGTCGGGGCCAGTGAATGCGGGCTTTAATAGTGCGGTGGCACTACTGATAGTGACGTCGCAGATGAAAAGAAATATGTTCGATTTGCAAACACCAGGGAGAACCTTTATAGAATTGTGGAGCTCGATTTGCAAGGATTTCAATAAGATCCATGTAGCAGACACTTATCTCGGACTGGGGTGCATTCTAAGCATTGTGATAATGCGATGGCTCGGAGAGGTTCGTATCGGTCCCACGGATGATTACCTACAGAGCAGTTACCAGAAATGCATCAACAAATGTCTGTGGTTCATTGGAATTTCTAGAAATGCAATTGTTGCATTGGTTACTGCATTGATTGGCTGGTATTTGGAACAAACAAAAAATCAGTACTTCTCCCTGGTTGGATATATGCCGTCAGGGGTTCCGAAATTGTCTTTACCGGCGTTTTCAATCCCCGAGATTCGTGGAAATAGTACTAGTGGCGAGGAAGTCATCATTCAGAAGGGAGAGACTTTCATGGATATGGTCAGTTACCTGGGATCAGGACTGATCGTGGTGCCATTAATTGCGTTGCTGGATAATATCTCTGTTTCGAAAGCTATTGGTAAGTCGATGCTGCACTTATAGCCCGACAAGTATCTAATAGATTTACTTAGCGAAGGGCAAAGCAATCGACACAACTCAGGAACTACTTGTGTCGGGTATAGCGAACATCGGCAACTCCTTAGTTCAGGGTTATCGGTCAAATGGAGCCTTGCCGCGATCGGCTCTTCTCAGTGCCAGTGGGGCACGAACACAAATGACAAATTTCGTTGTTGGATTTATTGTGGTTCTGTCTTTGGTCTATCTGACGCCCTTTTTAGCATTCGTGCCGAAGGCTACCCTAGCGTCGCTCATCATCGGATTTATTATTTTCACCGTCCAGTACAGTGTCATCGTGCCAATGTGGAAGAGCAAAAGTAAGGTAATTTCTACAAGATGTTAAATGTTGCATAATAAGTCCTTTGGCTCTTCCAGAGATTGATTTGATTCCCGGATTTGTGGCATTTATCGCTACGTTATTGCTGCCCATTCAAATAGGGCTTCTGGTTGGCATTGGCGTCAACATGGTGTTCATTGTGTACCATTCAGCACGTCCCAAAGTCACTGTCAATGTACTTGAAGTAAGCACAATATGTTAATTTTATCACTGAAGTGGATTAAATTGCTTTTTTTTTGTAGACCTCAAGTGGCCAAACTTTCCTGAGATTGACACCGGATCGAAGTCTGATGTTTCCGTCAGTCGAATTTGTCAAAAATCTCATAAACAAATCTGGGAATTCGACCACTCTGCCTGTTGTCGTCGACTGCAGTTACATATATGGCGCCGACTTTACTGCCGCCAATGCTGTTACGACAATCGTTAAGGACTTCGGTTCGAGAAATCAAAAGATCGTGTTCTATAATCTCAAGCCCAGTGTAGCACATGTTCTGGAGGGTGTGACTAAAAATTTGATAGTCTGTTATGATAAGTCGCAACTGGAGCTTGAATTGACAAAAGTTAAAGGCGCATCAGTATAGGAAAATTGTTAGTAATTATTTAGCATGACTATAATAAATAGCTCAGTCAAATGAGTTATCAGGGACTAGTTACTAAGTATAGTATTATCCATTTGATAGGTTTTAGTAAAAGGGTTCTAAATGCCCATTTGTTGAATTCAAGTGTATGCGTAAATTGACGGCATAACCGAAATAATTATTGTTAGGAATAAAATAAGAGAACCAAAAATGTTGCACCTATAGAAAATAAATTTATTTCTGAGATAAGAATAATCTAATAATCGAATAATCTTTTTCTATTTCTACAAATGAATTACTAGCAGACCAGATCATAAAACTGATCTCCTCTTGTTCACTAGAAGGTAAAGGATACCTTGATTTTACACTATACTAACGGCATAGATGGCACCACAAGAGAACTATCATCTGAGCCGAAATAATACATTATCTCGGAAAGTTATCGTGAAGGAGACATGTTGAAAAACGGATAAGGAAAGGAATGAACCTTATTTATAGCCGTAAGAAGGCCTTTGGGAAAAGATGGGGTTTGAAACCACGCATCTTTCTCTGGATATACACACATACAAGGCTATTAGTATGATGGGAAGCAGTGGACACAAAAAGTTAAACGTATATGAAAGAACTATTATATGGGAGGGAGTTGTGAGAAACGCGCCGCAAGTAGGGCTGCGACAGATTCTTAATATCCTTGACTTGCTTATCAAAGGCTCTGTATCAGAAGGAGCTCTTTTTATTTTAAATACAATAAAGATAATGAGTGGAAGTAACACTGAAAGCTTCACAGCCGCATTGGACTATATTTATATATTCCTCTATAATGGCATTTATCTTAAGACCCGAATTCTATTCCCAATGCGGGTAGAGTTGGAGTCCAGCAATTATATCGACCTAGGAATCACTACACTACAATTTATTTTTCGACTCAAATATAAAACTTGTCATTGAAAAATGACAAAAGTAGGTTAGGTAAGGTGGCAATTATCTATTACATACCGAGTAATTCAGTTAGACCAAATAAGGTCCATTGGGATACCACGTTACTCTTATAACCTTTTCTAATTTTGGACAAATTTCCGTATTTTGCTGATATCCGAGTAGGTGCTCTCCCTGAGTTTGCTTTCTAATCGAGGATAGCCCCGGGAAGTTAGGTGGAAGGGTGTTTTCTCCTCCTCCTCATCCATGTAACTGCGACAAAAGTCATTAGCGATAACTCCATGCCTTGCAACATGTCTTCTTAGTACACAGTACTCCAACAAGAGTTTCGATATGTGTTCTATACTGACGTTTAACAGGATCTTTGTCCTGCGCCGATTTATTCCTGGCCTGGTCAGGTCTGTTTTGAATTCTTACAGGTGTCAAGATCCCGCCATCTCTCGTCAGCCTGTTGCAGTGCTAGTGTGGAGATGTATCTTACAGTGTATCTTACAGTTTCCTTTACCAGTAGAGAGATCCATTTTCGGACCGTTCCTTGCTAGTTCGTCTCCTTTACAATTACCTGGTAAATCTCTATGACCAGGGGTGCACAGCACATACCCCAGATCTCATTTAAAGATTTCCGGCAGTACATGACCAATTTGGGTCTTAATATTGGTGATTCGAGTGCTTTAATGGCTGCTTGACTGTCGGTGTAGATAACGATGTCTGAATTCGATATCGATCTCACCTTCAGCAGTTCAGCAGCTTCGCGAATAGCCATAACTTCTGCCTGAAGGACACTACAGTTATTTGGTAGTCTGAAAGACTGGATTAGGGAGAATGGAACTGAAAAAATCCCGGCTGCTACTCCGTCATCCGTCTTAGATCATCTGGTATTTTCATCTATGACCGTATTTTCTTCCCATTGCTGTTGGTCGGGGATACTGGTCTTGTACTTAATATTGAAGTCCATCCAGAACCAGACCTAAGTGTTTCGCGCTGACAAAAAAGCTGAGGCGGATGCCTTTTAATTTAGGTGGACGGATTTGATCAATTCTGTGCTTTTTCGTGAATAGCACTAGCTCTATTAAAAAAAAAAAAATTGGTGGCGCCACAGTCAGGTACACCCAAGGCCTAGATTCCCGCAACCATTCGTTTTGTGTGAGTTTCTATTTTTGGGATGAATGTAAGGGACCTACAATTTTATGCCGAGTCCGAACGGCTGAATTGAGAAGCTTTTACATGACTGTCATGATGTTTGTCAGTAGAGATAAAGTTTTTTTTGTGTTTCTCCGGGGATCGAACCTCTGGGATCCCTCGCACAGTAGACCAGCACACTAACCACTGCGCTACTGCGCCCACTCTGCTCTGTTTTACCCGGGTTTATATTCAGGCCGCATTTGTTAGCCCATTTGACCAGCGTTGCGAGGGCCGATTCCATTAGGTCCTTGTTGGGAGGTATTTTCCTGTAAATAAAATGGCGATATCGTCTGCATAGGAAATAATTGAACGGCCGTTTTTCTTTAGGATTACAAGTTAGCAGCCATAGCTGCGGTGAAAATACTACATCCTGCGGAGTGCCGCGTTGCACTGATTTTCTCAGTTTGCAGCAGCCAAGTTCTGAATTGATAACCCTACTTCACATAATTTGGTTGATTCAGTGACTTATACTAGCGTCAATCTGCAGGTTTTCAAGTGCGTTTATTATCGCTCTTGGCTCTATATTGTTGAAAGGCCCTTCGATGTCTAGGAAGGCTACCATTGTAAATTCCATGACGGCTAGTGATAGTGCCCTTACAGTAGGTGTGTTGGGATTTCGAAAGAGTTCCTGCTCTGATTTTGTGGCGAATATACAGATCTATCAGCCTCTCTAGTGCTTTCAAGATTATAGGCTAATAGGCCTGAAGTCCTTTGGAGTGGTGTGAGAGGCTTTGTAAAACCCACTTTCACCTGTCTCCATAATTTTGGTATGTATCCATGGTCTAAACTTGAGGAGAATAATAAAATCATCCAAGATCTAAAAATGCCATAAGCATGTTGCATTTCTGCCGGGATGATTCCATCTAGTCCTATAGATTTGAAAGGAAGGAAGCTTTTGATCGCCCTTGAAAGTTTGCGTTCGCTTATCACTTCCCTTGAAATAAGATGAGTTCGGGAATGATACCGTTCCTGGGTCAAGGTGTCATCCCTATGGATACTTCCTGGGAAGTGACTGTCTAGAAGCTGAACTAAAGTGATTCTTGACTCGACTTTGTTTCCGTTCCATCGGATTTTTTTATATAGCTAGGTATAGAGGAAGACTTTGACACGATCTTCCTAACTCTACTAACCTCATTGTTTTCTTCAATTCTGGAACAAAAACCCTGCTAGGAGTTAAGAAAAGTAAGTGTAGTCCAAAATTATCAGAAATCAGCTATCAGCTGGTAAACAGTTTATGGCTGGAAAAGGTGTTGCCAATTCAAAAACAAACCTCTAACAAAAACACAACTTATGTATTAAAATATCATAATGATGCTCAAAATAACATCAAACGTTTCTGAAATTATTCACCACAATTTAACACTCTGATTTTTTTAGCCGTATTGAAACTAAAAAGCAAAAAGTTGCTATACAATATGCGGAATTCGGAAACAATTACCACGGATCATCAGTTGATATCGTCGCGTCGGCGTACCTATACATAACCGAAGACAGCTTAAATGTTACAGAGGTTTGAATAAAGAGGAGTCCTAAGCAAGCACTCTAAAAATAAAGAAGCCCTTTTTTAATCTTCCAACCCATAAAACTCACCAGAAATCAAAGCTCTCTAAAAAGTCAACAAAAAGTTTGAGAGGTATTCTTTGTTGTTTTACCTATTTCCAATGATACCTGTTTTCATTTCAGTAACTGGTTTAATGGTCAAGTTTGTCTATCGTTGTATACTCTTGTGATAGTGGCTAACACAAATTCATATTAGTAACTTTCTTCACTTTACCACGCCAACTACTAGCTGCACTATTTGTATTTTTATTTCATCGATTCCCACTATTTAAAATAAGTTTTTGTAAAATTACTATCGGCAAAGAGTTCTAGTCCTAAGCGTCATTACTGGTTAAATAGTCGTTTTAATTTTTGAGCCGATGGTCATTCATTTAAACTGTGTAGTGTGTATATTGCCGTGTGTATAATTTGACAAACCGATTGATGAATTGTGTCAAAGTCCGTATTGTCCGATTTGGTACGAAACTAGAACGTGCTGTTCCCATTATCATTTAGTCTGATGACTCTTGTTTGTGTACAGTATCCGTTCAAGTTAGTTAAGCGTTAGTCGCTTTTGACATCATAGCATAGCTTTTATTTGTATGCGCTTCCAAAATAATGAAGATATCAGCAGGGAGTTTGTGGTGAATTAACACCTTATAATTTAATCCACGAGCTAAACGCATGCCTAAAGATTTGCTACTCAGCGACAGATTCTTGGTGCGTGATCAGTCTAGAGTGTCATCTCGATGAGCAACGCCTGTGCCAAGATTAAAATTCATAAGTCAGTTTTACATTTCACAATTTTCTCCTCCACTAGATAACATTTCTTTTGATAGGATCTATACGAAACAGTTTTAAGATGACAAAAATTGAGCACATTGAGGCTAACTACACGTCCCTACTGGATACACAGTTCAATGAGGCTGCTGATTTTGTGCCACCAAATGACGACAATGACAGATCTTATGGCTGTCATATGTGTCGTAAGAAGATGATCCACAGACGACTGCCGATCTTGTCATGGATTACAAAATACTCACTATCAGATGCGATCGGTGATCTCATTGCTGGACTTACAGTGGGTATGACAGTTATTCCACAGGGCCTGGCCTATTCCAGTATAGTTGGACTTCCCGCAGAGGTGAGTTCAAAAAAATGCATTAGTGATCAGTGATCTTCGAATTTTATTGTAGTACGGACTTTATGGTACGTTTATGAGCTGCTTTGTGTATGTGATATTCGGGTCGTGTAAGGACAGTACTGCGGGTTCAACTGCAGTAGCATCATTGCTTGTCGGTCAAATAGCGGGTGGAAAATGGCAGCGAGCGGTCCTCCTCACATTCCTGACGGGCCTTATAGAAGTGTTAATGGGGCTCTTTCGACTGGGATTTTTGGTTGACTTTGTTTCGGGACCAGTGAACTCCGGCTTCACCAGTGCCGTTGCCTTGATCATATTCACGTCGCAAATGAAAAACATGTTAAGTGTGGAGACATCCGGGAGGTCTTTATTCGAAATGTGGAGTTCAGTAATAAAGAATATTGATCAAATCAAAATAGCTGACACGTCCCTCGGAATGGGATGCATTTTCATTGTTTTGTTGATGCGTCAGCTTGGAAAACTACGATTTGGACCGAAAGATGAACACCTACAGAGTAGTAGAGAAAATCTACTCAATAGGAGCATGTGGGTCTTGGGAATCTCCAGAAATGGACTTGTTGTGATTATTTGTGCATTGGTCGGATGGTATCTGGAAAAATCTGGAAATCAGTACTTCACTTTGGTGGGTCACATACCAGAGGGTGTTCCGAAATTCGCCTTCCCCTCGTTTTCGATACCTGAGATTCGGGGAAATGACACCAATGGAGAGGAGATAGTCATTCAACAAGGAGAGACTTTCTTTGAAATGGTCAGCTATATGGGTTCGGGACTGATCGTGGTTCCATTGATCGCATTGCTGGAGAATATCTCGGTGTGCAAGGCTTTCGGTAAGTACTTGCGTATTTATATCAGCAAATCTAAAATGAGTCTACTTTAGCTAAGGGTAAACCAATCGATGCAACACAGGAGCTGTATGCCGTGGGCATTGCTAATATGGCCAACTCATGTTTCCAGGGCTATCGAACGAACGGAGGATTGGCACGATCGGCACTCAACAATGCCAGCGGAGCACGAACTCAAATGTCAAATTTCGTCATTGCATTTATTGTGGTCTTAGCTTTAATGTACCTTACACCATACTTGTATTTTATTCCGAAGGCTACATTGGCCTCGCTCATCATTGGGGCTGTCATTTTTGCGATTCAGTACAGCGTCATTATACCGATGTGGAAGAGCAAAAGTAAGGACAATTCCACTAAATCTTCTCTAACTATATAAGCTTTCCTTCTAGAGATCGATTTAATCCCGGGATTTGCAACATTTATCGCCTGCTTAATGCTACCACTTCAAATTGGAATCCTTGTGGGTATTGCAGTCAATATGGCTTTTATTCTATACTACTCTGCTCGACCTAAAATTACCGTGAATGCTTTAGAGGTGAGTTCTTAAAATGGTGTAGATTCACAGTGAATGGTTTCTTTATTGCCTTTTACTTTTATTAAGACTTCCACTGGACAAAGTTTTCTCAGAGTGACACCCGATCGAAATCTGATGTTTCCATCGGTTGATTTTGTTAGAAATGTTATTAATAAATCTGGAATGAAGACATCCATGCCCGTGGTTGTTGACTGCAGTTATATTTATGATGCTGACTTTACCGCCGCAAATGCAGTTTCGATGATGGTTAAGGATTTCGATTCGAGACATCAAAAGATTTTATTCTATAATACCAAACCCAGTGTATCGCAGGTACTTGAAAGTGTGAACGAAAATTTGATATTGTGTTATGATAAATCAGAGCTTGAACATCAATTGGCAAATGTTGAAAATTAGAAAAATTTGTCATAAAAAATAAATTTTTTACGTTAAAATGTAAGCAAAGCCTTACTCACTTAAACTGACTTCAAGTTAATATTCACTAGATGAATGATGTTTGATGTTTGGAAGTCAATGTGCCGATATCATGGGGCGACTTGACACTCGGCAGTCAGGGTGTGCTTTGGGATGCCCTGCGGCATTACTAACAGGTCACAGGTCCGTCTTGCGACAGTCCTGGCGGTTCACAGGGCCGTCTTTACGATAGTCCTGACGGTTCACAAGTATACGGGGAGTCTTGATGTGTGCTCGGCTGGTAACGAATGCTTCGTTACACATTTATAATGTCTATGAAGCTGTCAGACATCCTAAACAATTATTACCTATCTCGTTGCTCGAAGACTATCCTTTCGGACTCCAAGTTCATAGGAGATTTGGTAGGTATTTTTCATTTTTCAGGCTTCGCCAGAGGTAGCGCAGTGGAAACACCTTAAGACGTAGTTTGTGTTTTTTAGGGGATCAAACCTGAGACCCTCGCTCAGTACTTGTCGGATGCCTAATGAAAGAAACTCTAATCGAAAGGAAATCACAATTTTTAATTCTTATTGCTATAAATAAGATATACAGGGTTTTTCAATAAGAGCGCTACAAAAGTTTTTTTTATATATAAAACAAAAACAGTTTTGGATATTAATGAAATTCTTTATTCCTGTGAAAGTAGGTTCGATGCCATTATGTATGGAACTTGATTTCTTTCGCATGGCCACCACGTGCACGCTTGCAGAAGTCCAGACGCTGAACCCAATTTTCGACGGTTTTCAAGTTTTCGTACGAAGTTCATCAATCGTCGCTGGCTTGTTGGCATAGACCATAGACTTGACGTAGCCCCACAGGGAATAGTCTAACGGCGTCAAATCGCACGACCGAGGCGGCCAAGCGACTGGACCATTTCGTGAGATAACACGTTCTCCAAACTTGGTTTCCAATAAATTGATTGTGACATTCTCTGTGTGGCTTGTGGCGCCGTCCTGTTGGAACCACATGTCCTCCAAATCCATATCATCCAATTGGGGCCAAAAATATTCGGTTATCATTGAACGGTAGCGATTCCCATTCACAGTAACGTGCCGGTCTTGATCATCACGGAAGAAGTACGGCCCAATGACGCCGCCGGCCCATTAACCACACCAAACCGTAATTTTTTCGGGATGCAATGATGTCTCATGGAGTACGTGTGGATTGCTGCCCTACCAATACCGCATATTTTGTTTATTGACGAAGCCATTCAGCCAGAAATTAAGACGACCATAAATTGGACGTAGCGCTCTTAACGTTGAGGCCACTGACTCCGATTTTCGGTAGTAAATTTTAATAATTTCGACTCGCTGTTGGCTCGTATATCTTTCCATCATGAAATGGCAAACCTTACTGAAGAGAAATGTCAAAAGAGCGGCAAGAAATTCGGCGTCGTTTGCTTTCCCTTTCGCTCTACTTTTGTAGCGTCCCTATTGAAAAACCCGATACAACCATTATATCTATTAACCCTAGAAGGGTAGTCCGAACATTAATTTTAATATTTAATGATGATTTCAATTGCATTTTCTCTCGTGTCAGAACAGCCATCATTAAATTCTTAAACCGTGCTGAGAAGCTGCTTTTTTTGTCGGAATGACAGAGATTATTATTGTACCTAGCTATCTTTTACGTAACTTTTCTGTTAGATTCAGTATCTTGCAAGGGCTAAAATTAAGAGAGAAACACTGAAAATATCGGAAAGAGCAGAGCAGAAGAAAAAAACTTGGGAGTTATGCCGTCTGATCCATTTTACGAGACCTGCATTTATGTTGAGATCATAAAGTACCTACTCTTGTGACTGCATGAGTGCGAATGCATTTTACGGGTCCATTCAATTCTGTGGAATTGATCTGTAGAGGCAATAAAAGCAAAATTATTATAATTTCGGTCGAAATTTCGTTGGTTGAGGCATGCGATTAGTTTGTACCAAAACCCATCAACCATTATGACTTTTTTATTATGACTCTCAAACTGCTGTTAGGTAGCTTTTTTGATTGGTTGGTGTCTAAGATTGAAAAACACTGAAAAAAAAAACATATCTCTAACAAAAGAAAATAATTAGATAGTTATTTTAAATAAAACTGTTGCATTTATTTTCTTCCTCTATCAATTTTGTTTACTGACGGTCTGTGAATTTCGTTTCTATTTCTGCTTTTAAGCTGTGATATTTCTGCAATTTCAAACCCCAAACTTAGTTTCTGAGCGCTAGGGGCAATGTTGAATCAAACCAAAAGTCGAGAGAACTGATAAGCTAGAAAGAAAGAGATATCGAAAGAAAGGAGATCGGCATTTTCAAAGGTTCCTCCTTTCGGAAATGCGAATTTATATTCTTCTTCTTCGAGTTTCGATTTTAAAAAGGACTTTCGGCATCGGTGAATTTGCCGACTGAACTCCTTAAAATTGATCGAGTTCCGATTCGATTTTAAAAAGGACGATCGGCATTACCAATTTGAGGTTAAATTCGAACGAATGTTTTATTCGCTAGTTTGTGGAACGCGGACAATCTCGAGATTCTCTGAGATTCGATCGAATCGAGTAATCCTCGAATTTAAAACTTTCACTCGAATGAACTTCTCGTATTCTTAGTTTCGAGGGAAAGAAGTTCATTATCGAATGATTTCATTGGATGCATGTTTAGCTGTCAGATTCTTAATTGTTGTTGGTCTTAATTTGAGTAAAATTGTAAATTGCATTTATGTATTCTTGGAGGAAAAAACTACCAAATTGAACCGATAAGGACTACGAAAGAAATCTTATCCAATATCCACTTAATGTGCCCGACGAAATACAGGTTTGCACTTGGTATCTCGCTTGCTGGATGTTTCCGGCTTAATAAGGCGGCATTTAAATACGAGTTGTGAATCGAAAGTTGGAATGTCAGTTGGATGAAATCGAATGACTTTCGATTAGATTCGAATCTAAGAATTAGGGTGAGTATTATGATAAAAGACTGCGTGCATACGAACGAAGTCGCATGTGGTGACTGGTGTTGTTGTTGTGTATCTTTCTTACAAAACGAAAAACGATCCCACTAAGACTTAAAAGGGATAATTTTGAACTGCTCCCACTTATTGGATGTTTGGTTTTGTTGTCTGTTTTTATTTATCTTTTTTTTTTCATTCATTTTTAATGGCCCGCTTATCCATTAAGTGGGTCGCGGGTGTAGATTGCTCAAGTGGACCCTCCATTGCTCTCGACCCTCCGCCATCGACTCCAAATCATCAAATGTCTATTTTTAATTGTACCTACCAATTTTTTTTACATTTAACCTTCTTAATCTAAGAACTTCGCGTACATTTAGATCTCATTACTTTTCGTGGCTGACTAGTTACTTTTTGCTGTTCTATATAAGAGAACTTGGCTCTTTTTTTTACATTTATGTTTTTGGTGTGATTTCACTACTTTTTGCGAAGTTTTTTTTTATTAGATTTCACAAACAACGTTGAAACGTCTTCGCTGTTTAATATGTCAATATACACTGACTACCATCACTTTGGCGTTTTTTCTTATAAACTATTCACTAAAATTATATTCGACAGGTAGATAAACGTCTATTCATATTTTAAGTGGGAAGATTCCACGCCTCTTAAATGAACAATTTTTACATTTTGATATTCATTCTCCTTTCGTACGCTGCAAGTCCTATCGTTCTAACAAATTTCAACATTCTACGGCAATGGAAAGTGGCCCAAATAAATAATAACCAATTTTCAAAAGTGGGCGTATACCTCGTCAGTTACGGTTTTTGCGATTTTCGAAGTCCTGTATTTTGAGAACCACTAAAGCTATAGAGATGAAATTTGGCAAGGTGGACGTTTTTAATGAGTTTGTCAAATGTTTCGAGTTTGACGTTTTTGGCTTCATTGGTTCCGAAGTTAGAGGGGGGTCGAAAACAGCCTGAGTTTGTTCCTGTAAAAAGGGTAGTAGTGCCTTTACTAGAGAACTTGGCTGGGGCACTGCAGTGCCCTTTGATTCTTTGTGAAAAAAAACGCGCAAAATCATCTCCGGATATTTCATTAAATTTGGGTTTGAAATAGCTCCCTGGTTGGTGCGACAAAAAAAGTTTAGACTATGTATCTATATCAAAATTACAAGCATGTCTAAGCTCCTTACAATCAAGCACTTTATTTACTCACCTTTTAAGATTGACCTTGATACTTTTCTTAATCATCTTGCTACAATACATAGCTTTGTGTGGGCGATACAAAACGAGATCAAAACAAAACCTGTACAACTTATCAGTTGCCCTGTCACTTACAGTGCAGGTAAACAAAAGCATCTACTTCCTTCTCAAGTTTAATCATTTTTTTTTTATTTACATTCAAGATTACACTTAATAACAAAATCGTGTATATAAAACTATACAATAAATATTTCTACAGCGTCTACTATACATATACAGATAAAGTGTTTTTTATATAAATAATAATTAAATAAATTTTCTTATCTATTTACATGGCTATTATTTCTTAAAATAATAACTATTGCATTAAGTTCTTTTGGCACATTTTCAAAACAACTAATATGTTCTAACGAGACTATTGTTGTTATAATCATATAAAAATGAAGGTTAACATAATTCGATAAAATTCTACCTATATTTCAAATCTCAAACGCAAATACTTGACATGTATCTTCCGAGATAATCTTTTGTTAGACGATGGGATGGAAGGAAACTACTATACACTCTACATAGTCATTGTAGCTCATTAACTAGTCAACACAGGTTTCATCTTATGATAATGATTGAGCTCTCTCACTGTCTCGCCGATATTTATATTAATAACAGAAAATAAATTAAAATACTTGGTAAAGCCTGATTGCGCCGACAATGTCATCAACGCAAAGCCACAAGTCTTGATTTACAAGACTCACGCTACGGGTTCGGGTTTGTTTCCGGACAATTCCATTTCCAAAGCAGCCATATCATAAAAGACCACCAAATTCGTGTTCAAACCCTCGAAGACCGCTGCCACCCTTGGTCGAAGATTGAAGAAGCACAACTTCTGATCCCTGGCTTGGAATTCTGCAATCATGGTTGAGACAACCTTGGCAGCTGTATAGTCGGCGCCATAGATATGTGTACAATCGATAACAACCGGCAGTGCTGCTGACTTTTTACCCTGCTTATTGACAACATTACGAACAAACTCCACCGAGGGGAAGATCAAGCAGCGATCCGGTGTCAACATGATGTAGTTTGTGCCGCCGCACGAAGTCTGTGTGTAGATAGAAAGGAATTTAAATCGGAAATTCGATTTAGATGGCAGAAGAACTTACGACAAGATTTTCCACTCTGAGCTTGGGGCGAGCGGCATGATACAAGATGAACACTACATTGATGCCAATGCCGACTAGGATTCCGATTTGCAGCTGAAGCACCAAACAGGCGATGAAGGAGGCGATGCCGGGAATCAGATCGGTCTCTGTTTTGAAGAATTTATCAGAAATATGTTTAAACGTCCATCTGGGGCTTAACTTACTTTTGCTCCTCCACATTGGTTTGATAACTCGATATTGTACCATGAATAGAACAGCTGCTACGATAATAGCAGCCAGCGCCGCCTTCGGAATGTAGAAGAAGCATGGAGTCAGGTATAGCAAAGCGATGATTACGAGGGTTCCTGTGTACAAGTTAGACAAGGGGGTTCTAACTCCACTAGCGTTGCAGACGGCTCCTCGTGCCAATCCACCGTTTCCCCGGAAACCTTGCACAAACGAATTGGCCACGTTACAAACACCGACAGCAATCAACTCCTGAGTGGCATCAACTGGCTTTCCTCCAGCTAAACGAGGTACAAAAAATCAAATAAGTCCACAAATTCGCGTGTTTCAAACTCACCAAAAGCCTGGACCACAGCCATGTTCTCGAGCAATGAAATCAATGGAACCACGATCAGCCCAGAGCCCAAATTGCTGACCATCTCTCCAAATGACTCGTAAATCTCGGTAACCTCTCCGGTAATTGTCGAATTCTCTTGGGTGGTGAACGAGAAAGGTTGTAATGGAACTTTGTCGCATGGCATCTGATTTGAGCGGGTATGCACACCTAGCTATGCTCTTGCTAGCTCGCCGAATTGGGGGGTTCTTGCTCAATCAAAACTTTGCCATTTCCATCAGCAATTAAAGTGTTGTGTGCATGAACAAGCAAAATAAAACAAACTAAATCTAAACACGAAGTCCGGCACTCGTGTAGAGACATCGATTCTATGTTCCTAATACCTCATACCTGAATTTTCATAACCGAATACTGAAGGTTGGCTGTTAATATCCTTCGTATTGGGCTATCCCCACCCTACCTTTGGTCACTGAAACGAAGATTATGTGACCCCACATCGCTATAAAGCTTACCAATGTCTTCTCTTCTCACCACATGTTTACCAAAAAGAAATCAAGCTTTACAATAAAGGCATCATCAATTTTATTACTTCATAAAAAGAAAAAAAATTCTTAGATCAATCATGAACTTACAACTAATTAAGGATCTTCAAGATCTTTTCCTTAAAGATATGCAGAGGGCATAATTCAAAATTAAAAGTGAAATATTACATAGTATTTTAAAAAAATGACTTATTCCTACTCAAGAATTAGAAAAGAAATTTACCCCTTTCACTAGATATTTGGGATTTATTCTGATATACCCTTTGTAAGTCGGTATATACGATTAAACGAAAAAGAAATTATATAGCCTACAATTTGGGCATTAATCCTTTTATTGCCTGTAAGTAAGGAACCTACCTATCGATAGCGCTTTCGACGTTGTATAGGACCCTGACTCAAGAAAAATTAATCTTTTCCTTTCTTTTCTTTCAATCGACTAAAACTAATAGAAGCTAAACCGCAAATATATTTAATTTTGGGGGGGGTGTACTTCTTTTACCAAATTTTAATATTTATGAATTTCATAAAGCAAAATTTTATATTTATGAAAAATTTAAAAAAATCAAAAAAATTAAGCAGAGATACCGAAAAATTCCGATTAATTTTCTTATTATAATTTTAATTAAAGAATAATTCAAATCTTATATGAATTAAAGTTAGCTTATAAATTATTAAAGTTTTTACAACAAAAAATTACTTAAATCTACGCCTCACGAGGTTATCCAGGATTCGTCCAGATAAAATCCAAGTCTGGGGAATATCCTAATCAGCAATCTCTGGAGGATATACGTCCGATCATATGCACCAGCAATGTCTTTAATATTATAAATTTTACTTTTTTTTTTTTTTCTTCCAAAATTGGTATGTTAGGGTGGAGACGGTACGTTAAGCCGCTCTTTAATTGTCTTGACCATTAGGGTCCGATCTCAATTAACAAAAGATCCTTCGGGAAGAAAACCCGGTTATATGCACCAGCAAAGTCACAAAACACAAATTATGTCATCGGGCTATACCCGGAAATGCACCAGCAAATAAAACGAACAAAGTTAATTCATCGGGCTATACCCGGAAATGCACCAGCAATAGAAAAAATTACACAACACAAGTCCTCGGGCTTTACCCGGCAAACACCAAAAATCCTTCGGGATATATATATATACCCGGAAATACGCACAGATGAAAAGCGAAAAGAGTTAATTTATTCGCGGTCAAAGACGAAAATTTATTTCGTTTGTAAGTCAGTTTTTTTTTTTTTTTTTTTTTCCATTCACTAGGATATCCTATGTTTTGACAGGAAATATCCTTTTCGCGAAATTAGTAAAAAAAATTTTTCCTTATGGGACGCGACTATTGGCATTTAGCCAGTATAAACTTTCCACGAAATAAAAATAACTTTAACTTTTGCGTGCGAGTGCCCGACCTCCAACCGAATTAAATTCAATTGAAGCGACCGCTTCTGGTGAGTCTTAAAGAAGAACTGATTTTTCGCAGCGCTTGGTTCGACCACGATACTACCACGAACCCAAGCCACAACACGTTTTTGTTCGTAAACAAGTTTACGAACTAATTGTACTGTGTCACGCCACTCATAAGAGTGCATGTAAATTTGTGAACCGCTATGCACTTTTGCTAGTAAACATCTTGTTTACGAGCACCATGCACTATCCCGTAATGCGTTTTTAGTTGATAAACAACTTTTTATACACGCAAAATATACCCAAGCAGATTCTACTGCACTGCGACGAACAACCAAAAAAAAATATTTTCTCTCCCGTACAAAATGTATGCAACTGCATACACGAGAGTTTTTCCTCGGCACACAGCATGTGCTAAAAACAACAATAACAACCACCACGTATGATCTCACATATCCACTTCGCTGCTGCGAGCCTCTTTTAGAGAATTGCTTGTGCGCGCAAGCCCCGCCTCCAGTGGAGAATTTTATTCGTGGTTGGATAATAATGTGTATCATGATCATTTTCATAGGGTTGCCATGTGGACAAATGAATGTGACAGAAAAATTAATTTTTTTAGTTGATGGTAAGTAAATGGAAAAATGTTTCGGATTTTATTTTCAGGTTATTTAGGTGGTGTACGTGCACATTACAAAACAGGACTTTCAGACTGATCTTGATTAGTGGGAAAGTTCTGAAGACTATCAAAAAAAAAAATGTAAGATGTTAAACTCTTATGTCTTTAGCGTGATAAGTACCTAATGTTTTACCTTGAAGATCCTCAAGGACGTAGTAGCAGGTGCCTAGCTTTTGCTGTATCCGAGCTTTTACAAAAGCCGGAGCAAGTTTTGCATTAAAGCCTTGTTGCCAGTTGCTTTGCGCAAAGTTTCGTCTAAAGACTTCCTGACCAACTCGAAAGTTTACAGGTAGCGATCTGGTGTTTTTGTGTCTAGAATTGGTTCGGCTGGGCCGTCGGACGTGAGTGGCCGATTCTCCTCGCATCCCTCTGTCTGTTTCCCGACTGCATACAAGTCGTACAATTGGGTTTATAGACATTGACGGCACCGCATCCATAACAGAACACGCGCCGTGGTTGGAGACACATATCGAAACGGTGTCCATCCTCATCACAATTCCAACACTTCCAATTATTAGAGATGGCACAGTTTTCAACAAAACCATCTCCAACTGTCGGATTGTTTTGGGGTGACCCAAGGTTACTATCAGGTTGGTAAGTTTCCAATTCGGAAATTTGACGACGCTGAGAATTTCTATACTGCCAAGGTGTTTGGGATAAATCTTCAAGGAACCGTTCCCTTCTTTCACAAACCTTTCTTAATTCAGACACGGTTGGAATATGAAGATGCAGTAATTCATGCCTGACTTCCGGACGAAGGTTTCGAATCAGGATCTCAACTAGATCTGCTTCAGAAATAGGAGATCGAAGTCTGTCAGTCAAGGTTATTATGTTATCATAAAAATCGTCAAACTTTTCTCTGTCCTTCTGCTTTCGACATCGAATAGCGTCACGAATATCGTAGTCCGTTCTACTATCTTTGTACTGTGCTCTTGATTCATCAACCAGAGTGGTCCAAATGAAATTAGGATTGGCTCGATGAAATCGCCAAAACCAATCTTTAGCTTTTCCTGTAAAAAGTATATGAGCATTCTTGCATAACAGATCGAAATCACTTCCAAGGCTTTGCCTAGTCAAGGAATGTACCTGATAAATAAAATTATCTACTGGTATTCCTGTGTGAAGACCGTCAAAATTTAAGTGCCAATTATAGATGATGTTGGATACTTTTTGAGATGAATTAACATCAAAACGAGGATTAGACATAGATACATTTGGTAAACCCGCTGGTCTATCTCTGGTTAAGAATTCTGGAGGCCAAGCTGCGAATTCCTCCTGTGGGGGAGTTGCAGTGGTAGGTGGTGGAGCTGAAGGAACATGGTTGCTTATGGCTAGGTTTCCAATACAACGAGATACATTAAACTCAATCGTATTTGTAAGATCTCTGGTCAGTCTATTAAACATATCTTGCTGCTGTTGTTGCAAGGACCGATTGATAACTTCATGTATTTGATCGTTCAAATCAAGACTATCTCGAGTATTATTGGTAGGTAATGGCAGTGAGTTTCTAGTCTCAGAACTGGGAAATCGTTTAGGTGGTCTGTTAGACTTTCGAGCCGATTTTCCTGTTTGAGCATTTGCTGTAGTAGGTCTAAATGTCCAGCTAGACGAGGTGTTGTGTCTAGTCTGTGAACGTGTGTTATGAGCAGGCTGCTTTGGAACTGCTCCTTGCGTAGCTGAAGCGAGTGGCCATTCTCGAAGAGAACTACTAGTGCATGGCTGTCTACATTGAGGACATGTTTCGGATTGGGATACCCAATCTTGAAGACAAATTTTATGATGCACGTGGTTACAGGTGGTAATAACCTTTGCAGCGGCTGTACTCAAGCTTTCAGAACAAATAACACAAATATTAGGAACGAGTGCAGAAGCTGAATCTTCTGTTGAAACATTTAAGTTTTCGTTGCTACGGTGTACTGGCATGGTCATAATTATATTCTTATGGTATCATGTGGTTTGAAGACAAAAACATACTATCTATCTAACGACGTAAATAATTCATTTTGGTATGGTATTAGGAAGTAATAAGGTAAACTACAATTTAGAAAGGTGCGTTGGCCACGACAATCATTCGGACTGGTATTCAATGATAAAACATAACGAATCCAGTATCTCCAGAAGATATCTAGGAACAACAAAAAAAATTGGGTTTTGCCAGAACAATCCATCGGACTGGTACTCACAAGTATACCTACGAGTCCAGTACTTCCAGAGGATGTTCTAACAAGGTGAAATTTTTAATGAGAAGCGATCCTATGACGAATAATCCATCGGTTTGGTACTCAAAGTCAAATAACTCACAAGTCCAACAATTCCAGAGGACACTCGACACAAGAAAAACCTCTACTAGATCAGCCAAAGGAAAGGTCATTGGACTGAGACGCAAAAAGAAATATCCACGACCTCAGTAACTCCAAATGATATTCCAATACTGCATATTAATAAACTGCTAAGCAAAAAAGAAAAATGTTTGGAACACAGAAAAATCAAGGCATTGTAACTATGGTGTTGTGCGCTACGAGAATCGCAATTGGATTATCAACTAGTGATAACCGAGCAGATCTATCTTATTGAACACCACGTTGGATTTCCAACGGGGGTGTTGCGATATATCCTTGACCTTCTGGGCCCCACGTTGGATTTCCAACGGGGGAGTGATTAGTGATAAACCCTGATCCTTCTGGGCCCCACGTTGGGCGCCATTTAATTTATGTAATGGAACTTTGTCGCATGGCATCTGATTTGAGCGGGTATGCACACCTAGCTATGCTCTTGCTAGCTCGCCGAATTGGGGGGTTCTTGCTCAATCAAAACTTTGCCATTTCCATCAGCAATTAAAGTGTTGTGTGCATGAACAAGCAAAATAAAACAAACTAAATCTAAACACGAAGTCCGGCACTCGTGTAGAGACATCGATTCTATGTTCCTAATACCTCATACCTGAATTTTCATAACCGAATACTGAAGGTTGGCTGTTAATATCCTTCGTATTGGGCTATCCCCACCCTACCTTTGGTCACTGAAACGAAGATTATGTGACCCCACATCGCTATAAAGCTTACCAATGTCTTCTCTTCTCACCACATGTTTACCAAAAAGAAATCAAGCTTTACAATAAAGGCATCATCAATTTTATTACTTCATAAAAAGAAAAAAAATTCTTAGATCAATCATGAACTTACAACTAATTAAGGATCTTCAAGATCTTTTCCTTAAAGATATGCAGAGGGCATAATTCAAAATTAAAAGTGAAATATTACATAGTATTTTAAAAAAATGACTTATTCCTACTCAAGAATTAGAAAAGAAATTTACCCCTTTCACTAGATATTTGGGATTTATTCTGATATACCCTTTGTAAGTCGGTATATACGATTAAACGAAAAAGAAATTATATAGCCTACAATTTGGGCATTAATCCTTTTATTGCCTGTAAGTAAGGAACCTACCTATCGATAGCGCTTTCGACGTTGTATAGGACCCTGACTCAAGAAAAATTAATCTTTTCCTTTCTTTTCTTTCAATCGACTAAAACTAATAGAAGCTAAACCGCAAATATATTTAATTTTGGGGGGGGTGTACTTCTTTTACCAAATTTTAATATTTATGAATTTCATAAAGCAAAATTTTATATTTATGAAAAATTTAAAAAAATCAAAAAAATTAAGCAGAGATACCGAAAAATTCCGATTAATTTTCTTATTATAATTTTAATTAAAGAATAATTCAAATCTTATATGAATTAAAGTTAGCTTATAAATTATTAAAGTTTTTACAACAAAAAATTACTTAAATCTACGCCTCACGAGGTTATCCAGGATTCGTCCAGATAAAATCCAAGTCTGGGGAATATCCTAATCAGCAATCTCTGGAGGATATACGTCCGATCATATGCACCAGCAATGTCTTTAATATTATAAATTTTACTTTTTTTTTTTTTTCTTCCAAAATTGGTATGTTAGGGTGGAGACGGTACGTTAAGCCGCTCTTTAATTGTCTTGACCATTAGGGTCCGATCTCAATTAACAAAAGATCCTTCGGGAAGAAAACCCGGTTATATGCACCAGCAAAGTCACAAAACACAAATTATGTCATCGGGCTATACCCGGAAATGCACCAGCAAATAAAACGAACAAAGTTAATTCATCGGGCTATACCCGGAAATGCACCAGCAATAGAAAAAATTACACAACACAAGTCCTCGGGCTTTACCCGGCAAACACCAAAAATCCTTCGGGATATATATATATACCCGGAAATACGCACAGATGAAAAGCGAAAAGAGTTAATTTATTCGCGGTCAAAGACGAAAATTTATTTCGTTTGTAAGTCAGTTTTTTTTTTTTTTTTTTTTCCATTCACTAGGATATCCTATGTTTTGACAGGAAATATCCTTTTCGCGAAATTAGTAAAAAAAATTTTTCCTTATGGGACGCGACTATTGGCATTTAGCCAGTATAAACTTTCCACGAAATAAAAATAACTTTAACTTTTGCGTGCGAGTGCCCGACCTCCAACCGAATTAAATTCAATTGAAGCGACCGCTTCTGGTGAGTCTTAAAGAAGAACTGATTTTTCGCAGCGCTTGGTTCGACCACGATACTACCACGAACCCAAGCCACAACACGTTTTTGTTCGTAAACAAGTTTACGAACTAATTGTACTGTGTCACGCCACTCATAAGAGTGCATGTAAATTTGTGAACCGCTATGCACTTTTGCTAGTAAACATCTTGTTTACGAGCACCATGCACTATCCCGTAATGCGTTTTTAGTTGATAAACAACTTTTTATACACGCAAAATATACCCAAGCAGATTCTACTGCACTGCGACGAACAACCAAAAAAAAATATTTTCTCTCCCGTACAAAATGTATGCAACTGCATACACGAGAGTTTTTCCTCGGCACACAGCATGTGCTAAAAACAACAATAACAACCACCACGTATGATCTCACATATCCACTTCGCTGCTGCGAGCCTCTTTTAGAGAATTGCTTGTGCGCGCAAGCCCCGCCTCCAGTGGAGAATTTTATTCGTGGTTGGATAATAATGTGTATCATGATCATTTTCATAGGGTTGCCATGTGGACAAATGAATGTGACAGAAAAATTAATTTTTTTAGTTGATGGTAAGTAAATGGAAAAATGTTTCGGATTTTATTTTCAGGTTATTTAGGTGGTGTACGTGCACATTACAAAATAGGACTTTCAGACTGATCTTGATTAGTGGGAAAGTTCTGAAGACTATCAAAAAAAAAAATGTAAGATGTTAAACTCTTATGTCTTTAGCGTGATAAGTACCTAATGTTTTACCTTGAAGATCCTCAAGGACGTAGTAGCAGGTGCCTAGCTTTTGCTGTATCCGAGCTTTTACAAAAGCCGGAGCAAGTTTTGCATTAAAGCCTTGTTGCCAGTTGCTTTGCGCAAAGTTTCGTCTAAAGACTTCCTGACCAACTCGAAAGTTTACAGGTAGCGATCTGGTGTTTTTGTGTCTAGAATTGGTTCGGCTGGGCCGTCGGACGTGAGTGGCCGATTCTCCTCGCATCCCTCTGTCTGTTTCCCGACTGCATACAAGTCGTACAATTGGGTTTATAGACATTGACGGCACCGCATCCATAACAGAACACGCGCCGTGGTTGGAGACACATATCGAAACGGTGTCCATCCTCATCACAATTCCAACACTTCCAATTATTAGAGATGGCACAGTTTTCAACAAAACCATCTCCAACTGTCGGATTGTTTTGGGGTGACCCAAGGTTACTATCAGGTTGGTAAGTTTCCAATTCGGAAATTTGACGACGCTGAGAATTTCTATACTGCCAAGGTGTTTGGGATAAATCTTCAAGGAACCGTTCCCTTCTTTCACAAACCTTTCTTAATTCAGACACGGTTGGAATATGAAGATGCAGTAATTCATGCCTGACTTCCGGACGAAGGTTTCGAATCAGGATCTCAACTAGATCTGCTTCAGAAATAGGAGATCGAAGTCTGTCAGTCAAGGTTATTATGTTATCATAAAAATCGTCAAACTTTTCTCTGTCCTTCTGCTTTCGACATCGAATAGCGTCACGAATATCGTAGTCCGTTCTACTATCTTTGTACTGTGCTCTTGATTCATCAACCAGAGTGGTCCAAATGAAATTAGGATTGGCTCGATGAAATCGCCAAAACCAATCTTTAGCTTTTCCTGTAAAAAGTATATGAGCATTCTTGCATAACAGATCGAAATCACTTCCAAGGCTTTGCCTAGTCAAGGAATGTACCTGATAAATAAAATTATCTACTGGTATTCCTGTGTGAAGACCGTCAAAATTTAAGTGCCAATTATAGATGATGTTGGATACTTTTTGAGATGAATTAACATCAAAACGAGGATTAGACATAGATACATTTGGTAAACCCGCTGGTCTATCTCTGGTTAAGAATTCTGGAGGCCAAGCTGCGAATTCCTCCTGTGGGGGAGTTGCAGTGGTAGGTGGTGGAGCTGAAGGAACATGGTTGCTTATGGCTAGGTTTCCAATACAACGAGATACATTAAACTCAATCGTATTTGTAAGATCTCTGGTCAGTCTATTAAACATATCTTGCTGCTGTTGTTGCAAGGACCGATTGATAACTTCATGTATTTGATCGTTCAAATCAAGACTATCTCGAGTATTATTGGTAGGTAATGGCAGTGAGTTTCTAGTCTCAGAACTGGGAAATCGTTTAGGTGGTCTGTTAGACTTTCGAGCCGATTTTCCTGTTTGAGCATTTGCTGTAGTAGGTCTAAATGTCCAGCTAGACGAGGTGTTGTGTCTAGTCTGTGAACGTGTGTTATGAGCAGGCTGCTTTGGAACTGCTCCTTGCGTAGCTGAAGCGAGTGGCCATTCTCGAAGAGAACTACTAGTGCATGGCTGTCTACATTGAGGACATGTTTCGGATTGGGATACCCAATCTTGAAGACAAATTTTATGATGCACGTGGTTACAGGTGGTAATAACCTTTGCAGCGGCTGTACTCAAGCTTTCAGAACAAATAACACAAATATTAGGAACGAGTGCAGAAGCTGAATCTTCTGTTGAAACATTTAAGTTTTCGTTGCTACGGTGTACTGGCATGGTCATAATTATATTCTTATGGTATCATGTGGTTTGAAGACAAAAACATACTATCTATCTAACGACGTAAATAATTCATTTTGGTATGGTATTAGGAAGTAATAAGGTAAACTACAATTTAGAAAGGTGCGTTGGCCACGACAATCATTCGGACTGGTATTCAATGATAAAACATAACGAATCCAGTATCTCCAGAAGATATCTAGGAACAACAAAAAAAATTGGGTTTTGCCAGAACAATCCATCGGACTGGTACTCACAAGTATACCTACGAGTCCAGTACTTCCAGAGGATGTTCTAACAAGGTGAAATTTTTAATGAGAAGCGATCCTATGACGAATAATCCATCGGTTTGGTACTCAAAGTCAAATAACTCACAAGTCCAACAATTCCAGAGGACACTCGACACAAGAAAAACCTCTACTAGATCAGCCAAAGGAAAGGTCATTGGACTGAGACGCAAAAAGAAATATCCACGACCTCAGTAACTCCAAATGATATTCCAATACTGCATATTAATAAACTGCTAAGCAAAAAAGAAAAATGTTTGGAACACAGAAAAATCAAGGCATTGTAACTATGGTGTTGTGCGCTACGAGAATCGCAATTGGATTATCAACTAGTGATAACCGAGCAGATCTATCTTATTGAACACCACGTTGGATTTCCAACGGGGGTGTTGCGATATATCCTTGACCTTCTGGGCCCCACGTTGGATTTCCAACGGGGGAGTGATTAGTGATAAACCCTGATCCTTCTGTGCCCCACGTTGGGCGCCATTTAATTTATGTAATGGAACTTTGTCGCATGGCATCTGATTTGAGCGGGTATGCACACCTAGCTATGCTCTTGCTAGCTCGCCGAATTGGGGGGTTCTTGCTCAATCAAAACTTTGCCATTTCCATCAGCAATTAAAGTGTTGTGTGCATGAACAAGCAAAATAAAACAAACTAAATCTAAACACGAAGTCCGGCACTCGTGTAGAGACATCGATTCTATGTTCCTAATACCTCATACCTGAATTTTCATAACCGAATACTGAAGGTTGGCTGTTAATATCCTTCGTATTGGGCTATCCCCACCCTACCTTTGGTCACTGAAACGAAGATTATGTGACCCCACATCGCTATAAAGCTTACCAATGTCTTCTCTTCTCACCACATGTTTACCAAAAAGAAATCAAGCTTTACAATAAAGGCATCATCAATTTTATTACTTCATAAAAAGAAAAAAAATTCTTAGATCAATCATGAACTTACAACTAATTAAGGATCTTCAAGATCTTTTCCTTAAAGATATGCAGAGGGCATAATTCAAAATTAAAAGTGAAATATTACATAGTATTTTAAAAAAATGACTTATTCCTACTCAAGAATTAGAAAAGAAATTTACCCCTTTCACTAGATATTTGGGATTTATTCTGATATACCCTTTGTAAGTCGGTATATACGATTAAACGAAAAAGAAATTATATAGCCTACAATTTGGGCATTAATCCTTTTATTGCCTGTAAGTAAGGAACCTACCTATCGATAGCGCTTTCGACGTTGTATAGGACCCTGACTCAAGAAAAATTAATCTTTTCCTTTCTTTTCTTTCAATCGACTAAAACTAATAGAAGCTAAACCGCAAATATATTTAATTTTGGGGGGGGTGTACTTCTTTTACCAAATTTTAATATTTATGAATTTCATAAAGCAAAATTTTATATTTATGAAAAATTTAAAAAAATCAAAAAAATTAAGCAGAGATACCGAAAAATTCCGATTAATTTTCTTATTATAATTTTAATTAAAGAATAATTCAAATCTTATATGAATTAAAGTTAGCTTATAAATTATTAAAGTTTTTACAACAAAAAATTACTTAAATCTACGCCTCACGAGGTTATCCAGGATTCGTCCAGATAAAATCCAAGTCTGGGGAATATCCTAATCAGCAATCTCTGGAGGATATACGTCCGATCATATGCACCAGCAATGTCTTTAATATTATAAATTTTACTTTTTTTTTTTTTTCTTCCAAAATTGGTATGTTAGGGTGGAGACGGTACGTTAAGCCGCTCTTTAATTGTCTTGACCATTAGGGTCCGATCTCAATTAACAAAAGATCCTTCGGGAAGAAAACCCGGTTATATGCACCAGCAAAGTCACAAAACACAAATTATGTCATCGGGCTATACCCGGAAATGCACCAGCAAATAAAACGAACAAAGTTAATTCATCGGGCTATACCCGGAAATGCACCAGCAATAGAAAAAATTACACAACACAAGTCCTCGGGCTTTACCCGGCAAACACCAAAAATCCTTCGGGATATATATATATACCCGGAAATACGCACAGATGAAAAGCGAAAAGAGTTAATTTATTCGCGGTCAAAGACGAAAATTTATTTCGTTTGTAAGTCAGTTTTTTTTTTTTTTTTTTTTCCATTCACTAGGATATCCTATGTTTTGACAGGAAATATCCTTTTCGCGAAATTAGTAAAAAAAATTTTTCCTTATGGGACGCGACTATTGGCATTTAGCCAGTATAAACTTTCCACGAAATAAAAATAACTTTAACTTTTGCGTGCGAGTGCCCGACCTCCAACCGAATTAAATTCAATTGAAGCGACCGCTTCTGGTGAGTCTTAAAGAAGAACTGATTTTTCGCAGCGCTTGGTTCGACCACGATACTACCACGAACCCAAGCCACAACACGTTTTTGTTCGTAAACAAGTTTACGAACTAATTGTACTGTGTCACGCCACTCATAAGAGTGCATGTAAATTTGTGAACCGCTATGCACTTTTGCTAGTAAACATCTTGTTTACGAGCACCATGCACTATCCCGTAATGCGTTTTTAGTTGATAAACAACTTTTTATACACGCAAAATATACCCAAGCAGATTCTACTGCACTGCGACGAACAACCAAAAAAAAATATTTTCTCTCCCGTACAAAATGTATGCAACTGCATACACGAGAGTTTTTCCTCGGCACACAGCATGTGCTAAAAACAACAATAACAACCACCACGTATGATCTCACATATCCACTTCGCTGCTGCGAGCCTCTTTTAGAGAATTGCTTGTGCGCGCAAGCCCCGCCTCCAGTGGAGAATTTTATTCGTGGTTGGATAATAATGTGTATCATGATCATTTTCATAGGGTTGCCATGTGGACAAATGAATGTGACAGAAAAATTAATTTTTTTAGTTGATGGTAAGTAAATGGAAAAATGTTTCGGATTTTATTTTCAGGTTATTTAGGTGGTGTACGTGCACATTACAAGGTGGCACCTGAAAACTCGGCAGCCCTGGTGGAACGTATCCCACTATCCTGAACACGTTAATTCCGGCATTGTACAGGCAAGCGCCAATGCCTCCGACAGCGATGACCAACACTGCATTTCGGGATGTTCCAACCAACCAGAATGTGCTGTTAATGGCCTTTTGCCAGGGTTTCTTCTTCTCATCGTCCTTCGGCCCAATCTTAAAGCTAGCCATTGCTCTCATGAGCAGAAGTATCACAATACATCCAATTCCCAGGCCAGTGTCGTTCCAACTGATATTCTTGATGTCCTTAATCAGTGAGATCCACATGTCGAGGAAGGTCGCACCGCTGGTATTCACTCCTAAAATGTCCTTGAGTTGGGAAGTGAATATAATCAAAGCCACTGCGCTGGTAAAGCCAGCACTGACCGGTCCCGACACAAAGTCTATGAGAAAACCAAGTTGGAATACGCCCATAATGATTTCGATCAGCCCGGTAAGGAATGTCAGTAGCACAGCTCGTTGCCACACGCCATTGGCTGTTTGAAAAGTGAGCAAGGCTGAGATGGCTGTTGGTCCAACTGGAACATCTTTACTCGAACCGAGGATAATGTACACAAAGCAACCCAGGAAACAGCCATATAGACCATACTACAATGATAAAACAAATACCATGACAATCAAATCATATACACACTAAGTGATATTGTACTTACAGCTAATGGCAAGCCGGCAATCCCAGCGTAGGCCAAACCTTGTGGAATCACTGTCAATCCAACTGTTATCCCAGCCACCAAGTCGCCAATGAAATCATCTTTGTTGTACTTTGGCAACCACGTTAGTATAGGCAATCGCTTGTACAGAGTCTTTTTGCGGAACACTTTAGCCGATGTCTCTCGACACCAATCACCGATACCCTGACAGCAGCCGCTTTCTTTCTCATCCGGCATAATGCAGTCACTGGATCCGGAATACAATCCATTTGGTGGTATGTCCAAAGATACTACCGATCCTGATCCGTTCTGACCAGCGTGTATGTGACGCATCTTTCCAATTTTTTTCCAATCCAACTGATCGGTTTGCTTCTTGTTTTCAAAATGTATCTATCCGTGTTTATATAGGTGTATCCAGTATCTGCGGTCGAGAAAAATATACAAAACAGAACGACAAACAAAATTTATTAGTTAACTGCTGCACTCAAAGTCCGACACACAACTCAGTCAGTATACAACTAGTGACACTGTTGATCAACTCTATACTAAACTGTCGTGTGGCTAAGAGGTAAGTGAAGATAAAGCTCTTCAGATCAGTATGCACATTTGTTTTATATATGTGTTCACTGAACTTGGCGGAGCGCGCACGTGCTATTTGGATGGTTTGTTGATAAAAAAGCAAACAAATTCAATGAAAACTCCTACTCGAAAGTCGAAGGGGGAAACCGAAGGAAATTCCCCACCACATACAATTTGGTTTATCAGATAGTTACGCACATGATAAAAAGTCAAGTCTATCCGACGAATGCATTATGAATCATCTAGAGTGTGAGATTCTGGGGATTTTTTTCTTAGCGTACAGTAAGATACATTATACACGCAGTTACCTATCACTTTTAAAATGTGCTTAAGACAGGTCAAAAGCGCACAACCAGTTTATTGCGATAGAGATACGATGTGTGGTAGATATGGTTTGATTAATACAAATGGTTATATAAAAGAATTTAATACTGTCACTCGTTTGCATTTTCTCTCGCCAATGGGGCGTGTAATTCGTGTTGGACTCTGGTTTTGTATAATCTTCTAGGAAGTATGCATTAAAATTGGCATCGATATAGCCAGTCTCACTGTCTAAGTGCTAATGCGAATGAGGAATGTTGATCATAAATCATTATAGGAATGGATATGAATTTCTATTGCTTTTCTATAAAGTAATAGATGCGAAATACACGTTTTTTTTAAAGGCTATCTTTGCAATAAAATCGAAATAAAATTGTAAAATACCTATGTATGCATTTGTGATGATTTTAATATGAATATATGAGGGGTAGACATTCTGACGATCTATTAACAATTAGCCTAGCACTAGCACATTGATTGCATTTTAATCGACTGATGAATTAAAGAAATTACATACCTACTTATTTGCCACATAATGGACTTCTTTTTGATTCTCACAAGTTCGAGCTCGATGATCAGCGATATAATCGTCTCTAACAGACATTTTCTACCTTACTAAATTTACATCCATTTCCTTTCTTTTTAATAAGAAAGCTTCTAGAAGCTGTAATCTTAGACTGAGTCCTTTATATTTGTACTAAACTAATATAACAATTCAACAGAACAAATTTTGTCTTCAAATTCAAAGTCACTCAATGACATTTCATCTTATGGTAACATTTTTTTTTTTATTGTTCCAAAATCACAGTAGCCCCTCTACGAGATTATATTTGATTCAGTTTGATTGAAGGCTTTGTCATTCATTCATTCAATCATTTTCGATTGCCCGCTTATCCATTTAGTGGATCGCTGGTGTAGGTTGCTCAAGTGCACCCTCCATAGCTCTCGACTAAGGATTTGTCTTTAAATTGAGATCCATTTATAAACACCATTCGAATCATACACAACAGTTTTCTTACGAATCGTACGTTCTATGTATGCCTGTGGAAACCTTAAAATCTAATATCTGAGATATAAGACCAAGTGTAGTTCATGGTTCATGTCTCGGATCGAAATTGGTTGATTTTCTTAACACTAGTAACCAATCACAAAACGAAAATCTTTTCGAGATCAGTTTTACAAATGGACGGAAATAATTTGTGACAAATGTAAAAATCTGTCCAATAAGTCCACAAAATGCTTCTTTAAGATAGATGATGCTCCTTGATTAGTCAGTATTAGCGCTACCAGCAGGAATAATTTTCCTAAAGCCCCATTTAGACGATCATTTCAGTTTCAGTTTCAGTTGAGCTATCAGTTAAGCTTGCAGTTAAACTGATGTCTAAATGCAAAAATTAAAGCGTCTATCTGAAACTGAAACTGAGACTGAAACTGATGGAATTCCTATAAGTTTTCTGTTCAGTTATCAGTTCTAGCAGAAATAATCTTCTCCTTCGGCTAATCACGAGTAAATTAAAAGCTCAACTGAATACTAGACTGATGTCTAAATGCACTGTAGAAATCAGTTCAACTGATAGCTTAACTCATAGCTCAACTGAAACTGAAACTGATATGATCGTCTAAATGGGGATTTAATGGGGCTTAAGCTCCTCATAACCTCTACCGTCTTAGTACCAACAACGGCATAATATTTCATCGACTAGTCTAGAATTGATGTTAGATTTCCTATTAGTCGAATTGTTCGTCCTTGTATCCTGTCAACTACGTAAATCGAAGGCCTTAACGATCAGCTCCCTATATGGCAATATTTGAGGCCTGAGGCTGGGGGTCTAGCACGTAACTTGATACAATCGAGTTCAGTCGATACAATCGAGCTCTGGCAGCACCTAATTTGTCTCAATCGATTATTCTCGATTGATTATCCTCGATTGAGACAAATTAGAGCTCGATTGTATCGACTGAACTCGATTGTATCAAGTTACGTGCTAGACCCACTGCTCTGAGCTGAAGTATCAAAAAAAATTGCATGACATTTAAGTCTCATAGAGAATTTGTTCCGATCTTTTTAGACCTTGTGATGACAATGTTAGTAACAGATAATAATTCTAACAAAATGTAAACGTATCTTTTAAATTCTCATCGATAGACCCGATGTAACGGCTGTAAAAACAAATCATTTACAAAGTACTTAAGCAATTTAGCAAATTATTAAATTGTTTGACATGTCTTTTCCGCAGTAAAACACTAGAACCTACATGTCAACTTTCAAACAATAGATAGATAGTTTATGCATAAATTAAAACCGATATTACACAATATGTATCTTAATTAATATCTGTTGAATTTGTTATTGTGTATACTGCCGGTATGTCTATCGTAAAGTTAAATTACAAACCGTCATAGGTACGACACGATAAATTGCACATTTATTTTGCGTTCGCTCCCCCAGAGTGTCACGTGCTAAAAAAAAATATAAATACTTTGTAGTTCCCATCCCATATATCTAGTATTCATTGTAACACTTTGTGTACCAATTTTATTGTTCCGAGAAGTTTTCAGACGCGACATAGACTATAGATACCAGAATGACAGCTTAGTTATCTGATTAAATTGGTTTTCATTAGCAATACCGCTTATCGTGTTGGTTAATTGTAAACTGTTCAGTGTTATATCCAAATCTATTTCATTTACGGTTGTCGAAGGCAATAACCTACGCTTCGCTAATCAGTT
Source organism: Cheilosia soror (assembly GCA_949372485.1). Classification (NCBI taxonomy): domain Eukaryota; kingdom Metazoa; phylum Arthropoda; class Insecta; order Diptera; family Syrphidae; genus Cheilosia; species Cheilosia soror. The sequence continues at coordinate 109,858,144 of OX443562.1, read as the reverse complement.
TTATTCATGATTTAATTACAATATCTATCGCTAATATTGCGCAAGCTGAAACAAAAATGCACCAGCAATCCAACAACTGCGCTATCCGATGCAGAATTATGTAAAATATCTCAAACGGAACCGTTCAGATGATTACACACCACACCACACATCAAATAGATGAAACGTGCATCTGTGAATTATTGGGTTGTTAACGTGCTAATTATTTAATTTCAGCTGTCAATAGATGTTTGTCATTATGTCAGAAATTCGATAGTTTCTTTATAAATAATGGTCTTTACTATAATGGTAATCGTACACATTTTCGTCGGGCGTTAAGTGTGTAAATTAATAGCCCGGTTCCGTTGTTTGGAATATTCATTATTCCGGGTGATTCACAGGCTGATGCTCACAGCGAATTTATTATTTATTTGTTCATTTTGTTAGGCTATTTGGAAGTTAATGGTTAATAGAAGTGTGTTTCTATCTGAATAGAGTTAAATGTCAACCTTTCATTTGTTTATAATAAATAGAAATGAAAGAAAATGATTGAACTTTTAATAGTTTCATAGTTACAGAGACAAGTGAACCTTAGGACAACTACTCATCCAAGAACATACAAATCATACAGGATAGTTTTAATTTGCCGCTAGCTAAGCGGACCATCCACCCCGAAAATGAGGGTGGATGGCTGAAATGTAAAATAGATGATTTGGCATTGAGTTCAATTGGACGCGACCACTCTACAGTATTTGTAATAAATTGTCGGTTATTGGACTTATTTTTAAACTTTTCTATCTTCAACCATAATGCATCTTGTTGTTAAAGTGCTTGACCAATTTGATGTATGTGATAATGTTTGGAATATATTTCCGTCGGCTTTTTTGGTCATAAGTAGGTGAATGAAACTCGATTATTTCATTTGATTTCCCGACGTTTCGGCAGGGGTTGCTGCCTTCTTCAGGGGTTCTTTATTGGGAAACATTGGTTAATGACAGTATAAATATGGAAAAAGAACATTAAACTTACAAAAATTAATTAACGAGCAAAAACAATGAACCTTGATTATGACATGATTATATGAAACAAAATTGATTAATGTAAGATGTGAAACACTTCAATAGAAGTTTAGTCTATAACTTATTTTTGGGGACCAACAAGCGAGCTATATATAGCAGATATATTTTGGATGTCCTGTTTTTTATTCATGTTATTACTGTTGTTGATGATGTGTAGCGTCTCGAGCGTATACCGTTTTGAGGTATGTCTCTCCGTCTGAAGCACAGTTGCGTTGTATAATATGCATATATTATGGGTTGGTGATGAAATCTCCGTTTCCAAAATCTCATTTCCAAAATCCCTCTTCCAAAATCCGCTGTTCCATAATCCCGTTGTGCTGGACTCCCTTACTCCAAAGGACCCTGAGAGAAAATGCCCACGGGACAAAATTTCCCATTTTTAGATTAGGTGTTATTAATTCCGTCGCGCGACAGAGTGAGATACGAATGTGGGGCATGCAACCCCTGCAACCGCTTGTGGTCACTGTAGGATTTAGAGAAGGTGCAAGCTTGGGTATCTATATGCAAAGTTTATATTATTTTGTTTGCTTAATATTACTGCCAAAACTACGCGTTTGAAAAACGGATAAATTCTAAATTGTAGAAGAGGGGATTTAAACGAGCAAGCTTAGCATACCTAAGATCAAATCGATCTTGATTCTCGCCTCTCGGTTGCAAAATGATTTCGCTTTTTCCCCGATTGGCATTAGTTAGATGGAAAAATGCTTATGCGTTGGGCTGTGGTTTAAAGAAATGACAAGGCAAGAACTGTACCTATTTGTCACTATGGATGACAAATGTGTTTTGACAGGGATATTAAATCCCAACCTCGAAATGAGTAATCATTATAACGAACATTTTCAAACGTATACAGCAAATTTAATGTGGTCGCAGTGGATCAGTGGTTAGTGTGCTGGACTACTGTGCGAGTAGTCCCAGGTTTGATCCCAGAAAAACAGAAATTACATCTTAAGGTTTTTACCACTGGCGCTACCTCTCGCGAACGTCAGATAAATATCCGAGAGTACAACTGTTATGGAAAGCCTTGTCAATTCCTTGTCAATTCCTTCCAAAAAATAGTACTCCACAAAAACCAAAACGAAAATTTGCATACCATTATCTTGTCTACCAAATTTGTAAATTTGTTTACATAGCTGTTACATAATAGTGTACAATAAATATTAATATTAGTTTTGTCTACTACATATTTCAAGATTTTTATTATGAGTTCACCTGGTGATAGAAGAACTAAAATCCAATACTGAATGAAAATAAAAGTCAATTATAGACAACCTTTAGAAATCACCGATAACTCATAAAATTGTATCTGCAAGTAACCAATAAAAACAGATAAAGTGGAAGATTTTAAAAAATCGATACCGGTCTCAAATTTCAAGTGAGACCTAATCGTTGATCGTAAATTTTATGAATAATTTTTATCACGACAGTTTGTTTGTTGAGAAATTTATGCGCCCTAAAAGAAACATGTCGTACGACAATCATGATGGATTAGGGCGCCATAAAAGTGTGATGGTTATAAAAAATTGGAAAATTATAGATTTATGACTTTCCACCTAAAGTCATCAAAAACTATAAGTGGTCGACAATTCTAGTAGATTTAACTGTTGGCATTTACGTAAATCCCACCACAGATAATATCGTCTGAAAACACCCACAATTGTCGCCATTCAACTAGTTTTAGGCAAATCTAACTTGAATGTCAATGAGTATTGATAAACCTGATAAGCGTATTCATTCAACAAAAGCAGCAAATAAAAGATTGCTTCAAATGATCTAAATTTATGCTTATTGCACATAACGTAGGTACCAGGAAGGTTATAGAATTGAAGTGACCTAATTAATATTCACCAGCGATTTGAATTTCTTCCAAATTTTAAGCAAAAAATATTTTTGTCAATATGTATGCGACGCGCGTATTTAGAAAACTTGTATTTTTCGTAATAAATTCAAAGAGGACATTTTTCGAACAAATAAAAAATGTATTCTTTTCTTATTCAGGTTTGATGTACCTATTGTACAATATTGCAACAATTTTAATACATCAAAATGAGTGTATGGAGGTAGGTACGTAATAAAACTTTCACGTAACTTTCTCGTTTATTGCGAATCTCTCAGAACCTCAGAGTCATTTCAGCAAATTTTATGTTTAAAACCATACCCACTCAAGATGTACTCTGGTTTAGTAACTGAACCCTTGTTAGTTAATAACGTAATTCATAATACCGACATGAACAGAACATACTTATTAACTATAACACTATCACTTTCAAATATCACCCCGAACTGACACTTGAAGGAGGCAATTAGGCGATGAATTACGAATATTATATTGCCACTGAAATTTTGGCCTTTACAAAAATATACCGTGAGTGAATACAGATCGGGATTTGGGTAGTAATTTTTGAGAAATATTCATAAAACGGCTATATTCGAGTTTTATGAAAAAACTAAGTACCTACGTGATTATGTTGTGAATGCTATATGTTGTCTGAAATTTATGCATTTTGATCAAAATGAGCGGTTTTTTGTAAAATTATGCTAACAAATGTTACAATTTTGGATTCGAAAAGCACTGAACTGTTCAGCTGAAAAATGAGTACTATGTAAACAGTACCTAGCAGTTACATTTTCAATCAAATAGAAAATGGCGTTTTCGAGATATGAGCAGTTCTTAAATTACAATTTTTAGCGATTCGGGTGGAAATCGAAGGACGCATTCATGGTTCAAAAAACACTGTTTTGGAACTGTTTAGCTCAAATCCGAGCAAAGGTTATTACCATGGATTTAAGCATTACCTGCCAGTTACATTTTTATCATAATCGAAAATGGAGCTTTTGAGATATTAGCAGTTTTTTAAAGTACTATTATTAGTCATTTGGGTTTATATCAAAGGACGCAATAATTAAACAGAAAAACTGAATTTGATAGTATGACGATAGTATCTTATAACTAAGTTTTTGTTAAAATCTTTTGTACCTACCGTTTTTGAGAAAAACCAATTTTCGAAAGTGCCGTTGCAGGACTTTTTAGCGAAAAACTGGGTATGCAGTCATGTTAAGCATACGTACATTAACTTAACCATCAATTTTGGTTCAAATCGTTAGAACAGTTTTCGAAAAAAATTAATTGTGTAATACTTCATAACATTTTTATATGGGAAGTACCGTTAGGTAATATTAGGGCTAGACTTCATTATTATATTACCCTATAATTGCCAGAATGCATTTCCTTCCAATAATGCCTGTTTTCATGTCCAAAATGTCTTTTTTCAGTTGACGTTTTTCAATTTAGCACTATATAAAGTTGCCATTTCGATTGTGTGACTGATGTAGGAATAGTGACGCTTCCGAACAATTCACCTTCAGTTCATGGTAAATCTAATCCAAACAAATCTAGTCGATTTCAGCGGAATATAGTTTTGAATGTGCCCAGATATTTTGTGTGGAAACAAACATCGCGTGGCGTGCGTGTCGGCCCGATGACAGTTCAATCACAAAACAATCTGTCAAAGACGAACTATTTCGGCAATAATATTTTGAAAACAGATAGGTACATATTCAACGAATTTAATGAGTTGTTGCTTTGAATTAGTCCCAGCTATAACAACCTTAGGTAAGGCAATATCTAAGCTAATCACATATTGAACCAGCTATTGAAAATCAGAACCTCAATGTGAGTTTTCATTTAAATTGTATGTTTCAGCCACAATTAGATAAGTAGTTTATTTTTAGCATTTGTCTCAACTGGACAATGATATTAGCTTAAGCCAACTCAATCATATTGTAGATTGTCTACATGGTGGTCGTGAACAATCTTCCTTAGGTTCTGAGTGAATCTCAACCCTCGTTGCTGTAACAAAATGTTCTTTAACGAAGTTTTCTTAATATTAAAATATTGCGTAACACAACCTTCAAATTGAAAGCTTACAGTGTGATTTCTAAACTTTGAAAATTAGAACATCAAAATCATAAATTCTAAACAAAAAAATAAGTTTTATAAGTTATGTAACGCCTCAAATTGTCAAATCTAAAAGTTATCTACTCATTTCTTCTCTAGACCGTAGGGGTATAAAAAAAAACTCTGATAATCTCTATCACGAATTAATAATAATAAGTCTGTAAGTCCACTCGGTATCGCCAAAATAGGTCGAAAATCATTTATGAAATCCATAAAGCGTGTTAACTTCACTTTTGTTTAAAATATACTCAGTGGTACAAAAGCTCTTCTTTACTTGTACCTACTGTCTCCAAACTAACACATAATGTAAATTATAAAAAACTAATTACTCACATGACTACAAAATAAAAAAAAACAACAACAAGGATCAACAAAATGAATTACTTCCTCCTCAAAGATAACCAGCTCGGTAGCAACCACCAACCAACCTCACTGATCAAAAAGAAAACCGCTAATGAAATTATGTACCCGCATTGAGTAAGGTCCAACACTGATCCCCTCCCCTTGTCAAAAAAAAAGCCTTATCAAAAACTAAAAATAATGTGATATCTATTTAATCGTAAATAAATCACAGCATTTGAACAAAGAATAGGTAGATACTTAATCCAAATAATAGATACTACCACTACCACCGCTACTAATCCGTCCAGAAAAATCCGATTTTGTTATGTTCGCTTTGTTTAATTTACAGTTTAGCGCACTCTTAACGATATTGACATTCGACGGAGCCTCTTGTTTTATGCATTTTTCCACGTTAATTGGGACTAGTTAGCGAAGACACATTGATACTATCTATGCATATCTCAATCTGTGTAATTAAATATTCCGTTGGAATATCTGTTTAACACTCACGTGATAGATCACGAGTATGGTGTATGAGTTGATGTTATGATTAAATAATTATTCAGTGCAATGAAAAAAAAAAGAGACTGTGGTAACACTAGTTGTGAATATAAAAAAATAGGTTCATGGAAATGGAGATTTTCACGTAAAAAAAAAATATTTTAACTTATTGAGCGAAATTGGAATAACCAGATGCAAAATTGCTACCTAGAACGAAAGCTATCTGAGATCAATTAATTTATCGTTTACAAGAAAATTATGATGTTTCAATTAAGAAGGGAATTTCATCACTACTATTCCACTAAAGTGGTAGTGGTTATATGAGATGCAACACAAATTCTTTGTCTGTAGATACTCCAAGAAGAGAAAGTTAAAAAAAAAATAAAAATGCGACACTACATTTCTAGAATGTGACCAGTGACCATCTATACGATACGTACCTATGATTCAAAGTCAGGGGTTTTTTGTAAACTAGTTTGTGCATGTAATTACAGATGGGAAAGGAAAACCATGGTGGGTATCATGTGATGGTTGTCTACACCTTACACAGGCGACAAACTAGTTCTTCAGGCTGAAATGTGTTTTTATCATGTGAATGACGTGGTTGACGATTTTTCCAAATTCAGATAGATTTATGCAGAAGTTGGGGATTTTTTTGCGGTTGCGAATTTTTAATTACAGAAAAATTACATTAGAAAATTATGTCAGGTAAATTTAATATCGGTGTGAGAAAATTCGGATGAAAATAGTGAGAAGTCCGAATTTAGTGTAGATATACTTGTAGCTAGCTGAGAGGATCCCTCGAAAATCGATAGTATTGTTGTCAATAGGAATGTATCTAAAGTGTTGACAATCAACGGTTGACAATCATCCAGGATGAGGTACCTATAACTGTCTTTAGAATGGTCCTTAATTCCGTCATTCGGATACGACTTCTTTAATTTGTCAAATTTTTTTGTTAAAAGCTAGGCCTTATGTTAAAATATGGACATGTTATTCAACTTATGCTACATGCAGTGACAATTCATTTCTATTTATTCTTTATAGATACTTTGGCCTTGAATATGCCCAGAATTTGTATTTCTTAAGTATGTTCTTGTCAATCGGGAATGATGGATACCGATCACTGTTTCAAATCTTACAACTTGAGCCCTCACGAGTGTCAAAAAATAGACTTCCATTATTGCTAATCCGTTAAAGAAATTTATTTCTATGAATGTCACACTTTGGGGCTTATTTTAGAATATTCTTTTTATTTTTCTGATATTATTCCAGTGATATTTTATCTACGACATCACAGAGTGTTTCCCTCTTCATTCAAGAAGTTAAGTTAATATAAAGCAAATATTTTGATAAAATAACGAAATTTGAGTAATAAGTTCTTCCGAAAAAGCGAACATGTTAGGTGAATTGCACTTGATTGAAGTGAACAATTTAATTTATATAACAGGTAGATAGATTGCCGCGTACTATTGCCACCGAAAAGTGTATTCCAATGAAGGCTCTTACCGATCAAAACAACAGTAATTTATCAGTGGTGCGGGATGATCAAATTCCCTCTAGTTGAAGTGCTCAACTTCAAAAGCCCACTTGATTTGACACGTACATTTCATTCACCGAATTGATGAAGTAGTCAGAAATAATTAAGTTAGGGTAATGCTGAGTAACTAACCAAAGGGCAGGCATTATTCACTACAAGAAACCACTAGAAGTGCTAAGGCCGAGAACTCTCTCCAAAGCCAGCCAAACCCGAATTTCGTCATTCTCCAGAAACCGATGAGAAATTATTACAAAAATGATTCAGTGAAATTATCGGTCGTTGACCGCTATTGCATTCATTTACAGTAATTCTTCCTTAATAAGGAAGAAAGCAAACAAAGAAAAAACCCGAACTCTGACAGTTACTAATGAAGTCAAGTTATACAAGCTTTTAAGGTTTCCAGCTTACCGGGAGGGAGCATCACATGACCCACTTTAACATACCTACATAATGAAAAATGAAATGATCATTGACAGAAGGTAATAATAATAATTTTTGTTGGCGTAAAGCAAAAATAAATGTATGTAGTTTGGTAAAACCATGATAGTATTTATAGGAGTTGCCTGTAAGGGGAAGTACCTCTTTCTTAATACCCTATATAGAAGAAGCTAAATGACTTTATAGTGGATATAAATATAAATAAATTAAAGAAAGTTGGTACCTACATATTAAATTTTATAAAAAATGTTTTGAAAATGTTTAAAAACTTGAGAACCCTTTACTTCAACAGGATTTTGAACGCTAAATATTATAACACGTTGATGTCGACGAAAAATCCAATAATTGACACTTTTCTTCAAATCGGTTAGCAATAGATTAAGCAAAATGTCATAAGTTTTGAATGACTGATTTGAATGACTGTGTGATCGCTTTGTCAATGTTGTTGGGATTGAATGACTGACTTTTTTAATGGCATATAAAAGATTCACTATATAATCATGCATGTCTTGATTGACACGTCCTTTCCCTGTTGCTGCTGCACGGGACAGACCTGCTCTGTTAAAATAGAGTGTAATACTAGTAAATCTTAAAAAAAAAACACCTTACGTTTCAGCTGAGACTCATCGCGGAAACACCAGCAATGAAAATATCAGCGCACAATTATAAACAGATGACGACCGTAATTAAAGGGAAGAACCTATTACACAGCATGCCAAAGCGAGCCAGTTTTTTTGACACAAATATTTTATTTGTTATACTAAGGGCCTGTTTACCAACCTAAAACTAAAATCACACTTCAGCCACTTGCAACCTAATCAGCATATAACATCCTCATGTGTGTTTCAGAATAACCTTATAAGTTTAACTGGCGCGCGGTTAATGTTCTAAGCGCTAATTTTTCAATAGATAGATCAAAGACATCTTAACTGTCAAATAAGAAACAAATCCATACAAGCAAAAATGTACGATTCAAAAATGAGTAAAAATTACCAACCCACAAATTTGTCCATATTATTTTTGTAACACATCGATGCGGATCAAATTTTATTCTGCCGACAGAAAAGTCAAAATTGCACTGTCATTAGTCTTACTCGTATCTTCCTTGTCATACTGTCATGAGCCTGGCACTCGCCTCTGTCACTCAGCTCTATCATCCGAACGAGTAGCGACCCTGTCATAGATTTTGGGACACATGACCAAACGATTGACGCATGATTGATAAAATGTCACCGAGCATGACTTTCTGATGACACAATGTCAGCAGATCCAGAATTGATACGATTCGTGTTAGTATAATCGAAGCTATATAGCCGACGTTATTATTAAGTTTAACAGCATGTGCCTTAAAAGATTCACACGTAATTCATGGAAACTATATTTTTAAGGTATGTAAATTCCATGGGTGGTTTGAAGGGATCCTCAATGAGGTGCACTTAGATGAAAATAGTTAGACTGGCACTGCAACTGTAAAGGAAATAATTTTCTTTGGTAAGCTGCAAATCTGGAAAAAATCGCTAAAACCTAGCTGATTCGAATTTCGTTTCATTCGAATTCCACATAAAAAGATTTCATTCGACGGCAAGTTCATTAAAGATTTGCAAAGGATGTACGTTTCTAGTAACTTGACTATAGCCGGAGCTCGACGCATGGATGAATCGATTAATGTTTGCCAAAACCAACGGAGAGGAATAAAATCCTAACATTAACATATAGAGAAAGCTTATGCGAGTGCGTATATGTATATGTATCCTATCTTCCCAGGGAAAATATGCGTCATATATTTATAATTTTTCCTCAAGGATTTTTAATTTTGGAACGAATTCTTCATTTTCTATACTGGGTGCAGTACCACAGTGGTTAGTGTGTTGGACTGCTGTGCGAGGGATCCCAGGTTCGATCCTCGGAAAAACACAAATTACATCTTAAGTTTAAGTTTTTTCTACTGCGCAACCTCTCGCGTACGTCTGACAAACATCCGAGAGTATTACTGTCCTGAAAAAGCTTCTCAATTCAGCCGTTCGGACTCAGCATGAAATTGTATAGGTCCCTTCCATTCGTCCCAAAAATAGAAACTCACACAAAACGTATGGTTGCGAGAAGCTAGACCTAGGGTGTCTGTCTACACGCCTGTTGCGCCACCTATTTATTTATTTATTTTTATTTAACTGCTATAGAAAACCGAACTGAATAATAAAATTATATTTATAAAATTGTTTGCATTCATATTTTCTACAATGTCAAGGAATATACGAAAATTATAAAAATGCTTGCAATTTAATATACAAAACTTAACATAAATTAAAGAGAAAGCATGCCGTTCGGTAAAATGACGTAAAAACAAGAATTTATTTATCTTTGTGTCTCTCCATCTGTTTGCGTTGCGATTTCAAAACAACCAGTTCGATAATGAATTCATTCTAAACGGCTAGGAGCGCGTGGTAGTGTCTTACTTACGGTCATAATAATAAACTGTTTAAAGTCCAAAAATGAGCATTTCCAGAGCAAGCTTAAATATATGACGCAATTTTATTTCCATGTAGATACCTTTAAGTGGTATGTACATATTTAATGTAATGTGAGGTAACAAATAGAAGAGGTTTGTTTTTTGTAAAAAAAAAATTAGAAACCAGAACTTAATTTAATAAAATTTTCCACATGTTGACTAGCTTAAATTACGCCGAAGATTGGTCATTCGGGCTTTAAAAATGTCTGTAGATTTTTTTGATTGCTATCAACTGGTTTCGTTTTTTAGAAACAAAAAATTAGTTCTCATAGACTGAGAGCTTCCTTATGTTGTTTACAAATGTGGAAATTAACGATCGGTTTACGCTGCGAATTGAGAAAATTCACAAATATTTTTTAGCACTTCGCAGAAATATACTGATTTTCTCTGCAAGAATGTGGTGGTTTGCTAGGTATCTTTAGAGCTACACCATAGGGATAGTGTTGTACTGTTATCTACATACGATATACATACATCAATTTCTTTTTGTCACACTCTATAAACCTACTACTCATATTTTATGTCAATAAAAATAATTTACATAATAATTATATAATTACAGGTGTCTTAAATAATACATAGGTATCTAATAAAATTATAAAAGAAAAGGGCTTTTGCACGCCCTCCTCCCACTGTCGGACTACCAGACATGTTGTCTCTGACATGTGTATTTGCATACAATTTGCAATCCACTTAGCTTGGAAGTGCATATAGTACTTGTGTATGACGTTATTCCATATCAGATAAAACGGCTATAAAATAAATTGAAGGGCCTATGCAAAGTTGTAGGTCATTTACACAAATTTATTTATACAAATAATATACAACAATGCATGCTACCTGAATGAGAATCAAAAAGAAGGCCATTTGTAATGGAATTTCAATTACAAAAGTGCTGACAAAATGTACATGATTTATATAAATTAAACGACTCTGACTCTTTAATGCGTATTATCGGCATTCTTTAGAAGAAAAACTAGAAAACCATGTTTGTGATCAAATCAGACTACAGTCTGTCATTAAATCGTCATTTGTAAGACGATAAAAATTAATGTTTACAAAATACCTATTAAATTTGGAAAGATTAACGACGTAGAACTCATGATGCCAGCTTTGTATTCACAAAAAATATATGAAATTTAATGTATAATTAAAGAGTCTCATAATGTTGGGGACTTTTTTTTTTTTGGGTTTTAGTGAGTGGCGCTTATAATGAATGAATTGCTAAAATAAAACCCTTAGTCACACATGTAAGTCATTTTAAATAATTTCTATTAAAAAAATTCTGAATCATGATAATTTTTTCAGGAATTATCCTTTTTTAGAGCGTCATACTGAGTAATATAGGTACTCCATCCACAATTTCGGCATCAATGTATATATTTATGAAGATTTTTGAGATCTAAAGTCCTTGTTGCGTCATTTTTGTAGTGAGTATAAAAAGATTAAAAGTCCTTTGTTTAAAATTAATTATTTTACTTACGAATGAACATTCAGACTCTGATGACCATAGATCAGAGTCTGAATGTTCATTCGTAAGTAAAAAAATTAATTTTAATTTTATTTAATTTAATTTATTTAAAATTATATCGTTTTGTAAACATATACCATTATCAAAGATTTACTTAGGCTACGCACAGAGAAGCGGGGCGAAAACTAACGATTCTAAACTATAAGCAAAGCGAATGGTGTCCGTAATGAACGATAGCATTACCGTTTCCGAAGTGCATCAAAATAAACAACATCCTTGAGTAATGGAAATGGATTCGTCAGAAAAAAAGGTATTTCCATTACATAATTTATTTTTCAGCCATTCATTGCTTGGATAAGAAAAAAGTCCGCTCAAAAGATTAACAAATCACGTAATAAATATAAAGGATTTTTTTATCTTCACAAAGTTTTCTGAATGCCATTAAAAGTATTAGAATCTGTTGACAGCTTCGTTTTAGATTGAATTTATTGCTAAAAAAGCGAGCTTTATTTTTCAAAAAACGTAAAGCATAATCCATATAATGTAGGTATGTACCTACTGAATGTAATACTATTATAAGCGATGCTAATCAACAAAATTATAAAGACTTTTGACTGTTAAAATTTGTGAAATTACATATTTTGTTTGGTTAATTAAAATTTAATAAAGCTGTAAGAATTTACTAAATAAACTAAACAAAGTTAGTTAATTAACAAATAAATATAATGTAAAGGGTGTTTTTTTAGAGGTATAGAACTTTAAGTTGTCAAGTGATTTATTTTTAGTTTGGCTTGGCATTTCAACATGAATATACTGACGCCTGAACAACGCCACCAAATGGTGCAAATTTATTTTGAAAATCATTGTTCTGTTCGAAATACGTATCGCGCACTACGTCCCTTTTGCGGTCAACATAATCTTCTCAATTTTGGTTGAATGGATACGTCAACAAACAAAACTGCCGTATTTGGAGTGATGAAAACCCTCAAGTGTATGTTGAGACACCATTACATCCACAAAATCTGATTGTTTAGTGTGATTTATGGGTTGGCGGAATTCGGTCCATACTTCTTAAAAAACGATGCTGGCCAGAACGTTACAGTCAATGGTGACCGCTATAGAGCCATATGATTACTGACTTTTTCGTTCATCAATTGAAAAACCATGATGTGCAGGAGCTGTGGTTTCAACAAGACGGCGCAACATGTCACACAGCTCGTGCCACAATTGTTTTTTGAAGGAAATGTTTGATAACCGCATAGTTTCACGTTGCGGACCCCTGAATTGGCCTCCAAGATCGTACGATTTAACGCCGCTTGATTATTTTCTGTGGGGATATGTGAAGTCGCTAGTCTACGCCGATAAGCGCGAAACGATTGAACCACTGGGAGGACAACATTCGCCGCGTTATTTCCGATATACGGCCACGGCCACAAATGTTGGAAAAAGTCATCGATTAGACTACGTCTAAGCCAGCCATGCCAGAATTCATATTTGGAGTAAAGTAAATTTCATGTCAATTTAATTTTTTTTATATTGAGTTCCAAATAAAATTTAACTGACTTTTTCCGGCTTAAAAGAAGAAGGACTTCTGTCATAGATATGAGTGCATCTTATTGTCTACTTTACGATTTAAGAGCATTCAACTAACGTAAAGATTATCGCGCTCATGCTATATTGAGCCATCCAATTACATAGGTACCTACCTAACTAAGCTGATTAAATGAACTATAATGATCGAACTACATAGTTCACTAAGTTTATTTGAACTAAACGAAGATAGCCGAAAATAAACCGAAAATAATGGACAAATATAGCTTACAAAGTGGGGAGCTATGTAATGTATACACTGTCAGTTCATATACTTTTGTTGCAAATAATTTTGAAGCCAATCGAATGTATCTTCCTAAAACTCTTGGGGATAAGATGCTAATATAGAACTATGCTATAGATAGCTATATCCTCTTGGATCTGTTCAATCAAATACGAGTTTTATTTTTTTGCACTCAAAAGATATTTTCTTGAAATTTAGAGATCTGTCTGTTAATTAATAAAATTTTAATTTTTTTTTATTTTAGAAAAACCTTACACACCTAAATAGGACAGTGCAATTGAAACATTTGATTTAATCACTAGTCACTTTTAAATTTTTAGATTCGTATGAAGGATTTGAATTGGCGAAATATTGAATTTTTTGGGAATTTAAATTTGCGTACCAGTCGGACGACAATTAAAACGTTGAATTTGTTGTGAACTTACTGTAGGTATTGTCTGTATTTATTAAACAGTATGAACTTGATACTGCGCAGTGAATGATTTGTCTGGAAATTACAGAGTAATTTATATTTTAATAAAATATATTGTTTCGCTAGTTTAAGCTATTCTTGGCGACATATCGATACTACCCACAGAAATTTTTTGGGCAGGGTGATTAGGTTATGTATAAAAAAAATACCTTTAGCAAGCACAATTATGGCGAAAACTATTTGAAACGCAGCTGATGTAACACTCGCGATTCCTTAACAAATATTGACAACATACTGTTCAAGGTTGGGAAAGCACTCAGCCTGAGTGCCTGTATTTATGGGTATGGCAAGCCTTTTAGTATTCCGCTCAGCACAAGTTTTTATTCCCATCGAGATGATAAGCAAACGAAAACAAAACACACTTTTATGCTAAACCGTCTACCAAAACGGTTTTTATCTTAAATATCTTTCGTCTGAGATACAAATAATGTTAACACAAACCGGCCGCGGCGCGTAGGCGGCACACCACAGGAAAGCGAGACAAAACAAATTTCAAGCCTTAGTTTAAGTTTGTTTTTATATAAATAGGTAATCAACAAGTATCACGAGAGCCACTAGCCACTTTGACCGTAGGTATACCCCGCAGACAACAGGCGTTCCAATTATTTTAAGCCGTTGATCGTCATGTGATCCTCATCTAACATGATGATCAAAAGCGAAATGACACACAAACAAAAAAAAATAAAAATAAGAAAAACATTCACAACAAGTCGGTTTTATTTTTTTTTTTTTAAGTGAGACTCACATTGGTATGGATATGGTATTCCCCAAAGGTAATTAATAATTTCACTTTTAAAACACTTGAAACAATTTTTATATTTATTTTAAATCGATAAAATAAACACGAAAGAAGGCTTTTTAATCGAATTGCAAAAAAAAAAGTTTTCCGCGAGAGGTAGAGATCCTTACGCGGCGACGGTTAAGTGTATAAAACAACCAACAGGCCGGGAACCAGTCTCATTTATAATCAGCACTAATAACCGAAGGAGAACTTAAATTGCCACCCGATCGTCGACGCGCGCAAAACTCCAATACAACCTTATCAAACCGAAATGAATTCAACCAGCAAATAGCGCGACGATCACAAACAAAATAAAAACATTTATAATCTTCACCCCCACCCTCATGTTAGTAAGTTTTTGTTAAGATTTTTTTCTCTTAATTTTGCTCATTAAAAAAAAAATCGAGTATGCGGTCTTTGACGCCTATTCTACTAAAATGTGACACTATAAACTGATTGATGTACCAACAGGGGGGAAAGTTTGATCACATATGATGAGGGGTCGTAAAAATCGTCAGAACCAGAAGGTTTAATTTTAAGACGTTATGGTCATTTTTCATCAGCTTATGGAGATCCTTTTTATAAATACACTTTGGTATCCTCTTTAACAACTTAATGGGCTGGTCACGTAATGTTACACAATACACTCATCTCTGACGTGTCTGCGATGTAAATTTAGTCTCCGTTTTAAATTTAGAATTTAAAACTGAATTTTGAAATTTATATTTTAAATCAAGGAAACTTAAATCGATAAATTTTTGTAATTACCATGCGGTGTTATTTCCGAAAAATAACAGTCAACATATGGATGCAAATGGAGACAAATGCGGGGGTATGGTACCAGAAATGGTTTGCAAGCCAGTTTCTATGTAGTTTTGGTTATTATAGGTCACAGAGATAAATAAACCATTTGGTCAATATGGAACAGAATTGTTGACACATCGTGATGTTAGTATAATATAAATGGACAGTCGTGGTCGTGGGTGGATTGGATTATAGTGTTTCTCGTCTTGCATAAATTACTCGAAGAATATCACAAGAGTGTGCTTCAAATGTTTTTGGGAGAAAGCTTTTGCGAGTTTTTTTTTTTTCATGTTTTAGACGTGAAACTGGATTCTGTATAGTAACCTTGTGGTAATCTTAAATGGTTTTTATTCGGGTGTTAAAAGGCAGGAAGACTAGGACAATGTCATTTGAACGTAAACGAATTCATTTTAGCTTTTAAGAGGTCGTTGATTGACATTAGAAAATGACTAAATTCACAAGGTCATCGATATAAAAAGATGCGAAGCGATAGGATATGATTGAGAAAATAACAAGATTTCTACTATTTCTACTGTATTATTGTATGTGACATCTCAGCAATTATATGTTATTCACACGATGCGGGTTCTACCTTTTTTTTTTTTGTAGTGAATCGGCAACAGAATTATAAGTCTTTTTACGACTTGTTGGAGATGGATTTTATCATTTCAACGTTTTAACGGGGACTTCGGTAAATTATTTGATGACAAGTTCAATTGTGGTTTACTTTGTAGTGAATTTAATTTAAGATTAAAGATTGAATCCAGATAATGATAATCGAGTTGGGTTCGCCCTGTCTACCTACACCTCAACAAGGCAATATTTGAATAGTTCTTTTACGCATAAGTAATACTTTTGATTTTAACATACAAACCAAAATGCTAAGGGCTGTTAAGTTCATCTGTACATAGGCTAAATAAATTTGCTTCTATGCCAAATGTATCTGTAATAAGCACGAGTTTCTAATGCCGAACGGTCAAGAACTGCCAGAAACTTAGCCGATCCAGTATCTTGATGTCTTACGTGTTTTGATTACCGCAGAAGACCATTGATAACACTATATAATAAAACAGGGGGCGTATACAAAGCGGTCCTGCGAAAGAGAACTAGAAAATGCAATATTACCAAAATGTATAAAAAGAACGATCCGTACTGAAACATTTTTGTCTGCAAAGTCTATAATGGCGACGACGAACAGCATCCCGCTATTACCAGAGCTATTCCTTTGCATTGTTGAAAAGAAATTTTTTTAATAAGACCTTATTTCGACCTACTAAGGAAACTTTGTATCAAAACTTAATAATCTCATTCCTTCTTTAAGAATCTGAAGGCGCATGCAGAGAATAATACCATTATTTCTATTATAGGACGGTTGAGGAAAAAATCCCTCGTAAAATATTTGGTCGAGCTGTGCACCTTCCTTTCGAAATCAAAAGTTATCTGTAGTGTTTTCAGTCGAAATTGGCATCAAGGAATTCATGCGATTGTTGTGGAGAGGATGATTACCAAAATTGCTGATCGCGATACATACAATACATACGATAAAACATCGTGTTTTGGTTGCGTGTACTGTTTCATCGCCTAAAAGCGCTTGAATAGACACTTCAAACGCTGCTGGCTGTCATATAAGTCGACCTAAAAATAGACGTCAAAGTTTTTGTTGAAGGTTTAAAGAGCCCATCACTTGTTCGTAGGTACGTGTGACAACAAAGCAAAGAAAATAAATAGCAAGCAATGCGTCTGTTCGTACACAGCTAAATCAGAACAATTAAAAGTGTTATAATCGGCCTGGCATCGGCATTAGCTTAGATACCCTCCACTACATACAAGTCATGCAAAATGTTAGGAATACTGTATACTCAACACATGGGTCTAATATTGGCTTTGTAAAGGAGGTACCAGAACTACTCACTGATATGACCCACTAGGAACACCAACCTGAAAGACGGCAAAAAGAAGTTCTCACAAAATGTCATTCGCCTAGGTCGATTCGATTGTACGCCGTGTACGTGTTTTCAACGAAAAGACAGACAGACAGACATGGCTAAATCGATACAGAAGTTGATCCTGCTTCAGAACTACTTAATGGGGTGTGCTTAGTTGCCCCGCTTAGTATAAGAATTTCCTCAGTTCGTTTGTTGTCCGTTTCTGGGCACAATGCCTTGGATGCCTCTTCAAGTATGTTAGTTTAGTAGATAATTGTTGAAGTTAACTTGTTGATTTCTCTTTATTTCTTTGCCCTTTTTTACCAATTCTTAGATGGATTTGTTTTCTTCTATGTTATATTAACCTGGCACCCAACATAAGCTGACTTGCAAACACAAAATGCCTTAAGCATTGTGCGACAATCCCTGACATTTGCCGTATAATTTGATTCTAGTGCTTTGACAGTAGCCTGGCTATCGATGTAAATAACGATACTCGATACTCGGATATCGATTCCATGTCCATCTCTTAGTTCTGCAGCTTTAAGTACAGCTAGAGTCTCTGACTGAACTGAAAGACACTGCAACTATGCGGCACTCCGGCAGTCTGATTGACATTTGAAGGTTTAGATTTGCAAAGCCTGTGGTTTTTGATCTGTCGATATAGATGCCTAACTCATTTGGTTGTTTTTACTGCGCTTCTGTGACATTCGTCTCTTGCTTAGTTGTAATATCGACAGAGCTCAAAAATGTAAAAATTGCAGGTCCTATGTATATCCGAACATACACTTAGGAATATGTTTGTATCTCATGAAAAAATATAGTACCTACCTTGCCTATGCATTTAAACTAAAACCGTCACTAAATCACACATTTAAAACTGAACACAATTTTTAAAAACCGGCGCAGCGGTTAGTGTGCTGCACTACTGTGCGAGGGATCCCAGAGGTTCGATCCCCGGAAAAACACAAATATCATCTTAAAGATTTTTCTACTGCGCCACCTCTCGTATGACTGTCACAAACATCCGAGAATATTGACTGTCATGAAAAAGCTTCTCAATTCGGCCGTTCGTACTCGGCATAAAATTGTAGGTCCCTTCCATTCGTCCCAAAAATAGAAGCTCACACAAAACGAATGGTTGCGAGAAGCTAGGCCTTGGGTGTCTACCCGCCTGTTGCGCCACCTATTTATTTTTGTTTAATACCTACATTTGTAAAGCCAAGAAGGAGTCATCAGAAACCCCATATATCTGTTGAAAACACGATAGCGTCCAAACGAATCGACCAGGCGAATGAAATTTTCTAGAAGGACTTCTTTCGCCGTCGTCAGGTTGGTATTGAAAATTGGCTATGTCGCATGTCGGTTTAGGTAATTCAATTAAGTAAAAATAATTTTTAGAAGGCATTCAAATGGAGTAAAAAAATAGTTCTTATCGAAGACTTAAATTTAAATTTTACAGTTGCATTCCACGTTGAGTCATCCGGTTCTTCCGAAATGGCATTAAGTAAATGCAAATGCATCAACTCAGACTATAATAATTATGCAATCTAAAAGTGTGCCCAGACTTCTGCGACTATAGATTTTTTTATTCATGCAGATTTAATACTCAATATTCACAACTGTAAGACATGGTGGATGCATCTCCGATGTAAAAAAGATCCGGTAATGCATGCATTGGTATACCTAGTCTATTGCAAAGATCATTGTAACATCAATCAAAGTAGGTAGCTATTATTATTATTATTTGCAGTCACCTATATATTATTTATCTGCATGTGAGGTAACTTACTCACAGGTTACAGGTACTAGTGCTACTAAATACATAACAAAACTAGTGATTATATTACAGAACTGGTATAATTATGCAATGCATAATATCGCTTTTACATTTACATAAATTCTGTTTAATATTATTTAAGGCGACACTGAGAGAAATTTATATTCATTGTAATTGTGTAGTCAGATGGTTGAGTTTGAGATGAGTATTTATAAGTAGTTCTGGATATTGTAAAAAGAATTTAAGAAAAAAAAAATCAAAGCAAAACGCGGTAATTCGCACGAACAGCAGCAAAAGGAAAAAACTGTGTCAAAGCGCGTCATGCATGACAGTTAAAAAAAAGTCAAATAGGTATTCAGTCCAAATAGCATTAACAAGGCAATCACACGATCATTTAAATAAGTTATTGGCTGACATAAAAAAAGTCCTGTCATTCGTGTCACACGTCGTTGCGGAATGACGAGGTTCGTGACAGGTAATCGTAATTTTAGAATTAAAAAAAACTTTCCTTAGATGTCACAAATTTGTAAGCTTATCTTACGCCATTTATGTGGTTCATTTATTAGGGAACATTTTTTTCTTTTTAAATTGTATCTTATTTTTTTCTTAATTACTTTTAAGTAGGTACCTATATAAATGATAGATATACAAACAAAAGTATAAGTATTCCCTTGCTTGTACCAACAATCTCACTGTGAAATAAGTAAGTGTTTGTTAATAGGCATCGACGAATTAGCCCAGATGTCAATACCTTATAATGATCGTTGTAACGTTTTTTTGCTTTGATGTAATAAATTGGTAATTATTTCTTTTTTTTTGCTGTCCACGTGCTGGTCAAACTACAATGTACAGACGCCTGCGTTTTACGTTGTATGTTGTGATACAAAACAATAAATTGAATAACATTATAGATAGTCATTCGAATATGTAAATAACGCTTGTCTTATACAGGTTCAGATAAAAAATACTCTTATGGTAATGAATTTATGTGAAAATTATGCGATGATTATTTAGTTACTAAATACTCGTAGTCTATGATTAGTGTTCTATAAAATTTATCGGGGTATTTCTCGATAATTTAAGTATTCCCAAATACTATAGAATTGCGCATTTTTCTAAATTTTGAAAACAATCATCAAAAGGAACCTTGAAAAGGCCTTTGTAGTTGACATGTTTTGAGTCAATATTTTGATAATGTTTTTGTCGGCATTTCGCAACCAACTTATCATTTTGTTGAGCATCAGTCATCATGGGTGATGATATTGGTTATCTTCATTACATTACGTTCTATGGCGCTACAGTCATTACATTAGTAGACACATGAACTTGACAAATATAGCTAACTACTATAACGCATCACTAATAATGTAGATACATATTTTCATTCAATTATTTGAATGGGTATTGGATCTTGATCTTAATATTCAGTCAAATGAGCAGTTTTACAAAATATAGAAGAATAAAAGAAAAATTTCGTAGTCTATAGATGAAGGTACTTGCTTTATATTTATCTTACACGTCATGATCTTGAGTGTTTTTAATCATGACATGTTGGCGATGGCGTTAGATAATACAAAACTGTCATCTATCCAGTCACACGGAATTCATCATGCATACGATCTGTTAAAATAATATTTGTTCAACACTGTTTAATTAAAACAAAAGAAAAAAAAATTCGAAACCGGAAGGATTTTACGATTGAACAACATTCCTTATTGTAATAGTCATAATGCACGGGGAGGTTTTTTTCACACTCACATTCTGGTCCATTGCACTAAAACTGAATTCAGTCGTTGTTTGTAAAAACTGATTTGACAATAAAAACTGTGTGCAATAACTTGGAAAATTTTAAGAAGCAGCTACATAAAATCATTTTGTAATCAGTTCATTGTACGAAATCAGTAACTTACCATTCATACGCAGCTGATAAAAAGAACACAAAATACATAATTATTTTGTAATTACACCGTTATTGATCACAATCTCCCAAAAATTTGTGGCAATAAATGCAAGTAGATAATAAATGACTTGATTACATTGAAGAAAAAAATACCAAGACTTTGTTTATACACTTTTAAGTGATGAAATGTACGGTCAGTCAAAAAAGCATCCGTACACTCGATACTTACGGAAAAAGAATTCAAATGCTTACTTTAATTATGAATGTGGTGTCCCAGTTAAGCAGTATAATCCTTTAAGAGAAGATTACTGAATTTCCGCCGAACAAAGCCCATCAAAGTAGGTGACCTCTAATTTGGAAGGGTTACCACTTAAAACGCTATAACATCCTTACCATTATAGGCACACAAATTGTTTTATACATTTTGAAAAGACAGTTCCTTGAAGATGTTCTTCTTGTTTAGAGAAGCGATGTTCTTTCAACAAGATGGGGCACCTTGTCACAGTAGCAGAGGGGTAACTCCTTACCTCAACCATACTTTTAGCGAACTGTGGACTGGTCGATTTGGCCCCAATCCTTCGCCACTCAGATCTCATGACCTTAACACCCATGGATCTTTTATTCTGGCGTTCTATGAAAGGAAAACTTCTTTTTTGACCATTTTGGTCTGACAAAACAACTTCCATTGATCGTAGGTAACAAAAAGTTGCTTAACATGATTTTTAGGAAATTTCTTAAGGATAAAAGTTTCATTAAAAAAAATAAAAATCTATAAAGTCAACATTTCGAGAAAAAGGCTTTTTAAGTAAAAAATTGTAACAAAAAATTTTCAAAATTTTGAGTTTAAGGTGCCATAACTTTTTTGTAGCTGCACAGATGTACCCGAAGTGATCAAGACTTGTATGTGCTACTAAATTGTCTTTTCAAAATGTACAAAATTCAATTTAGGCTTATAATTTAATGTGCACGGAGACTTTTTTGAGCTCTATGATGAAGTAATTTTTAGTTTTGTTTTGATATTTTTACTTTAATAAATGAATTGGTTATAAAATATTTAAAATATTTATTTGTTAACACCGGAAGTATACTTGTACCAAATTTCTGCACGATATTTTTATAATTAAAGTAAACATTTAAGCAATTACCTAAATTTTCTGTATGTATGGAGTGTACTTTTTTGACTGACTGATTTGAATCTGACGACTGCAGCATTTTAGATGCAAATCGTTGTAGAGAATCCTCGTTTTGTATTACATCGGGCCTATACAAAGAATATTTTGATGCCAGCGGCTACAGGTTGATTAATAGGCTAAATTGTACATTATCTATTTGCAAATTTAATTTCAAAGAAATAGAGTTTTAGTTCCAAAAGACAGATCCACAATCTGTACCATATCATTTGTAGTTAGCACTGCAATAAAATACAATACAGATGAGAAAGAACTCCCATTTTTAATGATTTTTTTTTTAATTAATAGAATTTCAATGTTAAGATATTGTAGCTTTAAATTTTGAAAATTAATTTAAAAAATTTTTCGACATCAATATTCAATACTTGGATAGAAGTTGACAATTTTCATATTTTTGAATATTGAAGATACCATTTTTCTGCTCCTATTCATTTAAATTAAGAATAAGAGAACGACAAGTAACGGGTTGAATACGGGCGGGTTTTCAATGTAGGAAATTCGGTAAAATTTTAATTTTAATTTGCTCTGCCTACAAATTGGTTAAAAAACATAAATCAAATATTTTATTTATTTTTTTTTTGAGGAAATGAAAAAAAAAATAAATGTTAATACCTACGCATTTTTCACTTTTTTCTATTAAATTTTTACAATTTTTTTTTTTTACAAATATCCTATAAAGAGTGAAATATCTTTTGGGGGGTAGTAGGGGGTCATTTTACATAAAAACAAACAAATTTCCTATGCAAAATCTGTAGTTTATCGTAGAATAAATACATTTTAAGTAAAAAATAATAATTTTAAGTGCAAAGTCGATTTTATATATTTGAAACCTCAGCCGTTAAATTTATTGAGTGACGCTTCTGCAGAGGCAATGCAATGCTCGAAAGTTTTATACCAGAGAGTAAAAATATCTTCCCAATGATACATACAAGTCCCGAACAGAGACCTGCATAGATGAACATTATGAATATTTTGGTCGGTTTTGAGGATTTATAATGAAGACTTCAGTAGACTGCTTAACAGTGCGAAGGATACAGCGAACAATACGTTGTCAGCGAGTATGATCCGTTCAACCTAGACGATGAAAGTAAAAATTCCAGTCCAGCCGATAAAACGATGTGATGATAGCCAAATCTAAACTAAAGTCCAGTAAGGCTCTACGAGCCGATGTCCTACCGGCTTTTCAAATCAGTGAGAAAAGTCTTGGTTAGGAGCATTCCCCGCAACTGCAAAATTTTGTCGGAGAAAGGTATACCCGTTAAAGACATCCTCACCATCATATTCCCTATCAATGAGAAAAGAGATACCTACTCTAAGCCTCGCGCTCGCAATTCACAGAGGAGTAAGTCTCTTGAATGCCCCTTGTCTTGCTGTCGGCTATACTGTATGAACGCCTAAAACCCTTCAACAATAACCTTATCATTCCATAACAGTGCGGGTTTAGAACAGGAAAGCCAACCATACTGACCAAATTTTCACACTCGCCAAACTTTAGAAAACACGCAGAGATCGATTTTAGATTTCAGATCGATATACGCTACTCTGGGCAATATTTAAAACAATTTTTGTTACCAAAAATTACGATTTATACCACGATTTCTTTTGGTTATGTTGATGGATTATTATAGAAGATTTCCCACCATCCAAATAAGTTCAATCCACACTTTGGTCCTTCAGATTTAAAAAATTATTCATGCATACACGGTAACCAAACCGATTTACTCTGAACCGGATGTTTTTGACGCATTTTAAACACTATTCATCGTAAATTAGTTAAATAAATAGATTTCGCTGTAATTGTGTATAATGATTTTTTCACAAACTTCAAATACTCTCCATATACGCTAATTTTCTCGCGCTTATGTTATTGTGCGAACTACTTTCACGTCATAACGCAATTTTTACTTATGTACTGAGATATTTTTTGACGAAATAAATTCCCCCATCGACATGTAGATATAAATTTCGTGTCATATAAAAATGTTATATCGAGGTGTGTATGTTAATGCATTGTATCAAGATTCAAATTTTTAATAGGAGATAGTTTCACTCGAATCTAATCAACTGGTTAAATCAATCTGTAAATCAATAGGTAATGAAACATTTTATATTCTAGTCAGTGGCGTGGCATTGGGTACCTACCTATAGTGCTTATTTTAAAATTGAAAGGAAATCAATTTATGAATGGTTGCCATGAACACCATGATAAGTTTAATTATTATCTATTTTCGAAAATGAAAACCCCTGGCATAAATTGTCTTGTCGAATATTTAACATATTTACGGCACTACTGGGCGCCAATTACGAGTCTGTGTTTTATTGCTGCATTCTCAAGATAGTTTGGTTTGATTAAGTCATCACATCAGTGAACATTTGGGAAACACAGTATTAGGTGTGTTAAATGATAAACATCGCAATTATAAGTTAAACCTATCAAAAAATATATGAAAAACTAACTAGGTATTGTATATCTGACGTCCAGCGATGAGCTCCGGAAAATCCCATAACATCTCTTGAGATCCTGTGGCACTGAACCCCCTAAATGACTGAAATATTATTGTGCAATTATCAAATTTATTTATTTATTTAGGTATTTATTTATTTATTATTTTATTTTTTTTTTTTAAATACTTTATATCAACATGAAAAGTTGTAAATTATAATCTCTTCGAAATATGTCCTGTAGCTAAATGAGTTACAATTTCATTACCTCTTAATATAGGTCAGCGCGACTACTCTGCTGTTGGTTTAATGTTAGTATGCGTGTTTTCCTGAAACTTCGCCAGCTAATAGTTTCCAGTAATATAGGCGCATTTCATATGTTTAATAAAACAACAACCTGACACACATACTTTTCCACAATCAATTTAATGTTATAGCAAGAAATTATATTAAAAAGTTTACCTAATGTGAAAATAATTTCATTTTCTGAAAATCTCACATAGTAGGGTATAGCAGGGGTTCGCTAACTGTGTGTCGCGACGCCCTGTTGCATGGTGGGGTGGGGCTATCCTTAGATCGTCACAAGTTTTCGGGATTTGGCTTACGCCCGTACAAGATCCAACTTATCCAGGAGCTGAAAGTTAATGAACAAAGACAAAGCCGTTTGTTCGCTGACTTGGTTTCGGAACTTTTGGAAGAGGACATCAATTTTGGCCGAAAAATCACGTTTAGCGACGAGTCGCTTTTTTAGATGAATGACGATATTTCAACGTCGACCCTTTAGTGAATCTTCAGTTCAGCTTCTGGGTTAATTTTAATATGAAAAACCGTTTAGCACATTATTTATCTATCCTTTTAGAAGGGCTTTGCAAAAATATTTCAACTTCTATTATAGTTCCATACTGCGAGTCCCTAAAGCAGTATGGAAAAGATTGGGAACACCTGGCGTATGGTATAAAAAAATTCTATAATTAAGTCTCATGCCGCTTCTGCTGATTATGGTTTATTACCTATATACAATTTTTGGTCGACTGGGAACAGATGGCTTCTGGGTTCAATTTAATATGTCTGTTTTCTGTTAAATGTAATCACTAAAACCAAGTTTAAATTATAATGTAAATGTAATTATATACGTCAACTTTATAAGTCGATACTACCTTAGTTAACTTGTTTCGACTTTCTGTCAATTAAAGTTCGACGAATACTTACTTACTGATGGTGCGAAATCAATTATACAAAGTACCAATTTAATTTTTTTTAAATGTCTGTTATGATGTGTGAGTTGACGAAAGAGTGACGAACTGCATAAGAAAATAGATAATTAAGAGTTTAATTGAATCAGAGTCGGCTGTCAAAAGGTGAAACACCTCTCCGATTCGTATAAGTCTCAAGTACACATTCGATATATTTTTGGTAATGCCATTAGCACCTACCTACCATACGTCTAACTATTTCTTTTAAATTTAACTATATTACCAAATACTTATACAAATTTCAAGGTCGAATACAGGAGTTGGCTTGGGATACCTACACTCAGAAAAAAAACGAGCTAAAATCAAGAATATCAGTGTCATTTCAAGCCTGTTCATTGACGAAAGTATGATAATCCCGGAAAATCTTATTCCAAGTACAAACATTTTATTTTGAGCTCGTTTTTTCAAGACCAAAAGATCTTCTTTTTAAGAACAAAAAACTAACTCAAGATTTTGGCCAGCGCATTTGTGTTTTTTAAGATTATTTCGGCTTATTTCAAGAAGAATGTGTGTCACATTAAGATTTAGCATGTAAGAATAAAAAAAAATTTAACTCAAATTGAATCATACTAGATTTTAGCTTGTAATTTTACTCTGAGTGTACATTTTTCGAAAAAAAAACATTTTAGTCACTTTTGCTTTTAGCTTTAAAACTTTACTTTACTTTTACTTAAATACTTTTAGCACAAAAAAATGCGTACGAAAAGCAAGCTAAATTTATTAGGCCTTATTAATAATCAGTTTTAAGCTTTATCTTAAATGTTTTACAGGTCACAATAGATATTTTTATATGAAAACTTTCAGTGCAGATGATTGACTTTTATTCTGCTGTATTCGATAAATACTCAATTTTTAAAAAGATGTCTAAAAAAAAAACAAAGTTAAAAACTTCATAAATTTTTAAGAATGATTTAAAAGTAGTACATCCCCATCCCATCTACACTATAAAGCAGTAAAATTTGTTGGCAGGGTAATCTCTGAAACTAATCTGTTTTTAGACAATAATTCTCTGAGTATTTTAAGCTCAGTCATATCATAGACTAGCTGGACCCGTGCTCGCCTTGCCCGCTCGCACAAAATTATATTTGGTTCATTTAAAATTTCATTTCATCCAGTAGTTTCCGCGCTTTTAGGAGAAAAAGAAAATTCCTCCCTCTCCTAGACCTTGCAACCTATTTGTATTATGTACCTACTGCATTTCCTTTCCTTTGCTTCCCTCTTCCTATAGAATCCAAACAACTACCTACCCCAACCCAACACAGTTACCATACCACATATCGAATGAAACCTGTTTTGTATTATACGTCTCTTCTCTTATGAAGATTATTAATATACCCCATAAACTCTTTAGCGCGTATGAATTATAAAAAAAAAAAATATACCCCATGCCATTCTGCAGCGCGCACGACTCACCAAATCCCCATCCTTCATCGGACATACAATCATAATATACCTACATATCTACATAATATACAACTGACCATAGCACTCACTGCGAAAACAAATCAACCCTTATCGAATGTGTAGTATACGTATGCTAGTCTTGTTTTGTTTTTGTTTGACGATCGCAAAAGTACAAACATCCATTCGTAGCAAGGTATATGTGTATGTATATATTTTCACTTCAAAAAATGCATACGTCATATCAGAATGAAATTCCTACTGCGTTGTGTGGCGATATCGATAATGGATGTAATGTATTGGATATATGCACCCTCTGCATCGCCCTCCCTCGCCGTACTCTTGCTACTTGTTTGTAATACTGCATTTTCTTTCCTATGGAATTCAAACAACTACCCTAACCCTACCCTGTTACGGCAAAACAACCAAAATAAATTCAGTCACCTAAACTAATAACAATATACATATTTGAATAGTACATTTATGTGTCTCACTTGTTTTGTTTTGTTCACACACAAACAATATAATCAAAATCAGTCCAAACGTTTAGATGAAAAAAAAATAGTAAACTTCCTGGAACCCAATTGCAGCGCCACCTATCGGGTCCAATTGTGAATCTAAACCATCCAGGGACCCACTCAAACACAACAAAATTTCAGCAAAATCGGTTTTTTATCTCGCGAAGGAATAGTCTGAACTATGTATTTTTTTTTTAAATCATAGCTTAATTTTTTCGGACTTACCTTGCTGATGAAGTTTAAATTCAGAAATCAATAGGTATCTATGTATTCAATTTCACTTCTAAAATCAATAACAATTCAAGTATGTATCTAACAATCGGCTTTCGTCTTTACTATGATAATATATGTATATTTCACAAACTGGCTGGACAGAAGTAAGTCACTCATACACAGTACCTATCTGTTCAAGAAAAATTGCTTTCGATGTGCGACAACAACCCCAAAGTAGAACTATGGAATCCAAACAACTACCCCAACCCTACCCTGTTACGTCATATCAGAATAAAATTCCTACTGCGTTGCGTGGCGATATGCGATAATTTATGTAATGCATTGGATATATAATGTGCACCCTCTGCATCGCCCTCCCTCTCATTGATCTTGCTACTTTTTTAATATACTGCATTTCCTTTCCTTTCCTTTGCTTCCCTCTTCCTATAGAATCCAAACAACTAACTACCCCAACCCAACACAATTACCATACCACATATCGAATGAAATTCTGAAATGAAACCTGTTTTGTATTATACGTCTCTTCTCTTATGAAGATTATTAATATACCCCATGCCATTCTGCAGCACGCACGACTCACCCCATCCCCATCCTTAATCGGACATACAATCATAATATACATACCTACATAATATACAACTGACCATAGCACTCACTACGAAAACAAATCAACCCTTATCGAATGTGTTTGTTTGACGATCGCAAAAGTATAAACATCCATTCGTAGCAAGGTATATGTGTATGTATATATTTTCACTTCAAAAAATACATTTTGGCTAAAAACTGTTCCTAAGGACGTGGCTATAAACGACATAGCCTATAGCAGTCTCACAGTCTTAAGGAACATTTAAAAAAAGTTTCATCAAAATCTGTCCAGTAGTTTTCGAGTTTTTAGCTGACAAAGAAAATGCCTACAGTTTTATTATATGTAAGGATATGCTCCAGAGGCTGAGATGCAATAAATTCTGAACAGACCTCATTTGATCAAGTATAAATAAATTTAAAAACGCTTGATTTTGATTGAAAGCTCTGCTTTGGGGTGCTGGGGTGGCTTACATCGAAAGTATTTTAGAGGTAAACATACGCTCAGTTTCGACTTTCGTGCGATGTTCGATTAGTTTTAGTCGGAATGAACAAAAAAAAATGTGATGTAGAATGCATATTGCATAGCGCTTAGTAGAAAGAAAGAGAGTATGTGGTTGGTGTTAGTATTTCCTATGCTTACATGAAATTATTTTTTATTTAACTTTATGTATTTTGATTCAACTTGTCCTTATATTCATAAATTTAAATTAAGATCCGAACCAACTAACAAATCGAGGCAGTATTACTAAAGTTACTTAAAATGTTTCTGCTTAAGCCATACATAATTTCGCTATATAGAAGTAGATAAAAAGAAACAATATAATTCAGTGAAAATATGAGCTCAAACTAATCAGTCAATACTTTAACCAGCTGTCCCTTTTATCTTAAGCGATATGGAAGTTATTGAATAGATACACTAATTTGTGTTGAAAATCAGTTAATCAAACAAATTTCCGGCTTCTTCCAATCATGGAATTAAAAATTGAATTGAAGCTTTATTCTTATGCAAATATTCGGAACTAATTACACCTTGTTCGAGTATTTCTTAATCAGTTGACAATAGATCGACTGCAAGCAAATAATTCCTTGCAACTCCCAATTTGTGTTTGACAAAGATCTACGAATTTGCAGTTTGATATCCCGATTTGTATGATGTCAAAATACATACGTAAGTTATCATAGAGCAAATAATAAACCGAATTATATTGAATCTAGGTAGGTAAGTGGTTTTAATTGGGTTTTTTTTTATTTCTTTGTCTAGATAAATAAGCTGGCAGATTGCTAATTAGTTGCTATCGGTGTCAAATATTTATCATAGGATTTACAGCAATTTTGGCAAAAATACATTGGTTTTAATTAAGAACATGTATCTGTGTTACCTACCCAAAATAATAGAAAAAGATAATTATAGTGTTCCCAAAAAAGCAATGATAGCATGAAAAAGTAAATACTATTATAGACGCACGTACTTACATGTATTTATATGTACGGATGCTTTGTTGTAAGGAGCTCATTTGAGCAAAGCGGCTCAGTGGTTAGTGTCCTGTGGCCTATTTCACCAAATTACAATCATAATTACAAATTTGTATTTGTTGATTACATTTTCAAATTTGTTAACTGAATTTCTGTTTCACAAACTACAAACTTAATTCCAACAAATTTGTTAAAAAGAGAAAAAAAATGAAGGGAAATTGTATTTGTTATTTGCAAAGAGAAAAAAAAACCGTTTCGCCGTTTATTTTTCAGGGTTGTAAAATGTAAACAACAACTGCTTTTCATAAGTTTGTAATTTTTCTAACAGATGACATCAAAGAACAAAATTAACAAAGCATTTATCGGCTTTATTCGCGATAAAAAAAATGTTTTATTCGGCAAATTTTCTAACCTGTTATAGAAAAAATTGATGCAGATATCGCTGTCAGTGAAAAGTTTATTTTCAGACTGATTTGCAGTCCGACGTCCAATATTTCTTAAGGACTATTCACCAGTGATGCCATTCTGACCGGATTCCGGTCATATCTGACCGAAATCTATTTACTCTGACCGGAGAAAATTTTGAAATCCGGTCTAACCGTTTTTTGACCGGAACGGAAAATGTTTTTAACCGGAAAACGCTTTTTGGGCTGGAAAAATAAAATTGCTCTACTGACTATAAATAAAGATAGATTTCTATAGGTAATTTGAATAAAACTTTGCCATATATTACGAACACGCTTTCAAGTTCAAACAGAAACCAATTTACTGCGAATATTGGGACATAACACATGGAATTCTGCTTCGGGAGAAGGGTAATAAATTATCTTATAGGCTAATTTTTTTACATTTTCTTTTGCTAGAATGTCGAAGAGGAAATTAAACAATGCATTTCAATTAAAAGTGTGAAATTCGATAAATTTTGGATTAGAGTTTGCTGAACTACTCTTTTCCAGTGTCTGAAAATTATCCGAGAATAATTATTTAACGTCTTTCCATGACTTTCATTTCCATTAACGACTTGAAATAAAATTTGACAGGCAAAAGAATATTGAAATCGGAAACACAAACAAATTTTATAGTAAAGTCTAAGCTGACGGCCGTTTTTGACGCCCTCACTCTATCAATGCAAATATCAAATGCAGATTTGTATCGAAAGCACAATGAAACGAAAAAGAACCTTTATGCTCTGCCCAGGCCATGCCAGAATTATTTCTGAAAATGGATTTTCTGCGCATTTTCTATGCTATCTTCCTTTCTCCTTTCTACTCACTAAAAATCTACCTGCCTCGCTGGAAATTGGAAGACGTTGTATGGCCATGCACTAAAAGTGTATTTCAGAACTTAAAACACGTCATATAAATAGAAAAATTAGTTTCAGTAAATTTTAAACAAACGAAATAAAAAACAAGTTTACAAACTCAAGATTCACAGATTATAAAAACGTTTTCTCAACATGGATAATGTTTATAATGTAAAAAAAATTGCTAATGATAGTTAACTTTTGTTTTATACTTTTAGTAATACATATTATGTTACCATAATCTATTTTTGACCGGGTTTCTGGTCAAAAACTCTGATTTTGACTTTTGACCGGAATTTTTAACCGGATTTAGAAAATAAAAATCCGGTCATGCGGTCAGATTTGACCGGATTCACTTTTTTTAGTGGCAACACTGCTATTCACATTCACGTTAAAATGCACACTTTCCATAATGGCGACAGTTCGCGAATCTCAGCCTTCATTTCCTACCGGAAATTCCTCTAGCGGTTTAAAAATCTGGATGCCGATGCGATGGTGTTTTCATTCGCGACAAAAAGTTTGGAATTCTAAATTTCGTTGTTTAAACTTTTTCTAAACTTATTTTCTTTCTACATTTTGATGGGATAAAAAAGTAGTTTGTTCGCATTTCATCAAATATTTTGCTCGCTCTCATGTGAAAGGTCCTTTATTTCCTCTGCCTTAGCACGTTTTAACCGAAACTTTTCATTGAAAACAAAAGAATCTGAAATTTTTTAGCACAAACTAATATAACTTTCGGTGCTACTATGCCTTCGACGTAAAGACATTTTTAGGTTTGAAAAGCGATTCCTTTGAAAAATTACAAATTGTTGCTAAATCAACACACGATCTTTCTATTGTAAGAAATATTCAGTAATTGAACAAATTTGTAAAATTTCTTAATTTGGTGAAACATAAACTTGAACAAATATATGAATTTTAAGAAATTTAACTTTTGGTGAAACGGAAATAATGAAATTTCTACAAATTTCCCTGTGTAAATAGGTAACAAAAACAATTCTGTAATACAAAATTTTTGTGAAACAGAAAAAATCGATATTTACACAAATTTGTTAAAAAAATACCTGTGAACAACAATTTGTAAGATGGTTCAATAGGCCACTGGTCTACTAAGCGAGGGCTCGAGGGGTATCAAGTTTAAGGCCAGAAAAATATTAATAATACATCCCAGTAATTGCTATTCTTTCTGCCAGATCATGCCTACAGATAGCCTTTAATATGATCGACGAAGGGTATAGGTACACTAAGGAACGGGCTTTAGGTAGGTCTATCTTCTGAAAATTGGAGTTATTCTTTTCACATGACAGAGGATTGTAATTAGTCTAACCTAGCCAGCGCTAAAGGACCGCATCGCTATCAACTAACTCCGACGAGTTATCTTCAAGTGATTATATAGATAAGAAACTTCTTTGAGCAAAACATGTTGAAACCAAAGAATTCTGAGTTGTCGGTACTATAAGTGTGCTTTTGTCAAAACATGGGCTTATCAACGAAAATGGACCCAAAGAAATTTTACTATGACAAAGACCATAAGCTTTCGCCTTAAATAGGTACAATTAGGTACAATAGATTATTTTATATGGTAAATTTCTGCCTTGTCAGTGTAACTCTTTTTGTTTAAGTCTGTTGATCATTCCTTGGCCATTGTTCAATAATATAATTATAAGAAGATTCACCCAAACCCTTGTTTGGCAAGAAATTAATTTTTTTTAATTACCATAGTAACTAGATGTTAAAATCTTGTCCTAAGAAATAGACCTGGAAAATGTTGCATAGATCTATTAATTTATTATTGGCGGTAAATTTTTTAACTAGCAGTTTTTCGATTATTTACTATGCACGTTTAACAACAACAACTTTTGTATGATTGATAAACATTTGCGTGTATTTATAATTTCTCTGACTAATACAAAATTATATGGTCACGTCTTGAAATAATGGCTAAGACCACAATAACACTTTGTTAAGAAAAACACCAAACTACTGAAGCGCAATAAGAGGTAGGTATGTAATTAACTTTGGCTCCGGAACACGTGAACGTGGTAAAACGCGTTGGAAAACCCCTTTGCCTACACGTGAATCAATTTCCCACAATTTATAATATTCAACCGAGCCCATCTGGCATTGCTAGAAGCAATACATAAATAAAAAAATTTATTTCGAATGACATTGCACATCAGTCAACTCACTGCGGTTTAGAGATCACCTTTAGAACTTCAAGAAAAAGTGACTCAGGAGCAACCATAGTTTCGAAAGTGAAAGTGGTACAGTTTTAAGCATTTAAGAAAAAAACACATTTAAGATACAACTATCAAGCTTTTTGTACAAATAGAACTTTGTCATTTACTTACCGGTTTGTTCAAAAATTTAAAAATGTAATAATACGCTATTTCGGGCCACGAATTAGTATCTAATGGATTAAATAATAACCACGTCTTATCAAAGCCGAACTCAAATATTGACTACACAACCAACGCATCATTTGGTATGTCAAGACATCTCTTTGCCCAGTTGAATCCGCACATCATCGTTTGGACCTAATTAGGGAAAGTCTGCTTCGGGTGGGGAAACCCACGAATTTCAGATAAATGGATAAATGGACTGCGGCATAATATTCGACACAAGCATTATTATCTGACTGAATTTGTGTATTTTTTAGGCCATAATATAAGTTTAATTTAATTTTCAAGTTCACGCAATGGTGTACAAAAAGCGCGCGTGCTTTATAGCCATTTCCTCAAATTATATAGAAACGTGTGCCAAAAAAAACTAAAATGTTCTACTGATATTCAGAAGTGGTCTGCGGTGATTAAAGTTGAATTAAGGTTTAATCGCATTTAAGCCAACATCAATTCATCAAATTGTTGACATCAATTAACACTTAATTTTTACTTATTGTCGAGTGGTGTTACTTATTATCACAACGATTGGAGTGGCACACACCATAATCACATTTACAGCAATTACAAGAGAGATAACCGGAAAATACGGGGACACGTCAACAATGAATTCTTTAACAGACTTGTCGTGATGAACTTGAGATATCGCGTTTGATAAAAGCTGTGATTCAGACAAATCAATAGTAAGGTAATCAGATGTCACAGTAAATTAGGAAAACATGAGTTTCTGACGACGACAACAAATAATGAAATCAGTTGTCGATTTTGATAGATAATGCTAGATTTATTGTACAACATTTCTAGAGCCTTGAGGGTCTTAAAATTTGGACTGACAGGAAAAAATAACCGCAGATTTAATAATAGCAAAAAGTGGAATTTATGACTATTGATTACAGCGTGAACGGCTAATAAGTTCGATACGGCAATATATTTGTCTTTTTGACATTTTCAACAGTCATAATTTAAATGCTGGATTTTAAAATAGAACGTTTGGCTATAAAAATGTTAAGTTATACGCGTGTAAAAGTTATAGATTTGGCAACAAAGAAGTGGATATTATGGAGAAAGGTATAGCGCAGTTGCAAGACTAATAAAAAAAGTTTTTTATGCTTGTATGCATCGGGAAGATTTTGTAGGTTTTGTTCCTGTTAATGACCAAACTTCTGAAAACCTCAAAAAAATCATACTGCGGCGATGTGAAGAACTACATCTTGATTATGGAGAATTGCGTTGCCCAAGGCTATGATGGGGCCGCAAATATGGCAGGTCACTTAAGCGGAGTACTGTGCAGGATTAGGCTGCAGTATGAAAACGCTAGGTATGTACACTGTGCAAGCCATCGCTTGAACCTGGCTCTGTCTAAATGCCATGTTAACTCCTGCAACCATTATAACTATTCAGTTTAACGCTGCCCTTGTCAGTTTTCCTACAGAAGAAATCCTTCGATTTCGTTTCTGCAATCGACCGCACAAAAGAAGTTCTGAATTCAGAGAACATTAGAGAAAATGCCGAACATTTTTTCAGAGTGGCTTTTTAATCCGCATCCCAACTTGCCAAGGACTTATTTAAAGTTAAATTAAGAGCTCCAAGAACTTCATTGAAACAAACAACGCGTTCCAATCCAAAAACCTCTTCTACTGAATCCTTTAGAGTGTCTATACTTTGCATAGAATCAGTAATACAAAATCTTACGGACAGATTAATGGTCAACGAAGACGTTCTACCATCGTTTCAAGCTCTACTCCCAGGTTTTGCTGCAGTTGAGCAAGTGAAAGAAATGGAAAAGCTAACAACTTTGATAATGAAATTTCGTTGTCAGCTGTGAAAACTGAGTAAATTCTTTGGTGTGAAAAAATATCGTCAAGTGATCCTTCTATGGAAGTTTTGAGATTGCTTGAAGCTTGATATTATGTGACAAGACTTACTTAAGAAGTATAAAGTTCTTGCTTACGGTTTTGGCCACGCTTCCAGTGACCACAGCTGGTGTTGAAAATACCTTTTTCAACTATGAAAAGGATTAAAACAGTGTCCCGAAGCGTTACCTCGGGAATGATTTAAGTATGTTCAAAATCCTGCCTACAGCACTGATAGTGACAGAGAGAGAAGCATTTTCAGGAAACATAAATCTTTGTTTATCGGTTGGGGTGTCTATAATGTATCAACTATTGTTTGACTTAAATTGTCAAACATTATTTGATAACTTGGTATGGGTTAGTTTAGAGTTTGCAAGTAGCGAGAGGCAATAGAGGTTCTCCTCCTCCGCTAGAGATTTATTAGTTGTCCCATGAATATAGTGAGTTTATCGGCCGTGCAATTACCTTGAATGTCTCGCTATAGCCCGGCACGTTACCCATAATGTCTGTGGTGATAAGTTGAAGTAGCTTATGTCATTTTTTGTAATTTTTCAGTACGAGCAAACAAAAAATTAGCACTTGATTTTTAAAGGGTATTTCATTGTTTTCAGAAAAAGTACTGGTGCTGGGTAAATGAAATTTATTTTCAGAAAAGCTATACTGACAATGTACAAAATGTATTATTTTTTGTTCTTTTTTTAACAATAACAGAGTGGCTAATAGCATAATTTGAAACTTAAGCTATTTTCAAAAAAACTGTTTTAAGTCAATTAAGTACCTTAAGTGACATAAGATAATTTAACAAATTTGAATTCATTATTTTTAAGGCTTATGTCAATTTAAGTTATTTTAAAAAACCCTAATCACTTTTTTTTAAATGGCTTAAGTCAACATAAGCACAATAATGATCAAATATAAATTTAGTTGAAAATAGCTTATGTCGACATAAGACACAAGCTTCTTGAATTTTAAATATCCTAAACAGCTTATGTCATGACTTAAGTGTTTTTAAAATAATATATTTTTTAAAAGATTTAAAAATGATAATATTCTGTATAGACATAAGCCATTATGTTAATGCAAATAGTGTCCAAATAAACTTAAGCTATTACGTTTTTTTTAAATTCAACGGGTTATTAGTGGCGAAAAATTATGAGACCCAGACCAAAAAAATGCTGTAAAATCAGGGAATATTATAAGGCAAAAAAACGCCATGATACCACCCGGAACACCCTATCGTGATTAGAAAGGCGGAAGGAGAAATAATTTCTATTCTTCTGAAAATAAAACTTTCCCCAATAAAGAAAATGGTGATAAATAAGTTAATAAAACATTAAATAAAAGTATGTTTGTTATCGAAGCAGTAAATCAGTTAGTAGCCATCTTCAAGGGAATGAGTGAATAAAATATGTACATATTTGCTTTGACTATCGAAAGCGCATAGCCACCACTTCCTTATTTGGTATACCTTGAAAAAAAATAATATCAGCAAGTAAATACAACTAAATTGAACGTATACCTACTATATAACAAAGTATCACTAAAATTATACGTGATTTTGCTACGGCGCGGCGGCCGGCGCCTTAAGTAATTATCGGTAGCTGCATCTCAGATAACATTGTCATAACAATAATTGTACATTATGTACATTGTACATAATTTTCATATTTGGTATAGATACTTATAATCAAAAATATTTAATTCTAGTATTACCTGATTAGACAAGTACTATAATATTAATCTTTTAATTATTTTTAATATAAACTTTCAGGAGTTCACCTTTTTTTAATTTAAAACTGATTCTCCACTCTCTATCTCAGCGAACATTCAAAAAAAGATACAATCTCGACTAACTGCTTACGCACTGACAAAAATGACAAATCTACAAACTAATTCTACATCATTCGTTCGTATAAATCTTTTATCTTTCATTAAATTGTTTGATCAGACATCAGAGATACAATGCAATTATTATGTAGATAAAGATACACGAATGTACGAGTATATAGTGTTTTTTAATCACGTCCTCTGTGCAATACGATGAACTGTGCAAATTCTTATCATCATTTCAAAAAGTTTAAGGTGAGTGGTACTTAAGTCACACGTGATGTGATGTGTACACAAGTTCCGAAAGAGTCTATCTTGTGCTTTTGGCTATGTGATAACGGATTGAGCACTGAGTCAAGCAAATAGATAATTTATATACAATGTGCTTTTTTGTGGAAAAAATAAGATCACTTCAACAATTAAGTATACAACTTGATTACTCGAGAGCGTTAAAAATCATACTATACCTACATTGAGATAGGCTATAATGATAAGCCTAATATAACTGTGATTTCTGCTTAAACTGTTGGCATTTATTGTTGGGGAATATTGTAGTTACCATTTTAACAACTCCATCTACGTGAAGTGATGAGGGAGTAAATAAATCACAGATTTGATAAATGTTCATGGTTACCATAGTCTGCGAAATCTCTGATGAATATTATAACATCAAAAAAAATATTACAGAATGCATGAGCCATAAACCTGTACATTTTAGCTTAGGCGTCGGTATAGCTATCCGTAAAATGCAACCGAAAACAAATTTTTTTGCTTTTTTAGAGCAATTAAACTTAATCGTTAAACTAAATCTTGGTCTTAAAATGTGGCCTTTGAATTATAAAGTTAGTTCATTAAAAAAATTAAACAATTATTGAACTTTTCTAGAAAACGAATTTATTATTTTTTCCATACGTAGCTAAGACTTTTCCTGTTGAACTTGTCAGTCAATTCCACAACATTTTCCACTAAATTCCAATGAAATTCTGGGGTTATATTTTTCAGTTTTGTTCTGATTCGTGTTTTTACGGATGGACCTTTCTGATGGCTTGGCTATAGCTGGCCCCTTATGATTATTAGCAGCCTGTCTGGTGGGGCGCCCAAAAGTTGCATTTCGAGGGACAATGTCTTTGAGTTCCTCGAAAGATCTACCATGGAAATACCTCTACCTATAAAACAAGCAGAGGTAAGCGACTTGTCTTCAGTGCACCAACGGTTGTAGATTCGATGCGAGTGAAGGGTCTCCTATAAGTCGAACTGCTCGTCTCTGTATGCTGTCAAGTAGATTAAGTGAATGTTTTGGGGCCGAGCTTCATATATGAGAGCAATATTCCAGGCCTGGTCTAACCTGTGCAGTAGGAGAAGTTGCTTGGGGCTAAAGTACCTCTTTGCTCTAAATAGGTAGTTCAACTTAGATATGCGATATGTGATACTGCCATCATGTGATTCCTGAATTGACTGTGACTCCTAAAATGTGCATTGAGTCCTTGGGATGGATTGGATGGTCATCCATTTGGATCTGAGGAAGCATTTTTCCTAGAAAATGTAGTGAGCTGTGTCTTGTTTGCAACTGAAACTGAAATGACCGTAATGGGGCTTAATATAAATTCAAATCTATAAAAATAAGGAGACTATCCCGGTAGGTAGACATATACAGTATTCAAACGCTAGGTATGTACACTGTGCAAGCCATAGCTTTAACCTGGCTCTGCCATGTCAACTCCTGCAATTCGCAATTACCTTAGTGTAGTTAGTGAAATAGCTAATTTCTTCCGCAACCTTTCAAATGCATATTATGTGACTTTCAAAACTGTCATAAAAATACACGCACCAGAGAGCCGAAAAACTTGACTTCTGCGCCTTTGTGAAACGAAATTCATTGAAAGGCATTACAGTATTAAATCCTTTCTAGAGCTCTTCAAATGCATCTCAATAAGTCTTGAAAAAATAACTAGCAGAACGTGGGTGATGTCTTCGAAAGTATCAACACTTTTGGCAGTGGTCCAAAAATGCGATTGCCTAGTAAGCCTCATTGTATACGAAAAATTTTTCAGTTTAGCGCTGCCCTTATCAGTTTCCCTACAGAACAAATCCTTAGATTTCGTTTCTGCAATCGACCGCACAAAAGAAGTTCTGAATTTTCTTAAGGACATCAGAGAAAATGCCGAAGATTTTTTCAGAGAGGCTTTTTAATCCGCATCCCAATCCCAACTTGCCGAGGACTTATTTGAAGAACTTCATTGAAACAAACAACGCGCTTCAATCCAGAAAACTCTCCTTCTGAAGCCTATTTTAGAGTCGATACTAATTTCTTGTATAGATTCATTAATACAAAATCTTAGGGGCATATTCATATGGTCAACGAAGACGTTGTATCATCGTTTCAAGCTGTTCTCCCATAGGTCTTGCTGCAGTTGAGCGAGTGAACGAAATGGAAAAGCTAACTTTGATAATGCAATTTCGTTGTCAGCTGTGAAAGCTGAGTACATTCTTTGGTGTGAAAAAAAAAATCGTCGACTGACCCTTCTACCGAAGTTTTGAAATTGATTGATTATGTGACAAGACTTACTTTAGACTTATAAATTTCTTGCTTACGGTTTTAGCAAAGTTTCCACTGGCCACAGCTAGTTTTGAAAGAACTCTTTCAGCTATGAAAAAGATTAAAACAATGTCCCGAAACGTTATGGAGAATGCAATGATATCTGTTCATTGGGCTATTATTGTGGATAAGGTGATTGATCTCATATCAAAAAAAAAAAGCAAGACGTCTTCTGCTTTGAAAAAATGTGACTAATAGGAATCAATGAATTGGAATATACATAGTTTTTTGTTTTGTAAGACTTGCCCCCCCCCCCCAACCAAAATCCTGGCTATGGCACTCTTAAATGAAAAATATAAACAATGCGTTTGTAAAGGATCAAGTAATAGACATCAAGGAGGTTGTACGGCGAACCCTAGATTCGGACCAGTCAGCGGGGATCTTAATTATTACATTATTTCGTTATTTTAAAACTAAACATACATATTGTAGAAACAGCCTTTAATAATAATTTTTTCTAAAATTTATCGAAGTTTTTCAAAATGTTTGTTTTAGCTGAGCAAAATTTTTTGAGATTCAACCCCCGAAAAGACACAAACTACAACTTAAGCTTTTTTTCGACTACGCCACTCATCTTGCGAACGTTCCGATAAAATATTATTTTTTAAAAATTATTTTATTTTAAAAATTAATAAATAAATTTTAAAAATTTTGTTTGCAATTGGCAGTTTTAGACCTGAATTAGGTAGGAAAAACTCTGTATAATAAAATTCAGCCGATCAAAATTAAGATTTTTGATAGTGACACTCTCTGGTGTCTGATGGTCATTGTCTTCTGAGGAAGCTATGAGATTGGATTTAACGAACACGGATACGTGCAGGTACTGTGATGCTGATGACTTGCTTGTTGCATAAGATATTACTCATCTACTCTGTGAATGTTATTTGGGCGAAGTGAAGACTCTCCAGTCTCCACTATAGTGTCTGGTGCCTAATCATGAACTCATAATAATTATATACAACCTAACCTAGGTAAGGTATAATATTGTCCTGAGAAAAAGGTAAAAACCACATAAACGAATCGTTTTGAGAAGCTGCGCCTATGTACTGAACTATGCTGAGCTAGAATGATTCATATTGCGGTAGAACAAAGTAGAAACAAAAATCATAAACATTTACTAATCCTCAGACGACAAGCAAATATTTAAGGCAAATAATATCTAGCATCATGAATCAGAGAGAACGTTCGTGGAATGTTTTGCTTGTCTTCTTTGACGTAGGCATATACATTTAGCGCATAGGGATTAAAGTACAAAAAGTGTCTAAGGAGATATTCCTTCAACGGAACATTAAGTTTCTAATGTGTAGCTACAAAAACCTGACTCAACAAATTCCTTAAGCATTTTTTTTTCCAACGACCGAAATGTTAATGAACCTGTTACAACCACAAAAATGTCGTGATGTGAATTGAAATGAGTAAAATGAGTATATCCAATTCTGAGATGCGTTTGGTTATGAAACCATAACCATGATAATAATTGGTATGCATAAAGAGCTTCCAATAACTTGTATATTGTTTTCTTAATTCCTGTTTCCTTAAAACAAGGCCATTGATGTTTTGAAAGCAAATTCTTTTAACACAATTATGTAGGTAGAGGTACTATACTATTTTGTGCCATAATCGCATTGAGATGCCCCCATATGTCAATTAGTGGATCAGTACTTAGCTCGACAAAAGGTCATCTTCTCTATGACCATTTATTAGGACTTAATCATATATCACCACCGAATGTCGCAGCTACAATCACCAAACATCCAGGAGATAAGTTCAGCTTCCGGAAGTTAGTTAAAGATGAGCACCACCTTCTTCAAAAAGCAAAAATACTGGTCAGTCTCCCATTAGACTGAAATTTAGTACACACTCGATAGGTTTGTAGCCGTTTTGTTGCAGCTGGGATCAGGGTGAGGCACGACAGTAATCGTAAAAAAAAGTGATTATTAGATCCGGAACGCCTATTCACCCTGCACTTGTCGCATTTAAACAGACGGATAAGTTTAATTATCATTTGGTCTTAAGTACGAGCGACTGAAGCAGCAATGCTGAATTTTTCTGTAGGAATTTTTGGTCAGGCTGGGTCAATTTTGGTTACATTAAGCCCAAGACGTGCTATGTAATCCATATGCCGTC
Organism: Cheilosia soror; assembly: GCA_949372485.1. Lineage (NCBI taxonomy): Eukaryota > Metazoa > Arthropoda > Insecta > Diptera > Syrphidae > Cheilosia > Cheilosia soror. The sequence continues at coordinate 109,815,633 of OX443562.1, read as the reverse complement.
CGGCAGGTGTCCTCTGGGTCTCTAGGCCAATGATGATATGTCAAGTATAAACTCAGTTGACCAACCAACCTATACATTTTAACCCGCCAATCATAGTTATCGAAGTGGATAACTATTTACCTATAGCAGTGTCAAAAGCAGCAATTACAATTCCTAAATATATTTAAATAACCTAAATACACGTCTGCAACCTTCAACTGTAGGCAATTACCATTTTTTTTTTTTTTTTTTTTTCGAAAAATTCGCTCAAAATAAATATGTTATTCTTTTTTTTTTAGTAGATACTTTTTTTTTAATCTCATTGACAACAGAAGATATACAAAATATCAGTTAAATTATGAATTGTTTAGCATAACTTATCTAAATCCAATTATACGTAGTAAAGCTTTTTATATTAGATAAGGTCAGTTCCTGCAGTGTATCTACGAGTTAACAACAAAAATGGTACTGAATATATTTACTGCCTCAAATTAAAATGCTTGTAGTTGTACGAAGAGAACATTATAGCTGCTATTTTTTTCAAAATTGACACAAAAACTCAATTTATCAAACAATAGGAGACTTTAGTTGTTTTTTCAGATATCCCTACAGGCCTACACAACAGCAAAACAATATATTATAATTACCTCACTCAGTTATTTGTTAACACTAGCAAATATTTATATGGATTAAAATATTATAATAAGTCTACTGCCGAGTTCTGGAAGAAAAGTAGGTCTATACTTACTATTATTATGTATATTGTTTTTGTTTTCTGTTTTTAGATAAAAACCCAAAAACGTGACTAATACAGCTCTACATATTACTAATAATTGTCATGAGTTTTAAATATTTATTATAATATGATTTAGTTCTATAAGACGTGTCTTACTTTGAGATTAAGTCACGTGTAGTGTATGTTTTTATTTAATCGTTGTTTTTTTTTTAAATGCCGATCGCGATGGTAAAAATATTTTAAGATGGTATAGGTACGAATATTTACATATTTAAATTTGAATAAAAAAATAAGGCTAATTTGAAAGATTCATGCCAGTGGGTTTCTCTTTATACGTCATTTGTTTTTAATGAGGAAAACTATAACACTAGCACAAGACAAGTTGCGGATTTTAAATACATTTATCCCATTACATGCCTACAACATTTACCTACTTTTATTAAAACGGATTTGTAGGTGTATGTTATTAAATAATTTCTCCAAAAACATTAGGTATGTCTAACCAACCCAAGGAGAAGAAAAAATTAGGCGCACATACAGCAGCTATCCTCTAATTTAACACAAGACTGCACAGTGCAAAGTGGCGGTAGTGCACATATTTTCTGGCTCTACGAGAATTCGCATTTCGTTCGCCAAAGAGTACATCTAAAAATCATGTTTTCATCAAAACGCTTTCGGAAGATTCGGCTGTGATTTACCAAAAATGCACGCGAAAGAACAAAATGGAAAAGTCTAGACACTAGACTGAAGCTTATGCCTTTTGCGACAGGCATATTACATTACAGCCATTTCTTTTTTAATTTCTAAGGAACGATACTCAAATTTTTTCGGACGTGTATTATGCAAGCTCACAAGAGAAAAATATGTGTTGCTAATGGTCAGAATCCACACCACAGGCCAGCCTGACACTCTTCACCCAGTAGAAGAGTAGACGATAAAATCTCTCATCTCAAAGAAATGCAAGATTCTCGCATTTGAAACAGAGGCCCTTATTGTGATTGTCGATCGGCGATCGTCACGACAATTGTCGATTGCGTCGATTGATTTTAGCTATTCGTACGAACAAAATTTTTTCACTTCCAAGAGAAATCATCGATCAGATATTTGTAATCGACTACTTACAAGCGAATGTCAAATCGACAAATATCGATCGCACTCGACAGTCACAGTTCCCCATCGATCGACAGTTGTCGATCAACGTTTAACTATCGACACTCACAATATAGGGGTTAGAATCTCGAGGTTTTATAAGGAAGCAAAGCAAAGCAAAACAGGGTATAGTATTAGTGTTGTTACTTACCCTAAACATGTGGGCAATCGCAATATACAGGGTATCAAAGTTTGCTAAAAAAAACTACTGAATTTTTGGCAATAAAAAAAAAGACAGTGGGTAAGAGTCATTTAAGCAATTCTTGTTTCTGACAAAAATAAAACTTTTATTGCGGCTTCTAGTTATGTATAAAATTGTATCTTTTCCGTAGTTCATAGAAAAATTGCCAGCGATTAAAGATTTAGTAAATGAAAGATGTTTATAAACAAGTTTAGCAATGCCTCTTAAGCAAAAATGTTCATAATTTCGGATTTAAGGACGTTAAATTTTTCTTTTTGCTAGGGCGTATGCAACAAATCAATACACAAGTGTAAGCACAATGTAAGCTATATAAATGTGTGCATTTTACAAAAAGGCTATCCTACGACTTGCTAGAATACAAAGAATTTCAGTGGTAGGTATAGTTTGGGTCCCAGAGGTGCAAAATATTGAATTCCGTAATTATTGCTATAGATAGCCGCCCTTAATTTTGACTTTAATTTAAATAATTTTTAGCCTAAGGAGTTTATTCTCAAAAGCGCAGAAGATATTATCAATAAAAAAAACTGTTTGAGTGGGGAAGCGAGAAGTAATGATTCTCGCTTATTGGGCTTGACCCTGCTAATTTCTGTTGAAAAATTTTATCGAATTTCATGAATTGTTCGAGAGAATAACATTAACAACAACTCGTAGACACAGTCACTTTGGTAGGAATGATAGCTATTTTGAACTACACCACGGAACTTCCAGAAAAGGAAACTTTTCCGGCGGATTCTACGATAGCAGTAGAAGGTGAAAGGGAATCGAATAGGTGAAGTGAAAATCAATTCCGAAGGATTCCACGATAGAGGTAATTATTGGGAAGAATTCGTTGGCTGATACCCAGCCCATGGTTTGTTAATTACTGAGTGGGGAAGCGAGGAGTAACAGCGATTCTCGCTTGTTAGGATTGACCCTGACAATTTCTGTTGGCAAATTTTGTCGAATTTCAATCTATGAATTATTGTTTGAGAGATAGTTTTTTTATTTCGATTACCTGTACCTACAAAAATACACGTACCTACCGCTTACCGATGACAACAGATTCCTGTGTATCTGAAGTTTCTTTTCCTCGCCACCAGATATCGCAGGCCAACTTGTACATTCGTTAATACCTTTCGGTTCAGTGCGGCGAAAGTTTGAAACCTATGCGCACTATTGTTATGCTTTACATAGAACACAGTGCCTGCGCCATACATTGTAGAAACATTGCAACTGTGCAAAATAACGATTTATTCAAATTTTTTCGCTTGTCTAAAACCATGAACCAAAGGAGCTTATGTTTAATTCAACAAAAGACTTGCTGCTAACAGTCCGTGTATCTATAGTATATCAATGAATTCACCACTGTCCTTAATTTTAACTCTGATTGTTGAGTTTAAATGTCCTTAATTTTAATCTGAAAGTACCTATTGAAAGATATTGAAAAAGCCAATAAGTCAACCTTCCTCGCTAATGCTAACCCTTTTGGGATGACAACAAGTCTATTATGTTTGAGAATGGCAAATGCTATGCTGAAGTAATACTCTTGTTAATATTATAACGCCTCCAAGAATAACTAAACTGCTTTGTGTATTTCTCATGACGGTTAATTCATTAAAAACTTATTTTAACTTATGATTGGCCCTTTGCAATGACCGCTAACATTATTAGGATCGTCGCGATTTAATTTTTATCTTATTCTGCAGGTACCTACATAGAATTGACTTCAAAGTAAAATTTAAACATTTTCTTGCATTTATACAATTATTTATTATATTTCAGTTGATTTTTTTTCACATTTCTACAAATAATCTGTTTATTTGTCTTCAAGTACTATTGTATTGATTTGATAATTATATTAATAAATGAATTCATTTAATTGAATGAATTTTATAATGGATACAACTTTCTATGTATGTACTTTATTTAACGTGTAATAGAAAATTTTTATAAATGTTCTCTCATTTTCAAATTTAAAAGTTTTTCTTTCTTTTTTATTTCTACATTATTTTACCCATTATATTATTGTAGCATTTCTCAAAAAGTACAAAATTGATTTTATAGAAAAAATTTCAGTATCAGGGGGAGTTATCTGTTTGCTTGCAATTCTTCAATGCGATGGTTGGTGAAAATGATTTAAGATGCGAAATACACTGGGCAGTGTGTAATGGAAAACTAAATACTGAAAAAATATAACACAATGTTCTTTGAATAAAGAAAATAAAAAAAAAGAGAAAAAAAATGCTTTTGAAAAATTGCAAAACACTCTTAACAAAAAAGTAAGTAATTAAAGTAAACGTATTTCAGCGGGACCATCTGGTTTAGTCTTCCAGCGTGACGTTTCGGAATAGATATGACATTGACTCTTTGTTGTGGATCCTTCGGATGGCTTCGGCTATCAGAATCGAAATATCAATGGTTTTGATCTTGTGACATTGCAGTTTCTGGATCTCATGTGGAATGGTATTGGTTACCACAACCTGTTGGATTAGAAATAAATGAGTGTGGAGAAAATTATATAGATGAGAAAACAAACCTCATCAATGGGTGATTCGTCGATCAAACGGGGGGCGTCAGAACTTAGCAAACCGTGTGTTGCAAGAACGTATATCTTGCAGGCTCCATTTTCCTTCAACACTTCAGCTGCAGCAACGAACGACTGGACATCATCGATGAGATCATCCTAAAATTACACAATTTTATATAGAAATTGTTCATCAATATCGGCATTTTGTTTTTTGTACATGCACTGGGTACAATAACCGCTTGAGCGCGTGCAAAGTATGAATAAATTTGGATAACGCAAATGATGCAGAATGACCCACAAACAGGCATGCTTTTTTTTAAACTGGCATTGACGATGATAGCCAAAACTTCCATTTACACTCTATGATCAAAATGACGTGACAATAGCAATAAAGGCTATAAAGGCGTCTGTCGTTTTACCAGACGAGGTATAACAAGCGGTGTAGCGAAGAATAGGTTTAGAATGTATTTCCAAAGGCGGATACCGGATACGTAGACGTAGAATTAACTGTGAGAATTCCACAGTTCAAAACAATCACTTAAAGGAAGTCTGATGATGAATTAGCTTGGTAATAGGTTGCTATTCAAAGAACACATCAAAAGTAGCTGAAGGTGATTCCGTAAGAACATCCACTCATTTCTAGGATTCAGTCAGATGAATGCGGGTCTCAGTACCGTTTGCCTGATCCAAAAGAAAGAATACAGCCACTCAAGTGAGCCGAATACAGTGGTAAGTCACCTCAACATTGCGTTTAATATATTTTAGTTGAAGACCGCCGTATACCAACGACTCATATCAGTGCCGCCTCACAATGGAATAAAATCGACAAGGGTGCCAACTGCAGGTTCCTATATCTTCTTTGGTCGATGTGGGACACGGCGAGCGATAGTCAACCACTGGTCATGGTGCTCGGACACTTGAGATTCAGGACGCAACTAATGGCATACTTCCAATGGGAAATAAATACGATAATGGATGGATGTCACGGTGGATGTCAATAGTTACTTAACAGCAGGTCAGCTGGGTGTCGGAGCTTCCATCTTAATATACCTAGGGATATCGAAAGCATGTCACCAGGTCTTGGAATTCCTACACGTTAAGAAATTCGAATGACGCTGCAGCCTCGATTCAATACAGATTCCTACCTCTTACGCGCAACTACACAATCAGATGGCAATCAAGGATGCCTACGATCACTTGATGGATGATGTTGATCTCCCTACCGCCAACATAACCCTAAAAGATAATTTTATCTGCGACGCCCACCCTTCGTGTCAAAAGATCAATATTTTGAGTACGGCTATTACTTTCAATATCATCACTAAATCTACCATTTTTGTCTAATCTCTGGTCGAGCCATTCTTCGAGGTGTTTCTATTATAGCTAACGGTTCATTCTATGTATACGAATTGTTTAAACCAGTGCCTGGCTAAAGAATGTAAAATTTTGGACACACAAACACACAAAACAAGTCTCTACAGAATTTGTTTTTTTTTATAAAATAAAACGCGGGCTTACCACCATGATAGCAATTCTTCCGGCAACATCTCCAACAACATTTATTGGTGGTTTCTCCTTGGGTGGATGTCCAGGCACTCCAACCGAAACACTGATTGTACGCGTTCGACTGCTTCAATTCGATTCGATTGATTGAAAATATAAAGAAACGTTTAATACAACATTCAGGATACAATAGAGCAAATTTAAGTTTATCGTTGGATTCATACAAACCTAGGGATCGACGGAAAGCACATTTCAACTGAATTTCCTATTGTAGTGCTATATGTACTGTGTGACAGAAAATATATTTTTGTTTTTTGTTTTTCTTTCGATTTTTGTTCGTTTTTTTTTTAGTCAACCAAATATTTTTCAATCAAAACACAAAATAAATTAAATTTACAATAAATAACTGCGCAGGAGATATACGAGATGAGAGACAATAAGTTTGTTAGCCGTAAGTTTGCAAATACTGTGATGTGTAAGGTGGTTTATCAAAAAGGATGGAGGGATGGGTGGGATGTTACTTATAATGATGAGTTCATGAGCGGATACAATGCAGGGATATTAGCCTTGTGCAAGATGGTCACATACATCTGGTTGCACGAATACAATTACAAACAACTGAATTATTGCATAGCATTGATGAGTTATTGTGTGCTGCTGATATTGCAAGTGTTTTATGACAATTGCTTGTTATGTATTTTATTTAATGGGTATAAGTTTGACATTCACCTTGAGGGCGATAAACTTGTATACTAGTAAGAGACGGGGACTTTTATTGGTTTATTATAAGCAGTTTTATTTAATTGTAATTGTTTCTACCATAAGGAGAAGCTTATTTGCTTACTATGAATCGATTTATAAGAATTTAATTGTTCGGCTGTTAAATTCGAATTTGTTGATAATTGATTCTATTCAACATAACGCCTCGGATAAGGAAAGATGACTTGATGATTTTTGGTAATTCTACTCGGACAACGTTTGGTTTCTGGTTATTGGCAACCCCGATGACCTGGTCATCATCATTAAGGGCACTGAGGCAAACGAACTTGAATGGTGCAACGAACAAAATCTGTCAATAATCCTAGACAAAAGACTCAACTGGAACTCCCACATCAACAATAAAATAACAAAAGGAACAAACACTTTATAGGCTTGCCGGCGAATGTTCGGCGCAACCTGGGGGATTTCCCCAAAAATCACTCACTGGATCTATAAACTGATGACAAGGCGCTTCATATCATTATGCTTCTTTAGTATGGTGGACCAAAGTCAAACAAATAACCGCCATCTCAAAGCTCAAGAAGGTACAACGCCTAGCATGTCTGTGTATATCAGGAGCCAGTACCTGTCCTACTGCTGCTACAGAAGCCATTATAGGACTAACACCTCTCCACATAATAATATCAACAAAGTGGCAATTCGCAGTTCGGCAATTTTGTTACAAGCGAAAGAGTTAAGTCTCAAGTACCACCCGGAACTAACGACACTACTCTCAGAACTTCCTGAACTTGAAGTGATCTGCGCGGTGACTGACCGCATCCCAAAAACCTTATGCTTCGATAAACGCTTCTCCACGGAGATCCCAAGTAGAGAAGCATGCCAAAGCGGCCCAAAGTGGTATACGGATGGTTCCAAATAGGTCTCAATACCTATGGGGATAACCCCTACTGTTTTTTAGGCAGAGCTCCGTGCCATCAAAGAATGCGGAAACATTATCCTTAATTCAGGTATTAAAGGCGTTAACATCCACGTATTTACGGATAGTCAATCGGCTATAAAATCGCTTACCTCATACATTATTGACTCCAAATCAGTGCTACGGTGCTTCAACTCCCTCCAGACAATCAGTACCAGAAACAAAATCAGGTTATGATGGGTTCCTGGCCACGAGGGTATTGTAGGAAATGAAAATGCTGATGAACTAGCCAGAAAGGGTTCGGTATCTTCTTTTACAGGACCAGAACCGTTTTGTTCAATCGCTAAATCAGCTATAAACACGGCCATAAAAAGCTGGGAACGCAATAAATGCATTTCACATTGGAAGAACATCCCTGAACTTAGACAAGCCAAAAAAGCGATGCAACCTTTTAAAAAAGATGCAAAAACGATCCTAAATCTACGCAGGCATGATATCAAAAATTTAGTAGGCTACCTATCAGGTCACAACGGGTTACGATATCACCTAAAGAAAATGCAATCAGTCGACTCACCCGAGTGCCGACTATGTCTTGAGGAAGACGAAACAGCTGAGCATATCATGTGTGAATGCCCGGCCCTCTGTGGTCTCAGTAGGAAGTCATTTTTCAGGAAAATTATAAGTACCGATGTACTAAAGACGACCTCTGCTATATGTACCATCAGCTACAAAGTAGAAACGCTACTCTCCTAACCAATTTCTGACGCTTCAAGCACAAAAGACCTTATAGGTCGAGATGCTTTCTCTTTTATCGCCATGGCGAGTCAGAATGTTAAAGAAAAAAAATGTTTGAATAACTCTGGACTCCGGGACGGAATATCCTCAAAGCGACAGATTCCTGCATCACAAGCAGAAATTTATTCCTGACATCCGAATGGCGAACGATTTTGTACTGCGCCGGTACTTACGACTCCTCACCATAATATGTCCCATTGGAACTCTCGCATTAAGATGAGAGTCGCATACAATGCGGCTTCAAATGAGGAGAAGACGGTGGTGATGGGATATTACTCATAAAATGTTTAGGTAGGAAATGGCCACAATGGGCTTTCATGTTGCCTAGGCAACCCGAGTGGTTCCTCTCCTATGTCTCATTCTGTCCGAGTTGAGTCAATCATCCCTATTCCCGTTGGCGTTTGTCTTATACCGTTTCCTGTCATTTTTTCGTTTCATTGAAGTTCGGAATTACTGCTAATTATATAAACTTATTTACACTTGCAGAGTCTTTGAAACAAAAGGGAAGAGAGGAGAGTGAGATCCACTTGTCAAATAGCTGCACATATGAGACACCCCTCTCATGGTCATCAGAACTCGCAGAACCTATGCGGAAAGCTTTCATTTGCTTGAAAATATAAGGACTAACTCATCAAAGTGGCGAAGAGTATTGCATGAAAACTAGGGCCAAACGGTTTTATGTGGAAGTTTGTTGCCAATTTAACTGAACTTCGCGGATTATACTTATCCAATAATCTAGCTACAGCTAAAGGTCACCGTAACTGCCCTCCATAGGTCTATATGTGCTTACTTCACAACTTGATTTGCAAACCTATAACAAGGAACTATTCAAGACGTGCGCAAAATAAATGAAATCTCTAAATGCATTTTAAGGAAAATAAGGAAGTAGCATTTGATAGTGGCAGCGGAATTTGTACACGCGATTCACACACATTTAATTCGTGATTAATCGTTCCATTGGCATTCCAACTACTTACAACTGCTGACCAACGATTTGTTCGGTTCAGCGTGTTTTATATGCAAGTCAAGATTAAGGCATTCAAAAGCATTGCAAGACATATATTTGTTATTTCCTTTGTACCGTATTGAACAAAAATCTACTTAGCATTCAAAAAGGAAATATTTGAAGTAATCTCTCAAATATACCGCCATGCAGCAGAAGCAATTCAATCCTCACATTGCGGACTGACGGACAAACAAACGGAATAACAAACCAAAAAGAATTCTAATTTTGGGGAAAAATTTAAAAAAAAATTCTAGTTTTCGCACACACCAACACAAAAGAAGTACATTTTCGAATCAATAGTTGAAATGCACTTAAGAAAGAAAGCAAATCGCTTGCTAGTTTCATTTGATCTGCTCTGTCAGCAACCACCCAAAATGAATGGCAATGGACTATGTCTTTCGGTTTAGGACAACTTTTGATGAACGAATTCCCAAGCCCTACAGAAAGCAAGACATGTCAGCTTGTTTTAGAGACTCTCTGTAGGACAATGAAACTTCACCTCACTGCATGAACCGCATGACTAGCATACTGAACTAACATACATTTTTTTTTACAGCGGATAACGAGGGAAACTGCTACTAACCTTGATGGTGGCGGCGAATATCGTCCATCGACTTCATCACTTTCGGCTTCCTTTTGTTCTCCATGAATGACTGCGATTCCCAGACGCAATCGCTCGGCATATGAGGTAGCTTTCTTTGCTGAGCCAGGATCTCGAGCGACAATCACAGAATTTCTGTAATCGGGAATCTGAAACGGCCAACAAATAGAACAACATTGATATAAATGGCATTGTTAACATACACTCTCTTGGATATACTGCAACAGAAACGGTGATGCTCGAAGATTGTCAACGGGAATATCGAAGAAACCTTGGATTTCCTTTTGATGCAAGTCCATTGTGATAATGTGTGTGAGGCCAGATTTACACATCATCTAGAAGAAGAGCGATATAGTCTTCTTCTTACAAAGTTCACTTACACCAACCTTAGCCAACAACTTGGTGACAATACAACCACGTTTCCTCATTTTGCATTGTTTTGAGTATGGTAAGTACGGGATGACACCCACAATCGAGCGAGCAGACGAGGTCTTACAGGCATAAGCCATGATTAGCAGCTCCATGATGTTATTATTCGCATCCCTACAAAATAGTTTATCATTTAAATCAATTGTACCCATGAGTCTGTGCTTTTCGAACTGACTTGGTTCCAGTTTGAATGATGTATATATCTTTACCCCGAACAGAGTCACCAATCTCCACCATAGTCTCGCGATTTGTTTTGTGGAAGACAGAACAACCGCCGCTCTTTAGGCCCATTCGATCAGCGACCAGATTCGCTAGATCAGGATGGGAATTGCCATGGATAATGACAATATCGGATGCGGACGATGCCTCCATTTCGCCTTTGTAGCGTTTGGGTGGGCGGACACTGCCTAATCTGAAAATGCAAATAGAATTAGTTAGCTCGTTGGGTTGAACCAAGTTTATTTTCTTTTTTAACGAAACGCTAAGATATACAATGGAACTAGCATTTAAAGCGGAACAAGTAAAATTTCACCGGGACAATAACAATGGGGGAATAATAGGCAGCTTAGTGCACTTAAATAAGCAATGAATCTCCGGTTAGTTGCTGGTGGTAAAAAGCCATTTTTGGTAACGAAAGCGATGTAAGGGATTTTGACTCAAGAGTGCTGTCACTTACAATATATATAATTTAAGAAAATGGAAAGATGTAGGAAAAACATTTCGCGGAGTTCTTTAAGAATCTATCCTAAGTGGCGAGGATGGCCCCAAAACTGTAAAATATTTGCCAAAAGTCGCATCGATTTTTAAGCCGATAGTGCTGCATTTTTTAGAGAAAGAGGAATGTACTTTGGTACAATGGTAACGAAACTGATAGCGAACACAAGATAACTGTGTGTCGGAAACCAAGACCTTTAATGGCAGAAAAAAATGTACCTAGACAAGGTGTGCTCACGTTCTTCAATATCATACTTGAGAAAAGTATGCGAAACACAAGCCAACACCAGAGGCGCAAATGAATAATTACTTGTATACGAGGATGACATTGGAATCATTAGCAGAACTCAGCGAGATGATGCGAGTTTGTAAATATTGGGGGCGGAATTTTGAGAAATATATCTAACAGCGAATTTTACGAGCTGTACGATGACATCGATAGGATGAAGCACATGCAGCTCCACTGAGTTAAATTGGTGAATTGGGTTTACATTCCCATTCCATACAGACGGTCAGACGGTCATGGGCGCAAAATGTTTAAATGTCCTGATATATCCTGCCCTACCCAAAACATTCTCAGTAGATGGTCAAATACTACTTATGCCACATCGACGATCACTTCCAGTTTAAGCCGAAAATCTCAAAGCTCAAAGTCATGCTCTCAATTATTATAATCAATATTTTAATGCTCTCAATTATTATAATCAATATTTTAATCAATAATTTAAATCAAAATAAAAATGTATATAACTTTAGAAAACAATTTAAAAATGTTACGTATACGCACTGTGTGACAAGCGATACTTGCTTCAAATGCAAATTACTTCCCACGTTCAACCTTCACCGAATGTAATGCGATTATGTACTTCCTTTCTTTTATGTATATTCTCTTGGCATATGCACGGCAACGCAGTGACTGCATAAAGTTTGCAATTAATTGATTCCCATGGCAGGAATTTGCATTTTCACCTCCATTTGCTCTAGTGAACTATTAAAGTTTACTAACATACATATTATGGCAACCATACAGGATATGGAATTATCGATCAAACACCTAACACCAGGAATTTCATTTAAAATGTTATTTGCTAAAGTTTGTTGTCCTACTCAGCGTGTGTGTAAATCAATCGCTTTGAATGCAAATTAGAAGAACAAAAACAAAGAAAACAAAATAATCAGAACCAACTGAAGGAGCAACAAAAGATTTCAATTTACGATATCCTTAAGACTGTGCCGAGAGTGAGAGTGTGTGTCGTCGTCGTCGTCTATGTTCTATTTCTGCTAGTTTAAAGTCGTAAATTTCAAAGCCACGGTACAACGGCACAAATAGAAGTGGCAACGCGACAAAGCAAACACCCGATGCAACTAGAACTAAACTGCGTTAGGTAGATGGAGTGAGGCAATTTGCAAGCACTTCTACTTAGATTGTTTGATGCTGATTGTGTCGGGCACTTTACAAGGAGGTGGTGCATTAAAACGAAACATTTTGACTGGTGCTAGAAGAAACTGGGTGAATAGAGGAATATGGGTGATTCAGGTGAGTGTCTGGTAGAGAATTTGAAATAACAATTTTTTTTTGTTTGTTAATATCTCAGCTTGATAATGAGTTAGTCACGAATTGGATAAAATGTCTCAACATGAACTGAAATCGATAACACCGCACTGTGGCTCACGTCAATATGTGATTGATTGGGAGCACCTAGGCTTCCTTTCAGAACAATCAATTCGAACAAAAATAATTGTTTTAATAGTATTAATTTAGATACCCTTTGCTCTTGGTTATTTTTAGAATGTGTTATGTTTTTAAATTTTGAAAGTAGAAATCTTGTCACTGAAGACTTCCTGGCTTCATAGTTGACAATGCCGAAGCATGTGACTATAGGTTCTCAAATGTGGCAAGTCAGATAGTGTCAACTAAAATACATTTGCGCACAACAATGAACTTTAATATACAATGATATACGTATCGCTTGTTGGTTAGTTTACGCCCACTATATACGATAGTAGAAATTGCTTCTCTTATGATCAGTCAAAAATCAGAAATCCAATGATCTAATGATGTTGCATTGGCGCTTGCTTCCCTTCCCTTCTTTATTGATTCATAGTTGGCGGCACAAGAAATCGGCATATTCCAGACTTCAACTTGACGAATTTTGTGTCGGGACTTGGACTTGTCACAGCAGATGCCACGATGGTTATTCTACATGAACGATCTGACTGTATGGTTATCTCTAGCAGAGGTGACGTGAACTAGCCACCAAGATCGTGCGTGCGATTTAACCACGCTATATATTTATTGTGGGGTTGCCTGAAATTGCAGCTCAATAAACCGTAATCGACCGATGTCCTTAAACTCAACATAACCAATGCCATCGCTCAAATTTAGCCGGATCTATGCGACAGATTGGACCACTTGAATCAGTGACAACGTGAGAAACAGTGGCGGATATTTGGACATGGTATTTTATTCCAAACCAATAATGCAACGCGTGGGCCTTTCAAAGGATTTCGTTAGTACCTCGCACACAGTTTATTTTATTCCATTTCAACGTCGACTCTTCCTTATTGAAAGCCCCTATAGTGAATTTTCAATAAGCTCAGCTTCTATTCACATACGTATCTGTGCTCTGTTCCCTTGAGGGCTTTTAGAGGGGCGTCGCAAAAATATTTTAACCTGTATAAGTAGTCGGAATATTGAAAAGATTGGGAACCCCTGCCTCAGCTAATACTTCTTTCCAGATAGCGCGACCTTTGGTTTATTGCCACCCGTTGCGCACTTTATATTGGCTAAGCTCCTTTTCCGGCGGTAGCCATGGTGTAGTGGTTAGAGTCATTGCTTGTGACCCGAGCGGCGTTGGTTCGAGCCCAGGCGGGGGACTGGGACAGCAATACTCTGCCACCGACCATAAAGAGAAACGAATAATATCAGAGTTTCTCCACCTCTACACCAAAAAAGGGGTTTCTGGGGGTCTAGCACGTAACTTGATACAATCAAGTTCAGTCGATACAATCGATCTGGCAGCACCTAATTTGTCTCAATCGATTATTCTCGTTTAATTATCCTCGATTGAGACAAATTAGGTGCTGCCAGAGCTCGATTGTATCGACTGAACTCGATTGTATCAAGTTACGTGCTAGACCCCCTGGTTGGTAGTACAATGGACCGAGATTCGTCTGAGTGCTCCAGGATTTGGAATACCCTTTTTTTTAAAAAAAAAAGAAAAAAAAGCTCCTTTTCCACTTGTGCATAGCAGTTAGACAAAAATGTTTTTCTACTGCGTTACCGGTTTGACATCGCAGACTTTTCGGGTGGTCTCCATTTGCTCTGCATTCGTAGCCATCTTAGAAGACTGATTCTTATTTTACTGACGATGTCGCTCCGGTTCATTATTAAAAAGAATTCTCCCTCCAAAACGCTGCAATACAACCGGGATCGAAAATCCTTCGAAGAAGTTTGCGTTCAAAGCTACCAAAGATACCCCTTCAACCGCCATCGCTGGGTTATTGTTGTACACAGAACATTAAACGGTGTGACTACTGGCGGCACGAATGGCCGAACTTTTAGGTCTTTTCAAAAGTTGAAAGGTTTTTTTGCAGACCTTAATCTCCAAGACCAAAAAACTATAGTTTTTACTTATACTTTACTTTTAAGTAAATAGTTGGTGCAACAGTTGCGTACAGGCACCATAGGCCTATCTTTTCACAATCATTCGTTTGTGTGAGTTTTTATTTTTCAGACGAATGAAAGGGACCTACAATTTAGAGCCGATTTCAAACGGCTGAAATAGGAAGCTTTCTCAGTATAGTTATACTCTCGAACGTGGAAAAAATCTCAGCCAATCTATTTGAACAAAATCTTGATGGAAACCGATACTGCTCCACTAAAAAGGGTAGGTAGAGATGGCTGACTGGTTTGATCGATCAGAACACAATGTTAAAGCGCCATAGTAACAAATTATCGTGATCTAGGCTGTTGGTGAGCGCCACAAATTCATTCAATTAAGTTATTGAAGGATTTTATGTTACGGAATTTTGATAGGTCGTCGAAGAAGGTTCTGCGATGTCTTGCACTTGCTAGCGTTGGACATTCACAAAGGAAATGTCAGTCGGTCAGGGTTTCTTGTCGATTTGTGCAACTGTAACACTGGATGTTGAACAGAATGCCTAGCTTGACAGCGTGTGTACAAACTGACTAATGGCTGATTGCTACGATTCTTGCAGTCTCAATTAAGTCGTGTGCCTTATTTATCACATCATGTTGGATATAAAGATGCCAACTTAGGTTGTGCCACCTCGAGTTTGCCATTGAAAGTGTGTTGAAAAATTTCACTCTTAACAAGTTCTAAAGAATTTGAGCCACGCCTAGCTAGTTCGTTATTTACATCCCCCCCAGAGTACCTACCAAAGAACGGAACGAACTAGAGCGATGTTAAGCTACTGGAATAATTTTATCCTTGCGCTGTGCTACCAGCTTGGAGAATGTGTTGTTTAAATGGAGTGATTTAATGGCTGATTGGCCATCAATCACAACTTTAATTGCATGTTTTCGAAGGCGATTTTACGACGTCAACGCGCAGACAATCATTTTTTGGTCTTCCTATTGAGACAATGCACCAAGTCAAATTATCACGGTACCTACACAATTATATGCTGAAAAAATCAAGGGCTTCAATTCCAGCAAGAGGTTCAATATTATAATTCACGTTAGCAGCGAATGTTACAATTAGCCATCAAAGTCAACAAATTGTTTAGAAAAAGGAACGACTGCTACCTCAATGGGCCTCCGCACACGAGACTAATTCTGCCGGCATAAAACTGATTTCGTTGGAGAGGGGACTGAAGTGAGGGGAAACAAAAGGAATAAAATGTTCTGCCGAGTTTGAGCTGTTGAACAAGGAATAAAACTAATACATACACAACTTTCAAAATATTTCAACTGTGAAAATAATACTACACAATGAAAAGGGGTTCATATATATAATTTTTCTGCCGGCAGAAATCATCCCGTGTGCGCTCGAAGTATGGTATAAAAACGGTTTTCTGCCGGCAGAATTAGTCTCGTGTGCGGAGGCCCAATGAGATTAATTCATATGTCTAAGGAGATTCCGGTTCCCTATAAACCAGACCAGGCGACTCGAGATAATTTACAAAATGATTGTGGAGCAATCAAAGTGATCGCAGGTGTAAGTTGCTCAAGTGGTACCTTCATAATCTTCGATCTTCCGCCACCGTCACTTAACTATCAGAGGCCATCTTCACACGGGTAAAGGATAAATGTCGGAAGTGATACATCCTAATTTAACTAGAGGACGCCCGCCCAATGGTACGTATTTCATGGTTTAGGACATGCCTTTACCGTGTGTCATAAAACCAACCCAAACTGTAATAAAATAAAACCCGATATACAACTGCCATTGAACGTATAAAATTCGGAGAAGGTTGACTGATAACCACTAACCGTCTGCCACAAGAAGTTGTATGACACATGTTGATTTGATTTGAATTTTTGGTATGAAAGAAATGGCATTCTGAGAGGTGCCGTCTTAGCTATTATACAAATCAACCGACCAAAAACGAGAATCAATTTACATGAGTACCTACGCTTCATGGTGGAAATCGTATAAAATTACCTTGTTACATTCCAACACCTCAAGTGGCAAATCGAAAGGAGCTAAAAGGGCGATGGATAACAAAAACCACCTCCTTTGTGGCTATAAAGAAAATTCAAATGTGTAATCACGCATGCAACTCTGACACGATTTTGTACCACCTCCCTACTTTCAAGTCGTTAAACGTAGAGAACGTATGTGGTTCCTTTGTCCCACCTCAAGAAGGAGTAGGTAATTTCGAGTGTAAGCTCAGTCATTTCATTTCGAGCATTCGATTAGATAAGTTCAGTGTTAAAGGCCTTAGAAAATTCATAAGCAAAATGATAGGAATGGCTTGTGATCCATTGCAGCATACGAGCATGTACCAAAGGCTCGAAGAGGGTACTATAGTGTCGTATATTTATACTCCTTTAATTTTTATTTTTTCGTCCAGATAGTGAAGACAGTGATGGTGAAGGAGGTCTGGGCAATGTAAGTCGAGTGATAATACGTCCGCCTGGACAGAGTGGCAAAGCCAAACGTGGTCATCTGTGTTTCGATGCAGCATTTGAAACGGGAAACCTAGGAAGAGCAGATTTGGTGGGTGAATTCGAGTATGACCTGTTTCTCCGACCAGATACGTGTAACCCTAGATATCGATTTTGGTTCAACTTTACGGTGGACAATGTAAAACAGGACCAGCGAGTGATTTTCAACATAGTGAACATGAGTAAAACGAGGAACCTCTTCAACGCTGGCCTAACTCCGTTGGTGAAGTCATCCAGTCGACCAAAGTGGCAGAGGATTCCAAAAAAACACGTCTTCTACTACAGATCTGTGTTGCATCAAAATCACTACGTGCTGAGTTTTGCATTCTCGTTCGACAAGGAAGACGATGTATATCAGTTCGCTTTGGCACCTCCCTACAGCTATTCGAGACTTCAATCCTATTTGAATGTGATAGAAGCCAGGTCTGTAGAGAAGCGATTCACCAAGACCACAATGATCAAGACTTTGGTGAGTTACTTTCAAGTCCTGACATATGCCATGCCAATCGGCAGCTCTTTTTTTTTGCAGCAAAATCGAAACCTAGACCTTATAACTGTGGATCATGTGCCTCGACAGCGCGGAGCTAGAATAGATAAGAATTTTATACGCGTCATTGTTATCTTAGCTAGGTCACATCCCGGAGAAGCTCCATCATCATTTGTGTGCCAAGGATTTATTGAGTTTCTTATTGGAAGCCATCCAATCGCTGTGATTCTGAGGGAGAGCTTTGTCTTCAAAATCATCCCAATGGTTAATCCGGACGGAGTGTTTTTGGGCAACAATCGATGCAATTTAATTGGTCAGGACTTGAATAGGACATGGCATCTGGCGACAGAGTTTTCCCATCCGACCTTGTTTGCCATAAAGAACATGCTCAAAGAGTTGGATGGATCAGATGTAAGTGGATTTTTGTTTTATTTTTGATATTATTCCCATCATGTTAGTTTGTTCAAATAGTTGTACCAAATCGACTTTGTGATCGACCTACATGCACACTCCAGCCTGAATGGTTCGTTTATTTATGGCAACACCTACGAGGACGTCTATCGGTATGAGAGACATCTCGTATTTCCACGTTTATTTGCTGCGAATGCTCACGACTATGTGCCGGCGAATATGATGTTTAATGCGGATGAAAGGAAGGCTGGATGTGCCAGGCGATTTTGCTGTGAACGACTAAGTGATGCTGTGAATTCGTACACATTGGAGGTGTCAATGGGAGGATACATTTTGAGGGATGGCAAAACCATGTCTTTGTACACGGAGGATGGATGTGAGTATGTTACGTGGAATGTAGTTTTCAAAGGAAGAACATTTATTTGTAGTGTTGTGAGTTTAGAGAGCTGAAATTGAACAAATCCAACTGGCAATGTACTCGAATGTGATGAAAGTGGTGGTCGATTTTGCAAGTGTCAGTAGTTTAAGACGGCTCATTGTCTAAAATATGTTGTGGTTGATGGATTCAAAGCAGGGAAACACCCTAGAACTAAACCACTGATGCTGTTATTAGAGTCACATGTGAAAGTGGTTGTCACTTCTGGAAAATGTCAAACAGTTGCGATTCTGTAAAAAAAAACAGTGCAATCGAAGCGAAAGAAGTCTAAAGTCGTCCTTGATGAGGTGCACTTTGACCATGGTAAAAATTGTTAAGATCGTGATAAAGTTAATAACCTAATGTGATTTTCCGGATACGGGCTAGAGCAAGGAAAGTACATAAGACACAATAGGCTCCTTTAGAGTGGCCGCAGTGCCAGGGCCGGTGAAGGCTCTTCCGGCCTATCATCTAAGGCAAGTACATAAGAAGAACTCTATTGTTTGTCTCCATCTCTTTCCCATTTGGACAGCACTTCCAGAAATCTTTGTAGGGAATATGGAAATTTTGGGCATTGGTTCCTCTATTGGCGAACCTTTTTATGACCTAGTTATGGTGTTCGTAGATGTGTTGTATTGATTCTGGCGAGTCTTTGGGAAACCCCCAATGGTTTGCAATGCTCTTGTTAACGACCATAAAAAGAAACGTCATAATTTCTCCACCACTATATCAAAAGATGGGTTTCTGCTTGGTAGTAAAATGGACCGGGAAAATATAAGAAAAAAATTATGCTTCCAGTTCCATCACTCCGCTAAATTGTTTTTCTTTGCAGTTATTGCAGTTTCGTAGCTCCATTTTGAGAGAGGATGGAGAAGCAATGAGTTTATGAGTTTCACACATACCCGATGACCAGTTAACCGGATCGGTTACTCGATTTTCACACAATTGGTCGGTTGAAGACGACCAGCAAATAAAAGGCATAATCCAAAACAAAACACATTCGGTAAACACCAGAAACTTGCCATCGATTTTTGGTGTCTCCGATTTTCTAGCTCATTTCTCTGCGCATTATTTTCATTTTTTTTCAATTCCTCATACGTTTTTCAATTTCGAATCCCTTTCATTTTAGATTTCCGTCTTGGGCGCAACTTAGCACGCACCTTCCTCCAATACTACCGCTTCATCAACGTACTGCCCGTGCCCTTAGTACCCGATGTCAATATGAAGCGACGTAGCCGTCCTCGAACACATCATTCCCGCAGTCGATCGAAATCCCGCTACGACGTTCAACCACGTCCTCGAACAACACGTTGCTACGCTCCAATAAGTTACACAAATCTCTCCATATGCTATGACAGTGCAACTTCCGATGAAGGATCGCCTATGCGTCAACCTAGCAGCCAATTCGGATATCGAAACTATCGTCGGTTGGCCAATACAGCAGGATCAACATCAGCACACGATCAGTTCTCATTGCTTACTATTAAATCGGCTAAATTCGATAACTTGGATTTCACAAATGATCCCCGATCTGGATGCAGACGACTTCCGCCACTCGACAAATCAGCAAGAGTTCTACAAGCAGAGACAATGAATGTACCGCCAAAACCATATTTGTCTATAATTGACTTGAATCAACTGACCCGAAGTACTATGAAAGACGCTACTCAAGGAAATCGATGAACAAACATGTTTGTTCTTCTTAGCCAATTTTAGATAATTTATTATAGCTTAGCTTAAACAATTTAGCGAAATTTTACTCTTTCCAAATCGAAAGTAATCTCTTTTGAAACTAATTTTTGTCAAGTGTAGCTATGAGATTAAATTGTTTGTTTTAATATTTTCAATATATACAGAGGATCAGCAGAAAGCATTTCTATTTCTGGTTTGTTTGTTTATTTGAGCTGATTTCTTAGACGTGAGTTGCGCAGCAGTCTTTTGACAGCTCACAATAAATAATTGATGTTGGCAAATGCAACAACAGGGGATATATGCCGAACAAGAATACGTACGAGTACCTGTACCTCCTTGGGGCCAATTTCACAACGAGAGTCTAGATAATTTTTGCGAAAATAAATTGTTACGATAGATGTGCTAAAAATTTGTTTCGATTTTGAACACTCAAAACTGTTGAGGAGGTTTATTTCCAAATCAATCGATGGAACAATCGATTTCCAAATTATGTAGCTTTGAAGTGACGGTTAAGATTTCAGTTATGCAAAGGCTTTTTCAGTAGCCCTTGTGATCAATGAGTCTGTTCTTGTTGCAATACAGATGGACATAGGTTAATGGACACCATCTTCCTCAACTTACTTTTGCAACCTAATACCACTAGAAGTTGTTAAAGCGTAAATGTTATTAAACAACTTGACAATAGCGAAGACAAATCGTGAAGAACCCAAGATTTAGAGGTAACGATTTTTGATTTTCAATTAATATTTATATTAAGACACCAGTGATCGGCGGCGTCAAATTGCAACACCTGTCTTTAGTTATTTAACTAGCAGATAGCCTTTGAAACGTTTAGTAAAAGTTTCTTCCAACCATTCATGTACTTCTATTATTGAACATTCTTTGACATTGCTATAGGAAGTCTCTGTACAGTGTGTAGGTCTTCACTGGCCAAGAGCCTTTCTGCTGAGCTTGGTAGTGCTTAGAGAGCTATCCACTTGTGTCAGAAATATACATGACTCTAAAATAAAAGACCAACCTATCCATCCATCACAGTTAATTCGGGAATAACATGACAGAAACATCAGCGCTCTCAAGTTGCCTATTAGGAGCAACAAGGTATTTTCGATTCCGTCTAAAGCAACTCCTCCCTCTCTAAATCAGTCCTCGAATGTTGGTCCCATCACTGAGTCAGTATACCGAGTCGATCAGTTCAACTAATAAAAGATCCTACACTAACATTAAATCTACAACAAACTAGCGTATTATGATACACACAGGAGAATCTAGAAGGCTGGCATATGTCTATTCTGTAAGTTCTACCATAGCAAATGTTCCAAAGAACTTAACGAAATTAATCATCGAAATGCGACCTATGAGCGCCTACCAATGCGCATCACCTATCAATCCCCTTGACAATAACGAGGACATCACTTTTCTTGATAAACGTTAAAAATAGCGGAGCACATCAGGTTAGGTTAGGGTGGCAGGCCGCGGTACGCCCAGCCTCACTTAGGCCAGAAATGGGACCTTTGTGATACAGGATCGAATGATCTCAGAACTACCCGTTGAACCAGCAGGAGCTGATTATGAAGCGTTGGAGGCACCTTATGTTTGCGTAAGCGAGTTCGCCGAGATTGTCGAAAAAGTATTCTTCGAGATGTAGTTTTCTACGAGCTAAGAGAGCTGGGCGCGTGCATAGGAGGTGAAGAATCGTTTCTTTCTCCTCCTCGTCCATGCAGATTCTACAAAAATCATTGGAAGGGAGGCCCAGCCTGAGAGCATGTCTCTCAATAATGCAATGTTCAGTGATGACACCTACTAGCGGGCTTATATTGGATTGTTTTAGTCTTACAAGATTGTTAGAGCGCATGGGACAGATCTGTTTCGATGTGGAGCACCTTCGATTAGTGGCGATTTCGCATTTTGTTTAATTAACACTGTAATTTCCCGGAATGTCCCTGTGGCCCGGCACCCAACTACCGTAGCCACGACAGGGCCTCCTTGATCGCCATAATTTCCGCCTGGACTACGATACACTGATTAGGGAGACGGAATGAGATCGTACAATCTAAATCTTGGGAGAAAACACCCCCCTACTCCTGTTTCCGTTTTGGACCCATCTGTATAAAAGCAGACGGATCTCCTGTGAAATCCTGTCCACCAGGCGACGACGGAGCACGTATTTTGTAAACGATTCTATGGCAAAAATGATCTCTTTCCGCAACTGATGGATCAAATTCTTGGAAGAAAAGTGAAAGACGCAACGTTGTAAGTTTAAAAACTGAAAATATAAAGAAAACTAGTTTTGATGTATGAATTGGTTAAAATAATTAATTGTTCTGCGAATCTTGACTGGATAGACTGAGAAAATCACTTTCGATTTTCTTCAAGTTGAAAATTAAAAGTAAAGCAGTTGCAACGTTAGTGAACTTTCGGTCAAAGCAGAGAGTACCGTTGACATACTGGCGTCCACTGTGCCAGGAGAAGATTCTGCATTACATTGAGACGAAAGTGATGCAATATTTGCATGGGCGGTCCGCGTTTTAGGTGTTGTTGTTGCCTGTTGTGTGGTACACTTTACTGCAACTGATGTTGACTTTGATGTTGTAGATTTATGCTGCTTTTGTTGTGAAACAGATGTTACTGGTAATGGTTGTTGAAGTGATTTGCGACACAAAACAGAGAGAGTCACAGCGATGCACGAACCGTGGAACAGACTTTTAGAATTTTTGTTACATCGTTGCGATCTATTTTGTCATTGCAAATCGGGTAATTCATTTTAAAAAGAAAGATGTTTGACTTTGGATCCTACAGAAATATTTCGGCCATGTACCTGTCACGGATTACATTACGCCTTACCTAGAGTTTATAAGACTATTCTCTATCGCCTATCCCAGCAGGGAAGAATGGAGAGACGGACTCGTACCTATCACACCAACCATAGCCGTATTCACAGACCTATCAAAAATGGACACTGGGGTAGGGTCAGGTGTCTTCTCTGAATCGCTGGGTATCAAAATCGATACGCCTCCCCGACCATAGCAGCGTTTTCCAAGCAGAGCTCCTGGCAGTGACAACAGCAGCCCGTGAGTCTGTGGTAAGGGCAATACCACCTGAAGGTATTACCTTCTTTATCGACAGCCAGGCAGCAATAAAAGCCAAAACTGCACCAGAAATAAAATCGAGGCTTGTGAAGTGCTGTCGCGAAGAACTCAATGCTCTTGGTACACAGCACAAGGTATCACTCTGTTGGGTTCCGGGACAGGAAGGCATTTCAGGCAATGAGAAAGCAGACGAATTAGCAAGACAAGGTTCGACAGCTGTTTCAGAACAAGCTGATCCCTCTGTGGATATCCCGCCTTGCACATTAAAGCTTGAAGCAGGGAGGAAAGCCACAAGAGAGGCGAACGCAAGATGGGCCACCTTAAACACTTGTAACACCACAAGGATGCTATGGCCGTCATTCAACGAATCCAAAACCGAGAACATAATGCGGAAGGATAGGAAATCCCTGTCCACCCTCGTAGGTATCATAACAGGACACAACACCCTGCGGAACCATATGAAGAAAATGGGTTTAACGGAAGAAGAACTTTGTAGAGGCTGCGGTGATGAGGAAGCTCTTGAGGATACAACCCACTTCCTATGTCACTGCCCAAGTCTCCAACACACCAGGTACAAATTCCTAGGGAGTCACTTCTTCAACGACCTGGACGAGCTTTCCAGCACATCAATAGACAAGATAATGAACTTCGTCAAATCAACAAGATGGTTTGTATGTAACAGCACAGTAAGTAATTTGAATACAGGGTTATAATTGGGTAGGGACAACCTCTTTCCCCCTACGGGAATCACAATGGGTCAGTATTGACCTGAGTGTGGCACCGAGAAATCCTCGCTAGCCCACAAACCTAACCTAACCTTGACTTTGGAAGAAAAGATAAAATTAAAGCTTCGTACTCCGCGATTTTTAAGAAACACGCCTGCGTCTGCACTTGACGACCTCTATACTCATAAATATATAAATTGAATATCTAAATATATTATTGAAGATATGAATTGATAAATCTCTGCCATATATCTCATCATTACCACTGATGGGCCAGCGTGGCGTACTTAAATTATTGCACCTGCAAGTTGTACAAACTATACGACACCCTTGAGCATCAAAGTGTTGTGTACGCAAATCAAATTGAATTAAATTGGTCTGCTAATGTCCACAAGACATAAGTATTTACATTCTGTGCATTAAATAAACTTGATGTAATCGAAATTCAACTGGAAAGTACACAACGGTATTCAAAGAAATTGTGTGCTCATCGCCAACAAGCAAGTTCAATATTGGAAACCTTATCGCGTATTTTTGTTTTCCTTGTTGTAGAACAAGCAACTGCTTGCGTTTGTTTAATCTATGCCCACACTAAATGGAAAATATTAAAGTTGCCAAAATATATAGTGAAGAATATATTGCCGATAGCTTGGGGTCAAGATTGAGTAAACCAGCTAGCGTATTATGGTGTGTGTAGTTGAGAGTCATACAAACTTATTCAATTCCAACTGACTTGTTGTTTCAAAGGCTTTATTCAAATAAGATGACACTACATTTTACTGAGCGTGATATGCCACACAAATTATTGCTATTGCGATTTAATATTTCTATGCCGTCAAGAAATATAGTTGAATGGACTTTTGACTGGATTAACTACGGAGATAAACTGGTACCCTAGTCACGGAATTTTTCAGGCGATCGTTGTTGAAACGTTGTTGTTTACGATTCACAACTAAATGCATGGTTTTTAGGTCTACATCATATTCGTGCAAAAATTATAAAAACTCTGAATTATCGAGATTTTATCGTTTTGACTCTGGACTATCACGAACGTTTAAGTTTGGAAAACAATTTTTGTTCTACGCGACATTGTTACACTATAATCAATTCGATATTCGAACATTTTGAAGCGTAATAGGCTCCGTCTGCCTCTGAGGGTGTATATTAAGCTGTCAGAGAGTGGAAAGAATCTAGCCGTTTAAAGTACCTCCATCAAATTCGACCCGTCTATAGAAAGACGGACCTGTCCGAATATAGAAATAGTATGGAGTCCTCTGTAATAAGCAGCACTAATGTTTTCTTTGTTTATTCTCAGGAATTGGACGCATAGGAGAAGGAATTAACCAAAATTCCTTAACCGTGCAATGTCAATAAGTAACACAAAGGACAAGCCTTGGTATTTTCTCAGACGCAACTATTCGTGGCGTCCTTAATGAACTGATTGTTCCTATACATGTTGGTCTTTGTATTCTTGTCTTGACTTGAGAATGGTTACCTTATCTTTGACTTCTGTCGATTCGGTTGTATTAGTTTTGAATGCGTTCGATACTTTCTTTATAGATTTTTCTGGTTTACAATTAAGTTTCCTATCGAGAATTATTTCAAAATATTTGGCACCCTCTTCCAATTTAAGGAATATGCTGTCCAAATACGTTTTTGTGACCCCAACACTAAAGAATAAGTCCTAACCTAATGTAGCTTGAGGCACAAATGAAAACTGAACTCTGGACTATGCTAATGGATTCGTGAAAAACGTTCTTTCTTGGTTTAGAGATCCAAAGCATAAACTGTGGTTGTCTATGTCGGGGTGAGAAAGAAAGAACGACAGCAGACGCAAGAGTAGATTATATTGATTTCTTTTTAGACTATGTACTTGGTTCGTGTCAAAAGTCTTACTCAATTGAACTCAATTCGCGCACTTGAATTTGTCTGTCACCTTTTGATACCATTTAAAACATAAAAATAGTGATACAAGCGTACACAGATAGCATGAACGCGCACAACCCTCCAATTCACGTGTCACGTTCATATGGCTCTGGATAGATTTCTATTCGATAATACCTTAAGCTTATATTCGACAAACAACTAGCTACAAAACACGCACAATGTCAACATTTGTATAATCGACACAGTGGAAGTTTTGAACACACATTCCCAGAGCTCATGGGTGCTGTTATCGTTTTGTGTACAGAACCGAAAAAAAAGTCTATCAGAATTGTGGGTACATGCTATTGCACGATAACCTCAGAGTAATTTATGTGTCTGCCATTATCAAAAGAGCTCACCGTTGACCTTGCCTAATTCAAAGTGAAGGAGTCGTTGGTTTGAATTCGAACTGACGGCAGACTCTCGTACACATTCCAATTAAATGGTTGAAAAAGAATTTTAAAAATAGACGTCAGGCGGTATTTGGATGAAACTCGGTTCAGTAAACTTAACAAGTGTTTGTTCGAATGCTTGGCAGGAACAATACACGTTTCCGGCTGGCACACAGCCAAAACATCTCATATTTTAATATGACGAACAAATGGCCTGTGACCAGCAATATAGAAACCGCATGCAAATCGATAACTAGAACACAAACTTCTAGCTATTTATTGTATCGTTATCTTATCGGCGTCATATAGGTGTACCTAGTCGTAGTCGGTGGCCAACAAGAAGTAATCTATCTCTGTGTAGTGTAGATACTTTATAAAATAGGCAAACACTCAGCACTGAGTGCGACGACGACATTGGGAATTAATGCATGGCGACAGAGGGCCATTAATCAAGGGTAGGTAGTAGGTGGTAGGTAACACAAAACACACCCGCTGGCACAGACACATAGCGGTAGCCTAGCCTGGCATATCGTTTCCCCTTCAATTGTTGGAAAGAGGCTCCCTCTTCGGAAAAAAAGTGACAAAACGCTCGTGACCGACACCGCAATACCGCATGGAATCCGAAAAACGAGAAAACATAATTGTAACACAGTCTAATTGGATAAATTGATGATAACTTCTTTATTATTATGTACTAGGCCCTGGCAAATCAATCAAATATACATATTTACAACTTCTTTACGGATAAAATAACAAACAAAACATAAATCAACGAAAATAAGTAAATCTTATTCCAAAACGAATATTTATGTAGGTATAAGAACTTTTGGGATTACAAAGAGAATTATTTAAGGTGGGGTGTTGAAAAATGAATAGGTAATAAAAACTTGTTAATTAGGAAAGAAAAAAAAATAATAAGAGTAAAAGCGAACTCAGTATGTATATTAAACTACAGGCGAAAATTAATTCTTTACTTGTTTCGGCTGAGTAGCATTTTTTATTTTCTTATATTTTACTGAAAATATTACTTTTTCTGTGAAAATTGAATTTTGTTTTCTGTAATTTTGTAACGAAAACGAAACACGAACTTCTCCTCAGAAGGACTTACATCGGATTAACCCAATTCTTTTTTTTATTTTTAACTTTTTTTTTTGCCTTTAATGCGTATCTAATGATTTAATTATCAATTTGTCACCATTTGCTTGTTGCGATTGTTTTGGTTTTTATGATAATAGTACGATACGCAATAATAAAAAACACCAATAATTAACAAAAAAAAATTGGAATTAATTAAATTTTTCGCGCACACACGAGCGGTATTGAGTTAGAGAAGGAACAAACGAAAATGGTCGTACAGATGCTTTTTTCATATGATTTTTGACAGCTGTACTGTGCTGTGGTGTCGGTAACGAAGTTTTCGCATGCGATAAGGTTTATGCTGGTTTGTGTACTTGATGTCGGCTTGCGATGAGTAGTGTTCGTAAAAACCTTACAAATGCGTTTAGTGGCTGCAGCTGAAGTGGCCGTTTTTAACGTCCATTATGAGAAGTTAAGGAATGGACAAAAATTCAGAAATAAATTTTATGTATTCGCATAATGTCTGAGTTCTGAGACATATTTTAAAGAAATGGTAATGCGTAAGGGAAATCTAATGATTCATAAGTTTTAGTTTTATTTTTATACCCGGTACCACACTGTGGTGAGGGTATAATTCACTTTTGACATTCCATTTGTAACGCACAAAAGGAGCCGTTGTAGGTATGACAAACAGTAGGTATTATTAATCAGCATCACTTTCTTAAGGTGTGTTTCCACATTTCGGTTGATTGACAATGTTTGACAGCCCTCGCGTTTATGTCATTAAACGACACCAGCGTCAGTTCAATTCGACTTAATCCCAATTATTGGCAAAAAATCGTTTGTCAGTTGTTTGACCAACTTATGAACTCGATGCCAATTACATTTTCTCTGTCAATTATAGACAAAGTGACATTTTTTTTGACAATTCAGCTATTTCCACTTGTCCAGTGGTTTCTTTGTCAGTTATTGACAAACGCTGTTAGTCAATTTATTGACAAGCAATTTTTCGCTATTTCCACTTGCCAATTTTTAATTGGCATACATATAGGTACGTCAATTGTCAATTTCAAATTGACAAGTGGAAACCCAGCATTAGTCGATGTCCGTGTGTTTGTTCGTCCGCACGATTACGACCCTAATTTAAGAGCAGCTATCGACTTGAAATTTGGTACGTACGCTTTTATCCACCAAACTGAGGCTAAGTTCGAAGATGAGCAAGATAGGATGAAAACTACTACTACCTCCCATACAAAAATATCGGATTTATATAGCTTTTTGATGTTAAAAATTAAATTTAAAAAGCTACAGTAAAGATATCAAGTTCATATTGTTTTAATAATTTAAAATTTGTTGACAAAAAATGAGCCTTTTCGAATAAAAACTACCCATGCAAATAGATATATAATTTTTTAATACTAAAATATTTTTAACTTTCTCGTATACGTAGTAAGAGTAAGATGTATTCGTACAAAATTTCGAACTCGAGATTTTGATCAATTCTGATATTACGATGTTAGGGGAACTCAAAAAAGTGGGTCTTGCAATTCTGTCCGTCCGTATGTCTGTCTGTTCCACCCCTGGGGAATCTAAACGCTTGGACGGATTTGCTTCAAACTTCGTATGTATTTAGAGTTTTTGGGCTTCCTAGCTAGGGACTTTTTTTTTTATGCTATTAATGGTACCCATATAAACAGTACTTTAAAAACTACACATATCTCGAAAACACCATTTTCGATTTGGTTAAAAATGTAACTGCTAGGTAATGTTTATATCCTGAAGAATACGTCGTACTCAGTTTTCAGCTAAACAGTTTAATAACAGTGCTTTTCGAATTTAAATTGTAACATTTGTCAGCATAATTTTACAAAAAACCGCTCTAACGATTTTGATCAAAATACATATTTAAGACAACATAAGCATTCTAAACATGATCACGTACTTAGTTTTTCCCAGAAAACTCGAATATTGCCGTTTTATGAATATTTCTCAAAAATTACTACCCAAATCACGACCGAGACCACTTTTTTTTAATACCATAATCAAAAATGAGAATTCGAAATTCATCGCCTCCTGCTCCTTGCTCTCTTCAAATGTCAGTTGGGATTTGAAAGTAAGTAATAAAGTGTTGTAGTTAATACGTATATAATGTCTATGTAGTATGTATTCCGTGTTTAGTTAACAAGTGTTCAGTTACTACCTACGTAAGATGTACGAGTGGAAATAAATTTAAACATAAAATTTGTTGAAATTACTCTGAGATTCTGCGAGATTCGCAATAAACGAGAAAGTTTCGTGCGACCGTCGTGCACATTTTTTAATAATATCTATAGTACCCGGTGCCGGTACTATAGATATTATTGTATAGTCGAAGATAATTGTCTTACTAGTTTTCAAATATTTTTTCGTGTTGCAGTTTTATAATATTTTTTGTTTTTTTATTCTGAGCTCCCGTAATTTATTTATTAAATGTAATAACATTTAATTAGTAAGAATTAATTTAAATTTAATTTAAGTTATTTAATTTTAATGCGCTTATCGAAACAAATTAAAAAAAAGGTTAACTGAAATTTGTATGTCATGGCGCATCTTGGAATGGAATTGCACTTGGCATGGGATGGAAGCATAAAACACTCGGTTCGAAGAATTAGCTGCTCCACATTAAGTATTCTGTTGTTCCTCTTTCTCACACGATCTCTGCGAGTTACCCCAACCCCATTAATAGGCGTTTTTCTTTTTTAGTTCAGAGCTCAACTCTAAACAGAGCTCGAGCATTATGAGCGCGCTCTGAACCGAGCGTACTCGGAGCGTTCTGATTTGTTTATGAAACACACTTGAGCACATAGCTGTCACATGGTTGTTTATTAATTCTTAATTATTAAATTTGGTTTATCTTCTGTGCCAGAACAACAACTCTCGTCCACCACTTCAACTATTTTGTTTGTTTTTTTTCTGTCAAATGTGACTGTAAAGTGCGTACCTAATCACCTTTTTACTCGTTGTGCTCAGTCAATTTATTCTGAGCTCGTAGAGTGCGCTCTGAACGTGCTCTGAACATTCTCTGAGCGAAAAAAGAAGCACAAAATCTGAGCTTCGATGTCTCTGACTGAGCTAAAAAAGAAACACGAACTTTTTTGTTGACAGTTCACGCTCGCTCTGAACCTATTTTCTTAGGTACTATAAGTTGCCGTGGGTAAAGTGGTTAAAGCGAACAAATGATCATTGGTCTTGTATTTTCTCCCACATTTCCATACTTTAGGAACAGACTCATTAGTTGGAAATCGAAAGAACTTCACTATTTCCACAAAATAATCGAAATCACAATAATTTGCTGCTGAATTTATACTGAAATGTTAAAATACTGCGATAAACGTGAAGGGGGCAAAATTTTACTTTACTGCCCTTTCGAAAAAAAATATTTTTTTTTTGTTTATTCCGATTGATTTTCATGCGCTGAGCTCAAATCTGCAAAAATAATTTGGCGGTCTCTTACCGTTTGGGCGTGGTACGCCCCCAAAGTTCAAAAAATACCATTTAAAACAGTGCCAAAATTTCAGGAATGGAGAGTCAAATTTTTTTAAAAATAATTTTTTTATAGGTATTCCCTAAATGTGCAGTTAACTTACAAAAAAAGTTTCAAAGTTTTTGCATAAGTATTTGAGCTCAGCGCATTAAAGTCATTCAGAATAAACAAAAAAAAATATTTTTTTCGAATGGGCAGTAAAATAAAATCTAGCCAATTTGTTACACTTACGGCCATATTATTCACTCCGGGTGCAAAGTTAAATTAACACCCGATCATTAATCCGCATTTTTTTAAACCCGACAATTTAAACCCATGTCCATAATCGCTGGATTAAAAACAGTTTAAACCAATTTTTAATCCGATTTTAACCCGTTTTAAGCCTACGGGTTTAAGTTTAACATAAAATTACATTTCTTGTTTATTGTTGTTTGTGACTAATTGGAAATTGATTTGATTTGTTGTGACATCAACATTTTTTGTGAATTTCACTAGTTTTAAAGAGTAAATTACTTAAACTGGTCTACGGAGTGCAGTGTAAATTCAAACGAATTAAAACGCGTTTATTATCGGGTTTAACGACTGAATATTATGGATTTAATTTTTGTTTAATTTTTGGGTTAAACTCTCTTAAACTCGGGTGTAAAATTTTAATTCAGATAATGCCTCAGTTATAGCTATCAGTAAAATGCATCCGTAAAAACACGAAACAGAACAAAACTGAAACATTAAACCATAGCATATCATAGGAATTAAGTGGAATACTTCGTGAAACTGGTTAAGAAGTTGAACAGAAAAAGTTTTTCGTACGGAAAAATAAAGAAATTCTTTTTTAGAAAATTTAAAGATCAATTGCTTAATTTTTTTTGACGAATTAGTTTTATAATTCAAAAGCAACTATTTAAGACCAAGATTGAGTTCAACGATTAAGCTTAAGTGCTCCGAAAAAGTGAAACAATTTTTTTACGGATGCATGTTACTGATAGCTATAACTGCAGTCTTAAAGTGGTGAATAATATGGCCGTTATCTACACGGAAACTTAATTCAAAATCAATCACAAAATAAGCCTTTGAATAAACTATACAAAACTATATCGCTTGAAGGCGAACTAAAGCAAAATACAAAAATGGCTGACAAAAAATGTACATTCTTTTCTTAGTTCATGTTCATGCACAATTTTATATAGACACATTCAATAAAAATAAATGCATTTTCTTTAAAATATAAAAGAAAAAAAATCTTAACTTACGAAGCTTTGTTACTTTTTGAAAATTCCAAGAAAAATCACATTTTTCAGGTTCAAAATCTCGATTCGAGAACGAGATTCACACATTCTTTCACCAATTCCAAAACAAGAGATATTTGTAAACACAAACTCCAATAAAAAAATATCTGACTGTCAAATAACACACCGACACAAATGCAAAACAGAAAGAAATCTCATTTCTGAATCAATCTTTCAATCTGAGTATGTCCAAAATGTTATCAATTATCAAATAATTCTTATTTGCAATTTAGGTATAGGTAGTACTCTAAAAATCTGGCAGTACCCTACCTACTCGCACAAGTCATTAATTGTCACTTTAGGTAGTGACATACATTAGGCCCGTTCGTTTACTTTTCTAGGTAGTGAAAATGGAAAAGACTGTCAAAATAGCAGTGATAGTGCGAATGAATTCTCTCACAGAGAAAGAAACTTTCGAAAAAGTTAGGGAACGTTTACACTTTTACAGTATCTATGCGATGTGACCTTTTTGTTTTTCAATTATTAGGATATGCCTTAGTTCCTTTAGCTTTACGGCTAAACTTAAAGCCCACTACAACAATAATTCAGAAATTACAGTAGTGCAAAAAAGTCTTCAAAATGCCTGATAAATGCGAAGAATTTGCATTTCGATTTAACGATTAGGAAATGACTCATGCAATAATTGTTCTGTTTCTCTGGCTGTGTGATACGTGACACCGTCTTGTTGAAACCACATGTTGGTCACATCCATATCTTGCAATTTATGCACTAAAAACTGGGTTATCATGTCACGATAACGAACACCATTAATTTTTACTGCCTGCCATTTTCGAAGAATAATGGTCCGACAATGTCTCCAGCTCAAAATCGGCACCAAACAATACCCCGTTGTAAATGCATTTCTTTCTTAACAATTACTCGTGAGTTTGTTGATTATTAACGAAGCCTTCAAGATGAACACGAGCTTCATCACTAAAGATGATATTGTTCAAAAATTGCGGACTATAGCTGACAAACATTCATTATTTTTTAAATAATGCTTAACAATGAAAATGCGTTGTGATTTTGCATAGCGCTCCATTTTTACTAACCCCGAACTGTCAGCTTTCACATTGTTATCTTTTATTCCGTTGGCATCTCTGTACTATTAAATGGCGCCAAATTCAAATTTTACGTGAGTTAATGGACACCATTTACAAGCAATAACTTGAGTAAAAAGTGTAGGTATAGCTAGTACATAGTAAGATTGTCAGTGGGGGGTAATATCTTGCTAAAGGCTTAAAATTATGATCGCGCTGTGCAATGTAACGCGCCTCAGTAACGTTATCCGTTATCCGTTGACGGCATTGATTTTTATTTTCGATTCAAAAATGGCCAATCATGGGCCAATAAGTTACACTCTGAGAAAGCATTTTTGATGATATCGGATTCTGTATTCATATACCTTCGTAAGAGACAGCACTACCTCATCCAAGAATAATATGGCGCTTTCTTTGATCGCCATACCTACAAATTATGTAAAAGATTAGATTAATGTCGTTTTCGGTTGGTCGTCCAGAACCGTCCGGAAGCAATCCGAACGCTACTGAAAGCGTTCGATTGGCACTCAACTGACAGTTCTTCTTCTGAAAAGAAGAGAAATTTGCTTCTGGATTTGAACTCAGAATCGCGGAGACATCTTTCGGACGGTTCTGGACGACCAACCGAAAACGACATAGGTTCTCTGATGCGTCCTACTGATATATCATTGTCACCGTTCTTTAAATAGAGCTGTCCGTCTAATACTCTATGATAAGGTAATATAAAATGTTGCTTAAGAAATTACACAATGTCCGCCTAAGAGAGCTGTTCGCTTTGAGAGATTTTACTGAATTTGTGTATGTAGATTATGTAGGTATAGGTAAAGTATCATGCAAGAACTGAAACCGTAATGATTCAAGACTTTTATGTACCTACCGTTCATAAAAAATATAAATTCCCCAGTGAGTTGCCACTTACCAAACCCAAAGGAATGGAGCTCTTAATCGCTGAATGAAAGCCAACAACTCGATCTATTCTGTTTGTTCAACTAAATGTCACTCTTCCGCATCAATCATCATCTTTAACATGGTTGCCGGTTACGGCAGGACTATAGCACCAGCACCCAAAAAGATATAGAAAAAACCCCACCTCATCACATTCGAAGATAATTTTCTACCCCATAAAAACGACATTAACCTGCACTATAAAGCGTTTCAGCCATGCAACGTACACACCGAACGACCGACCGACCGAAGACCCAGGTTAACTCCTCGCTACCTCATGTTGTTAGCCCATAACAATGCTCATAACTTTTACGTAACATTTTTATCGGAAATTGCCAAACAGCATTCACCCACTTATTTCCAGCACCACCGCACCAGCTCCACCTACATAGGTTTCCATCAGTCCCATCAACAGAATTCACCCACAGGACACTGAGCAATTTCGTTACAGTTCATTAGATATCATCCGTCGCTGGCGCTGCTACTGTGCGCTATGCTGCTGCTGACTTGGACCGATTCAGGCATCATCCTTTTATGTGTTGCATTGGTCAAACACAGGATATGTACGTTTGGATGTGTGTGTGTTAGTCCACCGGTTGCCCTTATACTCGCCACACAATGGACTAAAATGTTTTTCGATTGTTGGGTTAATTCCCATGCAATGCATGCGCGTTTGTAGTAGTGTGCTCAGGATAACCGACATAAATTTGGCTTGGCCAAAATGCTTCTTTCATACACGTCATCCTCTTTTTTCCTTCTTTCAAACTGAACGTCTTCTCCATTAACCGTATACTGGCAAGACATTAAGATGTGTGCAGAGTGCGGGGAGCTTAAGGGTTCAGTGAATACCTTTTGGCCTGGTTGGAGAATGCCCTCTTTTACGGTTTATAACCTCATTGTCCTTCTCATCTCATTCTTCTTTTTAATCATCATTATCTGTAACGCTGTCATCATCTTTGTAGCCGTCGTCATCGTCCTCGGTTGCTCATCAATCGCATCTTTAAGAAGGCGCGCGCTATAGGTGCTCCTTCGGACTCGATTAAAGGGATCATCGAGATTTGTCAGCAGAAAGCAAGCGCTTCAGGCACTTCGTCAGAGCGTTGGATGCTTGTAATGCTTACAAAGGTAGTATGCCCCCATCCTTGTGTGATGTTGATGACGATGGCGATGATGGTGTGCTCTTCAAAAAGATTTTCCATATTAAATGTATCCACACCTACACGCAACCTACCATATAGACGTCACGGCTAACTAAGCAAACACATTAGGTGGCTGCCGGTTGTGTGTGTGCCCTGAATGCGAAGCAGCCTCATCGCCATCAAACCACTTGCGACTGAAAGAGATCCTTTGGCCTATCTGCTTATAATTTCTTCAAGCGTCGTTCATATCTGGGACAAGGTGTATATACCCAAACTGTTCCCTATCGACGAATCAAGTCGATGAGCCATAAGAGGGAAGAAAATTACAGGCCCAAGTACTGTGGATATAAATTCAATATGGCAAAGTCTGCAGGATATACCGTATACACCTAGAAGGTAAACTTTTCCACCCGCTGCCGCCGCCTTCCTGTGTTGTCTGGGCCTTTCGAGAGCAATGAGGTGTATAACAATACACTTATGGCCCCAAGGATTATGGTAGGCAATGAATGAATTGCAAAAAATTCATATAGAAAGGATCCAACTTGAAAATCTGCTGTTTAAGTCCTTAACAAAGAAATTGCTTCATTGGCGCTTTTCGCATACGTTTTGCCTTTGGACGATGACGACGACGACGACGACGACTATACGATGATGATGATGATGATGATGGGGTAGTAGGAGGATAAGGGGACTTAATCGATTGATTCAATAATCGAAATGAGGATAATGCCTGCCACGTTTATATTACTGTAGCACTTATTTGTATTGAAGGGAAGTGATTCACGCGGAGAATGCATACAAAGGAGGGAAGTGTATACTCAGGTGGTGACGGGCGGCAATATGATGCTGCGATGATGCGCCAGCATGAAATGCTTAACTGCGTCGGACTGCTCTGGATATGTTGTTTCTGCATTGTCTGTGGAAATCCTGTGGCGATAGCTGCAGCAGAATAAATCTGAGTAATAACAATGAGGAATTATCTTGCCGGGTGCTGTTTGTTTGTTCGCAAAGAAGTTGCCAATTGCATTTTTATGCGCACGTAAATTGATTTTCCTAGTGGAGCGTTAATGCGCCAGATATACGCGTAGCGCAATTGAAGAATTTAAAGAGGACCGCAACGGGTTTATATACGGTTTGTAGGATTTAAGGTCGCAGAATCCAATTTAAATCTAACGAGTACGGAGAATGTGAAAGCATAGGTCAGGCAGACGAATCATACAAAACCTCGACTAATAGTGAAAAAATTATCCGTGCACATGATGGCCAGAATGATGTGGGAATAACTTATCCAATTATGAGGTCCAGTAGATATAAGGCTGTCAGTTTGGACTTGAATTAAAACTGAAACTTATACTTGGATGTCTTTAAATAATGGAGAACCAGTCCTTCAGTTGGCCAGAAAGTAAGTAAAAGATCTTTCGAAGGAGTGTACCTACCACATCTTAGCCAGAATTATCATTCCCTATAATGCAGAGTAATATAAAGCACAGCAAATAAGATCTCTTGAGCCGATCAGAGACAGCATGCGCAAGTTGTGTTCGTTATTGGAATAACGCCTTAACAGCCGTGTGATAAAGGTAAGTCCTTAAATGTTTTGGGCCCAGACATACTGAGAGCTGACCAATCGCTCTAAACCTTCTAGTCAAGCCATAGACTGTTGAATCACACTTTCTGACCAGTGGCCTATTTCACCAACTTACAAATTTATACTTACAAATATTTGTCCACTAAAATCTGTAGAAAAATCACAAATTTGCCTTTAAAATTTGGTGAAACTGAATTTTTACCTTTTTAGGTATTGTGAAAAAATACTTGCAAATGCAAATTTGTAAGTGGGTTAAATAGGCCACTGATCTATGTCGCACTACAGCTCGTATAATTTGCTGTTAATTCTACTTGTCTTTGAGGTTCAAGACGACCAAGAATAGATTCACCCTGCACAGGGTCGTAGCGAGAGGGTGGTGTGGGTCGGCAAATCAAGAAAGCTACATTTATAAACTTGAGCAACTTAAAAAAACGAACAATTTTCAAAAATTGGCTCGGAACAATATGTTAAAAATTAAGAAGTGAGTTTGAATTTTCATATAGGTATAGGTTTTCAAACTTGTAAATGTATACAAGTCGACATTTTCGAAGGTTACACCTTTCGGAAGTACCAATTTATATTTGTTTCTTTTTATGTACCTTCGCCGACTTTCGATTTTTAAAATGACTGTCGGCATCGGCTAATTTGCCGACTAAACACCTTCAAATTTAGCGAGTTTCATTCCGATTTTCGAAAGGACGGTCGGCATCGGTGAATTTTCCGACTGAAATCTGTAAACTTTAGCAAGTTTCGATTCGATTTTAAAAAGGTGACGGTCGGCATTTCTAATTTGATGTTCAATTTGAACGAATGTTTTATTCGCTAGTTTGTGCAACGCGGCTTAGTGATGTGGATTGCGGATAAACTTTCGTTGTGTTCGCGGAAAAAAGTTTGGAAAACAAAATTTCGTTATTGAAACTGTTTATAAACTTATTTTTTATTACTCGTATAGTTCGCTGTTAAATCTCCTCCTCCAAAGCCCGTTCGAATCTTATCTCAAATTAGAAATTGCTGATAAAAACTGATGGCTAAAGTCGCGAAATGATAAAAATCACGAATATTCATTCGTTCGTAGAAAGTTGGTCGCTCTCATATCTCATGTGAATAGTCCTTAAGATACACTAGTAACATTTTTTTCTCACTCAGTGACTTCGCACTGCAAACCTTTGAAAATACATTATGAAAAAATGAAAACAACATTTGTTAGGTTTTCTTCAGGATGGTCGCTCGTGGCCTTACCGAGCCTAAACTGCAGAGGGCAAATCAGTTCCTTGACAAATGATTTCAGCCGTTCACACAGTAGGGCTCCCAATATCGTGTATGCGATGTTAAGAAGTCTAGATGCCTCCATTTTTATAGGGTCTCCTTTCTAGTGGACCGGGCAAACGGATGCTGAGGTTCCATTTATCAGGCATCTTTTTTTCCGAACAAATCTCGGAGATGAGTTGTTGTAGATATGCTCTCCACTAAATCGTCTACCGCTGACTCAAATAACTCGGCTTGGCTGGCTTTTTGGACCAGCAGTTTTGTTAGTCTTGCGTTTTGACATTGCTATCATCATTATTCATTTTGGTAGAGTGGACGGAAATCTTGGCTTTCATCGTCCAGATTGAATGGTATGTTCTGTATGAACAGTCACTTAACAGTCTGCAGAAGTGGCTTTCAACACCGACTGTGAATTGTGACTCAAAAAAAAAAAAGTTTTCCTTTGAATATTGGGGTGAGAAAAATTTGCCTAAACCCGTTTCCAGACATATAGTGTCAATGTCATGTGGATTAATTCCCGAGACTCATTCAGGCAATCAATTATGTTAGCAACTAATTCTCAACAATTTTTCATCAATATTTCTAAAATTCCGAAACTTTCCCATTAAAATGGTGACACTGTCGGCAAACAAAAAAAATAGTTTGCCAATGTTGACAGTTTATAGTCCAGTAGTAAGTAAAATAAAAATGATCAAATATTCCGGGAGAAATAACTGATAAAAAAAAAATCCCTCAGAGAATACTTAAGTAAATTGGCAGTGGCACACCACTTCATGGGATAATCCTCAAATCCAAATCTCTGTCAATCTGCAAGTAAATCAACAGTTTTCCCCCTCCCCATAGGCCATAAATCCCCAAATAAGACAAGATATACTTTTTAATATAAGTTAAAACATTTTCTCCGACACAAATTACCGCATTATCCCTGTCAAATTTTACCAGGATTACTTGAATATTTTTCCTTTTGCCGTGGATGATGCGTTAAAAGAATTATTCTTAACGCGTTTTTTTTTTTTCAAAATTATTCA
The DNA here is from genome assembly GCA_949372485.1 of Cheilosia soror. NCBI lineage: Eukaryota > Metazoa > Arthropoda > Insecta > Diptera > Syrphidae > Cheilosia > Cheilosia soror. Next base: position 109,776,218 of record OX443562.1, on the reverse strand, counting down.
AACACTCAAAAGCAGATTTGGTTGCTTCAGTTCAACCCATCCCACTCCACAATGCTCGGTGCAGAAGTAAACAGCTATAAGTCACAGTCCTTGCGTTGTATCCCTGAGAGTTTGTAAACACTTAATTCGCGGGCAAATAAGAAAGAAAATGAAAAAAAAAAAAAAAAAATTGAGAAAATCACAACACACAGGAGTAAGGACGCATAATAATGCAAAACCATATTAAATTACGTGGATAGAAAATGACAAATAATACAGTAAGACGCGCTTCCGCCAAGATCTGCCGCACACAAATTGAGGTGGGTGTTTAGTTCCGCGTGCCAGGATAATAAATGCGCTTTTTACGATTTTTTTTTTCGCAGCTTAACTTATCCCGTGAAAGAGGGGATGGAAAAAAATGTCTCATTTTAATTCTATTTGCCACGTATCTCCTCATCATCATATTTCCTTGATTTCCATCTTCCTCTTGTTGGAATCGGGAACAAGATACTGAAAAACTGAAAAACACCTACCATACGGTTGCGGAATAATTTTCCTCACATTACCGTGAGGGGATGGTGGTGCTGTTGCAGGAAAGACACGGTAAGTGAAATGTTTACGACAATGAAAAACGGTGTGGTCGCTTACCACATCCTTCTCCTGGCGGTGTGGCGTGGTTGGGTGAAACACAATTTGTCAACATGCAAACAGGATATCAAATTTGAATTTATTTATTTTTTTTTTGCTGTTTTACCGGTGGGTGGATATCGTCTTATTTTTTTTTGTATACCTCTGTTGGAGAGCTGCTGCGATACGAGAAGATAATAAGATGTAAGTAAAGGATTTTTCTTTTATTTTTGCAATCTGTTACGTTAAATCTCTTTGGCTGCGCGCATTAAATCCACCATCATCACCATTTAAGATGATGTGTCTCCGTTGTTGTCTATGGAAGTCTGCTGCTGTGACAAGTATGGTAGACTGGGGGCGATGTGTCGTTGTACTCCATGGAACAAGGTTCAATTTGGAAAATAATTGATTTGTTGCGAATCGATGAAGGATAATGTGCTTTATGCGATGCTAGACATAGACACATCAGGCAGAGAGCCGGTTGTGTGTTTGTAGTTGTATAGCAAATTTGTTGCCTTCATTAATAAGGAGGGTACTTTTTTATTATTTTTTGTTTTGTAAACAAATTTGAAAGAAATTGAGTTGGTTAATAGGCCCTTTGGTCCAAACGTCACTCAACCATTCTTTAGAAAAATCGAACATCCCGCACTTAGTATAGTCCAATGCACTTTAACGGTCAATGTCATAGCTGCCAGCATTCAAATAGGTAACTTAAAGAAGTCTAATTATAGCGATGTAGCTGAAACTAATTCCGGCCAGAGTGTTTGATTTGATTACTAATAAAGTCTTCCAGCAACAATAATTCATAACTCAACAGGACCTCACATAACACCATCATCAGATATAATATTCACTATACCCCTTTTGACCTCTTAAAATAAATTGCTAAATCCAATAAATCCTCTTGACGCTTTTTTCCGATGCACTTCATTTAATTTTGCTTCAAACTATCCGAATGTCGTTTCACAACTTCCACCACATAATACACTTCCTCAGCTAAAGGATCAACCATACGCGATAGAAGAGAGTTTCACTGCAGAAAAAAAAAAGAATTATGACCGGAAAAGCGAAAACTTCTCCCTAATACATATACCCATACATACATCCTGCCCCATTCATCCCAGCTAGTGCATTATAAAAGGTAAAAGGTGACTCGATCGCCATTTAACATTGCAGCTCTGATTCCTGCCACGTTAGACCGAAATCATTGAACCACTAAGTGGGCAATTAAATTCAATTAACTTCCTCCATAAGGGCAAAACCGAATCACGTTCTTCATCATTCTTAGATGGTACAACACATCCAACCAGCCATACACACCGGTGTTCGCCTAGTACCAAAGGACGGACTCTTTGGTTGAAAAATATTTTCTTCAGTATAGCTCGTGCGTTTATTTCTTCGTCGAATTTTTGCTCAGATTTCCGGTGGAAAAAGTTTTTATGTTCTTCGAACCATTGCTGTTTGTAGGAAAGAATTTCTCAGCTGAAAGTTTGTCGAGAAAAGTTTTGCAAACCAACCTCACCATGCCACCATACTTCTGATTTGATGAATATCTTTGATTTTATTGAAATTAGAAAATCTTGGGAAAACTTCTCAAAAGTATTTCGATTGATTCTGAATGGCGGTGTACGACCAGAGTGATATCGACGGTGACCGCTTTAAGTTTTTTTTTTTTTTTTGTATATCTTTAAATAAAGTCGAGTGAGTTTCTAGTTACATTGGGTATATTTAGACCAAGTGGTTGGAATTTTGTGCTTTAACAAGATATTTCGTTAAAAAACCTTTTTGTTTTGTGTGTATTGTACATTCGAGCCTCTGCCTCGAACTAGGATATGATTTAGTTCATTCAACTCAAGTATCTACTTACCTGTGTTCCGAAAGAAAGACTTAGGGAGTAACTGGCTATGAAGAAAACAGTGAAGTGTACTGATGAGTACATCTACACTCGCCATTTTTGAAGAAAGACGTATTTGGTAGCAGACGTTAGTAGGTATATTTTGGCTTCTACAAAAAATCACCGACAATGTGTAGCCCCCATAGAAATCAGCATTAAGGAACTTCACTTTAATGACACAACAAAGCTACTGATTCACTCTTCGTATAGGTCCTTGAGCATTTCTGAACGGATTTCATTCACTCCGGCAAATTTGCCAACTTATAGTGAAAAATTAATTTCCTCTTTCATTGGACTATGAAAGACCACCATGCTCAAGACGTTGGATATAGGATTAGGATGTCCCATTGATCCATTCTGGATTGACTCGGAAAAGTGGTTGCTTCATACTCGCAAGATGTCCTTCTCATTGGCAAGATTTGACTCATCCGTGGATTTGATTTTATTAATGCTATTCCACTTTCTTTATGCATGCGAATACTTAAGTGTGTTCACACCTTGAAGAAATATTTCTTCTTTCCTATGGCTTTTTGAACTCCGGGTATTTTAAACCATGCAGATCTTTATTTTACCATGAGCAATGACTGCTATTCTTCCACTTCAGTGGAAAATTTTGATTTTGGTTAAACCTTTTTAATACCTGCCGCGCAAGTTTCTCCCGTATCTCGTCGCATCGTTCTTTAACCCTTCCCACCGTATGCTTTGTTTACGCTTTGACGTAAACAAAGATTGTCACCCATCAGGACATAAGTATCTTCAAAAACTGCATAAAAAAAGACCAACTTCTCCCTACTTCTCCCTATGCCGAGTCCGAAAGCTGGATTGAAAAGCCTTTCTTTTGCCTCATGAGTTATTATGTACACATTACACAACACATGGGATTAATATTGGTTTTCTATGTATGGTACCAGAACTACTCACCAATATAGCCCATTTTCAATACCTAAAGATGGTAAAAAGAAGTCCTCTTACAAAATTTAATTTGCCTAGGTCAATTTGTTTGGACGCAATCGTGTTTTCAACTTACAGACAGACAGTTTGATCCTAATTCAGAATATATATAGGTACACTTTGTGAGATTTTCGATGCATCCTTCTTGGCGTTATAAATGTAATAGAAAGGTGAATATACCTTCTTGTTGTGTTAACGCAACAGTCTGTAGTCCACTAACCACTAAGTCCAGATACTTTTACTCACTGAAATAAGGTATGATTTTGAAAAGTAATGCCAAACCGAAATTTTGTAGATCACCATCTTGAATCGAATACACCAGACAAGGATCCTGAAGTATGTATAGAATATACCTTCCAGATACTTTTAAAAGTCATTTATTTTTAAATCATCTGATTAGCTGTCTGAGGAGGGGTATCATTTATGGAAAAAGCGGTTTTGTTAGGCTATACTCTCATGGGAAACATTTGAAAATCATTCCTCGAAATCACCTTCTCGACAGTTACATACAACTGTTTAAAGTTTAACTATTAAAGGAAAGCCAGTGTATAGTATCCTATCCTGCACAAATCGTTCGATTGCATAGGATGATGATGGAAAAAGCTCGCTTGCTGCATTAAGGTCGGTAACGACCTTATCGAAACCTTTGATGTCAAAAGAGTATTTAGATAAGGTTAAGCGCTGTCGTGCGACTTTTTCAACATCATACTTAAAAAAATTATCCAAAACTCACAGGCCAACACACAAGGCATACGATTTTTCAAAAGTCCGTCCAATTACTTGCGGACGCCGATGATATTGACATAATTGGTAGAACACAGCGAGCTGTCACTGGTACGATTGCTAGTATAGAAACATGAAGCGGCTAAAATGGGTCTAGCGGTCAAGAAGGCAAAACCAAGTATACCTATGCTGTCAACAAGAAGATAGACCCACCATAGTAGAATCGGACAGAACGTCACGATTGACAATAATAACTTTGAGGTAGTGAGGGACTTTGTCTACCTCGGCTCTGCTAAACAAATTCTGACAACAACATCTCAGAAGAAATTAAACGAAGAATTAGAGTTAGCCAACCGCTGTTTCTTTGGGCTAAGAAAGCAATTGACTAGTAGAGCCCTATCCCGAACAACTAAGAAGATTCTGTATAAGAATTTGATCATTTCAGTCCTGCTTTATGGCGCTGAAGTGGGTGAAGATATCCTCAGTCGCTTCAAGAGAAAGATTCTTCGTAAAATTGTCGGTCCCGTTTGCGTTGACGGGCTTCGGAGAAAGAGATTCAACGAACTATAATACTATATAATACGAGCTGTATAGCGACATCGAACTGGTCAAAAACTCCGAGTAAGTCATTTAAGATGGCTAGGACATATGTAGAGCGGATAAGAACTAATTCTCCAGCCCGTAGATTCTTCGAGTCTAACCCGGAGGGACAACGCAGTAGAGGAAAACCTCGCCAGAAGTGGCGCGTGCAAGTCGAAGGCGACCTCAACCGACTAGAAGTGCATAACTGGAGGCAATTAGCTAGGGACCGGGCTAGCTGGAGAGGCTTTTTAGCTGAGGCCTCGGTTCACCGCGAACTGTAGAGCCGCCTAAGTAAGTAAGTATAAGTGTATAGTAAGCCAAAGGAACATTTTTCTATATACAGTAGAAAAGCAAGTACAGCTCTAAGTTCCTAAGTAATTTTCTGATTTATCCTTCTTTAAAATATATTTACAAAGCACTCATGTCACAGTAAATCTTTTTCCCTACATTTAATTTAAAAAATAGATACACAAAGTGAATTTAATTTTCATCGAAGAGTCAACACCCAAAGCTTACATGATGATGCCTTCCTTAAACTACAACCAACTACCGCACCTTGTTGTGCCACAGCAAACTTTGCATAGTCAATAGATTTAATAGAACATAAATCAATTGCCAGCACTGTGTCTATACGGAAACCTTATCCTTCCTGCGAACAGCGGTTAAAGGTACACCATTCTATCTAAACGATGCGCATAAAGGAAACATTTTTTGCAAAGCTTTACCGAAGATTTTGAGCGTCCCCATTGAATTATAGACAAACGCGACGATACTATCAACATTTATCCTTTCACATCCTGTTGTCAGAGTAGTTTAAAGCGAGGAAGGAAAAAAAAATCTTAAAAAAAGGATGTCGCACGCATAATATATTTGAAAAGAAAAAAAAAATTAATAGATTGCTTCCTTGATTTGAGATTCGATTTTTTTTTCCTTTTCAATCTACACGCCAAGAATAAATCGTCTTCCTGAATGTGCACCGTGTCATAAACGTTTATCGGATGCGGAAGCCGCCTCCATTGCTATATTGTAACAACAACGTCTGCACAGCGGAGATGAAAAGTGAGAATAGCAACACGCCTGAGTGAGCAATAAAAGGGTTTTGCTACGAAAAATCACTTTTTTTTTTTTTGGTGGCGCTTTAGCTGTATCCTTTTTGGCGCAGTTACCTTCGGTGCATGACTCGGCGGTTGGTTAAACTATAACAATGATTTATAAATTTTCACGAGGTGGGGTTAGGACGTGGAATGTGATTTTTATGCGCATTTCGTTTGGGCAACAAGGTGAAAGGATTTGATCTTTTATTGAAAGGCATACAATGGGGATTAAGGAAATAAATTGTGGGCATTTGTTAGTGTGCAGGCCATTGAATTGAAGAAATTTGTTGGCCGACCGAAGTTTAGGGTGATTTTGTTACTTTTTTTTTTGTAGATACTAAATGGGGGAGATTTTGTTCTGGGGGAGTTTAAGAATTGTGTGACTCAGATACTGGGCGAGGGAGATAAGTTAATGTAGCAGAGTTGTACCTGAAAGCCCTTTATTTGATACATTTGTACAAAATATTCAGGCATCCTGAACACCTAAGGACTGTTGAACAAAGCACGTGAATTTTATACTTCAATTGATGGATCCATTATAATAAGATTATCTAAGATTCTCATAAACTATTGCAGATATGTACAACTTTTGTTAATAATGTTAACAGACGCTAATAATATTCAATTGAAACCAATGAACCTATTTAGGAGACTGGTTGTAGAGAGTAACCCATCAGTCAAGGCTTAAATCTCTGATATTTCCTTTATGTGGGTTTTTGATCTCGTCAGCGGTTCCCAATCTTTTCTGGAGAGAAATTCCTCGCGGAGCACTTCGTTGTCCGTACGTATCCCATTGTTCGTAGTTATGGAAAACGCAATTACTATTTTCCGATTTTTTTTTTCAATTCTATTAAATAAAATTCCAGTTTCCAAAACTTATAAAAGTGACCATAGTGGAATAGACTTTATTTTTTTAAAACAACAGTCAACCTTTTCTGAAGACTTTCCACTAAAACAGCACCGTATAGGCAGGCAGCCTAGGACTAGCTTCTCACAACCATTTGTGTTGTGAGTTTTTATATTTGGGACGAATGGAAGAGACCTACATTTTATGCCCAGTCCGAACTGCTGATTTGAGAAGCGTTTTCTGACCAGTTAGAGTCTGGGATGTCTTTTAGACGTTCGCATTCCAAACCTCATTAATGTTTTCGAAAAGCTCTTCAGCATTTCTTGATTTTTTGGCTTTTAATGCTCTTTCGAAAACATTGATTTTATTATCTGCAAGCTATTGCTTCACTCTCCGCGGAGTATGCTAATGATCGTAGTGGTGTTAGAAATCATATTCTACTGGCATGTATAAAAAAAGAGGGTTATCCCTAATAAGCTTTCACCGTGTTGATCATGGGTCGACCCTTATACAATTAACGGACCAACACCGAACCAAGAGAAAGCACCGCAGACCATTACTTTCTCTGCTCCATGATTTATGGTCTGAAGCGTGTACTTTGACTGCAATTCTTTGCTTAGAGGACACCTTACATGCACGTTTCCATCGGATCCAAATATTTATATTAAACTTGGATTTGGCATTCCAAACAGCTTTTTTCCAAAATTGTTATAGTTTTTGTAAGTGGAGTCTTTCGAAATTCCGGCTGTTCCTTAGTTTTTTGTTGAAATACTATGATTTTTGTGAAATATGCAACCACGAGGATTTTGTTCTACGGCACAGCGTCTAACAGCCCTGGCCGTGAGTTCATGATGGAGTTTATAGGTGCAACAATCTCCCTAATTTGTATTATGGTCATCAAAAATGGATTGGCTCTACTTGTCCGGCAAATTTTTCGTTGGAGTAGTTTTGCGTTCAATCTTCTTTCTGTTGCGGTTCTCAAAACTTTCAGTCGTCCTAGAAACTTGTATTTCCCCGAAAACAAGCTACGTAGAACAACCAAATCTTTTTACTATTAACGCCATTGATTCGTTTCTAGTTTGATAACTCTGAAGTTTTGGAGTAGATACATGATTTATTTACGCATTTTTGTACACAAAGTTCATTGGTGGGAACAAAGTGCCAAGTTTCAGAAGCTCAAAATTAGCTAGCCTGATGGAGTTTTCTTATTTCATCCCATCCTTCCGCGGAGAACTTGGATTTTTACGGCGGAGCACACTTTGGGAAACTCAGATTTAGGGTGAAAATAAACACAAAACATGCGTCTTGTCTTGGTCAGATCGGCGTAGATTCGATCGACAGAGGAACACCCATAGACAGTCACCGATTATAACAGTATCACAGTTTCTCCAGACTTAGCCCAATATAGCTAATCCTCTCTAAGCGCTGTAGGAGTACGAAAATCTTTAAAAAAAAAAAACAAGAACGATGCAGTGCTACATGCTCAAGAAGGATTCTTGTTATACGAACTTAAGTATTTTGCTAATAAAATGAAAACTCTTTCTTTCTCAAAATTTCACCTCACGAAGTTCCTCACATAGTTCCAGTTCCAGTGACTCGATGTTTTTTGGCTGTATTTTTTTTCTGAATGAAAAACTTGCTTTTAGATTATTATAGATATCTAATGTCTTACATTTATCCATTAAGTCTACAAAATGATATCGGCTATGTGACCGCGCGCCGCCAGAATTGATGACCACTCGAGCTCTATTTATGGCATTTTTAATCACTCTTTCTATAACTTCCGGCGATAGGTCCTCCTATTCTTGACGGATGTTCTCTTTGAGAGCTTCAAGAATCTGGGAGCTTGTTAACATAGAAGACACGTGATTTTAAAAACCACAGGAAAAAAAGTCTGGAACGGTTAAATAAGCTTTAGGAAATATTACCAAATCATAAAAAAAAACATTTGTAGGGCAACATTTGTCGTGAAAACTACCATCAAAAGTCAGAAAGGTTTTTCCAGACCTCTTAGTTGGCAGAAGCGTTAAACGCACTTAGCGTTATACTATCTGAACTTTGTAAGGGAACATTTCATGCTGGGTTTCCACTTGTCGATCTAAAATTCACAATAATTGTCATATTTTTATGCCAATTTGAAAACTATGGCGGCAAATTGCTTGTCAATGAATTGACTAATAGCGCGTGTTAGTAACTAATAAATAAATCACAGGAGAAGTTTAACAAATTTTAAAGAATATGTTAGGTATTTCTTTTATGTACATTATGTACCTGTACTTATTTGTTTACGTGCGGCACAATTCACAAACGACAAAGAGATGAAAATCCCAAACAGACAAGCGCAAGTGGAAATAGTTTTTAGTAAATTGACAAACACACTTTTCGTTAATATTTCATTGTCAATGAACTCACAAACCATTTTTTGGCAATGATTGACATAAGTGGAAATGAACTGACAGTTGTGTCGTTCAATGACAAAAACAAGAGCTGTCAAACATTGTCAATCAACCAACATGTGGAAACCCACCTAAATAGTCTTTTACCAACATTTTCTGTAAAGAACGCCGATTGATGCCCAATTGCGTGGCACGTAGTGTCATCGATACTCCGGGTTTTTCTGCGACATCTTCAGCTACAGCTGCGATAATCTCAGCAGCTGCTTCTGGATCGGCCAGACCTGGCACCATCTCATGTTGTCCCATACTCTTCTAGGCGAGCGGCTAAGTGTTTGCCCAGTTGCTGTTGGACGACGTGTGTATTTCGTATCTCTTTACTTTACAAATGTCAAAGTAGCATTGACATTTGCCGCCATTTGCAAAAATGGTATACCATCTTCAGATAGGGTGATTCTGATGTATATTGACCTTGTAGACGCATTTAAATGTCATAAAGATGTATAAAGCCTTTTGAGGTGCAGAAGAAATTATTCAAAAAACAGATATAATCCGGCTTTTCAGAACAACTCTGAATAAAATAGGTAATTTTAAAAAAGCGAAAAAAAAAATTCCTCTTAGGTTCCAGCCAATAAAGTTAGCTGTAGGAACATACATGACTTAAGTAAAACAATTATAGCGGTATAGATGAAGTTGAGACCCTGAGACAACTAGTTGCTCTATACGCCAGCAGGATATTGTTCCGATAATTCACCTGTAGCTGCAGCCATTTCAGGCTAATCTGTAACCCGGATGAAGATGAAGACTATACACTCCTTGCAGACGGTTATTTTTAAAGAAATCAGTCCCGGTGATAATTATATCGAATTAATCAGATGTAAAACATTCAAGCGGAATTCACCACAAATATGTAATCTAAGGCGGCCAGCCACACGCGCGGTGCAAATAAATTATTCACTTGTAATTGTAATTAATTTATTTTTGGAAATTTCCAAACAGCAAATCACTTTGCCGGCACGATGCGTGTCTCATCTGCTGGCGCGCACCTATGCATCATTCGCGGAATTCGTGAGCGGACGCAAAGTCCTTGGATTGTCGGATTCAGTTGGTTTCCATTGTGAAGTTTCTTGGTTATTGTCTGGCCGTATTTTTAGACGGCACGCATTTCTGAGCTCCACACCAAACTAAAAGCGAATACGTGCCAACAAATTGTTGTATTTATTTTTTTCGTATCTCATTTTTGAAGCACTAGCTGCACTGATCTGAGGCTGGGCAGGTGCACATATGTACCTACATGGGTGCGCAGCACTCGAACTCCGTGCGCCAATTTAATTGGATTTCTTATTAAGATGCAATTTACGAGAGAGAAAGAGATCGGCGATGTTGGTACGAATTTGTTGGCAAGCGGTCAGGTTCTGTTCACTTCACTTTAATTGAAATGATTACTTGGGAAGATTAAACTTGATTTTGAAAATTTTAATTGTTTTTGATAATAATTGAGAGAGGCGATGTTCGCATGGCGTTGTCATGTTACACGTTCGACTCTAAAATTTCTGGGGGGTAATTGACCATCAAAATGACATTTCCTCGTTGGCTGCGTATGGAATGGGGGTTCGGTTTACACTTTTCGAAAATTTTGTGAATTCAATTTCAAAGTTCAAAGCAAGCGGTAATTGAAAAGTGAGACTCCTCGAACAGAGAAAATATAATAATTTCCCAAGAAAACCGCAATCTACTGCAGGGCATTTTTTTTCAATTTCTTTAGTCCCAGCCAATTTCGTGTCCTTTTCACTTTTCCATCGAGAGGATAATAACAAAAAAAAAGCAAGAACGCAAACAAACAAACACCACAAGAGGTGAAGAAATCTCACGCCAAGCTAACCCCCGGTCAGGATATGATGAACAAAAAAACTCCAACGCCCTCCTGCGATATCCTTGAAAGTGTCACCGACACTCAGGCAATTATCTAGGTGTAAACACAAATTAAAAAAATATACAACACTGGGAGCGAATGAAATTAATTTTTTTCCACTCCAGGGACTACTGCCGCCCCCAAACAATGTCCTCGAAATGATTGCCGCCGCTCCTGCAGGTGAAGGTAAAATAAGTTCTCATGTAATTAAAACCGCAATCAGGAGTGCTCACTTGTTTATTCTGTATTTTCCTTTCCTGCAATTGCACTTTGAATGAGCAGCAATTAAGTTCATTTACTCTGCGAGTCCTTTGCAGACTAGGTACTGGGTTTTTCAAGACATTTTCGTGGGTGGGTAAAATAACTTAAGTGGAGATATACCGTATGACAAGGAAAAAAGAAAACAAAAACCCATGAGAATTGCCGAGGGAAACATCCCACATCCTGCAGATTGACGACAACCAAGCCGATGTTTGCAGTCGCACACACAGTATAGGTACTTTGTCATATGTGTAGGGCAAGAGCAAAGTCCTTGACGCACACGTTGACTTCATGAGTATGGAATAACGAGCAGGAATGTAGCAAAAATGAACTCACGACTGTCAGGGGGACTCGTGAAATCATTTTAGACTAGAAACCCCATTGCAATTTCTGGGGGCTAACATTGGCGAAGTGGCTCGGGGAATTGCTGAAATGACTTGTGTGTTGTTCCTGAGTGAAGTTGCTCCATCGCATCCGAGAAGGTGGGTGGTATTGTAACATGTGTAGAACTTTTGATATTTACGGAAGAAGTATAGGTGTGCTGTGTGCCTGGGGTGGTATGAGAATCGCGTTTGGGGATAGAGACTGGAAAGGTGATGTTGATCCAACAGCATTAGCGTGTATATGTTTGAATGGTGTGGTGTTTATTTTTTGCAATTGGGAAATTATGTCCTTGTATTCTACTTGAAGACTTTAAAGTGTGCATTTTTCACTTCAGAAATTTATATCTTATTCAGATGTTTACGTTTCGTTTGCTTATATCGGCATCAGTAAAAGTTCAAGAAAGTGGTCAAAATAAAGCTGGATCCTGGCAATCAGGGTTCTTAATATTTCGGTATAGGTTGGACACCCAAGCAGCCTTCCATTTTTGAGTTCCTTGACGTGTCTTGGACTAAAGCTAAAATTCAATCGATTTGCTTGATGTGATGGAAAGTAGAATATACTTCATAGAGCAAAACCAAGTGGGACTATGACAAATCCATACCAAAAACCACCCCGCCTGAGACGGTAGATTGCTTTGATAGTAACACCCATGATATAGCTATCTAGGGGAGGTAAATCAAGCAAAGCATCTAGAACAGAGACCGGAGTACTCGGGAAAGCACCCGACAGCGAAGATAAACCGTTCTTCGAAGTTTTGTGCAGAAGGCATTCACATATTTTCACGAAAACACTTTCCACCAAACGAACGACGCACGCATAGGCTAGAAAAGGCCTTATCATAGCCGTATGGATCCAAAGGACCTTTTTGGGAGATAAGCCCCACGTCTTACCGAAAGCACCCTTACACTGTCAGAAAACTGAGAGCGCCTCGGATGTCTTCGACTTGATATGCTTTGCCCAAATAAGTTTCTTATCCAGGAACACTCCCAGATATTTCGCTTCATCGGAGATCTAAATAGTGACGCCTTTTAGCGTTGGCTAAGTCAGACCGATCAAAATTCTCCATCTCGTGAAGAGAACAAATTCCGTTTTCAAGGGATTAACCGAAAGCCCATTCCTAATGCACCATTCATCGACCATATCTTAGACTGAGAGCTACTGAACGTTTTGCTAACCTCATCGTTAAATGGGAAATTTATAAATATTATTGTTAATTGAAGTCTTGCGTTCGCAGAAATCGCCGTCTGGCACCCTGGAGCTGGGGCATTTGCAAGGGGCAGTGCCCCAAACATGTAAAAAAAAAGTGACCAATTACCTCATCGTTGCACGGCTAATTTTTTGTCAGGGAATGGTACTCGTACCCAGAAAACATTTTCATATAATGCCAGACGTTTTTGACGGGTCCTTAAGGCTGCCAGACGCTCATCAAAGTGCAGAAAAAATCGCCTCATTTACGTCATCGTTTCATGGAAATAATTTTTTTTATATAATTATACAAGTGTCCCTGAGTCCTAATATATAGTTGCCAGACGAAAATTCCGGTTCTTTCGTCCTGCCAGACGCAGGGGAAGAACGCATTATCAACATTTATTCCTCTAAAGTGCTAAAAATAATACTTTAAAATCTTAAGATTTAAATACCTTTCGACCATGAATTTTGGAGCTTTTTTAGGTAATTGGTTAAAGAAATTATTACAGTTTCAAATTAACTATCAGAACCTCTTATCCGCTTTCAAAAGGAAAGAAAGCGTTCCTTTTTAATATTATTTCCAAATATTTATTAATTACTTTCTGCTTTTCGCTTTTAGCTGCGATTTTTTAGGGAATTATTATACACTTATTAAAGCTAACCTTCTGATAAAATGTTAGCCCAATGTTATCCACTGCGATACAACACTATACGGCTCACAGTGGGAAAAAGTTGTCGATTTGGAGATCAAAAATCAATTTTTGTGTTGCGAAAATTCGTAAGCCAATTTTTTTAAATGTTCAAGTGAAGACTACGATGTATTTATGGTGCACAGTGTTGCACAAGTTTAAGTTCTGGAAACAATGTTGTGTAAAGTTATCGCACATTTCATTAATTTATCTACACCTTTTTATGTTATTATGCGCAAACTAAAAATATAAGGGGAATAGTATCTGCATAGGAATAGGATTAGGGCCAAAATAACTAAATACGTAGGTACTTACAAAATGTTTCAATTACAAAGATGAATTCAACTTTTTTGAATTTAAGAAATTGATTTTGTACAATTAACAATAATTACGTAATTCGCTGACCAAATCTGATCTGTCTACTCGCTGCAGTGATATTCGTCAAAGTGACCGAGAATATGCTAATGCTAGCACACTTGTCGCATAGCGAACGTAGACATACAAGGGAATTGATAAAATCCCAAAAAATAGGTACAGGTGGGGTGCGGGAGCATATTAATTAAAATAAATTATGACAATAATGAGTGTTTAAGTGTTTAACGATAAAGGTAAATAGGATGTAAAGTATAGCTATAAAACAAGCAATTTATAGTAATATCAAAGTTAACAAAAATTGAAATAAATAAACAAAAATTACTAATTAACTAGTTAGCAAAAAAATAAAATATGAATCTCGAACTAAATATATAAGAGATGAACAGTACCGTTTGAATTTCTAAGGCCAATTGATCTATTAGCAATTTCGAATGTTTCATGAGAGTTAGAAAAAAATGCACACCATTTCACAACTCTTTTATTACAGCATTAAAATCGAATACCTATGCCATCTTGCAAAATTTAATAAAACGTATCCAGATACATCCAATATTATTACACAATATTTACTTTTGATGTGGTAATAAGTGTGCTACACCGAAAGCATCGGTTAAACAACATCTGCAAGTTTTCAGGAATGAGGACAAATGAAGAATTATTTTGAATGTTGCTGATATGATCATAGATCATACCCCTTAATATCTACATTGAGAAAATTACAACAAAAAAAAATTTTAAATAAATGGCTGAAGAGTGAAGACATTCAAGAAATTTTAAAATAACAATAGTACTATGCTTTTTTTAAATGTGTAATAATTTTGTTTTGTTTTTTATTGATTTTTTTAATAAAAATACGTATCTACTATACTTCGATAATGTGAACCTCGAAAATGTGAACCGGAAAATCGGAAAAAGTTAGCATAGTTAGTACCTCCATAAAGTAAAATGTGAACTCAAAACAAATTCCTGATACCCAAATAATTTATGTGAACTTTTATTTTATAATTTACCCCTATTTTAATTTAATTGTACGTCCGAAAAAAAAAAACAAATCTGAAAAATCATTTATTGGTGTCCAATATTCAAAAAGAAAAGACAAAAACTGTGTATCTATGTAGACTTTTTTGTCTTTTCTTTTTGTTTGGCGAGGCGTGAGTGTGCCCTGAAACCTCAGTTTTTTTGTTTTGTTTGTGAATACGGGGCAATTAGTACTATATTTTTGTGGCTTTTCTTTTAATTTCAAAAATCAAGCTACAGGTCATTCTGAAAAGCATGAAATGTATAACGAATTTGTTGGCATCCAGAAATGTGATATGTGAGCCCCTCCAAAATGTGAACTGCTCATGTTTTAACTAGTTTACATTAAATATTGTGGTAGTACTGTAACAAATATTTAAAAAATTAATAAGTTTATAAATTAAAAAATACGCCAAATCGACAACTTTTTCCCACTGTGAGCCGTATAGTGTTGTATCGCAGTGGATAACATTGGGCTAACATTTTATCAGAAGGTTAGCTTTAATAAGTGTATAATAATTCCCTAAAAAATCGCAGCTAAAAGCGAAAAGCAGAAAGTAATTAATAAATATTTGGAAATAATATTAAAAAGGAACGCTTTCTTTCCTTTTGAAAGCGGATAAGAGGTTCTGATAGTTAATTTGAAACTGTAAATAATTTCTTTAACCAATTACCTAAAAAAGCTCCAAAATTCATGGTCGAAAGGTATTTAAATCTTAAGATTTTAAAGTATTATTTTTAGCACTTTAGAGGAATAAATGTTGATAATGCGTTCTTCCCCTGCGTCTGGCAGGACGAAAGAACCGGAATTTTCGTCTGGCAACTATATATTAGGACTCAGGGACACTTGTATAATTATATAAAAAAAATTATTTCCATGAAACGATGACGTAAATGAGGCGATTTTTTCTGCACTTTGATGAGCGTCTGGCAGCCTTAAGGACCCGTCAAAAACGTCTGGCATTATATGAAAATGTTTTCTGGGTACGAGTACCATTCCCTGACAAAAAATTAGCCGTGCAACGATGAGGTAATTGGTCACTTTTTTTTTACATGTTTGGGGCACTGCCCCTTGCAAATGCCCCAGCTCCAGGGTGCCAGACGGCGATTTCTGCGAACGCAAGACTTCAATTAACAATAATATTTATAAATTTCCCATTTAACGATGAGGTTAGCAAAACGTTCAGTAGCTCTTAGACTATCTAGAGCCATGTCCACGTTAGCAGACAGTCTCTAAGCATGATCCGACAGAAAGTATGGCAACATCATCCGTGTATGCCTGAGCGTAGGCGTATGACGTAGACGTATGAACCATGCACCATAACAGGGGAGACAGAACACCACCTTGTGGGCAGCCTTTGTTTACCCCTGTCTCTAACACGGCGTCCACCCACAGTCCGCAACTACCACCAAAGTTCTATTCATCAGCATTGCCCTGATCCCCAATGTCTCACCTAACCCCGTGTCGTCTAGCAGAGTTACACATGCAGTCAAAAGTCGCATTGTCGAAAGCGCCCTCTATGTCTATGGAGAACTTGCTACGGGCTGAAGAAACTCTTTGCTCTAGGTAATAACTAAATTTTGAGGACACTGATCTTAAATTGATAGGTATGTCGATGTTAATTAATTACACCTTAAGGTTTTTTCTACTGCGCCACCTCTCGCGAACATCTGACAGACATCCGAGAGTATAACTGTCCTGAAAAAGCATCGTAATTCAACCGTTGGGACTCGACATAAAATTACAGGTCCCTTCCATTCGTCCCAAAAATAAAACTCACACAAAAGAATGGTTGTGAGAAGCTAGGCCTAGGGTGCGAGTATACACCCTAGGCCTGTTGCGCCAACTATTTCTTTTTTTTATGTCGATGTTAAACATGTCCTGCAACCTCCAATACATTTTATTTTCGAATTGACTTTGAGTCCAAGAAGTTGCATTAATTCCTTGGAATTTATGGGTTACTCCTTAACTTGGATTAATGGCATAATCGATGCATTTTTCTAAGATTTTCATAAAAGTTTGCCTTTATTCAGAACTTGGTTGTAGTCACATAAGCCACTTCTCCAATTCTGTCAATTGTCAGGAGAAAGATTGCCAGCCATAGCTTCCTTTAAGACGGCAGTGCGTTTAGAATGTTTTTGAGGAAATTTGAAAATATATATATAAATATATAGCTGTATTCGCCCATGCCCATAAGGGATTAAATGGCTTATATATTATGCTAGCTTTTGCCCGCGGCTTCGCTCGCGCAGTCCTCAGGATTTGGCACACAGAAATTCCTTCTCATTTCTTTTTTTTAAATATAACGCGCAGGAAACCTACCTAAGAAAGTACCTAAGGAGCAGTTAGTATCTCTTAAAATTATGTCTAACGCCCTATTGGTGGAAACACTTCAAAAATATAGATTTGATCAATTAGTTTGTGAAGCACGGGAATCTCAACAAAGATCACACTATAGCGGACTACCTATGGAACACAACATATTTCTTAGTTAGCCAATCCTTAATTATATTCCACACTGCCCATATCTTCCTACACTGTGCAACATATGCAACCGGAAAGATCGTGAGGATGTGTACCACTCTCTATAGCAGTATTACCCTATTCTTACAGAATTCCGGTTGAATATCTTTGGAGTACGTATACGATGGAGTTAGATGAAGCGATCAGCATATTCAACAGCTATGAAGTTTGGACGCATTACAATGTTTCAAATCGATACGACGAACGGTTCGTGAATTAAGTAAAGAGGCCATCGCCAATAACTCGGACCTCAAGCAAAATTTTCAAAATCAGACAAATTAATTATCTTTATTTCTCATAGAGAGTACACAAACCGAGTTTGAAGTCAATCGGATGAAAAATAGAAATCTTCCTTAGTGCTTATACATCACAAAGGAAACTTCTGTGCAAAATTTCAGCTTTCTAGGGCAAATGGTTTAGGCTGGGCGTTGATGATCTGTCAGTCGGAATCTTAATTTTTATTTTATATAATATTCTTGTCTATCAGGACAATGCGCACATCAATGCTCAAAGTTTTAAGACTTTAGCTCCCATGAGTGCGCTTGTAGTATTTTTTTTGTATGGCAGGTGCCACACCTATTTGTCACATCCCGCCCACATTTAGCGATCTACTTTCTCTGAACAAATCGTCTAAATCATACTTTAGCTGTTATGAGTGTCGCCTATGTCCTTCTTGACTATATCTGTCTGCCAAATTCCACTACATACATTCAAATGTTTAGTCGTGAAAATATGTAACAGACAGACAGACGCATTTTTAATATTTAATTAGTCTATATAAAAATGAATTGCTGTTCGTCAGTCTCGCTAATACTCGAGAACGGCTGGACCGATTTGGCTAATTTTGGTCTTGAAATATTTGTGGAAGTCCAGAGAAGGTTCAAAAGGTGAATAAATATGAAAGTTGTTAAACAAATGGGCGTGGCACCGCACACAAAAAAAAAAAAAACATTCAAAATCGTATATCTCGAAAACCACCAAATTGATTGAGCTCGAACTTACAGATAATCTTACTTATTGGCCCTTACTTATTACCCTGTGAAGTTTGGTCAAAATTGTACAATGGGGCGTGACACCGCCCATACAAAAAACATCTTCTATGGGGTGAAACCCGATGACGTTTTATCTCGATAACCGCTGGGCCGAAACTGTAGTTGGCAAACAACGTTTTTGCTAGCTAAGCGGGACCAGTGTTAGTCATTGAATGTAAACTTTTATGTATTGTCCTGGACAAGAATAATTATGTACATAGGCAATACAATTCCTGGGCACGTGCAGAGCCGTTCCCTTACAATTATGTAATGTCTTTCATAGAGCCTGCTTGGTCATTTCTTTTGCTTCGGTACTGCAGTCCTCTACTAAATGCTTTCAAACATGTTTGCACAAAGTACAACAAACAACCATAGAATAATTTTTACTCATTATATGACTCCATATTCTAAGTGGCGAAATATATACAAACAGACGGGTGCTTCTGTAACAAACATTAATCAGAAAAAATGTTAATTTATTTAGAGACAAATTAGATACAAACACCTTTCCAAGCCCTCAATCAATGTCAAAACTAAGCTCACCTAAACTCGACCATTTGCTGACAAGACGTCAAATTAAGAATAGAGTTTTCTTTCAACCCCTTTTTCACCCCACAGTGTCGTTTAAAAAAAAATGTAAAATGCGCGTAAGAAATTAAAAGTGTTTGCCAGGCATTCTCCCTTATTACAAAATCCATCATAGAAGAAATGCTTTACAATTAACACCCTGAGCTACCAAAGTAGGACACCTTTCTCCAGCCAAATATCCAACCCCCTTTGCAATGTCTTATGCCCTTCAAACGGAATAAGAATCTTCATCAATTCTCCGTCCATTGGCCATCAATAACGCGCAGGAAAGCTGAAGAAATCCAATTGAAGAATGCTTCCATGACATTTTTGTAAAGGATACCCATAGCTTAGACAAGATACCTCGAACAGTAGCATCGCATGGGCGATAGAAACTCCCAAGACCGTAGTTGATGAATAGGTGGCTCTGTCTAAAATTGTAGTAAAAATATCGAAATCGTTTATCATGGTCCTTGCTCATAATACCTTTATTTAATCTGGGGAAACAAGCTCATTAAGCTCGCTTTTTCGCACAATCCGTCGAGCACAATCGACGGGGCCGACATTGATTGGTGGGACGAACTACAATTTTCATTAGAGCTTGTTTACCACACCACACCATCGCGCCATAACTGATCGGGTTCAGGTTACTTTTCAATGCGAATCGAGGACATCCACTTTTGGGGGTGATGAACAAAATTCAATATAGCAATATAGCAAAGACATGGAAAGGACTTTAAGCGACATTTAATCCTTTTGCCATTCACCGATAGGATGTTTGATGGGCACGTTTTTCGCCCAGACAAAGAGGAGCATTAAAGAAACGGTTACATTGTTCCGGTGGACAATTTAAGACGCCAATCTGTCAGAGTAATTGATGGCCATCGATTTGTTGGTTTGTAAAGAGAGAAGGGGTTGGAGATGATAGTGCGTACTTATGATGGGGATGGTTATGGTTCCCTATAATCTTGATAAACTAATTAGAGTGTTTGTCGTGAGTTTATTAGTTACAGAAGTGAATTGTTGGGCAAACAAAATTGCGGTTTTAAACAAAGAGTTCAAAGTTTTAACTATATTTTGGGGGTTGCTTAGTCATCCAGTGGAATATTGAATAATTGCACCCGATTTGTTGTGATTAGTGGTGCAGAAGAATATTTATAAAATCTAGTGCATTACTATCTAACGGATAAGCCACAGAGATAATCTTGAGGCCAATAATTTGTCTTCGTATATCAGGGGTTTAAATAAAGTTGGCACAATTGGGGAACACTTTGTGACAGGACTTTGAATAGGTACCTAACTGTGACGATATAAAATATTTCAGTATGATAAGGCAATTGACTTGTTTGAAAATATAGAATACGTCTGGCTATATCTAATGAAAACCACTTCTGCTCTGGTTGGTTTAGTGCGCGCCGTCTGGCTCTTGCTAAAGAGCTGGACATTTGCAGAGGAAATGAAAGAGAGTTTCCTTCTCTTTCCGCAAATGCGGCAGTGAGGGTTGTATGAGAATGGGATCCCTAGTTTGGCCGCATGATATATAATTGGTCAATGCCCCGTGGTTATTGTCGTGATTCTGGCAATATCTGGGCGGGTTCTGTTTTGTAGGTTATTTGTAGGTAAGCCATATCTCGATATGATATGGGTTTGTCAACCCCGACCATCGGAAAATGGATTTCTGCCGAAAATGTGAATGTATTTGTCCCTTTACCGCTCGTAGTGGAATGTGGACCCTTGTTGAGAGCGAGGCGTGTATTGCTGAGCCCTTCCTGGCCATCTCATACGCGCGCTCATGTCACTTTGCCCTGGAACCCAGAAAAGTGTGACCCTGAAGCGCTCGCTCAGACACGCAAGCTCGTTCTGGCACTCCTGCATCAGTTTGGAGGATGTGGTATTCGAGTCGATGGCTTGCATGGCGGCTTGGCTATTTATAAGGATAGAAATGCTTTCTTTATGCGTTGTGTTACGCCCTATTTGCTTGCAGGATCCTCGGATGGCCAGTAATTCCGCTTGGAAAACGCTGGCAAAATCCGGTAAGCGGACTGAAATTAATATTTTCGGTGATTTCGAGTAGACACCGGCCCCTATACCACAGCTTATCTTAGATCCGTGTCGGTGTATATCTATGACCGCGTCGAAGCCCTTCACTACCTTGTCCCTCTTCCACTGAGCCCTAGTTGGGAAACCGACGTGGAAACCTTTCGCGAAGTTTAATTTGGGTGTGATGTAGTCGGTTGGAGACGTAACCATGCCGTTTGGTAACGAATGTTACTATGGGCATACGGCCATGCAGTCCAGCATCCAGACTCCTTGAGTTTTACAGCACTGCCTAATGCGGTATATTTTGTGTGTAGGTCAAGTGATAGAAGATACAAAAGCACAGTGAGGACATCTGTTTGGGGCCCACCTCATTGCCCCCGTGGTGCCTATACTGGATGTTCTTTGCAGTATTTTCAGTTTCGTGAGGTTGTATAGACTTTGCTCAACGCAGACCATCATACTAGTGATCCATACGTGAGAATCGGACGCACTACGGCTGTGTACATCCACAAGGTCATCTTTGGTTGAAGTCCTTACTTCTTTCCAAAGGGTTTGCTACAGGCATAGAAAGCAACGCCTTCCTTACTCTGTCTTCAATGTTATGTGAGTGGTTGATCATTTAGACGGGTAGGGTAAAATCGGGTATTTTGGTTGACGCCGAGGGTGTCGGGTTGACACCGAGGCCACAATTTTCAGCCCAGGTACTTACCTTGTCTAGAGCGGCCCCCATAGACATGTCGCGAGTCTTTGCCATGAATCTAAATAGTTTAAATCATATAGCTAGATTTATATGATGAAGATGAAGTCAGAACTATAAGAGAAGTGAGCACCAAACAAGTCTAACCTGAAGATGGCTTCTGGTAGTTAATAAGGTTTTGAAGATACTGGAAGAGTCATAGACACCATACATCACTAATGTTGAGTTGAGCTATGGTAACCGTATGGAAATTTCTGTCAATATTCAGTATATGGCTCTGCTATATGCGCTGATAATGCGGCATGAAGACTGTAACCCCCGTCTACCCCTCGAAAAATAAATGTTACTGTCTACAAGGAAACGTATAGACCCAGCCTCTAAGACTCAGACGATTTCTGGGGTGGATCTATCTATACCAAATAGTGGTACCTATAGATATCTGGGCATCATCCAGTTTTCTAAGCTTAATCCGATGGAAAAACGTTAAAGGTCTTGTCAAAAAGGCACTGTATGCTTACAGAAGAACGTTACAATCCAATACATGGGGATTCAACGTACCTACGCTGTAAACCGCGACAGTGAGATCCATTTTAAAATAGTGGCTCCGTTGTATGGATATATAACGCGCTCCTTAAGAACTGCATCCACTGCTGTAGTGGAAGTAATGAAAAGCTTCACCACTCTGGACATAACACTGAACCAACCAAGCCAAAACCGCTTTCAGGCTTAGATAGTCTGGACTGTGGACACCTACCGGCATGCCTCCATTGAATCACAATAAAAGACACCAACCACAGACTATTTAACCTTTAGCTTCGTCTTTAGAATGAGATTCACTGCAGGAATTCCTGACAAAAGGAGAATTGGTCAACAAATAAAGCACTCACCGAGGAGGAACAGATAATCTATACCTAACGATAGTCCAAAGATGAATATTTGTATAAGCGCGGGCATCTTTTGTGAAGCTCTGGATCTATAACTGCAGTACTTTTTAAGAAGAGAAAGCTGCTATAAAGCGCAAATTCGACAAAAAAATTACCGTATAGATAATATGACAGCTAATAAAAACCAAGAAAGCAGAGGTATTTGAACCAATGGGTTGCAAAAGTATGAACTAAATATCATCACATTTAAGTAGAACGAATCTATGCTGGACAAATCTCGAATCCTGCAGGCATGCGACAGAGCTATGCTAATAGTGAGAAAAAAGAGGTCAAAATAAATGAATGATCAGATCATATTAAACCGCAGAAACATTCGCGTGATCACTTGTACTCTTACAGGAGACTGAATATATATGTGCAGCTGTTTTCGGCATACTGGCTGTAAGGACATACATATTTAGCAACAGCCCAACAGCAGACCTAAGATTCTTGGTAGCTGTATACTTTCTTGATAAACTACAGGATCTGGACAAAATAGACGGCTCTATTCATATCATGGATCTAGTTATCAAAAGTGATTGGTGCCATCAAATTGTGTTGAACCGAACTTATTACTGCGTATGGTAGTGTATACAGGTTGCCCGCACCTTACCAATGAACTTTTAAGGCCCTATGTTATAGAAGCTACTGTCGTATGGACCATCCATGCTACATCTTTTTCATTTTTTTGATATAGATGTCTAACGCTTTAGCATTGTCTCATCTTTACTCGGCAACGTTTGTCGCACCATGGTACGCACCGTTTTAAAACTTGACTTTTTGCACGGTGAAATACCCATGGCGAGCCCCATAATTTATTATCCCTCCGATTCGTATTAGCTGCATCGGGCAATTGATATTCATTTTTATTGACTAAAGCGGACTTGCCCTCTAAAAAGACCTATCGCACAGAACGTGACTCTTCAATGTCCAAAAATCAAACTCACACCTAACTAAGAGTAGCTACCTACATTTTTTATGCCACCGTATGCGCTCAGTTGCATTTCTTTTACGCCCCAAAATTACAGTTTTGTTGCAAAACCACTTCTGATAAAAGTCCTATATCCAACATCAATTATCACGAAGAAGAAAAAAAAATCCAATCTGTTTACGTCTCATGTCGCTGTCAATTTGAAACTCCTTGCATATGCTTTCAGCGAATTTCACTTACCTCCTAGTATATCTTTCCACACACAGAACATCCTGCGAGTATCAAAAGTGACAACACAATATAACGCAAGAACACATGCTAACACACCAGAAACTTTCAAGTCAAGTGCAAAGTTCATCGCCAACAGCAGGGTCCGACCATATCGGTACCGGGAGGCAGCCTGAGTTCCGAATGTGCCAAGAATAAATTTTTCCCGTTGCAAGTTCATTGATTTTCTCGCATCTTACTTTGGTGGGTGGAAAGGTCACACACAAACACTCGTGTCCTGCAGTCACTTTATTTTTTTGGGAAAATCCAATTTTTAGCCAAAAAAAAATGGAAGAAAAACATCACACATCAACAACCGTGGGTGGGTGAGAGGGTTTGTTTCTATAAAAAGGACGACTTGCACCACTTTCATCTGATTGTGACGACGAGCTACCCAATTGCCAATTCGAGGCACGTTGTCTGCCTCAGCTTCTGTTGCCTGGGCACACACTGACTGGAGGCCATCCAACTGGTGGATTCGATTTTAGAAACGTTTTTACTTTTCCATTTCCGACTATCTAGCTACACAAACTCGCAGTTCATTTCACCCTTGGCGCTGTAAAATATGCGTGTGTTTGGAGAGAATAAATCATCTGTGAAGGTGTTACAGTTGTCTGGCTTTTTTAACACCTTAATTTCACGCTTACATATGTGATGGCTTAAGCCAGCACACAGCTAGCTATACTGCCATACGGAGCAAAGGGTGTGGACTTTTGGGTACTTTACGAGTCATTGTTGCAAACTGGGGTCCTGTTGCGTAAACAAATCGTGCGACTAACGTGCCTCGCTGTCATAAATCATCGGGCATTTCGTTGGGCCCGTTCGTTGTTGGGTGCTAAACATTTTGATTTGTTGACGCTCACACTTGGACAAGCGTGATGGCAGAGCGCATCGGGGTTGAAATGTTCGGCTTTCTGACGGTTACTTATGGCTTTATCAGGGTAACGATTTTAAACCGCTTTTAGCCTTTAACCGGATTCTCTCTCCCTATATGACTGGGTCCGCAGCCATGGCTGCGCTGCTGTTGTTGTCTTTTCTGACGTGTTTGGAACTCAGCCACATTGGTAATTGTTCTTTTGGTGGAAAATTGCAGATATCTTATGGATTTTACGGCCCAGATGTGCTCGAACATAAAGGTGAATGATGTTTCGAGGTCTGGTTGAGTGAAAAACTATACTAAAGTGTCACACACGGTCGGGGGATGGAGTTGGCCAAATTTACTGGACTATCATAAATCAATTGAAGATAAGGAAGAACCGGCAGATAAATGTGAATGTGGCGATGGCGGTTGATACGGACTTTGTGAAGTGTTTTCTCCTAGGGCAAACGATGATGAATTGTTGCGGGAAGAACAGAAGGACGATCTGGAAATTGTCGAGATGTGTCGCAAGTTAAAAAAAAAAAAAAAACAAACTTGCATTTAAATTGCTGGATAAATCATTGAGTCGGCTCATAACGACCGTAAAAATATTGCCATTCAACATTTAAAGTGATACCGGGTGGTGAAGGGCTGCTGAAATTGTAACAAACGCAATGGAATTTAATTGCTAACGCCTCCCTTTCTGACCAGGAGATTGTCCTCAGGTGTATTGTGCAGCAGATTTGTATTCAGTGATCCAAAAACTTCCGAAGCGAAAATGAGTGTCATGTGTAGAAAAAATAGGGTCTGCGTAATCTCCCAATTCGTCAAAAAGATCGAGGATGCTTGCAATTGAAATAATATTTGGAGGTGTTTAAGGAAGCTGACAGCGGAAGAAACCTATGTGTGTAGTCGCCAAAGGCCTTTGGGCTTCGCACAATTCTTTCAAGTATGATGATGAAAAGGTTCCATGGACAACAGGTCGGGCACGTTTTCCTACAATCCAAGAAGATTTCAAACGTATCGTTCCGATAGACAGCACATCATCCTATCTGAAACCTTTTTGACAACAAGGTCTCGTTAAGATTATTTCCGACTTTAATAGAGAATCAAGTGTTTTCAATTGTCATTCTGCGCAACCGAACAAATTTTGCAGGGAAGGCTTTCACATAGTACGGCAGACAGGATCTTGATGTGATGTTTAGGAGACTGATATCTCTATAGTTGTCGTAGTTTAGATGGTTTCTTGTGGACCGGACAAACGATGCTAATTTTTCAGTCATCAAGCATACATTCTTGCAACAAAATCTCGGAGATGGGTTGATGTATTTATTCCATCAAGGAGCTTCCCGTCCAGCAGCATTGTTAGACTTGAATATAGTCATTGCAATTTTCACCTCGTTTTGATAGGTGGATGGAAACCTTGGCGTTCATAGTTCAGATTAAAGCCATCGTAAAGCCTGGGGTATATCACTTTTAAGTCTCCCCGGAAAAGTTTTTGCCAAGGTGCTGGAAACGCGTTGCAGAGCTGTGGTCGAGGCACGTTTAGGAGATGGGCAGAGCGGCTTTCGTCCCAGCGGAAGCACAACCGACCAGTTATTCACTATCAGTACTTAAGAAGGCTTGGGAGTATGCTACACCTGTTTACGCATGCTTCGTAGATTTGGAGAAAGCATATGACCGAGTCCCTCGAGGTAAACTCTGGAGTGTATTACAGGAGTATGGAGTTGACGGTTCTCTCTTGAGAGCATTTCAATCTCTCTACAAAAACTGTAAAACTGTAACTGTGTCCGGGTAAACGGCGTTAAATCAATACCTTTACCTTTTACCGTGGGCGTTGGACTTCGCCAGGGTTGCGTCTTGTCTCCTCTCCTTTTCATTACTTATGGACTGCATGTTACAGCGCAGCTTTGGCGAGGAACGTTTGGAATTGGGAGATCTGAGGATAAGTCCTTGGATCCTCTCAGACTGAACTTCAGCGCGCACTCGATCGGTTTGTAGCCGTTTGTGTTGAAGCTGAGATGAAAGTAAACGTGAACAAATCTGAAGTGATGGTCATCTCCAGAACGCCCGTTCAATGCACTCTGCATGTTAGTGGAGTCCCATTGAAACAGGTGGAGAAGTTTAAGTATCTCGGGGTCTTATTCACGAGTGATGGAAGGAGCAATGCCGAGTTTTCCTGTAGGATTGGTCAGGCTGGGTCGATTTTGAGACAGCTTGGTTATTCTGTTATTAGGAGGACTGAACTTGGTGTCAAAGCTAAGTTGTCAGTCTTTAATTCGGTGTTTGTTTCAACTTTTACCTATGGTCATGAGGTTTGGGTAATGACCGAAAGAATAAGATCGCGGATACAAGCTGCTGAAATGAGATTTCGCCGTGGTATTGCTGGTGTGACCCGTAGACATCGCATCAGAAATACCAGAATACGTGAGGAACTCAATGTCGAGCAGCTACTTCACCGGACGCGACGGAGCGATCCATGCTTCGGTGGTTTGGTCATGTTAAACGCATGTCCCCGACCAGGATTCCACGACGAGCTATGGAATCCGTACCATCAGGTAGGCGTCCTCTAGGTAGACCAAGTATATGAGATGAATAGATCAAGTCCATAATCTCTCCTGCACCCGTATGGGGATTGCCCTTGATGATTTAGAGTCGATGGCGGAGAGTCGAGAGCTTTGGAGGGTCCACTTGAGCAACCTACACCCGCGACCCACTTAATGGACAAACGGACCATTGAAAATGATGTTGATGATGATGACAGCATAATACAGCCGAATATTCAGCACGATATCCAGTATGGCAAACTGATACTAAATATGTATATATTTATTTTCCCGGTATTCATCATTTTTTTTAAAGTTTCCTTACCAATTGGTTGACACTGCGACCTAAAATAGTCTATTGTATCGATCCCGGTATCCATATTCCTTGTCAAATATTAAATCGAAATTCCTAGAACATTCTCCACTTCACGTTTAACCTCCCGTAGCCAGCAAATGAAACAGCTTATCCCATTTTATCACGGTGAGCAAGACCTGCTTAAAAAAAATTAAAACTTCCCTGTTCAGATCGCCATAAAGGAAATGTTAATTAAAAACTTTTCCATCCACTTATACTCTCTCTAAACTAAACTATACCTTCGTTGCAAATCTCTCGCTAAGTGGTATTTCTCGTCATCCGGTATAACACCGAACGATAATCCCAGAGCTAAACCGTTTCTATTTTCCTTTTTTTGTTCCATTCCATCCTTTTTGCATACAACACCAAAGAGCTTTTCTCTGGTAAATACCTTCGGTTATACCTAAATTCCGTTCTTCTTCGAACTGGTCACAGGCAAAAAGAAGTTATTTTAAACTCGCATTCAAGCGTAAGATAAAAATGGATCAGGATTCGGGAACAAAATAAAAGGACTACGCAACTTAAGTGCAACCTGAGAGATAATACCGCGATGGTAGCGACAAAAAAAAGAAATCCCTTTTCCATCGGATTTTGTTTTCTGTTTTTTTTTTTTGTTGCCTTGTGAGAGAGTAAAAGTTTTATGACAAAAGTGTTTATCTGATCCTGTAGACAACGTAAAGTTGAGGAGGGTTTAAGGTTTCTCTCCTGTCAAGTTTTACAAGAAACATTTTTTTTTCTTACCTCCTTTGATACAAAAATAGCAAAAGCCCCTGATAGAAGGTGATTATGAGTTATTTTTCATTCACACTCTGTGCAGTGGTGGAGGTCTGTGTGGTGGCGTCCTTGAAGGTACGCAATGCAGAAGAACTGATTTAATTAACGAGGTGATTAAGACTGGACGACCGTGAAGTTTTGTTGTCGCCGCCGCCGGTGGAAAGAAACAATAAAATTATACACCGTGCAGCTGGGTGTCTTGGGTAAATATTTGGCGTCTAGTCTCTCATGGGGGAAGGGATGGAAAATGAGGTGGAAAGATTTTATGGAAATTTGCTTTGGCAAGGAGCATTTGAATGTTTCCTTACCTCTGACGAACTTTGCTGCCCCAAACTTATGTAGTTTGGTGTTTTAATTTTTGGCGCCGGTGTTTACAATTTGCCTTAAGAAGCTTAAATTTAATTAAAACATAATTAAGGGAGAGCTTGGAAGGGAAGAGTGTTTTTGGTGTTATTGTTGCGAGTTAATTGATTGACTTTCGCCAAAAGGTGAGGAGGAGGACGGAGAATTTATTTCCATGTAACATTTCGCACACCAGTATGAATATACGATACGATACTAATAAATTAAGTGTGAGTTGTGATCAATGGCAGTAGGCTGAATTAAGTTGGTTGAGCTTGAGCAGGGCTGAATTCACCAGGCAACCACCAAGAATAAACGCATAGAATGACGACAAATGTCGGCGACCTAATGAGGCACATCTCGCAATACTAAAATGAAGAATTACAAAAAAATTTAATTCTTAAAATAATAAAATCTTATCAGAACCATACTCAAAATAATAATCTACGTAACTTGGATAAAGAATTGCCGAGCTTAACAGACTTTTGTCAACGTGTGGACTTGATCTGATGCTGATTTTCTTAATTTTAGCTAGTTTTTTTTTTTGAGCGTGCAGATAAGGGCCAGTTGGTTAAGAGAAAACTGCTTATGACACCGTTGGGCAAAGTTACGAGAGAGAGCTATCCTTTTTGGAATGAAGTTCGTTCCGGCGGGGGACAGCAATACTCTGCCACCGACCATAAAGAGAAACGAATAATATCAGAGTTTCTCCACCACTACACCCAAAAAGGGGTTTCTCCTTGGTAGTACAATGGACCGAGATTCGTCTGAGTGCTCCAGGATTTGGAATCTCCTTTAAAAAAAAAAAACGACGTTCATAATTTGAAACTTACTGCATGTAAATTTTGGCATCAATGGAAAGGTCATTTAAATTCCGTTTGAATGATACAAAACTTTCCTTAATCCATTAAGTACCCATTTAAAAATTTTAGAATTTTTGTCAAGGTCTCTGACTTTTTTCCTCATATCAAAAAAAAAATGTTTTGATGCAAAAAGTTTCTCCAAACAATTCTAATAGTGACTGCAAAATTTTAAAAAATCTCTTCGCTAATATTTTTTATGATATTTTGAAAATTGCTAAAAATGACTAGGTACTTTAGCCACTTTTTCCTCCTTTTCATACAAAATTTTTCTGAGATCATCCCATTCAAAAAATCATAAAAAATATTAGCGAAAAGATTTTTGAAAATTTTTTTGAAGAAACTTTTTGCATAAAAACGTTTTTTTTTTGGACCGAGGAAAAAAGTCAAAAAAGTAGACTTTTACAAAAGTTCTAAATTTTCAATGGGTACTTACTGGGTTAAGGAAAGTTTTGTATAATTCAAACGGAATTTAAATGACGTTTCTATTGATACCAAAATTTACATGAAGTAAGTTCAAATTATGAGTAGAATTAACTTTAGTTTTGTCAAAATACTTATGCCGACCTGTGCATGTACAAAAATTTGGTCGGATGAAGGTATGCCCGGTCCTGAAGAAGATGTCCGCCAACTACAGAGGCATAAGTCTCCTCAATATCGCCTACACGATTCTGTGTGTAATAAACTGTGAACGCCTTAAAGCCGATGGTTAACCACCTGATAGATCCTTGCTTAAATTTGGTGGAAAACTGACCAATCAGAGGCTGGTGAGGTGACTAGCTAGGCAAAAGCGTATTGAACGCGGCCAATGCAGGAAACTTTTGGCATAACAATTATTTCCAAATTTTCGAGATTGATTGGATTTTTGGCTGGTGGGAGGCTTAAGCCTTTCGTAGGTCCGATGGATTATTAATAGCTAGGATGACCAACAAAGTAACTTTGACATCAAGTTCGATCTTTTTGGCAACGGAACTACGTAACTGTCTGACAACTTACTCCAACTGACGAGCAGGAAAATTGACAGGAAAACTCAACATTGCCCGTGAGGCATGAATACGACCCCGCACGTATTATGCATAACTATTTTTGTAAAATTTTTTTATAAAGGGTGGTTCAATTTTAAGGGCCGATTTTGAATGTGAACCACACCTAAACGTCAAGTTTTTTTCTGCATTTCATTTG
The DNA here is from genome assembly GCA_949372485.1 of Cheilosia soror. Taxonomy (NCBI): domain Eukaryota; kingdom Metazoa; phylum Arthropoda; class Insecta; order Diptera; family Syrphidae; genus Cheilosia; species Cheilosia soror. The sequence continues at coordinate 109,745,404 of OX443562.1, read as the reverse complement.
ACATTTCTTAATTTCAGACTATCTCAATTTGAACCATGGAAAGATACACAATCGAGCAACGTGTTAAAGTTATTCAGGCTTATTATGAAAATGGGCCTTCAAATCAAAATGCAAATTGTGCACTTCGTGATTTTTTTCGGTCAATTTAATCGTCCAAATGTGCGTACAATCGGAAAACTCGTGCAAAAATTTTAGCAAACCGGGTCGGTAGGAGATGTGAAAACATCAGTGCATACTCGTACTGCAGAAAATATTGCTGCTGTTCGCAATAGTGTGGCTGAAGAGCCGTCCACCTCAACTCGTCGTGGTGTTCGCTATCGTGAGATGATAACGAACTTTTTATGGCCCGAATTGGAAGATATTGTATGTGGACGATATGTGGCACGGGACGGTGCCACTTGCCACACAGCTAACGAAACAATGGCTCTTTTTCGGGAGAAATTCAATGGAGGTGTTATCTCACGTCATGGCGATGTTAATTGGCCGGCACGATCATGCGATTTGACACCATTGGACTTCTTTCTTTGGGGTTATTTGAAAGAAAATGTGTACGTCGATAAGCCAGCAGCAATTCAAGAGCTAAAGCATGAGTTAATTCGGCACATTAAAGGCATAGAACCTCAATTATGCCTCAGCGTCAACTTTGGACCATCGGATGGAGGTGTGCCGCCGAGGTCGCGGCAGCTATTTGGCCGATATTTTGTTCCATACATAATTGAATCATACCAACATTATCATAATAAAAAGAAATGACAATAATTTCCTAAATAATTTGTGTTTTATTCAAAATCAACATCGGCCCTTAAAACTTCACCCTTTATGTATACAACTTTTTGTTCAGTGGCTAGTGTTCTGGTCTTCTGAGCGAGGGGTCTTAGGTACAACCCTAGAAAAACACGTATATATGGACCTCTTGTGTCAAATATTTATTTATTCCTAAAGCCTTTATTCCGACTCTGGCGAAGCCTTTTCTGCAGTTCCGCAGGGCTGGGTTCGAGAGTTAATATTTTGGTGTCCTTAATCGTCGTTCATTAGGATGTGTCACAATACCGCGGGACAAACACATTATGTCCGATTCTACCAAATAGCATTAATATGTGCTCACTAGAAGTTTTAAGTAAGCACAATATGAATGTACATACCTACTTCAATTTACGACCCCAGCAAACATAACCCCAGGACAATAAGTTTGACTGTAGGTAAGTGTGGCCCCTTTAGATCTTATGTATACAATTTTCAGCAGTATAGTATATATATATATGTATAAATTTAAAAATGAAGCTCATTAAAAAATGTCATTCTTTGTCTCAAAAAAGACTATCTTATCGCCTTGCTTCGTTGGTATACCTTTAGTCCTTATTTGAGTATCTTGTTCAATTCACAGACATAAATGGGACACATAGTATATTGCACTTAAATCAATCGTCCGCTAACATCCCCCTCAAGTGTACAGAAAGGTAGTAACAGAAAATATCTTTTTACAAATTTGACAAAATACTGCCCATCCCCATTGTGTCTAAAAGAAACGATTCATCATCAACCTTCAGTGAAAACCAACTTTTCAGCAAAACCATGTGTGAGAAATATAGTATTTCTCACTTTGGATCCTTAAAAAACACCGTCGCAGATAGACGTTCAAGTGCTGAAAAAATATTGAACTTAAAAGTTTCCATCGAGTGGTCAGCTACCCTGCCATTGAGAGCACAAGCAAACTTTTTGACATGACACGAACAGAGTGGCACATGAAATGCGTCCCTAACATGGTCGATGACTCTCGTTGTCATCCTGAGCTGAGATGTAACTTTTTTGGTTCCCCTCCCTCAAAAAAAAAAATTTTTTTTTGAAAAGAATGTCAAAAGCTAAGCAAACACCACCAGGGACACACTGAAGCAAAAGAATAAAGTTTCCATTCGAGTAGACTTCAAGTGGAAGTAAAACTGACGTGTAACACTGCCCAGGATATGCATTGTAAAATTCTTTCAATAAACTTTATGGCTGTTTCTCTAAGTACTGCAAACGAGGCGGCACATCACTCAATGTCCTGGGATACCATGTAACTACAGATATTCGCAAAAAAAAAAACTAGCAATTAACTGCGCCATAGAAAAGCGATTTTTTCAAGACCGCCCATTAAGGATCCATTAACTCTGTTTGAACAAAAAACAAGCAGCAGCGGTGATGCATCCTGCATTCATACCCCCTCGAGGCATTTAGCTCAACAACAACAGCAACAAAAAAAACTCCATCAAATGTCAATCTTTGGTTTGTTGCTGCTGCTCCTCCTGACCGACACACTCTGACTCGCCACTGGAGTACGTAACGTATATATAACACACAGCATGCGGTGGCAATAAATACATCCCGACAGCAACGGCAAGGTATGAAAGGTGAACCGGACTATGATGCAGCCAGCTCTGCATGTTACGTCCAGCCGGTGCTGTGGTCACAAGGAAATCAAGTGCTGTCCAGGATCAAATATTTCGCCAACCGTAGGTAACGGACGAAAAAGCCTGTGTGCACAAAATGTGCCCAGCCTTGGTCAGGAAGTACAATTGCAATTTATTGCCGGGCACTCACTGAATGTTGAGGTCAACAACTGCGTGCGGGGGCGAGTGTCCTGTGGAAATTGAATGCTGATGCTGCATTCATCTGGTCTCCTTGCACAGGTATGTTGTTTGAGTTTGAGGGTTGAAATTGGCGTTACCGGGTGCAAATAATTGACGATGAACTAGTGGCCATGATGGGGTCGGATGCAGTTATTTGAATTTTATTTGAAGGCGGATCTGCATTGTTACAATGGCTGCATGATTGTGTGCGAGTGAAAGATTGGGAAATTATTTTCGGAATTTATTGAATTTGATGTTGTCAATGATTTATATGGCCTATTTGACAGAATAATGAGTTTAAGCCGGAGGTATGGTTAAAATGTTGCTTTGTGTGAGGTAGGGACGCTTCTTTTAGTACGTCAATTGTATGGTTGGTCTATTCGAGTGGTCAGTGGAATATTTCCAACTTAGGGTGTTGTAATGAGGGTCGCAAGTTGCACAACCTAACAACGTTCGCAATGTTCTTGTGGTATCATTAAGTACGATTTTTTTTCGATAGCACTTGCATAATGCATAGGTATACATAGGATCACCATTTTTGTTGATGGAGCTGATAGTCGAATTGTCAGGCATGCATTCTTATACTTGGTTGATTATTTGGGGCATGTGCCCTATACCAAAAAACCACCTACGCACTTAGAGAGCTCCGCTGGTAAACGTTCGGAACTAGTGGCCTTTATTTTCTTAAGCTTTTCATAGCTAAAACAATTTGTTATACATATACTACATATTTGGCTGGTTTCTTATTGACTATGGATATGGGTTTTTGACAGCTACTTAGACACATCTACTATTATCTGTGCCTGCGAAGAGCATACGTTCCTGCTAGTTGCTGGGCTTTAGAGAATCTTGGATTCCCTTCCTAACTTTTAAGGATCGATAATTTGGCCTCTCTCTTCCCTTGTTTTGCTGTAGTCTTCACGACATTGTCCATGATAATGTCGCGATGACACAGTAAAACTGCCAGCATTCATTCGAACTGCCAGCGGCCATCTATTTTATCGACAGTCTTCCGCGGAACACGTTTTCTATTGCGTAACTCAAAAACTAATAGACATGCAGTATTTTATAGACTTTTGCTACTTCAGCTTTTGTAAGCCGTCCAACGTCAAATATCTTCTTGCAGATGATTCCCAGCTTCTTCTTAGTCTAGCTCCAAATCAAGCGCCAATAATGCTCAGAGTTGATTATATTGACTAATAAGTTAGTATATGGTAGACTTTGTTGGCTCTTTCACCGCTTTAAAAAAAAAAAACTACTGTGAGAAACGTGGTGGTTTTAGAACAGGTTGTTAGGTAGCAATAGTATGATGCAAAACATATCTGATGGTTGCCATTTGAAGAATGGAAGGAGCTTCCAGTGTCTCTCTCATAACTATTTAGAACTTGCTCCTATAAGCTTAATCAAAAAGAGTTTTAATCAAAATTATTATGACGACGAACCAAAACAGGTCGTTTGAAAATACCTTAGTCCACTTATCTGAAAGGCCAAGCCTTTGCTCTGACTGCAGGCCAAATATTCCTGTACCAGTAACCCACTTCAGGGATGCAAGTGCGCTATCGTTGTTCTGCCCACCACCTTTGTCGCAGCAAAAAGAAATCCTCACTGACATCAACTCGTACTATCCGCCTTCTCAAAGGCTCTTCTTAAGGTGCTAGTACACGATATGTAGCACGCCTCATATATATGTAGCACTAACGTCAAAATGAATGGTCCCAATGGGTACATGACGTGTACAAGCTCTCTTTGTGCACTCTCTGTTGATGTCAGAGCCACATATATGCTACATATCATGTACTAGCACCTTTAGACTTACAGAAACTCATTTAGCTAAATAATTCTGGCAACAGTGCAATATAGTATTGCTACTTACTTTCATTGTGTTCAGCACTCCTCTTATAGCCTTAGCAAATCGATTCTGGATGGACAAGACCAGTACCTTGGCATCACCATATTATTGCCAAAGATAGAACACCTAATCCTGTCTGTTATGACTCACTTTCTTATAGCTATTCATAGAGAGTCCTGCCAACTTTTGTATATCCGGGGCGTATTTTTTTCGTTTTGGGAAGGCAAGCCCTCGAACTGCTTTCGCCTCGCCTTTGTATGGCTTTGGTGTCAATTTGAGAGATGGTACCTAATATCTCGTTCATGTTCCTGAAGCTGCTTTGAGATTATACAATTCCTTTCTGACATCTAGAATTTGACATATTTCAAAAAATTGCAGTGGTGCAGCAACTACAGGTACCTACGTTACGTACCTAAACATTATCGAATTGCATGAGAAGCTCAATATCTTCTCTGACAGCATGCTAAATGAGTCCTTATAAATTTTATCAAATCGTGAGTCGTTAAAAAGGGATAAAATCACTTCTTCGCTTCTGATCTTATTATCAAAAAATGTTCGTCCAGTTGACTGTCGTTCTGACACAAACCACATTCAACTAGACCGCCGACTTCGGTGCACCTATACCCGATTCTCCTCGGAATTAATTCCCCTGCCTGTGAGTGAATACGTGTGAAATGTCAAAATCAATGGCGGCAATGATTTTCCATATGCTATACCATGGGCCTAGGATTTTTCTAGTATGCGTGCGTTAATGGCGCTACTTTGATTTTGTAAAGCACCAATACATTAAAAATCCTGGGCCCGCAGGCAGCTTGTAGGCAAAGTCCGTTATCTGGGAGGCGTCGACTGTCTATTCTATGTGGTTTGTGAGGTCTGACAGGGAGCGCAGTTTCGTCACTGGATGCTATTGTATAAATGTGTCTTTTCTGTAAATTGTTCCTTTGTAGGTAGGTACTATTGCCTAAAGCCGGATATACTATTCGCCTGTTACATCGGGACTTTTTCCCTAAATAGTTGGACAAAGTCATGGACAAATATTGCTGACCAAATACAGTCTTAAAATTGCATATCCTTTCTACCATTTCCATAACAGCAGACAAGTCAAATACAACTTCCAACCTCAATCTAATCCCATTCCGAATCCCCTGTAGCTGTAATTCCTAACAAATCAATAAAACAAATCCGCACTCAAGCATCAAAAGTCATTGTCTGGGGATTTTTCCAAGAATCCTTAAACACGACAAACACGCCAACGACAAATGTTTAATTTACATTATGCAAATCATTAGGAAGGTAACCTCCTGAACAAACCACTTAAGATTCAGTCGTGGGAGAAGGTCAACTGGCTCTACGTATTCATTCTCAATCCGGACACAAAAAAAAAAACTTAAGATGTTGTCTGTATCTCTCAACTTTGTCAAGTGAATCCTACCGAAAAAGTGGATTCAATGGCGGAACTTTTACCTACGCGGGCGCGCTGCAATTGTGGTAATTCGCCCATCCACCAAGTCCTCGCATCTCATGCATTATTTAAATTAAAGCAGAAAAATCAACACACAGGACAAGGAAATCCAAACTGAAAAGACAAACTTTTCCATAAAGGTGAAGAGGGACACAGTTGAGTCGTCGACATTTTAAATAATTTACAAACTCATAGCTGATAGCCTCTACTATTCTAGGATAAGCCCATTCAAGTATTAATCAACATATTCATACCCATTTTAAACGTCAGCTCAGCACCTTTCATATATGCGAGAATGGTCATTGTGTCCTTTTAGTGTTCCATTCACCTATTGTCCATTTCACTGATGGTGGAAAATCTTTTGCAGGACTTTTCGCTTCAGCAAACGCTTCCATAGACACGAGTCAAAGCCAAGCACCTTTAGAGTGGCCGCAATAAAAACATTGCTCTCTCGTCGCTCGCTCGGACATATGAATTATTATCGCACAATGAAAGCTAACAAAATCAGTAAAAAAAAAAACAAACTTCCTCGAAAAGAAGGATCTCAATCTGACAGATAGCCTCTAAGTTCACTCGTTTTGTTCGTTCGTTGTGTTGTTGTTATGTTCTTTGTTTGCTGTTTGTTTGCATTCATACATGAATGCATGGACGCTTTTTAATAATGAAACGGAACGATGGTAGCAATAACAATTCAAGATATCCTCACACACGTCGGACATGGCAGGACGACGACGAAGCGAAAAAAAAAGTGCAAAAAGGTTTCAAGTAGCAGTGAAACTTTTGCATATATGAATATTTTTGGCACTAGGTGTAGGTACGTAACGTAGCTAGATGGGATTTTTTTTCGGTGTTGCATATCGTTAGGATTTTGGTGCAGATTTGAGGTGGAATTGGACTGAAGTATGCTTAACGTCTCTATGGCTTTTCACATCTAAGGCATATCCTTTTAGTTTTTTTTTTTTTGGGTTTATTTTATTTTTTCATAGAGAACATTGCTTGGGTGAAACTTTTTTGTTTTCATGTGAAAAGTTTTAGTTTATCAGGTGAATGGCAGATTTATAAGGGCAGCGATACAAGCTTATGAAAAATGTTTAAAGGGAAAGCAGTCCGAAAGTGATTTGACTTCGTTATTAAATGCTATGAGGGTTATGGTATTTTGAACATGTACGTTGTAGATGAAACTTGGAAGGTAAGCGTTTTAGAAATAAACCAATTTTAGATTAAATTATACTCGCAGGCGTTAGCGAATCTGGTCAGGTCATCAACTAACGCAAAGAGCACGCCCAGCTACCCGTTGTTCTTAAACCGAAAATACGGTATATGGACAAATTCCCAGTGTAGAATCTGTGGGACTCACACTTTTCGTGGAATACAGACTGCTGAGGCCGCGATGGCTATCGGATTCGGATACAATATACTGGCACCAGTCGAAGAAGCTAAAAATGTGGGACTAAAACTATACAGCAAACTCTTACTTACTCACTTAAGGTGGCGCTACAGTCCAGGGTGGACCTGGGCCTCAACCAACAAGCGTCTCCAACCAGCACGATCTTTTGCCAGCTGTCTCCATTTTCGCACGCTAAGTTGGTTAAGGTCCCCTTCCACTTGCGTGCGCCGTCCCTCGGGTGTGAATTCGAAGATCTTCCGGGCAGAAGCATTCATGTCCATTCGCTCTACATGATCCAACCACCTTCACTCTTCTGGCTAGGTCGATGTTTCTGTACAGCCCGTACAGTTCGTCGTTGTATCCCCTCCTCCATTCACCGCCTATGCACACGGGACCGAAAATTCCACGATGTCCATGATTCTGCACCATAGAGAAGGACTGGGATGATAAAGGTCACAGATAATTTAACTCACAGATAACTCATTTGGAAAAAAAGTGCAAAGTTTGGCAAAGCTTGAATTCCACAGGCTGGATCTAAACCACCCTTCGACATACCTATACAACAACCAAGTCAAATGAGTATGTGGTAATAAAAAGGCACTTTGTGCTACTTGGGTTTTGAGATTATCTCAACCCGCCACTCCTACCTACCTACCGTGGCAAAGCCATGAGAGCTTGCCCAACTGCAGCCATGCAGGTGCTACTGGAACTGTCAACCCTCCACATTGTTGTTGAGGAATGTACATGCAAGTAAAACGATTCTATGAATGGCCAAATAAAGAATAGGAATAGGAGAGTGCAACACATTGAAGCATTTCGATGCAATACTCAAAAAAACACATTCTCTTGAGATGATATTATTAGCAGAAGTATTCGAATTTATATAAAACCAAATTCTTTGACACGAGTATACCAGCATTTTTCAGGCTGACAACTATGCCATAGATAGATGCGTTTAAATCAACTTAGACAAAAAAAAGCCAATTGTATGATAATATCTTTAATGTCAATTAGCCAATCTGCTGTCATGACATTTGATCCATATATCACCATAAAAGTTTATGAAGACAGCACCAGCAATTTTTATAGGTTTTCAAAAAAGAATTTAGGAAAAATTCTGGACCAACACTCAGGGCATGAGGCAAGCCAAACTTCTAGAGCAACATAACCGGAAAAAATTTCATGCATGCAGAAAAAACTTTTGTATCGTAACGGGCTTACTAACAAAGTAGAATCAAGGTCTGAAGACAGTCTCTGTAGATTCTGCGATGAGGCCAGTGAAATTTTAGAACACGCGCTAGGATCTATTTTGGGTCACTGATTCACAAAAGACTGAAATATTTGAAAACATTTATCAGATGGGGAAATACCATCATGTGTCATGTCATCCTTAAATTGTTAAAGGAAACTGGATTAGAGAGAGAGTGCCAGAGGACAGAGGTCTTCCGCAAAGCTACAACACCCTCTAAAAGGAACACAACAAGGTGTAAGTAGATGACAATAGACCAATAGTATACCAAGGGGTACAACACATCCTTTTCTAAGATAATATAAATGTTATAGTATCAGAAAGCATTTCACAACTAACTGTCGGGATTTATTTGAGTTAAGCTGGGCTAAATTACAGCAACTCGAAAGGAGTACTGAGTAATTTAGCTTTGCATGTTATAACCATATAATATCATGATGTACTCGCTCTATCACGAAAACTGATACGGATACCACAAAGTATTGGACTTCAATTGTCCACGGTCTAATATCCAAACATCTTATCACTCTCCTATCAATAGGTAATAGAAGCCATCATGGATCTAAGATATAATAAAAAAACTTAAGTCTGTGCCGAACTTTAAGTTTGCAGCAAATCTTCTGACAAAGGCTAGTAGTTTCAGTACAATCCTCACTAGTATGGTCGCCTGCTCTAATTAAAGTTTGTACACGACCCGACAAAAAATAGGCGCCCTTCGGTAAAGTCTAATGGTAAAGTCTAACGGTGGGGGCAAGATCTTCAGGTAAGAGGATCAGGGGATAATGGGTATGCTCACTAAAAGAGTAATCCAAACCCGCATCGAACTTTCGGCGTTAACGACCAGAGGGTATCCTCAAGGGGCGTCCTCTCGCCACTCTTATGGTTCCTTGTCGACCTACTCCAATCCCTGGTCAATCTAGGGATTGATGCTCTAGGATATGCCGATGACGTAGCAGTCGTTGTCAGTGGCAAATTTGAAAGCACGGTCTCAGAAATACTGCAGCATGCACTATCCATAGTTGATAGATGGTGCAACAATTCTGTAAATCCTACCTACCTTTTACCAGACGGAAGAAACTAGATCTCCTAACTCGCCCCACTATGTATGGTGAAACCATTGAATTTTTACGGGAAGCCAAATATCTGGAAATCATCCTTGACAGTAAACTATGATGGAATCCACAAATAGAACGCATCGCAAACAGAGCCACCAGATCTCTTTGGATCTGCCGTCGAGTCTGCGGTAACAATTGGGGTATAAGACCCCGGATGATGTACTGGCTATATTCGCTTGTGGTAAGACCAGCGATCACTTACGCTTCCGTGCTCTGGTGGACAAAGACTAACGAAACGACTACAGTCAAAAAGCTAGAACGGATTCAACGTAAAGCCGCAAACTGCATGACGGGCTGTCAAAGCTCCACCCCGACCACTGCACTGAATGTCATCCTAAGCTTATTAACTATTCAAGTACACATTCAAATGGAAAACCACTGCGCTAGAATAAATTTATGTTCTAACACAAGTGGTAAAACCATATTTATCTTCTCAGACAGTCAAGCTGCTCTTAAAGCTCTGAACTCATCTGTTATAAAATCGAACCTGGCCCTAGAAACTTACATGGCCATCTACAAACTAGCAAAGAAAAACCTAGTCATTCTACACTGGATTCCAGCCCACAGGGGATTTACTGGAAACTAAATGGCTGACTCTCTGGCTCTCCCGACCAATCATCTAATCACCTAATCTAAAAGTCTAACGGTTATCCTTATAACGTTCTTCTAAGCGTTCTGTAGTACCTACAGTGAGACTCAGAGAATCTAGGTTCTAGTCCTCAAGGGAGGTAGGTAGGTAGGAGTGGCGGTTGAGATAAACCTAAGTAGCTTTATGTGCCGTTTTGTTACCACATACTCATTTAACCTGGTTATTGTAAATAAGTGTATGAAGGGTGGTTTAGATCCAGCCTGTGGAATTCAAAAAGGTTATAAGTTCTTTGATACTTTTCTTCGAAACTTCCTCGAGGGATGCGAAGAAGGGTTTACCCAGAGCTCGCTGTCTCCTAGCTAGTGCCGGACAAGCGCATAGGTAGTGAATGAGGGTTTCCTTTTCGGTTTTGTCGTTACAACTGCGACAGTGTGTATTAAGTGGGATGCCTAATCTGACTGCTTGGTGCCCTATAGGCCAGTGGCCTGTGGTAATCGCTGTTATTCTGGCTATATCTTTACATGTTTTACTCAGGGGGTGGGTTTGTATTTTCCCTGCTATAATTGTCCATATCCTTCTGGATATGATGCAATTTGTTAGCCTCCTACATTTGAGATTGGCTTTCGATAGGGATTCTGCGGAAATGTGCTCCTATTGAAATGTGGATCGATTCCGCAAGTGAGCAGGGCTTGAACCTTGCCTGGCCAGCTCGTCAGCCTGTTCGTTTCCACAAATGTTGCTATGGCCTGGAATCTAGATCAGGGTAATCCTGAACTGATCAAGAGGGCCCAGCTCCTCTCGACATTCTAATAATGATTGTGAGGTTATACCTTTTGACTGAGGCGAAAGCCTTGATCGCAGCTTGACTGCCAATGAATATGTCTATCTTTTGCCTAGGAACTATGTCCGAGTGTAGTTTGAATATAAGCTACAAACTTCAGACTTCACGGATAGTAAGTATTTACGCCTGAAAGCCAATGCGGTTTTTGTCCTATGATGTTCAGGACTCTGACAGCTAGCTTCACCAAGTTCAGATTGAATCCAGAATAAAATGTAAGACAGTTCTTTTAAATGTTAACACAGTGCAAAGGCAAAATCAATCACAAAATCTCTATGAAAGTCGCATACTAGGAAGCGCTATGCGTTACACACTTCCTTCTTTAATTCGAACATTGTCCTCTAACTAACTTCAAATTTTAAATATTTAAAGTCCTCCGCATCACCTTACCAGTATTCAATAAAAAAAAAAAGAATAATTCAAATAACAATCCGAAAAGAATGCCGAAAACAATGAAGAAAAACAAAAGGCGATGTGAAAAAAGACACTCGCAAGGTACCTACTCAAGAGAATCGCAATGTTATTATCCTTTCCATGATTTCAGATCTAAGGACATTGCTTAAGTCTTTTCCGTTATTTCTTAAACTTTTCCAATGTTATTTTCATTTCCGTCCCGCATTCCATCCTGTCACAGGACATCATAAGAACCAATCAAGTCCATCAGGTCTCTTGTCAGTGCTTTCACCTTCTTTTAGAACGCAGCAATGTCAAAAACAAGAAAAATTTAAATCCGGAATTCAAATTTTCAAAGTGGTTCCATTGTGTCGTCTAGTATGTCCCCCTGCCCCCATATTCCCACCTTGGAAACACTAAACAGCTAACCAACACAGAGACAAATTCCGTAAAGGACCCCATGAACCTGGACAGAGAAACTTTTCAATTTTATTATAATGAATAAAAAATCTACGAGAAAAAGTTTTTCCTTTAATTTCTCCTTTTTTTTGTCATTTTCTTTAATTTTTTTGAAAAACTTTTCCATATCTAGGAATTTGCTTATTAATTTTTTTTTTACTTCTTCCGGACGCTAAAGGAACTCATCTTCACCGAGCGTGACTAATGGGAATAGATGCCGGTGTTGTTCACTTTTTTTTCTGTTTTAGTCTTCGAAGGATCCAAGTTCTCTATGGGTTCATTACACTAAGCGCAAGTGTCGTTCAGGAAAGGTGTTTCGGTGGATGGTTTTCATTACAATTCTGGGTGTCGACATGAAACTTCTGACGAAGGTTTTGGTGTTTTTTTTTTTTTTTTTGTTGGTGAATTCTTTCAAAATAAGGGTGAGGTGGACAACAAAAAAAAAAACAACAAAATTAACAACAGCAGGACAGACAAAATGATAAAACACTTTTCAGTTAATTAAAAAATAAAAAGGATAATTTTTCACCGCTCATCTAGTTCAATTAGGATGGAACACTTGTAAGGTAATTTTGTTCAAGGGTATCTTTCTTGTATCACTTGGGTGTGTTTTTTTTTGTTTGTTGAGGGTGGGAAGTAGACTGGACGAAACAATAAAAATTCATTCTTTTTAAGGTTTTTGCGGTTATCGTTATCTTGGATTATGCAGATGAGAGTGTAACCGTTATATGGAAGATTTGCAAGCATTAGCTAATTAGCTGCAATGACTAGGGTTCAGGCTGTTAGAAGTTGGGGACTCTTTGCGCCGTAGGATATAGAGCTGTTTTGTTTTAGAGTGAATTGATATATTTTGGTAGTCATATAGAAGCACAAGGTTTGGCATAGATTTTATTCAATCTTTAGATAGTTAGATATGTATCTAAGCTCTAGTTCGATAAATTATTCTGCAATTAGATGGAACGTCTACGTCGACGTTAGGCGCAGAATCGCAGTGGTTAGTGTGCTGGACTACTGTGCTGTCCCTGGTTTGATCCCCAGAAAAACACAAATTACATCTTAAGGTTTTTTCTACTGCGCCACCTCTCGCGAACGTCTGACAAACATCCGAGAGTATAACTGTCCCGAAAAAGCTTCTCAATTTAGCCGTTCGAATGGTTGCGAGAAGCTAGGCCTTAGGCCCTTAGGGTGTCTACAAGCCTGTTGCGCCAACTATTTTTTTTTATTATTTAGATGGACCGTCTTTCAATGCATGAATACAGCGCTGCACACCTTTGACATTCGGCCAATATGTCGGAGTGCAACTTCTTCAACGTTGAATTGTAGGCAAGGTTTACGAGCTGGCAGAGAAGGGTACTGTACCATACTTAGGTCTTTAAGGACCCATTGTAATGCCCTTTTATGGGGGGTAACCATTGGAGTTAGAGATGATTTAATGTCCCTCCTTCTTGTGATTTTCTGACGCGCTCCGGACAGCCATTCTGATATCCTCAAAAACTCGTAATGACCAGAAAGTGAGACATCAGACAATTTTTCTTTGAAGTAATGACTTCCAATTCAAAGTGTTCTGTTCCTCAAGTGACAGAGACTCGGGAAGTTGAGGTATGTCCTCATGGACCACTTCTTCTCCGCAGCCTCTATACATACACTCCCGCTCATCTGAATAGGTTCAACAATATTTAAAAAGTAAAATGACGATATCTCTGTAACCAACTTGCCGAAGTTTGCGGTGTCTAACACACGTATTTATATTTTTATGATTATTTTTCTAAAAACATATCGAAAAATTACCATTTATTTTGGCTCAATTGAATAGGTTCAAAAATTAAAAATTAAAAAAAAATTTAAATTAAGTACTAATTCACAGCTTTGGTTGTTTTTATCATTTAGCTACATATTTAAGTATAATTTAGTATGTAGTACTATCTCCTTTGTATATATAACTTTATAGATATGATTTGGAAAATACTTATAATATTTTTTAATAATTCCAAGTGAAATTGTTGACCCGGCTTTTTTAATGGCGCCAATTAGGCTTGCAGGATTATCAAATTGTCCCCTGTCCTCATATACTTTTTTGGACAATAGACAATAAACGTTTTCTATAATATTTATGTCCTGGGAGTATGGCAACCACTCGAGCAATTTCACATTTTGATCCTTTATCCACTATTTAACAACACTCCAGTAGGTATGAATGGGGCCGTTGTCCATGGAATCCGTTCAAAAATATTCGAAAAATTTGGAAAAGCATTTTCTAATATAGTTTTGTATACATTCGCCGTTATTTTCGATGTAACAAATTGTAGCTCACAAAGTCACAGGTCCCATAATATGATTAATGCGGAACATCGTAATGCCCCTGATGCACAGGTGTGGTGACTACCTAAAACACATTCATCCTTTCGCAGGTCGTGAATGTAATAGTTTTAGCCAACCGGTCCATCCAGGTTGAACTTTTTTTCATCGGAAAACACGACAATCTCCCTCTCCCTGTTCCACGTCATATGCTCTCGAGCAAACTGAAGTCGTGCAGCTTTGCGCACATCATTGAGTTGTGTTCTTTTTTTACGTTCAGTCTCTTCAAATGCTTGGCACTCCGAATAATGCGTTTTCCAGATGCCAGACTTTCATAAGCACCGCATTCTTCCTTGATTCTAGCAGCAGAACGTTGGGAATTTGAAACAGTTCAGATGATAAGTCTTCAGGCTGTCGATGTTGTCGCATATTGACCCCCTCCTTTCATATTGATATTATAGCTTAATTCATTCTGAATAAAATTACCAATTACATTTTGACTTCGGCAAATCTTCTAAGCGATTTGACCCGGCTTTAAACCAAATTTGAAGCATCCCTTTATTTGGCCTTTTTCAAAGTCGTTTAATTGTTTTCCGCGACCAATTTTGAAAAAAAACGGCTTCAATTACTTTCAATTTAAAACAGCAAAATATTTGAAGTCGTTACATAATCGTTGTAGATCACAAACTAGAGTCATTGCCCTTGAACCTATTCTGATGAGCCAAAATAAATGGGATTTTTTAAACATATTTTTCAAAAAATAAAAATAAAAATATATATACGTATGTTAGAGACCGCAAACTTTCGTGTTTCATTAACAATTGATTATTCTATACAAAAAAATGTATTTCATTAAAATCGGCAAGCTGGTTACAGAGATATCGTTTTTTTACTTTTTAAGTAATGTTGAACCTATTCAGATGAGCGGGAGTGTATATACATAAATCGTCGTCTTTGAGATTTAGTTTTAGTATGGTTTCTTATTAAGATCCCCTAACTTAGACAGCGATGGAGTCTCAAACTGTAGAAGTTTGATGGTCCGGCATCTGTCACGTTCTAGCTATAGCTTCCGTGGTACTTCACATCAGGCAGTTAGTTAAGTTCTTTCGACCTGTTGTTGGTTTTCATACGAATTTTATTCTTCACTTGTTCTCTAAGATTACAGAGTGATAGCTTGATCGACTGCAGTCCTTGATCATGATCCATTGCAAACCCATTTCTCGCCAGTTCTTTAGGTCTCTCATTGCCGGTTTTGTCACTGTGTCCAGGGAACCATCAGCATAGAATCGTGGGGTGCTGAGAGCAAACAACTTTGAGCTCTTCTTCATGAGCAACGGTGAACTAGTTAGGATTTTATTTTAATAGCAGAGACTGCTTTTATGGATACCTGGCTGTCAATAAAAATGGTATATATCGTTTTCATGATATTGCCAACAATGACACCTTACGGACGATTGCCAGAACCTTTGCTTGAAAGACACCGCTGCTATCAGGAAGCCTAATTGTTGGGAGTGCGGCCAATTTAATGCAATAAATCGATTCTCTTGGTTTTGTATATTCAAACAGCAATCAAACAACACGTATTCAGCATTTTTCGAATTGGTCTTGAAATGTGAAAAGCTTGACGTGAAGTTTGGCTTGCCATGAGCTCGTTTAATCAATTAGTCAATTTATGGGTAGGTATGTAAAATAAATTCCGAGTCTAAGAATGAAAACGCTGTCCGAGATTTGTTATTTTTAGTTCAAAATTCGTTTTATTAACAATTCAAAATTTTTCGCGGGAATACACTGTTGTGTCGCGGGTTATGACAGTACTAAAAAAATTTTAGAAAGAATTAGCTTTATATAAGTTTATGCATAATCCGAAAATAAGATAGCAATAGCTTCATTTATTTATCTTTATGTAGGTGTGTGAGAATTCATTTTTACTTATATAGGCGTAAAACATATAATTAAGCATGTGTGAGAAAAAGAACCGAAGTTAAGAGTAAATGAAAAAAGAACGTTAAATAGTTAAGATTTAAGAGACTACTTTATTTTCAACAAGGTATAAGACGTAGACGATGTCTCCATCTACCCCCTTTAAAGATTCGTTAACCGGTTTCTATACTCCGATTTCTTTAGCATTTTCGTCTTAATGTTGTAGATGGTATTTGAAGTCCAGGAAGCGTTGTCCTTTCTCTAAATTTTTGTTAGTATTTCTCCTTTCATTGTCTGATCTGAGAGTTGCAAACCGGGACTAGAACCATCTACATTCAACATGCAGTTGTCTCCTTGCATAGTGCAGTTCGACATTTCCTAATTCGTTTTGCCGATATAACTACATTCATTAAGTTCCACAGTAAGGAGCCTAGGGCCAAAATTTATGGCATACCGCCAGTTCTTTTTTATTTTCTCATCAGAACAGAATTATATCGCAGAGTATAACTCTAAACCTTCTATAACCTTCTGCCGTTTCAATTCCTGGCTGGAGCCTACATTAAATAGTATTATTCTAAAGGATTCCCTTTCCTTTCGGCGGTACAACAAGTCATAAGCCTCAAGAAAAATTATCTCCTGAAGACACGCATTAAACATTTTAGCAAATAAGTCTGGTCATGTTTTAGTTGAAACTTTTAATTGGTTTTCTAAAAGGGATTCTTGTTTCTCTATAATGCAGTTTGTGCGTCTTCTTATACCCTTTACAGGAAGGTATATAAGTATTAATTTTGCCATTACATTTGTAACGCTAAGAAGGAGTCGCCAGAGACCCCATGAAGTATGTATATTTTGATTCAGGATCAAATTCTGTATCTTTTTAGCCATGTCAGTCAGTCTGTCTGTTGAAAACACGATAGCATCTAAACGAATTGACGAAAGCGAATGAATGAAATGTAGTGAGAATACTTTTTTTCCCGTCGTCCGGTTGGTAGTGAAAATGGGCTATATCGATCAAGTAGTTCTGATACCTACCTACCATACAAAACCAATATTAGACACATGCGTGTACCTGTACAGTACATAAGTACTAACTCGTATGGCAAACATTTTGAATGACTTTTGTGCAGTGGAGGGTAACAAAGCATCGGCCAAGCCGATGATAACACTTGCTCTGTGTTTGTGTAAGATTTTCAACTGTTTTCAGACATCTTCTCATTATGGATGAAATTACAAACCAAGAGAGAAATTTGAAAAATCATTCAGGTCAGCTCTATTATGACAGCCATTAGGAACAAGTTGCATCCATTGATTATTGTCTTCAACTCAAAAAAAAAAAAAAAAAAATACACTTCTATATCGCTCTACATACCTACCTACCTACCAACTCCAACGCGACACACAAACCAACAACTACACCAACCAACCCACACATCTCTATCTGCCTATATATCCACCTCTGATGGTCGTAAAACTCCTGGAGTATATCCTTCGCTTCCACCCGTTTGCACATTCAAACAATGAAGTGCAAAATGTCCTCCGGGGGTAATAAATTACTTGCGCTTCTACCGCAGCATTTACTGTTCATTCCGGCTGAAATTATTTGCACGTTGCACCTGTAAAAACCATAAAAAATCATCAATCAGCTGACGTAATGGATTGGAAGTAATTTATGGGATTAATAGGTCCTGGCGCTAGGCATGTAATGGAATTTATGCCGCCGCCGTTGTCGCCATCATCGATTGTCGCATGAATGCACTGCATCCACCGTATACGTCGCGACACCATCACTCGCGTCACCCCATCAGGATCAGGACCACCGCACCGTATGCCCGGGATTCCTAGAAATATTTTTCACTACGTGAATTTTATTTGCAGTATCTGTTCGGTTCGGTTACAACACAACATTTTCGGGTGCACTCAGCCAAGGATAATGATGGGAATCTCGCACCGAAAATCATTTCATCACACGCCAGATGGGCGTATGTATTCGGTAACGGTGCCTGTGTGCCCAGGTTTCGATAAGGATTATTGCTCGGTTTATTGCCACCGCAAAACGTACAAGGTACAAGCTTTTTATTCATTACCATGAATATTGCTTAATGTTGCAAGAAAACGTAAAGCAGTGAACAGAGAAACACATGTACGAGCAGCATCCAGTTCGTTGCTAGGAAAGTAGACGAAATCTTTGATCTCAAACTCACCTTCCAAGGGGTAGGAGTTTTTTTCTTTTTGGGCATAATCAGCAAGTTTTGCGTTATGCCTTTAATGAGTTTGTCGTTGTGCACCTAGTTTGTAAGAAGGAAGCACTTTTGTGTACTTTCCTGCTTCTTATCGGGGTCACACATGCTCGGATGCTTTCTTAAGCAATTTCACAGAGTGTGAATAGCCCATAAACACCTTTGAAGTAATAAAGGTTAGGTACACTCTTGCTGGGTAGGTCGGAGTTCTGCTGACGGCGTGTGTCATGTGTGTCGTGTAATGAGGGTGACGTGAGTAGTTTTGATTATGAAAGAACCTTTGGGTCTATCGATTAGGGCAGCTGATAGTGTTTTGGTTTTACTGATTACATATCCTTAGCTCTGAAGAGTGGGAGGGGGAGGGGGGTATGAGTGTATGGTGCATGAATTGGTAGTAAGTTGTATTAAGGAAATAGTTTTAATTGGGCCAGCAACTATAAGGTAAGGCGAAGAACAAGCATATTCGAGGTAAATTCCAAAAGTCTTTGGATCAATAATTGATTTTAAGTCGGAAGAGACTTCATGCTCTGGCACTGCTTCCTCTCTAAAGGACCCTATTGTGTCTTTGCTGGTGAGGTCCTATAGCCATTTTTTACTCCGGAGACTGTCAGGAAGACAAGATATTTCACAAGGATTTGCTAAAGTAACGATTTCTTTGCCAAGGATATTCTTTCTGAGACGAAAGAGAGCCGGGCATTCCATGAGTATTTGTAGAGATGATTCTTCAGTCGTCACTCTCCAGGTCTACATGTGGAGTCCGGTGAGACACAAATTCCGTTAAAATGTTTTTACTGGCCATGGAGTAATTATACCTGTCAGGACTCTCAGGTTATTTTTGTCCAGATTAATGAGAGAGTAGTATTTTATGAAGGAGAATTTTGAGAAGAATTGTTTGGTGCAGTTCTGCCCAAGTGTTTTAAGCCGGACTTCATTGGATATGATTTGAGTCAAGCTCCTGATGTGATTTTTGAAACATCACTTAGTGACACCACAGAAGGGTTTAGATCCGACAAGTCCCACAGTCGCGTAGACTTTAGCTGTGAATCCAGTCAAGAAAAAATAGGTTTTTCTTTGCAAATTGGTAGATGGCTGTGTGTTTCCAGGACCTACCATCTTCGATTTTATGACAGATCAGTCAAGAGTTTTGAGAGTGGCTTTACTGTCTGTGGAGAAAAAATAAATACATAGTTATACCACGTCTATTATAACTAAGATTTATTCTAGCGCAATGGTTAATGACAAGGATTTCAGCCTGGAATAGGGACGAGTTTTTGCAAAGGCTGATTTAATAGTTCGCTTGAGGCGATTCTCCATATAAATGCCAGATCAATTCCCTGACTCCATTTTAGAACCGTCCGGTCCTTTGCCTCATATACTATTTACCCCATCTTTTGGTGACACTACAGTTCGTTGCATAGCAGTCAGCTCTCAATAAAAACGGTGCAGCTGTCAAATTCTTACCAGTAAGGAAAACTATTAACTACGTCAGATTTAGATACTATTAGGAGTCACATTCTCACGCTCCCCTTTGTTACACTTTACATGGCCCAAACCCAAACACACTACTGGCTATCATCACACAATACACACCATAGTAGAGTATGTTGAAAATTATTTGTATCTATTCGTCTATACAATTATTCATACTACTAGTCTACTACCTTAATAAGAAATTTCATTAGTGCCTGTCATTTGGACTAGCTCTTATTCATGCGAATATCTATGTACCTACCAGTCGACAGTATCTACCAGACAAGACTTCACTAGTGAAATTGTTTTTGGCCGATGCTCTGAGTTTAAAGGGGCATTTTGGCGCAGTAGAAAAAACTTTAAAATGTAACTTGTGTTTTTCCGGGGATCGAACCTGGGATCCCTCGCACAGTAGTCCAGCACACTAATCACTACGCTACTGCGCCCACAAACATGTTTTTTATTACATTTGTTTAAATTCGCTTGTACCCCAAGCACTTGTGTTTTCGACGGTATATTGCGTTAGCTCATTGTTGTATCGAAAACTTGTCTTGTTTACCTTAGTGTGTATCCTCTCATGGAATGAATTAGTTCCCATTTTCAATCAATAAACCTTCTTCTATCATCTCATCACTTGGCCAATCTTATCGCACTTATTGGATGGAAGTTTAATTTCTGAAAAAAAAACAAAAAAAAAAAAAACATAGATACATCACATCTTTTTTTTTTAATGCCGCACCTCTTATGGTGGTCTTTAAAAAGTCTGACAGTATACCTAACTATTTAAATAAAGTGAAATTCAGGTCACTGCAGAAAGTTGTAGGTTCCATTAGTTCCACAAATAAAATTAACGAAGTCGACTAGTTATGAGAAGCTAAGCATAAGGTTCTAATGTTATATATTTTAAGGCCTTTTCCATTTGTTCGTTAGCACACAATTTACTTTAGGTTAGGTTAACGGCAGTGACAGAGAAAGTGAGGGGCAGCGTTACCGATGGGCGACTTTAGTCGCCATTTGGCGACTTTTTCGACCCCTGGGCCCCCGGCGACGACTTTTTAAAAATTCTCTGTTTTCGCCACTTTTTACAGCATTGGCGACTTTCGGGCGACTATTTTCATAAAAGAAATCCTAAAAGCTGTTGAACAACTTGAAAAATATATAATTGTAATCTATATCCATAATTAACACTTCCCAATATCAATTCACTGTCTAGTAAGTATGTTTTGTGTTACCTCTGCTTCACCATTGTTGAATCTTTGATTATGCACAGAGCAAACCATCACTGAATAAAACAGAAGACAGTTTCAAGTGGTGAACGCTTTTTAAACTATTTTGAGGAACCAAATGTTAAAGGATTTTGGTTTAAGATTGTCCAAATGCCAAAATGCATGAGGAAAGCCCTATTTTTATTCAACGAATTTCTGGTAGTAAGAACTGACAAAGCTATCAGCCACAAATTGACAGAAATTTGTCGTCCTATTTGTCATATGTGTGAAATTACTATTCACATTTGTGGTTTGACTTCATCAAAACGATGTTCGATTAATTCCAAATCATTTTCGTCGGTAGATGAATAAGCTAATATTGCTAACAAATTAGTAAATTATTCGCCTGTATCAGACATTTTAAAGACCTTTTTACCACTGCAATTTATGAATTGACAAACAAAAGGGTCACATCACAAACTGCAATTTACGGAAAAACAAAATGCATCTGTAATTTTTCATTGATTACTATAAAAGTGTTCCTTTAATTTTTCGTAAGTTTCTCTTCTTAAGAAAGACTTTCTCCCCACTGACATTTTGACAGTCTTTTCTATTTTTACTACAAAAGTAAAGGAAAAACCTAATGAACATGTATTGTTGAAAATACTGCATCGAGTATTAAGTTTTGTTTGTATAAGGCCCCTTTTTAAACTCTTGGCGACCTTTTTTGGCGACTTTATCATTTTGGCCATCGGTAACGCTGGTGAGGGGTTTCCTCGTGGACTTCTTCATCACCGCAAATTTAGTTTCATTTCATCATTTAGCTTCTTATAAGGTTGTGACCAGTGAGGGCGCCAGCAATTTTGACAGCGATATTCTATCGTATTGCAGAAGTTTGTTGGTCCTGCTTTTGTTGTACTCTGGCCACATCTTCCGTGATATGTCACAGGTGGTTAGTGTTTTCCACCTGATATTGGCTTTCATTCGGATCTTGTATTCCACTCGTTCTCTGAGACTGCAGATTGGTGGTTTGATCGACTGAGTACCTGGCCTGTAGATGTAGATGACTATCGATGTCATTTCCGTGGGTTTGTTCCTGTCCCATTCTTCCCTGCTCGGAAACTGGCAAGAGAATGGTTTATCGAGGTCTAAGTAGGGTGACATGTAATCAGAGTTGGTGTCACTCCCGACGTGTTCCTTGAGGATTCGCGCATGTCCAAATAGACTGGGGATCCAGCATTTTGTCTGGCTTATCCTCAACGCACTTTTGGCAGCCGATTCTTGCATGTATAGATCCATAGGTAGCATGTTGAGAAGCGTTTCCAACGCAGCAGTGTTGTTCTCAACGCACTAGTTGTTCCTATACATATGTCAGTCTTTGTATTTTTGTCATTGCCTTATTGTTCTAAAAGCTGTGTTAATTCCAAACAAACTAGTAGTTGTCTCAGGGGAACAGCTATTTTCGGTACCTATTTTTTACCACCAATATTATTTCCAACGGCTTCCATATTATGTGCACTTAACCCGGTCAAAATAATATGTAAATACATATTGCGAAATCAAAACAACTTTTCAAGAACAACAAGTGCCTGAAATGATTTCGTTTTCAAATCAAATTCGAATACATTAATCCGTATTTTCACAGACTCATTTCGAATTGAAATTGTGTTTTCTTATGTATCTCACTAAGAAAAAAAAATTGCACCCATCAAGTTCAAACAAATACATCTGATCTTTGTTTGTCTACGCACTTGTTTTCATTTTTCAATTTAAAAATTTCAAGAAATGCAAAATGATTCATGACCGTCCTTGGACAAATCCATTATATGAGCCTCTTCATGGTGCGATTTATTTTTGACGTGAGACACACTCTCACAGCGGATCCATTCACCTATTTAGAAATTCATTACGTTTAATTTCCTCCCCAAAAATAAAACCTAAAAAAAAAATAGTAGATACTTGGCTATATGTGTATCACCAGAGTAGGTAAGCGCACTAGACGTGAATTATCGGATTTGTATAACACAAGCGGAATCACCATTAATCACTAACGAATTCATTAACCTATTCCGAGAAGAGGATGTTTTCGATCGGACGCACTCGACATTGTTGGCATGCTTTTAATTGGATCCGATTTTACAGATGACTTTGACGCTCATTCGCTTCGATGTAATCTGAAATCTTCCCTATGTCTATACTCGTCGCGTATATTCGGTGTGTGTCCATCATGGGGATATTCATCTCTATAGGTACGCTTATCTATCTATCTGTCTGTCTGCATGTCTTTCGCGCTCAATGAGAATTTCATTAATTTTAACCAAAAATAAAAGTGTGCTCGGTATGCGTAGCGTATACACCGTTCGTCTGGCGGTTGCCGGTACGCAAATGAAAATTCCCTCAATGATTTGAAAAGTACTTATGGTGTGGCGCATGGTGCTTTGTCTTACAATCTATCTGTCAATGGGTAAAGTTAATTTATATTTTTAGTGAGGAATCGTTATTCAAAGTAAAAAATAAAAAAATTGTTTCCCATTATTGAGAAGGCTAAATGGAGGTCAGATTTCCATTTTATTCAAGGCAAACAATTATAGTTGCTGTACTTATGTATGTCCACGACATAAAAATAACAATTCCAATTTTTTTGTTTAATAAAAAAAGGTTATAGATTCAGACTGAGAAGTAATACTGAGTTTAGAGTAGTTAGCGCAACAGGGCACGAGTACGATAACTACGGCGCCAAGAATTGATAACGGTTTTTTGTAGAGGGGTTAAATACAAGCATTTTTTACTATGGGAGGGGGTGGGTCTATCTGGCTTTGTTTAGGCGGGAGGGGAAATTTTGTAAAAAATGACTTATAATTAAAAAAAAAGATTTAATAACAACGGCAACACTTACAATACAAAAATTATAGATTTTATTATTTTTCAACCTAGTTATTTGTGTTAATAGTTTTTGAAAAAAATACTTTCAAACTCAAAATTTATTAAAAAAAACATAAAAAAAAGTTACTATTTTTTTTATTCAAAATTGTGAAATCAAATACATACTAAATTGGTTTTAATTATTTGATGACCCTATAAATTCTTAATCGAATTTATATGGTTTTATGTCTTCTAGTTTATGAGAAAATTGAAAATTACTTTTATAATGTTGCTCCGCTTAGAGTACAAAGTTCTTAGAAAACAGCACCGACCGCGCGCGAATTGCTACACTTGTGCATTGAAATGCGTAATGCAACCCCCCTGCTTGGGATCATTGTTGGATTTTGGTATGGGTGCAAGTTTGAGTATATGCAAACTTTTCAAGTTTGAAATTTTTTTTTCCTAAAACTAATAACGGAAATAACTTTATTTAAAAACAATATGAAAGAACAGATTCCTGGCTTTCAAAAATGATATATTTTTTTATTATAAGTGTTGCCATTGCTTTTTAATATTTTTTTTTTCACTTCAAGTATTATTTTCTTTAAATTACCCCTCCCGCCTAAACGGTGGGAGATAGACCCCCCCTCCCAGAGTAAAAAATGCTTGTATTTAACCCCTCTACAAAAAACCGTTATCAATTTTTGGCGCCGTAGTTATCGTACTCTCCCCCGCAACAGGTCCGTATAGGTATCCTAGACCTAGCTTCTCCCATAACCACTTATTTGTGGGTTTGCTGAATCTGAACGGCTGAATTGAGAAGATTTCGCGTGGGTGTTTTCCGGACATTTGTCAGACTTATGCGAGTATGCGACTTATGTAATGTTTTCAGGGGGTTGAACCTGATATCACTCGCTTAGTGGTCCAAGTAAAGCACTACTAGCATAATAATACAAAATTGTTGCTTTAAAACTTACAGAATTTATTTTCGTAAAAAAGCAAGTATACGCCCTGATGTACCTACATACACTCGAAGAAGGGCAAAATAGTGCAAATGCGAGTTCATCACAAAAGACTACACACCATATTGGGCCCATCGTCATCCCTGGGCGCCATTCATCAAGCATCTAAACCAATTCGTCAGCAAAAACTTAATTTTCAAAAAATGGTTTCAATTTTGTTTGAAAGGCCAACATGCTCCAAATTGTCCTAGAAGTGCCTTACTAGGTGTTTCCTTCTATTCCGAGCAATAGCTTGACATTCACAAAGAAGATGAGTAATATTCTCTGCGACATATAGGTCCTCACAATACTTGCACAAGGCAGTGCCCTATCGCCATTCGAAACTTAGATCTGCTCAGTTTTAATAATTCCACAGTTTTTTTCCGATCTAATTTAGGCCACGGAGCATTATTGTCCATTCTTTTAATGTGACCGAGCTAAATTAGTCGACATATTTTGGCTTTATGGACTAGGTACCTCTCAGGATTCCTACGTTATCCCCTTTTCCAAAATCTTTTATTGGTACCTACATAATCTCTATTTTTTTTTCTTATCTTTTTCCAAAATCTCCCGGGATGTAGTCCCCTATGCCAAAATCTCCCTTAAGCAAACTAAACTTTGCATACCTATACCCAACCTAGCCCCGACTTCAAACTCTACAGTCACCATAAGCAGGGAGGTTGGCGGGCGGCAGCATACCCCACCACCAACTATACGTATCTCACTTTTTAACACATTTTTCAGGTATCGCGGTGACAGAATTAATAACACCAAATCTACAAATGGAAGATTTTGTCCCGTGGGAATTTTTCTCTTTGTCCCGTGGGAATTTTTCTCTTAGGATCTTTTGGAGTAAGGGATTTCAGCACAGAGGATTTTTGAAAAGGTATTTTGGGAAAGGGATTTTGGAAAAGGAGATTTCATCACTAACCTTTATCAAATAGGTAGGTAGGTAGGTGGCTGTTGAGGATCCCCAATTTGATATCGAATGGGTAGTAAAATGTAGATTCATTTATTATAGCCACAATCAATACAATGAAAAATCATTGTCCATGAAGACACTTCAATTTACATACAGAAACGATTTACATTTAAAGGGACTGTCATCAATCCCACGCAATTACGCAATTAATAAGTATCCATTACCTAGAAATATGAGTATCTATAGATACCTATTTATATTTAAGTTAGACATAGGAAAGGTGATGTTAAAAGTATGAAAATGCGTCACAGATTATGTGCGTCATTCCTACAATTCGATGGGTGAAAATATGCAAATCCAAATAAATCGACCCACACATTTGGTGTAGGCATAAAAAGAATCAGCCATTAAAGATAAAACTTCATCAAGACTTGTATCTAATATTTACCTATACATTCTAACATACATTCACATATCTATCATACGCCTTATACCTAACTACACAAAAACAATTTTGCGTATTTTTTAAAAGATCTGAGCGACATTATCCTAGGACATGGCAAGTTTTAGAATTATCTCTCCAATCCTACCTACCACGTGTTTTCGTTGAGCTTTCTCTCTTATTTATTTTGTACTTTCTCCTTTTTGAATTTACCATACCACGAGAAAATAACATCGAATTTGTATGCTACATCCTATGTTCTCCTTGTATAAGAGAAATGTTCGAAGGATATGAATGAACACGCGTATACTCTTTCTCATTTCTTTAAGCTTTCATTATCAGCAACGAAGGAGCTAGGTGAAGAAATTATAATAATTATGTCTACATTCACCCATATACCTACCTTCATATTTACATTTAAAAATATGTATGTATGTATTATACATAATTTAAAATATAATTAAACTTTCACCTAAAATATATCATTTAATGACTATTGAAACAGCTCAATTCAACCCGAAAGTAATGTCCGTAAACTCGATTAATTTATTTTTAAATGTCCGGTCTACCCACACTCTGATATGATGGACTCATTAGAATTAGAAATATTCCTGGTAAAACCTACAACAAAATGCCGTCGGAAGAACATCACAACATTTTATTTGCAAGAAAATTTCACTCACCAAAACCACCCCTCAGAGTAGGTACCGCTCACAGTACTCTATATAGACGCAACACATTACAGGTGTTCAACGCGCATGCTAACATCAGCCCAACCCCTCCAATTTATCACATCCTATACATAGCCGCCAACACTGGTATAAGGACAAAAAGAAGAAAGAACCCAAAAAGGCATTCAACCAATCTACCTGCCGAAGAAATACCCTCAACCCCCCCGTTTCGTCCAGCCATATCAAGTCACCCTTAGCACATCAAATCTGGAGAGCTTTCAAAGTTATAGCGATATAATTGTATTGCTTCGTCGCAGGTTAGGTGAATAAATAACTGAATGAACGTTTCTTATGTGCCCCAGCTCAGGACAGCAGCTGCTGTATGAAAGGATTCTTTCTTCTACAAATCAACAAGGATTCTCTCTCCCTCGCTCTTGGTTGCACGTAGCTCGCTCAGACGTCTCGTATAGCTTGTGCGACGACGTGCGCGTACTTTTTGTGTTCACTTTCTTCAACAACCTGGTCCTGTGTACTCTCTCCACTACACTTACCCCACTGTGTGTACCTTTTCATGGTAAAAGAAAGGTGGGCGACTACCGTAGACTCCACCTATTCAGGTGCTGGCCTAGGTACCTTCCCCATACACGCTCAGCGTAGGTTTTGTGTGAGTGATTTATTCCAGCCAATGGTTGATTATTTACCAACCGCAAACAAGGTGTGACACTTTTATTTAAAGCCCTGTGTGTACCTATTGCCAGTCACCCGTAGAGGTGGTGCGCACCTATGTGCCGTGTACAGGATCGGCTATGTACTCCGCCCGGTACATGGTATATAAAAACTTTCTTAATAATCCTGAAGGAACGAAAAATAGAAGAACACGAGCAGCAAAAGTTCAGTACCCTGCTGGGGATGTATTTATGTGTTCTTATGTTCTATTTATGTGTAGGTGCTCTATTAGGTCCTCCAAGGATCCAAAGGCGAGGGGTTGTATATATATGATTGTGGCATAGAGTAGAAAAGCATTTTTATTTTCATTTTATGGTATATTGAATGAATAGGGATGCTGACTCTTAAGGAGCCTTAGAGCGTGGGGGTAGGTAGTGTGGCGCTTGGCGATGGCACTCTGTGTGTGTTCTTAGAAAGCAACGAATCGATATTGTTCAAGAAATTTAATGCGACCTTGCAACAATGTATATGATATGGTGGAATCGATATGAGCGCGCTGAGTGTGGGCATTTGGAATTTCAACAGGTCCCGGGAAATATCACATCTGGGAATTGACCTTTGAGTGGATGTTATAATTTTTTATATCAAGCTCTAGAGATTATGCGGCCAGATGGAAAAATGAATTTGTTTGAGAAAATTGTTGGTACTAGTTAGCGGGAAGGTCATATGAGACTTAGCCAAAAATCTAATTGCCAAAATATCCTTTTTTAGGCACCAGCATGCAGTTAGGTAAAACAAAATTCAGGTTAGAATTCTTTAAAATAATGAATTCCAACTTATGTAGGTACCTAGTCACATAATTACTAGGTCCTGGAGTATGAAGAATACTATTTTGTTATTTTCTTTCAATCTGTATTAACTTTATTTCAAATATTGTCGTCAATAAATAGGTACAAAGAAGACCTCTCAAACAACTCTTCGCTTTTAATCCTATTTTTACTAACTTATAGGTACCTACTATAGTTATAATATGTACATACTTGTTTCTTAGTGCCGTGCAGTTGTCTCAGAACATGTGGTATGCATAAAAGACAGTAAATGCTTAAAAATAAAAGAATGCCTAATGCCACAAATCACTTGCCGACGGGAAGTCGTTCTTTTGAAAATATTTGGATTCTCTTTGACTACAAGATTGTGTAAGTTCGATTACTTAGGATTACCCTAAAGAGTAACAAACCAACGATTCTGGTCACTCATCAAATTATATAAATCTGTTTTGAAAAACGGTCGTGGATTTGCCGATTGAATTCAGGACAAGGTGAAAGCTGGCACGTTAAACGTGTGCACGAAAATTGACAATTGACACAAGCGACAGTTTGTAAACTGACCATGGGACAATTGCCAAGTTTCTGTTTCATAAAGAATTAAGACAGTTTTACAGAGTTGTCGGAAAATAACCGACAATTGTCAAGTTTTAGTTGAATAAAAAAAATTGCCGCGTCAATTGTCAGGAATTTTCCGAGAATAGTACTGCACTGAAAAAAATTATACAATTTACAATTTTGTCAGTATCTAATTGACAATTCTGATAGGCGATTGAAATTCGCTCAAACATTGATGGTGAAGTGACACGAAATAGGTAACATAACATAACATAACATAACATTTTTATTGTAGCAGAAAAGAATCGATTGAGCTCAAACTTACAGATAATCTTAAATATTGGCCGTGGAGTGCTCCTGCGAAGATTGGTTAAAATCTGACAAAGGGGCGTGGCACCTCCATACAAAAAAAATTGAAACATTGTCGTCCGTAATTTTCAACCAATTTAGCTGATTTTTTTTAATGTCGGTAATTACGGTGACAAAAAATGTAAAAATGTAAAAAAAATAAATAAATAAATTAATCAAAAAAAAAAAATAATTAAAAATCAAAAAAGGTCTGGCGGGGGTTCAGCTAGCGTATTATAAATATTCATCAGTGTTCATGATAAAATTGTTCCAACTACTTTTCACATTAGAGACTGGTGTAGAAATTTGTTTTCTAAAAATTCAAATAAATTCATGTTGTGGCTGCTCTACGCTCGTCAACGAAAAAATGCTCTGAAACTATATTTTTCCCAGCCACTTCAAATAAATATTTGCTTAATTGCTTTAACAGCCGCACTTGAACCGCCTGAAAGGCTATCCTGGACTTTATGGGCCTTACCAATAAACAATCACTTAACTCGAGTTTTACTAATTTCGAAACTAACTTTAATTTCTACTTTTAATTTTGCCCTACCAATAACCAAATTAATCGAAGGGTTTACTAAACATGACTTTAGTACAAATTCTAGTACAATGGAAGTCAAATCTTGTACGATTTTCGCAAAATTGTCAGATTTATTCGAGCACAGATAAGCTTTTCACTTTTTGCTGAAATGCAATTGTTTCACACAATTTCTTGGTAGGTATAAAAAGTCAGGACACAAATATAAATACATATAGAAAATAAATTTAGCAGAGATTTCTGATAATGAAATGTAGGTACAAACCACATTTTTGGTTTGGGTAAACATTTCTTTTTCAAGTGTAGAATACATCCATCAGGTCAAAAAGACGAAAAAAGTTAACTGCCATAGCAGGAATTCCAAATGCCTTCAATAAGGAGCTTCACAAAACAAAAACTACAAACCAACCATGAAAAAACAATTAAAGAAAAGGCTTATTTTGCTTGACGAATAATTGTTGATGAAGTTTCTGATTTCATCCTTCCACTCCGCTAACACATTTATTCAATTTTAACGCAAATTATTACCTATTGAACAAATTAAATAATATTTTAAATGAAAAATAAAAATATATTGGCTGCAAAACTGACATTCCACCTTTGAATGACACTACTACGATGACACCTATACTTTAACCATGAGTTAGACACGACTTTCTCAGGATCGAAAGTTAGAGTGGACATTAGGGTTAACTCGAGGATAAATTGGTTATTGGTACGCAATATTTTTCAGTTTCGACTTTTGCGTTAAAGTCGAATCTAAATTTGATTGTTGGTAAGGCACTATCTGTTAGATATCACTATCCGAGACCTTTGAAACCAAAAGGCAGATGAGTTTCTGATATTCGAGACTTTATCAGCTAATCTTGGCCTGAACCTCGTGAACAGAACCAAATTTAATGGGTTTTCTAATTTTCTCTCAAGTCAATATCGATCCTCTTACTCCAATTTGCTTTAGCTGCTTTTATTTTTGTGGCATATTTTTCAATATAGCTATTCATTTACTCTTTTATAGTCTAGGTATATTTAATTCGAAATCTCGTTTTCCTTTCCACATTTGTATATATTGGGCGAATAGTTGAAGTCTTGAGCGCGTAATATTAAATTAAGAAGCTTTGACATTTCTTTATGATTTGTATTTGCTCTTTGAAATTGTGCTCTGGCCTATATTGTGCTTCGAACCTCCTGTACAATCGGTCTCTTTCCATTTATAGGTATGCATTTCTTAATTCATTTTTTTTATCCAATTTTTTGTTTTTTCTTACATAATTTTTAGTTTTGGTAGACGGCCTTTGGCCAAACCTAAAACTAAAGATGAATTAAATAAATGTGAATTTTAAAGTTATGATTTAAATAAAGTTCTTTCTACTACTACTAGTTTTGATGAAAGTTGGAGGCTTCATTATATTATTTTTCAAATGTTCCTATAAATCATCTGCATCATCGATATCGTATCCAGCGCATGTTTTAAAATATTTTTTTTTGTTAAATTTTCCATTTACAAAGACTTCGAATATAGCTATCTATTCAATATTTTTAATAGCCTCGCTAACGCATAGCACGTCTTTTCATGTGAGCTGAGAGATGTTTCATGTTTCTTTAGTTACTTAAAAAAAAAGTTCCATTGCTAACAATCCACGCCTAAAACTATTCATTTAGCTATAAAAAGTTTCGCTACCTAATAAAGACAACCAAATTTATATAAAAGAACCAAATGTAGGTATTGCCAATATCGATTTCCTGACCGCCGTATTTTTGTATTAGGGTCCCTTCAATATGTTTGACAGAAATCCAATACTATGACAACTTTCTTTAAACGGACTTTGGCCATAAAAAAAAATATTTTGTCCTGCAATTCTGTATGAATAGTTATAATTTACGACCTTACATAAAACTGGACAACCCAAGTAGGTACAATACAACCAGACAATCATCCCCGATATACATGTTTGTTCGAAATGTCTTTTTATTCTTTTTTTTTGCTTTTTTTTCCTTCCTTTTGAATACCACCTCAAAGTTGTGGCTATCGAAAGGAATGCGTAAAATATGGTTTATCCCTTGACAAACAGGAAACAGAGATGGGGTCGATCCGATAAGGGATGAGCATTTTCATTTCCATATTTCTAGATTATGTTTTCACCTTTTTATGAGTTTTTGTCTGTGGTTGTCGCATCAGTTCGGCTGGGGTATACAAAATTTGTTATTTCGGCAGTTTTTTTGTTCAGTTTCGTCATCTCCTTATTGCAAATTACAGGGTGAGCTTTGATTTGTTTACAACCCCTTTGGCAAGTTGAAAATTTGACAATTGCCAGGATCAAAGAAAATTACCTTAATTAAGTTGTATTCAAGTGAATAGGCGGTACGCAGGTGCTCATGCTGTGGTATTAGGTGGGGTAGGCGAAATAATTGGCTTGATGTAGAGTTCTTAATTTAATCAAGACCTGCGTCTATGATGAGAATTGTTGATTACTCCCAGGGGGGCTGTTGCGGCCGGAAGGTAAAAGATTTGATAGGCATTCTAGGTGGGGGGTCTGTCTTGTTGTTGAGTGGGTGAATAATTATTGATGCCGTTGTGATAATAGTCGTGGTTTGTGGTGAAGCTGAAGTATTTCTGTAAATGACGCAATTAATTTCATAGAAAATTTAAAATGCATCGCTTCACCTTAAAGAATTCCTATTGTCACCCTCGTTGACTGTTATTATAGAAAAACAACCCCAGTCCACATTATTCCTCTGACCAATACTTTAGCTAACAATAAATTACATCAAAAAGTTGAGTGCTGCTGTATACAGGAAGAACATAACGACCTTCCTCTCATGTCCCGTACTTCCGATAAGTGAAGCTTATAACTATAACTGATGGTCAACTCTGCCATCTTCGGCTAAAGTATAACTCTCCAGAATACCATCTTATATTACCGGTGCCAACACAGTAGACATTGATAAAATGTCCCTGCAGTCGCAAAAATCCCACATCCGCAGCAGGGAAAAAACGACAACGACGATGAAGAAGAAGTAGAAATCTTTTACTTAAACACTCTCGGACAACATCAGGAGCAACCTGAACCTCTGCGGTGGCCTTTGGGCAACCAACACGATATGACGACACGGCTACACATAACCTAACGAGCACAACGACAACGACCGACGACGGTAACAAAAGTATGCGGTTTGGTCCTGGGTATGGGAAAGGGAAACTGATTGTCTGGCGGTCATCTTATTCAACACACAGTTGATGGCATAAAAAGCTTTCTATTTTCATTATGAGTACAAGTGCAAACACTAAGGATTGGATATGGACCTAAGTGCTTTGGATTTATACAAGGTAAACAGACATTTCACTCTCCACTGGGATCTCTTAGTATAGTAGTATACGGCACCACCATCCTCTACTGTCGGTGTTTGCTTAAGACTACAATTATGAAAGTTTCCTTCTGCTCTGTTGGGACAGGAAAAAAAAAGCAACCAAGGTGGACGAGTGCTTACAGATGACTCCCAAAGCAATAAACGTACCTTGCGCTCCCATTTCGTATACGAGTATCTATGCGAGTGAGATGAGTATGTTATAGATTAAATAATAGAAGGCTGGCGCCGGGGCTGCTAAAAGGGGTGAACAAGCAATTAATATATGAAATCCCTGAAGTATGTTCATAATAACTCTACTACGGGCCGGTGATTACAAAAGTTGAGGACTGAAAATTCATTGTGTCTCAACAGCATCGAAGTGGATGTGTGAAAAGGTTAGAGTTGAGGTTGTGGATTTTGCTACAAATTGAAACAGTAGTTAGACGACCTTGGGGAAGAAGGCATTAAGCTCGCCAAAGTTACACTTGGTGACAGATTTTTAAAAACATTTTTTTGTCATTGTGTCCATTAATTGTGCCTTTGCTGTCCCTTATTTATTTAAAGCATTCCAGTGCATGCTAAATCGTCGGCATTTATCTATAATGATGGGGTAGGTGCTTTATTTGGACTATTTAGGTTGAATATAGGCCCAAAATGTGGTTCATTTGCAGATAAAAGGGAGACTCACTAGACGGACTAATCTAAAGTTTCGAATAACCATCGTACATTTGCGTGTATTTTATGGCCTATGGTAGAACTAAATCGTGTATCTGCAAGCATCTCGGGGCTCTGTTGAAGCGTTATTCGTTCGCCTTTCCCAAGAGATGTAATCAAAAATTTTAAAGAAATTTAGTAACACACAATCGTATGATTGGTTATAGCAGGAGTGGGGCGTCGTGGGGCTATCATAGGGGCGTCGCAAGGCAATACGCACAGGTCGCCTGCACACAACGTTTCATCAGTTTGAACTCGATTTAAAAAAAAAATTGCGGGTCGGGTTCGTTCGATGTTGGCTATTGTGTTTTGCCGTGCACAAGAAGTATAAGAATTTTGCAGACTTCAACTTGGCGAATTTTGCGTCGAGACTTGGGCCTATACTCGTTCAAGATCCAACTGACCCAGGAGCTCAAAGTTAATGATAATGTAATGACTATAGAAAAATCATTTTTAGCAGCGGGCCGCATTTTTGGTTGAATGGCCAAATTGCCATACATGGAATGACGCCAACCAACACGAGGTGGCAATGCATCCATAAAAAGCAATTTGGTGCGCATTTTACACTGGCGGTGGCAGCATTGCTCCGTACTTTTTCATGACGTTGGTAAGGCCAATACCATCAACGGCGAGTAGGTACTACAGACCGATGCTGCTAACATTTGGTTCCAGCAAGAGGTGGCTATGTGTCGCTCAGCTGCAGGGTATAGTTATCTGATCTCTATCAGAGGTGACGTAAATTGGCCACCAAGATCGCGCGATTTAACCTCAATTTTTCTTGTGGCGTTGCCTGGAGACGCAGCTCAATACGAATAAACCGCAATCGACTGATGTCCTTAAACCCAACATAACCAATGCCATCGCTCAAATTAAGTCTATGCGGCAGATTGGACCACTCGGATCCGTGACAACGTGAGAAGCTGCGGCTGGCATTTGGGCCTGGTGTTATACTCCATACAATAATGGCATACATGGGATTCGTTAATACCTTGCACACAGCATGTTTTATTCAATTTCAATGTCGACGAATCCTCATTGAAAAAGCCTTTAGTGAATCTTCAGTAAGCTCAGCTTAAATTCACATATCTTTGCTTTGTTCCGTTGTGTGCTTTTAGAAGGGCGTCGCAAAAATATTATAACCTTTATAGGGAGTCGCAGTATGGAAAAGTTTGGGAACCCCTTGGTTATAGGTTATTTTGACACTAAAAACATATAAGGTTCCTCCTTGAGATACCTACCATGTAAATCGTTGAAATAATTAGTTCTCTAATGAATTCGAAGAGAGTTCGAATACCTATGTTTTTTAGATCATTTTTATCATTTTGGAATAAAAGTCCTAGAGCCGTATGGAACTACGTTTTTCATTGGTTTGCTTTCTGTCTCTACCATTAGGCCGGAACCATTCTCTGTCGTAAGGTCTCACGGAACCATGCTTGTTGCTGGACAGCTTTTTATCACAAAGAAACAAAGATTTGTAAAAAGGCCTCACGGAACTACGATTACTTTCCTTTTATATTGCCTAAGGATCTAACCTGCAAATTGAAGTAGATACTGTGACAGAAAAAAAATCGTTTGTGTTTATGTATCTATGTATTCAGAAGACCAAGAGATGGATGTTCAATTCTCTTTCTGAATTTAAGGATAACCTCTGCTGCAGTTTTTTTGTTCTTCTGTAAGCGCAGAGTATCTGTGAAGAAGTAGTATCTCGTATATCCGTGCATTCACAGAGTCCTACACACATTTACCAGGGTTTGGTTCGTTTCCATGGTGAGACGACGTTCGGTCTCCCAAATCACACCTATGTGGGGTGAGTGTTGTCCAAGTTGGGACTGACCAGTAAGGAAACCCACCATCCTTTTCGGGTTGAGGAATGCTCTTGATTTTATGAAAGGGCTTTTAAGCTGGCTTAGCTTGTCCCTTGGATATAATATTTCGTTTTCTTTAACGCCCTCTGGTACCATACAGAACTTTTCGTTTTGTTTCTGGGATAGCATGTTAAAGCGGTGCTAGAGACATTTGAAGTCAATAAGGTTCTAGCCTAAAGCTGCACGGACTTGACTGTCCGTGACTATGCGCATGGGAACATTCTTTTATCTCAAGTGAGTTTAAGCTAATAGCCTTATACAAATAGCACATCACACCGAATAGCCATATACTGAAGGTGGAAACCACATACTTATGTAGCACTGATGTCATTTTTATGTCAGCGAATGATCCCAATGATAGCGCAGTGGTTAGTGTGCTGGACTATACTGTGCGAGGGATCCCAGGTTCGATCCCCGGAAAAATACAAATTACTTGGGTGATCACAGAATCCGTCGTATTCGGAATTTTGCTACGAACCGCGAAAGAACTATCACAGAATCCGTCGTAGTGGACGTTTTTGCTACGAATTTAATCCGTCGTAGTGGAAATGTTGGCTACGAAGTTAATTCGTAGCAAAAATGTCCACTACAACGGATTCCTTGATAGTTCTCTCGGGGTTCGTATAGCAAAATTCCGAATACGACGGATTCTGTGAACATCCAGTACATCTTAAGGTTTTTTCTACTGCGCCACCTCTCGCGAACGTCTGACAAACATCCGAGAGTATAACTGTCATAAAAAAGCTCCTCAATTCAGCCGTTTGGACTCGGCATAAAATGGTAGGTCTCTTTCATTCGTCCTAATGCGAGAAACAGATTGGCACAGCAACAGCAACAGCAACTTTGACAGCCACAGCGCACTTTTTAGAACCCCTGCTTTTTAATGGCTGAAGTTACATTACCACAGCAACATCGACATCGACATCGACGTTAGAGCTAAGTCCTAAATTCAATGTTGCTGTGCAACGGCTACCAACACCACGGTGACTTTTTCAGTTCTCTCAACTTTCGAATGCTGACATACTGAAGGTGCAGCATCATTACCAGATATAGACAAAAAAAGTTTCAGCAGTCTACAAATTATTCTTATATTATTTTATTCTTAGAAATCAATTCTTTTTTGTGATCTGCAGGCGTCAAATTATTTACTGTCGGTGGGACGTGATTTTGAATTCTAGTTTTGCAATGTGGAAACGATTTATCTACTAATTCAATCGTCGTGAGTTGTGTTAAAATTAATGTTTGACAAGCTATTAAAAGAAAAGTACATACGAATTTTGATTTGATGTTTGATTAGGCAGTAAACATCTGGAAAACACTGTCGAAAATGACATCAGATATGTTTTTCGAATTTTATACTTTAGCTACCACCTATACTATTATCTATACTGGTACATACCTGCTGGTACTAAGTACGTGATTTGCTCTAACATTTTACAGGTCGTCATGTACCCAATATAATTTTTTCGCTTTTACCATTTATTTTGGAAGATATAAAAGGTAATCTGGTAATGCTGCGTTGCAATCAACTCAGAAGAAATTTTGTTTTCCTCCCTTGACAAAGTTGCTGTCGATGTTTCCAATGTGTTTCATGCGACTTCTGCTGTTGAAGTTGCTGCTGCTGTCAAAGTTGCTGTTGCTGGTGCTGTGGTAATCTGTTTCTCGCATAAAAAATAGAAACTCACACAAAACGAATGGTTGTGGCTGCGAGAAGCTTGGCTTAGGTTGTCTACCAGCCGGTTGCGCCACCAGTTTATTTATTTTTTTTTTAACTTAGGCCAAAAGGTTTTACACAGCCTGTGATCTTCTAACTTTAAATATCATTTTTAGGTTACCTTGGTCTCTATAGATCACATTGAATAGCTATAAGTGAGTCTCTATATTCTTTGAGGAAGTTTCTCCGACGAAAGCGGTTGAACAGCTGAACTTATATCCCACAACCCGCTTCAGTGCTTCAAACATTTCAAAAGCCGCATAAATATATAGCTAATGGCTTAAATGCATTACTCCCTTTATATGGATTTAATTTTTAGTTGCAGGATTAAGTCGCCCAATTACTGCAATGTACGTCCCACCTTCCCGCTACGCTTCACTGTATACTTGCAGGACTATTCACTCTTTAGGTTGTCCTTGTGGTCGACGGTAAAAAGCTTTATTCAATTGCCAATTGTTTCGTTATTTGTCCACTGAGGCATATTGTCCGATTGTAAATTTAATCCCATTGGGCTGTGTTGTATATTCGTAAAAAGGGACAACATCGACAATGGGATGATTCCACTCCAGTCAGTGGCAGTATAGTGTCCGTGCGAAATAATTTATCTGCAGGACAGATTTTTTTTGTACGCCTCCCCAGGAGTCCAACTAAAGGTGTAACAGACACCAACCCGATATAGTAAATCCCGGATTTAAGGATTAATTTTCCACAGTCGATGTTTATTAGTTCAGAACATCAATATTTGCCTTTTGATTGCGTGCTTCTCCCCTCAGCTCGTGCGTTTTCGTTTCGAAATGACAAATTGCTACCGATGTTCACATGTGTTACCTTCTACAGCATCCGCATATTGAGAAACTGCTCGTTCAATATATAAACTTTATCACCATGTAGAAGATTCGTCTATATATCCCTTCGATATCCTATTAATCCGTATCCGTTGGTCCTCAGTCCAGAGGTAAAACAATTTTCCAAGCTCTTCCCTAGGTGTTCTATTCTGATTGCTGTCCGGAGAAAAAAAAAATCTGCTGAAAAGGAAAAAAAACAAAAACAACAAATCCTTGACCAACTGTGATCATCTCAGTTGGTTGGTTCGGTGTTTCTTGTTGGCTCGTTCCGGTTATTAATTTATTACCCAAGTTACCGACATGGCAAACTTTTCCCTATCTCGATATGTACATTTTTTTTTTCGGTTCGTCCTTCGTCCAGCTGCTAATCGATTATTGATTGCTCACAGATGACTGTTTTGCCACGTTAACTTCACACTAAGGACAGCAGTAACTGCAAACCTTGAAGGTGTACCTACATATTCGTTGGGGACGTGGGGCAAGTGACGAAAGACGACTATGATGCTGACAATATGGCAGCAATTTCAGGTCGTTTATTGCTGATGTAGCATTCGGCAGCGGCTGTTACATGGGACAA
Organism: Cheilosia soror; assembly: GCA_949372485.1. Classification (NCBI taxonomy): domain Eukaryota; kingdom Metazoa; phylum Arthropoda; class Insecta; order Diptera; family Syrphidae; genus Cheilosia; species Cheilosia soror. Next base: position 109,706,435 of record OX443562.1, on the reverse strand, counting down.
TATTGAATGTGTAAAACTGTGAATATGTCCGAGGGTAATGGTGATAGATAATTTTACCTTTTACAGATGTGCAGGACATTTTGCTGTGGATGGTGATGCAGAATAGATGTAACTGGAACGGGTAGCTATAGCTACTACCATTTGGGTTCGCAAGATGTGGACTTGATGGCGCGACCGGCGACACCAAAGTCGATGCATATAGCATGGGTTAACTAATGACATTATTGCTAGGATAAAACAGGAGATAACTCTTGCCAATAGATATGATTACCGACTAAGAAGGCAAAAACTGGAGCTTGGCTCGAAAGATATTTGCAGGAGGAGGCACACTTTCACTCGAATTTTAGCCCAATCAAATACGTAATGGAACTTCACAGCCTTAGAGTTTTGTCAAATTTTACAATACCTTTGACCATGGACATTAGGCGCAGTAGCGTAGTGGTTTGTGTGCTGGACTACTGTGCGAGGGTCCCAGGTTCGATCCCCGGAAAAACACAAATTACATCTTAAGGTTTTTTCTACTGCGCCACCTCTCGCGACCTTCTGACAAACATCAGAGAATATGACTGTCCTGAAAAATTGAGCTATTCGGACTCGGCGTATTGTAGCTGTAGGTCAAAAATAAAACTCACACAAGAATGGTTGTAAGAAGCTAGGCCTAGGGTGATACTCGCCTGTTGCGCCTGCTATTTAGGTATTTATTTTTATTGGCAGATGTATTCTTAACTTGACACCATAGAATGACAGCTGAGGTATATCTTTATACAGACTTTCTTACCTTATAAAAGTAGCGCAAGTCAGGACTCAGAGGTGGACCTGGGCCTCAAGCAATACGCCACTCCAATTAGCGCGGATTTTGGTTATCTATCACCGATTGCGCACTCCAACAAGTTCGTTGAGGTGCCCTTAAAACTTGATGCGCCAATTAAAGGACGAGCGTCCTCTACTACTTCTCTTTACCAAAGTTCTCCGGGCTGCAGCATTATTGTTCATGAGCTCTGTATCTCCCAATCATCTTAACCCAGCAATTCGGATTGTATTGACTAGATCTATATCGCTGTAGAGTTTGTGGACTGTGCAGTTGTTCGTCCATTTATCTTCTGCTGAAACTGAAAAACTTAGCAAAGCAACTGACTGAAGTATATGGACATTAGTGAGGGTAGATGAAGATATTCTTGTTCGGTTTGAACCCAAAATACTTCGAGTGTTTTAAAAAGAAGATTGGGGGACGAGCTGTACAGCGACATCAATCTCATAAAAAAGTGCGGAGCACATGTCTTAGGACATCTGCTCCAACCGCCTTGTTGGACTTAAGCTTGGATATCGCCATCCTTACCTTATTTTGGTCGGGTCGACGGAAATTTTGGCTATCATCGTCCGGAAAAAATGGATCGTTCTGTCGACAGCGGAATTTTGGTCGTCTTCGCCATTTAAGAGTCTGCAGAAGTGGTCTTCCCAAATCCTCAGCACCGACTGTGGGTCTACTACCGTATTCCCATGCTCATCTCTGCAGGCTTCAGTTCGGGCCTTGTATCCTTGGGCAGATCATTAATACCTCATCATACCTCAATAGATTCGACCGCTTGCTTCTCGTTCTCATGCTCTTTCTTTTTCCTTCTGAGAAGTAAAAAGCTCGCGGGCGGCTCTCGAAGCAGCTCTGGTTTTAGTTTGCAGCATCGAATGATAGGCTGCGGTCTTGGCTGCATGTGCTATCCGACACTCCTCATCGAACCAGGGGTTTCGTTGTGGTCGCTTAGTGAAACTTAGCACTTCGGTGGGGGCAGATCTGATGGCGCGTTGACACTGTTGCCACTGCTCCTCTGCATTTAATTCTGGAAATGCGTTTGCTAGGAGGTTAAGGGAGAGGCGGTCGGCAAAGGTTCTGGTAGTCTCTTGCGATCGTAGTCTTGCGACGTCAAATCTTCTAACTGCCTCCGTCGGGTGTTGTTGCGCAGTGGATATCCGCATCCGTACTTTGGCTACTGCCAGGTAGTGGTCCAAGTCTATGTTGGCCGCTCGAAACGTTCGGACATCCAAGACACTGGAGGCATGCCGGGCATCTACAGCAACGTGGTCAATTTGATTTACTGTTGCTAGGTCCGGAGATCGCCATGTCCCCTTGTGTATAGTGAGGTGTGGGAATCGTGTGCCGGTGATGACAATGTTTCGCTCCGCAGCAAAGTCGATAAGCCTGAATCCGTTTCCGGAGGTATTGTCGTGCAGGCTGTGCTTTCCGACTGTAGAGCCGAAGATGCTCCAAGGGTGCACTTGTCGTTTTTTCCATTATTTCGTCAACTATTAGGGGTATCGCGAATAAATTCCGATGGATCTTTTTCCCTTGTCAGCAATGTACATAAATCAAATTGCTGAATGGGAAACATTCCGGGGGAAATATTATTCGCGATAGAGGTGTATGTTTTCACTTTTTCAGTGTCGTAGTCCAATGGTCTTCTTTAGGAACAAAGATATAGATCTGTAGTTCGACATAATCAATAATTACTTACATTTTGAAAATGTGTCACAATTTGGGCATCAAACATAAGTAAGTACCTTCACCTGTTTTTTTTAAAGAACTTATTTCCATACACAAATTGTAAATGCCTTATTTTTATTGTGACTATAAATACTTAAATTAAAAAAAAAAAAACTATCGTAAGTATTGTACCTATTTGTAAAATTCTAACAACATATGAAAATGTTCTAAGTCGTAAATTTACATCCTATTACAAATCCCCTAAACTAACAGAGCAATCACATTGCAACGTTATAGCCAAACGGTTTTTTGTTTTAACACTTTTTCGTATATTGTGTTCCAGCATTCCATCACTGTCAACATGTACCAGTGTCAGTCATTTTGGACAATTTACGGGTATTTCACATCAATTAAAGTATGTCGTATGATGGTGCATTGCTAAGACCCCGCCTATTGTAGCTTTTTGTACAATTTTCTCAACAACACGACATCACAAAAAAAAACCCCAACGATACAGTGCAAATAATAGTAAAACCTGGATGCAACGTTCAAAAGAAAGACAAATCACATCACAATGCAGGTTTACGTATTTTTACGTATGCAAGCCATAAATTCTATGGGCAACAAAGTCGCTAGACATTTTGCTGCAATAAAAGTCCAATTTATTGCATCAGATACAAAATGTTTATGCTACCGGGATAGCACAACACAAAAAAAAATCCTGATGCAGCATTTTTTTTTTCGTTTCCGTATGGTGGAGGATTTTTCGTAACAGCAATAATAAATTACGGTGATTTTCTCAAACGATGACCTTAGAATGGATGTTTTACAGTACACATGGACATTGTGGAGTGTACCTATAAATGAATAGGCCACTAGCCACTTAATTTGTGTAACTTTTAAAAAGTGCATCAGACATATTGACACACACCCGTTAGACCTTGAATATTTTGAACCCCATTTTCATATGGACTGCCACCCCATCCATTATAAAGGTCACAACAGTCGTAAATCTCGCCTATTAAAATCCAGCTGACCGCTATTCAGCGAAAGCAATTACCAATTCCGCATCTGTGCGGTGATGTTGCTGTAAAATTACAACTCCCCCAATGTTCATTTAAAATGTAATCGAACATTTACAGTGGAATATAATTGCGTGACAATAATGCACTTGTCCTCATTATGCAATTTCAGATAAGAAAAAATTCGCGTCGAGTCTACTATATACCTACAACAGCAGACCCCGGTAGTGTTGCATTACCGATACAGAGTGCCTGGCATCAGGCTCATAAGTCACTTTAATGGGAGTCCATTATGCGCAACATTAACGGCATAATGTGCTTTTCGATAAATTTTACCTGTTAAAATTATTTGCAGCGAGACATTTCTTCCACGCAGCACCCACTCTTATCCTATATAGCAACTGGAGCCTGCCTTGCTTTACTCATTTACTGGTAGTCAGCTGATAATGAATGAACTGTGAAAATGGTTGGGAAATAATAATAATTTGTTGTCTATCGCGGAGTCAGTAATTTGCAATTGCATCTCTGAAATCTCAGGGGAGCATATAAGGTATTTTATTGAAACCGCAGTTTGGAGTAACAGTTCGGAAAAGTAAAGACAGCCAGCAACATTCATGATAAGCCTTTAGAAGATTCGGACGTTATGTCCGACAAGCTGAACTCGAACCTGAATAACTAGCAGCAGTGATAAAAAAATCTGAGAAGTACTCCCTTTATAAGACCACACCGGTCTGTTGTAGAGCTTTGTGAATTTTCATTGGAAACTGTAACCGTATTGGTACGAGAGGTATAAATGCAATGGGCCTTACCAATAATCATTTTTAATCTTCAGCTTAAATATGTTCACGGTCACAATGGATTTTATATGGAAATTTTCGTCATTGTGACTTCGTAAAAGTTAGCCTGGACACTAAAAATTATTATTAGTACCGCGGACAGTCACTTTGGTAGGAATGATAGCTATTTCGAACCACACCACTAATTCATCATCAGACTCAATGTCTCCTGCAATGCAATCGGATGACGTTTTCTCCGACCACATTCAGATGTTATATGATACAACTTGCAGCTGAGTGTAGGTGTGTAAAGTTGGATGATTCGACTTCGTCAGGAGCATTATGTAGCCTCATCAACCCTTAGTTTCAAATTGTGACTTAGCGTACCACTCGCATAACTTTTCAGCTGTTATAGCCCTTTGAATGCGCAACATCTATTGAAATACGCTGTTAGAGGTCTGAATCCGTCAAATAATTGCACCATGTAAAACAGAACAGAACTATTTGAATAAATAATCATAACTTCAATACACCCAGAGTGAGCTATTGTAGCCTCATAAGTCCTAAAAGATATCTAGTAACCAAATACAGAGCTCCTGTGAACCCAAATTGTTGTCATAACCTAATCAAATGTTTATAATACTCATTATGCCATAATGTCAGATCATTTTTAGCGATGGAAAGAGTCCACTTTGGAAGAGGTCATAGCATATTTATCGATCGATCGAAAAACCCGCCAATGCGAAAGGAATATATGTAAACTAAAGGATATGTTAATTTAAGTTAGGTTGAATAGGGTGTGAGTTCACGACAGTGGAAGAGGCACCATATTGGGCCCATCGCCATCCCTAGGGAACCTTAACGGTCGAAGACCTAAACCAATTCGCACAAGCAATTAATTTCCCTTCAAAACCTAAAAATTGATTAAATGTTCTTAGTGAGGCCAACCTCCTCCAAATTGTCGAAGAAGTACCTTCCAAGCTGTTTCGTTCTGTATCGAGCAATAGCTTATGTCATTTACAGAGGAGATGAGTAATATCCTCTGCGACATGTAAGTCTTCCCAATACCTGCATGTGCCAGTGTCCGTATCTGTTAAACCTAATCCCTTAGCGTGCTTCCTTAGAAGTTAAAAGACAGTGCCCGGAGAGTATCCCTATTGCCTTCGTAGCTTTGATCTGCTGAGCTTTAATAATTTTACAGATATTTTTCAAAAACTCGGGCTAATATTTGCTACAATGAAATCATAGCTCTGTCCTATGTGGACAATCGTTATATAGATAAACTTCTTGTCGACCTAAACAAAAATGGGTTCCACAGTTCAGTGACTCACCCCTAGATTCACAGTGGGAGTTTAAACTACAATTTTAATTTAAACTTTAGTTCTACAATTAATTTGGTTTCATAGTTTCGTTTAAACCTTAAACAGAGTTCATTCTGTCGTTTAAGTTAAACTACCTACAGTATTCTGCCATTTAAAACTCAGATCAGTCGATTGTCAAAAACGCAAATATTTGACGTTGTTTTGCGTGTTCTTTGAGAGAAAAGACAAGAAATGATTTTGAAAAAGTCTTACAGTAAATTACGCTTATAAGAAACTCCAAAATGCCACAATTTTTGTTTCTTATAAGCGTGTGTTTCTTATATCCTAAACACGGATATAAGAAAAAAAGTTTCTTATAAGAAAAACGCGCATATAAGAAACAGAAGTTTCTTATAAAAAATGTTCTTTCTTAAAACACGTTCATCCTAGGCGGAGTGATAAAATTATGGTATTTTTGAACATTATTTTTGGGAAACTCTTCTGGAAAAGAGGAGTAACCTGTTTTGTTCTACTTTACTTTAACATTCGCTGAAATAAAAATAGGCAACATTTTTGCGCCGCTTAAATGGAACATACATTTAGTTTTAGTTTAGCTATCTTTGGCACGTGGACTCATATATTTCTTTGATCGATTATGTTTTGTTAATTTCGACTATTTAATTTAAAAAGATATAAAAAGGTTGGAGAAAAAGCCTTAACCGAGGCGGAAAAAGGACAAATCAAAGTTTAAAGGACCCTCACCTATTTATTGTCAAAAAGCTATAAGAAACTCGAGAGGAGCTGAAAGTAAAGTAATCTTTTTAAGTAATGGTCTAACTATGGATAAAACATACACAGTGTGCTTACAAATGCAGAAAGGCGACTTATATTAAAAAAAGCGTCAAATTCTAACGACTCTTTTCCAAAAATATGGGAAAGATGTGGTACCAAAGCAAGTCTCACAACTATTTCATGCATTTCGAAAGCTAAGCATATAAAAAAGACTAAAAACTAAGAAGAAGTCACACTCTAACCCGGTTCGAAAAGCGCAACGCCTCCGTTTTTCGAGCACATGTGAACTGGACTTCGTAGTGGCATTGTGTGGTCTTCTCAGACGAAAAAAAATTAATTTGGAAGGCCCGTATTGCTATGGCTAATATTTCCATAACCTTCAAAATAAGACTAGTCATTTGGACCTGCTGCATAGTGGAGTTAAAGATGTTATGGTGTGGGGGCCGTTTCGTATTATGTAATTACAACTTTCAACCACAATGAATGCGTTACCTTACAAGAGGCCTTTTCATACTTTTAAAACCTTTTTAGACCTCTGCCCTGGATTTATCAACATGATAATTTAGCTCACCGGATTTGAATATCATCGAAAATGTTTGGCAATGGTTGACATTGTCACGTCAAGTTTATGGATCGGGACAACAGTATTCGACTGTATCTAAACTAGCCATCGAATTAGCTTGGAGCTCGATTTCACTGAATTATTTGGCCAATTTGTATATGCATCCCTTCCAAACCGGATGTGTGAATTTCGGAGCAGAAAGGTGGCTCAAAAAACAACTGAAACATTTTTTTTTAAATTTAAAATATTCCAATTATCTTAAATTTAAATAGTTTGTGTTAAAAAGATGCAGAATTCTCTAAAATTTTTTTTTTTTTCGTTTGTGTTCTATTCAAATTGCGCAAATTTAAGCCCCATACTTTTTCGGTTTTTATTTAATAATATTGTATTAATAGTTAGAGCTTTAGTTTTAAATCTTCAGTGGGTGATAAAAAAACAACCAGTTATTCAAGTGACACGGAGTGTAGGTATAAGTTTCGATTTAATTGAAATTTTATTTCGTTATATTTTTTTTATTCTTTATTTCAATTTCACAAATGAACACAAAGACAACTGAACTGACATTTATTTCATTATTGACATACATATTGAACTGACATTATTTTCTCTGAGAGTTGTTCTGCATGTACCTATATTTCCTAAGAAACATTTAAATAAGACTTTTTTTTTGTCATACAAAAGTTTCTTATACACATCATATTTCAGAGAAAAACTGAGCATCGGTGTTGTAAAAACAATTCATTATATCAGTGTTTTTCTTATAAGCGTGTTTCTTATAAGGTATGTTTTTTACATTGGTGTGAATGTGCCCGTACATGGTGCTTTTGTTCAGGTTTCTTATAAACGTGATTTTCTTATAAGCGTGTTTCTTATAAGCGTGATTTACAAAAGCTAAGTACTATACAATATAGCCAAATTCTATTCATTAAATTTAGTTAAACTGAGTTCAATCGAACTGAAGTTCAGATTAGATTGTGAAACCCGACGAGTTGAACTTCAAATTTAAACTCACGTTCAGGTTCAGTTGAACTTTAGTTTAAACTTCCATTATGAAACTGGGGGTTAGTAACCAGCATCAAAAGCTGACACGCAACTGACAAGCAACTCTAATAAGTCTCGTGGAAATTACCTTTCGTAAAGTGTGGAACTGGTGTGATCAAGAAGGACTCTGTGAAAAAAAAAAATAAAAAATAGGTATAGGAAGAGAACTTATATCCAAAAAATGTTTTTAACCCTAGAAAGGTAATTATATTATTTAAGGTAAATCATTCGTCGAATCAACGAAGTAATATTGGACTCCAATTTTTACGAAAAGTGTGCTTGTGGGCGCAGTAGAGCAGTGGTTGGTGTGCTGGCCTACTGTGCGAGGGATCCCAGGTTTGATCCATGGAAAAACACAAATTACATCTTAAGGTTTTTTCTACTGTGCCACCTCCCGCGAATGTCTGACAAACATCCGAGAGTATGACTGTCATGAAAAATCTTCTCAATTCAGCCGTTCGGAATCGGCATAAAATTGTAGGTCCCAAAAAGAGAAACTCACACAAACGAATGGTTGCGAGAAACTAGGTCTTGGGTGTCTACACGCCTGTTGCGCCACCTATTTTTTTTTTGTGCTTGTTAATTTTAATAGTTAATATTAACAGACCTTTTCTTTTTTTAAGCAAAAAATCAAAAAAACATTTTTTTCTAACTTTTGGCTTTATATTGATTAAACTAGCTGAATCCCCGCCAGCTTCGCCAGGCCTTTTGTTGCTTTTTTAATTTTTTATTTTTTTTTTTAATTTTTTATTTTATTCTATTTATTTTCGGGCGACAATGTTTTCATTGTTTTGTATTGGAGGTGCCACGCCCCTTTATCCAATTTTGAAAAATCTTCACAGAAGCACTCTAGGGCCAATACCTAAGATTATCTGTAAGTTTGATCTCAATCTATTCGGTGGTTTTCGAAATATAAGATTTTAAATGTTTTTTTTTTTGTATGGGAGGTGCCACGCCCCTTTGTCCGATTTTGTCCGGTATTTCAAAAAAAATCAACAAAATCAGTTGAAAATTACGGGCGACAGGGGGAACCATTTTTTTCCACTTTGTTTTATATATATAGAGATAATGTGTTGTCACTTCATACATTTTTTTATAAAAAATAGAAAAATAAGAAAATATAACATCAAATCATAAGAACCTAAAAGTTGACTGATTTAAAAACAAAAATAAATTATATCGCAAAAAAAAATTAGTTTTGAGCATTTGTTACAAAGCTCAACTTTATGCTCCCAGCCTATGCTTTCCTTGTACGTATCGTATGATTACTTGGTCAAGCGCCATTTGTTTTAAGGACAATATGTAAAAATATTCCTTTTCTTTACATTTATTGCATCTACGTTGTCCTCTCTTATTTGTTCGGTAATTTTGGTGGATTTTTTTTTTTAATATTAGGTCGAGTCGAACACTAAAAGTTACATACAAGGTAATCTTCGTTGTTTCGACGAACATTGGTGCCATTTTTTGATAAAAACAAGACTATCCCAAACTAAGTGATCCAGAGGTTCACATTAAGATCTTAACATCAATAAATATTATCTCAAACGTTTCAATTTACGTGGGATCCTTGGTAATAATGTGACCCGGGAGGTTCGCACTATAGTTATCATTACTTTGAAATATGTTCGGAAAATTGATGGAATGTTATCGACATCTTCTTTAACAGATATGCTCACTAGTCCAGTACATAGATACATTTATGCATATTTTGAATTTTTATTTTATTTCAGAACGAAAAACTGCCCGATATGCGTTCTTAAATTCCTGAATATTTTTGTACTAGTTTTCCAAGTTGACAAATGGCTGGGTAGTCATCTGAGAACAGTACTTTTTGCAGAACTCCTATTTGTTTTTATAAAAAGGTGCATACAAATTAAAACTTTTGCAAAAGGTTTAAAAAAATAAAAAAGCTTTTATCTGAACAAAAAAAACTCAAGTATGAATGTTGCTGTGCTGTGTTCCGCCATAATTAGAAGGTATAAAATTGAACTATCTAGGTACCTCTTAGAATTCAAAGAAATTTTGCGTGGCTTTAAAATTTAGACAAATTGAAAATTCTCTCCAGCACCAAACATGACATCTACCTAAATACATGCACCATCCGTGTATATGTTCCATAGACTGCCTTCCAAAATAGACAAAAATTCTCGTACACGCTCTGAGGGTGTGGATTGTCCCAAAAGTGAAATTACTCAGGAAGATAAATGGATGTCACCACCTTTCTCCGTTGGCACAAGAATTTGAATCATTTTTCAAAAGATTTATTGAGGCTTTGGGTTAACCAGATACTTCTATATATCCGTACCATACTTATTATGCCTAGGTGTTGAATTTGAGATTACTATTCGTCGGATAGCAAGAGTAATTTATTTTAATTTTCTTCTTGTTGAAAACTATACATATCTACTAACTGATATCCTAGAACTCACATTGGTATTCGTTTTGAGAATGGACATTGCTCCATATGACACAGAGGTTAAAGTCACTATCAAAACTAAACTTTGTGCTCCTGACATCTGTCACTCGAGTTTCAGGAGCGAAACAATCCGAAATTGCACGCATGCAGATCCATTGAGTGATGGGATAAATCTGCGGCGAGCGCATATCATTCTCATTCTATGTGGCGAGATACGATTTTTTTTACCATTTTTAATAGGGAATGGGGGCATGGGGACCTAAACGGATTACGATGTTTAGAAGTAAACGAATGATGAAACGACTCACGACTAACGTAACCGGGGAAATACTTCGTTATGGACAACAAGAAGGAGGTAACTTTGTCCTTCCCAAATCATTTTGTCCGAGCAGTACGAGTATTTGTCTCACTGGTGTTGCATACGGAATAAGCCAACGTTCTACATTGAAAATCCATATCCTTTATCCTTGATGTGGAACACTGCACAGGCGGATCGTATGCAAAAGAGAAGTAATTCGTGAAACCGTAAATGGGCAAGACCTGTAAAGCTATGAGAATGGAAATTAATGACCATTCGAAAGGGATATTTCGAAATTGTTTATTTCTTACCTATATCTAGGAATTAATGAGATTTGATGAGATTTTTAAATTTGCTGACAGGTTGAGCGAGTTTGAAAACATGTCTTTGTTCCCCTTAAATCAATTATCGTTAATACACTATCTATACACGTTCGAAGGATGCGATGCAACATAAACTGCAATTAAAATAATAATCTTTCCAACGCTCTCAAGTAAAAGGTAACATTGAGCTCTAATGCAAGTTTTTGTTTGGATAGACTTGGCAGTATACGTGATCTGTGATGGCTTTAGAACTTCTTCCGTTATCCTGTCAACATACGTCAAGAATCAAAAGCAATTTATCACTTTTTTTTTCGTTTTCATTCCTGCGGTAAACGTTGCTTGTATCTAAGTTGAGAAGGCGTGGTGTGGTTTCATTTCGAGAACAACCTTGGGGTAATTACGTTCACACATGCGATTTTCATCTAAGGTATACCAAAACACTTAGACCACAATGGCTCTTCTTCATTAATCATTTCCACCCTCAAAATGTCAACATTTAACCCATTTCAGGTCGGCAGAGACAAATCTAATTTGAAAAGGACGTATATTAGGATGATCCAGGAGCATCCACGATACCTAATGTTTAGCTAACTTTTTGGAAATAAAAACCGCTTAACCCCAAGCCACAGCTTACTCATTATTTAAAGTTTTCGCTTGTATTCGAGTTATTGTCTGGCGACTTTTTGTGAAAATTACTTTATCAGCGCAGTTTTATTATATGTATTTGATACAAATTACATACAAATCTACATAATTATCATTACGTAAGCTAAGCGTCAGAAAAAATACAGTAGGTAAGGCGCGATAACTTTTTTCTTATAATATAGAAATTTATCCTGTGTATGTTTGTCCTTGCAAATGTCGGAAACTAACCATCCGTTTGAGCTGAAACTCACACAGTAGGTAGCTATATTTGTTACGAAGTGAAATGTGCGCATTAAAAGTTTTGAAATTTTCCGCTAGATGGAGCTAAAACCTCAAAATTACACTATCTATATCTTGAAATTATTTTATGGCAGCTTTAACCCTGAAATTTGATAAATGAATGTTACCTACATTTACATACCTACATTTCTTGTTAAAAGAATTTAACAATATGTGTGTGGGATTGGATAAAAAGGGGTGTGACACTTCCTCCTGAAAAAAAATTGCAAACGCTACTTCTCGACTTGAAGCTAAAGTTATAAAAATTCGAGTCGACTAAATGCATTTTCTTTCGATGATATCGCACACTGTGGTGACCAGTTAGAATACTTACTTACTTAAGGAAGCGCTACAGTTCGGGGTAGACCTGGGCCTCAACCAAAACGAGCCTTCAACCAGCACGATCTTTGGCTAGCTGTCTCCAGTTTCGCACGCTAAGTTGGTTGAGGTCCCTTTCCACTTGCGTGCGCCACCCGAGTCGTCGTCTTCCTGTACTGCACCGTCCCTCGGGTGTGGATTCGAAGATCTTCCAGGAAGGAGCATTCACGTTCATTCGTTCTACATGACCCAGCCGCCTCAGTCCTTAACCACCTCAAGCTCAAAGTTATATGTGTCAATAGTGACTTTCTGTCCAAGACGTCTTTGTTGTGTGACCTTTCTTAATGACAGCATATACTTTATGCCTTGCCCTCATTGATCGCCAAACCCATCTTCGCCGCCTTCGTCTCAAATACTCACGACATCACGCTACGTTCTGCTGATTATGCCGATGTCGTTGGCTTAGGCGGGTAGATGGACGGACTTTTGAAAGACAGTGCCTCTGGTGTTATCGTTTAATTTTGCATTATTCTTTCAAGAACGATGTTGAAGAAGTCACATGACAGCGCATCGCCTTGTCTAAATCCTTTTTTGACATCGAAGGTCTCGGTGAGTTCTTTACCGACCTTCATGAAGCAGCGTGTATCCTTCATTGTCATCCTGCACAAATGGACGAGTTTGGTAGGGATGCCAAAACTAGACATTGCTCTGTAAATATAGCTCGTCTCTATAAATGCTGTAGTAGGCGACCTTAAAATCGATGAAAAGTTGGTGGCTATCGATTTGAACTTCCTGGGTTTTCTCCACGATCTGTCGCAGTGTGAAAATTTTGGCCTATGGTTGACTTTCCTGGCCTGAAGCCACACTGATAGGGACCAATCAATTTGTTGACAAAAGGCTTCAGGCGTTCACCCAATACGGCAGCTAAGATTTTGTACGCGATGTTAATAAAACTACCGCTGTAGTTGGCGCAGTTCAGAGGGTCTCCTTTCTTGAGGATCGGGCAGTTAGGAGGATAGCCTACTATTTTTAATATAGTGACTGAGTAGGTTAAGTATCCTTTTTGGATCATATCTTAAAGCCTTAGACCAAGGATGTTCTCCCAATGTGCGATATACTTGTTGTGTTTCCACAGCCCTTTATAGGCGAATTTAGAGCTGATTTGGGGATTGCACGGAAAGGTCAGACGGGAATACGATCATGCGATCAACATCACACGGCCAGATGATAACCGTGTAGACACCTAATTCGTGACATATATCAGCGTCCAAATAATTTATATAGCTCAGATGAATGCTAGATATTACTTGGTATAAGAAATAGACGAATATGTTTCAACACACCCATAGCTCCGCGGCAATATTTTATCTCCACTTTTCACAATAATCACCTGGGTGCACTGTACACACTTTTCGGCAAATTCTTTAAACACCAGTAAACAAAAGCCAACACAAGGAATGTGATTTTGCCTCAACCAACACACGAAAATCCTTTCACAAAAATCATTGTACATATTTTTCTTTCATCAGCATCCACCGTACCCGTAGTCACTCCTCTGTTTTAGACCATAATTAATGAAGCTCTGGACACGAAAAATTACAATCCACATAACATTCCGCAAAAAATACCTCGACAAAGTGGTTTTAGGTGGTCACCGATGGCTGGTTCTTGCCATTCCCGCCCGTTCAAAAAGGTAGACCAAAAAATAAATGTTTGGCTTGGCCAAGCAAATTTTCGCGGCTATTCACCTATGGTCTCGAATCCTTTTTCCAACCCATCCCCCCACTGACCAGAGACTGAACTCCTAGTGCTCGGCTATGCCATGAGGAGCCAGAGATTAAAGTGAGCAATGATGCTCCTAAGGGCGGTAAGGATGCGATAATTAATTTGAATTTCCTGCTGCAAATAAAGTTTCTCTATGGCAAAAAATTAATCAAGGAAAAGAGCATTTTTCAATTAACGCTTTTTCCTGCCACGTTCCCATGTTATGGAAGGCGGCTTTTTGTCTCTAACGGTGTACCTACAGTATACAGCGAAAGTGTTTACCGCAGAATGTCGGCTACTGGTAATGCTGATGCAAATTATGTCCTTTCAGCAAACGAACGGCACGGTATATAGTCGGTGCCTAACCACGTAAATGCTGTGCGGTTGGGGTGTGCAGCGTTTTTATTTCATAATCTTTTATTTTTTTTTCATGTCGGACGAGTCACGTTTCAGATGTGGAACGATTTAATGCTACAGGACAAGCAGGTGGTTAGGTGTGGTGGAATTAAATATTACAATGTGTCTACGATGTAAGATAATTAAATTAATTTAGGGCTTCTATCTAATTGGTGTAGATATTGTGATGGGCAATGAAGTTAAAATGTTTATCCTTTAACAAGAAAAGGAATGTTTTTGTACAATTCAAGTAAATTATGATATTCGACAGATAAGTCCAATTTATGATAGAAAAAGGGGTTATGGAAAAAAAATCAAGTATGTAATACATTCGTCCTGAATACAACCAACGAATGGTTGAGCCCTTTTGACTGCCAAGCTTTAATTTACTGTCAAAGTTTTTATACTATATCTTTAAACGCATTCAAGAAATATAACCGGCAAGCATATTACTTACTTACTTAAGGTGGCGATACAGTCCGGGGTTGATGTGGGCCTCAACCAACAAGCCTCTCCAGCCAGCACGATCTTTGGCTAGCTGATGTCTCCAGTTTCGCACGCTAAGTTGGTTAAGGCCCCTCCCACTTGCGTACGCCACCTGAGTCGCGGGTCATTCACTCTACATGACCCTGCCACCGCAGTCGTTGGATCTTCACTCTTACGGCTAGGTCGATGTCACCCATACAGTTCATCGTTGTATCACCTCTATGCAGACGGGACCGAAAATTACTCGAAGAATTTTCTTCTCGAAGCAACCAAGAGTAATCTCATCCGCTTTTGATTGAGTCCATGCCTCTGCACCATAAAGAAGGACTGGGATGATTAAGGTCTTATAAAGGGTCACTTTAGTTTAAAGTAGTGAACGCGACGCGATAAACCCAATGCAATAAAACAATTAGTACCTGTGAAGTATTCTTTGATATAAAACTTAGGTATATTAATCAACAAAAAAAAGCATGCAGCTTGACATTAAAAAAAACATACTCTTTTACACGTCTTGGTTCAACGAAATCTTTATTCGGACTAACTTCTTAAAATACTTATTGAAATTTGTTAAGAAACTGGCGAACCCCTGCACACTTCGTAGTGCAAAATACTGTAAAAATAAAAAAATCAGTTTCAAATTCATTGAAATCAGTGATAAACAGTTTTTATTGTAATGCTCCGTGGTATCTACACATTTTTGTTTTTTTCAAGAATCGTATTACGTAGAAAGTATTCTTGTCTATCAGGACAATGCATAGCTATCAATGTTACACATTTTACAAACTCTGGCTCCCATGACTGTCGAAAAATAGCGCCACACCCCTTTATATACCTAAAATGATCTATCAATTTGAGCTCAATCGATTCGGTGGTTTTCGAAATATACGATTTTGAATGTTTTTTTGTATGGCCAGTGCCACGCCCCTTTGTTCAATTTTGGCCAATCTTTACAGGAGCACTCCAGGGACAATAACTAAGATTTTCTATAAGTTTAATGTCGTTTTTCATTGGGACCATCCGATTTTTATTTCAGATCTCAGATTTTTCGTGGCGAATGGAACACGATAGGCAGATTGATCTGCTTTTGTAAATGTAATAGTGCATTATTAGACAGTACATCAGCTGTGCACATTTTTTTCGTTTGTCGATGAAAACATACGAATTTAATGTGGGAAATCGGCCCTACGAACTAAGTCCCAACTGGAACTAACTCCCACTAGCCAAATGAACTAAGTCCCACCAAATATTCAGTGGGATTTAGTTCATATGTTTGGGGGATAGTTCGTAGTTCATTATGAACAAATTCCCAATGAATTAAGTCCCAATTTGAGATAGTGGGAGTTAGTTCATTTTGTGAAAAGAATGTTCTTAACAAATTAGGAATGGTAACGGGTTCAAATGTAAATCAGACATACAAATACAGTTTGTAGATTTTTAACAGTACCTACATACATAGGTTTGCATTATGTACCAGCAGTTATTAATGAGTAGTTGCGTTGTCATTGTCGGGCTGATCGGCTGGCTCAAAGCCAGCTCAATTTTGGAAACAACTTCTATTTTTATCTT
This sequence comes from Cheilosia soror, assembly GCA_949372485.1. Taxonomy (NCBI): domain Eukaryota; kingdom Metazoa; phylum Arthropoda; class Insecta; order Diptera; family Syrphidae; genus Cheilosia; species Cheilosia soror. Next base: position 109,689,977 of record OX443562.1, on the reverse strand, counting down.
TAGAAAATTTGAGAAAATAAAAGTTAAAAATTCGCGCGAATTTTGAACTTTTATTTTCTCAAATTTTCTAAAGCTCAAAGCCAGCTCAGGTTTTGAAAAAACTTTTATTTTTAGCTTTAGAAAATTTGAGAAAATAAAAGTTAAAAATTCGCGCGAATTTTTAACTTTTATTTTCTCAAATTTTCTAAAGCTCAAAGCCAGCTCAATTTTTGAAACAACTTTTTTTTTTTAGCTTTAGAAAATTTGAGAAAATAAAAGTTGTTTCAAAAATTGAGCTGGCTTTAATGTTAACGGCAGGATCACGGCTGACAATTTTTTGCGAATGATATTCAAGAAAAATGAGATTTGTTACGAGATGGAGCCAGACGAGTTTACGGATGATAATCAAGATAAAGATGAAGTTGAAACTGTATCTACAGATGTTCATCGTATGAATAGCGACAACTCTTTGTGCATTGTTTGCATTGATATGAAGCCAAACATCGTCCTTCTTCCATGCAAGCATATGATGATTTGCAGCGAATGTCATTTGAAGTTGCAAGCAGACAGCATCTCCAAAGGTTCGAACGATGGATATACATGTCCTTTGTGCCGCACAAAGATCATTGATATAATTCACGTTTACTTACAATAATAATATAGTATTATACATATGTATTTAATTTACCCTTATTTTGTATCTTGTAACAAAAGTATATACCTACCTATGCTGGATTAAACATTTTTGGGACTTAGTTCATTTCAAATCGTGAATTTTCGTTTTATTTTAAATAATTTGGGAGTAAGTTCATTTGGGACTTAGTTCATAAAGAACATGAACTAAGTCCCACTATTGGGCTTTAATTCATTCTCATATTGGGACTTTGTTCATTCTTAGTTGGGTCTTAGTTCCTAAAAATCGTGGGAGTTAGTTCATATGAACTAAGTCCCAAATTTTCTGGGACTTAGTTCGTTTTGGCTAGTGGGAGTTAGTTCCAGTTGGGACTTAGTTCGTAGGGCCGGGAAATCATATCGACGAAGAATCGAAATCCACAGACCTCAGATGACGAGGAAGAAGACGAAGATGATAGTAATTGCTCCAAAATTAAGTCCATGCCCATTATTTACTTTTTGTTCTGAATAATTGCTTTTCACGAGGCTTTTCGTAATTTTGTTTTGAAAACAAATTCTGAATGACGTAAAACAGCTGTGCAAGGTATATTGGTATTAGTGAGAGTGTGCGCAAATCTCGAAAAGTATCGAGATCTGCAAAAAGTGATCCGAATCAAAAAAAAGATTGATCTTATGGCCCTATGGAAAACCACATAAATTCAATCGATTGGGTAGTTTTCGAGATATACGATTTTGAATGTTCTTTGTATGGGAGGTGCCACGCCCCTTTGTCCAATTTTGACCAATCTTCACAGGTATACTTCTGGGCCAATAACTACCTAAGATTGTGTGTAAATTTGAATTCAATCGATTGGGTGGTTTTCGAAATATAATATTTTGAATGCATTTTTTGTATGTGAGGTGCCACGCCCCTATAACTCATGAACCAATACACCTACAAAGACCGTATATACTTACAAACCATGGTATTAACGTCACCTTTCGTAGGAAATTTCCAGAATCAAAATCGGTTCACGCATTACAGAGAACATTGGCGACAAACACAATACAACTTATTTTTATATATGTAAAATGTAAAATGTCTTACATACATATACCTAGAGTTCTAGTGCAAAACTGCACACAGGACAATAAAACTGTGGATAGCATCATCATAAACGAAAAACAACCGATATGTGCGCGCTGTGCTACATTCCGTGTACTAGCACAATTTTATGTAGCCACTGCGCTACATACAAAAAACGAAATATGTACCATATGTGTACACTATCTGGTGACGTCAGAGCCACATATATATGTGGCGTGCTACATATATCGTGTACTAGCACCTTTAGTGATGAACGTATATAGGAAGACTAGCAATGCCCGCGGCTACGCCCGCCGGTTTCTTTTCTTTTAAATTGAATTCAAATTTATTTCAGTTATCATATAAATGCACGTTGGTTTATATTTTGTCTTCTTTTTTAAGCTTACAAAATATTTTATCGCAATGCCTTCTTATAAACTTTACCTACATGTTATTTATTTAATGGGCGCGAGTAGATATAAACAAATTACGCCTACAGCTCACATGCGAACATGCAATATATAGCTGTTCATGTGAAAAACGTGGCTGTCGGAGGTCAACTCCGGCAATGGCCGAGTACTTCCGAAGATAGTCCCTATACCCCTGTTTCCCCTTGCCCCATCAGCACCCTAACTAACCTAAACATATACTGATCTGGAGGATGTAGCCGGTACAATGTTGAAAGAATTTTTAAAATGGGTCAAATAATTATGTAGTTCCAGAGTTAGTCCCTACCATACCCCCTTTACCCCACTCCCGTCTCCAACTTATAGTCCTTACGTAACCTGTACTGATACGAAAGTCCATGGACAAAAGATTTCACATCAATAAAAACTCGTCACAAGTATGATCTAATTATTTATACTTCGCGATCATATCGTACGTAACACTTTCCATAGCTGCAGATCTCAAATATATTTTCAATTTTCTTATTACTACGTAGACGTACATATATACGTACATATGTAGTTTGTTTTATGTATATCCAATATCCATTCCCTACATAAAACTCAACTACGCCATTCATGAGCATTTACAATGTGCATTCTGAAAGCCCGTCGTGGGAGTTATCATTCTATTTTTAGAACGCAATATATAACTACCCCTAAGCACAACTGCAATCGATGAATCAATTTTTTTCGCACTTGCCCAAATAAGATCTATTTTCAATTTATTATATCTCACCCTGTAGTTGGACCAGAAAGATGAATGTTAGCTCAAAATACTCGCTGAAGTATTGCCTAACAGTTAAAAGCATATCTTGAATTGACATACAAAAATGTATGAGTATAATGGCAAGTTAAGCGTAGTAAGGTCGAAATAGAAAAGTTTGCACCCCCTTTTTTCAACTTTTAAAGGGAGAATTTTGAAAAACGATGAATGAGGCATGTAATAGTTTTGATCTATCTATCAGCACACGAACTATCAAGTTCGTACGGCTAAAGGTTCTTGATACCCCCCTTACTCCCCGCGACCCCTTTACTCCTGAGCAATTCCGACCCACACTACGGACTAAGTTGGCCACACATCTATAAATCAGAAAAAAAAATCATGAAAATCATCATGAAAATCAATTTTATGAAATTTTTAGTCTCGCATTTTTTCTGAATGAGATAGCCGATTAAAATGAAATAAAACTAAATGTTGGTCCATATTGAGGCCTGTTATGATGTCTGTAATATCCATACGGATTGGGTGAATAGTTTTATCCACATACAAACAGAGAAACTAGCTTTTTAGATCCTTTTCAAAGCATTTGTCACTGTTTCCGAGCCCAAACCCCAAACTTATTGTTCTTTAAAAATTGTTTGCTTAAGATTCTGATTTGTTGTATTGAAGGCGTTGTTTTGATGTGCATGAACATGAAACCGAAACACTTTGATTTCTTAAAATATAACATCCGTAGCGGGTATAACTTTCAGAAATGTAAGAAGCGTCTGGAAAATACGTTGATTTCTAAAATAATTTTAATGGGCTATGAATTTTTGAATTATGAATACGTAAGGTATGCCCTAATTTTAAAATAAAGTTAAGGTCCAAACTATTAATGCAAATTGGGCAGTTGGAATAATATTTTACTTTAAAAGAGGCACCTAACCTTATTAACCTTCACTATTTCTTCATTTAAGACGAATTCGTTTCGCGCGGCATAACCAAAATTTTTATATTCTGATGAAATTATGTAAGCCGAATACGACTCCATTGGTTGGAATGGCCATAAGCATAACTCACTTGACAAAAAGTCTAAACCATTTCACATAGATATAACTAGTCGTAGGAAAAATACACTTGAATTGGTATATAAAATCGATGTCTGTAAGGGTGCTGTTGAAAGTCCCCCGGATGTGTCAACAAACAAACGAACATTTTCTCTCGCAATATGTTTTCGATACCTATGCTTCTACCTGCCACTTAACACATTATCCACTTTTACTGTTTAATACACACTTCCGTCGTGTTCTTCATCTGCCAACCATCAATTACCGCATAATCCGTCCGACATAGATATATTTACTCACTTTCGTTACGTGCTCTCATTGAATATTCAAATTTTTCCTCATCCATACCGATTTTGGTTAAATGAATTTTAGCTGACGATATGTCTGATAAGATGGAACAAGTGGATTTCAGGAGCAATGTCGTATGAGATTGGGTTCGCTTACCAGCCACTTTACTCAATTACATTGTAATTTACGGGAAATTCACAAGAATTACCGTAGCAGGAAAATGCTCCACTATTAAAGGACTAGCACTTTGTTCACCTTGTTCTCGGGGTAAATGCTTATTGGAACGTGACGTGAAACTTGATGCTTCAATTAGTTGGTTTGCTGAAGAATTTGAATTTAAATTGAAAGCTTTTCATCCAGCCATACCTCAGGCATTATTTTTTTTGTTCAGTAAATTATATAAGTTTTGATATTGTCAAAAGCAAGCTACGAAAATGTAGTGATACTGAGTTTCCTGCTTCATTGACCTCGAATCCCTATGACGAAAGTCGCCTTACTAGGAAGGTACTATGTTATCAACGATAATAATAGGTGCAATGAGGTGTTTCATTTCCCTGAGAAAGTATTCATCCAAATCCAATTCGTATTATAGGCAAAATGCTGTTGATATTATATTTTAGTTTGAAAAAAGGTAAAATACCTATGCGAACTAATTCATTGTAAAAAATAAATAGGTGGCGCAACAGGCGGTAGACACCCTAGTCCTAGCTTCTCGCAACCATTCGTTTGTGAGAGTTTCTATTTTTGGGACGAATGGAAGGGACCTACAATTTTATGCCGAGTCCGAACGGCTGAATTGAGAAGCTTTTTCAGGACAGTCATACCATAGCGCCATTTATTTATTTTTTTTTATTTAGACATAGAAATAAGGAGTCCGCCATCTAACGTTTTTTTTCAACTAGTGCTTATTTCGTGAAAGGTAACACTTAGCTCATGTCTGATTTGACAGATAATTAGTTTTATTCTTTCGCTGAACGAATATGGTTGTGTATACGCTTGAACAACGCTAGGGAATATTGCGACATTACTTTGAAAATCATGGTAATGTTGCAGAATGTGTGCGAAAATTGCGTACGGATTTTGGAAGAAGAGAAGCACCGTCAGCTCCGTATGTTCGTTATCTTGTTAAAAAAGTGAAAGAAACTGGCATCCTCATCGATAAACCAAAGTGTGAAAAGCCAAAAACAGTGCGTACACCCGAGAAAATTGCTGCTGTGGCAGATTTTGGTCCAGAGGCATAATGGGTCCATTTTTCTTCGAAAATGAGCAAGGAGTGGCCATTACAGTCAATGGCGATCGTTATCGGGCCATGTTGAACGAATTTTTGTTCACAAAAATTGAATAGGAGGATATTGGCAACATTTGGTTTCAACACGACGGCGCTACGTGCCACACAGCCGAAGCTACACTCGATGTTTTGCGCTCTGTTTTTGAAGATCGCATTATCAGCCGCAGAGCTGATGTCGTTTGGCCACCGCGGAGCTGGGATTTGACACCGTTGGACTATTATTTGTGGGGTGCCGTAAAAGATAAGTGTTACGCCGACATGCCAGAGACAATTGACGCTTTAAAGGACAATATTCGTGAAGCCATTGGTGAAATACAGCTGCAGACAATCGATAATGTGCCTAAAAATTGGACCGATCGTGTAGGCTACTGCATGGCCAGCCGAGGCAGCCATTTGAATGAAATTATTTTCCATTATTAACCGGAATGATTGTACTTTCAAATAAAAAAAGAAATTTGAGAAAATATTCAGTAGTTTTTTTTTAAAGCATTTAAAAAAAAAAAAAGTTATTTGGCGGACCCTTTACATATTATGTATGTCTAGTGCTAGTCTATCTACACGTTCTGAGAAATCATATTTCAACACTTTATAGGACATAGGTACACAAGGGATTTTAAGTCTTACTTACTTACTTAGGCGGCTCCACAGTTAGAGCTGAACGGAGGTCTCAACTAACTAGGCAGGTCGATGTCGCTCTACTGTTAGTGTAGTTCATCATTGAATCTCCTCCTTGAAGGCCTGTCAAAGCAAAAACGGATTTCTGCCTAATTGTGGACATATCAAAGGTGTACTTTCCTGGCGTAAAATCACACTGATAGGGCCAATATCAGGCTGTCTACGAAGGGTTTTAGGCATTCACACAAATACGATCTCGTATTCGATTTTATGGAGACTAATACCTATTCAGTTGGCGCATCTGAAAGGGTTAATTTCTTGTGGAGCCTAATGAATCAGACAACATTTTTGGAAAGAAGTTGGCTCTCTACCAAGTTATCTAAAGCAGCTGTAGAAAGCTCGGCAGCTAAACCGACAGACACAGCAGTGTTGTTGGTCCTTAGCTTGGATTTTGCTATCCGAACTTTTTTTTGCTCAGGCGGATGAAAGTTTTGTCGTTCTTGCTCTATATTGAATGGTATGTTCTGCCTAGCAGCCCTCGTCACCATTATAGAGTCTGCAGAAATAATTTTTCTACTTTCTCACTCTCAGGACCGACTGTGATTCTACTACAAGGTTTCCCTCGTAAATTTCAAAGGTTTTTGTACAAAAGGTTGTGCCTTAGAACGTTCTTTTAACCTTTTGGCAAAACTCCCAACTCTGGGGTAGGTATAGCATCCCTCAAATTTTTTCGACCGTATGCGTTCCTAGTGTTTTTTTTTTCTTTGTCTTCCTGTGGATTCGATGTTCCTCTTTTCTGTTGTCCCAGTCTAGTCCGTCTTTCACAGAGCCATTTGTTTGGCACGAGGTATTGGGGCACGCGATCGGCGCTTGTCTTCAACTTCTCCAAATGCTTGGCACTACAAACAGAACCCATCTCAACTATACCGTACCATATCTACTAGGACACAGTGCATACAAAATCTGTGAAAAAGCCGATGAACAAACCAGAAAGGTATCCGCATCCAAATTCGTAATGCCAGGACTATTGACAATTCTGTGGATAAATATAGGGTGTACCTACCAAGATTTGCTACCTACTGCATTTCTTAAGAATTCTAAAAAAAATTATATCGATGTCATGTCACCCTCAGCGACAAATAATGTTTTATCTTACATCGCCGATGTACCTAATCCTACCCATTGTCTTCCATCATACACTTTATCCAAAAATAGCAGAAATGTAATTTCCTTCCCTTACATATCCTTCACATGTAAAACATCATCTAACACATGATAACTTGCCTCAAGGGTAATCTAAAAGGATATTCAAACGAACGTACGTTTCATACACAATCGTTCGCGAAGTATAGATATAATTAAAAGCGTCGGCAATGTTGTAGGTAATTATTTTTACACGTGCTCAGACGTGTAACAAGGCTGTTATCATAGTGAACCTGAGTACGGAAGATTGTGTGTCTGTGTGTGTGTGTGTGGTGTTAGCAAAAGCAAGAAGAGCCTTGATTAAGTGCCAAACAATAACAATAATTACAAAGCACCGCAGGATGATAATCATAGAATAACAAGGAATTTTCGACAACATTGTCTGTGGTAAATCCTGCGGAGTGGTTGAACCCACAGGGGGATGTATATAAACTGGTGTGTGTTTGAGGAAATTGTGGCGACGCTTAGCTGATGAAATGAATATACCTAATCGTAGAGGAAAATAAATATTTATACAAAAGTACCTTGAAATATTTGGAGACTTTAGTCGGTTTCCACACCAAGAAATACTAATACATTTTTTTTCTGTGTTGGAAAAACCCTCTCCATATCCTTGAACTTTGCCAAAAGATATTTTCTTTAGTACCAACGACACCGCAACATGCACATGTCATTTTGGTTAATAAGAGCATGCATGTGAAATGCTAGAAATAGGAAACGAAGATGAGATTGGTTGCAGTTCTTTTGTGCAAGGACATTTTCCGGATTATTAGCTATCTCGGTTGCATTCATCCTGCAAGCGGGCACACACATACAAGGTCGACCAACAAACAAGAGAAACGAGAAAACGAGAAAACGAATCTGCGTGTGGCACTGGCAGTGATTGAGAATGAGTTTTATTTTCAATTTTTGAGGTAACATTTTTATACAGAGTCCTCTAACGTGCATAATAATAGAATGTCATGTGCATTGGCTTGGCTGTGTGGTTCGCTCTTGCATATTCCAAACAAAGGATATGCATCTTTAGGCAATGATGCAAGTCATTGATTTTAGTCGTCTTTCCTTAAACACTTTGGTACGATATGAATATATAGGGAATAGGTATCCTTGCCTGAATTTAAATGATCTCCTGCAAATAAATTCCTACACAAACACCTGTGTCTACTGTGCAGAATCTGATAAAGCATTTTCGCGTATTTGCTACGTGATGACGGCAGTGGCTGAATGGCTTCCGTACTTTTATTTATGGCGCTACACGAAAAGCTCTACTGGAAGTATTTCCGTTCCATCCGTAAAACAGAATTAGCTATGTCCTGGGTGCAACTTTTGCTGTAATATGTTTCAACAAACAGGTCACGAAAGGCGGGCAGGACCTTATTATTGGAATTAACCGCGAATGCTAATTACCAGACGCGACGGATGATAATAAATACCTTTTTGTTTGCCGTTGTATGACAAATTAAGGTAACACGACCGCGACAACATGTTCCTACCATTCGGAGGAATAAATTAGATTTGTCGGTGATTAAAGGAAACAGCTTGGGATTACACTAAATATACGCCGCATCTGATGGTATAGAAGGCCTGTTTTTTGAGTGAGATTATAGGACTTTAATCTATTAAAATTTAAGCATTTTCTAAAGTGCAAACATTCGAATGGAATTTAGGTGTCCTTATGGATGGACACCCGTTCAATACAACCGCTCATATAGACCCATTTACATGCCAATACAATTGCCTTCCTAAGGATTATTTCTCCAAACATGTGTTTTGCGGCAACCTAAGCTGATTCCGTTTGCATGGTTTCCTTCCTGTACCTCAAATCCAATTACAAAAGGATATTTCATGGGAAGACAACCAAAATTTATTTACGCAAGGATAGGGGTAAGGAATGGATATTGCGGATTTAATACGCTTCTTTATTATAGGAGTAAGCAAATTGTCTAAAAGCAATTTGAAAGTGTTTGCAAGTTCGACTTGCTATTAAAGGAAGTCCTCTCGGCTTTGCAAACAAATTTCCAAGAAAAAGGGCATATAAAGCGTTCAAAAAATCCCCCAAAAAACAGCCGGAAAAACGTCAGAAAATAAGGTTGGATCAAGGGGAAATGGATGACCGGAAAGCCACTTTACTTCGCCGTGCTAGAGTTTGGGGTGAACCATGGTCTCAACTAAAAAGACCTGGCTAACCTCGTCCGCGTTGGCTCTTTTGTTTACAATCGAAGACTTTGCGGGCCCGAGCGTTTATATGTTCATTAGCTCTACATGACCTACTTGGATTGACATCTGTCATTTGAGAAGAAAAACACGGAAAGAAAAAAAAATCTCCTACATGACCTACCGATCTGAAGCGCCTAATTCTGCATGTTTTAAGGTGTCGATATTGACTCCTGAAGTTCATCGTAAAATCTGTTTTAAAAACTCGTCAACGAAAATGTGACGAAATTGGCCTATGAAATGGCCAAGTAAATCTTTTTCCCCCTTTGAAACGTTTTATTCGTAGAACAGGACTAGAATATACTAAGGCCTTGTTTGGGGTCTCCTTTGTTTGGGAGAAGGACTAACCACTTACCATAAAATTGCCTTCTCATTCCAATGAAGCAGTTTTGCCGAAAAGATATAGTCTTTAGATGTTATATTTACTAGATCAGATTTTAACAAAGTCACTTACTACCTCAAGGCTAAATCAGCCTACTGGAATGTTCTGTCTGATTCGTTCATTTCGAGTTGATAGCAAACACTTGGATTTGCCTTCGTTAATCTTCGCTCGTGACAATGGGCTACCAAAATCATTGGTGTACACAATATAAGGGCCGTGAGCCTTAAGGGCCTGTGAGTTTCGCATAATTCTTTTAATCATGATGTTAAATAAGTCGCCTTGGCAAATTATTTTTTTTTACATTAAATACCTCGGACGAGTAACTTTCCTGGTTTTAATTTTACATGCAAAACTTTTATACTCACTTTTGGTTTTGTTATACCCACTACCCAAAAAATACGCCTATTAATTTAATTCATCAGTAGGCATATTTTTTTGAGAATCTATAGCTAGCTCACTTTTACTCTTACATGCAAAACTTGTATACTCACTTTTGGTTTTGTTATACTCACTTCCCAAAAAAATACGACAAATATATCATTCAGTGTGATTCGACGGGATTCCTTCGTCATGTTTACAGATTTCTTTGTAGGGAGCGTTCTTTTCACCCTTGGATAACACTTCCTTGTTCCTGGAGCAGTATCAATCAATTCTTTCTTGTTCCCAAAAAGTGGAAATTGGCAAAAGTATATTTAAAATACTATACAGAAGGTAGTTCTTCGCACCCGATCAAGACTCAATAATCTGGATATTGTAACGGGGTTAAGACAAAATATTGAGTATAACATTGTGGACAAACTCCAACGAAGAAGGACCGACAACTGTGCTCCACCAATGAAAACCAACATAAAAGTTTCAGCCAAACGGAGATTCCACCAAATTGAAAATAGTATTGGACAATGGTAAGACAGTAAGGACCGGGTTTCTTAATGTCATCAAGACATATTACAACACTCCACATGTGGAAGCCGACTACAAAAATAAGCCATGACGGAGGTCAAAGCTGGAGGAATTTAGAATTCGGCTTCGTCAGCGATCCCAACGCTCATTTACAATGACACTCAAGCAGTCAGCTCTTTAGACCAAAGTAATCTGCTCTGTATACATTTCGCAGCCATCTCGATACTCCCAGATTGTTCTTTGTCCCCACCTGTACTCGAGATTGTCGAATTATTATGGACAAATCCACTCGTAGTGTTGCAATACTTAATGATCTCAACATAAATAAATTCGCGGGTCCAGACTGTATGTCCCCCATCGTTCTGAAGAGGTTTTCTTCCACTTAGGCAAAACCTTCAACCACTGGCCACTGCGTAAGCTTTTTCACCTCTCCTATTCTTCTGGAGTCTTTCCCGGGTTTGTGGAAAACAGCATTTGTTAGGTACGTACAGCCCGTCTCTAAGAAAGACAAATCTTCTTCTCCTATCAATTGCCTACACATATCACTTACCTATCTATTTTTAGGCGGTGGCCACGGTGTAGTGGTTAGTCATTGCTTGCGACCCCGAGCGGCGTTGGTTAGAGCCCCGGCGGAGGACAGCAATACTCTGCCACCGACCATAAAAAAAAGTATAATATCAGAGTTTCTCCACCCCTACAGCAATTGTTGTTTGGCCAATGCTGCGATACTCAGCCAGTTAGTCACGTCGATATTTTAGCCAATAAAATCCAAGCAGGCAACCTTCAGTCTGCTCATTTTAAAGTTATGCGCTGCTGTTAGTATACGGGCAACGTTTTCACTTCGGAGCTCAATCGTACCACTGTCCACTGTACACAAAGTCGATGACCAACTTAATTGAGTGTGGCTCCATCGATTTCCAACTCAAGTACATGCATCTTGGCTTCCTTCAACTTACAACCGATAATTGCCAAGAAATATTCACTCCATGCAGATAGAACCATGCGATGAGCATCCACCTTAAAGTTGTCGATCTTTGTTGCCAGAGCTATGTCAAAGAAAAGCTGATCCTGGGAGAATTTCTGCAACTACCTTGAGATGTTGCTGGCATGTTGATCACATACAAAGATCTTTGCCTTTGGCATATTGAAAATTCTATAAACGAAAAAGTAATTAGTAAAAATATGTATGACTACATGAACGAAGATAACTTGCATCTAATCCGGTTTTGTCAGTTTCGTCAACAACTCCTAACATGAGTGACTCTGATATTAACTACGAACTGAGTACAAGCTCTGCGAGTACCCTTTATATATTTTCTGATCATGCTCCTTGTTACTAGGCGTCTTTTAGAAAATCTAAATCTAGTTTCCAGCACGCTCTTCACTCTGATTCACACTTTCAAGAATCTACTTCACGGACCGACGGACATATGGAGAAACGGACAGACAGATAGATAGACCGACGGACGAACATGTCCAAATGAATTCATAATTTCTTAATGATTCAAAATGTATAGACAATTATACTTTTTGGGGTCCCCGGTGACTCCGTCTTCGCGTTACAAATGTAATGGCAAAGTGAATTTACCTTCCTGTAGAGGGTTTAACATAGAGTAGAGTTCTTCTTCTCGTTGGATCATTTTTGACATGAAATGAGTTACTCCAAGTGTCAGATCCAGTGATGCCAACTGAGGCATATTTATGCCTTTTAGGCATAATTCCGCTGCTTGAGGGATTGAGGAATAATTTTGAGAAAAAGGCATAATTTTGTGTGAAGTTTTTTATATAATCATTCCATAAAAATAAATTTTGAATTTAGTAAATCTGGTACTTTGATCAAAGTTGCTTTACTACTTTTCATTTACCACTGTGCGTCATGCTTATTTTCTAATTCTCTACTAGACTTACTTACTAAACCCAAACAAGAAATGTGAGATAGTATGCAAATGCATTAGGACGGCCGCACATTGTATCCTACCTAAACATATGAATACCGGGCGGACGAATTGAGTGCGAACACTGAATACGTTTTTCTCCTTTAAATATATCTCCGCGTTACTTCGCTTTTGTACCTGATGAATAAACTGTCTTCTAACTCAGAAACTGAGGTCTGACCGGAACCGAATATTTAAAAATAGATGAATTCAGTGAATTTCATCATATAATGGAAAACTTACTATACCTATTATGACCCCATATTATCCGTACCCCGTGTTCCATACCCCCTTTTTGTGTCCGTAAACCAAGTTAATACATTTTTCTATAGGTATCCATTTTTAATGTTTCATTTCAACGCACGAAAGTGTTTCAATATCCAACAAGTTCGGTTTGTTTTCAGACGTCGGAACTAAACGTACGTATACGTACGAGTACGACTAACTCGCATCCAATGTGCGGTGCGGGATCCCATAGTACTTAGAAAGTCGGTATCGTTCGTTCATTTTCGTACCTGATCGCACGAGTCAAATTCGAACGAAAACGCCTCCAATGTGCGGCCGCCCTTAGAGTTTGTTTTCTTATTGATAGTAAGAAATAAATTTAAAAAAAAAACAGTTTGTAATAGTTTATTTTAAAGATGAGTTCAAGTTCAACTGATCGCAATGAGTTTGGCGCAGATCCATAGAACACTGTCTTACGTGAAGTTAGTTTTTGTTTTTTATAATTTTAGTTATAAATACTACACATATTTATGTCTTAATTATTGTTTTATTCTTAACTTAAAAGTATTGAAACTTTCTTCGTTATTTATCTTTTTTACCAAAAAGGCATAATTTTTTTGAAAAAGGCATAATTTTTTTTCGGATAGAGGCATAAAAACTTCGATCCGGGTTGGCAACACTGGTCAGATCAGAATAATTTGTGACATCTCCCTTTCTTTATCGAAGGTCAGTCTCTTTATTCAAATATAATACAAAACGGGAGCAGAAATACTCTCTTCTATCAGAAATCAGAAAAACCTTCTGCAAGTCGTTTTTTGCAGGAAAAAAAAAATATTTATAATTTTTCAGTAAGGTTAAGAAAAGGAATTTCACTAAGATGAATAGACAGGACACCCTTTTGCTCTAAAAAGATAATAACATTAAAAACAAATCTTTTTCCCGCTATCGTATTCCCCTTTTTGCCGTTTCAGGGTTTCTTTTAATTTTCATTTTAAAATGCACAAAGCTCAACAATAAGCAATTAGATTATCCCGAATTATTTTTGTTTAATTTTGAAATTGTTTTCATTTTATTAAATCAGGCAGCGCTTCGCATAAATACTACGGACACTGACGGATGGACGTTGAAGAAGAATAACACTTCTTCAGAAGTTTTCCAAATTAATTTTCTTTTAAGCTTCAGCTATACGGCAAGTGGATAGGGAAATTATGAATGCACAATCCGGTCAGAGCCATCAGGGAAGAACTGATAGCAAAACTGAGGAGATGGAATCATGCTTTTGAAAGGAAGATTTCTTCTCTGTTAATCAGGATGGTATTGGCGAGACTTTGTTGTTTTTTTATTTTTCTAAGATAAGGAAAAGGTAATTTAAGATCCTTATGAAAGGGGTAATTCAATGTCCTAGAAGGATGGTTGTTATATAACTGCCGGTGTCCTTTAAAGTGCACCAGTTAATGATTCTAATTGTTTTGTTAAGTGTTGCTTTTAGAGGAATGATGCATAAATCATAAACTGTAAACTTTCAAGGTATAGCTACAACGCAGCAGAGGAAGACATCGGAAAAAGAAGGGAACGTTGACCAACTTAGGGTGCAAGTACTCAGCCAAGCACCGGGCTAACTAAATAGGCGTATTGGTTGAGGCCCATGTCGACCCCCGAATCGAAGCCATTAACTTTCGATAATGTTGTGAACTTTGTGATATCTAGTATCGAGCGCAGTATGAAGTGCCCCGACACTGGTTGCAGCAGTATTCGTGAAGAAATTTCGGTGTTTAGAAGGAGACCGATAAGTATAGGTATAGTATAAATAAAAGCCCGCAGTCAATGTGTCCCATCTATAGCAAGTGTCGACTAAGGTTTCACCTAATGCTTAACCAGCAAACAGGGCAGTAAAATCACAAATTGCTAAATCTTCATACAAGATTTTGCTGCGGAAACAGTGCTTGAAGTGCCTTCATTTCGGGTTGATACGTAAAAGCATTCAAGGCAGTAGGTCAGTAATCCGGGCTACTATAGTATCCTAAGGTATAACAGCCAGATCCCACGAGGTTGTTCCTTCTTATATTGCTGTAGCATTCGTCTCATTTGTCACTCGAGGATTGTATAACCTATACGATGCGACGTCTACTTAAAAAATAAATAAATAGGTGCTTCTCGCAACCATTCATTTTGTGTGTGTTTCTATTTTTGGGACGAATGGAAGGGACCTACAATTTTATGCCGAGTCCGAACGGCTGAATTGAGAAGCTTTTTCATGACAGTCATAATCTCGGATGTTTGTCAGACGTTCGCGAGAGGTGGCGCAGTCCGTAGTCCAGCACACTAACCACTGCGCTACTGCGCCCACACACACTTACAGATGGTCTTAGATATTGGCCCTGGAGTGTTTCTGTGAAGATTGATCAAAATTGGACTAAGAGGCGTACAAAATAACATTCAAAATCTTATATCTCGAAAACCGCCGAATCGATTGAGTTGAAAATTACAGACAATCTTAGGTATTGGCTCAGGAGTGTTGTGTAAGATTGGTCAAAATTGAACAAAAGGGCGTGACACCGCCCATACGAAAAAAAACCAAAAAAAATCTTATATATAGGTATCTTATAGGTATCTTATATTTAAGAAAATATTTGTAATTGGCCCAAAGATGTTTCTGCCACCAAAGGGGCGTGGTACTTCACGTATAAAAAAAATATACATTTTAAATGATACTTCTCGACACCCATGGGGGCTAAAGTTGTAAAATTGTAGGCATTGATGTACATTGTCCAAACAAAGAATCGCGCGAAGTGTGGCGGGATTAGACAAAAGGGCGTGACACCTCTCATAACAAAAAAATACTTTTCAAACGCTATTCTTGGACTGTCATGGGAAAAAATATATCTAGACAATACAATTCGTGGGCACACGTCTGAGAAAACATCGGCCGAAGCACACTAAGACGGAGTACATAATCAGTCCGGACACATCGGTTAAATAGAAAGGCCGCAGAACAATTGACAGACAATGTAAATGTACGAGCAGGCAAAACAACGTTTGCCGGGTCCGCTAGTGCTTATATAAGTAAGCCGACCTCTTCTAATAAATTTGGTGGTGTAACTGGGTTTTCATTGATTAAACGTGGCCTATCATCATTTATCATTATACTTTATGATTTTCTCTATAAATGTACCTATTGCCCAATTAGAAAACAGCTTTTAAATTTCTACAAGGTGGCGCATAAGTTGTCGCCTGAAGTTCTGAGGCTGTAATTTATTTTATAGGTGAACAACTTTGTGTTTGCTTTTGCATTATCCGATTTCTTAAATTTCTTTCTATTCATTAAGTCGAGAAAATGGTATCGGCTAAATGGCCGCCGCCAGCAATGATGACCATTTGGGCCCGAATTATGGCTTTTTTAATTACTCTTGTCGCATTTTTGACGGCGCGAGTGACTTCAAAAATTTCCACAAAAAGAAGTCTGATCTGGCCGAAGGAGGCGATTGGTTTTTTCTCAACAGCTAACAACCGATGCACTATCAGCACTTTCTAAGGGAACATCTTACAGTTTTTCACCAACATTTTTTGTTAAGACAGCTGATTGATGCCCAAGTGACAAGTCGCGTCGTCTGGGTCCTCTGCAAAATCTTCAGCCGCAGCTGCGATAGAACGGGTGCTTCGGGGCTAGCCAGACCTGAAGACATCTCGTGTAGTCCCATACTCTTCAAGGCGAGCACCGAAATTCTCGCTGCGCCGAAACCACCGGCGACTTATAACGCAAACAAATCGAAATAATTATTCCGCGTTCGTTTAGGAGTATTATAGCGATTCATGGCTTTCTTGTTGACGTGTATTTTATATCTGTTTACTTCACAAATAGCAAAATACAAAAATATCAAGTACAACAAAATTATAGCATCTTCCGATAGAGTGATGATAGACTTTTGTGCCACCTTGTACTGTACTTCACTAACTTCGTTCCCTTCGCGAAGTTTTAGTCCCTGGGATGATGAAAAGCACTCGCTTGGGGTTTCGATGACTCGGCTGAAGTATCTTTATAGCTTTTGACGTGCCGCATTCGGTTGACGTTCCAAAGATTCTTTGTATTGATGACATCTCATCCAGTCCCACATACAACCAAAGCTACCTCTATCGAAATTGTTTTCAAAATTTGAAATTGCCACGTGACCCTATTATACCACTTCTTCGTTAAAATTTAATTAAATTGTTCAAATTTATATAAAAAGAGAAAAATTACTCGCAATTAACATCTCGATAGTCCCAAGAAACCACTTCATACAAAATACACGCCACATTTAATCTTTGATGTTAGTAATTTATTTTCCAACCAAAGTAGGTACATGTAGGTATATATATGTATTGCAGTTCACCCTAGTTTCTGGGGTGATTCAAGTAAATGTGAAAGGTCAGCAGATGGACAGTCTAGATAGCTACCGATGGAATGAGTTAAACGATTAAATCTAAGGATATCAGGCCAAAAAACACTTTCGGGTACTTGAACGTGTACGGGTGCCCCTTCTGCCGAAGGAGACCAAATAAACTACACAGCTTAAGTTCGAAAAGGGGCGGTCGGTCGGGGCGAATGTTGGGATGATTACACACATGTTAAAAGGTAATTACATGAAAAACTTCACTTGAAATTGATTCCAAATTGAGTACGAACAACCTTCAGAATGCGATATGAGAAAGGGATGATGGCTGGTTGTATACAATGTGGGGTGGGGACGTGGAGCAATACCTCTTAATTGCTCGCATATTTTTAAGTAAATTGAAATTTTATGCAAGATTCCATCTGCATGGTGACCACATGAGGTCGGATTTACAACTTTAAGTATGCCACAATGGAGAAGTCGAGAAAAACATCTCTGGGAAGCACATTTCGGTATTGTTTTCCTTTATTGTCCTGCAGGGCGAATTCACCTTGCACTATGTAGTCGTTTGGATTGCTCGGTTCTTGCTACCTTGCCAAATTTATTCTTCACTTGACCGGAACTAAGTTATATCCTGGAACGTGGCCAATTTTTCTATTTATCGTTCGAAACAAATAGAATGAAAGGAAGACCGCCGAGGAGGAGCTGACTATACACCTTTAATTCGGTAGCCGGTTTGTTGTTTATTTTGCAACGTCTGATGATGTGGTGGTATGCAGACACGTTTGCTCGTATGTGGTTAGCCTGAAGTAAACAAGCTCCGATGATATGTCGGCAGACTTTAGTCAAAGTTGCTGATATCGAAGGTTCAGTACAGACTGCAGCGACTAAATGTCTGTTCGGACTGAATCTGAACTGCAATCGAAATATGTAGTATGTGAAAGTTGGCATGGCTTATAGTGAGAGTGACATAGAAAGATTTTAGTACCTATCGGTGCAGGTGTTGGCTCTTCTTTACGTTCACCAACCTCTGTCAATGGCATTTCAGCGTTCATCCTATGCTATACGACTCCACTTCTCGGTTTTGACGGGTTGAGAAGATTGCTTTTTGTTAGGGTGTCATTAGATAGCATTTTTGCTACCTTACGTGGCTGCTGGAGTGTTACCTACTCTCAATGTTCTATAGACTGATGACGACTATTTTTTTCAACTTGCTCTACGTCGTCATGGCGGTTGCGCAGAATTGTGCGCCGTAGGATACTATGGACGATATTCGTCTTCTTCTTATTGGGCTCCCGACCCGTGTAGAGTCTCTGTCTGAGACACTGCAGCCTTCCATCCTCTATGATTCCGGGCAGGCTGCTTCCAGTTGTCCAGACCAAGCGCTCTGGCATCCGCGATGGCTTGGTCTTTGAAACGGAGGTTCGGTCTTCCTTGTCTTCTCGAACCTGGGGGCTGCGATTCGAAGATCCTCTTAACTAGAGCATTATTGCCCATTCCCTCGATGTGGCCGAGTCAATGTAGTCGACGTGTTTTGGTTTATTTTTTTGACTACCTCCACATCTTGGTACAGCTTATAGAGTCCGCGGTTGTATCTTCTCCTCCATTCGCCCTCCTCGCACACAGTACCAAAAATCCGCCGAAGTATTTTTCTTTCGAAGGAGCCCAGTATCAGCTCTCCCTTCTTGCTTATCGTCCAGCACTCGGCGCCATAAAGCAGAACTGGCAGGATGAGGGTTTTGTAGAGCACACATTTCGTCCTCCCTTATTTTAACTATAATAAATTTCGTCGTTCGAGTTAAGAATTTTGAACCCAGTTGTTTTGTCAAACCGAAGTAGCAACGGTTTCCTAGGGTAATTCTTCGTCGGATCTCCACTAGGGTGTCATTCGTGGAGTTCATGTTTACTCCGAGGTGGGTGAACTCCTTAACTACCTGGAAATTGTTGCTATCAACAGTAACCTTTTTGTCATAGGCGGTGGACAGATGCTTGTTTGTTTGTTGATAGCGTGTTAATCTTGTCCTCATTTACTTCAAGGCCAACGGATTTCGCCTGTTCTTCAATTGCCGTGAACGCTTCTACCACGGCACGCTGCGAACGACCGATGATGTCGATATCGTCCGCATATATCCCAGCAGCTGAACGGACCTGTTAAAGATAGTACCTTCCGTGTTGACACCGCCTACCCTGCATACTATCTGCTCCAGTACACGATTGAAGATATCGCATGAGAGCGCGTCTCCTTGCCGAAATCCGGTGCATGTTGGAAATAGTTCGGAGGAACTATTTCCAAACTGCACGTTGCAGTGCATATTTTCCAGCGTCACGCGACACAGCTGAATCAGTTTTGCCGGGATTCCGAATTCGGCCATCGCCATACAAAGCTCCTGACGATGTATGCTATCATACGCTGCTTTGAAGTCGATGAATAGTTTGTGTGTTTCGACTTGAAATTCGTTGGTCTTTTCCAGGATTTGCTTCAGTGTGAAAACGTTGTCTATAGTTATAGTCGATCTGCTAGGCCGGAAGTCATACTGGTAGGTACGTGCCGATTTGTGTGTTGCAGAACGATTTAAGACGTTCACTGTATACTGGATAAGGTCTTATATGCGACGTTAAGCATGAATATGCCCCGATAGTTCTTGCAAGACTTAAAATTACCTTTTTTGTAGATAGGGCATTATCCAGTTGATAGTCCAGTCATCGGGCATGTTTAATTCCACCGATTGACGATATTACCCTGCCAAAAGCACCCTTCAACTATACCTACGTTTACGACCTCCTGAATTACGCGTGATCCGTGAAAGAGTAGCGCCAGCTATCGCTGCTTTGTGACTGACTATTTGAGGTGTTCGCTGAAAGAAAGCTTAGTTTTTAGGACAATTCTGAGGTAATTTTATATGGGACTTTGACGTTAATGCGTAGCCAACATATTAATATTAATCGTTTCTCCAACGTCCAACTGTCACTTCCGTCTTGTGTGTAAAAATGCAGCTGCCTATACTTCTATGATTGCGGTGGCAAAACTCAAAAACCACCAAATCGATTGAGCACAAATTTTCAGCTAAAGGGATTTTTTGAAATTTAGTCAAAATTGCAAGTTCTATTGGACTTACACTAACTCACAAATATCAAATTTTCCTCCCTTATTTTAACTATAAAAAATAAAAGTCCCCCTAAAATGAAAATATGTAGGTATATGGACTCGCAAAACACAAACGTCACATACACGAAATAAATGTGATAGAAAATTGCCAAATTATGTTTACCGAAAACATCATTACTCAACCCGAGAATAACTGCATTCATTTTTCTTCGTTTACCTTCATTCGGGTTTCTCTTATCGCTTATCCACAAGAAATAATTTCAATCCTACCATGCGTATACACGACACCGAGAACATTCAGTCACACATGGCTGATTGACAAACGAAATAGGTTTAAGGATGAAACAAAGGATTTAACTGTACCTAGCAAGAACAGAACGCAAAACAAATTCATGGATTTCTTTGTGGTAAATTTGGAAGATATTTGCAAGACAAATGTATGCAATTCACATATCCTTCCTTTTAGCGTGGCAAATTGTTCAGACTCTGGAATTTTCTTTGCAAAACATTGGTAGGACATGCGAATACGTTAAAAGAATGTGCACAGTCGTTTATGTTGTGTTCTACGAGTATATGTATACTTAATTGTCAAGGGACAGTAAGTCCACCTTAAATTGACAATTTCCTTCAGTTGTTACGTGATCTGAATGAAAGGATGGTACATTGACTGAAGGGTGGACTCTGAAGTTTCGCAAGGACTTTAGAAATATTTATTTTTGGTCTTACTAAACGTTGGTGTTAGAGGTTTTAACTTGTTCCCCAAAAGGACATCGCACTAAATCCGCTGAACTTACGCTAGGTGCAGTACGAGTTTCTTTATCCGAATTTGGGATGTCTAAAAAGCTGGTTAGTTAGAGGAGGTCAGTTATCCACCTATAACTTTTTTTTGATATACAGTGGAACTTCCATCAATCGAAATGTCAAAATGAAAGACAATAAATTCGAGTTATAGAAACTTCGAGTTATGGAGGCCAAAAGTTGGAAATTTGAAAACGCAGAGTTCTCAATAAAGCTTCGAGTAATAGAGAAAGTCGACTTAAAGAAGTTCGAGTTAAGGATTTTTGACTGTATGTACACCTACAGGCAGGCCCGGCCCCAGCCAAACTAGCGCCCTGTGCAAGATTTACAGAAAGCGCCCGTTTTTCTTATATGCAGACATGCATATATAAGTCTTTTTCACATCACTCAGGAAGTAGACTTACAATTCGTTTTTTTTATTGAGGTATCTAATGTTGGCTTTGTATGGGAGTGGGAGGTAACCAAACTACTTTACCGATATTGAGCATTTTCAATACCAACCTGACGACCGTAAAAATAAGTCATCTCACAAAATTTCTTTCGCCTACGTCGATTTGTTTGGACGCCATCGTGTTTTCAACAGAAAGAGAGACAGACGGACATGGCAGTATTTATTCGGAATTTGATCCTGATCAAATCCGGTGACTCCTTCCTGACGTTACAAATGTAATGAAAGTGAGTATACAAAATGTATTAACTCATAAATGAACTTTAAAAAAATTAGATTCAAGCAATATTTGGTCTTCTTTTTATTTTTTTTTCTATTGCCACTTTTAATTTAAAAATGTATACTTATATAGAAAAGAAATTACACGAAACATTTAAAAACAGTCAAACAAAATTCGTATCTAGCTAAAAAAAAAAAGCTGCCTGGATTTTAAAATGTTCCAGCTAAACGCATATTAATCCAGTCAGATCTGACTGGAAAGCAGTCAAAATGGCAACGCTGCTGAGAGTCTGAAGTGGAAGAGAAGAGAATACTATATTTTCATATGCAAATGCAATGCAAAGCTACTTGTAAGAGAAATTTGTTACTCTTTTTCGTAGATGAGAAATCCCATCCATATGTGCAGAATCAAAAACCTGCACGTTCTACACAAACAATTCCCTAGAATGAATTTTTTTGTTTGACATATTTTCCTATGAAAATTTTGCGAGTGACTGTGCAAGAAATAAAACCTGCACATACGGGGTGGAACTTTTTTTGTTTTGAGATTTTTGAACTAGGTTTTTTTGTAAAATATAAGTGGATGTGCAAGAAATATATTTACACGAACTGGGTGGAATATTTTGAGATAAGGTGGGTAAGAAATGAACTTGTATAGGTTTAGTGGGATTTTTTATTTTGCGATATTTTGAGTTAGATTCTCCCTCAAGTTGCAACATTGCAAGTAATGTGAGTTAATGTGCAAGAAATAATTGAGCACAGGTGTGGTGGATGTTGTTATTTTGAAATTTTTTGAACAAGCTTTTTGTTTAAAATGCAAATGACAGTTTTAGTTCGCGCAAGATAAAATTAATTTTTTTGAGGCTTACTGTTACTGTCCGCGTAGCTGCGCTTCATTTCTTAGTCGCACATGCGACTTTGCCGTTCCGTGGACAGAGCTTCGTTGGTTTATATGCAATCTGCAAGCAAGCGTACAACAAGCTGCAAATGACGAAAATCGTGCGTATGAAGCGCAGCTACGTGGACAGTAGGCTTAAGAAAAATTAAGTTTATCTTGCAATGCGCCCCCAGAACTTGGCGCCCTGTGCATTTGCACATCGTGCACATATGGTTGGTCCGGCCCTGCCTACAGGTATAGCTAATAGGTGACAAGAGCTTGTTCGTCCAACGAGCGTTAGCTGTGAATTACATTTTAATCCAGGTGTACTTCTATGAGCTTTCAGATTTCTGTTGATGTTGCAATCCAGCGTCGAATACAGTGCTTATAAAAAAAGGGTTAGATCTTTATCGAAGACTAGCAATGCCCGCGGCTCCGCCCGCCGGTTTCTTTTCTTTTAAATTAAATTAAAATTTATTTGAGTTATCATAAATGCACGTTTGTTTATATTTTGTCTTCTTTTTTAAGCTTACAAAATATTTTATCGCTATGCATTGAACTATACCTATATGTTATTTATTTAATGGGCTCAAGTAGCTATAAACAAATTACGCCTATAGCTCACACGCGAACATGCAATATACAGCTGTTCATGTGAAAAACGTGACTGTCGGAGGTCAACTCCGGTAATGGCCGAGTAGGTCCGAAGATAACCCCTATACCCCAGTTCCCCTTCCCTCATCAGCACCCTAACTAGTCTATACTGATGATCCGGATGATGTAGCCAGTACATACAACGTTGAAAGAATTTTTAAAATCAGCCAAATAGTTCCAGAGTTAGTCCCTACCTCCCCCTTTAACCCTCCCCCGTCTCCAGCTTAGTCCTTCGTAACCTGTACTGATCCGAAAGTCCTAAGTCAATGGACATAAGATTCCACTTAAATAAAAACACAGGTATGATCTAATTATTTATACTAGGCAATCATATCGTTACACTTTCCATAGCTGCAGATCTCAAATTTATGTATGTGTCTATGATTGTGTACAAGTACAGTACATATATCTACTTATGCATCACAAACTTCTAATTATGTACGTAGACGTACATTTACTCGGTGAAGTATTGGCTAACAAATAAAAGCATTTCTTGAAATAACATACGTAGATTTCCAAAACTCCTTCTGTTACAGGACAAGCAAACTTTGGAACTCGCTTCCTGGGGATATATTTCCAGAAGACTACAATTTGCAGCAATTTAAGTGCAGAACCAACATACATCTGCAAGCATCTCGGGGCGCTGATGAAGCGTTATAGGTTTGCCCTTTCCGGGAGAAGTATTTAAAAAAAATAATAATAAGTATAATTGCAAGTTGAGCGTAGTAAGGTCGAAATAGAAAAGTGGGTTGCAAACGTTTTTCAACCCTTATAAGACGAATTTTGAAAAACTATGAATGAGGCATGTAACAGTTTTGACTTATCTATCAACATACAAACTTTTAAGTTCATACGGCGAACGTTTCGAGAGATCCCCCTTACTCCCTACGACCCCTTTAAACCTCTATAATTCTCACCTGCACTACGGCCTAATATGGTGTGTGGCCATCTATAAATCAGAAAAAAAATCATGAAAATCGGAAGAATGTTTCTCGAGTTATGGAGGGACGAACAGACGAAAGTTGCCTTTTATAAAGTAGTAAGGATGGAAATAATCGGTCTAGTTGAGCTTTAATTAATGCAGGCTATACAAATTGGTAATAGACTGAGAATGTTTGGCTAAGTCACGTATGTAGCTGTCACTAGACATTTGCTGTAGCAAAGTTTCACGATGTGTTGCACTTGGACGGGGCAACAAATTTCTGACTGCCTTAACGCTGTTGGTTCTGGCGCATTCGCTGTAGATTTTCAAATCCATCTTTATGAAAGGCCTTTCTAAACTGTTGAATTTGATACAATCCCAAAGTATCCACTTAGTGCGTTTGTGCCTACCTTTCAGTTCAACTACCATCATAAATACAAAGTAGCAAAAACACATACCTATCTTAGAGTCTCGCATTCAAAAATGTTCGCATTTACATCAAACACTGCCGCAGCACTTGTTTTACTTGCAAATTTCCTTTGACACTGACAACGAAAATAAACATGCGCATCCAAAAGAACTGCACATCAGTACACCTGCTAAGCGATGTTTACATGCATCTATGCACGCCGCCGCCGCCGCCTCCGTACGGTGCCATTAATCAAATCACTTTTGTCGGCAGGTTTCACGTTTGAGAATTAATATTAATAACTAGCTGGACCCGTGCTCGCCTTGCCCGCTCGCACAGAATTATATTTGGTTCATTTAAAATTACACTTTTGAGTGTTTCATTGAAATCTGTCCAGTAGTTTTCGCGCTTTTAGGAGAAAAAGAAAATTCCTCCCTCTCCTAGATCTTGCTACTTATTTGTAATACTGAATTTCCTTTCGTTTGTTTCCCTCTTCCTATATGGAATCCAAGGAACTACCTACCCCAAACCTACCCTGTTACCATACCACATATCGAATGAAATTCTGAAATAAAACCTGTTACATACAATCATAATATACATACCTACATAATATACAACTGACCATAGCACTCACTGCGAAAACAAATCAACCCTTATCGAATGTGTAGTATACGTATGCTAGTCTTGTTTTGTTTTTGTTTGACGATCGCAAAAGTACAAACATCCATTCGTAGCAAGGTATATGTGTATGTATATATTTTCACTTCAAAAAATGCATACGTCATATCCGAATGAAATTCCTACTGCGTTGTGTGGCGATATCGATAATGGATGTAATGTATTGGATATATGCACCCTCTGCATCGCCCTCCCTCGCCATACTCTTGCTACTTGTTTGTAATACTGCATTTTCTTTCCTATGGAATTCAAACAACTACCCTAACCCTACCCTGTTACGGCAAAACAACCAAAATAAATTCAGTCACCTAAACTAATAACAATATACATACATATTTGAATACATTTATGTGTCTCACTTGTTTTGTTTTGTTCACACACAAACAATATAATCAAAATCAGACAAAACGTTTAGATGAAAAAAAATAGTAAACTTCCTGGAACCCAATTGCAGCGCCACCTATCGTGTCCAATTGTGAATCTAAACGATCCAGGGACCCACTCAAACACAACAAAATTTCAGCGAAATCGGTTTTTTATCTCGCGAAGGAATAGTCTGAACTAATTTTTTTTTTAAATCAGAGCTTAATTTTTTCGGACTTACCTTGCTGATGAAGTTTAAATTCAGAAATCAATAGGTATCTATGTATTCAATTTCACTTCTAAAATCAATAACAATTGAAGTATGTATCTAACAATCGGCTTTCGTCTTTACTATGATAATATATGTATATTTCACAAACTGGCTGGACAGAAGTAAGTCACTCATACACAGTACCTATCTGTTCAAGAAAAATTGCTTTCGATGTGCGACAACAACCCCAAAGTAGAACTATGGAATCCAAACAACTACCCCAACCCTACCCTGTTACGTCATATCAGAATAAAATTCCTACTGCGTTGCGTGGCGATATGCGATAATGGATGTAATGCATTGGATATATAATGTGCACCCTCTGCATCGCCCTCCCTCTCATTGATCTTGCTACTTGTTTAAAATACTGCATTTCCTTTCCTTTCCTTTGCTTCCCTCTTCCTATAGAATCCAAACAACTACCTACCCCAACCCAACTTAATTACCATACCACATATCGAATGAAATTCTGAAATGAAACCTGTTTTGTATTATACGTCTCTTCTCTTATGAAGATTATTAATATACCCCATGCCATTCTGCAGCACGCACGACTCACCCCATCCCCATCATTCATCGGACATACAATCATAATATACATACCTACATAATATACAACTGACCATAGCACTCACTGCGAAAACAAATCAACCCTTATCGAATGTGGTTGTTTGACGATCGCAAAAGTATAAACATCCATTCGTAGCAAGGTATATGTGTATGTATATATTTTCACTTCAAAAAATACATTTTGGCTAAAAACTGTTCCTAAGGACGTGGCTATAAACGACATAGCCTATAGCAGTCTCACAGTCTTAAGGAACATTTAAAAAAAGTTTCATCGAAATCTGTCCAGTAGTTTTCGAGTTTTTAGCTGACAAAGAAAATGCCTACAGTTTTATTATATGTAAGGATTAATAACACGAATCCGGTAAACGACATTGAATTAGAGAAGGCGCACACACCAGAGCGACACCAATGCATCTGTGTATCTGAGTATTTATTTATGGACCACTCGCTTCAATTTGGAACATAAAAGTAAAACTGAATTCGCACAGACACCAGTATAGTATACGATGTTCGCCCCACCCCTGTCTCGGCATTTTTGACGTACTACTGCAACAGCAAAGGTGGAAAAATCAACTTTTCCTCGCAATTGGCTTCCGGCCAAGACGCCGTCAGAAAACGTCGGAGAACGTGCAATGAATTTTAATTGACCGTACTAAGATCTTCGTAGTATACACTTATACAGTGAACACCAAACACCACCCTCGATAAAAATGAACTTCCACTTTCTTTAAAGGGAACAGCAGCTGTACTAATACCTGACTGGGACGAGGAGTGTATTTTCCACTCACTCACAGATGTTGAAGGTGTGCTGCAATTACCCAGGAGCTATATTATAAGTCTTGAGTTTCCTTCGAAAGGAGTTTTCGTTTACACCGACTGCGCCTCTGGGGGTTTATTTCAAATTAAATGCTGGGGCTGTTTTCGAAGACGGATGGCATATAGGTATAGTGAGTCCATTCCCTTTTCTAGTTCAATTGAGAGATGTAATTTGTACAAGTACATGATGGAAGGTTGAGTTGTGGCAGATTGCGTAACTTAAGGACTACCCTTGAGATGTTGAAAGTGGATGTGTTGGTCTTAATGTTAACACCTTCTCAAAATCATGGAAGTTAAAGACATCTTTAAAATAAATTTACTCCAAGTCCCCTTACCTACTCGTAGCTAGATGAATGGTAGTATCTATCGTTGCAAATCAGAAAATTTGCATAATTGCATAGCATCCTTAAGATTGCTTGAGAAGAAAAATAAAAAAAATTATCTCTGGCATCAGTCATGCATGACGAATATTTTTGTTTGTGCACAATAAAGTCAACTGGCTCGAGATGCTAAGAACTATACCGGCGTTCGGTTGCTATTCTGTTTCTCTATTCTATAATGTCGAAGTGTAGTGCAAAAATTTGTCATAACTCCTTTTAAAATTGGTTCCATTGTACCATAAAATGCAAATTTCATTGCTTATGCCGGCACAACATACCATACACCGAATGAAGTTCGGTACGGTTTTTTTTTACTCGTGCTATACCTATTGAACTGAGGGATGAAGTGATTTCGTAATTTTTTTTTTTGGAACTTAGCAGGGGAGGGTACTCACTGATGGCGCATAGGAGTGAGTAGATTTGCTATGATACAAAAATATAATAAAAAAATAAACTACTACCGCGAATAGTAATGCTTTTACACAATTTTCTTAAAGATACATAAATTATAAAAAAAAAATATACATGTGTAGCTGATACTTAAAATTAGTCGATACCGAGAAGATTTGTTAGAATGTAGTTCTCTGATTGTATATAGTGCTACCCGCTTCTTAACACGGCACTGACGACAACCTGAGTTCTTTCGATTACAGAGACTCAAACGCGGTTCTATGTACATTTTGTCATGGGTGTGTCCTCACCTAAATGCATCAAAACGAATGTAGACACGAACGGCCTTTCTGTTTCTGTCCAGCAGATGCCTACATTTGTCTTTTAATGCATTAATAAGCTTTCTCAGGACATCTATACTCTCAGATATTAACAACACGTAATTAAGGTGCAATTTGTGCATTTTCCAGGGTCTGATCCGGAGAAATATACTAAGCTACGTAAGGAATCGGTTTTGCAACAGATCTCCAGATCTTAACTATATCTCAACGAATATGCCTTTCCTGTTAGCACGCTCTTTGGCTAACTGCCTTCAGTTGCGTTCTCTAAGTTGGCTGCGGGCTACGGCTACCATGATTTTATTAATTAACTAAATTTTCTTTTATGGAACTATACGCCATCTAGGCATATGTTATGTAGTTCGTTACGTAGAAATGCCACCGCAGTTAGTGACTTTTGTCAATCTGAGAGCCACCAGCTTTGACGACTATACTATTGACACTCTCAATATGCCGAGTTTTGTATAGACTTGCACTCTTGCAGAGCTTTTGGATATATGAACATCTCTTTCTTTTTTCTTTTTTATAATGTAATTTTAAAATGTAATGTATGCTGTCTTATACCATTACCTTATATTCGTTCATAGGTTTGAAACTTTGAGTTCATCATGCTCTCAATATTGGGCCTGAGCTACGTACTGTCTCTCTTAGTTTCTCAGTAAAATACTTCATAAATCATAAGATGGCGATGGCGCTGCGACCTGAAGTCGATGTTATCCAAATGTGAATTTGTATTCTTTTATAATATGTAAGGTATACCAACGAGCGCCAAGCTTGGCAAGATGTGGGGCTGAGTAATAGTAAAGTTTCTCGAGAATTTCTCTAGCTCCCTTATCTTCCACACCTTTCAATATATCACTCCTTAAAACATAACAGACCCACTCAAGAAAGAGCGCGACTATATAGGCACCACACTATAGCTACAACAGTTTGTTAAAAACTTATAAGTCTCCATCCCAGATCATTCTGCGAGGTATTATATGATGATCGAAGCGATCTAATTCTTCACAGCTGGATTCAAAACGGCGGATAAGTTGGGTGGTGGTATAGTCTCCGATAAACTTAATCTCAGTCTCTCATTCCGTCTTAAAGATCACTGTGCGTATGTCAGGCGGAAGTAATTGCAATAAAGGAAGCCTTATCTTGGCTAAAAGATATCCGCTAAAGATATCCCTATCTTCTCGGATAGCTAAACTAAGTGCTAAAATAGTTTTTACTAACTATACTGCAGCCCTAGACCACTTTTCAGGGAGATGGCGGAACAGTTCAATATTAACCTCTGCTGGGTGACGGGGCATAGAAATTATAGACATTCCAGTAAACATCAGTAATGCTCATGAACTTGCCAAACTTGGAACTACCAAACAAGGGTACCAAACAAGGGTAGGTAACATAGCTACATGTAAACTCATAATAAATCTGGATGCTATATTAAAAGAACAAACTTTAGGTATGGACAAGTGGCACGCGCACGACATGTCTTGCGACAAAACAGAGAGATCATAACCGTTCTAAGAACTTGATCTCTCTTGACAGAAGGATTGGCGTATTCTCTAACGATTTTTGAAGAACTTGTTTGGATGAAGAGGAGGAGGCGACCATTCTCCACTTTCACTGCGCTTGTCCGGCTCTCTCTAAAAAACAAGCTTCATGATCCTTCCATTACCTATAATGGTCTAAACGATCTATCAAACCTAGACATTCGAAGTCAAGGATACCTACGCTTCAATAGAAGCTCAAACTGGTTTAAGGAGTAACACGAAACTCCTTTCTAGACTCATGTGGTATCAATTCAAAAGGGATCTTACAAGTGTGTCAGCTTTTTGTCGAAAGCCAATTCAACATTATGTAAGTCTATGGGCTAAATTTCAGACAAATAGGGCTGCAACCGTAAGGGGTCAGCAATAAAGACGGTCTCACATTCTTCCTTTCCGACCAAGAGAAATGCATTTTGTGTTAGAAAGTGCGCTGGTTTCTAGTCGAAATATTTTTATTTGAATTTAAAAAATTAAAATTCCGCCTGTTTTTTCAATAATTGAAAAAACAACAATTTATGTATTAAATTATAACGAAAAAAAAATTTTAAGTAAAAATCAATTAATCCACAGCTGCGAAAAAAAATACACACTCGTATCTAAGACCCTTTTTTTTTGAAAAAGTTTCTAGACACCTCAGTCCCCATTTTTAAATGCTTAAAATCTCCAGCCGAAAGTTTCTCAGACGTGCAATGACTTTACCCAAAACCCAGGCAGTCACCCAAGAAGCGACAGCAAAAAAAAGAAAACATTTATTCCAAAGTGCAATGTTCGCCATATTGTGCGCCAACATACTAGCGTTAGTCCTTACCACTTCCACCCCTATATCCTTTGGCCATGCATTTCAATAACACAATATCAGAAATTTACTTGTTGAAGAAGGCGAAAGAAAAAAGAAGGATAATAAGCCCAAAAGGAGAGCTTTGAGATTTCTGTTTTTATTAAACGAACCCTGAAAAGAAACGGAATAGCCCAAGGTCATTTGGCGGTGCAAAAATGATAAAAGATTATTGATTTCGCATAGTAATGTTGTTGCCTTAAATAGTGAACTGAATTTAAGAAAGGAATCTGAAAATAATTCCATTTGGGATTTTACAGTCAATTTGTAATCGCAGAAGAAGGATACTTTTTCAGAAGCCAACCACATTCATTTGATGTTGCTACGGTATAAATTTAATAGTCATCATGTACATGTACATAACTGCTGAAATATTGACGCATTTCCGTCAACTTTTTTCCATACCTGTGTAAATGGAATCCTTAAGATACATTTATATAAATTTATGGAAAACACATGCGCCTTAACAAGAGGAGGTTGGTTTTAACAAAAATTAGACGAATAAGGTAAGCAAACTCGAAGGTGGGGTTGAAATATAGGTAACTACACTCCTATGTGTCTGCAGTACCTATACAAAACTCTATTAAGAATAAATAACAGAATTATAAAACCATTCGCAATATATAGCGCACTGATTTTTCAGTAGGTAAATAAGGTACCTACACATAAGGTAGGTACCTAACGACAATAGCATAACGTGTAGGTATCTTAAATCTCCTACCCCAAGCGGGGAACTCTAAGCAAAAATATAAATTTCTTCCCCGTTTTCTCCAATTTGTCTTAGTGTGCGGAATAGGTACAAAAATACAGAGATGTGTATTCAACAAAAACAAAAAAATTGTAGGAGCTTGAGCAGAAAGATAGGAAAGCACACAGCCTGCATGAGTCAAGAAAATATTCAGCTGAAAGCTTTCTTAATTTTATTAAAGGTGCCTCCGGAGTCTGGAGCATTTCATTATACGTTATGGCGACTATTTCAATTTTTCATTTTTTTAATCCAAGGATATTCGAATTTCTTTATTCCGATCTCCAATAAGAATTGTGTATAGTGCTTTAAGAAAAGTCATAGACTCGTTTTGTATGCCATGGAATTGGATTGCTACCTATGATAATATTGGGGCAGTAATGTATATCTACCTATACCTACTGAAGTTTACTGTCTCAATATTTATTTCTTCCATCAAACAAGCTTACACAGTAAGAACTCACTTGTAAGCAGATATGTGAAAGATTGAAATATGTATTAGCAATTTTTAAATAATACCTAAAGGTATCTACTATAAGTACATAAGTATGTATGCCTATACAAGGTTTCAAAGAAGAGGTTAAACTATACCTATTGTTATATTTTTTTGTTGTAAAGCCAGTTAGTAAATTTATGAAATATGGATAGGGCTGGGATAAGTTAGTTGCTGATGTAGTTTCTAAGAAGATGCTAAAATTCGTTTAGTTATCTCTCGCTAGTTTAATCAAACTGACTATTTTCAAATCATAAACATATTTATGAAATAATGAATACATTTTTGGAGTGTACGATTGTCATCACAACATTTTAAAATTTGAGTTGGCCTCGACTTCATTAATACGTTTCGCCCCGATGTGGTAGGTGGGCTCATCAGTAGACGACCACCACATCTGATCTAGACGAACTGTTTGCTCGATTTTGCCCGAGACTTCTGATTTTTCAATCAAAAAGAGACTGTGAGTCATACCTCAAGACGAATCTTTGGTTCAAAGACTATCGCAGAGAGGATTTGTTTTTTTGCCCAGGGTCTGGCTGATAAACTCCAAAAATGCTTTTCGAAAGTTAAACATGAAAGCCGCAAAAGGTATCAAACAAAAAGGTGTACTAGATTTTGGAAACAGATTATTTTTATAAAAATCTGAGGGCTGTCTATTTATTTTGGAAATAAGTAGGTATTCCGCCTGATTTGACAGTAACCACTTAAGCATCGATTCTTCTGTCTGTTTTATATCTTTGGTAGGTGGCAAGCTGGTGAGCTATCAACTATTTGACAAGCTCATTTAAATTTTTTTCGATTTGAGCTAAGCTCCTAATGTATTCCCTCAAGCATCCCTTACTGACACCGCAGAAGAGTTCAGGTCCGACGAGTGGCGTTGTCGCTCCGACTTTGGCCGGTGAGTCAACCGTTTCGTTTCCAGTAAAGCTCCTGTGGGCTAGAATCCAGTGTAGAATGACTAGGTTTATGGCTATGTAAGTTTCTAGGATTAGCTTCGATTTTATAACAGACTAGCGTAGCCCGTGCACACTTCGTAGTGCAAAATAGTTAAATAGAAGAACTGTTTTTATTGTAATGCTCTATAGTTCTTACACAACATTTTTTGTTTTTTTTTTTTTTTTTTAGAAATTGTATTGCCTAGACAATATTATTAACTTTCATCATTTATATCGATGTTACAAATTTTAAAAACTTTGGATTCCAATTCCAAGACTATCGAAAAGCTGTACCCGCCCGGCTTTGCCCGTGCACAGGAATTGTATTGCTTAGGTCTTAGGTAATAATGTTCTTTCGTAAAATGCGAGAAATGATAATAAATCGACTTGGTGAAATTTTCTTTCTGCCTAAACTTGAAACACAGCAATACGAACAAAACAAAAAAAAGAATAATGAAAATCGGACCAGCAGCGGTTATGGAGATATAACGTCATCGAGTTTCACTCCATAGAAGATGTTTTTTGTATAGGAGGTATAAGATTTTGAATATTTTTTTGTATGAGAAATGCCGCTCCCCTTTGACCAAATTTGACCAATCTTCACAGGAGCACTCTAGGACAAATAATTAAGATCTTCCGTAAGTTTGAGCTCAATCAATTTGGTGGTTTTCTAGATATACGATTTTGAATGTTTTTTTTATATGGGCGGTGCCACGCCCCTTTGTCCAGTTTTGTCCGAACTTCACAGGACCACTCCAGATCCAATAACTAAGATCATCTGTAAGTTTGAGCTCAATCGATTTGGTGGTTTTCTAGATATACGATTTTGAGTGTTTTTCTGTATGGGCGGTGCCACGCCCCTTTGCCCAATTTTGACCAAACTTCACAGGACCACTCCAGGGATAATCACTAAGAT
Organism: Cheilosia soror; assembly: GCA_949372485.1. Classification (NCBI taxonomy): domain Eukaryota; kingdom Metazoa; phylum Arthropoda; class Insecta; order Diptera; family Syrphidae; genus Cheilosia; species Cheilosia soror. The sequence continues at coordinate 109,655,954 of OX443562.1, read as the reverse complement.
CTTCCGTAAGTTTGAGCTCAATCGATTTGGTGGTTTTCGATATATACGATTTTGAATGTTTTTTTTTGTATGGGGGGTGCCACGCCCCTTTGTCCATTTTTGACCAAACTTGACAGGATTCATGTATGGACCAATACCAAAGATGTGCGAAAGTTTGGTTAAGAACAGTAAATGCGTTAAAGCGTGAATCGGCGACAAACATTTTAAGGCTCAATTTTTATATATATAGATGAGTCCAGAGCTTTAAGAGCAGCTTGACTGTCTGAGAAGAAAAATATGGTTTTACCACTTGTATTAGAACTTAAATTTATTCTAGCGCAGTGGTTGATGGCAAGGACTTTAGCCTGGAATATGGACGAGTACTTGCCTATAGGCTGACTGAAAAGTTCGCTTGAGGCGATTCTCCAAAAATACCAGATCCAGTCCCTAAATCCATCTTGGAACCGTCTGTGTAGCAGACTAGATCAAGTCGCGATGGAATGGGTTTGTATTTTTCCCAGTTTCAGTTTGTCTGTCATTTCAGCCGTTATAGAATTAGGTAGATAATACTTGGTTAAAATTGTTTATATTTTTTGTACGTTTATTGTCGGATCTTTATTTAAAACACGATTTTGGATTACCTAGGTCCAAACTTCGATGAATTTGTATATCAGCGTTTTTAATCTAATTAATGCTTACAAGATCTAAGTATGACAGGTGCAATGTAGTTGACATTATAAAGGGAACAATCTAGGCCCCAGAATGAAACATTGGGCCTTACCAATAATCATTTTTAACCTTCAACTTAAATATTTTGACGGTCACAATAGACAATTTTATATGGAAATTTTCGCTATTGTGACTTCGTAAAAGTTAGCCTGGACACTAAAAATGATTATTAGTACCGCGGATTGTATAATCAGTTATAACGATCAAAATATCGGCGAGATCCTTCCTTGAGATAATTCTTATTCGCTCGGCGGACTTTCTTCTCTACCTATTTAAGCGGTTAGTAAAATGTATCCCTACTTTTATGTAGGCTTGACGTCTTTGGTAATTGTCGTTGTCACCTTCCGTGTTGTAAATTACAGAATATATGAATTTCTTTCTTTTTTACTTTTGTATTTTTTACATTGCCCGACCTCTTGCTTATCCAGATCGAAAGGTACCTACTCCATCTGTTTCTAGATTTGTTTATAGCCGCATATGTGACAGCATTTACAGAGTCATATAGAGCCATGTCTAGTTTTATCATCTCTGCCAAACCCAAGTTCTGCAGACCACAAGCTGAGAATTTAATTAAGTTCAAGCACAATTACTCCGCAACCTTTGATGTCAAAGAAGGATTTAATGAAGGCGATGCAATTCGATGCGACGGGACTATATGGACAAGGACATGGATAAGCATTTTTCGAACTTATTTACAACCTTTTCAACTTTGAAGAAAAAGCCTACAAACTCGTTCTGGTTTTTTTTTCTAGATTCAAAACACAACTAGAAGCTTGAAATTAAAAAAAGAATGTAACCAAAGCAAATACAAACAGTTCTTAATTTTTTAAATTATTTTTGCCCCTTATAAATGTTTCTTCTCCTCAGTCACCATCACCACACCATTCGGATCATTCAATACCTCTATCCCCTTGAATTTTTCATGCTATTTTGAATCTGTGAGATATAACAATTTGTCAAACTCCTGGTACAGACAGCTGACGTTAAGGATATTATATCCAAGCTCGTACGGCAATCCCTAGTTGTATTCAAACATTTTGCAGTGCGTCGTGTGTTTGTCATGTCCAGTGTAATCTACTTCACTTCACACACACGGATATCCTGGCAAATTGTACATCCTTATGTATCTTTCATGTTCTGAAAAACTAAAAACTATACTTTTGCACTATCTCCCCTTGTGTATCTTTTTCTCTTTTTTTGACATCGACACTCAGTGAACCAAAAACGCCAACAACATCTCAGTATATCCCTTATTACCGACCGACGATGATGTGATAAAGAAAATTTATAATTTCTAACCTCAAACATTCAGCAGCACACATTTGGTGACTTTGGGAATTGTCTAAATGAAAAGATTTTGTGTGGCATGTTAGCCTGTTGCAGTAGGTATCTATGTTCCAGTTTTCAATGTTTCATTCAAGCGGAAGGATAACATCGTACTCCGGTGTTATCTGCCCCATCCTATTGCTTGTCATTAAGTTTCTTCCGCTCAACTTGAACTTGACAAAAACTAGCGTTTTTGCTGGTATCCCTACAATAATTTAATTTTACGATTGAACTTTTTGCTCTTCTAGCAAATTTGTCCAGCCGAATCAGATAAGGCGACTCACAAAGTAGATAGGGTATATACGACTTGATTTCAAAGAGAGTACAATACAATAAAAAAAAATATAGGAAAAAGAAAACAGGAAGGAATGGAGGACCTGCTTTTTTTCTCCTGCCATACATACCTATCTGTCAAGTTTTAAAGTTATGTCTGCCTGGGCTGTTGTGAGAGAAATAATGTGGCGCCATTTTAAAAGCGTCCAAATGAAACCTTTAAATTGCGTGGATGTGCGTATAATGTTTCGATCAAATAAGAAATACTGAGATAGGCCTTTCACTTAAACTGAATTTGAAAACTTTTTCTCGTTTTATCCGCAATTTTTATGTGACTTTGTCCTGAGGTTGGTAGGGTGGGTAGAACGGCAGGAGTGGGGTAGTTTTGGGGTTTGTTTTAAAATGCAAGATAACACCACTTGAAATAAATTTATGAGAACCTTGGATATACTACATTTGGCAGAGTCATAGTAAGGCCAATAGCATCTCGATGAAAAAGAAGAAATCATTTTTTAAAGACAATCTCACTTTGAGGCTTGATGGCATTACATATAAAAACCTAAATGCGAACTAGATAATTGCTATGGCGATTCAACATGCGAAACAAAAATGTGATCAGCTTTTGTTAGTCCATGGTATCCGATTCGGCTTCATTCTATATTGTTGACAATAAGACTGTCAGAAATTAGAATCTTTACCGAACAAATTCCTTGTAATAGATCAGGGACTGCTAGATAGCCCAATGCTGGTCGTAATGACTAGTGCCCGCAGGTATATTCACTATACTTACAGCCAATCAAGAGGCTTCATAGATTGTGGGGAAGATGCGGTATACAGGGTTGTCAGATGTGGCGATTTATCGCCAAACAGGCGATTTGAAATTTCATTTGGCGACGCGAAAATCCGTTTGGCGACGCACCCCAAAAAAGGCGATATTTTTAGCCTTTGGCAATTTATATTTTTTAACCAAAATCCTCATATTTTTTAATTTTTTTTTTAATTTTCACTCAAACCTTACATCCGTGATGACTGTGACGAAATATTAAAATTAGAATGAAAGAATGAAGACAACTTTAGAAGATTTAAGGACCATTCACATGGGAGCGAACGAACGAATTGATGAAATGCGAATAAACCACTTTTTATGCATTTATAAACAGAAAATTTCAAATTTTATTATTCCAAGATACCCTCCTCTTGGAATAAGGTTAAGTTCGAACGAATTTTTTATTCGCTACTTTGTGGAACGCGATTTAAATGATGTGGATTGTGAATAGACTGACAATTCGCGCCAGGGTGTTTTCGTTCGCGGCAAAAAATTTGGATTTCGAAATTTCGTTATTAAGACTATTTTAAAACTTGGTTTCTTAGTATATTTTGATGGAACATTAATTATCCTCCTCTTGGAATAGTAAAATGTGAAATTTTCTGTTCGTAAATGCATCAAAAATGGTTTGTTCGCATTTTAGTAATTCGTTCGCTCGCTCTCATGTGACTAGTCTTTTAGGGTCGGATTTTGAAAGAATCGCTAAAACAGTGGTATAGCACAGAGCATGTAAATGAAGTTAAAGGGCAAGTAAATTTTATTTTTAGCCAGGCGTTTGCTTAAGTCAACTGCGACCTTGATTAAAAAGTCTGTTTGTAAGCTTGATTCCACCCAAAAGCTTATAACTTACTGAGGCTCAGTGGGCAAAATTAATTTCTGTCAATTGGTCAAAATTATTTTTTGAAATTTGGCGATTTTTTGGCGTTTTATATTTTACGTTTGGCGATTCCGGTTTTTAAAACCTGACAACCCTGGCGGTATAGTGTAGGTATAAATAAGCCCGGATCATCGGTCGCTTGCGGCTTATTGGGAACCCCTGAAGGAAAAGTCTAACGTGCGATTTGACCGCAGTTGCCAGTTCACGTCGCCTCTGCTTGAGACAACTATAAACTCATATCGCTCGTCCAGAATGTCCATTGTGGCATTAGTTGTTTGGCACGTAGCGACGTCCTAACGGAACCTTATGTAGTTCAATTTTGGTTGATGGCAATGCCATCGTCGTTTTCGAAGTAGTACGGATACGGACCGATGCATGATGCCTCCGGCCCACAATCCACACCAAACGGTGACTTTCTGTGGGTCCACTTTGTGGACATTGTGTGAATTGGCATCGTTCAAAATTCGGCAGTTCTGACTTTTGACGGACCTGTTCATCAACAAATGGGTCTTGTAGCTGAAGATGAGTTTTTTTTTTTTTTTTGAAATCTGTGCCCGCTTCCAACGGCTCCATAACCCAGTCAGCCAACACGCACGCCGCGTTGCCTCTGGTCGTTTTTCTCTAGGTCCGGATTTTGAACGGATTTTGGTCAAAAATCCCCCAAGTTGATGTCAGCGAAAGCCGAGTACTTGTGCACTGCGAGTATTTGACTGCCTCGAAATACTTTGCACACTTTCACGGACAGCGGGGATTTTTTTTGCGTTTCGTTGTCTTACCGGTGTTGGCTGATTGTTCATTAAATCGCTCAACTGGGAAGAACGACCATGGTAGATCAATTGCTAGATGCCATGGCGTTTTTCCTTTCGTATCTAAAAAATACAAGATACAAAAATTAACAACAGATGAAACAATATGTCCACCGCATGAACTATCAAAATCGAAACGTCTTTATTGGAAACCCTTATTGGAGTTCTACCTCCCGTCGGTGCATCATTCTTACTTGAGCTGGGATCTACACCCTCAAAGCGTGAAAAAATCTCTATGTATGGCTTATTCTCGATCTTGCCGCTGGCGCTGGCTGTGTAGCTGGAAAAGTAAAAGTGTGACACTTCGTCACAAGCTCAAGACCTTCTGCGTCAATACTTGAAGGTATCGTATAAGGTCTGACCTTTACTGAACTAAGATAACTACATGAACTAGTTAGTTCAATAGTTAGGTTAGGTTAGAGGGGCAGTTTGCTATAATAGCAATTTTTAACCCGGAAGCCATTAAAGCCCATTGTGATTACCCTTATGTAGTACATGATAGGACATGTATCTAACAAAACCATTCGGATCTGTTGATGAATCTTTTAAAATCTGATAGAGGTATCGTTGCTAGATCTTCCAAGCCGTCGAAGAACCGTGCTTCCATACAAGAGTAGCGGCGTTCTTGGAGGCCTGGGCAGCAACACAGGAGATGTTCCACAGATTTTATTTCCTCTTCATCTCTGCAACTTCTACAGAAATCGTTTGTGAAGATTTTTAGTCTTTTGGTCATGTTCCCAATTATGCAGTGTCCGGTTATTACCCCGACTAGCACTCGGATTTGGTTTCTATCAAAAGCTGATAGGATCTTTGACCTTTTAGTGTCGATTGTTGGTCCATCGTTCCTTACGCAAGCTTAATGTGACATTATCAATGAACCCCTTAGCTGCGTTGAAAGCTGGCAATACTTCTCTGTCAGCTAATAGTATGTCCATTTCAGAGCCGCATCTGGCCAGTTTATCTGCTGCCTCGTTCCCTTCTACACCAACGTGTCCAGGAACCCAACACAGCATTCCTGTGTGATGGTTTAATGCTCTCAATGCTGAAAGGCACTGGCTTACTGATTTGGAGTTTACCAGATTGGAGTTAATCGCTTTAAGTGATGCTTAGGCTGTCCACGCAGAAGGTAATTTCCATTGCTGGTAGTTCCCTCGCTAAGACAGTTTGCGCAGCTTTCTTAACCGCGCAGATCTCCGCCTGAAAAAACGCTACAATGGTCTGCCAGTCGGTATGAGTGGCTGATGTTTAATTCTCAGTCAGTACTCGGGGATAGCCTAGCCAGTCCTTCCTGTCCGGTATACAGACCGTGAAATTCTTGTCAAAGTCATACCTCGGTTTCTTGTAGTCTGTAAGGCATGAGGCCGCTCTGATCAAAGATGTGAAGTATGCGTGAGTGACCGAATTTTGTTCTCTCGTAGCCTGAGAGCACCTATGGCTGCCACGTTCTTATAGTATATAGCTCGATGGGTTGTAGGTTCAACAACGTTTCTTGACCCATTTGTAGTTTAGATTTTAGTGAACCCGTTATATCTATGCAAACAATTCTTTGTACCTTGTTCAGGTTCTTGAGGTAGGATTTGGTGTTAACAGCCTCCCACCATACAATCGAGCCATATGTCAGAATTGGTCTTACAATCGCGGTGTACATCCACTATGCACTATGTTCGGTTGTAAGCCCCATTTCTTCCCGAAAGCCTTTGTGCAGGCATAGAAAGCATTTAGTCCTATCTTCATTCTTTCCGCCGTATTCCGTTTCCACTTCAATTTGGAGTTGAACACGATACCCAAGTTTTTGGCTTCGGGTGAGAGGTTAAGACGAATGCCTCTCAATTTTGGTGGTTCCCATTTTGGTATCATATATCTTCTGGTGAACAGGATAAGTTCAGTCTTGTTGTGGGTAACCGATAGACCGTTGTTCTCTGTCCACTTAGAGAGCTCTGATTCAATAACTAGATGTAGAATTGACTGATTGCTCTTTTTCATTTGGTTTAACCATCAACTCCTGAAAAACTCCACTTCTTTAGGTGAAAGAGGGCGTTTTTTGTACTAGGCAGAATAGCAACCGACTACAGCTATTGTCATAACTGGCTACATTGTTTAGAAGTTCAAGCATCTAGTGGTTCTGCTGCTCGTAACGACCTAATAACATTGAACGCATATGCTATAAACTCGGATTCAAATATTTTTACCAGAATATGTGCTATTAGGCGTCCAATAGGCAGACTTGTGATGATATCTTTTAAGGATAGTCCAACAAGAAGCTTGCGTCTATATATAGGTACTAACATAGTTAGTTAGTTAGTTTAAAGTGGCTCTCGATGAGAGAAACACGTTATTCGGCCCATTGTGCATACTAACATAAGTAACTTTCGAGTTAAATATCTGGCAAACTCAGACCTTTCATTGAACAAACAGCGCTTTGGGAAATAGAGGTGTGAGTGTCTCGCAAATATTAGAAGCCAATGTGTAACCAAAAACAAAAAAATCATTCTCCTCAATGGCAAATCAAAAAATCTGTCATATTCATGTACAATATGGATAAAAAAAAGGAATACACACTCGCTATGCAAACTGCAACGTATACTATTCGAAAAAGTACCGTTTCACACCTCGAGGGTAGATTTGCAATGGCGATCCCCTTGCACAAGAGTAATCAGTTGTGGTTGGTTTCCAACACTCTCGTTCCTTTTATTTAGCGTGATGTCTACGAACAATAGGTCTGCTGCCATACCAGTGAGAAATCTGGTGTTGTAGATGACACCGGAATGACATCTAATTTCCACCTATAATTTCGCATTGTTGTCCTTTTTTCCAGCATGTTTTATTCGTATTTTCATAATAAGAAGAATTTTTCTCATTTTACATGACACACAGTCAAAACAGGGGTGGCAAATGAAAAGCCCCTGCGGCAATGAGATTTCACCTTGCTTGCATATCACGGAGATGAGTTGTATTATTTTTCTCTTTCAGTCTTTAAAGTTTCAGTCTATACTATAAGTTGTTGTGAAACAAAAAAAAAAAAAATAATTCTCTGTCATTGTGGGTTTGTTATTCATTAGTTCGACTGGCACTTCCTTTATAAGACAGACACTCAATTTGCATAAAGGTGGCCCATCGCCATCGGTCGTGGAAAAATGCACTTCACACAGGACAAAAATATCTATTCAAAGGAAGGAGAGAAAAAACCTCAAACACAGAACTGAATAAGCAACTTCATTGATCATTTGCAACCTCTGTCATGTGTCCAAGTCCAAGCACCTCACAAAGAGATTCGAAAGGGACTTCGAACTCAATTGAAACTACGACGAAAAGAATGCGCCTGTGGAAAAATAGGAAATGAAGTCCTCTTCAAAGGAGTCAAAAGAATTTCGAAGAATATACAAATATCCTGCAACAAAAAAAAAAAACAAAAACAGAAAACTCGGACTCACATCATAGACATAGATGACAATGGAAAGTTTTCCAATATCACACACTTAGATCCTCATGCATTAGGTTTTCTTGCAAATTCACAAAAGGATAGAGAGATAGTCTCCTTGCGGTCAGTATAAGTTCAAGTTCTGGGAAAAGTAGGGAGTTTCTCCACGAGGTGAAGCCAACAAAAATGCTCCTTGTAACGAAACGTGAACGAAATTTCAGAGAAGTCCTGCTGTATCCGCTATTTCTGAGATGGCATGGTTTCCTATATGTAAATAAAACACCGTTTAGCTATATGTCACAACAAAAGAACCCTTGCGTTCGCAAAATATTGAGCTTACTCAATACATCACGGCTTTCAGGATACAAAAACTAAATAGACCATAAATGCACTAAAAAAAGAAATCGGTTAGGAAAAGTGAAAATGCCGCGTCTCAAATAAGAGCACTTTGAGTTCATTCGCTTAAAGGTCATGAATGGGCTATAAATTTCCCTCAACGATATGAATCTCATTTTAAAAGTGGATTTATTAATTTTTCTTTTGCGTTCGCAACGCAGATATAGCTACTCGTACACGGTATGATTTTTTTTAGGAAAGAACTGTGTAATCTTTTTCAAAGTTTCCGTTTTCCAACAAAAATAAGCATTTTAACATGATGAACAACGGGTAACGTATAATAGAAGAGGAGGGTACAGAAATTATTCTACAAAAAAAAAACTTCCACGCCACACAAAATCTTTACGGAAATCCTTTTTTGAAAACATGGGTAGATGAAAGTTTATACCCACTCAAGGTTTTTTTTCGTTACTGTTATGCGAATATTTATGGAACACAGAGTGTCCTGATTTTAAATGAAGGATGTGTAGAAAAAAGAAAAAAAAAACCTGCAGGAGATTATGCACTTTTTTTCGGCATAAAGTTTGCAGGACTTGGTGTAAACCTATGGATAATAGAGGATAATAGAGGGATTCTTGAAGATTGTGGAACCTATAGTATAGCATAACCTCTGACAAATGTGTTTATCAACGACTTAAACTTTATGTTATGCACATCAAGAGAAATGACAACTATAATGGGAGTGCCCTCTTACCATGACTCCGAACAATGGGAAATGAAACTTCCGAATTTACCTTTTAAGCTACGATTACACGGCCATTTTTTCGAGTCATTTAAATGACGCTCTGACGTAAAAATCGCGACACAAAACACTCATTTACATGTCGTTCTGTGTGATCGCCATTTTTGCGATAACATTTTCGGCGTCATTTAAATGACTATAGGAAAATGCCGGACCAAATGACATGAATTTAGTGCCATTTAAATGGCGGAAAGTAATGGCCGTGTGATCGCTTTTTAATGACGCCTAGGACAATAATGACTAAACTTTTTGGCTGTTGCGTCATTTAAATGGCAGCCTTCAAAAAATGGAAAAGCTCGAAATTCTTGCCATGCCATTTTTCTACGCAAATGACGAAGCATTTAATACGATATCTGTGTTTTCATTTTGATTTTTGTCTCGTGGCCAAAGGACGTGTTAGATTAGAATAGTATAATATTAAGTCGGGAGAGCCTTCATTGGGCTCTGGCACTGCGGTCTCTCTAAAGGGGTCTATTGTGGGTCCTATAGCAGTCTTTTTACTCCGGAGATTTGCAGAGTTAACGATTTCTTCGCCAAGGACATTCTTTCTAAGGCGAACGAGAGCCGGACATTCCGTGAGAATGTGAAGACACGTTTAGTCGCTCTCCAAACATAGTCTACATGTGGGGAATATGGACGAATATACCTAGGCTGACTGAAAAGTTCGCTTGAGGAGATTCTCCATAAATGCCAGATCCAGTCCCTGCATTCATCTTGGACCCGTCTGTATACCAGACTAGATCAAGTCGCGATGGAGTAGGTTTGTATTTTTCCCAGTCTTACCTTGGAGGTATGATGATAGAGAAGTTTTTATGGAAGCCATATTGTATTATTATATTATAGAGAAAAGTGACCTCTACACTCCAAAAAAATGCGTGTAAAATTACTATGAAAATGTATGTAATTTTTAATGTAAAAATAGGCAAGTTGCGTGTTTATACACACGACAATAGGTAAAAAAAAATTTAAACACACAATGTTAGATATTACAAACATTTGTTGCAAATGTAATCCTTTTGTGTACTTTTCAACAACTTTTGTTCATATAGAGGAAGTGTACCGATTATGGAATACCTAAGGAAGAACTCGTCCTTGAATACTAAAACATTTTTTTTTTTCAATATTTTTTATGGAAATGATTGAAAATAGTATTTATTAATTAAAAAAACAAAAACAAAACTTAAATACATATAACACTTCATTAAATAAACAAAAACGAAAAAAAACACAAAATGAACACATTGAAAAAAGTGATCCTAATATGGACCACTATTGACCCTAATATGGAATATCACTGATTTTTAAGAAAATTTAATTTGTAGTACAAAAGTCGCAAATAAAATTAGTAGACTCTGCGCCCGAGCAAACTACGTGGTACCATTTAAGGCAGGGCATACATTGTATCCACTCCTCACCGCCTTTATCATCGCTAAACAATCCAAAACAAAAACCGCACTCTGCCTCGCCATCAGGATCACCTCTTTGAATAATTATAGATGGGAGAAAGTCAGTTGAAGAATCTGAGTGAAGCGAAATGTCATCATCACAGTCTGATGAAGAAGACGAATCTGGCTGCTGAATTATTTTCTTAGACTTTTTCACCGTCTTCTTCGTTTGAAGGCCACTCGTTGATGGTAGATCAAAATTAGTTGATGTTGCCGAAATGTCATTAACTTCTGATGAGAAAGACGAATCTGGCTGCTGTTTGTTCTTAGACTTTTTCTGCGTTTTATTCATTTGCACACCGCTTGTTGATGGTTGGTCGAATATATTTGCTCCTTTTTTAGCCTGGTCCTTTTTCTTCTATGTTGCTTTAGATATCTCCAGTTCAGCTTTGTATGGTGATGCTGTGATCTTACATGAGAAACCTGATTTCCTTCCCCTATTTGATGTTTTTTTCTTAAGAGGGGGGAAAGGTGAAATAAGTTCCGGACCTATAAAAAGGCTTGGAGAGTTTTGGGACATTTGAGGACTTTGGAGGCTTGAACTAGCGCGTGTATCTTCCACCGGTGGAACATGTTCCTGCTCAATGACCTGCTCTTCGTCTAAGAAATCGGCTTCGGTAAAAATGTTCCGGTTAAGAGGATAGATCCCAGTAGCTTTAAATCCATTAACGGCTAGTGAAGCGGTTTGAATTCTTAGGTATGCTTTTCCAAACAGCTCCATAATATCATAGTTGCTCACAGGCCTTTCGGATTGTAACAGCCACTGGCGGATTTCTTCACTATAATAACTTTTTAATGCCCCCATAACCGTTTTGTCCAGAGGCTGCATTTTGTGCGTAGAATGGGGTGGCAAACACAATATTGTTACATTGTTACACGCGCAGAATCTATGAGATCAATGTTGCGCGTATGGCTGTAATGCCCGTCTAAAATTAGTAGGACTGGACTTTCTTTCGTTGGCTTAGCAAACTGCAAAAAGTGTTGAAACCATTCAAAGAAAATATCTGTCTGTATCCGGCCAGAGGGATGACACTTAGCAATCGATCCTGCTGGAGCTCCCTTCATGAGCCTAACATCCAACCATGCTCTGGGGAAGACTATCATTGGAGGAACAAAGTCTCCGGCTGCATTAACATATTGTTATAAGACGCCCCCTTTCGGCTGATGTCAGTGCACCAATCTGCTTTTTTCCTTTGGCTGCAATAATTTGGGGTTGTTTAGACTGGACAACGGACAGCCCAGATTCATCTACATTGTAAATCCTATTCGCCGAAAAGAAGTTTTCTTCATACTCTTTCTCGAGTAAGTCAAAAAAAGACGACACATTCTCCTTGCTAAAACCAATCATTCTAGCGAATGATGTCCCTGTTGGCTTACGCAAAGAAATTATGTCCTTATGTCGGGTTAGAAATCCATTTAGCCATTTACGGCCAGCCATTTCATTTTTAAACGGGTGCTCCAAGTTGTTTCGGCAAGCCAACTGAAAAGCCAATCTTTTAATGTCCCGTCGTGTTAAGCCGTAATACCGTTTTTCCATTCCAAGGACGTACTGGACAAGTTGCTCCTCTAAGCCTGTACTCAGAACCGTTTTTCTGCCAAGTGGTACGTTGATACCTTCATTCATCTAATATTCTATTATTGTTTAAACATTACTCTCAAAATGTTTTTAAATAAAAAAAACAAATAAAAAAATTTTGTTGAAATATAAACACCTTATGAAATTTACACACACAGTGTTTAAAGACCAACACCCATTTACACCAATTTGATGAAAGTTACACATTTTATGTGTAAATTTTGCAATTCGATTGTGAGTGGCGGTGCACCTTTTGCGCTCCCAAGTTCCATCGCATCTTTTAGCGAAAGAAGTATTTTTTACTTTCTTTACGGAAGTATTTTTTTTTTTTTGTTAAATCGAATAATTTTTAATAAATATCTTAAGCATTTTTGGATTGTTTTATTTCGTTTAGACAGGTTCACTGCAGTGGAGGATATCAAGGCCGATAATAACACTTTTACTCGTTTTTAAATTGTTTTGAATATACTTTCTGACGATGTACAATTTTGTTTAATTGTACACATTAAATATTGAATTTAAGCAAAATTACATACCTAAAAAAAGTCTAATTTTAAGCTTCTTCATACACAATTTTGTTGGATTTTACACATTGTATGTCGAATATTGTTACAAATTTAAACATAAAAGGTTTAAATTTACACATTTTATGTTGATTTATAAGCATTTCTTTCTATAAATCTGTTGGATTTTAAACATTTATTATGTAGATGTACCTACATTTAATTTGAGCATCTTAAGTGTAGAAATACGCATTTATATTTAAAATCTGTGTTTGAATTTACACAACAAAGATGTAAGATTTACGCATTAAATATTTAAAATTGATACGTACGTGCTCGCTTAATGATAGTAAAATTACACGATTTTTCTTTAGAGTGTATGGTAGAAATGGGGGTCGATGATTTTCGAATGGAATAGAGATCACTTGATTGGACAGGGATTGGAGTAGGTCGTCAATGAATAGGAACCACATGAGAGGCGAGAGGATGCCCCCTTGTGGAAACCCTCTTGTTCTGGTCAAGGTCAACAACCACTTCTTTCGCCAAATATTCAGCTTCATCGCGTTGGCTCGTAATCAAGATCATCTTCTTCCAGCACACACGCCGCTAGATATGTACGCCGTCTCCGCAATTTCCACCATCATCCCAAAAGTTCTTCTCGACATTTTTTATTTTTTTTTTCACTGCTATTTCCTATTTAAAAAGTTGCACGTATGCGTCTTTGCCGAGAGAAAAACACTAAATGACAGTAGCTATATTTTTCTCATAGGACATTCTGATCGCAAAACAGATAAATGACGGGAAATCGAAGTAAGGAAAGGTGATATTTGGCATTTTCGGGAGGCAAGTCATTGCCATGTGATTGCCATTTTTTCGCTCGTCATATAAATGGCATCCCAACGGAAAATTCTAAATGACTCGCAGTGTCCGTCATTTGATTTAGGGACACAAATGATGATAGTCATTTCGTTTGATCGCCATTTTTCCAATGACGAATCGTAGCTTGAATGTCGCTCTAATGCGACATTTTTTCCTAAATGGCTCATAAAAATGGCCGTGTAATTGTAGCTTTAGATAAAGCATGCCAAAGCGTGAAATTTCTAAATTCCATTGATGCTATAATATGAAGGAAGATTACTATATTAGTGCGTGAGGTTAGGTTCGGTCCAGAGATAATGCTACTTCATTCATGTCTGGAATTTATCACCCAGAATGTGGTCGGAGAGAGTGCTTTTAAATCTGTTTAAATACTGTAATCAAATAAGAACGCAATCTTTAAAAGTGGATATCGATCTCATATACCTAGAACCAATCGCTCCGATAATACAAAATTTCGGTTTTGGTGATACAAAATGGAGGATAATGTATGCAGATTTGGGTTTTGCTCAGATTTGGAATGCTTCAATTTAAAATTTATTAGCTCTCCCTTTTGGAAAGGTCTTAAGTGAATGAGGTTAATATAAGGAGCAGGTAATCTAGTCCTTAACTAAAAAACATCAGCATGCATAGTATGTTGAGTTTTAGATTTGAATATCAAGTGAAACAATAATCTTCGTTTCAATGCAGTAATGGAATGGTTGGCCCCAATTTTCGGTAGGATCTGTTCCAATGAAAACCGTAAGCTGACATTTTATCAGCGGCGGTGCCGTAAAATAAAGTCGAAGAAAATAAGGTCGAATCGTGTTTATTTCCATTTCAGATTGGAATTAATGTCGAATTGCATCTTTTTTCGTGGTCGACTTTATTTCCATAGCAAAAAGGTAATAAGCTCGAAAAAGGGAAATTATGTCGAAAACTAAAAAAATAAACCCCATAGGCAGTAAAACATGTATGGGGGGACATGTTGCCTTCCTGAAACCCCACTGCTTATCTGTCAGATTTTAAGTAGGTGCGCTAAAATGGTCTTATTAAAGTGAATAGATTATGTTAAGGTCATGCTCATGATGTTTCAAAGCTTTTCAAGAACTTTAGGCAATTCTACTTAAAACTAATGGGATGGGAATGGCTCAAAACAGCATTTTCTATTTTTGACTCATGGGCTTTGGTTTTTGGGTTAAGTCTTGGATAGTTTATTATGGAATATATTATGTTGATAAGTTCCTCAAGAAGTTGCACTTGTTCATGAATGTCAGTTGTTAAAAAAAAGAACGTTGTGAAAAATTAGTTTTTTTTAGAGTTCTGGGTAGCTGGGCAAAAGTTTTAGAGTTCTTAATACAAATTTTTAAAATTTTTATTTTCGCTTAGTATTTCTTGATTTTTTCTTTAAATTAATTTGCTTCACCTACATGCTACATCATGCATCCCACATATTTGCGAAAATATTCAAATAGACATACCTAATGTATTTCTAGAGTTCCTGATATGCATATTTAAAATAAATTAGAAAACACATAAATTTGTTTAGAAAATATTGCTGTATTTTCATAAAAAGTAATTTTTTCGATAATACCTAATGTAATAACACTACCCCCATAGTTCTAGGAGTTCCCTATAAACACGAATTTTTTTCGGAACATGAACAAAAAAAATAGACACTGTCTTAAAATTGGGGGAATTTGTTTTATACCTAGTTCTCATGAGATCTGATTAAGCGTTTTTGAAAAACCTCAACAGAAAATTAGTATTATTGAAAAATAATCTTTTAAAAATAAAACACCGAAAAGTTACACAAAAATTTCAATTTCAAAATATGAGTTCTCATGAGTTTTCATTACAGTTCCTAAAATTGGTCCAAAAACTCTTTTAGTTCCTATAAAATCTTATACTAGAGTTCTCCAACCAAGCAGGAATTCTGTCAATTGATATTCCAGATCAAAACCAGTGCTGCTGCTGCTGATAAAGCTGCCTTCCGCGCTCGTACTTTACGATGGAATGTGGGAGGTATGTCATCTGCTTTAGGGTCAATCAAGTAGGTTTACCTATTTCAAGTAAGATTTACACCACAACGAAGAAATATTCTTCATATTATGTATCTAAAAAATTCAGACGAATTTTTCTTCGAATAATATAAAGGACAGGCAAATCCCTGCAATGAGTAGAGTATATGGCCGTGATTAGGTACACATAACTTTGTAACCCTATATTTATTCAATGTTATACAAAAATATGCCAATAGATAAGATCTTTACTCGTGAAATCAGATTGGTTGGTCCGTACCGTAGGTTAGTTTTAATCCCTATACCTAGACCTACCCATCACATCACCATGGTGTCTACTAAGAAATATTCAAATGCAACTCTTATTACAACTTCGCCATAATATTTCTATAAAGCGCTATAAATATTTTCTGCAAACATTTACATTCAAATCATTCTATGCAATTGTAGGTCCTGTGAATTTATTTCCGGTTACATCATTTCCAGAATAATAATTCTCTTACTATTGGACAGCTTTCAAAAACTATGCACCCCTTGATATAATTCTGCATGGAAACCATTCCATAACTTTCTTTATAGTGTTTTGTCAACCGTACAACTACTGTGCGAGAAGCCACGCTTTATGCCGCATTTCGCAATAAACAGCTTACAGTAAATTTACCTCACGAGGTTCTTGGCACCAAAAACCAAATAAAAGTGTTGTGTATCTGCAAAGACCTGAACCTCTTTATACGTTTCAGGTCATTGTTTATGATGTGCAATGGGAATTTATCTATTTTCATATTTTATTCGAGTTCTTTGCCAACAATTTTAGTTTTATTTATTTTTTACGAGCGAATATTCGCTGGCAATGTGGCGTCGAATGGTGATGGTCCTTACCTGATGGCGGTTGCCTTGGTTGAGGACTTTAAGCCACCACACAAATTGAAAGGATTTACTTCATTAAATCGCACAATCACCATCAAGAGGCACATCATTA
The DNA here is from genome assembly GCA_949372485.1 of Cheilosia soror. Taxonomy (NCBI): domain Eukaryota; kingdom Metazoa; phylum Arthropoda; class Insecta; order Diptera; family Syrphidae; genus Cheilosia; species Cheilosia soror. The sequence goes on along the minus strand of OX443562.1, from coordinate 109,639,203 downwards.
AGAGAGTTTCCCTGCGATACCTCCACAAAGAAGATAGATACAAGTACCTAACAAGATAATGAGCTGAATAAGCAAAAGTTTCTTTGCTCTTCGAAGCATTTCATTTCAGCGTGACACTCTGCTACAGATACCTTTAGGCATTTTTATACCGCACCCACTTACAGTGCTTGTCACTCAAATATTCCCTTTCAAAGTTCTGCCATGGGAAGGAGTTTAAACAACTTGCTTGGCGTGCTGTTATCACCTTTGAAGTTATCCCTCAGATTACCCTTGTTTGTTTTAATGGGAGTCTTTATGAGCTTGTAAACTTTCATGGTTGATTGTCGTTCAGGTTGCATAAGCGATTAGGTGAATTGCGAGAGAGTTAAAGCGGAAGCCACTTCAAGATTAGGGAGTTCCAACCAACAACAGGGGTAACAAGTTGTTAAGATGTTCAACTTGTATTACCCACTTTCATTCGCACTTTGTGGTATGTCGATAAGATGTGTATAGACTTTGTTATGATAATTTTACTCGTTACTTCTGAATGGCGTATAGTCAAATAATGGCGTGAATATGAAGAACTTGAGGTAAAAGTTGTCGCACTTTTTTGAGTCCTGAAGACTAAAGTGATAAGGTTATTTTTGGAAGACTTTTAACAAGACAAAAACAATAATACCTGGGATATTAAGCACCTATACCTACAATATGGAAGTCTAAAATTGAATAAAAGGCATTAAATAAATGAGAGCAGTCTTTCCTTTTTATAGTTTTTGAGCTATAAATGCAATGGGGCTATGAATGCAGCTACATAGTTGAACTGTCATTACGCTTTTCTTTGGTCCGAAGCTTTTGTTAAGGCAGTCGATGTATACGCGTCGGTCTTCCAATCCGCAGTCATAGCAGAGGTTTTACGTCGGAATCAAAGAGTCTCGCAATTGGATTTGAACGGAATTAAAAAATGGAGACAGAGCATACAATTCGGGACAGTCTTTAGCATTGATTCCGCTCTTAAGGTCTAGGTACATGTTTTGCCATGAGATGGTACAAAACGTCAATTATTTTTCTTTCTGTAATTGTTTTAGTATTAAGCTCTCTTTCCGAAATGTATAGCCTACCATTAGTTAATAAGACACCAGCTGAACCCTGTCTACATTGCCCGGACCCAGCAATTGTATTACTAAAATATGTAGGTACTATAGTACTCGTCTAACGACGGATATCAATGTTCGAAATTTTACAGCTTTGGTTCATATATTTATTAATGTTCCGCACACAAAGGGAAAAAACGAAACCTAATTAGTTTCACTACGATGTTTGTCCATCTGTCAGTCCAAACCCATTATGACAAATTTTGTTCGTAGTTCTATTTCAAAAACAAACTGACGTAGAAGGCTGAAATTGTTATGCAACATCCGGTATAACCTCTTTTTAAACAACAAATACCAATGATAGCGATAGATACATAGACTGGTTTTGGAGTAATTATTAATTTAGTGAAAAAATATTTTCATTCTCACAAAAAACTGGTTATTTCTTGATTTAGGTACAAAAAAAAAATACATTCTACAACAAAGACGTGGCCAAGATAATTATTATCGTCGAGAAAACCAAAAGTATGGCAGACCTTAGATGATCATATATATATAGGCACGGGGTCACAAAGGACTTGTGGCATCAGCAAGATCGGAACAAATTTGTAAAAATGTTAAAACTTGGCAGATAAAAAATACAAATGGCGATAGGAATATTCTCTAGGCACCGCCTTCTTATTGAAAGCAAGCTAAAGGAATTAGGTTGAAAAAATAAGGACACGGGCAGGAGTGTAGGTGCCAATGGCAATATTGCGATCGAGGTACCTATACCTTCATCTATACATATCGCAGAGGATATTACTCATCTTCTCTATGAATTTCAAGCTTTTGCTCGGAATAGAAGGAAACAACTTGGAAGGTACTTCTTTGACAATATTGTGGGTTTTGGTCTCTCAAACAAAATTCTAACCATTTTTAGGTTATGTAGGAAAATTAAGTGTTTGGGCGAATTGGTTTAGGTTTTGACTAGCCTAGTCTGCATACTGTGATAAACTGATACCTTATTCAACATGACCTAACCGAACCTTATGTGTACCTAAGTTTCAGGTCAATCGACCGACTACTTTTCGAAGTGTAGAGAAAAAGCGTTTGCAATTTTTTGTGTATGGGAGGTGCCACGCTCCTTTGTTCAATTTTGACCAAACTTTACAAAAACACCTTTGGGCCAATAGCAAAGATTACATGAAAATTCGACAGCAATCGGTTTGGTGATTTTCAAACTTAGCCAATGCAAACATAGCCAGGTTGAATTTATAAAAAACAAAAAAAAATTGACACGTAGAGAATCTCTAGAAGGATTAGGGCCCTATTACAGTTCGCGAGTCGAATAAATCGCCCAAGTCGACTTGCTTGGCGAACAAATCGTCTATTAGTAGGTATTATGGTTAGTGAATTTAAATGTTCGCCTCGAAACCAGTTCAGGTACAACGAAAAAACATGACAAACATCAAAGTAAACAAAATATGGAAACAATTTCATCAAAAATTCTGATACAGTTGTGAAAATGTAAGGAAAACAATGTTTAGATGTATTGAAATGTTTTATTTTGCAACGAAAATAATAGCCAGGGATATAATGGATTTACGTACGCACTACGGAAAACCAAGAAAATATTTTTAGTGCTTTCCAACTGGACAAAGGGATGAAAAAACATTTTAAAAACTATGAACCCACAAATACACTTTTTTCGCTTTGTACACAATTGATAAAACCGCACATAAATAGGTTTTTTCGACGTGGCCAGCCCTAGTGCGTCCTAGTGCGCACTGAGAAGTGTCAGTGAATTTTCTTGGCTGCCAAAAAAAAACCCAAGGAAACCCCAGAAATTCAGTTTCATGTCGAACACGAAATATAACCCTAAGACCTGTCACTAACAAAAATTGTGTAATATACAGATTTAACACCAGCAATAACATTAAACTTGTTTAACTAATGATTGTAATGTTGAAAAACACATTTCTTTTAATATTTACTAGTGCTGCACAATTCAATAATTCACAAAAATTAGTTTTCACCCAAATGACAGCTACGATTGACAGCCAAATCCAGCACTGAACTCTTGCCCTGAGTGAATACCTAGGGTCAGCTCAGTGCTCACCTCGAACACTGATTTTTATTGTCAGTGCGAACTCAGTGCTATTTCGAACGCGACAGTGCTAACCCAGTGCGCATTAGTGCGGCCTAGGGTCCACGTCAAACAAACCTATAATGATTCCTGTCCTTTCCAACAAAAAAAAATAAAAAATAAAAATTAATTTCAATGCCTGCGTTCGTTTCCATTCGACGAAAAAATTTAAAATAAAACGATAAAACATGAAAAACGAAGCTTTAATATTTTCTATTAGTTTACACGACCTTTTTTCATTATTTCCTCTTATTTTCACTTATTTTAGGTATATTTATCGCAATCACCTAAAGTCGTCTAACTAGTCACAAAACATTTTTGTTCGCCAGATTTTGATATTTGAGGTCAACGACTTTCACTAAATTCGCGAACCGCAATAGGGTGAGTTTACATTCGCCAGCTTTTTGACAATTCAGGCGAATATTATTTTTCACATTCGCAAATCACAATAACAAACAGTCACATTCGCCTGTTTTTTTATTCGATTCGCGAACGATAATAGGGCCCTCATTAACAACAGACGCACATATTCTGAAAAATCTGTAAACAAAATTCATGTATTCCTTGCCTACATTATGCTATTATCTCAACTACCTACTCTCACTAATTCACTTTGCAAGTAACCCAAATAATCGACAATTATTACCCGGAACCGTATTGAAATAAATTACCCATTCCGCACGTCCACCCCGCACAGAGTCTTCATGAATTTTGATGCTAAAACTTCACTCATCGAGTAAACTATGTGTACAGAAGTTTCCGTTTTCTATTGTTTGTTTACTTCACGCAAACATTCCACCGTCACTCATGACTTCACCTACACTAAATTACAAATAAACATCCAATAATCTCAAATAAATGTCAAAAAGTAGCTATCAACTTAAGTTATGGCGACATTTATATCCCTGCCAGTTTCCTAGGGGGCGAACGTAAAAGAAAAACCCGAAACTTCACAAGAGGCCACCTTCGACAGCGTTAAGTACCTTGTTTGTGCTCTATTCTCGCATATATGGCCATTTAAGGGCAGCAATTCCAAGGCTGTTTTTCTTATGATCTCTAGAGGGGTGTATCGATATACATTATATCTTATAAAAACTGTAGATATACACAAAAATGATTTGTTGGATTGTCGCTGAAATTATAAACTAACATCTATCATGCTTTATGTTTGGCTGAGAGTTATGAGATGTCGCATTAGTCAATACCCCTTAATTTGAAATTATCCCTCACACCCTCTGAGGGTTTTTGTTTTGAAAGAAATAAGCAGTAAAGACGACTTCATTGTTTTAACGTATAGTCCTAAAGGAGTAAATCAAATATTGCGTACATGGGGCAATTTTCTTTTTGGCAAATGCATCACTTCATTTAGAATATGTTTCGTTGAAGCGGCAGATAACGGTGTTCATAAATAATTTTTTATTGCCATCTTAAATCCTTGTAAGGCAGTCAAGTTAAAATCGTATTGTATCGCGTTGAAGCGGAAAAATTAACTGCAAGGATAGCCGGTTATATGGCTTATACCCATTTCCTTTCACTGAAGGGCGATGCACTTAGAAGAAACTCAAAATGCTAAGACGTATGAGGTTTTGGCAAGACTTTCTTCTTGTTGAGCAAGGTATAATAAATCAGAGTAATTGCATTAGTCCTACACGAAGTAGGCGGTTATTTTTGAGAAAAGCTCAGCGATAGCAATAATTGGAATCGAAGATCCTTAGATGTGAGGAGGGCTACCTAAGAGCAGAATTTAAGTGTTAGATACTTAAGTAATTTTGAAACCAATACCTTTATGCTAAGCAAAAGGTGCATAGAAATTATAATCCCACTGTTCTAGGGTAGGGGCAATGACTGGCTCTTCTCTCTGCAAAGCCGTACATTATGGCGTTAGGCAATAACGCCCATGGAAATAGTGCCCAAATCGATTTGGAAATAACGCCCAAAAAAAATTTGTTTTTGCAAAAGTTTTCGTCATTTTGGGTGTTATTTCCTTTCCAGGGGTCGTTTTTTTGACAGACAGTAAAGACCAAAATAGTAAGTGAAAATGCATAAACAGTGGATTAAGTGTAGGGGGGCATATGCTGCCCCCTGGAACCCCCCTGCTTGGGTTTTCTGTTTGATTTTGAGTAGGTGGGAGTTTGTACTAAAAAGACTTACTATATATCCAATTTGCTCATCCTCGAAATCTGGCATCAGCAACCCCAACCAGGGGGTTGCAGGGGGGCAGCATGCCTCCCCATACGTAATAAACTACAAATTTTGGACTTTATTTCCATCTTGTTATTTATTTTTGGGCGCTATGGATTTTTTGGGCGTTATTTCCAAATCGATTTGGGCGCTATTGCCTAACGCCGCCATACATTATGACCGTGTGGATAATTTTGGGGCTACACCACTCAGTATGTCAGCCAGAGTTTGGTAGCATTTGGTTGTGTTTAAGACACACAAGGTACACGCAGGCCAACCATTCGGCATGTCTCGGGTTCTTGAAGAACTGTTTTATTTGAGAGACTATGGCAAAGGAAGTTGCTGTTAGGAAGCATGTAGTTGTAGGTTAGTTTTAAGTTAAGTTAGATTAGGGCTACAATTAGGGTTTTAGTTTAAAGTAGATATAATTTAGACTAATTAATGTGCAAAGTACTTTGCCTTAATAATATAATAATAATGAAGGAAAGGGGTTTAGTGCACTGCGACCTTATGGTCTATTGTGCCCCCTGCTTATACCTTGGAAAGGTTCATACCCTTTTCCAGAGCCCCAGAGAGTCCGCAGCCTCGTTCCCCACGATGCCTGCATGACCAGGTATCCAGCAGATGGTTACTCTGTTGTTCTTACCTAATTCATTAAGCCTTTGCAGGCATTCCCACACAAGCTTGAATTTTATGATATAGGCACCAAGTGCCTTGATGGCGGCTTGGCTATCTGACATCACTGCTATATCGCAGTTTCTGTAGTTTTTCTTGAGAATGATCCGAACGCATCTATCTATGCCACATATTTCAGCTTAAAAAATGCTGGTACATTTGCCCATGGATTCGTAGTGGTTAGTTCCTGGCCCAAACTCTCCTGCACCAGTTCCTTCGTCCGTTCTCGATCCATCTGTATACCATTTTATAGTGTGGTTGCTCAGTCCATAGGTCATGGATTCATTGCTCCAATGTTTCTTATTGCTGGAGCTTCGTTATGAAGGTTATCTCAAAATTCAATCTCCTGATACTATCATCTCTGGGTATAGTTAGAAGCGGAAGTTTTGCGAGTAGTTCATCTTACTCTTTCGAGCCAATGCATTTCTCCCTTCCGATTCCTTCTTTTGCCATCTTCAGGATAGTTTTTTCTGCCGTATCCTGGACCATGAGGTGTAGAGGTTAGCTCTAGGAGTACCTCCATGGCTGCAGTTGGGTGATACATAGGCACGCCAATCTTTGCACTTTGTTGAGAATATCTCTTGTTGTGATTAGGCTGGTTCGTTTTGCCCATGCTACAGCCCCGTATGTGATCATGGGTCTCACAATTGCAATGTATATCCATCGCAGTATACTTGGGCTGCATCCCCACGATTTTCCTGCTAAACTCTTACATATCATAAGAGCGCGTGTTGACTTTTTTCAAATCTCTTTCGTGTGTTTACGCCAGATGAGTTTACTATTAGGTGTAGTCCTAGATATTTTACTTCATTGACTGGTATCAGTGTCGTGCCTAATAGTCGTATTGCCTTCAGGCTCTGAAGTTTTCTTTTCCTTGTGAATGGTACTATAGTTGTTTTCGCCGGATTGATATTTAGTCTTACAGTACGGCACCATTCTTGTGTTGCTCTGAATCCTCTCTGTATGATGTCACAGAGGGTTTCCTCAAAATTTCCCCTGGCAATCAGTACTATGTCGTCGGCAGATGCCTGACAGCTGATGCCAAGGCTGGTTAATTTTTCCAGTAGCTAATCCACGACTATGCTCCACAATAAGGGTGATAGTACCCCTCCTTGTGGACATCCTCTAGTTGTGTTTACTGTGATAGTCCCGGTTGACGTTTGAGTCTCCTCTGATCTAGTGCTCAGCAGTTCACACATCCACCTGAATATTGTACTGTTTACTCCTTTTGTTTCCAGGGATCGTCTGATTGCCTCGTGGGAGGTATTGTCAAACGCACCTTCGATGTCAAGGAAGGCGCACTTTGCCTTCCCTTTTCAATATTTTTTTTGTCCGTCCGCAGTCAAATTAACTTAACTTAATTGTGTAAATTTTGACAAGCGAAAGTTTCGTTATGTCGGAACAAATATTTTGCATTGGTTTGGGAGAGCGTTTAAATAGTTATTTTGCTGTCAAACCTTAAAAAAAACGGAAGAACTTACATGAAGCTAACCTTCGCTTAAGCGTTATTTCTTTTGTTTTTTGATACTTGAATGTCCTTTTCGTTCCATTTTGTTTACAGAATCCAAACCCTATTGGAGGGATAGGTATCCTATCATATCGCATGGCTCAATTATTTTTATACTGAGCTCTTGCAAGAGTTTTCCATCAAATACTCTGCCGGAACAAAGTACTTGCTCAAAAGATACTAGATAAGATACTGATACTGCTACAAGTACCTAGACCTACAGTTACTTTCTAATTTTGAATTTATATTCAATTCCAACTCATTCAACGAAAATAGCCTTAAAAATGTAATCCTACGTTTGGCGCCACAATTGTATAAGCCCATGCATAAAATATTTTATTTCTATTTCCTATGGTGCGTGCCTTAACTACTGCACAAGAGACTAAATTCATTTGTGTTCCCATGCTTTGTTGTGTAATTTATTTTTGCGTATCTGCCTTTGCAGGACTATTTCTAGTTAGAAATGGTCAATGCTCGATATCATATGCCATCAGGGATGAGAGCATTTTTAGTGAAAGTAGGTGCTTTCAAGTTATTTGATCTAAGTTTGTGACACAAGTGAGTATGTATGTATATTGTCACTGGTTATATCTGACGGCACATGAATATAAATGAAACCAAATTGGGTCATACGTGAGCAATTGACTTAATATTTCCGATTGGTGTTACTGCCCCTTTGGGCAATTAGTTTGTACGATTCGTATAAAGTATCCGTATTCAGGGGACGGGCGTAAAGAGCTTCAATTCGTTTAACTATAGTTCTTGGTATGCTATCTACTACAATAATTTGCCCTTGGTATCTATTGTATGTATCTAGTCCAAACAGTGATGAAAGATTTCAATGGTGGAATTCTATTCTTGCCATAATATTGTGTCTTTCTCTTACCTTTTCAATGAAAGCGACTGTCTGGCGCCAGGACTCAACGTGTTGGTATCTGAAAAATGTAAGCAGCAAGGAAATAGTACATCCTTACACAGTAGGGTATAATATACAAGGGGGAAGTTGAAGTAACGACGGCGGACATAACGTAGGTATGCACGCACGCATATCTGGTGGTTAGTATTGTGACTTTACTTGTGTGGTTTGAATGAATGCAATCTAATAAATAAGTACAGAATGAGATATCATTTGCATATGAATATTTTATAGACATGCAGAATTTTACAGACAAGCAGAACTCAATATGTAGGTCGTTGCTGTGCTATACAACCTGTGATCCAAATACTTATAGTACTTTAATTCAATTGACATATGTTTTTATACCGATTGCATAGTGTAAAAGTACAACTCAAGTTCTACTTTCATGGTCAATTTGTGATATAAAACTACAATTGGTGTGGTGCTGGAAAAGCGACAGAAACTCTACTAAGATTTTGCGACAAAAGGTAAGTGCTACTATAATACTATGTATCGGAAGGATGCTCTTAAATCGGGTATTTGGGGGTTAATCCTGCTTCAAGAAGGCTAAACTGTCTAGCAAGTTTATAAAGTAATGGAAAAGGCAATAAATGTCGAAATAATCAAATATCTAGAAGGCCACCGATTAATAAGTGACAGGCAATACGGATTTCGGAGCCGTCGTTCCACTGGAGACCTGTTAAGCTACGTAACGCAATTGTGCACGTAAGCAATTGAACAACACGGCGAATCCAGAGCCATAGCCTTGGACGTATCAAAGGCATTTGACCGAGTCTGGCATGGAGCCCTATTAGGCAAGTTGGCGTCTTATGGATTACCACAACAACTCTGCGGATGGATGCAAATTTCTTCTGGGAAGATCGATCCAACAACATTCCCCAACTCTATTTCTTCTCCACATCAACGATTTGCTTGGATCAACAAATAATAATATGTACATCAGCTTTGCTGATGACAGCACTCTTATATCCTCTATCTCGAACAGTGGGCATTTGAATGCGACTACATCACACAGTTAGAGATGTGAACAAATTAGTTCTCTAAATGGTGATCTGGACAAAATCTTGAAGTTGGGAAAAGACAACTTGGTTGTATTTAATGCAAACAAGACACAGCTCACAACATTTTCCAGGAAAAATGCATCAACAGTTCCTCAGATCCAAATGGATGACCATCCAATCCATCCCAAGGACTCAATGCACCTTCTAGGAGTCACAGTCAATTCAGGAATCACATGGCAGGACCACATATCCCATATCGCAAGATCAGCGTCCGCTAAGTTGAGCTACCTATTTAGAGCAAAGAGGTACTTTAGCCCCAAGCAACTTCTCCTTCTCTACAAAGCACAGGTTAGACCAGGCCTGGAATATTGCTCCCATATATGGAGCTCGGCCCAAAACATCACTTAACCTAGTTGACAGCATACAGAGACGAGCAGTTCGAATCTACAACCGTTGGTGCACAGAAGACAAGTCACTGACCATTGCTTGTTCTGTAGGTACTTCCATGGTAGATGTTCCGAGGAACTCAAGAACATTATCCCTCGAAATGCAACTTTTGGGCGCCCCACAAGACAGGCTGCTAATGCTCATGACCATACAGTACACTTGACAACCGCGAGGACATCAATTTTCCAAAACTCCTTCTGTTACAGGACAAGCAAACTTTGGAACTCGCTTCCTGGGGATATATTTCCAGAAGACTACAATTTGCAGCAATTTAAGTGCAGAACTAACATACATCTGCAAGCATCTCGGGGCGCTGATGAAGCGTTATAGATTTGCCTTTCCCGGGAGAAGTATTTAAAAAAAAAAAAAATGAAAAATGTATCGATCCTGTAGCGCTCAATATCCACAGTGACCGTCGCTCTAAAAAAATAATTCCTCCAGCGTTAGCAGTGACCAGAAATGTAAATTTTATTTTTTTCACATATGGCCCTTACACGAGGGTTTCATTCCAGCGTAAGTTGGAAGCGATTCACGTTCAACACCTACCTAATCGACTGTCCTTTGCAAGGTAACATCATCAAGTCATTTACCAAAACATACTAGATTTAGCCTTTATACGACATTTTCAACCACGACAGCGATATTCTTGGTCCAACGTTAGGCGCGAGGTCCTCCAGCTTCCCGGGGTTTGCTCGATCCCATGTTGTTACAGGCTGAAAGAATCGTGCTGCTTAACGCCGCATTAAACGACCAGAACCAGTCGGAGCCAGGCGACGAGGAAAACGCGTCCAATAATGCATGTTCCGCCGCAAAACCACTGTCGATTTTTAATCCAAAACATGGCGACAATTATTCCACGATATTGATATAGCTTTTCATTCCTTATCACGCAGCTACGCGGACAGTAGGCCTTATTCTGTTTGCTTCATAAATGTCAAAAAGGAATTGTTTCTAATGACCAATTTTAAGAGCCATCCATATCACTTCGATAGGGCCACACTGGTAGGTACCCCATACATTATAGCCCACCTTCCACGCCTCAACTTCCTTTTATCACACTCATTATGTTAAGGTGCTCAGTGCACGGTATGTAGCAAGCCACATTTGTATGTGGCACTGACATCATTTTTACGTCAGCGTATGGTCCCAATGGCTAATGCGTATGTGGCTTGCTACATGCCGTGTACTAGCACTTTAACATGCGCGTAACGTTCATTTTAATGTTATCTTATCAATATTGTTGCTTTTTGCTCCCATTTCCCAACCCATCTCCCAGAGATATGTGAAAATGAGCTATTTTTGACAGGACACTAGCTACCTTCCGTCGACATCATTAAATGAACTTTAAGTTCAAAAATGTATTGCAGTTTCGTGGACTGAACAGAACGCCAACGGGTAGGCTTTGTAAATTACAAGTATTCAAACTTAACATGTAGAGCTTTACTATGAAAATGTGCAGCGTGCATATTTAGACCAATTTTTATATTGTATCTATATACATTTTGGGATTGATTACCTTGGTATCGGCTTCAGTGGTCTAATGGTATTATCTGGATACAAGTTAAATCCATCTTGTCACCCTACGTTTCGTCGATTTTTTGTCGACTTCCTCATCAGAGGTATAGTTTTTTCATTATGTCATTATGTTTTTTTAAAACTCGGGTAGGTTTAGAGGCTTCTCCACTAAACGTGCGTCGTATGGACCGCTATTGCTTAAATTTTTCTTCTAGCATTTGCTTAAATGTATTACATAGGTACAAAAAGTACGCTCTTTCGGATCTCCTTTCAAAATTCACTCATAATCCATTTATGGCAAATAAATTCGCAATCAAACTAACTTGTATCTTTATTTGATATCCATGTAGATAGTGAAGGCAGTATAAAGCCAAACCCCAATAAAAATGTTAAATAGTTTTTTACTGCATTTTTAGTTCATGTTATGAAAATTGGAACAAGTACGGGTATACCTACCGACCGACTCTCTCAGGAGCACTTAACACTTTGGACAAATAAAATCTGAGCAAACTTTTGCTATAAAAATCCTTTTCCCACCTTTCGTTGTGATCATCGTGAACCAACTAAAGCAGCTAGATGTACGCTGTCGGTGTGTGCTTGTAATAACGCCATCCACCACAAAAGAAGGAACAAACAATCCCACCGAACTTTTACACGAAATAAAATTTGTAAAAACTTTTTACTGGCAATTTTTAGTTTTTGATTAGCCTGAGAAGTTCTAAGTTGTAACCGAATCCGAAAGTTGCAAAATTCTCAATCGTTCGCGCGACGGCCTGGAGCCTTTAATTACGAGGAGTATGCATATATTGAGACTGTTTAAAGTGGATCAGACAAGACATGAGTGCTTTCATTCGAGAGGTGATGACGATTTTTGAAAAACTAATCAATATTTTCAACTTGAAATAGTTGATGGTGAAAATCTCTTCAAATTTAAAAAAGAAAAGCTGCCGTCCTTGCAGACATCATTGTGTTTGTTAAATGAACTCCACTGAGCCACCTTTGTGCGTTTTTTTTTCTCCCCCGTCAGAATATAATAAACTTTTGTCATCATGTGGAAGGAAGAAAAAAATTCTACAAGTCATAAGGACTTGGTACAATGATATTGCTGTCATCACCGTTGTTGAAGGTAAGTTATTCTTTTCTTTCACCGTCGCCACCAGGCTGCATTCGAGGAGACTTGCAATCCTGCACTTGACTGATATGAGAACAATAAAACCAAATGAAACTTGGAATCGTGTACAAGGATAACTATATTGTGGCTGATGTAATGTGTATTTAAGAATTTTAAGAATTTTTCTTTCGAGAATGGCTTTAGGGAATTTCCAGTGGGGACACATTTACTTTGGAAATGATATTATTCGACAACGAGAATAAGAACGATATTTATAAAATTTGTTCGTTGATTGACTCTTCCCATTTCTTTCATGGTGTCAACCAGCCTCAGGTAACTGGATTATACCACACCTTCGCATTTTGGTGTAGCAATTACGACAGTAGACCACAGTTCCGTAGTAAAGTCGGCAGTAAACAGCACCCCATCGTATATGCCATACTATGGCTCACTGTTACGAACTAATCAACATTGGCAACAAATTTGGGGGGAAAAAAGTCCCCGGGAACTGACCTGGACGCATGTAAAGAAAATCTAGCCAAACTCTATACGCAACCCAGACGACATTCCCAATATATCTAGCTCTCAAGAAAAACGGCATTCAAAGCGCTTCAAAGCGCGCTGAAACAGATAGCCCCTACTGTCCACAATATGTTGTTTTTCTAATGCGGACGCTCGTCATTCAAACCGTGAGGCAAACACTGAGCGAAAAACTAGACAAGGCAGAAGGCACCAATCCCCGAAAATGTTGTTGGTAAAATGTTTGAAATGTTTGGGATGCAGTGCTCGAAAATACAAAGATAAAATTAAGAATACTGTAGCATGAGAGAAAATAGTCAGTAAGACTAGGGAACAGGTTAGGTTAGCTTAGGTTTTTTTTTACAGGTTTCTGAGGGCAGCGAGATGGTTGCACAAAGTCGAGTAACCACGGGAAGGATGAAATAAAGCCAGTACAACACGGCTAACCCTTTCGAAGGGTATCACAATGGGTCCACAAGGACCTAAGTGGGGTGAAGAGGAGGCTACTCAGCTTCACCAACCCGTTAACCTAACCTAACCTAGGTTAGGTTTGAGGGAAGTGCACAGATTTAAAAGTGCTGTGCTACCACGGGCGCCTTTTGGTCCATTGTGATCCCTTGGTTTTTGGTCGTGGATGCAAATTTTCATTTTATTGGACAACACAAAAAAAAAACATGCATAAACCCTTTACCTGGTTTCTTGGAGTTGTTCCTTGGCGGGGTTGGTCTACTAAGTAAACCTTCCCGTACTTTTAACAAACCTGATTGTGTTCGTCAGTGGTACCTGCACTATGTCCTCTAGGTCTCCGAAAAGTCTGTCTCCCATGTATCGGAGTCGACTGGTTTGGAGGTTTGGGCATTCGCAGAGCAGTTCTTGCTCTCGTCTGCTTTTTTATTTCCATCAATGTCACTATGTCCGGGAACCCAGCAGAGCGTGACCATGTGTTTCTCCCCTATTTTGTTTAGGGCTCTTTGACAGTCCTTGACTGTCTTTGCTTTGATAGTTGCGCTGTCTAGTGCTTTTATGGCCGCCTGACTGTCTACGAAGATTGTAATCTTGGAAGGGTCGAGATTCTTTGTAGATATGATACTTGCTGCCTTGTCGATGGCGACTATTTCAGCTTGGAAGACACTGCATTCATCTGGGAGTTTGTACGAGTCACTTATACCTAGGGACTCGCAGAATACTCCGGCACCTGTGCCGGCACCTGTGCCTACTTCCGTCAGTGTAGATTTGTATTTTTTGTACGCTTGCGTGCGTGTTAGTAATCCAATCCTGTCTTTGGGGTATGTAGGTAGAGTAGTTTTTGTTGAAGCTCTTGTACGGAATCATGTAGTCCGTGTTTCTAGCCAAATCAATACTCAAGTATATTTGAATTATGAAACCGTGCCCATAGGAGCTGTGCTTCCAGGTTTTTGCCTCCTTTAGGCGGAGGGCTCCCTTGGCTGCCATGCTGCAAATGTATTCCCTTAGGGGTGGAAGATTTAGAATCATCTCCAGCCCGGCTTGAGGTGTTGATCTCATTGCTCCCGTTATGTCAATCTCTGTACCTTGGATAGGTTATTGAGATAGGTTACATTTTCTACAGAAGCACGGTTTGCTATGCGCTCTCTCCACCTCTAGTATCAGGTACGATTTAAGGGTTTTCTCCCACCACAACTAATGGATCACGACATACGATTAAAGACACTAACCAGACAAGCTGGTTAGCTATTTTCAGACGGACGCCCGCGGGAAGGGACAACAAATTGATTTTGCCCAGTCCAAAAAAAAATAAAAATCATATTAACTCTGCGCCTGCTCGAATATTTATTTCATGGCAGGCGATTGTCACTTCGCCCGTGAATGGTGAGTTCCCTGGAAGACGATTTTGTTTGCCAGAAAGTTCGTCCGAGAATAAGAGCCGCTATAATGTTCCATGAGAAATTGTAGAGGTCACGTCGCGTCGCGGCTAATAATAGTGAAAGCATTCCCATTGGCAGCGATATTCCAAAACCCACGCGGAAGAACAAAATGCGAACATCTCTAGAGGATGCCTTTGCGAATGTATACAGAAAGGCTATGTAAGCTTCCAACGGACGAAACCGTACTTTGCGGAATGAGGCAAATATACGAACGTTTGTGTCACACCTTCATATCTTTCTGAAAGGAACGGATCCATTATTTACAACAACATCTCCAAGAGTGTTACACTAACCTGGTTTTTATCGATCTGCAATCCTGTTGTGTATGAGTATGGTCCGTAATTTTAAGCATCGATACCAGTTAGTATAAAACACTTTCTTTAAAGGCAATACTGGATTAGGCGGGGCATACCCCAGCCCCAGCATTTCACAAAACGTCGCACTATAAAAATGTCAGACATATACTCGTAGAGTGCAACGCCATTTTTATGGCAACAAAAAATTTATTTAAAAAAACCGTCATAAACTTTCCTTAAGTGGTTTCTGAATCAAATGTATGATTGTCGCTTCATTTTCGAACAACTGTAATTTTTTTATAACGAAATCCTAAATTCAAGTCTAAGATATAAAGAACTTAAAATCCGAGATAAATTAAGCATACATATCTGCTCCTTTCGCCAACCACAAGAAATCCGTGGCAAGACACCGTAATGCTTCCGACAACCTGGAGCCATTTATAACCTTTAGCTAAGTTAAAAGAAATACCCCTCGTGGTGGTAGTTGTCTTCCGAAGCACTATCATCGACCTTGCCAAAGTCGCTATACCCTCTTTTGTATTATGCCTTTAATGCCCCAGACCCAGCCACTTTCGAATGAAACGAAAAATCTCATTTTCACATTTATGATTTTGTTCCTCACATCTACAGATCCTGAAGAGTGGTAGAGATGTCTTGTCTCACCATGCACTTACGCAATCCATATAATGGCACATACGCAAGCTGTCATCCAACGAAAAAGGTCCTTTTTACTTTCATTCGCTGGCACTGTATAGTGTTAGTTATCGCTTTCTTCGTGACTTTAGTCAAGGATAGGGAAATCAACGCTTTCGTTGCCTTGTACTTGTGCACATTTCTACTCGAAATGGAAATAAATTCTCCAGCAACTGGCTTCGGAAACCGCCAGGAGAAAAATTATCCATTTTACCAGATCGACCGCATATTTCAAACGGAGAGAGAGGTGGAACCCGAGCAGAGCCAACAGCCGCCTCAGTGTCGTTCGCTATAAAATTGAACATGGAATGAAGTCAGCCAGAGTCAGTGCTGAAATGACTACACGACCAAAATGAGACAATGAGTTGTGAATGTGTACCTTTGGCGTCTGGGATATATATACGCTCTGTGAATTTATATCACCCGCGGGGCAAGAATTCACATTTGTTTTATCCTCTTGCAAGGAAGTAGGTACATGAATGAAACGAAGAAATGTTTCATTTGCTGTTTGGTATGGAGAGTGGAACGGTGGTATGTATAAAATCCTGACTGCCAAAAAGTATGTCATGAGAGGTGTGCAGCATTTTCCATTTTACTTTGATTAATAATACAGCTTCAATGTACCTACTGTAGACATTTTTTATGAGATTTCGAATGCGAATGACTCATGCTTTCTTTAGGACACTAGTTCAGAGCAGAATTATTTAAAATGATCAATGACACTGCATTCGTCGGCGCTTATCCTAAGATGAAGGAGGTCAGTGCGGCTTCGCAAAGCGATCACAGTTAATAGTCAAGTGACTGTTCAGTCTGGGGTTAATTTTATCATATACCCACCGCTCCTTATGGTGGGCTGATGTAGGAGACTGCGGTAAAGACTTCAAAGCACCATATGGCACGTACAGCAAGCCATGTAGCAAAATAAAGCTCATACATTGGCGTTGCGTATCGAAGTACCTATGCCTCAATGAGTCCGTTTATTTTACAACATGACGATCCAAAGGACAAATTTTCGTCCTAAATTCGACCCCATTAACCGCTTCAAACTTTGGCTGCAGATATGCATATATGTACCACCAATTTTGACAAGTATGTGGCGAGTACTAGGCTGTATATCACTGCGGTTTTAGACCAGGAAAGTCTACCATCGACCAAATTTTCACACTCTGACAGATCTTAGAAAAAACCAAGGATCAGATCGATACACATACACTTTAAAGTCGCCTATGATAGCATATATAGATAGGGACGAGCTATACAAAGCCATCTCATGCGTTTCGGCATTCCTGCCAAACTCATTCTGTCTGTGCAGGCTGATTATAGAGAAAACTTGCTGCTCCATCAAAATCGGAAAAAAAAACATCACCAAGCCCTTTCATGTCGAAAAAGGTTTGAGTCAAGGCGATGCGCCATCGTGTAACTTTTTTAACATCATCCTTGAAGCAATTGTGCGAAGCTTACAAGCCAACATCAGAGGTACCTACAATTTTTAGAAGTATGTTCAACTGCTTGCATATGTGTGACAATACTGACATTATTGGAAGATCACAGCGAGCTGTCAGTGGCGGATTTGCAAGTATTGAAATAGAAGCCGCGAAGATGGGTCTGGCTGTAAATAAGGACAAAACGAAGTATCTGCTGTCAACGAGAAAGGAGTCTCAGCATTGACGATTCGAACAAAACGTCACCATGGACAGATACAGCTTCGAAGTTGTTAAAGACTTTGCCTACCAGGGCCCCAATATCAATCACCTCGCAAAACGAGATCAGCGCAGAGATCAAACGAAAATACTCTTGCCAATCGCTATTTCTTCGGGCTATGAAGGCATCTAAAAAGTAAAGCCCTCTCTTATAGACCCAAGAATATATAATATAAGACCCTAATCATCCCGGTCCTGCTGTATGGTGCAGAAACATGGACTCTGTCGAAACCGGATCAAAACCTTTGCGAGAAAGATTCTTTAGACGATATTCGATCCAATTTGTATCAATGGAGTGTTGAAGAGACGGTTTAACGACGAGCTTTATAAGCTACAGCGACGTTGACTTGGCCAAAAAGCTGAAGATACAACGGCTGAAATGGCTGGGGCACGTGGAGCGTATGGACAGCTACGCACCAGCCCAATGAGTCTTTGAGCCCACCCCTTAGGGAAAACGTAGCAGAGGAAGACCCAACCTTAGGTGACGCTCACAATTGTAGGGCGACCTCAACAAACTTGGTGTGCGTAACTGGAAGCAGCTAGCTAGGGACCGAGATGACTGGGGGGCTTGTTAGTTGAGGCCGTTGTCCACCCCAGACTGCAAACGCCCCCAAAAATAAAGTAGGTAAGTGACCAAGGCGATTGCAGTGCAGTAACTGTATCGACCTTTGGAGTCAGAAGATTCCAAGCCGAGCTCGACTGTGCAGAATATTTATTGTTGTGAACTGCAACTGAGGAAAGGATGGCAAATTAGAACTGTCGTATCCATTACATTTTTTTTTTTACTTTTGTTTATACCTTAAGAGAACGTGGCTGCTTTTGATAACAGGTCACCTTGTCTTCTAAATATAACAGTTTTGTAGCGCCCAGCGCGGGACAAGAGCACTCGCTTTGAAGAAGCTCTCAAAGCGTCCCTCAGTCCCTTAGCTGGCCAAATATCTAACTCTGGTGACAGCGCGTGAGCACGATGCCATGGATTTCAGAAATTTTTGAGTAGTTTCGACACTTTCCTTATTTTGATACATATTTCAAAACCAGTTCATCATGAAATATCAATAAATAAATTGGTTCTGGTAGACATGAGTCTACCTTTTCAATGCCAACTTGGAAGGCGATTATTCTTATTCAAACCTCAAGTGGGTAAACCAACCCCAAAGACGAACAGGTAGACATACCAACACACACATCTTCCTCAACCTCAACTTTATTTTCTCCCCAAATCTGGGAATATCCATTTCGCTTAGCGCTCAATCGGCCCAACAAGCTATATTGAAATTCAAAAGAGCAACAAACCGCACAACCGTGTTCTTTCCAATAAATTCGCGAAAAATATGATTTATGGCCCACAGGCGAATCACGTCTAGCATATTTCAACTATACGCTACGATGAATCCACAAACAATTTGTTGTGAATGATTTCGAAACATGCTTAAGTATAAATCTTTTTGGCAGAGTGGGCAGCTAGCGACGACGCCGCGCCGCAACGCTTTGAACATTCTTCGTTGCGTTGCGTCTACTATGTATTTACACTTTTGCGAGGAAACACAGCAATTTTCCGCGCGAAATACAAACAGTCTTAAAATGTTCATAAATTATCCTTCAATAATCATTAACCTGGTTGTAAAACGGTGGCGAACAGCGTTGAGTGAACTGTTTTGAGTTTCCCACCCTCCCAAATGGTATTTTGTTTTGAAAATTGAAATATGTTTCGCTCTCAACCACCTTACTCGTCCCCGAAACTGCCATCATTGGTGACAGGAAATTGTTTTCGAAATTTGTTTGTGCAGTTAATTAAATCAGGATCGCACAATAATTCATAAAAAAAAATACCCTGCTCGACTTTCATAAACTTTCACACTGCAGTTGTACAAGTTGAAATATTATTTTGAATATCAGCCAAGAGTAACTAAATTTGTACATTGTTAGCTCAAACGGTCAATAAAATTGAAATCCTATCGTTGAACGCTGAAAAGGAGGAATAAGGATAATCACGTATTCATGGCGAAGCACTCATGCACTGCACACACTGTATTATAGTCGACGGCAAACGAAACACATGTGCGGCTTTCGCAGCGGGTAAATCCTTCTCGACTTTGTTGGCATTTTAACAAGGTCCCCGGGGAGCCGTATCGAAAGATAAAATTCAAATCCGAGCCAATATCGATAAGAAGGTGTGGTATTCACCATAATCACCTTTGTGCGGAATAATAAATTCAATTCTCGGATTTCAGGCTCCAGTTCTTTCGACAAACCGAAACCAGTCCTGGGGGATACTTTATTTTTGTGGAATTGGATGGTTGAGGAAATTGTGTTGAGTGCCAATAGCCGTCGATGTTATTAATTTTTGATGTCGTATTCATAGGGATTTTTATGTTTCACGTTTTTATTTTCCCCATAAGTAGCTATACAGATGAATATTTAATAAGTTGTAAATATGATGTATAGGTAGTAGGTATATACCTCTGCTCACTTATTTTGATTTAGAAGTTAGTTGTTTACTTGTTAAGGGTTTATGTTTATGGACAATGTCAGAGTGTGCATCCGAAATTGTTTTCGTAAAAAAATGAGGGCTGATATTGAGGACGACCCGTCGGGGCTGAAGTACTATGTAGGCACCCAAGTTGTTGTCTTTACTCGTTAGTATAGTTACGACGAAAATGGAAACATTTTTTCAATCGCAACAGCGTTTCTCGCTGGCTGGAGACGCTTGTTGGTTGAGGCCCAGGCCCACCCCATTCTGTAGCGCCACCTTTAGTAAGTTAGTAACAGCGTTTCTCATTATCACCCATAGACGGAGTAGGTAGGTATATAAATCCCCGAAGCAGACAATTGGCCTTAAAGCGAAGGTCAAGAGGTATACTACGGGGACTGGTTATAGCGAATAGCAAACATCGGATCATATCGATCCTTTCTTGCGCAGCTCGTTAAAAATATCAAGGACAATGTGTCAGAAAAATTGAGAAAAATAATTAGGAAAGAACATATTTGTGGACCTACTTTTACTGTCGATTTGGATTAAAAATTAATTTCATTTCGACAGTCTTATCCACAACCAGTTAACAAATAATCGCAGTGAAAAAGCGGTCTCTAATAAAGGCTGAAGTAGAAGTACATTGAGGATGCTTCTTATTGCCTCTTTAGGGGCAAAGCTGCAGTTTTAACTATGTATGTATATGTTCAAGACCTGTTTTAACTTTGGGCACAAGAATCTGTATAGATTTTCCGTATACTGAATCAGGATATTAAATAGCGGTAGTGGTATGGAAGAATCCAGATTATAACTGATTTTCCAGTTCCTTTCTTCCATTAACTTGAAGATGGTTGGTTGGTTGGTTGGTTGGAAAAAGCAAACACACTTAGACCAGCATAGGCCCAGCTGGTCTAAGTGTGTTGGCTTTTTCCAGCTGGCAGCCACTTTCAACCAACCAACAAACCAACCATCTTCAAGTTAATGGTGATACCACGAAAAACTGATTTTGAGCTCTTTAAAAAGCGTAAGAGGCTTTTGATGTCTGTGTTTATCACATCACCCAAGTCGTTGTAATGGAAGGCTCCCAAGTGAAGCTTCCTCCTATACTGGAGTGAGCTACGGGCAGGAACAACGGAGGTAAGGAATAGTTTCCTCTTCTTCCTCATCCATTCAGATTCTGCAATAGTCGTGCATGCTTTCCTATCACATATTGTGGTGCCGATATGTAATCTGTACAGCTGTACAGCTGTACAGCGACATTGACCTAGCCAGAGAAGAGTGAAGGTCCAACGGCTGCGGTGGCTGGGTCATGTAGAGCGAATGGACGTGAATGCTCCGGCCCGGAAGATCTTCGAATCCACACCCGAGGGACGGCGCAGTAGAGGAAGACCGCGACTCGGGTGGCGCACGCAAGTGAAAGGGGACCTTAACCAACTTAGCGTGCGAAACTGGAGACAGCTGGCCAAAGATCGTGCTGGCTGGAGACGCTTGTTGGTTAAGGCCCAGGTCCCCCAGGACTGTAGCGCCACCTTAAGTAAGTAAAGTAAGATATGTAATCTGTTAAAAGAAATCGATTTCTTAGAGCGTTTCAAATCCAGCTTAGGCCAAATCTGTTTTGGATAAGATAGGCCCTATCCCACATTCGGCTATCCTGACGGAACGTTCGCCCCGAACAAAGGGTTCCATATTTTTTCATAGATATTTTCCGCTACTGTGATTGTTTTTATCGGACCCTTGTGATCTCCTATTTCATGGACTTCGTATCTTCCGTAATTTAGCTACTTGACTACCTTGCAGAAGCCCAAATACTTAGGCCGTAACTTCATTGCAGTCCCAAACTAAGTGCGCTTGATGGCGACTAGTTCCTGGGGCTCATAAACCGGTTCAGGCATACGATTTTTGTCGAAGCTTCGTTTGTTCTCTCTTTGAAGAGCATCTACATTTTCTCGAGCTTCCTCTCTCACACCTTCACATTCCGCATCCAATACCCTAACTGCCGTATCTTCCATCTATTCTCGCCAGTTCTGGAGTAATCTGAATTTTGTTCTCCTTGGTGAGTCATTTATCACCTACTGTACGCGATCCACGGTCATGCTAATAGGACGAAATTATCGAAACATGGCTCTCTTCGTTCGGAGAATTATGTAGGTACCTATAATCGACATTGAGAACTCCAAGCTCCCTGATGGCTAACTTTTTACAGTCTCTAGCAATGGTACCCCATAACTTTTTTCAACAATTATTAGGTGGTCGGTTGTGACTCTACCGGGACGAAAACCGGACTGATTATCCCCCAACTTTGGTTTGAAAATAGCTATGCAATGCGTTTTAAGACATAGGTACTATTGATTTTTAAGGCCCTGTGATGGTAATACTTCCATACCCTGGATGAGTTCTATCGCGCACCTTATACTTCTAATAATTTTTCTCACGCCCTCTAGGTGTATTTAGATGGCAATTCTTCATGACCGCTCTATGTTAATATAGGGCAGAACAGAGTTATGCCACCTACGACAAGGAGTTCAGCAGTCCGCACGCAGTGTCCGCTGGATCAAAGATGGTAGAAAGTTACAGCAGTGGCTTTGCAACATTGAGAAACCCATTAAGAAAGTTAATTCCTTCTCCTAATCAATCAATTTAGTGTATGTTCAATCCAGCCGGCTGCACAGCGGTATTAGCCTCGTAAATCTTGCATCTAACTAATTTAGAACACGTAGAAGGGATGAACAGTCTACAATCTATGTCAACATTATACCTATGTCCAAAATGTAGGTAGGTACTATTAAACAGAGGCAGATGTCATGATCAATCTCGCATTGCGCTGTAAAGCAAGTCATTCAATTTTGTCAAAACCCATTGGATTAATGGGTTAAAGCTACAACCCAGTTAATTCGTCCCTCTCTCAGTACACCCACCCCCAAACAACAACAACAACAACAACAACCTCTAGACACCAACGCAATTGTCATGCGATATGTCTGCTGGCTTAAAATAATAAATCATTTTTCCGCACCTGTTTCTTAGTGCGTCACAGGACAACCCACGACCCCACACCGAATCGTCTGCCATAACCATATTTCAACAATTGCCATGCGATATTTATGTTTCGTAAATCCTTTTCGGGTTATGGGAAATTATGAATCCGGTTACGGTACGTAGGTGGCAACACAACACCAAAACATAACCTCAACAACCGACCAACAGGATGGCCGAGATTATTACCAGAAACATAATGCAAAATTATTTTGGTGTTTGTTTGGTTGGTTGGTTGGTTGGTTGGTGGGAAATGTCGCATACTCCGTACATGCAGTCACCTGAAACTGAAATGTGAGGGCCAACCAGGAAGACATTAGCTACAAGTGCACGGTTGCTTGGGAAGCTGTCAGCTTATTTACATGGCTGCTTAGTAATGTGCACCCAAGCGCAGGGTGCCAGTGTTGTCTTCCAGGAATCATGCCGCCAAATTAAATAGGCGAGGCATCACTCGTCTCCTCTTAAATTGCACACAATGGCCATTGTCAGTGCATACAATACACCAACCAACCGACCGGCCGCCACTGAGAATAAAAGAACATTTTAAATTTGCTGAGTTGATTTATAGTGTTCATTTTTAAAATTCATGGCGCATCTTGTCACCGAGTGCTGCTAAATATTCATCTATGTTCTATTTTAGTTGATTGTTCGTGAGATAGACTGCGACTATAGTAGGGGTTGGTTAAAAAAAAAAAAAAAACAGTCGGGCCGTAATTAAAATCTGCCAGTGAAGGCCGTGTGCGGTGACATAACTCAAACATAGGTGACATTATGGATAGGGATGTTCGTTCGCGCCTATAGAGAGGGGAGGGCGAGGGAATCCCTATCGAGTGTTGAATATAATAAATTAGAACAATTTAGCCTCCTATCACAATGCCGGCATGCGGTTTCAGTGCTCATAGATATACATTATGTGCGTCTATTGATTTATTGTATTTAGATTTGTATAGAAGTAATTTTAGTAAAATAAATAATTTGATTTGTTACAAACATAGATAAAAGGAAGCCGTTTTAGAAAAAGAAACTATGAAAATGTGGCAAGCGTCCTATCTATTTTTATACAGACTTAACTTTCACCTAAAGACTGTAATTAATAAAAGATCGGCTGATCTAATAGAGGGCAAATAACTTTGATAGATATACATAAATATTTAGGTGATTGCTATAAAGAGCAGAAGCAGTTCTCATTTGGATAACATTCGTTGACATCTTACAAAGAAAGCTCCCTTTATTCACCTTCAATATCTACCTTATTGTATAACCTTTTTGTTGAATCCACCTTCTCCTGTCGCTATAATAGCTTGGGCTCCAAGCAAAATTTTTCAAATCGGGAAAATTGATTTTCTTTGTTTCTTATATAGAGTACACTAACTGAGTTTCAAGTTGATCGGATGAAAAATAAGATTCAATTCAAACTTTGACCCACTTTTGGAGTACGAATTTTCCCAAATCGCTTATTAGTGTTCACTTTCGCAATAAAAGGAAAATTGTTTAAGGGTATCAGCATCCTAGCTCTTACCGTTTGTGCTGGACGTTAATTCATTTCAATCGCCAATCAGTCAGGGCGAACTGTTTTATTTAAGAGATGCAGTGCAGATGATAGACTTTGTTTTTTTGTTATACCGACTACGGTGTTATTTTAAAATCGAATTTTATGCATTTTAATATATTTTTCGCTTTCTCGTATACGTATTTACAGTAGGAGAAAGATATTGCTTTCGAACAAAATTTCGAAATCGATATTCTGATATTACGATAAAATAAAAGTGGGTCTCGCAATTCGGTCCGTCCGTATGTCTATCTGAGCCCCTTGGGGAATCTAAACGCTTTGACAGATTTGCTTCAAACTTCGTATTTAGAGTTTGTAGGCTTCCCGCTAGGAGGCTTTTTTTTTTTTTATTCTAGCCCTAATATTAACGGTACCTCCCATATAAAAATTGTACGAAATATGACGAAATATGCCTAAATTTAGATTTTTTTGAAAACGGCTCCAACGATTTGAACCAAAATTGATAGTTGAGTTAATGTCTCAGTTTTGAGCTAAACAGTTGAATAACTGTGGTTTTTGAACCATGAATGCGTCCTTCCCAATCGCTAAAAACGGTACTTTAAAAACTGCTCATATCTCGAAAACCCCATTATCGATTTGGATGAAAATATATCTGCTAGGTAATGTTTATATCCTGAAGAATATGTCGTACTCAGTTTTCAGCTAAACAGTTTAATAACAGTGCTTTTCGAATCCAAATTGTAAAATATGTCAGCATAATTTTACAAAAAAACCGCTCTAACGATTTTGATTAAAATACATATTTAAGACAACATAAGCATACTAAACATCATGATCACGTACTTAGTTTTTCTCAGAAAACTCGAATATACCCGTTTTATGAATATTTTTCAAAAATGGCTACCCAAATCCCGATTTGTATTTCCACACGGTATATTTTTGTAAAGGCCAAAATTTCAGTGGCAATATAATTCGAAATTCATCGCCTAGCTACTTGCCTCCTTCAAGTGTCATTTCGGGGTGAAATTTAAAAGTACATAATATAATGTTGAAGTTTATACCTATGTTTATGTTGTATGTATTATACGTTGTTTGACAAGTTAGTGTGTTCAGTTACCTGAGTACATCTTGAGTGGGTATGGTTTTAAACGTAAAATTTGCTGAAATGACTCTGAAAAATATGTGAGATTCGCAATAAACGAGAACGAGAAAGTTACGTACGACCCAGTCGTGCACAATTTTTTTTAAAAACTTCTCCCGGAAAAGGCGAACTTATAACGCTTCATCAACGCCCCTAGATACTTGCAGATGTTAGTTCTGCACTTAAATTGCTGCAAATTGTAGTCTTCTGGAAATATATCCCCAGTTCCAATGTTTGCTTTTGCTTGTCCTGTATCAGAAGGAGTTTTGGAAAATTGATGTCATCGCGGCTGTCAAGTGTACTATTATGATCATGATCATGACTCATGAGCATAAGCTGCCTGTCTGTGGGGCGCCCAAAAGTTGCATGGTTTTGCGCACAATATAGGCTCCTTTAGAGAGGCCGCAGTGCCAGGGCCGGTGAAGGCTCTCCCGACCTATCATCTAATCTAATCTTGCTGGGAACGGTAGGTATGTTGTAAATGGCAAATATTACCAATATGTCACCGATTGCTTGGCCAATATAATTTGGTAGGTACATTTATCCTGTTTTCATTGTGTTCAAGTAGGTACATACTTCGGGTCCAAATCCTTAATAGGTGAACGTCGTAAGTAGGTTCTTCCATCAAGTCTTGTTAAATTAAATTTGTTTTCATCGTTACACATAGTACAGATGACAGAATTGCAAAATAGCAGACTTCACGTACATAGCTTTTTGCGTTTTCTTTGATTAAATTTTAAAATTTTAAAACTATTATAGCTTAGCTTCTTCAAACTTTGGCATCCCCGAAGATTGTTTTTTTTTTGCAAATTACACGAAACTAAAATCTAGCTGCGCTGTCTTGTTAGAATAATTTATTTTCAATAAAGCCATCTGGTGGGAAACAACAGAAACAAATACACCTAAGCAGAAGGACAAGGAGACGAACGATGAGAATTAAGTGACCTGATTTTTTGGTTCTTAAAAATTTTGTAGAGACAATTTGATTCGTGCTTTGAATAAACTGGTTGGTCTAACACTGTTGTTGTTTGATTATTTTTAAAAATTTATTCCCGAAGTTAATCTTCTTTGTCTTGTAGACATGAACTATAATGGAATTAATATTCCAACTGAATATCCGCTCTAACATGAGGTCAAGTTTTATTTTCAATTTCAAGAAGTGACCATGACCATGTGTCCCGAATATTAAAATGCTCATAAAGTTTCGAAGACCCAATTTTGAAATGTCCTCTCTACTAACTACGAACGCAGTTTAATCATCCCTTCCACTCTGGCAACCAAAATGAAGAATACCACAATAAAGATCTTATCCCTTTCGTATATTAATCCAGAGATACCGCGATAATAGGCTTTTTCAAGTCAAGAGTAAATATCTCAAATTAATTGCATACTACCAGTAATAGACAATTTAAATTCTGTTAACATACTCCAGTATACTGTACTCTTGGGTAACTCCATGTGGCATGATAATGGCTATTTTCGGTCTTCGTCGGGGTGATATTGACTTAAATTCTAAGGGAGAGAGTGAGCACATAAGCACGGTAAGTGCGGTAAATGCGGATATATTTGAACACCCGCACATCTTCTCTATACTAAACTAAACAATCTCACAACGCTGCCTAGATACGGATTAATGTAGTATAGATATCTATTTAATTGTCGTTTAGCCATCCCTCTTTGTGTGTGCATGTCTGCAATCAGAACATCATAACAACAAGTTCATTAACGACTTTGGGGCAATACGGTACACAAATAGCCACAGCGCCCGCCACAAGAGTGTATTTAAAGACCCGAATCACATTTGGTCCAGTATACGAGAAGAGACTGTGTGGAGGATACAGATCGTTTCTTCCGATATAGACCATAGTCGAGGAAAGGCACATTGTAAAATTTACCGATAGTAATTGCGTTATATACAGGACGAAAGGTCCTGTTCCTCTCACTGTACAGATTGCTATTACTGATGCTAAAAGTGCCATTTGAAAATGAAGAGATTGAGCGAAATTAACTGCTCCTTGGAGAGTTGACTTAATTGCTGGTATTGACCGGTAGTTAGTTCAAATACGAGTGCGTGAGGGCAGACGAAAAAGTATCTGCGAGTCGAATTTCTCTGAAAGATTGGTTTTATGATAATTTTTGTAAGTTAATTAACTGATATAGGACTAAAAGTTTCGACAAATTGTACGGTTGAAAGGTTTTGTTAAATGACCTTTGGTCGAAAGCGAGGATAAGATAAGATATGTCCTAGCCTAAGTGGAGTTTGCCAAAACACCAGGGAGCATACATTCATTGCAGTGGAAAATCTCGAAGAATGGGAGAGTCCTATTTAGCGCTGATATAGATGTGTTGTTAATTTTATTCTACTTAGCGAAGAATCCTTAAGTCTTAAAGTAACTATGGACATATGCCTACATGATACCAAAATGAAAACTGGTATAAAAATGTCCTTCTAAGCGAAATATGTTCGGACAATTTTCTGTCAGGAGTGTACCTACTGTTTGTAGTAGGCAAGGGCAATGAAAGAATATTATGAACTACGTTAAAGTTACTGCACGATTGCAAGTGGGGGAGTCATCCATCACTCTTACATTGGCATAGATATGGAAGGAAGCAGACATTTCCTGTAAGCAGCTGTGTTGTGGTAACTTACTTCACTATATATCTGCGGTACAAGTCTCTGCGCGTGAGTTTCTATTTTTGGGACGAATGGAAGGGACCTACGATTTTTTATGCCGAGTCCGAACGGCTGAATTGAGAAGCTTTTTCATGACAGTCAGTGGCGCAGTAGAAAAAAACTTTAAGATGTAATTTGTGTTTTTCCGGGGATCGAACCTGGGATCCCTCGCACAGTAGTCCAGCCCACTAACCACTGCGCCCACACTCCGTCTAACTTGTGCCTCATTATTTCTTGTGGACTCTTACATCTGTGATCCAGAACCATTTTGTACAGCTTCGTAGCCAGTGGGTATGTCAATAGATAAGATGTTATGTATGACCGAGGGATATTAATTTTCAGAATGCGCGTCAATGTACTGTGCTATAATTTTGTTTGTTACGGACTTTAGATACTATACGGCCCATGGCCAGATGTCCTTTAACTATAAGCTGTCAACCAATAAGATCACCAATGTACTTAATATGACTGCTTTGGGTATTATCTCATGCCCACCTGTGAAAGTGATGCTTCCACTATATTTACAGCTAGCACGGAGCCTATTTAACAACATCGGTCAAACATTTCAGGAATGACGATGATCCTAGGACCAAAGGCCGGGGTACTTCTCGAGTGACTGGATATGCGTTCACACAATCATCTATGTTATAATAACAACAACCTTTTCGGGATATACTTTCTCAAAATGTAAGTTAGTATTTTCATATTTCGTAGCGCTTCAGGGAGTAACTACAGATCGATGTCGACCCATAGGGTTTGAGAACGAGATCTCGTTTGCCATTATCATTTAGCCAAGTCAATTTGTATTACGCGAGTTAATTCACATCATCCGAGTAAAATTGTGACAAATTGCACCGAGACAGCTTTCGTGGACCAAGTCAACTAGCTTACCTGACTATTGATTACTGTTCCCAGGGCATCAGTGCGTCAAACTACATACACCTAATAATTGGTCATGAGTTCTTATCCACCACCTACGTAGTATATCCGCTCGAAGTGACCTAACAATCTTAGGATTTGGTTGCGTGTCTTTTTAACCCGATCCATGCTGCTCTACTCGTTGAATATTTTTTATTATTTAGCTGTACTGTTCTCCTAATAATGTTATTTACACTTTTTATTCTCCCTTTGATCTTTCGGATTAAGAAGTGCCAAGATGAAAAGAGTCAATCATTGCCTCGAATTGAAAGTTGCAAAAATGCAATCGTAAGTTTGCTGGACCATTGAGCAAGTTTAAAACCCAGAAATTAGAAATTGTTCCTTAATTTGTTTTTAATGTCCAACGCACGCGAACGTTTAACATTTGGCGTTCCTAATTCGTCATTCATCAGGAGCCACCACTCGTTAAGGGGTCACCACTCATAGTATCGGCATTTGGTTGTGTTTTCATACCCACAGGGTGGGTTGGCCATCCCTTGCCAACAACACCTGGCATGTCTTGGGTTCGTTACGAACCTTTACCCTGTAGAGACCGTGGGAAGGGAAAGAGCGGTTAGGGTAAAGTTGGAGTATAGTTTTAAGAGTTATAGTAGGATTACCTTAGGATATAGTTTTACTTATAGGTTAGCGTAGGTCTAGTTTAGGTCAGATAGGTTTAGCTTCGCATGACCTCCCCGTTCTCTCTGTAGGGTACTGGCAGAAGTCCTTGAACGTTTTTCTTTGCTTTTGTTCTTGTTAGTCTATTTAATTATCCTCTCGTCCGTCTGATGTCTGCGTAGAGTAGCTTTCTTCTTTTTTTTTTCTTTTAGATATGGATACAAATGTGCAGGTGGTACATGATGAGAGGGCAAGAACACCCCCATCCGTCGAGCTGAGCCGAGCGATCGCAAGCATGCCACGCCCTCCTCATCTGTGCCGAAGTTGCTCCTGTGTCTCGACACTGGCTCACAACAATGTTCCTTACTTTTGTTCCAAAAATTAACCAGTGTCTGGGATATCCGCATACGTACCTTGGCTACAACAAGGTAGTGATCCGAGTCTATGTTGGCCGCTCGGAAAGTTCGGACATCTAGAATACTGGGGGAGTGCCTTGCGTCGATCGCAACATGGTCAATTTGATTGACCGTTTGATTGTATCATCTAAGACGATTTTAACGTCGAATTTAGGATATTGCTCATATGTTTTGTCGAGTAGCTCATAGAAACATTCTTTGGTAGTTTCGCCTTTCTCTTCTGTGGGGGCGTGAGCGCATATCAGGCTGATGTTGGCGAATTTAGCCTTGATGCGGATAGTTGTAAGGCACTCACTAATGTGTCGAAAGCTCAAGACTTCTTTCCTAAGTCTACCGCTTACAACGAATCCGCATACAAATAGACGCTTCTTCTGTTCAGCAATCACCGTAGTATATGTCACCGTTTTTCATCCTTCTTTTGCCGGGCCCATCCCACCGCACTTCCTGGATGGCGGTGATATCTGCCTTGTAGCAGTCTAGGGCCTCCGCTAATTGTTCGACTGCACGCGGTCTGTTCAGGGTTCGAACATTCCACGTGCAGATCCGAAAGTCATTGTCCTTTTTTTCGTTATATTTGGTTCATTTAAAATTACGCTTTGAGTGTTTCATTGAAATCTGTCCAGTAGTTTTCGAGATTTTAACGGCCAAAGAAAATTCCTACAGTTTTATTATATGTAGGTATAGATATGAACTAAATACGAGTTCAAAATCTAGTAATATATATTTTTTGCATAATTACACAATTTTAAATGAATTAACTAAAGACCACTTTTAGTGAAACACAACTAACTGGAATCAAGTAAATGTCACGGAGGATAATTGACAGTAGAATTAATTTTATATACCCATCCCCGATGTCTGCGTATCCTTAAAATCTATATTAATGATATATCGTGTCAATTACATGGTATTATCCTTAATCCCTCACCTTGGCCTCACATCATTAAACACAATGTTAGGTATTAAATTCTCACTGTAGGTTTTTTGCCTATCTACTACACTAAGCTATACAATTAGCGATAAATAACCTTCGTGTCGTTGTGAATGGGGGAGTGGAAAGACCCAGCAGCATACTATTTGCATTCACAACCCCCATGGCTGTTGATATAGATTTTATTAATACGGTGGCGCTGATGTTATATTGAATAAATAAAAATTCATTTGCTAGACCATTAAAGCCTTGAAAACTATAAGATTCGATTGAAAATTTCAACTCTTTATAAAGGCCCCCCCAATTTGATATGCTGAACAATCGGTAGCAATTATTTACACATTATTTCTGACTGTATTCACACACTCAAATGCCACTTTGAACCATTTCCCTCCATCATGTAAAGGATCTGCATAAAAAATTTTTTTTTCATTTCTAATCGAATTTTGCTAGCACGGTAACTAAAAACAAACAGAAAAAATACCGACTCTCAATTTGCATTCCTTTTTTTTTTCAGCACACACCATAGCCAACCAATTACACAATAATTGAAAAATAATTCCAGTGAGAATTAACACAAAAAAAAAGAGACACAGCTCAACGGTTGCAGGATCCAATTCTACAGTTCTACACCCACAAACACCTCCACGCTTTTTCATAGCAAATTGAATTTGGCATCGAAAAATATCGACAATTTGTACGGCTATTGTAGTCGGGTCGGTTGATGTGCAAAATATGTGTTGAGGGTTTCAGTTGATATATGTGTGTATATAGGATAGGGATATAATATCACATTCAAGGTTTAAATAAAAAATACGCACACAATTGACGATGAAATGGAAAGAGAACCTGTTGATTTGTTGACATACGCGTTGAGGGTGACAATTTTTGTATTATGCTGTGGTATTTACAGTGACAACAAATTTGATTAATTGCATGTGAGGGAACATTTTAAAGGTGAACACAATTTACAATTTACAATTCAATTTTGTAGTTGAGATGAAACTAATGCCAGGTTTCACAGTGCAAAGTTCAATCTGAGTATAGAAACGAATAGATGAGCGTCAAATGGTACCTACAAAAAATTTACAGCACTTGTAAAAAGTTTGTTTTGCCAATATTCGATAATTAACTCGATTTTAAGTGGTAATGTCTATACGTAGAAAAGCCAAAACAGCCCAAAAGAGCCATATTCAGCACTTCTCTAGGTATAATAATGCCAAAAGCATCTCAAATCTACCTCGGCGCACGGTATCAAAAACAGGTTGTCTCCATGGATACGAGTACCTACGTGTAGTCTTCAGGAAGAAAAAAAAATCTGAACATTTGTAAAAGTCTAGTCCTTCGTCAAATTGCAAGGACTCTTTTCAAGAGAAATAATGGGATCTCCTTTTCCAAAATCCCTTATTGGTCATAATCTCTCTTTTTTTATCTCTTTTTCCAAAATCACTCGGAACGAAATCCCCTATGCCAAAATCTTCCACCTACATGCTACTTACTTATTACATCCCGCGAGATTTTGTCTCGTGGGTGATTTTCTTTCAGGGTCTTTTGGAGTAAGGGATTCCAGCACAGGTGATTATGGAATAGGGGATTTTGGAAAGGGGATTTTGAAAAAGAGATTTTGGAAGAGGATATATCATACCCAAGCCGAATTAATAGATCACGAATCCCAATGAATTAATGAAATCCTTTGCTATGGTCGTCACTTACTCCAGTTCCATATACGCTAAGTTAGTTAAGATCCGCTTCTACTTGCGTACGCCACCTGAGTCAGGGATACCTATACTATGCCGTCCCTTGGGTGTATAATCGAAGGTCTTCCGGGCCAGAGCTATCTCTTTTCACAGTCTATGCAGACCGAAAATAACTCCAGGATTTTTCCTCTTGAAAGAGTCCATGCCTTTGCGCCATAGAGAAAAATTGGGACGATTACGGTCTGTTCGACAGAGGGCTATGAATTGTCTGAGTTCATAGCGGAGCCGAGGTAGACAAAGTCCCTAACCACCTCAAAATTAAAGCTGTCTATCGTGACGTTCTATCTCATTTGTCGATAATGTGTGTCTCTTCTTGTTTGGTTTTGCCCTCATTCTCCACTAAACCCATTTTTGCCGCTTCTGTGATAATGCATGCAAACGCACCAGTGACGAGTGACAACTCTCTGCGTTCTGCCAATTATGTTAATATCGTAGGCGTAGGAAAAAAATTGAATTGACCTTTGGAAAATAAAGTATCTAAGCCAGGGGTTCCCAATCTTTTTTCATACTGCGACTTTTGAACTATTTTTGCGACGCCCTTCTAAAACCACAGATATCTGAATAAAATCTGAACTTACTGAAGATTCACTAAAGGGTTGAAATATCGTCGTCCTATATTTATGTGAATTTTGCTTGTTCACATACCCGCATTCATCTAAAAATGCGCCTCGTCGCTAAAGATGATTTTTCCGACAAAATTGAGGTTCTCTTCCAAACGTTCCGAGGCCAAGTCAGCGAACAAACGGCTTTGTCTATGTTCATTAACTTTGAGCTCTGAATTAGTTAGATATTGTACGGGCTTAGGCCCAAGTCCCGATGCAAAATTTGCCAAGTTGGAATCTGCGAAAGTCCGATTTCTTATGCCCGGCGAGGAATTGACAGCCTCGGGTTCTACTGTACATACCGGGCGGGTAGATTATACCTAGTACCGTATATAAAACGTAAGATAGGTACTAAAAAAATACCTAATACCAATATTCAATGTAGGTACCTATTTAAAAGACCTGCAGTTCCCACAATTCGCAGCATATCGAATGCAATAAGATTGTAAAAAGTAGGTACGTTTCAACTTTTTTTTAACGTAGTGCGTTCAACAAAAGAGTCCCCTTTTACACTATAGTACTTAAGCTACAATTGACTAAATTAGGCACTCCTTTCATTTGAATTAGAAGTTCATTCATCAATAATGCACCTGCTTACGGCCATATCGAGTTGAATGCAACCTAATTAAGCCAATTTTCTTTGATCTATAATGTCAATTGGCATGGCATGGCATGTGACTGTTAAAAGGGTTGTAATCTCAGTCAACCTCACACCCATTCCCTGACTTTAAATAATAAAAGTATTCATCCTAATCCCCCTCCTAATTCCATACTCATGACAATTTTCAACCTTCTTCATTTCTGTATTATCAACAACAAAAAACACGTGTCGTTATCCCTGCAACCCCGTCATGCTGATGACCACAACGTATACAGAAAAATTCTTAAAAAAAAGGTGAAAATATAATGCGGACATTTCTTTACTGACTTTGAATTGCCCAGGCCCACCCTTTTCCTTGTCAAGTTCACCACCCTATTCTGTAGACACAAATCATATATTCTTGCAAATTCGAATAATTTTGAAAAGAAAAATCCAAAAACCTACCCCCAAAGTTCACCGGAGAAGTTTACGTTTATGTACAGCCATAAATTATAACCATCCATCGATGGAATATCGATGTTCCGAGACCGGAATCGTCTTCCATCCTGCAAGGAATATTGGATTTCAGTTGAGCAACTCCGAAAAACATATTGAACTGACCGCAATAAAAATTGAACGGAAGAGATATTGATATGCACTCGTCTGCAGGACTCGTAACGATTTGAATTTATTATTAACAATTTTTTGTCGGTGTCCCTCATTTTAGTGGCCAAATCCAAGGTAGACCTGAATATTTATGTATATGAGAGGATTTGCTTTGTCCGACATATGTTTTGGAGAGTGGAGGGTATAATACTATATACCTTCTTATACAGTACATTGTGGAAGTGGTTTTTATTTCCGTCCATCTATACTGGCCGATGGACGATTGATCCCATCCACATTTTGATATTATTATACGGATGCTGTGGTGCTTGTAAATGAAGCGGGGTGTCACGGTAATCTCCCTTTTGAGTTCACCTTATTTTTATGCTTAGCCATTTGTGACCTTACGGAGGAAATTGAGTTTGCGAAAGGATGAATGGTATGAGAAGATGGACAGCGTATTTAACTGAGGGTTCAATGACATTGTATGGTGGCTATCACAGAAAAACATTGTATTTTATTTTAAGCTCACTACAGTAGGGCTGCGACACCCTACCAAACATGTAAACATGTAGAATTAAATTAAATTACCAAAGATGGGACTTTGTCTACTATTTAATACAATTGAAAACAATCGATAAGCTATATAGTCAGCTTGCTGAAAAGAGATGGATTGCACCTATACGTTAGCTGATTAGGTAAAATTAAGAAGCCCGCTATTGTCATACACCTAATTGGAGTTACGTAGGCTTTTAAAGATCGTCGTTGAATCTCCTCTTTCTAAGCCCGTCAGCATAAACAGAACTGCAAATCTATCTGTTTCAAATAAAGTCCTACCTTCACCGCTATAAGGCAAGGCTGTATGATGATCAAGATCTTATAGTTGGTCGGGATAGGGCTCTACTATATTCAACAGAATTCTAGGCCCAAAGAAACAGCGACTGGCAGGAGTTATTCTTCGTTTAATTTCTGCTGAGCTTTTATTGCTGGAAGCCCATGTTTTAAAATCGATAAAAAGATGGTGGGTATCGATCTGTTCTTCTTGGGTTTTCCGCAGCGATCTGCCATTGTGTAAAAAAAATTGGAGGTCTAAGACCGCACTGATAGATAGGGCCCAATAAGTTCGTCTGCAAGCATCTCGTGGCGCTGCAGGTTCGCCTTTCCTGTAATACAATAAAACAATAATTATCTTCGACTATGCCGACGCTCAAATACCCGGTACTATATTATTGTAAAAATAAAAAAATATTTTAGTATTTAAAAATTATATATCTACCTATTTGTATGGGAGGTAGGGTAGTTTTTATTTGACCAAGCTCATTTTTCGTCGAAATTTTTTAAATATTATTAAAACAATATGTGCAAAGTTTAAACTTGCCAGCTTTACTTGCAGACATTTGAATTTAATTTTTAACATCAAATAGCTATATATTTTGTATGGGAGGTAGTAGTAGTTTTCATCCGATCATTCGCATCTTCGAACTTAGCCCTCAGTTTGGTGGATAAAAGCTTACGTACCAAATTTCAAGTCGGTAGCTCTTAAATTACGGCCGTAATCGTGCGGACAGACAGACTTACTTACCTACTTACTTAGATGGCGCTACAGTCCGGGGTGGACCTGGGCCTCAACCAACACGCCTCTCCAGTTAGCACGAGCTTTGGCTAACTGCCAAGGTCCCCTTCCACTTGTGCGCGCCACCTAAGGCGAGGTCTTCCTGTACTGCGTTGTCCCTCCGGGTTGGAATCGAAGACTCTTCGGGCCGGAGCGTTGGTGTTCATTCGCTCTATATGTCCTAGCCATCTTAGTCGGCTGATACGTACTTTTCTGACCAGGTAGATGTCGCTGTACAGCTCGTAGAGTTCGCTGTCATATCTCCTCCTCCAAAGCCCGTAAACGCAAACGGGACCAAAAATCACTCGAAGAATTTTGCGTTTGAAGCGCCCAAGGAGCATCGGCTTTTGACAACGTCCATGATTCTGCGCCATAAAGCAGGACTGGGATGATGAGGGTCTTATATAGAGTCTCCTTGGTGTTTCTTAACAAGGCCTTACTAATCAATTGCCTTCTTAGGCCAAAGTAACAGCGGTTGGCAAGTGTAATTCTTCGCTTGATTTCTGATGTGATGTCATTTTCAGAATTAATAGCGGAGCCGAGGTAGACAAAGTCCCGAACTACCTCAAAGTTATAGCTGTCTATCGTGACATTCTGTCCGATTCGTCGATGTTGTATGTCCCTTCTTGATTTCGTTTTGCCCTCATTCACCACTAAACCCATTTTTGTCGCCTCTGTACTGATACTTGCAAACGCACCACTGACAGCTCGCTGTGAGTGGCCAATGGTGTCGATGTCGTCAGCGTATGCAAGTAGTTGCACAGACTTTTGGAAAATTGTGCCCCTGGTGTTGGCTTGCGAGTTTCGCACAATTTTCTCAAGAATGATGTTGAAAAAGTAACATGACAGCGCATCACCTTGTCTAAATCCTGAGACTGTTTCCGACCTTTACGGAGCAGCGAGCGTTCTCCATCGTCATTCTGCACAATCTGACAAGTTTGGCAGGAATGCCAAAACTGGACATGGCTCTGTATAGCTCGTCTCTATAAATGCTGTCATATGCGGCTTTAAAATCGATAAATAGGTCATGAGTATCGATTTGGACTTCTTGGGTTTCCTCCAGGATCGGCCGTAGTGTGAATATTTGGTCGGTTGTGGACTTACCGGGCCTAAAACTGATATGGTCCAATCAGTTCGTTGACAAATGGTTTTAGGCGTTCACACAGTACGGCAGACAGAATTTTGTAAGCGATGTTAAGGAGACTGATGCCTCTATAGTTGGCGCAGTTTAGAGGGTCTCCTTTCTTATGGATCGGGCAAACAATGCTGAGGCTCCATTCATCAGGCATACTTTCCTCTGACCAAATTTTAGAAACGAGTTGGTGTATGCTCTCTACCAAGTCATCCCCCGCTGCCTTAAAAAGCTCGGACAGACAGACGGACATCGTTAAATCGACTAAGAAAGTGATGCTGATCAATAATATATGTATAGTTTGTCATACCTACAACGGCTCCTTATGTGCGTTACAAATGGAATGTCAAAGTGTGGTATAAAAAGACAATAAGCCTATCTAAGTGTTTGATATTAAGGAGAGATTGATAGAGGGTCTCACTTCCTGTGGACCGGTCAAATTATGCTGAGGTTCCATTCTTTCGACCAAATTTTGGAGATCAGTAAATATTTATGCTTTTCATCAAGTCTTCTCCTGGCAGCTTTTAATAGTTATTCGAATGGCAGGCCGTCTGGTTCAATATCAGGCTTCTTGGACTTGACTCTACTACAAGGTTTCTTTGCTCATCTTTACAGGTCTCTGTTCGGGTCTTTTTGCCTTTACATTGCTAATGGAATGAAGGAGGACATGTCTATTTCTTTTTATTTTTTCTATTGTCTATTTTCCTTTTTACACCTGAGAAGCCGATGTTCTGCTCTTTTGCTCATAGTGCTTACAAACCTATCATCCTTTTCTGACACCGCTTTGGAAGCAATTTGCTTAGCTGGATGTTATTGCCGGCACCCTTCATCATATCAGTGGTTTCGTTGGGGTAGGTCGTGTAAAATCGATACCACTGACTGTTCCTCGGCATTTGATGATAGGACTTAGATTGATTGAGGGATACGAGATCGGCAAAGGTTCCGACAAATGCCGACTGTCATAATACGTTTAGTATTATAGCTCAATACTTTTTGCTGTCGCGTATGACGATTTCATGGTCTATTACTCATGATAATAGTCTCTGATATCTTGTTTATATAAATTGCACGTTTAGGTACCTAATCTTTACATACCTATACCTAGGTCCAGTAAATTTAGCTTCAATCGAAAAAAAAACATTTTTCCTGAGAAGCTGCAATCCATTTAACATTCCGCAAAGGCTATATTATACAAATACCTCTTGTAAGTGGTTTCACATGGACTCGATTTCATTTAACGAGTCAACGGTTTGCATTTCCATTTTCACATACCACAGTGTTAGACTAGAAAATTAATTTGTGTGCTTGGCAATTCGTACATTCGTTATTGTTCAAGTGTTCACCTATGTTTTTGTACTATCTACATCCCTTCTATTTGAAACGGTATTCCTGGTTATTTGGGAAAGTAAGAAGAAGCAAGGATGCCACTAAACTGCTATAGAGAACGGTAAGGACGCGATAATTAATTCGAATATTCTGCAACAAATAAAGTTTTCCTGGCAAAAAATGAATCAAGAGAAAAAAGTATTTTTCAATTAATGTCCTTCTGGTACCAGGGTCAGACGTATGTACCCCGGTAACGCAGAGTGGGAGAAAGTGTTTACCACAAAATGTTGGTTGCTTGAATTTTTGATGCAAATTATATCCTTTCACTAGACCGCACATGGGTGTTTTGATGGAGTATGAGCACCTTTTAATGTCATTATCTGTCATTGTCGGTTGTGCAGAGTATTTATGTCGAAGTTGGAGTTGAATTAGCTATGTGTGAATTAATTAAGAATGGATGGTCAGCTTTCGTAAGGGAAAACCAACATTGCAACTTTGTTGATGTGAACGAAACCATGTCCACCATCTTTCAACTGGTTAAATAAAAATACAAATGTTTTAAGAGGTTATTGACCAAAATTTTACTTGAACATTCACCGACAAGATATCGATATGACCAAACACCCGACCGACGCAGGTCGGCATGTCGGCATGTATACATAAGTTTACCTACAACCATATTTTCGTTACTAATAACCATTTTTAGTGTGACAAACTCACAAAAGGACATCACAGAATGAGGTGGTTTTTGCGGCAGCACAATGTGTCTTTTGTGAAAGTGATTTCTGGATGACTTGACTATCCCAAAAGGGGTTAAATGTTGTTCCGATTTTAAAAGGACGATTAATGAAGAAGTCTCAAGGTTGTAGCCTTATGGGGCGTAACATTGGTATGCTTCATCTCTATACGCTTAAGGTACAAGTTTCGTGTGTGAAGGTAATTACTTCAAATATGTTTCAAGTAAGGATACACCAAGTTTCTTCAACAAACTAAGTCTTGACGCAAAAAAGATGATAAATGATTTTCCTAGCATGGCACGTGAGTTAAGAGAAAAAGCTCAAAAGTCGAAACACTCTAACCCTTGGAACATCACACGCTTCATGGTTTATATGCGAAGTCCTTCCCATGATGAGATAGAAACTTTTTGTTTACCAAAATCACCGTGTGTGACCTTTGGGGCGTGTATAGTAATTTTCGTACCATTAGCTATATAGAGATGTGCAAATGGTTTATTTTATGAAAGGACACCTTTGGATACTTTTTTTTCACTGTTGCTAATCGATAAGAGATTTATTTGTCATATGATTATGGTAATTGTATTAGTTGGGCATGATTACAGTTCCTTGAAGAGCATCACACGGGAGTGAGAATGTGAAATTTAGTACCCCAGATTCATGATGAAAATGAAGCGTCAGGGAAAATAAGGAGCAATATTAGTTGTTTGCATTGCAATAGAAAATATAATTAAAAGTTGACAATTTGGTGCTGAAAGATTTTATTTTTTTTATGAAATTTTTATCCTTGAAAAATGTTCAACAATTTCAGCAATCAACGGATTTGTTGGTAAAAATCTTCTGAAAAGACTCGATATTTCTCTAAGATTAAATTTTTGTTCCGCCTGTGGCGCAACAGGCTGGTAGACACCCTAGGCCTACCTTCTCGCAACCATTCGTTTGTGTGAGTTTATATTTTTGGGACGAATGGGAGGGACC
Organism: Cheilosia soror; assembly: GCA_949372485.1. Taxonomy (NCBI): domain Eukaryota; kingdom Metazoa; phylum Arthropoda; class Insecta; order Diptera; family Syrphidae; genus Cheilosia; species Cheilosia soror. The sequence goes on along the minus strand of OX443562.1, from coordinate 109,598,499 downwards.
TACAGTTTTATGCCGAGTCCGAACGGCTGAATTGAAAAGCTTTTTCAGGACAGTAATACTCTCGGATGTTTGTCAGACGTTCGCGAGAGGTGGCGCAGTAGAAAAAACTTGAAGAAGTTGTTTCTTTTAATTAAATTCTTACCTTTGAAAGGATGTTGTGCGTATTAAATGGGGACTATGGTCTAATCAATGTGGGGTCTGCAAATTGTGGAAGTTTGCAACCCCATCTCTTGTCAATTGCGCTTCGTCAGCCCACAGAATATTCTTGAGGAAGTGCCCGTCTTTCGCATGTTTGCGCAGTAGCCACTGGCAAAATTCCTTTCTTCTTTGTGCATCTCCTGGTACTGGTAGTAAATCCTATATCGGTACTAGATGAAAAAACAGTAATCTAGACTAGAGTTCTGTGAATACTGGTTCTGGGAAATTCTGACTGCACAGCTAGTCTGCAGATCTGACTGAAAGCTGAACTTCCACAGTACGCAAAATCCCACCCTAAACTTCTGCCACCGCCGCGACTGAACGTCGTTCCCATTTATTTGGAGGAGCTCACCTAATACCAGGCCTCCGATACGCATTGGCGAATACCCGGCTAGATGGTGTTCTACGATTTGAGTATCGGCGTTGGTAGGTACCTAGATACTCCTATTTTGCCAACGACGCGTTTTCATTTTGAATACATTTTATGGAGATCAACTTATTAACGTTAGATAAGCTGTTTTTTTTTCCTATTCGACAATTAACTGCTATTATTCTCACTAAATTTTGTTTGAATATTTTTGTCCGATTGTATGTAAAAAAGTTGCTTAACATAATTTTTAGGAAATTTTTCAAGCATATACCTAAAAATTAAAAAAAAAAATAAATAAAATTTATTAAGTAAAGATTTTGAGAAAAAAGCATTTTAATTTTCATAATTTTAAGTTTTTGAAGTCAATTGTTTTTTGTAGCTGCACAGATGTACCTAAAGTGCTTAAGACTAGTATGCGCTAATAAATTTTCTTTTCGAAATGTACAAAACATTTTTTTTTTACCTATATAATAGTTTAGAAGTTATAGCGTTTTAAGTGGTAACACCTACTTTGATGGGCTATAACGGGAAATATGGGAAGAATAGACCCGCCCCCTACCATACAATTTTTTGTTCGGCGGAACTTCAGGAATATTCCCTTTAAACATTATACCACTTAACTGTGGCACCCTGTATTTACACCGTAGCTCAATACCTATACCTTCATAAACAACTTCTTAGAAACTGTTCCAAAATACTGTTTTAGATACTGTTAGGATAGAAATTATAATTTTGTTATACAGGAATAACAGCTATGTGCACTAGGCCTGTGGTTCCCAATCTTTTTCATACTGCGACTCCCTAAAGTGGTTGAAATATTCTTGCGCCGCCGTTCTTAAAGCAGAGATATGTGAAGTGGATCTTACTAAAGATTCCCTAAAGGTTTTTTCAATAAGGACTGGTAAAGGTTGAAATATCGTCGTCCCGCATATTTATGGCAATTTTGCTTGTTCACATACCCGCATTCATTTAAAACTGCGCCTCGCCAAAATTGAGGTTCTTTTCTAAACGCTCTGAAGACAAGTCAGCGAACAAACGGCTTTGTCTATGTTCATTAATTTTGCGCTCCTGGATTAGTTGAATCTTGTACTAGCGTAAGCACAAATGCCTATGCAAAATTTGTCAAGTTTGAATCTGCGAAAGGCCGATTTCTTATGCACGTCGAATTGACTGCCTCGAGCTCTCCTTTACAGGCAAATACGAGTGACAGCCACTAAGCAAGTCTGACTGGAAATGCGGGAAACACAAAAGTGCTTAATATTCGACTATTGGATTTAACTTCGACCTTGCTATTAGTATTCGTAAAGAGAAACATAATGCTTTTCCTTTGTTCGGAGTCTTACAACAGCAGTGTAAAAATAAAACTTGCGACGCCCTTAGAATAGCACCACGATGTCCCAGGGCGTCGCGAGGTACAGTTAGGGAACTCCTGCACTATAGGCCATTACTGGATCCGAATCCAATAGTGAAGAGTACCTACCTGCAATATGCGCCTATTAATTCCAGAGTGTCAGATATCGGTTTCGAAGACGACATCGTCATAGTAGTTGGGCCAAAAACGATAGATAAGTTTAACATCTGGGTTGCAGTACGAGCCGGTTTCAAACTCATAGATCATAACATATCTGGGAATGGTGGGTATAAATTAGGGATATATTCAAGTAAGGGTTGGGGAAATGTTCAGACCATCCTTTAAGGAAGCTGAGTGATCAGTTGACTTTAAAAATTAACTCATCAATATAAGATCGAAAATTGAAAATTGGAGATGCAATTTGTTGCACTTACATGATAAGATACTAGGTTGGAATTTCGTGATATTCAGCTATACGAAATTTTTAAAGAACCAGATGGGAAAATTATTTAGATCCTCTTGAAGCAATTAAGAGAGGGCGGACTGTTGGATGCAGTAAAGGGGGGGTTTAGGTGTGAGTGTGACTGACTTGTGGAACACCACAGGTGGCAAAGAAAGGTTCCGATAGAACCGACTTATAGATATTGAAGATATTTCTGATATTTATTTCCGAAAGCCTTGCAATACTGTTAACGTCTTTACCACTTTCTAAGGTTAAGTTAGCTGTACTTTTCAAAAACTTGTCTTTAGAAATAAAGAAACGTCATGGCTGTAATGTTTTCTACATTGACCTCGGTCCACAGATTTGCCAATAGAGATCCACTTTTTGCAAGAATTTTCAACTACAGATATGTGGTTTTATTTCATAGGAAATTACATTACCTACACATACGTACGGCTCAATATTGAATTACTGGCCAGTGGCCTTCACCCTCAAATCTCTCTTTCATTCGAATCCACTCATTTTTGCTTATATTATTGGGTAGCTTTTCAATGTTCTAGCAACACCACCAACACTTCATAATGTCTGCAACACAATTCGAGCGTGCAATAATGCACTCTTGCCCTCATTATGCATTTTCCGATAAGAAAAATACCCGCCAAATGGAATGGACTGCATAAGGTCATTTGCCATATATTGTACTAGACCCAGCGTATTCCGTAACACAAGGCACCAAGCTCATAAGTCACGTTAATGGTAGTCCATTATGCAGAACATTAACGGCATAATGTACTTTTCGATAAATTTTACCTGTTAAAATCATTTGCATTGAACAAATACAACTTAACTTATGTATGTGTGCAGATACCCACTTTTGTCCGTTGGAGATGAGTGAAAAATGTCCTCGAATAGAGGGCACCCTAGGGTCGGAATTACAACTGAAAATATTTACTCAAAATATGTGCATTGCAATTAAGAGATTCCTGTTCAGGAATTTTCAGGACACAATTAAATCCTCTTGTAGATAAGATTTTTATGGACTTACACACACTCTTTTAGCAGAGGTTCAACATACATAATAGCCGAGTTCATTTGATAATCTCTTGGACTTGAACGTTCATTATGCGGCGCCAACAACAACTGTTGGTCGGCGAGATGATGATGATGACAGAAGAAGGGCACAAGCACCCATCTCGCAGTTCGGGAGGGGCCCTCGATTCCGTATGTGTGCGGTTTGCATTATATTAAGGTGGATTTATGGGATCGGTCTACCGGTTGGGTTTTTTGGTCTGCTATATATGTAAAGCTGCGAACTAATTGCGAAATTTTCTAACGAATTAATTTTTAGGATTTTAAGGACATTTTCAGTCACACGTTACATACTTATCGTAATTGTATATTCATGTGTTGGACTGGTCATACGAAATTGTATTATTTGTCCACTATTTTCGAGTTGAAATGTTGTTAAACTTTAAGTGTGGGGTTTGGAAATTTACATTATGCCTATAGAAACAGTTGGTCGGATCACATAAATATCTGACCAACTTAGTATGATGATAAATATAGGTAATGATGAAAAATACTTTAAAAATGATTTGGGGAATGATCTAGCGAACCATTTATGTCACATAAATGGAAAAACTTTGGAACTGATGAATTTGAGAATACAAATTAGTTTTCTAAATGCGTTAATCACCCAACTAACATTTCAGCTTCGATAAGCTTTAATAGAGGATTACTTTTAGTTTCCAAAAGAATCCTATAAAACTTCGGTAAGGTTCGAAAGGCGAACACTTATCGAAAGCATTTTATCTATAAAGCCTCTAAAACGATTTCTATTACGACTCTAATAGCTTAATAATCGAGGCTTTACCGAAACTACGAATTTGTAAAAAAAAAGATGTTTCATTTCCATTCATTTTATTTATTTTTTCATTTATTTGGTAATTATAGTAAAGTAGTATTAACTAACTATTAATGAATGTGGTTGTTGTTATTCTGTATTGTTTTATTTATTCTCTCTCTTTGGGATTCTTTTAGGCCTGGAATGAAACATGAAAAGACGTAACAAATTTATAGAACGAAAGAAAAAAACCCGAACTACCGCGGGATTCTAAGTATCAGAAGTATCTTACTCATCATATGCGCTACCTGTAATATGGATTTTGCAAACTTAAAACTTAACGAGTTTAAACTTTTCTCTATTATCAAAACAAGCTTTGCTAAGAGTTCCATTCGCATTACATATTTACCTTCTGAAGTCATTACATATTTATCTTCGGACTTTTAACCAAACTGAAGAAATGTTTGCCTGCGATGTTTTATTCTTCCTTCCATCATATCTATAAAGCTTCGCTAGTAAAATAATGCAAGCCACAAAGAAGTCTTCCGTAAAGTTTCGATTAATGACTCTTGTGTAATAATATTTAATCGAAGCTTTATAGAAACTGTAAGTTCCTCTTCTTTCGATAACTACAATAAACGAAGCTATGAATTTAATTGCTCTTTAAAGCTTCATCTTATTTTTCTAAAAGGCCTTAATGAAGTTGTTATTGAAGTCAAGACTTCGGTAAAGAGTTTGCTTCTGCTAGAAGCTTTACAGAAGCTCTAAAGAAGCCTTAACCTGTCGGATCTGAAACATTTGTGCCTTAAGGAAGTTGAAATGTTAGTTGGGCAGTGCAGATGTTTTTTTTTATAATATTCGCTGATCCTTAGAACAAGAAGTGCAACTTCCAGATTGATTTTTTCAGCCGAATCAATGTGCCAAAACATCGCAAGAAAACAAACTCTTCCGATTCCGAGCCCAGCTCAGGGTCATATTTGCTGAAGTCACTCTACACTACTACTATTTATGTTCAAGGATACGCTGTCAAAGACCTGCAACAAAAAAAATGTACTTAAATTTAGTACATAGTACAAATATGATATAGTGGACCTTACCGAAAGATGAAAATGAAGGTTGCTGTTGCTGTTCAAGCGACAATTTGAGTTGATGCACAGCACTGATGAAAACAAACCATTAATATCATAAACGACTACTCGTGCTGAATGCACTGAACTATAAACTGCTGAATGCAATTCGCTGAACACTTTCGCCCTCATAATTTTTTTGTATAATATCCGCTTTCTTGTAATCGGCCATTCTAATTGGTGTAGTCGACGAATAAAGACCACTGTAATAAAGAACTTTATAATCAAACGTTAAATTTTTAATTAAATTCGCGAGCTATCGGAACATTTGGTCCATCAAGCCAGATACCATCAGCGACGCTGCTAAAAGTTTTGATTGCAAGTTTCACGTTTTTTTTCACTTTGGTCGCCATATCCATCAACTACGCCAGTGTGAAATTAAATTCTTCCATCAACACCAACCACCACGCTGCTGCTGGAATATATAGCGCAGCACAACCATCAACGCAAATAAGTTGCACAAATCACGCATCTGCTGGAATTTCTGTCGCCACGCCACCAGGTCACCCACAACAAGAATATCTACATATTTCTAACGAGACCACGTGGCTGCTGGAACACCGATCACTACGGGGTCGTCATCATCGACAACGATAGCGATATCCACAACGTAATAACCACCTCGATGGTAGTCTGCTATCAAGACATCTAAATTCGTCATCAAACGCCGACATCATCATCATCATACCACAGCAGAACATATTGCTGTGCTACCGCCATTTCATCTACCACCTAGTTCGGTCTCTCTAACAACACCCAGACAGAGATCATACGGACGTCGTCAAGATATCTAATTTGAGTTCAAACCCGACATCATCATCAGAACAGCCACAGCAGAACATATCGCTAGTGCTACCGCCATTTCGTCTACCATATCGTTCAATCTCCTTAACAACACCCCGACAGAGATCAGACGGACTTCATCACCCACAACATTGTGCTTTCGCTGGCAGCAAAACCACAGTTACATAACACTGCAACCTGCCTGTCGTCCCACAACTATAACTGGATAACAGACACGTCGTCATCAACAAACAGCGTCACTGGCATCGTCTTCAAAACTAACGGCACATCTACGTGCAGTATTTGATGAGCTACCAGCCAACATTCTATTCTCATCGCATTGAAGTAACGAGCCACCATCAAGAACAACCGTGCAGTAGCTGCAGTATAGAAATATAATTTGTTATTGGAATTCCAGGTGCGTAGTAAATTCAGTGAAAATATACAATTAGTGATATTTTTTGTATGTACATATAAGTATATTATTGCGCTACAGATTAATGATTTTTTTGAATTGGAAAAGAGTTGCCAATAGTTGTGGGTTGTAACGTGTCGTAGTTGCGTTGTTGTTGAGGAAAGGGAAGGGACAAATAAACCGATTAGTATACATACATAATATCGTACATACGTACATAATATCATACGCTGTCAATTCGTTCGTTTACTGATTTGGGCATTCCTTTGATTAAACGCGGTTATAATAGTTTGTGATTCATTAATTAGGATCGACAAATGATCTGTAACTATTTTCTTAACATTATTTGTCGGTGTTGCCACTTGGATCTTTTGTTAGTAGCTAGGAAAATCTACAACAGCCGTTAACAACCGATATTTTTCTTAGTCAGCTACCCATACACAGAATTTCTCTACTCATTTGAAATACTATTTCTCCATCGTTGGGTATATATATAATCAACAACGAGGCATCGCCTATAAGTATAACTGCAGTTTTGTGTCGGCTATAAATTTATTATTGGGATTTAAAGTTGAATTTAAATTTTCTTTTCGATTGCTACCTTTCCACAAGTTCATCTAACGGTTTATTGGTCGTAAAAGGTAATTTGTTAGTACAATGGCACTGTTGTCTAATTTTATTTTTGCATCAGATCAGCTTGTCAAATATTATGCGGCAGCTAAAGAGATACCTGAAAGTAGCCACACCTTATCTACCCTTATGGCACGAAAGGGTGAATTGCAAGAGCTATGGATATCTGTAAAGTCAGCTTACGAAAGTTGTGCTCGATCCGACCACACTGTGGATGGAACAGAAAGTTTGGATATGACCCTTATTGACTCAAAGTTTCGCTTATGTAACGAGACTTATATATTATGTTTGGGATTCCTTTTGGATCAGGACGAAAAGCTTAGACCGACTTCATCTGTTTCCAAGAAGGCCATTGAGGATCTACCGAAACCAGTAGAATCGACTTCTCATTGCATTCAGGTGCCTCCATGTGATACTGAGACGTTCCATGGTAATTATTTGTCATGGCCTTCCTTCCGTGACATGTTTAATGCTATCTATCGACAGCATTCCAAGTTAGATAATGTACAGAAGCTCTTTCATCTCCGATCTAAAACAGACGGTGAGGCCCACAACATAGTAGCTAAGTTTCCACTTACTAATTCAAGCTTTGAACTCGCATGGGAAGCCTTACGTTCAACGTACGAAAATACTCGATTGCTTGTAAATAATCAAGTGAAGATAATTTTTAATTTACCAACCATGCATGAAGAAACTGCTAGGGCAATCAAAGCTTTACAAAGTACCATCAACGATTGTCTAACTGCGCTACAAACTCATAAGGTACTCACCAACGACTGGGACCCAATCCTTGTATTTGCTTGCTCCAATCGATTACATTCAAATACCCTGGCTCTCTGGGAACAATCCATTCAGGACCCAACCGCGGTTCCCACATGGAGTCAAATGAACAAATTTCTAAGTGCACGTTATCAGGTTTTGGAATCAATTGCTGACGTGTCTTCAGTAATGAAACCAAATCTCGTCAAACAGCAGTCATATAACAAACTTTCGCCTAGGCCCAACAAACATGTCAACACATATCTGGCCAAAAATTCATTTTCATGTCAGCTCTGCGGTGTTCAGCATCCACTGCGCGAATGTTCTGAATTTAAGAAAATGAATGTTGCTTCCCGAACTGATTTCGTATTAAAAAATAATTTTTGCTTGAACTGCCTAGCTTTCAATCACCGACAACGTGATTGTTCCAGTAAATTTACTTGTCACACATGTCAGGGTAAACATCATTCGATGCTTCACTCGGACGAAAACTCTTCGCTCCCTAAAGATAACAATGGGATGGATCCAGCTCTAACACGGGCTCCCGATTTGTTTCCCTCTTGCGTGAACAGTCTTCCCGTTTCATCACAACTACAGTCCACTTCTCCATCATTCATTCCTCAAGTTAATAGCAATTCGTACTTTACGTCAAACCAAAAGCGTGTACTTCTCGCTACTGCCTTAGTGCAAATAGTCCATCATGGCGTCTCCCACACCGTTCGAGCACTCATTGATCCTGGATCAGAAGTATCATTTATTGCATCCTCAATTCAGAACCGACTAAGACTACCGGTTTGTCCAATAAACTCAACTATCTCGGGAATAAATTCCTCACATGCAGCTACCTCTAATAAGTTATGCACTTTAAACTTGGTGAGCAAAGAAATCCCACAAACAACTATTTGTGTTCAAGCAATTGTCTTAAAAAATCTTACTGATTGTTTACCATCAGCTTCGTTCCACCCTATCGAGCTATCGGAGCTTTTGAATCTTCAGCTGGCCGATCCGACGTATCACCAGTCTTCGCACGTTGACTTACTTTTAGGCGCTGATTTATACCCTACCATAATTCGGGAGGGTGTGAAACGTGTCTCCGATACTATGGTGGCTCAAAACACGATTTTCGGTTGGGTGCTATCTGGCCCTTTACCTACAAAATTTTCATCTTTTAGGACATCAGTGGCGTATGAAGAAGATTCGTTAGACGAGCAATTAAGTAAATTTTGGGAAATAGAAGAAGTTCACTCTATGAAAACTTTTGTTTCGCAAAGTGATCAATACTGTGAAGAGTTCTATCGATCGACCACTTACAGACGTCCGGATGGGCGGTTTGTGGTTCGACTTCCTTTTCGACCCGAGTTTCCTTCTGAGCTTCAACTAGGACGGTCCCGGAATATTGCATTAAAGCAATATATTCGTAGCGAAAAGTCTTTATCTAAGAACGAAGAATTGCAAATACAGTACGCAAAGGTAATTTCAGACTATCTCATGCTCAATCATATGTGTAGAGTAAATCCCGAAGAGACCATTAAAGGACATTCCATGTTCTCTTTCTATCTTCCTCACCATGCCGTAATTAAACCAGAAAGCGCTTCGACCAAAGTTCGCGTAGTATTTAACGCCTCAAACGCCTCGAGTAACGGAAACAGTTTGAATGATCTTTTATACCCGGGACCTACTCTTCAACGTGATTTAACCTCACTTATAATCCGTTGGAGATTCTTTCGATTTGTATTTAACGGTGACATCGAAAAGATGTATCGCCAGATATTCATACATCCCGACGACGCTCCGTTTCAACGAATTTTATTTCGTCGATCTACCAATGTTGATATTGAGGACTTCGAATTACAAACCGTTACCTTTGGGGTAAATTGTGCACCTTATCTCGCTCTTAGAACCCTCCTGCAATTGGCAGACGAACAAGCACAAGCATTTCCAAATGCATCAAAAATTATAAAATCAGACTTTTATGTGGATGACGTCCTGTCGGGAGCACACGATTTGAATACAGCAAAAGCTCATCAAGTTGAGCTTATAAATTTATTAAGGTCTGCAGGGTTTTTACTTCGCAAGTGGACTTCAAACTCCAAATATCTATTGGAGCACTTACCACAAGATCATCTCCTTAGCGATCATTTTCTAACCCTGGATAATGATAGTGCTGTTAAGACTTTAGGTGTCCGGTGGAACGCCAAAGAGGACTACTTTTATTTCATTGTTCAAAAAATCACATTATCTGAATCTCCAACTAAACGAGAGATGCTCTCCCAAATTGCCCGTCTGTTCGATCCTGCTGGCTGGCTTGCTCCCGTCATAATAACATCTAAAATCCTAATGCAGCAGACGTGGTTAGACAAAACCAGTTGGGACGAGTGTTTGAGTCGGGCCACCTGCTTGAGATGGATTGCTTTTGTTGAAGCACTCCCATCGATTCAATCAATAAAAATACCACGCTGGGTTGACTATTGTCCCTCTTCGACCATTCAGTTGCATGGATTTTGCGATTCTTCCGAGAAAGCTTACTCTGCCGCGCTATATATTCGAATCTGCCGACCAGATGGTACAATAGAAACAAATCTGCTTTGTGCAAAGACAAAAGTTGCGCCAGTAAAGCCTCTCTCACTACCACGACTCGAGTTGTGTGGAGCAGTTCTTCTCTCCAAGCTAATTAAACACCATCTGAAAGGTTTCCCAATCAATGCCTATCAGCTCTTCCTATGGAGCGATTCATCCATTGTGCTTGCATGGTTGCGGAAACCACCTGGGACATGGAAGACGTTTGTGGCAAACCGTACGGCTGAAATCATAGATAACGTCGGGACGGTCGAGTGGAGACATGTCCAATCTTCCGAAAACCCCGCAGATCTTGCAACACGCGGAATGTCTCCGTGTGAGTTAGAAGCCAGCGCCCTGTGGTGGAAAGGCCCCTTTTGGCTAGGAGAACCAGAGCATGAATGGCCAACTAGCTCCCCGGGTCCAGCTCCAGAAGAGTTTTTGGAAGTTAAGCCCCCGGTCTGTTTAGCAACCCAACATCGAAGTGACATCTTAGATCGGTTCTCTTCACTACCACGAGCGTTACGAATATTATCCTACGTGTTTCGTTTTTTTCATCGATGCTATAAAGCTAGTCAGGCGACAGAACCAAATACGACTTCAACACCAAAAACATCTACTCGAACGCCTGGGGTAACACCGCCCCTGCTGATAGGTTTAGTCCCTACACCGACCCGAGCGGAGATACTCTTCGTAAAATCCCGTTTAGTACTTTTAACTCAACGTGCCCATTTTCATAGGGAATATCAGGCGCTAGCTGAAGGGAAACGCCTTCATTCTAAAAGCTCGCTCTTGGCTCTGAATCCCATGCTGGGATCAGATCAGCTACTCCGAGTGAACGGCCGTCTCTCTAATGCTATTTTGCCATACAACGAACGTCATCCAATCATTCTACCCTACTCCTCTCATTTATCCCGCCTCATCGTAAGCTTTGTTCATCAAATCTCTCTCCATGGAGCCAACTCATTGATGTTGCGTTTAATTCGCCAGGAGTTCTGGATTCCTAAACTGAAAAACCTCATTCGCTTCCACATACGAGGCTGTAAGACTTGCATCCTATATAACAAACGCGTCAGACAACAGATAATGGCAGCACTTCCGGTAGAGCGATGCTCTTATTCGCCACCCTTTACGTTCACCGGGGTCGATTTCGCAGGACCTTTTGATATTAAAAGTTTTAGTGGAAGAAACTTTCGAATGTCTAAAGGTTATGCATGCCTATTTGTATGTTTTTCAACTAAGGCCATCCACTTAGAAGCCGCCAGTGATCTTAGCTCTCAAGTTTTTCTTGCTGCCTTCGCGAGATTTGTCGCCAGAAGGGGACTTCCTCAAAAAATGGTTTCAGATCACGGCACTAACTTCGTGGGGGCGAATACCATCTTACAAAGAGATTTTGAACAATTACTGGGTGCCATCGCGTCTCAAACTTGTGCACGCTATGCAGTACAGGGGCTGACTTGGCAATTCATACCACCCGGGGCGCCTCACATGGGCGGTCTGTGGGAGGCGGGCGTAAAGAGTTTTAAAGCACATTTTCGCAAGATCGCAGGTAGCACTAGATTTACATTCGAAGAGTTCGCCACATTGTTATGCCGAATAGAAGGGTGTCTAAACTCGCGACCGATTTCTCCATTATCAGAAAATCCGGCTGATCTACTCGCATTGACTCCCGGTCATTTCCTCCGGGGTGGCCCATTGTTATCTATTCCGGAACCTAATCTACAAGATTCATCGTTGTCATTAATAAACCGTTGGGAAAGGGTAAAGTCCCTTCAACAAGAGTTTTGTCAGCGGTGGAAGGACGAGTATCTAAGAGAGCTGCAGAAAAGGTACAAGTGGCAACATCCTGAGGAAAACGTTAAGATTAATGATTTGGTTGTCATAAAGAATGAAAATTTGCCGCCCAACGAATGGCGGTTAGGACGCGTAATCAGGGTTTGCCCGGGACAAGATGGACGAGTTAGAGTGGCAGTTATTAAAACCCAGATGGGAGACGTTACACGTCCCATTACAAAACTCTGTGTTATACCATCGGTTTAGTTTTTCTTTTCTTTTCTGCAAAGATTGCAAACTTTTTTTTTTAGATGAAGTATCTATAAACTCGGAAAAAAAATAATATCGCGGTGGCTGTCATCAACCAGTCTTTTGGCACCTCTTTTTTAAGTAATCATATGCGCCCTACAGTTATACCTTTGTTTTCTCTTAATATCATCACTGAATTTACTACGATGTTATATTTATTATAATTGTAATTAATCTTATTAAGATAACTTGATTTGTATAAAATCATCTTGTTATAATTAACTTTGGCGGAATACGCCAAGGGGGGCGGTAATGTTCAAGCGACAATTTGAGTTGATGCACAGCACTGATGAAAACAAACCATTAATATCATAAACGACTACTCGTGCTGAATGCACTGAACTATAAACTGCTGAATGCAATTCGCTGAACACTTTCGCCCTCATAATTTTTTTGTATAATATCCGCTTTCTTGTAATCGGCCATTCTAATTGGTGTAGTCGACGAATAAAGACCACTGTAATAAAGAACTTTATAATCAAACGTTAAATTTTTAATTAAATTCGCGAGCTATCGGAACAGTTGCAAAGCAGCATTTTATAACCAATTCCTCCTTTCCTTCTTGTAGTCTATCTATGTGCGGCTGGTGGTTATCTAACTACAAATCATCTTTTATAAGCTATCTGCTAGGAAAAATTGTTAGAAAGACCTTCAACATCTGTTTAACATTAGATTAAGGAAGCCCTCTACGGATTACCTGAAATTTATAAAAAAAAAAGCTATTGGTTGGTATCGTCAACAGTCAGGCCTGGTTAGAGTCCTGTCCGTTTATTCCAACTCTCTCTTCTGTATAGACAAACTGAAACCCGTCATACATAAAAGGATTTTTGACATCATTTGGCTTTGAAATTCGATAAGGATGATATTTTGTTTAAGTGAAGTCAAGCGAAGTTTATAGAAATATTCAAGCTTCCACAAGGAGTTCCACATTTTGCGAATTTTAGCCCCAGTTGTCGGAATCGTTAGTGGATGCTCTAATGTTTCAAGTGAACGTGTAAGAAAATGTCAAGGTTTCAAAGGAGATACGTTTTTCGGATCATTGGAAATGTTTTCAAAAGTTGTGTTAAGTTCTTTCAAGTGTAGCTTTTAGTAATGCCTTATGATTTTAGCGAGTATTTTCCAAAAGACACCCCGCCACGGCCGTCGGTGTTCTTCTTTCGATGATGTATATTCAGGTGTCATGAAATAAAATCTTATGCAAAAACGGTTCCACTTCGATTTGGACTTTATTGCACTTTTGAAAATGAAATAAAGTCCAAAAATGCAATAAAGTCCACACCAGCTGGCAAATCGCTCTCCAATTGTGCGCGCCACCGGTCTTCCTCTGCTTCGTTGTCCCTCAGGGGTGGACTCAAAAACTCGTCGGGCTGGTGCGTTGTTGTCCATACGCTCCACGTGACCCAGCCATCTCAGCCGCTGTATTTTGAGCTTTTTGACTAGGTCAACGTCGCTATATATCCCGTAAAGTTCGTCGTTGAATCTCCTGCTCCACACTCCGTCGATACAAACTGGACCGAAAATCACTCGAAGAATCTTTCTCTCAAAGCGTGCCAAGAGGTTTTCATCAGCTTTAGATAAGGTCCATGCTTCTGCACCATCCAACAGGACCGGGATGATTAGGGTCTTGTACAATATCTCCTTGGTTCTGCGAGAGAGGGCTTTACTTCTTAGATGCCTTCTTAGCCCGAAGAAACAGCGATTGGCAAGAGTGATTCTTCGTTTGATTTCTACGCCGATGTTGTTTTGCGAGGTAATTGTACAGCCTAGGTAGACAAAGTCTTTAACTATTTCGAAGTTATATCTGTCAACAGTGACGTTTTGTCCGAGTCGCCGATGTTGAGAATCCTTTCTCGATGACAGCAGATACTTCGTTTTGTCCTCATTAACAGCCAGACCCATCTTCGCCGCCTCCGTTTCAATGCTTGCAAACGCGCCATTGACAGCTCGCTGAGTTCTCCCAATAATATCAATATCATCTGCATATGCAAGTAGTTGAACGGACTGTACCTTGTACCTCTGATGTTGGCTTGCGAGTTCCGTACAATTGCTTCAAGAATGATATTAAAGAAGTTACATGATAGCGCGTCGCCTTGTCTTAAACCTTTTTCGACATCAAAGGATTCCGTTGTGTTCTTTCCCACTTTGACGGAGCAGCGAGATTTCTCCATCGTCATCCTGCATAGACGGACGAGTTTTCCAGGGATGCCGAAATTTAACATGGATTTGTATAATGCGCCCCTACATACGCTATCATAGGCGACCTTGAAGTCGATAAAGAGGTGGTGTGTATCGATCTGGAATTCCTGCGTTTTTTCTAAGATCTGCCGGAGTGTGAAGATTTGGTCGATGGTTGACTTTCCGGGCCTAAAACTGCACTGATATGGGCCGATCAGGTTATTTGCGAAAGGTTTTAGGCGTTCACACAGTACACCCGACAAGATCTTGTACGCAACATTCAGGAGACTTATTCCTCTGTAATTGGCGCAGTTCAGAGTGTCTCCCTTCTTGTGGATGGGGCTCACGATGCTGAGGTTCCATTCATCGGGCATACTTTCTTCCGACCAAATTTTGCAGATAAGATGGTGCATGCTCCTTACCAAATCATCTCCCGCCGCCGAGTCCAGTTCATACCCCAACGAATACTTGTATTAAATTTCTATCAAACAGGATTTGTTCCAACTCTCATATATATGGAGATGGTAATGAGGTTTGGGTAAAGATCGCGGATTCAAGCTGCCGAAGTGAGATTCCTCAATTGTATTGCTGGTGTGACCCGTAGAGATCGTATTATAAACACCAAAATACGTGAGGAACTCAATGTCGGACGGAGCGGTCGATGCTTCGGTGGTTTGGTCATGTTAAACATAACCAGGATCCCAAGACGTTCTATGGAATCCGTACCATTAGGCAGGCGTCCATGTAGGCCCAATATGAGATGGTTAGATCAAGTCCATAATCTGTCTTCTATCCGCATGGGGATTGCCCTTGATGATTTAGATTCTATGGCGGAGAATTGAGAGCTATGGGGCAACCAACACCCGCGACTCACTTAATGGACCATAGAAAATAAATGAATAACGACTTTGTGACCATTTACTATCGATTGCGTATCCTAGTAACCCCCCATCTGCATACATCCTACTGATTACTTTGCGTGAGCTCTCGCTTATTTCCAGTCGTTGTTTGTGATGAATTAAATCTTTTCTATTTGTGTGTACGGTGTCAGGACTTAACCTACGTTGAATAAGATCATAAGATCAAGAAGCCAATTCTGGAGTAGGTAAAACAAAAAAAAACAATTTGGATATCAATCTTTTTATCCGCTATCTCCCATCTCTTAATGACGCCTGAGGCCTGACAAAGATGCGGGTCTATATCTACTGTAAGAAACCTCTCAATTTAGACGTTTAAATTATGGGACAAAGTCGTACGTCCCTATATTCATCCCAAAAATTGAAACCCCCACAAACGGTCACATCACAACCAACCAAGGACTAGTTTAGGTATTTTTGTGTCTAGTTTAGTCGAGGTTTGATAGTTTAACGGTAAATTTTGTTTCCGAAAGTATGTAGTCAGGCTGCACTTCTACCTACACTTTCATGAATTTTTGCAGAGTCGTTTTGATTCTCGGCCACCTACCAGTGGCTTTATTGATTCATTTTCCTGAAAGCCTTATTGTGTTACCTTTTCTATATTGCAAACTTCAAAAACAATTTTATTAAAAATCACATTCCAAGGGAGCTCACATTTTCAATCCGATAGTCCAGAAAGCTCAAGATTCATAAAAAATAATATGCCACTACCATTACAATCATCACCATCGCCATAATTAAGGACCAAGAGTATCTATCTTCATACATAGGTAGGTACGTATCTATACATTTATTGTAACGCTGTCCGTTTACATTTTTCATGGCATTTTGGTTCTGGAAAATCTAGCAATTTGCCAAACTGTTACTTCTGCTTCCGACAGCTAACATGCTGGATGTCTAAGCATATCGGTATACGGTAGCCACCACCACCACCATTACCATTATCAGGGCCCAAATTCAATGACATCTAAGCTCACACATTGTATAGGTATTAGGTAGTAGGTAAACGAAGTGCGAGAGAGATACATGCGAAATCCTCTTGTATGTCATATCCAGTTTTATCTCCTCTCTTGTTGCATTCCAGTCGGTTTACTTCTACACAACCTTCGATGGAGCTGTATATTTCGTAAAACTTAAACTTTCCATACACTATCTCGCCTGTGACTGTGAGCTACGTACCGCTGTACGTATATGGCCACCACCTTCTATGCCCTTGCCTTATTAATGTGTCCTTCGGTAGTGTGAATGGTTTTAGAAACAGATCCAATGACGATTACCGTGTGGCATGAAAGGCTCAATTGAATTAAATAACCGGCACTGAGTTGTCCTGGCTTGTTCGTCGTCGTACAACTCTCCTGGAGCATGGTTACACGTTATTATAACGGAAATTTATAATTTCTTGCTTCAGAAGCACTTCCAGGAAGTTGACATTTGGTGATTCCCCATCCCGATCTCCGCATACCCTCTTCGAAGCTGATGGCCATGTCTGTTATCATTGTCCTATAATTTTCTTCCTTTCATTGCTCTCAATGATACAATGCCAACAACTGGTATCGAGATGAGGTTGTGCCACATGCAAGATGATGTAATTTCAAATACAACTGAAGCGGAAGGATAACATGGTAGGATGGCATTTGAACAACGATGGGGTGAATGGTCGCTGTGTCGGTCTGAACTGCCATCATTTTTGGAAAACCTTAAATCAGTTGTAAATTTGTATCATACCTAAGCGGTTCACTTATGATGAGACAGAGAGGGAGAAGATTTCGAATATTACGTTCTGTTTAAAATCACATCAGTCTAAAACGGTCAGAGAACTATGTGACACCTTGGCTAATGCGATTAATTGCAAATTTTCCAACTTATCCTTCAAGTGGCAATTTATTAGCTTCTTCGTGTTGTCCATATGGCTCCTTGGATGCATTCAAAATCGGTTGCACTTTGCGGGAACGCACATTGCTCGTAGAATGCGCTTTGCGGCCTGGCGATGGATTACCGGAAAATTTTAATTTCACACTATCTACACTAGCCAGGCATTTATGTTTAGAACACACTGTGAGCTGATGAGTCTGCATGTATATTTGAAAATAAAAAAAAAATATTTTATCTACGACTACGATGCATTAAAATTAATTTAAATAATTATGCCTCTATTTCGAAGCCCATAAGCCATCGCTGAAGCAAGATCACTTGGTCTAAATAACTGGAAGCAGAGTAGGCCTATTCGCGGAAGCTGGAGGAAGGGATGCCAGACGACCCCCTTTTTTTCATACAAAAATGCTGTTTGTCCCCCCAATAACTGCCCCCCTTAGATATTAAGTAAAAATTCAATAAAATTAAACATTAAATTAAAAACTTTGAAAATATTTTTTATTTTTTATGTCGAGTAATGAATGATCTTTGAGCGAATTTTGGCGAAATCATTTTGCGCTGTTTGGTGTCTTAGATGGAATACGGCAAGAAAAATCGCAATAACCGCGACAGCTTCGAGCTGTTATTTAGTCGGCTAAAACTGCACTCATCGGATTTTAATTTGTCGGAGCGGCATTCCAAGAAAGTATACGGAGGAGGAATGCTTGCGCATGAAATGGCCATTGAGGTCTTAGATCTTCATACAATGGAATGGACTAACATACCTCAAATGCCACAACCACAATCCTTTCTCTTCATTCGTGAAATAGTTATATTTGAAAGGCGATTTGTACGTGTTTTATGCACATTTATTTTTGAGGTATGATTTTCGAACACGCAAATGGGAAGGTTGAAAAGCTAGCTATATGTCAGATTTTGATACAATTGGGGTAACAGCTCTTGATAAATTATTGTATGCATTTAGCGATTGTAGTACTGGTATTGAATGATATAATCCCGTCGAAAACAAATGGACTCAAATACCGCGGAAAAAATTCAATCGGGTTTTTTTTTTTCATCGCTGGAGTTGACAAACATTTTTGTATGCAGTTGGTTGGTATATAATGATCGAGAAAATTATGTAATTGAGCGCTATAATCCTTCAACGAAAACATGGACGATTGTAAGAGCAGGATGGCGAAAAGGCTTCGATTTAGGGCCATGTGTACGCATAATATAGGATTTTGAAAGATATTCGAATCAGACTACCATATTCGGGTTTCTTTTCATCTCTCTACCACTATAGATCTTACCCAGAGCAACTCTCCAGAGTTCTTACATGGGTTCGATTCCTAGTGTTAACGCATGCATCTGTTTATGTAAGATCTGTTCCATCCAATGGGTCTGTACCCAATGTTGTCCCCAGATCCTCATTCTTCTGCCAGCCAAAGCTGGACATTGACACAGTACATGTGCTGCTGTTTCAGATTCCTCCAGGTATGGTTTACAAATCTAAGGTATCATCCTCTCTTCCCATCTTCATTAAATTACTCCCGAAGTTACCATTTCCTGTAGTTAACTCCACCACCCATTTCAATGTTCCTCGACTCATGCTTACCTAGAACCCTTCTTTGAGTGGAGCAGGTCGGCCTTTTTATTACCATTTTAGCCTATCTACATTGTTCCACAGTACCTCAGGTGTTCTGCCGTGATCCATTTGTGAATCAACTGTTCTACGATTCCTCTACTAATTTAAGAGAATGGTTCAGGTCCCAGTAACTTTTCAGATGACCCCCTTGTATCGTTCCCTATGAGTCCTCGTACCCAAGTCAGTGTTACTTCATTTTTAGGTGACAACTTATTGAGCTTGAATACACATTCCAGTGCCAATGATGTTGTGATGTTTTTCTGTTCCATGCATCTGATTACCACCTGATTATGTATAGTTCCCCCTGACTCTTAAGCAAGTAGTCCAACGCACACAGCTAAGCAATCATCTCAGCTTGGATTATTTTTTTTTTTTAAATTCTATAGACTGCGTCTGGTCGCAATGTTGCTCTCGTGATTTGGCACATTTTCTATGAAGGTCCAAGCAGAAGAGGAAAGTTGAGTAAAACTTATTTTGACCATACCCCTATTCAACGACCTGTGCTATCTGCTGCCGTCGTAACATTTCATAACTAATTATATGAACTTTTGGAATAAAGTCCCCTATACACTCTTTCCTCTTTCATTTCAATCATAAGCTGGTATAACTAATGTCATTGTTCATCGCACATGCTTGTTACAATTACAATTAATAGCTCTTAGACAAAAGTAATTGAAACGAGTACCTACCTAAATCTCTATAATCAAAAGGTTCTCTTAATCAATTTAAAACTTTTTTTCCACCTTATCGTAAAAATACAACCGAAACCGTGTATAGAGAAAGTACCCGTATTTCCATTTGCTCTTATTTTCCATTCAATTAGCCAACAAAGGACCAAAGGCAAGTGATCTGTGATTATCACTTTCTTCCTTTATGCTGGCTTCAGGCAGTTTATTCACTTTTATTGTCCCTGAGGGTGCAAATACCTTTGAAATAATTATCAGTAGGTGCGGCTTTTGGGTAGCTTTTTACGACCTTTTTTTTCCTTTGATTACCTACCGATTTTTCGTCCTTTTTGTCATTCTTTGTATCTAATTGAATTAAATCCCTGGCCACCCTGCCGGTGAAGTTGAAGTAATTGAACTGAACCAGATTAGAGGATTCCTTTCGTACCCAATGAATTTGAATATTAAGTATTTTGGAATTTATTTCGGCCTAGTGACATCAATAGGCCAAAGATTTATAGGGTTTTTTTTTGGCATTTAACATCGACTTTGGGTGGATAATTGTCTATGACGTTGAATGGAACTCTTACAGTTCGATGACATGAATTTATTAAAATACATATAAACTTTGCCAAGGGATAAAAACATACAAAATCAGTTGGAAACTATAAATCCAACAATAAAAGTTAGAGTACCTACCAATAGCCTAAAGGTATAGTCACATTTAATTTGCATATCAACATTTTGGAACTTTTATTACGACAAAATGTCCCACGGGTATAAAGCTTCTTAATGAAACTATAGCATACATCGGGAGATGCATAGTCCATAGAATTTATTAGTGTGGACAATATATTATTCTGTATAAAAAGTCGGAATATAGCATCTCTGATGGACATACCCCTGATTAAAGGATACAACAGTGTAGGTAGTAGGTACATATTTAACCTTTAAACACTACCCATCCCTGGAGAAACACTATTGCTACCCAGATATAGTTTTGTAATTATTTCAAAAACAAAAAGGCGTTTTGATATAAATTATTTTTTATTAAGATCACATACATAGTTGAATGTTAAAAATACCTTAAAGTTTAGAATCGAGGAATTCTTGGCACACAGACCGGGTATGTTCGCCGCAAGGCAGTTTTGTGGTGTGATGAGGTCAAGTGCAAGTTTTTTGAGGAAATGGCGCCTTTTTTGGCACGGGTTTGACGCCTTTATTTCTCTAACATTCGCGTCCTTAGAGAAAGAAAGGCGCAGACTGGCGAAAGTCGATAAATCCTCATTTTCGTCATAATTTATATTTCATATGTTAAGAAGGTATTTTTTATATGAGAATTTCTGTCTTCCGATATTACAGATTTTCTACCCTGGGGTCTAGGGGCCAAGAAATTGTTATAATTACGACTGCACCACACGCACAATTAAAAATTACTAATAACGAGACGCCTTCTGATACATTATTAGAGGATTAGCTTGAATAGCGCCATCGTGTGGTTTTTAGTTGAAAAAATATCCACAAAAGTTTTGTTTATGCATCGCGCTGGACCCCAGGGTAGGGTTTAAGGGTTAAGTTAATAAAGTTCAGCCTATTCCGCCTATTTTTTGGTGAAATACAAATTTGTCTCTATACGATTTATACAGCCAATGATACACTCTATAGTTGGTGTATATATAGCATGGAATCCAGTCTTAAAAAAAATATCATGAGCCTCTCTAAAGAGTGGTAATAAGACAGATACTGACTTTGACGTTGACGTATTATAATTTGGTCTGGTCGGATGCACAGCTGCTCAAAAGTCACAGGAATATGCAGCAAAAGTTGTTCATGTTCCTCTTGTTCGTATAGCAAGGACATGCAGATGTTGCAGGTGGACTTGTTTGTAAAGCCAGCGCTTTTTCTGCCGCCATTCATCTTTCCATTCAACTGGTTAGATATTGTAGCTTGCAGAACTCCTGCAATTACTTTTTCTTGCTTATAAGCTTTACATACTTTCTGTGACATTTGTTTCAATAGAAAACGTTTCTTTGTATACTATAATATGGTGTTTGTTTTGATGGCGCTCAGCCTTTCTGTGCCTTGCTGAAGACAACCCTATTAGCGGAAAGTCTAAATCAATTCTTTGTATAAGTCACCAACTTTGAGGTTTTTTGAGGTTTCTGGTGTTGAAAGCCGAATGCCGCCTGTTAAAGTCGTCTGCTTGCTATTGCCTTGCTGGATTTTCAGTCTTCCACTGCGATTTCAGGCTTCTAATCTGAGCTACCTTCGAAAATCTCGAAAAATAATCTTTATCTTAAGCACAATAATGGTGTTGCCATTGCCACAATATCACTTTCCTCTCATTCAATAATTTCCAATTTCTCCGTTTAAAAGGGTCGCGGATTAATGATACTTAAGTGAACCCTACATAACTCTTGATCTTTCGCAATTGACTCCAAATCATCAAAGGTAATCTCCATGGGTATATATGGAGGAAAGATTATAGGTTTGTTCTATAACCATGTCATTCTGGATCAACGTATAGAGGAAGTCTTTTGGATTTCTAAAACCTATTAATCAATACGTCTTCAGATTCACTTACACTAGAGCATGTGTTCATCGTTCAAACGTTAGCTTTACGATCGCAACTTTTCCTTTTAATAGGGTCTGTACTCTAATATACCCAAGATGCTAGCCAGGGATGACCACCAGATGCTACCAAACTGAAACCCTTCAGGCCTGACTTCAAAGAACGCCCTAATTTGACAGGATTGGCAATATCCCATATGCTAACTTCATTCGTCTTCATATCTGGGATGTGCGGTTCTTCTCTCACTTCTTCCTACACGTGCATATTGACTAGCCTTAAAGGTGGTATATCTATTCGGTGCCAGTTGAACGAGACACCCGTTCCCTTTCTCCCAGCCTTACCTGAAAGTCGGAATTTTAGATTAAAACCATTCAGCATCTCGTCAGATCTACCACGAAGTTATTGTAGCGGTATCACCAATGAATATATCCTCAATTCGTCAATTTTCTGCTAAAGTCGAAATTTCGTCAAAAGCATGTCTAAAAATTAATCTAGGGCCGTTTAACAATCTTCGATGGGAGTCCAAAACTCTTTGTTCTGGTGTTTACTCGTGTCATCATAGAGAGGTTTACTTGACCAGACCATCTGTGGACAAAACTAGCTGCATACATACGAGTGAGGCCAAAGACCTCAACCCTGATTGACGCAATGATTAAAGTTATAAATTTTATATTGATATTTGACTTTAATATAACTTACCACTCATGCATTATTTCCAATTTCGATTGGGTGTACTGTTTGTAAATGTGTATACCCTTTTGCCACAGAGCTTGTACATTTTTGATGAGCAACCTTATAAGCAGATGTACCTACAACATGTAAAATTGTAAGTACAAACACCCCTTTATCAAGTCCCATTTTGCCAAAAATACATATATATGTACCTATTCTCCTTTAAGCACATAATAAAGGGATTCACCTCATTAAGTCTCACCTCTAATCTTTTTATATCCTCATCCTTATAGCACATCGCTGGGGTAGCATTTGCCCAAATTTGTTTGCCTTTTCGGCAAACATCCAAAAATGCCTATATTTACAAGCTGACGAGTTAATTAGGTAGAACTTTCTTCTTCACTGTGAGTTGTCTGCCAAAAACACTTAACGGACAAATTTACTTTGAGTATAGCTATTCCACCTTCCGCGCACCGTGCATATACTTGTAATGCCGCATCCCAACCACAACCTCACTTAGAGGTAGTCAAAAATTGTCGCTGTAATATTCTCTTTCAAGTTTTTTTTCCTTTTTTATACGAGAAATTTCGTGGCCATAAAAGTTATCTTTTAGATTATCCTCTTTGTTTTTTTAATGGGACCCTTATTAGCTTATAACATTGCCTTGATTACAGGGGGTGAGTGGTATAAGGTAGACGCAGGTTTTCTTAAAAGAAGATTTGCCGGAAGCTACTGCTTGTAGATAATAAGGGATGGCCTTCAGAGAAGGGTATAACAAGCTGTTAAAATATTCTGCAATTCATTTTAAGTACCACTACCAAGGAAGATGTGGGTATTCTTTCTAATATTAACGGTAACGCGGGTATTTACAACTTTTTTAATGGGTTACACATTCTATTTTTTTCTAAGACAATTAAATTTGTAGTCTTTCCGACAAGACCAAAAGGATTGATACGTTATCCACCTTAGATGCTAAATTTGATGGGATGTGAAATTTGAAATTGGATATTATTTTCCCATTGTTAGCATACCGACTTGTACCAATTGAGTAGGCAGATATAACCCACAAATTATTATTGAAGGAAACAGAGATAGATACAGCAATTAGCTATGCATTTTAATTTATTTTACAAAGTTCCGTCAATCACTTAGGACTTATTCATTGAGTGGAACATAAAAATGGAACATCGCTAAAAAACACGCTATATCATTTTGCAGGGGCGATTCGTCAAAATTTAAAAAAAAATCGTATACAAACTGATATACATACCGAAGTTGAGTTGGTATTTTGTGTGATGTGATAACGAATTTTAAGCATTAAAAAGAACTTAAGTTAAGACTGGTTGTATAAATAATTTGACAGAACAAGAGAAACTCAAACCTTAGTTGAGATTATTGAAGATCAGTCGTGACGTACACGTGGCGCTTCGGTGGTTATGACAACCAAATTATGGAACCTATGACAACCTACAGATTTTTAAGTCCTACCAAGGCATTGACGAATTTGTACAAATTATTTAGAGGCTTGTCAAAAAGTTCATCAAAATTCTGGAAGGAATATGGTTGAAGATTTGGCGAAGCAATGCAATTATTCGCTTAAATATTATGTCTTTTCCGTTCAGATGTTATGTAAACCGGTGCTGTTATATTGGTGCCTATTATGTAGGTACATACAAACGTGTTCTAAAGATTTTCTTACCTTACTCAAATCGAATACTCTGTTCTGTCTGTGAGACAATGCATCAAGAACGAAAAGACATCACCATTCCACCACGCAAATGGCAAACTTGTTCTGACTGAAAGGTTGCAATGTTTTATTTGTATGGGAGATGCCACGCCCATTTATCAAATTTAGAATAATCTTCTCGCAAACGTCTGACAAACATCCGAGAGTATGGCTGTCCTGAAAAAGCTTTTCAATTCAGCCGTTCGGACTCGGCATGAAATTGTAGATCCCTTCGATTCGTCCCAAAAATAGAAACTCACACAAAACGAATGGTTGCGAGAAGCTAGGCCTAGGGTGTCTACCGCCTTTTGCGCCACCTATTTATTTTTTCTCGAGCGAATGCCTCGGATTGTGGGAAAACTATGAACTCATTCGGTTTAAGAGATAATTTATGGAGGTACCATACGATTTTGAATGCTTTTTGTTTATGGAAGTGGTCCAACGCCCTTCTTATCGATCTTGACCAATCCTCACAGGAACACTCTCGGACTGCAGAGAAAATGTTGGCCATGTAGGCATCGTTAAAAACGTTAATTCATTTGGAAGTTAATGAACTTATGAAGCCTTGGCTACTGACTAGTACAGCAAAAGTGCAAAAGTATTGCACAATTTTCTCTATGTCTTCCTCATCCCTGGTACCTCCTCTACCGATGTCATAATAAGACTTTCCAAGCATTTGCGCATGCATATATCTACAGCTATAGCACAGCGTAAATGTAGAAAGAGTAACTCTTTTTCAGTCTTGGAATTTTCTTGATCTACTTTCGGCCATATAAGCTCAGTAGTGTTGCAATAATTCCGCCGTTTCTATTAAAACCTTGCCATCTTAAGTGTGCCGGCGTGGATGAAGTAGGTACTCCGCAAAAATATTTTGGGGCTACCTTATTGGTTACCTAACCTAATACTACCTATTTATGCTGATTGATTCTCGTCTGCCTTCACAATTCCATGAAGTGAATCTGCATAGTCCTAGGGCTTCAAAATATTATTTCGGATTTCGCCATTGGCAATTGACAACTAGAAGGAAACTTTCTCTTAAAGCCCTTTAGGTAGAATTTTTGAAAAGGCTGCGATACGTGTTTCATTAGTTAATTTTCATTAGTATTGTCGAATACTATTAAAAATGTATACGTTCTAATTATTTGCTTTTCTTTATAATCATGCAAACACAACGCTGCTCGGAAGTTATAGCATCATTTAACATCTAAGATCTAACCCCTCAAAAAGGGGGCAAAGCCAAGCAGTCACTATAAAAAGTTGCTAGAATACCCTGTCTAATAGCTTTAATTTCTCTATCATTATGTAGTTCGTGAGCCGCGTTTTAAAAATGTTTAAGATAGATATATCCCAAGAATCTGGGGTATATCTATTTCATGTGAAAAAAATCTCTTCTCAGTGCTCGTTTTGTGAGTGGTCTGTCAGTCAGATGAATTTTTTACGATATAACAATTTAGTATTCGAAATGGTAAGATCCCTACGACTACCGATAGTTTATTATGTTTGACCGCCAAAAACAAAAGAAAAATTAAAAAAAAAATTAAACTTTCTCGTCTACCTAACCCGTGCGAACGTCTAAAAAATATCCAATAGTCCACAGATAGTAAGACAGTATGTCCCTTATATAAGGAACTTAGAAACTATAAGGGATGGTTGGAGTACAAATTTATTAAATTAATTTTTTTTTTCATATGCTTAAAAGCAACTAAAGCCAGAATTTTATAAAGGCTGTCCCATAATTCCTTGCATAGTTCATGCAAAATTTGAGTTTTGCGCCATTCAATAGTGCAGTGATGCCAGTGGAAAAAAGATAACAATTTGACAGTTGACAGTTCGGGGTAAGTAAAAATGGAGCGCTATACGAAGAACAACGCATTTTCCTTGTTGAGCAATATTACAAATAATGCAGTATTGTCATCTATACCTACAGTCCGCAATTTTCGAACAAAATCATCTTTAGTGATGAAGCTCATTTTCATCTTTAAGGCTTCGTCAATCGTCTTGTTGAGAAACAAATGCATCCACAACGCATGATGTTTTGGTGCGGCTTTTGAGCTGGAGGCATTATCGGACCATTCTTCTTGGAAAATGCGGCTGGTCAGGCAGGTCAGGTAGTAACAATTAATGGTGTTCGTTATCGTGACATGATAACCCAGTTTTTAGTGCCTAAATTACAAGATATGGATGTGAGCAACGCATGTGGTTTCAACAAGATGATGCCATATGCCATACAGCCAGAGAAACAATTCAATTACTGCATGAGTCATTGCCTAATCGTGTAATTGGCCGTTTTTGCGATCAGAATTGGCCATCCAGATATTGCGATTTAACGCTATTGGACTTTTTTCTTTGGTGTTTTTTGAAGTCAAAGGTCAATGCAAACAAGCCCACGATCACCAACGCCTTGAAAGAGGAAATTGGGAGGTGTATTCATGAAATTCAGCCACATTTATGCGAAACGGTCATAGAAAATTTCATTAAAAGAGTAGGTACGTATGTACTTGCCAGCAAAGCTGTGGCGGCCATTTATCCGATGTTCCAAACATAACCCCAATCTGTATACTCTATGAATCAATAACAAATGTAAGCTTTCTATTTGAAATAATTCTATGCGTGAATTACTGGAGACCCTTTAAAACCAACTTCCTTACATACGGGCTTTCTCAGTTTTCGGTTCCACAACACTGTCGTAAGCCAAGGTCGATAATTGCATTAGAATGTTGTTTGTACCTGGATCTGTTCCATTTCCTCAATGACCAACAAAGTATTTTATCTACTTTGTGGTTACTCCCAAATTAGCCGCAAACACTAAAAATTTGCAATTCAAATTTCGTCGTTTCCTTAACTGGAAAAACTCGACAATAAACTTTCGAACAAAAACATACGAGCGCATAAACATATTTTCACTTTGGTCCTACTATTCCCCAACAACATACGTAGGTACCTTATGCGGTTGGGTCAAGATTTCATTACCTTGCCAAGTTTATTCTGCACTTGACCGGAACTAAGTTATTTCCTGGAACCATTCCAATTCTACCAAAGCTATACGTTTTCTGAAATCGTCTAGAAACAAATAAAAAAAAACCCTTCCCCTGTCCTTTAGCTATACGTAGCCGTAGCTTTATTTCAATGAATTCAATGTCCGTTTTTATGCAGCAAGTGTTTTCCTCTCCACGACTAACAATGGCATTTTGCAAATCGATCATCAGCAACAAAAACATCCAAATTATGACCAAAACTTCCTCTTGATTTATTCTCAACGCACATAGCTACCCCATCAATTATCATCTGTGTTGTAAAAAGAAAATCCAATCCTAATTGCTGGCCCTCATCGCTAGCCCAAGGACCGAGGCAATAATTGAGTTTACTTTTCCAATTAATTAATTAGCAATAAATCATCGAAGGATTTCTTTCAACTTATTCATCAATCCTGGGCTTTACGCTGTCACAGGCGATATTCAAAAGGACACCCACATTACTGTCGAAAGTATCGGGCCACCTGTCGGTGTACACACGGGTATTATGGACTTTTTTTTACGCTTCAACGCGGGTATCCCGAACCCGCATTAAAATGCCAACGACGACCATTTTAAGGCGAAACACCTTCAGGTCATAAGGCACTTCCAAAAATGGATTCCTTCATTTCCATACAGATGCTTTCTTTGATTGTTACCACCTTGGTGGGGTTGGAATACAAGCAAGTCCTTGCTTTCTAAGTACCATACAGTTAGAGTCCAGGAGGGCGGCTGAAGGGGACTCATGATGGCCAAAATTGGCATATAACTTGATTTCGTCCTTTTTGTCGATCCCCTGTATTTCTAATTTGTACGCCGGCCGTGCTGGGATAGGTGGCAAGGGATGATTTCCCTTTTCTCTTTCAATTAGACTTCTTCAGGGAAACAAAAAGAAAGTTTACTTTCTTATTACCCCCTTAAGTCCTTTTGTCGTGAAAGCGTAAAATCTTATTTAGCTCGGTGTCCTTTAGTTCGATAGAAAGGTGCAGAGGTGGTACTTCCTGTAATTGGAATACTTTTAGGGCTCATTGTTTGTAATGTTTCGAAATTCGAGTGGCAAATTGAGGTAATTTCTATCCTTATGGTGGCACCTGGTGGCTATTTTAAGGAAGGTTGAAGACGGCATTGTTCTGTTTCTTTCAAAATTTGTTGAAGGTTTATACGTTCCATATCACAGGTAGGACGGAATGAAGCACGATACGCAGAGTGAACATTTGGAAAAAGTATATATTTTCCTCCCCTGTCTGGTCAATTGAAATACATTGCACGTTTTGCTACTGCGAATTGGCCCAAGGCCAATTGTCGGAGAAAAGTTTACTCTTCTACCTTTTGCTGCAATGCATCAATCGTGTATAGACTATGGTTCACTTATTCGAATCTAATTGTATGGGGAGGCTTTCAGGGCCCATCTATACCCTCGATATAAAATTATGACACTTCGTCAATTTAGTTTCGTATGATGTGCCGTAAGGTACTCTGTCTTAAGATTCAATATAGCGTGTTCCGCGAATTGGCACGGTTTAATTGCGACCAGCTGAGGTGGTACTTCGACAGTTTTATGATTTTTGGAAAATTAATTTATGAAAGCTTCATTTCGCATACTTTTAGGAATTAGGACGAGAAACGATCTTAGACTATAGAGCTGAAAGGTTGTATCCGATGCATCACTTTGCAATAGAAGCCAAACGTAGTATCTAACTCTTTAACGCAATTTGCAGTTTTCGTTCTCAACATCTCGGTCGCTTTTATATGGTTCATTTGACTTGAACTTATAGGTTGTTGCCAAAATTAAGGCATCCCAAGAAGGTGCTATAAGAGTCGCGTAAGTTGTGCGATGATTTGAAGTACAACTAGTTCAAAGGTATGATTACTAGAGACAAACTGCTTTGGGCGCTATCCGCGGAACCAGTTGGCATAACACCAGCCGAACTGCATAACACTTCGCATTTCATCCTGCCAGTGCTACAGATAGTCCTAAAGAGCTCCTTTGGTCTGGTTATGGAGAGAAATAAAAGTGATTTTCATTCCCAAGGGAGGCAAATTATCTCATGGAAATCCGAAGGATCTCATACATATTAGATCCCCAGATCTTTAGAACGACATTGAAAAGAAAATTCTGTCAACAGCTCAAACACCCATTGAAAATTTTAGCAGGCAAATGTCAGCACCGGCATCCGTTCTTTCGTATTTTGGTCATTTTTTAGTAAGGTTTCTGCGTGTCGTTTTTCAGGTCGTTTAAGGAGGTGCATTTATTGCCGTTTTTAGGGCATTTTTCACGTCGCTTTGGGGCCGTTATCTTTTCGTTTTTATTGTCGATTTTGGAAGGTTTTTTTTGTGTTTTTCTGGGAGTTTTTAGCGTTTAGCGTTTCTTGGGACGTTTTTTTCCGCGTTTTACGAGGCGTTTTTTGGCACATTTTTTGTTTTTTTTTTTTTGTTATTGTAAGTTGTAGTCTTCTAGAAATATTTCTCTTTTAAGCCCGGCCCAAGTAGGTTTGTTCTGTGGCCAAAGGATTTTTGAAAAAGCCATAGCTATTTCTCGCTATATATAGATACGTGACATCAGTAAAGCATGTGAACAAATTAGTTCTCTAAATGATGATCTGGACAACATCTTGAAGTGTGGAAAAGACAACTTGGTTGTATTTAATACAAACAAGACACAGCTCACAACATTTTCTATGAAAAATGCATCACCAGTTCCTTAGATCCAAATGGATGACCATCCAATCCATCCCAAGGACTCAATGCACTTTCTATGAGTCACAGTCAATTCAGGAATCACATGGCAGGACCACATATCGGCGTCCGCTAAGGTGAGCTACCTATTTAGACCAAAGAGGGACTTTAGCTCCAAGCAACTTCTCCTTCTCTACAAAGCACAGGTTAGGTTAGACCAGGCCTGAAATATTGTTCCCGTATATAGAGCTCGGCCCCAAAATATTCACTTAACCTACTTGACAGCATACAGAGACGAGTAGTTCGACTTATTGGAGACCCTACAGGCCTACACTCACATCGAATCTACATTCGTTGGTGCACAGAAGACAAGTCGCTGACCTTTGCTTGTTCTATAGGTATACTTTCATAATAGATGTTCCGAGGAACTCAAAGACATTATCCCTCGAAATGTGACTTTTGGGCGCCTCACGAGACTGGCAGCTAATGCTCATGACCATACAGTACACATGACAACCGCGAGGACATCAATTTACCAAAACTCCTTCTGTTGCAGGACTAGCAAACTTTGGAACTCGCTTCCTGTAGATTTCCAGAAGTCTATAATTTGTAGCAATTTAAGTGCAGAACTAACATAGATCTGCAGGTGCCATGAAATAACGCCAAGTGCAATAAGGCCGACTTTTGGAAATTGGCCTTATTTCGCTAAGCAAAAGTGTAATAAGGCCAACAACAGTTGGTCTGGTAACAAATACTCTGACTGATTTTGTATTCAATAAAAAGTGTGAGTCACTTTTCCATCACAACACACTTCGCCTTCAATATTGTTGACCTATTCTAACAACTTGTTTCTATCTAATAATATATTCTAACCATTGTATTACTTTTGAATTTAAATAAGCCACAAAACCTCATTTAGATGTTATGGATATACATATCATTATCATCAAAATGAATGGTGCTCCCAACAATATTGACCATCGCTTTATGAATTGACTAAAACGATCAACAGCACATGTTGCTGAACATATGACAGTCATAACGCAGCACAAATCAAAAATTTGATTGTACTTTTTCAAACTAATCAGGGATAGGGATCCATACTGTAAATACAGTACACATCACTCAAATCCATATATTTATTGTATACACAATTCTATCAAAAATAGAAGCTTATTGACCACAATTGATTGGATTAAGTCCTTTTTTGTCTGATTAAAGAGGGTGTGACGCCTGACGGGTATAATGAAAGTGCAAACCCTTTGAATGTCAAAAAAAATATCTTACCTTTGCCAAGAATGTGTGATGAGGTATGCGCTTCCGCCACACGATGAAAATGGATTAGGTATGTAGAAACTCCTGTCATTTCAAAGTAGCTATTGAAAAAAAAAAACCTAATAAAGGAAACCGGTGAGGGTGAGATTGAAAACCCGAAAAATCCCTTATTATGATACCCATTGCGCAAAAGGATAACAATCAGTTGAACGTGTGTCCGATGTCAATGTGTCGATAATATTTCGGTCATTCGTTCGGTCAGTGGTTTCATTTATATAGTTTTATTGTGCAAGGATTCAAGAAAAGAAGGATATACGAGTACACCGCAACCCTTTTTTTTTTTTTGCTCCACTCTGTATGTGTAGTGTGCCAGTAATGTGAAATTGAAATAACATTTTTATCTGATTTCTTTGTGTCCATCGTTGTTTGCATCTGTTTTTCAATTGAATCGGCTATATGTAGGTGTATCCTTCATGAAATTATATGAAGGGTCGTCGTACGTTTCAAGAATGAAATGCAATTTAATAGATGTTCATCATCTACAATAATGTTGCTGGTATAGCTCTTTGATGTGACACGTTTCGGTTCATGACAGTTACTTTTTGTATGCGACTACAGATGCCTTTGAGACTTAAGAGCTGTGCCGTGAGCGCATCAACAAAGATCAGATCACATAAGAATACGGTCCGCGTTTGTTATTAAGTTTTATGGCCGCCTTACCTTTAGTCCTTTAAAGTTTGCCATTAGTCTGCGCAATGGAGTAAGTATTGATCTGTACAACTTCACTCCCGACTTCTTAACAACAGCATTAGTAGTTATTGACTTCTGGCTTACCTCTACCTCAAAAGACAATGGGGATCTATTCCTATCTGGGATCGCACGCGTGTCCATGACACATCTTCTGCGGTGCTCACTGCCACAACAATGTCATAGGCATAGTTAACTAGGTACGTAAAGTATATTATCATCAGGCAACTCTATTCGTAGGGTTCCTTCTGGGGAGAAATGTCTGGTATTAGGACTCACCACCTGGCGGAATTAAAAGCGTTTCTTACGCCTAGAGTTGCGATGCTTGAATAGTTTTCGTGACTGTTCTGGGCCTCGAGGAAAGCCCTAACCTCCTTTTCTTACTTAGATGGCGCTACAGTCCGGGGTGGACCTGGGCCTCAACCAACACGCCTCTCCAGTTAGCACGATCTTTGGCTAACTGCCTCCAGTTGCGCACTCCAAGTTGGTTGAGGTCCCCTTCCACTTGTGCGCACCACCTAAGGCGAGGTCTTCCTCTACTGCGTTGTCACTCCGGGTTGGAATCGACGACTCTTCGGGCCGGAGCGTTGGTGTTCATTCGCTCTACATGTTCTAGCCATCTTAGTCGACTGATACGTACTTTTCTGACCAGGTCGATGTCGCTGTACAGCTCGTAGAGTTCGCTGTTAAATCTCCTCCTCCAAAGCCCGTCAACACAAACGGGACCGAAAATCACTCAAAGAATTTTGCGTTCGAAGCGCCCAAGGAGATCTTCATCGGCTTTTAACAACGTCCATGATTCTGCACCATAAAGCAGGACTGGGATGATGAGGGTCTTATATAGAGTCTCCTTGGTGTTTCTCGGCCGACAAGGCCTTACTAATCAATTGCCTTCTTAGGCCAAAGTAACAGCGGTTGGCAAGTGTAATTCTTCGCTTGATTTCTGATGTGATGCCATTTTCAGAATTAATAGCGGAGCCGAGATAGACAAAGTCCCGAACTACCTCAAAGTTAAAGCTGACTATCGTGACGTTTTGTCCGATTCGTCGATGTTGTGTGTCCCTTCCTGTTGACAGCATATATTTTGTTTTGCCCTCATTCGCACCACTAAACCAAGTTTTGCCGCCTCTGTACTGATACTTGCAAACGCACCAGTGACAGCTACCTGCGTTCTGCCAATGATGTCGATGTAGTCAGCGTATGCAAGTAGTTGCACTTTTCTCAAGAATGATGTTGAAAAAGACACATGACAGCGCATCACCTTGTCTAAATCCTTTTTTGACATCAAAGGTGTCCGTGAGATTGTTCCAACCTTTACGGAGCTGCGAGCGTTCTCCATCGTCATTCTGCACAATCTGACAAGTTTGGCAGGGATGCCAAAACTAGACATGGCTCTGTATAGCTCGTCCCTATAAATACTGTCATATGCGGCTTTAAAATCGATAAATAGGTGATGGGTATCGATTTGGACTACTTGGGTTTTCTCCAGGATCTGCCGTAGTGTGAATATTTGGTCGGTTGTGGACTTACCGGGCCTAAAACGGCACTGATAGGGTCCAATCAGTTCGTTGACAAATGGTTTCAGGCGTTCACACAATACGGAGGACAGGATTTTGTAAGCGATGTTAAGGAGACTGATGCCTCTATAGTTGGCGCAGTTTAGAGGGTCTCCTTTCTTATGGATCGGGCAAACAATGCTGAGGCTCCATTCATCAGACATTCTTTCCTCTGACCAAATTTTAGAAACGATAAACCGTCCGGTCCTGCAGCTTTGATGGACTTCAGCTTGGATATTGCTAGCCTTACCTCACTTTGGTCAGGTGGACGGAAGTCTTGGCTTTCATCGCCTAGGTGGAATGGTTCCTTTTCTACTGGCTCATATTGTTTAGGGCTCTTTTTTAGGTATATACTGCTTGGTAGAAAATCCAGGCTTGAGCTAATTTGTAAGGCTACGTCTTTACAAAAGTTACGACTCAAACCATTTCGAAACATGCTGACTCACTACCACCTCCGAATATGTACAAAAGTGGTCATTCTGTGCGCTTCGTTGTCATGCGGCGAATCACACCGCATCTCACCACTGATACGACTTGAACGCCACGACAAAATGACTGATTTGAGTAACTGTGTGATGGCTCTTTTGTCAATACTATTAAGACTAAATGAGCTTCTTTTTTCGGCCAGGATTTGGCGCCTACTTATGTTCGTCTCCTAGCATCTATTTCGCGAGCCTTCTTATTTTTCGGAGAGCTTGTGGCGAGTGTCAGGTCTTTGTCAATTAATAGTGGGGTTTCCTTTTTTATCTCAAGGTAATCATTTGCTTTTTAAGCGGGTGTTTCGAGTCATTCTTAATTCTTGTGGCCTTCCTGACTGGTCCACCCTACCTTATCCCAGCCACCAAGGCCTGCGCCAATTATCATCTCAATTAGCAATGACCTACCCGATAAACAAATTGAGAATTTTAGTCGGTAACCAATTATTAATGTTTTAAAGCTACATAAATCGTAAGTTGTTTTCTTTATTTTGATGTTTTAATCAATAAACTGAAATATTCTGGTACCTAAATAAATAAAAAATAAATAAATAGTTGGCGCAACAGGCGTGTAGACAGCCTAGGCCTAGCTTCTCACAACCATTCGTTTGTTTGAGTTTTTAATTTTGGGACCAATGGAAGGGCCCTACAATTTTATGCCGAGTCCGAACGGCTGAATTGAGAATCTTTTTCAGGACACTTATACTCTCGGATGTTTGTCAGACGTTGGCGAGATGTGGGGATCGAACCTTGTACCCCTCGCACAGTAGCCTGGTATCTATCAACTTGAAAAGATTCACCCAATATTTACCAACACTCCTAAGCCCGTCGTATAGGTTGTAGCTAAAGGTACGTACCATCACATTGCCACCTCACCCTCAAACCCATTGCCAAAATCCAGCACAAATTTCCTAAACGTATACCCATTCCACTCTAACAGAGTGCACACAGAATCCAACCCTACGTATGTCGGGCATCCTTTTACAATATTTACTCCTTTATAAATTCCCTTTCCCCATGCCACCTTCAGTTTTAGCCCAAGAGAACAACTTCTTTTAATTTGCATTTTAATTTAAAGGTAAACAAATAGAAGTAACTTCCGACAGATCCTGACTGTGTCTGAATTCCATGGATGTGGATAACAGACGACACTGCCACTGGATTGTTGTCTTTTTTTTCACCAGAGCGTCTTTAATTGAGTTTGGCAGCGAATTGAAAAACTTCTACGGTGAATTTCAATTTCTTGCCATGTTTTCATGGGCTGCGTCAACGTGCGGAAGATGGCATCCCAAGGATTTGCGGTTGCTTGCAGGATTGTAATTAACTTGAAGACGGATTTTTTGTTTGCTATAAAATAAACAGAAAACTTTTTATACCAATGAGACCACAATTGATAAAGAGATTGAGCTGTGGGAGTGTAGAAATCCTTTGCGTAAGCACACACCCGCCCAAAGGTTAATTAATGCAAATACGTACCACAAAAAGAAAAGAAGGAATATAAAATTAAGTTGAGTCGATGCGACTTCAATTAGAGCAGATTAGATCAATTATTTAAGACGTCGGCACTTTGTCTTTCACTTGAGCTGATTTTGAGAGGTGAAATGTAACCTCCCTCTGCACATCCATATATAAATTAATATCCATAATAACCGAGGATAATTGCGAACAAAGAAGTATCCACAAAAGTCATTGAAATCTACGGCCATCAAAGGACCTTTATGTACGATTTATATCTTTGAATGCAATTCTGGGAAATACAATCAGTTACACTCGCATTTAGGAAACTTAATTGTACAAGACAAAAGGGGAGCATCGTTTAACGTTTACAAGGGCAAATCCCTCGAAGTCGAAATTGGCTACAAATCACTTGAATGTAATCCCATTTGAGCGTAATTAAGCTCACCTATTAGGTGAACATTGGCCCTTCCTTCGGTGTATTTCAAGTTCAACTTTGCGATTGTAATAAATAATTCACAACGTGAAAGAGCCTATTAAAAGGCAATCAATCTTTATGGGATTTTGAACTCTATGAGTTATGCTGGGATGTGAAGATATGAAAGAAAGAAAGATGTTTGGTTTTAGTGGTGGTAAACTTAAGACGTGGGCGCAGTGGCTCAGTGGGTCTCAGTGGGTAGTGTGCTGGGTTACTGTGCGAGGGGTCCCATTACTCCCATATGCGATGCCCGGAAAAACTCCAATTACCTCTCGCGAACGTCTGACAAACATCCGAGTGTATAAAAAATGTCATTCTCAATTTAGTCGCGTTCAGACTTGGTATACCTACAATTATTGTAGGTCCCTTCCATCCGTTTCGATTTAATGGCTCGGCTAAACTTTGGCAGTCGATTTTTTGGTATTAAAAGAAAGCTTTTGTGGTCTACTCGGATATGTACATGTAGATACATGATATTTTTCGTGACAGTACAACTCCTTAGTTATAAGGGCACAATCCGAATTCCACAGTTTGTTTTATTCTCCATACAGAATTCAATTATTTGAACAACACTGGAGACTCTAGTCTAGAGGTCGTTTATTATTGGCCCACAAAATGCTTAAAAAACAAATCAAGAAATGGATTACGTCTGCCCAATTTTACTTCAATGTATACTTGTCAGTAAACAAAATATCCATTACTGGAGTAAAAAAAAAAAACAGCGATCAATTCAGAGTTGACGAAAAAAAATGCATTGACTTCAAGTCACAGTTAGTTGTGGTCTAAAAGATTGGAGGCCCGAATTTATTTTTTGTTGAGGCAAATGGGAATCAAGTGCACGGGAGTACTGAGTACAGAAGACTGCTCGATAATGTTTAAAATTTGAAGCTAAGTCGGTCTCGTTCTGATTCCAATTCCAACTAGTTGACGCTGTCCATACAGTTCGAGGTAAATATTTGTGACTATTAATGGAGAAATGTTTCAAGGGCGAATAATCTACTAAAGGGTGGTTAAGTTTTAAGGGCCGATGTTGATTTTGAATAAAACACAAATTATTTAGGAAATTATTGTCATTTCTTTTTATTATGATAATATTGGTATGGTTCAATTATGTATTAAACAAAATATCGGCCAAATGGCCGCCGCGACCTCGGCGGGACACTTCCATCCGATGGTCCAAATTTTTGCTGACGCCGTTAATGTGCCGAATTATCTCATTCTTTAGCTCTTGAATTTTTGCTGGCTTATCGACATAAACCTTTTCTTTCAAATAACCCCAAAGAAAGAAGTCCAACGGAATCAAATCGCATGATCGTGGCGGCCACGACGTGAGATAACACGGCCATTTAATTTCTCCCGCTAAAGAGCCATTGTTTCATTAGCTGTTTGGCAAGTGACACCGTCCTGTTGAAACCACATATCGTCCACATCCATAATCTTACAATTCGGGCCGTAAAAAGTTTTAAAAAGTTTATCATCTCACGATAGCGAACACCACGACGAGTTGAGGTGGACGGCTCTTCAGCCACACTATCGCGAACAACAGCAATATTTTCTGCAGTACGAGCCGCAAACACTGGTGTTTTCACATCTCCTACAGACCCGGAACCATTTTCATAATAAGCCTGAATAACTTTAACGCGTTGCTCGATTGTGTATCTTTCCATGGTTCAAATTGAGTTAGTCTGAAATTGAGAAATGTCAAATGAAATGCAGAAAAAAACTTGACATTTAGGTGTGGTTCATACATTCAACATCGGCCCTTAAGATTTAACCACCCTTTAGAAAGACTTTTTTACGAGACCTTTAATAACCCCAGACCACGGCCACTTCCCATGGAGTCATCTGAAAATGAAGGTTATGAAAATATTACCGTCTCTCGCTTACCTTTAAATGAACATGGAATCTTATATATTGGCCTTCTTTCGACAACCTTTAAAAAGAGTGATGGAAAATTTATCCAAAACACAGTTGTGTGATGAAACCCGAAATTATGGTCGCAATATTAAGGCCTCGCTCTCTCTCTCTCTCGCTATCATTGATTAACGATTATCAAAACAAGTAAAAGTGTTATCATCGGCCTGGCCGATGCTTTGATACCCTCCACTGCATAAAAGTTTTGTATGGTAGGTAGCAAAACTACCGTCGAGTCGTTTCGACGCTATCGTGCTTTAACAGACAGAGAGAGACGTGTGTCCAATAGTGGTTTTGTATGGGAGGTAACAGAACTACTTGACCGACATGGACCATTTTTAATACAAACTTGAAGGCCATAAATATAAGACCTCTCATAAAATTTCAGTTCCTTAAGTCGATTCGTTCGGACGCTATCGTGATTTCAACAGACAGACAGACAGACAGACAGGCAGACAGGCAGACAGGCAGACAGGCAGACAGGCAGACAGACAGACAGACAGACAGACAGACGGACATGGCTAAATCGATTCAGAATGTGATCCTGATTCAGAATATAAGTATATACTTTATAGGGTCTCCGGTGAATCCTTCTTGGCGATACAAACGTAATGGCAAAGTGAATATACCTTCCTGTGGAGGGTATAATAAGGGTAATCAATTGTGGAATTTTTTTAGGAAAGAAATTACTTAATTCTGACTAAAACTTATTCTTTAAATTCAATTTTATTATTTCACTGATCGAAATCGATTGCAATAAACATCTGATTCTCGTTTCTCCAATTTGGAACCCAATCGTTTCACTGATGTGTTCGATTCTCTTCCTATTCTCAGCTGTCAGTTTTGCTTTCAATGATCAACTCTAACCTCAAAACCTAGACTCGTTTGTTGAAAAGTCAGTGACAGGTTCTTTCACTGACAGGAATTTTTCAATGATTGCTATAATCGACTTGTCAAAAAAATGAATCCACCATTCCACTGATTTGTTCCAATGATACATTTTAATGATAGCTATAACTAGGGCCTACGTTAAATTTGTTAATTTCAAATAGAGAATAAACCGCCAAGTAAAGGTTTGGACTTTTATTTTGGCGCGTTCTATTGCAGCGATTTGGGACTCGGATTTCTGGTGACAGGTGGGTAAACTTTTTCAGGTAACGGACTACTACTAACCTTTTACAAAACTTCGGGGTTCACTTGTCAATATTGGTCACAATACCTTATTAAAATCCTTTTTTTTAACGTTTTGTTTTAGATTAACATAATTGTATGTAGCTAGTTGTTTTTTTTTTTTCAGAATTCAAAAAATAACAATAAGAAAAAAGTTAAAAATTTTTAACAAAATTCTGACTCATCTAAACACCCTTACATCAATAGCATGGATGCAAATTAATGCCAAACGCACTCACCCTTCATAATCATCATTGCCGGCCGCATCAATGCAATCAACAATACCTACCTAAAGACTACGATATACCATTCAAGTCGCACACGCCAAATCGTAATCAAAGTCAAATTTTATTGTTACATTATATTCTGTTGTGTGTGTCGCAACAGGCGGCAATAGAAACAATGCATAACACTTCGTCATTGTGCCATTGCGCACAATAAAACGTTACAAAAAAAAAAAGGGAACAGATTTATATGAAATCCACAATTTTCAATGCAATACTCGTATCAGGCGCAGCATTCGTCCTCGCAGCATGAGAGCAAAGCTTTAATAT
The DNA here is from genome assembly GCA_949372485.1 of Cheilosia soror. NCBI lineage: Eukaryota > Metazoa > Arthropoda > Insecta > Diptera > Syrphidae > Cheilosia > Cheilosia soror. The sequence continues at coordinate 109,558,405 of OX443562.1, read as the reverse complement.
CTTCCACTCACCTTCACTTTATGTATATTGTTTCCCTTTCTCTCAATCATCATCACGGTCTTTATGCACACTTCAAAACCCACCTTCACATCCCTCAGTATGGATAGAGTATACCTACCTACTGTGGCATAGTGTTTTTCGGAATGGGCAAGTCAGATTCATGACAAATTTATTGTGAATGGTCTGCCCCGAAGGGTGGCGGCCCTGTCTGCGTATTTTGTTTGATTTTTCCCCTAAATAAAATCACAGAATAAATGAACAAAAGCCACCAACCCCTTGTTGTCATATCTGTACATGCGACGAGCAGCAGATACCTTTTCAGATGCGGATTAGTTACACCTTTCTGCTTCGGACGGAAACATCGACATAAAACGGATGCACAGGGGTTGCAATAAATTATTTTTAAGCATTCAAGCACACTAAGTAACCATAGCATGGCAATCCTTTGCAAATGGTCAAAGTATAATCCATCGAAGCCAGAAGTCATTTTCAATATCGCAGTCAGAGGTGGAGATATTTTTCTAATTAAAAATATGTTCCCAACATTTTGCATGCGCTCTTTTTTTTTTACTTTTTTTTTGGGATCAGGATGTTATCTCTATGCTTATTTATGGCTGTAGATCTACTTTATGCTCAAAGATAGGGTAGAGGAGAGCCAATTGGCACAAATCTGACCAACATCAGCCACCTTTCGCTATATAAATAAAGCATATCTGAGCCTTCAGATGATGTCTGAAGTCTGAAACACTTACCTTAATAATTTGAGAAGTTACAAAATTGCATATGAGTTTTTCAGACAGACAGCACCCCCAACACCGTAGGTAAGAGTTGTTCAGTTCAATGTAGGTACGCATGTAGCACTAGCAAAAAGTGGAGGCTAGGTGAATGAACTCTCGGCATAAAATGTTCAAGCAGGTTTGAAGCTTCACGTTCATTTTAATTTATCGGTCTCGTTGGGGTTTCAAAATGAAGCTTAAAAAGTCATAATTGAGTTTTTCTGTGCAAAAATCCAAAACAATTTTTATTGAAAAACAACAAATTTTATTGAAAACAAAAACTCGTTGGTTGTTGTTATATTCCTTAGAGTAATTTGTAAAAATAATTTCCCAATAGAAATTGGTGCTACTTCCCAATTTAACCATTTTATTCCTTTCTCCCTGCCTACTCGATAAAAGAAATATGTTATGAGTATTTTTTTTTAGTAAAAACAAAAACAGTATAAACGTTTGCCAATATTCATATTATTTATACAGCCTAGCATAGACTCACTCATCATCGATATTGCTGGATAAAATAATTACATCCTTCAAATCGTTTGATGTTTCAGTATCAAATCAAAAGATGTGCAAATGATTGTAAAAATAAATTTTATACTTGCCTAACTTCTTATTTTTACTTTTAAATGAATTTTGACAAAAATAAAATAATACTGAATATTAGCATTTGTTATGTTTTACCATATTATCTAGACGCCCCAGCTCATTCCTATGGTCAGAATTCCTGAATTGCTTAAATATGTTTCAATTTATTGTTACATCTCTCTCCACAATTGTCAAGAAATAGCACTTTAAATTTTATTTATTAGAAATATTTTTTTTTAATAAGATAAAAACGATTCTATTCTCTCTATCCTAGTAAAAATTCAGTCCCTTATGCCCGTCTTGAAGTCCCATAGAATTTGTCAATTTACATTGCGACTATTTCAGCGGTTTAGTCCTGAAAAGATAACATACATGGCTGGGCAAACGGTCGGTCGCAAACATTTACTGCATATCTGAAGAGAACTTGGATGCCTGTTTGAGATTTACAAACTTAGTGGAGGACTAGCAGTATCATTACCCGCTCCGATAGAGTTGTTTAGAGATAAAACTAATGATGCGGGAGGGGGGGGGGGGGGGAGCGCGCGCGGCCCGTCGCGCCGCTCGCGTAGCCGCCAACCGGCCGGCGCGCGGTCGCGGACAGCGCGCTAGCGCGGTCAACGCGCGGTCGCGGGCAACGCGTAGTCGCGGGCAACGCGCGGTCGCGCCCCTTTTTTGGACAATTTATATTTCATTTATATTTCAGAGTTTAGCCAGCTAACACATTTAAAACAAACCAATTATAATAACTTTTTTTTATTTAGAGTCATGAATGTAATTTATATGTACATATCACTGTATTAGACGTACACCTGAAGAGTATCGGCGACAATTTCCCGACAGCACGGACATTTATAATTGTCTTCTCCATCAGCCACTGACTGGGCTTGTAATTTGATGTTGCACTCTGAACATACCTTTATATGTTTGCATGGCAACATTATAATGTTTGGGTGTAGCACTTGACAAACTACACATAAAATAACGGTTTCCAACTCTGCGCTTTTCGTCTGGTTTCCTACTTCGTCATCGTCATTATCATCCGAAAAATCTTCACTTTTGTACTGATCACGCGTGATCACACGTGCTTCAAAAATGCTCTTGAAACTAGGTAAAAGCATGTAATGTTATGTTATTTTGCGAAAAAACAACCATACATAGAGGGAGTCAAAGAATGCAACCTTTTGGCGCTTTTTTCTTTTCTATTAAAAAAAACAACAACTTTTTGGGCGTTTTTTCCTTTTCAATTTTGGAAAAAATACCAAAAAGTTTTTTGGTGTTTTTTCCAAAAATGTTTTTTTGGCGTTTTCTCAATTTTCTTAAATGGAAAAAAGCCCAAAAGAGTTTTGGAAAAAATGCCAAAATTAGCGGCACTTGTGTCAAAATATTTGGGCGATTTTTCCTAGGAAAAAATGCCACAAATTTGTATGGAGGTTTTTGGGCTTTTTTTCCATTTTATTTTTTTGGCGTAATTTCTTTTGGCGTAATTTCAGGGAGCCCGTCTAAGTTACTGACAATGAGTGTCCATCAAGAAGGCGACATGCATTTTGGTTTGCCTACTTTAACTGACCGCTCAATTCCTACGCCCAAATACCTCCCATGGTTACCGCCGAACACACACTACTGAAAATTGAACTGTGGCATTTTACCTGTGAGTTATATTGAATAATTCAAAATGATGTTGAAAAAAATGATAGCTAACCCACTCCATGCTCTTGTACAAACAATGTCAGTCGCCTTATATATAACAGATATAAAAACGTAGCTATAAAGTATACAATCTTTTTAAGAAAATCAGCCGCCTTGGTAACCTTTGCTGAATCTGGTGCTGCCAAAAACTTGAAATTCATTAATCATGTAAATTTTGAGGCACGACTTCTGTTCATAATAATGAACTAAACAACATTTTTTCAGAATTTTTTTTTTGCTTTTTTAAAAATTCTTTGAACTTTTCTTTCAGAAGGTGTTACCTATACCTACTTTCGCTAGTTGCAAGAGTAAAATTTGTTCCTATTGGACAGGCACGTAGCCAGGGGGGAGGGGGGTGGTTGTGAGGGGCTGAAGTCAAATGTAAGAGATGAAAAACTCGACTTCTACGCCTTTGTGAAACAAGATTCATTGAAAGGCATGCCAGTATTATTTCCTTTGATTTCTCTTTAAATGCATCTCAATAAGTCTCGAAGAAATAACGAGCAGAACGATGTCTTCGAAAGCATAAACACTTTTGGCAGCGGTGTCATTTCCTAGTGCGCCTCATTGCATGCGAAAAACTGTTCAGTTTAACGTTGCCCTTATTAATTTTCTTTAGATTTCGTTTCTGCAATCGACCGCACAAAAGAAGTTCTGAATTCTCTTAAGAACATCAGAGAAAATACCGAAGATTTTTTTAGATAGACTTTGCAATCCGCATCCCAACTTGCAGAGGACTTATTTGAAGTTAAATTAAGAGCTGAAAGAACTTCATTGGAAGAAACAACGCGTTCTAATCCAGAAACCTTTCTACTGAAGCCTATTTTAAAGTGTTTACAAATACGATGTACTGATTCCTTGCATTACATAGACTCGTTAATACAAAATCTTACGGACAGATTCATGGTCAACGATGACGTTGTAACATCGTTTCAAGCTCTTCTCCCAGGTTTTGCTGCAGTTGAGCGAGTGAACGAAATGGAAAAGCTAACAGGCTAACAAACTACTTTGATAATGCAATTTCGTTGTCAGCTGTGAAAGCTGAATATATTCTTTGGAGCGAAAAAAATCGTCGAGTGATCCTTCTATCGAAGTTTTGAAATTGCTTGATATATGTGACAAGACTTACTTTAGAGGTATAAATTTCTTGCTTATGGTTTTAGCAACGCTTCCAATAACCACAGCTAGTGTTGGAGAAACCTTTTCAGATATGAAAAGGATTAAAACAATATCCCGAAGCGTTATGGAGAATGCAAGGTTAAGGTAACTTGCTATGATATCTGTTCATTCGGATATTATTGTGGATCTAAAGGTGATTGATCTCATGTTAAAACAAATCGAGAAGTCTTCTGCTTCGAAAAAATGTGTGTAAAATAATTATTTAAGTATGTTCGTTTAAGTATATACAATTTAAAAACTAATACGAATCAATGAATTTGAATATTCTTAGTTTTTTCTTTCGTAAGATTTGGATGCAAGCTCGCAAGCACCCCCCGAACCAAAATCCTGGCTACGGCACTGCTATTGGATTACATTTACACCCAGATTAATATATTATTTTACTCTTAAGAAAATGAATTTGTCTTCATTAACAGGCGAAAACACTCAAAATTAATAAAGCGTCGGCCTATTTATTTGCACCCATCAAATATGCCTCAAAAAAGTTTAATTATTCCAACTTCAGATTCAAGGCAAACCCTTAGCTTATACAACAATCAATAGCAGACAATGTACGAGTATAAAGGCCTACCCAACACGTGTATGTGTTTTACCCCTTAAGGCATAAGTTTTATGATTAATTTTTGTCCTACTCTTTGCTTTCTGCAGATCAAGCGAAATTACTTACCTCCACGTATACATTTGGATGATTTATGATGTCAACCAGATGTCAGAAAGGTAATGCCCCTCCTGGAATACTATAATCTTCATCATACTTTAATTTTGTCTTCTTCTTTGAATGACTTGCTGATGACAATTCCACCTCTTTTCACTTTCAGCCTGTGGCTACAATATACCATGTAACATCAACCACCAAACAGATGAGACATTCTTCTGAATGAAACTCCACCTAGGGTTAAAAGGATAATCATCATACGATGACGTGACATATATACTCTCAGAGATATTGTTATTGTGTTCAATTTCACAAACAGAACACAATATGTACTCGTCTTGGATATAGATAAAGAATGTAGTTGCTATAAGGAAGAAGAAACCTTTAGTCTATGCTAGGCACCTATAGTTATGGAGCTCGAATTAACGCAGTAGCGCAGTGGTTAGTGTGCTGGACTACTGTGCGAGGGATCCCAGGTTCGATCCCCGGAAAAACCCAAATTACATCTTAAAAAGTTTTTTCTACTGCGCCACCTCTCGCGAACGTCTGACAAACATCCGAGAGAATGACTGTCATGAAAAAGCTTCTCAATTCAGCCGTTCGGACTCGGCATAAAATTGTAGGTCCCTTCCATTCGTCCCAAAAATTGAAACTCACACAAAACGAATGGTTGCGAGAAGCTAGGCCTTGGGTGTCACCCGCCTGTTGCGCCACCTATTTATTTATTTTTTAATTGATACACCATGCTGGTTTCAGGATGTATGTCTTATATGTACTTAAAGAGAATCACCCCTGTTTTCTATACCATTAGCAATATATTTTTAGCCTTTTTGCTGCAAAACCTTACCTTGCTTCGCCCGCTCTATTGGAAAGGTCGCAAGCCTCCATTTCCAAAGCAATCATTGAGCTACAAACTAATATTGAAATCACTATTCGTATCATTTCAATAATTAATACATAATACTATAAAAAATTGGCCCTTACTCTTGGTAACGAATTATTTTGCAAGAAGCGACTGTATAGGTATACCCTTGTTTCCTCATCCCCCTCAGCATACTGTTTGCTTGAGTTAAATTAAAATGCAAATTAAAGCCTTCGTTGGCAGGAAAATTCTTTACACAGAAGCCAAACACTGTGGAAAAAGAAAATAGAACAAGAAAAACAAATAGAGCGATCGAGGACGAGGAGCATCCTTGCATGGGACTCCGTTTTACTCTACTCCTTTGGGAAAGTTTGTTCCTGTGTTTACCTTATGCTCTCTGTGAATATTTAAAAATATTCATTCCTTATTTTTTCGTGCTGTCGAACAGCATTATCCTAACAGCTCCCGTGCACTGTGTTAGCCAGCCAAGCCAACAGTTGGTAATCCGTTTTGCGGCAAAGGTAAATAATGAAATGAGTTTCATGTTATCCTCTTGTGAGCAATCACTTTCGACGCTCTTAAGTAGATTGGGGATTTCTTTCGCGGGGAAAATATAATAATGCTATTATCCACTTTGGCTGGGGCTTAGACGAAGGAAGTGTACCTGCTCTATAGGTGGGTACTTGAAACTTGAACAAGCATTATCTGTTGGAATGTTATGGTTAAGTAGTTTGGGGAGCAATTCTCGCACACGAATCCTTTTTAACTCTTTCGCTCTGACTTATGTTATAAATTTTATTTGTGTGAAACTATAGAAGTATTATAGAGAAGAAGACCTCAAAATCAACACCAAAATTTATTGTCATCACCTGTGCGCTATTCAATAATTGGTATAGTCTAGTCTATATATATGGTATAGTAGTATAGTCTATAGCGCGTGGGCTTCTTGTCGACACTGGAGTGCAAGAGCAGGTCAATCGTTGAATACTCGAATCGAAAGTTTCAAACAGTTCTTTAAACACTGGACAGTTATAGTCTGGGGTGTTAATATCAGACGTTCCCGGGAGGTGAAAAATATATTAAGACTAGTTGTACCTACCCTAAATGTGAAGATATAGTGCAGTTTTGAGGTTACGGTTTGATATAGGTATTTTTACATTTTTTATTGACGTGCACTTTTCACTTTATATACAGCAAATTTTATATTATTTAATTTTCTGCTTACAAAAAGCGTTTGCAATGTTTCTTTTATTTTGTTTGTCGAATTTCGACCAAATTTAACATTTATTCTCTGGAGGAAATACTTTCTCTGAAAATTTGATCTCAATCGGTTCTATGATTTTCAAGATACAAGCTTTAAAATAAAAACATGAACCGATCCGAAATTTATATTTCGACAAGTTCAAAGTTTAGTTAACCTGGTCACTTGGACCAAGGCTATTGGGTTTATCATTCCTAAGGGTAGGGACATTGGCATAAGTGAGCCTAGGCCTATATGTATTTGGTTTCTAGGTGCCCTGATTGAGTTGGAGTTCTTCTCCAAAGTCTAGACTTTTTTTTCCTAATTTTCGTTCAGCTCTGGCCACAGGACAGAAGTCGAGCAGGTGCTTCAATATATTTTTGAGGACGTTGTGTCTCCTTTTTAAATGTGTATTTTATAATCACGTACAAAGTGCCAGGCGGTGGCTATATGAGGGTGTCTGTCTTATTTGCTGAACCTAATCTTACTCATTTTTCATTCTCATCGATTTTACGGCCCTACGAAGTCCCACGTACTAACTCAAACAAAACGAAACACCTGACTCACTGGCTAAAGATGGCGCTACAATACCACTCATCGGACCTAATCCCTTATGTCGTGTCAGTAAAAAAAAGCATTTCAGAAACTACATACATTAAAAGCTTGTCTCAAACAAAATCCAATGCTGTCTGGCTTAAAACACCTTGGGAAAACTGCAACAGAATCCCAAAATTCTCCTGCAGAAAACCTGGACAAAAATAACCTGAGAATCCTGACAGGTATAATTATAGTGGTCTCTTGGGCAATGGGCTCATAAAAACACATCCTCAGCGAATTGACGTTTCACCGGACCCTGTAGACTCAGTCTTGAGAGTGACGAATCCTCTTTTCATATGCTTATGGGACATTCCAATCTCATTTGTCTCAGAAAAAATATTCTTGGCGGGGAAATTGTTACTTCAGCAAATCTTGCTGACATCCTTTTTTTACATGACTCTTTCCCGAGTTCAAAAATGGCTCTAGGACTTCACCAGGGAAGGCACAATAGGTTTTTTTTTTATAGAGTCCGCTGTGCTAGAGACCCACATGAATGCACTCCGGCAGTTCTTCGGCTTTCTCTAGTATACTAGTAGTTATGTTCGTTGTTATAGGTTCGGTAGTCGTATAGTAGTTTGAATTTTGCGCCATTTAATAGGCAGTGATCCCAACGGAAAATAAGAAAACAATATGACAGTTGACAGTTCGGGGTTAGTAAAAATGAAGCGATATAGGAAAGAAAAACGCATTTACATTGTTAAACGATATTTTAAAAATAATGAGGGTTTGTCAGCCACAGTCCGCAATTTTTGAACAAAATCATCTTCAGTGATGAAGCTCATATTCATCTTGGTGACTTCGTTAATCGTCAAAATTGTCGTATTTGGAGTTCATAAAACCCACGAGCATTTGTTGAGAAACAAAGCATCCACAAATTCGTGAGGTAGGATTTTGTGTTAACACCCCGCTCTTATTAAACAACTAAACTAAACTACGAAGGCAACCGCGGACCATTTCCAGATACCTATGCCTAATCTGACATCTCTTGAATGTGGTGCGATGACAAAACGAACGCAAAGGTTTAGTGTGCACACATTGACAGTAGATACATTATAGGTATGTCCTCCAGTGTGCTATAATTCAGGTGAAGGATATATACCACTATAGAACTCTGCCACTCACGAGTCAGATTGGCCGAGCGGTCTAAGGCGCCAGATTTAAGCTCTGGTTCCCGAGAGGGAGCGTGGGTTCGAACCCCACATCTGACAAAACTTTTTTTTATTATTTAGTTTGGTTTATAGATAAATTAGTTACCTACGTCTTTAACATTTTTTATTGTTCAGAACTGAATGGTGTTTCAAAAATAATTTACTTTCGACGTGTCATATTTAGCACTCATAATTACATATTATTAGCCCAGTCGCTACGTTCAAGGCAGCAGGTAATGGGTTGCTACTTTAAGGAGCGCATACTAATAATAACCAAAGATTGAAATGATTTGTACCCTTCAACAGTTCAATATTCATAAGTTTAAGTAGCACAATCAGGCACTCGAAGATATCATCTTACTCTTCAAAATCGATTGCCTCATTGGGTTGGGTATAGTCCTATCAGGAATATGTCCTCACTATAAAATCAACGAAACAAAAGCTTTTATAACAAAATCACAGGCATTATTGTTATATGTACTTAAGACCACGACAGGGGAGACAGACTCATAAACAAAATTTATAGAATGTCTGCTTACGTATACTATATCTATTCACCGTTATTTATACGAAGAAAAAAAGAAAACAAGCAACAATCTTTAGGGGAAGGTTATACACATTTGTATCTGAAGTACAAAAGGTGACTTTTCCCATTTTGGGGGGTTGATGCTGATGGTGGATTACTTCTGATGTTTATTCTTACGTGCGAGAGCCCCAACTACTAATGGAGTGACTATTTGGCTCCAGACTGGCGGACGTACACCAAGTAGAAGAGGTGGTTGGTAACAGTTTACAAGACAATCCAAAGACGTGAATTGATGAAAGTGCTTCAGTTTTCTGTTGTGCAGTAATTAAAAATGTGGTCGTGGGCGGTTGTGGGTATAATATGGTATACTTTGGAAGTTATGGGTGAATATAAATGTTCGGCTTAAATTGAAATTTGAAAGTGAGCTTTAATTACTGCAGAGAAGAATAATGTTTGAATTTGTATGTTTGGTGACCACTTTTTGGAATCAGTAAATATGAAGTCTTTATGTAAAATTAGGTTAAAACAGACCTCAAATATTGCTTCCATACCTAAGTCGAGCTAGGTCCTAAAACATATAAAACGGTGTGGCAAAGTTATATGTCCGTAAAAATCTTTCGAACTATTGCACCGATTTACAAATTTCTTTTTTTAAAAAGTGTGAAATAGATATACACAGGTTATAGGCTACTCTAATTTTAAAAATACATAACTTTTTATTAAAAAAATAATATTTGCGTTCAAGAACGCATATGAAAAGTAATTTGTTAGCCGTGGCAACTTCTCGGGTGATATTAAAAATTCCTTCAACGTTATAATGGCGACATTCTTTGGATCAGTATGGAATACTTAGGGTGGGGAGGGGAGAGGGGCAAAGACGGTGGGGATTATCGATTTAACTTTTCGGATGATTAAAAAAATGTAAAACTATCAATAAAATGCCATAAACAAATCAAAGTCCCATAGATAGATATTTTCCCAAGTTGACTAATTTTAATTGTTTAAAAATAATTTCCCATATTTATACTTTATGGATTGTTCAACCCATAACCACAACATAAGCAGTAAGCACACGGCATGGACTATCAGAAGTCCCAATCGCGCCTTTAAATCAGGATAACACTGAACCTGCACCCAGTACAATCCAATTAGCCAAGGTAAATAATAAACAACACCTGTGTTGTATTGTTTCAATCTGAAAAAGCTGTCATAACAATTTAATTTATGAGTTGTAAGTTGTAACCATTCATACGTAACTACTACAACGCACCCGGAGGTAAAACAGTCACTTCTGGTGATATAGCACCAATCCGCAGCATCACACCTATTCCGGAAATTATGCTTATTAACCAGCAACATGCAAATATTGTTGTGGTTGATAGTTGGGATGAAGCGGTTAATGTATCTATTGCATCCAGTGGCTAAATTAATTATTCATGTGGACTACCTTAAAAAGTTGTTGTTATTTCAATGATTACAGAACTTTTAATTTTTAATCTAATTTGATTAATAGTGAGTAAGCCAACGGCAATCCGGTATAAGGTGGATGCGTTTAAATTTTAAAATATTTGGAGGAAGAAGATGAAATTCTTTTCATACTCATACCTGGGAATAGTGCACTAATTTGATAGTGCATTATTCAATGCACTAGAAAAATCAAATCCAATGCTAGTGAAAGTTCGATTGCAGTAGCACTAACATTTTCATTGAATGAAATTTCACTTCCATTAGCAGTACACATTTCAATGCTACTGAAATTTCACTTGCATTAGCAGTGAACATTTTAATGCTAATGAAATTTTACTTGCATTAGTTCAGTGCTATTTAAATTTTAATTTCATTAATTAGAAAGTTTCTTTCAGATTTGAAGTATACATTATGTACATTGTAAATAAAACTGAATTTAAAGTTTAGAAAATTTATAGACCACTTTATTTGCTCTCATTATCTCTTCTCGAACGTGTGGGCTGGGACTCGAAGATCCTCTTACCTTATTGTCAATTCGCTCGATGTGTACGATTACGTATTTAGGCTTTTTGGGCTACATCCGATCCTTTTACGTTAATGAAATTAAAGCATTGAAATTTTCAATGTTAATGCAAGTTCATTTTCATTAGAAGTACAATTTCCAATACTAGTGCAAGTCAACTTTCATTAGTATTGAAATTTCCAGTGCTAGTGCAAGCGAACTTTCATAAGCATTGAAATTTTTAATGGTAGTGCAAAATCAATGTTGGTACTTAAGTGCCCAGTACTTATAGTGCTTAATGTTCATATCGAGTGGATTCTATTATTCTTTGAGATGGTGCATTAGCGGTCATCGCGTATGTATAGTCTATTAATATACATCTTCTCCATTGTGTCTTTAATAACGGGGAAGCGGGCATTTAAGGCGAACCACTGAGACAAATAGTATGACTCTATAGTAAGGTGGGCTTAGATAACTTTTCCTCAAATTGCTCTGCTATTAGAGTCCGCAATAAATGCATAGGCCTAAAAATAGCCAATCGCAAGGCCGAAACTGTTGTAATAACTCGTCGAAAGACTGTGGAATATGCCAATTCTCCCAGTTGTGACTAGTGACCAAATCATTAAGTCGAAGAAAGCGTTGAAATATCGGAGAGTAATGATAAGCAGGCTAAGCTAAGCTAAGAATGCTGTCAAATCTGGATGGGCATGGCACAACCAGCCGCTTTATTCCAAGTGATCAGTTTAATACTTGGCTATAATTGGGTAACATTTTGACAATAGGTGAGCTATGACAAAACAAAAAACGGACGTACTAATTTTTTCAGCCGCAGCTTCAAAGAAAACAAATTTTAATGTCAGATTGGGACTAAACCACAACGTTAACAAACGCTAGCGTACTTTACTCACCGAACGAACCTAAAGCTACCTTAAAGGAATGTCTAGATCCAGATGAAGATTTTCTAAGCTTCGTCTTCAGTTCAGGTATAATAATTGAAGCCAGAAGTGTAGGGTAACTAAATTATAAAACAAGTATCACGGGTACACATAGTAATACACCAATGACTAGGTTGGAAACAGGAAAGCAATGTCCTCATCCAGTATATTGGTGAATACCCAAAACCGCGGAACTCAGATCGGTGTGTTACCGAACAAAAAGAATACCAGCGGTAGCGTTCCCGGACTCAATACGAAGATGATCACCAATTGTAAATCGCAAACAATGCTCATCGGCAATCGAGTATTTGTCAAAAAAACAAAAACAATTAAGTCTATAGCAAGCGTTTTTGTTTAGGAATCTCTGCGAAGAACTCAATAATGACGTCTGTGGTAAGCTTACAAAATCGTATTTATGAGGCTCAACAGGCCCGTATGCAATGTATTATTATGGTAGTTAAGGCTCTGTTCTCCGGCCAAGAAAGTAGACAGCCTGTGTTTAGGAGATCACGAGTATTTCCGTCATAGCACGCGAAGAATTATTCGAAACATTTGAGATAGATAGGTACGGGATAGAAAAGCTCCGCTGCAGTGTAGCAATGCAAATACATCCCTAAGAATCCTAATTAATACACCACATGAGTTATTTGCCGAAATATTTAACGCGTGGGTGTATCTCAAAGCTTAAAATGGTTTTCGTAAGTCAGGATGCAATAAAAGGGGAAATAATGAAATCTCAAGCCGAGTTAGTAGCGATTCCAGGCATTAGAAGGGAAGCAAGAAAAAATACACCACCCAACCAAAACTGTTTGCATATATTTGAGCTCATTCCTATTAATTAAATTTGGTAAAATTTTAAAATTATTTCGAAACTGTTTAAGAAATTCCTCCGGCCCTTCCCTTTTGCAACTACATATCCTGGATAATAATATTGATTAAAGAACTACTTTAGCTTTTAGGTGTACTATTGATTTTACTCGCTACCAAGCAGCATTGCGAAATTGGTCTCCTTATAACGTTTACTAATCTATGACAATAATGACCTTCTTAAGCAATGGCACATAACAAATATGTTTTCACAGAACTAAACCATCATCATATTTATTTGCGGGAAATTTGACAAACTGCCCGATAAATCAGCAGAATGATAACATTTTATTAGTTTTTCCTCCCCAATATCGCGAATTAATAAATTTAGTGCTGATTTGGCATAATAGAATAAAAAGCCATAAAAACAAATAACATGACAACAAGGTTGGAAACTGAGTCGAAATTTATACAGATAAACCCCGGAAAGGGAAGGAACAACATTCAAATCATAAATCTTTTTGGTATGTATAGGTATAGTGGAGACTGGCGAGTATGTTATCTCTAAAAGATACATCAGAAAAGGAAACTTGTCAAAGATGTTGACTTATACACGAAATAGCCCACATACTGCTGTCTAATCAGAAGTCGTTGAGTCGTCCTTTCCCTACAATGAATGGTCATGATGGTCAGTAGCTATATTCTCAATGTCAGACTATTATGAATCGTTTGACGTGTTTTAAATTTAATTTCATCACCCAAAATGCAGTGCCCAACTGTATGCACTGCACATAACTGAGTAATTGCAGTTACCTATTGTTTGAGGTCCAGGTCCACTCCAGGCGGAAAAACTAGAAAAAGTAACCAACTTGCTATACCTAGGATAGTTACATAGGGTTGCCAGAAATCTTTTGAACAAAGTAGTTATCGATCATGAAAATCCCGGACTTTCCCCGACAAAATAGGATCTAAACAAGTAAAAGTGTTATCATCGGCCTGGCCGATGATTTGATACCCTCCACTGCATAAAAGTCATGCAAAATGTTTGCCATGCGAGTTAGTATGTATCTAATATTAGTTTTGTATGGTAGGTAGCAGAACTACTTTACCGACATAGACAATTTTCAATACCAACCTGACGACGGTTAAAAAAAGTCCTCTCACAAAATTTCATTCACCTAAGTCGATTCGTTTGGACGCTATCGTGCTTTCAACAGACAGAGATATATGGGTCAAATATTGGCTTTGTATGGGAGGTAACAGAACTACTTAACCGACATGGACCATTTTTAATACAAACTTGAAGGCCATAAATATAAGACCTCTCATAAAATTCATTTCAGTTGCCTAAGTCGATTCGTTCGGACGCTATCGTGATTTCAACAGACAGAGAGAGACGTTGGTCTAATAGTGGTTTTGTATGGGAGGTACCAGAACTACTTGACCGACATAGCCCATTTTCAATACCAACCTGGCGACGGAAAACAGAAGTCGTCTCACAAAATTTCATTCGCCTAGGTCAATTCCTTTGGACGCTATCGTGCTTTCAACAGACAGACAGACAGACAGACGGACATGGCTACATCGATTCAGAATGTGATCCTGATTCAGAATATATATACTTTATAGGGTCTCCGGTGAATCCTTCTTGGCGTTACAAACGTAATGGCAAAGTGAATATACCTTCCACTGGAGGGTATAAAAAGAGTACAAAACTAGGACAAAAATGCGCGTACTGTTCGAAAAATATTTGAACTTTCTCGTTTTCATTGCGGTAGGATACATGTTTTAAGGCCGTGTGCCAATCGAGCTAAATAATTATTCTCGGCTGATTTTCTGATACATACCTACGAGGATACATATGAAAGTTTTGAAAAAAAAGTTCACTAAACTCAAATCCTAAAATATCTAGATATATTTCCTTAGTTTCCGGGGAAGAGATAAAAAGATCAATTTAAATCTGGGATTTTGGAAATTTTGCTTCGCGACAAAATAATATTTCGTATTTTACAACCCAAAATATTGTGCTTTAAATTACGTGAATTTTGGCTGCCATTCACGGTTTTTAAAAATATTGGAAAAAGTTTTTCTCAGTGAAAGAAACCCTGTCGCATAAACAACACAAATAAGATTTTATATTTTCGGTTGATTTTTGACATCTTTGAAAAATTATTTTAGGGTTTCAAACATAAGCAAAAGTCGTTCCACTGTCAGGTGAAGAGAAAGCCATCTCCCTTTTTGAATGGTATAAAATTGACTGGTATTCTATATTCACTGCCGAGCAATTCAGCAAAATATTTAATATTTTTAAACTGATTATATCGACTTCAAACAAACAAACAAAGCATCTGTCCACCGCCTAGGACAAAACGTCACAATGGAGAGCAACAATTTCGAGGTAGTTAAGTTCACCTACCTCGGAGTAAACAATCATGAACTCCACAAATGACACCCTTGTGGAGATCCGGTGAAGATTTACCCTAGGAAACCGTTGCTACTTCGGTCTAGAAAAACAACTGGGTTCAAAACTCCTAACTCCAAGGACGAAATGTATGTGCTCTATAAAACCCTTATCCTGGCAGTTCTGCTTTACGGCGCCGAATGCTGGACGATAAGCATGAAGGGAGAGCTGTTACTGGGCTCCTTCAAAAGAAAAATACTTTGGCGGATTTTTGGTCCTGTGTGCGAGGATGGCGAATGGAGAAGAAGATACATCCGCGAACTCTATGAGCTGTACCAAGATGTGGATGTAGTCCAAAAAGCCAAAACACGTCGACTACATTGGCTCGGCCACATCGAGCGAAAGGACTATAATGCTCGAATCCCAGCCCCCAGGTACGAGAAGACAAGGAAGACCGAACCTCCGTTTCAAAGACCAAGCCATCGCGGATGCCGGAGCGCTTGGTCTCGACAACTGGAAGCAGCGTGCCCGGGATCGTAGAGGATGGAAGGCTGCTGTGTCTCAGGCAGAGACTCTTCACGGGTCGGGAGCCCGATAAGAAGAAGGAGAAGAGATATCGACTTCAATAGGTCAGATCACAATAAAATTGTTCATTCAGTGTTTTCGAACCTTTCTTTTGTCGATTACCAAAGTTGGTATTACAACAATATGTTGCAGAATTCAGAAGCAACAGGTTACGATACAAAATCACTACCAAAAAGCGGGATTAAAATTGTCACTTCCAAGCACTTTTAATTTCGAATCCTTTTCTCTCGACGATGAAAAAAATGAAAAACCCGGACAATCCAGAAAAACTATCCCCGACGTTCCCCGCATAGGCGAAAAAGAGTACATGTCCGGGAAAGTCCGGACGGATTGCAACGCTACCTAGGTATACCAAATTGAATGTAACAATTCCATAGAGATGCATCATTGAAGACATCATTGGATACGTAAAATAAATACAACTGCAAATTTGACTATATCACATTTGTTTACATAGTTTTGAAATGTGTTTTAACTAGTTCTTTTGTTCTCTATTTTTAATGCAGAAGACCTTAATGTAATTCATGTAAATTTGCAATCACTTCATGAACTAATTTTTCGAATGCCACCTTAAACAGTTGAAGCGTGTATTCCTTTCATTAGACTTTAGCAAGGACACAAGTTTTACTGTTAGTAAACTTGTAAGCACCCCCATTAGGCTACCAATAATAAACTTTCCTTCGTCGGTGATAATTCTCATAATTTGAAAACTTCTGCACGGTTGATGGCAGGCCATGGGGGACTTTGTAGGTAACTTTCATTCAAGTCTTAACAAGTAACAGATATTTCATGCTAAATATGAATAGAAGTTAACTAGATCAACAAATTATATTACAACTAAGAAATGTTGTGTAAAGTTTTACAGATTTTGAAACTTTGAATGCAATTGGACATGTAAACAACCGCTGGAAGTTCTCCTATTGCATTAAGACGGTACAATTTCATAGCATACTAGCGTAGCCCGTGCACACTTTGTAGTGCAAAATAGTTAAATAGAAAAAACTGTTTTTATTGTAATGCTCTATGGTTCTTACACAACATTTTTTGTTTTTTTTTCAGAAATTGTATTGCCTAGACAATATTATTGACTTTCATTATTTATATGAATGTTACAAATTTTAAAAACTTTGGCTTCCAATTCCAAGACTTTCGAAAAGCTGTACCCTCCCGGCTTTGCCCGTGCACAGGAATTGTATTGCTTAGGTCTTAGGTAATAAAGTTTTTTCGTAAAGTGCGAGAAATGATAATAAATCGACGGTGGAATTTTCTTTCTGCCTAAAGCCCTAAATCTGAAACACAGCAATACGAACAAAACAAAAAAAAAAAGAATAATGAAAATCGGCCCAGCGGTTATGGAGATATATCGTCATCGAGTTTCACTCCATAGAAGATGTTTTTTGAGGAGGTATAAGATTTTGAATATTTTTTTGTTTGTGAAGTGCCGCTCCCCTTTGACTAAATTTGACCAAACTTCATAGGACCATTCCAGGGACAATAACTAAGATCTTCTGTAAGTTTGAGCTGAATCGATTTGGTGGTTATCGAGATATACGATTTTGAATGTTTTTTTTGTATGGGGGGTGCCACGCCCCTTTGCCCATTTTTGACCAAACTTCACAGGATTCATGTATGGACCAATACCAAAGATGTGCGAAAGTTTGGTTAAGAACGGTATATGCGTTAAAGCGTGAATCGGCGACAAACATTTTAAGGCTCAATTTTTATATATATAGAAGATGGAAGTAAGTTCTGAATCGATGATGAATTAAATGATTGAGTGAAATACATACATTCATGATTTTGCAGAGTAATTGTGTATCCATTTTGGGTAATGGCATCACATTCCACGTTTAGTTATCGGCATAAGGCCGGCATACCTACGCATACCTAATGTCAGTGTCTGGTGTCGATGGTACTTTTAAATACTTCACTTTAAAAGCAGCACTCCGACAGCGTCGTAATATTTTCGCGAAAAATTTTGCATGTACCTAAATGAAGGAGTTTACATATTTCCACAAACGTAAAAAAAAAGACTGGTGCTCCTGCCAAAGGGAAACCTCCAAAACCTCCTTCCTCGTTCAAACCCCTTTGTATGTTAGACACTAAGAATGATCATATCAGATTGTCAATATGGATTCCGAATAGGTGCTCCACCGTTGATGCTATCAGTGAAACGGTCACACCAGTAAGAGAACCCATCAGCGGAAGATGCAAGATACGCCCTTAATACTGCGATCTGGAGAAACATCATAGTTGTACCAGATTATATGCAAAAGATTCTGAAGGACATATAGAATGTACGATACGGACTACTCGACTGGCCGAAATGATGGCGTTTTGATGGCGATCCGCAAAGCTCCGTGTTAGGTCCACTATTGTGGAATCTAATGTTCAATAACATACTACGAGTTAGGCTGAGGAGTGCGAAGCCGTTAGAGATAATCGCCCTTGTCACATTTTTGTTGGAACATTTTTTCTTAATTTATGTTTCACAGCATGCCAGGGAATCCGTATGCAGACCAACGGCTATACTTAAACTACTACCAACCAAATTAGAAAATCGTTCAATTTTTGCCGTAGGTACCACTGTAGCGATGCACTTTTGCATCATATTTAAAGTAACCATTACCAAAAAAGAAAAATATTGCCCTGAACAAATATAAAATGATCACATCCTCCGACTCTTAACCTGAAGTCCTATAAATCATTTCGAGTATAACAATGCATGAGCTTTCCATTCAGCGCCTGCAACACAATGCACACAGGCTTCAATTGAAAATAAAATGGTCAATATATTCCATGGCAGAAGAGTCCTTGAACAATGTTAATAAAAAAAAAACATACAAAAAGAAAGGCATAAAACCAAAAACAATAAAGTGAAGGGCACTAGGGAAATATTTTCGTTTTTTTTTTTTTGCTGAACTAAAAAGTAAATTGTACTTCCGCTCGAGCGTTACTTTCCAGTGCAGTACAGGAGGATCCCAGTGGCGGCAGTGGATTCGCTTTATCTCAGAAGCGATTAATTTATATTGTGTAATAATCCGTTTTGTGCTTCATCAACCAATATTGGTGCTCCATTGTTTCCGCGTTAATTGTATGGCTTTTGACCAATTTCAGGATTTTTTTTTCGATTCGAGAGGCGCAGTCTTTTTTTCATTCAATGCTGCAGTTATTGTTAGGCTCACACAGGAGTTTCGTAGGTGAAATATGGCTTTTATCTCGGACAATTGGTCAATAAAATTATGCAAGGCGAGAGTATCCTGAATATGTGGATGCCTTTATAGATATTTCATGATTTATGCTTATTTTTGCTTCATTCCTTCGAATAGTCCAATTATGAAGGTATGATTGTGCGGCAATTGTTGTTCCTTTGATGTGCCTTGTCGGTAGGGAGGAATTGGGATTTAAGCCCGATATTAGTTAGAGCATTACCTTTATCTTTGTCTTCAAAAATAGCAAGATACCAAAATCCTCTGGTCTGAGACATTGCATTGTTTTTCCCTGTCATTCCTGAAATGTTGCTTCGTGGCTTGGTGTTTGAAGCTGAGGTTCATTCTTTCTCGAAGCTGACTGAAGCACTGCTTTCCATTCGCTTAATATGGCAGAGCTATTTTTGTTGCTTATTGGGGAAAAGGAGAAAATGCTTTATGCACCATAAGGAGGTCTTTTTGGCTTTGGCCATCTCCGTGTATCCGACTAACCTTTATACAAAGGTATACGTAAACTTGAACCCCTCCGTTTCTGTCCGGTACCACTGTTCGCATTACAGCAGACGGCTGCAATTACAGAAGCATTTCTGCCCAAAACTCGCATTCGTAGACGAGGATGACATACTTTGTCGACATCACAAGCCTTCGCTTCAGAGGGATACGTTGAATAAAGTCATAATAGATGAAGAGTAGATAGGTACACGATAAGGCTCAATGTCCAAACTAACCTCTTGCCTTCGCAAATTGCCCCCTCTTGCTATACATGACTGACATGCATCTGTACGGATTGAATTTAACATTTTTCATAATTGTAGTCACTGTTTAGCTAGCGTAAAAATTATTTTCTAGATTCTAAACCCTTTTTGTGTATATAAGGCGTCTTCTTGTATTATGCCTTCACATATCGGCTTCCAAAAAAGTACGTCGAGACTTTTGCATCTCATTTCAAAATTCTGTTTAGCCCTTTATCGTGCCATCAAGTTCAATTACCATAGTTACCAAAAGTTTCGATTACTCAGCTTCAACATGTCTGAGCTACAATATGAAGAGTAATAAAGCGCAAGTGAAGAAGTGAATTTTAGAAAAATTCCTCTACAGTTTTTTCTAACTTCTCACGAAGAAATACTTTCAAAATTATTTTTAAAGTCACTAATTTATTTAAGAAAAAAGATAGTAGTCGATTCGAGTATTTTTAGGAGCCATATCATGATTATTGGAAAACTTTCTACCAATCTATTATCCAGGAAGGTTTGTTAAATTTTTCTGCAAATTTAATCTCTTTGAGTGGTATTCGACTTCAGTTACTACAATTTTTCTTGATGACAATTTCGTTTACTGCGACCTCTACCATTCACATAGAAACTGTCAAAGAAATTGCAAAGCATTGTTATGTGTACGTCCTAGACACATCGTCTTTCATGCATCGTCACTTTGTAATAGGTTTAGGTATACAGTGTAGATACTTTGAAAAATAAATATTTTAAGAACTAGCAAAACGTCTTACGATATAGACATGGCAAAGAAAAACTCCCCTGTATATTTTCGAATTAATTTTGAATGTCAATAGTGCCATAGAAAATGGGTTTATCGCTTAAGGCAACTTGACTGCACTATTCAACTAAAGTTACACAAAATTAGATTCTAATAGGAAGTGCTCGTACTTTGACTACTGCCCAGTGACCATGGCCATAGAAGTTTGTTTTAATTTGAACTGTTGGTTGAGTTTCTTTCTACTTACTACGGCGGAAGTTCTATGTAGGTACTTATAAATGCTGTTAGGTTTTTTTGATTACAATAATTACCCGAGTAATTTTCTAAAATAAAATTGATTCAGATAAAGGAAAATTCGGAGGTATTTCTTTACAAATTCTTTTTAAAATTTCAAAAATATTTTTGTTTTAGATTACCAAACCCTAATCAATAGGGTTAAGCAATCCAGTCCTTTGCAAGAGTTAAGAAGTTAAAAATCTTAAGATACCTTTAGGTGTGCCTCGCAAGTACTTCAACCAAATCCTACAAAGTAGGAGTAATCATTCAAATAGCAACGTGTAGATTTTGAAGTTTCATAGCGGCCATGTTTTTTTTATCAATTGCTTTCTATTTTCAAAACACCAAAATTATGTTGATTGCGGGGCGGCAGCATTAACAGTTCGTACTTCTTCGAAAACGACGATGGCATTGTCCATCACCATTAACGACGAGGGCTAACAGCTCTATGGTGACCAATTTTTTTTCAGAATATACATTCTACATAAAATCCTATCACAATGAGTCGGTCATTCAGTCTCAACAGCATTGACAACGCGATCACATACAGTGACTCAAATTAGTCACTTGGTCATGGCATACAAGTCGTGTCGACCCTCTGATGCGGCGTAGCACGATAGATGGCAAGCCACGTGACGTCAGCATGTCAAAAAATTACACAATTTTTGATATGTGTAATAGCAGCTTTATACATTTTCGTGTGCGCTTTTCTGTGCCAATAAACGGCAAATGCGCGATGTACTCAAATTCAACATAGCCTGTGCTATCACTCAAATTTTGTCAGATCTATGCGCATAATGACCAGTTGCACAGTGCCCACTTAAGTATCCATTCACCCTCAAATTCAACTCAAGATTCGATTTCTGTTTCATAGCGTCATATTTGATTATAAAACTTAAGTGCCCAATATCACACAACACACGTGGCAAGCTATTCAGCTGTCAGCTGATTTGACAAGTTCATTTGGTCGCTTTACGAGTTCAATTAAATAAAATCATTATTTTTCTTTCTAAAGTTAGGGGTTTTTTGCCATTAACGACCCATTTGGAAAATGGAATAAATTATTAAATATTGAAAAACAACAATTTTTCTAAGTGCTGCCAAACTTTTTGTACCATTTGAGGTGAGTATTGCGAATCGACTGTGAAACGCAAAATATGCATGAGTGACACTTATCTGTTCGTCACTGTGCAATTGGGCATAAGTCATCGCCAAAGGTCATTGGATCTTTCCAATGCGGATGGATGCCACCAAGCAAAGTATCGGCGGCCATTTAACCGATGTCATATTCCAAACATAATGTCATTCATAGGCCCTTCAAATAAAACAAAAAATTCGTTGCTAGCTATCTCCCACATAACTTGTTTTATTCAATTTTTTAAAATCTACCCGTCAATTTTAGAAAATACTTTGCATACATCCTGCATGGAGCAGTCCCTTTTATATCCATTTTTGAAAAGGGGTTTTATTATAATCATATAGTTTGCCAATATTCAGGTATTTCGCCGTGGAATAATCTTACATGCCACCTACAGCCAACGATTTGCAGTGCCCTATTCTGGATTCAGCTCAAAGGAAAACTCTCTCATCTTCGTGAAATGCCTTTCTCAACAGAAAAAGCTGCAATATAGATATTTGGCTTTGACTCCGTTAATGATATTCTATATCTTTCGACTAAGACGGCCTGCGGATAGGCTACCAGAACAATTTCTTGTAAACTTGTGATCACGGTAACCAATAGCCAATTTTCAAGTTTTTCTCGCCTTTTCAACAAGCAGAGTCCCTAAAGTGAGTCCACGCCGTAAATGATTTCTTTTTTATCTCTTATGGATTCTTGAAATCTGGTCGTTTTAACTCCAAACTCTAACGGCCGATTTCTTCACATGAGTTCTAGTACCCGGTCTAGCTAGACCTGGTACTAGCTCTGATACTCGGTAAAAACGAAAGGCTAGTACTTGTGTATTTCTTCACATAGCCAGTACCGGAGCTAAATTTATCAACCGTACTAACGACTAATACGTCCAAAACTGGTCTAGTACCCAATTTTGAATGAAATGCCATAACGGTGACATTTTTATGCTCATTGGGATTGGGCGTCAAACATTTTGCAGGATGACTGATTTTTATTCATATTTCCTGTTGTAAAATATATTTGTATTTGGGTATCCACCATTGGATAGCATATGATAGCGTATATGATTGGTTGTTTTTTTTTTTCTATTATTGCACATATGGAACTGAACTCACCAATTCGGTGTTTGCAATTTAACATGAGTGCGGTAGGTTGCACCGATTGTCCGTGAAGACTATGCAAAGCGATAAAATGCAGCAGCGGCCACCTCCTGCTCTTCCAATGTTGCTGGCATTTGAATAAAATTGTCCAAATGGCGTGTCAGGGCCATACATCATATACTTTTGGCAGTGTGCGACATACGCTAGCAGCTGGTACGCGAAAGACGTCGACAACCACTATTTACATCGATCCACTTGCCATGAATCGTAGAGTGATCTGATCAGCAATTGCTGCTCAGGCAATATCTAACGATTACTGGTAAAATCATGAAAAAAAAGGATTACCGACTAAAACTGAAAGTATATACAATATGTTAACCGTACTGCAATTCGTCCACGTTCGAACGTAAAAAAACGTTACTCTGGACAACTGAAATCGCCGAAAAAATCCACATCGTCCTAAGTATTTACTGTATTCCATTGTAGCATAATATGGTAGATGCGGCGCTCAGATCAACGAGTTGCCACCCCTTCTTAATCATTCTCATTATCAGTGTCGTCATCGAAATTTATTGAACCAATTATCCCTATCAAAAATGAAATCCATTTTCTAATCAACTTCATTAGACTTAAACCTACGATGTATTTACTTTTTGACAAAAATGGTCAAGAGCTAAAGCAATGAAATCGATCTAATTCAGGTACTAACGACGTTAGACTGCCGATGTTGAGGGTCCAGCTAATACCGAGTATACTAACTAATACTCGGTACCAAATTCAGCTTAGTAATTCGTGAAGAAATGACTTGATACCTATTTGAGTATCAACTTTTGGTCTAATACCGGTACTAGCGCTAGTACTTTCTGAAGAAATCGGCTGTTAGTGTTCCCTCACTTTTCGCGTTCATTTATTGTATTTGCACTACTTTACATTCGAGTTTTCAAATCTCAAACAACGTCATTGATGCATATCATTTCATTTCTATCTTCACAATAACAAAAATACATTCCAGGACCGACCATTGTCATTTGGTACCATTCGCTTCAATCATCCTCAATTGGCAATCAAAGTACGTAATTTGATTGATTTCTACACCTCAAGGCATGTGCATGTGCAATGTTGCAACCTGCATCGACGACCTGTGTGTAGAGATGCAGATTTTGAACGTTATTATTTTACAATGACAAAGGGATACGTTGGTTAAATCGAATTACTTTGTAATTTGGCCATAAGTTCCGATTTTCAGACTGCGGTTAGTTGCATAACTCAAAGCATTTTACAATCGAAAATTCGCTTCAATTGAATGAAAAGCTTGCTATGTATATTGAATTGTAAATGGCATATGAGGTACCTATCTAAATGAATTAATTGAGACAATCCTTCGGGCCTGGTCTGTCATTGATGCAGAGTATAGATGTCACCAAATAAACGACCTATTCTCATGCATATTGTCAGTGAAAAATTACTTTTCTCCGTCACAATGGACAGGACCTCCATAAATTCTACTAGAAGCCGACTATGTAATATAGGTGCTCTAGCAGCCCTTATATGAATCATTAACAATAAGTATACCGGCATTAACAATTACGCTGATCAAAACCTCATTAAAGTCAATAAAACTCTCATAAGTATGGTCAAATGGAAGAAATTTCTGTTAATAAGTTCCATTAGGGTACACATTTGAATGAGAGGACATAAATGACACTTTTATAGGTATTTTTAGTACTACTTGCCAAGAATAATCAATTATAGTCGATTGCTGAAGAAAAAATTTTAGCAATAAACTTGGATTAACGGTATAAAATCGGGTATTCATATACATTAAAGAATTTACGGCAACTAGAAGTCTATAAATTTTACGGTGCAGATGTAGCTGACGAAAAATAGACACGTTTACTTGATTAGGAAGATAAAAATTGTTTTGCTAACGCACCACACATGCATAGGCATACATCCATTTTCATATTCACATCACATTTACACGTGACACAATACCACCTCTCATCCCACCACCAGTCAATATACCACAAGTCCACTGTACTCTCGCCACCCCCAAACAATAGACCTAAGGTAAACTAGTGTCAATGCATATTTTCTGCTTCGTTTGCCAAAATGCCCTCCACCCACAAGAAGGTCTGTAAACTTCACAAAGGACAGCAGATGGCTACGACTCTTAAATTATTGCCATTTGGTCTTACTCGACTACGGTACGGCTCGTGATGGCAGCGGGGGCACCCCATCTGCTTGTCCGAGAGATTTAATTTATGAACGGTTCAATGCTGTGATGTCTAAGTGTGCAGTACTAAAATATAAAATACGGTAACTTCTCCTTGGCCCAATTGAATGGTATAAGGTAGAAACTATACGAAAGGTAACCTTTTGTGTGTGAAGTCATTCATGGTTGAAATAGATAAAAACATGGTCAGCAGTATTTTGCTTCCATTCATGTTGAACGATGAATTCTCAAACTTACCTTATTCGGAAGGGTTGTAAATGGATGATTTAAGGTGACAGGAAAATTCTTAAAAAAAAAAGAGAAAAATTTTGAACCGACAGATTTAGAAAGGACTTTTATGCAATTGGGTTTGATGAAAGGGACCATTTTTGTTGAAAATGGGTAGAAATTTGGTAGGTACTACTATTTAGGAAGGTTAGATATACATAGCTTTATTATTTATAGCTTTAATGTTGTCAAACTTATTCGAATTATTGAAGATCGGCTTCGTTTCTACTGGTCCAGTTTGGTTAGTTTTATTGTTGGATATTTTATGGAAGCTATACTACTTGATAAAACGTCTTATTGTTGTTGATAACCTTAAGGTATTGGGAGAATGACCGAATATTTAATTGAAATGTGCTGAATGGGAAACATTTGAATAAAAATAAATAGGTGGTGCAACAGGCGTGTAGACCTAGACACCCTAGGCCTAGCTTCGCACAACCATTCGTTTGTGAGAGTTTTTTTTTCAATTTTGGGACGGCTGAATTGAGAAGCTTTTTCAGGATGGTGCTATACTCTTGAATGTTTGTCAGACTTTTGCGAGAGGTGGCGCAGTGGAATAAAACCTTACGATGTAATTTGTGTTTTTCCGTGGATCGAACTGTAGTCCAACACAATAACCACTGAGATACTGCGGCCAAAAACATTTGAATTGTGCAAGGAAATTGTCGAGCGCTGGTGTGGTGTCAGGTGGAAATACGAGTAGTTAGTACCTACTATGGAAATTGATATTTGATCAGTCTGCCGATAAATGCCTGAAATAGCCTGCAAGGTCACGAGAGTTTCATGGCTTCAACAGAGCATTTAGAGAAGATCGGCTTAAGGGTCCTCAATGATCCCCAAGTCGAGATATATCGATTGTTCGATATAAAATTGACAGATTAATGTGAGAAGAGCCCGATGTATATGAGAGAATTGGCCGTAGGTAGATATAATTATTGTAAAATAGATCCAGAAAATACCGCCCGATTGGTTGGTAATCTCTATACCCTCCAGCTAACTATCGCCCACAATTCATCGCCACTTCTACCAGTGTTCTTTTCTGTTTTGAAGGTTTGAAGAATAGAAGATTCTACTAAATATACATTGGATTATGATCGTCAACATTAATTTCAATATCCCATCACGGTTGAAGAATGCAAGTGGACTCTCCACAACTGTCAACCTTCCACCGCCGGGATATCTATCTCATCATTAATTGCACAGCAAGGCAGTGATCGAAGAATTTTCTACTCAGAATTGAGTACCACAAAGTACCTATAGTGATGGGAAAAATTATAGAAACAAGCTAATTCTTCGTCGCTTATCGAAAAAATAAAATGTTTTCGGGAAAAAAGATAAATTTAATTTAGAGAAAATGTGTTTCATGTCCTTTTAATACTTGGTTGTTGCGCCCTTATTTTTAATAACTGCTTCACATCTTCGTCCCATGGAATGAACCAACTTGCCACAAGTTTCGGGATTTATAGAGTGCCATGCATTTTGATTAATTGACCACAGTTCTTCCTTGTTTTTGGCTCTGCAACCGCCGATCCTGCGCTTAAGAACGCCCCATATAGATGTTCTATCGGGTTAAGGTCAGGAGATTTTGATGGCCACTCCATAACATTGATTTTGTTCTTACGAAACCATTATTTCGGCAACTTTAAGGAGTGCTTGGGGTCATTATCCTGCATTAACTCCCAATTAATAGGCATGTCATCTTCAGCAAATGGCAGCATAACAGTGTTTAAGATTTCCACTTAGATTTCCACGCCACACATTTTATGCTTTACCATGAAAACTGGACCAACCCCAGATGCTGAAAATCACCCCCAAATCATACAATTTCCTCCGCCATGTTTAAATGTCTTCTTTTTATATTTGGGATCGAATTCGAAATTCTTTGGTCGTCTGACGTACATTTTCCCATCGGAAGCAACCTAATTGACCCGACCATAAGACGTTATTTCAATTAGCACAGTGGAGGTGTTTGTTGGCGAAACTTAGTCTCTGTTTAATATTTTTTTTGGTCAAGTATGGAACTTTTCTGGGACTTGCTCCAGGAAGACCTACTTCCTTTAATCTACTTCTTATTGTACGACTTGTAACTGGTGCGTTTAACTAATTTTTTAGGTCTGTGGAAGAGAAAAATGGCTTCTTCTTGCATAGTTGTATAAACAGTTTGTCAAATCGTGGAGTCTTTTTTTGTTTTCTGCCTCTGGTTTCTACTTTGGGACTTGAATGGATAGCTGTGCATACTTTTTAGGACTTTTTTTAGAACACTTTATGACATTGGTTTCATTCATTGATTCATTTTTTTGCCGTCTTTTCTTAGCTTTTTTTATCACCTCACGTTCAAAACTGTTGCAATGGACTTCAAGATCCACTTTAACAAAATGTTAATTTCGCTGTTTTAAGATTTTCATCTAAAAAGCATTAAATTACAGGTTAAACTAAGTTACCACTATTTCAATTAAAATAAGACCGGGCTTTACTTCAAAACCACTGGTGCCGACTGTTTGTTTCTATTAATTTTTCCAGCCAAAATAACATTTTTGCTCATACTTTTTACTGTTACACGAAAACTAAAAGCTAATAAGAGCAAATTCCTGCAACATTTCAAAGTACTGTTATAGGCATTTAAGTGTAGAATTGTTTGTCCCTTAACTATTTTAACCTTGAAAACCTTGCGATGAGTTCATCCAAATGGTAACTGGATTCGACTTATGCTAAGGATTAAGTAAGGTTAAGTCATATGTCTTTAAGATAAGCGAGCAATCCAAAACATTCTAAAATTTAAAGGCTCTCTAAATTGGGATAATGTTGGTCACTCAACCCCCTGCACTAATTGAAGTACTGCTAACCTTTCCAATCAATATAATTCTGCAGCAGCAAAACGATTACCAAGCTAGACACTCTGGGCTATGGTTACCTAAGCTCTAGTCGAAAGAGGCAACATTTTGTAGATTACTTTATCATCATCTTTGAAAGTAGATTAATTGCAAGAATTTCGGTCAGATATGCGATTGGTTCGACTAAGCAGTCACAGAAAAGGAAGATATAACGGACTGTACTGACGAACGGGAATAATAGCAGTATAGTCGAGGCATTTTCTGTCAGACTCTTTGGTCCAAGTAAATCATACGGAATCAGGGATGATTGCATTTTATTTTTCTAACAGAGATGGCTGCTAAAAAGCAAGCTTTAGCTATAAAATCCATAGAGCTGATGAAATTGCAAAGAAAGGATCAACGAAGCACGCATCTGTTTACCATTTATATGTAAGAAAGGGTTGATAGTCAGGCCATGACTAGAACAACCTTTAAACTTGTAGGCATACGAGAGCACTCTGACCAAGGGTGATAGGTCTACATCTACTTTCGGAGCAGCTGGGCATACCGCATACTGCGCAATGACTACAAGAGAAACTAATATGACATTGAAGAGAATGATAAATGTATTCAGATGACGACGGAACAATCCACTCATACAGCGCCAGAGCTCTTTTACAGGCAGAGAAAATAAACTTGGTATGAAGGTCCCGCTTCATAGATAGATAATATGATGGTCTTAAAACGCTTGTTGCTATTCTGAATGACGTTACTTAATGCCAAAGCGAAATGGACAAATTGATATACTATTTGTCAAAAGGTGCACCGACTACTCGAATCGTTATGTCATGATTGTCATAGCCCCTCATGTAAAGAGCAAAGACAATCATGAAAAGGCCGTTTGAACGAGGCGGCAGTATTAGAAGCTTGGTGAACTTCGCTCCTCTTGGTTTGATATGCAAACATAGGTACCGAAAGAGTATTTTAGTACATGATACCTAGAAATCCCACAAGAGCGTCTTCGATCATTGGAAATAGTTTTGCACGGCCAAATAAAGTTCAAGCACAAGTCTTCCCCTAGTACGTCACCGATGTTGCACCAAAGCATCAACATCTTATACCTTAATCCACACAATGCTATAAAGTAAATCCTTCTCAACGGATATTATTTTGATGACCAAATAAATATATCATCATCTATTATATAGGTAGTGACACCGCAAAGTGGATTTGCTCCACGATGCACCTTATGCATCGGTGACACTTCACTCTGCTTGCCTTGCCACATGCGATATGAACTGACACAGCGCAAGAACGCCATTAGGATTATATTTCATTGGGTGGTAAAAGTCAACTTTCTCCCAGGAGATTTTGCACTTCGTTGCCAGCAGATTTATGCTCTTCCATTATGTGCATTGAGGTGTCGCTGCGGCGAATTTTACACTACATTAAAAAATTCTAAGTCCTCGCGCTGGCTCCATGGACGGTGTGGGTGGCACTTAGTATTCCTGGCAACGGATGTCGCATAACGTTCTTAATAAATTTCACCGACACCTGTTTTTATGGTTCTGTTAGACGCGAATCCTGACTTTGTGCCGCTTGCCCGTATGCTACGTGATCGTAGTGTACTCGAACTCACCATACCGTCTGGTGGCATGCAAAATACTTTGGCTGTATATTTATGTGTCTATGCGCGAAACTGTATGACCGGTTTACTATTCTAGTCATACAGTGGTCATAAAATAGAATTATGGTCTTGTATACCTTTTGATGGCGGTATAGACCTTCCTGGCGGCAGCTCGGAACTTTGGTCTACTGAATAGGTAGAGAGATGACCAAGTTATATTATTGGAATAAACCGCGAATGCTAATTACCGCGAAAGTAAACAAGGGACGATAATAAATATTTTGCTGTACTTTGTGTAAGCACGACATTCTGTGAGGGGTTTTGTACGGATACGTGCATCTGATGGGGCAAGTTGTGTAGTGTCGCTGTCTCCTCTCCAACCACTGGACGGATTGTTCAGTTAAAAGTAAGGGAAATGGTAGTAGACATGTGGTGTGGATGTCCTTTATTTGAAATGTGAATTATTTATACAGGTGCATATAGAATAAAAACAAAACTGAGTGTCAATTTATTTGAATATCTTAAGCAAGCTGTTACATCGATGTAAGTGATGTGTCCATCGGGAACAAACCTATAAGGTAGGTACATCGTTCTTTAAGAAATTTGCACAAGCTTCCTCTGGATCTTCGCATTTTATAATTTCGCTTTGGTTTTGGCGAATGTATCCACTGAGATTCGAATTCACCAGAAGAAAATGAAATTCATATCATATGAAAGCAATCGAATGTTCTTCAAGAAATAACATTAATATCAATCTTTACAGGCTTTTCGAAAACCCTTGAAGGCGCCAGCTCTAGAGTATTTGCAATCCGTCACGTTGCTATCACTTCGAACAATGTGGTGTTTTTTAGGTAAGCCAAAAGCCTGTCTAGTAAGACCGCAAAGTTGCCATAATAAGCGATGGACCTTTGCCGCATACGAGTATCTATTTACGAGGTAGCTGGATGTTGGTGGACTTTTACTGTGGATAAAATTGCTTCAATTCTGGCGTTATTTAGTTATAGTCTGTACAATGCACAGTCGTACATATACAACTGTCACAAACCATATAAATTGAAATACAGGATTTTGGGTCTTCCAAAAATCTGCAGATGCAGAGTCGAAGTAAAAGAGAAAGCCGCAGTCCACATTTTTAAAACCAATCCTTTCCTTGTCAATATCAAAAAGGTTTATCTGTGATCCGAGCAATTGCTTACATGAGTAATCAGAAAGGTTTTAGGAAAGACGAAAGTTCACCATCAGCAAGTTAGCATTCATTAAAATCGGGAGAACAACTTGGACTAAAGGTGCTGTCCCTGAAGTAATTTCTTAAACCTATTGAATTGAAAGACTTGCATTGCAATGTTGTCCGTCCGATATTTTTGGCTTTTCTATGGAAAATCCTTTCGTAATAGAAGGGTCATTCAGTATAGCTATGAATAGAATAGAAATTTGACAACCGACTGCGGCCATATTTTAATATTTTGGCTTTCATTTTGCAATCTCTTATATATAAAACAAAGTGTAAAAAACTGTTTCCCTCTGTCGCCCATAATTTTCAACCAATTTTGTTGATTTTTTTTTAAATGTCGGTAATTATGCTGATTGGATGATAGGCTGAACAAATTCAAAATCGGACAAAGGGGCGTGGCCCCGCCCATACAAAAAAAAAAAAACATTCAAAATCGTAGCTCAAACTTACAGGTAATCTTGCGTATTGGCCGTGGAGTAGTGATGCGCGATATATATCGAATCACTCGATTCATCGATAATGTCGTAAAAAAATATCGATTATTTCACTCGATAATTTATTTTCGATATTATCGATGCATCGATGTTTTTATCCCGATTTGTTTCCACTCAAAGACCACTGTCTCAATTATAACAACACGCCTCGTTACGATTCAAGAACCTTAAAACATTTTCTTATTCTTATCGGCTTAATATAGGTACATAATATTTTTATAATATAGTATTTCAAATAAGCTATTTCTTTACATGCTATGCATAGTAACTAGGCAAAATCTCTGCGTGTTCCACTTTCTACGTAGATTACTTTCTAATAGTTTTTAGCAAGTCAGAATTTCGTAGTGAATGAGGGTGACTTACGTTTGGGGCTGTTTTTAGTATCGCCAAATTGGATTTCAATACTGAAGCAAGATGAAGCATAAAATGCTCTATACAGTAGCCCAAAATTGGGCCCCATAGCATGCGCTTCTTCAAAACTACCGAGGACGCACAGTGCCTTTATTTCAACATAAATTTCACTAAAGCCTATCAGCACAAAGTTAGGTTAGGTTAGGTTGTGAGGAGAACGATCACAAAGCACCTTGGTGGGCCCATCGCTTCTTTTATTATACTACTTTTGATAATTTCCTTGGAGGTACTGGTAGATTGACGACCCGTCATTTCAAAACGAAAAATCCAGGCAAAGAGGTGGATGCGAAAAAACGCACCATAATACACCTCAAAATAAGTGCCAAAAACTGTGCAAAAAATGCACAACAAATACGGCCAATATGTGCCAAAACCAACAAAAAAAATCCCAAAAAAATTTAGCGAAAAAAACTGTGCAAAAACGCGCAACAAATCCCGCCAAATACCCATCAAAAATCGCAATGAAAAAATAACAAAATATGCGCCAAAAATGCGCGTGAAAAACCGCGATGAAAAAATAATAAAAGAGGCGGCAAAAAAGCGGGATGAAAAAATAACAAAATACGCGCCAAAAAAGCGAGATGAAAAAATAACGAAATATGCGCCAAAAAAAATGAAACAAAAAATCCCGCCAAAAATGTAGAAAAATTCGCAAAAAAATGCCCCAAAATCCGCGTCAAAAACCCTCCAAAATGCCCGCCAAAATAGAGCAAAAAATATGCGCCACAAACGCCTGACAAATCCCTTCAAAAATCGCGGTGAAAAATAATAAAATATGCGCCAAAAAAGTGACATAAAATCCCGCCAAAAATGTGGAAAAAATTTTGCGAAAAAAACGCGCCAAAATACATTTCCAAAGTACGCGCCAAAACTATGCAAAAAAATGCGCCAAAAAGCACGACAAATCTCGGCAAAATACGCGCCAAAAATCGCGAAGAAAAAATAACAAAATATGCGCCACAAATCGCGCTGAAAAAATAACAAAATATGCGCAAAAAAAATGACAAAAAACCCCACCAAAAATGTGGAAAAATTTCGCGAAAAAAACGCCAAAAAAACATCTCAAAATACGCGCCAAAACTATGCAAAAAAATGCGCAAAAATCTCCCATCAAATCGCGCCAAAATGCGCGACGAAAAAATAACAAAATATGCGCCAAAAAATTCCGCCAAAAATGAAGAAAAAATTCGCGAAAAAACGCGCCAAAATACGCACCAAAAAATCCACTATACTGCGCGTCAAAAAATTGCGCCAAAGTATGTGTCAAAAAACGAGCGAAAAAGCGCACCAAATAGATGTGATCAGCTTCACATCTCACAATTGACTGCCTCCAAAATTTCAGAACAAGCCCTTTTATAGAGAGGCAAGGCCGTTTGTTTAGGGTTTTTTTTACTCAAAACATCCCTGAACGGACTGGATCCATTAGACATAGACAGCCGTCAATCGCATTTCGATCGCTTTCTTTGCAATGGATGCATTCAGAGTGAGATGCGAAATCATTTTAATGTTTTTTGTCCCCTCCCCCTCCCCACCCCCCTGGTTAACAAATGACTGAAAAAACGCTATATTTAGGCTGTCATCGAGCCAAATATTTGGAATTTAAAATACACCATCAGGTAAGGCTTACCTAACACGATGGGAAGGAAAACAAGTAAAAGTGTTATCATCGGCCTGGCCGATGCTTTGATACCCTGCACTGCATAAAAGTCATGCAAAATATTTGCCATGCGAGTTAGTATGTGTCTAATATTAGTTTTGTATGGTAGGTAGTGTTGCACTTATATTACTTAAAGACAATTCCGTATACGACTCTATTAGGTGCGTTGAAAATGACCGGGTAAACAAATGCAGCCGCCGCTGCCCGAGAGGTTGTAAGTCGAAATGACAATTTCGGCGATCGGTCGAATAAATGGCGAATGGGGAGGGCAAAGAGAAAACCGAAAGTGCAACAAGCAGCACGTTGATGCTGTGATTTGGCTAGTCAGCTGGGTGTGGGTTCAATCACAATAATATTAGATATGATAAACAAAGGTAAATGATTGGTGTATTTGAATAAGGGCGCCACGCAGTCTTTGGAAAAGGAAGATTGCGAAACCTTTTAGGAGACAATTATGGATTTTGGTGAGCGATGTACGACGAAATGAAAAATGAAAATTATGTTTCCCAAATGGAAATTTGATAAGTTTATTGGTACTTATGGTTAGTAATGATTACAAACTGGAGAATGGCCACTGGTTTGTTAAAAAAACATCACAGAGCTGGAAGCTCTCAGTATCGCTTTACACAACTGTTTTTTGTTGCGCGACTTAGTATCCTCTCTGTTCGAAACAAGAACGAGTAGGTTAGAACGCAAAGTAAAGAAAGAGTGAAATTAACAAGCAAACCCTCAAGGTGGGGATGTAAAAAAAACGAATTTATGAAAAAAAGAAGATTATTTAACTTTGCGGTTTTAGGCCAACGGATAACTTCCGATTACCATACGGTTCTCGGGACAACGGTCAAAAAAGACACAACGGGTCGCGAAAATACCTACAGAGTAGCCGTTAATTGCCACTATAAAAGAACGGAACGAAATCTCACTCGACTATTTTTCACAAAGTAAAATTTAAACGATACGAACTATACCACACTGACAACACCCTACTTATCTGTTTTTTTTTTGTTTTTCCCCTTTTTCTTCCTTTTATCCTTCCTCTCCTTGGAAAATAACTATGTCCTCTGACCTGGCGGATGGGGGTGACCAAAAGCTCCCCGCTACAACCACTGGATAATGATGTCCACACTGCAAGAAAACTCTTTTTTCGTCCTGTGGAATTTTCTCGTCTTAACTTCCTTTTTTTTTTCTCTAGACACAACTTGTCTTCACTACTTATTTGCTCTGTTTTTTTTCAACTTTTCTCTACGTCCTGTCTCTCAGGCGGTTAACCAAAAAGTGACGTACGCCTGCGCTGATAATCTTCCACACACACCCATACACGCACACACACACGCAGCCTTTCATACATGGGGCGAATTCAGCCATCTTTTTTTTCGTTCAAGGCCGAAATCGTAGAATTTATTCACTAGAATTTTTGTGTTTTAATACACTTATTTTTGGTTTTCGCTGTTCGATTTTTCGATATGCGTTTTTGGTGTTTATTAATTAAAATATGACGTCCTTGCCGCCCTGTCATTTTTGGCGGGAGGAGTCTTTATGGTATTAGTGTTGAATTCGCCCCAGCTGCCGTCGTCGTAGTTGTCAAAGCAAAGGGAATCACGTCCAGAGCTTTGACAACTTCTCCTTCGGTGATACATTCATTCCAGCAGTATTCACAATAGCGATCTAGCGCTGTTCGATTATATATCTTAGTGGTTGCTTAGGTTCGCTTTTTGCCAACCCTGACCAGACTTAAATAGGATTATCTTTTAACAATAATAACAAAAATAACAACTAGGAGTGGAAGGATAAATAACTCGCGACCCCCATACTAATGTCGAGTGAGCTTTCGCGCAGAGAAATGGTAAGCTAACTGAACCCAGGTAGTTGGAAGTTATCGTTTACAATATTATTGTTTTTGTTAGTGATGGCTTGTTTTGCCATATTTATTTAGGATGGGCACGGGGCCTTACGATAACTCTTTATTCTGATTCGACGAGGACAGACGTCCTTTTTGGGCTTAAACGCCTTAGTGAAAGAATTCTTTCCACGATCATTTTGATGTCGGTGGGGATCACCTGTCCCTTGTTTTTATCCATATATTGGGGACCGTCCGTCCGCCCATTGAGAGATTCCCGACCATCCGTCTGGGCTCTAAGAAAAACTACATTTGTCATCCTCCAGGAGCGAAAGGGAAGCGCCCGGAAGACAACGGGAGAAAATGGTTCAAAAGGCCAAAAAGTGGAAATGGTTCAGGAACAGGAGGGATGGAAAGGTCAAAGGTTTTGTGCGTACATTTTAACGCAACAAACTCCACCCTTACCTCCGAAGAGGTGAGATTGACTTTCTACTAGAAGAAAGTCGAAGTAAAAGGTAAACGACACTACGTAAGGGAAACATATATACTACACATCAACGACAACTACGATTTTCTCTATCGCGCTTTGGCGATAGTTTTGTTTGAACATCACAGAGCCCAAGGCTCTCAGTTCCTCTTTGCGTAACGATCCTGGTTTGTTACGCGACTAAGTTATTCTTCGGGGTCCTCGTAATATGGTTTGAGGTCTTTTACGTTCCACGTTCCGCGTTCGTGGTTATCTTCATCTTGTAACGTATAAGTCCACGGCGATACTCTTTTCTTTATGCGGAATGGGCCGATATATTTTGGCGCTAATTTGGCAGTATAATAGTTCGCGGCGTCGGATAATATGAAGTTTCGTCTCCACACTAATTCATTTTGGAGATACTGAACATCTCTCCTCCGAAGATTGTACGCTTTTGCGGCCTTTGCGGCTGCCGCCTCTAGCTTTTTCCTTATACTTTCCCTAAGAATTCTGAATTGCTCATGATTATCATCCGTATTCATGCCCCCCTCATGCGGAATGGTGGTTAAGGACGTACGTCCAAAAGTCACCATACCTCGACCAAAATTTGCATAATACGGTGATACTCCCAAAACCTCATGTTGCGCTGTACGTATACTGCACGCAACTTTCGCTAATTGCGTGTCCCACACTCGGTGATTCTCTGACACATATGACCTAAGGGTATTCTTAATAATTTGGTTTATCCGTTCCGCCGGATTAGCTTGGGGATGATAATGCGCTGTAAAGCGTATTGTCGACCCGTACCTATCAGTTAATGCATTAAGCTCTTTACTTTTAAACTGTGGACCATTGTCACACACTATAATTCTTGGGACTCCGAACAATAAAAAGACGTTATCCTCTAACTCTTTACAAACTAATTTTGCTGTCGCAGATCTCAGGGCGAACAACAATGGGAATTTAGTGAAGTAGTCTACAACGGTTAAAATATAGTTAAAACCCCTATTCGATTTTGGAAGTGGACCAACCAAGTCCACACAAATCATCTCCCACGGATCGGTTACCCCTTTCCTCTCCGTCATCAAACCCGCCGGCCTATCATTCACTGGCTTCACACTCTGGCAAACTTTGCAATTTCGTACATATCTAGTTATATCCGAACGCATCTTCGGCCAATAATATCTTTCTCCTATCCTAGCAAATGTTTTCTTTACCCCCATATGTCCTGCTAATGGATGATCGTGGCACTCTTCTAAAATTCTAATCCTATCACTTTTAGACGCAACTATTTTCCACTCAGAGTTACTATCATGAACTAAAATATGATTTGCCCTAACATACTTAAATAAAATTCCCCGTTCTACACGCCATGCGGGAAAATCTAATGGGTTCGCTTGTACCTTCTCTTTCATTTTCGTTATCCAAGGATCTGAATTGTGCTCTGAAATCCCAGCAATTGCCGGTACGCTTCTTGAAAGCATATCTGGCACAACATGTTCCTTTCCTTTCCTGTGGATGATATCAAAATCAAATTGTTGTAAGCGTACTGCCCACCGCGCTAGCCTACCCGCTGGATCCTTAAGCTTGCTAAGCCAAATTAGCGAGTAATGATCCGTGACAACCCTAAATTTTACCCCTTCTAGATATGGCCGCAGTTTCTCTATGGCCCACAAGACTGCTAAACACTCTTTCTCTGTGGTGGAGTAATTCCTCTCGCACCTGTTCAAAGACCTGCTCAAATAGCAAATCACCTTTTCGCCTTCATCAAATAGTTGGCTCAATACAGCTCCTATCCCAAAATCCGAGGCATCGGTCTGAACGACAAAAGGCCTCGTAAAATCCGGACACGTCAGGATGGGAGCTGAAATTAGGCACTCTTTTGCCTTCCTAAAACTCTCCTCGCACTCTATACTCCAGGAAAATTTACTATTCTTCTTCAAAAGATCGGATAACGGTTTCACCAAAACTGAAAAGTTTGGAATAAATCTCCTATACCAGGATACCGTTCCGATAAAACTTCTAACCTGTTTGACGTTTTTGGGAGCAGGAATGTTTAACATACTTTCTATCTTTTCCGGATCTACGTGTAATCCATTTCTGTCTACTACATAACCTAAAAATTTCAGCGACGGTCTACAAAAATTACATTTCTCCTCACTAACCTTTAGTCCAGCTTCCCTGATACGTTTAAGAACTTCTCCCAATACCTCTAAATGTTTTTCGAATGTGTTGGTGATGATGATTATGTCATCGAGGTAGACGAACACGTATGGTTCCAGATCGGCACCAAGTACGGTGCCTATAAATCTTTGCCAAGTCGCCGGAGCGTTATGCAACCCGAATGGCATTCTTTTAAATTGGAAGAGTCCCCTGTTCGGAACAGTAAAAGCTGTAAAGCGGCGTGATTCCAACTCTACTGGAATCTGCCAGTAAGCTGACTTAATGTCCAACGAGGACAAAAACTTCGCATCCCTAAGCTTATCTAACGTCGATGAAATATAAGGGAGAGGATATGCGTCTCTCTCAGTTACTTTGTTTAATTTCCTATAGTCTACGCAAAACCTATATGTACCGTCCTTCTTCCTAATCATCACTATGGGTGAAGCCCATGGACTATTCGATTTCTCTACTATTCCTTCCCTAAGCATCTCTTCTAATTCCTTATCAATATGAACTTGTACTGCTGGAGACACGGGATAATACCGTTGCTTAATCGGATCCGCGCTCGTTTTAATTTTGTGTTCCACTAAATGTGTACACCCTAAGCTTTCTGGCATGTCCCTAAAAGCATCACTTATAACTGTCCCTAACTGTTGCTTTTGTGTTTCATCTAATTCCGAAAGTTCTTTAGAATGTGTAATCGAGGACAAGGTGTTTTGGTCCGAAAAATTCCATTCCCCTGATCGTAAATCCGGGACGATTCCCGATAGAGCCCAAAAGTCTGCTCCTAAGATCAGTATATGAGGAAGGCGCGGAATGACTAGACACTCCAACAAAACTGTGGTTCCCTGTACTGAAATGGGCAACGTAACTGTGCCTTCAACTGCTATACCTGTACCATCCGCTAAGGTAACCCTATGAACATTTCCTTGATCTAACCCTACTCCTAAATCTTTTAAAACTCTCCACCCATCCCTACATATAATTGAGCGCGAAGCTCCGGAATCTAAAAGCCCTATTAAATTAATCCCATAAACACTAACTCCTAAATATGGCCTCCTATCATCTTGATTTGCCTCGAGTGTGAATCCTACATGAACTTCCCTACAAGCCGACTGGTTACCAGCAGGCAACCTGTCTAAACTCAACGGCGCTCTCGTCCTGCCGACCCGAGAGTGCGTTGCCCGTTTCCCGAACAATTTGGACAATTTCTTCGAATGACACCAACCCTACCACAACCTATGCAACGCCTTGGAGCAGAACAAGTATTCGACAGATGACCATATTCGTTGCAATTGAAACATCTCAACCGCCGACCAGGTTGAGTGTCTCGATTGACAACAGAAACCATTGGTGTCTCCTCGACCGCTACGTAAGCTAAATCGGGTTCCAATAAGTTCCTTGAACGAGGGGGAGGAGGTGGCGCAAATGTTTCCACATTCGCTCGAACCATCTCGAGTTTCCTACCTAAAGCGACTAAGTCAGGAATCGACTTAGGGTCCGCCAACCCTAACTGCGTCTGATAGAACGGTGCTAAATTTCGCTGCAAAATTCCTAACTTCCGTTTTTCCGAAAGTGGCTCTGATAGCCTGCCAAACATGCTTTGCATTATGGCCACGTAGACTCCAATCGACTCCTCTTTACCTTGAGTCCGATGTCTGATCTCTTCCAGCAACAGATCATCATAATTTGGGGGAAGAAATTCTAACTTTAGTTCCCTAACCAATTCCTGCCAAGTACTAACAGTACGCCTAACTGCCCTAAACCATAAAAGTGCCCTACCGACAAACAAATCAACCGAAGACCTAAAAAGCTGCAATTCGCTTACTCCTCGGGCCTCGCGCAATTCCTCCACCCGCTCTAGGAAGGAATTCACGGATGCCCCACAACGCTCCCCTGAAAACTTGAGGTCCCATTGGCCAAATTTTCCGTCCTCTCAGCCTGTACGTAGACCGGAGCACTATTCTCAGCTACGGTTGCATCTCCTCTTAACACTGAGGTAGATGTCGATGGAGGAGAAGGATCTGGTATTTTCTCTACTTCCGTCGTTCCTTCTTCTTCTTCTTCGTCTAAGCTAGCTAAGAGCATAGTCAGCTCAGTCTTTATTGCTCGCTTATCTTGTTCTTCTTCTTTTGAGTCGGGGCGCGATCTACCCATTCGCTTCATTGCCCACTCAATTTTGGTGAGAATTTTGAGGTACCCCGAAGAATTTCGTTGAGGAGGGTTCTCCAACAACTTTTCTATTTCAGCCATTTTAAGCTGAACTGCCTCTTTGTCCGCTGCGAAATCAAATGGATAATCGGTGCAGTCGAAGGATCCGTTACGTTCGAGAATCCTTGCCGCCCGAAGCGATTTCCTCATTTTGTCAACCGATGTCGGCGCTAAACCTCTGCTTTCCATTTCGTAAGAAAGCTCCTCTGCCGATAAACGATTTACTTCCATTTTGTTTTGACCTAAGCTAAACTAAATCTGAATAACAAAAAGAAATTTCACAATAAAACTTTCGGAGTCTCTAAACTCACTAAATCTCTTAACCCGAAAATGAAACTAATCCCACGATCCACAAACTAATTTGAAATTAATTTTCGAACTCAAACAAATTTAACCCACAATGAAGTAAAAATTCCTATCGATGAACGATGAACCACCAAAAGAGCAAAATATTCCCACTCACAAAAAAATCAATTCGATTATGCTACGAAAAGCTTCTAATTAATTCCCCAATTACTGATCCTAACTAACAAACGAAAAAAAGTTTCAGAAAAAGGTACACGAAAGTATCGAAAAGGTTACAGAAAAAGTTGCACAAAAGTATCAGAAAAGTTCCAGAAAAAGTTACACAAAAGTATTAAAAAGGTACCAAATACAAGTTTGACGCGATGGTAACACTAAGGCGAACACACACCGGTGATCAAAGAAAGAAAAAAAATGACAATAATCAAACGAAAGCAAACCGTATGAAAATGTACCGTACGCTATACGTACATACATATATATCAATAATTCAAAGAAAACTAATGCGATATGCGATTTATATAAATCAACACAACAGTAAAAGAAAATAAATGCAAAAAAAGAACTGACTTACAGATTTCCACAGGTCTTACTCAGGTTCTCCAATTGGGATTTCCTCTATTATGCATATAATATGCCACCAAATAAATTAGCCGAAATGAATTCAATCTCCTCTCCACTATTCACTCAAATTACCTAAATAGAAAAAGAAATATTTACAAGTAAACCAATCAAAAAAAAAGGTAAACACAAAACACTTGCTTGACGAAACTTGTTGATACAGACAAGTTATAAGTATAGGTGAAAGAAATGCACTATATATGCACAGCACACACTGATGATTGGTTTTTTTTTTTTGTTTTCAAACGATTTGATTGAATGGATCGATTTTAGATTTATTGGATTGCGGATTATAATTTAACTATGTACATTAATGAAAAAGGCCCCACGTTCGGGCGTCAATTTGTTGCACTTATATTACTTAAAGACAATTCCGTATACGACTCTATTAGGTGCGTTGAAAATGACCGGGTAAACAAATGCAGCCGCCGCTGCCCGAGAGGTTGTAAGTCGAAATGACAATTTCGGCGATCGGTCGAATAAATGGCGAATGGGGAGGGCAAAGAGAAAACCGAAAGTGCAACAAGCAGCACGTTGATGCTGTGATTTGGCTAGTCAGCTGGGTGTGGGTTCAATCACAATAATATTAGATATGATAAACAAAGGTAAATGATTGGTGTATTTGAATAAGGGCGCCACGCAGTCTTTGGAAAAGGAAGATTGCGAAACCTTTTAGGAGACAATTATGGATTTTGGTGAGCGATGTACGACGAAATGAAAAATGAAAATTATGTTTCCCAAATGGAAATTTGATAAGTTTATTGGTACTTATGGTTAGTAATGATTACAAACTGGAGAATGGCCACTGGTTTGTTAAAAAAACATCACAGAGCTGGAAGCTCTCAGTATCGCTTTACACAACTGTTTTTTGTTGCGCGACTTAATATCCTCTCTGTTCGAAACAAGAACGAGTAGGTTAGAACGCAAAGTAAAGAAAGAGTGAAATTAACAAGCAAACCCTCAAGGTGGGGATGTAAAAAAAACGAATTTATGAAAAAAAGAAGATTATTTAACTTTGCGGTTTTAGGCCAACGGATAACTTCCGATTACCATACGGTTCTCGGGACAACGGTCAAAAAAGACACAACGGGTCGCGAAAATACCTACAGAGTAGCCGTTAATTGCCACTATAAAAGAACGGAACGAAATCTCACTCGACTATTTTTCACAAAGTAAAATTTAAACGATACGAACTATACCACACTGACAACACCCTACTTATCTGTTTTTTTTTTGTTTTTCCCCTTTTTCTTCCTTTTATCCTTCCTCTCCTTGGAAAATAACTATGTCCTCTGACCTGGCGGATGGGGGTGACCAAAAGCTCCCCGCTACAACCACTGGATAATGATGTCCACACTGCAAGAAAACTCTTTTTTCGTCCTGTGGAATTTTCTCGTCTTAACTTCCTTTTTTTTTTCTCTAGACACAACTTGTCTTCACTACTTATTTGCTCTGTTTTTTTTCAACTTTTCTCTACGTCCTGTCTCTCAGGCGGTTAACCAAAAAGTGACGTACGCCTGCGCTGATAATCTTCCACACACACCCATACACGCACACACACACGCAGCCTTTCATACATGGGGCGAATTCAGCCATCTTTTTTTTCGTTCAAGGCCGAAATCGTAGAATTTATTCACTAGAATTTTTGTGTTTTAATACACTTATTTTTGGTTTTCGCTGTTCGATTTTTCGATATGCGTTTTTGGTGTTTATTAATTAAAATATGACGTCCTTGCCGCCCTGTCATTTTTGGCGGGAGGAGTCTTTATGGTATTAGTGTTGAATTCGCCCCAGCTGCCGTCGTCGTAGTTGTCAAAGCAAAGGGAATCACGTCCAGAGCTTTGACAACTTCTCCTTCGGTGATACATTCATTCCAGCAGTATTCACAATAGCGATCTAGCGCTGTTCGATTATATATCTTAGTGGTTGCTTAGGTTCGCTTTTTGCCAACCCTGACCAGACTTAAATAGGATTATCTTTTAACAATAATAACAAAAATAACAACTAGGAGTGGAAGGATAAATAACTCGCGACCCCCATACTAATGTCGAGTGAGCTTTCGCGCAGAGAAATGGTAAGCTAACTGAACCCAGGTAGTTGGAAGTTATCGTTTACAATATTATTGTTTTTGTTAGTGATGGCTTGTTTTGCCATATTTATTTAGGATGGGCACGGGGCCTTACGATAACTCTTTATTCTGATTCGACGAGGACAGACGTCCTTTTTGGGCTTAAACGCCTTAGTGAAAGAATTCTTTCCACGATCATTTTGATGTCGGTGGGGATCACCTGTCCCTTGTTTTTATCCATATATTGGGGACCGTCCGTCCGCCCATTGAGAGATT
This sequence comes from Cheilosia soror, assembly GCA_949372485.1. Taxonomy (NCBI): domain Eukaryota; kingdom Metazoa; phylum Arthropoda; class Insecta; order Diptera; family Syrphidae; genus Cheilosia; species Cheilosia soror. The sequence goes on along the minus strand of OX443562.1, from coordinate 109,514,568 downwards.
CCCGACCGTCCGTCTGGGCTCTAAGAAAAACTACATTTGTCATCCTCCAGGAGCGAAAGGGAAGCGCCCGGAAGACAACGGGAGAAAATGGTTCAAAAGGCCAAAAAGTGGAAATGGTTCAGGAACAGGAGGGATGGAAAGGTCAAAGGTTTTGTGCGTAAATTTTAACGCAACAGTAGCAGAACTACTTTACCGACATAGACAATTTTCAATACCAACCTGACGACGGTTAAAAAAAGTCCTCTCACAAAATTTCATTCACCTAAGTCGATTCGTTTGGACGCTATCGTGATTTCAACAGGCGGAAAGACATATGGGTCTACTAATGGTTTTGTATGGGAGGTACCAGAACTACTTGACCGACATAGCCCATTTTCAATACCAACCTGAAGACGGTAAAAAGAAGTCCTCTCACCAAATTTCAATCGCCCAGGTCAATTCGTTTGGACGCTATCGTGCTTTCAACAGACAGACAGACAGACAGACGGACAGACAGACAGACGGACAGACAGACAGACAGACAGACAGACAGACAGACAGACAGACAGACAGACGGACATGGCTAAATCGATTCAGAATGTGATCCTGATTCAGAATATATATACTTTATAGGGTCTCCGGTGAATCCTTCTTGGCGTTACAAACGTAATGGCAAAGTGAATATACCTTCCTGTGGAGGGTATAAAAAGAAAGTATTTGCGAGTCCGTCTTTCAATGCAATACCACACCTACTTGCAAGTGCGAAGAGCTAGTTATGTGGGCAGACGTTATGAAGAAGGTATGGTGTCAGATTCAGTGCGTCCTAACAAATTTAACTCAAATCGTTTTCTGATTTTGTAAATATATTTCTTGCCAATTTTTGACAGTCGCTTAGCAAATTTCCCATCTTGAAATATAGACTTTGGCCTCATTCAAGAATCTAATCATCGTAAGTCGACTTGAATTATCTGGATTCAAATGTACCTTAACGCGAAAATTAACTTGAATTGTCGGTATGTCACTTATTGACAATTATTGGTCTTTTTTTTCTCCTGGGTATTCTTGTACATTTTTTTGTTGTTCAAAAATCAATCAAAAAAAGTTAAATTATTGTCTTGAATTATTTCCTTTGTGAAATAGAAATTGATTGAGTATTCTAAACAATAAAAATATTTTTTTTAATAAAAATGAATAGAAAACTCAGGAAAATTTTAAGTTTGCATATAAACCGATATTATCGATACTATCGATTTTTTTGGGTCGATTTTTTTTTGCATCGATATTTTCATCTTGATAATAAAATATCGATGTATCAATGCAGTTTTGGATTATCGCGCAACACTACCGTGGAGTGCTCCTGTGAAGATTGGTCAAAATTGGACAAAGGGGCGAAGCACCTCCAATACAAAAAAAGTTAAAACATTGTCGCCCGTATATAAATAAAAAAAAATTAAAAAAACAAAAAAGGCCTGGCGAAGCTGGCGATGGTTCAGCTAGTCATTTTATATGATTCAACAACAGCGTACCGAAGTCGTTAAAATTTATTTTCAAAATTTGAGAATAGTTTTTAATTTGAAATAAGTTAATGTCAGTTACCGTGAACGATAGATGCTTTACAAAAGTTGTGGCGTATATTGATCAGTAGGCCTTTTACCGTATTATGTACTATTCGTATCCAACTTATACCATGAACAGTGATCGCTGTAGCTCTTTTTTAATGTCGCCTGTTAGATGCAATTTATTTGAATACTCTTTAAAACGAAGAGGTTATTTTAGCACAGATTCTACTTCTCGCTGTATCTATATGGTATTTTATTTTTAGTGTAGGAATACCATAAGATTTTCCAATCAGAAATACCAACAAGTATATAGCATTTCGAAATCATTTAACATCACCTACTTCTTTTCGAGCAATAATTCAAAAACCGCCCCAAGCTTCACCAAGACAAGAACAAAATAAATCTGCACACAAAATCGTGTTTTCACCGTTCCTTTGCTTTCGAATATTTTAATATCCATAACTTTATTCTGTACGCGTTTTTATCTGCAAAAGATGAAGCATCATTATCATCGTCGCCATCTCTCCTTTCTTACCTATAACACGTTTCACATTGGTGAGCGAGTCCGACTGTCTGGCGCCGCCAATGTTCATTTCCATTTCCAGTGTTTTGTTGTAATATGCTGCAGTGTATAGTTTTTGATGTTGTAAAAGGAAAAGCTACACAAAGCCAACGAAATTATGTATCTGAAACTGAATCCAATGGGGCGTGGGAGAGGGGGAGAGAAAATCGAGTCGATAAGAAAACGAAGTCAGTGACTCTCACTATCGTTTGGTCACAGGTTGGAGAGCGTTTGTTGAGCAAAAATTGAGTTTTATGGCATGATACGAGCATTGATGTGGAAATAGTTGGAAAATTCGTTATGGCGGCGAGACGGTCAGATTTGAAATTCAAATTTCATTTCGGCTTGACCGCAATGATATCGGTCATCGAATTTGACACAGGTTTGCAAGAAAGATTTGAGGATTTATCCGCAAGGTCTTTGTAGGCATTAAATACATTGTCCAATGGAAAGGGAGATTCACATGTGAATGCCATTTCGCAGACAACACGTCCTTTTCGCGAACCATTTGCGTGTAACAAAGTATCATTTTCATGACTTTTAGATTCTCCCATATCTGTGGATGCTTTTGCTTGTGGTGGGTGATTCCTGTAAGAATTTCATTGATAGAAAACGTGACCTGGAATCTATTTTCTTAGATTACCGGTTGAAGAATGCGAATACGATTTTTATGTGCTGAAAAGGGACTGCAAACATGTCATAAGACGTCCTTCCCAGTGTGATGCGTAGGTGTATAGATTTTGCATTTTTATGAATCCCGATTCTTTATTAGATTTCCGCAAGGTAATATCCATAAACCACAAGAGCTGCGATCATAAAATCGCCTATTGAATGGAAGATATCGATAAATGAAATTTTACGGCATAGTTACGACTTATGGAATAGTAGATAATACTGTCAACATATGAACTGAGCATTATTTTTGTCAATTTATTATATTTTTCGTTCAGGCGGGGGGGGTCAAAGGTATATACTAAGAGTACCATGTAGGACCTTTGTAAAGGAATCACATTTTTGTCATGGAATTGCTTCAATTTCGATGGTTTATAGATAAGTATTTGAATAGCTTAGCTATGTAATTCATAGAGGGAATACCCTTGTGCGAAATTTGTATTTGCCATTTGTCAAATATGGCTTACGACGCAAGTAGTCTCAACGAAAACAAAATTATTATAAATCAGACATAGTTAAAAGGGGCATCATTGTTGACGCCTGCAATGCAATTGATTTATAAAGTTGCATTTAAAGACATAAGATTCATATATGTCGTACATGCTCCCACCAAAGAGTCTTGAGGGAGGTTTTATTACATACATGCAGCCTGTCCTGCGTATAATGTCAAAATTGTGTTCTTCTATGCTTCAATTGGAAGTGAAAGCTTCTTTAGAGAAAGAACGGCTACCTACTAACTAGTTTTGCTTCCCGATACATTGATAAGCAACACTAATTTTCCGAGGCAATGGATCCACAAATCGACAAGCCTCTAACCGACGCGGGGCATGTTGGTATCCTATATCTTCAACGCGCCCCTATCTCGAAGAGTAAACGTTGACTCTTGAACATTATCTTGTTGCGGCTAGATTCTGAGCTCGACTGTTTAACCAGCAAAAGATGGCAACATTTGACATTAAGCACCTTAGCATACATTAAGTCTCCAGTTTTTACAATGAGCAGCAGCGATTTCGATAAGTTATCCTGCTTGTCAATTAAGTGGGTCGCGGGTGTAGGTTGCTCAAGTGGACTCTCCATAGCTCTCGATTCTCCGCCATCATCGACTCCAAGTCATCAAGGGCAATCCCCATAAGGGTATAGAAGAGATTATGGACTTGATCTAACCATCTCATCCTGGGTCTACCTAGGGGACGCCTGGCCGATGGTACAGATTCCATAGCACGTCGTGGGATCCTGGCCGGGGACATGCGTTTAACATGCCCAAACCACCGAAGCATGGATCGCTCCGTCCGGAGAAGCAGCTGCTCGACATTGAGTTCCTCACGTATTCTGGTATTTCTGATGCGATCTCTACGGGTCACACCAGCAATACTACGGAGAAATCTCATTTCGGCAGCTTGTATTCGCGATCTTATTCTTTCGGTCATTACCCAAACCTCATGACCATAGGTAAGAGTTGGAACAAACACCGAATTAAAGACTGACAACTTAGCTTTGACACTAAGTTCAGTCCCCCTGATAACAGAATGACCAAGCTGTCTCAAAATCGATCCGGCCTGACCAATCCTACAGGAAAACTCAGTATTGCTCGTTCCATCACTCGTTAATAAGGCCCCGAGATACTTAAACTTCTCCACCTGTTTCAATGGGATTCCACTAATATATAGAGCGCATTGAACAGGCGTTCTGGAGACGACCATTAGTTCAGATTTGTTCACATTTACCAAGGCCAAGGCCAAGCAAATGGCTTTAAGTCTGGACTACCAATTTTTCGAAACAGTGAAGAAACCTAGTCTCCGATGCACTGGGAATAGTTGATTTGCTTTCAACAACTTCTAAGTGGGTGTTTCATGTTGAGAGGTTGATAGGACAAAGGAACCCACGTCCAGTCAATGGAGAGCCACTTTCATCACCCAATGTCGAAGTTGTTAGCTTAGCTACCTACAGCTTAATGTTCCTTAGACCGACAGCTCTGACAGTATAGTGTTATTCAAATACAGAGGTGAGGTTTCGGTTGGGGCCATGCATCGGGAACTTATGTCACATCTACAAAATTTGCGATCATAAAACTAGCAAGTAGAGGCATATCTCTCCTTTATCCCTGCTTCATTTCGCATATAAAATTCTATCCAAGGTAGGTCCTATGTGGACATTTCAAACCTCATTACAACGCAGTAAACGGCATGTACCAACTCATCAAAGTTGACGGCCCGGTGGTTTGACCGTATTTAAAATGTTCGCATTGAAGAAAATCCTTGAAAAGACCAACGGATTTTAAGGCGAGACTTAAAATCTTTTCACCGGCTTCAAAGCCGCTTATGACAGAAGCTATGTGTCAAATTTCAAATTTCAAAGTATCTCTTCCGAACTGTCCCCAACACCTCTTTGAGTTGTACCAAGAGGCTGCTGTAATTGAAAACCCAGAATCTATCAGAGTGCTTGGTCTTGACAACTTGAAGCATAATATCCGGGATTGCAGAAGATGGAAGGATGAAGTGCCTAAATAAAATTGTCATCGGAAATCTTGAGTTGAATAAGTTGAGTAAATAGTATTTTCAAGGATGTCATTGTTCATGGGGTGCCTACCTGAATGTCAGTCTTTGTGCCTCGTTATAGGTGCATTTTTAACTATGCTGGCAAATATATTTCTGACATTTTCGCTGCTGTGGTGATGGTGAATGCGGCAGATATTCTTATTTCTTCATCATCACTTTTACAAAATTGTGGCTTATGCCGAAAATGATTTAAAATTATTTCGAAAATCCTGAACTTTCTAAGATTACTGTTTCCACATAAAAACTAATTATATGATCAAATCTTTGGTCAGTTTTGTATACTGAAAATCATAACTCAGAATTTTTAAATTTCACAATTGACAATCCGCAATGTTTGTTGTGTAGATGTCGACATATGAGCTGACATTGGAAATGCTAGATATATAAGACAATAACCCATTTGGACAATAATATAAATAAGCAAAATGTGAGTTAATTTTTATAAATACCAATTTTTGAGAAATGCTTGCAAAATATGTAGGTTTACTCAGATGACAGCAGTATCTACTGATATCTAAATTTTACTACTGCTCCACCTGTTATGGGGTAATTCGATTTTATGCAGATCCGAATTTGTAGTCAATTTTATTGTTTTGTTCACCCCCATTTATACCTGAACTGAACACATCTGTGCAACAGTATCTAAATGCAATGTATTTCGAAACAATGAACGTGGCAGATGTCACCATTGTCACCACCCATGAAGGTGTCATACAGTCGTAGTCGTTTTATTTTACTGCTGAATTTACATTTTGTATTTACGCGTCTGCTGCGTTATATTGAAATGTTTGACGTACCCGAGGTAAATATAAGGAGCATGAAATAAAGGAGAAGAACAGATTATATTGCTAATGGTTTGTAAAAATGTGAAAATAAATTGGTGACAAAATCAAGTGTTCGAACCAATAGACAATATGTCACTATATTCTCGTACCACCTGCCTTAATTTCAATACTTCAGGTGGACTCTTAGTGCGCATGACAGTACTAGGCATTATTATTCTCCTCCCCCAGATACGAGGAAGGTGTATTATAGGAACGATAGAGCCTACCTGTTTGTATATGTACAATGTCTGGGTAGAGTATACAGGTTATGTATTTATTCTATAGCATTAAGAAGCCGTAATCTTATTGGCCAACAGGGCGTATACTTGCTATTTTTATTTACAAGGTGACAAAGAGGGAAGTACTTTCCTAGAGAAACGAGGTGAAAGGATTCTTACGAGTTATATTCAAAGTTATAAAGTAAGTTTATCCAAGTTTGTCATATATAAAGGCGGGCTAAACAAGTCGAGATACTTTGGTCAATTTGTTAAGGACTACCCATTTAGCGGTGAGTACTTACCATCTCTGGTGGTAATAAAGGCTCTATTTACAGAAGCAATCACCCAACATCTATGGATTGCTAGGGTGTAACAAAATATTATTTATATAACTTTGTTGTGGGCGCAGTAGCGTAGTGGTTAGTGTGTTGGACTACTGTACGAGGGATCCCAGGTTCGATCCCCGGAAAAACCCAAATTACATCTTAAAGTTTTTTATACTGCGCCACCTCTCGCGAACGTCTGACAAACATCCGAGAGTATGCCTGTCATGAAAAAGCTTCTCAATTGAGCCGTTCGGACTCGGCATAAAATTGTAGGTCCCTTCCATTCGTCCCAAAAATAGAAACTCACACAAAACGAATGGTTGCGAGAAGCTAGGCTTTGGGTGTCACCCGCCTGTTGCGCCACCTATTTATTTTTTTATTTAGTTGTTATATCCTATTAGCTTCTTGAAGATGCTGTCTCATTTCTTTTAGTGACAAATTGACAAGCTGTTTTAAATTTTAGATTTAGAAGGAGTACAAGTCAAAAATTTCAATTTTTCAGGAGACAGAAAAAACGAAATAAAAGTTTTATTTTTTTTAAATCAAATTGTGAATTTCTATTTTTATGTCGAACTGAAAAATAGAAAACGGACTTTTTTATAATTTGTAGTAAATAAGGAAATAACGAGACTTCTACTAATTTGACCATTAACATTTTTTTTCGAAAAGTGACTTATGCTGGAAAAATCAATAAAAATATAATAACATAAAAACAAAAAAATTTTATTTCATACACCCAAATGGGTATTTATAAGGACAAAACAAAAGCTGGAATAAGTACATTAGGGGTACTAAATTTGTATTTTTTTAACACACTTTTTCTAATCTCTATAGCAAACAAATGACAAAAAACATTTGAAATCAAACTGCGACATTTGTGAACTTGTACTTTTGTACATTTTTGATTTTATTCTGTTGCATTTTTCTGCTACTATACATAGGTATAAGGTTCCCATGTTCGATCCGCGGAAAAACACAAATTAAATCTTACAACAACATCCGAGAGTATAACTACTGTCCTGAAAAAGCTTCTCAATTCAGCCGTTAGGATTCGGCATAAAACTATAGGTCCCTTCCATTCACTCATTTTATTCATTTTCAATGGTCCGCTTATCCATTAAGTGGGTCGCTGGTGCAGGTTGCATCAAGTGGACCCTCCATAGCTCTCGATTCTCCGCCATCGACTTTAAATCATCAAGGGCAATCCCCATAAGGGTATAGGAGAGATTATGGACTTGATCTAACCATCTACCTAGAGGACGCCTACCTGATGGTACAGATTCCATAGCTCGTCGTGGAATCCTGGTCGGGGACATGCGTTTAACATGACCAAACTACCGAAGCATGGATCGCTCCGTCCGGAGAAGTAGCTGCTCGACATTGAATTCCTCACGTATTCTGGTATTTCTGATGCGATGTCTACGGGTCACACCAGCAATACTACGGAGAAATCTCATTTCGGCAGCTTGTATCCGCGATCTTATTCTTTCGGTCATTACCCAAACCTCATGACCATATAGGTAAGAGTTGGAACAAACACCGAATTAAAGACTGACAACTTAGCTTTGACACCAAGTTCAGTCATCCCTTCTATTCGTCCCAACAATGAAAGTCACACAAACAAATGTTTGTGAGAAGCTAGGCCTAGAGGGTGTATTATATATCTGCTCAGCAGCATGCAGCTGAACTTGGTATCAATGACCGTTCGGTAAGGCGTATTTTACATCCGGAGTTACATTTCCACCTACAAATTGGCCATAATGCAACTGTAGCAGCCTGGGGATAACGCACAATGACTTCGGTCCCCTTATTTATCCATGTGCAATTATTTCACGTGTTTACTAGCTAAAGACCCGAACTAGGACCCGAACGCTGGAAGAATTAAAAGAAGCGATTCGCGCGGAAGCCGAACATTCATTTTTTTTTTTTTTTAATTATGGAAAGAATGGATGGCAACTTCAAAGAACGCCAGAAAAAGTGCACCGCTCGCTGATCGTGGCCACCACATGACAGATGTGATTTTCCATACTTGAATTTTTCAAATGCTATGGAAAAGTCTAACCATAAATTGCCCAAACGTTTTTTTTGTGGACAAATTAATGATTTTATGAAAACCAATGACAACACTGCCACTTAAATAGTTCGCCTACGGAATCCTTTTTTCTTAAGACCAATGCGGACTTAAAACGCGAAAAAAATAATATGAGCATAGCCAAATTATTTGGTCATTTTTTGGCATTATAGTTATACCCTTTATTTGGTCTCAATAGTATAAGTCTATACTTATACTCTTTTAATCTCCCACAATTATGTCTCAAAAAACTATATTACTTTGATCACTGCCCTTTATAGAGATTTGTGTGTGCAATAGATTTATACTGCTTTTTCCAAACACGCCATATCAATTTTACAGTCGAATGGCGTACTTATCTCATTTTGACTAAATTTTGACTTATACTTCCTGGCCTTGCCCAATTTTTATTTCTTATTTTAGGGCCCAATAATACGCATGATATAAGAACAAATTCGCAAACGAGTTTTGGAAATATAATGCTGCAAGTGTACTATTATGTGATTAAGTTACCACCGGAAAAGGTCATCACAATGTGTCCAAAAGAAAAAAATTAAGTATGAGAAATTAGGGTTCACCATGATTTACCTACCTGTGATGTGGATTAATTTAGGATACAACAACCATTCGAGAAAGGATTGCTTTACTTTTAAGAACTACAAAACAGCAATATGTGAATCCTAAGAATCTTATAAGATCTATGCTGTGGTAAGGTTATTGTTGTTCATGAAAGATATGTGTATACCTAACCTACCAAGGAACTTCATAGATGAGTTCCCGAACTTTTAGTTTACCCGAACTATCGTTTCATGTTGTCAGCGTGGTACTTAACCCATTTTTGCAGCCTACACTCCCGCTCATCTGAATAGGTTCAGCATTATTTAAAAAGTAAAATAACCATATCTCTGCAACCAACTTGCCGATTTTAATGAAATCAATTTTCTTATATAGAATAATCAGTTGTTAATGAAACAGGAAAGTTTGCGGTTGCTAACAAACGTATTTATATTTTTATGATTATTTTTCCAAAAACGTATAGAAAAATGACCATTTATTTTGGCAACTGAATAGGTTCAAAAATTTAAAAATAAAAAAAAATTATATTAAGTACTAATTCACAGCTTTGTTTGGTTTTAACATTTAGCTACATATATTTAAGTATAATTTAGTATGTAGTACTATCTTCGTTGTTCAATATAACTTCATAGATACGATTTGGAAAATACTTATAATATTTTTCAATAATTCCAAGTGAAATTGCTGACCCGGTTTTATTAATGGCGCCAATTAGGCTTGCAGGATTATCAAATTGTCCCCTGTCCTCATATACTTTTTTGGACAATAGACCCCAAACGTTTTCAATAATATTTATGTCAATATGTATGGCAACCACTCGATCAATTTCACATTTTGATCCTTTATCCACTGTTTAACAACACTCCAATAAGTATGAATGGGGCCGTTGTCCATGGAATCCGTTCAAAAATATTCAAAAAATTTAAAAGATCATTTTCTAGTATGGTTTGTATACTTTCGCGTTAATTTTCGATGTAACAAATTGCAGCTCACAAAGTCACAAGTCCCATAATAATGATTAATGCGGAAAGTCGTAATGCACCTGATGCACAGGAGTGGTGACTACCTAAAACACATTCATCTTTTCGCAGGTCGTATTCTTCCTTGATTCTAGCAGCAGAACGTTGGGAATTTGAAGCAGTTCAGATGATAAGTCTTCTGGCTGTTGGTGTTGTCGCTTAATTGCTTTCCGCGACCAATTTAAAAAAACGGCTGTAGTTACTTTCAATTTAAAAAAGCAAAATAATTGACATCGTTTTAGAATCGTTGTAGATCACAAACTAGAGCCATTGCCCTTGAACCTATTCTGATGAGCCAAAATAAATGGGATTTTTTGACATGTTTTTCCAAAAATGATCATAAAAATATTATATACGTATGTTAGAGACAGCAAACTTTCGTGTTTCATTAACAATTAATTACTATATACAAAAAAATTGATTTCATTAAAATCGCCAATTTGGTTAACGAGATATTGTCTTTTTACTTTTTTAAAAATATTGAACCTATTCAGTTGAGCGGGAGTGTATATCCATATATTTGCAAAGACGTTAGTGGTAGCTCGCTGAGTACTGCCTATGATGCCAATGTCATCGTTTCAATATGAATGCCAGTGTTTCCCACAATTTTCTCAAGTATGGCTGTTTGAGACTAAGACTACCATCAACAATCAACAATCAACATATTATATTACTTATTTATATCATGCATTTTGCTCGCTAATTTACTTTTGTTTTCAATTTGCTATCTGATTATTACATTCGTTCTTTTGTTAATTTGTAGCTTTATTCTTAATTAATTTTGTTGTCATTGGATGTTATATTACTTCGTCGACTTGACTTGCCTTCAGTGTTATCAATCACTTTAATCTACGTATATTTCAAACTGTTATAATGTTCTCTTAAATTCTCTTACCCTCAATGTTATTGTTACTCTAATCCTAATGTCTAACTTGTCTAAAATTACACAAACAAATGTATTACTTGTGCAAGGCCTGTGGGTGGCGAGAGTAACTTGGTGCATCGACCAATTGATCGTCCGTGTTCTCGGTCACTTGGATTTCGATCGCAGCAGACACCACATCGCTAAGGCTAAGTTACCTACAAACCATATTGATTTATATACATAATAAAATTATTCTGTAGCTCCTATTGCATAATATTTCAACTTTCGTTTACTTTTTTCTTCTTCGGTGCAATAGGCAGCATTCGCTCGTTTATATCTAAACAATGGCTATTTTGAGAAATCTATACACAACGTATTACAATTTCCAGAAACAAACTTTTTTGATAGGTCTTCGGGTGATCATTTTCGAAACGCACTAAAATAATTCTTCAGCTGATTCAAAGAAAATGCTAATCCTCTACTCTCATTCACATTATTCCAATGGCTGCCGCCTAAATTGCACATTTTTAGGTAAAGATGATTCAACTTTAGAATTTTTAAAAAGCGCATTTACCCAAAGTCACGAGATTTTGGAAAATTTCTTAAGTTTGCGTCCCGCAGCCTGCTTTGTACCTCCTACTCAGTGCAACAATTAACAAAAACTAAAATGTAAATTGTAAAATTATTGCAAATTATCTAATTACAATTCAACAATTTATTAAGATATTTGATTGACACTATATCTGATTTAAGAATGCATATCAAAGTTGTTTGGTAATAACGATTAATATCCTTTTTATGCAGTAGTTGTTTCTTCGGTTGACGTTGTTGTAGTTGTTGTTGTTGTTGTGGAGCAGAATGCTAAAGATGGATTAATGAAACACAGCTTTCTTCGCAACAAGAATAGGAATGTTCCTTCCGCCTGTTGAAGTTGAATACTGAATAGTAGACAGACGAAAATTACTAATAGTGCCACCTTCAAATGCATCGTTGAGCTTTAATACAGGAACTGGTTATTGATGTCCAAGAGGTTGGTGCTTTTATACCAAGTGATTCGATCTGAATTTAACTGGCAGCTGATTAAATAGTAAAACTAACATCAAACAACCCAAGTTTCGCATCGTAGTAGGTCAATAGTAATAGGCTTGTGTAAATATTATTGTATAGGTAATCGACATTCAGTTTACTTTAGAGGCTTCTTCCATTGCAAGCCATAATTTGAAGGAAGATACGTCAATCGAAACAAAGGTTGATGTAAATTCAACCACCTGCTCATTAGTGTGAATAACGTAGATATATATATAGGTGGTGATGTAATTATACTTGTAGCAACCGACTTGTTATGGTAAAGTTGCGAGGTCAAGATACCAATACATGTTGGTCAATCTGTTTTATTGTTCCATGAGTGACGTGTGTATACCTACAAGTAGAACTTAGAATTTCTTAATGTTTTGATATTCTATTCCGATTTTAACACAAGCCAGCGGAGGGCTAGGGATATTCTGAATCTCATCTGTACTGAGTCCAGAAACTGTCTTTTCAATATTCATGCACGAAATATGGTCAACGAATTCATGGCGAAAACAAAATTCTATCTGACAAAGTTCTTGAGCAACCTACACCCGCGACCCACTTAATGGACAAGCGGACCATATGAAAATGAATGAATGAATGAATGAAAAGTTCTTGGTTGACCATGGCTCTCTAATAATGCGGACAAAAAACTTACTACATTGCGAAAGCGTTTCAGAAAACGCAGAACATGTGTTCTTCTTTTGCTCATGGCACGAAACCGAGAAGATTGCTTTACGAAACCAATTTTGCGAAAGGCCGACTTCCGACAACAGCCTAAATTCCATGTTGCAGAAAGACCAAAATTTGGCCATTGTAAGAAAAGTGGTCCTCCGCATACCTACTCAGCGATCTCTAAGCGTTTAGAGCACCAAAGTAGAGTGAATAGTTCAAATAATATAGACTAAGTTGATATGGCTTTACGCCAACCCCCGTGAAGTAATGCCTTACGGGAGGCGATTCCGCGGAGGGGAAATAATATTCGGTCTGTTTGGGAAGGGAGGTGGTTTTAGTCGGTAAGAATACGGTACTACGAATGAACGTCGGATCATTGGTGCCTCATGCAAAGTTTCTAAAAACCTCGCCGACTTAGTGGTTACAAATTCGCTCATGTAGGATTAAAGACTTTAATCTTACATACATCAAACTGGTGTCGTGTAACTGCTCATACGACAAAAACAAAAAAGTATAGATACAAAATATGAACCCAGTCAAATCAATTTCCGTCTGCGATACACATTAATCAAATACGAATGCTTTTGAATGCACTTCAATCACTGATGCAGGGTCACAATCACTACGGTTCGTGGATGCCTTTGTAGATATAGAATATCTAATTCTGCCAAAATTGACAACCAAAAACAGGATTGGACGGATGTGTATTAGGATTTCGTAAAATAATAATTATAGAATGTAGTAATTTAAAAGCGGAAATAAAGGAAATGAAACAATATGATGAACCAGCGGACCATTATAGAACAACACGAACGGACGCTATTCTCTCGGCATCTAATCGCATATAACAACCATCGATTTTGCCATGTTGTCCAAAGCATTTACGTTGCAATAAACTTAACATAGATACCAGCATGTCAGGAATGGAAAACTAAAGTTATAAAAACCGACGATATACCTACATATCGACGATAAATTTTGATACGTCAATATCTGTCAATGTTTATCCACAAGTCATTAGGTTTATGGTAGCAGTTTTGATGCGTTCCAAAATCGAAGTGGACGCAAGATTTCAGCAAAATGTACATAGGGTGCATTAATAAGGTCGGTGTGTGTGTGAGCAGTTGTGGGTTAATTTTTTTTGATACAGCAGAAAAAAGTGACAGAAACTTACCATATGCCTCTACAAAATGACGATTTAAAAACCAACGCATTAAAATAGTGCACATTTTGACATTAAATTTCCGTCAAAATAAATCACTATAACCACTGACTGACGGATGAAATTTTATTCGTGAGTTTGGTATGGTAATTGATAATCACGAATACGCAGACCTTGTTCTAAGGAGTTTCAAGCGGAAATTGCTGCTTTGATTCTAGCGGCAAAGGACCTAAAGAGACGACACATTGCCGAAAAACAAATCACTATATACTCTGACAGCCAAGCGGCCATAAAAGCCATGGAGTCAGTCGTGGTGAAGTCGAGGGCAGTAAGTCATTGCAAGAAATACCTGAATGAGCTATCACGAGCCAATACGGTGACCCTATGCTGGGTACCAGGGCATATGGATATTCCAGGCAATGAACAGGCGCGATGAGATTGCAAGAAACGGGTCAAAAATTCATGCATCAATGGCCCTAGAATATGTAAGAACTCCCCTAAGCACGCTTGCTAGGAAGGTTGACATTGAATCCTTGAGTAGAACGAACCTACGCTGGAACAATCTGAGCACCTGCAGGCATGCAAAAGAATTGTGGCGAGAAGTGAGCAAACAGTGATCCAAATTCATGATCGGACTGAGCCGCAAGTATATTCGCATACTCACGGGGGTCATTACTGGACAGTGTGCGATAGGCGTACGTGCGGGAAGGCTGGGCATACTGCATAATGACTTTTGCAGAAGCTGCAGAGACGTTGAAGAAATAGAATCTGTTCGTCATCTGCTTTGCGAATGCCCAGCCCTTAAAAACAGTAGACAAAAGATTCTCAAGAGCTTCTTCTTCGATGAACTAGAAGATCTGGAGAATGTTGAGCTTAAGGAACTCCTGAGATTCATACTCAAATCGGGGTGGTTCCAGTAGATCAACAAACTCCACATCCTTTGGTTACTCTTAGGACAGGCTGGAAATCTGGATACAAGAGCTTGGGAATGCCTGTGATTAATACCAAATCTAGGTGACTCAATAAAGCGGTATGTTCTTTGTCTCCAACAGGTATGAAATGGAAGGTTCCCCTGACTGGACATAGTGGACCCAACTGATGGTCTACGTGAAACTGTGGCAACCGCCACTAGAGCACCCAATTACCTACCTACCTAGCTTCTTCTTACAGAGTATATCGGTAATCGGTCTAAAATACATTGTATCGAACGCTAAAAAGAGCAGTGATCGGTGGTTATGTATTGTGGAAGAGCTTTGACCTCAAAACATAGCACACATTGGCCCTTATTGTGATTGTCGATCAGCGATCGTCACGACAATTGTCGATTGCGTCGATTGATTTAGGCTATTCGGCTTTTTCACTTCCAAGAGAAACCATCGACCAGACATTTTTGTAATCGACTACAAACGACTGTCAAATCGACATAATATCAATCGACAATCACAGTTATCGATCGATCGACAAGTGTGGCTCAACGATCATCTATCGACACTAACAATAGGGGCCATTGTTAGACAGTATCAATTACTTTCTCTGAAACATTTGATATCGCTTTATCGCTAAATATTACATTTTCATGCTATTTTATGGAAACCTAGCAGGGAGACTATGGAAAACTTCATGGTTCCTTAAAAACTCATAAACATTAATTTTTTACATCTCGTTACCAACCACGGACGTTGCGTTGGGCCACCAGGCCGATATAAAACCCACATTCACGATAAGGTGGTCAAAAATGTAACTTTCAGATTGACGGATGAAGGAATGAAATGTTGCCGTTCTCTTATACAGGACACCTGGGAGTTCAGCTCTAAAAACCGTTCTCACTGTATTAGCCTAATCTAGTTTTGTTCATTGATGATTTGTTCGATTAATTTAAGCTTTCACATTGATAAAATGATAAAACTCTCATAAAACCCGCCTTAAAGTAAGAATTTAAGGCATATCAAAAACTTATTTAAATTAAGAGTTAAGTACTTGGATTACGTTTTTCCAAGCTTAACAGTCTTCGGATTGGCTTGATCCAAATATGAATTTCTTGATTTTAGCCCGTTTTTTCTAAGTGCAGCAATCTGGAATCACGTAGTTAAATACTATACATACTTAAGACAACAATCGCATGCATCACTTGAATACAAGCTGTATGAACTCCTCCAAACGAAAAATAATCCAATGCCAATCCTGCCAATGTTATTTAATTTGTCATCGAAAGAATTGACAAAGTAATTTTCTTCAATTTTCCACTTGAATTGATTTTAATTTTATTTATGACCATAAGAAATCATCTAGCCAACAAGACGTAGATAATATAGTTACAACAATTTATTTGTTTTGGCTTCTGAACAGCTGAGTTGGAAATGGGAATTGGGAATGGGCATGTCATCGTGTACGTGGGATTTATTGTGGCGTCATCGTTGAACTACTCGATGTAAACAAAAAACAAGTGTCCTTCGCAAAAAAAAAAAAATAAATAAATAAATGGAAAACAATTGTCCAGTGCCCACGCATTTGAGATTATTCACATACGGGCATTATGCTTCAATTATTTTTTTGTTTTCATTACAAAGTAATATGAGAAATCCTACAGAAAGGTCTGTCGCACATAGTCTAAAAACACGCTATAAGGGTTAGTAAAAAAAGTAAACTTAAATTGTTAATTTAAATTACAGATTGAAAATAAAAATTAAACTTTTGAGCAGTAGGTACATATAGATATAGATATCGGGGAAGTACGTCCAAAATGACTGTTAGCGTTTTGATTAAAAGAATATTATTTATGTAAAGAAATTCGGTAAGCAGTTTAGATAGCATATATCATAGCCTTTAAAATAACAAAATGTACGTAGTAAAAACTAGTGCTGTTGGCAACGTCATTACTTGCCAGTTGTGAGTGAGTTAAAGGCGTTGTCCTTGTCAGGCAGAAAGCAGAAGTAGAAGTAGTTAGTTGGTGAGTGACTTGCAAGTAGGCAACTTTTTAAATACTGTCATAGTGTAGTAGGGTTGTTCGCAGTTAAATTTAAACAAAAAAAAAAACTAGTGACGAGTGGTGAGTAAAATCACTGAGCCATATATTTGTGTAATGTGTTGTGTATTCGTGTTATATTATTATTGTTCTAATTATTGTATGTAGCATTTGTGTAGTGTTCTTATAACAAGAAGAATAAGAAAAAAAGGCGACGCGACGTCGGGTTGTGTGTGGCGGTGGCTTTTCCCTATTCCTGCTTGTGTGTTAGTTCGGTGGCCGATTATCCGGTTTCCCCTGATGACAGGAAAGTCTGAGGGTGTGTGAGGTGACTGCCGGCTGCACATAGGTCTGAGTGTGTGTGTGGGAAACTAAAAGCTCGCCTGTTCCACTCGATCGTCATTTGAGTAGGTTACGCAGCCGTGTGTGTGAAACTTTTGCTGGTTCCCCTAAGCTAATGTGGCGAAGGTGTGTGTGGCGAGTTTACGTGGTTCCGCTGCTGTATTGGATATCATCTGCCGGTATTGGCATGTAGTTAGTCGTTATATTTTTGTATTCCAGTAATGTCTATATATGTATATGAAACAACCTCAAGGATGAATATGGCTCACGAGGGTTTCTTTCTTTTATTTGCAGATACGGTGTTGCCAGAGACCGAGTTCGTTCACAAATAATTATTTAAAAAAAAAAAATGAAATATAAGATGTATTATCTGCTGCCTATGTTGCCCCAATTAAAATAAAAAAAAAAAAAAAAAAACGTCATTTATAATTCAGAAGTGGGATAAAAGATCCATTGTATAGTTTAAAGAACTCGTTCGCTGGCAACCTGCATGCAAAGGAAAAAGAAAATAAAAATATTTTTTGTTGTTATAGTTTCTATAGATATATAGCTTTTAAAATTTTATTGTTGGCTGCTAAATTTGGTTTTCTTTTGTTTTTCTTCAATTCTGCGTAAAGAAATTTGAAATTCGTTGGGATGGGTAGACACAATAAAAAAAGACAATGTAGGGAGCTAGATACCAGTGGCAGTGAAAGCGAGAATGAGTCATATTATCGAAAAAGGTCGAAGAGTGACCGAAGACGAAAAAGGCAAAGACTGGACTCAAGACAAAAATCAGAATCAATTGACAAGTTTACAGATGCTATTACTGCATTAGTAGAGAGAACTGGTAGTAGAAATCAGGGTCCTAGCTTTAAGGGTGAAGCTGTACCGGAATTTGATCCAGAAGATAAAAATCAATCGGCTTTTAAGTGGGTTCATAAGGTCGATGAGCTTCGAGAAATTTTTAAGTGGTCGGAAGAAGCGACTATTTATTTTGCGTTGGCCAAATTAAAAGGGCTTGCGCAAATTTGGTATAAGGGGCTTCCCAGTTTAGGTTTCTCTTGGGAAGAATGGAAAATAAAAATCCAAGAAGCATTTCCATCAAAAAGGGACTTTCATGAACAGCTCGTTGAAATGTTAGGACGTAAAAAACGCTTGGATGAAACTTATTGTAAATACTTTCATGAAAAGCTAGCAATGATTCATGCATGTGGTCTTAAAGGAGAGGAAGCTGTGTCGTGCATTATAGGAGGTATAGATGATCGTATTGTTATGACTACTGCACAGGCAGGAAGACATAAGACTCCAGAAAATTTATATCATTATTTGACTCAACTTAACGGTCATGAAAATGTTTATCAACGGCAACAGACAAACAGTAACAATACCAGATTTAAGAGATTTAATCACACTTACATACCTAAACAAGACAAAGATAAGGTACGAGCGGTCGACAAAAATTTCGTTTGCTATAAATGTGGAAAACAAGGGCATTTTGCAAGTACCTGCGTTGCGAGAGAGTTAACTGGAGACAAGCGTTGTAATCTGTGCAGAAGTCGTTATCATGAGGAAGCAATATGCCCAAAAAGAAGTGACATCAAACCAAAAACAGTAGCGGTATTACAAACTAGATTATCCGATTCAAGCAATAAAAAGTTCTTTAAGCAAATAAAGGTAAACGGAGCCGACATGATGGGTTATGTTGATTTTGGTAGCTCTTGTACTTTGTTGACGGTAGGAAAAACAAAGGAGTTAGGACTAGATGTAAACACAAGCGACTGCATTCCATTGCAAGGGTATGGTAATGGGATAGTACTAAGCGTTGGAACCGCTTCAGCGAAAATTGAAATTGATGGGGTGGAAGCAGAGATAAAGTTAGTGGTTGTCAGTAACGATAATCAAGACGTTCCTATATTAGTTGGGCGTACATATACTGAGTTACCGCATGTCTGTGCAATAAAAACTCAAAGAACGCTAAGATTTTTCATAGAAGAAGACCCGTCGGACCAGTTAAAAATAGACGACATCTCTTCTCCCAACAAAATCAATTTGATTACTCGGGAAAAAACAGTTATACCACCACGACATCTGAAACTGGTAGAAACTAAGGCAGAGCAAGTTAACAAAGATATCTTTTTGGAATCGTCTTTAAGAGCTAAGGAAGGCGAGGAGACTTGCGTTCCCAGAACAATTTTAAGAATTAACCAAGTCGGGATTTCATGTTCCACTAATGAATCTGTCAGAGCAAGACGTGGTAATCAAAGAAAACAAAATAATTGCTCGGGCCCGAATTTGCGAAAAAGACATCAAAAACCGAGTTTTTAATATACGAACTGCAGTGTTTGAGCCCATAAAAGCCGAAGATATTACCGTAGGTCCTGTAACTGAAGAGCGAAAAAAAGAATTGCTGGACTTATTAAATGAATATCGACAGTGTATTGCGGTAAATACACAAGAACTGGGTTGTGCCAAAAATAGTGAAATGAGGATTCTATTAGAAGACGATCGACCGTTTACTTTTCGCCCGTATCGTATGGCACTAAATGAACAAACAATTGTGCGTGAAATGGTAAAGGAACTCTTGGACTACGGTATAGTTCGCGAATCAGAATCAGAGTATGCATCCCCAATTCTGTTGGTGACAAAAAAAAAAATGGAGAGCAACGTCTGTGTATCGACTTTAGGAAACTCAACTCCAAGACAATTAAAGATAGTCACCCTCTTCCTCGGATAGATGACCAAATAGACAAACTTAAAGGCAGTGTCTGGTTTGTCAGTTTAGATTTACGGACGGGATACTATCAAATTCCACTGGAAGAAACTTCTAAACGATTTACAGCTTTCGTCACCGCCAGTGGGCAGTACGAATTCCAACGCATGCCATTCGGTTTGTGCAACGCTCCTAGAGTCTTTCAGCGACTAATGAACCGAATACTAGCAAGTCAGTTAGATACAGCCGCTATATACCTGGATGACATTTTGTTGCATGCGAGAACTCAGGAGGAGGTGATGTCATCCCTACGACAAACTTTGGAAATTTTCAAACAAGAAGGTTTAACTTTGAATATTAAGAAATGTACTTTTCTTATGAACAAAGTCACATTTTTGGGATATGAAGTAGAGAATGGCACGGTTAAGCCAGGAACAGAAAAGACAAAAGCCATCGGAGAATTTCCAACTCCAAAGACAGTGCATCAAATACGTCAATTCCTGGGACTAACTGGATATTTCCGGCACTTCGTACACAATTCTGCCGGAATAGTTAAGCCATTAACCAGCTTACTACGGAAAACATCGGTATGGGAGTGGACAACGAAAGAGGAAAAAGCATTTAATCAGTTGAAAGAAGTGCTCTGCAATGTGCCAGTATTAGCAATTTATAGAAGCGATGCAATTACAGAAGTACATACAGATGCGAGTTCATTGGGTTTGGCTGGAATATTGTTACAACAGCAAGATGATGGACGTTTGCATCCTGTTATGTACTTCAGCCGACAAACAAGGCCACCGGAGGAAAATTACCATTCTTTTGAATTGGAAACTATGGCCGTAGTTGAATCATTAAAAAAATTTCGCTCTTATTTGTTTGGCACTAAATTCACAGTTGTCACGGATTGCAATGCCTTAAAGACCTCAAATAAAAAGAAACACCTTATCCCTCGAATTGCAAGATGGTGGCTTCAACTAACTGAATTTACGTTTGATGTCAAATATCGCCCAGGAGAACGTATGCGTCATGTCGATGCCTTGAGCCGAAACCCGTGTTCAGAAACGGTTATGGTAATTCGACAGGCTGACTGGGTATTGTCAGGGCAGTTGACGGACCATAAAATTAAACAGATCCATGATATTTTAACGAGCCACCACAGAACTGAAGAGGAAAAACGGATTTGCAAGGACTACGTTTTGCGAGAAGGACGAATATACCGGACGACTACTACCGGTACCCAGTGGGTGGTACCCAAAGGGATGCGACATCGAGTGGTTCACGCTGCTCACGATGAGCTGGGCCATTTCGGCATAGAAAAAACTTTAAAACGACTGTGTCAGTATTATTGGTTCCCCAAATGAAGAAATATGTGGAGAAGTATCTAGCGTGTTGCATTCGCTGTTTATATAATAAACGTAACACTGGTAGAACCGAAGGATATTTACATCCAATTCAAAAGCCAGATATCCCAATGAGTATGCTACATATCGATCACCTTGGACCATTCCCCAAATCGAAGTTAGGTAACTACTATATAATTGCGTTAATTGATGGCTTCACCAAATTTTCATTTATCAAAGCTGTAAAGTCTACAAAAACTAAGCTTGTTTTAGAATTTCTGCGAGACATTTTCTCAGTGTACGGATTACCAAACGTTGTTGTATCAGATCGTGGAAGTTCATTTACGTCGAAAGATTTTAAAGAATTTTGCAGTCAAAATAACATCAAGCATATATTAAACGCAGTTGCTACTCCACGCGCGAATGGGCAAGTTGAGCGTCTAAATAGATCAATTTTAAGCGCCCTTATGACTAGTACACTTGACGAAAACAGATGGGATGAAAATGTACGCCAAGTTCAATTCGCGTTAAACAACATCGAGAACCAAAGCACAAGTAAAACCCCCAGTCAATTAATGTTTGGTATGCAACCAAGGTATGGATGCGACACAATTTTAAAAGATCAAATAAAGTCCACTGCAGAACTGATTGAAGATTTATATGACATCCGCGTTAAGGCAGTACAAAATATAGAAAAAGCTCAGACCCAACAGAAAGCACAATATGATAAGAAACGAAAAAGTCCACGACATTACCAAGAAGGAGATTTAGTTCTCATTAAAAAGCAAGACATGGCCACTGGTTCTAGCAAAAAGCTCCTACCCCCTTTTAAAGGTCCGTTCATTGTCAAACAAGTCTATCCCAACGATCGATATTTAGTAATCGACATGGAAGGTTCTGGACGTAATCGAAAACGGATCTATGAAGCCGTATTGCCCGCTGACAGTATTAGACCTTGGGTGCCTCCAAACGGAATATCAGATAGCAGTGACAGCGCTGAAGAAACTGTAGACTCAACAGCTTCAGCAGACAAGCAGAACCTACAACTCGAGGCGAGTTTCTGTCAGGAAAGCCGATTGTAAAGAAATTCGGTAAGCAGTTTAGATAGCATATATCATAGCCTTTAAAATAACAAAATGTACGTAGTAAAAACTAGTGCTGTTGGCAACGTCATTACTTGCCAGTTGTGAGTGAGTTAAAGGCGTTGTCCTTGTCAGGCAGAAAGCAGAAGTAGAAGTAGTTAGTTGGTGAGTGACTTGCAAGTAGGCAACTTTTTAAATACTGTCATAGTGTAGTAGGGTTGTTCGCAGTTAAATTTAAACAAAAAAAAAAAACTAGTGACGAGTGGTGAGTAAAATCACTGAGCCATATATTTGTGTAATGTGTTGTGTATTCGTGTTATATTATTATTGTTCTAATTATTGTATGTAGCATTTGTGTAGTGTTCTTATAACAAGAAGAATAAGAAACAAGTAAAAGTATTATCATCGGCCTGGCCGATGCTTTGATACCCTCCACTGAATAAAAGTCCTGCAAAATGTTTGCCACGCGAGTTAGTATGTGTCTAACATTAGTTTTGTATGGGAGGTAGCAGAACTACTTTACCGACATAGACAATTTTCAATACCAACCTGACGACGGTTAAAAAAAGTCCTTTCATAAAATTTCATTCACCTAAGTCAATTCGTTTGGACGCTAAGGTGTTTTCAACAGACAGAGAGATACATGAGTCGAATATTGGCTTTGTATGGGAGGTAGCAGAACTACTTGACCGACATAGCCCATTTTCAATACCAACCTGACGACGGTAAAAAGAAGTCCTCTCACCAAATTTCAATCGCCCAGGTCAATTCGTTTGGACGCTATCGTGCTTTCAACAGACAGACAGACAGACGGACAGACAGACAGACAGACAGACAGACAGACAGACAGACAGACAGACAGACAGACAGACAGACAGACAGACAGACGGACATGGCTAAATCGATTCAGAATGTGATCCTGATTCAGAATATATATACTTTATAGGGTCTCCGGTGAATCCTTCTTGGCGTTACAAACGTAATGGCAAAGTGAATATACCTTCCTGTGGAGGGTATAAAAAAGGCGACGCGACGTCGGGTTGTGTGTGGCGGTGGCTTTTCCCTATTCCTGCTTGTGTGTTAGTTCGGTGGCCGATTATCCGGTTTCCCCTGATGACAGGAAAGTCTGAGGGTGTGTGAGGTGACTGCCGGCTGCACATAGGTCTGAGTGTGTGTGTGGGAAACTAAAAGCTCGCCTGTTCCACTCGATCGTCATTTGAGTAGGTTACGCAGCCGTGTGTGTGAAACTTTTGCTGGTTCCCCTAAGCTAATGTGGCGAAGGTGTGTGTGGCGAGTTTACGTGGTTCCGCTGCTGTATTGGATATCATCTGCCGGTATTGGCATGTAGTTAGTCGTTATATTTTTGTATTCCAGTAATGTCTATATATGTATATGAAACAACCTCAAGGATGAATATGGCTCACGAGGGTTTCTTTCTTTTATTTGCAGATACGGTGTTGCCAGAGACCGAGTTCGTTCACAAATAATTATTTAAAAAAAAAAAAATGAAATATAAGATGTATTATCTGCTGCCTATGTTGCCTCAATTAAAATAAAAAAAAAAAAAAAAAAAACGTCATTTATATTTATAAGATATATTGCAATTGATATATTTAGATATTACTTCTTTATAAATTTATTGCGAACATTTTACAATACTATTTTAATTTAAACAAAAATGAAAACTAAAAAAAATAAATGGTTTTCCAAACCTATGTAAAAATCCATTTTGTTCATATAATATGGACAAAATGTCATATTTGATATGGATATAATGACATACATCATATCTGAGAAGTCCACATTGCTAAAAATTTACAAATTATTAGTATAAATGATTTCTATAATTTCATTTTTACCTTCAAGTTAAGTTTAAACGCATAGTTCACAAATGAATCCTTTTGTGTTCTTCGGCACGTCAGCACAGCATATGCATGAGCACAAATATTACACTTCATTACACCAAGTTTCACCAGGCTTGGAGTGAGAAAAAATGTCGTTGCAATAGATGCACGGACAGTCGTTATCACCGTCGACAGAAAAGCCAGACGATGAAGGGTCTCATCATTATTGAAAAGGACCTTGGTGACCTTTCTTTTCCGATTTTCTGGGGGACTCTTGGGTGCATTTTTTGCCTGAAATTCGTCAATATTCGGTGTGGACGTTAATACAAGGTGTGATGGCCGAACTTTTTGTTTTCTTTTGCCCTGTCCACTAATGTAGGTGCCTTGTGGAGCAATCGAAATTGCTTCAACTGGGAAAAGTAAAGGCCGCATTGTAACCGATGCTTGCTCTTCCCGAACAGGGGGTGAAATTGCTTCAGCTGGATAAATTAAAGGCCGTGATGTGGTGGCAGTTTCCTCTTCCTGAGCAGGAAAATCCTCTTAATATCAGGCGGAAAAGTCAACGTGAATCGTCCTAATCCTTTGGTATTGGGTCTTAAGACTTTGTTCTCTCCCAATGCGTGTCTTCTAAGCGTATAGCCTGAGGAACGCCAAATGTTTGAGATGCTAAGACCCATCCCATTTTGTTTCGCTTGACAGCTTCAATAGCCTTCTCCATTGACTCAGTAGTCCATGATTGGCGATCCGACGTCCTTTTATATCCGCGTGGCATGTTTGTAACTACCTACAATTAAAACAGTACCTATTCCCTGAATTCGCATGCATATGTCGTTTTGTCCATAATTATGGTATGTAATTTTGTCCATAATCGTAGTTTTGACAAAATTTTCTAAATAAACTCTAATAAAACTCTGATTTTATTGCAGACAATAATTAGCTAATTTCCTAAGTTTTGTCATAAACTATCGATATAATAAATAATATTTAAGAAAAACTGCAGAAAACTCACCAAAACACGAAAAAGATGTAGGTACACCAAAAAAAAAAAATGTATTTGCTGCTGAAAACACTTTTTGATTTTTGGCACTGACTCACGGCCTGTCATTTTGACAGGATTTTAAATATCATCGAAGTCACCTTGGAAGATAGCATCTAGTGCTGTAAGTGTATCACATTTCGGGTTAAGGCTAGTATGTCATTTTATCCATAGGTATGTGTCATTTTGGACGTACTTCCCCTCCAAGATAAATTATTGGACGTCAAGTGAAGGTGCACGACATCAAAGAGACTTAAGTCTTATCCAATGAATCAGTGATTTCAGTTTTGCAAAATACATAATTTTGAATATAAAAAAGATATAAAGATATATATATTTGAGAACTTAAATGTAGTGTTTGGCGACCCAATCAAGTTTTTGAGAACTTTCGTAATCGTGGACGAAATATAAATTCGAAATAAGATAGGTACCTGATAACAATGAACTAAGGAAAACGAAACCGAAGAAGTCCAAGGGGAGTTTGTCCCTGTCGGCTAACAATGTCATGTGGTCATAGTTTTATGGGATGAGCGGGGTGTCATGGATTAAATCATTCGATTACCTTGAAAAGGTTAAAACTACCGGGCCGTTTTTATATTGGGACTAGCTTTTGCCCGCGGCTTCGCTCGCTCAGCCCTCAGAATTTGGTATAATTAAATTCCTCCACAGTCAGTCAGTTCGCTCTTTTATATTTATATATCCCGCAGGAAACCTTCCTAAGAAAGTACGTAAGTACCTCTAGTAAAATATATTTAACGCCCTATAGGAGAAAACAGTTCAAAGATTATACTGATCAATATTTGTTAGCGAAGCGCTGGCTTCTCAACACAGATCTTACTATAGCAGATTGAGCCACTATCTATGGGACAAAACATATTTCTTTGCTTGTAAATACGGCGATAAGGAGGAACTCTTAACCTTTCATTATATTCCACACCTTGTTGATCTTCATACACTCCGAAACATAGTGTAGTAGTAGTATAGTAGAAAGATCGTAGGGATCTGTACCTACCACTTTCTAGCAGTATAATTCCATTTTAACAGAATTCCGCATGATTATCTCTGGAGTACGAGTATGTGTACGTTGGAGTTAGATGAAGCGATAAGCATATTCAACAGTGAAAGAGGTTGGGACGCATTACAAGGTTTCAAATTGATACAACACGGACGGTTTGTGAGTTACAAAAAGGGCCCCCTTAAAAGAGGTCATCACCAATAACTCGGACCTAAAGCTAAATTTCTAAAATCAGAGAAATGGTTTTTTCTTATATCTCCTATAGAGTACACAAACCGATTTTGAGGTCGAACGGGTGAAAAATGAAAATGTTGCTATACAAAATTTTACCCCCTGAATTTGGAAATATCCTTCCTTATTCCTTGTACCTATACATCATAAAGGGAACCTCTGTGCAAAATTTCAGCTTTCCAGAGCAAAGGTTTTGGGCTGTGCGTTTAAGACCAGTGAGTCGTAAACTTTTCATTCATTCATTTTCAATGGTCTGCTTGCCCATTAAGTGGGTCGCGGGTATAGGTTGCTCAAGTGGACCCTCCATAGCTCTCGATTTTCCACCATCGACTCTAAATCATCAAGGGCAATCCCCATACGGGTATAGAGGAGAGACTATGGACTTGATCTAACCATCTCATCCTTGGTATTTTTAGAGGACGCCTGCCTGATGGTATACGAATTCCATAGCACGTCGTGGAATCCTGGTCGAATCCGAAGCATGGATCGCTCCGTCCGATGACAAAGTCATCAGGGAAGAGTCAATGACTTATCCTGAGATCTCCCAATTCGAAACGTTCTTTGCCAAGACTGCGCTATAATATCTAGTCCATATAAGTAATGAAAAGGAGAGGAGACAAGACGCACCCCTGACGAAGTCCAACGCCCACGGTGAAAGGTATTGATTTAACGCCGTTTACCCGAACACAGCTTTTACAAGCTTTTACAGTTTGCGTAAAGAAATTGAATGGCTCTCAAAAGAGAACCGTCAACTCCATTCTCCTGTAATACACTCCAGAGTTTACCTTGAGGGACTAGGTCATATGCTTTCTCCAAATCTACGAAGCATGCGTAAACAGGTGTAGCATACTCCGAAGCCTTCTCAAGTACCATTCTGAGAGTATATGGTTATGCTTCTGCGGAACGAAAGCCGCACTGCTCATCTCCTAATCGTACCTCGACCACAACTCTGCAATTCGTTTCCGTAAACTTCATTTTTATTTGTATAGATTTACGTTTTTAGGACGTTATTTTCGATAGCAGAATTTTAAGAGCATTTTGTGGCATTTTAAACTCGTTTTGAGCGATTTGAAAGTGTTTTTTTTTTTTTTAATTTTTGGGGGGGGTTTAGCGGCTTCGTTTAATCCAAATTTGCATACATAACTGGCATTGGATGGTAGAAAAACAAGAATTCGTTCGGTCTGAGAAGATTATTTGGAATTTTTTTTCGCATAATATCCGCTTAACATAAGCCATTAAAAATTTGACCATACCTCATCAAAATCTAAGGACTACAACACTACAAATTACCATACCTACATAACCGCAAAATTAAAACCAATCGACTCTTTAGCACCTAATATGATTTATTTACGAACTGACTTTCCAAAACCATACATACATACATCCGCTACAATTTCAACAGCAAAAACGCACTAGTATTGACATTTTCAAAAATAAAACCCACCAGTTGGATGTCCTCAAGGTAGAACATTCTCAATATTGTATACACCACCGCAGTGCTGGAAGCAAAAACATCCTAACGTGTCCCGAATTCTGAATATAGAGAAATCGACCACCAAAGGCGCAATCAGTTGAACGTGGCTGCTGGAACTCAGTTCGATTTTACAATCGCGAGTGAGTCTTTTTGCCCAACATTTCGGTGTTTTTATTGGGAATGAAACATATGAAATGTGGCAAAAACAAAAATACCAACTGCAAGAGCAGAACATGAATAGAGGTTGAAAAGATAGCAGATAAAATGGAATGTTGCACTCTTCTCGTAGGTGTGATCTATCGCTATGGCAAATAATCAGTGAACTTGTCGCGGGTGAAATTTATTCTTGGCACATTTACCACCAACACAGCCGGTGGTAAACGCTATGAGGTTACATGCTATTCCATTGGCACACAATGGACCAAGCTGTTGATACATGTGTTTTTGGTCGGATTAAATTGTCTTGTTAGGAAAGTTTACGAAATATAAACGTTATGCTACCTAAGAGGCAACGTGGAAGGTATAACTATTTCACATGTCTGATGCCACGAAACAAAATGCTTGGAGTTAGAAAAATTAAAATACCTTGCATCAAAAACAGGTTTATTTTTGGACTTATGTCAAACACAGGGGTTTCCTAACTGTGCGTCGCGACGCAATGGGGCGTCGTGGTCGTGGCGCTATCCTAAGGGCATCGCAAGTTTTATTTTTTTCACTGCTGAAAAACTCCGAACAAAGGAAAGCATTACGTTTCGCTTTATGAATATCAAGAGCAAGGTCGAAGGGAAATCCAGTAGTTGCATTGTAGTCGAAGATTAAACGCGTTTGTGTTTCCTGCATTTTCAGTCAGACTTTCTTCATGACTAGGGTGACCAGATCCATGCCCACCAAAAAGAGGACACCTTCAAAAATTTTAAATATCGGTTTTTATGTTCTCAAAAAACCGATATTTAAAATTTTTGAAGGTGTCGTAAAGTTCTGAACAGGGCATATTTCTAAAATTATTTTTACAACAAAAAAAATGGCTTTTACAAGTTCGACACTAAGTCTATTCCGTTCTTCAGTCCATTGGCTCGTTAACATTATGCCGTATGCGCATCCAGAGATTCGCCCCACCTCAGAAGATATTTTAAACACCTTGAATAAACCTCTAATACATTTTTTCCAGGTTTAAGGCATAATTTTTCTTTCCACCTATAACTAAAAATTTTAGGTCGTGCTCATACCAGATAGATGCTGAAAATTTCTTAATTAGTGTTTAAAAAAAAGATTTGTAATAGTTTTGTGGTGTCGAAAAATTCCGTAAACTGGGAAATCCCAAAAAGAGGACAAATTGCAAATTTTTTCAAAAAGATACCGGACATTATTTTTTTTAGATAAGAAAAGGGCATGTCCTCTTAAAAGAGGACGTCTGGTCAGCCTATTCATAACTGGCACTCATTTTTTTTTTTCCGGCACTCATAATTAAATAAGGGATTTTTCAATTGTTACGGGTCGTTGCCAGCCAAATTCGTCCGAAGCATTGCAGTGGTCCATTAACAGTAGAACCCGAACAGTCAATTCCTCGCCGTGCACAACAAATTGGCCTTTCTTTCGCAGATTCCCACTTGGCGAATTTTGCATCGGGACTTGGGCTTACGCCTGCGCAAGATCCAACTAATCCAGAAGCTTTAAGTTAATGAACATAAACAAAGTCGTTTGTTCGCTGACTTGTCTTCGGAGCGTTTGGAAGAGGACCTCAATTGTGGCAAAAAAAAAAACATCTTTAGCGACGAGGCGCATTTTCAGATGAATGCAGGTACCTATGTGAACAAGCAAAATTACCATAAATATGGGACGTCGATATTTTAACGTCGACCCGTCCTTATTGAAAAACAATTTAGTGAATCTTCAGTAAGATCAGCTTCTATTCACATATCTGTGCTCCTAGAAGGGCATCGCAAAAATATTTCAACCTCTCTAGGGAGTCGCAGTATGAAAAAGTATCGCAATACTATGCTCAAGAAGGACGCAGTATATGTCTTCACGAAAAAATAGTAGGCGTACTTGGGGCCTAAAACCTGCTATGGTGCACTGGCTAAATATACAGTGGTGGTTAGACCCATAATCACATATGGCGCACTAGTATGGTGGAAGGCGACAAAAAAGAAAACAATAGTCGGCAAACAAGCGTCGGTGCAGAGAGCGTCCAACGTAGCAATAACGGGTGCACTTCGCAGCACCCCTACAGCAGCGCTGGACACCTTTCGCCACTTGACTTGCACATAAAGCAACTTGCGGGAAGTAGTGCGCTACGGCTCACAACCCTGGGCTACTTTAGAGAGGGCAGTTTTGGACACTGTACAATACTAGCGGAGTTACTCCCGGGTGTACAGGTGCAAACTGATGATACACCCCTTGGTCGACTTCGACACTCCGTACGAAGTGTCATACCCGGAAAGATATGAATGGCAAAGGGATAAAGTAATTAAACATTGCGAAATAGCAGTCTACACAAACGGCTCAAAAACAGCGGAAGGTACGGGTGCTGGAATCTACTCTGTAGAGTGTAGATCCAGATCTAAAAGTGTCTATACGACTACCGGATACAAGCTGTGTCTTCCAATCAGAAGTTCTAGCTGTTCTGAAAGCGGCAGAGCTAATGCGGGTGAGATCTATATCTGGAAAGGATATAGCCATCTACAT
Organism: Cheilosia soror; assembly: GCA_949372485.1. Lineage (NCBI taxonomy): Eukaryota > Metazoa > Arthropoda > Insecta > Diptera > Syrphidae > Cheilosia > Cheilosia soror. The sequence goes on along the minus strand of OX443562.1, from coordinate 109,483,728 downwards.
CGATAGCCAGGCTGCACTCAAGGCACTGGAATTCTGCAATGACCTGCAAGCCGAAGAGGACATAACACATATACTGTGCGAATGTGAGGCAATATGTCGCAGCAGAAGGAAATTTCTGGGAAGGTACTTCTTCCAACATTTAGAGGAGATAGACAATACCAACTATAAGGGGACTTGCTTTTGTAGGGAAATTGGGGCTATCTCAAGGGCAAGTGTTTAGATGTTTTTCCATTGTAGGTCACTGCAATTGGTTCCCCCTAGAGATCGCGATGGGCCCTTATGGTGCCTAGTGCCGTATGAGACTTCTCGTTCAAAAACGACCGGACCTTTTTTATTGCAACGATACAAAAGTGCCTTTAAGAGGAGATCTTCAGTAGAACCTGGAATCTGGTAACTTACTTACTACCTAAGGAACCATTTTCTTATCGGCCAATATGTCTGCTAGATATACAATGGGAAAAACCATAGAATCATAGTAGACATAAAATCACGTTCCATTGTCGATACCATAGATAGGCAGTAGATTCAGCAGCGGTAGTCATGTTCATTACTAACACTGCCTTTAACATGGCGGACTAATGGCACGAATAAGGGGATCCCTGACTAGAATGGAAATGCTGTACTACATGGTGAATGTACCATGCCGACAGAAACTTGAGGTACGAGACTGGCGACAACGTTACCGCAAAAATACCATACAAGCCCTAGTTCTTGTACCTCTCCTGCAAAAAACAATGTATGACGTATAGTTCTGTGAATAACGGCTGCCACAAGGAGTTAAGGTCGCCGGCTTTGCTAACGAAATCGTGGATACTGTTATAGGTATATGTTTACTGTGGGCCACACACAGTCTGTGGCCAAATATATCCACAAGATAGAGTCCGCCAGGATACACTAGATACTATCAAAATGAGTAATTGGCTAGAGTCTGCCGACCTACAACTAGCTAACGGCCGAGACCGTCAATCGAAAGACTCTGGGGGCTAACAACCAAACCCAGGAGTATAATGCTCGACAGTAGGTTGAGCTTTGAAATGCACGTTCAGTTCGCTAGCAAAAATTCGTCACAGATGCAAGCAGCTCCTTCCCGAATACTGCCAATTATTATCGGTTGTTCTGGATGTACCAAAAGGATTTTCCTATCCAGAGAAGTCATCTGACAAGCTATATGATGATTTGTTAAGATGATTGGTTTGTGAAGGTTCCTTCATAACGAGCAAGCAGTTCGACTTATTGGAGACCCTACACTCACGCCGTGTCCAGCGTAGACACGAGCACGATTTTGCGGGTGGTGCGTTGCTTGAACGCACCGCATTTTTTTGCGGGGAATGCGGAAAGTGTCCAATTAGAACACGATAATGCGTTCATGCGGATGGCTTTAATAAACTGCTGTCATTCTGTGTAAAATGACTTCTATTTCGGCAAGAACGATTTTTTTGATAGAAAATAGCTTATTGAAAATAAGAATATTAAAAAATCTAAAAAAGAAACGCGACACAACTAGTGCAATATATACAGTTAAAAACATTCGACATTTCAGAAAACTTTGTTCCATTAATTTTTCGCAATCCTTCTCTGTCAATTATGAAATAAAAACTTCCATCATAATTTCCGCACGATAATGCGGGCAAAATCAAACCAGTTTGATTTTCAAACAATGCTTGCGATGCGGGAACGTCGCAACGCACGGATTTACCGCAAAATCGTGCCTACGTTGGACATCTATATTTCCCAACATAGGTTTGATTTTGTAATCAACGCACGCACCGCATTTCTCGTGGCTACGCTGGACAAGGCGTCACATCAAATCTGCAACCGTTGGTGCACAGAAGACAAGTCGCTTACATATGCTTGTTCTATAGGTATACTTCCATGGTAGATGTTCCGAGGAACTCAAGGACATTATCCCTCGAAATGCAACTTTTGGGCGCCCCACAAGACAGGCTGCTAATGCTCATGACCATACAGTACACTTGACAACCGCGAGGACATTATCTTTCCAAAACTCCTTCTGTTACAGGACAAGCAAACTTTGGAACTCGCTTCCTGTAGATATATTTCTAGAAGACTGCAATTTGCAGCAATTTAAGTGCAGAACTGACATACATCTGCAAGCATCTCGGGGCGCTGATGAAGCGTTATAGGTTTTCCTTTCCCGGGAGAAGTACTTAAAATAAAAAATGCAGAACAATCTGAGTGGCAAAGTGGCAAACGCAGATAATTTGCCATGAGTTGCTAAGCTAAGCAGCCCCGCGCTAAGTAGCATCTAACGCACGAGAAGAGTTCAGTGGTATGGTTTAGTATACGTATGCTTGTGGCTCCAAAGTTATACATTCCGCCTGCATGCCAACTATAGAGCAGCAGTATCACGCTTTAGAATTTGCATACTGATAACGAGACTTCATTGATAAGCTTTTGGTACAAATCGAACGACTGGATCACCCTAAACATTTTTGTTCAGTGAACCATAGTTATATCTGAACTCTTTCATCAATGACTTTAAAGGAGCCCAATCCATGAATACAAGTCTGAAAACAACAAACACTAAACACATATGAACATCGGAAGCAATTTGTCAGAGCTGAATAGATCCACGTCGTCGTCCTGAAGGTGTTGAAAACAAAAGAGCAAAAAAAAAACAATTTACACTACGAATCACATTGAAGCCTTCCTACACACATCCTATATCCTACGTGTAAAACAGCGAAAACCACTCTGTCACACCTTTAATCGGATTTCTGGATGGCTGCAAAATAATCCTAGCAGTCGAATTGGAAGCGGAATCGGAATCGGAATCCATTGTTTAAAAGTACCTTCCCGTCCTCATTTGCCGTCAAATAAATTATTTTACAATTGTATATGCGAATGCCGGTACAGAATCAAGCTATATCGTCAGTGCTGTCCTTTTTTTTCTACATACACACACAGATACAGTCCAGTCAGCCAGCATCACAATTGGATTAAATTTACAATTGGCCAATATGCCTGAGCGAACAAATAACAAAACAATTGAAAATTGAATAAAGCTTTTTACTGACCACCGCAGGACGACACAAGCATGGGCTACGTTCGATACGGTGCGGTTGGTTGGTCGATTCCAATGCCGCACCATAGGGAAGGTGGATAAATCTGGTGACTGAATCCTCCAAATGAAATCCCGAATAAATAGAGACAAATTTATTTTAGCCGTCATTATTTATGTGGCTTTCGCATGTATAGACAATGTTGAAGCGATTTGTGGTGCAAAGGAAATTGTGGTGAGCTCAAATGGTGGGTGATTTTTTTCTTGTTAATTTTTTTTATTGAAAATAGTTATCATATATGAGATCAAGGGCGATTACGCGGGATATTTAGAAAGGATTACGCCCGACTGTATTTTCGGAGATAGAGTTTATTTTAAATTGCTTGTTGAATTTTGTTCAATTTTCGACAAGTCTCGTATATGCAAACTAAAACTACCATCACAAGTCGGAAGTGCCCTATATGTTATCACATTTCTTCCGCTTAACAGGAGAGTATAGCTTGTGAACAAGTTTCCATTTTGCCATACTAATGCATTTTGTTTTGGTAGTCTCTTCTCACAGCAATTTGTCCAATCGATGGAGATAAAAGTGTAATAAAAGAGTATCCATTCCAGGAAAGTGTAATAAAAAAGGACGACAGTAGCTAGTTCACCCCAAAGTAATGTTGTAACTTTAAAGTCAATTGTGAAATTTGCAACCCCTTTCAAATGGGATATCTGTCAATCGAATTAAATGTGGAATGTCCTTTCCCTTTGGTGTGCAAATCAATGTGGCGCCATTTGAAATGCTTTGCGAAAGAATTTTTAAATTGTGTTTCTACGCGTATCACCTCACGCGCGTATTAGGCTTAAAATGCGTCCTTGAGGCTGAACAAGTTTTATTCTCTTTACATATATTTATATGGAATGTGTTTGACATTTTATAGCGTAGTAGATTGTGGATGTGGACCCTGGGATGAGATTTATCGAAATTGCTTTAACCCAGATTAAAATTCAAGCGTTGGTGCTTTTACTTTTAAAGGGGAGAGGGTTAGAGATAGTTTACAATGAATTGTGATGACATTAGGCATGTTGCCATTCAAGTATCGATAGCAGTTTTAATTTATTGCATTTGATAGGCGATACTAAAATGGGGGTCGATGACTTTTGTGACATAGATATAGGCATAGTTAGCCATACTTTTTATATTGAAGTGGACGAAGTGAAAATTATTTGACTCGTAGTTAAACGTAGTAGGTATGTAGTTAAAATATTGCGATATCAGCGTCCCTCTATCTATAAAAAAGAGATTTAGGCCACTACTTGAATACTGAACCCATATAGCTATAGGCCTCGGTTCAAGCCATTCATTTTACTGTCAACGGAAATATCCTCTGCACTGACATTCAAAGAGGCAATATAGGTCGAAGATTGGAACGCATTTAAAGCCAAACCACCAATGGAGGATAAAAACAGAATTCCCTGGTTCACAAAATTTAATGTCGAAAGTCGGCAGTTACAAAAGACTACGGAACAAGCTTTATCGATCGAGATTTGCTAGACCTCTCGCGCAAGGGAATGGGCATGGAGTCGGATATATTTTTTTTTTTAATACTTCTCCCGGGAAAGGCAAACCTATAACGCTTCATCAGCGCCCCGAGATGCTTGCAGATATATGTTAGTTCTGCACTTAAATTGCTGCAAATTGTAGTCTTCTGGAAATAAATCCCCAGGAAGCGAGTTCCAAAGTTTGCTTGTCCTGTAACAGAAGGAGTTTTGGAAAGATGATGTCCTCGCGGTTGTCAAGTGTACTGTATGGTCATGAGCATTAGCAGCCTGTCTTGTGGGGCGCCCAAAAGTTGCATTTCGAGGGATAATGTCCTTGAGTTCCTCGGAACATCTACCATGGAAGTACCTATAGAACAAGCATAGGTCAGCGACTTGTCTTCTGTCCACCAACGGTTGCAGATTCGATGTGAGTGTAGGGTCTCCAATAAGTCGAACTGCTCGTCTCTGTATGCTGTCAAGTAGGTTAAGTGAATGTTTTGGGGAAGAGCTTCATATATGGGAGCAATATTCCAGGCCTGGTCTAACCTGTGCTTTGCAGAGAAGGCGAAGTTGCTTGGGGCTAAAGTAACGCTTTGCTCTAAATAGGTAGCTCAATAAGCGGACGCCGATATGTGGTCCTGCCATGTGATTCCTGAATTGACTGTGACTCCTAAAAGGTGCATTGAGTCCTTGGGATGGATTGGATGGTCATCCATTTGGATCTGAGGAACTGTTGATGCATTTTTCCTGGAAAATGCTGTGAGCTGTGTCTTGTTTGCATTAAATACAACCAAGTTGTCTTTTCCTCACTTCAAGATTTTGTCCGGATCACTATTTAGAGAACTAATTTGTTCACATCTCTGACTATGTGATGTAGCCGCATTCACAGGCCCACTGTTCGAGATAGAGGATATAAGAGTGCTGTCATCAGCAAAGCTGTAGATATTATTATTTGCCGATCCAAGCAAATCGCAAATCTTCCCAAAGGAAAATTTTGCATCCATCCGCAGAGTCGTTGTGGTAATCCATAAGACGCTAACTTGCCTAATAGGGCTCTATGCCAGACTCGGTCAAATGCCTTTGATATGTCCAAGGCTACGGCTCTGGATTCGCCGTGTTGTTCAATTGCTTGCGTCCATAAGTGCGTTACGTAGCTTAACAGGTCTCCATTGGAACGATGGCTCCGAAATCCGTATTGCCTGTCACTTATTAATCGGTGGCCTTCTAGATATTTGATTATTTCGACATTTATTGCCTTTTCCATTACTTTTGAGAGCATTGAAAGTAACGCTATTGGACGATAGTTTTGTGGCAGACATTTCCTCCCTTTCTTTGGAATAGGTTAAATGCGAGCGGTTTTCCAGCAAAAAGGAAACGTCTTCTGGGAGTACGACATGCTAAACAGCACAGTACAGGTGCAAGTTCTGGAGCACAGCTCTTGATATAAATATGGTATCTTCAGAGTTGGAATATATGAAACAGGCGCAAGTTCGTGATCCAATGATTTTAAGTCGCAAACATGCACTGATTAGTAAAAATTGGTAAAAATCGTATTGTCCGTTTTCATGTAAATTATTAAAAACCAAATTTTTAGAAAATGGTTACAATAAAGAATAATTTGTTACAAAAAATCTGAGAAAGATTGCTCGTTGGGAATGACCAGCCTTGGATTTACCCTTAGGCCAACTAGGCCCAGTCCTAGGGCATCACGACAGATGGGGCACCACAAAAACTTCAAAAACTTGCTTCTGCCACAATATTTAATATTTTTATTTTTCAAATCTACCACTGAACCCAAAAATGCTACTGCACTTGGCCAATGGTCATTCTTGAAAATACATTTGAAAGAGAGAATTTTTTAAAGACGAAATGGATTTTTTTTTTGCATTTGTTCCTCACCTTCACTTCCCAGTAAAACAGACAGTTCGCATTACGTTCGCTTCGAGTTCCTTGGAAGAAGATTTTGTTACCCGGAGAGTTCATTTGAGCGGTACATACCTATATCATGTAAATGTTTGGCGTCGGAGTGAATGTAAATGTTAAAGTCGTTAGCGGATCGGTCAAAAATTGAGAAACAAAGTGCAAATTTTCGGGGGGTCGTTCTGCGAGATATTCGTCACTACTTTATACATGCATAAAGTCTAAAGAGACATAATATTTTATTTTATAGCAGTTCAAAGTTATATCATTTCTTAGCAGTTCAAAGTTATATCATTTCTCCTAAATGAACCCCTTAACAAAGTTCCTATAGTCAGTATTAGCTGAGTTATTTGTGTTAGGTTGGGTCAATGTAAATATATATGCCCTTTTCTTAATTTCTCAATCTTGTTAAGACAGCAGTAATAGCCATGTAAAACAGAAACGTAAAAATTGTATTTTGCTTTTTTAGGCCACTTAAGCTGAATAGTTTTTTCAAACTAGCTGTACCCTCCAGGCTTCAGCGGTTTTCGAAATATACGTTTTTGAATGTTTTTTTTTTTTTGTATGGGCGGTGCCACGCCCTTTTGTCCAATTTTGACCAAATAAAGCCTGTATGGTACCCATTGTGAAGGCCTACCTTTTTGACATTGAAGTCGAAATCACTCTATGGCCTATAGGTACATTCAGAATAGGAAATGCAGACAAATGCACATCAAACTCGTTACTCGTCACCGTTACATTTTACGTTTCCCAGTCACGGGTTTTTCCCTTTTTGGTTTAAAGTCTAGGGCCAGATTTGATGGAACGTTTCGAAGCCTTTTTAAGCGAAGTGTGAGTGTATCGAGTTAATTTCACAAACTTTACCCTGATATTCACTTACGCACTCAAGGAGAAAAAATACAATGTCCTTCAGACCTTCACTGAAAAAACTATTTGTCTACTAAACCGATAATATCTAAGGCTATTAGCCAGGTATTAACCAGGTTCTGTGTGATGTCCCTAGATCTCTACATACAAGATTAGTATATAAGGGTCTTATAAATCTTTGAAAAAGCTATGATAGACTTCATTGTGGATCTTACAGTCCTGTATTGCTATTACAAGACTTTGTGTAATCTATGAGAGTTTTCTATTTCTGACAGCTATATATGTACATACAATGCTCTGAAGAGTTTCTAACAGCTCTGCTTGAAAATTTATTAAGAGGTTTCAAAAACTCTGTATATATGGGTTAACTATGAGTGTACTGAAATATTTTCTGACGGGTCAGTATCTCTTAGCAAGTCGTCACAGTTTTTTTTGGTTTAAGAAGAGCTGGCGCGTTTGATAGGACTATCGTTGCTCTATAGTTTTCTCAGCTTGCATGATGTTCAAAACAGGTTCTTCTGACTTCCTCTAAATTACTTTATAGCCTTATGAAATGCTAAAAGCACTAGTATACCTTAGCTCTATATTAACAAGGGGACATGTTGGTTTTAGGACAGATCAGAAATCACATATTAAAAATTGATCACATTACCAACTTTTCTCCAATCTTTAATAATAAAATTTCTGATGAATGAGAGTGACATTGTTAACGTCCGCTTTTAGAAAAACTATAAGTAGGTTTGTATCTACTATCTAACTGACAAAACTAGTAACATATAAGACACATATAAAAAAAAATAAAAAAATAAATAGGTGGCGCAACAGGCGGGTGACACCCAAGGCCTAGTTTCTTGCAACCATTCGTTTTGTGTGAGTTTCTATTTTTGGAACGAGTGGAAGGGACCTACAATTTTATGCCGAGTCCGAACGGCTGAATTGAGAAGCTTTTTCATGACAGTCATACTCTCGGATGTTTGTCAGACGTTCGCGAGAGGTGGCGCAGTAGAAAAAACCTTAACATGTAATTTGTGTTTTTCCGGGGATCGAAGTCCAGCACACTAACCACTGCGCTACTGCGCCCACATAAGACACATATACATACCCTAATATTACTACATTTCCCACAATCGATTCTAAATAAGCAATACAACGAATTGCCAATAAAACACGTCAACTTAAATTACCACCTATACCTGAAGATACATTAACCTGCAAAACAAAATTGCTAGCACTCGAAAACAAGCGCACAATTCCACACATGAAATGAACAACGACAACAGTTTCAGGGGTTAGTTACTCCCTGGAGTCCAATTGGCAACAAATCACTCGTATATGTTCCCATTTAAGTCCAATTAAGCTCACCTATTAGGTGAACATTGTACATCTTAGTTCGAAGTTGGGCTCTTTTGGGTGTTACACTTTCCCTTAGCATTGATGTCAATAAATAATTCACAGCATACAAGCCTATTACAAGGCAATCAATCTTCCTATTCCACTTCTGAAGTTGGCCCAAAATGGTACTCAAAGAAAAGTACAAACCAGATGATAATTGAACAATTGGAATTGATTCTGATGGGGCAAGCAAGGACGAATGTGGGTCTTGCTTTTTCGCACATAAAACATAATATATACGTAGCTATATATACTCGAAGTAAAGACAACTAAAAGGATGATTACTTACTTACTTACTTAGGGCTCCCGACTCGTGAAGAGTCTCTGCCTGAGACACTGCAGCCTTCCATCCTTTACGATCCCGGGCACGTTGCTTTCAATTGTCCAGACCAAGCGCTCTGACATCCGCGTTGGCTTGGTCTTTGAAACGGAGGTTCGGTCTTCCTTGTCTTCTCGAACCGGGGGGCTGGGATTCGAAAATCCTCTTAGCTGGAGCATTATTGTCCATTCGCTCGATGTGGACGAGCCAATGTAGTCGACGTGTTTTGGCTTTTTGGACTACATCCACATCTTGGTACAGCTCATAGAGTTCGCGGTTATATATTCTCCTCCATTCGCCCTCCTCGCACACACGACCAAAAATCCGCCGAAGTGTTTTTCTTTCGAAAGAGCCCAGTATAAGCTCTCCCTTCTTGCTTATCGTCCAGCACTCGGTGCCATAAAGCAGAACTGGCAGGACAAGGGTTTTGTAGAGCACACATTTCGTCCTTCGATTTAGGAGTTTTGAACCCAATTGCTTTGCCAAACCGAAGTAGCAACGGTTTCCTAGGGTAATTCTTCGCCGGATCTCCACTAGGGTGTCATACGTGAAGTTTACGTTTACTCTGAGGTATAGGTGAACTCCTTAACTACCTCGAAATTGAATAAAGGATGATTTCAGAATTAATTATGAGTAAAAATTCCTATAGAATGAGTCTGAGTTCAAAAACTACATCGGCCGTTTGAATGTTGGACATAGCTCAGTCAATATGTGTCAGAATCCTTTTCAGTCCAAATAATTTTCAAATCATTTTCTTTGTGAGGGATGAATCGGTTTGCCACTTTTCAAGCCACGTCATAAACAAGCACAGTTCATGTCAAACTCTTCTCAAAAACAATGCATTCTTTATGTATGCTTCCTTCGTCAACCAGGAGTTGGCCCATCTTCTTCATGTACACAAAATCACCCGCTTCACCTCATAATTCCACAACAAGAAGGTACACAATGGATTTATTCAATCATCGCACTACTGACAAAGCGTCCTAATATAAGGCAAATTTAATATACGCCACGCGTTGGCCTGAAATTAAGATTTTTTTATTCCTCAATTTTTGTGTTAATAATATTTAAGTGCAACTGACACATTCACATCGGCCAGACTCTCAAAGGAATTAAACTTAAGGATAATGTGCACAATTTCGGGGACACCTTTGGGAAATGTAGTATACTTACAATTATTAAAATAATATTCAATCAGCGCGATAAGAGGGTGCACTTTATGAAAGCAAACATTAGCGATTTACGAGCGGCTCGTGCTTTTTTTTCTGTTTACGGCACCACCCTTGGATTAATTACGGTATGACACGTGGCAATTCCATCAGGTCACTGCTATGCAAAGTATAAATTGAGAGTTACAAAATAGATGGAATTGAATGCGTCTCTCTAAGGCAAGCGACTTGTCCATTTTCACGCCCGTCGAAGATTTTATTATTTTTGGAGCACACTTTAGATAATATAGCGAATGGATTTGAAGGTGAATTTAATTATGAAATTTATGAATCATTTCAGAAAGAATAATGGCGAGCGAGCTACTTAATGGAGTGGGTGGTGCAAATGGAAGGCCAGTCACAGTTTTGCTATTCTCTTAGATTGGGACATGTTTCATCTAAATTTCTGTTGAAAATAACTATTTGAACATTTTTTGTGCACTCTGTAGGAAAACTCTGTTAAAACTTGGTTGGCTCGATTAGAAATATTTATTGTATTGACTACTGGCCTGATTTAAAAATAATCATATAAGAGTATGGGGGAAAATTAAGGACACACTTGTGGTTTGTCTTCAAACGAATGCCTTATCGATGCACGCCCAGAATAATATCGTTATATAACTTATAGCAAAGAAATATAAATACCTTGTGACGGTAGCTCTGGTCAGGCCAGGCAAGACTGATATCAATTTACGAAATCCGTTCTAAGTAAATATGTTGCTAGCGACCTGCTCTGAGAAGACCTTTCTTTGAATGCCTGAAATTGCAAAAAACTACCAGAATTGTTACCAGTCGCGTATTCCATAACCTCAACCTCAAGTAACTCTTTAAAGATAGGATGAAGGGGCGAAGGCCAGTGGTATCAATGCCAAGAAGCCATTAGATTGGCATCTCTATCATATGACTGATATGCTAGATTTCAACCGACCACCCCATCAAACCTTTGGATTTAAAGCCCACAAAAAAGTGATTTAAAACCCGGCGGGCGATATAACACTTGAAAAGTGTCATAGGTATAGCGCCCTAGGGCCTTCTGACACAAAAATTTGTGTCATTGCGCCCCCAGGGCGTTATGACACCGGGCGTTATGACATGTATCCGATAAAGAGTGATTTAGTGTAGAGAAGGACTGAACCCGCTCGTAAGCAAAAAAAGTAGGAAAGGTAATCTCTTCAGGCAGGATGAAAAAGAAAGAGCCGGTTAAACGCGCGATCAAGGAAGAGAAGAGCAGAAGCGAGAAGAGGATAGGAGTTCTATACCGCAGGAAGAATGTTCGGGAGGTCAAATTTAAGAAAGAAAAAATGTGTCAAAAGGCATAAAGACCCGACCAGAGATTTGTAGACATGAGCATTGAGCAAGGAAAACGCCTTGGTCCGGAAAGTGTAAATCATTCGCCTGATAGCTATTATGGTAGATGTTCCGAGGAACTCAAAGACATTATCCCTTGAAATGCAACTTTTGGGCGCCCCACAAGACAGGCAGCTAATGCTTATGACCATACAGTACACTTGACAACCGCGAGGACATCAATTTTCCAAAACCCCTTCTGTTACAGGACAAGCGAACTTTGGAACATATTTCCAGGGGACATATTTCCTGGGGACATATTTCCAGAAGACTACAATTTGCAGCAATTTAAGTGCAGAACTAACATACATCTGCAAGTATCTCGGGGCGCTGATAAAGCGTTATAGGTTCGCCTTTCCCGGGAAAAGTATTAAAAAAAAATAAATACTCGAACAAAAAAAAAAGTCGTTAGGATAGGCTTACGAGTAGGTAGCAACACTTATGGCCAATTCACAACGGCGCTTTGCCGCTTGCGTGCGTTGACAGGCGTTTTAGAAACTTTACCGTACTTTATGTCAACGCGCGCAAGCCGCAGTTTTCCAAAACTAAATGCCGCTTCAGAGCTTTGGCGCGTTGAGAGACTAGAGTATGAGAGATTGAAAGTTCTGTTTGGTTTATGTTAATATACCCCAATTCAGAGCAGAATGCAAGTCTACTCCTTTTTGCTTATACCTGTTATTTTTAATGCACGATTTAAGAGGAAATTTGTTCAAAATAGTAAAAAATTCATAAATAAATAACAGTTATTGTATTTTCACTTTTCTTGTCGTGGAACATTTTTGTGGCAGAATTGTCTGGTGCATGAAATGTACATACACAGGTACAAGCCTTCCCATGAAAGTCCTTTCAGGCGAGGCAGGTAGATGTTTAGTTTGGTTGAGAAAATGTGGATAAATTACACCGAAAATCCCTTCCCTTTAAATTTTGAATTGATTACTTTGTGGAATACTTGAAAAACGATTTAAGTGAGCAAGATTACCAAATGGCCATCAGCATTTATCTGCGCTGTGGAAAGAAGTTCAGTCACATAAATACAGAGTTGCAATTTTGTTAAAAACTTGGTTTGGCTATTTAAAAATAAAAGAAATTCTTAAATATGGATACCGACGATCTACTCGATTTTTCAATTTTTGCGCTCCTCGGATACTTTGGCTACGAAGCATTTAAAGCTAGTAGGAGACGATCAGAAAACCAGCAATGGGTCCGAAAATTGAATTTGCGATTTACAATGTTCTTGTACTTTTTGGATTTTTTTTGTTGTACAATAAATCGTGCTCCTTTACCAAAAAGATCAAATTTTCTTCAAAATTGTCCATTTTAAATGTGTTAAAAAAATAAAAACACTCGCTTTTAAGATCATTTAAGCTGCCTCAATAGTACGTAAACTAATATCCTTTATGATGTATTTCCAGTTATATTTATACATCTGTTGGTATGCTGGACATTCATTCGGACGATTGCGACCGCAGGTAATGTTTTTCGTCGCTCGCTGGGTTTTTACCACATCCGTTCACCTATCGCCAGTAATGGCAATGCATATTGAAAGGATTTTATGACCCTCTAATTAGAGTCATTTGCCTGGTATTAATTAAATACACGAACATTTTTTTTGCTACATTTCTGCAAAGATCTTGCTGTCCTGTCCAGACATTTTTTTATATTCCTATGGCTGGACTTCAAAACCTTCCCGCCTATGGAGTTCAAATTTACAGGGAATCTTCGATAAATTTTTTTTTTCTTCTTCGATATAGGACGGAGAATTCCCGTGAATTTGGGTCAAAGTCGGTACGCATATTCATGTTCATTGTCCCGATAGACAATAAAAAATATGTAGCTATATCTACCTAAGCATTTCAATTCATTGGCACGAGCAAAAAAGCGGGTACACCAAGTAACAAATTAATACCAATCATTTGCACATAGCAGAAAATTAGATTTTCCCTCGACTAGAAAAAGAAACTATAAATATTCTAAACAAAAATGTTTATTTTGTTTATCAATAATTGTATAAAGCACAGAGTAGTTTCAGAGAAAATTAAAATTTCAAAAGCGTGCACATAACATTTGGGCACATATTTTTTTGTTCAACAATCTGAAGAAATCACTAGTAGCATTACAACAAAAATAATATTCGTCATTTCCACACAGTAAAATAATTAATTTGTATTGCAAAAACCTCATATTCTACTAAAAACGAGTACGTGTATACCCTAAGTGAACCCACGCTACTCCAACATGAACGGCATTGCTCTATCACATTAAATATTATCAAATCGAACAAACCAAACCGAAAATGAAATGTCAAAGCCGCTCAGCGCACCTGAAAGTAGGGAGTTGCTCTACTTGGGCGTCGCGTTGGACTTTACGATATTTACGATCTAAACGCGACCCGAAGCCTGACGCCGCATTTTGGCTTGCACCATATGAAAGCATTGGTTCTACTTTATCTGTCAACGCACGCAAGCGGCAAAGCGCCATTGTGATTTGGCTTTTAGGTCCTTGATGTAGACCCATTGTGATCTCCTTTATATGAGTTAGCCTTTGCGATGTTAGTGTTGGTTTGTCATCATCATGTTCGTCGTTCTTGTGGTTCCGAAAATTCTCAAAAACTTTTAAGGATGAAACATTGAGACAGAGACAGAGTCAGACAGTTTTTGTAACGTCCAACTGCTCTGTTCCTCTAGTGATAGAGACTCGTGCAGTGAGGTTTGTCATCGTGCATCTCATCATCTCCCCATCCTCTACAAATATCGCCATATGGTTTCTTATATCCCGTTAGGGCTCCTAAGAAGACACGAATGATCCATCAAACCTGTGGAAGGTTTTTGGACCGATTTCTTTTATATTCTCACCTCACCAACGCTTCCGTCGATCCACTAGCTCTTGGCTTTCATATGAATTTTGTTCTCCACTCTTTCTCTGAGACTACAGAGTGGTGGCTTGATCCACTGAAGTGCGCTCGGTCATGATCTATTGTTGTAATGTTGGGTTTCCACTTGTCGATTTGAAATTGACAATTGACGTATTTTTATGCCAATGAAACAATTGGCAAGTGAAAATATTGAAAAATTGTTTGTCAATGAATTGACTTGGCGTTTGCCAATAACTGACAAAGAAACCACTGGACAAGTGGAAATAGCTGAATTGTCAAACCAAATGTCACTTTGTCTATAATTGACAGAGAAAATTTAATTAGCATCGAGTTCATAAGTTTGTCAATCAACTGATAAACGATTTTTTGCCAATAATTGACATAAGCGGAAAACGCGAGGGCTGTCAAACTTTGTCAAACTTTTGTGGAAACCCACCTTTATGTAGAGTGTAGACTCATTTCTCGGCAGTTGCGGAGATTAATAGTGTATTACAAGCAAAAAACTTAGACCTTGTGCCGGATTGGATTCCGATTGCATGCTTTTAGAATGTATTAACTGATTTTTTCACTCCTTTATTGGCATTATGCTTTCAATTATGTTTCCTATATCGAGAACTAGTCCCAGATACTTCGCACTCTGTGCCACCTTCAGGGTTATTCGACATTGAGCAAGTGGGGACATAAGCAATTAAGCCAATTATAATGTCCCAATAACTCTGCAGAAAATCCGACACTAGACGACTAGCGTCATCTCCCTTCAATTCATTAAAACTAAATTCTTACTCGGCATTAGCTCACATTCGCAGAATTAACGATGTCAGGCAAACTTTTACAAAGAATGGCAAATATTAGCATTTAGGACGCGATATACCAAATGAAATATTCATACATTCAACATATGTTATGATTTCGACTTTTATGCGAAATAAAATCCATTAATTAAGTACGAAAAATATTAACAGCGATAATAATTTGGAATAAGCATTTATTTTTATTGAAATAAAACCGATAATTACGACATCAACATCCTGTTCTGTGAGTTTTGTTGGCCTCATAAAGTAACATATTAGGTATTCATTTCACTTAAGTTGAGTACGCTGTTTGATTTGGCGTTATGGCGGCAGAGATTAAATTTGTTTTAATGTTCATAGATTACGTCTTCCTTGAGTATGAATGCGCAAGTGGAATCTTCCTTCATCTGTTTGGATTGTGTATATGGAGCGGAAATAAATTCATATAGACAAGCTTAAATAATTTCATCTGTCCATAAACACTCATACTTTCTACTAACAGGAATAACTATACCTACTCCTTGTCACCTAACTATTTATCACCCACCCAACATAATAGTGTTAATGACGGTATCTCTTGCATGAGGTTTCCTCTGTATAGGTACTCACTGTTGGAACGGACGTGTCATCTAATGGCGCCAAAACTTCGAAAGCGTTAATTAACCCATTTGGCTGCATCGCATGCAATTAATGAACACTAATCAGGCAATTTTGGTTGAAATTTATCGCATGCACCTGTTCTCTTGGTCAGAAGCTATTAGTGTATCACCTCATACGTGCGAGTGCAGATTGTCATGTTGGCATAGACATAGAGTATAATTTAATGACCACGTAATGCTTAACCTGTCAATGACATAATTTCGCAGGCGTGTAGGCATTTGATTTATATTTTAAAGGTGTTGCCCTGGTGTTTTCTGGATGTTGCCGAAGTCGGTTAAAGACATTCTTGCACGTTTTAAGCGCAGCATTTTTCGAGTGATTTTCGATCCAGTTTGGGGTTACGGGTTTTGGAGAAGGAGACTTAATAGCGGGCTCTGTATAGCAAAATGCGTCAACTACTTAGAGCTGTGACACGCAGAGTCTTCGATTTTATCGGGGTAGAAAAAAAGTGGAAAAGGACCTCTACCAACTTGGAAAGCGCAACTGGGCTTGAATAGAATATTATTTGAAGTACAATACAGGTGCGTAGCAAGGGTTCAATCTGTGGGGAGGTGACTTTCGTTGAAATGCCGACTTATTTTAGGAACTTGCAGACTGTTTAAAAATCATGAAAATTGGCGCAACGGTTATCGAGTTATAATGCCATCGAATTTAATCCAATAGAATATTGATTTTGTAAAGGAGGTGCCACGCTTTTTGTCCAGTTTCTCGAAACTCGGAGAAGGTCAAGGTTAGGTTAGGTTGAATAGGGTGTGAATTCATCACAATGGACTAGGCACCATATTGGACCCATCGCCATCCCTGGGGAACCTTAACGGTCAAATAACCTGAACCACTTCGCCCAAGCAATTAATTTACCTACAGAACTTGAAAATTGTTTCAGTTTTGTTGCGAGGCCAACCTCCTCCAAATTGTCGAAGAAGTACCTACCGAGGTATTTTCTCCTGTACCGAGCAATAGCTTCACATTCACAGAGGAGATGGGTAATATCCTCTGTGGCCTGTAAGTCTTCGCAATACCTGCACATGTCTGTATCTGTTAGACCTAATCTCATAGCGTGCTTCCTTATAAGACAGTGTCCGGAGAGTATCCCTATATTACCATTCGTAGCCTTGATCTGCTGAGCTTCAGTAATTCTACAGATTTTTTTTGATCTTCGAGACACTGTGCACTAGTATATTCAACCACCTCTGATCTGCTCTGTTTTTAATATTTTCGAGAATAATTCTCTTGGCCACGGCTATTGGTGGTCTAATGCCCTCAATTGTTTCATTAGGTGGAAGCTCTGCTACGGTTTTGGCCAGAACATCAGCCCTTTCGTTACTCTCAATATCACAGTGTCCGGGTACCCAACATAATCTGACTTGGTTCTGCGCGCATAATGCTCTGTGCATTGTGCGGCAGCTCCTGACAGGTCAGATTTGATGATGAATCAATGTAGATAGCGATAATTCTTGTTGGATATTGATCCCATATCCGCGGCTTTAAGCACGTCCAGAACCTCTGCCTGGAACACACTGCATGTATCCGGAAGTCTAATGACACGTGTAGGTGTATATCCCTGGAGTATATACCCCCTGTACCCTCCTTAGTTTTGGAACTATCCGTATAAATCGAAATTTCATTATCATTCGAAACCTCATTCTTTTTCCAGTCCTCCCTATCTGGTTATTGTACTTCGTACGGTGTGTCGAAGTCAATTTCCCCCAAATTTGCATCCGTTTTATCGGGGATGTTGGAGAAGGATTCCATTAGTTTGGAGCTATGTCCTACCTGTCTGGTTTTGAAGAACCCTGCGTTAGTTAGCCGAAGCGCACTATTACCTGCTTGCAGTTTTATTTGTAGGTCGAGGGATAATAGATACATAAATGCCTCAAGTGCTGCTGTGGGTGTGGTGCGTAAAGCACCAGTGATGGCAGTGCAGGCTGTTCTTTGTACCCTGGTCAACATATCCCGTATATATAACTTATTTGTGGCTTTCCACCAAACAAGAGCCCCATAGGTAAGGATGGGTCTAACCACCATGATGTACAGCCAGTGCATCATTGATGGACTCACTCAACCCCCACATTTTTCCCGCTGTTCTCTTACAGGTGAAGACAGCATTATGAGCCTTATGGACTCTTTCCTGAACATTAAGTTTCCAATTCAATTTTTTATCCAGGACTGTGCCAAGATATCTTGCGCTTTCCGAAATGGAAAGCTCCACCCCACCAATCCTGGGTAGTTTGAAGGGTGGTATCTTGTATTTTGTACTAAAAATACTAGTTCTGATGTCTTTTCCGGGTTGACACGAAGTCCGCACCCTTCAGTCCACTTTCTAAACTTGTTGAGACCTGATTCCATGGTTTCACTCAACGTGTTCAAGAATTTACCCCGAACTAGAATCGCCACATCATCCGCATAAGCGGTTACGGAGAAGGTCAATGAAGACAAACAAATATAAATTGGAATTTCCGAAAGGTGGTATGTACCTTAGAAAATCCCGACTTTTACATTTACAAGTTTGAAAACATATATATACGTAATGAAAATCGAAACTCACTTCTTATTTTTTAACATTTTCCAAGCTAATTTTTGAAATTTTATCGTTTTTGTGGATTTTTTTATAGTTGCTCAAGTTAATATAAAATGTAGCTCCCTTGATTTACCGACTCTTGCAAAGCGTGGGGTGTCTCAAAATTGACTCAGCCTGACCAATTCTAAAGGCAAACTTAGCATTGCTCCTTCCATCACTCGTAAACAAAATCCCGAGATACCTAAACTTCTCCAGCTGTTTCAATAGGACTTCACTAACATGCAGAGTTCATATTGAACAGGCGTTTGGCATTGCTTCAAAAAACAGAGGTTTTCAAGAATTCAATTTCAAGGAATATAAATTTGTTACCCTTAAATTTAAGATGTTTGTGCTAAATTCACATTTTCAAAGGTGTTTCAGCAACGTTTTCGGCCAAAGAATATGGAGCTGCCAAATTAATAATGACACAGCTATGGCTATCAATGTGCATTTTTGGTGTTAAAATCAACTTTCGGAAAGCCTTTTTAGCTTCACGGCTGAAATAGCTATGTAGTGAACAACGACGATTTAGTGCACTGGTCTAGTTTTAATTTATTCAAGCACTAGCATTCAAGCATCTATACACTGAACCAAAAACATACGTAGATCCAACGAATTAATTCGTTGTCTCAACGAATTTTTCATTAAAATTCAGCCGATGAAAACGTTCGTTGGCTCAACGAATAGGAATTCATATATTAACGAAGCTGTTAATAAAGCAACGTATTTTTCATAAAACTAACGAAATCTGTTCATAAATTAACATTTTATTTCATCAATAACATTCTTCGTTGATTAACGATTTATTCGTTGAGTCAACGAATTTCTTTCATTGATTAACGAAATTTTGTTCAATGATCAACGCAAAACTTATACCGAGTCAACAATATTTTTCATAAATTTACGTACCGTTTTCATTGAATCAACGAATATCGTTCATAGGTCTATGTCCCACTTTCATTGGATTAACGAATTTTTTTCATAAAATTACGTTTTATTTTCGTTAAAACAACGTTTATTGATTGTTGGTTAACGAAAAGTGTTCGTTGAATCAACAATACTTTTCATAAGTTTACGTACCATTTTCATTGAATCAACGAATATCGTTCATAGGTCTATGTCCCACTTTCATTGGATTAACGAATTTTTTTCATAAAATTACGTTTTATTTTCGTTAAAACAACGTTTATTGATTGTTGGTTAACGAAAAGTGTTCGTTGAATCAACAATACTTTTCATAAGTTTACGTACCGTTTTCATTGAATCAACGAATATCGTTCATAGGTCTATGTCCCACTTTCATTGGATTAACGAATTTTTTTCATTAAATTACGTTTTATTTTCGTTAAAACAACGTTTATTGATTGTTGGTTAACGAAAAGTGTTCGTTGAATCAACAATACTTTTCATAAGTTTACGTACCGTTTTCATTGAATCAACGAATATCGTTCATAGGTCTATGTCCCACTTTCATTGGATTAACGAATTTTTTTCATAAAATTACGTTTTATTTTCGTTAAAACAACGTTTATTGATTGTTGGTTAACGAAAAGTGTTCGTTGAATCAACAATACTTTTCATAAGTTTACGTACCGTTTTCATTGAATCAACGAATATTATTTGTTAATTAGTGTACCCTGTTGCTTACCTGAACGAATTATTTCGTTGAGTAAATATGTTCTTTATTCTTACAGGATCACCTGGGAAATTGGAATTACCTATTCTGTAAAAGAAATTTGTGAAAGAAAACTAATGTCATTCAATAGTCAGTATAACAACAAAATTTATTGTAACAAAATTTATTGTAACAAAATTGAAAAGTAAAGTCAGACTGATTTCAATTGGGTATTAAAAACAGATAATTATGTACTTTAACAAATTTGCACATTTACCTAAGTGCACTACCCAAGATGCTAATTTTAGAGTTTTTTATTGAATATGGTATTTGGTACAAATGCTGTTGTACAAAACCCCAAAAGTTAGAACAAGCAATGGGGTATTCTAAGTTAAACAAATGAAATATTTTGAACAGAATGTCCACTGCTCTAATGCAGGATTTAAATTTAAATTTAACTCCGTCAAAATAAACAATAAAATCATTTATTAATGTAAGTTCATCCCCAATTCCTATTAGGAAGGGCTGAATACTTTCTGACCTTTGCTTCAAATGTAGAATGTGCTCCTCTACCTGCTGCGCTGTTTTACCAATGAACAAAAACGCTTCCTGGGAATCCTTAATGGTGAACTTGATCGTGTTTTTCTTGCCGACTTTGTCCTTCGCCACCGTTTTTTGCGTAGGTACCAAGAAACCGTGCATCGCGTACAATAGAACAGCATCCCTAGCAGCTGAAAATACAAATAAAATCACAAAAGTATATATTAGATTTTTGCGTTTAGAGCTATTATAGAGAGTGTATAAAGTTTATAAATAAGAGGGTAAAAGTTTAAAGAAAATGTCATGTATCTATGTTAATATATAATATATTAAACCTACTTTCTGTTATTTTGTTGTTCCTTAAATCATTAAGGAGCCCATTTAATCTTGGCTCTTTTATGTTTCGGTCTTCGGATAGAAAATGTAGTATTTTTTTAAATACTTCATCCCAGTTGTCTAGGAGGGATTTAGCGCCGCTGTGCATTACCCTGAAGTCCATGTCGATCTATATTTGAAAGAAAAAATGTTTTCGAGACTTAATTAAGCAAGTGGATGACATATAGGTATACATTTTTTATTTATACTTTTGCGCAATAATTAGATGTTAAGTGAATAAAAATGAATACGCTTGAAATACATTGCACGGCGCTGCGCTAGGAGTATTTTTAGGCGTGCGTAAGTTTAGTGTATTTATTTTAATATAAAATATTAGAATTATAAATTACCAATCGAAAACCAAGTGGCTGCTTATAGTTAGGCCATTTGTCCAAGGCCTCAGCAGTTGAAACGGATTCCCTAATTTGGTTTATTCTAAATTTTGCGCAACCCTGCCAATAATGGTCAAACTCGTCTGCTGAGAGATTGTCGTATTTTATTGTTCGTACAATAGCTTCAGCATTGCTTTCTGAGACTTAATAATTACGACAATTTTAGTAAAATGTGTCTATAAAATAATAATAAGGTTTTTTTTACCAAGTATTTTTTTATCGGAACGGCTACAACTTGGAGATTCAGTGGGAACGGGGCTGGAGCACGCTGACCCAAACGCTCTTTTCATGTTGCAATATTTGTTATAAAGTCGACCCCTTGTGGACGTTCTGTAATATTCCTGGAAAAATATCGAAATCAGACACACTTGTTTTGAGTTTCCGTTCCAGCACATACGATTTTTTTTAAATTCTAGTAAACTTTATTCTGATTTTCAAACATTCTAAACATTAAATAATAGAGTAAAAGCTAGCAACGATTTTTCTCAAGTCATTTTAGCAAGGCTGTAACTTTGTGAGCTTAGTTCGTGGTGACTACTGAACACGAAAATACATTTCTGGCAGCGCTGCGTTGGTTTATATTGGAATGCCATAACCTCAAAGTGAAAGAAATTTACCTTATTTTAGCAAACTTAAGATTTTGGTATATGATGAAAGCGGATTTTTGGTTTAGCTTTGAGGAATTAGTAGAATGACAATATCTCTAACATAATATCAAAAATTAAACTTTGCTATTATGACTTAAATTTTGCCTTTTTTGCACTTTAAAACCGGCAAACTGATATGGCAATTGCATTTTCTGGCTACATCGGTCGTAAATTAACACATACCAAAATCTTAAGTTTGCTAAAATGAGGTACCTACATTTTTTGCCCTTTTGAGGTTATGACATTAAAAATTCGTGTTCAGTAGTCACCCCCAACTAAGCTAACAAAGTTACAGCCTTGCTAAAATGACTTGAGAAAAATCGTTGCTAGCTCTTAGTCTATAATGAGTACATTATGTGTTTAAAAATACAAACCAATTAGTATTTTCAGTTATAAGAATACGGGTATGAGTATTCGAATCGAATGAAAGTCAGACAGGAAAAATTTCAGAATTATTAATTATCTCTTTTATTAATTTACCAATTTCTCTGTGGGAAACCGTTCGAGGATTTCTCTTTCGATTTTGTAGCTTTCTTTTAAGCTCAATGTTGTTTTGTTCTCCTCAAAATAGGTTGCCACAGTGCCTATGAGCATGATCCTCTGTTCATCACCAAATTGTTTCTTAGAATTATAATGTTCTATCAAAAACCTCCCTTTCAGTGTGTTATTAAGAATAGTTGACAAATTAACAGTTTGTTCAGATTTGTCACAAGGTGACCCAATACAAGAAGACGGATATGGGGATGAACGGGATGAACTTGCTTTTCGTAACACTATCGGTGAGAAATGCTCATTGCTATATATGCGGTTATGTTCCTCCTTCCACTTTTCTAGCTCGAATTCAAATAAAATTTTTAGCCCATCGGGAACTTCGGATAAGTAAAGGGGAATGTGGCAATTTTTCATTTTTCTTAAGACATCAATGGATATCCTTTTTCCTATGAGAAAGAGAAATTATAATCATTTTTTGATTTCAAAACCACGGAGACGTAAATAGCGAAAAATTAAAATTGCATTATCAAATTTTATAGACACTAGTGTTTACTATGATCATACAGTAAAAATTTATATAAAGAACAGTAGTTCATAAGTAGTGATCTACAACGCGGTCAATATTTATAGTACAAAAACATATACAGCCCAATTCTAAATGGTAATTCCCGGGGATTTTTTTTCCTTTTCCCATTTCTCCTATTCTAAATAAAAACTTCCGAGGAATTTCTTTGCTTTCCCTTTTCTCGTACTATTTATAAACTATTCTATTCGAAAATGGGAAAAATACTCCGGGAAAATAAGTAGGCATTTCAAATGTCAACAAAAGGGAGATTATTCTGCAATTTGCCGTGAGTTTGTTCCCCACGCATTTGCTAGGGAGTTTAATGACAAAATGTTAGCCTTTCTTTTTTTGCAAATTAAATATTGAGGTAAATTGAAATGATTTTTTTTAGGTTCAAAACAACAAGCAAAAAGCAAATTGTCTCCCGGGAATTTGAAATTGGGGAATTTAACTCCCGGGAAAGAATCTTCCGGCTAGTTCTTTTCGCCGGGAATATTTAGAATTGGGCTGATAATGTATTTTAATAACTTGATTTCATAATTCAAGTTGTTGTTGCTTTAAAATGTATTTATTCATATTCTTTTTGGAAATTGTGCTATTTATATGTTCATGGCTGCATCCGGCAAACCAAGATAGTATATTTTTGAAAACGGAAATGCAGTAAATTTGGCAATATAAACATTGCGAATAACGTTGAAAAAGGTTTTGACTTTGGGCGACTTTTATGTCCACTATTTTGTTCATATT
Organism: Cheilosia soror; assembly: GCA_949372485.1. NCBI lineage: Eukaryota > Metazoa > Arthropoda > Insecta > Diptera > Syrphidae > Cheilosia > Cheilosia soror. The sequence continues at coordinate 109,459,873 of OX443562.1, read as the reverse complement.
TAAAATGCGTTTGCACGTTTTTTATTATACTGTAATTTGTTAAAAATATGGTGTCCCAGTTAAGAAGATCAATGCTGTGACTGAAGAGTCCTAAATATCTAAACAAATTTGAACAAGCAATGGGGTATTCTAAGTTAAACAAATGAAATATTTTGAGCAGAATGTCTACTGCTCTAATGAAGGTTTTAAATTTAAATTTAACTCCGTCAAAATAAACAATAAAATCATTAATTAATGTAAGTTCATCCCCAATTCCTATTAGGAAGAGCTGAATACTTTCTGACTTTTGCTTCAAATGGAGAATATGATCCCCTACCTGCTGCGATGTTTTACCAATGAACAAAAATGCTTCCTGGGAATCCCTAATGCTGAACTTAATCGTGTTTTTTTGACGACTTTGTCCTTCGCAAAACCATTTCTTTGCGCAGGTACCAAGAAACAGTGCATCGCGTGCAAAAGAACATTACTATAGAACTTCAGTGGCCTACACTTACCGGATTGGCCTTCTTAACTGGAGTACAATGTATTTAATAATGTTAGAAGAAATTAAATTCATGCTGTAGCAATGACTTTAACAATTTCTTACCTATAAGGATATCTGCCAGCTCACTTAAGTTCCAACTTTTCAGAAGGTCCCGTAGTTTGTCGTTTTTTGATTCCATTTGAAAATTATCATCACTATCCAGCATAATGACGCCTGCTTCGTCGCTTGGTACATCAATCAAAATGAGGTCTTGTGGATTAAAGGTTTGAGCTGAGTTCAAGTTGAATCCAGTGTCAGTGAGTTCACTCTCAGTTTCGGGTAGCTCGTCACAAAACTCATCATCAGAGATATAAGGTGGTAATGGTGCAACTCCTATGTTAAGTGGGTTCTCCTCGTTCGAATTTATATTGTCGTTTTCGGAAGAAGTACTAAAGTTCATCCCCTGAGAATTCATATCGCTATTCCTGATATCCATATTTGTGAGTTAATACTGTTGAGATACTGAAAACAAAATAAACCCAACTTTTATATATTTGCAGCGAAATGTTCTTTGATTCTAATCATTGTTCGTCCTCTTGGTGTTTTAATGCAAGTTAAAGGAGGCCCGACAAGGTCGTTTACATCTAATACCGAAAACTCTCCTAAGACATCAGGTTCTATATCGTAAGCCAAAAAATGTGGATGATATTGAATTGAGTTAATTTGTTGACAAAATAGCAAAATTGAAAAATTATCAATAGTAAAAATGTTTAAAATTGTAAATATCTTAATATCATTTTTGTATGTTGCTACATAGTATCCATCTTTGAATATATACCCATTGTATTTAATTTTGTGAAATGATTTAATTAGCATATGCTCTATGTGTAACAGTTCGGATATAATGTTATTAAAAGGGCTGATTTTTCGATCCGATTCAATAAATGAATAAGAATGCTCTTCAGAGTTGAGATCCATTAAAGAATATGCAAATTTTAATTGATACTTTATTGCTAAAGTTAGGCAAATGTTTTTTCGTGATGTTGTAGCTCTGGAATATACTTTGAATTGCCTATGTTTCGCCTCGTATTTAAAGCACCAAAATGTTTTCAATGGTCCGGATTTTCTGAAAATTGTTGGATAGTGAATAAGATTATGATGCTTTGGTTTAAGTGTGTCATTAAAAAGGCGGGTGTAGTCCGAGTTGTGTTTAGTTATCTTGGTACTTAAAAGATTAATAAAATCAGAATTGATCTCGCAGCAGAGGATCATATCTATTAATTCCAAAAAATTCAAAAGGAAAGCCCAAACATCGTCGTCTTTATGCACCATGTCGCCAACCATAACTGGGAAGCAGTAAACAAATGTTTTCATTTCCCGAGCTGACATTTTAAAATGTTTCATTGATAAATGAGCTGCTGTTATTTCCCCTGAAATGTTGTCCATTTCAATTGATCCGTAATCAAAATTCCTTTTTCTCGAATTCAAAGTTTCTATAGTGAAATACTTCGCCGTTTCAATACAATATTTTAATATATGGCTCATATTATAGTGGCAAACTCCTTCAAATAAGTCGTGCATAACATCGACGCTATAGTTTTCTACTACATGAAATGATGGTATTCGATTTAATAATGAGACTTCTCGGATTCCACTTTCTGAAGATTGCTGGGTTTCAATATCGTTATCATAGTTTATTCGATTCCGCATTAAAATTTCGTTTTCAGTACTTGCTGTATGGGTTTCAGTTTTCAGCATTTTACATAATCTGCAAAAGCTGTTACTAACAAATGATCTGTTAAAATTAAGAAATGTGTTGAGGCCTAAGTTATCTCCTAGCACCAATCCCAAGATGAAATGAATATGCTGCACACCGTTTTCTGTTAAAATATCAATTCCATCTACTTCTAAATGAATTAACTCATCAATTAAGGCTTTCCAGCATTTTTCATTTCCAAACGATTTAATATCCTTCGATTTAATAACTGCTCCCAAATATATATTTTCTAGCTTTGATTCTTTTTTTCTCAAGCATGGAAATGAGTAATATACATTACTTATTGAATGTTGGCCGCTATGAGAACCCAATGGGTTATTAATTTCAAAATCGTCGTTAAATAAAAAATATGGGATTAGATTTTTGCCAGGATACATATTCACTTTTTGTTTCCATAGTTCTCCTTGAACAAAATTTGTGGTGCGGCTACATTTCGTTAGCTCATTTATGTTTTCGAGTACATCAATTAGTAAACCCTTTTTTTCAAATGTTTTTCTAAACTGAAAACGCATTGGCATTATTACGCCTGTCACCTTTTCTTCATCGTAAGCTAATATACCACTGCGATGAACGGCCCCTATTGATTGATCAATGGTGAATTCCTGTGCATTTTGCATATACTGCTCTTCCTTTAGCCATTGAAACAAACGATATTCTGTTTGAGACAATTTAAATGGACTTCTGCACTCAGTCACCAAATCCACAAACTCATTATGTATTTCTGGACAAGCAATTTGTAATTTTTTTGTGGAAAATACTTTAAACATGTCTAAGAGTGGATCTGTGATGTACTGCTTTATGTGTTCTTGAATTACATATACATCTTTTCTAGTGAAATTATTATTGGCATGCAACACCAACGAAAATTTAGCAGCGAACTGTAAAAAACTCTTAACAGTACATACATTGAATGACTGTGTGGCAGTACATGGTTCGTCTGTTGCTTCAAAAATAATTTCGGATGCATCAATGTTTAAAGCATTACTTTTGCCAGAATCTTCGGAAAATGTATAGTCTGATTTTATTGCAGTATGCTCTGATACTTTGATACTTTTATTTTTAAAACATAACATAGATTTATTTTCGGCAGTTCTGGGTTCATGCTTTCGCTTTGCATGTCTTTTAAAGCTTGCAATATCGTGAAACACCTGATAACAAGAACTTTCTATACATCTAAATGTACTATTAGTTTTGAGTTCGTGTTTTCTTTTGAAATGTGTGATTAAATAGTCCGTTGTGGAAAAAACTTGTTTACATAAGAAACAAATCATTTTGTTCTAAAAGAAATAATAAATATTCTTGGTGTAATTTGCAGTAAAAGTTGTGTGTAACAACAGTAAACTCTCGGTTAATCGGGCTGATTAGGGCCCAGCTTATTTCAGGAAATTGAAAATACCGGTTAATTGCTTTAACACAAAGAGTGCTGTAGCTGCAGCTCGCACGAACGAACTGCTAAATATTCAATACATACAAATATCTAATGATAGAGTAAACACCGAGTACATAATCTATTACAGAATAATTGAATGTCTGCTGAAAAGGTAAACTGTCTTAGATCTATTTTCATAGATTTTCAGGAAAAATTGGAGAATCGAATGCACTAAACTGTTAAAAATTCATTTAAGTCGACTTAATGTAGTTACCTTTTCAGCAGAGTAAATTTTTTCTCAGACGACGATTTTCTTTCCTTTAATTATTGGATTAATTTCGTCACTTTTCCTTGAGTTTTTCTAGTTTTTCTAATTATTTTTCACACAAGTCATACGCACAAAATGTAAAAAGTAAGCGCGCATATTGCTTATGTGATTTTGAGCCTTGTGCGAATAAAAGAATTTTTGCCAGAAAAAGTTGTACAAAATACACAACTAATACTGGCTTCGCTTGAGGATAGTGGTGCTATGCGATTATCCGGTTTCGACTGTATAATATCATCTTATTAGGAATAATTACTAAATACTGATACGCATTTTTATCGACTATGCAAATAGTATACGAAGATTACCTACAACTACGCGTATATTGAATTGGAGAATCGAATGCACTAAACTGTTAAAAATTCATTTAAGTCGACTTAATGTAGTTACCTTTTCAGCAGAGTAAATTTTTTCTCAGACGACGATTTTCTTTCCTTTAATTATTGGATTAATTTCGTCACTTTTCCTTGAGTTTTTCTAGTTTTTCTAATTATTTTTCACACAAGTCATACGCACAAAATGTAAAAAGTAAGCGCGCATATTGCTTATGTGATTTTGAGCCTTGTGCGAATAAAAGAATTTTTGCCAGAAAAAGTTGTACAAAATACACAACTAATACTGGCTTCGCTTGAGGATAGTGGTGCTATGCGATTATCCGGTTTCGACTGTATAATATCATCTTATTAGGAATAATTACTAAATACTGATACGCATTTTTATCGACTATGCAAATAGTATACGAAGATTACCTACAACTACGCGTATATTGAATTGGAGAATCGAATGCACTAAACTGTTAAAAATTCATTTAAGTCGACTTAATGTAGTTACCTTTTCAGCAGAGTAAATTTTTTCTCAGACGACGATTTTCTTTCCTTTAATTATTGGATTAATTTCGTCACTTTTCCTTGAGTTTTTCTAGTTTTTCTAATTATTTTTCACACAAGTCATACGCACAAAATGTAAAAAGTAAGCGCGCATATTGCTTATGTGATTTTGAGCCTTGTGCGAATAAAAGAATTTTTGCCAGAAAAAGTTGTACAAAATACACAACTAATACTGGCTTCGCTTGAGGATAGTGGTGCTATGCGATTATCCGGTTTCGACTGTATAATATCATCTTATTAGGAATAATTACTAAATACTGATACGCATTTTTATCGACTATGCAAATAGTATACGAAGATTACCTACAACTACGCGTATATTGAATTGGAGAATCGAATGCGCAAAACAGTTAAAAATTCATTTAAGTCGACTTAATGTAGTTACCTTTTCAGCAGAGTAAATTTTTGAGCTCAATGAGAGTTTACTGTAGGTACTCTAAAATTAAGAATGTAATATAAATGTTATGACTTACATTTTTACTTCCAGGCTTTCTTATTTTCGGCAGCGACTTTCCTCCTTTGATTTTCCTTTAGATTTTGCAAGTCACCAATTTTGTTTAGTTTTTCTATTTATTTTGCACTCACGAGACACGTCTGGTCTAACTCGGATTTCATTGAATAATGTAAAAAGTAAGCGTTCTTTTATTGTTTCGACGAAAGATTTAATTTAATATTCGTAACTTTATGAAACAAAACGTTCAGCCAACGTAAAATTTAATAAAGGTACGAATAGTTTACATAATCAAATTAAATCTTTCGTCGAAACAATAAAAGAACGCTTACTTTTTACAATATTGAATGAAATCTTTTGTTAATTTATCCATGGACGCGAAGCAGAGGATTTTCTTTTTTTTAATTATTGGATTAATACCGTCACTTTTCTTTGATTTTTTTGTTTTTTTCTAGTTTTTTTATTTATTTTTCACACTAAAAACACGCGCGAGACTCGTATGGTCATTATGGTCGGACACTCGGACAACGTCTGCACAAAATGTAAAAAGTAAGCGTCTTTTTATTGTTTCGACGAAAGATTTAATTTGATTATGTAAACTATTCGTACCTTTATTAAATTTTACGTTGGCTGAACGTTTTGTTTCATAAAGTTACGAATAGTTTACATAATTAAACTAAATCTTTCGTCGAAATGATAAAAGGACTCTTACTTTTTACATTATTGAATGAATTCTTTTGTTAATTTAGCATATGGGCGCGAAGCAGAGAAGGCGAAGATTAAAAAACATGGCTGATCGTGAGTTGCAGCGGCTGGTGATGTTCAATATTCATGGTGGGTTGGAGCTGTGTTCGGTAGATGTTCACATTTTCAGTTGTGCGGGGTTCACATTGTATTAAAAACAGTTTACGATTTTATGTTAATGGGTTACTTAAATTTTTAGACTGTTAGGTAGTATTAAATGAAACTGCCGATATAAATTTGACATGACATCTTAGGTATAGTTATAATAAGTAATTGTAAATATTTAGCAGAAATTCGTGTTATGATATGAGTCTTGAAAAATACAGCAAAGACTATTTATTGTAATTTCCCTGGTACATACTTTACTGTTTTAAGCTTTCTGTTGTATATTTTGATGAAAATAAGTTTACATTTATTGAAAGTGTTTGTTGTTGGTATTATCAAAAAGCGAGTACATTTACAACATTTTCATAAGCTTTTAATGTCGATTTCCATTTTGCAATAAAAATCACTTTTTCCAGTTTCAGACCAGTTTTTCTGCTCTAGAAATCAGCTGTCAAATTCGTTTTCCATTTGATGGAAAAAAGCACTTTATTTAAGATTTTGATCACTTTTGCGAATCTCGATTCACACATACTTTCACCAATACCAAAACAAGAGACATTTGTAAACACAAATTGCAATAAAAAAAATAGCTGACTGTCAACACACCAACCCAAATGCAAAAAAAAGTAATCTCATTTCATGTTCCATTGGGGCAGGAAAAATCTGAGATCTGAGAGCAAAACGGCAAAAGCCCAATGGAAATCGACATTAGTTGACCAGGAGTTAGTGCTCCCGCAATAGTTTTGAATCATATTTTGCCCAAATGTGGAAGCGATTTTGCAAATTTGGAAAAACCTCAATACGTCAGAATATGTCATAAAAGGGTGCATGTCGTGTACTCGGCATATTATTGGCGCTAACATATGTTGGCATGCGTGTCACCCATATGTCCGACTCAGAATGGCATGTAAATTTCGGAGAATAAAAAAAAAATCGTTTGAATTGAAGATTTTTTGGACGTTTTTAAATCCATTGACATCGTAGCCATCCTTTGATGGAATTTGTTACTTTATGGCTTGATAGAAAGAAGACAAACCATATTTTGGGATATATACTCTATTTATTTCGAAATGTCACCAGAAAGCCCTAAAAGCGAAAATAAATCACTAAAATTTTTAATATTTTATGACTTTCTGGTGACATTTCGAAATAAATAGAGTATATATCCCAAAATATGGTTCGTCTTCTTTCTATCAAGCCATAAAGTAACAAATTCTATCAAACGATGGCTACAATGTCAATGGATTAAAAAACGTCTAAGAAATCTTCAATTGAGGCGATTTTTTGCTCTCCGAAATAGCCAATAGCGATGGAAGTGCGTGACATTTACTGACGCTTTAATATTAGTTAAATAATATTTCTGTTCAACACCTTACATATTACAACATATTACATGCATCTCCGGGGCGGCAAAACACATGCCAGTCACCGTCGACATACGAATATGCCAACTTTGATACAAAACGTGCATGCCGTGTACTCGGCATACTTTTCGCACATGCCACAATATAATAAAACGTGACATATTCTACAATATGTCGAGTAATTATCGTGACGTCAGAGTGGCATGCGTATGTCGTGTACTCGTAGCTTAACTCGCATGGCAAACATTAAGCATGACTTTAAGCAGTGGAGGGTATCAAAGCATCGGCCAGGCCGATGATAACACTTTTACTTGTTTTATGTAGCAGTATAGTACCTATTAGAGTAGGGTTCTGGGAAACAAAATTTAGGTATTTACAAAAATAGCGCTAAGAGAGAAAAGCGCGCTACATGATTATTGTGAGTGATTCGTGTTATACGACGGTTAAAAACCACTCATATATTTTTTTTATAAATATCCTTTAGTTGGTGTCAATTTTAATGAATTTGGTGGAACATGAAATACCTAAATCGACATGGTTTTTGTTTTGAACATTCACTAGGTAGCGATATGTTCCTAGCTTGTGATTTGTTGTTGCGATATTGTGAGTTTCGTGTGGTTTTCGAATATGCGGATCAAATATTATCAACAGTACAAATTATATTTTCGTTCAAAACTGAATTTACATAACCAGGCATCTACCTACGTGTAATACGTTTTTAATGAAATGTAAACAGTACCTAACGTAATTCTCCATACTAGGTATTATATCCTAACCCATGTGTTGTGTTGTGTTGAAATGACTCATCTTCCGAATGCGCCACACCACACAATTGCGCAATATGAGAGAAAGAGTACATATGACTCGTCTCATTATATTTACAACGCCAAAGCGGTGTTCAAAGAGCAAAACAAAAAACTATGTTGAATTCAACACAGCACACCACGCAAGTGTGCACATTCAGCGACACGACATAGCACACGTTAAGGCACTAGTTACAACCATCAGTAAAATGCGTACACGAAACAGTACAAAAATGAAACGTTTTGCAAAAAATCGTTTATTGCTATCGGAAAATATGTGCCAGTAAAAAAGCATGCATTTTAAACGTTAATTTACGGATCTTGTTCATTAGTTAATTAATATTTCTTTGGGTAATGACAATTTACGTAAAGCTATGAAAAGTATTCATAGTTAAACGAAACTATTCGTTGGCATGGCATACTGTTTCTTTTTATAAATCATGCGTTATTAAACGTTTTAAACGTTAATTTACGAATCTTGTTCGTTAATTAATTAATATTTCGTTGGGTATTGACATTTTACGTTAATCTATGAAAAGCATTTTATAAATCATGCGTTGTTGAACGTTTTAAACGTTAATTTACGGATCTTGTTCATTAGTTAATTAATATTTCATTGGGTAATGATAATTTACGTTAAGCTATGAAAAGTATTCATAGTTAAACGAAACAGTTCGTTGGTTTGGCAAACGTTTTTTTTATAAATCATGCGTTGTTTAACGTTTTAATCGTTAATCTACGCATTTTGATAATAGATTAATAAATCCTTCGTTGGGTAATGTAATTTTACATTAAACTATGAAACATTTTCATCATTGAACGAAACTGTTTGTTGGCGTGATGAGCGTTCTTTTATTAATAATGCGTTGATTAACGTTTCCTACATTAATCAACGAAAGTATTTGTTATTTAATGAAATTTTTCTTTGGGTTAATGAAATTTACATTAAGGTATGACGGTTTTCATTATTTTACAAATTTTATTCGTTGGTTCAAAGTTCATTAAATTACGAAAGCTTACGTTAAAATAATTTCATCAATTTGGCGTAGAGGAAAAAAATTAACGAATCAACTTTCATTGAACCAACGAAAGATTCATCAAACAACAAATACTTTTTATGAAATTTTTCGTTGAGACAACGAATTTTTCATTGAATCAACGAAAAACAAGTTAACGTAACGAAATTCGTACCATTACGAAGAATAATTTTTTCAGTGTACTGTATTAAGATTTTTGTTTCGAGTGAGTGCATACTTAATTTCCGTTTTTCCATATTTTTCATTTTACATTGGTTTTGACGGCTTTTGTTATGGAGAAAATGGTGTGTTTTTGCAAGCATCGAAACGGAGGCGGCGAAGATGGGTCTGGCGGTTAATGAGGATAAAACGAAGTTATGCTGTCAACAAGAAGAGACTCTCAACATCGGCGACTCGGACAAAACGTCACGATGGACAGATACAACTTCGAAGTAGTTAAAGACTTTGTCTAGCTGGGCTCCACTCTATCACTTCGCAAAATTACATCGGCGCAGAGATCAAGCTAAGAATCACTCTTGCCAATCGCTGTTTCTTCGGGCTAAGAAGGCATCTAAGAAGTAAAGCCCTCTCTCATAGAACCAAGGAGATATTATATAAGACCTTAATCATCCCTGTTCTGCTGTATGGTGCAGAAGCATGGACCATGTCAACGGCGGATGAAAACCTTCTGGGATGCTTTGAGAGAAAAATTCTTCGAGTGATATTCGGTCCAGTTTGTGACGATGGAGTGTGGAAAAGAAGATTCAATGACGAACTATACGGGCTATACAGCGACGCTGACCTGTTCAAAAAGCTAAAAATACAACGGCTGAGATGGCTGGGATACGTGGAGCGTATGGACAACAACGCAGCAGCCCGACGAGTCTTCGAATCCACCCCTGAGGGACAACGCAGCAGAGGAAGACCCCACCTTAGGTGACGCGCACAATTGGAGAACGACCTCAACCAACTTGGTGTGCGTAACTGGAGGCAGCTGGCGAAGGACCGAGCTGGCTGAAGGGGCTTGTTGGTTGAGGCCGTGGTCCACCCCGGACTGTAAGCGCCACCAAAAGTAAGTAAGGTGTGTTTTTATTTCCAAAAACCTAATCAGAATTCATGACAGTTTATTTGAAAAACATTTTGAATTTTTTTTTGGTCTACCTTACTTATATTTTTATTAAAACAATAATTTTTAATACGAATTTTCTGTTGAGATTTCCTTGATCTTAAAATATATTTATCCATATCCAGTTTTTGTTTTCATTTGACATCAGCTCCATAATTAACTCTGTTTCGGAGACAATGGTTTGCTTTAGCGTATTACAAGCTGCGGTAATTTCTAAGCAAATTTTATTTATTAATTTTTTTGGTGGTGTATTTTCGAAAAGTACTTTTTTTGCCCCCATTTGCTTTCACTGGAATCATAAATGTTTCAACTCAATAAATTTGTCTTAAGCATACGTGCAACATCTTCTCATATCTGAGCATGAAGGGTACTTTCAAATTTCCCACTCTATCTCTGAATGGTTCAGAAATTATAACCTCACCTTTGCACAACCCTTAAAGAACAATAAACATAACAACGGTAACAACTGCAATATTTTGTGGAAATTTAACGACCGCATAACTTTTCTGATTGTACAAGACATTTAGCTTAAGTGTTGTCACAAGTATTTCCGCAACATTTCTTTTACGTACACGTGTAGGTAGGACGGACAAATGATTTTACTGCTTAAGATTCAGAATGTTGTTCCTTCAAGTTTTTGTGATCTTAAAAATCATTCTTTGAAAGTTTTCTCAAGTGGAAAACAGTTCCTGTGCTGAAGCAGGCGAATGTTTCTGTCAGCAAATGTATATAAGATGTGAGGGTCTTGTGCAGTGGCGTATTAGGTATAATGTGGGTGAGGTGATTCCTTTAATTGTCGGTAAGACGTTATAAATTGGAGCTCTTATACCTGCCACAAAAATGCTTCATGCGTATAACAAAAGAGTAGAGGTGTTAGCTATACCTCTTAGGAATTGCCATGAAAATATAACTCGACTTAAAAATAAGTTATTTTAGAGAAGAACAACTCTCCGTCTCTCACTTTTCAGTTCCTTTCCTTTTACTTTCTCTTGGTAAATTTAGAATAATTATCACATCGGTAACATACAATGACTAGGTACTAATTTGCACTTTCGATCTCATTAATCTTAATAAAGCAACGTGATACTTTTTGGTGCCATCAAGTCCGCCATTAGATGAACGTATCAATTTAAAATAATGATGTGGTGATGACGACAAAACTACACCTAGTTAAACGCAGACATCCTTATCATCCCCATCGCTTGTATTTAGATTATTCTTCTTGGAGAATGCTTTGTCATTGTGCTCTTGGGTTCCGGGGATGTAAGAAGCAAACTTTCGAAAATGAGTAACAAAATTTCCCACAAGAAATGTTAACGTGTTGAATTTGGGAGATGTGCCGTGTCATTACACGATTGAGTTACAGGTAAGAGTATTTAGGTTTATCGATTTCTTTGTGGAACAAAGTCATTTGTAGGTAGGTATGTTTGCATTTGTTTAGTTTGTTAATGATTTGTTTATTACCTTGATTTCATAGAACTCAACTTAATATCTCTTTAACATACATATAGTTGTATATAATTGAATACGTGATGATGGAGCATTGAACTATTGGCTATCATGGACTCATGGTGTTCTTCATTGAATTTTTAGGTCCATACTAAAAACATACCTTTACGCAGTAAATTCCATCCAAAACTTTTTTTAAAGTTTGGTTATATGGACAAGGACATATAATAAAGCGATGGCAAGTTGTTTGTCTTTTACCAATTAGTGTTACAACTACTTGCCAGATTTTGAAAAAAAAAACAGTTTTTTAATGTTAAGGGTTTTCCAATAAGAGGTGTTATTTTGGTATTCAAAGAAAAATGCCATTTTTTGAGATAAGTGATCGGATGTTTATTTCATAATAAAGAGGAAGGTATGCCGTTAATAATGAAAAACAACATCAGCCAAATGGCCACCATGAGCACGCTTACTGGACCATATCCTTTTCATTAAATTTTCCATAACCAAATCCCAAAGTGGCTGACCTATAGCCTCGATAGCCTCACGCTGGGCCGTTGGCGGCGTTGTTATAGTGATCGGTCGGCTTGAGTTCTTGTGTTAACTGAACTTTATAAGCCTTAAGACCCCAAGTCTTTATGCAAAATACCGTGTAATGACGTTTGTGGAATGCCCAATTCCAAAGAACGACGAGGAATGGACAAACCTGGGTTTTCTTCAACACTTTGGGCTACAGCAGCAACATTCTCAGTTGTTCTTGAGCGACCTGCACGGGTTTTATTCTTCTTCTTCTTCTAATCAATGCGTTGTTGAAGCGTGTATCGTTCCATTTTTAGTAATGGCGTAGTTTCTACTTGTCAAATGTCAAAGAATAAAAACTTCAAAAGTGACAGCTACCGAAATAGCGGGCCATTCACAATAACACCTCTCATTGGAAAACCCTTTACCTTAGAACCACGAGAATGCTAATAGGCTATGTTTTCAATTGCCACGCCTACTTTTTGAGAGCGTTTTTGAGAAAAATGTGTTATTTTTCTGACTTTACTGTCTTTATTGTCGGTTTACATGTTGGCATATAATAAATACATATTAGTTTACATTTGGTTTGAAATCAATATTTGTATTAAAGACTTAGATAGTGAGAAATTTAAGGCTCGCCGAAATTCCAAGCATATGTAGATACATAATATGTATTCGAAATACCAACCACTTCACGAAATGTATAAGGAGATTGAAAAAGGGGCGTGGCAGCATTTATATAGGTAGCTGAAGCTGTTAAACAGTAAAACCATTTAGGGCCGCTTGCTGATACGACTCATAACGTTTTAAGCTCTACTTAAACTCTTATGGGTTTGTACGTCATAAAATGTCACGTAAGAGCTTAGGTGGAACTTAAATCTTTATGAGTCGTATGAGCAAACGGTCCTTAATCCTCAATACCTAAGTACTGCTCGCAAAAATTCGAAAGCAATGGGAGATTGCTACCATTTTTTGAATCTTGCGGCTTCTGATGCTTTAAATTTTAACACATTTACCTACCTAATATCATCATTTCGTGATTTTTGAAACAACATTGTAAAATCTTGTTTTCAAAATCTTGCAAGCCGACATCTTAAAATTATATGAAAAATGGCAGATTTTCCTCTATCTTTTATCAAGATTTGTATCTTTTAGACCGAGATAATGCGAAATTTTGTCATTTGGGATTTATTTAAAAGACTTTGGTTTGCTTCCGGGAAATCGTACCGCTCCTGTGTAAGTATTGTGGTTGTGATTGTAGTAATTAGTTGCTCAATTCTCAACTCATTACAATTATATTGATATTGTTTCGGTAGTAGGTTTTTCCTCATATTCGAAGAAGCAGAAACAGGCAGTAGCGAGTTTTCAAATATGTACTAGCACTAGCTAATTTAAAAAATTTTATTTAGCACCACAAAACAAGCAAATTATCCTTACAGCAAAGTTAGCTGTAAACAACAACTTAGTGCTAAGAACATTGTTTTTTTTTTATATAAAAAAAAATAAATAAATAGGTGGCGCAACAGGCGGGTGACACCCAAGGCCTAGCTTCTCGCAACCATTCGTTTTGTGTGAGTTTCTATTTTTGGGACGAATGGAAGGGACCTACAATTTTATGCCGAGTCCGAACGGCTGAATTGAGAAGCTTTTTCATGACAGTCATACTCTCGGATGTTTGTCAGACGTTCGCGAGAGGTGGCGCAGTAGAAAAAAACTTTAAGATGTAATTTTGGTTTTTCCGGGGATCGAACCTGGGATCCCTCGCACAGTAGTCCAGCACACTAACCACTGCGCTACTGCGCCCATATATATATTTATATATATATAAAAAAAAATTGTTGGCCCTACAAGTCTGCATATAGCTGTGGCAACAAGGAAAAATTGTTAAAGTCGATTTTGATAATTTTTCAGGAGAGAACTTTTAAGATTCGACGAAAAAAATTAAATTAATAATGGCTCTGGTTAATGTGCGGAAAGTCTGAAGTTCCTTAAAAGTTATATTTTTATTTTTTTTTAAATACTTCTCCCGGGAAAGGCAAACCTATAACGCTTCATCAGCGCCCCGAGATGCTTGCAGATGTATGTTAGTTCTGCACTTAAATTGCTGTAAATTGTAGTCTTCTGGAAATATATCCCCAGGAAGCGAGTTCCAAAGTTTGCTTGTCCTGTAACAGAAGGAGTTTTGGAAAGATGATGTTCTCGCTGTTGTCAAGTGTACACTGTATGGTCGTGAGCATTAGCAGCCTGTCTTGTGGGGCGCCCAAAAGTCGCATTTCGAGGGATAATGTCCTTGAGTTCCTCGGAACATCTACCATAGAAGTACCTATAGAACAAGCATTAGGTCAGCGACTTGTCTTCTGTGCACCAACGGTTGCAGATTCGATGTGAGTGTAGGGTCTCCAATAAGTCGAACTGCTCGTCTCTGTATGCTGTCAAGTATGTTGAGTGAATGTTTTGGGACCGAGCTCCATATATGGGAGCAATATTCCAGGCCTGGTCTAACCTGTGCTTGGTAGAGATGGAGAAGTTGCTTGGGGCTAAAGTACCTTTTTGCTCTAAATAGGTAGCTCAATTTAGCGGACGTCGATCTTGCGATGTAGGATATGTGGTCCTGCCATGTGATTCCTAGAAGGTGCATTGAGTCCTTGGGATGGATTGGATGGTCATCCATTTGGATCTGAGGAACGAGTGCTGTCTTGACTCAAGTGTAAATATGTAAATAAAGGTAATTTAAGTCTCTTTCGGTCTATAACGTTTCAGAATCTATTGGTCGTTCTTATTTCGAGCGTGGTAAGCAAAATAAACACTTTAGCTGTTATGGCCTAACACTTTAAGGCAAACAAATCTTAAGTCGAGTTTAGCTGACTTTAGCTGATATTCCTTGATATTAAGACAACCAAACTCGACTTTAGACATTTTTTTAAACTATGAAATCAAAGAAAGGGGATAAATATCACGCGGAAAAACAACTAAACTCAACTTTAGGTGTTATTACTTGTGATGAAACAAAAATTCGTTTCTCTTAAGTCGACTTAAGACTTGTTTCTTTGTAGTTGAGTTGAAATCTGACTTTGGTTGTTTTGTTTTCGGGACATTGTACCTTTAAATTTGAAGAAAAAAGCTAAATAAAAAGCCTTTAATAGATTTGGACTTGCTGAATCTAATGGCATCAAGAACTCACTTTAGTTGTCTTTGTTTATGGCCGCACAGGGCTAGGCGCCCTATGCCTATTATTGCTTCTACGATTTTATACCCAATCCAAACGGCTGAATTGAGAAGTTTTTTTCAGGACAGCCATACTCTCTGATGTTTGTCATAAGTTCGCGAGATGTGGCATATTTTAAAAAAACCTTAAGATTTAATTTGTTTAATTCCGGGGATCGAACCTGGTACCCCTCGCTCAGTAATCCAACACACGATAACAGAGTTATTATTAATAAGAGTACATACAACACACAACAAAATTGTTGCAATTTTTGTTTAATTGTATAACACTTTAAAATTAAAATCCCCTGCCTAAACCAATTCAGTTAGTAAAGGTTCTGGTTAAATCAAATTATTGTTACAGATGCCAGGCTGCAGTCAATTGTGAAAACTTATTATAGTCCTATATAGCCTTGCAAGGAAGACTAAAATATTCCAATAGGAAGTGACGAAGAATTTAATTAAATTTCACATCGGACACAATGGTCAAAAGTTACGTACATATATATAATATTCTTTTGAACCCAAAGTGAAGAGAAAAAGGGTATGCTTTTTGGTCAAGATTTGTTTCTTTGAGAAGTCAAATAGCTTCGGGGAACAACATCCTTCTTCGTATGTTAGGTCGCAAAGCATATTACCGTCTTAGAGTGGAAGGAACTGATGCTCTATACCCATATACAGTATATGCATCATATAATTCATAAGGCACAACAAAGTCTATTTACGCCAAAGGACATTGCAAATTAAAGTCCAGTAGCAGTCTTTGATAATAATGAGAAGCTGTACAGAATATATTGGTCCTCAATGAAGTGCCAAGAAATATGTAGTTTGGAACAGAATTTTGTGAGAATGCCTTTGAGAAAATAGGAAATGAGTTCCATCTCAAAGAAGTAACTGGTAGATGTGTGGAGAATGTAAAGAAATTCAATGATAATAAGTGTAGTATACACTCACGCCTAACAAGCCAAACTTGAAACTTTTTCCTGTCAAAGTGTCAATAAGTATTTCGCTATTTGACGCACAATCCTTTTGATATTCACACAGGGTAAAAGTGAATTCACGGTGAGTGCACATTATCTCTAAAACGGGTTAAACTTTTCCAACATGCATCCGTCGACTTTTTTTCTAAATAATGCAGGAAGATAGGAGTAGATGGTATCTCTCATGAAAATCCCTTTTAGGGACCAAGGAGATGGAATATATTCTATGTATATTCAAAGATGCACTTACCTGATAAGCACTTTTGGGATTATCCGGTATTTTACACTTCATTCTGGTAGCACATCCTTGCGGATATTTTATTTCTAATATAGTGAGAGATTGGTACTCGTAACTAAGTCGTATATATGGGATGACAGTGACATGTACGTAGATAATTTCTGCAACAGCGGTGGAAACAACTTTTCAGTAGGTATAAAATAGAATAGGGCGCAGTGGCTCAGTGGTTAGTGTGCTTGACTATACTGTGCGAGATTATGCCTAAGATTACATCTTAAGTTTTTCCACTGCGCCACCTCTCGCGAACGTCTGACAAAAATCCGAAGGTATAATTGTCGCAAAAAAGATTCTTTATTCAGCCGTTCGGACTCGATATAGTAGGTGCGTTCATTTGTCCCAAAAATAAAAAATAAAACTCCTGCAAACGAATGGTTGTGAGGAGCTAGGCCTAGGGTGTCTACCACCTGTTGCGCCGCGCCGCCTATATATTTTTTTTTTAGTTCATAAATAAAATACTGGTGCGTAGCTGAAATGGGCGATCGAAGCAATCTACTTTACTGGTAGATTCTTTTTAGCGAAAAAGACGAAGGCTGACTGAAACAGTCTAGCCCCCGCTTATGTCCCTAGCCTCTGACAGTCCGCTTGTAAGGGGGTGGCTGGTACAAATTGGAGAAGGAATTTTAGAGCATTTGGTCTACCGCTTAACTTCGAAACGGTGACAGGTTTTCTTCGGGAAAGATGGAGGGTAGCCGAAGAGACACTGGTGCTTAGCAGAAATGAGTGATCGAAGCAATCTACCCAAATGCTTAATACCGAAAACAGTGACGGTTAGTATTCGTTCAATAGGTGGTCCGTTTTGATGACTAAGTAAGGCAAGTTTGACTTAACGAACTTGCTAATACAGCAAATTTCGATTCGAGACAGGTCGCTCAAGTAAGAAGTAAGCTCTACTCAAATTGGGAAGAGTGCAAAGGAGGTGAGTGATTTATTCTTCTTCCTCATCGTTCATATACAGCTCCGATAGAAATCGGTGTAGGGTCCTCCCATTCTTCCTTCGTGGTTACGCATGTACACTTCTTGATTTGAAGAAATTACATGCGCCACTCTATTTAATTTGTTTTTTCGGCAGCAAAGGGCACTCTAGAGTTATTATATACATATGTACTGACCTTTATGGAGCGATGAGAGCTATTTTTTGTGATCCTTCACAAATACGTACCGAAAATAAATATGTATTGTTTTAAAAAAAAATAAAACGTTTTCTTCAGGGCAGTTCAGACGATCTTGCCACTCTTAAACAACCAGCTTTACGTCCTCCTAAGGATACTGCTCAGAGGTTGTCTCTAGGAGTTCGTAGATGTTGTTTTTGACTGAAACGCAGTAGCCTTACAAGTAGCATATATGTAATTGTTCAGAGAAAGCACTCTAGTAGCCACTATGGTTTGGTCCTTAAAACAGAGTTTCCGTCTTCCTAGCGGTAGGAGGGTTGAATGTGATTCAAAGATCATCATGACTGAATCTTTTCTTTACTGTCCATTCATTCGATGTTGCGGAGCCAATCCACTCTATAAGTTTGTACAACTTATATAAAGTTGTGTGTTGTTAATGATGAAAGCAGTCAATCTAAAGTCAATTACCTGTCAGAAGGGTTAACACTTTTAAGCAGCTCTACCTATCGTCAAAAGCAATGAATGGAATAAATAACCCTCTCGAGAGACACTATTTCAAGTGTGAGTGATCTATTTGGCCACATTCAACCACCATCTACCGTCGTAATCTTATCACATTATTTGAATTACCTTGTAGCAAAGTTTTGAAATAAAGTGCCATAGAACCAAGAGGGTGTACCTAAGGAGAACACACGTCCTATTCCGTATACGGAAAGTAATTAAATAAGTCGCGACGCGACATTGCTGTAGGTAATTATTTTCACCCGTGTCGTTAGATGTGCCGGATGATGAAGCTAAAGTAACCTGTCTATGAGTACGTATGCAAAGTAAGAGTATGTGAAAGCATATGTGCGAAGCTTTGAGAATAAAGAGACGCGTTGATTAAGTGGCAAAGAATAACAACCATTATATAGTGCGACATAAGAGGATAATCATAAAAAACAAGCTTTTTCTGTATAATATGTGTGGGGTACCGCAATGAGTGGTGTTTTAAGCACGACAGGAGATAATTGTGGGGAAAAGATGGTTTAATTGATTAGCTATACAACTGTGACAATAAGGTGCTAACACTTTCAAAGTAAATACTCTGAGTCGTATGAAAAATAAGAACCGATAAACAAGTGCACTTTCTATCATGTCCTTTTCCATCCATCATCTTTATCCTCCCAAACGACACAGCGCAGACAAGCAACACTACGCTTCATTTACCCTGTTGGCGGTGTCAGTTTTCTGATATCAGATTATTTAATTACGAAACAATTAATAATCCCAAAAGATATCCATCCCTTCGACCTTTTTCTTGTCAACCCATCGAAAAAAGTCGAAACCATTAGACCATTCGCAAATTTGCGACATTCAGTCGGTCCACCTGATGAAATACCCACGAGGATTAAGTGTTATTTTGGCAGCACAATTGCGTCATAAAATTAGCCAATCGTATTGAAATGTTGTCAAAACACCTTTGCACCCCCACTCCATGAATGCAGAGTGCAGACAGTTAACAAATTTTACTTCATTTCACACCTTCGGGATATAAAACCATTTCAACTGTAAACTGTAGTAAATAATATGCCTCTGTCCTCAGACCTTTTATTTTCCTTTGCAAGCAGATGGTTGGGGTTGTGATGTTCAGCAGCTGGCCTATTTTTTTTTTATAAATTATTCTTAAAGGCTTGAGACGTGAAAAAAATGTTATACGTCCTACAAGTCCAGTAGTAGATATTTAGGTGGAAACAGACGTCTGCTACTTAAAAGTTGTCACGTAGCCTTGCTTATACTTTTTTTCCCTTCTTGTTGGATATAGTAATAGTGTCCTGTGTAAGCCTCAATTAACTTAATGAAAACCTCATTTTAGTTGTTTTTTTTAACTTCTGTGTTAATTAATGGAATGATTCGAGCCGATAAGGTGGTAGGTACTTTGAAGGTGTTTAAGGGCAAGCTTTTGTGTGCCTCTATTGTGGAGATGGTTGTGATCTAGAAAGTAGGTATAGGTTATCGATATACCTACATCAGCGATTAGAGTTTTGGTCTATTGAGAGAGGATTCCGTGCTTAATAATCGAAATAAGAGAAACACCACATAAGGGCAATGGATTTTCGGCTTTAAAATAACCACTAAATATGAAAAGTATTAACCTGTTGCGAGCGTTTGGCATCATCATCATACCTTCGAGAATGCAACTGACTTGGAAGTTGGAGGGTTGTTTATCAAGATGTTCGGTTATGACTTATTAGATACTTATATATTTAGGTAGCTTCTGTGCGTAGAAAAAATAAAACCTACAGAATCATTATGGAAAGCGACTGATTATGGCAAGCTAGCCCGAGGGTCCTATTGATCAATTACTGCGATTTTACTCAAAAAACTACACATATGTCTGTTTTTCAACCATCTGAATTCTTAAAGTTTTTGGAATCGAAATCTGTGCGTAAAATTTGCATTTGCGTCCTGCCATTACTCTTCGACAAACAGATCAAATCCGATCATCTTCCATTCGGCCGCAATATTCCCTTCGGGACACACTCATTTTATTCCGGTTGCAGTTGAATCGCTTAACTAAAGCTTACCTCAAAGTGTATCGAATATTTAAACACTTTGAAATCACTCCAGAATTGGGTTGCTGTGTGGGGAATGGAGCGTTTCTATTTTCGTTATGCTTCTATTTTTCAACTCATAAGGAATTTTATAGCGTAGCGATTTTTGAAACGCGTTTATGTTGCTTAAGGTTTGAAATGTTTTTTCTTTTGTAAAATGTCAATTCAGGAAATTTTTAATTTAGCCAAACTCACTCCACGATTGAATAACTGGCACGCATTCGTTGGTTACTCTCGAAGCATTTCACTCTTCGTTACGTACATACCTATTTTCTAACATGGTTGTTTACTCGATGAGTATGAGAAACTGTATTACTATTATAAGAAAAAATTAAACTTACTTTGATGTTGGGCATCTACATGAAGATAGGAGCGTTTCAATTTTCGTTACGCTTCTATTTCCCAATATGCCAACTTATCCTACCGCAACATTAGTCTTCCTTTTTTTTAAAGTTATGAATATTGAAAGACTCTGAACTTATTCCGTTAGGCCACTGCGAGAAGATTGGCGCGTTTAAATTTTCGTTACGCTTCTATTTCCCAATATGCCAAGATTAGAATTTTTTTACAGAGTTATGAATTACGCGTTTAAATTTTCATTACGATTTCTTCGGATGTTTTCGATTTTCTAAAGTTGTGAAGAAGTATGGCACGACGATGCCGATAGCTCATTAAGTGCCTCAAAGAGTGCGTTTTTGCTGATAAACCGCTTTTTTGGTTTGTTTTGCTCCAAATAAAACGTTTCACTCCTCGTTACGCTCTTGATTTGATGTGAGGCAGTGTTAGGCCCGAAACACACATGCGATTGCAATCGCGCGATTACTTAGTCGCAAAAAATAAAACACACGCATTTCAATGTGAATGCGCGCATATAATTTTGGATTGTATGTGCGCGCATTCGCATTGAAATGTGTCTGCTTCATTTTCTGCGACTAAAAAGACGCGCGATTGAAATCGCATGTGTGTTTCGGGCCTTACTGCGTATCATCTTTTGTTACGCTCCAAATACTCAACATGCCAACTTATCCTATTGCAAAATAAGAAGTTTCGCTGCGTAACTAATTCTGCAACAAGCTGAACTCTATCTTTTGATGGGTTGCTGTGTAAAGATTGTTAAACTCGTATTTACACGCAATTTACCCTACCGCGAATTAGAAAACTTTAAATTTACTTCACTGTTGGGTTAATGCGTTCGGATTGATGCCTCTAACAGCGTTTCATTTTTCGTTATGCTATTACGAGTATATTGTAAAATAACCTGCCGTGACATTGAAAGCTTCATCAGAAATTTTAAAGCCACAGTAGATATCACATGCTCATAATAAATCATTCATAAAGGTGCAACGCTTGTCTGACGTTATCAAATCCTTTCTGTTACCTAAGCCTTTGCCTACACTCATATATTCAATTCGTACCATTTCAGTGTTGTTCTTTAAACTAACTTCTATACGATTCTAAGCAGGTCTGTTGTTGTCGCAATCCTGTTGCTGAAACAAATCGCAGGACTAACATGTCCTTCTCATAAATCACTGGGAATTTTGCTTGCCTCGTAGGGTGTTAAATGCTTTGATTTGTTGATACTCGGGCTCAGTACAGCTTGCATGAAAAGCAATGCTGTGAAAGCCCAACAGGAGCAATGTCACAACCATCAAGGATGAAGAATTTAGATTTTCAACGGTTACTTATGACATTATCTGCGTAACGATTTTAAACCGCCTTCATTGGCCCTGGGATTAGTGTTCCGTATATCTGTGCACACATATTTTGAAATATTTTTTTATTTTCTTTTCCATAAGGTTATCCTTTTGGGCTCATCAGCATGCTACGTACAGCGAATCTGTGTACAGCTCGGAGTATAAAGAACTTGCGGTGGACAAGCTCCCTCCTTCAGCAAGGTGAATAATGTCTGGGAATGAAGTGGAAACCTTGTAAACTGGCACGCACGAAGTTTTTGCGTCGAAAATTTACTAGGATATCATAAATCAATTAGAGATAAGGACACCGAAGACAAATGCGAACGTGGCAATGGCGGAAGATGTGAACCATATGATGTTTCGAGATGAAGTATGATTGATTATTTGTGTTTCAAGGTACGTATGGGAGCTTTTCTGGGGCAATATGATATGAATATGATGTAATACGAATTCACACTATGTGTCGGAAAGCAAACACATAGAAATCAGTGTAAATGTTGACAATAAAGCGGCACTCTCTTGTCTAACTCCTTTGCTTTTCTACCTACTGTCCCAAGTGCATTTGATATTCATAAAAACGGCGCAAAGCATACTTCTTCTATGAAAGTTGAAATCGTTTAAGTATATTTTTTGACTTACCAACAAAGTTGTTCTGCTCCATCCTGACGACACCATAAAGGGATGTTATGCCCATGTAAAGTCGCCGTTTCTTTCAGAAGGGTATTGCATTTTGAATATAAATTGCTTTATTTTCCATGAACTTACACAAAGCGACAGGTACGAATATCTATACATAATTTGTTGGTAACATAACGAATTTGACAAATCGCTCCCTTGACGATTTACCATACAGGGGTAGTAAGTAAGAATGGTTCAAATATGCTGTTTGCCTCACGTTTATATTTAAATTCAGATTTTTCAGTGGACCCTTATATTTTCCAATAAATAAATGAAATAGTAAATTATTTGTTTTTTACAAACTGGATACCAATTGACATTACTTTCCTATTACCCATAAAAAAGATACACAGTACTCTTCTGTGGTCAATAAGGAGAGTACTTCGAGGTCGGCTTTTGGTTTCATTGTACCCAATAGTTAAATTTGGACCCCAAACACATTTGAATGGATTCGGTACCGTCTGGTGATGATTACACTATATAGGCCATGTAATAGAATAAAACAGTGATTACCTACTTGGAATGCAAAACGATATAAAATGAATACTCTGATGAAATTGCAAATTTCGTCGGTATTCGCAAATCAAAATAGTTACCACTGGATGGACACAGTAAAAAATATATAAAGCGAAGCGTGTGCTTTGAATTGGTCGCTTTAATGTTATTGTTTGGCGTATACATTTTAGCATTTCGTTTTTATTTTTTTAACCTAAGCCGTAAAGTTGTTCCATTAAATTTTATTTGATTGACTCAATATGTTGCCCGTACATTTAATAGATGCGTTCATGTCAAAAAGAAGGACAACGTAATATTCCCTTAGGTATAGTGTAGAGTAGAGTGGCAGCGCTGCATTGGTTTATATTGGAATGCTCTTAGTCTATTATACAATTTTTGATTTATGAAAAATGATTGCCCTCCTACTGTTAGGAATGAATATACTTGACAATTAGTGGAATCTATTTAAAATGAAAAAATCGCAAGAGGAAGTTGACTTTCATCTTTTACTTACAAATCAAATACCTTCCCTAGTAAGTCACAGCTAATAAGCATAGCGATTTGAAACGGAAAGTTTATCTTTATTTAAAATTTCACTCTGCACTCCCAGAAAAACAAATTAAGAATTCGCAAAAGAACAAAATTAAACATTTCAGCTAGAGCTATTATATACCTACGTCTTAATATGCTCGTCGAATTTTAAGGTTGTTGGCTTTTCAGGTTGACAAACAAAGAAGTTGTGTCTTCTCGCGGGTAAAATATCGTTTGTACCTTAAATTACGCATAAACTCTTTCTAGATATCCTCGGAAAGGAGTCCACTTTCTTTTTGTTTCTTATGTTTACATTTTGTCTTTAGCAACTCACCGTGTAGAAAACATTTTGCCAGTTTGTTTACTTTCTTTTGTTTGATTTTTAAAGTTGCGGAAGGTTTCCTTTAATGAACCTGTAATTATGGGCAGGTCTATTGCCTACCCCTTGATGTTAGCTCGTGTTATGTACTTGAATTGTTGTAGATTCGTTAAGTGATGAGCATAAGTGTCCTAAAATGAAATTTTGTCGCAAAGGCCATCGCGTTTGAAATGTTATCGCTACTTTAATACATTTTTGAAAAACGTTCAGTATTTTTGTGGATTCGACTTTGACAATTGACAGAAGATCAATCAATACATATTGTCACATTGAAAAAGTCTTATTAGATAGTTTGTAAAATGTTCCCAATGTGCGTAGCGTATATTCGCATGTTCGACAGTCAGTATGGCCTTAGCTCATAAATAATGCGTTTTGCATTTCCGATATCTCATACTTTTTTTTTTTTAATACTTCTCCCGGGAAAGGCGAACCTATAACGCTTCATCAGCGCCTTGATGCTCGCAGATGATTGTTTGTTCTGCACTTAAATTGCTGCAAATTGTAGTCTTCTGGAAATATATCCCCAGGAAGCGAGTTCCAAAGTTTGCTTGTCCTGTAACAGAAGGAGTTTTGGAAAGATGATGTTCTCGCGGTTGTCAAGTGTACTGTATGGTCGTGAGCATTAGCAGCCTGTCTTGTGGGGCTCCAAAAGTCGCATTTCGAGAGATAATGTCCTTGAGTTCCTCGGAACATCTACCATGGAAGTACCTAGAACAAGCATAGGTCAGCGACTTGTCTTCTGTGCAACAACGGTTGTAGATTCGATGTGAGTGTAGGGTCTCCAATAAGTCGAACTGCTCGTCTCTGTATGCTGTCAAGTAGGTTAATTGAATGTTTTGGGGCCGAGCTCCATATATGGGAGCAATAAATACAATCAAGTTGCCTTTTCACCACTTCAAAATGTTGTCCAGATCATCATTTAGAGAACTAATTTGTTCACATCTTTGACTGTGTGATGTAGCCGCACTCACAGGCCCACTGTTCGAGATAGAGAATATAAGAGTGCTGTCATCAGCAAAGCTGTAGATATTTTTATTTGTCTTATTATATTATTGTCTCTTTGTTCCACATAATAAGAAAAAAAAAAACAAGAAAAAAAATAAAAATAAAACTCTTTTGCATTTAAACAATTGAACCGCACTGTATTACTCATCTCAATTTTTCTATACTTACAAAATATGAGCCAATTCCCACAAAGATTCTATTTGTAACAATTTTCACCGAAAGCCATACTTTTTGTCCCATCAGGATCACCAGCAGTATACATCAAACAAACAATTGTCCAAGAAATAGCTTCACATAGCATGTCTATGTTAGCCTTTCGAGATACTTCTCCTCCATATATATCCACAACTATTAGATCTCCAAGATGGGCATATAACAGTATCGCATCCACCTGAAATCAGAAATATTATCACATTCTGCGCACTTACAAAAATTAGATTTTCGTACAGCCTTTTGAATGTCTGGCTCATTATTCCGCTTGCAACACTTCTCCACAATGTTCCAGTGAAGACGGTTTGACTCTTGGCTCAAACGTTCTGCAACATGGCCCAGCATCAAGACATCCACTACCAATATAAAAAGCGGACAGATTGTTTTCATAACTAGCACCGAGAACGGACACATATTCAAACCCTCCTCAAAGCCATTGAACATGATAGGTACAAACGTGTGATAACCTAGTAACACAAAGCGGAATATATTCAAATACGCAATCGTCATGAACACTGAAAAATATCGATTCGAAGCTTTTTGAATCTTGTATATATTTGCGATAATTTTCGACACAACTTCGTACTCGATTGCTTCTATTTTTTCGGCCTTGTCATTCACAAACTCGTTCAGTTTTGAGAGTATAGCCGTTAAATGATTCTGAATAAGTTCCCATTGGAAAAACAATGCGCTCATTACGATTCTATTTGGAATCAACACTATTTCTATTTCGACCCACGCAAGATTAATACGCTTGATAGCCAAATATATCTCGACAGTGGTTGTGCAGAGTCTGAGTGCTGAAAAAAAATGTATTTTCCTTATTGGAATAACAGTTCTGTGCATAAGCCTGTCACAAATGCTATTACATTTGAGGACGCGATTCCAAATGTAACGCAACGTCTTGTAATGAAGGCATTGGTTTAGGTACACTATTAAAATACCAAAATAGAGTTGAGCTAAATTCAGTACTTGCAAAACAGCATCCTGTGTCTTGTGTTTGTTATCGTCTTTATAGATTTGTTGCAATGCAAGCGTGCATGCTGCTAAAAAGAATACGAATATTGGAATGGTGAAGATACAGAACCATAGCATGCTTTTGTTAAGATTTGTGTCGAAGCGATTTACTCTGTACTTTCCCTTAGCATTGCTGTAGCGTAAATTGAATAAGCCTATTAATTTGGCCAACAGAACTGCGGTTTGAATGTTTCGAACAAGTGCTTTGCGCTTATGCGTTTTGGTTTTCATTGTCGGCAATAATTATTCGCGAAGTTTCAAATACAGACTGAAGAGAGTAACCCTAAAGTAGGCTAGTAAAGTAATACCGATCAACTTCGGAATCAATGATTAATTGAGCTCCATTAATAGCATAAGTATACGCGTTATTTGGAATTAGAAATGTGCACTTACAATAATTAGAAAATCATATTTTGTAATGCTTAGGTGTCGAATGTGAGTACGTAACGGTCGATACGATACCTCCCGCATAGCTACCTATTTCGATTAAGTTAAAGTTTACTATAGAAATTATGTAAACAACTCTTCGACGATTAATCGTTCAATTTGAGAGGATAGGAAGTGTACAATACCGGAAGGCTTGTTATTGTTACCAACCGCTCTACAGAAAATGGGGATGCTATTCTACAGAGCGTAGCTGGACTGCTGGAGTACAAAATGTTGTTCATTTCACGTGCGTCGTTGTTCGCAGCATATTAACCCATCTTATGGCTCTACGAGTATATGGCGAATTTTACTTTTTGGTCAGTATATTTTTTTTGTATTAAATGTCTGACAAACATCCGAGAGTATAAATGTGCTGAAAAAACTTATTTTTGTTCGACAAACTGAGGACGCTCTTCAAAACCTTTCGATGAATAACTTTGGCAAGATGAGGTAGAATGATTATCGTTACAAAGAAAACACGATGGAAGCGTGCAGCAACATAATGAAATCTGGCTTTCGCTAAATGACTGCTGAAATGAACGGATGAGTGTTTGGATTAAATTCTTACATTTTTTTTAAATGCAAGTTTCTTTTTTGTGTTTTCCCATTCTTTATCTATGCAGAATCTATAGTTTACGAAAGGGTTAGTGATGAAATACCTCTTTTCAAAATACCTTTTGCAAAATACCTTTTCCTACCTTTTACCACCAAAACTACTCCGTCCTCTTCGTGGTTGTGGAAGTCTGGAAATACCTTTAAAATACCTTTTCCCGAGACGAAAGCATTCTAACAAAAGGGATTTAGAAAAAAGGTATGTTGTCCCATAGGTATTTTCACCAAAAAAATTATGTCCAAAGGTCAGCCCATCAAAAAAAAAGGTATTTTGTCCAAAAGGTATTTTGAATTGAGGTACTAATTAGGGTTCCCTTTACGAAAAACTTAAAATACTAGAACCTCATCCCACTGATTGACTTTGCTAACAAGACCTATAAGAACCCACTGCTTGATTAATAGTATTGAGCAAGGTATCAAGATCTTCTAATAACTCTTGGGTGACTGATTTAGCAGTAAATATTGGGCTGAGTGAGCCAGCAACCCGCTTGCTGTTGCTGTTGTAATCCTGCAGTAAGTCATCCCATGCTACCAAGAAAATAGCTACTAAAGGGTGTTCCATAATGTAATTTTGATAGAAAATACAGATTTTTAATTAGAAAGCTTACATTTCTCATTGCTTCTTAGAGTATACAGATTGGGGTTATGTATGGAATAGGACATCGGATTAATGGCCGCCACGCCTTTGCTGGCAAGAAGGTACGTACTCTTTTATTGAAATTTTATATGACCATTTCGCATAACTGTGGCTGAACTTCATTAATACACCTCCCAATTTCCTGTAAACCCTAGGCTATCATGTCACGATAACGAGCACCATTAATTGTTACTGCCTGACCAGCCGCATTTTCGAAGAAGAATGGTCCTATAATGACTCCAGTCCAAAATCCGCACCAAACAGTCACGCGCTGTGGATGCATTTGTTTCTCAACAATTACCCGCGGGTTTTCTGAACCACAAATGCGACAATTTTGACGATTTACAAAGCCATCAAGATGAAAATGAGCTTCATCACTGAAGATGATTTTATTCGAAAAATCAGCATCCACTTGTTGTTGTTCCAAAATCCATTCAACGAACTCTCTCTTCGCACTGCATGGCCTGGCCAGTACCAGTAGTCTTCAGTTCTTGAGTCAATTGAACTTTGTATGTATGAAGTTTCAAGTCTTTCGTGATAATTCGCTGTACAGAGCTTCTCGAAATGTCCAATTCTTGACTACGGTGCCGATTTGATGTTCGTGGACTGTCAGGAATACTCTCGCGAACTGATTCGATATTTTCAGCTGAACGATTTGTGACAGGTCGTACAACAGTGTTTAAGATCATTAATTGATCCAGCCTCCCTTAATTTTTCAATTATTACAGTTGATGGTTTTAAATCATTATGACGCAATGACCATATTTTGTTCGAAAATTGTGCATTGTAGCTGACAAACCGCAAACCAGTAAGAACTAGACCGCCGCCTTCCTGTTCACCTACCCGATTCTCCCTGAAAAAAAAAACCCTGTCTGTGAATACGTGTAAATGTCAAAATTAATGGCGGCAATGATTTTCCATGCTATACCATTGGCCTAGGATTTTTCAAGTATGAGCGTAATGGCGCTCCTTTGATTTTGAACTGCATCAATACATGAAAAATCCTGGGCCTGCCGGCAGCTTGTAGGCAAAGTCCGTTATGTGGTTTGTTTGACAAACCTTCATTATTTTTAAAATATAGCTCAAGAATGAAAATGCGTTGTTTTTTCGTATAGCGCTCCGTTTTTACTAACCCCGAACGGCCAGCTCAGCTGTCACATTGTTATCTTTTTTTTCCGTTGGCATCACTGTACTACATTATTAAATAACGCAAAATTCAAACTTTGCCTGAATTATGGGACACCCTTTATTAGTGACATTGTGTGTAAACGGGAAGCTGGTTTACCGCCAGCGTTGCAGCGTCAAACAGACATTTCTCTGAAGAGTTTCGTTTCATCTATCTATCTATATCTATATATATAAAAATTGAGCCTTAAAATGTTTGTCGCCGATTCACGCTTTAACGCATTTACCGTTCTTAACCAAACTTTCGCACATCTTTGGTATTGGTCCATACATGAATCCGGTGAAGTTTGGTCAAAAATGGACAAAGGGGCGTGGCACCCCCCATACAAAAAAAAACATTCAAAATCGTATATATCGAAAACCACCAAATCGATTGAGCTCAAACTTACGGAAGATCTTAGTGATTGTCCCTGGAATGGTCCTGTGAAGTTTGGTCAACATTTTGCAAAGGGCGTGGCACCGCCCATACAAAAAAAAAACATTCTTATACATATCTCGAAAACCACCAAATTGATTGAGCTCGAACTTATACAGATAATCTTAATTATTGGCCCTAGAGTGCTCCTGTGAAGATTGGTCAAATTTGGTCAAAGGGGAGCGGCACTTCACATACAAAAAAATATTCAAAATCTTATACCTCCTATACAAAAAACATCTTCTATGGAGTGAAACTCGATGACGTTATATCTCCATAACCGCTGCTGGTCCGATTTTCATTATTCTTTTTTTTGTTTTGTTCGTATTGCTGTGTTTCAAGTTTAGGCAGAAAGAAAATTCCACCAAGTCGATTTATTATCATTTCTCGCATTTTACGAAAGAACATTATTACCTAAGACCTAAGCAATACAATTCCTGTGCACGGGCAAAGCCGGGCGGGTACAGCTTCTCCTGTACCTTGGAATTGGAAGCCAAAGTTTTTAAAATTTGTAACATTGATTATAAATAATGAAAGTCAATAATATTGTCTAGGCAATATGATTTCTGAAAAAACAAAAAATGTTGTGTACCACAGACCATTACAATAAAAACAGTTTATCTATTTAATTATTTTGCACTACGAAGTGTGCACTGTGCACGGGCTACGCTAGTTGATTAATAATTATCATCGGCGTTACGTTTGCATATTGTTGCAAGTTTTTGGCCAAGGTCATGCTGTGATCGCAAGTTTTCGAGTGCGAATGAAAAAACGTGTCAAACATGCAAGTGCCCGAGCGAAGTGCATGCCATTTACCAGGAACAGGTCACATCGGTTCTCGAACCCCTCGGCTTCAAGAGTATTTCGCCAACACAATGGGAATCAGATACACGACAATTGGGTTACACCTGGGTGCCACCAGGTATAATGACATCGTCAAAGGTCCAGCGCTACTTTTCTAAGATCCCTCAGGAGAAAGTTCCTACATTCAGTTCAAACGGTAATATGTAAGAACCTTGAATATTTTCGTCTCTGTAATTATTCAATTAGCTTTTTTAAGGGTTTAGTTTGTCCATTTGCATTGGCGCTATTCTACGATACCCGGATAGCTTCAATGAGGGCCGAGGCCTGTTCTAATGTCTCTTCTCTATTACATACATAGAATATTGACACATTTGATAATCATATCTGCTATTATGTGAAACTGATTTTCGTTATTGTTAACAAAATGTGCGAATGCTATATGTATTGCCATTAAAAAAAAATAAATAGGTGGCGCAACAGGCGGTAGACACCCTAGGCCTAGCTTCTCTCAACCATTCGTTTGTGTGAGTTTTTATTTTTGGAAACATCAACATATCATTTTGACTTCAATTACATTTCCATTTTTCATTCACCCACTCTGGGGAGATTATCTATAAAAATGTATCTTTATAGCAACATAAACAATCATTAGGTGGATATACGCCTGAAGACGATTAATATACGCGTTATGCATCTTTCAGATACCACACGCAAAACGATATTCCTCGCTAATAATCCCAAAATCAACAATGTTTTATGAGGCATACGCAACGCATACTCACAAACATTTACAAAATATTGCGAAGCGGTCTTGTCGATAGCACATAAAGTTATTCTATTGATGTCATAAATGAAAATTATTATAAAAATATTTGGTCTCCCTTAAGGTGAAATAATAATTCGCCCCAAACAATATTACGAATTTAGCAACTTTTAACATTTACTTTTTCATTTATGATTATGGATATAAAAACCGTTAATTATCATCGGCGTTACGTTCGCATATTGTCTGAGTGTTTGAGTTCAATAAAAATATTCATTAGTCGGCATGTTATAGAGCCAAGTTAGCACTTTGGCACGAGGCATTGTGTGTGTGATTAAAGTGTTAATACAGCCCAGTCGTCGTATTTCTTAATAGGTACATTCATAATTTAGGTCGATGTGGGGAAATGTGTTTTAATGGTCCTAGAGACAAGGAAACAACTCACTAGGATCTATACAATTATGTAATGGAAAAGTAGTTAAATGTTGTGCCGAAGTTAATCAGTATTGAAATTCCGAATGGGGCATCTTGCTTGGTACCTTGAGATTTCCATCATGCTTGGTAAAATTATAGCGAATTAGGATTGATTGGGATAAATATGGTTTCAAAATTAAACCAAAGCAGATTCTCTTTAGATGTAGGTATGTGCTGGTAAAGTATCAACCGAAACAGCAGTTTGAAGCTGCCTGCAGTCGTTTACTCTTTTGTTAACGTTTAGCATTTACGATCAAAAACCGTCAACCGTTTTTTAAACTGTCAATGTTTTTAACCCAATTATGAACTGACACTCACTGAGACTACCTTTTAGGTACCTAATTCATCGCAGAATTTCACTACCTATGCATTCTATTTGATGAAGGAAATACCATTACAATTGCGGCCTTGAGTCAGAAACTTTAAGCCTGACAGTGTAACCCTACGTCCTAATTGGCAGCCATCGTGCGACCGAGCAACGAGCGATGGTCGCTTCATCGGTCGATAAAAATATCGAACTGCAATTATTCTACTGTGTTTCCTTATTAAGAGAACGCGTTTGCGCAATTTGGTAGCATGGTCGCACATATTTGTTTCGAGATCGCTCAAGCTACATCATAAAAGCTTTTCACACCAACGCTATGAAAAGTAGCTTGGTCGCTTCAAATCAATCAAGTTTGATTTTTGTCGCGCCGTCGTTAATAATGTAAAATGGAATAAGAAGAAAATTTAAGAAATTATTATTTTTTTAACCCTGTTTTATGGAATAAACGAGCGGAATGTTATAAAAACCGATTAAAAACAGGTGTAGTGTGGGAAAGAGTTACCTTAAACAAGTAAAAGTGTTATCATCGGCCTGGCCGATGCTTTGATACCCTCCACTGTATGTACTGTAAAGGTACACGCATGTGTCTAATATTGGTTTTGTATGGGAGGTACCAGAACTACTTGACCGACATAGCCCATTTGCAATACCAACCTGACGACGGTAAAAAGAAGTCTTCTCACAAAGTTTCATTCGCCTATGTCGATTCGTTTGGACGCTATCGTGTTTTAAACAGACAGACAGACGGACAGACAGACAGACGGACATGGCTAAATCGATTCAGAATGTGATCCTGATTCAGAATATATATACTTTATAGGGTCTCCGGTGAATCCGTCTTGGCGTTACAACTGTAATGACAAAGTGAATATACCTTCCTGTGGAGGGTATAAAAATAGGATATAGTCGGGGGATGGTGTCAACAAAGCGCTTATGAGCGACCGATCGATAATAGGACACGCATTTTGGTAGCGCTACCAACAAGCGATGCGACCGACCAAAGTTCATCGTTCGATCGTGCGATGGCAGTCCAATTAGGACGTAGCCTTAGGCGAACATGACTATAAGTAAAGCTGGCTCAGATTCACTGCGAAAAATATATTGATCATTTTTTGCGAATTAATTGAATCTACTACTGAAGGGTATTCGTCTAAGGAAAGTCCTATCAAATCACAGACTTCGATGTCTTCGCTATGAAGGGTCGACTCCAGCTGGACTAAGTTGTACGAGGAGACGCTGGAAATATAAGTGGAAACTCATTTCCCAGAACGCACGAATGATGTGTCTACTGGATCGGGATATGATGCAATACCACTATAGCCAAAAAGCAGCAAATCGAGTTAGATAGCTAGTTATTTATACTTAGGTGCTGTGCTACAGTCCGGCGGTGGACCTCTGCAGTTAGCTCGGTCCTTGACCTATTGCCTTCAATTGCGCACTCCAAATTTTGTGAGGGGTTTCAATAATATTGAAGCTGATGCAATCTTTCGCAGCTTGCGTGGAGTCCAGATAAAAAATATGCATAGCAGTCTCTGTTACTGGATTAAATTCATGCTAAGTACACGTCGACCGTCAAGGTACCGTGAGCATGGTGAACATTGGACAGAAGGTCAGTAAGGGAAAAATGGTTTCCTCTCATCACTTATATGGAAGCAAACTATTTCATGACTTGAATCCTAAGTTAATTGACATCAGCCACAAAAGTAAAAAAAGTTGCGAATTGACATCAGCCACAAAAGTAGAAAAAGTTGCGATTAAATCGCTAAAAGTTAGCAAATCTGTCGGAATGGATATAATCCGGGGGCTTATTCCCAAATGCGCGGCGGATCGCTTTTCATGGCGGATTGGTATTTTTATGTTTCCAAACGCGATTCGATCCATTCAAAAGTGATAGCTATTGTGAGGATTGCTGGCAGTAAATCCGCCAGCAATCCGCCACCTGAATAGCTATCGCTTTTGACAGCTTTTTGGAAATTCAAAAATATCAATCCGCCATGAAAAGCGATCCGCCGCGCATTTGGGAATAAGCCCCCGGATAGAAGTATCTAGGAACTCGAGAGTCAAGACCCTAGGTGAATATGGAGTTCAATAGCTCTTTCATGTCATTAAAGTGGCCTGGGAATGATTCAAACAGCCGGTGATTGGCAATGTGATTGTGATTGGGGATAGAAGGGCTTTCTTCAATTATAAGGGTGCAGTGAAAACTCTACTTAGGTACAATTCCATTAAACGGACACATATTCCGAAACCAAGTTTTTTCTCTAATTTCGCATACAAAATACGTTCTAAGCGAAGGCGGATAATTTTTTGAACTCATTTTAAATAGAACGTTTCTCATAAGCTTTGAAATACAAATAGCTCTGTGCTACTTTCCAATGCTTCCAAAAATTCTATTTGAATTCTTGTTTTCCTAAGAACCATCGCACCACCTAAATCTGGCAACAAATTAACAACTAAAAGCATCTCACATGGATTATCTATTAGTATAAAGTGTTCGCATTAATTTGTTCAAGGAAATTATTTTAATTTCTGCTCGTAAACTATTTGCACTTTCACTACACGTTAGAACATTCTGCAAGTAAGTTATATACAAAGTTGCAGTCATAAAATAATGATCGCGTAAAATATTCAGTATCTTTAAGAACCAGAAATAGTTTTCCATTTCAGTGGAAATACCACTAGCAATTCACAATTCAGTTGGGTCTTGAATTATCTTACGTTGATGTTTGAACAGAATAATAGAATGTACACGAATTCGCACCTACTTATAGTTTTGTTTCTTTGAAGTGGTTTCTGATGTTTCTATTGTGATACCTATACGATTTAAAAATGACCATGTGACAAGTTTTATGTCATTTAAGAACATTTTGAAGAAACAATTTTTAAGCAGAAATATCGTATGTATTAACAAATCGAGATGAGAATCCTTTTTCTAGTGGATATTTTAATTACGTTTACCATACCCAAAGCTTATCAGACCCGATAGCTACCTACTTTCGCGAAACGAAAATTTATCAAACAAAAAATTCCTTCAGATGTAGTAGAGAGTAGAATTGAGAGGGAAGAAAATAAAACTCATTTTACGCTTTACGCTTTTAAAAAGGACTAATGCTTTCTACAAAAAAGGAGTTAATTAGATTTAAACTTTGTTTTTTTCTTTCCTTTTAAAATATTTTTGATGAATTCTAAAATTTATGTCGGTGCGAATTTATGAATCTCAATGTATCTAGCAAAGAAATATTTGGTTCTCATTTAAATAAGGAATTTGTTCTTTTCCTTGAGGCAATGATTTGGAAGCAATTTACTATTTTAGTTCACGAATTATAAGTAGATAGTCAATTTTTAATAAATTATCGTTGAGAGAGTTTTCACATGGCTCTAGGGCCCATTGTGATCTCTATAAGAGAAAAATTAAATGGAAACAACATACAATGGTGGCCATAAGTATTTTGACAAAACTAAAGGTAATTCTACTCATAATTTGAACTTACTTCATGTAAATTTTTGCATCAATAGAAAGGTCATTCTAATTCCGTTTGAATGATACAAAACTTTCCTTAACCCATTAAGTACCCATTGAAAAATTCGAACTTTTGTAAAAGTCTACTTTTTTGACTTTTTTTCTCGGTCAAAAAAAAAAATGTTTTGATGCAAAAAGTTTAATCATGCTTGTCCTTTGCTTCCAGTAGAAATTCGTATGTAGCAATAGAGTTCCCACCTGATGTAATGTTCTGGCCACTTCCTGTTTCCTGTTTTTGGGACAGCCACCTAACCTAACCTTCATAACTAAAGTATAAAAAAACACACACAAATGAACGGTAAATTGTTCTGAAAAATAGTTGACGTCAAGGCGTTTTGCAAAACTGAAACATTTTTCGTCGGATTATGCGAAAAAAAGCTGAGTTCACTATATCAAGATTTTCATAGTTCACTATTTAGAGTAGTCTGTGTAAAATTTTGGTGGTTCACTATATTGGATAGTCAACTATACAGATGTTCACTACACCGAGCGTCTACTGTACTGAGATCTACCTTACTCGGTGATAATCCTGTTTAACGTAGATGACCTCATTATTCGTACGCAAAAGTTATCTGCGCCAAATCGGATTTATAGCGCGTTTGAAATCAGAAATCACTATGGAGTGTGACCTGTGACGCATGGGATTGAGAGATTGCAACCCTTTCACATGTAGCCATTTGAATTATCTCGCTATAATATAGAGAGTTATTAGGCCATGACAGCCATGCATGAGGCTTTCACGTATGATTTGAAAAATTAATACCTACTACATAATAAATTAGAATGAAAATGTTAAATTATGAAGAAATATCCAATTTAACCATAAAATATCGCAGCATTGCAGAAATAATTAGATCCTGAGGCATAAAAATCTCTTGAATTATTTGCAATTGCATCACTACCTATGAGCAAACTTCAGATTGCAAACGCATCCATTGGCATGCTATCCAATGAAAGGGTGAATAAAAAATCCATCAAGTCCTGCACTGCACCAGTGACACAATGAATTCGAATCTTTCCAAATGCATTAATCATGGCTGCTTTAAGATCATCCATCCGTAAATGAGAAACTGCAACATTGTCATTGAATGCAACCAACTCAAATGACAGACACTTTTGTGTGTTCTATTTTAGGACGAGAGTTTATCTTACCCGAGAAGTCGAAGTATTAAAAACTTGTTTAATTTTTTTTTTTGTTAAATATGCATTTAAGTTATTCCCAGACATGTGTGCGAACCTGTAGACGTAAAATGTTGCAACATTGTCGAGTGATTGTTTTATTGCAGCGAAGAGGAGGAAAGGTGTTGTTACAAAATATTAACTTTGCCAAGCCATTAATAGATATCAAATGGCGGCGCGGCATACGGCCTAGTGTCTGCACGCTCATGAGAATTCCACGAAATTGCACTCAAATGAGTTTGCGCTATTTTTGGTAAAACAATATTGCTGTAAAATATTTTGAAAAACCAAAAGCAAAAGGGCTATGCATTACTACCTAACTTGATGAAAATATGAAGTTTAAATCAATCATCCACTGAAAACCGAACCTTGCTCTATCGATGGACATTAAAAACGCAAACATGTCACGGTATCGTTTAACTTAAACGTCAGAAACACGAAACAGGAGCGACAACGACAAACCCACGTTATAATATGGTTGCCTACCCTTACTTGCTGTTTGTTCACCTAAGCAAACTTTAGTGTTGTTCGTACCACAATCCTTGGCACACATTCTGAAATTTGAAACGCCAAATCTGGGTGGTTTGTCAAGTGCAGTGTATCAATCAAACTTCCTTTTCGGCTTGAGAAATGGAACAGAAGAGCGTAGAGCTTGCTATACAAGGAACGTAATTACTTACGTGCGGACGCAAAAAAGTACAACCACTAAGGAGGATGTGGTTTCACGGCCCATTACCCCATGTTGACTCTTAAGATTTGATTCATATCTTAAACTCGGAAAGAGTGCGCAGTTAATAAAAAAGGAAACTAAGGAGCAAAGTCAATATTTACCTTCACTTTGTTCGAAAGGGACGAAACTGGCTATAGGTCAGTCGAACTCGACTTGTTTTTTGGTTGAGTGAGATACTTTTTTAACGTTCAGTTAAGCGATTGGATAAGGGGTTGACAAAAATGTCATATTATTGTGTAGATACATAATTAAATTTGAGATAGTTACACGTTTACATATAGTTGAATTGCAGTTGCAGTAACTGGATAAAGGCAAAACAAAGTGAAATGAAGACAAGTAACAATTAATACGGGCTTTTTGACTCGATTTCGAGGAATTTTTTTGCGATTTTGAGATATTTAGGAGATTTTAGGAGATTTTTTCGTGGCGTTTATTACCGCCTTTTTTATGGTTTTTTTTTGGGCCTTTTTAGGTTCTTTTTCTTGTGGTTTTGATGCGTTTTTTGTGGCATGTCATGAGGTCCCTTTTTTGAAGCGTTTTTTTTTTGACACGTTTTAAGGAGTTTTTTTATGCGATCATTGTCGAAATTTTTGTGGCGTTTTTTTTGACCATTTTAAGGAGCTTTTTGTAGCGTATTTTAATGCGTTTTTTTTAGAGAGTTTTTGTAGCGATTTTTTAGCATTTTTTGAGTTGTTTTTAAAGCATTTTTTGAGGCGTTATTTGTTGCACATTTTGTGGCGATTTTTACGGTGTCTTTTGAGGCGTTTTTTAAGGTGCTTTTTGTCGGGTATATTGACGTTTTTTTTGTCGGATTTTTAGGGCGTTTTAGAGCGCTTTTTGGGACATTTTTTGATGCGTTCTTTGACGCGAGTTTTTGGGGTGTTTTTTCGGGCGTTTTTGCCGCATTTTTGGATGCATATTTTGTCACATTTTTTGCACATATTTATTTCACACGTTTTAAAAAAAGAATTTTGTTAATCGTGTACCTATTTTTGTGAAACCATAATTTTGCCATTTAATTTTGTATAAACTGCTCAAAAAAAAATAAGGCCCACCATTTAGATTTTTGCCTAAAAATTACTCAATTGGTAATCGATATAGCAGCGAAGTTTTTAATTGTATAGTTTACATGTCTATGAGTTATCGATGGTTTTAACAACAATTTTAAGATACCGTTGCCTCCAAGGGGGTAGGGAGAAGCGGCGCATTGCTCGTAAAAATAACAATGCAAAACATTGGTGTAGTCTCACGTCTCAGAGGAAGGTATACCTTAAGCAAATGCATCAGTAGGTCGTATATATGACTAAAAATACTTCAGTTGCAGTTTAATACCTATCATTAGTCATAACTTGCGAGCTCTTGACATGCCAAGCACGTCCCTTAGTTAAGCTCTTCTCTTGACTTACTAAACTAAATCGACAAGGTATGCAAATTTATTTTTTTATTATTATCCCTCTAATATGCCATTAACGGTGTCTTCATGCAATAATAATAAAAGCAATGAACAGGACAAATATTTTTATGTTATAAAAATGAACGAATGACTTACTCTACACCCGCATCTGTTCGTCTTTAAAATATGTAAGTAAATGGCTCCAGTGCAACGTCACGAAATAGTCATAAACTTTGGCCACGATTGACATTCCTTACAAAGGACTTGCACTTTCATTCGAGATTGACATGCAGAGAATAATTTCCTACATGGAAAAAGAGGGTTGAAAACTATGACAGTGAGTTTGAAGTTTGAATTCCTTTTAAGAACAAAGTGGAATGGGAATCTGACGATTAAAGGAAGTAAACTTTACTGAAAGGATCATTGACTACGTTCATTTATTTATAAAAACACAAACCGGTAACGCTAACATCCTGCAGTTGATTCCCCGAAATATAATCAAAATTAATTCAGTGGAGAGAAAATATCTGTTGACCATTCGCTGGTATCTACAAGCCAATATTATTCAATCGATTCATTAAATTCAGTTCGATTGGATTCAGTATTTGTTATGGAAATTGTATTTCAGGATTCCCTATAGCCTCGAAGTCTTATCCAAACAATGAGTTGCAAAAAAAAATACGCACAGCACAATAATGTAGCAGAATAATCGGAAAAAATGGACCTTGAGACAGGAAGTCCTTTCATCACTGCTGTATAGGCGCGTGTCTTTATTATACTCGTATGTATTCATTAATATTAAGTACTTTACTTTGAATTTATTATAAAAGGCTGCGAATGTCCGTAGTCTAAATGGATATGTTCACAATGAAGGATAAATAAACATATATTCATCTCTCAATTTTAGTGGCAAAATATTAACGTAACGTTCAGTCAGGATCACGAAGGATATTGTATTTAGAAATAGGTTTGCATAGTCTACAAATCTTTCTTATACCTTAAAAAAATACCGTATTGTACTAAATGATAATATTTTAGCTGTATGGCCTGTCAGGCTAAGGAAAAAATGTATCAGTATTAGACAATTCAACAATTTAAAATTAACTCTTCGATTTTTAAAAATTTGCTTATTGTAAGCTAATCCTTAATTTAAAGAGCAGAACTATCCAGTTCAACATCTAAAATAAATGCAATCGTTCTGACCGTTCTCAGTAGTTAAAAATGAACTCTGTGGGTGCGTGTCATAACGCCCGGTGTCATAACGCCCTGGGGCAGGCAAACATTTTTTTCCAAAAAATCGCGCAATGACACCGGGCGTTAAGACATGTATCTACCCGAACTCTGTACACCGTTCAATCACAGTAAAACCGGGAAGTATTCGCCCGAACGTCCCTGACAGAACGTAATCTGCGTAACTGCAGGCAATTGATATTTTTTGAAAATTATTTAATAGAACAAAGAGGATGACAACCGCAATTTTGTGGGACGCTCTTCTCTGATTGGTGGCCAGAAAAACGTGCTTGCACTGTGATCACAGTCTCACTTTTTGTCGAACTCATTCCAAGACTTTTCTGTGACTGTCTTATCTAACAGCCAATTTGCAAGGTCTTCGCCAAGAATTTTTTTTAAATATTTGTAACTATGAACTAGCAGCTTTGTTCAAAATAACTATAATTCCAACTAGATAGTTGGCAAAAACACATCAAGAATTAAATGTTGCGAACAAGCAGCTCACCTTTAAGGACAATAAAATAAATTAAAAGCATGTCAATCGGAAAACCATGTATAGTTTTCAAATGGTTATAAAGTTTCATTGTCGATCTTTATTTCTACATTTCAGGTAATGAAAACTTTGAAAAGCTATAAAAGGATTATTATATATACATAGGTACCCTATCTCCACAAATTTATGTTTCAGAAAATGCGAATTTTATTGCGAAAAGTTTCAACTATAGTTGCTTAGAATGATCAAGGAAACCTCCCTTACAACTTGCACCTACCTTTATTTTATACACATTCTGAAGTTTTGTTCCCCCTAGGGAATTCCCAAAATAAGTCAAATAAAATACATTCCCCCTGGAGTCCTTTCAATTTGTGTACCTTTTTCAAACACAAAACAATAGATCCCTGTAGCTTTGCATTTCCGGACGAATCAACCACAATTTCCATTCACACATAGGTAACCGACACCCACATACGATGGTGTATCATGTGGCCAAATGCAGATTAAATGCGATGTCTTCCTGTGTACCTCCTGTGGTATTGCTTTGGTAAACTCCTGCTGGCACAGTGCTATGTAGGATTGTAACCAAGAACGCGTTGCTTGCATCTCTCAGTCTATGGATGCTTCGAACTTTTTACTTATAAAAACAAATAAGGGTCAGAATGTGCCTTTCGGTTTGTGTTAAAGTCATTAAGTGATAAAAGCATAGGTGAAAGGAGAAAATCAAATTACGAACGATACTGTGTTGTGTTGTATCCAAGTAGGGAGAAAATAGCATGCGGCACCTTTCGGAGTCAGTCATTTGTAATTTATTGGCTTAGGAGGATTTTCACTTTTTCCCCCCAAAAAACAGTGAAATTTTAATGAATTTAGGACACAACTTTGAACATTTTTATTTATATATGTACTAAAAAA
This sequence comes from Cheilosia soror, assembly GCA_949372485.1. Classification (NCBI taxonomy): domain Eukaryota; kingdom Metazoa; phylum Arthropoda; class Insecta; order Diptera; family Syrphidae; genus Cheilosia; species Cheilosia soror. Next base: position 109,418,183 of record OX443562.1, on the reverse strand, counting down.
TGAGTCTAACTTGAGGAACATGTTAAAAATATTTTCAACGTTAGTCGTCATACTACAAGGGATTTTAAACCTCTCGAGTGCTAGCTTAATATAAGAAATGAAGTTACCAACCTCTTCCTCAAATTTTCATCTCTAAGGGTCACACTATAAAGAAATCTATTTTATCGTCCTTTCATTAAATTTTGCTTCAACCGTATTTTCACAAATTCACATCACACTCAAGAACAATAGAAAATGATAAAAAAATAAATATTGCTGACCACGTTTTTATCTACTTCAGTCAGGAATGATTTCACAATAGGATTTCCCACCTATACCACACACATGCATTGAAAATAATATTAGCACACGGCAAAGTGTCAAGGCATTGCGTTGTTCATAAATTACAACCATACATTGAGCATCGTCAAATAGTAGGTATTGGAGTTAAAGTAAATGACAACAATTTCAGAGATGAACGCACCTGCTACCCAGTTGTCCTCTCCCTGTGTGGAGTTAAAACATTATTGGACCTTCGTCAAGGGGACTTTTCGCCAACCAAGCAGAAAATCTGCATTGACGCTTAAAGCACATATGCTTCGATATACGATTAAAGGTAGAATAGGTATAAACTGAGTTGGATTTGTATAGACATTTAGGGGTTAAATTATATTTACCTATGTTGGATAATCGGCAGGTTGAAGAAAGTGCAAAAAATTATAAAATTTTATTTTGATCAGAATGTTCAAAGAAAAGAAGTATGTTTTCAGTATTTCAATACTAGAATAGATCCCATTGAAACCATGATAATGTACTTAAACATCCGTTTTGTTTTAAGGAGCTACGTTCAGTTGAAGAAGTCCACTCTTTTTGATAGTATTCTTCTTGCGGATACCTCTTCTATAAAAATGGGAAAACAGATCCCATTTAAAATGTAAGATTTATTTCATTTGTTATTGCTATCTTTGAAAATGTAACTAAAATTAGAATGGTAAATTTTTTTAAATAAACGTAATTTTGCAATTTCTTTCAATTTGGGTTTCAAAAAGTAGCATCTACAGAAGATGCTTTAGTATACCTTGATACAAAACTGTTGGATACAAAATTGTGTACTCTCTTCGACACATCTATGAATGATAAGCTTCAATTTGGTAAAAGGTAAAATAAAATTGGTTAACATTAAGTAGGATGAACATATTCCTCACAAAAAGCGTCGGCGATTTATGTATATTTAAATTTGGTGTGCCACAGAGCTCGGTGTTGGGACCCATACTTTTTTCAATTTATCTAAACTTTCTATTTGGACTTTCTTAAGTACATAATCGTAACTCGGTAGTACAATGGCGTAGCGTAAGTAGAAAAATAAAGACCCAATTAAAAATAATGTACTTTTCTCTAAGGGCAGATATGACTCTGTACAGTAACTATGTTTAGAAATAATAGTTTCGATGGAACGGTACCTACCTACTTTATCTGTCAGTTGTGCTTCAAGGGTTTATATTTTATTTTACACAATTTTTATATATTTTTAAATTATGACTTTATTTTCCTGACATCAAGCTATGAGTTTCTCGTAGCATTAGCACTAGCACACGGGAGCTCGCGCTTTAAATTTTCTGCAGTGAGTTCAATTGCATTTACAAGCACGAGTAAAACGTTGTTACATAACCACAATGCTCTGATAAAATGCATTTAATTTAAAGCGCTAGCTCGCGCATGCTAGCGCGTGTTGCTCTATATAACCGCCGCCGAAGTGTTATAAAACTAGATGTATAAAAACGTATTTCGTTAAAACAAACAAAGTTTCCTTTTTCAAAATTTAAATTTCATATAGCTAATGTATATCTTTATACATATTATACTAGCTGATCCTGATCCTAGCTGATCCTTCACAGGACCACTCGACGGCCAATACCTAAGATTATCTGCAAATTTGATCTCAATCGATTCGGTGGTTTTTGAAATATACGTTTTTGAATGTTTTTTTTTTTGTATTGGAGGTGCCACGCCCCTTTGTCTAATTTTGACCAACCTTCACAGGAGCTCTCTACGGCCAATACCTAAGATTATCTGTAAGTTTGAGCTCAATCGATTCTTCGGTTTTCGAGATATACGATTTTGAATGGTTTTTTTTGTTTTTTTTATTTTTTATTTTATTTTAATTATTTTCGGGCGACAATATTCTAATTTTGTTGTATTGGAGGTGCCACGCCCCTTTATCCAACTTTGACAAATCTTCACAGAAGCACTCTAGGGCCAATACCTAAAATTATCTGTAAGGTTGATCTCAATCGATTCGGTGGTTTTCGAAATATACGATTTTGTATGTTTTTTTGTAAGGGAGGTGCCACGCCCCTTTGTCCGATTTTGACCTATCTTCACAGGAGCACTCTACGGCCAATAGCTAAGACTATCTGTAAGTTTGAGCTCAATCCATTCTGTGGTTTTCGAGATATACGATTTTGAATGTTTTTTTGTATGGGCGGTGCCACGCCCCTTTGTCCGATTTTGAATCTGTTTAGCCTATCACTCAATCACCGTAATTACCGACATTAAAACAAAATATCAACACAATCGGTTGAAAATTACGGGCGGCAGTGGGAAACATACTTTTTCCACTTTGTTTTATATAATATACTAGCAACGCCCGCGGCTCCGCCCGCTGGTTTCTTTTCTATTAAAAGAAATTTAAATTTATTTCAGCTATCATATAAATGCACGTTTGTTATACTCTCCACAGGAAGGTATATTCACTTTTTCATTAGGTACGTTTGTAACGCCCAGAAGGATTCACCGGAGACCCTACAAAATATATATATTGCTTGTTTTACCGTTGTCAAATTGGTATTAACAAATTGTCTATGTCGGTCAAGTAGTTCTGGTACCTCCCGTACAAAACCAATATTAGACACATGCGTGTACATGTACCAGTACATACAGTGGAGGGTATCGAAGCATCGGCCAGGCCGATGGTAAAACTTTTACTTGTCTATATTTTGTCTTCGTTTTAAGCTCACCAAATATTTGATCGCTATGCCTTTTCATGAACTATACCTACATGTCATTTATTTAATGGGCGCAAGTAGCTATAAACAAATTACGCCTACAGCTCACACGTGAACATTCAATATATAGCTGTCCATGTGAAAGACGTGGCTGTCGGAGATCAACTCTGGCAATGGCCGAGTAGTTCCGAAGATAGCCCCTATACCCCCGTTTCCCCTAACTAACCTATACTGATCCGGAGGATGTAGCCGGTACAATCTTGAAAGAATTTTTAAAATCGGTCAAATAGTTCCGGAGTTAGTCCCTACCACCCCTTTAGCCTTCCTCCGTCCCCAACTTAGTCCTTACGTAACCTGTATCTACTGATCCGAAAGTCCTAAGTCAATGGACATAAGATTTCACATAAATAAAAACTCGTCACAGGTGTGATCTAATTATTTATACTACGCGATCATATCGTTACACTTTCCATAGCTGCAGATCTCAAATATATACATGTAGATATGTATCTATCGCTTACGCACCACAAACCTCTTATATGTACGTAGACATACATATATACATATTTAGTTTGTTTTATCAGTTTTATGCATATCCATTGCCTACATCAAATTCAACTACGCCGTACATGAGTATGTACGTACATACAATGTGCATTCTGAATGCCAGTCGTGCGAGTAATCATATTCTATTTTGGAAACGCAATATAAAACTACCCCTAAGGTAAGCACAACTGCAATCGAGAAAACATTTTTTTCGCAATTGGTCAAATAAGATCTATTTTCAATTTATTATATCTCACCCTCTGGATGGACCAGAGAGATGAATTTTAGCTCAAAATACTCGGTGAAGTATTGGCTAACAAATAAAAGCATTTCTTGAAATGACATACGTAGATTTATGAGTATAATGGCAAGTTGAGCGTTTATGGTCGAAATAGAAAAGTAAGGTGCAAACGTTTTTCAACCCTTATAGGACGAATTTTGAAAAAAGATGAATGAGGCATATAATTATTTTGATTTATCTATTATCATACAAACTTTCAATTTCATACGGCTAACGGTTCGTGAGACCCCCCTTATTCCCGGTGACCTCTTTACTCCTGAGCAGTTCTCACCCACCCTACGGACTAAGTTGGCCACACATCTATAAATCAGAAAAAGAATCATGAAAATCGGACGAAAGGTTCTCGAGTTATGGAGAAACGAACAGACGGACGTTGCATTTTATAAGTAGTATGGATGGATGGATATGGATGGATGGATAGAGATAGAGAAGAGATAATTCTCCTGTCCGTGTTTGTTACCGTACTCCTCCTACACAGCTTTACCGATTTTAGTGAAATTTTGTGTGTGTGTTTGAATGGGTCTTGAGATGGTTTATATTTACAATTGGACCCGGTAAGTGGTTCGATCCTATTGACACAAAATTTCAAATACTAAACACTCAACAATAAAAAAAAATAAAAAAAAAACAGGAATAAGCTCATGAATAAAATTTCAAATAATATACCTACATCCTACACCCGACAAAAAAAATTTGAATAAAATGTAAAATAAAAAATGTACAAGCAGGCAAGCACTCTCTTTGTTCCAACTCTTACCTATGGTCATGAGGTTTGGGTAATGACCGAAAGAATAAGATCGCGAATACAAGCTGCCGAAATGAGATTTCTCCGTTGTATTGCTGGTGTGACCCGTAGAGATCGCATTAGAAATACCAGAATACGTGAGGAACTCAATGTCGAGGAGCTACTTTTCCTGACGGAGCGATCCATGCTTCGGTGGTTTGGGCATGTTAAACGCATGTCCCCGACCAGGATTCCACGACGTGCTATGGAATCCGTACCATCGTGCAGGCGTCCCCTAGGTAGACCCATGATGAGATGGTTAGATCAAATTCATAATCTCTCCTCTACCCGTATGGGGATTGCCCTTGATGATTTAGAGTCGATGGCGGAGGATCGAGAGCTATGGAGGATCCACTTGAGCAACCTACACCCGCGACCCACTTAATGGACAAGCGGACCATTGAAAATGAATGAATGACAAGCAGGCAAAACAACGTTTGCCGGGCCCGCTAGTATATAAATAGTTATTTTAAATATTTCAAGATTTTGATATTTTTAGGAATGAAGGCTGATAGCTTCAATGGTTCAGCGGCAATTATAGGACTTACATGCTTTGCCAGTGCACAGAAATTGTATTGCTTAGATCTTAGATAATAATGTTCTTTCGTAAGATTGTTTGTAAATTGGAGCTCAATCTGATCGGCGGTTTTCGAGATATACGATTTTTAATGTTTTTTCTGTATAGGCGGTGCCACGCCCCTTTATCCTATTTTGACGGTACCAACTCAGTAAACTTCGTGGGATCATGCACAACAACTTTGCTAAAGATCATCACATGATCAAATGCATAGTTTAGGATTCTATAAAAGACATACAGACAGACAGACAAACAAAAATTCTTTTAGATAATTTCAATAATTTTCATAAATATTATAAGATATATTTTAATTATATTTTTCTTAAATAAATGCGAATTTAAATGATTCGACATAATAAAAAAAAGTAGATACATAGATACTTGTACTTGTATATGTGTTGTATACATACGTTACGTATACATAGTATTTCGTTTAATTTAAAATCTTCGTTTAAATTTATTGTTTTAACGTTTTAAAAATATTTTTATTTATTTATTAATATTTTAGAGTCATGTCTTTGTCGGATGTGCGTGCGGTGTACACTATACATAATTAATTTCATAATTATTAATATTAATCAATAAACTGCCTCAATTACCTTGTAATATAGAAATCGCCTACGCACTGCTCTTATATAGTAGTCTTAGTGTGTTTTTTTTTATTTTCCCGAGTTCACTTGGGATTTTTGGCTCCAAGTAAAATCCTCTCAGTCCGCAGTGGTTTCATTAATATTTTGCACCAGAAAATTTGCATTTCCCATAACATTTTCCCAAAAATAATTTCCTTCCGTTGTTGGCCAGCTAATTTCTATATTTTTTTCGAATTCCATTGCACCAACTTTCATTAATCTTTAAAAGCGTATGCGTCAATAGCTATGCAGAACGGAAAATATTATTCAAGAAGCAGGCAGTCGTATACTCCAAAAATGCAATTAGTGTCCATACAGAAGTGTCTAAGCCTTAGAATCTAATGAAATCCACTTTTCGTGTGCAAACATACATCCCACTCTCTGGTGCCACTATATATATAGACTCATAGCTAACCGCTAATTATGTTTGCCACTTAATTTAATTGAGGCGCACATTACACGTCATCTTATTACGTTAGCAGGATATACACGAAACGAATATACACAGTAGCTAAGTTGAATGGGATTAAATCCACAAGATATTTTATGAATCATTTCCTAAGCTCTTTCGCATCTTAACCTCTGTACTTTTACCATCATCATCCTTCAGTTGTAGTACAGTATAATATCCACCTCAGCGTACAATTCCATATTGTCTCCTATAGCACAAACTAAATCCCCGTCGGTGGTGATATCCCACGTATACCCATAGCCAGTGTGTATCCTTAATTAAGCTGTATCAATTAGAGTAATAAGCAATATGCTCCATCTATCCACGTTAAGACAGTGCGTGGTATATGTAGGTATAAATGGGGAAAACACTGAAGACGGATGAAATTCCTTGGAAAAGAAGAGAACGTAATTAATTTAATTCTTTGCCATCTGTAAGTTGATTCGATGGCTCTTTTCATGTTGGTCGCATTCTTAGCCAATTTAGGAGAAAGGTGCGGAATGTATAAGGGTAGATTGGAAAAGCTAAACAAATTGAGTTATCGCAGTCTTTATAAAGTCATTTCTGTGCGTATACCTATTCGTGAGTAGGTTTTATTTACTTAAGGATATCAGAAGACTATACCTTCCTTCCGGGGAAGGGGAGAATTTTTTCGTTTGCTTTTCAACTTGGAACAAGAGTAGATATTTTTAATATGAATTCTTATTAAAAATACCTCTATCGATATTGTATTGGAATTTTAGTGGTCAGTGAAAATATTTAATATTCCTATGGCCTCAGGGCAAATGAGTTTCCTTTAAAGTTACTTCTTGCGGAAAGCGTTGCGTTGCGTTGGCTGGCGGTAAAGCGGATCGATTACAATCAAAATTTTTGTACATACAATACACAAAGAAAAATCCAAATTTTTGTACAATCGTAAGTTTTGAAAACAGTAAAAGACATAGGTTTGTCTGCACAGGCAAATAAAGACTCTATTGCAAGAAGAAATGTTTTATTTTAATTTTTAGAAGCTCGTCGAAAATAGGGATGATTTTTTATTTAAACATTCGTATCGCCATTAATCATGCGTAACGAATTTTATATATCTAAGGTAAGGTTGAACAAATAAATTCGTTTAAACTACTTTTAGAAATTAGTTCCATTTTGCTGTTAAATGCAAATTCGTTGATTTTCCTATCGCTCTTCCCTCTATCGATGTCGATTGCATTTATGTATTCGTGAATTATTGTCTCTCAATACTATTCAATGTTACGCATAGTAAATAAATTGAACAAAATTCCTAGTATTACAGAGAGGGTTCTTAAAACTTTAGGCAATGTCGTTATTATTGTATAAAGTGCAATTGAAATTTGTAAGCGAAGGGCGACAAAGATGAATACGCGGCCGGCGTAGCCGTTTTATATCCACCAGCTGAATAGCCTACTCGGCTAAGCTTGTTTTCATTTTAAATTTTTGAATAGTTCTTCGAAAACAATATTTTTAGTGTAGTAGTGTCTCCGTTTCTGTCCACATACAATAAGCATTTCAAATAATGTTCCCTGAATTTAGTTGTGATAAATTGATGGGCTTGTTAAAAAAAACTATCTACTTCAATAAAATGTCTATACCCCATTCCAATTTCAATTCTTCTATTTTAAACATTTTAATATTGATTTAAATAAATTTTGTTTTACTTAGACGGCGCTGGGGTGGCCCGGATTGTTTTGTTTTACATAATATTATTTCAAAAATTATCTACATAAAACTTTTTTTTCAATATACATAGCATAACAATAAAAATACAAAATTGATGGGCACATTTTCTAGAAAGCTGAAATTTTGCACAGAGGCCCACTTTATAATTATTCATACAAGGAATAAGGAACGTAAAAGGGGTAAAGAAGAGGGGGGGGGCTAAAATCTGTATGGAAATTTTTTTTTTCATCCGATCGACTCCAAACTTGGTTTGTGTACTCTTTATTAAGAAATAAGTAAAATCAGCTTGCCTGATTTTGAAAATTTTGCTTGGGGCTGAGTTCTTAGCGACTGTAAAAGGAGTGCACACCAAAAATATAAATGTAAAAAAAAGAGCCAAGTTCTCTTATATAGAAAAAAATGTTTGCGTGTTACTAGTCTAGTCAGCCACGAAAGGTAATGAGATCTTAATGTACGCCAAGTTCTTAGTTTAAGAAGGTTCAATGTTAAAAAAAATTGGAATGGAGAAACAATTTTAGATTTTTTTTTCTTTCTGTTCACTGCAAGTCCTACTGCTCTATCAAATTTCAACATTCTACGACAATCAAAAGTGCTATACAAATAAATGACAAATCCCTGAATTTAAACAGTTTTTGTGATTTTTGAAGTCCTATAATGTTGAGAACTAGAAATGCAACAGAGATGAAATTTGGTGAGATGGGCCTTTTTAATGAGCTTGGTTGGTAAATGCTATGAAATTCTCAATTGGTTCTGAAGTTAGAAGGGGTCAAAAATAGCCTCAGTTTGTTCCTGAAAATGGAAAATAAATTTAGCATTTAAATTTAAAACAATTTTTACTAAAACATAAATTCAATTTAAAATTATTATTGTTAATACGATAGCGATAGCGAAGTAAGTATCTATAGGTAAGTTAAGTATGTATCTCTCACCAAAGAAATACAATTACAAAATCGAAGAGCTATTTTCAAACAAACAAATTTCTCACAATTGTGGAATTCGACGAAAGTGCGATAGAGGATTTGCACTGAGCACCATAAACATGCAGAAGAAAATCCTTTAGTGCTCTCTGAGGGTGGAACGTGGAAAATGAAAAGAAACACAGAAAACAAAATTTAAAAATCTAAAGGATTATCCGAGTGGAATTGTGCATATATTTGCCTTTTATTGGCTATTAAGGTCGACTTAGACGACGAGGTGTTTATTGAAATCCATGGATGTGTTTCCTAACTTTATATGTCGTAAACACACCTAAGGAGTCAAAATCGAGTTGCAGGAGCAGGAGAATGTTTGTTTTCTCTGAATCAGTTGAAATGGTGTGTATGCTGGAGTATCGGTATCGATGGGAGTGTGAAGAGTTATTTTCAATTTGGATTTAAATAATTGGTTGGAGTAGGAGTAGCTATTTGTGTTGTTGTTTTTTTTTGCAAATAAATAGGGTGTCAATAAAATTATACAGACATGTTGTATGTGCCCATTTTATTATACAAATTTTGTTACAACTTTGTATAAGCTATTAGGAAAACAGATCATTTAATATATTAGAGGGACTGTTGTTGTAGCCTCTTAATGGCGCCATTTTGGAATAACTAAATTATCATTAACCAGCACCTTAACTTTAATTAACTATAGATATATAGCAAAACCTGATATGAACTCCTAGTCTCTCATTCTGTTAGTTATGTAGGCGTTAATTTTGGCTACACCTAGCCATATCTTTCAACACCTCAGTAAATACCAAGTTATTCTCATGCACTGTTCATTCTGAAAAAAATAGAAATAAAGGTCTGGTGCCCATTTTTCATATGATTGTCTCGCCTTCTGATGAGAAGGTTTTGAAGAGCTTTCATTTCCAATAAAATCTACGGATGTGGTTTTAGTCTTTCTGATGTATCTCCCCCTCGCTCTCCTTTCCAAAAAAGGTAAATTTGATTGTATTTTCTATCTTTCACTTGGTTTGATAACCCTGGCCCCTGTTTAGCGATGCCCTTGTCACCATTTTCCAGCAAACTCATCACTCACTATCATACTTCAAGTTCTTTCGCAATATCCTATCGTGGCGTGGCTTCGGATACCTCATCTAAGATCACGCGATACTAGGACCGCTGTTTATTACCATCTGTAGTAGATGTGTGCATAAACAGTTCAAAGTTCTTCAGGTTGTCTCTTTAGATTCGGCCAACTCCAGTTTTATAAAAGTATTACTCGGCGAATTTCTTCATCTGGACTCTTTGCAGCGGCTTCATCTGGTTGGACAGTCGAGCTATCGTATTACGAGGTGCTACAAAATATAAGCAGTGGCAACCGTTCTGTTGTCATTTCTTGGAGGCTATAGGTATTTACTAACTAACATGCCGAAGGCAGCAATTATTATGAATTTAGCGTACGTGAACGGTCCTTTGTATAAGACAGTACTCTTTTAAGAAGTGCAAAATAAACCGATACCAGTCCTAGTTCTAACCCCCATAACACTAACCAGTTCTGTTGCTGGTCTCTGTCAGGTCAGATTAAAAATAGCTCGGAACCTAATAAACCTAGGAAGTTAACATTTGAAACATTGGATGGTATATAGGGCTCCTATTAAGCCTGAGATATGCCATATGCTGAGTACTCCAGCTAGTTAAAAAATAAAGTTAGCGAGTGAGTCTTTCCACACCAATAGAAGATTAAGGAATATGAAGGATAAGGTGACTTATGGTTGAGTTTGCTAGAGCTCGCGGGGTTCTAATATATTAAATTAAATTTTAATATTTAAAATTAAAATTCTCATATTTTTTAAGGATTTTTTTTAACCTTGACTCCAACCATAACATTCTTCAAACGACATCGGTCTGAACGCGGCCACACTAAAAACGGAAAATGTCAGAAAGGTTACATTCGACTGTATTACGAAACCTGAAAAGACAACCCAGACAATTACTTTTTTTCTCTGTTATCCACGTTTTCATTAAGTCACGTGACAACAGACTAGCTATCCCCGAAAAACCTTTAGCAAAACCCGTTCAATATACTCGTACCAAGGGTAACCCCCCAACACCTTGTCGGTGGTGTTACTTTTCTGGTGAAAAGATACTTCTTGGTTGCACCATCTGGTTTTGGTTGTTGTCTCATGTCTTTTTTGTGGCATTAAACCACTGCTCAGATAGGGCTCCTGCTCCGCACCACTTACCTATGTCAGTCCGCATGTCGACCTTTTTGCATGCTACCTCCTGTTGACACGTCTACAATATAATCTAGTGCAATTTGAAATTTCTCGTTTCAAATTTTGATTTTGTGTACTCGTACACCACCTCTATCCACTGACAGACATTCCAATTCCAAGACAACCAGGAGGGGAACTTTGTTCAACAAGATGCATGCCGCACCTGTGTCCAAAGTAGGATTTGCATTCAGGTTTTTGTTAGAGCTGGATGACATCATGTGGTTGAGGATAGCACAAGAATGGAATTTGTATTCAAATGTCTTCCGAGGAGAGCAAGGACCATTTGAAGCTTGTCAGTTGCTATATAAGAGCGACAACATAAATTGCGAAAGTTAATTGAAATATTCACATTTAAAGGTATCAGGATGCAGAATTAAACTCCATCCACACAGACAATTCCTTAGACAACTATTTACGACAAGAGTTTGCGAAGAACAGCGTTCTTTTTTTTTTTGTTCTCTTTAAGTAATTGGACCGACACTCAATGACTGTCATTCCATCCGGCCCACATTCAAGGATATTTGGCATAAAGTTTTTGACAAATTGTGTCATTACTTTATTTCAGTGAAAAATTCCAATGTGAGGCGAATATAAATGAAAAGGATATCCGACCAAACGACGACGTGTGGCCTAATCTCTTGGATTGAAGCTTAAGCAGCTCGAATGGGACATGTGTCAGAAATGGAGTAGGTATTTGTATTTGTTTCGCTTCACTTAAATCCGTTTATTGTGCGTAGGCAAAAAAAAAACAACTTCTAACGACATGGATTGTTTTAAGAAATTGCGGATGTTCTGATGGGCCTATGTTATGAATATGAATAAATGGGAACTGCTTAAGCGGAGCACTGACTTACTCTAACTTTGGTGCCATTTTCAATTTCAATCTTTTCCAGGGGAAGAACGTTATGCGTCGTGTGTAGTACTATTTTTTGTACGTGAGCTTTGTCAGCCTGATTATAATCTTGTCCTTATCACTCTTGGATTGATGGGGACGACGTTTTGGCGCCTTCAACTGATTGCTTTTTTTTGTGAGTACAATATAACTTTTGCGGGTTGAAAGTGATTGTGGAAAACTTTTTATGTACGTATTAGATGGTAAACGTGATAAGAAGTAGTGGAAGAGTATGTCGAATGGTATGATAGGCAAATTCAAGTGGATATTTGTAATTGTCATGATGCTGTATATACTATGTAGTTGTATTTTTCGATAAACGAACATCCACTTCTCAACCAAGGTGCATTAGGACTTTATAAAGCGGAATAGGTACCTACTTTCATCAGGTGTAGTCATACCAAAATTCAAAAATATCGACCAAGGGCCTAATTCATAAAGGTAATGTTAGGTTATAAAGGGGTTACTTATAACGTCTATTCGAATACCTTAAGGGTCCAGAATGAATCCCCAGTTAAGTTAGATTGAAAAAATTAAACAGACCAAAACCCATCAAGTCGGGATGAAAACCGATGGAATATCCGATATTGAAAGGCTTTTAACTCTGCGGTGCTTGCAAGGAACCTGGATCCTAGGCTTCGTAGGCGTCGTTCTTGATGGGGATCGGATAATCTATTTAGTAGCCAAAGGTTGTTTGTTTTTCTTTTTGTGTGGTTTTGGCCATAATGTAGGAGAGGTGGCACAGTTCTTGTTAGATACATAGGCCTTTTTCTCTTTTGTCGTCCATTATGCTTCGCTAATGTACATTTCCGACTCCATTCTTGCCAAAGCAACGCCCTTTTCGTTACCTTTGTGGCGACATTGTTGACTAGGGGGCTACTTCACCTTAGGCAAGGCATTACTATTGGGGGAACCCGCAGCAGAATTAGACCGAATGGTATCTAGTGGTGATCAGTGCGTCGCGACATTTCCTAAGCTATTCGAGGACCGTTTGACTGCCAAAGGATATAGCTATATCCGACGGAGGATAGTTGGTGACTGTCTTCTATGTAACTTGCAACTTTTTTCATTGCCATGATTTCAGCTTGGGAAACACTACCCGCTTCTGGTAACCTAGAAGATTCCTATACTCTTACCAGTGCTCCTGAGTAAAAACCTGTTTTTATACCTATCTCAATTTTTGATCCGTCCTTGTAGATTGTGATTCATATGTCGTTATTTGCAATGTTCGACTCCTATTCTGCACCGCTTGAGACTAGAATTGGAATATAAGTCATTATGGCTATTAAACTTTCGGATTTATACTGCCTGCCCATTGTCTAGACTAGGAGATTGTCCATAAAAGGTCTACTTTCACAGATTTAACTCTCTCAATCAGAGACTTCCTTTTGTTGCAGAGCCTCTGATGAACAATTCCAGGGGAAGAACATTAATCAACATGAGCGTTTAAACTCCCGTCATGCAAATTGCATCTAGCCCCTGCACTTTGTAAAGTTCTTTAATCCTAGCTTTATGTGTCAATTTCTATCTACCATACCATAAGGACCCACAGGCCACAGGAGGTGATGGGTTGGGATATATGCCTTTTACATTCCTGGCATGATGCGTGGTCGCAATGTCCATCTCCTTCTCTACACTTACAGACATAGCGTTCATTCATTCTCTTTAAAGGTCCTTTCTTTAACATTTATTTTTCAAGATATTCCGCATCAGATGAGGGATCTATTGTAGTCCCATAGGTATAGCTTTGGTAGCTTAATGCCAAGTACTATTCTCCTCCTAGTGAACAAAGCATAATGACAGCATTTATATAGAGACGAGCAATATACAGAACCATGTCTAGTTTTGGCATCCCTGCCAAACTTGTCAGATTGTGCAGAATGACGATGGAGAACGCTCCCTGCTCCGTAAAGGTCGGAAACAATCTCACCGAGACCTTTGATGTCAAAAAAGGATCTAGACAAGGTGATGCGCTGTCATGTTACTTTTTCAACATCATTCTTGAGAAAATTGTGCGAAACTCGCAAGCCAACACCAGGGGCACAATTTTCCAAAAGTCTGTGCAACGACTTGCATACGCTGACTACATCGACATCATTGGCAGAACACAGCGAGCTGTAACTGGTGCGTTTGCAAGTATCAGTACAAAGGCGGCAAAAATGGGTTTAGTGGTAAATGAGGGCAAAACCAAATATATGCTGTCAACAAGAAGGGACACACAACATCGACGAATCGGACAGAACGTCACGATAGACAGCTATAACTTTGAGGTAGTTCGGGACTTTGTCTACCTCGGCTCCGCTATTAATTCTGAAAATGACATCACATCAGAAATCAAGCGAAGAATTACACTTGCCAACTGCTGCTACTTTGGCCTAAGAAGGCAATTGATTAGTAAGGCCTTATCGAGAAACACCAAGGAGACTCTATATAAGACCCTCATCATCCCAGCCCTGCTTTATGGCGCAGAATTATGGACGTTGTCAAAAGCGGATGAAGATCTCCTTGGTCGCTTCGAACGCAAAATTCTTCGAGTGATTTTCGGTCCCATTTGCGTTGACGGGCTTTGGAGGAGGAGTTTTAACAGCGAACTCTACAAGCTGTACAGCGACATCGACCTGGTCAGAAAAGTACGTACGTACGTACGACTAAGATGGCTAGGACATGTAGAGCGAATGAACACCAATGCTCCGGCCCGAAGAGTCTTCGATTCCAACCCAGAGGGACAACGCAGTAGAGGAAGACCTCGCCTTAGGTGGCGCGCACAATTAGAAGGGGACCTCAACCAACTTGGAGTGCGCAACTGGAGGCAGTTAGCCAAGATCGTGCTAACTGGAGAGGCATGTTGGTTGAGGCCCAGGTCCACCCTGGACTGTATAGGTAGCGCCATCTAGGTAAGTAAGTGAACAAAACAAGCTCAGTTTTTCTGTTTTGCCCAAGTTTGGGTGTACGAACGGAGTGCCTGTCTACATTTGGTGATAAAAAAATAAATAAATAAATAGTTGGCAGTAGGTCCGTATAGACGGCCTAGGCCTAGCTTTTGACAACCTTTCGTTTGTTTGAGTAGTTCTTATTACTGATGGGATAAAATGGAAAAAAACCTTAAGATATAATTTGTGTTTTTCCGCGGATCGTGCTAACTAACTACTGATCGCTTTGGTGATATTTCGAAAACAACGAAACGAAAGCTGCATTCGCTTTTCCAAACACGAACGAAATCATGAGAAAGCGAAATTTTGCTTTATGTAACTTCTTTCGTTTTTACACTAGGTCTCTAGTGTAATTTTCACAGTACGAGAAACTTTTGTTGTTTGCACCATCGCCTTTTGCTTTTTTGATTCTATATTGTTAATTCGCATAGCAATATCGATTTTTTTTTCATTTCGGTACAATCAGACTTGTTTTGATTTAATTGCGCAGTCTACAACGAAGGAGCTGTGAGCAGCGTTGTCATATTGAAGACACACAACTTATGTATGCAGAGAAAATACCATTACTGTCCGAGATATATATTTCTTTCTTTGACACCTTAATTGTTAGAAATTGCTGCAAATGTGATTTAACTGCTTAAATAATACCTAAACCTATACATATAAGAAAATTAAAAACGTCAGTGAAAAAAATTTCGTTGTTTTTCTTTCACACGAAACGAGAATGTCTTTCGTTTTCGTAGCTCATGAACCAGAACGTTTGTGCAAACGAAAACGATTAAATGTTTTCATCTTACTACAGCACTGATGAAATAATCTCACAATGGGCTACCTAAAGGCTCATAATTCATAAATCCACCGCTTACTTTCTCATCTACCCGCAGATCAATTGTTATTGTCATACAGATTGAAACACCAATCAGATCATTCCCTCACAACAACTCTGCCCTCACAGTTCTCATGAAGTCGATTTGCCCAGAAGTAAAATTCCCACAACATTCCACTCGCACACATTCATGTTTTTATCTCATTCCATGGAAAATCAAAACAAAAAATGCTTCTAAATGAATTATCGCATAATGCATGCTTTCGCATCCACCATTATACCGAGAAAGGAAACAAAATATTGTATAAACTCTTTCATAAAAATCAATTGTTTGAAATCCATTACGATTAATAACAATAACAATAAATAAAAACTACAACAAGGGTTGCGCGCATAGACATCAACCACCTAAGAGGATGATGCTACATGCCTCGACGACGCACGGTAAGAAATGCACCCCTAAAAAAAAAACTGCTCAGTAATTGCTCATCTGAAAATCAAAAGGCTTTGTATTGTACGATAAACCTCATCCACTTGAGAAAGTAACCCTGGCACGTGTCAAAACTCGCTTTGCCAATGACAAACGATGACAATTTTTCACTTTCATGTCAAAATTCATTTGAAGCGGAACCAACGCAATTGCACGATCTTTGCAGCATCATTATCTTTGCACGGCTATGACAATGGTTACCTTTATGCGTGCAAAAGTGGTCGATTGCCTTCAGGAAATGTGTGTCTTGTATGTCATCCGCAGAAGAGAGAGGAACGTGATGACTAGATGAAAATTGCTAACTTCCGGTTTATCATAATAGTGAAGCGTGTGCGATTTTTTTATGTCATTAAGACTAAGCAAAAAATAATCGCACAGAATTTTTTGCAACCCTGTTATTAAAGCCGAAGATCATCCATTCCGATGAGGGAGTCGGATTTATTTTCCATGGCAATACAAATAATTTATTTAGTTAATTATTGTCTGTCGAGTACTTCTACCTATTGTCGGGAATGTATTTCCAACGTATAAATGCCCACATGCTACATCATTAGGTACCTTAAATTCCTTGAGCTGTGAGGACTAAATTTGTTTAAAACTTTTTCTAGACGAATTAAATTTACACATGTGCATATTTTTTGCAGTTTTTACAGTGTAGAATTCGAATACAATAAAAGCTATTTCAATTGGAAAAATTGGAAAATCACTTGGTCAATTGAGAAAAATCGAAGTGCAGGTTCACTTCCTGACAGGGGAAAATAGAAATATCTTCCCAAGTGGATATATAGGGAGAATTGACTGTCAGAATTCAAAAACTATTCAAACAATCACTTCAAAGGAGTCTGATGATGAATTAGTGGTGTGGTTCGAAATAGCTATCATTCCTACCAAAGTGACTGTGTCTACGAGTTGTTGTTAATGTAATTCTCTCAAACAATAATTCAGAGACTAAAATTATTTGTTGTTGAACATTTTTTTATCAATTTTTCAACAGTGAGACCATGTATATATTTTTCCACCTATAAGTCTGTACCCCACTTCCTGATAAGCTTGGTGAGGTCTGCATTAAAGATGCACCCGCCATAATATGATCTGCAAAATGCTTTTATGCTTACGAGCAGAAAGCCTTAGATAATGGTCGATGAATGGCTTTCAGTAAATCCTTTCAAAACTGAGGTTGTTCTCTTCTCGAGACGGAGTATTATGTGACCTTTTTGACTCAACCAGTGCTAAATGGTGTCACTATCCAAATCACCGATGAAACTAGATATTTGGGAGTGATACTACATAAGGAACTTCTTTGGCCAAAGTATGTCAAGTCGAAAAGGTGCAAGGTGCTTTCAGTTATTTGGCAAGGCTCAAGTTAGTATTCTGCCTTTGGTATTGCTATAGTTTTCACTTGTTGAGTAAAACGCACGCTTAGTAGAATTCACTTCTTTTACCTAGCTTAACTTAACTAGGAGTAACAGGAGTGTTGACTGTATGGTGGAGGATGAACATCTCACTGACTTAATACATTTAATAGTCATATTAGAAATATGTAGGTACTGTGAAGTCTCCAGATAGAGAGAGAGCTTTTATGTACAGTGAGTCACTACAGGTATAAGTATACTGGGGTTTCGCGCGACACTTAGCCCCGGTACACACATGCGTCATTTTAACGCGCAATGTCGCAGCGATATCGCTGTGGTGCTCCAATCATTCAGTGCACACATGCACAGGTTTTACTCGCAGAACTCAATCTGCAGTACAGTCTCGCGGAAACCTGCTAGTCTTTTTACCCGCAAGAATGACGCGCGATGCCGCAGCGTTATCGTACGTGTGTGTGCACTACTCAATTTATTTGTGAGTACTGTAAGACGCAAATGCGGTGACGCTGCGACACCGCGCGTTAATAAAAACGCAAGTCTGCACCGGGGCTTATTGTACGAACTTAATTCCATGGTTATGCCGTCTGATACAATGGCAATGGAACTTTGGGTGGTGTGTGGAAATTTAGAGTCGACTTTCTTTGCATCTATAGGGTTGGTTTCCAGCAGAGTTTGAGCCTGGATTATGATATAGCCAAATCTTCAACTTTAATACTCGATAGGCGAGCATATGCCTTTCTGTTCCAATCCTAATAAAAATAATGTCAAACTTCTTTAGCTGGCGGGGTCAGAGTAGATACCTTTATATATCTATTGGCGTATTTTTTCTGGAAGTGAGTATAACAAAACCAAAAGTGAGTATAACAATTTGGCATGTAAAACCAAAAGTGAGTATAAAAGTTTTGCATGTAAAAGTAAAAGTGAGCTAGCTATAGATTCTCAAAAAAATACACCTTATAGCGATTGTTAGTCTGGGCTTAAGGCATTGCTTTACTCTGTAACCCGTTCCAACATATTTCGGGAATGCAAGAATTCTTTTAATTCGGTCGCAGGGATTTAACTCTTATGTGGGTCCATGATCACACGGTAATTGGGGGAAATTGGATCTCCGATGAGTGCTAAATAAGACTCAGAGGATAATTTCTCGGGATCTTATGCGAGAAACAGATTACCACAGCACCAGCAACAGCAACTTTGACAGCAACAGCAACTTCAACAGCAGAAGTCGCATGAAACACATTGGAAACATCAACAGCAATTTTGTCAAGGGAGGAAAACAAAATTTGTTGAGAGTTGATTGCAACGCAGCATTGCCAGATTACCTTTTATATCTTCCAAAATAAATGGTAAAAGCGACAAAAAAAATGATATTAGGTACATGACTTTTCTTTTAATAGCTTGTCAAACATTAATTTTAATACAACTCACGACGATTGAATTAGTAGATAACTCGTTTCCACATTGCAATATAGTAAAACTAGAATTCAAAATCACGTCCCACCGACAGTAAATAATTTGACGCCTGCAGATCACAAAAAAGAATTGATTTCTTCTGCCAATCGAAAATGAAAGGCAATCTAAATCAAAAAAAAAATTAAAATAGTATTTTATAAATAATTTATTATAAGAATAATTATTTGTAAACTGCAGAAACTTTTTTTGTCTATATCTGGTAATGATGCTGCACCTTCAGTATGTCAGCATTCGAAAGTTGAGAGAACTGAAAAAGTCACCGTGGTGTTGGTAGCCGTTGCACAGCAAAATTGAATTTAGGACTTAGCTCTAACGTCGATGTCGATGTCGATGTTGCTGTGGTAATGTAACTTCAGCCATTTAAAAGCAGGGGATCTAAAAAGTGCGCTGTGGCTGTCAAAGTTGCTGTTGCTGTGCCAATCTGTTTCTCGCATTAAGCTTCGTTGAATCTTCCTGTGTTTTTGTCTTTTCGATCAAGACCTTCATTGGCGACTGCATTTTAATTTTTTACGAAAACAACATGAATGAATGAATGAATGAACGAAAACAACATTGTATACTGACACAGCTCCCCACGATGTGGGTAGACTAACAATTACTGTCTCGGTAGAAAAGATCGTAGACAAAGCATCTTAGTGTGCTAGGCTTAAATGGCATGACTTTCTGGGACACTTGTAGAGGGGACGACACGGTATTACGGATCATTTTCTTTGTTATTGACGTAGTGAATGCGAAAACTGTAAGCTCGTCGTCCCTGAAGTGCCTTTCTCGGCTTTCTTCAAATTCCAGAGTAATTCTGAATTTACTAACTGGCACGAGTAGTACCTTCATTAGCCAAAGCTGAAGATGATATCCTTTGTCGTTTTAAATGCAAAATTCTTCAAGTGAATTTCAGAGGGAATATGTATCTATGACTTCACAACTATAGCCCTACGAGCTGTACAGCGATATCGAAGTGGTAAGAAAAATGCGAATCTATCGTCTACAATGGCTAGTTCATAATTGAGAATATCGAAATATATACCTTCACTAGGTACCAACTTTTTTGGATATATAAGATGTTATTTGTGTTTTTCCGGGAATCGAACCTTCTTTTGAATTTTTTATTCTTGCATTCTTCTATTCTTTGTCTGCTTAAGAAAAAACAACCATCCTAGCAGTTCAAAGTGAATCTATAAACAGCATCGTTACTCCAAATGAGATCATAATATCCTTTTCAAATAATATACATAGAAATTCAAATTTTTATTTTTAACAAACGATAGCTATTAACAAAATTGACATGAAGTCACGAAATGAAAAAATTTTTTAACATTTGAACGAAATGTAAAGAGACTTCTTTGAAGTTGATACAGAAAAATAAATTGCACATTGGATATGCTGGATGGTATGTAGAATCCTCAAAAAAAAGGCAGAAAAATCTAAAAACGCTGTTTACGAAAATACACAACTACGGGCGAATTATATTTATTTTTCTGCTAAGTGATTTGTGGCGGAACTCGCATTTACCATAAACCTGATGGTATTTTCAATAGAGCGCAAGTGACCGACAGGGCTAAGCTCTATCATCTGTTTAGACCCATTTTCAAAATAATCCTATTTCCAAATACTATACTATGTATAACTCCATGTGCCATTATTTTACTTCGCCCTAACTTTACATATTCACTCAGGTATCAAACAATAGGATTTCAGCCAGTACCTAGTCGTTTAACCAAATTTATGCACACGTGGCAATATCAATTTTCTGTCTCAATGAATGCAATAATTGAATTTATCGTTAAACCAATTAAACTTCATCATGTAAAACGCATAGTCGACCACACATCGTTACGCACAGTAGGTATTTGACTGGAATTTAATGAAATTATCGAATAACCAGGATTTTATGAATTGAAAACCAGATGTTTTTTTCGTGTTTGTGGGTAAGGGATAATGTATTGACTATTGTGTAGGTAAGTAGGTGTCGCATTCACACATGTGTGTTGGATGAGACATCGAAATTAAGTTTACGACTACAGCAATCATTTTCATTGCATTACTTACACTATGTCCTGGCTGGGTAAATAAAACTAAAATCACGAAAAGTCGTAGATCAATCACTTGGGCCGCTTCAATTCGTGTTGGAAAATGGCCTACTTTAAGCAAAACGTCTAGCCCCAATTGCCTCTATATATTAATGCAAGCCAAATTAAAGTTGATTCGCCCTTCAAACTGGGATATAGACCTAGGTTCCTCTTCTGTGTTAATTGGGATGAATTTGAGGAACCGGTTTGACTAGCGGCTACATGCATTAAGACCTGACGCTTTTTGTATGTTCATGATAAACTATTATAGTTTCACACCGTATAACTAAAAAATAAATAAATAGTTGGCACAACAGGTCCATATTATGTACTGTACGTCCCTTTACCTAGCTCCTCATAACCATTTGTTCTTTTAAGTTTTTATATTTTAAGACGAGCGGAAGAGATCTACAATTTCTCAGGACAATATTGTAGATACGACGCACAGTGGGGCACTTTGTATGGGAGAGCGGAAAAAAATCTATAAAATCTGAACTAATAAACCTAGAGCAATGAAAATTTGCACACATATTTGGACAAAATTTGGTTAAAAAAAATGAACGAAAGACAAGTTATTGCATTTTTTCTGAATTATTATATTGTGTTGTAACAAAAAAATTTTTTTTCATTTGTTTATTTTTTTTGCTATAATTTTAAGCGAAATAGTTAAATACATACATAATAATACAAGCATATATCAAAAATATAAAATAAATAAATACATATATAAATAAATAACTAAATACATACACTGGTCGGCATAAGTATTTTCACAAAACTAAAGTTAATTCTACTCCTAATTTGAACTTACTTCATGTAAATTTTGGCATCAATGGAAAGGTTATTTAAATTCCGTTTGAATGATGCAAAACTTTCCTTAACTTAATAGGTAAGTACCCATTGAAAATTTAAAATTTTTGTGAAAGTCTACTTTTTTTACTTTTTTCCACTGTCTTAAAAAAAAATTTTTTTGACGCAAAAGGTTTCTTCAAACAATTCTAATATTGACTGAAAACATTTTTTTTTTCAAAAATTTCTTTGCTAATATTTTTTATGATTTTTTGAAAAATTCTAAAAATGACTATTTTAGCCACTTTTTCCTCCTTTTCATACAAAATTTCTGAGATGATCCCATTAAAAAAAATATTTAGGTATACCTTTTGTTAAGTACTAACAATTTTTTTAATAACACCATAAAATAATGTATTCTTACACCAAATTTCCAGGAAAATTAAGTTGAGAAACTGGAAAAATATTGAGGCAGGAAAAATGAGGTTGACCTAAAAATTGAATATCTCAGCCGTCCCTCGACGGATTAATTTTATTTTGCATTTAAAAGAAAGCCCTATATTTCTTCTTAAAATAAAGTCCTGGTTGAGTTCTTTCCAATTATTATTAGAAAAGAAATTCTTAATTTTTTAACATTACCAAAGTCAAAACCGTGTTTTTTTTTCTCAAAACCAGCGAGACTAATTTATACACTACGTTCAAAGTGGTCTTAAAGGGGCTCCAATTTTTTCAAAAACAGTTAGTTGAATACTATAGCTTTCTAATAAATGTAACCACTAGACGGAGCTTAGTGGAGCTAAAACTGTAGCTCAAGGGAAAGAACAGTAAAGTATTAATTTTAGGGCACTTTGGTACTAACCCTTATATTTTTTTGATAGATATGAAGATAGATATTATTCATTAAAAAAATTAAGTTTTAGCAAACGGTTATAAAAATGCTACTTTTCTTGTCAAAGAGTTATTGCAAGAAAATACATGAAATCTATGAAATCTAAAACTAAAAGAAAGGGCAAATTTGGCGCGATGTATCTCGAAAATTCTCTGACAAAAATTTCTCAAATTTTGGTAAAACATAGAACAGATATATATCTTTAAAAAAAAAAAAATTAAAAAATATCAATATTAAGAATTTCATTTTTAGCATTTATTTCCGCATTTTCCCCACTGTGCGACGCCCCAAACGCAAAATAGTTGGGCTATTTTTCAATTTAGAGATTAATCTTTTTTCATACTTAAATTTATTGTGGTTGTAATTAGTTATTTATTTATTAGTGTGTGTCGTGTAGTAAAGTAATTATTCTTAGTAAATTACACCAAATGAAACAAAATTTAAAAATCCACCGTTACGATTTGCTCTATTATCTCATACAAGGCATACACCCCGTTTGTTGTTGAATGATCTCTGTTTTTATGCAAGTAGGCATCAGTTTCATGTTCACCATGGCGAGTGGCGTTGTATTATCACGAGTCCTAAAGGAATCGATAATTAGGGCATTTGAAATGGGATAATCGAGTTATAAAATTGCTCAGAACCTTAATTTACCGCGCTCATCAGTGGAGAACAATTATTATAAAATTCAGAAATTGGGAAATGTTGAGACAAGTAAGAAAACTGCGCGCCCACCGATAGCAAAACCTCGTTATTGCCGGGTTTTAAGGAACTTAATAAATGAAAATCGGAGCCAAACTGTTGCAACAATAACTGTCCAATGGAGAGAACAAATTAAAAAAAGTATTTCGATCGACTCTTGTAAGCGGATGATGAAAAAAATGGAATATAAATTTTACGAGGTTTGTTCAATTTTACAAAAAATAAAGCTACCCAATTCATTAAAAACACAGGCAAAAGAAAAACCACTTGTGACACCTACGCAGAAGAAAAAACGACTTGAGTGGGCCAAACAACGCAAAAACTGGACTTTAATAGAGTGACGGTCTGTTATTTGGAGTGATGAGTCCAGATTCGAAGTCTGCGTTGATGACGAACACATAGCTACAAGAAGAAATACAAAAGAAGCCTTTCACAAAGACTTCCTGAAGCAACAGTCATGTTCCCAGCATATCTAATGGTGTGAGGATGCATGTCTGGGCGTGGCATGGGCAATTTACATTTTTGTCAATGGACTGGTCAATGCTGCCAAGTACCAAGACATTTTGGAAGAAGAGCTTCTTCCATCAATGCCTCGTCTTCAATCAAGTCAGGGAGTCTTTATTTTCCAACAGGACGGTGGTTTTTGCCATACTACTAATGCGTGGTTAACTGCTGTAGCAATTCCATTAAAAGAATGGCATTCCAGGTGTCCTGGCGTTTCATCAATCGAAACCGTTTGGCATAAAATGAAGCAAAAACTGCGACAAGAACCAGATCGGGCACTTCCATAATTCAGGGCCAAGATAACAAATATCTGGAAACTTTCGGCTCCGAAAAGGGTCAAAAATTAGTCGACACTATGCCACGGCTTTGTTATCAAGGCCAGAAGTGGTGTAACACAGTGGTAAAATGAAAATAAAGGCTGGTAGACTAACGATTTTTAGTTTTATAAGCTCACTCCATAACATTATTTCAATGAATACGCCTTCTTTTTATTATCTTTATCCTTACATATAATAAAACTGTAGGCATTTTCTTTGTCAGCTAAAAACTCGAAAACTACTGGACAGATTTCGATGAAACTTTTTTTAAATGTTCCTTAAGACTGTGAGACTGCTATAGGCTATGTCGTTTATAGCCACGTCCTTAGGAACAGTTTTTAGCCAAAATGTATTTTTTGAAGTGAAAATATATACATACACATATACCTTGCTACGAATGGATGTTTATACTTTTGCGATCGTCAAACAAACACATTCGATAAGGGTTGATTTGTTTTCGCAGTGAGTGCTATGGTCAGTTGTATATTATGTAGGTATGTATATTATGATTGTATGTCCGATGAAGGATGGGGATGGGGTGAGTCGTGCGTGCTGCAGAATGGCATGGGGTATATTAATAATCTTCATAAGAGAAGAGACGTATAATACAAAACAGGTTTCATTTCAGAATTTCATTCGATATGTGGTATGGTAACTGTGTTGGGTTGGGGTAGGTAGTTGTTTGGATTCTATAGGAAGAGGGAAGCAAAGGAAAGGAAAGGAAATGCAGTATATTAAACAAGTAGCAAGATCAATGAGAGGGAGGGCGATGCAGAGGGTGCACATTATATATCCAATGCATTACATCCATTATCGCATATCGCCACGCAACGCAGTAGGAATTTTATTCTGATATGACGTAACAGGGTAGGGTTGGGGTAGTTGTTTGGATTCCATAGTTCTACTTTGGGGTTGTTGTCGCACATCGAAAGCAATTTTTCTTGAACAGATAGGTACTGTGTATGAGTGACTTACTTCTGTCCAGCCAGTTTGTGAAATCTATATACATATAATAAAACTGTAGCAATTTTCGTTGTCAGCTAAAAACTCGAAAACTACTGGACAGATTTCAGTGAAACTTTTTTTAAAATGTTCCTTAACACCGTGAGACTATGTCGTTTATAGCCACGTCCTAAGGAACAATTTTTAGCCAAAATGTATTTTTTGAAGTGAAAATATATACATACACATAACCAAATATAATTTTGTGCGAGCGGGCAAGGCGAGCACGGGTCCAGCTAGTCTATTAATAAGAATAAATAAATCTTTATATAAGTAACAAAAAATTGTGATTTAGTTGGAAAGAATTTAAGAATCAGCACATGTTTTTATTTTATCTTCGGTAGACCAACTATTTTGCGTTGGGCTCGTATTCTTGGTGGATTGTCTGACCTTCGAGGGAGGTGACGAAACGCGGAAAACACATTCAGGTGAAAGTTTTTTGTTTTTCCATGCATTGAACCTGGGCCCAGGACGTTAACCAAATGGGCTCAAATTGCAACCAGAAAATTTAAATAGGTTCACGTCGCAATACTTGCTGTTCCATAAACATTTTTACTTTCGATCCTATGGAGAATGTAGTACACCTACCTAGATTCCATTTCAACTCATAAATAAAATAGTAAAAGCTGAAATCGTTTGCAATTAGGCCGCACATGATATTAATTTCATTTTCCCTGTGCAGCATTTACACTTTACCTCTTCTTACCTCTTCCCATGAATATAATGTTTTACTCCATAGACTAGGTACACAATCAAAATTCAGATTTTATTAGCCCCCACCATGTGGGTCAAGGGGATACGATGTTGGACCGTAGTCCATAACGGCCAGATGTTGTTTCCTGCAACCCTGCAATAAATACACTTTCATTTGTATTGGTGTGTATATCTCTCTATATCTCTCTCTCTGTTTCGGCTGAGGCAAGTAAGCTATAAATTCCATTCTAGGTGATCCAGAATCCGGATGAGGCAAATTCAAAAGACTGAACAAGGACGAAGAAGAACATTGCCGAAAACATCAAGAAAAATGTATTAAGAGGATGGGTACGGGCTCTGAAGGCTTGCTACTCATCACATAAATTAACGTGAAAAAGTGTGTGCGGATGTTAAGGTTTCATCGTATAGAACTACCAGGAACGAACAGCTTGTGGGGGTGATGACATCTGCAGGAGCAGGGCTGGTAAATTTCGATGGGAATCGGTTCCAGTCGAGATTCTATAAGAATTGTTATAAATTTAATATAATGTTGCTCAGACTTCTACATTTGATGAAAGAATGTGATGGGAATAACCACAACTTAGGCACTTGGAAGCTTGTTTTTAACTCCTGAAGACCAAAAGCAACTAAAATATTATATTGAGGTCATATACGCAGATTTTTTATTGTAGTTAATTTAATATTTAGCCAAATACTGCTCTGGCAAAATCAGAGGTCATCCGTATGGCGTTAGGCAAATCGATTTGGAAATAACGCCCAATAAAAACCGTACAATTTGTTGTTGCAAAATGTTTCGTCATTTTGAGTGCTATTTCCTTTCCAGGGTTCGTTTTTTTGACAAGCATTAAAGCCCAAAATAGTAAGTGGAAATGCATAATTAGTTGAATAAGTATGGGGGGGCATGCTGCCCGCTGCAACCCCCCTGCTTGGGTTTCCTGATGGATTTTGGAGTAGGTGAAAGTTTGTACTGCGAACAAAATTTTCAATATATCCAATTTCGCACATACTCCAAATATGACAGTAACCCCAAGCAGGTGGGTTGCAGGGGGCAGCATGCCCTCCCTTACGTATTAAACTGTCAATTATTTTGGGCTTTATTTTCATCCTGATGTTGTTTATTTTGGGCGCTATGCATTTTTTTGGGTGTTATTTCCAAATCGATTTGGGCGCTATTTCCTTGGGCGTTATTACCTAACGCCCATCCGTACTGATTCTTATGTTCCTATTAGTTCTTATTAGCGCACAAACCACATAGAACTAGACCGCCGACTTCCGTGCACCCACCCGATTCCCACCGGAATAAATTCTCCTGTCTGTGAATACGTGTGAAATGTCAAAATCAATGGCGGCAATAATTTTCCACGCTATACCATGGGCCTAGGATTTTTCAAGTATGCGTGCGTTAATGGCGCTCCTTTGAACTTGTACAGCACCAATACATGAAAAATCCTGGGACCGCAGGCAGCTAGTAGGCAAAGTCCGTTATGTGGGAGGAGTCGACGGTCTAGTTCGATGTGGTTTGTGCCTATTAGATAGTTTTAGAGTGGCAACATTTTCCGGGTTGTGGCACCGCAATCGAGCTTGCTCCATCTTTCATTCGTCGCCATTTTGTTCAAATCGTCTGTAAAAGATAACACAGGTAATCATTACTGCAGTGTCGGCTGGTAAAATACAACTAAGGACCCCTTAGTTACCAGCTCATCAGCTTTATCAATTCCAGAACACTTCTCTTTGCCAAGTATCGAAGCCTAATCTTACGTTTTCCTGCTCCCCAAGAATCCGTACCCGTAGCTTTTTGCTCCAGCGACTTAATTCGATTTTAATTCAACGTCAGAGATCGCTTTTATTGCCGCTTGACTTTCAATAAAAAAGGCAATATCTGCATAAGGTGTTTTCACGATCATTGCAACCTATTTAGCTTTTTTTTTGTCACTACCAGTCTAATTGAACTGGATAGCCCAAGACTTTCGGAGTAAAATCTTGAGCCAGAGATGGAGGTCGATCTCTGATCAATCTGTATAGATGGGCATGGTTGCTCCGATGGATATCGGTTGATCTTCGTTCCATTTGTCCCTGCTGGGGAAATACGTGATAAATGGTCTTGTGAAACCTATAGTAAGTGCATACATTATTGCCAGTGTATTTATTGAGGATTTACACACAGATTGTGGAACGTATCCTAGCCTTAAGCTGCTAAGCTTTTTTTTTAGCATTATAGGGAAGATATCAATTCCCAGGAGATTTATGCAGAAAAAGTTGATTACCCAATTTTTATTTGATACTTATCATTTCCTTTGAAGCAGCTTTATCCATGCAATACTCCACATTTTGGTCGTTATTCTTATGGGGATTACAGCCTGGGAAGTGTGTGAGCAGAAAAAGTGCTCGAGCGTCTCATAACATAATTTTGTCCAACTTCCGTTGAGATTTTTCAGAGTGCCAAGGGTAGCAAGGAATTTTCTGTAGCTGATTGGATTAGGCTCTATAAGTATATAGTTCTTTGCACGTTGCATCTCTGCCTTGAATGGATTTATGGATTTCCCAGTTGCTGTCAGCTTTTATGCGCTTTGCAGAGCT
The DNA here is from genome assembly GCA_949372485.1 of Cheilosia soror. NCBI lineage: Eukaryota > Metazoa > Arthropoda > Insecta > Diptera > Syrphidae > Cheilosia > Cheilosia soror. Next base: position 109,389,476 of record OX443562.1, on the reverse strand, counting down.
GAAAAGTTTATAGGTTTTTTTTATGCTGCTTAGCTCTTTTGTCCACCATTGGGATAGCTTCTTGCCTATCCAATCCAAGAATGCCTTCCCGAGAATTTTAGCAAATCATCGGTTGCTTTGCTTAAACTCGCAGTGTGCAAGTATTGCAATTGTATAACAGATCTTTACATACATTATCAATAATCAACCTCCCTAAATTTATGAGGAAACCAAAATGTCGATCTTGCTTAGGTACGTACCCACGATTCTTCAGGTGATATGGGAATGCTTGAATGATGGATTATGGTCTATCGTGTAAGAGTGATTATATATCGAACGTTCTTGAGATTAAAATCACTCGAGTTAAAGGAAAAATTACTGCCAAAAGTCGCAACAGCAACTTACCTTCCAGTATTCAACAAAGAATAGAACAATCAGACCTCGTTCGCACAATACCATTATACCTATAAAAATCCTCCAATCTGTTTCATATCAGTGACTAACCCCGACTGTATCCACAAAATATACACAATAATATGATAAAACCCCATAGCACGGTACGTAATCTTGTCAATATCCATGATAATTCGTCACCTAAAAAAACAGGAGATATTCAAAAAGCAATGCCAAAGAAAATCCCGTGTTATCCTTGCTCTTGACTATTATCATATGCACGCGGTTTGGTAGAAAAGTTCGGTTAAAAAGTTCTTCACGTAGCAGACATAAATCAAAATTTAACATCTTTCGTATATATAAATAAGAAAATCCTTTTAGGTTGTCATAACAGAAGTTGAACAAAAATCCCCTGAAAGACACGTTGGACAACACAAGTATATGACGAAGAGCGAGCAGGTCTCGTATCTCCACAAAACGGATATTCTTGTCTCCACAATAATAATGAGAACTTTTGTGTAGCTCGGGCGGTCTTTTGGAGTGGGTTGAAAGCTTAACTGGGCAAAATTTGACAAAAGACCCCCAAGAATATAAATTCTTATTTTGAAATAAACTTTTTTTCTTTTTGTTGTGTGCTCTTGATGACGTGATGATTTATATATTTATCATGCATAGCATTCCAAAGTGACTCTAGGTCAAAATAAACGATATCATTGTCAGTGGAGAAAATGTGAGTCTTCACATTCAGTGCGGTTGACCGAGGTATAGCATGCGGTTGCCAGGAATCAATCTTTCTATAAGGCTTTTATTCATAGAAATTCAATGCTTGATTTTTGGGATACATATTTCTTTGAGGTGTTACGTATTTCTATATAGAATAGTGTAGTGGTATTATACCTAGCAATATCATATAGGTCTATACAACTTTATGCCCCATTCCTGTGCTTATTTAAATCCACAGGTTATGGGATTCCATCAAGCAAATATCATTATGAAAATTCCCCTGGTTCATAATGTTCACCACAGTACCCGGCACTACCCTGGTGCCTCGTAAAGGAAAATTATCGAATATTGTTTTACCTCAAGGCAAGAGCAAAGATTGTAATAACCTTTTGTCTTCCACTCAAATAGGATTATCCATTCATCCGTGTGTAATAATTTGAGGATTGCGGCGCTTTCTAGTCGACGATATTAAATCATGGATACGGATAGGTATATCCCTTTTCGCTGTATCTATAAGCGTATTAATTTTACTTTGAGGGAAGATGCTAACAAGGATATGGCTTTTATGGCATAAACTGTATATTTTGTACACCTAGTTAAGGATGATATTGGATGGATTTACATTTTCGATACAATAAATGGCAAATTGTGATGAGAGAGAAGGTCCCACTTTGTATAAGAAATAAATAGTCACCCGAAGCTATTGAGGTATATCGAACAGGGATCAGGTATACAGTTTGGATAAGCATCACTTTTTTAAATACGCACCTTTATAAGATTTGGCTACTTGGTTACCGAAATTTTCATTTCATTCTCACAAAAATCTATTATTTCTCGAACTAAAGGAATTTTAAATGAAAAGCTATCTATTAAATTAAATATAACGGGTGTCCGCCGGGAAGGTATACTACTTTGTTTGTTTATAATTTTTGATTAAATGAAAGAGAATGGATCTTATATTGATAAATGTTTTATTTAATGTCGGCAATTATGTATGGAATACAGGTGCCGTGAATTAAGGTAGATGGAAATAATGTCGAATCGACTTTATTTCCATAAAGTATTGGAAGTAATGTCGAATTGCGTCAGTTTCCATGTTCGATTTTATTTCCAATTAAATCGGTATAAAAAGAGTAATAATGTCGACCAGTTCAATAATAATTTTAATCAATTAAAGCTAAGTTTCAATAATCGACTTTATTTCCCAACCTAAAAATTCATTTTCGACTTTATTGCCAGCAAGATTCAACTTTTTTTCCAAAAACAAAAACGCTATTTTACATTAATATAAACAAAATGGAAAAATAAATTCACACGAACATACCTAATATATTTCATTTTGTGGCTTTGAATATCAAATTCTGAGTTGTTATGTACAGTAAGGTACATGTTACTCATGATGGAAATCATTACTGTTTGTTGCTATGATAAAAGCTTCTTTCTGAGTCAACTCATTAACAACTTATTAACAAACAGACATAATGTCCAATCTGAAACGATCAAAGTCTAAATGGACCTTATGTCATTTTCAAAAAGACATAATATGCATTTGGACCTTATGTCCGTTTCAAAAAGACACAATATCCATTTTGAATTTAAAAGAAAAAATAATGACCGTTTGGACATGTCCCACAAACAGTCGGGTGTTTATCATTGATTTGTATGAAGATGAAGAAAAAATATTAAAATAATAGGATAAAGATTTCTGATATTAATATTTGAAGTGTGGTGACCGCGGCGGCGCTGGGGGGGAGGGGCGGCGGGCGCGAAACGCGGTTCGCGGCGTGGCGTTTACCGCCGAGAACGGTCGCGGCCGCGCGCGCCACTGCAACGTGAACCGCCTTTCGCTCGGACGCGATCGCGCCGCGACCCGCGTTTCGCGCCCGCCGCCCCTCCCCCCCAGAGCCGCCGCGGTTTGCATTTGCATTATACTGAATTTCGATTTTATTTCCAAAGATGTTTCTACGTTATTACCTATCTGATTTCAGCTTTCGCATTTATTTACCAAATTAATTTCTACATTATTGCCAAACATACATTATTTTTCTTTTCTATTCTATTGCCATTCTCATATTCTACATAATTACTCTTTCATTATGGAAATAAAATCGAAAATGGAAACTGTCGCAATTCGACATTACTTCCAATACTTTATGGAAATAAAGTCGATCGACATTATTTCCATCTACCTTAATTCACGGCACCTGGAATACAATATCAGGTAAATGTCCGCCTCTGTTAGTCTCACAAATGCGAGCCCTTTTGAGCACATTTTTCATTACATTCTCACACATTTCACGCGTTATTTCATTAATTTCATCACGAATATTTTGTTTGAGTTGCTCAATCGTTTTTGGTTTGTTTGCATAAACCTTGCTTTTCAGATATCCCCACAAAAAGAAGTCCGGAGCAGTCAAATCAGGCGAACGTGGAGGCCAATCAACATCACAATTTCTTGAAATAACTTGTTGTGGAAAGAGGTCTCGCAGTAATTCCATTGTAATCCTGGCTGTATGCGATGTGGCACCGTCTTGTTGATACCACATGTTAATCAAGCCCAAAGCATGATGTTGTGGCGTTAAAAAGTTTTCAATCACGATATCGCTCCCCATTCACAGTTACCGTTACGCCGTTTTCATTTTCAAAGAAGTAAGGTCCAATGATTCCTCCTGACCAAATTGCACACCAGACTGTTACTTTTAATGGATGCAAAGATGACTGATGAATATTTGACGGCTTTCCATTGCCCAGAACCAGAACTACACGATAAATAGTTTAGTAAAAGTAATGATTCACAGTCACTTGTTGATTGAAAAATCATAATAGTCTCGGTGAAAATCGAGCAAACAGTGCGTCTAGATCAGATGTGGTGGTAGTCTACTGATGAGCCCACCCACCACATCGGGGCGAAACGCATTACTGGATTCGAGGCCAACACTAATTGTGATGATTTTGATAAAATGTTTTAACGATTAAAACACGTTGGTTTTTTGAATATTTTCCCATAATAGATTTGCCACATGTCTACTTCACGACTGCCAAATATGATCTGTCAAGACTAATGTTTACCAAAATGGCGGCAAAACAAAGTAGTATACCTTCCCGGCGGACACCCTGTATAATATCAATCTATCCATTACGAATAAGGTTATTTACTTGTAAACATGTTCTCCATCCAAGCATACAGACCATAAACCGATTTCAAGAAGTTTTCGTCTATTTTTCAAGAAGATCCTTACTAGAAGCACCATTGACTCCCGTCTGTTTCATTCTGTCGACCTTACGTAATATAACATTTGGGCGGCAGTTTTGACAATGCAAACCGGAAAATTCCACAAAAAACAAAATATTTTTTATCGCGTACCGCACGATAATTTATTGTTTTTTTGCTGACTGTTTCAGAACAAGAAAAGCTATTAACATTCATAATTAATAAGATAAATAGTAAAAAGTACTTTCCCTTGCATATTTTCGTTTGTCTTAATTCATTTACAACAGAATATTGTGCTGTATGAATTGTATGACAAATCTGAGGCTAAACTGCTGTATGAAATATATGATAAATTTCTGTGAAACAGGATCATACAACATTCCAGTACTTCCAGTCAATTCTCCATTCATAAATTGTTGTATGACAGCAAATCACACATCAACAGCAGAATTTTCAAAATCATACAAATGTATGTGCTGTATGATCTGTGAAACAGGCCTCTGTTCTCAAATAAGTTTTGAAAAAGTGATGTCCACGCGGTTTCAGAGTGTTAAAACTCGACTGCCTCGAATATATTTTGAAATTCAACTCTAAAAGCCTGCCGTAAATCCCTAGTGAATACTAAGAGCTGAATAACATGCGTATATTATCTTAAACATAAGTCAAGTCTAAAATTAGAGCCGAAGTAAAAAAAACATTGCGTTCAAATTCAGTGCGTACAAGAAATATTTTTTAATCGCATCTCATTAAATTCGACATGGAGACAAATTGCAAAGGCGATATATTTGATGAAAACCAAATCGAAGCATTAACACGCACCGCAGCTGGCAAAGTAATGTGTTATTGTGTTCCCCCTCGAATAGTTTTTGAAAAAACCGTATTCCCACTTGTCCCAACCTCCCCAATGTTAAGTAATGTGAAACACTTGTAATGAAAAGAAACTATCCGAGTTTTTTGTTCGTAACCATTTGGCAAGATTAAGTGACACAGCATATGTAACAATTTAATTTATTGAAATGTTGAAAAACGCAGACTACATTCGTTGAAATTAGTCGCGCATTGAAGTTGATCAAAATAAATAGAGAGGGAACCGATTTTTTTTGTTCTGATTCATGCCATGTGGGAGAACAACACATATTTTTCTAATCTACGAAAATATTTAAAAACATTATAGAGGATGATCTAATAGGTTTGTTTAATTTTTAAATACGCAATCGGCAGGCATGTTTTCAGACCGCTGGTAATCCACAGTACAAGCCATAAAATAAATCGCTAACAATGTTTACTATATGCAATAATTGTCTGTCACTCAAAACACCATATCAGCCGCCAGGGTGTGGGTATATGGGAATACCTTCTAGTGATATGCCAATTATCGGAGTGACGGCCCGCCAGGTCGGCTAATCACGCCTACCCGTAGCGCCAAGATTCTTGCGAAGCGCATTTTTCGAATCACATTTGTCTATCAATTACATTTGCGCAGACCCATCAATCACACCCCTACGTGCTGTGAATCTTTCATCGCGCCACCACCTCGTGTCATGTTAAGAATTCTGCAATCAGCTAACTGAAATCGAGAGAGAGACGTCCAACTAACCACCACACGACGACATGATGCCATGGAATTTAGTTCAAGCACTCGAGACTTCCACCGACGCGCTTACATACCTAGGCGTCGCGACCTTTCGACCTGCAAAAGTGGCGTCAGCTCGATTGGAGAATTTAGTTCATAGCCAATAGCAAATTTCTCAGCAGCATTTTTATATATGCGCCGAAACGAAAGTCAGATACGATAAACACACGCTTCTGTCTTCAGGTAGGCGAGCGATATTGTGCTCGTAGAGCTATTTTTAGCTGAATTCGCGCTAATATTTGCGGTTTGCAGTTCATTCATTGTCTAGCAGCAGTCATAAAGCGATTGCCAAAATATTTACCCATCAACTTGGGTTGGGAAATATTTATACGCCAAATCTATCGATCAAACACCAGGGTTGTGTGGATGCTAGTTGATCAGTGCATTTATGATGATTGTTGATGATGATGAGTGTGAGTGAGTTTGTTTAAAATTAGCACCACATTGGCAATGTTTAAACACCTCGAATGGTGTTTCAATTGAAAGCTGTTTACAACATCTCTGGCTGTGCGATGAACCTGCAGAAATCATCTTTATGAGTGAGAGTATTTTTATTGCAGAGGATCAAAGGAAAACTTGAGTTGTATTCACAATAAACATTAGTAGCATTTGTTGGGTAGCTGCATTTGCAATCGGGGCCAAGACCCAAGAACTTGAGAAAGGTGATATTAGAATAAAAAGAGCTTGAAGCTACAACAATAAAAAAAAAAGTGAAGTTTTTGACATCTATCCATAATACAAAGTGCGTCGACAATCTCTTAAGCACATTTAACTGGAAGATGGACGGCGCTACGTGCCACACAACTCATGCCAAAATTGACATTCTGCACGAGAGATTTCAGATCATGGTGCGACTTGACTTTTTTCTTTTGGGGTTTTCTTAAGTCGTCGGTTAATCTCAATAAGACGATCGAGGGTGTAGTGGGTTGCGTGTAGAGTTTGGAATTGTGCTAACATCTGTCAGAAAGAATAAGCCAATCAGAATTACGCACGACAGACAAAATTACCGTCAATATGATCAAAATGATGAGACATTTGCCACATTTACCCTTATATCCAATAAAACTTCAGACCACTGAGCTTCTTAAAGCTGAAAGAGTTGATCCTATGCCCTAACTTTAAATTTAATCAGCTACAGTTGCACAAGACGTCCCCTTAAAGTCTGTAGCACACATGATTAGTTTGCAATAAATAGACAGCAATATTATATACGTGATGAACTCAATGTCGAACAGCTACTTCTCCGGATATAGCGGTCCATGCTTCGGTGGTTTGGTTACGTTAAACGCATGCTCCTGACTAGGATCCCACGACATGCTATGGAATCCGTACCATCAGGCAGGCGCTAGGTAGACCCAGAATGAAATGGTTAGATCAAGTTCATAATCTCTCCTAAACCCGTATGGGGATTGCCCTTGATGATTTAGAGTCGATGGCGGAGAATCGAGAGCTATATGGAGAGTCCACTTGAGCTACCTACACCCGCGACCCACTTAATGGATAAGCGGGCCATCGAAAATAAATGAATTTGTCTGCGGGCAAAGTGGTTATGGTTAGTGTGCTGGATTACTATGCGAGGGGTCTCCAGTTTGATCCCCAGAAAAACATGAATGAAGATCTTTGCACTGCGGCACCTCTCGTGTGTACAGCTGCCCTGGAAAATCTTCTTAATTCAGCCACTTGGACTCGGCATGTAATTGTAGGATGTAGGATGTGTTCCTTTTGTTCATCCGAAAAAAATAAAAAGTCTCTAAATCGAAGGGTTGTGAGAAGCTAGGTGTAGGGGGCCTATACGAACATTTAACGACAATTATTCATTTAGTCTGCGACTGCCTAAAGTCATGACTGATTGATGGTGACTGGTGTTCAACTCTCAGCCTAAGCGGAAAGACCTAGGAAGCTGACATTTTGAGACAGATTTCCTTTTAAGGCCAAAATGTGCACACAGAATCCATTTGGGGAAATCTGAACTCCAAGTGGGGAAGAAAGGGATCAAATCTTGTATGGCCTTATTTTTGCCTTAACAATTAGCAACTTGCCTTAGTGACGCGTGCAGTTAAAAGGCGACCTCAACCAGAGGCAGCTGGACCGAACTAGACAAATATGTGTAATATGAGCGACAGGGCCGGCGAGAAGTTATCAATTTATCATTGGTAACCTTAAATGCTAAATAAAAACCGCTAAATTCCAAACAGCAACAATGTCTGGGATGAGGTAGTGGCATCTGCTGGATTATTTTTAAGTGTATCGATATCAAATGCTTTGCAAAATGCAATATTTAGATCTAACCGTTTAAAATATAGAACCTACCTTCCAAATTAGTTCCACAGATTATGGTCTACTGCCAGAATATACTGCAGGCAGTCATTTGATTGGATGTCTCTTATACTACCACTACATGGCATTTCGACTGTTTTACTAAATTTCTCCCATTATAGAGCACACCGCGAATGGCTTCGTAATTTTCAGCATAATGTCAACCATTAACCTTAAACACAAAATATCTAGCCGACACGTGTTCACACGACATTTTGTTGGTAATAATTTTTGATTGCAAGTGACACTTTTTTTGTAACTGCAGCACGACTCCCAGAAGACTTGAGCGTGTACTGCCTCCGGACAAATCGCATATACGGGCAATAAACGTGGAAACATTTAAAATAATATTCACTAAACTATATGAAATGAAAACAAACACCAATGAAGGTCCTCAAGTGTCTTCACCTTTTCTTGAAACTTGTCTCCCCACGGTGATGGGTTCGGCACGTGTCAATTAATTTAGATCTGTAGGTTGTGGTGCCTTCCATCATATTGTGTGAGAGAGTCCGTAATAAATTATGAAAATTTATGATTACGGGAAAAGTTTCGTATACGCCTAGCCATCGCTTCTGGTGTAGTTATCCTTGATGGTTAGGTATGCTCATCGCAGTGTGAGATGATACTCGTTATACAATCAAATTATGAATCTTATTCAACATTTAACGCAATGACAGTGCCAGTTTTTTCAGTCTCTCTGCACCAGACATGTTGAAAACCCCGCGGTGTCGTTTATGATTAGGAGAAGGGTGCATATTATTTTTTGTATATCCCAAGCGTCCTTTCCATGTACAACAGTTAACAACTATGAGGGCAAGAATAAACTGTAAACTAATGCAAGAGTTTATAAATTCACGAGGATCTTTGAGTTTGTAAATTTCTGACGAATTTTTCTTAGGTTTAGTAAAATTCTTAAAAGTTCAAGGACCAATAGTTGTATCTACACATGCAATTCTTCTATCCTCATTAATTTAACTTAAACTCAAAAATGTGCTACTCTTGAGAAGAAATATATCTTCAGAGTCAAAGAATGACATCATTTGGATAGGGTCACACATATCAAAAACACCCCCATGCGAGCGAGCGCAGGCATTCCCATTCACACACGGTATACCGGGGACCATTTAAAATAATTTATTACCAGTCTGCCGTTGTCCTTGTTGCCTTTGTGCAGATAGTATCTAATTAAATATTCACATTTGGGATACAACACTCTACCGAAAGTCCAATTGAATAATCGTCCCACGTGCCATTCGGATAGAATCTGTTCCACTGATGCGATAGCAATTAGAATTGATTGGAAATTCTTGAGATACTTTTGCATGTCTTCAGATGTTTTGGGTGTTGTAAGCAGACATTACAGATGAATAGATAAATGGATAAGCATATGTATATGGTAAACGACATCATATACGCGTCGTCCTATAAGACAGAGGTTTAAATTTTCTGGTATGCTGGGATTATTTATTTTGTTAATTTTATGTAACCTTTTGCAAGGAGACCACTTGGATAGCTATTTATAACTTTATTTACGAAAATAAATTTGTACCTAGCTAATCAAGGACGTTATACACTTCCCTAGAACTTTTGTATGTCGGGAATATATGCGGGGAATTCTCCATGATGGGAAATATGAGAACTGAAGACTGTGAAAATGTTGCTGTCTTAATTTTTAATAATTTTGTTCATTTTGTTTTTATGCACTTTGGCATTCCATTTGTAACGCACATAAGGAGGCGTTGTAGGTATGACAAACTATATATATTATTGATCAGCATCACTTTCTTAGTCGATCTGGCGATGTCCGTCTGTCTGTCCGTCTGTCCGTCCGCACGATTACGGCCGTAATTTAAGAGCTATCGACTTGAAATTTGGTACGCAAGCTTTTATCCACCAAACTGAGGCTAAGTTCGAAGATGAGCAAGATCGGATGAAAACTACTACTACCTCCCATACAAAAATATCGGATTTATATAGCTTTTTGATGTTAAAAATTAAATTTAAATAGCTACAATAAAAATAGCAAGTTTAAACTTTGCACATATTGTTTTAATAATATTTAAAATTTTTTAACAAAAAATGAGCTTGGTCGAATTAAAACTACCCATACCTCCCATACAAATACAAATACATACAAATATATAATTTTTTTTAATACTTAAATATTTTTTTTTATTTTTACAATAATATAGTACCGGGTATTTGAGCTTCGGCATAGTCGAAGATAATTGTCTTACTGGTTTTATATTATACTAGCGTAGCCCGTGCACACTTCGTAGTGCAAAATAGTTAAATAGAAAAACAGTTTTTATTGTAATGCTCTGTGGTTCTAACACAACATTTTTTTTTTTTTTTTTTTTTTTTCAGAAATTTTATTGCCTAGACAATATTATTGACTTTCATTATTTATATCAATGTTACAAATTTTAAAAACTTTGGCTTCCAATTCTAAGACTATCGAAAAGCTGTACCCGCCCGGCTTTGTTCAAATTCCTGTGCATGGGAATTGTATTGCTTAGGTCTTAGGTATTAATGTTCTTTCGTAAAATGCGAGAAATGATCGACTTGGTGGAATTTTCTTTCTGCCTAAACCTGAAACACAGCAATACGAACAAAACAAAAAAAAAAGAATAATGAAAATCGGCCCAGCGGTTATGGAGATATAACGTCATGGAGTTTCACTCCATAAAAGATGTTTTTTGTATAGGAGGTATAAGATTTTGAATATTTTTTTGTATGTGAAGTGCCGCTCCCCTTTGACCAAATTTGACCAATCTTCACAGGAGCACTCCAGGGCCAATAATTAAGATTATCTTTAAGTTTGAGCTCAATCGATTTGGTGGTTTTCGAGATACATTATACGATTGTGAAAGTTTGTTTGTATGGGCGGTGCCACGCCCCTTTGCTCAATTTTGACGAAACTTCACAGAAATCGTATATGGACCAATTCCAAAGATGCGTGAAAATTTGTTTAAAATCGGTAAATGCGTTTAGGCGTGAATCGACGACAAACATTTTAGGGCTCAATTTTTATATACCTACATACATATATAGATTTAACTTCGTAGTGCAAAATGGAAAATAAAAAAAAATCTATTTCAAATTCATTTAAATCAGTGATAAACAGTTTTTATATCTATTTTTCTATCTATCTATCAGCACAATATCAATGTTATCTCATTTCATTTCATTTCATTTTCGATGGTCCATTAAGTGGGTCGGGGGTGTAGGTTGCTCAAGTGGACCCTCCATAGCTCTCGATCCCCGCCATCGACTCCAAATAATCAAGGGCAATCCGCATACGGGTAGAGGAGAGATTATGAATTTGATCTAGCCATCTCATCCTGGGTCTACCTAGGGGACGCCTGCCTGATGGTACGGATTCCATAGCACGTCTTGGGATCCATCAATATTATCTACAAATTTTAAAAACATTGGCTTTCATTTTTGCAATGGATGGGAGTTGCCACGCCCCTTTGTCCAATTTTGACCAATCTTCACGGCAATAATCATGGACCGATACCTAAGATTGTATGTAAATTTTGACTCAATCGGTTCAATGGTTTTCGAAATAGGTATAAGATTTTGAATGAATTTTTTGTATAGGAGGTGCCACGCCCTTTTCTCCAATTTTGACCAATCTTCACAAAAAACTCCTGGACCAATACCTAAGATTGTATGTAAATTTAAACTCAATCGATTAGGTAGTTTTCAAAATTGTACATAATATAAGACTTTTAATTTTTTTTTTATGGGCGGTGCCACGCCCTTTGTCCAATTTTAACCAATCTTCACAGAAATACTCCAGGGTCGATACCTAGAATGTATGTAAATTTAAACTCAATCGATTCAGTGGTTTTCGAGATATAAGATTTTGAATGTTGTTTTTTGTATGAGAGGTGCCACGCCCATTTGTCCAATTTTGAGCAATCTTCACAGGAATACTCCTGGCACAATATCTAAGACTATATGTAAGTTTAACCTCAATAGATTCGATACGGCACACAGGGATGATTCTTGCGATCAGAAAACCATTTGGAGCTCTAATATGAATCGAAGAACAGGCTTTAAGATCGGAACACAGAGTCTTACAGTAAAGTAGACCTAGCCACAGAAGTGCTAGGGATATCAGATTTGTTGAAGCAGCATTAGCACCCCCTAGTGATAGGAGAAGAAAAGAGCGTCCAATTAATAAAGAACCACATCTGCCATCCAATGTAGCCTCTCATAAGAACAATAAGGCCGCCGAATCTGATCGTAAGAGCGGAGCTCTTCAAAATAATGCGGAAATGGTGTTTTGGTCTGTATTGTGGACTAATCAAATCAGCTTTATATGCACGTCCAATCTACAAAACCGCCAAGAACTCTTAAGAACTTTCATTCCTAAGAACACTTCAAGAATGAAACCCAAATCGAGAACTCTATGCAATGACTGCTATGTATTTTGATTTGGCTAAACAAGAGCTTCAAAGGACGAAATTTATCCGCCCGGCCCTACTCCAACCGAGACGATCTATGAATTAAAACCCCCAGGTTGGAAATAACAAAGAAGACCGAGGGCTCGTCTCGTAGATACAGGAAGCCCGACAAAAAAACCTTTACTCATGTAATTTATTAACATGATTACCAACCTAAGTATAAAAAACTATCATCCTTGCCATGACATGCGCCAAATCTAAGCAACTACGGGTTTAGTACGGACACAATCTTCTATGATCAATAACTTACACTTATCGAAAGCACCACATAGCAGTTAAAATTCAATCCATCATTGCGTGGAGGGACAGTTATTAAGAACATATTTAAATCACGAATGTGTTTACTTATGTACAGATTAAATGAGTAATAAATTTAATTCGAATTTTGCAAAATACTGAACAGAAATCGTCATTTGTCCTGTCAAATCGCAATGTATTGGTACACCTTTAGACACATAGATATTTAAACAATTTGCAACGAGCGGGCAATTAAGGGTTGCTTTTTGCTACCATTCGTAATCTGAATTCTGAGCATCAAATGAAAGAGAAGAAAAGTCCTCTCCTGAAAGTGCGCACACAAATTCAACGCAAGTGAGAAAATGTCCCAATCATCTCATACAACACTTCCCAGCATAGATGCCTGATGCAATAAATCGAATTTCCTAATCAGCTTTACTGGTGGATTATAAGGAATACGTGGACATAACACAGACACCCTGTGCATTGGTGCAAATAGGATTTCGTGTGCTTCTCGCTGTTTAGAGGTACAGGCACGTGCGTAATTTAAGTCGATCCTTTGTGCAGTTCTTTTATTCTAGCATTAAGTCCTAAATCACATACACAGGGGAGTTTCAACAGTTTCACACACATGTCATAGAAAATGTTTGCAATCTCGTTGTATGTCCTATATGGGTGCGATTTGTATAAGGAACAACAGTTTGTCTAACAATAGGTCTTAGGAACATCGCTGTAACAATTGACACCAATTCAGTGACGATTGACGTGCAGTTAAAAAACTCCGCGAACCCCAAAGCACAAAGTATCACGATCTGTGATTCAATGATCCATGAAACTTCGACATTTTTCAACTCTTTACCCACTTGAACATCGTTTTCGTGGTCTATCACATGGTGCTGTCAGAAATCGTTAACATCAACAAGTACATCATGCACCAAGAATGACAGCCAATGGATATGGTGTCATCGGAGATTTTGTAAAGCAAGAAACACACTTCGAGGAGCGTTCCTATTCGATTACCCATACACTTGAGGGTGAGGGAACCTAATATACATTTTTTTTTTTTATTCTGGTGAAATAACACATGTGATGGTGTTATTGTTGGTTCTTCAAGTCCAATTGGAATTCTTCACTTTCTCGACTGGTGTGTTTATTTAAACAAGACGAACAGACGGTCTTCCCATCAACATCTGAGTGATGATCTAATTTCGACAATTTTTCCCTCTGTCATGATGGTAAATAAAAATTGCTTCCATTTGCCCAATTCGTCACTCATTCCGTGTGAAGTACTTGAAACTGTAATAAATCCTTAAGCACTCATGCATCAAATAAAGATGACAAAGAAGCGAAACGAAAACAAAGAGCACAAGAGCAGAGATTAAGCAATGAGGAATCTTCATTAATTCTGATCGATGACCGTGAATCCTTTGGAAATGGTAACGATTTAATATTGATGGAGAAGAAGAAAAAAAAATCACAAAAGAAACGGAAAAGGATATCCTATTCCTATAGTCTTTCTAAATGCAGATTTTTTTTAGGTGCGCCGAAGGTTTATGTATATTTTGGTAAATCTAGTTAAGACTAGGCTTCTTTAAAAAAAAATAGTTTGATAGACCGAATTGAGATGAAGCCGATTCTCAGGCCAAAAATACTCAATGTATTTTCAGTAAAGATAATCTTGAAATGCAATTTGTGCTTTTCCGGGTCTTGAATATGGAATCTATCGATCAAATTATAATAACGCCGGAACCAATGTCGCTGAGGTCTAAAAAATATCTTCCGGCTTTATAATGTAGTAGTAGACACCCACACACATTAATTCCTCAGTGAAAGCGCAATTGTTGTTAATATATCTGAGCATTCAAAATTAAGAAAATACAAGCTAGGTCTTATTTACAAGAAGGGAGATACTTTGAAGTATCTTGAATGTCGCGTATGAAATCCTTTCGGCAATTTACATATTATGTAAACGACGCCGTACTAACCTCTTCTATATTACTGCAACTAGCTGCAACTGGGAATCCAGACAACCACCTAACCCACCCAACCCTACACTGTTACCATACCACAATATATTAAATGAAATTCTGAAATGAAACCTGTTTTGTATTATACGTATCTTCTCTTCTGAAAATGAAGATTATTAATACACCCCATGCCATACTGCAGCATGCGGCCCATCTCCATCCGACATCGGGCATACGATCATAATAAGGGTTTTCCGATAAGAGGTGTTATTTTGTTATTCAAAGAAAAATGCCATTTTTGAGATAAATGATCGGATGTTTATTTCATAATAAAGAGGAAGGTATGCCGTTAATAATGAAAAACAACATCAGCTAAATGGCCACCACGAGCAGGCTTACAGGGCCATATCCTTTTCATGAAATTTTCCATAACCCTATGTCCTCGTTTTTCGATGGAATTCCGGATCATTTTCATGCATTTCAAGGACCCAATCAGCAAAGACATGACGTTTTTGATGATCGGCCGGCTTGAGTTTTTGTGTTAACTGAACTTTATAAGCTTTAAGACCCAAGTCTGCAAAATACGGTGTAATGACGTTTGTGGAATGCCCAATTCCAAAGAGGAGTGGACAGACCTGGGTTTTCTTCAACACTTTGGGCTACAGCAATGATATTCTCAGTTGTTCTTGAGTGACGTGCACGGGTTTTATTCTTCAAATCACTAACTTGTCCCATCAGCTCGAATTTTTTCACCAATTTCTTTAGTTTTGCGAACTGTGACTGCAATATTTTCACCATTTTTGTATTGAATTTTAATAATTTCAATGCGTGCATCGTTCCATTTTTAGTAATGGCGTAGTTTCTACTTGCCAAATGTCAAAGAAATAATGCTTCAAAAGTGACAGCTACCGAAATAGCGGGCCATTCACAATAACATCCCTCATTGGAAAACCCTTTACATACGTACATACATAATTATACAACTGACCATAGCACTCACTGCGAAAACAAATCAACCCTTTTCGAATGCGAGGTATACGTATGCTAGTGTTGTTTTTGGTTGTCTTGTCGCACGATCGCGAAAGTATAAACATCCATTTCTTGTAGCAAAGGTATGTATATCATTTCATTTTAAAAAATTCATTTTGGCTAAAAACTGTTCCTAAATACGTGGCTATAAACGACATAGCCTATAGCAGTCTCACAGTCTTAAGGAACATTTAAAAAAAATGTTTCATCGAAATCTGTCCAGTAGTTTTCGAGTTTTTAACAGCCAAAGAAAATTCCTACAGTTTTATTATATGTATAGATTTGGGCCAGAAAAGTCAACCGTCCACCAAATCTTCACAGCGCTGCAGATCTTAGAAAAAACACAGGATTACCAGATCGATACACAATCATATAACATTTTTATCATCTTGGGGCCGAATCTCATAAATGGGAAGGCCATTCAGGCCCTTATCTGACCTGTGTTTTGAATGAAAGGAGGATTTGTTTCGGTCGTACGGTCTAACTTTGAAGACCCTGTTCTTGAGATATTAGATAAAGGCTCTGCCGTCCTTTTCAAGTAAAGCGATAGTCCCTCTGGGTTTTAGTCAAAGAGAATAAGAGCATCTTCCGGCCGTAGCGCTGGTGTCCACTCGCTCTACATGTTCTAGCCAGACGACATATTTGACAGATCCATCGACTGATGACCAGGTCGATGTCGCTCTTCAACTCGCTATTAAGTCTCCTTCTCTAAATCCAGTCAACGCAAATGGGACCTAAAATCACTCAACCGATCAATGATGTCTATATCCTTTTGCTTCTGCGCTATATATAACAGGGCTGGGATGATAAGAGTCTTATATTGAATTTCCTTTGTGTTTCTTCATAAAGTCGTACATCAGGAACAGCAATTGGACAGCGCAATTCTTTGCTTGTTTTCTAAGGTGATATATTTTTCTCTGGTTTCTCGCCCCCCTCCGGCGTTATGAAGAGTGTAGATTCTGATTGGTTTCAACTTGGCGGTGCTCAGTTTGTTCCAGGCCAAAATAGATAAAGTTACTCCGACCTCAAAGGCTCTCTATTATGACGTTCTGACAGAACCGTCGATGTTGTGTATACCTTCTTGTTGACAGCCTTGGTTTTTCCCGTCCCGTCCCAATATTTCCAAAATGCTAATTCTCTGAATTCGCCTTGTTGTTCTATTGACTGCGTCCATAAGTGTGTTACAAAATATTTACATAGCTCTTCAAGTCGCCAGTCGTTTATTCAGTTATTCACCAATAGCCTTCTAGATTTTTCTATAAATATTTTGACATTCTTTCTCTTGAATCGGTTGAATGCGAACAATTTTCCAGAAATGGGTCTGCAAATTTTTTACAAAATTATTGAGTACCGCTACTTATATTTCTGGAATTCCGTCACTTACCGTTGCTTCTTTATACTACAGCTATGTATTTAAGAAAAATGGATTTGCTTCTGGTCAAATTTGTAACCAACTTAAATTATTCCACCCTTATGGGAATTAATGCTGACAAAATCTATAGAAAAATTCTCCGAAAATAAGGAAAGAGCCCTTTATCTAGATGTTGATACTAGCGATTGGCCTTTCTTTCCTATAAATGTGAGAAAGAAGAGCAACTGGAGCTCTTCTCCTGCCTATTTGCCTTTGCCATAGGCCAGAAGGGCAGCGAACCATTCCAAAGAATAGTAGATACGCCATAATCCCATCAGCTTTTAACTAAATAAATAGATCGCGCAACAGGCGGAAGACACCCTAGGCCTAGCTTCTCGCAACTGTTCGTTTGTGTGAGTTTCTACAATTTTATGCCGAGTCCGAGCGGCTGAATTGAGAAGCTTTTTCAGGACAGTCATACTCTCGGATGTTTGTCAGACGTTCGCGAGAGGCGGCGCAGTAGAAAAAACCTTAACATGTAATTTGTGTTTTTCTGGGGATCGAACCTGGGATCCCTCGCACAGTAGTCCAGCACACTAACCACTGCGCAACTGCGCCCACGAGCTTGTTACTAATTCATTATAATAACTTCTACGAGGCGACCAGACCACTCAAAAAAAGTCATAGTTATGCAACAAAACACTATAGATACTCGTAAAAGGTTCGTATCGTATTTGCATAAATTCCATAATATAGATCACCCACTACATCCACGTTAACGCCTGTTTTTGAAAAATGTAAAAGCCCAATAGCCCATCATCGGTGTGGTGGTAATTTTTCTGGCATACGTGTTGAATGACGTAAAGTTCTCATAAGTACTGTCGTTAAAATGTCTTTATGTTCGGCTGAAATGAAAAATTTTGTTTGAAAGGTTATGACTTTTACGTGACGTGAAAATATAATAATAGGATTTTGTCCTCAAACGCATTAGCATACCTTTCATACCATTTTTCGTTCGTAAAACTATTAGCAGGGCCATAACTTTTTTCTTTATTGCAATTTCATTTTGTCCTATAGTAATATAATAAATTGAGTATCTAACCTGCCAGTTAGGAGGATTAAATTAGTGTGAGGAAGGTATTTAAGAAAAATAAAAAATGGTTCATTGTGGAGATACCTTTGACACATTTCTCTCTTTGGATCGCTCTAGATCTGAAAATTCTTTAACTTAACTCTTGCCCAAATCCAATCTGCCCCTTTCGTCGCGACTTCTTTCCAATTTTTCCAATGAATAACCAAGTGAAATGAGCGTTTCCTTTGTAATAGTCTAACAGTGTTGCCTCTTGCCCTTCTTTTTTCGTCATTTCTTCACAAAATTTTAAAAAATTACTACCTTTTCTCAATTTCAAGGAGAAAATCGTGGAAAAAGCAACTTCACGCATAACACAACCAATTCGAAAGAAAAACAACGAAAAGAAAACTTAAAATACAAATTTCTTGTAATTTTCCGTTTCTCTCTATGAAAACGATATCCCTTGTCGTGTCTTTGGAATTTGAGAGGTTGTGCAATGGGCACCTTGGCGGCCAGCAAGCATGAGAAGTGAAATAGTAGACGCGAACTGAGTGCTTTCCTCCTTGAAGGATCTTCGTAAGAATTCTTCATTTTCCACTTAATTGCTTCACTGTGATTAGCAATATAAAACTTTTCGAAAGGACTTTTGTGCAAAAAAACAAAAAAATTCTCGTTTCTAATTTGTTAGTCTGTCAGAAAAGGTGGGTGGGTTGGGTCGGCTGTCCTGGAAAAGTCGAACCGTTTTAACGTTAATAACAAAGGCGATTACAGAGATGGATATACTTTTCTCATGCTTTTTGACTTTTGTGTTTTATTTTGTGCAAACGGTTTACGATACGAACTTAAGGGCTGTTTTGAACCGTAGATTTGTACAATATTTCTGTGAATTTTTGTCAAAAGATAAGTGTCAGTTTAGTTTGATATGGAAAACATTCAATTGTGTCAGTTATCTGAATTAATTCTACACTTGTGTAAATGTGTTTCCTAAACACACAGCCAAAAATGCATCGCACCTATATATCACACATTCCCCTATCTCCTCTCCAGTGGGATCATTAATTTCCTGGTACACACATGTTCATGTGAGTCAAACCCTTCCGCCAAACAAGTGCCTACTCAATTCCGGATTCCCATTAATTACTATATTAGTGGCTCAGAAAAACCACTATGACGGAGGATGCGTAGCTTTGCAATCTGATCGTCTCTTCTCCGATTCCCACACACATTCCACACATCCGAAATAGATCACATCGTGATAAATGCACATGAACAGAAAGTGTCGTACTCGCACTCCTTTTCAGCGCTAAACAAGAGTTTTAACTTATTGTGTACATTACCCTAAATTAAAATAACATAATCTCCATGTAGCAGTCATAGATACTTACACACATACAGAGTGCTTGAGAAAAATCGTGTGAAAATAGTGAGAAATGGGTTTGATTACAAAATCTTAAGCAGATGGTTGCGGCACTCAAAGAACGATGTCAACACGTGGATCAATGGCGGTCAGGCCTAGAGAAATATTTTTAAATGCTCGTTTTACTGTTTTTTGTAGATACGTACATTTTGGTGTTAAATTATGTAATTAAAATTTTGTTTGTAGGAGAACTACAGGCGGAACTATACGTATTTTTGTGATATTGTCAAAATGCAAAGCTAGGTATCTTTGACGAAAATTTTAATATTTTTTTGTAAAAGCAAAAGCAAACTGAACCGAGAGGCGATCTACCTCTATAAAGCCTCAGCTGCTTCATTATCAATTAAGAATAAACATAGAAGAAGAACCGTAGCGCCAACTGTAAGACTCTGTGTCTGTGATGGAATAACCAGAAGCCTTGCAACTGAGATTGGTTGTTAATGATGATGCTAAGAATTCAAAAAGCTATTTCCTACTGTCATGCAATCTTCGCAAGAAGGATTAAGAATGACCAATTATTGCCGGGTGAGGCTAAAATTCGGCTCCTGTAAATAACGGCAGAGGAAACTACGCCAAATTTTTTTTTGTTAAAAAATGCCTGAAAATATTCAATACAATGTCAGGCCTTTTTCCTAGAATTTTCTGGCTATCTTTCCGAAATTTCAGGTCTTTTCTGAAAAAAGTTTTCTGGCCTTTTTTCCAAAATTAGTTTGGAAATTTGGCCAAAATACGAGTTGCCTATGTTTATTATTTGGCTGAATTTCCATTTTTTCTTCTGGTGCTTTTTCCACATTTCTGTCTGACACAATTTTCTAATTTCTGGCATATTTTCCAAACAAAATTCTGATATTTTTTTCTAAATTCGAAAAGAAAAACATTTTCTGGCATGCATTCCAAAATAATCTGGCGTAATTTCCTTGAGCCTAAAATTTAGCAAAATTGCTGGACATCTGACACATCCATTAATCCCTGATGTATAATTGTTTGGAGGGTGACGGCGAATTCGGTTCAATTTTTAGAGCATTTTTGAGAAGCTTTATTGGGCGTATTTAGGAACGTTTTTGCTACGTTCTTGAAGAGCTTTTCGGGTAATTCTTTGTATTGTTTTTAAATGTTATTTCAAGATGCTTTTTGACCGTTTCTAAGGCGTCTTTGGGGTAGTTTTTCTGAAGCCTTTCGAAGGGTTCTCTAGCGAAAAGCTAGGCCTACGGAGGGTGTCTACCCGCCTGTTGCGTCACCTATTTTTTTTTTAGTAGATATTCGAAGGGGTGTTTTTGCGACTTTTTTTGGGTATGTTTTTGGGGAGTTTTTCGCTGCCTTTTTCGAGTTGCATTTAGTTTTTCTGCTGTGGTGTGGTTTTCGGGGTATTTTTCTTTGCGTTTGTTTTGGGAATGTTTTATGGTATTTTCCGCCCATTTTTTGGAGAGTCAATTCAAATAAAAGACCAGTCACCTCGAACGTAGTTCCATCATAAATAACGTTAAGTATATCCCAAGAAAATCATTATACACTTCAATATTCAGGCAGTAAAATACGAGAGCATTATATATAAAAGTCACGAAAAATCAACTTTACATCCATTTATGAAGTGAAATTTGAAATCAATTCATTTGTCAAAGAGAGGGTATTCTTTTTGTATCACCGTTAAAGTGGATTTTTTGTCTTGTATTTTAATATCTTCGTTCTATACGTCCAGTTCAATATACCCGCTTGTTGAATAAAAAAAAAAGACAGAATAGACTGCATTGGAAAAGAGTATGAGGAGTGCACATACTTTTTATGGCTATCATTTAAATTAGAATTTTAATTATTATTTGACGACAGTGGGGTAGTGGGTATAGCTATATAATTGGTGCTGCGATTTTATATGTACCAGTACCTACATCATAGCTATTGCGTATAATGTTTCATGCTTCCCAAATGGTTAATTATTTTCCGTGGTTTATGGTAGCGTAGATACTTTTTTTTAAGGACGGTTTTTATTGAAAAATATTTCTAGCGGAAAATTAACTCGATGAAATTAATTCTTTCAGTTTTTTTTTAATTGACCAAGGCAAACTCGTACACCACGATAAAGTGATGCAGCGGATTTAAATCTGACAAAGGGTGTATGCATAGTGTATAAGATGTCGTACTATCGGCAGATAGGATTTTGTATGTGATGCTAAGGGGGACTAATGCCTTGATAGTTGGCTCAGCTAAAGAGGTTTCCTTTCTTTTGAACCGCGTGCAACGGAGAATTCATTTATCTGTACAAAATTCTGCACCAGTTATCAGAAGTTTTGTCTAACATCGTCTAAATTTTGTGGTTGGTTCTGCCTCACAACAGAATCTTGTCATCACCGGTGTTTATGGGTCGAAAAAAATATAGCTTTTCTATATTTCGCCATCTCTACAGATACAAGATTCTATGGGACTTGCTGTCCAGGTAGAACTTCTGTACCAATATTTTTCTAGTATAAACATTCCTTAATTTCTTTTATGGCGCCCTTCTCATGCTGTTTCTTACAACTTAAGGTAGTTTAAGTGTGGTAGATACTAATACCTTGTATTGTATCTGTCTTCATCTCAGGCATTAGAATACACATTGCGATTAAGTAAATCGTTCATCATTATGTAGAAATTAGTAAAGCATTTCTTTTCATAAAATATGTAGGTACTTATAATACTTATTAAAATCGGACATATAATGGTCTCTAATTTCTCTACGGAAACAAAATCTTTTAGGAAATGTGCGTTGTCCCTCCGGGTTTTTCTGACCATGATCGATGTCACTGTGCAGTTTGTAGAGTTCGCTGTTAAATCTCCTCCTCCAAAGCATGTCAACCCAAACGGACCCAAAAATCACTCGAAGAATTGTGCGTTCGAAGCAACCAAGAAGATCTTCATCCACCTTTGATAACGCCCATGATTCTGCGCCATAAAGAAGGACTGGGATGAAGAGGGTCCTTGCTGTTTCGCGACAAGGTCTTACTATTCAATTGCTTTCTTATGCCGAAGTAACAGCGGTTGGCAAGTGTAATTCTTCGCTTGATTTCTGATGTGATGTAATTTTCAGCACCACATAAAGGAACAAATTTAAGCTGATAAAGAATATTATCCAAAGATTTGTTTTATAATGATAGAAGCACTTTTTTGAGGAAAGCATATGCAGTCGCAACTTAACATACATGTGATACAAACTTGTATACTATCTAGAGACAGAGAGTTAGGTATAAAGACTGTTTTTCATCGCCTGTCAGTATAACAACTCCCTACCAAACGGAAGAATGATTGATGGCAGCTACAAAAATAAACATTTTGTTTTTGCTAAATAAAATAAACTGTCCTTGTTCCCAATCGCAATTTCCAATTTCGTCTGGGGTTGCAGAGACCTTAATGATGAGGATTATAGCAATAGGTAGCGAGAACATGGACTTTTCTCCAAATCGCAAATCTTTAGGGTGGAATCAATAGCTGATAGTGATTTATTGATGTCTATGTTGTCCTGTTGCTGTTGATAAAAAGAGATTTATAACCCACCGGAAGTAGTCTTGTCAAAAGTGTGCTCAAACAACTAAGCATCCAAATGGAATATCTTCAAGAACGCAGATCTGTGAGAATTCGTTTTTATAAAAATTTAAATGTTCTTGGGAAGTAAACCGTGCACTTGAATACGAACGCACTGATAGCCTTAAATTTTAAATGAACCTCGAAGTCTATTAAACGCAATCGCTTCATTGATTGCCTTTCAATCGCCTTCCATGAGATGGACCAATAAAAATGTGTCACCCTATATCACACGCGCTATTCGTTGTACTAGTCATTTCCAATTAAAAAGTCACACCGTTATGTCGTTGTCGTCATTGCCAGTAAACAGAGAAAATCCCATTAAAAATTTGACTTGCCCTAGTTGCGCACATCGACGGCGAGCTGTATCGTCCAAACGCAAGTGGGTTGCTGTCGATATAATTAATTGACTTGGTTAATTTTATGGCTTCCTAAATTTCAATTTGAAGAGCATAGTGCACATCTTGAAAATTTCCGTATTTTCTTCCCGCACTTTATGTGGACAAAAGTGAAGTGAGAAACAAATGGTGAGAATCAGCTCGAGTTTTACGATATACCTCCTTAAGCGGTAGTTAACTTACGGAAACATTATATAGTCAAACCCCAATATTACCATTTGAGCACACATATGCATCAGCGCTGGAGCTTCGTTAAATTTTTACGACATCATTGGCGTCAATCAAACCAGATGAGTTAGATCTAACGTATGTACTGTACATACTATATCCGTTTCTTTATGATTTTATTAATTAAAATGTGCACGTTAATATTGAAATTGGAAAATCCCACAATGACGCTGGAGAGAGGGATAATTTTGCCAATAGGGGTACCTAATGATGAGAGAAAATATTGAATCATTCGATTTGTACTAAATGTTACATCGCAGCCTTATACGTTTCCAAATGGGAGACCTAACGATAAGGTAAACGTTAACGGTCGCAGTGGCTCACTGGTTAGTGTGTTGGACTACTGTGCGAGGGGTCCCAGGTTCGATCCCCGGAAAAACACAAATTACATCTTAAGGTTTCTTCCACTTCGCCACCACTAGCGAACGTCTGACAGACATAGGAGAGTAAAACTGTCCTGAAAAAGCTTTTCAATTCAGCCGTTCGTCGGACTCGGCATAAAATTGTAGGTCCTTTCCATTCGTCCCAAAAATAGAAACTCACACAAACGAATGGTTGCGAGAAGCTAGGCCTTAGGTGTCTACCCGCCTGTTGCGCCACCTATTTATTTATTTACACTCTATTTGACAATATTGAGATTCAGGTTAGGAATGACTTGAGAATTGACTTGAAAGCTTCTGAACTCTGCCGCCAGTGGAAATGGTTTCTGGTTTAGGATTTATTCTGCGTTTTCCTGTTGGATTGGTTAGGCTGCGTCAATTTGCGACATCTACGTCATTCTTATATGAGGAGGATAGAACTTAACTAATCGATATTTTATTCGGAGTTTGTTCCAGCTCTTACGTTAGGTTAGGTTACCGGGTTGACAGATCAGGTATATCCTGCTGTGCTGTGACACACATAGGTCCTTGTGGGCCCATTGTGATGCTCTTTTTTGATGGCGGTTAACCAGTGATGTTGGGATGGGTAGCCTCGTGTCCCTTCTTCTAGCAATTAATCGACGATGTCCAGCCATCCTGATATCCTCAAAAACCTGTAAAGATCAGAAAGTGAGACATCAGAAAGTTCTTGTAGGTCATGGAAGTAATGACTTCCAAGTGTTCTGCTCCTTAAGTGACAGAGGCTCGGGCAGTGACAGAGGAAGTGAGGTATGTCCTTATGAACCTCTTCGTCTCCACAGCCTCTACATATATCATCTTTGAGATTTAGTTTCATTGGAAGTTATGACCCGTTAGAGCCCCTACCAATTTAGACAGCGATGACCTGACAAACTGTAGAAGTTTGGGGATTCGGCCACTGTCGTATTTTGGCCAAAGCTTCCACCTGATGTTGGTTTTCAATTTCATGCGAATTTTATTTTCCACTCTCTCTCTAAGATTACAGAATGGTGGCTTAATCGACTGCAGCGCTAGATCATGATTCATTGCAGACCCATTTCCCGCTAGTTCGTCGGCCCTCTGATTGCCGGCTTTGTCACTGTGCCCAGGATCCCAGCAGAGGACCGTAGAGGCGTGGAGTGCTGCGAGCAGAGAACCTTTAGCTCTTCGCGGCAGCGTTGAACTAACTTTGATTTTATTTCAATATAGCCGCCTGGCTGTCAATGAAAATGGTAATATCATTTCTTGGTATTGCCAACAATGACACCTTACAGGCCGCTTCCGCGATTGCCAGAACCTCTGTTTAGAAGACACTGCTGTTGTCAGGATTGAACAGTGTATATTTAATTCCTCCGAGAAGATGCCGGCACCTGTTCCACAGTTCATCTTCGATCCATCTGTGTAGATGGATATCGATTTCCTCTTTGTGGGTTCATCTGTGTTCCATTCATCTCTACTCGGGAACGAGCAGGAGAATGGTCTATCAAAGTTTAGATGTGCGATCATATAGTCAGAAGTGACAACATTCCCAATGTATTTCCCTAGAATATGTGCGTGAAAAAAGTTGCTGGGGTTTCAAGTACCAGTTTGGCTAATCCTTAAGGCACTTTTGGTAGCAGATTCCTCCATGTGTTCCAGCTCTTAAGTGGTCATGAGATTTGGGAACTATATGAGATGAGAATCTGCCGGAATGAGATTCCTATTCGTTGTATTAGTGAAGTCTTCTGACCCGTTTTGATGCAGTCAAACTATGGGTAGATATGTACCTTAAATTAACTTTAGAAAACTTGCCCTCAAATTAGGTAAATCAATAGTTTTCTAACTTTATGATGTCTCACAAAATGCTTCTCTTTTATTTCCCTGAATAATATTTAGCTTTTCTCTAGTTCAATGGCATAAATCCAATAAATCGCTAGCAATCATTCATTCATTTTGGATTCTGAACTAACATGAGTACTCGTATGTTAAATTTATTTGCCATGAATATCGAATTTCCGAAAACAGCTATAACAATGTCCAAAAAATACCGTATCTATACATGCACACAAGACAACAAACAGGATAACACAAACATTTCACTTTACGATTGGTATTCAGATAAAAACAGGAAATGCTTTCAGGAAGCTCATGAAGGCGCGTGCCTGGTACTTTTGCAATCCAGCTTTGGGTCATAATTATAATAAAACTGCGACTGTCCGTTATCCGGATGCAAGTGTCCGAATTACAGGAAATGTTTTCCATTACTGTGTGTCCAGCGGAAGGAGTGCGGGAGTATTCCCAGTTACAAAATTCTTCAACATGAATGTTGTCTTTTCGTATATGACGACCAGAGAAGAGATGTATTGTGTGGTTGCGACTTTTAATGAATTCCTAAAGTTAAAGCTTAATACCAACTATATAGAAAGCCGGCAGGACATTGCGTCAAAGTGCGCGGGGTTAACAAAAGTATGGAAAACATTAATTCATCCCCTGGCGTGACGAAACCGTAAAGTTTTTTTTATTATTATTTTTTTTTTTTTGCTGGCACCAGAGGCGCAGAGTACCTATGTATTATTATATGACATCTCTGCGTATAATGTTTTCATTACTTGAGGGGAAGAAAAAAGTTTAATAACGTGCATTAACGCAATAACCTGCGCGATTATAGGGAGGAAGGTGCTTGTAATCCTGCGAATTGCCTCTGGAGAAGAAAGTTTTTTCATGTCCTGTTGTATAATATTGAAAATGACCTCCCTTGTTGTAGATATTTCCTCCCTTGGAGAGGTAATAGAAGATTAGGGCATATTGAAAATTATAAGCACCAAGGTGGACGCTGTTTCGCCACGGGCGGGATGGTCTATAGCTTAAGTGTTTGTTGTTTCAAATTGAAAAGAAAAGAAAAATTAAGAACATAAATGAATTTAATTGAACGCACCTAGGGGTCGTTGCTAAACTTAAAGAAGGAGGAAAGAGGGTGAGTTCCTCTTAAAAGGCGCCATATCCATTTTAGTCAAATAAGTCTCAATTTGATCGACTTGTATACTTAAAGTTGTGACGAACGGTTATATATTTTGTCCACCTCCATCAAAATTTCGATCCTTAAAACCTTTCCTTCTACTTCTGTATGGTCCAAATTTTATAGCGGTATAGAGCTATAAAGCGCAGTGGTTAGTGTGCTGGACTACTGTGCGAGGGATCCCAGGTTCGATCCCCGGAAAAACACAAATTACATCTCAAAGTTTTTTCTACTGCGCCACCTCTCGCCAACGTCTGACAAACATCCGAGAGTATGACTGTCATGAAAAAGCTTCTCAATTCAGCCGTTCGGATTCGGCATAAAATTGTAGGTCCCTTCCATTCGTCCCAAAAATAGAAACTCACACAAAACGAATGGTTGCGAGAAGCTAGGCCTTGGGTGTCACCCGCCTGTTGCGCCACCTATTTATTTATTTTTTTTTATAGAGCTTACCGGTAGCGCTAACCCCAAGCTTTGTATTTCTTTGGGTTCAGTAGATATTAGATACATAAGACACGAGGACTCCATGTTTCCTATAATTACGGTTTTAAGATACTTCAACAAGGTCATGAGTAATAATATTATAAGTTCCAAATATTTGTGTCAATAATTCAGATTTTTTCATCAGATATTAAGGAGCATTGTCAAGTCGTTGTAAGCACTGCACGAAGGTACTTAAGTGAATTAAAATAATGTCATCAGTTATAATGGCTGCTAAAATGTATAAGCACGGTGATAAAAAATTATTACACTACATTTTCAGAGGGGAGGAAGAAAGTGATGATTTGCTGAAGCAAGTTATACTATTTTTCCCTCATACATTTGTTTCATACCACGATTTTGTCAAACGCACCCTTATCCCCGATTAGAGTTATTTGCAACGTATACCAAATGGTATTGCATGCAATTTATGAATATGGAGGAAAGGATACCCTTTTAGTAAAGTTTATAATAGCACTTAATTGAGCATGAGACATTTTTATGTTAGAACGGTTTTGTCGGGTAAGCGTTGTCAGATGTTTAAATTCAGAATCAGTATCAATAGGTAAAACATTTCATTTGAAATATTTTTTTTACAAGTTACCTACCCTTGACTTTTTCAATCTCAGTGAGTGCTCTCCAATCTTTTCTATATCTAAGCAGTATTGCCAGAAGGTTATGATGGAATATCCCAGATCAACCGTTAAAAAATCCCTTTTCGATGGACTTTATCCCTTTTTGTTAGAATACTAGAGTACCCCGTCCCCCCGCTACCAAAAAAAAAAAAACGTATTCGTATGTTGTTGTATTTTACGCGTTTCTGGTACCAAAACATAGTGCATGCGAAAAGCTAAGCGAAAGTTAAAGCTATAAGGCTTGACAGGTCAAAGCTAATATACTGCGCCCATACATTTTAATTGCACTGGCCATAGTATAGATTCGATGCTAAGATACTTGCTAAGTAAAACTTAGCGCTAAAAGCGAATAAACTGTTCTGCTCAGTTTTTTAGCAAGAAATTCAAGCTAAACGAAGCTGTCAATAGAGCTGGGTACATAATCGAATACTTTTAATGATATTCAAAAGTATTAAGTAATTTTTGTCGGGATGTTTTTGGATATCTTCGTAAGTCTTTGTAAAGATGATAAAATTCGTCATATTTATTACTTCATTTTTAGAACGGACTGTCCTTTTGCAACAATGAATGGCTGAAAAATAAATTATTTAATGCAAAATCCTCTGACGAATCCATTTCCATCCATAATTTAAGGATTTTGTTTATTGTGATGGACTTCCGAAGCGTTAATGTTAGCGTTGATTGTGGACACCATTCGCTTTGCTTATAGCTTAGAATCTTTAGCATTAGCTTTCGCCCCGCTTCTCGCGTTCACTTTGTCCGTAGCCTTAACCTAAGGGTTCGGTTCACTTGCGTTTGAAAATCGTTATTATATGAAATTATATGAAAAACCCTCAAAAAAGTATAAATCCCTCAAAATGACATCACTGTATCTAAGTAGTAAAAGTACCTATAATACACGACTATTGTATAAATGGTTTTTGGGCGCAGTAGCGCAGTGGTTAGTGTGTTGGACTGCTGTGCGAGGGATCCCAGGTTCGATCCCCGGAAAAACACAAATTACATGTGATGTAAACCTACTCAAACTGTATACCCTAGAATCTAATCGTAGATGACTTCAGAACTTTTTAAGACACCAGATAGAAGATACGTGGAGCAGTGAATTAGTGGCTAGTCTACTAGGACTACTGAGCAAGCGGTTTTCGGTTTACAACAAAAATCAGTATGATAAGCCTGAATCCAAATAAGCGCTGTCCTTAACTTTTTTAATTTTTTTCACAAGACAGTAAAGTAGCAAATCATCAAACTGATTATAGATACTTATGTTATGACAGTAGGGGCCGTACTAATAATAATTTTTAAGCTTCACCTAAAATATTTTGTAGGTCACAATAAAAAAATTTTATATGAAAAATTCTGTAATTGTAAGATTGTAAGATTTAGTCGAGACACTAAAAATGATTTATTAGTAACGCGCTTTTAGTTTTAAAATAAACAATTGAAAATGTCAAAAAAAAAAAATGCAATTGGCTTGAAACCTTAAATTAAAGATCTAATATAAAAAAAAATCTACTTTGTCTTCTCCGTATTGAACAACGTCCTGTTAATTTATTTTAAGGAATAATCTTAGCAAGAAAAGACACACGAGTATTTTCGAAGGAGTAAGCAGAGTAAGCATTTCTCACTCAAGTCACACAAGTAGAGAGAGATGTGCTCCGTATCTCTGTGTTGTGCAGTTCTAATGAAAGCCAAAGGGAATTCAATCCAAGTGTGCTCTCCATTTCTCCTCTATATAAATGAACAGCCTCCAAGTACAATATAATGATGGTCACATCATCCCCTCGAAAACTCTACAGATGCTGAGGAAATACAGTCAAATGGGGAACGTTCTATACACACTCGTATTTAAAACTGAATAAATAAAACAGCTTTCACTCCATCCCCATCGAGTGGTTTCTCCTATTTCAAAAAATAAATTCTCTACTTGCTTCAGGGGATAGATTTGATTCTTAAACTGAAAACAGCTTTTTGGGTATTTCAACAAACAGCCGCAACAGTCAAATTGAATATGTTTTCGAAGTACCATCAAAGAAATTAGCGGACAACAAGATTTTTGAGGAACAATATTTTGTAGATTAGAGAGAGGATCTAATTTATTCGACATTGATTGCTAAATATCAAAGATACGAATACACAGTAGATACTTACATGATGATATTTGTTTTGGAAAGTGTTCAATCAAAATGATTTATTTCAGCAAAAGTGTTTCAAAGTGTTTTCTTAAATTTATTACTGAACAGTGTTGAGGACATAAATAATAATTGTGTTTACAATAAGTAGCTGTTTGATCAATATTTACAGCTCTTAGCAATTGGTTTCCATATTTTCTTTCTCATTATACAAATTCACGATAAATTATTATTTCTTCTTGTCCCAAAAAACAATTTATTTTAAATTGCACTATGTACTCTCGGTTTCGAATTGATAATATTTGAAATTAAAAATTAATATTTTACAAACAGTACAAGCTGAAATGTGATATAAATAGCGTAGGATTAGTAAATTAAATTTGTTTATAGAGTTTATATCGTAGCGAAAACAATAAGGTTCCGTTTTATCCCTATAGAAACGGAATCTTAAAAAAAGACAAAGTGCTGACTGAATTGCTTTGGTAATACTTGTTAGAGCTAAGTAATTTTCATATTGCTAAAATTCGAAACCAATTTGGCGTTAAGTTTGTATTTTCGTTCGCTGCGACAGCAAGCCCATCCATATCTTCATCGGCAGTAAATGGTGAGACACTCTCAATATATTTTAGGCCAGGGAACCGATTTGTCCTGGTATCAAATGTGATTGCATTCCACAATAAATTTTGTAGTTGATGAAATCTATCACAATCTCTGAGCTGAAAACGCAGTATTGCCCAAGAGCAGAATAGAATAATTTTAGAATTTTCCAAACAGAATTTTTTTTTAATTTGGAAAGCAAGGCACATTTTTGTTATTATTACCTGCTCAATGAAAACCAGTAAGACATCTTCGACTATGCCAAAGCTCAAATACAAATATTATTGTAAGAATAACAAAATATTTTAGTATTAAAATATTATATATTTGTATGGGAGGTATGGGTAGTTTTTATTCGACCCAGCTCATTTTTTGTCAAAATTTTTTAAATATTATTAAAGCAATATGTGCTAACTTTAAATTTGCTATCTTTACTGTAGCTATTTATATTAAATTTTTAACATCAAAAATCTATATAAATCCGATATTTTTGTATGTAGTAGTAGTAGTAGTAGTTTTCATCCGATCTTGCTCATCTTCGAACTTAGCCTCAGTTTGAAATTTCAAGTCGATAGCTCTTAAATTACGGCCGTAATCGTGCGAACAGACAGACGGACATCGGTAGATCGACTAAAAAAGTAATGCTGATCAATAATATATATAGTTTTAGTTTGTCATACCTACCACGCCTCCTTATGTGCGTTACAAATGGAATGTCAAAGTGAATATCACCACAGTGTGGTACCGGGTATAAAAAGTCACACTGAACCTACCTATCTTTGTAATCCAAGATGTTCTTAATTTACAAATAGTGAAAACTAACTTTATCTGAAGGCTAAAGGCTGATCTAATTGAGCTGCATTCAAATTAACCATTTAAATGGCTATTATTGGGTGTCACTTAATTCAACAAAATGTGAAATTTGGGACATGGGACAGCTGACAGTTCAGGGTTAGTACAAATGGAGCGCTATACGAAAGAACAACGCATTTTCATTGTTGAGCAAAATCTTAAAAATAATGAAAATTTGTCAGCTTCAGGTTCAGTCGCCAAGTTTCAAACAGAATATGGTTGTTGTAGTCAACTATGAAGATATAATGATAAACTGAAATTTGACAAAATTTCTCAACAGAAATTGTCAGGGTTAATCCCAAATAGCGGGAATCGTTGTTAAGCTACGATTACAAGGCCATTTTTTCGAGTCATTTAAATGGCGCTCTGACGTAAAAATTCCGTCACAAAGCAGACATTTTTGGCAGCGTCATTTAAATGACTAGGAAAATGGCGCACCAAATAACATGAATTAAGTGCCATTTTAATGGCGGACAAAATTGGCCGTGTGATCGCTCTTCAATGACGCATCCCAACGGAAAATTTTAAATGACTCGCAGTGTCCGTCATTTGATTTTGGGACACAAATGACGATGATAGTCATTTCATGTTATCGCCACTATTTGAATGACAAATCGTAGCTTAAATGTCGCTCTAATGCGACAGTGAAGAGAATAAATTGAAAAATTCA
Organism: Cheilosia soror; assembly: GCA_949372485.1. Lineage (NCBI taxonomy): Eukaryota > Metazoa > Arthropoda > Insecta > Diptera > Syrphidae > Cheilosia > Cheilosia soror. Next base: position 109,356,760 of record OX443562.1, on the reverse strand, counting down.
GGGAGATTGGATCAATTAGTGATCTTAAACACTTTGAGTGTCCTGTCACACACAAGTCAAGTCGTTCAACAGAAAAGATCGAAGCAATTCGCGAGAGTATTGCTGACAGTGCAAGAACATTAATTCGGCATCGTAGTCAAGGAGACTTCAATTTCATGCTTACAAAATTTTATTGACTCAAAAACTGAAGACTACTAGCCAAGCCATGCAGCGCGAAGAGAGTTCGATGAATGGATTTTCGAACAACAACAAGTGGATGCTGATTTTTCGAACAAAATCATCTTCAGTGATGAAGCTCATTTTCATCTTGATGACTCGGTTTATCGTCAAAATTGTCGCATTTGGGGTTCAGAAAACCCACGAGTAATTGTTGAGAAACTAATACATAAACACCGCGTGAGTGTTTGGTGCGGATTTTGGGCTGGAGGCATTATCAGACCAATCTTCTTCAAAAATGTCAGGCAGTAACAATTAATGGTATTCGTTATCGTGACATTATGATAACCCAGTTTTTAGTACCTAAATTACAAGATATGGATGTGGCTAACATGTGGTTTCAACAAGACGGTGCCACATGCCATAGAGCCAGAGAAACAATTCAACTACTGCATGAGTCATTGCCTAATCGTCTAATTGACCGCTTTTGCGATCAGAATAGGTCATTTCTTTGGGGTTTATGAAGTCAAAGGTCTATGCAAACAAGCCCACGGCCACGACCACCAACGCCTTGAAGGAGGAAGTTGGGAGGTTTATTATTGAAATTCAGTCACAATTATGCGAAATCGTCATAAAAAATTTCAATAAAAGAGTACGTACTTACCAGCCATTTGTCCGATGTCCTATTCTATACATAACCCTAATCTATATACTCTATGAATCAATAAAAAAAAATTAAGCTTTCTGATTAAAAATCTGCATTTTCTATCAAAATTACATTTGGCGTGAATTATGGGACACCCTTCAGAATTAAAAATCGAGTCAGCCTTCAAAACAGTCGATGAGGCTCAAACCAAAATCTTCTGAAATACAGCTCTAATTATAAACAAAGTATTTACTGGCTAAGCTCCTATTCATCAGTGAGTAAAAAGTTAATGAACACCAATACCGTTTTCATTTCTTTTTGGAATTTAAAATTTTTTTTTTTTAAATGTCTATAAAATATTTTATGCTGTTGAAATATGTTTTTTATTGTTAGCTATTTCATTATCAAACTTTTTAGAGATGATTTGTCTTTACGACCTTTTCCAAGTCCCTTAAGGAATAGCTTGTGTACACTTGCTTTTGAAGCTGTAGGGACTTTGATGTACCTACCTAGAAATGTCGTTACCTACAGTTTGTACATTTTTCAAGTCGGAAGATGTGTTGTGTAAGTAGGCATAGGCACATAGCATTTCCAAGTAGCAAATTGACACTCATTATTCAAAAATTAAATAACAAAAAAAAAAGAAAATGAAAGGTTCCCATTCCAATGTAGGTATGAATACCTATTTAATTCGCCTACAATGCAAAAAGCTAAAAATACATTTTATTTCTCAAGGATTCTCTTTCTCATTCCAGTTTACTCCTTACAGGGTATACAACGGTACCATAACCATATAATGTTATGCGCTGTGCGCAAACTTTTTTCTGTATACCTTTAGGTTCTCCGATTTTCCCCATACCCCAGGAAGGTATTTACTTTAAAATTATACCAGGAAAGGTGGAAGACTTTACGTAGACTCCACCTATTCAGGTGCTAGAGCAGGTACACTTTTTCACAAATATGTACGTAGGCCATTTTAGCCAATGGTTGATTGTTTACTCGTGGTAAAGACAAGTATATAAAGTTGAATTTTCTTGTAAGACTTTCATGGCCCGTTATATAGCATTCTTTTACATATAGCTTTCGTAAATAGATTATACGACTGAAAAGTGAAATAGGTATAGCTATGACTTTTCATCAAGCAAAGTGAGGAGCCGATGACAATATGAGGACGTATATTGCTGAATATTTTTTGATTGCCTGTCGGAATTTTTTCTTAATTTTAGAAGGTACATATTGTTAATGCTTTTAATGAAATATTTCAATAATTCAACCAATGGTAGCAGGAAAAACCCAAAGAATACATTTCTCACTGGAACTGGATAGGTATAGAACCATCGGATAACGCTGAGATATCACCTCTTTTTACTAAAGGCCCCAGGTATAGAAATACGTAAAAGAGGACCGAAAAAAATTGTTTTGCTTCTTTGGAGCACTCAATCTTGGTTTTAAAATGTTGCTTATGAACCAAAGTTAGTTCATCACAAGTTAAGCAATTGATCCCTAATTTTTCCAAAAATTTATTAATTTTTCCTTAGGGAAAACATTTTCTGTTTAACTTCTCAAGCAAATACAAAATTGTCCATTTAATTACCACGAAATGCTTGGATTTGGTTCTGTTTCGTTTTCATACGGATGGACTAAACAAAAGAACGCAAGTGATAGCTTGAAACGATCAAGAGGCTGAAGGAAGCAATTGGAAGTTTACCAGTAGAAGGATACAAAAGAACTCCAAAAAAGGCTAATTATATAGACTAACTAGTAGGTAGTAAGAAACTACTCAAAGAATTCCAAGTTGGTTTCAGGGTAGGTTTCCAATTTCGACCGTATTTTTGCAGAAAGATTTCGGTTCGAAGATGATTTTCGATACGGTTGGTGGAAAGCTCGGTATGAAAATAAAAGGTCATTCTACAGTAGAGAAAAAATAGAAGCTCTTATAAATAATTCGCACATTACTGAAAGACCAGCGCAGCCTGGAACTGCAGTAAATATTCCCTGGGAAAGATATTTTCAAACAACATAATAGCACATAACCATAAGTTTCGTGTTTTTAAAGCTGTGTCTGAATTGATATTGATCTATGCGGTGCAGGTATTACAGTAGGATAAAAATGGAAAAGTTTTCAGATACCTACTTCATCAAAAGAACTTTTCACCTTCCGCCGAAAACTTCAAATTATTCAATTACGTTGATTCATTCCTTATAAAGTCTATAAAGCTAAATGTGGATTATATAATATTAAAAGTAATCCAAATGAAATAAGTCATGAAACGAGAGTCCCTGCACTGGGATGCATTAAGAAGCAGAACTAGTTGTATGGAGAGGGGTTGGGGAAAGCTCATGGACAACCATGTTTCTCCAATAATCTACGATCTCCATTTAAAAACGGCACACTTAAAATTCCGTTGAAATATCTCTAAAATCGCCTCCAATACTTCTCAAAACTGACCTCAGAACTTTCCAAAAACGCAGCTAAAATCGACTGTAAAAGTAGGTACACAAAACGCCTCCAAAAAATAAAACAAAGGCACATGTATAATGCTTTAATTTCATTTCCAATTATTTTAATGTGCTTATCCTTTATAGGATGGACCATCTATCATGATGCGCCAAAGCGGCCCTATTTAGGGATTTGGAGTTCCCAACTGCTATTAGCCTGCACAGGTTTTAAGCAGACCTACCTTCTGTCACTTCGATTTTCGACCAACAACAAACCATTTCGAACTTAGACAGAGTCCTGTATTTCTTACATATGTACCTATAGGTATCCATAAAATTGCACAAATATTTAAAACAACATAATACATAGTACATACATAGCTACTCCTTAGCAATAGCATTATGTGTCCGATAACTTGAAAGAAATTCCTAAGAACTCATCCCCCAGCACTATGCACCTGTTACCACCAAAACTTTCGCCAAAAACTAACGACCAAGAGCATACGTAGTTCAAATGAAAATGCTCACACACCGTCATACGGTGTCACGTCAAAGCATGGAGAAAATTGTAAAACTCGAGTTTTCACCAGCCATTACGACGATGGACATAAGCACGTGCAACAATCCCCATTTAACAGCTATCATCTGCTACATCAGCAATAAATGATTTGAAATTGATGCTGTACAGCATCGTTAGCTGTGATCATCGCTGACCAAACGTGCACCTTTTGCAGGTTGCCATGGTCAGTTGGGGGTGAAAAAATCCAAGCAAGAGTGAAAGTTCATTGGCAACAGAAAAAAAACAAACGCCATCTGTTCAAAATCAATAATCGATTAGCTGAAGCTGGACTCACTATAGGAAAAAACAAGTGTACAGGCAATAAATCAGTAGCCAAAGGAAGCAACAACAAATACCCACCACTTTGACTTTTGGTTAAGGGTTTTTTATGCTTTCATTATTTTTTAGATACCCATGATGCCAAACACTTACTACATTGATGCGGTAGCTGGTTATTGGCACGTGTAGTTTTGATATGGATGGTTATGGATCCTGCTTCAATCCTTAAAGATGCGATAATAAAACTGTATAGGAATTTTCTTTGGCTGTTAAAAACGCGAAATCTACTGGACAGATTTCAATGAAACACTCAAAGTGTAATTTTAAATGAACCAAATATAATTTTGTGCGAGCGGGCAAGGCGAGCACGGGTCCAGCTAGTTATAATATATGTACATATATCTAAAGATTAACAAAAAAAAATTTCTTTTAGGTAGGAGTCTAGTCTCTAGTCCGTTCTTCATTGGCTTGTTATCGAAGAAAATATTCGCTCAACATTAGCATTATGTGCAGGAATTGAAAAAAAAAAAACTGTATAAATAGATATGAAAAGTTCACCATGCACCAATAGGGGCATAAGTGGACTTTCGACAACTCGACAACGGCATCGACTTAGGATAGGCACGTGGAACATCTCTTCGCTCACGGGAAAAGACCTGGAGCTTGTTGGGGAGGCTGTCAAATATCGACTAGATATAGTTGGTGTTTCCTCAACAAAGCAAAGGGGTTCTGGAACTGTGGACCTTGCGGATGGGTGGAAACTCTTCATGTCGGGAGTAGCACCTTCAATGTCTGCTCAGGCGGAAGTGGGGATACTCACAAGTCCCAGGCTGGCAGGCAGAGTATTGGAGTGGATACCATTAGGAGGGAGAGTTGCGATCTTAAAGCTTAAGCTTGAAAGATCAACTCTGGCTCTAGTGCAGGTGTATGCACCGAATCTGGAGTCAGGGTACGCAGCTTTCTTAGATGAAGTTGATGCAGCCCTTGAAAAGGTTGCAGATATGGATTCTTATATCCTGATGGGTGATTTCAATGCTCACGTGGGTGCGGATTTCTTGACATGGGGCAGCGCGATTGGGAAACACGGTGACCCCGATCAGAACGCGAACGGAGAGAAGTTGTTGGACTTTTGTTGTTCAAATGGAATGTCCATTATAAACACTTTCTTTCCACACAAAGATATCCATAAATACACATGGTACCGTCGAAGTCTGCAGCAGAAATCGCTGATAGATTTCTTTGTGGTACCGTCGTGTATTAAAAGGATGGTTTGTGATGTTCGTGTGTTGAGAGGGGCTGAACTGTCAACTGATCACCACCTGGTGCTGTGCAAATTGTATCTCAATGATCAAATACCTATCCTGCCAAAGCGTAAACCAAGGATGGTTACGCGCATACGGTGGGAGGGGCTGCAGAACGATGAGATACGGGAGGAATTTGCACGGCAGGTATCTGAAAGGTTTGAACAAATTCCAAATGTTCCATTGAATGTAGAGGAAGAATGGCAGTTGTTTTCAACAGCAGTTATTGCCTCTGCAGGACATGTTTGCGGAGTGAAGCGGCTCGGTGTGGCGGCTGGTGGTGAGAAAAGAACTGCGTGGTTTAAAACGCCCGGAGTTCAAGAAGCTATCAGAGAGAAGAAGAAGGCTTTCGAGGTGTGAATTCACTTGGGGGACTCTCGCGCGAAGAACTTGCAAATTGGCTGTTAAAGCAGCCAAAGAACAGTCTTGGAAGGAGTTCGGCGAAAAATTGGACCGTGATCACAGATCTGCAAGCAAGGTGTTCTGGCAGACCATTCGCCGTCTTAGAGGAAGGAAGTGGAACATTATCGAAGGAGTCAAATCCAAAGATGGTATACACTTCTTTCCAATGAGGAGGACATCTTGCGCAGATGGAGCGAGCACTTTTCCGAATTGCTCAATCCAATCCAGGGCATTGAGGATGACACATCCATCGCCTTAAGCAGGGCGGAAAATAGTCCCACGGTAGAGGAAGTCACTTTTGCGATCAAAACGCTAAAAGCTGGCAAATCTGCCGGAGTGGATGAAATCCGGCCAGAAATGCTAAAGGCCTTAGGTGAAGAGGGAGTCAAATGGCTCGCTCGTGTCATTAAAGTGGCCCGGGAATGCGGCGAAACTCCCAGCGATTGGCAGATTGGGGTGATTGTGCCCCTTTTCAAGAAAGGGGATAAAAGGGATTGCTCCAATTACAGGGGTATATCACTTTTAAGTCTCCCCGGAAAAGTCTTTGCCAAGGTGCTGGAAACGCGTTGCAGAGCTGTGGTCGAGGCACGATTAGGAGATGAGCAGTGCGGCTTTCGTCCCGGCAGAAGCACAACCGACCAGTTATTCACTGCTCTTCGCTGATGACTTGGTTATCCTTGGGTCCTCTCAGACTGAACTTCAGCGCGCACTCGATCGGTTTGTAGCCGTTTGTGTTGAAGCTGAGATGAGGGTAAATGTGAACAAATCTGAAATGATGGTCGTCTCCAGAACGCCTGTTCAATGCACTCTGCATGTTAGTGGAGTCCCATTGAAACAGGTGGAGAAGTTTAAGTATCTCGGGGTCTTATTCACGAGTGATGGAAGAAGAAATGCCGAGTTTTCCTGTAGGATTGGTCAGGCTGGGTCAATTTTGAGACAGCTTGGTCATTCTGTTATTAGGAGGACTGAACTTGGTGTCAAAGCTAAGTTGTCAGTCTTTAATTCGGTGTTTGTTCCAACTCTTACCTATGGTCATGAGGTTTGGGTAATGACCGAAAGAATAAGATCGCGAATACAAGCTGCCGAAATGAGATTTCTCCGTTGTATTGCTGGTGTGACCCGTAGAGATCGCATCAGAAATACCAGAATACGTAAGGAACTCAATGTCGAGCAGCTACTTCTCCGGACGGAGCGATCCATGCTTCGGTGGTTTGGTCATGTTAAACGCATGTCCCCGACCAGGATTCCACGATACGTGCTATGGAATCCGTACCATCGGGTAGGCGTCCTCTAGGTAGACCAAGGATGAGATGGTTAGATCAAGTCCATAATCTCTCCTATACCCGTATGGAGATTGCCCTTGATGATTTAGAGTCGATGGCGGAGAATCGAGAGCTATGGAGGGTCCACTTGAGCAACCTGCACCCGCGACCCACTTAATGGACAAGCGGACCATTGAAAGTGAATGAATGAATGAATGAAAAGTTCACTGTCGAGTTGGTCAATTTAGTTCATTTGAGTGATCGATGAATTTAGTTCAAATCACACTACTGAACTAGTTCGCTCATTTTAGTTCAGTTTAGTTCAAAATAGTCACATTCACAGAAAATATACAAAAAAAAAAAATGTTGAAAATATAAAAAAGATACAGGTGACGGTGAGTGAGATGAGCTGTTCTCTCATGACATGATTGTCTTCTGTGTCTATGTCTATATCCGTAGTCTGTTTAGTCTGTAGGAACACAGATAATGTCATAAAGAAGAAATCATTGATACTTTTCATTAAGCTAAGTACACACGATTGTGTCCCAAATGTCGTACAACCGTCTGAACTCACAATATTGTCAGAAAAGTCTATGGAATTGTCAGGTTTGTGACCATCGACTGAACAAGTTCGAACACACATTTTATCATTGCAGACAATTGGGTCATTGTCTGACTCATTAGAAATTGTTAGATGTCGTTGTTTATGGAAGCTGACAATATTGCTTACAATTTCTTCATTCTCAGACAATATAACCAGTGATTTAGGAGCAAAATAAAAGTTTGCTTTTAACCGATGGACAATAATTTAAAAGATATTGATACGAACAGCAGTGGCAAATGGAATTTAAATTCCAATTGGAATTAGAAATGTGAAAAAAATATATCGTACCAACACAAGATGAATGGGGTTGTTGGATGCCCAGAGTATAAACTACCAAAAGGTAAGAGATCGCATACGCGATCCACATTCAAAAGCCACCTCGACAAATACAGAAAAAAATTTGGGTCAAGCTGCCAATGAAACCGTATCGATTTCCTGGATGCTCGCGCATGTGTGGTGTGGTGTGGAGTCACCAAAGCTAGAATTCCATCGAATTGTGTTCAGTCCATTCGTGAAAATTTGCGATAAAGGTTCGGCTTTTCATTTTGAAATTTGGAGTAGAATCCTTCCCGCTGACAACGGGCCACCCACTCCTTTGTCCAAACACTCTGTCGTTTTTGTATCAATTCATCACCCTCGAGTCTTTCAACACGTAGAAACACAAATCGCAAGTGCAATATTTTGTTCCATTATCCGTACTGCAAAAATTAGGGAACAAAACAAATAGACCAATTTTTCATATTCATCTGACCACACAACCTGACAAGGACAACGTTATCAGAAAAGTCTTTTGGGACAAAATCTTACAACCGTGTAAACGGACATTTTGGTATTGTAAGATAGTTGGCTATTGTAAGCTCATTGGCAGTCATTGTCAGAGAATTGACAGATATGTCAATCGTGTGTAATTAGCTTTAGTTTATTCCGTTTGTATGAAAATCAGTGCGCGGTACCTACTATAAAAATAATTTACATATAAAATTTCCTATTGTGATCGTCAAAATATGATTTAATAGAATAATTTTGAGGTTAAAAATGATTATCGGTAAGGCCCATTGAAAATAATAACCGCGAACTAAAAGAACTAGTGAACTAAGTGTGTGAACTTATTTCACTAGTTCACTATAGTGTTCGTTCACGAACTACACAAGCCTAGTTCACTGTGTAATTCAATATTAATTTTTTAAGTATTCTACCCATTTTTCATGCATAGGTGCATTTAAAAGAAGTGTATTTGGTATTGTTTTCTTCTTGCTTTAAAAATACTATTTTTAGGTTACAACATTGGTCAAACAATTTATTTAAGATTAATTTACGGGGAATTTTGTTTAAATCCATCCACGTAAAACAATCAAACTAATCCAGAGATTCGCCTAATCTCTGAAGATATTTTAAAAACCTCGAATAAACCTCTACTTACATTTTTTCACGTTTATGGAATCATTTTCATTTCCACCTTTAACTAAAAATTGTACGTTACGTTCGTATCAGAAAGATGCAGAAAGTTAAAAAAAGTTATAGTTTAATGTTGTCGAAAAATTCCGAAAGTAGGAAATCCCAAAGAGAGGACAAATTGCACATTTTTTCATAAAGATACCGGATTTTTTTCATCATCCTAGCCATGCGCCATATTTTATTTTATTTATTGTAGGTATAGTATAGATTGGGGTAGACATTCGGGGAAGTGTTTTCTCCCACGGGAAAATATTGTGAGGCAGTATCGGGCGTGGGTAACAAGACTTTAAAGACTTTTTGAGAATAAACATTTTAAGCAAGAAAAACCTTCTTTTGCTTGAGTAATCCTTTTAAGATTATTATTTCTTGGCACATAAACACCTGTAATAGGTATCTCTAGGCTGAAAACTGAATAAACTAAAAAACAACAAACGCATGTAACTTCTTCAGAATGGAAGGATGGACTCAGCACATAACGTCGCATTTCATTTCTTCTTGCTAAATGTTTTATAGTTCGTGTTGTCACTCAAAGTTTAATCTTAAATGGACCAAATATAAGTCTGTTTGTTTGCTAAAGGCGAGCGACGCAAGGCGAGCACGGGTCCAGCTAGTAACTAATAAATATAACAAAATAGTAAAAAATATTTTTTTTTTCTTATAAGAAAAGTTCCACAAATTAGTTGTTACATTTTATTTATTACTCATCTCAATTTTGTTATTTACAAAATATAAACAAATTCCCATAAAGATTCTATTTGTAACAATTTTCACCGAAAGCCATACTTATTTGCCCATCATGATCACCAGCAGTATACATCAAACAAACAATTGTCCAAGAAACAGCTTCACATAGCATGTCTATGTTAGCCTTTCGAGATACTTCTCCTCCATATATATCCACAACTATTAGATCTCCAAAATGGGCATATAACAATATCGCATCCACCTAAAATCAGAAATCTTATCACATTCTGCGCACTTACAAAAATTGATTTTCGTACAGCCTTTTGAATGTGTGGCTCATTATTCCGCTTGCAACACTTCTCCACAATGTTCCAGTGAAGACGGTTTGACTCTTGGCTCAAACGTTCTGCAACATGGCCCAGCATCAAGACATCCACTACCAACATAGAAAGCGGACAGATTGTTTTCATAACTAGCACCGAGAACGGACACATATTCAAACCCTCCTCAAAGCCATTGAACATGATAGGTACAAACGTGTGATAACCTAGTAACACAAAGCGGAATATATTCAAATACGCAATCGTCATGAACACTGAAAAATATCGATTCGAAGCTTTTTGAATCTTGTATATATTTGCGATAATTTTCGACACAACTTCGTACTCGATTGCTTCTATTTTTTCGGCCTTGTCATTCACAAACTCGTTCAGTTTTGAGAGTATTGCCGTTAAATGATTCTGAATAAGTTCCCATTGGAAAAACAACGCGCTCATTACGATTCTATTTGGAATCAACACTATCTCTATTTCGACCCACAGACGACTAAAACGCTTGCAAGCCAAATATATCTCGACAATGGTTGTGCAGAGTCTGAGTGCCGAAAACAAATTTATTTTCTTTATTGGAATAACAGTTCTGTGCATAAGCCTGTCAAAAATGCTATTACATTTAAGGACGCGATTCCAAATGTAACGCAACGTCTTGTAATTAAGGCATTGGTTTAGGTACACTATTAAAATACCAAAATAGAGTTGAACTACATTCAGTGCTTGCAAAACAGCATCCTGTGTCTTGTGTTTGTTATCGTCTTTATACATTTTTTGCAATGCAAACGTGCATGCGGCTAAAAAGAATACGAATATTGGAATGGTGAAGATACAGAACCATAGCATGCATTTGTTAAGTTTTGTCTCTAAACGATTTACTCTGTACTTTCGCTTAGCATTGCTGTAGCGTAAATTGAATAAGCCTATTAGTTTGGCCAACAGAACTGCGGTTTGAATGTTTCGAACAAGTGCTTTGCGCTTATGCGTTTTGGTTTTCATTGTCGGCAATAATTATTCGCGAAGTTTCAAATACAGACTGAAGAGAGTAACCCTAAAGTGGGCTAGTAAAGTAATACCGATCAACTTCGGAATCAATGATTAATTGAGCTCCATTAATAGCATAAGTATACGCGTTATTTGGAATTAGAAATGTGCACTTACAATAATTAGAAAATCATATTTTGTAATGCTTAGGTGTCGAATGTAAGTACGTAACGGTCGATATCTCCCGCATAGCTACCTATTTCGATTAAGTTAAAGTTCACTATAGAAATTATGTAAACATCTCTTGGACGATTAATCGTTCAATTTGAGAGGATAGGAAGTGTACAATACCGGAAGGCTTGTTACCAACCGCAATACAGAAAATGGGGATGCTATTCTACAGAGCGTAGCTGGACTGCTGGAGTACAAAACGTTGCTCATTTCACGCGCGTCGTTGTTCGCAGCATGTTAACCCATCTTATATGGCTCTACGAGTATATGGCGAATTTTACTTTTTTGTCAGTATATTTTTTTTGTATTGAATGTCTGACAAACATCCGAGAGTATAAATGTGCTGAAAAAGCTTATTTTTATTCGACAAACTGATGACGCTCTTCAAAACCTTTCGAAGAATAACTTTGGCAAGATGAAGTAGAATGATTATGGTTGCAAAGAAAACACGATGGAAGCGTTCAGCAACATAATGAAATCTGGCTTTAACTAAATGATTGTTAACTAATACTCGATCGAACAACTAAAATGAACGGATGAGTGTTTGGATTAAATTCTTAAATTTTTTTTAAATGCATTCTTTTTTGTGTTTTCCCCAAAATCTATAGTTAACGAAGAACTTAAAATTTTAGAATCTCATCCCACTGATTGACTTTGCTAACAAGACCTAGAAGCACAAACCAGAGAGAATAGACCACCAGCTTCGGCCAAAAATGAGAATTTCATAGAGCCAGTTTCAAAAAGTTACTGCGTGGTTAAGAATGTGTGCAATGTTAAAGTAAACGGAGGGTGAATTTGGTCAAGCATACTGGCACATAATAACATTTACAGTTTTTCTGTGGTAACTTTGAAAAAATTCTAGGGACCGAACCCTATTGACCTATTTTTTTTTTAAAGAGGCTGATGAAACAGGTATTTGTGGCCCAATTTAATTAGTGGTGCATAGTGCTTTTTATTCTGCACAATCTATTTTTGTGGCCCAAAGTAAATGGGTTCATTTTGCCCAATTTTTTATTTTTTTTGGCCAAATGAAACCTGGTACACCTACATAAATTATAATGTAAATTTTTGCGGGACAAATGGGTTTGTTTGATCCAATAATTTTTTGGGTCTAAGATATTGGGTCCAATCAACACAATATTTTTTTGGGTTAAGCCTCGAGTTTATTCTACTGGAATTTCATAGGTTTAATAGACTGAACTATTTATCCACATATGTAAAATTATACATTCATTCTTACGATCATAGCTTAAAATATTATGTAGATACATAAATAAGAGGCCTAATATTTTCACCAAAAAAAATTAAGAGCCTTCTTTACCCATTTTCTATGGCCCAAAATAATATTGGGTTTAATAAATCGATTTATTTTCACTAGAAATAATATTGGGTCAAATCAACTTTTTTGTTTCGCCTGGAAAAAATAAATGGTTGAAATAACTGGTTCATTTGGCCACTTATATTATGTGGCCAAAAACACTTATTTTATTTGGCCCATTTTCAAAATGGGTTAAGTTCATAAAGGCATAACAGGAATCGACAGGCAGCTTCATCAGCATCAAACAGATGTACTTCTTTTTAATTTACAACCTTAACTACTACTGGCCTTTTTTGCATGAAAATATCAAAATACCCGGTATTTTCGATCCCTGAAAAATTCAAATAATTCAAATAAATTGACCGTTATCGGGACGTGTCAAGCAAATTGTGTGTTCGTTGTGGTGATTTATTACCAACTTATATTTTATTAAAAATCATACAAATATAAATGGGTAATAATGGAATTCCTTTGACATTATTAGGAAAAAATAAAATTTTTTTAAGCTGCAAAGCTAAAATGGATGATAAAAAAATCATCAAACATGATTTTTTAGTCTTGTTGATATAAATTTATACCTTTTTCTATATATTTTAAGGGAAATCAATTTATTTTATTTAATTGTTTATTTTATTAAAGTGTAGGTACTGAGTTTTGGAATAAATAATTAAAAAAAAAAGGAGAGAGGAAATTTGTTTTGCCAGGCTTAATATGTTTATTGTTTTATTTAATCTAAAAAAAATGTGATGAATTGATTTTAACCAACAAATAAATAATTGAACATCGGAATTTAAGAAAACTTGCGTTCTAAAAATTAAATACGTTTTTGGCACACATAAGACCAAATCGTAAGTGCGGATTGTCATACGCATACCGGCCTATATCACAAGGAACATCGGGAGCAAATCAGAATTTATTAACTTATACATAAAGGGTCCACCATCTAACGTTTTTTTTTTCAACTAGTGCTTATTTCGCTAATGGTAACACTTAGCTCATGTCTGATTTGACAGATAAATTAGTTTTATCCTTCCGCTGAACGAATATGGTTGTGTATACGCTTGAACAACGCTGGGAAATATTGCGACATTACTTTGAAAATCATGGTAATGTTGCAGAATGCGTGCGAAAATTGCGTACGGATTTTGGAAGAAGAGAAGCACCGTCAGCTCCGTATGTTCGTTATCTTGTAAAAAAAGTGAAAGAAACTGGCATCCTCATCGATAAACCAAAGCGTGAAAAGCCAAAAACAGTGCGTACACCCGAGAAAAAACTGTTTGGTGAGGATTTTGGTCCAGAGGCATAATTGGCCCATTTTTCTTCGAAAATGAGCAAGGAGTGGCCGTTACAGTCAATGGCGATCGTTATCGGGCCATGTTGAACGAAGTTTTGTTCACAAAAATTGAAGAGGAGGATATTGGCAAAATTTGGTTTCAACAGGACGGCGCTACGTGCCACACAGCCGAAGCTACACTCGATGTTTTGCGCCCTGTTTTTGAAGATCGCATTATCAGCCGTAGAGCTGATGTCGTTTGGCCACCGCGGAGCCGCGATTTGACACCGTTGGACTATTATTTGTGGGGTGCCGTAAAAGATAGGTGTTACGCCGACATGCCAGAGACAATTGACGCTTTAAAGGACAATATTCGTGAAGCAATTGGTGAATTGGTAATGTGCTTAAAAATTGGACCGATCGTGTAGGCAACTGCATGGCCAGCCGAGACAGCCATTTGAATGAAACTATTTTCCATTATTAACCGGAAGGATTGTACTTTTAAATAAAAAAAGAAATTTGAGAAAATATTCAGTAGTTTTTTTTTATAGCATTTAAAAAAAAAAAGTTATTTGGCGGACCCTTTATTTTTACATATTTGACTGTCCCCCGTGTGTTATGCAGAAGATATTCGGTATTTGGTTTTCGCCAAACCATTTGTCTGCCATCCGACCCATGAACGTTAAATTTGGAATCGTCTGTAAGTATTACAGTTTTGCAGAATTTCGACATCCTCATATTGGTGTTGTTTGGCGAATTGTAACCCTTTTTTCGCATAACTCTTCCATTGTACCCATGGTCACGCAAGCATTTCCTTAGCATTTCTGTACAAAAATCTTCGAAGTGGCTATTCGCACGTTCATTTTGACAGATTTTGTACTGAACTGACGTTTACCGATTTTCGGGACACGACTACAAAATCAACGTAACGTAATCCTATTTTCATTAAAAACTCTTTATAAATATAAAAGTTGGATCCTTAACGTACGGCATAATGTCCGAAATTGATTATACTAGAGTTTAGAGTCCTTGCCGCGAGCGTAGCGAGCCACATACCCCAATCTGACGCAATATAAACTTTGACATTTCGTTACGTAGTCGTGTCCCGAACAACGTGCGAATAGCAACAGCCAAAAATCTTTGTTCAAAGTACGACGTAACGTAAGTAGGCTTTCTGTCAGTTTTGGTGCACTACATTTGGGTTGTTTATACCCGGTACCACACTGTGGCGAGGGTATATTCACTTTGACATTTTATTTGTAACGCACATAAGGAGGCGTTGTAGGTATGACAAACTATATATATATTATTGATCAGCATTACTTTCTTAGTCGATCTAGCGATGTCCGTCTCTCTGTCCGTCTGTCCGTCTGTCCGTCCGCACGATTACGGCCGTAATTTAAGAGCTATCGACTTGAAATTTGGTACGTAAGCTTTTATCCACCAAACTGAGGTTAAGTTCGAAGATGAGCAAGATCGGATGAAAACTACTACTACCTCCCATACAAAAATATCGGATTTATATAGCTTTTTGATGTTAAAAATTAAATTTAAATAGCTACAATTAAGATAGCAAGTTTAAACTTTGCACACATTGTTTTAATAATATTTAAAAAATTTTGACAAAAAACGAACTTCGTCGAATTAAAACTACCCATACCTCCCATACAAATATATAATTTTTTAATACTTTAATATTTTTTTTTTGATTTTTACAATAATATAGTACCGGGTATTTGAGCTTCGGCAAAGTCGAAGATAATTGTCTTACTGGTTTTTAATTTCCCATATTTTTAGTGTTATTTCGTGGCTTATTTTGGATGCGGTTTTCGTTTTTAAAGCGATTAATGATTGATTGGATTTTGGATGGTTGATCTTGGCGATTTACTAAACTAGATATCTCACTGTAAGTTTTCCCGTCGCCGTTGTATTTGATTGTAAGTTCTCGCAGTTCAATTATTGATGTCTCGCCTTATTTTCTGTCCATTTTTCCAACAAATCTCGATTTTAACAGCAAATTTCGCAAAAATATATAATTTTTTCTTATAATAATTGATTGAACTTAACTTACTTTTAATGGCAAAGAACAACTTTGATGGGCAACATAACAGTAATTTTTTTATTTTAGTGACTAAATGATCGTTGTACGAATACGAAATTGAGCTACTTTTGCGCCCATTTTGTATTTTTTTTTTCCTGTTTCCAAATATTAACTATTTTTAAAACTAGATGGGGTGCAATTACTTAATATGCTATAATATATTATGCCATATT
Organism: Cheilosia soror; assembly: GCA_949372485.1. Classification (NCBI taxonomy): domain Eukaryota; kingdom Metazoa; phylum Arthropoda; class Insecta; order Diptera; family Syrphidae; genus Cheilosia; species Cheilosia soror. The sequence continues at coordinate 109,340,564 of OX443562.1, read as the reverse complement.
AAACATAATTTTACCACTCGTTTGTGATCAGGAGTTGAATGTAATTCTTGATAACTTTTGTACGAATATGAGATTGATTCACAGTACATTATGCTTTCGCTAGTGCAAATATGCGAATTTCAGGAAATATTTTTTAATACATACAATTAAAATTTTTAAAACTGCCTTTAGCTACTATGGAAACGAACTTTTTTTGGAAAAAGTCACAAATTACACTTTTTTAGTTAAATTTGACGACGGCGTGTATATGATCCGCTACGTATTCCGTAGCGCATATGCTGTTTTAAAACACGTTTTCTCGCAGGTTGTGATTGCTGCATAGTCGATTGATTGTTACATATGTTTTAATGTCTCTACTGTATTATAATGTTTTTCTCTATTTCCATGTGAGTTGGAGCAAGTAAACAGGAGCTTAAAATATAAAATAATAATGCTGAAGATAAAACCAGGACTGGCACTGAGGCCAGCAACGTAACGTGTCGTAACTGAAAAATTACGAACAAATCGTTCACAGGCGGGAAGAATGTTATAACTTTATAGTGGACAGTTTATAACGTTTAAAGAAACTTATTTCAAATTACAACCGTTACATACTTACATTACATTCGACACCTATAAGCATTACATAATATGATTTTCTAATTATTGTAAGTGCACATTTCTAATTCCAAATAACGCGTATACTTATGCTATTAATGGAGCTCAATTAATCATTGATTCCAAAGTTGATCGGTATTACAAAAACTACCTTAATCGCAAGAGCAAGTCTACTTTAGGGTTACTCCATTCAGTCTGTACTTGAAACTTCGCGAATAATTATTGCCGACAATGAAAACCAAAACGCATAAGCGCAAAGCACTTGTTCGAAACATTCAAACCGCAGTTCTGTTGGCCAAATTAATAGGCTTATTCAATTTACGCTACAGCAATGCTAAGGGAAAGTACAGAGTAAATCGTTTAGAGACAAAACTTAACAAATGCATGCTATGGTTCTGTATCTTCACCATTCCAATATTCGTATTCTTTTTAGCAGCATGCACGCTTGCATTGCAACAAATCTATAAAGACGATAACAAACACAAGACACAGGATGCTGTTTTGCAAGTACTGAATTTAGCTCAACTCTATTTTGGTATTTTAATAGTGTACCTAAACCAATGCCTTCATTACAAGACGTTGCGTTACATTTGGAATCGCGTCCTCAAATGTAATAGCATTTGTGACAGGCTTATGCACAGAACTGTTATTCCAATAAGGAAAATAAATTTTTTTTCGGCACTCAGACTCTGCACAACCATTGTCGAGATATATTTGGCTTTCAGGCGTTTTAATCTTGTGTGGGTCGAAATAGAGATAGTGTTGATTCCAAATAGAATCGTAATGAGCGCGTTGTTTTTCCAATGGGAACTCATTCAGAATCATTTAACGGCAATACTCTCAAAACTAAACGAGTTTCTGAATGACAAGGCCGATAATATAGAAGCAATCGAATACGAAATTATGTCGAAAATTACCGCAAATATATACAAGATTCAAAAAGCTTCGAATCGATATTTTTCAGTGTTCATGACGATTGCGTATTTGAATATATTCCGCTTTGTGTTATTAGGTTATCACACGTTTGTACCTATCATGTTCAATGGCTTTGAGGAGGGTTTGAATATGTGTCCGTTCTCGGTGCTAGTTATGAAAACAATCTGTCCGCTTTTTATATTGGTAGTGGATGTCTTGATACTGGGCCATGTTGCAGAACGTTTGAGCCAAGAGTCAAACCGTCTTCACTGGAACATTGTGGAGAAGTGTTGCAAGCGGAATAATGAACCAGACATTCAAAAGGCTGTACGGAAATCAATTTTTGTAAGTGCGCAGAATGTGATAATATTTCTGATTTCAGGTGGATGCGATAATGTTATATGCCCATCTTGGAGATCTAATAGTTGTGGATATATATGGACGAGAAGTATCTCGAAAGACTAGCATAGAGATGCTATGTGAAGCTATTTCTTGGATAATTGTTTGTTTGATGTATACTGCTGGTGATCCTGATGGGCAAATAAGTATGGCTTTCGGTGAAAATTGTTACAAATAGAATCTTTGTGGGAATTGGCTGATATTTTGTGAATAACAAAATTGAGACGAGTAAAATAAAATGTAAATTCCCTTGAATCAAAAAGGTACGTCATATTAACAACAAAGTTCATCATATTAAAGAAAAGTTGTTATTTTTGAGCCAACAACCGTAGTTGTCAATATGATGAACTTGGGTTGTCAATTAAATTTAAATCAAATAAATGTTGATATTAACAATCGCCGTTGTTGATTTGATGAACGCAGTAGTCAAATTGGAGGTCAGTCAAAAGTGGCATAAACCTATGCTGTGTTTTCTTGAGTATTCATATTGACAACTGCGATTGTCCATATTACAACAAAGTTCATCAATATAAAGATTTTGAAATACTGCACTTATGTGGTAATCATATTGACAACCTCGATTTTCAATTCAACAATTGCATTCTTCAATGTGATTTGATTACAATGAAAATATATTGACAACTGGCAATTGCTAATCTTACAACTTTTTTTACAATGTTTAGTATTAAGAATTGACACCAGCACGTTCTTCATATTGACTATCTAGTTGTTAAACGTATTTGAGATTTCAAACAAATTTTCATCCTATCGACAATTTTGTTTGTCAATTTGACAATTTCCAGTTAACAACTACCGATTGTTAATATGACAACCAATATTTTGTTCAGAATTCTCTTATAAGAAAAAAACTATTTTTAACTATGTATTTTTTTATCTTTATTAGGTTTTACTCGTGCCCGCCTTGTGTCGCTCGCCTTGCGTCGGTCGCCTTGAGCAAAGAAACAAACTTATATTTGGTCCATTTAAGATTACACTTTAAGTGACAACACGAACTTTAAAAAAAGTTTGTAAGAAATGAAGACAGAAATGTCTTCGCATAGAAGACAGAATTTTGATGATTTATACTAACTAGGTACTCACTGGAAAAATAAATCACACGTTTGGATAATTTTTGCTTTTCACTTCACTGGAGATTAAAATTAAATACAATATAAATACACAATTATTAACTGTTGTAAAAAATATAGCACGATTAACGAACATAATTTACCTCTCATTCTTTCTACCAAGCGCTATGCACCGTACATCCTACTCGCACAAAGGACACATCACATCGTGCTTACGATTTACCGCCCACCACCCCAATGCAGAACAATAACAGCAAATGATTGGTTTTGCATTGATTTCGCATCAACTAAGATCTAATAGAAATAAAGGCTTTCTCATTATGCCACTTAAATCAAAAAATAAATTTATTTCGGAACAGATTGTAATTTTGTATGTTTTTTACTCTTAAAGGGCCCAGGCACGAAGCGTCCATATATTGAAGGGAAGCAGTGCTTCCGTAAGAATTTCAAAAAAAGCAATATCTTCTTGTATAAAGGACTTTTAATTTTAAGTTTAAAGTTGAGTGCTTCCGCTTCTCAAAAAGTCACGCTTCGTGCCTGCTACATACATAAACATAGGTAATGTACAACCAGCTACCGCGGCGTCATTGTATTTAGGCAGTAGGTACAGGTATGTACCGATCCTCAAGAAAGAAGACACTTTGAACTGCCCTAACATAAAAAGCGAACAAATTATTTTCATAAATATCACCGACAACGGACACACCTTCAAACCTCCTCAAAGCCATTGATTAATTTATTAATTAATGAACGCCTGAAGCCTTTCGTCAACAACCTGATTGGTCCCTATCAGTGTGGCTTCAGGCAAGGAAAGTCTAGCATCAACCAAATCACACTGCGGCAGATCTTATGGAGAAAACCCAGGAAGTCCAAATCGATACCCACCTTATCATCGATTTTAAGGCCGCCTATGCCAGCATTAATATAGAAATGAGCTATACAGAGCAATGTCTAGTTTTGGCATCCCTGTCAAACTCGTCCGTTTGTGCAGTATGACAATGGAGAATGCACGCTGCTCCATCAAGGTCCGTAAAGAACTCACCGAGACCTTCGATGTCAAAAAAGGACTTAGACAAGGCGATGCGTTTCTTCAATATCGTTCTTGAAAAAATAGTGCAAAACACCAGAGGCACTATTTTTCAAAAGTCCGTCCATCTACTCGCCTTTGTCTACCTAGGCTCCGCTATGAACTCAGGCAATGACACCAGCGCCAGCGCTGAGATTAAACGAAGAATAACTCTTGCCAATCGGAATCGCTGTTTCTTTGGGCTAAGAAAGCAACTGAGTAGCAAAATCCTCTCTCAAACTACAAAAGTCACCCTTTAAAAGACTATGGTGCAGTGGAGATGCATGGACTCTATCAAAAGCAGATGAGGTTACCCTTGGTTGTTTCAATAGGAAAATTCTTGGAGTCATTTTTGGTGTGCATAGACTAGACCGTGAATGGAGAAGGAGATACAACAACGAACAGCTGTACAGCGACATCGACATAGCCGGAAAAGCGAAGGTCCAACGATTGAGGTGGCTGGGTTATGTAGAGCGAATGGACGCGAACGCTCCGGCCCGGAAGATCTACCACTCCACATCCGAGGGACGGCGCAGTAGAGGAAGACTGCAACTCAGGTGGCGCACGCAAGTGGAATGGGACCCTAACCAACTTAGCGTGCGAAACTGCAGAAAGCTGGCCAAAGATCGTGCTGACTTGAGACGTTTGTTGGTTGAGGCCCATGTCCACCCCGGACTGTAGCGCCAACTTAAGTAAGTAAGTAAGTAATATAACGTTCCATTCAATAATTTTTGAAAAAATATCAATCCTATTTTTGTAAAAAAACTTTTATTGATTGGTGTTATTGGATTTAACTAGTGGGCGCAGTAGCGCAGTGGTTAGTGTGTTGGACTACTGTGCGAGGGATCCCAGATTCGATCCCCGGAAAAACCAAAATTACATCTTAAAGTTTTTTTCTACTGCGCCACCTCTCGCGAACGTCTGACAAACATCCGAGAGTATGACTGTCATGAAAAAGCTTCTCAATTCAGCCGTTCGGACTCGGCATAAAATTGTAGGTCCCTTCCATTCGTCCCAAAAATAGAAACTCACACAAAACGAATGGTTGCGAGAAGCTAGGCCTTGGGTGTCACCCGCCTGTTGCGCCACCTATTTATTTATTTTTTTTATTGGATTTAACTTCTAATGTGTTACACGAACCCGTTTTATTTTCCCCAAACGAAAAACGTTAGATTGATGGAGTAAATGTAAAGAACACATTTAATTATTTGAGGGACCTCTGCCCTTTTAAAGCTGACATAAAATTGTCGACCCATCGAATTTGTAGACTTAATTCCACTCCCATTATCAACGGCCAAAGGTGGTTAAACACACGAAGTAAAAGTGATGCTCGCTCCATTGTATACATCCCCTAATCGCTACATTCTACTTACCCTAACTATATACATGTGTGTGTTGTAGAAGTTTCCCCCGATGTGCCTTCGGAGACAGATGAAGTTTGTTTTTTGTTTTACTGAATGAAACTTTTTCATAAAGTTGCTGATTGTTCACATATCAGAGAGCAGGCACACGTACAACTTTAGGGGGTCTTAAAACGCAACATCGTACCAGCTTTTCTGTGGCGTGCTTATTTTTTTGTTTAACCTTTAAAATCTCCTATATAAAGTGATGCACTGTTTAATTCTCTATTCAAAATATATAGCTATATGTCCTTTTTGGTTGGTATTCAACCGACATTCTCTAATAGACAACCAAAACCATCACCAAGGTGTTGGGTGTCCCAGAATTGAACTCATTCCAGATGATAAATGATGATTCCAACACCGTTTAGGGAATTTGAATCATTTTTCTCAAGATTTATTGTGAAATCGGTTAACCAAAAGCTCTTACTCGCATACATCCCTATCCAAGGTGTTGAATGTATCTGGTGGTTTGGCAAAACTATTTTCAACGCACACACATATCCCTTGGGGGATGCCATCATATGCAGATATACATGCAAAATATGTGAGGTCATTAATTTTAATTTTCCATTCGTAGACAACTACAATTCACATCCGCAGATTGGGATGTGTGGCGGATACCTTTGGGAAAATCAGTCAGAGCTGAATAATATAAAGAGTCCTTTGCATCTTTTCAACAGAAGTATGGTCGAATTTTCGTCTTGAATATTCCCCATCTGGACAAAGATTTAATGAACGTATTTCCAGGCCATTTCACCCCCGGCTTCCCTTAAACTAATTGATATTGCTGCGTCAACAGCTGACGTCAGGAATTACCTTCGCCAAACGGCTGGAGAGTATAAACCTTTAATATCTGAAAATATTGCCACCGATTCCGGGCGCGCACATCTCGTTATAATAGCACTCCTAAACGTAATCCTTTTCCACATCAATTGCCTTGGCCAACGAGGTGTTGCCCAATTTAAACGGCCGTAACATCAGACAGCGGTTATTAGTCGTTAGGTGAAATCATTTTCGTATCAATTTGCAATTTGCCCGAAACAGCCAGTAAGCCAGTCAGCGCCAGCGTAGCGCAGCTTTTTTTCCGCAAAGTCCTAAACGAACAACTGCCAGGTTGTGCTGATTTCATTTTGAGAAGTGAAAGGGGTTGTTGCCTGGGGTTGCTGCTGGTGGTGTAATTTAGAAGTTTTTCTTCACCGCCCATTTCTAATTCTTTCTTAATTGAGAATTTCGTTTTTTGTGGACTTTTCACATTTGCATTTGATGGAAATTAGTGGCACTCCATTTCCTGTATGGCGGTCAGAGAGGGGATGAAGCGGACTTCACTATGGGGAAGATGAACATATAAGAAATCCATTTCAACTGTCTTGAGCATGTGTACCTTTTTTTTAGGGGGAAATTTGTCTGCTTGAGTAAGAACACGTAAATTCTGATACGCTAGAGTAAATATCCATGTCCAGGGATGTGCTCGTACGTGAAGTCGCTTACGTGAAACTTACCTTTCAAGAAGGAAACAGAATGCGATACGAAATCCTAATGGACCAAGAATTTACCGGCATCACTATCGGAAGTGGGGTGTAGCAGAAGGTAAAGGATGATGTCGTAAACACGATACAGAGTGGATTCGCATCATGTGTTAGTTTTCACAAGGATTTTTGTTTTTATTTTATTTTGTTTTGCTACTTTATAAGACGTGAAAGTAGTGCATGCCATTTTCTTCTCATAAATTTGGTACGACGACGGTAATAATGGTACAATGAAACTTATAACACTGGTAGTCGGTACAGACATTCTATCTCAGTGGCTTAAATAGTACGATTTCTATAAGTAACTTTAAAAATGGAAAACTATTGCAAAATTACAAACCATATTTGAAAAAGACTTCAGTACCTTTATAATACCTCAAGACTCCAGGAAGCCTGCAATTGAACACCAATCCCTCGCCTATTATTGAACTGGAAGCCGGAAACCAGTCACTTTATGTAACTACCTACTTCTCAATGACTGTGTCTTTGTCTCAAATAGAAGTAGTAAAGCCTTGTCAAATTACACTAAGGAAGGGAGCTTTCCATACTTACCTACCTAACTGGTGGCTCCTGACCAGTGAAGAGTCTCTGCCTGAAATACTGCAGCCTTCAATGCTCTGTACCTTCTCCTCCATTCTCCGTTCTGGCACACAGACCCAATAATCCGGCTAAGAATTGTCCTATCGCAGAAGAGGGTATCAGTATCAGCTCTCCCTTCCTGCGTATCGTCCAGCAATTGACGACATACAGCAGAACTGGCAGGATAAGGGTTTTGAAAAACATATTTTCATCTTTTAAGTTAGGAAGGAGTCTTGAACCTGATTGTATTGCCAGCTCGAACTCGCAGTGTTGACATCGGCCGCTGCAGAACGAGATCGAAGAAGTCTCATTACATCTTATTGTTGAAATCCGGGATACTTTTTGAATTGTTTGAGAGGGAAAACTCTACTTCAAATTCGTTGGTATTTTCAATAGTCTTTCCCGGTATAACAATTGGGTATATATAGCGGTTCTGTCGGGCTGCTTAAACACACCAACTATCCCCCGCACTTCCGTGACTACGTTTTTTTCGCAGTTTCGAAGAGCCTATGTTTCAGTCTTGAAGCCAGCGCCATTTGCCTGGCCTTTTTGCAAACCCTTCGGAAGTTGTTTCGAATGCAAGGCTCTCCAATCTCTTTAAGCTGCGAGACTGCGTAGGCCTTTTTCTTTCTACGCAAGGTCTTCTTGTCTTTCCTTCCTTCGGTGCAGCGTTTTCAAATGTGGATCTTCTGCCACCTTTTCTTTCTACGCAAGGTCTTCTTCTCTTTCCTTCCTTCGATGCAGCGTTTTCAAATGTGAATCTTATGCCACCTTTACCGGTATGTATACCCACTCAAAAAACATACCACGCAATCTCCCACTGGGGTGGCTGGGTACCCTACAGTTGTCGATTTTGTCGCGATACTGCCACTATACTAGCACCACTGATTTTTGGCGTCCTTTGGTAGGTGAATGCACATAGTTTAGAGTTTCTCACTCAGGCGGTCTTTGTACACTCTATAGTTACTTCAGGTCTGTTATGGCGTTCAACGTAGAGTTTCGTCTTCTGGGCAGTTCGCAGCTCCTTATCATTGGACAGTGGAGACAGTGAATTTAGCCACAACAAGAAAATGGTCAGGGTCGACTTATGTATGTGCCTGTCGAAGATGTTGGATGTGTATTTCGGAAACGTCCATAGTGCGAATCGACACCAATTCTTGGGATTGTTGAGTCTTCAATTTCAATCCAGAAGAAAGACAAGGTAGTAGATGGAACTCTCGCCTAATGTCGCCTTCAAAAGTGGAAATGAAAGAAATGAAAACCCACACAACTTGTGTTGCACAGTTGGAGAAAGTTAGCGAAGGACCGTGCTAAATGGACAGGCAACTTGGTTCAGGCCCAGGTTCACCCTGGATTGTAGTGCCACCAATAAGTAAGTAAGGTAGTACACTGAACTAGTTCTTGTATATGAGTGCTCCTAGAGCACTGCTACTGCTACCCAATAGCAGTAGCAGAAACTGAAAAAAAAATCTGTTAATACAGTCTTTAGCAGTCGGCGCAGTATCTCAGTGTTCAGTGAGCTGAACTACAGAGCGAGAGGTCTCAGGTTTAGCCGCAGGCAAAACAGAATCTTTTTTCACTGCCCCATATCTCTTAAACATCTAATTGACATTTGAAAGTTGAAATGCCTTGAGAAAGCTTTTCATCAGTCGTTCGGATTAGGCATTAAATTGAAGCTCTTCGATAAAGAAAAATACTATAGAGTCCAGTAGATATGTAAATATATAGCCACATATTTAAACGAATTGGTGAACCATGAATGAATGGCTTGTATCAAAAAAACACACCTAAGTACGCTCTACAGAGATTTATTACAGCAAGACGAACAACAATTGGGTAGCCAAGAAACCTTACTGCGCTATAGAAAGCCTTACCCAATTAGAAGCTGAAAATTAAAGTCCGATAGACCTTTAGACAAGTGAAATAAATTAAATTTTCAAAGTTAACAGCACGACATTAACCTCTCACACCGATTCATAAATATTTTGGTTGCCTCCGAGACCCAACATTGTCACTGCTCAAACTTTTACCCTTTCTCACTTATGAAACCAAAAATATTTTAATACCGGTAGTCGGTATACAGCAACAAATATACCTCCTGGGCAAATTCTTAACCCCTCATGACATCACATTATTTTAAGTACTCACGCTCCGACATCATGTCCCAAAAGCGAGAACTATGAACACCTTTTTTGGGTAAATTCACATTTCATTAGGAATGACCAAAACGGAGAAGGGACACCCGCCATAAGACATTCTCGAAATCCCTAAAATTAATTTCCTAGAAAATTTCAAAATTAATCTGAAGCGAATAAATTTTACGAACCAACCAATGGAGTAACGAGTAAGCCTTTGTAAATCCACCTTTTGATATGCAAAGGCCGTATGGAATTTGACCACCGGTGTGTAAGGATAAAAGGGTTCAGCACTGTCCTCCTGATGCTGATGGCGACATACTCTCTCACAAGACCATCTAATTTGTTTGTTACGACGACAATGACGATGGCTACTCGTTATGAGTGTCCGAAAGATTATCAACTAGACCCTGCAATTAAGGTCGGCCGAAGGGAACGAATTGGGTTTTAGACAAAAAAAAAAAAACCTATCTCTGTGAGGGGATTTAATTATGCTATGAAATGTATGGACAGTAGGAAGGCTGCAAATTGAATTTAAGTTCGAAAAATAGTTAAGGACGCACCAAACCTATCGCTTGCAATAACAGATACGCAGCCACCTGTCCTGCCGTTTTCCATTTAGCACAGTTCTACGAGAAACCCCACCGAGAGAAGAATATAAATCTAATTTGCTCAACTTCGGTCCTAAATTCATTAAACTCTCTAGAACTTATCACTTTTTCCTTCCAAGTTAAAGTCCTCCTGAGCTATTTCGGCAAATAGGCGGATACCAGTATAACTTTGTTCTTCCTTGAAACACACAGCAAAACAATGGTATCGTTGGTAATTTAATATTCCTTTTCACCTATGCTTTTATCACCTAATGACTTTAGCACCCACAGAGAGATATATGTACTGCTGCTGCTGACCCTTATTTGTTTTGAGAGTACAAAAAGTTGCTCCTGTTATAACGAAAGACTTGTTTTCCGTTCGAAACAGAAAAGTCTCAGCAGGAGTTGGCACCACTTTTGCAAGGCTATATACGAGTGGTTAAAGGTGGTATCACATTTAATTCGCTGTCGACCACTTGATAAACCATATATGGGGGTGTTGTGCATGTGTGCTAATGGACTTGTGGTCGAATCGTCTTTTAGATACGGATTCACATTTGTATGGTTAGGGAAAAGGATTACAAATTAAATTAGAGAGGTGAAAGTTTGTTCTACAACAAGGAGAACTAACTTTCCTATTGTTGGAGTTCGTATCTCCACGATATTCTGATAAACTAGATGAAAAGAGATTATAGTCTTCCGATTAGGACTGAAGGATTTAGTTTAAAGAGTAGAATTCTTTCAACATGTGGTATCGGAGCAAGGTAAGTTGTATTACATAGCTTAAACGCAGCTATGTTTTTTCTTATAGAGCGGTATACAATTTTAGTCCTTAAATGATGTGCACGTCGGCGTGTGTAACGGGCATACATGGCGATTTTGTTAAAGTGGGTACTGTTCCTGAAATGCGATTGTTGAAAAATAGCTACATACCGGCTTGTTAATCGCCTAGTTAATACAGTACAAAAGGGAATAGTTAAAACAGAAAGCACCGTGATTATTTTCACACCTGTAGCTAGGTTAAATAAGGTTAAAAAGAGTATACTGTATGTATCCACGTTCACAAAATCTAGGAAGAGCCGACTGAAAGTCAAAGCCTAAAACCTAAACGCATTCCTTTTGAAATCACCAAATTAGTAGGAAATCCTAAATGTTCCTGTAAGAGTATAAGTGTAGGAGGTTCATGCATATCTTCTTCAAAATGTTTAAATAAGAATTTTCGAAGAAGGCTACTTGCAGGCTGTAATTGAGCGTATGTACTTTGAATTCGAATCCTCGAAGTAGTTCACTGGCAACGGTTTTATCAACCTTATTGTGTCCAAGACGTCGTAAAGGAAAGCTTGGACTGTTTTAAAAATAACCACAAATCTCAGAAACTTATAAACTTGTTCGCTTAGGTGGCGCTACAGTCCGGGGTGGACCACTTCCACTTGTGCGCGCCACCTAAGGCGAGGTCTTCCTCTACTGCGTTGTCTCTCCGGGTTGGAATCAAAGACTCTTCGGGCCGGAGCGTTGGTGTCCATTCGCTCTACATATCCCAGCTATCTTACACGACTGATGAGTATACTTTTCTGACCAGGTCGATGTCGACAGCTCGTAGAGTTCCCTGTTTAATCTCCTCCTCCAAACGCCGTCAACGCAAACGAGACCGAAAATCACTCAAAGAATTTTGCGTTCGAAGCGACCAAGGAGATCTTTATCCGCCTTTGACAACGTCCATGATTCTGCGCCATAAAGCAGGATTAAAATGATGATCTCAATAAATGCTGTCATATGCCGCCTTAAGGACGATAAACAGGTGGATGGGTATCGATTTGGACTTCTTGAGTTTTCAGCAGGATCTGTCGTAGTGTGAGTATTTGGTCGGCTGTGGACTTATCGGGCCGCCTAAAAGCGCACTGATATGGTCCAATCAGGTCGTTGACAAATGGTTTCAGTCGTTCACACAATACGGCAGACAAGATTTTGTAAGGAGAATGATGACTGTATAGTTGGCGCAGTTTAGAAGGCCTCCTTTCTTGTGGATTGGGCAAACAATGCTGAGGCTCCATTCATCAGGCATAGGTACTTTCTTCTGACCAGCTCTTGAAGACGAGTTGGTGTATGCTCTCTACCAAGCCATCTACCGCTGCTTTGAAAAGCTCGGCAGTTAAGCCGTGCGGTCCAGCAGCCTTGTTGGACTTCAGCTGGATATTGCTATACTCACTTAATTTTGGTCAGGTGGACGGAAGTCTTGGCTTTCATCGCACAGGCTGAAAGCTACATTCTGCCTGACAGCGGAATTTCTGTCGTTTTCGCCGTTTAGCAGTCTGCAGAAATGATTTTCCATGTCCTCAGCACCGACTGCGGATCTACTTGACGTGAAATGTTCGGGAGAATTAGCAGAAGCCCTAGACTGTTGGTAGGTCAATAAACGTTTGCCCAAACGTTTTGTTGTTTAAATGAAATAAAATGTTGATGTTGAAATGTTTAGATATGTATCGCTAATGCGGGGCTGTAAGCCTCCAGCTGGCTTAAAAAAAAAAAAAAATAGGTGGCGCAACAGGCGGGTTACACCCAAGGCCTAGCTTCTCGCAACCATTCGTTTTGTGTGAGTTTCTATTTTTGGGACGAATGGAAGGGACCTACAATTTTATGCCGAGTCCGAACGGCTGAATTGAGAAGCTTTTTCATGACAGCCATACTCTCGGATGTTTGTCAGACTTTCGCGAGAGATGGCGCAGTAGAAAAAACTTTAAGATGTAATTTCTGTTTTTCCGGGGATCGAACCTGGGATCCCTCGCCCAGTAGTCCAGCACACTAACCACTGCGCTACTGCGCCCGCATTACTATTACATAGTAAAAAGTGGGGCTTACAGTCTCGCATTAGCGATACACATCTCTTGTCAGTTCCATAGTCAGGTAGTGTGTTATCGCCAAGTGGACAGCAGGAGGTAAAGGTTTTTATTTCATTTCAACCCACAATGGTCAATAATTTGGTAGACTAGTACAGTCTAGAGATCCTTTGATCTGCGCTAACTATAGAGGTAGAAGTCTCCTCAACATTGCATACAAGATCCTGTCTGCAATAATTTGTGAACGCCTTAAGCCGATGATCAACAAACTGATAGGCCCTTATCAGTGTGGTTTCAGGCCTGGAAAGTCCACCATAGACCAGATTTTCACACTACGGCAGATCTTGGAAAAGACCCAGGAATTTCAAATCGACACCCACCACCATCGAATACATCGATTTTAAGGTTGCCTTTGATAGCGTGTATAGAGAAGAATTATACAAAGCCATGTCTAATTCTGGCATCCCCGCTAAACTCATCCGTTTGTGCAGGATGACGCTGGAAAACTCTCGGTGCGCTGTTAAAGTCGGTAAAAACACCACCGACCGAAAAGGTCTCAGACAAGGTGACGCGCTGTCGTGTGATTTCTTTAACATTATACTTGAAAGAATTGTACGAAACTCACAAGCCAACCACGGAGGTACAATCTTTCAAAAGTCTGTGCAATTACTCGCATACGCCGATGACATTGACATAATCGGTAGAACTCGGCGAGCTGTCAGTGGTGCATTTGTGAGTATTGAGTCAGAAGCGCAAAAATGGGACTAGCGGTGAATGAAAGCAAAACGAAATATATGCTGTCCACAAGAAAGGACATTCAACATCGGCGCCTTGGACGCCTATAATTTTGAGGTAGTAAAAGACTTTGTCTACCTAGGCTCTGCGGTCAACTCCAGCAATGACAACAGCGCTGATATCAAGCGAAGAATTACTCTTGCCAATCGCTGTTTCTACGGGCTTAGAAGGCAACTAAGCTGACGTTGTATAAGACCCTTATCATCCCCGTCCTGCTATATGGCGCAGAAGCATGGACTCTATCAAGGGCGGATGAAAACACACTTAGCTGCTTCGAGCGAAAAGTTCTCCGTGTGATCTTTGGTCCAGTTTGTATCTCAGGAGTCTGGAGGAGAAGGTACAATGAAGAACTGTACGGGCTGTACAGCGATATAGACCTAAGTCAAGCGGATTACAATTAATTGACTAAAATGGCTGGGACATATAGAGTGTATGGACATCAATGCTCCGGTCCGGAGAGGTAGAGGACGACCTTGCCTAAGGTGGCGCGCGCATTGGAAGGGGACCTCAACCAACATGGCGTGCGCAACTGGAGGCAGCTAGCGTTGGATCGAGCTGCCTGGAGAGGCATGTTGGTTGAGACCCAGGTCCGACCCGGCTGTAGCGCCATCAAAAGTAAAGTAAGTAAGTACAGTCTTTAAACTAAAGCCTCCTATAAGCATTTCTAGATTATAATTTTGTTCTAACTTCCAGACATCATTGCCCTTTAAAGAGTAAGGAAATTATGTCATAAAAATACACTGCCTTGTTTTAGAAAACAATAAATGTTACCTACAGCTGTTACAAGTATTAACACTGTTTGAAGTCAATAAGCTATATATTCAACGATTTTAGTTTCTTATACCAAGAATTCGCCGTAAATGCAAGAACGCCTTACTGGAGCACGCCTTTGCTATTAGACGTTGATCCCAGCTTACGCGAGAGCATATCGACTCAAAAGAATGGCTTTACACAAGAGCATACATATAATATAACTTTAAGGTCCACATATACCTACCGCGCTTGTAATTCCTGATGAGACCTTATCTGAACATCGAAAATTTGAACAGTTCTAATGGAAACTGTACCCTGTTATCATATATGTATCCCCAAAATACTAAGAAAAAAAAACACGACTCAACTCTTTTAGCCCCCCGAATATTGCAGCACAACTACCGTGAAAGCGATAAAACCAATGCCACACAAATTCTGCACCCACACGGTTAAGATACATTTCCCTGATCCCAATTTATTGGTTAGAAACGAACGATTTCCCTCCATTCTCTGGTAACGGCTCTTGCTATTCTTCGAATACGAACTCAATAAACACCTCGTAGTCTAAGTCGACTTTAACGGCCAATAAAAGGCAAATTTGTGTACAATTCGAATCGGATAATCCTTTTGATTTTAAAATATTTTTCAATATCAACGAAAGGAATGGATTTCCCTTTGGGTATTTGGTGATTGTCCGTGCTTAGTGGAAATCCTTTGCCCGTACGTATAAATTGAATTTGCAAATCGTAACAAATTTGTTTGTTGACAATAATTTTACGTCTTAAGGAGCACCGCCGCTGCCACTGCCGCCAGGGAAAAGGGATCAATGAGATGCAAAAACACGGAACCAGTTTCAATGGGGTATCCTTTTTTTTATGTGTAGACTGTAGTCTTTACAGCCAAACAGACTTATTGAAAAAGTGCGATTGGACACGTTCTGTAAAGCCCTACGATTTGAGTTACAAAAATAGAAGACAACAAAGTATTTTATCTTTTTTCAAAAGATACGAGTCTAGAGAGTCTGTCCTTCTCAGGAAAGCAAGAAATAAATATATTTTCTCCGGGAGAAGATGATGCACATTTGGCAACCGCACTAATGTCTCATTTAATGACCATAGGAATGCAGTCCAAATGTGTATACGTAAATAAATATTTGCCACACTTAAAGTGTCACAATTTAGAGTCTGTCGGAGGTAGAGCCAGCGCGAAGGAGTACGTTTACCAAAAACGAACACCTACACTGAGGAACACTGACAATCAAGTGACGGCAGTGATATTCGTGTATACGACGAATGATTGATGGTATTGCAAAATGGCTAATTACAAAGTGTCTCTCGCTATGATGTATGCATGCAATATACGGAGGATTTGGCGGACCTGAACATCTGCTAAGTTTACGTGTACGTTTCGGGGAAAATGCGATTTGACGTGGCATTTTGCTTTGATGAATATACATAAATGTTCAAGGGGATTTGTTTTTTTTTTGTGTACCTACATACCTCCTTCAGACGTTCTTGGTTGCCAAAAGTTGTATAGGTATCTTTCATAACACAAGGTTGATATGTAGGGTAAGGCCCTATTGTAGTAAAACCCATCGCAGAACGGATTTTTATGACATGTTTTAATTTTTCCAGAAAATGTGCCCCTATGGGCTGAAAACTTTATATTATATATGTCTCCTGCCTTAAAAACAAATCGTTTGGACTGTGTATTGGTTCAAATGTTCTCACAGGAACCAGGCTATTATTTCTACTGCAATTAGTATGCTTTAATTCTTATTCTTTTACTTCCCCTTTTTTCGAAAGGGAAAACAATGCTTGTTTTGTGTCTTACCATTATTTCTACCTTGGTCTAGCTTTTGCCACATTATACCCATAGTTTGTTAAAGGTATTGCAATTATCACCCCTGCTGCGGTGTGCTGTGCTTTCTGTCAAAGGGTGTGGTATGGTTAGCCGGATCCAGGGCTATACATTTTGGAGCGCTGTACACCGTTTATTAGTATAGTTACTAAAACCTATGGAATGTATGTAAAAAGATTGCAAATAACCACCTAAGCTAACCTAACAATATTTGGATACATATTCGAGATCTACATCTTGTGACTTGTGAGGTGCTGGGACCTGCGCTATGTATAGCCTTGAGTTAAACTGGGATCTATGTATTGTATGTGAATGAAAAACTTATGTTTGAGAAAAGATCTGCGTCAACAAACCTTTTCGGCATGAACTTGAACAGACAGCAGAGATCTATGACTTTGCGCCATTCTCGTTTGAGATGAGTATACATACCAAAACTTGCAAAAAAATAAAGCCGTTCCACATTCCTGAATATTGGCCTTCATCTTACGTACATACATTTTCAATGGCTTGCTTATCCATTAAGTGGGTCGCGGGTGTAGGTTGCTCAAGTGGAACCTCCATAGCTCTCGATCCTCCGCCATTGACTCCTAATCCTCAAGGGCAATCCCCATAGGGTATAGGAGAGATTAAGGAATTGATCTAACCATCTCATCCTTGGTCTACCTAGAGAACGCCTGCCCGATGGTACGAATTCCATAGCACGTCGTGGGATCCTGGTCGGGGACATGCGTTTAACTTGAGTTCAACAACATTGAGTACCTCACGTACTCTGGTATTTCTAATGCGATCACTACGGGTCACACCAGCAATACCAATGAGAAATCTCATTTCGGCAGCTTATATCCGCGAACTTATTCTTTCGGTCATTACCCAAACCTTATGACCATAGGTAAGAGTTGGAGCAAACACAGAATTAAAGACTGACAACTTAGCTTTGACACCAAGTTCAGTCATCCTAATAACAGAATGACCAAGCCTTCTTCTTTGTCTGGAATATTACAAGTGTGACGCTTGGCGATGTACTTACGGCAAACGTCATTATTAGGACTGCATGCCAGCCCAGCTTCGCATTTCTTTGGGGCATTGAAATCGCCTGCGGTGATGACTTGAAATATTATTTGATGAAGCATAGCTAAAGAAATTCGTTTCTCAGTTATCCTGTGTTACTGATTGAGTTGTTTCATTTTGATAGGTTGGAATTCCTTCCTATACGAAGACGGTCATCTCCACTCATGCAGAACCCATTTGCATGAGTACATAACGAACATTGATTTCTTGACAAGTTCGGCGATTTTTTTATGTTATCATTCCAGTTTTTGATTAAAATTTAATCTAAAGTAACTTTCGACAGTGCTAAAAAAAATATGGTTATCACAAAAGGGCGATTCCGTATAGGGTAATAGGCCTAGATTTACAGAACCACCATTTTGTATCAGTTTATAATTGGTCGTATATGCAACTTTATGTTGAATCATTATGGCTGTATTGAGAAGCTTTTACAGGACAACTTCAACCTCTGATGTTTGTCAGATGTTCAGGTGGTAAAGTGAAAAAAAAAAAACAGATGTAATTTGCGTTTTTTCGAAGATGAAAACTGAGGCCTGCTCGGTCAGTAGTGCAGCACACTAACCATTGATCCAGCTACGCCCAACCTTTCCTTTGAAAAAGACCAGCTTAGTCTTGGTGGGGTTAGCACAGTATTTGGTCCATTTAACTAATTTATTTGACACAAATTTTAGGACTTGTCGGTCGCATTGGTAACAGGCGGGCTTGTAGACAAATTAACTTTATTATCAAATCAATATAAAACTGAACTCAGCAACAGCATCAGAGAGCCCATACAAGTCTGTTCATCATAACAAGCACTGCGGACTAACTTCTCCAGAATTCTCTGGAGTAGGTTATTAATTATAATCCCAGGTTCGATCCCCGGAAAAACACAACGCCTGTTACGCCACCTATTTATTTATTTAGGTTATTAATTATGACGGAGAAGAGAATTCAGAAGCATTTGATGAATCCGCTGGTCAAGGCCTAGTCTGCTATCATAGATAACATTATGTCATTGAATACGCAAATAAAGATCGACCATTGGGGCAGTCCAACTTTTACACCCAAAACTTGTTGACCTCAGCCGTGCAGGAATGTGGTTTCTACACATGCACCCCCACATGCAATTACAATACTTTAAGGCCGAAGAAGGCCGCTATCTCTAAATAAAGGATGTATAGCATTGGTTGTCAGGATCTGTCTTAGAACCCAACAGCTCCAGATTATTTTTACCTAGTTATCCGAAGGAAGATATATTTGGAAAATAATCCTCATTCTCTTGCAGCTCTTAGAAACCTTATAATTATGTATGCGTATTGGACTTGGAGCTATAAACTTTAAAGACCGGCAAGTCTCATCAAAAGATTTGAGTTTTGAAAAAAAGGCCTCCCCGGCATATCACGTTAAAATTTTATCATCATTGTGTAAAAAAATAGTAAATCCTTATTTAGCTAAGAAAGAGAAAGGTTTCTGAAACGATACTCTGGGGAAGCACTCATGAACTTGCATTTTATACAATATGAAGGCTGATGGAAGCATCAACGTTAAGAAAACTTGTGAGACAACAAATTGGTGTCATCTTTAAAGTGATACGTTTTTGAAAAGCGTGTAAAAAAAAGAGAACACTGATCCTGTCGACGATGTTCGACGACGTCGGCTAATTGTTCCATTTAAACTTGAGTGGATTATGTCTATATTGCTTGTGGGTAGTGTCCTAAAAGAACAGCTTTAGACAACTACATACATGAAATGGATGACCATTGTATGCAGATACTTCTGATATTTCTTCTTAACACAAAATATCACCCCAAGGGTATTGAAAACATCCAAATGCCATAATAAGGCATGATCATATTTCCTACCACAACAGATTGTCACTACAATTTAATTTGTGTCTTGTCTATTATACCTTACAACAAAATCGAGCAGAATTTTCTTGAATCACATCCAATTGTTTCCTTCGTCGGTCGTCCGTAAAAAAAAAAAAACAATTCACTACCGCTCACCTTTCTCCTTGCTATCTCTACTTCGAATGCATTTGTCTCAGCCCTAGGCAGACTAGCCGGACCAGCCAGACCACCTTGTTCTGCTGGCATGCAGACTTATTGTCGTACTTCAGAGACTGACAGTGGCGACAGTATATCTCTTGCGATTAGCCTCATTCCCGTTGAAGGTGTTCGACGCCAATTGTTGGTCATAGGTGCATTGTATATGTAATTGCTGCAATTAGACTGAAACTGAAGGGAGCGATAGGTAGGTACTCGTACGTCGTACCCGAAGTCATGTTGTACACGACAATTGCAGACGATGCGACTGCTCCAAATATCTTGCCAAATAGCGTGAAAATCACCTTTCAGGTGACAATTAGATACAATTCGTTGGTATGTTATTCTTCGGACGTCTCTGTTTGGTTTGCTATACGGATATGTATTTGTACACATATTTGTGGACTCGTGGTTCCTCTTGCGATTGTTTGTCATCAATCTGTCGGTAAGGTGTTAGAAACGTGTTGTTTCGCACATTTGGTTGAGACGAATGATTGACTAAATTAGAACGTGATGACTGAAGAGATACGAGTACGGGTTCTAAATACAAATTCATCAATTTTCTGGTGCATTCACAGATGTTGACACAACATTTTAAGGAATTTTATTTTTTCGACCCATTTAACGGGCAACTATGTATAAGTATCTATAAAGTTAAAAGTAGGTATACCATGCGCGGAAAATGTTGGCGTCAGATGAATCGAATTATTGCAATCTGTGAACAATTTTCGTCTATAGGTATGTATTTATATACCAGGAATGTAACCAAATGATAGAATATGCAGGCTAAGGGTCGTATCCCTGAATGCGCTGACACTCTCGGACCAAAAATTAGCTCATTGGTCCAACAGAAAGTTTTAGTAGTAGTCTTTGAGGACAAGGTTGTTAAAGATAAACAAGCGTTTTTTTTTTATCGAGGAGTAGCTCGCGGTTTGAGTCCATATTTGCCTTAAATGGACTCTACCCCAGACAGCTGAGAATTACGTTTCCACCCCTATAACTGATTATGTGCTGCTACAGCGCAGCTATCGTGAAGAGCGTTTTGAATTGGGAGACTATTCTTAATCATTTTGGTTTTCGCTGATGACTTGTACATCCTTGGACTTTCCCAAACTTAACTGAACACTCGCTCACTCTATAGATTTGCAGCCGATTGTGTTGAAGCTGAGGTGAAAGTAAACGTGAATAAATTTTAAGTAATGGTCCTCTGCAGGATGCCTGGTTTAATAAACAAGGTATGTATGTTACTGCAATGCGTGGTTTGGTCACCTTCAAAGAATGTTCCCACCTCCATTGGATTTCAATACGTGTTATGGAAGCTATATGTAGTTTAAAAGCATCTGAGCGCAGACATACCACTCGTCCACCCAGCTATTTGAGTTGCTGAGTAGCTACCTCCAGTTACGCGCTCCAAGTTAGTGAAGGTAACTCTCTAATTCGGGTACTCCTCTGCTGTGTTGTCTGTCAGAGGTGGACTAATGACTTATATCCATACGATTCACGTCACCTATCCATCTCATACAGGGCCATGCATCATACGGCCTTGGTGCAAAGTTAATAATGCGGACGAGGTCTCATTTCCCTTATTTGGCCTTTAAATGCACTAAAGATATCCCGCCTTCTGACGTGAGACCAATAAATATTCGTAAAGTCATGCTTCGGTAGCTAGTGGGTATCTATTTTTTGTCACACTTCTCTTTCTTCTCGCTAACTCTGCCAAATGTTGGCGTATAAAATAAAAAGACCACTTTTTTAATACTGGTTCCCAATTGGCCGCTTGTCAATTCCAAATTTTAGGTCTCAAATATCTACTGCGGCTATGTGATTTCCTTCTGTAGTAAATTCCAAAGAACGGCCTGTCCCGGCTACACTGGAGCTTTCCTAAAACCCCCAGCTGTGTTTTTGATGCTCGGCTTAATTTTTATTTCCTTTGATACCTTTATCATAGGTTGTACTATGAAAGCTGTCTAAGCTCTACCATCTTAGACGGATGGTTGTTGGTACTATCCGATGACTTCAGGAGTGGCTGCCACGAACTAATGCACTTTAGAAGAATCTTCATGGATGGCGCCAAGACTGGTCAAAGGTCCGATAGTGATAACTTGGTGGAAACTAACAACGCTAGACTTCCCTATGCTCGCAGGGCAAACACGTCATTTTTTTTCCAGCGGACATCTATGCTATCCAAATGGTTGGCAACTATATTGTTAAGGCCTTATTTAACTCTGTAACCTGTCCCAAAAAAAAACAAAATATCAAAACATTAGAAATGCTAGAACTTTTTTAAATTCAGTCGTTAGGCTAAACTTTTTGACTCTTGTATATAGGTATGGGTCTCAACGCCCAGTGGGAGTCTCCCACTGGGATTGCTTTAAATGAGATCAAGTAAACTCATAGGAAGATTTACCTAAACTGCGTTTGCTCTGCCTGCATCATATTTTAAACCATTTATAAAGTTCTTATAAATATCTACAGTTATGTGGCACAGTCTCCAGGATGTGGGCAGAATAGATGTAGGTACGCTAACGAAAGTCTGTAAAAAAATAAGAGGCATTTTTGTAGACAACTTGCTTTCGTTACGTTACAATTTCTAATCTTAAGTGAAACTTTGTCTCCGATGCTTGTGATAGTAGAGAGTGCTACGTTACATCTGATCCTTTTCTTTGTTTTTATTCTGCTTTTGCGTAGACCAAGTGGTAATCAGTACTCCAATAAGCTCCTAATTCTCAAGGGCGCTCTCGGCTTTTGCAGACAAGTCATGAAAATGTGCTTGTCATAGATTGAAACACACACAAAATAAATAAATAAATTGTCCTCTGAAATATTGTCAGTTTTGATACCTTTCCAAAACGCTCACATTTTATTAAACTGAAACTTCTTCTTCCCCTCCCTCATTAATGCAATTGCAGGGAATTCCCGAAGAGTAGCTCATTTTCTTCGTCTATACTTTTCGAACGTCCATTCCAACAGAGATGCCCTAACCTACCTTTCATAAACAACGAAATTAATTTTAATAATTTCTAAGAAAATTCTCTACTGCAACCCTTTGTAACAGACAAGGACCGGCTGCGAAAAAGGAAAAATCATAAAATTTAATAAAACGAAAACAATTTGGAAATTAAAGAAAAATACTGAAAGGATAATCTAATTTCTTATTGCAAAAAGCATTTTAGAATACTTTTAATGGCGCATCCTCTAGGATGGCAAGAAGAAAGGGTTCATCTGAAAGGAATCTCTTATAATTTCATAACCATCCTGCGCAAAAGGCAGAGAGATAGTTTTCATCAGAAACGCATTTCGGTTTTCAGAGACTGGGAATATTATTTATTTTTTATGTTGAGGGGAAGATAATGTACTCGTAGTTAAGGTGTGGCCAATCAAAATTATCCTTTTTGCTTTGGATTCCATTTCTGAAAATGAAATTCCTAAAATGTCCTGCCAATTTGAATTTTAGGCTTACCTCCTATGAAGTTGATTTATTTTCCTGTGTCACAGGGCATAAATAGAAAAAATAAACTCGTCATAATTAGCATCATCTTGTATGTATAGTAAAACACTCGACGAGGACTTGCAATTAAGTAGTAAGGATAAGCAAACTACCTTCAATTTGCTTTATTGTATCAAATCCTTTGCAAAGGACATAAGAAAACAATAAGGAGTACTTCTCCCATTCTGATTCAGATCTATATACGAAACTCAATATGGACACCTATATAATTCCCAAAGGATATGTTACTGGTCTATAAGACAACATCAATATTTATGCTAATCGTCAGTATAATATAATTTTGCGTGGAATATGCCACCGTGACTGTGCAAACACATTCGCCTTATATGCGGTTGATTTCCTATATCATAAAAATGGATTTTTGCGACCATTTCACCGCTTTGTGCAAATCCACTTACTAAAGTGTGCTTTTTACAACTTGAAGTAAAACTGGTCGTCCTGGGCAGAGATTTGGTTTTTCTTTCACGCGATGTACCAACACATACAACCCGCCGCATGCCGCCGGCCGACCGGTGGATGAATTCTGCATAAAATCTTTTAATAGAAATCGTGTCGCAGAATTTTTATGCGAGGATTACGATTTGAAAAATGCGTACGGGCATTATGTGTCCAAGGAAGCACCTTAAATTTCAGACGAGATGAACAAATATTCTAAATGGAGTTCTACTACTTATATGGTATGTGTACTGAGCGTTATTGTTTTTTTTTGTTTTCTGCTCTTATTCAAGGTTCGTCATAATAGATTTAACCGAGAGTTACATGTAAGATGTGACGATGTAGATTAAGCAGTATGTTTAGAACTAGCGGTCTTGCGGTGACATCCTGAGTGGCGATTGGTGATCAACATCGAACCCAAAATATTTTGAAATTTTTATTTATGGCCAAAGGTAGCTTTAGAAGCGATTTGGACTAATTCGAACTCCAAAAGGGGGAAAGTGATTCAATGTTTGTATGGGGAATTTTTTTATCCTATCGAACGTGTGTTATCCTATCTGCCTACACCTTCTTGAGCTGGTCGTCGTCTGGATTCAGGTCGAATGTCGTATACTGGTTGTACGAAGCGGAAGTGACATCCGTCTTATATATGACTCAGCAGTCGGCTGCAAAGCTATTGAAAAGATACATAGTATATCATTTTTAAAATTTTATGAAAATTCAAGAATTCCTATGGATCGCACCCACCGGAAAACTGTAGGTAATAATTAAACCTCACATGTTGGACAGAAATTGAAGCCGAAAGGCAGTCAAAATTAATTTTACAAATTTTTTTTATTTTAAAAGGCGGGAGCTAAAAGAGGGGAGATAGACCCCTCCCATAATAAAAATTTCTCGTATTATGGTCTGTACTTATTTTGCGTAGCCAAAGTATCAGCCATACAAATTAAAATATAATTTTAAAGCAAATAAAAAATCTTATTACTAGCTTCCTACTCAATATATTTTTCTTTAACATTTGCAGAACCTAAAAAAACCCACCCACATTTACAGAAGAGGATGAGGTAGGCCTCCATACCGAAGGTTATAAGATGGACATCGGTAGTGAAACTCGGGATATAAGAAAAAGAGATTTTACAGATTTGATTATTTATCAATAAAAAACTCTGCAAAGCCTTTTTTCTGTTTAGGAAACACTTCACTGGAGCAGTATTACCTACCCACTTTACTAGAATTTCCTCAACTTTTGGAGAAAGCCGAGAATGCACTTCAGTGGCCGAAACATCTGCCACGATCCGAGCAAAGGCAAGACAAAAATATAGCAAATGATCTGAAGTATTGCGTCGACCTCTCCACAAGCGTCGCAGATAGTGACGTCACTTAAGCCTAGCACACTAAGATGCTTAGCAAAAGCGAACTGTCGGTAGGCAGATAGAATAATACCAACTATACCGAATTTTTCAGTACCATACTGGATTCAAGGCCCAGATACTGGATAAATTTCCATACTGAATTGTATACTGGAATTTCATAAATTTTGTCAGTATTTTATGAATGCGCACTACGAATATTCACCCTTATTCTGAGTGGCATTTACGAGGACTTAAAATACTCCAATTTGAATTTAGAACTACTAGTGCGTTTTTTCGTCCTTGAGCTTGAACGCCAATTCTCGTTAAAGGCCTTGTGGGACGATCGTCATGTGAGACATTTCTATGACATTCTTTAAGGTGTTTGAAGGCCATAAAACGACAGGTAAACGACGATTTTTGACGTTAACAAATTAGTAATCGCCATGTAATCGAAACGACTGAAAATGTAAATCTTCTTTTCTTGAATTGTTAAGTTATTCATATAAATAAATTAAAACAAATTCTTTTCAAGGGTTAAAATTATTAACAAACCAGAAACACTTATGTAGACTTATGTAGTTATAAGTAGAGTTGGGCAATTTAGTTTATTTGAGTGATCGATCAATTTAGTTCAAATCACGCTACTGAACTAGTTCGCTCATTTTAGTTCAATTTAGTTCATTTTAGTCAAATTCACAGAAAATACAAAAAAAAAACGTTGTCATAGAAAATATAAAAAAAGATACTCCCATGCACCTGAATGCAAGATTTTTTTAATCATTTCATGTTGCGTTTCTCTTTATCATTCCTACATATGGGTAGTTACTTTATGCTGAACTTTTTTTGCATCACTTGAATAGGGACAAAGGCAATTGCTTTGCAGTGGATCAATTTATTGAAGCTTAATGTATTTTTATTTTTATTTCGCGTATATTTTAATCGTTTTTCAATCAAATGGTGCGAGAAAAAGTCGTAAGTACAGAAGAGAAATGCAAAATACTTGGCTAGAAGGAGTGAAGTCTCACCTATAGCGATACTGCCATAAACAAATTTGAAATAAGCAAGTCAGTGGATTCGAATTTTCTTAAAAATAAGTGCAACTATGGAAACAACATGACGGTATGACCAGCTACTACATCTACAGAAAATATCCGGATTTTTGGAGAAGCATCAAATTCTCACTGTTCTGCCTCCCAGATTGGATCAAATTTGGGAATCATTGGTAGAGTTAACACCGTAAGACGAGTAATTCGGATAGCTGGATATCTAAAAAAATTCAAATTAATTCTTACCACTACTCGTAAGGAGACTCGCATGGTTTTTGCTCGGAATTGCATGGCATGGAATAGCTAGTGGCATCAAATAGTTTTTCCGGACGAAATCCGATTTAATTTAGATGGCCCTGATGGTTAAATTACTAATTTCATGACATACGCAAAATAAAACACTATCTGTGTCGTCACCATAGCCGTGAAGACGGTACTGCAGAAGCTTCTTCCTTATTACGATAATATATTTGGACCCGTGCAATGGACTTTCCAGCAGAATAACATCCCCATTCATAACGCACGCGTGGTAAAAAAGTGTATCCGTACCCAAAAAGTGCCTATACTGGAGTGACCACATTATTCCCCTGATCTCAATATAATTGGCACTGTTTGGGGATGACTTTCACGGAAAGTATACTAGTCTGGTAAACGCATGGAGCGACATTTCCTAGAGCTACCTAGAACCTCTGTTTAACTCACTTCCAAATACCGTAGGGACACCGACACACATATGTCACAAAAAATAAATTATGGATTGTTTTCTTTAGTTTATTCCGTTTATATAAAAATCATCATATATATATTTACCCTTACTGATTCTGTAACGCTCCTTACTTTTCTTATTTTTCTTATTTTAAATAAAAGTAGGCGGTGGGTATTTGAATAAATTTTCAATGTTTGTGTTTTCTCATTATTCAAATACGCACCGCCTATTTTTCATATAAGTATTTTAATTTTCTTCAAGGTTCAAACTCTACTATAGTAATGCTCGGCAAGTGTTTTCAAAAGGAAATTGCCAAATAAAACCAACCCTTCTTAGGGGTCAAAGTTTGTACGGGAACATTTTTATTTTTCATCCGATCGACTTCAAACTCGGTTTGTGTACTCTATATAAGAAATATTTAGGTATTTTGCTTTGGGCTCGAGTTATTGGCAATGATTTTAATGAGAACTTTTTCATAACTCACGAAGGAGTTTGTCGTATCAATATGAAACTTTGTACATTGATAATAAAGAAGTAAAAAGAAGTAAAATATTATTTATACTCATAAATCTAAATTCTAAATCAATAGATACAAAAAAAATAGAAACCGTTTTTAGGCAATATGTACTTTGCTACGAATTTTAAGATCACTGATTTACTAACTGCTCCTCAGGTACTTTAATAGGAAATTTTATTTCGCGATATTTAAATATAAAAGAGAAAACTAACCGATCGTGAAGGAATCTCTGTGGACAAAATCCTGAGGGCTATTAAAATATGAGTCTTCTCATTATTGCAAAATTGCCGCGGGTAGCAGAAATGTATGAAGACGACGTTGTTGAAATTCCCACGGAAATTATATTAACAGGAGACTTAATTAAGACAATTTTTGGCGATCTGCTGCAAAAGTCAATGCAGGAACTTTCAGAACGAGTCATTGCCGCGCTGACAAATGTGCAGACATTAGAAATGAATAGGAGCGATTCTGTTATCAGTGAAGACTGAAGATCCAAATGATGCACCAAATTTCCCTGTTGAATTCCTCAATCAGCAAACTCCATCCAGCAAGCCACCTCATGTGCTGTACTTAAGCAAGGTGTCATCATCATGTTGCTGAAAAACTTGAACCCTAAAAAAGGACTGCAATGGAACTCGATTGATTGTGGAAGAGCCTGGACGAAATTTGATAAGAGCATGAATTACCACAATGATTCCATTTCCGATAAATTCTAGCATACGCTATAATAATAAACAAGGCTCAAGACCAGTCATTTGATCACGTTGGCATGCATTTGAAGACCGGAGTATTTTCACACGGCCAACTGTATGTGGCTTTATCACAATCAAGAGTTGCAAGACAAAAGAAAGTGTATATTGAATCTAATCCACAGCAAGGAAGATTATTAATTAACCAGAGACAATTTACACGCAATGTAGTTTTCAAAGAAGTTCTTTAAATAAAATCAATTTGTTTATCAAATATTACTTTGCATACCCAGCGAAGCGGGTACAACCAACTAGTTTAAAATAATAGCCGTGAACTAAATGAACTAGTGAACTAAGTGTGTGAACTTATCGATCGATCGTTTACTTTTATATCGTCCAA
Source organism: Cheilosia soror (assembly GCA_949372485.1). Classification (NCBI taxonomy): domain Eukaryota; kingdom Metazoa; phylum Arthropoda; class Insecta; order Diptera; family Syrphidae; genus Cheilosia; species Cheilosia soror. The sequence goes on along the minus strand of OX443562.1, from coordinate 109,312,276 downwards.
TAGAGATTTCATTAGGTAGACATTTTAAAAACATTTTGAATCTGCTGGTTTAGATCGCATGTATTTCACATACTTTAACACACTCTTTCAACACACATAAAATGTTAAATAAAGCTATCAAATAAGATCAAACAGTTCAACAGTTTAAAATGGTACCAAAACGTCAAAATATGTGTTAAATTCGGAATTAAAAAATATTTAGCTCGCAAATCGGACGTCGAAAAATATTTAGCGTGTTTGGAACACAAGAAGGTATAAACGTTAGTATCGTGCGTAGGCATGTGGGCAAATGTACCACGTCATAAAGGCGAACCACAGTTTTCTGTCGTCGCAAAAGAAAAATATATATCTAAGGGCAAGTACCTACGCTCTAAAAAAAAGTTTTCAGTCAGCTAATGTTAGTCTGATGTCAATTTAGCACAGACTTAGATTAATACAAAAATTTTATAATGTACCTACTTTTTGAATGCAGTAGTAAAAAAGCTGTTGAACTGAATATAGGTACTATGCAATTATATTAAATTTTAATAAAAAAAAACCGTTTATACTAAATATACTGGATTTTATCATTGTATGCCTATACCTACCACGGATATATGTATTTAAATCTCTACCCGATGGGGTAGCCTTAATAGCATTTTATAAGCGATGTTCGCAGCTTTTTTTAGGCAGAAATTGCTGTGATAACCCAAGCAGCGAAGGACCTGAAGAGTATTATATAAATATCGATGACAGGAAAGGGGCTCTCTGGACGTCGCACAAATAGAATGAGTTGGCCTCACCTACTTTGGGAATGTACAGCGTCAGCCCTCGAAAACAACTGACTGTGGATTCTGAGCAGTTACTTCTCCAGGGAAATAAATGGAGGACTGAAAAGCGTAGATATAAAGGACTCCCGAGATTCATGTTTAAATAAAAAAATGTTTAAATAGATGGCGCAACAGGTCATAGGAACCCATTCGTTTGTGAGTTTTAATTTTTGGAACGAATGGAAGGGACTTACAATTGTATACCTATTCCGTGCAGCGAGAGGTGGAGCAGTGGAAAAAACCTGAAGATGTAATTTTGTGTTTTTCTGGGGATAGAACCTGAGACTAGGGCTGCCAGATGAAATTGTATTAAAATCGGGACACCAAGGTTCAAAAATCGGGACAAATCGGGACATTAAAAAAAGCATAGATTTTTATACACGTCTTATGGAAAGCTAAAGGTTTTTTAACGCTACCTATACATAAACATACGTTAAAAATAACAAATTAATAATAATAATTCAGGGACTTTCAATATTCAGTCTAACCGATAGGTACGGGTACATAACCATATTGCATAATATATTTATCGTTTGAACTTATTTTATAAATAATTATTTCACCAATGAGATCTTCCTTAAAAAACCTATGCAAACATCTTTACAACTATATTTGCAATTCATTTTAATAAAAGTAACCTTCTTAGCCACGGGTACATTTTCTATATGTTTTTGTAGCAAACCAATCTTTTGAGGCTGACTGGTTAACCAGAAGAAGTCATATCTGATAAATACAATATAACAATAACAATTATTAAGGACATCTTCTCATATATAAAACAAACAACGTATGGCGCCACCGATTCACCAGTTCTTAAAATGCCATCTTATATTGAATGCTATGCTTGACCATTTCGCGTTTTTTTTTAGTTTCTTCTAAAATTCTACTCAGTTGTAATGCCAAAAACCACGTCGTCACCACCCGCTTGCCACTCGAAAATTAAACTCGTTCGAAGGCACCAAACTGGCATAACGCCACCTGAAAAATGCCACGTCGCGTCGGTCGCCGCTCCTCCGCTTTGATGCGCGTATATTTCATTCGATCAAACTCGGTTAGTATAAGAAGAAAAATCGAAAACCAATTTCACCAATTTTGGAAATTTTGTTTGGGCCCAATGGGGGTTTAGTTTGTATGGAGAACATTTTCTTTTATCCTATCGAGCACTTAGCAAAGCGCATTAGGTACTTCTGCTACGAAAGCGAAGCTTTGGATAAAAATGCTACAGGTAATGTTCATTTGGTCAACATACTTTAAAGCAATACTCCTTATTATTAGGGATGATACGGAGCTTCGACTCCGAATCCGATATGTCGGAACCTCCGGCTTAAATTGCACCTCCGAATAATCACATCGGAGGTTTTTCGGAACACCATCGCATCAGTGACGCTGACGACCAATGAACATGAATAACGACAAAGACTTATCGAGTTGCGACATTTTACAAAACGACTGTCTTTTTACTCATTTATTTGTTTATTGTTTTACATGAGTAGCCGACATTTGCATTAAAGTTGAGAGTGCGTGCGTGAGACTTAGTTTTTTCGGTTTCTTTATTTACAATGAAGCCTAAAACAATTGTAGTACGAAATTATTTCAGTGAAATTGAAGATAGGTTTTGAAGCTTCAAGCTAATCGTACGACAATTTTTGTCAGCTCCACCTGGAACCGTTTCGAGCGAACAACTATTCAGTGCAACTGGTTTGATTTATAACCCACTACCGAACAGATTGGATGGCGGCAAAGCAGGGCTAAGTGGCTGTTTATAAAAGATAATTTACCCATTTTGAAATGACAATACAAATTCGTATTTTTATGTTAATTTTCTAATAAAAATTGATTTCTCCAGTTTTTTTATTTTAAATTTGTGCGACCACCGCCTCCGACTCCGATTAAACTCCGACTCCGCGGAGGTCTGTATGAGGCTTCCGTTTCCGACTCCGCTAAAACCACCTCTGTAACATCTCTACTTATTATAATCGAAAATACCAGCCGCCACATACAATAATACTGCCGCCACAGTTTGTTTGAATTTAAAAGTACATATACATATTTATATATGGGTTCTGTTGACAGCTTATTGTTTCATATTTCTATATGGATGAATGCATTCACAGCAACAATTGCAATTTCCTATAGTCGTTAAGGTTTGTAACACATGTTAATATTGATTTATTTGTTATTTTCGATCGTTTTCAAACGATGTAGAATAAAAGTAAGAAAATCGGGACAAAATCGGGACATTTTGTAAATCGGGACAGAAATCGGGACAGGGTTCAAATATCGGGATTGTCCCGCCAAAATCGGGACGTCTGGCAGGCCTACCTGAGACCTCTAGCACACTTAGTTCAGCACCCTTACCATTCAGCCACTGCACCCACAGAGATTCATGCTTAAATCTGGATAATTGTAATTGAAAAGCGAAATCTATTTCCTCAGTTTTCCTCAAAACAGCAGTTTTATTTTATATCCAACATGAGTCCCATAGGTGGACACAAAGGACCGGACTGGTGGTCTAAGTAGAATCTGTGCCTGTGTACATGTTAATCCATCTGTATAATATTACAACCCGCTGTGATTTTAAAATAAATTGCACATGATTTCAAAACTGAGTCATTCGCTGCAACAGTTCTTTACCTACTTCACAGCTCTGAGGTATTTTGTCTATACATCTAGCACTTTTGACGTACCTACCTCTTGGATGTTTCTGCCTGTCATTTGGCTCAACTTTTGTTGAACAAAACTTCCTCACCCCAACAGTGATGTGATGACGAAGCAATTTGTGTATCCATAATCCAACTCCAAGTCATACGCATTTCAAAAAGTAGTTCAGTTCAGGTTATACCATGTCGTCAACGCTCTGATTCCCGATTAAGACATTCATCCGTACTGAGTGACTTCATGGCGCCGAAAAGTATTCCGTGACTTTATTAAGATTAATGAGACCGAAAATGCAAATTACCTTGTCATTGTATATGGCTAAAGTGAAAATCGTGATTTTAACGACAACCATCAGCCATGGAGTGGCGGTAGAACTTGTTTTCTTTGTCATCATCGCATCGTTATTATGTGCCATCGAAGGACGGTATCCTTCGAATCTGTTCTCGTTCTCCCACCACCCGCTGATTCAGGTAGCTTTTCTGCACAACGGTGAACCATCGTATAATTAAATTAGTGGCAGTAATTTGAAAGTTTGTCACTTAGCTGCGTGCAAAGGGGAAATTGATTTGATGACGAGCACTATTATAACTCAAACCATCCATCATTATACATTTTCCCATCGCACGTAGGATTTCTCAAGTAGGTACAGGGGAAGTACTTATCGCTTCAACTGAATCGATAATCACCTTTGGATTGCCATCAGATGGAACGTTCAGCTGGGATTCGTTATAATATTAAATGCGTGGTTAAGTGGATATTTTTATTCAGTGACTCCCAGGGGCATCCTATATGCGAACATTCAGAAGGGTTGACGGGAACATACTAAGAAATTCATGCGATTTGGCCATCAGCCCAATCGTACTCCTTGAATTCAGGGTATGTAAGGTGCGTTGTAGTTTTAAAACATCTTACGGCCAACCCTTACCACTCAATCAATTTCCATATAACAACAATAATTGTTGTCGAACAAATTGAATACAGATATAGGTACTTTGGCTATCTATGTCCAATCAAAAGAAACCCATAAAAGGCTTGTCCTTTCCGTCGTCATCGTAAGTCGTTCTCATACATCGTCTGATCGATATCGAGGCCCCTTCTATTCCAAGAAATTAACTTTGAATGAATTATTTCGCAAGGATATTTTTCTAAGAATAAATCAGAATAAACAACATAATCAAAACGAAGAGTTCTTCTCCGAGTCCGAATCGGAATCACTGCGAATGATTGAATGTTTTTCTTTCCTGTTATCTACTCCTGGTCATTGCCGACTGGAGGAACACGAACAGGGTGAGACAGAGAGCTGCCTAATGTTATTCTAATGTAGTGACCCTTACATGGAAATGAAGATTGTTTGTTTCTCAAGAGGAAAAAACAAATTTCCTAAAGGGTCATTCAGGGACGATAACATCTCTATTGATATAGTCTGACTGAAGGTTGAATACGTATTTTGAATGTGAAATGGAAGGGGAGGTCGACATTCAAAATAATATTCACATATCGTAGGAGGACCATATTATAATAGTTGCTGATAGTTATTTTAGAGACAGCAAGGATAGGAGTTGAAATTAGCAATTTTGAGTTTTCTCTGAGCGTTCTCATACATACAGTACCTACCTACCTACAGTATATTATTATTTTAAATACTATTTAGATAGCTCTATTCGAACGAGATCATGGTGGTACATTAAATGTTATAGCATGCACTTGCGGTTGGAAACACTTTAACCGATAGAACAATATATAAAAAAATCCTTTGAGCTTATCATCGGCCGTTGGGAAGAATAGCCTTCTGTAGGGGTTTGGTTGAGCGGAATTTGATTGCAAATCAGCCTTATGGTTGACAGGGAGCTGTAGAAATGGCTGGTCGGATACGCTTATAGAGAAATTCGGTTTCCACTAAAATCTCGGACGTTGGTTTGAACCTAAGAGAATTTTATTGTTTGATTATTGCACGTCACCAGTTTGGGTCGCAATTAAGGGGGAGGAAAGTGCATGAATCGACACGACCGTGGAAGACGACACCTTGGTGATGTGCTTCAACATAAGTGAACGAAGACCTTAGACGGTGGGCCGCAGTTAGACAAATGGTCGAATTAAAGACATACCCCGAATGACTCAAAGTGGAAAGCTTCTCACCGATGGCAACGTAGGTACTTCAGTGCTGCGCATGTTGTTATTCTTGTTTTCTTCAATAGTACTTGTTGAAATGGCTCTGGTTAACCCGGACTTACCAGTCTGCCTGTCACTGATGATCATTTCACTGTGACAAAAACCGACATCATCGATGGCACTTGGAGCAGACAGTCTTGATGCAAGTTTGGTCACAATCATTTTGCGAAGAGTTCCCACCACCCACTTAAATGTCGACCGTTTTTTTTTTAGAGGTAAATGCTTTTAAGCACTGTCCAGAACCATAGGAATTTCTTAATCTAACATCCCTACAGAAGGATTAAATATATGGCTCTTATAAGCAGTTTTCACCGACTTGAATTTTCACGTCGAAAGTTTACCAGCGCATTATTTATAGTTATTCCCTTATGGCGTTCTTGAACATCAAAGATAGTGTGGATCTGCCTTATAGTCAGCAGGATATATCTCCGTTTTTTTCTGTTGCTGGGCTATGTCCATATGGTCTTGCATTAATGATTAGCTGCGTTTCATGACTTGGTTCAGCCATATTTGTTTATTTTTGGTGTCTTGTGCGTAGATCACTGGCTTGACATCATGTGTGTAGCACGTGATAATTTTTCAGACATCTCTATTCTTTGGATTACATCCTATCCTAGAAGATATTCATTGAGTCGGATCTTAAGACTTAGACTTCAGTATAAAGGCAGTAATTTCCTTCGTTCGGGTTTCTTCTGTGGTATCGCAAATTAACTGCATACATTTGATCATCCGCGAGAGATCTTGAGGCATGTCAAAATTATTCTTGGTCCTCATAGAAAGGTCTAACCTTTCCTTTTTATAATTTTTCAGTGTCCTTTTACCATATTGTTAAGCAAATAGGTTGCCCGTTTTCGCAGAACGCCGAATTTCTTAGCTTGGGTATCCTTTCTAAGAATTTCCCAACCAAATCAAGCAAACTTTAAGGACTCTAGGCCGATGAGACATATATCTATCTAGAGATGTACCTATGTCTCATTTGCTATTGTTAATTAGGGTATATCACTGTTGAGCAGCAGTCGAGAACGTGGAAAGTAGCAGCGGTACACTGGACAGTGTGTAAAACTTGTTCCGAATCAGCTTTATCATAGTTGCTTGAATATCAAGCTTGAATACCAATAGGCCTGGTGCTGGTATCTAGGGTCCGCCAAATAACTTTTTTTTTGAAAATGCTATAAAAAAAAAAAAAAACTACTGAATATTTTCTCAAATTTCTTTTTTTATTTGAAAGTACAATCCTTCCGGGTCAATAATGGAAAATAGTTTCATTCAAATGGCTGCCTCGGCTGGCCATGCAGTAGCCTACACGATCGGTCCAATTTTTAAGCACATTATCGATTGTGTGCAGCTGTATTTCACCTATGGCTTCACGAATATTGTCCTTTAAAGCGTCAATTGTCTCTGGCATGTCGGCGTAACACTTATCTTTTACGGCACCCCACAAATAATAGTCCAACGGTGTCAAATCGCAGCTCTGCGGCTGATAATGCGATCTTCAAAAACAGGGCGCAAAAGATCGAGTGTAGCTTCGGCTGTATGGCACGTACCGCCGTCCTGTTGAAACCAAATGTTGCCAATATCCTCCTCTTTAATTTTTGTGAACAAAAATTCGTTCAACATGGCCCGATAACGATCGCCATTGACTGTAACGGCCACTCCTTGCTCGTTTTCGAAGAAAAATGGCCCAATTATGCATCTGGACCTAAATCCGCACCAAACAGTGACTCGTTTTGGGTATATCGGCTTTTCAATGTATGCGTGCGGGTTTTCTGTGCCCCAAATGCGACAATTTTGATCGTTTACATACCCCCCAAGATCAAAATGAGCTTCATCTGAAAAGATGATTTTTTTGGAAAAATCGGCATCTTCTCTAAGTCGATCGCAGGCCCACATTACCATGATTTTCAAAGTAATGTCGCAATATTTTCCAGCGTTGTTCAAGCGTATACACAACCATATTCGTTCAGCGGAAGGATAAAACTAATTATCTGTCAAATCAGACATGAGCTAAGTGTTACCATTCGCGAAATAAGCACTAGTTGAAAAAAAAAAACGTTAGATGGCGGACCCTTTATAGGTGCTGGCGAAGCACGGCTAAACTCAACGAATGGGGTTTTTCTATTTTTCTATTTTATTTCTATTTCTATTTTTCTCTTGCCGCTATACGACGATGCCTATACCAGAAAACATAACATAAAAAGAATTTTTAAACAATTATCACGGACGGACATGTCTTACCAAACTGACGGCTCTGCGGTGTTGTTTAGCGATGTATAGAGTAATGTAAACTGTTTCTTCTAGTAATCGCTCTCTGAGTGTAAAATGCGTTGAAAGCTGTTTACCGGGTTCCACGCCCACCTAAATAGCAGTGTCATGAACCAGAAAGGTGTCAACATAAACTGTATAAAATTCGAATTCGTTTCATTTCTACTTGGGATAAATAAAAAGTGTGAATAACGGACGCGTCAAGTAGAATGCAGTTGGTAAGTAGTCATAAATCCATGCTCACATTACAATGATGACCGAATTTGTCCTTAAGTTTTCATTCGGTATGATTGACTGATTTGAAATACGGCAAACAACATTGAAGCACTTAACAGAACGATACTTAGTACAATCGTACTCTTGTATTAAATGAGTTTTTCGTGAGTTACCCCCAGCAAAAATATCAAAGAAATATCAGTTTTGCAGCTTGAATCCGCAATTTTATTATTTCGGTCAGTACCTATAACTCATAGCCATACCTATAGAAAAGAGTTGCAACAAACAACATCGAATGCAATTTGTAGGTAACCCCAACGCCAACACCCACATCGACTGCACAATAAGTCACCTATGCGTATCAGGTTTGGTTTAAATTGAAAACATGGTCCAATATAACAGTCGTCTGCCTTTTTAACCATACGCTGTCGAAACAGATGTGGCCCGAGAGTTTGAAAAATTTGTTCCCAAAAACCACAACAAAAGTTTTCTTATTTCCGCACCAGGACATGGTATTTATGAAGCGATATTTAAAAAAAAAAACTCAACCAACTAATGTTTATAGAAACTCACAAAATATTCACCTTCGTCCTTTTCCAATCTCAAATGACTTCAAAGCATTTAAGCAATCGAAACAAAGCCATCCCTGATAAATGTTATCGAATTCGTAATATATCCTCGAATCCATATAAAGCCACAAATGAACAGAAAGGCAAACACAAAACACACACCAAAAAAAATCCTTCTATCGGTGCAGAAAATCCTTAATGGGAAAACTTTGTTCTGAGGCAAAAGTAATTTCGTAAGAAACCTTCTCCTATGTACAATTCCACTTGTGCAAGGATCAAAGTGGCTTTTAGTTGGATTGCCCATTCGTAAGGCATTCGGAAAATGTGCAACAACTTATCGCGGTTAACCCGAAACTTCTGTATTTCATTTCCAATACAAGTTTTAAGAAGCATTTTCATGTGCAACTGCCTATGTAACTTCAGAGGGGCAATGAATGTAACGTAAGACATTCAGCAAAGTTCTTAAAGATATACCCTAGTGGAAGGGATAAAACTTCAAGACATTGTATATGTGTTTTGGAAATTTCCAAAATCGAATTAAATTACGAACTTGTCGTGAAGTTATTTGTTTGTGGTTTCACCAAAAATGGTTTACTTTTGGAGATAAATGCATGCAACCTATCGAATGTGATGCTGATGCGGAATACAGATGGACACAAACTATCGCCTTGCTAAATGGTTAAGCGTTATATAGTCTCGTTCAATATTTTTACCCTAAAACACACCCATATTCAGGCGGAGAGTAAATAGACACATTTGGCCATTAAGACCTTTAATAAAATATACATGTAGGTTGCACCGTTGGGAATTCGTTACATATTAACCCCAAGCTCACCGCCATCGTCACCTACCCAAAAACACTGGCGAATTCTGATTGACTAATAAAACAGTACGTGATCTGAAATTCCATTCCACTTGTGAACCTGAACTCTGCGATTCGTTTCACCTTCTTTCACTGGCAGACCAGCAAAAAAAAAAGCAAAACTGGCCGAATCCTGAATAATAAGCAACCATCTGAAACAATGGCACAATTCAGAGAGCCAGTATCTATTCGCATGTGTGGAGGTATATTGCACATGGAGGTGTTGTATCGGAGAAAAAAAAATATTTTGCTTATATTTACTACATTATTGCCACAGTCCAGCTACCCGGGACAAAATGGATATACGGTCTGTCCATCTGTTGTCACCCCCACGTGCGTCCCCTTGGGATGTTGATTTTTGTCGCAAAATAATAATAAACTTACTTTGGGCCCATCATGCGGATAAGTGCCTTTTGCCTTTTTCCATCTCCACCTTTGGCCATTTTTGGCAGAGGTTGCTTCCGTTTGCCGTTTACCTTCCATAGACACCTAAGGGTCAGGCCAAGAAAAGGTATTATGTTCATATGCGTTAATAGTGAGCATATGTGTGAGTAGCCGTTTGGTTTTCCCAACAAAAAAAGCACATCCTTGTGGAAATTCATAAATTGAACGAAAATTATTGGCTCGAATTGTAAGTGGAATTTCATTATCGTGCTTAGACAGGGGTTGCATAACAATACGGGCAGAAAGGTAAGTGTGAAGGAAGACGTTGTTATGTTGCTCCATATGGACTCAAGTTTTTTTTTTTTTTTTTTGTAAGGGCATGTGTAAGTGGTCTACGCATAAAGTGATAGGGATGATATGACACTTGATAATGATGGCTCGAATGTATCAAGCGAACATACATTTGTACCTATTTCAAAATAATTTTGGAAAGAAATAGTTCTCGAAGAAGTCGTATTTTTTTAATGAAAGAATATTTTATTTCATACTAGACCATAAAATAAAATGAATTTGATAGTGTTAGATTTTTTTCTAACTGGGGCGTCTGTCGTGGCGCTATCCCAAAGGCGTTGCAAGTTTTATCTTTTCGCTGCTGTAAGACTCTGAACGAAGGAAAAGCATTACGTTTCTCTCTACAAATACCAAGGGCAAGATCGAAGCGAAATCCAATAGTTACATTGTAGTCGAAGATTGTGTTTCCCGCATTTCCAGTCAGACTTGCTTCCTGACTGGCACTCGTATAATTTGCCTGGCACTCAAAATTAAATAAGCCAGATTCGTCGGAAGCATTACCGCGGTCCTTTAGAGAGTGTACAGGAGAACCCGAGGCAGTCAATTCCTCGCCGTGCACAAGAAATTGGCCTTTCCAATGCTTGGCGAATTTTGCATCGGGACTTGGGCTTACGCCCGTACAAGATCCAACTAACCCAGGAGCTCTAAGTTAACGAACATAGACAAAGCCGTTTGTTCACTGACTTGGCTTCTGAGCGTTTGGAAAAGGACCTCAATTTTGACCAAAAAATCACCTTTAGCGACGAGGTGCATTTTTAGATGAATGCGGGTATGTGAACAAGCAAAATTACCATAAATATGGGACGACGATATTTCAACGTCGACCCGTCCTTATTGGAAAACAATTTAGTGTTTAAAATATTAAATGCACTGTTATCTCTCGTAACCAAATCTTGTTTTGTTATTGTTATTTGAGTAATTGCAAGTTTAAGGCAGTAAATCAGCCAAAAAAAATACATTTTGGTCATAAACGCCCTTCAAAAAGTAGACGTGTCAGTGGGCGCCACAGTCTTCTAAAGCCTTCACGGAGTCTTTCAAAGTGTTGCAAGTCCGATTTCAGTCCAAATTCTCTGATCATGATCCAGGAAATGTTAATCCATGAATCAATGAGGTTCAAAAGTTGTACCAAAAGGTTAAAAGAGGTTAAAAGTTTCATTCATTCATTCATTTTCAATGGTCCGTTTGTCCATTAAGTGGGTCGCGGCTATAGTTTGCTCAAGTGGACCCTCCACAGCTCTTGATTCTCCGCCATCGACTCTAAATCATCAATCCCCACCCCATACGGGTATAGAGGAGAGATTATGAATTTGATCTAATCATCTCATCCTGGGTCTACCTAGGGGACGCCTGCCCAATGGTACGGATTCCATAGCACGTCGTGGGATCCTGTTCGGCGACATGCGTTTAAAATGACCAAACCATCGAAGCATGTACCGCTTAGTCCGGAGAAGTAGTTGCTCGAGTTTGAGTTCCTCACGTTTTCTGGTATTTCTAATGCGATCTCTACGGGTCACACCAGCAATACAACGGAGAAATCTCATTTCGGCAACTTATATCCGAACACATCAAAGCTACGAAATTGTTGCCGAACCAATCAGTGACGACGAACAAGTCAACATTTTTTAGAGCCGCTTTCGATGTTGACAATTTTGAAGGCCAAATTCTGCAGATTTATAAAAGGCGATGACTACGAGAACCCAATTTTATATATCAGCCATTCAGCAAAGACAAGTATTATAGATTACAACACCGTCAGGCGTCAAGCTTATACCAAGAAAATTAAGTATGATTAGCCAGTTGTATTCAAAAACCCGCGTCAGTTTCACCGATAGGATTTGCAGGGTCGCATATGAGCTGATTATGCGGGTCCAGGGCGGATGAGATTATGCCCGATGAATGAAACATCACCACTATTGTCCAGGTCCTGAGGAAAGGAAATTCTTTGAATTAGAACAACTATAAAGGCCAACTACTAATAAGGGGATTTTTTCGAAGATCGTAAGAGTTCTCCTAAGAAAACATGAGACCTGACTAAATTGGGGAGGTTGTTCTTCTAGACTTCCTTTGTTGTCGAATGTCAATTTTTATATTTAAGAAAAGCAATTATACAATAATATTGTTGCAAAGACGGTCGTGCGTTACTCCGATTTTGTTTTCCATTAAATTTCGCTACCAGCGACCGGGATAATTGGGAGGCTAACAATATCTCTACGGAAACTCTGAACCCTGTCAAATGAGAAGAGTAAAACGGAATAATGCCATATTTAAACGTATTTAGATAATCAAAGAACACGGTAGGAATACAAGGACGGTTGTTACTGATACCAAAATCCGCTCTGACGAAGTATAGGTATTTTTCGATGATTTATTTTGAGCATTGCTCGGCTTGAGGATCAATCGGATATGGGAAAAAGGTGGATAGTGAAGGATAGAGCGGAATAGGATGTAAAAGGTGGAGAGTAAAGGGGCTACATAGACGAGTAGAGTTGCCAAAGCAGGAAGGATAAAAACAATTTCTCGCAACGTCAACAAACCACTAAGAACTAGACCGCCGACTTTCCGTGCACCTACCCGATTCTCTGTCTGTGAATACGTGTAAATTTCAAAATAAAAAAATTAATGGCGGCAATGATTTTCCATGCTATACCATGGGACTATGATTTTTCAAGTATGCGTGCGTTAATGGCGCTCCTTTGATTTTGTACAGCACGAATACATGAAAAATCCTGGGCCCGCCGGCAGCTTGTAGACAAAGTCCGTTATGTAGGAGGAGTCGACAGTCTATTCTCACTGGTTTGTGACCTCGAAGTGGAAGACTTGTATATGGTAAGTCCCAAACCCACCGACGAGCTAATTAAAGGGAACTTACATGCCAACAACAACAACAACGACTTAACAACTTAACTTAAATTGACCAGGGCTGAGTTTATTAAAGAGGTATTTTTTTTGTTCTTAAATCCAATAAGCCATTGTTGAGTTTAAGCTGTGGAGTCGCATTTTAATCAGAGAACATTTTATTTTAACTCACTTAGTCTTCTAATGCTTAGCCGTTATGACTCGTGACTCGTGAGCCATGTTGCAGTTTGTAATATGCATAGCTAAGCCTTTCCCAATAAACTTAGATAGTGACAGTGAAAATCGTATTTAAATTAGTTCACTGGTTCTCTAGATTAGCACGTACATAGATATGGAGAGACCTCGGGAGAGACGCATCTGGGGCCTTCCCTCAAAATCAGAAAAGAAAATTAAAGTTGAATTAGATTAAATGTCTCCATTTATGTAGTGTATTTAAAATAAATAAAAATTTTGCAAAACAATTAAGTTTATAAACAATTTGTTAATTAAAACAACGTCGCTTTAGTCTCTGGCTTTAATCGCTGGGTGTTTAGAACGTCTTAGAAAATCTATAAGCAGTTTTTAAAGCCATGTATCTCTCACACACTTCTATTAGGTAATCTGTTATTAAAATGTCAACAAATTTACTAGAAAGTAATATTTTGGTATTAGCACAAAAAAAGGAAAGCTTTTAAAAGATTAACTTAATAAGTTAACGGATGGCAGGTTTCGCGCGCTAAAGAAGATTTACCAAAGTCCATGTCCTAGTTGAGTATGAAGACAATCCCTATTCTGATTATGTTAATCGCCCTTGAATAACAACACAAAGTTGTGGATGTACTTTGGATTGGATTTACTCTGTCTTAAAGTGTTCCAAGAAATCTATTAACGAAAACTCGAAACTAATAAGATGCAAATGTAAAATTGAAATATTTTAAATGATTTTTATTTACAGCAAATATTTCTTGCGATGATATTGGAGGACTATTAGTTGCCAGAGGTAATGGTTGTACAAAAATGGTTCAAATATGTAAAAGTTTCCCTGGCTCTCTTGGCAAGTATTTGGGTTTAAAGTGCAGCAAGTTTTAAGGTATGTGAGAAATCGAATGGACATGTCTAGTCTATTGTCTATATTGCATTCATTGAAGGTGCAAAAAAAATACCCTTTTTTAACACAATAATGTGGCAGCTAAAAAACGCCCAACCATACCAGCAACAATGGTTCCAGGGTTATCAGGCATTAAAGCCATATTACACGCACTTTAACAATTTTTATTCACTTGTCAAGGGGTCATTGTAACTGCAAGTCATTCTCAACAAAAAAATCCGTAGTGATAAAAATAATGATCCAATGAAATTCACTTCATAAAACAAAAGAGTGGTGCAATGCCTGCCCTGGATGAAGGTGTCTATGAAGTGCTCTTGATCAATTGCGAATTCGAAAATAAAAGGAAGAGCAAAACGAAAGCGAGAATCGAAACCTCAATGGACCATAATTTTGAAAAGCCATTCAATTAGCACGGAAACAATGGATGAAATATTGCTCGACGTTAGCCAAAAATAGATTATTACATACAAAATAGATTAATGGACAAATTGCCGAAGAGTACGAGTCGGTATAGGTACGCAGTGCACTCTGCCGCAATGGAGTTATTTCCTTTTATCGGTGTTCCATCGGGATGAAATAAAAGCAGAAACACAAAAATGCGGTATTTTACAAAAGTGAATGAATGTCCCAAGTGTATTGTTTGATTTCGTTTCATTGAAATGTATTGCTCTCTTATTTCTCCTGCAGTAAGCTTTTGTAAAATGTTGAAGTTGATGGTATACAACTGAGATGCATTGGCACTTTTATATATAGACACACATACTTATAGCTATGTATGATGGTGGATGTGGCTCGCCTCAGAAAGCCATAATAATCCTTATGTCGTTTTCTATTGGTATCCCTCGGGAATCCACTTATTCTAAAATCTAATTAACGAAACAACTGCTTCTGGTCGATTCCATTACAAACTACAAAAGCTTGAACTTGGTTTGGTACCGTTTGGTACTTGTTGTGCCAATGGTACAAAGCAGGACAGAAAGCTAACTTTTTTATTCCGGACACTCTCGAACGCCCCTCTTTATCCTTTTGAAAATGTATGTATAGCCTATATTCTAGATAACAAGTAATATTTGGTGAAAACCTCTTGCATCCATGGTTCGAGATCTATTTAGCGCATGCTAAGGTCACCTACGTTCTCTAATAGACCGATTATGCCATTTGGTAGAATGAAAGAAACGACCGACTGTTTTCTATTCACACAAAAACTTTATTTTTATACGTCTGAGTCCAATCGTGGTCACCAAGTTCCTGGCTGGTTTTCTGTACAGAGCTTGGGCACATCTGTCAACTCTCCATCTTACAAGTAACCTATCGACTTTGATTCGCTGTGCAGTAGTACGGTTTAGTAGAAGGCCGTGAAAATATATAAAGTGCTGCCATTTTGATATAAACGGAACCGCAATGCCGAGTAAGTTATTAAGAAACTGGTGTCAGAATAAACCCTATTCTGATATTCGAACAATTTAATCAAAATATTTTATTTCCTGACTTAGGTCTTACAAAAAAAAAAACTAAACTTTTACAAATATGTAGTACAAAATGAGAAGATCCTAAGGACTTAAGTCATCGAAAAAAAGGTAAATACTAATGAATTTGGAAAATGTATTAACATTATTATATTACATAGGTCTTCATGTTAAGATTAATTCACCATAATTTTTTTTTTAAACAAATTTAATACCCTGCAAATAATTTAAATATTTTGAACTATGGTTTTATGAAAAACTGCAGTTTCTGACTTAAGAACTTTTTGCCTAACGTCAAAGATTTATGCGCTTAGCCACGTTTTTTACCATGGTCCACTTTTCGTGTCATTTTGAGAATGTAAATTATGGCATTATTGCCACTAGGAGAGTCATTTTTCGGAAAACTTACGGATAAGGTCAAAACGGATATCAGTAAAATACGGAAGTTTCTCCAGAATTAAAAAAATGGTTCCAAGAGTAGCGAAATTAGCTGACCAGAGTAGGTATATCCATTAATGAGTAGGGACACTCTCTCTACATATGCATTTCATACTACCACAAAGCAAAACGCAGAAAAAATCGTGCAATAAGTGGAAGCAGGTCGAAAGAATACTTTTTACCTGAATACGACGAATGCCTCAGAAGAAAAGGGTAAACAACACATTTTACCTGTACCACTACATACGGCTTGCTGTGTACGACGAACGATTGTGGGTTTTTTCATAATGCATTTTTAAAGGCGGTAAACTCGGATTTCGATGTGTGTACCTATTCACTTTATGCAGTGTGACCTGCTTTGCTTTTTGGAAAATGGTTTCATGCTTCGTTTTTATGATTTTTTTTTCCAGGAATTACAGCTAATTCTGAACTCTTACCATTAATATTTCAATCTAAAATATGAAAATAAATGTTTCTTCTCTGTTCTGACTTCGCTAAAAATAATGCAATTCGATATTGGGCGCAGTAGCAATAAAAATGATTTCATTCCATAATTGCTAGTTTTTATAATAACTGGTCACACTGGTTCTGCAGTGACAATAGGGTAGGTTTTTTCATAATGCGTTTTTAAAGGCGGTAAACTCGAATGCTTATCAGTTGTGCGAAAGAAGGGAAATAAACACAATACAGGGTGACCCGTGATAGTTTTCGGTGCGAACAAACTATAGTGCAGTTGTTTTTGGATTAAATATAAATTTGAATAGGAAATGGGAAAACATATTTTGAAGTGTTTAGCCTGCACGGTCGGGAACAAAAAGAAAATGCAGGTGTAAAATATTTTTATGTGCCGATAATGGAGGGGATTAAAAGTTTAACTTTATTGGTTTTTTAGTGATAACTCCTGAAACTATCCCTTTTATTTTGCTTGAACACATTTAAAATGCATATCTATGCCTTTTGGTTTTAAAATGAATAGTATTGCTTGTGGTCGAAATGTGTCCTAAGTTATATTAATCTTTAATTCATATAAATTTAAAGGCCCCAACAAATTCAGAAGTCCATTTTTGGAAAATAAAGAGCAAATAGATTTCTTATGAAATGCATTTTTTAAGTATTTCTTTTTTCGATAAGTCTGCCAATATAACTAAAAGAATGGCAGCAGAATATAAATAGTCTTATTGGTATTTCAATTGACTTAATTACCATTTTAATGCAACCGAGGAAGAAATAATAAGTTGCTGACTCCATTTCAATACATTTGTGAATTTAAAAGAACTTTTTCAGCAAAGTAGCTACATGGAGAAAATAGTTGCGAGCCAACTGCAAATTTAGAGCTTTCCAGCGTTGAAATAAACGCTTTCAAAACAGAATCTGATTAGGTATAAAACTGCTGATTTCGGTAGTGAAATTGTTTTGCATGCTATATAAAAAAAAAACGTAAAAAACGCAAGTGTGAGTTGGAACTAAGTCAGCAACATAGTGTTTCCTCCATATTTACAGATTTTTTAGCGCATTTGAAGTGCGCATTTAACATGTTCGCCTAAAGAATTTTTAGATGCAGTAGAAAGTTTATAGCAAAATAAAAAAATGCATTCATTCATTTTCATTTTCATTTTCGCGGGTTTTCATTTAAAAAATTTTTTTTTAATGAAAATGTATTACCTACATATAAAGGAATAAATGTGATTGATTACTGGCTGTAAAAATCAAAAAAAAAATGTCCCTTTTTTTAACGGAGCACCCTGTGCCATTTTCTTTTCTCTCCCTCTCACTACCCACTTTATATATCCGTCTATTTCTCATGCCTGTGTGACACAGTAATACTTGCTGATAAGGAAATTGTCGAGAGTGTCCCTACTCATTATAATGGATATACTCTGTAGCTGACTCTGTTCGTGGTATTAAAATGGTCTAAGTGTAGTTGTAGTAGGTACCAAACGGAATAAAATAACCTACAGCTTCCATTCCAAACGTCAACACAAAATCTTATTTGCTTCTATACATATGGGTGGGATTTTGATTACATACTAAATGACCCGGTGAAGTTCGTACCACCTAAAATTTATTTATTTGTATCTCTTTATAAGCGATTATGATCCGCAATAAACCTTCCAACTCTACAATTTAAGTTTCGTTTGATGATTAAATAAAACTCGTTCGTAAAGTTCAAATGAATTCAATGTCTTTTATTTATCTACATATAAAAATGTAGATCAATTTACCTACCAAATTTCAATATAGTGTTTTAAATTATGTACTTTTATGGGTCGCGACATTCCATTCCCCGATTTTGAATCCGCCCTTATTCCAATTTCTATGGACAATGCACTTCAATATTATCTAACAATCTTACAACTTTTGAAATGCATATTTTTTTTTTGTATGGGAGGTGCCCCGTTCCTTTATCCAATTTTTATCAAATCTCGACGAAATACATTCGGGTCAATAGTGAAGATTTCCTCAATATGTGAGCTCAATTCTGTGGTTTTTGAGATATATGATGTCGAAAGATTTTCTTAAAAATTGTGCTTTTCGAGATATGTATACCTACGATTTTTAAGAATTTTTTGTATGTCCAATTTTGACCAAACTTCACAGAAACT
This sequence comes from Cheilosia soror, assembly GCA_949372485.1. NCBI lineage: Eukaryota > Metazoa > Arthropoda > Insecta > Diptera > Syrphidae > Cheilosia > Cheilosia soror. The sequence continues at coordinate 109,293,546 of OX443562.1, read as the reverse complement.
CTTTTAAGTCAATAACAATGAGTCTCCCAAAATTTAAGTTCATGGTGGTTTTGGTGGTGCATAGTCCTATACAAAATTAAAATTGAAATTTTTTATTGTATGGGACGCATTTTTGAGCTCGGCTCGGGCGACCTTTTTTGGAGACATTTTCAAATTGTCCATCGGTAACGGCAGAGAGGCTACTACCGAGCGCACCGCTAGTTACCTTGTACTCTTTCATTCCTTCATTGGATTCATAGAGGAAAACTTTATTCCAAAAGATTCTGGTTTTTGGGATGAAACGAAGGTATCCGTATAGAATCCGAATGGCTGAACTATACTTTCGGAGCCTATTTATATCCGCTTGTAGATTTTATATAAATGTTTTTTAGTTTGTGTCTTAAACATGTTGATAAAAGGAACTTTCCTTTAGGTAGAAGTATGTTGGTGCTTTAAAAATTTAGAGAAATACCTTCTAAAAGGATAAAAAGTCGTCTGATTATAGGCGTGCTTCTGTGGATATTTTGACCTCCCAATTTCCTAAATTTTCTTGGCAACGAAATAAAGTCTCAAACTTTTTGTCGTCACATTATTGTTCACGTTGTCGATTGTATACATAGATCGTTCAGCCTGATTAATTACGACTTTGCAAGTTTTACACCATACGTCTGTATTAGCTTTTCGGGAAGACCTATAAAACAAAGAATATTTTTTTAACCGAGCGAATTGCAATTGATTGTCATCGGGGAACCGAGTTCTGGAACGGCAGTACATCCTTCGGATTTGGTAACCCTATGCAGATAGTTTTTTTGGCCACTTTCAGGCATTTTTTGGGGCATTATTTTGAGCGATTTTCAAAGCTAACTCGGTATCGTTTTTTAAGAAATTCATATTAGGGGTTTTGGGGTTTCTAGAGGCATTCTTTGGAGTATTTTCGGAACGTTTTTGAACCATTTTTCGAAACGTTGTTCGGAGCGGTTTTCTTATGTGATTATTGCGAAGATTTCTTTGAAAGTGTTTTGCTTCTTGGGCCGTTTTATTAGGCCTTTTGACTCTAGCAAAACCAAGAGTTTAACTATCAAGCCCTCCAGTACCTTGTCAACTGACTCCAATTGCACGCCTCAAGTGCACCTAACGCCTAAATGTACAAACAGAGTGGAGAGTGAGAAAGAGCAAACGGCAAAGCTCTGAAATCATGAAAGCCAAAATCCTTCCTCTCCACTCTTGCTCTTCACTCTGTTTGTAAACTAAGTCTTCCGACAGGGATATAATCAAAGATTGAGAATTGATTCAGATCCGTAAAGCAGTTCTTTAAGGCCTTTAGATTAGTTGCTCAAGATAGACATAGAGCATGTTTTTTTTTTTTTAAATACTTCTCTCGGGAAAGGCAAACCTATAACGCTTCATCAGCGCCCCGAGATGCTTGCAGATGTATGTTAGTTCTGCACTTAAATTGCTGCAAATTGTAGTCTTCTGGAAATATATCCCCAGGAAGCGAGTTCCGAATTTTGGTTGTCCTGTAACAGAAGGAGTTTTGAAAAGATGATGTCCTCGCGGTTGTCAAGTGAACTGTATGGTCATGAGCATTAGCAGCCTGTCTTGTAGGGCGCCCAAAAGTAGCATTTCGAGGGATAATGTCCTTGAGTTCCTCGGAACATCTACCATGGAAGTACATATAGAACAAGCATAGGTCAGCGACTTGTCTTCTGTGCACCAACAACGGTTGCAGATTCGATGTGAGTGTAGGGTCTCCAATAAATCGAACTGCTCGTCTCTGTATGCTGTCAAATAGGTTAAGTGAATGTTTTGGGGCCGAGCTCCATATATGGGAGCAATATTCCAGGCCTGGTCTAACCTGTGCTTTGTAGAGAAGGCGAAGTTGCTTGGGGCTAAAGTACCTCTTTGCTCTAAATAGTGAGTCCTTGGGCCGGATTGGATGGTCATCCATTTGGATCTGAGGAACTGTTGATGCATTTTTCCTGGAAAATGTTGTGAGCTGGGTCTTGTTTGCATTAAATACAACCAAGTTGTCTTTTCCCCACTTAAAGATTTGGTCCAGACCACCATTTAGAGAACTAATTTGTTCACATCTATAACTGTGTGATGTAGCCGCATTCACAGGCCCACTGTTCGAGATAGAGGATATAAGAGTGCTGTCATCAGCAAAGCTGTAGATATTATTATTTGTCGATCCAAGCAAATCGTTGATGTGGAGAAGAAATAGAGTTGGGGAAAGAATAGATCCTTGGGGCACTCCTGCATTTATGGCAAACGAATTAGATGATACACCATCTACCACAACTTGGATCGATCTTCTCAGAAGAACATTTTGCATCCATCCGCAGAGTTGTTGTGGTAATCTATAAGACGTCAACTTGCCTAATAGGGCTCTATGCCAGACTCGGTCAAATGCCTTCGATATGTCCAAGGCTACGGCTCTGTATTCGCCGTGTTGTTCAATTGCTTGCGTCCATAAGTGCGTTACGTAGCTTAACAGGTCTCCAGTGGAACGACGGCTCCGAAATCCGTATTGCCTGTCACTTATAAACTATTACCAAATAGCAGATTACTGCACCGTATTCCTGGCTGAGATCTAGTAATTAAGAAAGTTTAAACTTAAACTAAGCTCATAGGGTTAGGAATTTTCGTTAGAAGACAACGAAACAGCAGATAAGCCGACCAGATGCGACAGACATGTCCTCCCTTTCTTTGGAATAGGTTGAATGCGAGCGGTTTTCCAGCAAGAAGGAAACGTCTTCTGGGAGTACGACATGCTAAACAGCTTACATAGTACAGGTCGGGTCCGTCGGTTCCCTTTGCCTTATTGCAATCTAGTTCCTTAAGGGTGCATTGCTACAAAGTTGCATTTTAAGGGCAGAAAAAAGACTTGTGACTGCTAGTTCAATTAGATATGACAAAATTCGTAAAACCATCGCGTTGGATATGGTTGCAGACTGTAGTGTAGAGGCTCGTGTTGGTCTCTGGCAAAAGGTAGGTATCAGCATCACGCTGAGAAACAATTTCAAAATAATGTGGTATGCGTTATTTTTCCAACGCATAGCTCATAACTTTTTCAAATGAGCTGTGTTGAATGTGATGAAATATACAATATGCTGGAGCTGTTACTCCTGCTGGAGTGGTTGCTCCTTCTGATACCAAACGTTGTGCTAAATCTGTCAGTTGCTCAAAATCAAACGGTTATCCTTCTATACGTTCTATTCTACGTCACGTTGAATCCGCGATCATAGGTATACAATCTATTCAATAATAATGAAATGGGTTGATCAACTAACAATATTAAACTCAAAATTGATGCATCTCGCACTACTACACATAATTCCGTCCTAAAAATCAATTGTTAATGCAACTGCCAATGGTATTCAAGCCAACATCAGATTCATAAACTTGGCCATAAATTCTCAAAGCCATTCTACGTCTCGTCTGTAATGGCGCCCCTGCCCTAATGAGCGAAATCCAACCCTTTGACCTTTATCTACAATTAATTGCATTGCGGCTAATTGAATGATCAAAAAATACTTCAGGAGTTGTCCTCAAAAAGAAAAGAAAACGAAATTAAAATACTCAATCAATTTGAATCCCATAAATTCACTTTAAAAGGATTCGCTACAAAAGAATAAAGTATAGCACACCGTCTGCCACCGAAACGAAAGTCATTCGTTATTATCGCCACACTGGCTCATTCAGATTCATCGTGTCCCACAATGGTGTAAATACCTTTGATGGAATTACCCGGAAGGAAACTTTGGCATTTTTTTTTTAACGACCTCTCAACTTTTTCTCGTCTATTTCTTCTATTATTCTTTCGTTGGTCCTTTTTCTAAGTGAATTAGCTGCGCTCCCATTACACCCTCTCGATTTGAAATAATTGGATTGAAAAAGATTAAAGCAAGGCCGATGAATTTGAATTTATTGTACCATGATAAGACCATCCAAGTAGCCGAGGGTTTATAAAGCTTTAAACACCTTTTATTTCTTTTTTTTTCTGTTCAAAAGGACAGACACTTTGTTTGAGTTTACTTGAGAGCCATAAACACATTTCGATGCTGCGGATTTGGGTGTTGCAAGTTTGTCTTAATGTAAAAGCGGATATACCTACTCTAGGAAATTGAGTCCCAATATAAATATGAAATAGAGGGCACAATTTCATATCCAAATTCCAGGGGAAAATTTCGAGATCTCCTTCCAGCAATCGCACTCGAATGGCCATTCATTCAAAGTCAGCCAACCAATCCGTTTTGGGTAAAAAGTGACACACGGATTCACCTTTCAATCTACAGATGATATTCCCATAAAAACTGCTTACTCCCCTTGCATCCACACACATCACTTCAAGACTCTTCCCATTTCCACTATGACGTCTGATGGTGTATAGTCAATTTGGCTTGCAAATCCCTCACTTGCTGTCTGTCAGCTTGAACCTTGGCCGATGCAGTTAATGGATCTTTTAAAGTGGACCTCCCAATAAATTAGTTTTCCATGGCCAGTTAATTGCTCCTCAAAGAATACCATCTCACACACCGTCTCTATAACAGAGCAGGCAACTCTGTTGGTGGAATGCTATCCTAACCACAGTTGCATCCATTGGACATGGACGGGCATGCTTTCTTTTGCTCGAACTTCAGTGTCATCTGTCACACTTTAAAAAGGCATCTGTTACACCCAAAGGATTCTGATGGTATGCTGGTAGTGCTGTTTGTATAGATCCCTACCTCTGGATTTTCTAAAAATAAATTTAACGCCACTCGAACTCTGGTTGCTTAGAGAAATACGTATAGGTCTTGCTGTGGAGCTGAGGGGAGTAATTGCTGTGCTCTTGTTTCTTTGGGCCCAAAAAGCGAATAATTGGATGGAAGGTTGATGCCTTTCTTTGTGCACTCTGTTCTCGGTTCATTTCTGTTTTCACTGAGTTTTGGTGTCTTTCAGTTGTGAAAATTGACGTGAAAAACTGTCATGTGCGACGAATTTGTCCTAGCTGTGGAATGATGGAACTAGGAAACTATTTGGCCATGATTTTGATTCCTCAATCTCGGTGTGTTTCAGAGTATATTTATAGGCAAACTGTTTGCCCATTTTCATGAAAGGGACGCAGTGACAAAAAAATAATTTTGACTACCTATATCATCTATTCCTGGTCCAACAAGAACAACCGTGTTTTTAGTAAAGGAAATTGATAAGGTAATAATTTTTGGGAAAAATTGCGATCACAACTAACCGCAGCTAAGCTATGTAAGGAGAGTGTGCACGAGTTGGATTTTTAAATACGTGCAGATACAGGTGCACATTTTGTTAAGACAGCAATTTGGATTGCAGAAAGCAGTCCGGCCCAACGATAAAGTTCAGCGGATGCTCCAAAACTCATACGTACCAAACAGTCACAATTTAGACACGTTTTGACACCAATTGCTATGGGAATCCCTCGAACTTTCCTCACAAACTTGAATACTTAATTTCGACCAAAACTTTGCTTCAGGCGTAGGTACAACCGAAACCACCACAGCCGAGATTTTATATGTGGGATATGAGCGCGAAAAAGCAGTAAGCTCAAAAAAACATATAAAAGGTGCCCAAATTTAACGCCAGATTTAAATTGTGCGCCATTTGTGAGGTAATGGTGTTGTCAATGAAAAAAATACAGCATCACAGGCAGTTCAGGTCAGGACAGTTTTTCTTTTATACACTAATTTCTTTGTTTTTTTTTTTTTTTTGCTGAGTTAAACTCGTTTCTCCAGGGTTACTGAAGGTAATACGCGAAAGAATTGCATTATCGGTCTAATCTTCTTTAAAAAAAATGTGGCAACACTGTTAATGTTGGTTGTCATCTCGACATGATGGTTCAGCTTTTTTATAATCAACTGCACGATATGAACTCAGACAATGACACCAGCGCTGAGGTCAAACAAAGAACAAATATTGCCAATGGCTGTTTTCTTTGGGCTAAGGAAGCAACTGGGTAGCAAAGCCCTCTCTGCAAGAACTATAGTGACCCTTTATAAGAACCTTACCATCCCAGTCCTTCTATATAGTGCAGAGGCACACCTATTAAAAGCGGATGCGGTTACTCTTGGTTACTCTTCTACCTACAGTACAGCGACATCGACCTAGCCCAGAAGAGTGAATGTCAAACGACTGAAGTGGCTGGATCATGTAGGCCGAATGGACGCGGAAAGATCTTCGAATCCACACCCGAGGGACGACGTGATAGAGGAAGACCGCGACCCAGGTGGCGCACGCAAGTGAAAGAAGACCTTAACCAACTTAGCGTGGGAGACTGGAGATAGCTGGCGAAAGATCGTGTTAGCTGCTGGAGACGCTTGTTGGTTAAGGTCCAGTTATATTCCAGACTTTAGCGCCACCTTAAGTAAGTTAAGCATCACATGGATTTGTATGACATGTGGTTTCCACGAGGCAGTTACATGAGCCATATACCTATTCAGAGAAATAATTCAACTACTGCATGAGACTTTCTTTGTCGGCGTGTAATTTCCCGTTTTGCTGATCAAAATTGGCTGCTCAAATCAGGCGATTTAACGCCATTGAAGATGTATGTTAGTTCCGCACTTAAATTGGTGCAAATTGAAGCCTTCTGGGAATATATCCCCAAGAAGCGAGTTCCAAAGCTTGCTTGTCCTGTAACAGAAGGAGTTTTGGAAAATTGATGTTCCTGCGGTTATCAAGTGTACTCTAAGGTCATGTCCTTTGGCTGCCTGTCTTGTGGGTCGCCCAAAAGTTGCATTTCGAGGGATAATGTCATTGAGTTCCTCAGAACATCTATACCATGGAAGTACCTACAGAACAAGCAAAGGTCAGTGACTTGTATTCTGTGCACCAACGGTTGTAGATTCGATATGAGTGTAGCGTCTCCAATAAGTCGAACTGCTCGTCTCTGTACGCTGTCAAGTAGGTTAAGTGAATGTTTTGGGGCCGAGCTCCATATATTAGAGCAATATTCCAGGTCTGGTCTGTGATTTGTAGAGAAGGAGAAGTTTCAACCTGTGTTAATTCTCCTTCCATTAATTTTGGGACACCTTTTTGTAGCCTTCAATATTTTGGTGAAAAAAAAGTACCTACCTATCTTCAAAAGCTCGATTTTGCATCAACTAAAAGTTCCAAGAAAGATGCTAAAAACTGTCCATTCCAATCGAAACTAGCTATAAGAAAGAATCCCAATTACAAAATAAAAATACAGCAAAATATCATCAATCCCAAATTCGTATATGTACATGTGTAGTTACACTAATACAAAACATCCTTCCTTAAAATGCTAAGCTTTACAAAAAAAATGTATAAATTATGAGATTGTTTTTTAGGAAAATTGAAATATTTATGATAATACACTCTACACATAGATTAGCTGCTAACACCTTTTATCAATAAATCATAAATTTACAAATTCAGAAAATCGTGCTGCTGACAGCTTTAATATCACGCGGCCATAAAAGTTATCCACACCCAAAATGAAAAGGGGGTGGCAGGCAGGCCTGACGCCAGCATCATCGGCAACGGGCGGGCATCCGCATGTGAGGTGATAACTAATGCGTAATTGCTTTGACCAAGAAAACAGGTGCATGCGATAAATTTTAGCCAAAATTGCCGGAATAGTTCATTAATTGTGCGTTGCGGTGGACCAAGTGAATATAATTTCTAAACTCATGAGGTGGACATGGTGTCGTAAATTACAATACCGAGTGGGTGCTCGGTGGCATATTATAGAATGATTCGGCTTAAGTGGAAAATAATAAAGGACACTTTATGAATTTGTTGCCGCAGTCATAGTTGTTTTTAGGTATCGGTTGAAAGGTGTTGAATGAAATGTAGGAAATGGCAAACATACCAAATATTTATCCAGAAAAAGAAGTCATCCCATGCTTTTCGACTGTAGTGAGCACGATACTTTAGGCCCAATGCACACGGAGCAACTGAAAAAAAAGTGATCAGCGATGCGAATTGGCAACTAGTTTGCTTTGAGCATTCCCTGTGTAATGGGACGAATCACACGACTCTATTGGTCTAAAACTCGTTTACGATTCACAAAAACCAGTTTGCAGGTCGGGTTGCCTATTGATTTCAGTTTCTAGTCCAGGAGTTCCCTAACTGTGCGTCGCGACGCCCTGGGGCGTCGCAAGAAGATACGCACGTCGCACAGGTCGCCTGCACACGACGTTCCATCAGCTTGAGCTCGATTTGAAAAAAAAATGTGCGGTCGGGTTCTTTCGATCTTGGCCATTGTGTTTTGCTGTGCAAAAGAAGTATAAGAATTTTTGAGACTTCAACTTGTTGAATTTTGCGTCGAGACTTGGGCCTATACCCGTTCAAGATCCAACTGACCCAGGAGCTCAAAGTTAATGATAATGTAATGGACCATAGAAAAATCATCTTTAGCGACGGGCCGCATTTTTGGATGAATGGCCAAATTGCCATATATGGGATGACGCCAACCAACACGAGGTGGTCCGAGCATCCATTAAAAGCTGTTTGGTGCGCATTTTAGACTGGCGGTGGCATCATTGCTCCGTCCTTTTGCATTACGTTGGTAAGGCCAATACCACAAACGGCGAGTACTATACAGAACGGTGCTGCTAACATGTGGTTTCAGCAAGAGGTCGCTATGTGTCACTCAGCTGCAGGTTCTGGTTATCTGATCTCTATCAAGGGTGACGTAAATTGGCCACCAAGATCGTTCGATTTAACCTCGCTAAATTTTTCTTGTGGCGTTGCCTGAAGTCGCAGCTCAATGCGAATAAACCGCAATCGACCGATGTCCTTAAACCCAACATAACCAATGCCATCGCTCAAATTAAACCGGATCTATGCGGCAGATTGAACCACTCGGATCCGTGACAACGTGAGAAGCTGCGGTGGACATTTGGGCCTGGTGTTATATTCCATGCAATATTGGCATACATGGGATTCGTTAATACCTGGCAAACAACTTGTTTTATTCCTTTTCAATGTCGACCAATCCTCATTGAAAACCCCTTTAGTGAATCTTTAGTAAGCTCAGCTTATATTCACATATCTGTGCTTTGATCCGTTGTGTGCTTTTAGAAGGGCGTCGCCAAAATATTATAACCTGTATAGGGAGTCGCAGTATGGAAAAGTTTGGGAACCACTGTTCTAGTCTGTCGAAGATGATGGGGGAGGTTAAACAGCCTAACGACACTGAACGAACTAATGATTTTCCTCGTGTCCGTGTGTGGAGTCAAGTCACCGCTGAGTCCGTAATTAATCTGTAACCCGAGTTGCCAAGTGGTTTAGTTTTTTTTTCAGTTGCTCCGTGCGCATTGGACCTTAGTTTTATGATTGGTGATTTGCAAACTTACTGCGTGTCTCTGATTTCCTTCTTCACGGACTTCCTATTTCTCTGATGCGAATATACTTTACTTAGGCTTCTAAAATGATTCCGGTGACTCGGTGTTTTAGTCTATGTTGAAAAGGCGACAGTTCCGAAATTTTACCAACGCGATGCGACGGAACCAATTAACTTAAGACGGATGAAGAGTATGGGTCAATTATTAAGCAAAGGAAATAGAAGAGTTACAGTAGTCGAGGAGGAGAAAGAGCCATATAAGAGCTTGGACATCATGTGACTCGAAACCAGTAGATAGTAGAGGTAGGGTGGGTGTCTCCAAGGAGCCAACAGCAAAGTAAGACATTTTCAAGCGTATGTGTTTTTTGTAAGAACATTTCGAATTATTTACGACTAAATATACGGATTTATTAAATCATATCGCTATGTAGCGAAGTAGTGTCAAATCATGGATCGTGAGCGGACGTTCTGGAACCCTGCTGAACATAGACAGAGTGAAAGTTTTTAATTGATTTCAGCGTGTTAAGCGATTTTATTCGTACAACAATCTACACTCAAATTGTCTTAATATCATTGAAAATGGTAAACCAATTAAAAATCTTCACATCATGGACTACACGTTATGATACAACATATTAGGTTCAACTTCTGTGCCAAGCTGCTCTTCCTAATCATCAACAGCACATAGTTCCACCATCCAATCCACCGACATCGCACATCGCCTTAATGAAAACAACTGTGCAAATAAATTCATCATAGATTTCAAATGTAAACCGTTGAAACACTTAACAAACGGCGCGGCGGGGAATTTTCTCTCCAACCCCCATAAGATATCCCATAACCCCCATAAGATCAGAAATTTATGCAAAATTAAATTCCTGACTGTGTCACGTCTGCATATACGAGTATACCTGTTAAAATGAAGTCAACATAACACACACAAGACACAAGACTGTCTGCATCAGCATTTCCTGCACGACATTCACAACAAACCGAACGAGACGCCGAGGCTGGCTTTCGGCCAGAAAAGTCATTTGCAAAATATTATAATTTTCCTTAAAACTTTCCCAACCTAATAATTTATTTTGGTTAAGTATATACGGCCACGGGACTTTGGTATGCTGCTAGCAGCATAATCCCCTCAACAAATTAATGAAACATGCAGTTCGACTGGAGATTTCGTGCGGACCACCTTGATTGTCATCGTTGTGGTAAATTTGTCACAACATTAGCTAAACTGCATGGATAATGAAGTCCAAGCGAAATGCTAGGAAAAATGATGCCACCCAAATGTGTATATGCGTAAAAGAGATTTATTGAGGCTGGTTGTTGCATGTATACTCGCTTAGATTGATGTTGCAGAGTGTGATGAATTTTTAATTTGTACTGCATCAATCTTTTCCAAAGTCATGGCCTGTAGAATGTGGCCCAGGAGGGGCTGAAATAGTGGTGCATCTATGTAGGTATTAGGAGTGATTTTTCTTAGACGACTTAAGATCCATTCTTAATTATCATGCGTAATTGCCCGTGTAAAGCCTACGGCAATACTGAATAAGATCGGGAAGACAATCGTGCACTTCTTTTGAATTGGCAGTACTTTCCAATTTACATAGATGTCTTTATGTCCTGGTCCTCGTCCACAAAAATGTTAATCGCAAAGAGCGATGAATAGTCGTATGAAGAGCAAGACTTATTCAGTGGAGCTATTAATGTTCCCTTTGATTCTGCGTGGACTATTGTAAGTAATAAGTCATTCGATGAGGGCGGTCCACATCCAATCGGCTCATGTAATTTAGTTAATAGCTGTAGCGAAATGTCAAAAAGACTTGGGAGTTCCTAATAGAGATATAAATAAAATGCATAATTGTAGCAAATTCTTATAGCAATATTGAATGCATTTATCAACCACTGAAAGCAGTAACGCACGTTGTTATCAACGCAGATAGTCGACAATACCGTAGGAAGGTTCTGCCGGGCTTTATACCTATTGGTAGTCGGTTCGGTTCATATAAGAAACGCTTACAATAGGTACGACAAAACTATCCAAAGTTCATAGAACTGCTGAAGTATGAATCTCCAGTATTTATATGGTTTACTATTTCTACTCATGAAGTTCTTTATGTAGCCGAACATACGGCTCTGAAGCACCTTTTTGTGGAGTAAAGTGGTCAGCAGCTGTTCGAACCAAAGCCCGATTTTTACTGGCAAGTCTCTTTCAAGTTGGAATGCAGAATATCGTCTATCTTTTCAGCGAAAATTCACTTCTGTATCATCGATTGCCTGTCTAATGCTCTTCATTATACTGACTTGGTTATGGCTATGTTCAATTTTTTCTTTCTTAACCAGAATGACTTCTTGAAGTTCCATTTCGACGGCAAATATAATTATGACCCTATTTTCTAAACCGACTGAGATTTGGTAAGTTGACATCATGGAACATAAAAAGCTGCCCGTATATTCAGCATCGAGTTAAAGATCAAGGTTTTAACGATAAATTTGCTTCAAAAATGTTAGCACTCATCTATCAATGTTATAATATTTCAATACGAAGCGGATAAATTGACGGAGAATTGACTTCAGAAACAAATCACTTAAAGTAATCTGATAATGAGTGAGTGGAGCTCACTCGTAATAGCTATAGTTTCAACCCTTTTGTAGTACATGTTAGGACATGCATCTAACAAAACCATTAGAATCTGTTGATGAATCTTTTTTAATCTGATAGAGGTATCGTTGCTAGATGTTCCAAGCCATCGAAGAACCGTGCTCCCATACAAAGAGTTGCGGCGTTCTCGGAGGGCTTGGCAGTGCAGTGACACAGGAGATGTTCCACAGCTTCTATTTCCTCTTCATCTCTGCAAGTTCTACATGTTAAACTACAAATATTAATCACTGTTGTTTATTGCTATTCTTATATCTTTAATATAACACTGTCTCGATCGCGAACTCGGGAAGATGCCCTTATGGGTGAAATGCATAAAGAGAACTGAACTCAATATCATTGCCCCATCCACCGAGCTGCGATATGCAGTCCTACACTAACACTAGCTAATAGGCAGGAGGGATTTCCCTGTCTATATTCATTGAATTGGTATTTGTATAATGCCGCTTTACATACAGAAATCATTTGTGAAGATACCTAGTCTTTTGGCCATGTTCCCAATTATGCAGTGCCCGGTTGTTACCCCGACTAGCACTCGGATTTGATTTCTATCAAAAGATGTTAGGATCTTTGACCTTTCAGTATCGAATTTCCGACATCTAATATAAAGAGTGACTTTTTAAGGGTTTGGTTTCTAAAATTGGAAAAAGCAACGAAAATTTTCAAAATTGAATAAAATTTTTTTAGAATCCATAAATCAATTTCTGCCATTTACTTTTTAAATATTATATCGTGAAAATGTTGACCATGACTACTCCTCAAGTGGTCCATCCCGAATGTCCAATTTTGGCATACTTTTTCCAACATATCGCCTGGTATCTCACCACTAACACAAGTTATGTTGTCTTTCATGGCGGCAATAGTTGCTGGCTTATCCGTATAGACCAAGTGACTTCACATATCCCCATAAAAAATTGTCAAGTGGCGTCAAATCGCATGATCCAGGCGGCCAATTCACAGGTCCAAAACGTGAGATGAATTGCTCACTAAATTCGCTTCGCAATATGTCCATGGATTCGCGTGCTGCATGGCATGTCGCGTCGTCCTGTTGAAACTACATGTTGACAAAACCCAGCTCTTCCGTTTTGGGCAAAAAAAAAGTCTGAAATCATGGGACGATAGCGAGCACCATTGACCGTACCGTTGTTGCCAGCATCAGCTTTGAAGAAATATGGCCCAATCATACCGCACCGGAACATAAACCACACCAAACGATATATTTTTGTGGATGCATTTATAGTTCTTGCAATTCTTCTAGTTGCTCAGCATACCATATATATACGGCAATATTGATTATTATTAACGTAGCCTGGTCACTAGGACGACAACCATAAAATGGACGAAGGGCTCTATACACATTTTTTACTGAGCATGATTTTTGGTAATAAAATTCAATAATTTGCAAACATTGTTCGGGCGAAAGTCTATCCATCCGTGTCAAAAAAATCAGGCTGAAATCAACTGGAGTGCGTGAGTCTCGCTAAAACTTGAGACCTGCTCGACCGATTTGGATGATTTTGCTTTTGTTTTGTTCGTCTTGAATCACGGGTGGTTTTGCAAATTTAATTCGGAACACCCCAACTGAAACTTCGGAAAATCGAAAAAATGTTCATTTTGTAGGTATATGGGAGAAAATATAATTCGCAAGATTCAAAAACATCGAACCGATTGAGTTCAAATTTTGAGAAAATAAAATATATTGGCCCAGACGAGTTTCTGTGAAATTTGGTCAAAATTGGACAAAGAGGCGTGGTACCTCCTATACAAAAAAAAAAACAATTGAAGAATCGAATAACTCGAGAACCACCGAACCGATTGAGCTAAGATACTTAGGCATTCTTATGTATTGGCTTAAAAACTTTAAAATTGTATAGTATCTCGAAAACCACTGAAACTTTCCGTGAAGTTTGATCCAAATTGGACAAAGGGCGCGAAATCATTTTGATCTACGAACGAGCTTAATTTAGCCAACAAACAAAATTTAAACTTTACACAGTATGGCCAATATTGCCGATCTCAATGAACTGGATTTGGAAGGTTAATTGGAATTCATAATCTCTTATGAAGAGTTAAAATCGAATCAATTTTAGATGGCACGTAAGCTCATCGGGCCATCTCGTTCAAAATAAAAGCCTTTTTGACTCCCGCATTGATGCTGACAAATAGAAGCCTACGCATTGATGGCATTTGGAAACACGAGAAAAACTAGAGCCACTCATCAGCTATACAATTCAAGGTCCTTTATAATTTATTTTATTTTTTAATAAATAATTAGGCTTGGGTTCATTAGGTTGAACAACAGCCAAGGATGATAGTTGCCCAGCATTGGCTTTTGCTTTTGCAAACATAGTAAGTTGTTCAACATTTGGATGAAATAAATATCTGTGCAGTCTTTTGTGTGGAAATAAACAAAAAAGCAAGCAGAAAGGCTATGTACCCAAACAACATTCGTGTCACCCAAATTTCCACAGGCAGGTCTTCTTCTTATCTGCTATCAAAACCATCTCTCTGAAAGGCTATATCCGCGAAATGAAATCAAACCCGTAATGAACCGCAAAACTACTCGTATCATTTCGCGACTTTGCTTTATATGCACCCGTAAATGAAAAGTAAACTTTCGAAATAAATCGTCAACAAACCCCTTACGCAGATACGCAACATACCCCCACAGAGAACGGCTTTTAAAACACCCGCTTTTCAAAAGCACTATTATTTTCCCAAAAAAAAAAAAGGAAAAACTAAACTCCTCTCCCACTCACCAAAACTTACATCCAAGACTACATCCCTAATCCGAAATAATATTTTCACACACGAGTGATTAGATACGCAGTTACGAAGAATCTAATACCTCCTCTGAAAGTATCTTTGATGCGAATAGTGTTTATTATAGTTCTTCTATATGGCATGGATTACAAGGCGAAATATCTTCGGAGGAGCGAGAGCGAGTAACTTTTCTCAATACGATACGTATACGCAGAGCGAACCTTTTCTTGTCCTTGCACACATGACTATGACTTCATTCTCCATACACTCGGAATATGAATATGAAATACTTTTGTGGCAGGAAATTTATCTTTGCTACTCATACGTGTTTTTGAAAGTAATTTCCGCAAAATCTCTCTTGCGGTTGAACCCAGGAGGCGGCCGAAGAGGGCGGCGTTAGGGAAATGTTATTCCAAATAAGATTAGAAGTCCTTGTTTTCAATGTGCGAAACGAAACCAGTTGTATAGTCTCATCTCAAGTGTGGGCTAGTATATGTGATAGTTTACTTTTTGGAAGTTTCAATTTAAATTATAGGTTCAGAGAATTTATGGGATCGACTTTCATGCGGGATGTCACATTTGTGTAAGTGATAAGGACCAAAAATGGAATTTAATTTCTTCCCTGCCAACTCAATTGCAATTACGCTCTT
This sequence comes from Cheilosia soror, assembly GCA_949372485.1. Classification (NCBI taxonomy): domain Eukaryota; kingdom Metazoa; phylum Arthropoda; class Insecta; order Diptera; family Syrphidae; genus Cheilosia; species Cheilosia soror. Next base: position 109,278,164 of record OX443562.1, on the reverse strand, counting down.
GATAAATTTATTCAATCTTTGCATGGATCACAAGATTAAATTATTAAGAGTTCTTTTACAGCTAAGTAATTTATTATCTATTTTCACAACGTCCTTAGGTATTTGAATTAATTAACCTTTCACCAGGGATAACCGCACGGTAAGACCTATTCCTTTCGTGCGATGGTACCATAAGAAAACTTTGTGTTTTTGTTTTATCATAGAAAAATCTTCTTTAAGTTAATTACAATCCTTCCAATAACCGCAAATCCTTGGAACGCAGTCTATTGCACGATGTTGCCCTTCCACAAATGAATGGAATTAAAATTCCGCCAGAAAAGTTTTCCAATTCGCTTTCGAAGTCAATTAAGTATTGTAAAGCGCCGAGACGAAGAAAAATGTTGGTGGCATTCCTTCGTGATTATATTATTGAAGAAGGACTCAATGAAGAAGTTGATTTTTTGTTTGTTTACCTTTTAAATTCTTTTTGTTAAAATATGCAAAACACGAGTAAGTCTATATTTTGCCAATGAGTGCGTAAATAGAACAGGAAAGTGAGGGCAGGACCAGAGGGTTAAGCTTTGAAAAGGTAGATGGCAATGTAAATAACGTTTGTGGGGAACAAGTTCAAGTCCTTTGCATGGACAGTAGATTATTATCTTGTTAATTGTCCCACCTAGACATTTTGGAACATAGATGAGGTCATGTTTCATGGTCTACGAAACGTGTCTGTAGCTACAATGAATAGACCTATGTGCCGATCTTTAAATATTCCCTAACGCTGGTCACTTAACTATAAAACTATTGAAATACTATCTTGACGCTTTCTACGATGTAGGAGTATAGCCGAGGTCAACATTGCAATCGGCTACACAGATTGCAAGCTCTTTTGAATCGAATAAATAAATAAATAAATAGATTGGACAACGGATCCTTATAGGCACCCTTTAGTTAGCTTCTCATAACCATTGTTTGTGGGAGTTTTTATTTTTTGAGATAAATGGAAGTACTTATACAATTTTATTACGAGTCCGAATTTTGTAACGTCTATCCCAAATACATTGTGTTGTCGGCACAATAGAGAAAACACTGAAAGATAAAGAATACACTTTAGCGGCATTCTTAGACATTGAAGGAGCGTTTAACAAATGTTAATACTGCTGCCGTACGCAGAACGCTAAGCAAGCTCAACATTGGCAGTATTATTGTCAACTGGATAACCAGCATGCTTGAAGAAAGACACATTATAGCCGAACTTGGGGGCTCTAAGCTAGAAGCTTATGCCTCCAGAGGAACCCCTCAGGGCGGGGTGATCTCCCCACTTTTGTGGGTCATTGTTCTTAATGAAGCGCTCACAAAACTTAAGAACAATGGCATCAGAATAACGGCTTATGCGGATGACGTCGTACTGTTGGCAACGGGAAAATTCCTTCCAACACTGTCGGAACAAATTGAAAGCGCCCTAAGAACCCTCGACACCTGGACCAGGAACTGCGGTCTAACAGTCAATCCCCAGAAAACTGATCTGGTACTTTTCACAAATAAACTGGAAATTGAACACCAATGAAAGAATCAAAAAAGCCACAATAGCCTTTTATTCCTGCAGCAGAATCTTTGGGAAAACCTGGGGACCATCTCCCAAAATTAAGCTCTGGATGTACACGGCTATAGTAAGACCCATACTGACCTACGGCAGTCTCGTATGGTGGCCGGCAACCAATAAAGCCACCTACCTAAAAGCGTTAACGAAGGTTCAAAGACTAGCGTGCATCGGCACCACCAGTGCGATGAGGACAACTCCAACCGCAGGACTTGAGGCTATCCTCAACCTGTGTCCGCTAGACATTCATATACAACTATCGGCCGCAATTAGTGCAATGAGAATCAGCCAATCGGTAAAATGGAATTTGAACGCAACGGGTCATTCTACGATCCTACAGAAATATTTCGGCCATGTACCTGTCACGGACTACATTACGCCTTATCTAGAGTTTACAAGACCCTTTTCTAGCGCCTATCCCAGCAGGGAAGAATGGAGAGACGGACTCGTACCTAACACACCAACCATAGCCGTATTCACAGACGGATCAAAAATGGACACTGGGGTAGGGTCAGGGGTCTTCTCTGAATCGCTGGGTATATTGTTCATGTGGGATTTGTTCATGCCATTGAAGAACATGTAACCTAACTGGTACTATGCCAATCAGAGGGACTGGTTATTAATAAAAAAAGAAACCAGTCTTCCCAACTCATCTAATTCACCGGCTTCAAAATCCTCTATTTGTCTGTCTGTGGATATCAGCCACATTGGTTTTTACTTAGCTTACCAGCTCTCATATAAAGGACGATGAGATGTTCTACCAAAAGTCGGCTACATCAAGAAATTTCAGATCTTCTTCGAATAATGCCGTTTATATAACGTCACCCACTTTTGTCAGCCTATATATTGCCCAACAGCAACAAGTGATGCTTGGTTAAATGTACGAGGGTATCAACTCTTTGAGCAACCACAACGAAAACGCTGTTGTCCAACTCGAGGAACTTTTTTTTTTGCCAAAATAAGACATGTTGATCAACTAGATGTACGAGGTCATTCAACAATTGAATGAGTTGGTCAACTAGGTGTACGGGGTCATTCAACAGTTGAGTGAGTTGATAAACTAGGCGTACGGGGCCCGCAACGCGTTCAACACAGATATACATAATATGTTCAACTTTAATTGGAACTACGTTGCTCAACTTGAACAATGTGAGTGTGTGCACTAGTCTACGAGCCTACAAAAATTGTTTCTTCAACTGAAGAGTTGAATAAACTATTGAATAAAATTGGTTGATGCGTTGGGCACTAAGTGCACGAGCAGCATAAATTTCGTTGCACCCCCCAACACAACTCGAGTCGACACAAAATTTAAGAAGTTGAGAAACGGGTTGTACAGATAATGTGTAGTACTTTTTTGTAAAATCGTTTCTCAACGCGTTGCACAATCATGTTCAACGAGCAACAAGGGCTCGTACACTACACGCACACTTCTTTATCAACGCGGTGAGCAACGATGTCCAATCAGATCAAACGCGTTGGTTGCATAAAATGAAGGGCATCGTACATTAGAATTGAATGCGTTTAATTCGAAATTGATGCGTTGTGCACTAAGTGGAGCATTAGAGCTCTTGCTGAGACATTCGTCAATTTAGATGCGCTTCAAATTCTAGCTCAGTAAGCAATACCACGACTTCGTTTTCATTTGTTCGAAATAAAGATTTAAGCTTCCCAAATCATCGTAGAATGGGTATAAAAGGAAGTTCCAAAATGTGTCTATCAGCGTATGTTCGCGCTAGTCTCAGGTCTCAGGCAGGTGTGAACGGATTTCAATTCTGTTTTCTGTGTTAGGATTTTATTCCATGGGAAAGGTGAAGTTTTGGGGTTTGCAAAAATATTTGGGTAGTCATTTTTGAGAAATATTCATATAACGGCAATATTCGAGTTTTCTGAGAAAAGGTAAGTACGTGAAAATGTTCATGTTTAAAATGATTATGTTTTCTTTTTTTGATTTTTTGTAAAATTATGCTGACAAATGTTACAACTTTGGACTCGAAAAGCCCTGTTTAGCTGAAAACTGAGTAGGTACGACGTATTCTTCAGGATATAAACAATATCTAACAGTTACATTTTCATCCAAGTCGAAAATGGCGTTTTCGAGATATGAGCAGTTTTTAAAGTACCATTTTTAGCGATTGGGGTGGAAATCGAAGGACGCATTCATGGTTCAAAACACTCTTTTGCAACTGTTTGGCTCAAAACTGAGCAAAAGGTATTACCATGGATTTAAGCATTACATGACAGTTGCATTTTTATCATAATCGAAAATGGTGTTTCTAAGATATAAGCAGTTTTTTAAAGTACTATTATTAGGGATTAGGGTGGATATCAAAGGATGCAGTTTTTTTTAGAGAAAAACTGAGTTTGCTATCAAATTAAAAATGAGAATACAGTAGACGCTCGGTATAGTGAACTATCCAATATAGTGAACCACCAAAATTGTACACAGACTACTCTGAATAGTGAACTAGGTATGAAAATCTCGATATAGTAAACTCACCTTTTTTTTCGCATAATTCGACGAAAAATGTTTTAGTTTAGCAAAGCGCCTGGATGTCAACTATTTTTCAGAACAATTTACTGTTCATTTGTGTTTTTTTTTTTTATATTTTTTTGGTTATGAAGGTTAGGTTAGATGGCTGCCCCAAAAACAGGACGCAGGAAGTGGCCAGAATATTTCAGGAGGGAATTCTATTGGTACATACAAATTTCTTTTAAAGAGAGATATCTCCGTGCATCTTAATGTGCCAGGAGGTCATAATGATGGCTGAAGCAGTCAACTCAGTTGGTTAAAAATGTTTGCATTTAACATCTCCTGGTGGCGGTTTGTCTTCGAGTATGGACGGAGGGTAACCGTAGCAGTCTACCCCCTGTTTATTTCCTACAAGAGTCAACCACTGAGGATAGAGAGACTGCTGCATGGCAGAAATGCGTGGTTGAATTCGTTCCTCTGTTTGACCAAAGGTCAGTGGATGATTGTCTACTGGAAGAAAAAGATGGAGGGTAACCGTAGCACTCTGCCCGTTTATTTGCTTTGACAACCCGTCCACAAGACAAAGACTGTTGCTGACCAGAAAAGCTTGATTGGAGCAAACAATCATACTGCTTGCTACCGAAAAAAAGGTTAGAGTGTCTCCTTCAGGGAGAGCAAAGACGAAGGGTGACCGAAACAATTTAACCCCCGTTTATTGGCTCCTGGCAAATGTTTAGAGTGTTAAAACGAAGTTGACTGATGTAGATAGCTCCTACAATTGGCGGTTAGTCTTCGACAACAACGAACAAGACACAAATGAATGACAACTTATTTTTGTTTTTTTTTTTATTTAATTATTGATAAAAACTTATATTTATCTCTGTGTTCCTCAAAATAATATCTTCATCTCTGTGTGTAATATCAGAATTGATCAAAATCTAGAGTTCGAAATTTTGTACGAAAACGACAAAGATAAAAATTGCTCTATCGATTATAGGAAAATAAATAAATAAATAAATAGGCGAGTGACCTACAATTTTATGCCGAGTCCGAACGGCTGGATTGAGAAGCTTTTTCATGACAGTCATACTCTCGGATGTTTGTCAGACGTTCGCGGGAGGTGGCGCAGTAGAAAAAACTTTAAGATGTAATTTGTGTTTTTCCGGGGATCGAACCTGGGATCCCTCGCACAGTAGTCCAGCACACTAACCACTGCGCTACTGCGCCCACGATTATAGGAGCTGAACATTAAAAGTCTAAGTGGCAGGAAGAGTGTTAAAATCAATTTTACCCTAATTTTGTGATGATTGCATTGCTGTAACTTCATAAGGGCGTATTGTATTTAAAAACAAACATAAAAGAGCTCTTAGTTAACTTAGCAACACGCTGGCCGATACTATATAACAGATGCGTTATCTTCTCGAAAAAAAATTACCACCAATTACAAGACATTCGCTATAAGCTTCGATAGTTGTCAGTAGTCCATGGTAAAGGAGGACATGAGGCAACAATTTCTTCAACAGAATTAGAACTAATAATTTGAGTGCTTTTGCTTCATTCCTATAATCTTCTAATTATATCCACATATTTTATCCCCAATGAATTTCATCAAATTTCATCAAAAACAGTTAATACAGCCCATACTTTCTCTGGATATGCACTCAGCTTCCCACAAGAATAATCACCATGCCATACTTGACATATTCCAGGCCTAAATGTCGGACATAAAACGGTTTACCTTCGAAAGACAAACAGACCCTTTTTTGTTGGCGGGCGTACTGCATACTCGTACGTGTCCCCAAGTTGACTGATTGATTACATATCTGCTCAAGAAGAAAGTCAATTACAATTCCGGATACAGTCAATATGTCAGGCGGCCAGGACGATTTTGCCAAAACAGAGGGTAAAAATAAAGCTCATAGTAGTGATAGAGTTTGGGTAGTTTTCAATTAAGGTGTGACAGGAATACGTTCTGCAGGCGTAAGCCAAGGGAAATATACACATTATGAGGAACATCCACATTGGATCGCCTAGACATTTATCCTCGGCATATGCAAGACCCATGTGTGCGTGTGTGTGTGCGCGCAAGGAAACGAAGAAAAATTACACATGTCCAGTTGATAAATTGCCCAAGTGAAGATTACGTAATTTGACAATTTTCTACTTTTGTGCGCTTCCAAGAAGTGGCCCTAAATCATACCGGATATAGGCTAATCCAGCATTTCGGACGGAAATCAGTAGGGCACAAGGTAAGCCCACAGTATAATATACTCCAACAATTAATCAACATTTTCGGTTTGCTTCAGTGAATCCTTTTTCACTTTTAAATCAATTTTCGTCTATAAGAATCTATGTCATTGCCTTGGATGTATGAGGTCTACCTCTAAGAGGTGAAATGTGATTTGGCTAACTCGAAGCAAATTTGTAACATAAACATTACGCACTACCAAAATGCTGAAATAAAAAAATAAGCATTTTCTATGATGAGTATAGCATTTAAGCACTGTCCCTTTTATATATTCATCTTCCTATCCAGTGATCCGCAATGAAGTGTGTAAAGATTTATTTAATTGCTACACACTTCCTCTCTCGAACTGATACAAAAAAAAAATGTCTATCGACTCTCACCGTTGCGTCCTGTCCGGAAGTTGACAATTTTCAACCGATTCAAACTCCATGTGGGCGCAATTAAACTTCGCACACAGACTCATCTACGGTTCCATCAGCAACACGCGCTTAGAGATGCTCTTATCATCAGCCTTACAATAAAATGCATTCATTTGTAAAGATCTTTCAGATAGATCCTGGAACTTGCTATTCGAGGTTAGTTCCGTTTGAAATTTTCGGCTGATTCTCTGAACAAATTTCAAATTGTACGAGTGCTATTCGACACGTGCCGGGACAACGATGCAGTTTCAAGTAGATGGACTTTATTGTAGGGGATACTCGATTTCAGAGAGGTGAAGAACTATTTCAAGGGTGAGTTATTGTAGCGACCAGCAATTCCTGGAGGTGATATAGAATGTCTTCATGCTGTTGTAGTTTTGCTTTATTGTTATTGTTTATGATTTATAATGGATTTCGAGCAATTGGCTAATGATTTTATCCTTAGAGGCGTTTTAGATGCGATAATTCATATGACTCAACGAAAGCTGTGGGAATCAACATCGATGGGAGTCTTTTGTATATAGTAAGAGGTAGTGGTCATCGTTAGGCTATAACAAAAAATTAGATGAATGCAGTTTTGTGAATGACTTCAAAAGAAGATATATTTTTTAAGGATAGGTATCTAGACATACATGACTGTTCTTTAGGTGATTGCAGCACAGGTCGCAACTTTTGATGGCTCTATAGTCTGTAATATAATTTAATACATTCAAAAACGTTGGTTCTTAAAACACTCCATTTCAAAGTTATCTTTACTTCAGCTAAAAAAGATATTGGCTCTGTCGATCATGATACTGTTGGTATTATTAAGAAGGCACTGCGTTGCCAATATTGGAGACTTTTCAAGGTCAGATGCTCTTAGCATAAAGACAAAACACTGCGGCTAACGGAGGCAAACTAAATACAGACCCTAGATAAAGACCCTTCTCCCATGAATTACCTCTACGTCATTTTGACGTCAGAAAATAGTCCCAATGGGTACATGCCGTGTACAAGCTCTCTTTGTGCACTCTCTGTTCACGTCAGAGCCACATATATATGAGGCGTGCTACATATCGAGTACTAGCACCTTAACAATATATTTTCATTTCAGATAAAGTAGACAGCCACCTATTACTTACTTGCATACGCAGCGCTACGGTTTGGGCTCATCCTATGCCTTCCTAACACTCCTCTCGAGTAAGTCCGGTCACCTAAGCCGAAGTCTTTATCTATGCTGCATTGTCCTTCCGTGTAAGCCTGGAAGACTGGCAAGAAATATACGGGCCGTTCATTTCTTATAATTTTCTTTGAAAACCTTAAAAATATAATTGGACGTGGAAGTGGAAGTAAGAAATACCTAATATCGAGTTTAAGGGGTTCTTATGTGGTTCACGTTTTCAAACCTATCCAAGTGGACAACATACAAGAGAACAACAACAGTCTAGTGCTCAATTCCAGCAAGACTGAAGTCTGTTCTGTTTACTAGGAGATATAAGATACCAAAAAGGTAGCCAGTCATTGTACATACAAATAGCTTCTAATATGTCATTATCACAGATCTGCAAGGAAGGTGTTCTGGCAGACCATCCGCCGTCTTAGAGGAAGGAAGTGGAGCATTATCGAAGGAGTCAAATCCAAATATGGTGCAGTTCTTTCTAATGAGGACATCTTGCGCAGATGGAGCGAGCACTTTTCCGAATTGCTCAATCCAATCCAGGGCATTGAGGATGACACATCCATCGCCTTAAGCAGGGCGGAAAATAGTCCCACGGTAGAGGAAGTCACTTTTGCGATCAAATCGCTAAAAGCTGGCAAATCTGCCGGAGTGGATGAAATCCGGCCTGAAATGCTCAAGGCCTTAGGTGAAGAGGGAGTCAAATGGCTCTCTCGTGTCATTAAAGTGGCCTGGGAATGCGGTGAAACTCCCAGCGATTGGCAGATTGGGGTGATTGTGCCTCTTTTCAAGAAAGGGGATAAAAGGGATTGCTCCAATTACAGGGGTATGTCACTCTTAAGTCTCCCCGGAAAAGTCTTTGCCATAAGGTGCTGGAAACGCGTTGCAGAGCTGTGGTCGAGGCACGATTAGGAGATGAGCAGTGCGGCTTTCGTCCCGGCAGAAACACAACCGACCAGTTATTCACTCTCAGAATGGTACTTGAGAAGGCTTTGGAGTATGCTACACCTGTTCACGCATGCTTCGTAGATTTGGAGAAAGCATACGACCGAGTCCCTCGAGGGAAACTATGGAGTGTATTACAGGGGTATGGAGTTGACGGTTCTCTCTTGAGAGCCATTCAATCTCTTTACACAAACTGTAAAAGCTGTGTTCGGGTAAACGGCGTTAAATCAATACCTTTCACCGTGGGCGTTGGACTTCGCCAGGGGTGCGTCTTGTCCCCTCTCCTTTTCATTACTTATATGGACTGGATGTTACAGCGCAGTCTTGGCGAAGAACCTTTCGAATTGGGAGATCTGAGGGTAAGTCATTTGCTCTTCGCGGATGACTTGGCCATCCTTCGGTCCTCTCAGACTGAACTTCAGCGGGCACTCGACCGGTTTGTAGCAGTAGCCGTTTGTGTTGAAGCTGAGATGAAAGTAAATGTGAACAAATCTGAAGTGATGGTCGTCTCTAGAACGCCTGTTCAATGCATGTTAGTGGAGTCCCATTGAAACATCAGGTGGAGAAGTTCAAGTTCAAGTTCGAGTTTTCCTGTAGGATTGATCAGGCTGGATCGATTTTGAGACAGCTTGGTCATTCTGTTATCAGGAGGACTGAGCTTGGTGTCAAAGCTAAGTTGTCAGTCTTTAATTCGGTGTTTGTTCCAACTCTTACCTATGGTCATGAGGTTTGGGTAATGACCGAAAGAATAAGCTCGCGAATACAAGCTGCCGAAATGAGATTTCTCCGTTGTATTGCTGGTGTGACCCGTAGAGATCGTATTAGAAATACTAGAATACGTGAGGAACTCAATGTCGAGCAGCTACTTCTCCGGACGGAGCGGTCCATGCTTCGGTGGTTTGGTCATATTAAACGTATGTTCCCGACCAGGATCCCACGACGTGCTATGGAATCCGTACCATCGGGCAGGCGTCCCCTAGGTAGACCCAGGATGAGATGGTTAGATCAAATTCATAATCTCTCATCTACCCGCATGGGGATTGCCCTTTATGATTTGGAGTCGATGGCGGAGGATCGAGAGCTATGGAGGGTCCACTTGAGCAACCTACACCCGCGACCCAATTAATGGATAAGCGGGATATTGAAAATTAATGAATGTCTTAATAGTTCATACGGAGGTAAGTATCTGGATTCAACTGCAACCAGAAGAAAGAACTAAATGCTCTTTACGGATATACGATGGCAACATTAGGTATTTGTGTTATAGTGATTTGTATGAACATTAACAAATAAAACAAAACGGCCGACATGAACTGTGAAAATTGAAAATCACTGCAACTAATATAGTTGCCCATTTGGATTATCACACCATGTTGTGAGCTCTGAACAGCTGATTGCTGACAGATTTTTGCTGACATCCTATACACCTTTGCTTAAATCGACTTTGCTTAAGCCCATAGTGTTCTCAACTACCTTCCATCCAAGGCAACTCATCTAACATCCCAGAAATCCTAAACTCGTAACAAATCCTTTATTTCACTTTAATATACCATTAAACATGTGAAAATGTGATTTTTACGGTTCAACGTGTGTCAAATTTTGCAACTATACACCAACAGCGAAGGAAGTACACTTTTATGATGTCAACACGCCTGCCTATTGGTGTGATACACTCGCTTATCCGTCAAGTAGAATGAACTCCCACACCGGGGATTTTTATGTCCTTTGCCAATTCTCATGAGTTTTCATTTGTTTTTAACCGCCAACACCGCCCAACCATACCGCCGCCGCGCCGGCATAATGGCCCACAGTCTGGAATTGCATTGTACCTGATTTGAACTTTGCGTTTTATTGGTTTTTGTTTTTATGGCCATTCTTCGATCACTTTTCGCCTCAAGGACTGATGGAAACACGAAAACACTCATTTTCGTCATAAAACCATCGGCTGCCTGATGTTGGTAATGGAAGTTTGACAAGCCTTAAAAAGCTATAAAAATCAGAGTACACCAGTAACCTTTTACTAAGGCACACGCACCGTATAACAAAATAGAAACAAATTCCAGAAGCAGCTCTTTTAAGACTCCGCGGGCGGTTGTTAAATTGAACCAAACCAATACCTTCTGTGCCCCCATTTTGCCTGATTCGATAGACAAGAGAGTTTAATCCCCCAATTCAAATCCCCGGTGAGTGACAGTGGGAGGAGATCGTCGTCTTCATCATCATCATCATCATCATAGTCGTCGTTGTTGTATATGTATAGTCCTTTTTATAAGCACCTTCAAAACATATGAGCAGATTTGATTACATTTTGCCATTCACCGAGCCACGGCAATCAATCATTTGTTTACCATGTGCCTGTATATTGCAAAATGTTACATGCACAGGATTTTTTTTGTTCCTTCCATAGGCAACCCCTAGTGCGATACGCGCACGTTATGCTGTTCGCAAAAGGTATAATTCCTTTCGCATTGAATCTGCGGAGGGGGCGTCACAGAAATTACTTACAATCAAGTTTTTCTTTCCAAGGATGTGTTGCCAGGAGCGCTTTTCTAAATAAAAGGATTCCGTCAATTGATTGACATTTATTTATCCAAATTTGTTTCTTTTCTTTCGAACAACAAGATGAATGGCACATTGAACAAGTGCTTAATGCCGAGAACAAGTCGCAGATATCGCAAAGGATGATCATTGGGAATTTAATTTTGCGAATTAGTTTTGTGTACTTGTTGCGTCGTCCTATTCATGCCAAATTACATACCTTCCCATGCGATGTTAAAGACGACCTTAAAGTCGATGCGTCCTATCGAAAATATTAATATTTCCCTTTGTCTATATGACATTCACTTGGTTGTGTGTGTATAAATATCTTTTATGACTTTCTTTGTATTCCGTAATCAACATCACATCATCGTCAGACAAAGCATCGTATCTCATTTTCATAAAATCGTAAATGACGGAAGGCTCATAAAGATTCGTACGGCCTTAAGGTAATTCATAGGTCCTTTTGGCAGAAGCGGAATGGGAATATCTGCAGCACATGTGATACACATGGCGGGATATACGACTACCTTGCGTACGCAGGAAGCAAAAGTGGTCCTCAAGGAATTCATTTAATTTTGCAAGAAGAATTTCGTTTCATCAATCTTCGGAAGGAGAATCAATTGTGATCGCTTGACATGAGTCAGTCAGCATGCCTTGATGGGGAAAATTACTTTTTGGCCTTTGGACGTTGATGATGACCATACATATTAATCCTTAGTTATATTACTTAGGTGGCATTCGGGGCGGTGGCTGTGACAGGTGATTTGAAAGGTGTAATGAGTTTTTAGGTAGTCCATAAAGCGGCTAACGTTAGCATACTATCTACAAGGGTGTATGGCATTTTTCGACGAAGTCCTTTAATATTAAGGCACAAAATGAAGGAGTGCGCTGAGTGGAGTCACCCAGTTATAATATTTATTACAAAAGCAATGAGACTACGATATCTACCACCTCTTCCCAAGTTAGTTTTGCAGCAATAGCTTGATTTTTATATTGTACATCCTTGATACCGCTTGACATTGCGCCACCAAAATGCACTTTAATATCAAAAGTTAGGGTTGCTGGATGGTAGTGAATTTGCATAACCTGAACTTAAACTGGACATTACTACAGCTATAGGGATCGACTAGATATTTTCTGGTTGATGCGCAGGTCCTTCCCGATCCCTATAACTAATTGTGCTCGTCTCGGCAAATAAGAAGATGTCATGATGAGCTGTGTTGTCCATGATTGGATTTGTCTATTGATGGCTCTAATTGTCGAGACACCTTAGCTTTTAAATGTGTCTTAATTTACATCCTGCTCAGGCCTTTATTGAACTGTATCGCAAGCTGATAAAAAGCAAACTGGACCAAAGGACTTACTAAAATTATTTGCTTAACTTAATTGAGAAAGTGCGTTCATACATTTTCGGCAGATACTGCGCTTACCGAGACCGACCGGGGGCTTATAGAATTCATAGTTATTTTCTTAGCTCGTACAGAAAGAGTAATCGGCTGATGGTTGCATCGGTTGGGCAATTCTTCTATCAATATTTAACTCATGTCATTGCTTGAGTTCACAGTAGAGCCTATGACGTGATTTATGTCACAGGCACTGGTTCGTTGGATTCAGGGTGGCCCGAAGTGAACTGAGAGTGTGAGTATTCCTTTTCTGATTTAAGCGAAGTAATACAGGGTCCACTTTGGTATTTGAGAACTTCCCAAAAGAAATATTCATTCATTCATTCATTCATTTTCAATGGTCCGCTTGTCCATTAAGTGGGTCGCGGGTGTAGGTTGCTCAAGTGGACCCTCCATAGCTCTCGATCCTCCGCCATCGACTCCAAATCATCAAGGGCAATCCCCATACGGGTATAGGAGAGATTATGGACTTGATCTAACCATCTCATCCTTGGTCTACCTAGAGGACGCCTACCCGATGGTACGGATTTCATAGCACGTCGTGGAATCCTGGTCGGGGACATGCGTTTAACATGACCAAACCACCGAAGCATGGATCGCTCCGTCCGGAGAAGTAGCTGCTCGACATTGAGTTCCTCACGTATTCTGGTATTTCTGATGCGATCTCTACGGGTCACACCAGCAATACTACGGAGAAATCTCATTTCGGCAGCTTGTATCCGCGATCTTATTCTTTCGGTCATTACCCAAACCTCATGACCATAGGTGAGAGTTGAAACAAACACCGAATTAAAGACTGACGACTTAGCTTTGACACCAAGTTCAGTCCTCCTAATAACAGAATGACCAAGCTGTCTCAAAATTGACCCAGCCTGACCAATCCTACAGGAAAACTCGGCATTGCTCCTTCCATCACTCGTAAATAAGACCCCGAGATACTTATACTTCTCCACCTGTTTCAATGGGACTCCACTAACATGCAGAGTGCATTGAACAGGCGTTCTGGAGACGACCATCACTTCAGATTTGTTCATGTTTACCTTCATCTCAGCTTCAACACAAACGGTTACAAACCGATCGAGTGCGCGCTGAAGTTCAGTCTGAGAGGATCCAAGGATGACCAAGTCATCAGCAAAGAGCAAATGACTTATCCTCAGATCTCCCAATTCGAAAGAAATATTAACTTCTGATTTGGATAACTGCGAGACAAATATGCAAAACCGATGCCATAAAATGGGCCTTATCCTCCCTGAAGCCGTACAAAGCAGCAGGAGATGATGGCATTTTTCGGCACTATTACAGAAGGGAGCTGACACGCGAGCACCCATCCTGGCCAAAATGTTTGCTTGTAACCTGACCTATGAGCCTTCAATTATACATGCTTTGAGTCCACCAATAGGGCTCTCAACAACATGAATCTGTCCCCCAATCATAGGGTGATGGATAATAGCTATGCTCAATAAAAGAGTAATCCAGACCTGCATCGACGATGTGGAACTTTCGGCGTTAACGACCAGAGGGTGTCCTCAAGGGGGCGTCCTCTCGCCACTCTTATGCTCCCTTGTTATTGACGACCTACTCCAATCCCTGGACAATCTAGGGATTGATGCTATAGGATATGCCGACGACTTAGCAATCGTTGTCAGTGGCAAATTTTAAAGCACGGTCTCAAAAATACTGCAGCATGCACTATCCATAGTTGAAAGATGGTGCAACAAAGAAGGTCTTTCCGTAAATCCTAAAAAGACGACTATCGTACCTTTTACCAGACGGAGGAAACTAGATCTCCTAACTCGCCCCAATATGTATGGCGAAACCATTAAATTTTCACGGGAAGCCAAATATCTGGGAATCATCCTTGACAGTAAACTATCATGGAATCCACAAATAGAACGCATCGCAAACAGAGCCACCAGATCTCTTTGGATCTGCTGTCGAGTCTGCGGTAACAATTGGGGTATAAGACCCCGGATGATGTACTGGCTATATTCGCTTGTGGTAAGACCAGCGATCACCTACCCTGCCGTGGTCTATGGTGGACAAAGACTAACGAAGTCACTACAGTCAAAAAGCTAGAACGGATTCAACGTATAGCCGGAAACTGCATGACGGGCTGTCAACGCTCCACACCGACCACTGCACTGAATGTCATCCTATAGGCTTATTATCTATTCAAGTACACATTCAAATGGAAGCAAGACTAAGCATTCATCGCCTATTCCATTCGAATAATATCGACCCCTATTCCTATTATGGAGGTCACCTGTCTTTAATTGACACTATGGAGCCTGAAAGAGCATTCAGCATGTTTCTAGACGACATGTTACCGGAATATGGCTTTAATAAAATTTTCTCTATCATCATCCCGCCAAGGGAAGAATGGGAAAAATACAAACCCAATCCATCGCGACTTGATCTAGTCTGGTACACAGACGGTTCCAAGATGGATTCGGGGACTGGATCTGGCATTTTTGGAGAATCACCTCAAGTGAACTTCCCAGTCAGCCTAGGTAGGTTCTCGTCTATATTCCAGGCTGAAGTCCTTGCCATAAACCACTGCGCTAGAATAAATTTATTAATCATCTAATCTAATCTAACTTCAGACCAGATCAGAGGTACTATTTTATTTAAAAATTACTTCTTCGCTTTAAGACTACCAAAGACTAAGTATTTAACACGAAGCAGCCCTATGAATGTTGGTCGCCGAACGGGATCGATGGCAAGAATGGTCTTGATACCTGATTAATGGGGAAGGTAGGCCTAATCGACTACCGGGATAAGGGATTCCGAAAAATAAGAGCAAACTGAAGGCAGGTCCACGAGGAGTAGGGTATGATTATGAATGACACTGCCTAACGAAGAAGGGGCAGCAACCGGCAGTACAGTACAGTTCGGTCTTAACATTGCCACTTTTGCGCTAATCTCTCAGTAGTAAATTTGATCCCAAAATATATGCCATGTTGAGGAGTAAGCTTCTACCTCTGCAGTTCTACAGAGGAGCATGTTGTCTGCCAAATCATCTCCATCAGGTTTGAAAAGCTAAGATACCAGGCCGTCAGCTGCCGAAACTTTGTCGGATTTAAGTGGCTAACTTGATTTTGAATGCGTTCACTAGATTTCCATTTATCACCTTCAATATACAAATAGATCAAATACCTACGTAGGCACTGCCTGTTTACAGTATCGGTTTACACTTCGCAATTTTCGTTTTATCTTTTGAAGCCTAGAACACTAGAAATAGGACTCCTGGTGCTCTATACTATACGCGACAAATCGGCAAGTCATACAAGGCCATATCTAATTTATCTCAAGGAGTGGGGAAGATCAGAATAAGACTTGTAACTCTGTGTTTACAGAAGTGTAAAATTGGTGTAAAATTTCAACTTGAACTACAATTTTGACGCATTTCGTTATAGGTTTCGGATGGCTTCTTGTAACTTGTAACTCTGTGTTTACAGAAGTGTAAAATTGGTGTAAAATTTCAACTTGAACTACAATTTTGACGCATTTCGTTATAGGTTTCGGATGGCTTCTTGGTAGAGAACCTGATGGATATTGTACCCATTAGTATTATCATCTTGTTGAGGGCTCGACAAAGGTTCTGGCAGTCTTAAGCGCTTGTAAGCTGTCCGACATTAAAGTCTTCTACAGTATTTTCTCAGCGCTGGCGCTGGACTATTCAAAGCGTATCTTGGTTATTCCGAGGTAGCGATAGCCGATGTTTAGTACACTCTTCTCTCGATCGCAATTATGATCAACCTAGTTCTCTGATCTCTATGTTCTGATCTAAAGATTACGTGGTTACAAGACTGATGGCGAATATATTAGTCATTGCCCGCTTCGTAATGTGCTGTCGTATATATTGTGCTGTCCATGTCGACCTCATATCGACAAATATACACCCGGCATTCAAACTGCCAAGTACGACTTACTACCCTTGTTCTTATAAATAGTAGGACAAAAGTTTCACAGAAACGTGATGCAGGCTTTCACTTTGCTTTCAGTCGTTTTTGACTATTTTAAATACACTAACTTAAAGGTGTGACAGTAAGATTTACGGGCATAAAGTCCCAACCATATTTCGAAAAGTCGATATAAGTTTGCGCTCCTCTACTTTACACACATTAACCAAGGTATTGTTCCCACTAGACACAAAAAGTAACAAATATCACAAATGCCACAGGGCGAGAGCATGTTAACGCGAAATTATCTTTCATCTTTCGAAATCTAACAATCCTTCACTTCCTTCGATGACACTGCCATTCGAGGAGCAATTTCTCTTCATTACTTTACCTCAACTTACATACCCTGAGGGTAGTAAATTCATTTCGCACGAATCATGTGACTGCCTGGCTACATTAAGTGCCATTGTTTAGTGAAAGTAATCGGGAAGTTTTCATTACGACTTCCCATTTGAGACAATGGGGTAGGTAA
This sequence comes from Cheilosia soror, assembly GCA_949372485.1. Classification (NCBI taxonomy): domain Eukaryota; kingdom Metazoa; phylum Arthropoda; class Insecta; order Diptera; family Syrphidae; genus Cheilosia; species Cheilosia soror. The sequence goes on along the minus strand of OX443562.1, from coordinate 109,260,969 downwards.
TTATTTTTACACGTTCATTCCCCGATTGAGCAGATAAATGGGATGGTTATGAAAAATGAGAGATTTTTAAGATTAGGTGCCGCATAAAATAAGGCCACATTACAGTCAGAGACTTTCCTCTGACTATGGAGTTTAGATATTGAAATACCTCGCCCTAAATATTTAAAAACGTTTCTGACAATCGTAAAACGTATACCTCAAACAGTTCTCAATAAATCCATTTGTCCTGTCTCAGGTGCTGCAATTGTATTCCCAGCACGCCACTTATCGGAGAGTTTTTCCTCTTTCAAAATAAATAATGACAATACCTTGGAATGCCACTTGAGCTAAGATTTATGCCCTTGGGTATGAGTGTGGGCGCCGTGTCTCCGACGCCACCCCATAGACGATAGACGATAGACCCATCACCATCAATACCAATTGTCTGTTTGGCAATTCTTCTCTCATCTATCTATCGATGAGATATTGCTATTCCTTATACGAACAACCTCAAACAATTTCAGTTCATTCCGTATGTCGAAATCGGGTGGAAGATTGATTGCCTTGTAATAGGCTTGTACGTTCTGAATTATATATCACAATCATTGTTCTATATAGACAGAAAGGCAACAAAGAGGTCAACGCAAAAATGTTCACCTAATAGGTAAGCTTAATGGGACTTAGATGGGGCTATTTTCGAGTGATTTGTTGTCAATCGTGCTCTAGGGATTTACCCTTACAAAAGTTGTATACTAAGATACTTTGTTGGGTCTTAACATTGTAGTTGTCCCCAGGACCCATCCCAAAACTATATATTTATTGATGGGACCTTTTGGTGAGATGCAGTTATTTAATCACTTTTGTCAAGCTAAAATTAACGAGAAAATATTTCAACGAGTACGAAAGGCTTTAGGGGTGTATACGGTTGAGTTTTTAAGTTCAAATAATTTCGATTTTTCGAAAACTGGCTCGAGGAATTCGCTGTTCTTATGATGCCACACCAAATTTTGTGTTTAACATTTTATGCATTAGACAACTTTTTGGCCTGTCGTGGCACAATGGTAAGCTTAATAGTTCCTCAATAATTTATCAAAACAGAGATTTAAATGGAGTAAGCTGTTAAGCAGTACGACCTGTGAAGTATCACGGAAGCTTTGGCCAGAGTATGACAGTGGCCGAACCATCAAACTTCTACAGTTTGACAGGTCATCGCTGTCTAAGCTAGTAGGGGCTCTAACGGGGCATAACTTCCTAAGAAATCACGCAATGAAACTAAATCTCAAAGATGACGATATATGTAGAGGCTGCGGAGACGAAGAGGTCCATGAGGACACACCTCACTTCCTCTGTCACTGCCCGAGTCTCTGTCACTTGAGGAACAGAACACTTGGAAGTCACTACTTCCATGACTTTCTGATCTTTACAGGTTCTTGAGGACATCAGGATGGCTGGATGGCGTCGGGTTAATACAAGAAGAAGGGACACGAAGCTAACCACCCTAACACCAATGGTAAACCCCCCATAAAATGGCATTACAATGGGTTCATGAGGACCTAAGTGTAGCACAGTAGGGTTCACCCCCCATGAAATGGCATTACAATGGGTCCATGAGGACCTAAGTATAGCACAGTAGGGTTCACCCTACTCTACCAACCCGTCAACCTAACCTAACCTAAGCTGCTGAGCAAAGTGCAAAGTTCAATGGAGATTGGCAAGGCTGTCAAACAGCTCTAACAAGAGTCACAGGCGTACAAAAAGGAAATAAGGAAAGTAAAAAAATACATCCTGAGCAGAGGAAACTCTGTCCAAGCACTCCCACTGCAGATAGGTCACACAATTTGGCTTTAAAGTTAAATTAACCAAGCCGGAGCTGGAGGTTCTAAAGGGACTTTAAAGTAGCCAAAGACTTTGTTTACAGAGGCTCTGCATTTACAACGTCAATTGACATCGACGGAGAGATAAAGGAAGGAATAACCCTTCCCAATCGCTGTTTCTTTGGGCTTTGAGCTAGGACTTTTAAAGGACTTTAAAGCCCACTCTTATGCAACCAAAGAAATATTAAACAAGACCTTAATCGTCTCAGTTATTTTGTAAGGTGCAGAAGCATAAACCTTCACGAAATGGGATGAAAACCTCTAAGATGGACGTTTTGAGAGAAAGATTGTTCGGCTAATTTTCGGTCCGTTTTGTATCGATGGAATTTGGGTATGGACAACAAGGCACCAGTCTGACGAGTCTTTGAGTCCACCCCTGAGGAACAAAGAAAAAAAAAAGAAAAATTTCAAGGTGGCGCCCACAATTGAAGAGCGACCGACCGCATAGGTGTACGAGACTCTAGAGTCTAGACCGCTAATTTGGAACCCAGGTGGATGGAGAATGTCTTCGTCCAAGCCGTCGCGACGTAAGTGCCATCTTAAGTAAGTAAAAAGAATCAGATCTGGTGAGTTGTGTAAAAGAAGAGAATGTTTTAAAAATATTGTCAATATTGTCAGGTTCATTGCGTATATTGCGGGAACAGTCCGTGGAAAACACGTATTAATCTGCAGATTTTACAGCACCTAAAAGCGATTTTTGTATTTGAAGCACATAGATTGATGTATGAATCTCCGGAGCTCTTACATATTTCGGAATAACTGAGGAGATGAAATCCGTACCTACGTATATTTGAAGCACACAAATTTGATCTGTGGTAAAGCTACGATTACACGGCCATTTTTTCGAGTCATTTAAATTGCGCTCTTAATTTAAGAGAGAGAGTTTAAGTACTTGATCAGGCGATCTAAAAGGAAATCCTGGAAGCTTTTCTGTGAATCGATTGCAGATACCAGTGAAGCCTCCCGACATCGCAAAATTATTGCTAAGGATGCGATAGTCCCCAGCTTTATTAGGAAATCTAATGGTGCATGGGCTGAAAGCAGTGAGGAAGTTCTAGTAGCTCTTTTTGAAGCTCACTTTCCAGGAAGTGGCACTCCAACGGCTTCGAACCCGAATGGGTATCATGAGTACGCTGACGAAGCGGAAATTGAACACCTTTTCACTTGGAAAAAAGTGCGTTGGGCTATAATGTCCTTCTCTCGATACAAAGCGCCGGGCCCCGACGGCATTCTGCTAGCTATGCTGCAAAATGCCCCGGCCATGGTTACAGGTAGAATCAGGGAAATTTTTATACATTGCCTTAAATTTGGCTACATACCCACGGCATGGAGAGAGGTACGAGTGGTTTTCATACCCAAAGCAGGTAAACCAAGCCATACCTCAGCGAAAGACTATAGACCCATCAGTCTCTCGTCGTTTCTCCTTAAGACACTCGAAAGGCTTCTCGACATCCATATAAGAAGCAAGTGTTGCAATGGAAATCTATGCAATGCTCAGCACGCATACTTAAAAGGTAAATCAGTAGAAACAGCTCTACATGAAGTGGTAGGCAAGATAGAACATAGTTTACACCATAAGGAATTTGCTCTAGCTGCCTTCTTAGACATTGAAGGTGCTTTCAATAACGTTAGGGCAGAGGCAATAAAACGCGCTCTGGAAAGGATTAAGGTAGACCATAGCATCACCAATTGGCTTTGCACGATGCTTGTCACCAGAAATATCAATTCCACTCTCGGACACAGTTCAATAAGAAAATCGGTTACTAGAGGCACTCCCCAGGGAGGGGTTATATCTCCTCTTCTCTGGGTTCTTGTCATAGACGATATTCTTAAAGAACTCAGTAACGCAGGGTTTACCGTAACCGCTTATGCGGATGATGTGGCGATTTTAGTTCGGGGCAAATTCTTGAATACATTGAGTGAAACCATGTAATCAGCCCTCAACAAGCTCAGAAAGTGGGCTGAAGGGTGTGGACTTCGTGTCAACCCGGAAAAGACAGAACTAGTACTTTTTAGTACAAAATACAAGATACCACCCTTAAAACTACCCAGGATTGGTGGAGTGGAGCTTTCCCTTTCGGATAGCGCAAGATATCTTGGTATAGTCCTAGATAAAAAATTGAATTGGAAACTTAACGTTCAGGAAAGAGTCCGAAAGGCTCATAATGCTCTCTTCGTCTGTAAGAGAACAGCAGGAAAAAAAAATGGGGATTGAGTCACTGGTTATACATCATGGTGGTTAGACCCATCCTTACCTATGGGGCTCTTGTTTGGTGGAAAGCCACAAATAAGTTATATATACGGGATATGTTGACCAGGGTACAAAGAACAGCCGGCACTGCCATCACTGGTGCTTTACGCACCACACCCACAGCTGCACTTGAGGCGTTCATGTATCTTTTACCCCTGGACCTACAAATAAAACTGCAAGCAGGTAATAGTGCGCTTCGGCTAACTAACGCAGGGTTTTTCAAAACAAGACAGGTAGGACATAGCTCCGTACTAAAGGAATCTTTCTCCAACATCCCCGATAAAACGGATGAAAGTTTGGGGGAGATTGACTTCGATACTCTGTACGAAGTACAATACCCAGTTAGGGAGGACTGGCAAAAGAACGAGGTATCGAAGGACAATAAAATCTCGATTTATACGGATGGCTCCAAAACTAAGGAGGGTACAGGATCAGGTATTTACTCTAGGGATATAGACCTACACGTGTCATTACGACTTCCGGATACATGCAGTGTGTTCCAGGCAGAGATTCTGGCCGTGCTCAAAGCCGCGGATCTACTTGATATGGGATCAATATCCAACAAGAATATCGCTATCTACATTGATAGTCAGGCTGCGCTAAAGGCGCTAGAGTCCTTCATCATCAAATCTGAACTAGTCAGGAGCTGCCGCACAATGCTCAGAGCATTATGCGCGCAGAACCAGGTCAGATTGTGTTGGGTACCCGGATACTGCGATATAGAGGGTAACGAACGGGCTGATGTTCTGGCGAAAACCGGAGCTGAGCTTCCACCTAATGAAACAATTGAGGGCATTAGACCACCAATAGCCGTGGCCAAGAGAATTATTCTCGAGGATATCAAAAATAGGGCAGATCAGAGATGGTTCAATATAGAAGGGCACAGGGTCTCAAAGGCTCTGTGGCCTAAGCTAGATAGGAAAAAATCTTTAGAATTACTAAAGCTCAGCAAATCAAGGCTAAGAATGACAATAGGGATACTCTCCGGGCATTGTCTTCTAAGGAAGCACGCTCAGAGATTAGGTCTAACAAATACAGACATGTGCAGGTATTGCGAAGACTTACAGGCCACAGAGGATATTACCCATCTCCTCTGTGAATGTCAAGCTATTGCTCGGTACAGGAGGAAATACCTTGGTAGGTACTTCTTCGACAATTTGGAAGAGGTCGGTCTCGCGAACAAAATTGAGGCAATTTTCAGGTTCTGTAGGGAAATTAATTGTTTGGGCGAAGTGGTTTAGGTTATTTGACCGTTATGGTTCCCCAGGGATGGCGATGGGTCCAATATGGTGCCTAGTCCTATGTGATGAACTCACACCCTATTCAACCTAACCTAACCTAACCTAAATTGCGCTCTGACGTAAAAATCGCGTCACAAAGCAGTCATTTAAATGTCGTTATGTGTGATCGCCATTTTTGGGATAACATTTTCGGCGTCAATTAAATGACTAGGAAAATGTCGGACCAAATGACATGTATTCAGTGCCATTTAAAAGTGCTGTGTGATCGCTCTTCAATGACGCCTTGGACAAATGGCTAAACTTTTTGGCTCTTGCGTCGTTTAAATGGCATCCCAACGGAATATTCTAAATGACTCGCAGTGTCCGTCATTTGATTTTGGGACACAAATGACGATGATAGTCATTTCGTGTGATCGCCATTTTTGCAATGACGAATCGTAGCTTAAATGTCGCTCTACTGCGATATTTTTTCCTGACGTCACAGCGCCATTTAAACGACTCAAAAAAATGGCCGTGTAATCGTAGCTTAAGTCTGAAACTAGCCCTAGATTATTTAGTAACAGAGCTATTTCAATAAATCATCTAGTCCTACATTACAATTATGACTTTTAGGAGTTCAGTAGATATAATCCTACAGTTCATCAGAAGAAATAGCTGTTGAGGATCCTCCAACTTTTTTCTTCGGCCGGCGTCCCTATATATAGATCCTATACATCTCTAGCGGTTCCGCGTGTAATGACCACCGTGCGTATGCGAATGTCCTTGAACCTAGATATTTTTGGCTCAACTCTGACCATATTTAGTCTATGTCCTGCATGTAAAATCCATTTGCTCTTGTACTCAGCATAGGGTCATCGTGTCGTATAAGTCCCTTAGGCCTTAACTTCACCACGACTGACTCCATGGCCCTTTTAACCACGGTTATTTTTAATCACTATTAAGAAACCAGTAAAAGCATTTAAAATAGATAATGTTAAGGCAGAAGATGTCTCACCAAATGAGAAATAATTGCTCTCATTAATTACATACATACCAACATTTATCCGCGAATTCGCTCCCTATCTAGTGTGGTTAGCTACGCACTCGATAGGGTGAAAAAAACGTTCCCCATACAAACTGAATCCCCTTTTCCTGTCGCTAATAACTCGGGCTCCAAGCAATATTTCCAAAATCGGAGAAACGCATTTTCTTTATTTCTTATACTATAGAGTAAACAGATCGAGTTTGAAGTCGATCGGATGAAACGTCACATTGTTCCATACAAAGAAGCTAAAAAAAACACTGCAGACGATACTTCTTGACACTCATTCCAGCTATAAGGCTTTTAAAAATTGGTTTTAAGAAAAAGCAATATCATATATATTTTTACCCTTACTGATTCTGTAACGCTCCTTACTTTTCTTATTTTTCTTATTTTAAATAAAAGTAGGCGGTGGGTATTTGAATAAATTTTCAATGTTTGTGTTTTCTCATTATTCAAATACGCACCGCCTATTTTTCATATAAGTATTTTAATTTTCTTCAAGGTTCAAACTCTACTATAGTAATGCTCGGCAAGTGTTTTCAAATGGAAATTGCCAAATAAAACCAACCCTTCTTAGGGGGTCAAAGTTTGTACGGGAACATTTTTATTTTTCATCCGATCGACTTCAAACTCGGTTTGTGTACTCTATATAAGTCTTCTCATTATTGCAAAATTGCCGCGGGTAGCAGAAATGTATGAAGACGACGTTGTTGAAATTCCCACGGAAATTATATTAACAGGAGACTTAATTAAGACAATTTTTGGCGATCTGCTGCAAAAGTCAATGCAGGAACTTTCAGAACGAGTCATAGCCGCGCTGACAAATGTGCAGACATTAGAAATGAATAGGAGCGATTCTGTTATCAGTGAAGACTGAAGATCCAAATGATGCACCAAATTTCCCTGTTGAATTCCTCAATCAGCAAACTCCATCCAGCAAGCCACCTCATGTGCTGTACTTAAGCAAGGTGTCATCATCATGTTGCTGAAAAACTTGAACCCTAAAAAAGGACTGCAATGGAACTCGATTGATTGTGGAAGAGCCTGGACGAAATTTGATAAGAGCATGAATTATCACAATGATTCCATTTCCGATAAATTCTGGCGTATACGCTATAACAATAAACAAGACTCAAGACCCAGTCATTTGATCACGTTGGCATGCATTTGAAGACCGGAGTATTTTGACACGGCCAACTGTATGTGGCTTTATCACGATCAAGAGTTGCAAGTCAAATGATGGTGTATATTGAATCTAATCCACAGCAAGGAAGATTATTAATTAACCAAAGACAATTCACACGCAATTAAGTTTTCAAAGAAGTTCTTTAAATAAAATCAATTTGTTTATCAAATATTACTTTGCATACCCAGCGAAGCGGGTACAACCAACTAGTATGTACATATTTTCTAGACCATACCTTTCACTCCAACCAATAAAGCATTCAAATAATATAACGATGTTGTAACACTGTCACCCATACAATCATCATCAACAGAAGGGTCTTTCTTATGTCAGAAAGTCAAGAAGTAATTTCTTCATGGGAATTATTTAAAGAATTCTTCTTGACCATTTTTGTATACACAAAATCTCGATACATCTTTCTTTTTTTTCTTTGCAAGAAATATTCGAATATTTATCCCTATACACACGAATATCATCTATCTACGTGTCCAAATCCCCTATCTATTACCTCTGGCTCGTGCACGTCCGCCAGTCTGGAGCCACTTGACACTCCATTAGTGTAGTTGGGGGGGCTCACGCAGCAATGAACATCGGAAGATAGTCTAGCAATGCGCCACCACCATTCACTGTTCAACCTGATTTTTTGTCTTTCATCCCCCAAATCACCTTTTGTATCTGAACCATAACTGAATCTGTATGCTTGAGATAGTTAAGAAGGGAATGCTACGCAGTTTTCCTTCGTGAGTAGGGTATCATCTTCCTTCAGTATTATGACCAATAATGGCCGTGATTTTGATACAGCACCATACTCGTACTTATAATAGTTGTATGGGCCGGGAAGTAAGTTCAGATAAAGTGGGATAGTCAAGTGGATAGTTGGACTTATGAATATTTTTCAAACTCTGACTGATGACGAGGACCACATACATCTGCCAAATAGAGAGCACCACTAAAAACAAAAATACACAACATAAACATTTTCACACAAAAAGCAAGCAAAAAAATAAATATTATAAGTAGAACTAAACCAACAAACTGTGCGTATAGACATTTCCTCCCACCTTATTGTGAATCTGATTGATAGTCAAATCAAAACGACCATATTGATCACGTCCAGCACCTCTGTAAACAATTTATTGCGATTGATTTTGAAAATTACTCAAATGCACAGATCTAGCCGGTATCGCAGGATGTGTGTGTGTTTTTACTTTGAAACGGTCGTGCTCGAGCATATTTTTAGAAATCAATTCGCCGCGCAAAACACAAACAATCTTCTACTAACCATAAATCATCTTCCAATAATCATTAACCTGGTTGTAGCACGCACTAACGAATGAAGGAGTCGCAGTCGCGTTCGGCTGTTCTTTTGAGAGTTTTTAATGAATTAATGGAAATGTGTTTCGTTTTTAATCATATTTGCTTCCCGTTCAGCGGAGATGATGATTTGAAAAATGTTTTTGATGTTAGATACCTCTAGGTCTAGACTCACATCAAAACAATTCGTTTGCAAATATTAATTTAAATTTTTAGGAAGGTGCGCGTGCATTGATTTTGTATGCAAGATTTCGTTGGTCTTTTGAACATTTTTAGTCAGTATCGAAAAAGTGACAGTTCGGATGTTTTGCCAATGATGTCAAGTCTTGTGCTCCTAGTGTTGGCTTCTAGAATTTTCTGAGTTCAATTATTATGATGTTGAAGAGGACAGCAAATCACCTTGACTAAATCGGTGCAGGGAAATAAGTCCCATGTAAGGTGGGAACCAAGTCCACTTCACGAAAGTGGTTTTATTTCCCACTAGGTGGAACCCGGCGACTTATTTCCCTGCACCGACTAAATCCTTTGCTAAAATCAAAGGTATACATATTGGTAAGATTGTTACAGAGGTTAATGGAGCAGAAACCGCTATTAATCGTCATTCTGCACAATCTGACGAATTTGGCAGTGACTGAGCAAAGCATGGCTTTATAAAACTGCAGTCCGCGCCGGGTCTACCCTGATATCTCGAATGTAAGAATCTCGAAAAAAAATCTCGAATTTAAAAAATCTCGCATACGTATGGGGGGGCATGCTGCCCCCCTGCTTGGGTTTACTGTTTGGATATGGGTTGGGTGGAAAAAAAAAATCTAGAATAGAGTCTTTCGAGGTTTTTGTACTTTCTAGATTTTGACCCATTCGAGATTTTTGTATTCGAGATTTATCAAATTCATTTTCGAGATTTTGACCATTATAGATTTTAGTCGTTCTAGTTAACGTCATGATCCCGTCCGCGCCACTTGAATAGCATACCGCCTAAGGTCTGTTTTCTATCGCCCCCTGGTCCCAAAGCAAGAATGCTAGAGACCTGATTTTTTTTTAAATTAAAGCTCATTTAATTGTTGTGATTTAACAAGAAGGAAGATTTGAAACTAAAGCTTTAAATATTAATAAAAAATTGTTAACTAAAAACCGGAAAAATGTGGGTCTTTGTCATGAAGTGAGTTTAAATTATGGGTAGAATTAACTTTAGTTTTGTCAAAATACTTATGCCGACCAGTGTAGTTAAAAAAAAAATAAAATTAACCGAGGCAGAAAAAGGACAAATCAATGCCTAAAGGACGCTAGCCTATTTATTGCCAAATTGGCTAAGAAATTCGAGAGGAGCCGACACGTTATATCCATATTTTTAATTAATGACAAATTAATGCAGGGGGGCAGCATGCCCCCCCATACGTATGCGAGATTTTTTAAATTCGAGATTTTTTTTTCGAGATTCTTACATTCGAGATATCAGGGTAGACCCGGCGCGGACTGCAGTGGCCTTCACTTCGTAGTGGCACCGTGTGGTCTTTTTTGACGAAAAAGAATTTATTTGGAAGGCACCGATGGCTATAGCTACTATTTCTACAACCTTCGGAAAGAAACTCATCGTTTGGACCGGCTGCATAGCAGAGTTGAACGTGTGATGGTATGTGGCGGGCCGTTTCGTATTATGGCTGGAACCTATAAATTACAATTTTTGTTAATCACAATGAATGCGTTGTCTTACTATGGCATATTGAAACGGTCATTTCAATACCTTCATAACCTTTTCCGACCTCTGGCTTGGATTTATCAACAAGATAGTACGCCAATACATACAGCCCGGGCTGTTAAAACGTATATATAGCTATAGAGCCAAAATGTGGAGCTATTAAGCTGACCGGCCTACTCACCGGATTTAAATATCACCTACAAAGTTTGGGGATGGTTGAAAAGTCAACCTTATGGTTCGGAGCAACAATATTCGACTGTATCTAAATTAACCCAAGCCATCGAATTAGCTTGGAGCTTTCTCTGAAGCTCTGACTTCTAAGTGGCTTCGCTGCATACCTATGCTTGCTGGCACTCTTGCCATTAATTAAACCAGGCGACCACTTTTTCCGTGTATATAGCAGTCACCGTAAAAAATATTAAAATTTTCCGTCCGCTTTTTATCTGGCTCATTTCATCTTTCTTCCTGAGTGGTAGTTATACCTGCATTGGGATTATGTTAAAAACGAAACGAAAAACGCGTTAGCTGTTCAAAAACGAAAGGAATCGTGCAAAAGCGAATTTTACTCTTGTACAAAATGAAAATTTTTTTCGTTTTAGGAGTTTCATAGGGCAAAAAATCGAAAACGTCAATGAAAAAGCTTTGATTTTCTTTTTTAATTTCGCGCAAGCGATAACTCCTTTCGTTTTCAAAGTTACATGAAGTTACACAATTGAACGTTTTCTTCTTAGAATCTCATCCCTGCTTTGTAGCAGTCAAGGGTCTCCGCTAATTGTTCGGCCTCACATCTTGTATTGTGACGTATCTGCGCAAGGAAAGAGCAAAAATGCTAAGCACTTGTGGCGGAATTGTTAACGCAAGACGTCATGCACCTATTTACTCTTTTGACGATGTCTCTTTGTAAGTAGTTTGTACCTCGTTATACTCAAACCACATGTAGCCATCGAATTTGAAGCCAACGTTCAACGCAGTAACGTGTAAGTGGCCCAGCACTTACAGCTTATTTAAGGCTCACACGATCTAATATCCTGACTTCATTTCCCTGCACCATTTCGAACCGCTAAATCCCAAAATTATTTTGCTAGTAAAAATTCCTAAATTATACCAAACATACTGGCCTATTTCTCCTATGAGTTCACTTATCGTTAGTGCAATAAAAAGAAATCCAATTTTACATCCCATTTGGCCTTAAGTATTTCGGTCAATATTTCTAAATCCATTTCAATTAGTTTAACGCACGGAATCGTCTCTAAGACTTGTGTGGCGGTCGTAAAATGTTTGCCAATTAGCCGTCGACGTCGCTGCAACCGCATGTATACTTCATGTGCAACAGTGTTGCACTCGTAAAAGAGTATACGATCGTGATGGTCAGGATCATAAAATCTTGAATAGTTTTCCTTTCGAGAGATAACTTGAGTGACGTACGAGCGAGGGTGTATTCGGAGACACATACACTACGAGTATTTCGATGCGGAACACAAATTTTAATTCGCTTTAAAATTCGGAAAAGTATTCCTCATATTTATTGAAATTCGAATGAACTAACGGTACATTTGGATATTTATCAAAGTTGCTTGTGTCATCTGCGTCGCCTGTTATCGGCATGTATGGAGCTTCGACTTCTTGGTTCAATATTGCACACCAGTCGATAGACTTGAACCAGTCGTGGTTCTTAATGTCTTTGTTCCCGTTCAGCATGTTTCCGAATCTGTAGTGAATTACTTTAGCTTAGCTTCGAACCAAAAAGCCATGAACAAACCTCTTTGATAGATCAACTTGCAAGAGGTTGTCGACCAAGTTCCTCAATGTTCTACTGAAGTGAATCGGCATCTTGTACTCACAGTCGCATATCTTTGTGTACATTTTCATAGGATTCTTGCTGTGCAACGAAAATGGCGAATGGCCAGAGACAAATTCATAGATCAGTATTCCAAAGGCCCACCAGTCGACACTGTTGCCGTACGGTTTGGCTTGAATTACTTCAGGTGCTAGATACTCAGGCGTACCGCAAAGGGTCATCGTTCTGTCCAATACCCGCTGGTTAGGCATATAAAAAAAGATGTCGGGATTAGAAGTATAGATTTGTATGGGTGTACCTTTGCAAATCCAAAGTCGGTGATGCGAATGTATCCCTTCGGGTCGATGAGTATGTTCTCCGGCTTCAAATCCCTGTAGATCAGCTGAAGATTGTGAAGGTACTCCAGCCCTAGGAATACTTGCGAGGCGTAGAACTTTGCCTGCTTTTCGCTGAATTTCTTCATCCTAAAACAGTGGAACTAAAAATGGAACTGGAACTCAAATGCAATCCACTCGATCAAGTTGCTTACCTTCGATGAAAGGTGAACAGTTCACCGCCGTTTATAAATGGCATCCCTATGTAAATGTAGTCGTTGTCTTTACGAGCGAATTGCAAGGACATTAGCAGAGGGAAACTAATTGCCTGTAGGACACGTTTTTCATTATACACATGCTTGACTTGTTTGTGCTTGACAATTTGTTCCTTGAGCAACAGCTTCACGGCGATGTGACTGTTGGTTAAGGGGTCCTTGCATAGTTTCTAGCAAGCACTAGGTCCACATTTCAACTACAAATTATGAAATACGATAGTTCTTACCACTTTTCCAAACGATCCTACACCCAGCACCGCCAGCTGTTCAAAGTCGTCCAGTCCACCTATAGCTGCCGGGATATTTTGTTCCCACTTTTGTAGAAAGTCATCCTTCATTTGGTTTAGAATTTCATCGTAGTTTGTATTGTTGTCGCAAATGTATGACGTTTCTATTTCCATCTTTCCAAGCTTTCAAAAAATATTTTTGTAAGCTCGTCCTTATAGATGACAGTATAGCAACATTGATGACTGTTTTATTTTTCATAATATGCTGAGTAAATTTTTGTGTATCGAAAGTTTCCTAGCGGCCGCTTTTAAGGACCTGTTATGCCTTCTCTGATGATGTCCAAGAGCCATCTTTTCACTCCGGAACCAGTCAGGAAGACAAGGATCTTCTCTGGGGGTATGTCAGCAAGATTTGCTGGCGTAACGATTACCTCGCCAAGGATTTTCTTTCTGAGACAATAAGAGCCGGGCATTTTACTCTCCAGGGCCGGTGAGACACCAATAAGTTGAAGATGTTTTTTGATAATGCAATGACCACCAATTAGTCCTGCCGCGATTTTCAGGTTGTTTTTGACCAAATTAATGAACGAGTACGATTTTCTGATGTAGAATTTGAGGTAGAATTATCTGGTGCAGTTCTGCTCAAGTGCATTAATCCCGACTTTATTGGATTCGAGTCGAGACAAAGTCTTGATGCAGGTCCTGAAATTGTTTTTTGTGATACCACAGAAGGATTCAGGTCTGATTAGTGGGATTGTTGCGCCGACTTTAGCCCGTGAGTCGACTTTTTCGTTGCCAGCAAAGTACTTAGAATCCAGTGCAGAATGACAAGGTTTGTCTTTGCAAGCCCTTCGATTTTGACAGAAATGAGTCAAGAGTTTTAAGAGCTGTTTCCCAGACCTCCAACGGGGGAACGATGATAGAGATTTTTATGAGAGCCAAATTCAAGTAGAATGTCTTCAAGAAGCATGCTGGATAGACTTTCAGGCTACATATAGTGTCAAGTTATTCAAACGGAACAATTAAGCAATTGTAAACTGAATGTAACCCACCCATAACCTAGCCTCAGTAGCTACATCTACTGGACGATAGATGCTAACAAGTTGCTAACTGAAGACCGAGAGAGAGACAGAAGGAGTACGAGTTAGCAGCGAGCATTTTGAGGGTGATCATTGTAATGTGAAACGTGAATGTAAAAGCACCTACTTAGCGTTCCGATAATAAATAATAATAATCAATCCGATTCCGAAAGTGAGTTTTTATTGAATCCAAATCCTTATTAACACAATACTCAGTCTTGCCTCCATTTGAATAGATGTAAAACCTACGATGACATTCAGTACTGTAGTCGAAGTGGAGCTGTGATAGCCCGTTATAGAATTTCCAACTATACGTTGGACCCGTTCTTACTTTTGTACTTCATTAGCTTTTGTCCACCAGATCACGGCAGCATTGGCGATCGCTGATCTATCGCTGATGAAACCACACGTTGTTCACGTCCTCATCATCGAATTTGGGCCAAAATAAAGCAGATATCATCGATCCATAGCCCTTACCGTTGATGTTGATGGGAATGTTATCGTCGTTTGCGAAGTAGTACGGATCCATGATGACGCCGCCGGCGTAAATCTACAGCAAACAGTGACTTCCGGTGGATGCATTTTCACTTCGTTGATCTCGTGTGGATTAGCAGCGTCCCAAATTCGGAAATGGGCCATATAGTTTTTTTTTGCCGACATTGGCTTCCGCTCCCAACCTAGTTTGCTTTAGAGCCCAGTCAGCGAACACAAGGGCGTTGGCTTCCAACTCCTTGGTCGATCAGCGGTATAGATGCTAAAGATGCTAAAGCTACCGCTTGAGGCATTAAAGGAACTATTTATTAAGAGACACCTCAAAATGAGTCCTACATTAAACTGGTAGGCAGCAAGCCATGGCATGGTGTCAAGTTTAACCCTCGAACTTCTTCATGAGACAAAGTTACTTTTATAAGATGCGTGATGCAATCAACTTGATGCCCTTTTCAAAGCTTTCTATAGTCCATCAACGAGTAGGAAACCTATAACAAAAAAACAACTGCATGCGTTGTGGGAGATACAACACACACGCACTCTATCGCACATTAAAGTGACAAGTGAAGTCGTGTGCTGTTGTCGGGAATAGTTTTCCCATATGTCGACCTCTCTGTGTTCGAGATCAGAATTCCTCTGATTAGTTCAAGTGCGCCACTAATTTCGAACGCACATGAAAGTCAGCGTATTTCAACAATTCAATAAATAAAACTGTTACATGTGTTGTGTCACTTAATCTCTCCACCAACTGGGTGGGGTTGTCCGTGTCCCTCTTCGAATTGTCTCGACGAACCAAACTCAGAGCCAACGAAACGAATATGGGGTCCGGCGGGCATCGGCATAGAGTTTCCTTTGATAAGAACTGACAAAGATTAAGTAAACTTGGGGAGTGTGTTCTACATCTTGTGACAAGTTGGGTCGATTTTTGGGAAAATAACTTTCACACACATGTGGTTCTTCCAGCTGCGCGGTGTGGTAATGTCCCGATTCGGTGCGCATCAATTATACCGTCTTTGCTATTTGTCTGCGTGTCGAATCTGTTTTGTAGGCTGACACATTTTTCTAAAAAAAAAAAAATATTTCAACATTTAGTACTCGAAGTCGGAATGTTGAAAATCAAAATGGCAAAGGTTGCTGCGCATTGTCAGTCGGTTTTGGCTATCAAACGGCCTATAGCGCCAGCCTGACTTTGGCTCGAATTCTTCAAATAGCTTTTGTCTGCCCAACAGTGTTGACAGTTGATGTGTGCGACCACACCTTCTCCTTCGGTAGTATAGGCGCCAACTATTAGCCTAAACGTCACCCAAATCATCCGCCCACATCCACATCACCTTTGACCTTAACAATTGGCATTCTGCAGAATTTGGGTCGTCACCCGCCACCGGCAACCATCACAATCGACCCCCTTCCCCATAATGCACACTATCCCCTTGGGCGAACAGCGCACGCATCCATCTTCAGGTAGCATGCGTGTATACCAACCATCATTTGATGTTGCGTTTGTTATTTTTAGACGCGCACGATGCACAAACCGATTGAACAATTTGCTCAAATGCCCGATTCATCATTTATCACGGAGCGAGTGGGAGATATATTTGTCAAAATATTTACTTATCGACTACCTATGTGTGGAAAATATTTACTCGCGCGCAGAATTTGTCTGTCAGTTGGAATGTACTCGCGTACTCGGGGCTTATATTTTCCTTCCTTACGATCGCTTATGAGGATGATGAGTGTTTGGATACGTTTTTACATCGCGTGAACTGTTTTGGGGTTCGGTGATCGGTCCTCGGTGTTCGGTGCTCGGTGCTCAGATGCGCGCAAAGTTTGTTTATGATCAGCTCTCTCTCTCTCTATAGTATATTGGCGGTGATGAGCATGAGATTTGGGAACGGTGCACCCCACCTATTTAGTCTACACATTGATGGGTGTTTACATTCGGTGCGGTGGTAGATACTAGTGTAGTGGGGACCGGTTGGCTCTTTATTATGATGACGATCACGATTGATGGGATCAAAGCGAAAACGCAGCGCAATAAAAAGTAAGAATCAAAATTTTAAATAAACATATCCGAGGTGTGTGTATCTACTCGTATTATGCTGCTAAAGAGCGAGGAGAGGTGAACGCTTCTTCGGTATGTGGGGGGACATTTTGATTTGAAATCGGAATAGAGTTGATTAGGAAAACATTTGCCGGCAATTGAAAGTGCAGCACTGGGATATACATAATTGGCATGACATTGACAGTAGGCACCAGGAAACTTACCATTCTCTCGGTGAAGTTGCTGATTACTTGTTCGAGAAAATGGCAGTATCGCAATAGAAACGAGGGTGCCTTGTAATGCCTCAAACGCTGTGGCACTATTAGACTAAGCCAATGAACTCACACATTAGGTCCACCACTGAGCTTTATTAGCTCATTGGTGCAGTGGCTCCAGTGGTTAGTGTCTACTGAACGAGATATCTCCGGTTCAACCCCATAAAAAACACTAATTACAACCTCAAGGTTCCTCCAACCTTGCTTACTGACAAACATCCGAGATTTTAGCTGCCTTAAGAAAACTTGTAATTTTAGCCGCTCGGACTCAGTATAAAATTGTAGGTCCCTCCAAAAAATAAAGGCTCTCATAACCGTTTTATAATGAACCTGTTACGCCAATTATTATTATTATTTATTTATTTTTTTTTTCGAAATTAGCTACTTGACTATATAAAATCAAAAAAAAATTAAAAATTAAGTACACGAAACTTTTTCTTTAAATTTTTCGAATTTTTTAAAAGTTAAATAATTCAAGCAAAATTTTAATTTTGCGCCATTTAATAACACAGTGATGCCAATGAAAAGATAACAATGTGACAGCTCACAGCTGACAGTTCGGGGATAGTAAAAATAGAGCGCTGTACGAAAAACAACGCATTTTCATTTTCATTATTTTAAAAATAATGAAGGTTTGTTTGAACAAAATCATCTTCAATGATGAAGCTCATTTTCATATTGATGGCTTTGTTAATCGTCAATCGTCAATCGCATTTGGGGTTCAGAAAACTCACGAGTAATTGTTGAGAAACAAATGCATCCACAACGCGTGACTTTTTTGGTGCTGATTTTGGGCTGGAGGCATTATCGGACCGTTCTTCTTCGAAAATGAGACTGGTCAGGCAGAACAATTAATGGTGTTCGTTATCGTGACATGATAACCCAGTTTTATTAGGCGGTGGCCATGGTGTAGTGGTTAGTGGTTAGTCATTGCTTGTGAACCGAGCGGCGTTGAATAGAAACGAATAATATCAGAGTTTCTCCACCACTACACCAAAAAAGGGGTTTCTGCTTGGTAGTTGACCGAGATTCGTCTGAGTGATCCAAGATTTGGAATCCCCTTAAAAAAAAAAAAAAACCCAGTTTTTAGTGCCTAAATTACAAGATATGGGTGTGACCAACATGTGGCTTCAACAAAACGGTGCCACATGCCATACAGCCAGAGAAATAATTCAATTACTGCATGAGTCAATTTCTACCTAATCGTGTAATCGGCCGTTTTTGCGATAAGAATTGGTCATCCAGATCTTGCGATTTAAAGCCATTGGCCCATTTGCTTTGGAGTTTTTTGAAGTCAAATGTCTATGCAAACAAGCCTAATGAAATTTTGCCACATTTATGCACGCGCATAAATTCCAATTCCAACCGAGGACCCAATCATTTTAGGAACATAAACCTACATTTGTTTGTAAGGCTAACTACGCAGCTGCAGCGAAATTGAATTTCAGCTGCTCTCAAATTATTTTTTACATAGAGTGTGTTATGGATAAGTATCACAAAAACACAGATGTCTTTTCAAAAAAAAATGTGCTCGACTGGGTCGCACGTAACTTTCTCGTTTATTGCGAATCTCGCAGAATCTCAGAGTCATTTCAGCAAATTTTACGTTTAAAATCATACGCACTCAAGATGTACTCAGATAACTGAGCATGAGCACTTGTTAATGAACTACGTAATACATACCTATACTACATAAACATACGTATTAACTTCAACATTTACTTTTAAATTTCACCCCGAACTGACACTTGAATTTCGATGAATTTCGAATTATATTGGCACTGAAGTTTTGGGCTTTGAAAAAATATACCGTGTGTGAATAAAGATCGGGATTTGGGTAGTCATTTTTGAGAAATACATATTCATAAAACGGCATATTCGAGTTTTTTTGAGAAAAACTTAAATAAATTAAATATGTATTTTGATCAAAATCGTTAGAGCCGTTTTTTGAAAATTATGCTGACAAATGTTACAATTTGGATTCGAAAAGCACTGTTATTAAACTGTTTAGCTGAAAACTGAGTACGACGTATTCTTCAGGATATAAACATTACCTAGCAGTTACATTTTTAACCAAATCGAAAATGGCGTTTTCGAGATATGTGTAGTTTTTAAAGTAGATACCTACCGTTTTTAGCGATTGTGGTGGAAATCGAAGGACGCATTCATGGTTCAAAAAACACTGTTCTGCAACTGTTTAGCTCAAAACTGAGCAAATGGTATCACTATGGATTTAAGCATTACCTGAAAGTAACATTTTTATCATAATCGAAAATGGCGTTTAAGAGATATGAGCATTTTTTTAAAGTATGTACTATTATTAGGGATTTGGGTGGATATCAAAGGACGCAGTCTTTTTAGAGAAAAACTGATCTAATCTAAATCTAACCTCGTTAAGTATCTCCATAATCATTGGAAGCAAAAAAATTGGGTAATAGTTGTCATCGTTGTGCTTTTAGCTTTCGTGAAAGATGGGTCTGCAATAGAGTTCGAATTTTTTCGTCGGACGACTATTTTTATTATTTATTTTTTAAATTGATAATTGTCAAATACATTATAAATTTCGATTTTAATTCAACGTTTAATATCAGGCGAACAATTAAAAAAATATAATAAACATATATGCTCCGTCAATTCAATTTGGCACAATTTTCCTTTTCTGTGTTGCCATATGGTATCAATTTTTTTTAGAGGTGCATTTTAAGGCATAATTTCTATGAATAAAATTATATATATAGCTACATATGTATAAAAATAAATGTATTTTTATGCATAAGTAGTCTTGAATATCATTACATTTTAATTTAATTTCAATTAAAAAATAAATAAATAAATAAAAAATAAAATAATTTTTTTGTAATATTTTTTTATTTTTTAATTATTTTTTTTTTATAAATACACGTGTTTATCTTGGAATATGCTTGTTTTTTAATTTGTAGTACTTGTAATATTTGAAGTAAACAAAGAAAATCAAGTATAAATGCAACAATTTATTATTTTTTTATATTTTTAGTTTTAAACATACATATATGAAAATATGTGTTTTTTTTTTAAATATTTTCAAAAATCCTTATTTTTTTACAATTTATTTAAATTAAAAAAATTAATTATACATCTTTCTCTTCAATTTTGTTTAAAAATTAATTTATAAAAATAAGAAACTAAAACAAAAATATTAATTTTCTCATATATTTTGCTACCACTTGAGACAATTGATGCCGTATGGCAACGTCCCCAAAAACCACTTTAGAACTAATATTTACCAAAAATAATTTTACAATATTTTTAGGAGGTGTATACGTAGCAACAAAAAGACAAAATATAATTTTTTAGCCTTAGAACAAAAAAGATGTACCGAAAGGGTTAAGAATGACAATAGTACCTTAAAAATATTTTTTTTTAAAAATCGTTTTTTTTTTTGTAAAATCGTTTTTACCGTTTTCGAGAAAAAGGCAATTTTCAAAACTGACGTTGCTGGACTTTTTAGCGAAAAACTGGGTATGCAGTCATGTTAAGCATGCATCGTTAGAGCCGTTTTCGAAAAAATCTAAATTTAGGCATATTTCGTCATATTTCGTAAAATTTTTATATGGGAGCTACCGTTAATATTAGAGCTAGCATAAAAAAAAAAAACGTCCCTAGCGGGAAGGGCACAAACTCTAAATACGAAATTTGAAGCAAATCCGTCCAAGCGTTTAGATTCCCCAGGGGTGGGACAGACAGACATACGGACGGGCAGAATTGCGAGACCCACTTTTTTGAGTTCCCCTATCATCGTAATATCAGAATTGATCAAAATCTCGAGTTCGAAATTTTGTACGAAAACAATATCTTTCTCTTACTACGTATACGAGAAAGTTAAAAATTCCTTGACGCTGAAAGGTTTATTACGCTTTCTATTTTGCTCGATCGTCCCAAGTACTCTTCAAGGTACTCCTCGTGGAGGTATTCATAGATAGATTCATCATCACTTTTTCTCAACACAAAAACACAACAAAACGTTATGTCAAAATTTTCCTTGAGAAAATGTGCCAAACCATTAATGGATGTTCTAAATTCTGACAGATACAATCATGCAGTAAAGTCTGAAATGAAAATAATTGTTTTGTAGCGGCTGAATCAAACAGAGCGCGTTTTAAAGCCGCGTTTCAACGTCGCGTTCCACTGTCGCGTTGTAATATACTGCAATACATATCCCCTGTCACCTGTCACACAAAGCGCGTTGTCAGAGCCGAGTTGAGCTCACCGCGGCGGTCAAAAGCAGCGGTGAAACGCTCTCTTGTGAAAAATTGCAGATTATTTCTGTGACGCGGAGCGGTGAGAGTAATTTTTGTAGTATCAAATGGAAATTTTAATGGAATTTGAAAGAAATTAGCAATGCGTACCCACATTCTTTTTCAAAAATTTCGTAGCACGGCAAATGAAATCTATAATTCGTCATCAGAGCTGCTTGACATATTGAGAGAATTTGATGATAGCTATCTGTTTGACGTCGTCTAACGCGGCGTTGAGACCGTCGCGTCAAAATAATCTTAACGCCGCGTAAAATAATCTAACCGCGGCGTTAATAACGCGTTCTGTTTGACGAAGCCTTAAAGCTGCGTACCGCTCAACTAAATGGATTTGCCTAAATTTAGTTTAGCTAAATTTTGAAGAGGTGGGCGCAGTGGCTGAGTGGCTCAGTGGTTAGTGTGCTTGGCTACTAAACAAACTACATCTTAAAGTTTTTTTTTCCACTGTGCTACTTCTTTCCTAAACCTAACCCAACCCATAACTCGTTTGTATATTAATCCCTTCCCATCACTGCGTATCTTAATGTCTAATTTATTTGATTTAAAGATAATTTTCCCAGCTGGATGAGTACCTATAGACATTGGACATTCCCCTTTAAGGAAACCTATTCAAACATCATCATTAATTTTTCAAAATGAAAGTCGTTTGTTTCACGGTGTTGGGTCCGTAAACCCCAGCTAAAATAAACGGAAAAAAATCCTCCAAGGACTTTCTTCCCACCAAAGTATCCCCAACTTTTTCGCAGTTTGCTGATTAATAACTCAGTGAAATTAGAAATATCTTTCTTTCCGCAGAGTTCGATGTTTTTTTTTTCTCCTGCTTCTCTGTTGCAATTCTTTTTTTGAAAAATCACAACCTTTTCTCTTGATGCAAAAAAAAAAAAACATAAACGAAAGGAGAACACAAAATAGAAAAATTAAAGAACAAATCTCATGCAATTTTTCACTTTTTCATCTCCGCAACTGAAGGGCTATACCTTTTTTCAAAATTCTTAATTTTCCACTTAATTGCTTCAGCGTGATTAGTAATGTTAAACTTTGAGAGTTTTTCCATGACTATTCCCTTTATTTTTTCTGTAGACCCTTGGTGGGGTGGCGCAGCGAAGCGATTGGCTCTGGTGAATGAAGAACAAGAACTGCTAACGATTTTAATAACAGCTATTACAGAGATTGATATTCCTCTGTCTTGACAATCGGTCCTTAGATAGGTTTTGTGCGCCTAAGTGCGGTGGGCATGAGTGATGGGTGATGTACCCATCGTTTGCTGTGCGGTATTTTTGTAAATGCTTCAAAAATCCTCCTTGACCTAAGCGCGTGAATTTGTGAACGCCATTAAACTAACCCTTGTTACTTGAAACGAAGCGTTAGCTTCAACTTGTCTTGTTCTTTCGACCATCCGTGTATATGTATAACCACTCATCATATACGGAAAGCGGAAAGCGGAAGAAATAAGCGATAAAAATATAACTTTGTGTCGTTTCGCAACGCATGTGAAATCCTGCCATAAATGTAATGACCTGGAAATAAATGTCGACAGATATTGACATGTCAAAAATGGATTGTCATACACACCGATACGCGTATCCTTGTTCCACTGCTGAAACTTAATCCGCATCCCCTTTGATGTTGCTGGCGAAGATTTCCAATGCAATGGATCGAAAATGCGCGCGTCCCATAAAACTGAAGAGGAATAAATTTGATTTGAACTGAGGATTCGTATACAGTATTCCGGTGTTGCACGCTTCACTAGAGGCTACAAGCTAATGCACTAGATTTACATCCTGTTTGCCATCCCCCCTGACAAAATTATTATCATTTCGCAAATCTGCGAACACCACTATCGAACGACGGCGGTCGTCCTTTTGCCGATTTTGTTTGTTGTCATCGAGGTCGGTCGATCTGGGTGCTGTTTCCGGAAATAAAAGTCATCCGTGACCAATTATTGAATTACAATCAAACAGTTTCCCAGAATTCGATCGAACGTGTCGTATATATACATATAGGTATTGTGTACGGCAATAGATAGGACATACGCATACGGAATCGAAGCTTATCTACGATGCAGGAGTTTGGCACGCAACCCCTGCTGCTTCATAATATTTTATGGAATCTCTCAGTTTGGACAGTGCTTCTAACTAATTGATACAATAACCGTTGCAATTGATTGGAGTAATTTATGACCGAGCAAAGGGAGAGTCGATACCAATAAATTTAATACCTACTACGAATGAGGTGTAGGTTGGTTATGTGTCATCTTTCAGATAGGTATACGCTCATCTACCTACAATATTTAGAAGCTAACTTAATTGTATATTCTTAGGTGCTTGACAGAAATTTGTAACTTTAACTCAACCCTTGTAACTAAAAAGATAAATGCTGAAGACTTGGTTAGAGCTATCTTTATACATATATAATAGTTCTGTACGTGTTTGTAACCGAACTCCTCCTAAACGGCTGCACCGATTTTAATGAAATTTTGTGTGTGTGTTTGAATGGCTCTGAGGATGGTTTAGATTAACAATTGCACCCGGTAGGTGGCGTTGCCATCCAATCCCGCAAATTTTCGACAATAAAAAAAAATTCAAAAGCAAGAATAAGCTCATGAATAAAATTTAAAATAATAAACACTCAAAAAAAATCATAAATTAAATTTCAAATATTAAAACGGCCGCAGAACAAATGACGGACAATGAAAATGTATACGAGCAGGCAAACCAACGTTTGCCGGGCCCGCTAGTTAGTATATAAATTCGTGTAACCATGTGTTAGACTGAAAATGATAGGACGCTTGAAGAAAACACTGAAAATGCAATCATTATAGAATATACACGTTTTCAACATTTTTAAAATTTCTATAGCATTTTGGATTTAAATAAAATTATTAATTGAATGGGTAGTCCAGTTTTTCAAAATCAAATACATTTAGCTACTGAATGATGTCTGAATTAAAAATTTAAATTCGCTGCCGCGATTCGCGACGTATACCTCTCGAAATAAATGTTTTGGGTTTTTATTTCCAGTCTTTTGTGTACCATGGGTTTGAAAGACACCTGTAAAGAAGCCTTTGGAATCCATTCAAACGAAGCCAATGCTCAAATTCTTTGGCCGCCGCCTTCTCGGAATTCAAGATGCCGAAGAAGCTCGGATGGGATTCTGTAAGTTCAAAATGTTCAATTCTTTTTTCGTTTGCACAAACGTTTTGCTTCATATAACTTCAAAAGTGGAAAGAATTTTCGTTTGCCCGAAACCAAAAAACTATTTTACTAACATTTTCGTTTTTTTTATTCTTTCATGTAACTCCAAAAACGAAAAACTAATGTAAAACTAATTACAGCGTTTTCAGTAACGTGTTTTATTTGATTAAATTCCATTTTCGGCTATTTTTTACAATTAAGTTAAAAGAAGGAAACATTTCAAAATAAGAAAACTAAAAGGCGAAAAAAGAACATACCCACTTTAACGTAGGTGCAGCTGTCAAAAATAGAAGTTTCTCGAACTGTGAAAATGACCCTAAAGTATGCAATTTCAACTAAAGGGTCCGCCATCTAACGTTTTTTTTTTTCAACTAGTGCTTATTTCGCGAATGGTAACACTTAGCTCATGTCTGATTTGACAGATAATTAGTTTTATCACAAACCAGAGAGAATAGACCACCAGCTTCGGCCAAAAATGAGAGATCCATAGAGCCAGTTTCAAAAAGTTACTGCGTGGTTAAGTATGGGTGCAATGTAAAAGTAAACGGAGGGTGGATTTGGTCACGCATACACTGGCACATAGTAACATTTACCGTTATTCCGTGGTAACTTTGAAAAAATTCAAATAATTCAAATAAATTAGCCGTTATTGGGACGAGTTAAGCAAATTGTGTGTTCGGTATGGTGAATTTATTACCAACTTATATTTCATTAAAATCATATAAAATATAAATGGGTAGTTACTGTAATAATGTGAATTCCTTTGACATTTTTACGAAAAAATATTAGTTTAAGCTGCAAAACTAAAATGCATGACACACATCAGGAAAAAGTCATCAAACATAATTTTTTTAGTGTTGCTGATAAAAATTTAGACCTTTTTCTATATATTTTAATTAAAATTTATATATTTTCTTCGATTGTTTATTTTATTAAAGTGTACTGAGTTTTTGGAATAAATAATTTTAAAAAAAGGAGAGACAAAATTCGTCTTGTCAGGCTCAATATGTTTATTGTTTTATTTTAACTACAAGGAAAATGTCATGAATTGATTTTAAAAAACGAATTAGAATTAATTGGTCATAGGAATTTAAAAAAAAATTTCGTTCTAAAAAAGTAGGTATAATACGTTTTGTACACACAGAAGACCAATTCGTAAGTGCGCATTGTCATATCGGCTTATATCACAAAGAATCTGCATCAGGTGTAAATAAGGTGTAAATAAGAATAATTAGCGTATACATTATTATTATACTAAATATTGTACTAGGTGTGTTTTTTGGCTATTCTAGGCGTATTTTTTTGGGAAGTGAGTATAACAAAACCAAAAGTGAGTATAACAATTTTGCATGTAAGACCGAAAGTGAGTATAACAAAACCAAAAGTGAGTATACAAGTTTTGCATGTAAAAGTAAAAGTGAGCTAGCTATAGATTCTCAAAAAAATACGCCTTCTATAATAGGCTTAGAAAAATAATTTTATACAAATTCAAATGTATAATAGATTTCGTTAGCCCGGATAATTGAACCACTGAGTAGAAAAAGGTACACATAACACATTCCACAAATATGAGAAATGAAATAAACAGTGCCAAAGTTTTCATACTATTTGTATAGCGCACCGACTGAGTCAAAAAAAGAAAATTTTCCCAAATAAGTAGGCGCATAAAATAAATTGAACAAATTTTCGGTTAGTGGAAAAAGGGAAATATTCCTGGAATGTTTTCTTTTTCCCACTAACCAACATTTTTTCGATTCATTTTAGACGTCTAATTCAATAGGAAATTTTTCCTTTTTTGACTCAGTCGGTGCGCTACAGATATAATATACATTTTGACATTCTCAGTCTAATTTCTCCTATTTGTGGAATGTGTACCTTTTTATACTCAGTGTCACTGTCAAATAACGCACTAATCCATTAACAAAAGCAGATCAATCTGCTTTTATGTTCCATTTACCACGAAAAATCTGAGATCTGAAATAAAAATCTAATGTGCCCAATGGAAAATCATAATCATGTTGATTTTTTCTGTTTGCAATAAAAAAAATAAACTAATTGAAATCGAATTTTTGGAACGCATCCATCAGCAAATCGAAACACCCAACAGCTGATCGAAACTCACCATAAAAAAAACTGCTGTCATAAAATTATTTAATAATTCGATTTCTTATGAAAGTGGAAGTTTTAAATTTGTTTTCTTGGCCCCTCTGGCACCGGTGCATTGAAAATTCGAGGTGCTGGTGGCCGTGGCACCATCAACGTAACGATATGTGGTACAAAGATATAGACGCCAAAGCAGAACGCACGAAAACCCGTCCCCTAGCTAGCGGCGAAATTTCTCAATTCGACCCAGTTGTGTTTCTTTCAGCACAATTCAGTCTCGGGCTGCTTATTTTGCTAGAACAGTCGATCATCCTCTGAGCTTGTTCCTTGAGCTTGGTTATAACATATCCGCTGATGAAGCGCATAACTTGTTGGCCACAGCTGGTGCTCGGTGCCCTGTTGGGTTGGTTTGGTGTGCAACGCAAGGAGCTGTAAATTGGTCAGCCTGCTTACCGATGTATTTGTCCGGCATCTGTCAGTCTATGACACGATTTATGAACGCCAAGACAAACTTGACGATGTACAGGTCGGTATCAAGTCGACTGCTTTGCGATTGGCGAGAATACAAAGCTGTGTAAAATGGCGCATTTAAAAATTAAATTCGCAAGAAAACCAATGCGATTCGGTTGAAGAACAAGCCATAGGCTCATCACGTCGGTTCTGTGGAACAAGTTGGGCGAATCAGCCACTGATCCAATGCAGATTGCATCGCTGCAGTACTGTTGCACAATTGCCTTAGAAAGCGGGAAGTTGAAGCAGTCATCGGCAATTGTGTGTTCGCTACTAGCTAGGAATTTGGCAACGTCAAAACCCCAAACAAAATAAAGTGCAAAATTTAGTAAGTGATTCATCATGTTATGCAAATGTTTTGAGTATTAAATAAGTCAATTGCTTCCTGTTTTCAGATGAGACTTCACAAGCGAATTAAGGATTTACATGCACCATCAAAGATTCAGATATTATAAAGAAAGTCATATCCATCAACAATCAACATTGAACCTGGTATACGAGTAGTGTATTGCTATGTCCATTTCATTCAAGTGGTTGTTACATGAGCATTGTGGCGATTGTGGCTATGCCACGGCCGTCACACTTTATTTGTAAATGCTAATAGTCATAAATGAGAGTTTTATGATGTAATTTGTGATTAATTGTGTTTGTGTAGAATTTATCTGCAAATTTAAAATAGTAATAAAAAAACCTCATCTTTATAGTATGTATAACTTTTATTTCTGCAAAATGTTCTGCGGTTGACAAAATATTGTAAGTTTAGCATAACCCTTTGATGAGTTCGCAAAATGCGCTTTCCTGTTTTGTCGAGTAGTTGGACATTGGACTCTCCAGGAAGTATGGGATATTTTCGCCTTCGCGATTAAAGATAAGAAGTTTTCGCAGAAAAAACTTAGTGCCCTCCCTGATTCATGGCACCGCTGCGCAATTCAAAATTGAGAATGTGATAGAGGGAACGTGCTACACATAGCAGAATGTTCAGCACAATTGTATTTATATTAGCCATTTCGTTAATCTTTATACAACTGTGGCGGATATTGTTGGAGAATTGAGTGAAATCGTGGAAATCCAAGGTGTACCCATCCTTCGACGATGACCATTCAGTCGGGAGGGAACCATTAGCGCTTGATGTGATTGTTAAGTATTTACTCTTAACCTGTTTGCAATAATTTGTGCATATTCCAAGTGCAAAACCAAGTTGAGCCTCGCACACTTCAAAAAATTTCTAAAATTGGACACAAAATGTAACTAGTAATTGTTAAGTTATTATAATTTATTCTAGAATAAAAACATGTCATCCAATACAATTTTTGAATTCCCAATAAGTTTTTGCATTTGACTTTGTTTCGGGCACTAGTCAGGGCAGACGGATTCCGTAGGTGCATGTTTATTCGCTGAATATTTCGGCCTTCAGGTTTCCATAATGCCAACAATGTCTCCACTAGTGGGATCTTCGAAAGACAACTCTGAAAGTGGAAAAATATAATATAAATAAAATATATAAATTCTTGATGAATTCAAGGATTGCAAACCTACTCGTAGGGTAGGGTACTCTTTAGATTTCGGACAGTGCTGCTTTGCAGTATGGACATCTAATGTTTTCAACCTTTTTCGACTTTTAATGGGCATGCCACCTGAAATCGAAAATAAATATTAACCCTGTTTGCTTATTTGTCTTACTTTGCTCCACACAGATTGCACTTTGTAAGTGTACTTATACGTTATACTTACTCGATGTAGTACTGATGTCAAATGCCGATTTCTTATACTTCGGGGAAAACCTAATTTGCCTTGCGAGTACACGATTTCCATGTGGCACCATGTTCTCCTTCTCTTGTGAAAATCCGAGTCGCAGCATATTTTGTCTTTCGGCGTAGCACTAACATTATCGATACGTTTTAGTTTCGTTATAGAAATTTGAGTTTTCGGCTCTTCAGCTGAATACTGTCGGCCGCCGCTTTTATCTTTTGCTGTTTTATGATTCATGAGAGACACCTTTTTTAATTTAAAAAAACGCTTGCACAAAATACGCAAATGGTTTCACAAGAAAAATGTTTTTATTTCAGCTGAACTGTCAAACGGGAAAAAATTCAACACGGCATTATGACAGCTTGATGACAGTTTAATTATTTCACCTCCCGCCATTTAGAATTTATTTTTTTTGCTTGTTCACACGTATTCACAGATAGAAAAAGAGGCGGAGCTAGTTATTTTAAAACTGGCTCTATGGATCTCTCATTTTTGGCCGAAGCTGGTGGTCTATTCTCTCTGGTTTGTGAGTTTTATTCTTCCGCTTAACGAATATAGTTGTGTATAGGCTTGAACAACGCTGGGAAATATTACTTTGAAAATAATGGTAATGTTGCAGAATGTGTGCGAAAATTGCGTACGGATTTTGGAAGAAGAGAAGCACCGTCAGCTCCGTATGTTCGTTATCTTGTGAAAAAAGTGAAAGAAACTGGCATCCTCATCGATAAACCAAAGCGTGAAATCCAAAAACAGCCGATATACCCAAAACGAGTCACTGTTTGGTGCGGATTTTGGTCCAGAGGCATAATTGAGCCATTTTTCTTCGAAAATGAGCAAGGAGTGGCCGTTACAGTCAATGGCGATCGTTATCGGGCCATGTTGAACGAATTTTTCTTCACAAAAATTGAAGAGGAGGATATTGGCAACATTTGGTTTCAACAGGACGGCGGGCGCTACGTGCCACACAGCCGAAGCTACACTCGATGTTTTGCGCCCTGTTTTTGAAGATCGCATTATCAGCCGCAGAGCTGATGTCGTTTGGCCACCGCGGAGCTGCGATTTGACACCGTTGGACTATTATTTGTGGGGTGCCGTAAAAGATAGATAAGTGCTACGCCGACATGCCAGAGACAATTGACGCTTTAAAGGACGATATTCGTGAAGCCATTGGTGAAATACAGCTGCACACAATCGATAATGTGCTTAAAAATTGGACCGATCGTGTAGGCTACTGCATGGCCAGCCGAGGCAGCCATTTGAATGAAATTATTTTCCATTATTAACCGGAAGGATTGTACTTTCAAATAAAAAAAGAAATTTGAGAAAATATTCAGTAGTTTTTTTTTATAGCATTTTAAAAAAAAAAAGTTATTTGGCGGACCCTTTACAATGCTTTTGAAACGTTTACGAAGAGGAAACAAAAACCAAAGGTGCTATATTAAGCAAACTCTCGCTTTCGGATGATTTCCTCGTTTTTCTTACAACGAAATCGGTTTTCGTTTCGTTTTATTTACAGAGTCCCACCTAAGAATTCCTTCAAACTTATTAAGTGTGTGTGTGTGATTTTGTTTTTTTTTTCTGACCATAGCTGAAAGCTGAGGCATATTGACAGAAATGAGACACAATGGCGCCTAGTTCGTAGTCGCTGCACTTGAATTAATTTTAGTCGATGTTCGCGGTAAGATACTATAGGGATCGATCCAATGAAGCCCCAACAAACCTTTGTTGAACTGCTTCAATTATTGGTAGGTATAGGGAATATTTAATAAGGTAATCATGTTTGGCTGGCCTTTAGAAGGAGAAGCCTTACAAAAGTAATACCTACATTTTATAGGAACTTGAGATTTGACTGGAAAAAAATAGTCAAAAATCTAAAATTCAGTCAAAGAAATTCAAACAGCCATTAAAGTATAAAAAAAATATAATAACAAGTAAAAGTGTTATCAATGGTCCGGCCGTTGCTTTTGATACCCTCCACTGCCTACATATACAAGTCATGCGAAAAGTTAGCCATGTGAGTCAGTTAGTACGTGCAGGCATGGGCTGGGCATGGGTCTAGTGTTGGTTTGGTGTGAGACTTACCAGAACCAGAATTACTTGCCGATATAGCCTATATTTTCAATACCAACCTGACGAAGGTGTGGAAAGAGACAGAATTTCTTTCGTCTAGGTCGATTCCTTTGGACGCTATTGTGTTGTCAACAGAGAGATAGACAGACAGCCGGACATGACTGAATCGATTCAGAATTTGATCCTTGTCAAATCTGGTCACTTTCTTGACGATACAAAAATAAAGTTCCTGTGGAGGGTATATAAAATGTATTAACTTATAAATGAACTTTTACAATAATCTCTCTGAGCGCTTCAATTGTCTCGTCATCATTTTCATCACTTGCATCTGCTGCATATGTCGAATATTTTATTGCTGCTTCTATAAGCAATTATTTTGTTACTTCGGCCGGTATAGGAAAGTTGAACCTTAAACAACAGCTGATACATTTTCAGTTTCAAATATCTGTTTGTAAGTTAGGAAAGGCAAATAGCTACTTGTGCAAATGCAAACGCATAAATTGGTTCATTGTATGGGTGGGATATGCTTCCAAGCTCAGAACAAAAAAATTAAATTCAAGCAATAGCTAATTGTTCGTCTTTTATTATTTTTATTTTTTTTTTGTATTTCCACTTTGAATTTAAAAATTTATATTGAAGGAAAAGATATTACACGAAACATTTAAAAACAGTCTTACAAAATTCGTATCCAGCTAAAAAAAACCAGCCGGCTGTATTTTAAAAAATCTTTCAGCTAAATGCATATCAATTCAGTCAGATCTGTCTGGAAAGCAGTCAAAATGGCAACGCTCATGGGTTCGAGAACTCTTTGGGTCAACGTTGCGCAAAGCCATAGAGTTAGCCATATGTTAAAGATGCTGTCGATATAGGCGCAAGGAAGTTATATTCTCTGTCTGAAATAATCCCCAGATCGCGGATTTCGGTTTTTGACTGGAACAGCACATCACATTTGCGATGAAGACTATTGCGAGAATGAGTTAGAGCTGTACTAGACATTGACTAAAATATTAAGGTCTAGGTTAGGTTAGGTTTACGGGTTGGCAGAGCAGGGTAGTCCTGCCGTGCCACACTCAGGTCCTTGTGGACCCATTGTGATACCCAGGGGGTTAGCCGTTGATGTTGTTATGGTCAGCTTTATGTCCCTTCTTATGGTGTTCACTCGACGCAGTCCAGCCATCCTGACGTCCTCAAAAACCTGTAAAGATCAGAAAGTGAGACATCAGAAAGTTCTTGTAGGTCATGGAAGTAGTGACTTCCAAGTGTTCTGTTCCTCAAGTGACAGAGACTCGGGCAGTGACAGAGGAAGTGAGGTGTATCCTCATGAACATCTTCGTCACCGCAGCCTCTACATATATCGTCATCCTTGAGATTTAGTTTCATTGTATGGTTCCTTAGGAAGTTATGACCCGTTAGAGCCGCTACCAATTTAGACAGCGATGACCTGTCAAACTGTAAGAGTTTGATGGTCCGGCCGCTGTCATATTTTGGCCAAAGCTTCCGTGATACCTCGCAGGTAGTTAGTCCCTTCCACCTGTTATTTGTTTTCATGCGAATCTTGTTCTCCACTTGCTCTCTAAGGCTGCAGAGTGGTGGCTTGATCGACTGTAGTGCTTGATCATGATCCATTGCGGACCCTTTTCTCGCTAGTTCGTCGGCCCTTTCATTGCCGGCTTTGTCACTGTGCTCAGGGACCCAGCATAGGACCGTGGTGTGCTGCGAGCAAAGAACCTTAAGCTCTTCGCGACAGCGGTGAACTAATCTGGATTTTATCTCAGTAGCAGAGACTGCTTTGATAGCCGCCTGGCTGTCAATGAAAATGGTAATATCATTTCTTGGTATTGCCATCAATGACACCTTACGGGCTGCCTCCGCGATTGCCAGGACTTCGGCTTGGAAGACACTGCTGCTATTAGGAAGCCTGATTGAGCATTGTATATTTAATTCCTCCGAGAATATACCTGCACCGGTTCCACAGTCCATCTTCGATCCATCTGTGTAGATGGATATCGATTTCCTTTTTGTGGGTTCATTTGTGTTCCATTCATCTCTACTCGGAAACGAGCAGGTGAATGGTCTATCAAAGTTTAGATGTGGGATTGTATAGTCAGAAGTGACATCATTCCCAATGTATTTCCCTAGAATCTGTGCGTGACCAAAGTTAAGGTCTAAGCCGTTTGTTTGCCAATAGAAGGCGAACGAGCTGTGGTGTGGGATGATACGGTTTTAGAAATTCCCATCTCATATGCGAACGTATGATGCCTTTATCATGTAATGAAACTGGATACCATAAGAGACGCTAGATTTTCCTTGATCCATTGTCGTTTCGACGGTCTTTTCCATGCCTTGGTGGACCTCATTTCATGTCACAGAACTATACATTTATCGATATGAATAGTGGTAGAAAATTGTATTTGTGCTTATTTTGCGTTCCCTAAAACTAACTAAAACTGCGCAGTAGCGCAGTGGTTAGTGTGCTGGACTACTGTGCGAGGGATCCCAGGTTCGATCCCCGGAAAAACCAAAATTACATCTTAAAGTTTTTTTCTACTGCGCCACCTCTCGCGAACGTCTGACAAACATCCGAGAGTATGACTGTCATGAAAAAGCTTCTCAATTCAGCCGTTCGGACTTGGCATAAAATTGTAGGTCCCTTCCATTCGTCCCAAAAATAGAAACTCACACAAAACGAATGGTTGCGAGAAGCTAGGCCTTGGGTGTCACCCGCCTGTTGCGCCACCTATTTATTTATTTATTTATTTATTTAAAACTAATCTACGTAACCGATGCAGATTACAATTTTCTCAACCTAAAAGCAGTGCTGCCTTCGTTCAGACCTTCCCCTAGAGACTGCCAATAAAATAATATCCTTTCATGCAATGAATCATTTGATGAAAACAAATCTTTAACTCATCGTACGAGCATCCTCACCTTTGTGTGATCAATTTTCTATCACCCCCCAAGTGCGACACCAGTAACAGTTTGACACGTGTCAAATAATTCCCATCCGCTGCATGTACCAACTTTCCTGTCGAGTCCTTGCATGGCGTGTGTTTGTTATGAAAAAAATCAAAATTTATGGAAATGGGAAATTGGTTGTGCGCTGATGTCTCTTCCTGCAAAAGATAATTTCTTTTTCATCCTTCGATGATTCTGTGTTTTGTTACTCCTGCGGCACACACTCCGTATCATGGATTCCTTTCAAGGTAAATTAAATTATGAATTGTGTCCTCGACAGAAAATTAATATTAATTCTTTTTTTTGACAGAGCATACGTATAGTCACTGCTGAATATGGTAGGTATTGTTGATAAATAGGAGGACTCCTTTCAGGATGTGTCGTATATTTGTCTTGCCATACAGTAACTCGATTCCAACATGTGCTATTTGACTTCGTCGGTCTTCTACTTACAATTATTTTAATATACAAGTCCTTGAGGCACAGGATGCATATTCTGTGAGCTGAGATCTATTTTTGCCGAACAGATATTTCGTGTGTTTACGTACGTGCGGTCATT
The DNA here is from genome assembly GCA_949372485.1 of Cheilosia soror. Lineage (NCBI taxonomy): Eukaryota > Metazoa > Arthropoda > Insecta > Diptera > Syrphidae > Cheilosia > Cheilosia soror. The sequence continues at coordinate 109,226,474 of OX443562.1, read as the reverse complement.
TGTAATGATTTACCCCGACATAAGGGATGTTCTTCGTTCTTCTGCAGAAATCATTCAATCATTAAAAATGACTAATGATGCCATACTGATGCGTTGACTTGTCGCTCAATTTTATTCCTCCTCCGCAGTGTATGGCATCAGATACCCAGCTAGCGCGCGGTGGAAATATATTCACCAGAGACAGGGGATTGATTTCTAATTTTGAGAGATGAAAAATCGATTGGGACTGTGTCAACAGTTGGCTGGAGTAATAGTGATACATTTCTTTTGGAAATGCTAATTAATTTTTCAGACATTTTTGTCGATTTATTTAGAGACTGCGCGTCAGAGGCACTAAAAGTGTCGTCGAGTATTATATAGTTGGTCATAGATGGGAATTTTAATTAAAATTAAGCAGATAACGGTTTTGAGTTATTTTTTTTTTAAGTATGTTTATAGACCATAAGAACCAAACGATTTCACAGGGATGTAAAAATTTGAGATGGAGATAGATATTACAAAAAAATAAAATAAAAATAAAAAAATGTCGCTACCTAATGAAATCGTCTTATTTAAACCATCTACTGGTTTCTTTTAAAACTCACAGCTTTTTTGACACCAAACATTTTTCTTGCTCAAGAAAAGTGACAGAAACACAGGGTCATCTCCACGACCCGCGGTACCAAATGAATCGGTTTGCGCTTGAAAATTGTTTCGAAAGTGGATGCAGCATTTATGAACTTTGAAAAGATATTTAGGTCGAAATAATGCACCAACCGGGCCTACTTTACGAAAATACGTGACACAGGAATGGAACTAGTGTCCAAAGACAGTGTAACATTGCCTTCTTTGGATATTAACTGAATGCTAAAGAAACAATATACCTATAAAAGTTTTTAAATGTTAAGTCCGAGTAATGAAAAGACTAAAGAAAAAAATGAATAACTGATCGAAATCGAAAAAAATAATGACAGTATTGTTAAAAATTTGAGTTTATTGTTTCTACTCCCAACACAAAATGAAGCTCTACTTTTTTGACAAGTGTTCAAAAACTATTGACCAAATTATCACGCTGTGAAAAATATTGGGAGACACACTACCGCTTTTTATCGACTTCAAAGTCGGACAAAAAAACATTCGACTTCTATATAGCCCTGTTCAAATTTAGAATCGCGACAAAACGTATCCAACTCTATAGAAAAAGGTCCTCCTAACTATTCGAAACATACAACGGACTTCGGCACGGAGATGCACTATTATAATGTGACATCTTTAAACTCATTTTCGATTATGTAGGTACCTACTGCGCAAATCAGATGTCAATACGGGGGCCAGTATAAATCTTAGAACTCACTGAACTTTTTTTACTTGGAGTAGACTTAAGGCTGTTGTGTATACCTGTAACTCTGTGATTTAGAGGGTAATAAAATAAGTCAAGAAATAAGTCAATCGTTACCATATGTGCCAATGTACTTGCCAACTGAATTATAGTCCAAAAAGCTACAGCATCTGAAAGATTGGTCTATTTTCGGCCAACCACTCAGAACACATAATAATGACTACTACCTCTAACCTGGTGAACAAAGTTTTTGGATTGAGTGAGGGAAAGTTTCACTCTACCTATGAAGACAAGATCACTCGGATCCGATAACAGCTATCCCATCCATGTCATATAAGGAGCCTAATTACACGTTAAGAACACAGGATTCCTTTAGACACTGATGTGGAAGAAGCGTCTTTGTCCCAAGTCTAGCTAAAAATTTCAATTGAACTCTGGCTTCACTATTTTCCCAACTCAAAAAGCATGCATAAAAGAAATTCGAAAAATTGAAACGCACAGACGTGCGTCGTCTACAAAATTGGCTGTCTGGATGGATTTAACTTGTCGCCTGAGCCTGATGTGCTATATTGGATATTGGAATTGTTAAAGATAAAATGAAAGGCAATTTTCGATAGATTTCAGTTCTTTTTAATTTCTTAACCTACCAAATCAACCATTAAATAGAGATGTCGCCAGTTATTATAATAGAAAAGCAGGGTGGTCAACCTCAGTGAGCCTCAAATAGATCTCAAACAGGAATAACGAAACAATTTTTGGGGTAATGAATATCCACGAACTGGTCGGATAAATGGACAGATAAGTCCCTAACACTTAAGGGCAGACATTAACAATCATTAACAACAAGAACAACATGAACAGAGAGCAGGACACTCTATTATTTCTTCGTTTTAGTTCGTTCCCTGACCAATACCTATACGAATTCCTGAAAATATTAGCTCAATCGCTGCAGTCGTTTTCGAGACATACGATTTTTATTTTTATGAGAGTTGCCAGTTGCCACGCCCCTTTCTTTTTGATTTTAATCAAACATCAAAACCTAGTATAGTTGATACTGCCCACCTTAGCTTGATGGAGCACATATAGCTTAAAAATTTGTGTGGGCTGAGTTAGATATACAAAATTCAGTAGTTGAGACATCTGAATAGCGGACACTTGACTTACATTTTTGAGCGTGAAGGTTGCCTAAGGATCGCTGTGGACCCACTATATTTCCCAGTGCTTTATAATGAACTCGTAACCCTTTGTAACCTAACTTAAAACTGGTATGATGATTGTAAGTGATGCTTTTTGTGATGTAAATCATTCTTTTAAATCTAAATAAAGTCCAAAGTTCCGACTTGCTTCTTTATTCTGCAGCTCATTCAGCTTCGTTTGCTTTTTAAAAAAGCTATAAGAACACTTTTTTAACCATTATTATACAGAGTAAACCTGCCGATTAAATTAAATATTTACTTGAGTGCCAGAATCATTGATAGATTGCTGGGATAGTATCGATCTTTAAGGCACCCCTACATAAAAAAAAGTCGACCATGCAACATTACCAAAAACCGACTGATTACATGATTATTGAACTTCTTGGACGACTTTTGCGGCACTTAACCTCATCTTGCCAAAATTAAAGCTCGCCCACATCCATACTTATTTCACTTAAGGTGGAGCTATACTACAGTTCGGGGTGGAAATGGGCCTCAACTAACAAGCGTCTCCAGCCATCATGATCTTTGGCCAGCTGTCCCCAGTTTCGCACGCTAAGTTGGTTAGGGTCCCCCTTCCACTTGCGTGCTCCACATGAGTCGCAGTCTTCCTCTACTGCGCAGTCCCTCGCGTGTGATTTCGAAGATCTTCCGGGATGGAGCGTAACCCAGCCACCTCAGTCGTTGGATCTTCACTCTTCTGGCTAGATCGATGTCGCTGTACGGCCCATACAGTTCGTCATTGCATCTCCTCCTCCTCTATGTGACCGAAAATTACTAGAAGAATTTTCCTCTCGAAGCAACCAAGAGTAACCTCATTCACTTTTGATAGAGTCCATGCCTCTGCACCATTATGGACTGGGTCCTATAAATAAAGGGTCACTTTAGTTGTTCGAGAGAGGGCTTTGCTATACTCAGTTGCTTTCTTAGCCCAAACAAACTGCGATTGACAAAAGTTATTCTTCGTTTAATCTCACCGCTGGCGTCATTGCCTAAGTTCACAGCGGAGCCTAGGTAGACAATGCCCTCAAAGTTATATCTGTCTATACTCTAGTGACATTCTGTCCGAGACGTCGGTGTTGCGTATGTGCTTTCTTTATGGCAGCATATACTTTGTCTTGCTCTCATTGACCGCCAAACCCATCTTATCCGCCTCCGTCTCAATACTTACGAACGCGCCACAGACATCACGCTGCATTTTGCCGATTATGGCCATTTAAAAGATAGTGCCTCTGGTGTTATCGTTTGAGTTTTGCACTAGTTTTCCAAGAACGATGTTAAAGAAGTCACATGACAGCGTATCGCCTTGTGTAAATCCTTCTTTTCCAGTTCAGAGGATCTCGTTTGTTGAGGATCGGGCAAACAATGCTGAGGTCCCATTCATCGGGCATACTATCTTCCGAACATATTTTACAGATAAGTTGGTGCATGCTCCTAACCAAGATATCGCCTGCCGATTTAAATAGCACGCGATGGTTAGACCATCTGCTCCAGCGGCTTTGTTGGACTCTATCTTCACTTCGTCCAGGGAAATGTAGCATTAGGTAATGTAAAAACGGATTCCTTCATTCTGAAATAATACAAAAGACTGAACAGAAATTATATAATTATCTTACAATCCTGAACCTGGACTATAGTGAGTCGAGGGTCATTGAGTAATTTGCTTAAATCAGTATGACGAGTAATGACTACTCTAGCGCCTCCTCTTTACAAATAAATTCTGATAAGTAAGCAGATTTTACAGATAATCTTTAGGTACCGAAATAAGGATATATGTATGTAGGTACCAATTTCAAACAAACAAATTCACTGGTAGACATAATACTAAATCTTCATTTTACGATAGCTGCACCCCGAAACAGGACACTTTCGTCCCCCATAACTCTACTAAACATTACAATTTTCATTTGATAAATTATTTCTGTCCAATTTAAGGTTAAACACCATATGTGCTCTGGTTTATCTGACAATCATAAATCCACTATTGCTGTCATAAAACTGTTCATCTTCATCTTTGAGTGCATATAACTACATCAATGAGAAAAACAAATCATTCGAGGAGATCCCATAGATCACTCTAGGTATTTAATGTTTTCGAACATTGGAACTTTTGGTGCGCACCCTTCCTTCGGTGATATCCATGTCAACATCATCGAGCACCGATCTCATATTCGAATTCAAATCGTTTCCCATGACACTTTTATAGTTCATCTCACTTAGGACCGATTTCAGTTGCCATAATGAAGATCAACCAACCCCCAATGAACACGCATTCCAATTTCATTTATGGCTCCAGAAAAGACCCCTTTCCCACTGCATGGCGTCATAAAACCAGTCGAAGTCGGGCAAATGGGCTACGGCTATGGACTGCTACACCATCACCGCGAGAACGGAATGCTAATCTAATTAAAACCATATGTGGCGATGTGTGGCGTTGAGTGTCTTACGACCATCGAACTAACAAATGAGCATTATGCAACAATAAAAGATGAAGATGCAGTAATAAGCAGTGTATCTACTCGTGTTAAGATTTAATCGCTTTTTCGGTGATGTTAAAAAAATCGTGTTTCGTCATCTTAGTCATAAGTTCGGGGACTCAAAATTGGGCGAAGCTGGCGAAGCTATGTGAAGTACCTAACCAACCAAAGTATCCTGACATATCCCTCCCTTATACGAATTGGCATTGATCAGTACAATTACCTTGTTTGAACTCATCAGAGGGCACACCACGCATGCACAGCAGCACATCACTTGTTAAGCCTTTGTACACTTGTGTCAGTCTTCATCGGTGTTTTGTCTTTTTTGTTCAGCTCAGCTGTCAAAATCATTTAACGTCAAGAACATGTTGCACTGAACACTTGAAAAAATGTTTCAAAAGTGAACAAAATAAAAAGGGAAAAACAAATATTTCAAACAAATAGGTAGCCCAGCGTACAGTCTTCCTCTTTCCATGTATGCGCGGCAAGAGTCATTGAAAAATGCTGTCATCCGGTAACCAAGCAACAAATTTTTGGGGATCAAAAGCATCATGAGAAACGTATTGTGTATGGTTTCGGGTCGAGTGTTTTCGATTAGCGTAATTGCACCCTTTCGGTTGCACCGCGACTTTGATCGTGCGCCTGTCAAAAGTGACGTGTGTTTATATGTGGAGAATATTTTCGTTTTGGTTGACGTGACTGAAGATTTCAAAAGGAATGTTCTTCGGAGAAGCATACGTGAGAGTATCTCACAGATTCTTTAAGTGGCACATAGACGGTTTTATCATGTCAACTGAGTGATGATGATGACTCTAATCTATATTTTTGAGGATGTGACGAAAGTGAGACCGAAAAATAGCAAAAATATTGCTTTCGGTCTGTTAAAAGTATCTTTTGCTTGGATTATGACGGAGTTGTAGGACAGAGTTGTAATAACGTTGCAGAAATATTACGAAATCTTCAAAAGATTTAATTTTCAATTGGTTGAGAAGTCGAGTTTCCTATATAGAACGAAGCTTCACTCGCTTAGCCTTAAAGAGAAAATACCGAAAAATAAGAACCGATTCAAATTCAATACATATAGTTATTCAAATATCGCTACAGTGCGGGGTTTACCTGGGCCTCAACCAATACGCCTCTCTGCTACCGCGTTCTTTGACTAATTACGCATGTTTTTTTGAAACCTCGCCAGCCAGCCAGCCGTTCATTCGGACAGTTGCCAGCAAGATGAAGCCAGCCGACTGAATTTAGGCAATAAGCCTAAAAGAGTACCAGCATTTCGTATAAAATTATGCAATTGGTAGAAATATTAGATAAATTCGGACATTTTTCTCTGGAATGTTGTGTGCGTGCTTGTTGCATTCAGCGCCACCTGTTTGTTCATTGTGAATTGAATTTAGCCAGCTGCCAGCCAGCAGCTCTCCGGCTGGGGAAAAAATCAAGAGTTGTTGCCAGCAGTTGCCAGCAGGTTGTTGTTTTAATTAGCATGTGAAATGTGCCTCAATTCAATTCGCCTGGCTGGCGAAGTTTCATAAAAATACAACTATTGCCTCCAGCTGTGCATTACAATTTGGTCGGACGTCCTCTTCCACTTGTGCGTGCCATCTAAGGCGAAGTCTTCCTCGACTAATTTCTACTTCTACCTAGGATTTGTTAACTCTCCTAGGAGTGTGCAGCCCTAAAACCGATAAGCAGATGGTGGGCTTTCAATTCAATTCAATTCAATTTAATTCAATTAGAGCTTTGCTTTAGAAATTTAAGGTTTTCTCCAGGATCTATCCTAATTGGAAAATTGGACCGATTGTAGACTTGTTGGACATTTAACCGCACTGGTAGGAACCAAATAATTCGTTGACAAAAGGTTTAATACTTTCACAAAGTTTGGAAGACAGATCTCGTATGCGGAGGTAAGAAGACTGATGTCTATAGTTGCCGCAGATTAGAGTGTCTCTTTTCTTGTGGACCAAACAATCAAGGCTGAGGTTCATCAGACATACTTTCTTCCGCCCAAATCCTAGAGATGAGTTGGTGGATGCATGCGCTTCACCAAGTCGGGTGGACGCGAAAATCTTGGCCTATAGATCATTCAGATTGAATGGTTTATTCATCCTGTGGAGTTTCGGTCGTCCTTGAAATCTACCGGAGTGGTATTTTCATTTCCTCAACAACAGTTGTGACCAGGACTCCTTGCTCCTCTCTACAAGTCTCTGTTCAGACCTTGTGTCAAGACACGTTCTTTTTACCTTTTGGGAATACTTTGGAACATTGAACATTGGTTAGGTTGGGTTGAATAGGGTGTCAGTTCATCACATTAGACTAGGTACCATATTGCGTCCAAAGCCATCCCTAGGAAACCTTAACGGTCAAAACCCTAAACCACTTCGCCCAAACAATTAATTTACCTACAAAACCTGGAAAATGTTTCAATTTAGTTTGCGAGGCCAACCTCCTCCAAATTGTCGAAGATTTAGGTACCTGCGACATTTAAGTCTTCGCCATACCTGCATGAGTCCGTATCTTCATCATCATCATCAACATCATCATTTTCAATGGTCCGCTTGTCCATTAAGTGGGTCGCGGGTGTAGGTTGCTCAAGTGGACCCTCCATAGCTCTCGATCCTCCGCCATCGACTCTAAATCATCAAGGGCAATCCCCATATGGGTAGAGGAGAGATTATGGACTTGATCTAACCATCTCATCCTTAGTCTACCTAGAGGACGCCTACCCGATGGTACGGATTCCATAGCACGTCGTGGAATCCTGGTCGGGTCGGGGACATGCGTTTAACATGACCAAACCACCGAAGCATGGATCGCTCCGTCCGGAAAAGTAGCTGCTCGACATTGAGTTCCTCACGTATTCTGGTATTTCTAATGCGATCTCTACGGGTCACACCAGCAATACTACGAAGAAATTTCTCTGAGTCCGTATCTGTGTATCTGTGACCTAATCTCATAGCGTGCTTCCTTAGAAGACAGTGCCTTGAGAGTATCCCAATTGTCATTCGTAGCTTTGATCTGCTGAACTTTAATAATTCTACAAATTTTTTCCGATCTAGCTTAGGCCACAGAGCCTTTGCGACCATCTTTGATCTGCCCTATTTTTAATTTTCTCGAGAATAATTCTTGGCCACGGCTATTGGTGTTCTCATGCCATCAATAGTTTCATTTTGTGGAAGATCTGCTCTGTTTTTGGACGGAACATCAGCCCTTTTGTTATTCTCAAAATCACAGTGTCCGGGTACCCAACACAATCTGACTTGGTTCTGCGTACATAATGCTCTGAGCAGCTCTCGACTAGTTCAGATTTAATGAAGAAGGACTCTGGCGCCAACCTGAATATCAATGTAGATAGCGATTATTCTTGTTGGATATTGATCCAATTTCAAGTAGATCCGCTGCTTTGAGCACGGCCAGAACCTCTGCCTGGAACACACTGCATGTATCCGGATATGGGCATAGTAGATGTCAAAGTTGTCGTTGGCCCATAAAGGGTTCTTCAGCCACCATTTATTTTTCGCACTCCGATTAGTCCTGAAAAATCCTCAGTCAGAATATCTCCACACCGAAAGAAAAACGTTGGTAAAATCAAGCATGAACCTTATTTGATTTTGCGTCAACCAATGGGCATTGTCATTTCAACAAATGCGACATTGTCAATTTTTTATAAAAAAACATAACGGGTATTTTTGCATAAATCTATCACGCCATTGTCAATTTCGTGTTTAAATAACCACGCATAAGGTTATTCGTAGTAAAGCAAGCACGGTAAGCGATTGATTAAGCACGATCATTGTTGATTAACAAATTCAAAATTGTACAATGGTCGTGTTTCTTTTAACACGTCCATGCTTACTTTATCACAGGGAAGCGATTGATCAAGCATGATCATTGTTAATCAACAACGAAAACATTGTACATGTACATTTTTCGTGATTCTTTTACAATGCTCATGCACTGGATAGTGTTTGATAATGCATGACCATTGTTCATCAGCAATGGAGACATTGTAATGTTTTTGTGCTTCTTTTAAAACGTCCATACTTACTTTACCATTTTATTTCTACTCGCACCCAGCTGAAAATACTACTAAAAACTGAAAACTAATAGTAATCTACGCAAAATTACATTACATTTACATTAGTATTTATTGAACTTTCATATAACAGTTTGACTTAAGGCTAGTTAACAAAATGGTGATAAATAATTAATATTTTAATACGTTGCCTCAACAACAGGGTACCAACGAAGTACAATTATTATTTTATAAATAATTATATTTACCTACATAAATATTGAGTGTTGTCTCGTACCGTACCTATGCACCGTTGGCTGTGTTGACTTCAGGGTATTGAAATCCGGGTGTCGAATCTAAGCAAAATTTAAAAATTATGAGTGGTAAAAGTTTACGAGAAAAAAACTTACTTTAGATGGCGCTCACAATCCGGGGTAGACCACGGCTTCAATCAACAAGCGCACTAAAAAACAAAACGTCACTGTACACTACAAAGAAAAATACACTGTTGACACTCGCTCGTAACGTAATGCACCTACTACTTGCACTTCTGACTGAATACTGAAGATTTTTCAAGAAAAAAGATGACCGACGCCAACGAGGCAAACTGACAAGACAAATTCCGTTAAGCATGTCGCGACTGCGATGTTTGTGGTTGGTTTAACAAGAAAACATGTAAATTAACTACATTCGTGATAGTTCTACAATGTTTGTGTTTCTTTAGCAATGTTTATGCTTGGCTGCATTATTATTTCAACATTTTCGTGATACATTTAACTGAAGTGTGATACTTTAACAACGTTTCTGATTGTTACACGTGACCGCTTTACAACACGTCTTGGCAAGAATGTAGGTTGTGATAATGAGAAATTTTTTTTTATAAAAACATGTCCGTAGATACTTTTAACACGTTCATGATACTTTAATAATAGTCAATGAAATTTTGCCTTGAACATGTTTGTGTTTAATTGTACTGTAATCGTTGTACTCCAACTACGAATGTGTTTAATTTATAAGAAATATGGTTGATTTTAAATTTATTGACCACGTTTGTGTTTAATTAAAAACACGTATGGTCAAATTAATTGTAAAGTCCCTAAGTTGTAATTTCATCCTGTTTATTGTTGTTTAACAATGAAATCAACAATTAAATTGTAGGCTAACAATGTTACCATTTTTGAAACAACTACAAACATGTTCAAACTAAATATATCTGTGATACTTACGAGCATTTTAATCAACAACGCCAAAGTAGTTGTTTCAAACATGCAGCGTTGTTTGATTTAATCACATACGTATTTGATTTGACAATTTTAAGCACATTGTTAGCTAACAACGAAACATTTTTGATTCAACCAATGTTTTTTCTTTCGGTGCATGTAAGGTATCGGTCATTAGACTATTGACGACACTGTTGATGCTATCCATTGAATCCATTCGCTGCAGCAGGCGTTCTCCTTCTAAGGAGCTCGTGCTACCCCTCTTAAAACCAATTCAGCCAGTCAATTCTGATGGAATAGTGTTGCAATTTTCTTCGCGTTCAACACTCGCGCTTAAAAGTTCAGCAAGTCCAGTCTGGATGGACAAGACCAGTCTCCATGTGAATATCTACGGTAATATGCAAAAGGTTGCAATGAGCCCTTAGGTATGCCATTTCAAAGCAAACAGCCAATGTGTTGTCATCTTGTGGAATTCGCCATACTACCGATGATATTCCTCAACTCCTAAGGTCTGAAGGCTTGGGCTTCTTCGATGGATAAACTATCGAGTAAATAGACAGCGAAAAACAGCATCTTCGAATCACAAACTGAGGTTTCAAAAGACGACATTTACTCTACACAAAAAACTGTAGTCGCTGATGGACCCTCTTAGTAATTATTACTTGAATATTTATAACAACTTCAACTGCCCTAAGGGCTTGCGCTTTTACAGATTACTAATGTCAAACAGAATTTATAGGAAAAATGTATTTTTTTGATTTTATGTACATTTTATTAATGCGACATCAAATTGGGTGCTCATTACAAACATCCCTTTCTCCCGGCCAAAGTAGGTGCTGATTGATTTTCCATACAGCATCTGGTAAACAGAAACCATACAGCATAAAGTTGTAAAAGTGTCGCCACCCATTAGCATCGGCGACATGTGTATCATTCCTGGATACATACAACACACCACAAAGTCGCATCCTTTCTACGCCATCAGGCAAGTCCCATTTTAACAACACCGCCGTAGTTTCTCGTTTCAATAATCATCAGACGCCCACGATTGGTTTCCTTTTAATTAATTGACTCGGTTAATTTTATGGCTTCATTAATTTCAATTTTAAGACCGTCCCCGTAGTGGTAGAGTTGTCGTTCATCTTGAGATCTTCCTGTGACTTTTCCTTTTTCCGTATTTTTATGTCGCCTATGTAGCTACTCACGAAAAGAAGTAAAAATGGTAAACACATGGCGAGTCCTTAAGAAACGCTTACGATACGTATACTTGTACATAAACCATTTAAATACAGTTATTTACGTTTAAAGGGCTGTGTATATGACCGCAATAAATGTTTATGACCAGCAATGGCGGCAGTATCGGGTATAGTGTAAGAGTTGATGTCATTTAGGGCACACGAACTATCCTTGTGGAAAATTATCTCAAGAACTAAATTTATAATGTATCTAATCTACACCTTCTGACGTTTTAGTCCTGGGCTCAACTGAATATCGGAAACCCTGATCAAAACGCACTTCAAAGCCCTCCTAGTTTGTAAAGATGTAGCCCACTCGTTCATGCATCTTCTTCAGAGTGACAAAACATGTCACAACACCCTCTCTAACTCTCTCTCTAGCTGCGTATATGTTTTGCAGATTTGACTAACGCACATGGCATATAATAAATCGCCATTAAAAGTACAAGTGCGTGGACACGCAGCAATTAAATTTAATGAATCTCGTGCAACTCTAGCGTGCGTCTCACTCTCATAATGAGCTAGAAATAAATGTGTCCGCCATACGTGCACTCCTACCGTGGCGCACTCACTCAGCATCATCTCCCATTAGACATGATCCTCATGATTGCAGATAAATTCCATGCTCCACTTGGGCGAGACATCATGACAACACACTCTACCTGTGTGCCCGCAGATCGCCCGCCGCGCCGTGGTGTAAATATTAGCACCTCAATGTTGCGACGCAAGAATAGCTATTGCCTGTGGCAGAGAACATTTTACAAGATGTCATAACATCAGCTTGTGAGTTATGAAGTGAGGCCATGGTCGAACCAATGCAGAGCAAAACAGTTGTTGGACGACGGATGAGGACGCCGCAACGGCTGCTGGTTGACAAGACCGTTTCGAAAAGGATCCAAAAGATATGCAGGCAGGTGCAGTGAAGATGAGATCTATGGTGTTGGAGTGTAGAGTAGTTGTGATGTGTATGGGACTAAGCATAGGGTGCTGGTCGATTTTAACGGAATTTACAACATTTCGTACTTTGGACTAAGTGATTGACCATTTAACTTTAATCTCGGCCCAGAGTATCAACAGACTTCCATCATCTTCTGCGACCAAGGAATAGAAATACATCTTAGCCACATTTCTAGACTTTGAAGGGCTTCCCTTTGTAATTAGCGAAATTATGAACTGAACCAACAAAATCAAGATCTAAACCTCCTTTGCCAATTACTCTCCCTGATGGCGTCTAGTCTCCGATATCTGGCAGTTATTCTAGACTCCAGCTAACCCGTGCTCGCCTTGCCCGCTCGCACAAAATTATATTTGGTTCATTTAAAATTACACTTTGAGTGTTTCATTGAAATCTGTCTAGTAGTTTTCGCGCTTTTAGGAGAAAAAGAAAATTCCTCCCTCTCCTAGATCTTGCTACCTTATTTGTAATATCGCATTTCCTTTCCTTTGTTATCCTCTTCCTATGGATTCCAAGCAACTACCTACCCCAAACCTACACTGTTACCATACCACACATCAGAATGAAATTCTGAAATGAAACCTGTTTTGTATTATACGTCTTTTCTCTTATGAAAATGAAGATTATTAATATACCCCATGCCATACTGCATCACTCACCCCATCACCATCCTGCATCGGATTTCACCTTCATACAACTGACCATAGCACTCACTGCGAAAACAAACCCTTTTCAAATGTGTAGTATATGTACGCTAGTCTTGTTTTGTTTTTGTTGGTCCTGTCGCGCGATCACAAAAGTATAAACATCCATTTGTAGCAACGTATATGTGGATGTATATATTTTCACTTCAAAAAATACTGTTCCTAAGGACGTGGCTATAAATGACATAGCCTATAGCAGTCTCACAGTCTTAAGGAACATTTAAAAAAAAATTTCATCGAAATCTGTCCAGTAGTTTTCGAGTTTTTAACGGACAAAAAAATTGCTACAGTTTTATTATATGTATAGATTACAAGTTCAACTGAAAAATGAGTATTGAACAAAAAATAAAGAAGGCATGCACTGCACAGCATTTATTACCTGGAATAAAGCGAAAGTTATAGGGTCTCCTGCCAAAATGGACATAATTCGTGTAAACAATATGACCAATTCTTACTTATGGCCACCCCTGGGTCAGTAGTAGGTACTCGTAAGGTGGCCTACTCTAAGAAAAGCCTATTATAATACATATAACCTAACTCAACAAAGTTCAAAAAGGTATAGGTACCACAGAAGTGAACACCATCAGATGTCCTCCAAACCTTTTGGCGTCTTTCGCCTCTATATACTTTCATATTACTAACATGATAGCTCAAACTAAGAGTATAGGACATTAGACTATACTACCCCTTGGGTAACCATGCGACTGTCTTCCAGGCGGAGATTTTCGCTATCCTTATGGCTATGCGCTATATTGTGACAAACAGGTGGAGGGCTAGAAGCATATGCGTTTGTAGTGATAGTCAATCTTACCTCGTCCAAGTTAGTGCTCGAACTCAAGCTTTCTCTGAACTTGGTCGGTAGGCTAAACACGGTCAAACTTGTTTGGGTCCCAGTTCACACTAGTATCCAGGGAAACGAGATCGCTGATGGGCTAGCCAGGTTGGGTTTAGAAGAAGATTTCTTAGGACCTCAACCTGCGTTGGGTTTGCCTGCATCTGTGGTTAGGTCATCCATTGATACTTGGGTTTCTCGTGAACACAAGTGTCGTTGGCGTGACTGTGCTGCGTGTAGACAGACCAAACGACTACGTCCGGACATCTGCAAGAGGTCGCCGTCTTTCCTTCTGTCTCTCAGGAGAATCGACTGCAGACTTCTTGTGGGCGTCCTTTCGGGCCACCAAGATTTTGCCAAACACTTAAATGTGTTGGGCTTGAGCAACACCACCATCTGTCCTGCTTGTGGAGAGGATGACGATACAGCGGAGCACTTCCTCTGTAGTTGTCCTGCCTTTGCTCGCATCGGGTGGCGGATCTTTGGGGCTGACGTGGTGAGTGCCGACCATCTAAGCTCTTCATCACTGAAGCTTCTTCTCATCTTTCTTCGAAAGACGGGAAAACTAAGTACAGCAATGTAAGGTGTCTGTTTGGTATTACAATGGATCAGTTCTGTCTGAGTGCTCCATCGGATAGTAACAACCTCCGACAAAAAAAAGAAGAAAAAGAAGAGTATAGGACGTACCAGAACTACTTGACTCTTGACTGATAAAGCCTATTTTCCATGCCAACCTGACGACGCGAAGGTAAAGAGAAGTCATCTCACAAAATTTCATTCACCTTGGTCGATTTGTTTGGACGTGATGGTGTTTTCAACAGGCGGACAGACTGACATAACTTAATCTATTCCGAATTTGATCTTCATTTAGAATATAATATATAAAGGGTCCGCCATCTAGCTTTTTTTTTTTTCAACTAGTGCTTCGCGAATGGTAACACTTAGCTCATGTCTGATTTGACAGATAATTAGTTTTATCCTTCCGCTGAACGAATATGGTTGTGTATACGCTTGAACAACGCTGGGAAATATTGCGACATTACTTTGAAAATCATGGTAATGTTGCAGAATGTGTGCGAAAATTGCGTACGGATTTTGGAAGAAGAGAAGCACCATCAGTTCCGTATGTTCGTTATCTTGTGAAAAAAGTGAAAGAAACTAGCATCCTCATCGATAAACCAAAGCGTGAAAAGCCAAAAACAGTGCGTACACCCGAGAAAATTGCTGCTGTGGCAGAAAGTGTGCGTGAAGTGCCATCAATATCAATTCACCGTCGTTCTCAACAACTGAACATTTCGGAGACATCATTGAGACGAATTTTGCATAAAGACCTTGGTATAACGCCATACAAAGTCCAATTGGTTCAGGAGTTGAAGCCAACTGACCATCCAATGCGTTTTCGCTTCGCTAAGTGGGCCTGCGATCGACTTAGAGAAGATGCCGATTTTGCCAAAAAAAATCATCTTTTCAGATGAAGCTCATTTTGATCTTGGCGGGTATGTAAACAAGCAAAATTGTCGCATTTGGGGCACAGAAAACCCGCACGCATACATTGAAAAGCCGATATACCCAAAACGAGTCACTGTTTGGTGCGGATTTTGGTCCAGAGGCATAATTGGGCCATTTTTCTTCGAAAATGAGCAAGGAGTGGCCGTTACAGTCAATGGCGATCATTATCGGGCCATGTTGAACGAATTTTTGTTCACAAAAATTGAAAAGGAGGATATTGGCAACATTTGGTTTCAATAGGACGGCGCTACGTGCCACACAGCCGAAGCTACACTCGATGTTTTGCGCCCTGTTTTTGAAGATCGCATTATCAGCCGCAGAGCTGATGTCGTTTGGCCACCGCGGAGCTGCGATTTGGCACCGTTGGACTATTGTTTGTGGGGTGCCGTAAAAGATAAGTGTTACGCCGACATGCCAGAGACAATTGACGCTTTAAAGGACAATATTCGTGAAGCCATTGGTGAAATACAGCTGCACACAATCGATAATGTGCTTAAAAATTGGACCGATCGTGTAGGCTACTGCATGGCCAGCCGAGGCAGCCATTTGAATGAAATTATTTTCCATTATTAACCGGAAGGATTGTACTTTCAAAAGAAAATATTCAGTAGTTTTTTTTTATAGCATTTTCACAAAAAGAAAAGTTATTTGGTGGACCCTTTAGCTACTTTATGGGATCTCCTATGACTCCTTCTTGGCGTTACAAATGTAATGACAAAGTGAACCTACCTTTCTGTAGAGGGTAAAAAAAGCTGTTTGAATAACTTAATGGACCTCTTTAGCAACGTTTACTTTTAATTTCTAATTTTTAACACCAGTACCGTTCACTTTTATTTCTTTGAATGACTTTCTGCCTACCATCAGCCGCATCGCCCTATTTCAATTGCCAACCCACCTCTAAGAATTCTCACTGATCCGTTGAAATAAATTATTTTTAGAGAATTATTCGCCAAACTAACGCCTTAATTAATACCTTCGGGTATAGTAGATGTGACGTTAGACACGGTCGCATGCATGTTCTTTCGCACCTCAGTGATCCCTCAGATGGATGTTAACCAGCAGCTGCTTCAAGTACATACGGCTTCAGTCCACCTTTAGCCGAGCACTATAGGTATCCAGACGCGCAGATATTTTTAGACCAAGGTGCAAATCTTCCTCACTATAGTCTTAATGTGCTGCTTGGCACCATCATACGTGTTGTATCCGAAGTAGGTACACATATTTTATTTCCTTTGTCCCTCGAGAGGGGAACTCGTCGGTATATCACTCGTTTTCACTTGTTTTTTCTCAGCAAGAGGACAAAAAAGTCCTCCCCATGTACGATGTTTGACACTTTTTCCAATTTGTGGTTTTCTAAGCACGCAATCGACTTTGCATCTGTTCGTCACCCATCCTCTGTTCTTAGTTTCCACTTGTCCAAGTGTTAGGATCATCGGTTCCCTTTAGTTCTGGGAGAGAAAGAAAAAATTCCTAACTCGCAGCAATAGATTTTTATGGCCAATGGTGGAATTTTAGTCGGTTGGTGGGGTTATTCAAATGAAACCACTACGTGTCGACTTGTCATAGTGGTGCTGGTGTCCCGAGGGTGGGACGAATCTCTGGAAAGTGTCACCGAGGAATTTCCAAAGAAAGCCGCTCTCTGATGTGTGTTGGGAGACAAATTATCGAATGAAGCATCGAAGCGAATGAATGACACCAACATGAAGCATACACTCCAATATGGAAATTCATGTGTGGTTTTGATTTGGAGTTTGTTAACGTCATATGGGGCTAGATTCCACATATGGAATTGGCTGTCCAAATGGTTGTAGGTACCAAGAACATAAACAAAAAAAAAATGTTACCCGAATGAAGGCTTTTCCATTCAAAGGGGACATGGTATGTTTCAAATTAAATCTGTCCTTATATGACTGCTGAAATAAAAGTATCTACATATACTAAATCTACTCATTTTCACTTGGAACAAAGCAATTTCATATGGCATAAATGACACTCCGTCTATAAATCAAGGATATTTGACAAATTCTTCTACTAAGATATATTTACAAATATCGTTTTACTGCATAAGCGAGTATAATACTATCTCTAAACGACAAAGCTTATGGATAACCGGGGAAGTAATCAATCATTTGGTTAAAGGGATTGTCTTACACGCCTGAGTGAGTTCAAATAACCTGCAACTATTCACCGTTGCTGCACATACACACACTCATTTCTAATCAGTTGTGTACTGTGTCGAGCAAGTGGGTAAAAGTGAGTGCAAATATTTAATTTCACTCACGACATCGTTTAGTCTTTAACTAGGAGGGTGTTTGAGGTAGATACATGTGCCCGTAAATTGCTTTGGATATATAGATTCCTTTGTAAATTTCTTCTATAGCCAATTGCAAGTATTAAGCCTCATTCGCCTTTAAGACACGGACACAATTCTTTGCAATTCTACTAAGCGATAGAGACCAGTACAGGCTTACGCTGACTACCAGCATATCTCCTGGAATCGTAAACAGAAGAAAGATTGTAGCTATTCATAGGTCCACTGCCACGAGTCTAAGGTGCCTGTCCATTTGAGAGTACTTTCGCTAGTAAACTATCGAGAGTTACTCTCGGGTGGCTGTCCATTTGAGAGTAATAATTTCGAGATTTTAATCTCGCGGTCGCGAGTTCTGCGATAACATTTTGAGAATAGATTCCCTGAGAGTACTCTCTTAACCGTGTCCGCTTGATATATTTCGTCTGCTAGTTACCAGTTAAAATGTATTCTTACAAGCAAAAGGTTAATAATTAGCAACAAACGTTAAAGACAAAGTTGAGGGCCAAGCAAATATTTGAAGAAAGCTAGCAATGACGCATTGTAAAGACATAAGGTGCATATCAAAAATACCTCCCAAAATCATCCAATATCAGGTCTTAAATGTCCTTTGGTGACGTTCTCAGAAAGAAATTCCTAATCGCTGTGGTCGACATTGGTCAAAATTAAACTTTCAGATAGCTTCCAGCGAATCATAATGGACAACCCTAAACCACATAAATCTCGGATGATATTAAGATTATGTGAAACTTATAGGTGGGGATCATAAGAGATCCTGTCGCCTCTACGATCTTGCAGATAGGGGAAGATATCACAGGCAGACCGGTTACTCATACCATACGTCATACCTGGACGAAATATTCGAAGTCTTCAAACTTATCAATCTATTGCACTACATATTAAACAATTATTTAACTCTAAACTTATAAGAGTGGCCATTAGGCTTGACTGTAAAATGAACGATATAACCATATCCGATCTTTAACAAAGTGCTGTATTCTTTTTATCCTCTTATTCTACAAAGATGTAAATTCAGTGGACTTGGGGATTGTGACCTCTAAAAATGAATATGTATATCAGAAAAATGTTCAATCAAGCCAAAGGTACGACAATAGTGACGAACTCTTAAAAAGAATTTATTAGAAGCTAGCGGTTATCTTGAAGACTCTTTTGTAGCAAAAAAGGATAGGCATTTTAGGGATGAAAGCTGAAAAGGATCCTTTTAACCAATCCAGCCATGACAAGCTGTTTGAAAAAGAACAATGGCTCTTGGACCATTATCTAGCTCCTAGATAATACCTAAGGATTTCCAAGGTCTGTTTACTGCCGACAAACTGCTGTAGCCACTGATATAATGTTCAAACCGTACAAATTCGGCGGCATATGTATAGCACCCGAAAGCAAATTAACTCCTGCCGGTGCTAGAGATATTCTGAAAGGGTTGAATATAGACGGTCCACATTTCTCTGATATAAGGAGAAGTAAAAATGATTCTCATACTCAATACCGGCAAATGCTCTGATATCAGTGATCATTCTGTAAGATCTTGGGCCCATTAGTCTCACAATTCCAAGAGCTTACCATAGACATTCATCTACGCAGAAGCATTGACACGAAACTTCAGTCCGCTGCTCTAGATGCTTACAGGAAAGTAAATACGTAGTTGGAATCGGATCTTCATACGTTAATAGGTGGCATCACGTGAATTCCATTCATTCCGACTGACAGATGATCAAAGCCCAGCCTAAACCATTTGCTCTAGAAAGCTGAAATTTTGCACAGAGGTTTTATTATGATGTATACAAGCAATAAGGAAGGATTTTTTGAAATTCGACCCCTAAAGGGGTAAAAGGGGGGTCAAAGTTTGTATGGGAAGATTTTTATTTTTCATCCGATTGACTTCAAACTCGGTTTGTATATTCTCTATGAGAAATAAAGAAAGTGTTTTCTTCGATTTTGGAAATTCTACACCTAAAGGGGTAAGAGGGGGGTCAAAGTTTATTTTTCATCCAATCGACCTCAAACTTAGTTTGTGGCCCTTTTCTTAAGTCACGAACCGTTCGTCGTATCAATTTTAAACTTTGTAATGCGTCCAAAAATCTTTCGCCGTTGAATATGCTTATCGCTTCATATAGCTCCAGCGTACGTACTCCAAAGATACTCAAGCGGAATTCTGTATGAATGGGGTCATACTGCTAGATAGTGGTGCATCTTTCTGGTTGCAAGAGTGTAATAAGATCTGGGAGGTGTGGAATATAATGAAGGAGTAAAAGCTCCCCCTATTCTAAAGATGGTGCTTATCATATCGCTGTCTTTGCCAGCAAAGAAATATGTTTTGTCCCATAGATTGTGACTCAATCTGATATAGTATGATCTGTGTTGAGATGCCATCGCTTCACTAACAAAAATATTGATCATATAATCTTTGCACTGTTTTCTCCAATAGTGCATTAAACACATTTTTCAAAGATACTAACTTCTCCTTAGGGACTTTCTTATGTAGGTTTTCTGCGCGATATATAAATATAAAAGAGGGAACTAACTGACTGTGAAGGAATATCTGTGTCCCAAATTCTGAGGACTGCGCGAGCGAAGCCGCGGGCAAGTGTACCTATATCGCTTGCTTTCTGAGCTGATTAATCTGCTGCCAGTAGCCGTATTATCAACCTGAACCTGGGTGGGACATTCGCCGGAAGATCTGCCTATAGACGTACAGAAACTCCACAAGGTGGCGTGTTATTCCCCGTTCTCTTGAATGTACTTAATGAACTGTGATACACTGCAAGGTGATTGCTATTGATGTATCCATGAAAGAAATGCCTTACAGGAGCTTCAATAATACGCTCTAAGCATGCTCAAAACTCCGGCGATGCTACTAAAAAGGTTATCCGATATACAATATATATCGCATCTTTGAACACTTTCATCGCATCTTCGACATTAATATTGTATTTTAAAACAACACTCCTAAAAAAACTCCCAAGTGCAGCCCGCTCTTAACCCCATCTAATGGCATAAACTTAACATCTTTCAACTCAATTCCAAAATGCGTGACAACACTTCTCAGAAACATGTGGCATTGAAAATGTATTCGACAAGTAACACCGCCAGTTGGGGTTGTCAAACTATCAACCAGTTCTATAAATCGTTGTTGGAGATTCTTTTACGCATTCTACTTGAGTTTTCTCTAGGGACTAGAACTGGACTGGTTTACCTTTTGATCCGTCCGTTAAAGGCAAGCCTTTCGTTTTAGGGTTGCAAATTCAATTTGTTTTTGTGACTTGCACTTGAGAATAAAGTCCATTCAATAAAAAAGTATAGGTATCTGGGAAAAAAAGGATAATACAACTTGAAAACAATCGATATGCCACAAAGGACTCACTGGGGACTTGTTTGATTATAGTATTACATTGACAATGTTTGACATCATTGAAATTGGTGGTTACCTTTTATTATGCCATAGGGTACTAAAAAAAAAGGCACCTTTTTGAATCAAGCTATAATGTAACTATATCTACAATTTTTTAAATGTGCAGACGAGGTTGGAGATTGGGTTGCAGGTCTATCTCTGCAAAGGCAATAATTCACTAGACAGTCTTAATAATAGTGAGCTATAAGGTAACAACAATTTTGAAGATGGGTAGAGGAATCTGCTAGCGTTGTGTAAATTAGTTGGCCTTCAAAAATTATTGGTACATATATATATAATTTGAGTGTTGTCGGATAGCACTTAAAGGCAATTTTTTTCTAATATTTCCCAACGACTACCTGTATGGGAAAAGCAGGTTTCTATCTAGAGCTTAGTTCTGAGTTACAGTTTCAGTTAGATGCTTCAATTTTTGCATTTAGACATCAGTTTAACTAAAAGCTTAACTGATAGCTCAACTATTACTGAAACTGAAATGATCGTCTAAATGAGGCTGTGGAATATAGAGTAAAACCTGTCAGACTCTGCTGGCAGACAGAACATTTTCTACAGTATGAGTCATAAAAAGCGGTATCTGCTATTGAAATAAAATCCAAGATAGTCGACAAGAGCTCAAGGTTACTCTAAGACTACAACGAATCACTCCTGTGTTAGTATATGGGTTAGTAAAGCCGGCAATGAGACAAACTGATTAGAAATGTGTCTGTCAATGGATCACGTTCGAGTACTTCATTCTATCAAGTAGAGAAATAGCTTCGTGTGAGAACTAACAGCAGGTGGTAGAAATTAAAAATCTGCGAAGTATCACGAAAGCTTTGCTCGGAATATAACTGAAGTCGAATCGACAAAATTTTCCATTTTGACTGATAATCGCTTTCTAGGTTAGTTGGGCTCTAAAGGGTCATAGCTTATATTTTGTTCTATGGTTTTACGTGTACACATTTCAAATACCTCCTTGAGTATCTGATACTCAATTATTAAGGTCTGTAAGCTTGCTTCAAGGGTTCTATTCCAACTAAATGAACTTAGCAAGCATGTAGTGTCTACAATCATGATGGCCTTAAAGAGGGTTCGTGGAATTAAAGAATAGGAAACATTCGTTTGTGAGAGCTGTTTATTTTTGAGACAATAAAACGGTTATACAATTTTAAAACAAATAATAATTATCAATTTTATGCCCGGGTGTTTATCAAATGTTCGCAAGACGTGGCGCAGTAAAAAAAAAACATTAAATTGTTGCATATGTGCTTTACCGGCTCACTCCCAACCTTTCGAGGCAAGTCTTTTGTCTTTTGACTCCCATCCTGTATTTATAGATTAAATATACTCCGACAAAAATACGCTGATAATTTAGAGAGGTTTCAGCTATAGGGACTCCAGAAGACTTGTTGATATCAAGTACCATTTCAGCGTCAGATCCTCCCACGTTTTCTCTAACCCTTACTACTAAGTTAGTGGCTGTGGTTCCACGAATTTTGAGAAGGGAAAATCTATCTACCCCAGTGATGGATCTACCGCAATTTCGGAATATTTATTTTCAATCCACCACATCAGCCAAAATTTGGGCTATGTTTTACCATTCTAGTACTATTATTTAGTACAGGGTTTTTCAATAAGAGCGCTACAAAAGTACGGTTTCGGATATCAGTAAAATTCTGTATTCCTGTGAATGTATGTTTGATGCTATTATGTATGGAACTCGATTTCTTTTGCATGGCCACCACGGGCACGCTTGCAGAAGTCCAGACTCTGAACCCAATTTTCGACGGTTTTCAAGCATAAATCGGCCGATACTGCTGCAATTTCACGTTCGATATTCGTACGAAGTTCATCAATCGTCGCTGAGTTGTTGGCATAGACCATAGAATTGACGTAGCCCCACAGGAAATAGTCTAACGGCGTCAAATCGCACGACCGAGGCGGTGGATTTAAATTTGTCCACTAGACGCTCAATTGTTGATCTGCTAGGACGATTATGACGACCATAAATTTGACGTAGCGCTCTTAACGTTGAGGCTACTGCGACTCCGAATTTCGGTAGTACATTTTAATAATTTCGGCTCGCTGTTGGCTCGTATATCTTTCCATCATGAAATGGCTTACTGAAGAGAAATGTCAAAAGAGCGGCAAGAAATTCGGCGTCGTTTGCTGTCGCTGTCGCTCTACTTTTGTAGCTTCCCTATTGAAAAACCCTTTATTTCTACACTACAGTTTTACATCGTAATAAGAAAATGAAAGCCAGTTATTTTGGTCGTCATTAAAAGTTTCAATCCTCAGCTTTCAATCCCAGCACGCCAGACAATTCGCATTTCTTTCGCTTCGAGTTTAAAGAAGAAGATTTAGTTCGCCCGCGAGTTCATCTGAGAATCCCAGGCGGTACATGTGTCATTTGAAATAATAGAAATGTAAGAATACAAGAATCAAGAGTAAGCTTATGCGAATTGAATTGACGTAGCCCCACAGGAAATAGTCTAACGGCGTCAAATCGCACGACCGAGGCGGTGGATTTAAATTTGTCCACTAGACGCTCAATTGTTGATCTGCTAGGACGATTATGACGACCATAAATTTGACGTAGCGCTCTTAACGTTGAGGCTACTGCGACTCCGAATTTCGGTAGTACATTTTAATAATTTCGGCTCGCTGTTGGCTCGTATATCTTTCCATCATGAAATGGCTTACTGAAGAGAAATGTCAAAAGAGCGGCAAGAAATTCGGCGTCGTTTGCTGTCGCTGTCGCTCTACTTTTGTAGCGTCGCTATTGAAAAACCCTTTATTTCTACACTACAGTTTTACATCTTAATAAGAAAAATGAAATCCAATTATTTTGGTCGTCAGTTTTGGTTAATAGTTTCAATTCTCAGCTTTCAATCCCAGCACACCAGACAATTCGCATTTCCTTCGCTTCGAGTTTAAAGAAGAAGATTTAGTTCGCCCGCGAGTTCATCTGAGAATCCCAGGCGACACATGTGTCATTTGAAATAATTGATGTCGGCAATGTAAGAATACAAGAATCAAGAGTAAGCTTATGCGAATTGGGACGTGGTACACAAATTTACGGGGATAACTCTGGTAGTAAAGAAGAATGTGCGAAATATAATGTTGGACAAAATTAAAGGAACTCTCTCCAAAGACTAAAGGAGTTAATATATTTTTGGAAGGAAAACCCCATGTAATGTGAACATGCAAGGACATTAAATGAGATGACTGCCAACAAAATAATATTCATTCATCATTGACGACACTCACGCACCAAGCATGTGGTACTACATCATGTTTGCCAATTTCAATTGAATTTATCATCGCCAACATGAAGGCTAATTTTCTGAAATTTTCCAGTCCAATTGGTTTGCAATTTATTTACGACTTGGACAGCTCAGCCTACGAGCTAGACTACATGTCTGATTAATTTATCGTGCATGGCTTCGAGGATTTTTCTCTATCTGTATCCCTACATTGGCAGGACTTGATACATCTCAGACAAATTGTGTATAATTCAAGACTTATCAATGATTAACAACCCAAAAGTCATATGTGCACAAAAACTTAGTCCAGCCAGCCCAGACAATGATCTTCGATAAAATAAGTAACCAAAGCACTCCCTCCACCTATGCCCAATCAAATGCGTGCATCCCAAAATGGATATGTGTATTGAAGCGTACAACTACCCACTTAAATCCATGTGTGCACTTTTGGCATCCTGTTCGACACAATCGCAAGGTTAATTGCATTCCCTGAAAGTACGAAGGTGAACGCGCACCCCTCTAAACACATGGATTCTCCCTGGTTTCGATAGATGAATACAAAAGAAATTACAGAAAATTTAATCCAAGCATTCAATCCCCCTGATTCGCAATCCTTGTCCACACACGGACAAGGTGAATGAGGAATCTGCTATACTAATGCAAGTAGATACTACGACGAGGACACACATGCTACGAAAATGGTATAAGAAGGACTCCTGCTCCTGCGTCTGCATTACGCATTTGAATTTCTGTATGAGCGGATCTCATGTGGCAGGACGTGCAATTTTGCCAGCCTTCCATTTAGATTGGATTAAGTGGCCATTTGCACCATTTTTAGCATTTTCAGTTTTCACCCGTGTCTTTCAGTGTCAACTTCCCTCATTTAATAGCTGAATCGAAATCGAGTGGTGTGCGCGCCTAATGGAAAAGGAATTTCGAAGGTCGTACTTCCTGTGTCGACAGAGAAACGGAATACGACAGGTTTGCCAGTCGATTTAAATGCAAGTGTGGTATGTTGATGTGTGTCCTTAATGACGGTAAAAATCTCAGCTTGAACATCTGGCAAGATTTTGACGATGAAAATTTCTTTCATGGAGGGAACGGACACATTAGAGTTTCAAATGTCAGGGCATTAGTTGTCGCAATTGTTGCATTCATTGAATTTGTATTTTGAATTAAAGACTCAGGAGCTTATTCAGCTGGAGTAACTGTCAATGGGCTGTTTTATTAAAGATCTAAAAAAAGGCTTTGGTTGGACGGAAAGCTTGGCAAGTTAAATGCATTTTCTATAATAATACTTCATAAAAGATACCCGTTAATGTTGTTACAGTTAGTTACAGGAGAGTTTTGAGGCAAAAAGTCCCAAACAGAGACATGTGGGGCAATTAAACCTTGTAGTAGAGTCAACGTCGCTTTTGAGGATACGGAAAAAATGCTTCTGTAGACCGTTTAACATCGAAGGCGGCTTCAATTGGAACGATGAAAGCCAAGACCAAAAATTAAGGACTGATAGCAATTATATCTAAAATGAAATTCAACAATGCCGCTGGATCAGACAGGAGGAAAAAAGTATATATGTCTGGGGAATATAACCTCAGAATCATTACAGTCCGGTCCACAAGAAAGAAGACTACACGAACTATACCAGAGGTTTCCTTAACATGCATACTTGATCCTGTCTGGCGTACTGAGTGTAAACGCCTGAAACCATATTTATGTCAACGAACGGATTCGCCGCTATTAGTGCAATTCTATGGGCACTAAGTCCGCAAACAGCCAAATATTACCAATACGACCGATCCTGGAGAAAGACAAAAAGTTGATATCGATATTGTGTGGGTGTGTCGATTATGAAATGTTCGGAAGTTTTACCAAAAGGTAAAAAGAACGTGTCACGGGAACAAGGCCCGAACAGAGACCTGTAGAGACGAACAAGGACACCTTGTAGTGGAGTCACAGTCGGTGCTGAGGACATGGAAAAACCATTTCTGCAGACTCCTAAACGGCGAAGACGACACAAATACCGCTGTCAGGCAGAATGAACCATTCAACCTGGGCGATGAAAGCCAAGACTTCCGTCCACCTGACCAAAATGAGGTAAGGATAGCAATATCCAAGCTGAAGTCCAACAAAGCTGCAGGACCGGACGGTTTATCGGCCGAGCTTTTTAAGGCAGCAGGGGATGACTTGGTAGAGAGCATACACCAACTCGTTTCTAAAATCTGGTCAGAGGAAAGTATGCCTAATGAATGGAGCCTCAGCATTGTTTGCCCGATCCATAAGAAAGGAGACCCTCTAAACTGCGCCAACTATAGAGGCATCAGTCTCCTTAACATCGCTTACAAAATTCTGTCTGCCGTACTGTGTGAACGCCTGAAACCATTTGTCAACGAACTGATTGGACCCTCAGTGCGGTTTGTGAATATTTGGTCTGTTGTGGACTGCCCGGTAAGTCCACAACAGACACTACGGCAGATCCTGGAGAAAACCCAAGAAGTCCAAATCGATACTCATCACCTATTTATCGATTTTAAAGCCGCATATGACAGCATTTATAGAGACGAGCTATACAGAGCCATGTCTAGTTTTGGCATCCCTGCCAAACTTGTCAGGTTGTGCAGAATGACGATGGAGAACGCTCGCTGCTCCGTAAAGGTCGGAAACAATCTCATCGAGACCTTTGATGTCAAAAAAGGATTTAGACAAGGTGATGCGCTGTCATGTGACTTTTTCAACATCATTCTTGAGAAAATTGTGCGAAACTCGCAAGCCAACACCAGGGGCACAATTTTCCAAAAGTCTGTGCAACTACTTGCATACGCTGACGACATCGACATTATTGGCAGAACACAGCGAGCTGTCACTGGTGCGTTTGCAAGTATCAGTACAGAGGCGGCAAAAATGGGTTTGGTGGTGAATGAGGGCAAAACAAAATATATGCTGTCAAGAAGAAGGGGCACGCAACATCGACGAATCGGACAGAACGTCACGATAGACAGCTATAACTTTGAGGTAGTTCGGGACTTTGTCTACCTCGGCTCCGCTATTAACTCTGAAAATGACATCACATCAGAAATCAAGCGAAGAATTACATTTGCCAACCGCTGTTACTTTGGCCTAAGAAGGCAATTGATTAGTAAGGCCTTGTCGAGAAACACCAAGGAGACTCTATATAAGACCCTCATCATCCCAGTTCTGCTTTATGGCGCAGAATCATGGACGTTGTCAAAAGCGGATGAAGATCTCCTTGGGCGCTTCGAACGCAAAATTTTCGAGTGATTTTCGGTCCCGTTTGCGTTGACGGGCTTTGGAGGAGGAGATTTAACAGCGAACTCTACGAGCTGTACAGCGACATCGACCTTGTCAGAAAAGTACGTATCAGTCGACTAAGATGGCTAGGACATGTAGAGCGAATGGACACCAACGCTCCGGCCCGAAGAGTCTTCGATTCCAACCCGGAGGGAGAACGCAGTAGAGGAAGACCTCGCCTTAGCTGGCGCGCACAAGTGGAAGGGGACCTCAACCAACTTGGAGTGCGCAACTGGAGGCAGTTAGCCAAAGATCGTGCTAACTGGAGACGGAGAGGCGTGTTGGTTGAGGCCCAGGTCCACCCCGGACTGTAGCGCCATCTAAGTAAGTAAGTAAGTTGTCGATTATGAGGTCGCATACCTATGGTAGCATGTACAGTGTACAGGGAAGTGTTCTAAAGAGCCATTTCTATTTTTGGGATTCTTGCCAAACTTTTTCTTCTATATAAGATAACGATGTAGACGCCTGCATTAGGGTCGTTATCCAGTTTTCGAAAACATTTCTTTAAAAATGACTGCTATAGACTAACACAAAACAACACTCTGATGATGTTGACATTGACATAATTTTTAGATCATAGCGAGCTATGACTATGCATGTTTTTTTGAAACCTCGCCAGCCAGCCGTTCATTTGGACAGTTGCCAGCACAATTGCCAGCAAGATGAAGCCAGCCGAATGAATTTGGGCAATAAGCCTAAAAGCATACCAGCATTTCGTACAAAATTATGCATTTGATAGAAATATTAGATAAATTCTGACATTTTTCTTTGGAATGTTGTGTGCATGAGATAAGAACGCAATTATAATTAAAGCAAATTGTACGGAAATTCTAAGCCACGTGTTGCTTTCAGCGCCACCTGTTTGTTCATTGTGAATTGAATTTAGCCAGCTGCTAGGTAGCAGGTTGTTGTTTTAATTAGCACATGAACTGTGCCTCAACTGCCAACTACTGGCTGGCGAGGTTTCATAAAACCACAACTATTGATATAGAAACGGAAGAGGTTTAGGGGTTAAGGGGGCTAAAACCAATCTATGCCGTCAACAAGAACAGACACGAGCACGAGAAACCCAACATCGACAGCTATAACTTTGGACTATACGAGCTGTACAGCGACATCGACCTGTTGTAAACAAAAATGCGCATCAGTCATCGAATATGGGTCGCACGTTAGAAGAAGACCTCTACTGAGATGGCGCGCAAGCATAAGTAAAAGGGGATATCAGCACACTTTGAACGCCGAAGTAAGTAACCATTTTAAATTTTTTTTTTTCTTACATTAATTTTTATTGAACTACTAGCGGACCCGGCGAACGTTGTTTTGCCTACATTGTCTGTCAATTGTTCTGCGGCCGTTTTATTTAACCGATGTGTCCGGAACGGACTGATTCTGTACTCCGTCTCAGTATGCTTCGACCGATGTTTCCTCAGACGTGTGCCTACGAATTGTATTGTCTAAATATATTTTTTCCCATGACAGTCCAAGAATAGCGTTTGAAAAGTATTTTTTTGTATGAGAGGTGCCACGCCCTTTTGTCTAATCCCGCCACACTTCGAGCGATTGTTTGATTGGACAATGTACATCAATGCCTACAATTTTACAACTTTAGCCCCCATGGCCCATGGGTGTCGAGAAGTATCATTTAAAATGTATATTTTTTTTTATACGGGAAGTACCACGCCACTTTGCTGGCAGAAACATCTTTGGGCCAATTATACAAAATATTTTCTTAAAATTTGAGTTCAATCAGTTCGGTAGTTTTCTAGATACCTATAAGTTTTTTTTTTTTTGTTTTTTTTTTTCGTATGGGAGGTGCCACGCCCTTTTGTCCAATTTTGACCACTCTTCACAGAAACACTCCAGGGCCAATATCTAAGACCATCTGTAAGTATGAGCTCAATCGATTTGGTGGTTTTCGAGATATACAATTTTGAATGAAATCGGTTCGGCCAATCTCGAGTTATGGGGACACTTTCTTTTATATATATACACTGGTCGGCATAAGTATTTTGACAAAACTAAAGTTAATTCTGCTCATAATTTGAACTTACTTCATGTAAATTTTGGTATTAATGGAAAGGTCATTTAAATTACATTGATTTCTTTAAATAATTTGATTTACATATTAAAATAAATAAAAATGAGCATACTCATTCATCGTTGTCAGGGTTGACCTCAGGGTGTTCAAAAATCCGGGTGTCGATGTCCCTGTGGTGGTTGAAAGGGTTGTTCATCTTGGTATTATCCCCGATGGTAGGTTGTCTCTTTCAATTCGTAGAAGTGTATAGTTGGCCTTCTGGATTGGATCGTAGTGGAACCCTGTGCAGATCCTTAAAAGTTTTCTCACAAAAATGGCCAGATTTTTCATGTAGGTATGTTTTAGAAATGGTGTACCAAATGGGGAGCCGTAAGTTACTACAGGCCTTATAAGTGTTGTATGTACATACATCAGCAGCAGTTTTTTTTTTTACTGAGTCCGTTCTGCTTCTTCATCAGTAGGTAGACTCTGTGAAACTCGAATGCAGCCTTCCTGAAAACAATGTTCAGGTGTTGGTTGAATCTAAATCGCTCGTTAAAGTTGACTCCAAAATATTTAGGTATCTAATGTCGCTTGTGGTTCATAGCGCAGATTCGTCAGATAGTCTCAGCGTTGGTGGCTGACCGGCTTCTACTTCTTAATCTAATGGGTCTTCTGATGCAGGCCAGTTCGTATTGATCCGTATGCCCCATTTTTGGTAGTAGGTACCTACTCGATAAGTTTCCTGACGTGGACTTCAACTCTTCGTGCTGCTATGGCTGGGGAAATCAAGAAGCTATATGTGGCGGAGTAGTCGGCGAAAAGGCAGCTGTTGGTTGTGTTCTCGAGATGAGGGATGAGGCTGGTCAAAAAGGTTAAAAAATAGTGAAATCAGTCTTAACCCTTAGGCTACACCGGATCTGATCCTTTTCGTTTGTGAATGGTTGTCCGAAGTAAGTATAAGATAGCACAAACTAGCCAAATAATGTGCTAAGGTCCACAACGAACTATAGCGCCCCGTAAACATTTTCCAAATAAATGCGTCTATTATAAATAAACGATCTTACGATCTTTTCAGTTGATGGTGGTATCACAAGATACTTTTTATCTAATGACCGAATTGTGTCGGTTTCTGACGACAGTCACTGCAGCTTAACCTAACCTTGAAGGGAAATTGGTCTTCGTCTGCCATAATCAGTTTTTTCTTAGGAAAAAAATACCAATCTTGGTTTTGTTTTGAATCAGTTAACCTCAAATGTTTATCATCCTCCGCAAACCCGAGTCCAAGTCATCATCAACAGAAATACCGAATTAAAATAGAATAACCCACTTTTCTACATTTCGATGTCATCGTACTGTCAAATTCGGTTTAAAATCCTTGGTTCAAGAATGTTCATAAATTTTCCATTTCACACAAAAAAGTGTCCTTCACTCACCTGACCTCAATGAATCGTCTCACATGTGACCACCATCTGGATATTTAAATCTTCACAGTTCTAAGGCATTCGAATGTACGAGTATCTCAACAATTTCCAATCAATTTAAAAATTCTAACGCATCAGTGACACAGATTTCTCTTGAATGGCACGTGGGGCGGATAGCTATTCAATTAAATTCCAGTATATATACCGTATGACTGTACCCCCAGAATGTAAATATTTTAATTAGATTCCATCGTCTCGCAGAATTTCCTCCATCGAGAGCAGGAACAAGGAAAGCGCAATAAATTATTTTAACTAGACGCTTCTATATGGTGATCTAGTACACATGGATGTGTGCTATGTCTGTGACCCTATTCTAATAGCATTTCATTGGAGTGGAGTGTGGACTCTGGACGTGGAGTGTCTTGCGTTCTAAAGATTTATTTCCACCAAAAGAATTCGTGAAACAATATTAATGACGATATTGATATTTGTGGTGCGTTATAGTACTTTTATTTTTAGGTTACAGATTAAATAAAGTTTAGTGCTAAATATAATTATTAGTAAGACAGAGTATCCAGCTAGGTAAATTATCGTCCTTTTTGAAAGAAATTTCTTACAGTCTTCAATTTAAATTGCGAACTGTATACATTTTTTTTTCAATTCAAATGAACGCATTTCCAACGGTGGTCGTAAAAATAGAGTTAATTAAAAATCCCAATGTAAGAGTATAAAGGATTAGGGCTAATCAAGCCACAAACGCAAAATAATTTACTTTTATTGTCGCTAAGGCGAATGTAGCTACCTAAGCCCAGTGGTGCGGTTACTCAAGTGGAATCTCTTAATACGGTGTTATTTTAATTAAACGATTTTTGGTAAACCTTCCTGGATTTTTGGATTAAGGAAATGGTGGGAAAAAGTATTTTAATTGTAATTCGAAATTGGGAAAAGTTTTTATGCCTATTTACATAGGCAATGCCAAAGCCTGGTGGCAGTACTAAATTTTATGAATGTCATTAAAAATTCGCTTAAATTCTTTAAACCAAAAACCTGAATTTATTTTGATTTGAAATAGATTAGGTATATGGAGAAGGAGATACTTAAATGATGCAGTGGACTGTAAAATAAAACGAGTTGATATAATTATATTCATTTATTCTTATGTTCTTCTACATCGCTTTTGAAAAGATTGATATTTGACACCTTGCCGAGCAGCTTCTTAAAATTGCTAACTAATTCACAAAAATATCAATTGACATTGTAAATTGACACAAAGTTTGTTCATCTCTGGGATCTCATGCAGAACGCCCTCTCTAGGCTCTCTAAATGGACCAAAACATGTGGGCTGAGCGTTAATCCTCAAAAAACTGAATTGGTTCTCTTTACAAGGAAGTATAAAATTCACGTCTTTGTTCCCCCTAAACTACATGTCACCCTGCTGGCGCTTTCTAATACGGCTAAGTACCTAGGCCTCACTCTAGACAGCAAACTGAGCTGGAATCCCAATATACTGTTCCCTAACTGTGCCTCATTTTTCGATAAATGCCCAAATTGCCATAGGGGTGACGCCAACCAACACGTGGTAGCAATGCATCCATAAAAAGCAGTTTGGTGCGCGTTTTAGACCGGCGGTAGCGTCATTGCTCCGTACTTTTTTATGACGTTGGTAAGGCCAATACCATCAACGGCGAGTACTACATAACGATGCTGCTAACATGTGGTTCCATCAAGAGGTGGCTATGTGTTACTCAGCTGAAGGGTATGGTTATTTGATGTCT
The DNA here is from genome assembly GCA_949372485.1 of Cheilosia soror. NCBI lineage: Eukaryota > Metazoa > Arthropoda > Insecta > Diptera > Syrphidae > Cheilosia > Cheilosia soror. The sequence goes on along the minus strand of OX443562.1, from coordinate 109,193,508 downwards.
AACAGAGGTGCCGTGAATTGACCACCAAGATCGTGCGATTTAACCTCGCAAAATTTTTCTTGTGGCTTTGCCTGAAGACGCAGCTCAATGCGAATAAACCGCAATCGACCGATGTCCTTAAACGCAACATAACCAATGCCATCGCTCAAATTAGCCGGATCTATGCGGCAGATTGGACAACTCGGATCCATGACAACGTATGAGAGGCTGCGGCGGACATTTGGGCCTGGTGTTATATTCCATACAATAATGGCATACATGGCATTCGTTAATGTCAATGTCGACCAATTTAGTGAATCTTCCGTAAGCTCAGCTTATATTCACATATCTGTGCTTTGTTCCGTTGTGTGCTTTTAGAAGGGCGTCGCAAAAATATTAGAACCTGTATAGGGAGTCGCAGTATGGAAAAGTTTGGGAACACCTGCTGTAGAGGGTTCAGAAAGCCACCACGGCACTATACTGCTGCAGAAAAGCGATTGGCAGCAAATGGGACTTCAGCCTCGAATTATATTTATACTCACGTATGACGTCGTCGTCTGGTGGACTGCGCTTGAAAAGGCTATCCACTGTAAGCAACTTAGTTGTGTACAAAGAACGGCATGTGTGTGCATACGTGGAGTGCTTAGAACCACTCCATCAGCGGCGATGGACATACTATTCCACCTGATACCGCTAGACATCTATTGTAAATAGGTGGCAGCGAATTCAGCCATCCGTATGAAAGCAATCCGTCTGTGGACTAGTCGACAAACTGGTCACTCGTCTATTCTAGATAAAATAGAACACATCCCAAAAGATACTGATTATACCCTCCCCCAGTTCCAATTCAGTAAGTATTTTGTAACCTGCATACCCTCCAGGACTGACTGGGAGAGTGATGTAGTGTCTCACGAGAGATCCGTCTGCTTCTATACAGATGGGTCCAAAACGGAAACAGGAGTTGGGGAGGGGGGGGGGGTGGTGTTTTCTGCCAAGATTTAGATTGCATGATCTCATTCCGTCTTCCTAATAACTGTAGCGTATTCCAGGCAAAAATCATGGCGATTATGGAGGCCCTAGGATCCGCTAGGGATATCGTGATTTTTACCGATATTCAAGCTCAACTTTTTATTAAACAGAATGCGATAAGCGCCACTAATCGAAGGTGGTCAAATTGCACCACGTACTCCATCACGAAACAGATCTGGCCCATGCTGGATCTTAAGCGCTCCAACGATCTTGTAAAAAAAGGTCCAATATAAGCACATTAGTAGGTGTCATCACGGGCCACTGCATTATTGGGAGACATGCTCTCAGGCTGGGCCTCCCTTCCAATAATTTCTGTAGAAGCTGCATGGATGAACAGGAGGAGGAGACAATTCTTCACCTCCAGCTCCAACGCTTCATTCTCAGCTCCTCTTGGTTCAACGGGTAGTTGTGGGATCATTAGATCCTGTGGTAACACAATGGACCTTTTTTGGCCTAAGTGAGGCCTGCCACTCTAACCTAACCTTGGTAAACTTTAATCAACGGTTATTCCAGCTGATAACCATAGAATCTGTTTGTTCAGTCAAATTTTAACCAGAGAATCTGTGGTTTGGTTAGCTAATCCGAGTAATCGATAACCAGCCGATTTTGGTCGGCACCCCTACATGCTTATGTTGCCCTTTGGAAGGCAAATTTTGCTCTCCATCTGATACATTCACTGCTAAAGAGGCGCAACGGTCTAAACCAGAAGCCAAATCACTATAGTATATAAGCAGCTCATCAGACCAGTATCTTATAACCTACGGTTGTTCCTTATGATTCACTACATCACCAACGACGAGGAAGAAAATCGCGCTTTTCGAAAGAAAGATACTGTCCGAATCTGCACATTATAGGTATTGCTTTCCCGTAATCCGTTAACGCTGAAGTTTTATCGTATAACAATGCTCTATGAAAGAGAACAAATGATTTCAATAGGAAACTTTATAATGAACCTGCGGAACTTAGAAGATCACCCTAACCAGGAAATTCAGAACCTCCACAAGCACTATAGGGTTATCAATTATCACAGTAACAGGATTTAAATGAATAGCCTTATCGTAAACGGCTTTCAATCAGCGAAAAAATATGATATTGAAAAGTCAATCCGCAGTTAGGGTTAGCAATTTCCTAATGTGAGCCAAAGTCTAGGCTTTGTCAGAAAGGTACAAGGTGGCGCAAAAATAACCTTCCGATGTTTTTTGGCTGTAATTTAAAAAAAAAATTAAAAACTTTGATTCTTCTTGTGGATTATTTTTATTTGGTCTTTTAATTTTTTTTACATCAAGTCGAGAATATGATGTCATGTAAATAGCCGCCGCCACAGTTGATTGTCATTTGAGCCCTTTTTATGGCATTTTCCATCACTTTGGCCAAAACTTCCGGCGATAGACAATATTGACGAATATTGTCTTTAAGAGCTGCAAGAGTCTGAGGCTTGTTGACATAAACCCGCGACTTCAAAAAGCCCCACAAAAAGAAGTCTGTAGGCGCCCGGGAAATGCATCCTTCAGCATATCGGTTGTGGCACGTGCAGTGTGTGCCGTTGCACCGTCCTGTTTTAACCTCATGTTTTCCAACCCCAATTCATCAAGTTGCGGCAAAAAGAACTCGTTGATCATTGCTCTGTAGCGCTCACCATTCACAGTAACCGTTTGGCCCGCGACGTCTTCATGTCCATGACATCTTCGGCTACAGCAGCAATATTCTCTGCAGAACGGCTACTCCGGGGTCTGCCACGCCTGGCAGCATCTCGTGTTGTGCCAGTCTCTTCGAGGCGAGCGGCTAAACGTCGCAGTGTTTCACCAGTAGGCGTTGGACGGCTAGGAAATCTGCGACGAAATTCTCGTTGTGCCAAAGTCACCGACCGATTATTGCTCAAATAAATAGTCACCAATATTCCGCGTTCTGGAGCAGTGTTTATTAACGTGTATTTCGCATGTGTTTACTACACAAATGTCAAAACAGAACTGACATTAGGGGCCAATCGCAAAATTTATAGCATTTTCTGATAGGAGGATTACTTTTGCGCCACCTTGTACATATCTACTTATACCTATAAATAATAAAGTTGTGAAATATCTAGGTTTTGTAAAATTTAAATTTTAATGATTAATGTAAAAAATGTAAACCAATAGTTTAAGAAAATGCTAAATAAAGAAATCTGTCTATCTACATAGATCTATGTACATGAACATGGTGTTGATGGAAATCTATTTCTTTTCAGATGCTGAAATACCAAAATGCAGAAAAATATTAACCTTCGTCGCAGAGTGGGGAAGCGAGGAGTAACAATTATTCTCGCTAGTTGGGCTCAGGGTTCCCAGGTTTTAAGAAAAGAAATCCCCTTTTTTTAACACCAAAATGATATTTGTTCCCCTTTAAAAAACAAAAAAATCTCTTTTTTTCCCCGAAGAAAACAAATCTTAGCATAACCAGCTTTTGAGCTCGGGCAATGCTTCCAATTGCTTTAGATACATATTTGCATTTTTTTTTCCTTCTTCCTTCATTTCAAAATCCAAAATAATATTTGAATTATTTTCACTTAGGTACATATTAAGTTGTGCTGCCGTTGTCTAGAAATTCGCTTCAAATTTTTAATTTAGACATAGTGCATGGACAGGACAAACTATGTGCTAGGCCACACATGCCTTCCCAAGAAAGTCGTGTCTGGAGAAACGGGTAGATTTTTAGGTTAGTTGAGAAAAGAAGCTTATATAACACTTAAAATTCCTTTTCTTTTCTACTTACTTAAAATCGACCTGTCTAGGAAACGACTTTCATAGGAAGGGATGTGTGGCCCACTGGGCATGACTTTCATTCACATAAACGATTTGGTTACACACAAAAACAAGGCCTCATTGCAATAAAATAAAATTTGGCAGGTACAGGAATAATAAAACCGAAAATACAAAACTTATGGTAAAGTCGAAGCGGACGTCAGCTTTTTATGCCCTCACTCTACCAACGCAAATAAAAAATTAAGATTTCGATCGAAAGCGTTTCGGAAAATAACCTTCGTAATCATACGTCATGCCCATGCGAAAATTATTTCTGAAATTGGATTTTTGGTCCATTTTCTGAACCATCTACCATCTACCTTTCTACTCACTCAAAGTCTACCTGTCTTTCTGTACACAACGTTCATGATCAATGATCATGGTTCATTTCATGGTAAGGAGTGTATGGCCATGGACATGGCAATAACTTTATTAAATGTCAAATTCAGAAACCAAACAAAAATTAAGTGGCTGTTGCGTGGGCAACAGGTTTTTAACATTTATTTATTCTAGAAGATTTTGTTACAAACTGTTTTTGATAGGATTTTAAGATTTTTCCCCTTTTTGGATGTTTTCCCCGTTTTTATCCCTTTCCCCCTTTTTTCCCCTTTCGTCTTAAAAAATCGGCAAAAATGGCGATTTTCCCCTCAACCTGGGAACACTGTGGGCTTGCTTAACCCTGACAATTTCTATTGGGTAATTTTTTCGAACTTAAGTCTATGAATTGTTTGAGAGAATAACGTTAACAATAATTCATATACACAGCTTCATCATTATGTGCAAGTGAGTGAGTAACACTTGACGAAAGCTATTTTTATTCACAACTAGCTGAACCCCCGCCAGCTTCGCCAGGCCTTTTGTTGCTTTTTTATTTTTTTTTTTTTATTTTATTTTTTTTCGGGCGACATGTTTTAATTTTTTTGTATTTGAGGTGCCACGCCCCTTTATCCAACTTTGACAAATCTTCACAGAAGCACTCTAGGGCCAATACCTAAGATTATCTGTAAGTTTGATCTCAATCTATTCGGTGGTTTTCGAAATATACGATTTTGAATGTTTTTTTTTGTATGGGAGGTACCACGCCCCTTTGTCCGATTTTGAATTTGTTTACCCTATCATTACGGGCGACAGAGGGAAACAGTTTTTTCCACTTTGTTTTATATATATAAGAGATAATCTATTACATAAACTTGCATATCGCCTACTTCTCTTTCGTTTCGCTTATCAAAGGAACTACACACAGGGTTCGTTATAATATCCTTTCAAAGTTCGGCCACCATCCCAAAGCAGAAACACGATCAAAAATAATCGTTGTTATTGTTAATATTATATTTTTCGATAAGTTTGGTGAAATAAATCTAATTTTGATCGCATTAGATTTTGATCTGTATGAAGCAGAAAGCTGGTTGAAAGCTTAAAATATTTAAGCAAATGTTGGCTTCCACTGGGTATTCCTTCTTTTGTAAGAAAATATTTAAGTAAATGTAAGTAAAAGGCAGTAAAATCACGAAAAAATGTATTGTGGTGAAGTAGCGATGTCAATGAACGTAAGCCTATAGCATCCCCGCAGTCTTAAGAAACATTTTAGAAAAGTTTCATTGAAATTTGTCCAGCAGTTTTCACATAATCACGTAACACATAAAACTAAGTTTTATTATAAGTATAAAGTCCAATTTAACTATAGATACATTGAAGTTACTGAAAATTCTTTTGAATTCCGCTCACGATGTCGGCCAAGGCGCCCGCCAGTGTCCAATATTAACCAAATAGGTATGATTACATCATGTTATCCTTAAAATATGCTAGCCTGTCACATTTTCTGAATTGCGATGGCAATGCTTTTCATTCTGGTCAGCTATACTATACTAACTTCATGTTTCAATTAACATGACATCTTCTTCCAACTCCACTATCGTGAACAAACTGTTAATTGAAACTAATATGCCTCGGAAATCCTTAACATTTTCCAAAAACCAACCAAAACTAGTCCCATCGAAAACATCGCATCGTTCCCGCAAGACCAGCCCTATTTACTTTTGCCAACTTGCATAAGTAATGAGCTTCTGATCCCGTTCACGTGTCCCATAGCAGCACAAACTTGACCACTGGACCAATTTGGGCTCTAATTTCAAGATATTACCACACGAGTCGCATATTAACATACTCATAACCGTACAGTAATTGCCAGTATCCTTCGCATAAACTTAAAAAGCCGAAAATTCATTGTCAAAGACACTCGATCTGAATATGTAAAGTAGGATAACAATTAATTTCCAAGTAGGGTTGTATACGCACGATACAAGAGGAATTCCTTTAATTGGCACTGGCCCTCTCTCGAATTTCTTCATTAATTAATAAGAATCCCCCACGTATCTGCAGGGAGAAGAAACAAAAAAACCAAATATCCACACAGTCCACCATGCCATAAAGATCTTATCCTGCAAATCAACTCAAGGATACTTTACTGCGACTATACAACCACCCCCTGAAGATTGCTGTATTATACTGGTCAAGTGAAAATAATTTGAATAAATTGTCCAGTTCCAGTAGCAAGCAATTTAAATTCTGTTAACATTCTGGAGGACATGGGTGTGTGATCTTTTTGCTAAGTTTATATCCTTTAAGGAATTGAACTATTCTTTGGAGGCTTTGTTGTGTATGCGCGATTTTGTGTATCTTCTAGGCATTTGTTTGTAGAAATGAACATCCCATTCCATCCCAAACCCGCTCTAAAAAGTACAAGGTCAACGCTCCCGAAATTCAATATTTTTTAGCAATAAAAAAAAATATCCTTCGACGTTAGTTCAGATGTCAACTTTCACAGAGTTCCACTCAAAAATGCTAACCACTGCTAATAAATATCAAAATATCTTTTATAGGGTTAAGACAATTGTCAAACAGCAACATTACCCTTTAAAGTGGGTTGCCTTGTCAAAAATTTGTATCACTCGATTGGCTAGAACGACCAACATGGTACGCTATTTAGAGTATCTATAGTGCATTTCGGTTTATTTACTTTTCATCCCTTTGCATCGCACTAAACGGTTCGGAGAGGGTGACAAAAGAATAACAACACCCATAAAGACAAGTGCATTTTTCATCACACAAATTGAATGAATGGATATTTTTTTTCCCTGTGATGAGATGAGGGTAGCAATAGTTGTAGCAGGATTCATCAAAGTGAAAAATATAAGTGCTCGTCATAAATCATCACCGCGCACGAGAACTTGGTCGAAGGGATTTCAGATTGCACCCCTCTCGACATGAAGTTGACAATTCTTTTAGTTTTTGTTGTTGAGTTGCTTTAGCCACCACATCTAATGATGCCAATTTAATTCGCTAATGTAATGTAATGTCAACCAATATTCATTGTTGGATATAGAAATCCCCTTATCTTGGGTGCAAACAGCCTCCTCTCACTCTTGGGAGGAATGTAATGTAAGCTATGTGCATAAATAACAACTGTGCGAAAAATGTGCGTGATTTTATTTAGCGAAAGTAACGTCAGTGAAGAAGTTACATCCAAGGCAATATTAATTAACAAAAGTATATCAGTGTAGAGATTTGTAAATGCAATTGATATCTTAGGTTGTTGTTACGTGCCAGTGCATTGAGAACTATTGGTTATTGGGTTCTCTATGTAGCCAGCGAAAATATATGAGAACGTATTCGTGGCCAACTATGGTCACTCTTTAGGAAAATTGTATCGCAAGCTAATCTTGAGAAATTGATTCACTTCTCTGACCTTCTTAGCTCGAAGAAACATACATTTGCGGCAAAGGCTTCTTAATTCAGTCAAAAATATTGTATGTCCCTTCGATTTCTGGCAAAAATCAAACCATAAACACTCAATTTGGACCTATAGGGGTTTTTGATGGTTATTTATTTTTTAACAAAGTCCTTATGAAAACGTAAGTAACTTTGTTTGTCTGTTTGTTGCCTTTTCATCTCTGAACCAATTGTAATGTATTTTGGCACGAAGCTAGTCTGGGACCTTAAGAAGGATTTAGGCGACTTTTTCTAATAAAGGTTTTTCATCAAAAGAAAATTTATAAAATCTTGACAATGATGGGAGCTAAAGACGTACAATTTGCAACATTCATGTGGATTATCCGAATAGAGCATTTAGCGAAATGTGAGCGGTAGCCAAACGGGGCGTGGCACCTCTCACAACAACAAAGTTGTTTAAAACTTTAGCATTAGGCTAATGGCTTCAAATGTAGTAAATACACGCGTAGGTATTGCCTTTTGGATGCTTTTATCAAAATGTGTGCGGGATTGGGGTGGGCATTGAGATTGTAAGTCCTATTTTTTAAAACTCATGGGACAAGAAAAAGTTTTAGAAATGCAATTCCTATGCAAGGGCAAAGGTAAGCGGGTTCAGTTCATTCACACAGTATATTTTTTATATATTCCGTGGCTTGCAGGTCATTGCAAAACATACAAGTATCCGAGACCGCCAGTCTGAGCATTTTGGCATGTTTTCTAAAGATGCTAGTACACGGCATGTAGCAAGCCACATACGTATGTACTCTGACGTCAACAGAGAGTATCTACACAAAGAGAGCCTAGCTTCTCAAAAACATTCGTTTGGATATGAATGTTGAAAATAAACTTGCACAAAGGCGTGGGCAGAACTGCACCAAACAATTGTTTCTAAAATTTTCCCTCAGGAAATCCTATTTTCTTACCAACCTGGAAAAAATAACCTAAGAAGTGGAGTAGCGCAGTGGTAAGTGTGCTGGACTACTGCGCGAGGGATCCCAGGTTCGATCCCCTGAAAAACACAAAATTACATCTTAAGGTTTTTTTCTACTGCGTCACCTCTCGCGAATGTCTGACAATCATCCGAGAGTATGACTATCTTGAAAAAGCTTCTCAATTCAGCCGTTCGGACTCGGCATAAAATTGTAGGTCCCATTCGTCCCAAAAATAGACACACAAAACGAATGATTGCGAGAAGCTAGGCCTAGGGTGTCTACCGCCTGTTGCGCCAACTATTTATTTTTTATTTTTTTGTAAGAATCCTAACATTGGAGTCTCACCGGACCCCACTTGTAGACTATGTCTCCCTTCACATTTTCACGGATTGTCTAGTTCTCAGTCGTCTCAGAAAGAATGCCCTTAGCGAAGAAATCGTTACCCCAACAAATCTTCCTGAAATACCCCCAGAGAAGATATTCGGCTTTCTGACTGCCTCCGGAGTAAAAATATGGCTGCATGACCCTACCAGGGAATAGGCATAAGTTAAGTGAACATTTTTCAAAGCAGTAGCGCGATTAAGACGTATTAAACGTAGACCGGGTGAAGAGGCTGTTGATCAACCAATAACTGATCAAACAAAAAATGTCGATGTCAATTTTTTAATGCTTTTTGGACACCCTACTAATGTATATCTATAAAGGAAAGATTTCAACAGATGCAAGATTTTTCTGACGCGTGGAATTTCTTGTTAAACATAAAAAATCAAAATAAAGAAGAATTCATGCGACATTGTTCTGTTACTGACTTCAAATCTGATATTGACGGAGATTTGTTGTGCGATGAAATTTTAGGTCTCCAACACTATCTCGAAGACAATCAGACAAGACCTACGGTACGGATACATGCACGCTTATTCTGGGATTCGATAAAATCGAGTAGGTATTCCTCGAATTCGCAAGAACGCATTTTTTCTAAACCAAGCTGATAAAACGGACTTACAGTCTACTAACTAACTGACACATCTTTCTATTAATTAACGCCAAGAAGAAGTCACTGGAAACCCCATAAATCTGAATAAGGATCACATTCTGAATCCTTTCGTCCAAACGGATCGACTAAGGCGAATGAAAATTTGTGAGAGAACTTCTTTTACCGTCGTCAGGTTGGTTTTAAAAATTGGCCATGTCGGTCAAGTAGTTCTGGTGCCTCCAATACAAAGCCAATATTAGATCCATGCGAGTACATAATACTAACTCACATGGAAAACATTTAGCATGGCTTGTATGTAGTGGACAGGGTTGTCAGATGTGGCGATTTATCGCCAAACAGGCGATTTGAAATTTCATTTGGCGACACGAAAATCGATTTGGCGACGTACCCCAAAAAAGGCGATATTTTTAGCCTTTGGCGATTTAAACTTTTTTAACCAAAATCCTCATTTTCTTTTTTTTTATAATTTTCGCTCAAACCTTACATCTGTGATGACTGTGACGAAATATTAAAATTATAATGAAAGAATAAAGACAACTTTAAAACCTGGAAAGATATTGATTTAGGGTCGGATTTTGAAGGAATCGGGAAAACAGTGGTAGCACAGGGCTTGTGAACTATAGTGAACTAGTGAACTAAGTTCACACACTTAGTTCACTAGTTCATTTAGTTCACGGTTATTATTTTCAATTGGCCTTACCAATAATCATTTTTAACCTTCAAATTACTATATTAAATTATATTTTGACGGTCACAATAGGTAATTATATGGAAATTTTCTTGACTTCGTAAAATTTATCTTGGACACTAAAAATGATTATTAGTACCGCGCAATGCTTTTCATTTTAATACAAACGGAATAAACTAAAGCTAAGCACACACGTTTGTCAGATCTGTCAATCCTCTGACAATGACTGAAAATAAGCCTACAATAGCCAACTATCTTATGTACAATACAAAATTGTCCGTTCACATTCTGATAACGTTGTCAGGTTGAAAATTGTGTGTTCACACGGTTGTCAGATATTTGAATATGAAAAATTGGTCTATCCGTTGTCAGACATTGTCAGACAAATTAAAATGTATGGTCCTTGGTTTTTGCAGTACGGCGATAATGGAACAAAATATTGCACTTGCGACTATTTTCACTCTACGTGTTAGAAGACTGCGAGGATGATGAATTGACATAAAAACGACGTAGTGTTTGGACGAAGGAGTGCAGGTGGCCCGTTGTCAGCAGGAATGATTCTACTCCAAATTCGAAGCTGAGGAGACGGAACTTTATCACAATTTTTTGCGAATGGACTCAACACAATTCGATGGAATTCTAGCTTTGATGACTCCACACTCCACAGTCCACACATCAAGATGCCAGTATACGCGAGCATCAAGGGTACTCATTCCATAAAATTTAAGACGACAGTCGTCCAGCGATGGTAGTGCACTGAATTATTGTTTGAGAGAATTACATTAACAACAACTCGTAGACACAGTCACTTTGGTAGGAATGATAGATTGATAGCTATTTCGAACTACACCACTAATTCATCATCAGACTCCTTTAAGTGATTGTTTGAATAGTTTTTTGAATTCTGACAGTCAATTCTCCGTATATATCCACTTGGGAAGTGGAAGTGGAAGTGCACGAGATCGTCTTTTATTTGCTCTACTCTACTACCCTACTCTACCACTACGTTTATATTGAAAAAAGTTTAAGAACTTTCGGTACCTTTCAGGAGCTCACAAATTGTAGTTGAAAAAATGACTAGACGTCATCGTTATTGACATATCTAAATGACACTTGACAAATAACAATGAGTTATTATGTAATTTGAATCGTAAAAAAATCTGAATTCAACTGCTCGCTTTAAAATTCCTGTAAAAAGCTTAAAATTGTCTGCAGAATAAACAAATCAATGCATGACGATACCTAATTTACTTAGCTATTGTGCAAACTCTATCGTCTGGACGATAGTGCTCTGTCGATTATTGAGCTACAAGAAGCAAATGTTGGATTGTAGAAACGATGTCGTGGAGACCATAGCAATTTTCAATGTTACGTGATGCAAGGCTATCGTCGAAACGGTATCGTCATGCGATTATTGACTTACGGAATGAGTGCCCAAGAAATCGATACGGTTTCATTGGCAGCTTGACCCAACTTTGTTTCTGTATTTGTCGAGGTGGCTTTTGAACGCGAACAGCGTCGGCGACCTCTTACCACAGACAGGGCTCCTTTGGGTACTTTATACTCTGCATCCAGCAAACCCATGAACTAAATTGAACTAAAATAAGCGAACTAGTTCAGTAGCGTGATATGAACTAAATTGATCGATCACTCAAATGAACTAAATTGCCCAACTCTAATACTTACGTAAAATAATCTACCTTTCATGAGGTTAATATTTCGTCGCTGTTTAAGAAAACCGGCATAACTCAAAAAACACGATTTTTCAGGAGAGCGATTTAAAGTTTCTGAGTCAGAAAATTTTCACAAATCTATTATTTTAAAGGTTTAAAATTTTTTTCTTCGGAAATGTGTATTTGATTTGCATAGTTCCATATTTTATGTAAACAAAAATATTAAGGATAAAAAAAAATAAATAAATGTTAGACATAAAAATTTAAGGTACTTTCTGGTGACTTCCAAGTTAAGTCACTTTTCCCGAAAAAATGCATGATATTAAGATAACCATTTTATCATTTTGAAGTTAGTTCATCATTGAGGTTAAAAAATAATAACGTTAAAATGTTATTGCTGTTAGGAAATGAAAATGATTAAAAATCTGTTCTTAAAAAAAAGGTATTGCAAGTTTAATATTTTATGAAAAATATTTACATACATACATACATTTTCAATGGCCCGCTTATCCATTAAGTAGGTCGCGGGTGTAGGTTACTTAAGTGGACCCTCCATAGCTCTCGATCTTCCGCCATCGACTCCAAATCATCAAGGGCAATCCCCATACGGGTAGAGGAGAGATTATGAATTTGATCTAACCATCTCATCCTGGGTCTACCTAGGGGACGCCTGCCCGATGGTACGGATTCCATAGCACGTCGTGGGATCCTGGTCGGGGACATACGTTTAATATGACCAAACCACCGAAGCATGGACCGCTCCGTCCAGAGAAGTAGCTGCTCGACATTCCAACTCTTACCTATGGTCATGAAAAATATTTTACTTATTATATTCAAAATTACCATAGCTAAAGCCGATTTTTTTTTAAAGTTTTGTGAGAAAGTATTTTTAGGAAAAATGGCATAAATCATAAAATTGTCACTTCAAAAAAGGAGTTTTTAAGAAAAGTGGCACAATTCGTTTTAATTCGTAGGAGAAGGTGTGGAACAGTACTTGCTATATTATAAAAGTCGGAACAGCAACAAATAGCTCGTTTTTTCAAGAAATTATTATCTACTTTTTTGCGCACAACACAAATTATGCCGCTTCTCCACATAAACATACACAGAAATGAGGTAAATATTAAAAATTGTCACATTATCCATCTGGCGGTATTCTGAAGCAATATAGTTATGCCAATTTTACAGAAAGAAAAAAGATTTTATTCTTAGTCGATTGGTATACTTAACTAAAAAATTAAGTTTTTTGAGTTATGTCGGTTTTCCTAAAAAGCGACGATTTTATAAAGTTCGGGTTTGAAATACGACAAAATTTGTGTAGCCGATTAATATTAAAATGACTCACTTTTCGAGAAATAATTATTCGTGTTAAGTCCATACGCCACCCGCATTATGATCTATTGTATCCGTATGTTCATAACATTTAAGGGGAATTGGAAATGGAATAAATTTAAGGCGAATCAAAAATTTCATCATTCCCTCAAAATCCAGCATGTAATCGCACCACACTTTGAGGTATGCAAGTCTAACATCCCCAAAAGTGAAGTCAGAAAGCGAAACGAAACACACATGTGTACCTATACGTGTATAACGTTCTTACTTCCAAACTCCGCCATGTCAGTCCACTCTTTTAATTGATTTTAATTGAATTTGATGAACCATCCAACTGACGGAGACGGTTCGTTGGTCTACTACTGCTGCACCAGCACCAGCAACGCGTAATGACCGGCGACCGGTGTAGCATTGCCGTGCAGCGTAAAAGATTTTATCCACACAGCAACAATTGGTTGTTTGTTTCATCTGAACGGTACCAGGTTTCGGAATTAATTTTTATACAGCATAAAGAATTCTTCGAAACGTAAGCCCGCTTAATTGAGAATAATGATAGCGAATTCATCGCATCAACAAAGAAGATGGTATGAAGATTGAAAAGATTCCACCACCATGAGCAACACAGGGGAACACGATAGTCGTAAACCTTATTGGGAAGTTTGTTCTTTTTTTTTTCGATCACAGTATACGTACGTATACGTACTACGCCCAGCTACGGAATCAATTAAGGTGATCATCAAGTTAAATTGATGTGAATTGAATGACGGTACATTGTACTATAGTAGAGGTAGTATCGGAGCCCTTATGATACCACATGCGAGTGCTAGTCTGGAATGAAGAATGCTTGGAGTAATTTATTCCTCAATAAATAAAAGCCTTAAACAACCGCTATCTTTTGGCGCCATTCAAAGGGAATATTGTGGTTTATCATGCGACTAGCGATGAAACAAATAAATTTATTGATCGCCAGTTTCTTCACCTGAAACTCGAGAAGTCCGTAGGAGAATCTGATGCGGGTCAAGGCTGGAATGAAGAAAGAGAAAATTCAAACATGCTTTATTCTGCTATAAGTTTCCTGCTATGAATCCTTAAAGACCTCGACCATACCTTAAACATCTTTCATAGTTTGTATTCGGGGTTTCGAACACTGATGGAATTCTGTTATGAGATTTCGAAAACTAGAATCTATTACGAAGCTGTCGAAACATACAGCTTATTATTTTATTTCAGTGGTGGCCAAACTATAAAGTTATAAGGCTTTTTTTTATCAAAATTTGGAATGCGGGCTGGTTAACAGCTTCGTGGAGATAGGGTGGACAAAGATCTTGCCGTAATCATCGATGGAGAAGGTAATGCGCTACCAAAAAAATGTTGACATGTTAATGCGAGAGCGATATTTTTTTACATTGATTGCATTCATTGAAGAATGATTCACAAAGATACGTTAAGGTAAAAAATGAAGGAAGTAATACGAGGTGCAACTTTCAACAAATAATGTGGATAATTTTTCTTCCAAAGTGGGCTCCACAAACGATTTACAACAAAAGCTCTGGACTTCAGTAGGTAAGGCACCACATTTTATTTTACAGCGCAAAAAGAAATTTTCCAATATTGTCCAGCATTTCTTTAAATTAGCCCTTCTTCCTAAGTAAAGTTTGTCCCGAAAGTGGAGCAAGATTTGAATTTGATTTTCAGATATTCCACGAGTGATTATTGAGAAACAAATGCATCCATAACGTGCCACTTGTTGGTGCGGAGTTTTTGGAATTGGAAACATTATCAAGTCCGAGAAACAATTCAATTACCTAATGCATGAGTCATTTCCTGGTCGTATAATTTCCCGTTTTGGTGATCAGAATCGGGCGCTTAAATCAGGCGATTAAAGCCTTTGTACTTTTTTTAAAGGATTTTTAAAGTCTAAAGGAAGGCGCGCACAGAAGAGATGTGGCAGTATTGTGATCAGATGCAGGCATGACAACGGCGTGGTGATCAAGTGGCACGTGGAATGGCTAAATCCTATGTAAACAAATTTAGATGCACGCATAAAAGCGGAGTGGAGCGACGCCGATGTGGCATTTTGTAAATGGCATGGCGTGATGCCAGTCTAATGCAACTTATCTCGAACAAGTTTAATTTTCCAGTGACAAGCGGGTGGTGTGGGCCCAGTAGCGCAGTGGTTAGTGTGCTGGACCACTGTGCGAGGGATCCCATGTTCGATCCCCGGGAAAACACAAATTACATCTTAAGGTTTTTTTCTACTGCGTCACCTCTCGCGAACGTCTGACAATCATCCGAGAGTATGACTATCTTGAAAAAGCTTCTCAATTCAGCCGTTCGGACTCGGCATAAAATATAAATTCACACAAACGAATGGTTGCGAGAAGCTAGCCCTTGGGTGTGTCTACCCGCCTATTGCGCCACCTATTTATTTATTTATTTTTCGGGTTGTGGCGACGTAGATTTTTAGAAACATTATCATAAAGGATTTTCCATTGAGAGGTGTTATTGTGAATGGCCCGCTATTTCGGTAGCTGTCACTTTTGAAGCTTTTATTCTTTAACATTTTTGACAAGTAGAAACTACGCCATTACTAAAAATGGAACGATACACGCTTCAACAACGCATTGAAATTATTAAAATTCACTACAAAAATGGTTAAAATCTTGCAGTCACAGTTCGCAAAACTAAAGCATTTTTTGGTCGTCGTGAAGCACCTTGTCGGACCGCAATACAGAAATTGGTGGAAAAATTCGAGGTGTTGGGACAAGTTAGTTATGTAAAGAATAAAATCCATGCACGTCGCTCAAGAACAACTGAGAATATTGCTGCTGTAGCCCAAAGTGTTGAAGAAAACCCAGATTTGTCCATTCCTCGTCGTTCTTTGGAATTGTCATTACACCGTATTTTACATAAAGACTTGGGTCTTAATGCTTATAAAGTTCTGCTAACACAAGAACTCAAGCCGGCCGATCATCAACAACGTCGCCAAAAGCCCAGAGTCGATTCAAGACCTCAAAGATAAAATTCGTGAGGCTATCGAGGACAGCAGCCACTTTGCAATTTGGTTATGGAAAATTTCATGAAAAGGATATGGTCCTGTAAGCGTGCTCGTGGTGGCCATTTGGCTGATGTTGTTTTTCATTATTAACGGCATACCTTCCTCTTATTATGAAATAAACATCCGATCATTTATCTCAAAAAATGGCATTTTTCTTTGAATACCAAAATAACACCTCTTATTGGAAAACCCTTTATTATAGAGGTTGGTGACGACGACGTGGATTTTGGCATTACAACTGCATATTTTTGTTTAGCCGGACGTACTCGGCCGATATAGCCATTTTTCAATATCAACCTAACGAACCAGAAGTTGATCCTGATTCCGCATATTTTATGGGATTTCTGGTGCCTGCTTCCTATAGCGTTACAAATGTAATGACAAAGTGAATATATACCTTCTTGTAAGGGGGTTTAAAAAAGCAGCTGCTCTGTTACCATCATTTATCCAAGTTCAGTCTCATTAGTATATTTGTGTTCTTAAAAATAGCTTGGTCGGTTTAATCTACATTTAAAATGGAGATTTTAGTAGATTAGCCGGTAAGGAATATTGAGGAATAACTCAAGAGATCTAGCGTGCAAACTAGTGTATACTAAAGAAAAATCATTGCAAATTGTTATATTTTGTCAGGTCTTATGGTATTACATTTGAATATTATTTAAGAATTCAGCAACATCTTCTTGGCTGTAGAAATTAAGGAGTGGAGCGGAACAAGCCAAGAAGAGCGAATGAGCTTATTATATTTCTTAGATTAGCTAGGTAGTTGGTGACAATTGTAACCTATGAAGAAATATAGTTCAATAAAAACCAATATTCATGCCTACACAAATTTTAATTAAAAAAAATTCATTGAGCTGGTTGCAGTTTTACAGATATCCGTACAAGACATTATCCCTTCTGCCCCAAAACTAAATATTGCTTTAGGTTGTTGAAAAACAAAGTTAGTTTGGTTTAAATTATGTAAGAAAACCCCAACTCCACTTATCCTTTCATAAAATTCATGCAAAATCAGCACGTTCTTAAATCTCTCAATCAGTTGTAGAAAATCTGTAAAAAAAAAACAACAGTCAAAACTATTTCAAACCAATTGAGAAGGGATATAGGATATACCTAACTCCTTTGCTGAGACAAATCAAATCTCCATCGAACATCATGCACCACTCTCTAAATTGCCTCGTCAATTCGTTACGCATCCCCAAGTATCTTTATCTCAAAAACTCCCAATTTAGTCCGAACACGGCTTTCCATTACAAAATCTCGGGGTATTTGTATCCTGTGGCATTCATTTAGATTTGCGACCGCCGATAGTGTACTCCACTTACGTTCCTGGTATTGATTTAGTTCAATGTATGTTATCTGACCAACATTTGCCCAAAAATCTCCATAGAAACGATGCTTCTGTTGTGTGTCCACAAACACAGGAGACTATCCCTTCCATCAGAAATGCATAACGCTTATATTACACCATTTCGCATTGGCCACCAAAAAAGGATCAAAATATATCCTCAAAAGTCGCACACTGCGAGTTTTCGATTGTTGACTATCCCCGTGACTGGTAATTCCAAGTTTTCGCCCCCCCCCTCCATATTCGTGCGGTGCCAGCTAGCTACTCACCAAAATTTACGATAGACCCCTTCCTAGTGGTTGTGTCGGTTTTACCCTGGAATACAAACGATAGGATTATCAGTCCAAAAATGTATGTGGAACATGTGCGAATGGGAAATTTTCAAAACGACTAACATTTTATCAGCGTATCTATTTTACGAGCGAAATGGTCCTCTTAATGTACTGATTTTTAACAGTCACATGCCGTTATTGGTCCACAGCACTTATGTATATGGCTGGTCGGTCGTAGTCCTATTCATAGTGCAACAAGCCAAAGAGTGCGTAGCGTAGCGTACATCCAAACGGGAGATGTGTCGAACGCGATAAGCGATAATAAATTAATTAGAGATATTGAAATGGTGAAGAAATTGCATTTTAATGGGAATGATTTGTGGCTTGGACGAGTCCATTGGTATAACTGCGAGTACATGGAGTCATTAGGACGGTTGTGGTCGCACCGTTTACAGAGCGTAAACTCTGCTAAACTGCTGTCGGCGTGTTTTGAAAACAGCTATAGCCGACATATGGCTGATGATATTTTGTGGCAAATAAGTAAATTGTTTTCAGATATCTCGACTGAAATAGGTTTTAGCCAAATACTGAATTTGATAGAATAGCGAACATTCATCGTTTGGGAAAATAGCTTTGTTGTAGATACAGTTTACTGGCTAAATCATTTGCACAATGCAGTGTGCAGTGCATTGCACACACCATACATCACTTCAATGAAGTTTTACAAATCTTAAAAAATTCAATGTAAAATTTATATTTTTATTTATTACCTACATTTAGTTAAAAAAAAACAGAGAAAAATGAACAAAACTATTTTTATGTAGCTACATCTGTAAAAGGCGGCAAAATTATTTAGACGAATGGAACTGACTGTTCTGACTAGAGTTGGGCAATTTAGTTCATTTGAGTGATCGATCAATTTAGTTCAAATTACGCTACTGAACTAGTTCGCTCATTTTAGTTCAGTTTAGTTCAAAATAGTCAAATTCACAGAAAATACAAAAAAAAATTGTTGAAAATATAAAAAGGATACTTGTGAGTGAGATGCGCTGTTCTCTCATGACATAATTGTCTTCTGTGTCTGTATCCGTAGTCTGTTAGGTTTTTTACGAACAAAGATATGTCATAAAGAAGAAATCATGAATACTTTTCATTAAGCTAAGTTCACACGACTGTGTCCCAAATGTCGTCCAACCGTCTGAACTCACAATTTTGTGTGACAATATTGTCAGAAAAGTCTATACAATAGACCATCGTCTGAACAAGTCCGAACACACAGTTTTTATCATTCCAGACAATTGGGACATTGTTTGACTCATTAGAAATTGTCAGATGTCGTTGTTTATGGAAGCTGGACATTTGCTTACACTTTCTTCATTCTCAGACAATATAACAAGTGGTTTAGGAGCGAAATCGAAGTTTGCTTTTAACCGATGGACAATAATTCAGAAGATATTGATACGAACCACAGTTCCAAATGGAATTTAATTTCCAATTGGAATTAGAAAAGTGGGAAAAAAAATATCGAACACAAAGTGAATGGGGTTGTTGGATGTGCAGAGTATAAACTACCCAAAGCCCTAAGGTAAGATATCGCCAAAGCGATCCAGATTCAAAAGCCACCTCGACAAATACAGAACAAAATTTGGGTCAAGCTGCCAATGAAACCGTATCGAAATCCTGGATGCTCGCGCGCATATTGGTGTCTTGATGAGTGGAGTCACCAAAGCTAGAATTCCATCGAATTGTGTTCAGTCCATTCGTAAAAATTTGCGATAAAGTTCCGGTTTTTCAGTTTGAAATTTGGAGTAGAATCCTTCCCGCTGCCAACGGGCCACCCCCTCCTATGTCCAAACACTATGACGTTTTTGTATCAATTCATCACCCTCGAGTCTATCAACACATAAAGTTAAAATAGTCGCAAGTGCAATATTTTGTTCCATTATCCGTACTGCAAAAATTAAGGAACAAAACGAATAGACCAATTTTTCATATTCATTTGACCAGCATGTGAACACACAACCTGACAACGTTATCAGAAAAGTCTTTTGGGACACAATCTTACAACCGTGTGAACGGACAGTTTTGTATTGTAAGATAGTTGGCTATTGTCCGTCATTGTCAGAGGATTCACAGATTTGACAATCGTGTGTACTTAGCTTTAGTTTATTCCGTTTGTATGAAAATCATTGCGCGGTACCTACTATAATAATAATTTTTAGTGTCCAACCTAAATTTTACGAAGTCACGAAAATTTTCAAATAAAATTTCCTATTGTGATCGTAAAAATATAATTTAATATAATAATTTTAAGGCTAAAAATGATTACTGGTAAGATCCATTGAAAATAATAACCGTGAACTAAATGAACTAGTGAACTATGTGTGTGAACTTAGTTCACTAGTTCACAATAGTGAACTAGTTAATTGAACTATAGTTCGTTCACGAACTACATAAGCCTAGTTCTGACTTCCCTGTACTGTGTTCACTTATATACGAAGCTGACAGAATTTTAGTTGTGCTCTGTTAGAGTGCTGCTGGCGAACTCGGCATTTCCCTAACCCGGACTCCACGTTTGCCTTTGGACCCACCCCGAGTCCTTTGTACCAGGTCAAAGTTGATGACAATTTTGCTCAAAAATCTTTTCAAATGAGGTCCACTTCGTTTTCGGCGACTACGTAAATTTCGGCCCAATGAAAACCCACACGTACTCATAGAGATGCCAATGCATCCAGTAAGACTGTTTGTGAGGTTTTGGGGTTTAAACATTAGTATCTCCCATTTTCCATAAAAGTCCGACAATGGAAGAAATTTAAATTTAGGCGGGCTATATGGCACAATGGGGCTACGGTCCCCAAAAAACGTGCAACCAATTGAATGATCGTGTAATCAATAGTTTTGGTGATGTTGTTTGGCCGCCCCGGAGCTGCGATTTGAAGCCGATTGCCTTTTTTGTAGGGTGTCAGTAAAACCCTTAAACCATGCCCTAGGGTCCAGCGCGATGCATAAGCAAAACTTTTGTGGATATTTTTTCAACTGAAAACCACACCATGGGGCTAATCCTCTAATGTATCCATAGGCATCTCGTTATTCGTAATTTTTAATTGTGCGTGCGGTGCAGTCGTAATTATAACAATTTGCGGGTCCACTAGACCCCAAGAATCATATGAGATATGAATATGAATTATGACGAAAATGGGGATTTGTCGACTTTCGCCCTTCTTTTGCTAAGGACACGAATATTAGAGAAATAAAGGCGACAAACCAGTGCCAAAAAAAGGCGCCATTTCCTCAAAAAACTTGCACTTGACCTCATCACGCCCCAAAAATGCCTTTGCGGCGAACATAGCCGGTCTGTGTGCCAAGAATGCCTCGATTCTAAAATAAATTTATATCAAAACGTCTTTTTGTTTTTGAAATAATTACAAAACTATATTGGGATTTTCTGGACCCCAGGGTAGCACTAGTATTTCTCCAGGGATGGGTAGGGTTTAAGGGTTTTAAAGATCGATATGCTATGTTCCCAGAGATTTAAACTATTCGTGTAACAGAGGCTGACCCAAACCACTGAAAATGTATTTAAAAATTGGGTTAACACGACTGAGTATTGTCAAGACGGTCACCGCAATACCGCGTTCTTTAAAATAAAATAATATTCCATAATTATTCGGAAAGTTAGGTTTGACGCTAATGATTTGTCGTGGGGTTAGACTGGTTCAGTCACCCTCCGCCGCTTCGTCTCGACGCAGTATTTCTTATCTGATCTGCACCAGCCATCCTTCTTACTAACGAACTGTCGGAGGATAGCAGCAGGGGGTTAGACTGTTTCGGTCACTCTCTGTCTGTTTTCTGAAGACTAACCGCCAACAGGAAGGGCTGACCACGTCTATTCAATTTCACCTTCACACGTAGATCTTTCAGACTACGTTGGAGGAGATAGGCGGGGGTTAGACTGTTTCAGTCATCCTTCGTCACTCTCTCCTACCGCAGTCTCCTTAACTGATTTGTAACAGCCACCCTTCTTACAAACGAACTGTCGGAGGATACCAGCGGGGAGTTAGACTATTTCGGTCACCCCTCTGATCTCCCCGAAGACTAACCGCCAACAGAAGTAGCTGGCTACACCAATCAACCCCATCTCGACAATTCGAGGACCCCGTCAGAGGCAATAGACGGGGGGCTGGCCTGTTACGGTCATCCCTCGCCTTTTTACCGAAGACAAATCGCGACATCTACTGTCGGTGCCATGCAGCAGGTTGGAGTTTCAATCAGGTCTTTCCGCTCAGTACCAATCTATGTCATGTGGACTGATTGTCAAAGGTAAATAAAAGAGAAGCAGACTGCTATACGGTTGCCCCCATCCTTATTTTCCAACAGACAATCCATCCACTGACTTTTGGTCAAGCAGCTAAGCAGACTGGTTGAATCGGCCACCTCTGCTACGCACTAGTCTCCCTCCCTAGTGATGGCCGCGTCAGAGGCAATAGGCATGGGACAGACTGTTACGGTCGCCCTCCACCTTGACCCGAAGACTAAGCAGCAACCAAGGGAAGAAACTTATAAAAGTTCACCTCTCAGGTAGGATACACACATTCGGAAATTGCAACAGAATTTCTAAGGTAACGCCCGGCACAAAGAACTGTTTAGGCCACTTCCTTCTTCCCCCCCCCCCCTGCCCCCCTCTCGTGGTATCACAATGGACCAAAATTATGGTCTAAGTGTGTTCCTTTCGGGACAGCCACCTTACCTAACCTAACCTAACCTAGGTTAGACGCTGGGTTGTAAAAAGAACCATCACAAAAAAAAAACGTTTTAGTCTGTAGCAAGGTTCTTGAATCCAACTTACAAAGACTACGACCGCATCACATAGACAGTCCATGAGGAACCCATCCACGCTCACGTTTGTGTTAAACGACCTCCTACTGGACAGCTAAGTGTGCGGAAAGAATGTCGTCACTGTATACAGTCTCATCAATTGACAAAGCTAGCCTATCGAATTATTACGCGTCACCAAAATGACATAGGTTTTCAAAAAAAAAACTAAAAGAAACGTGTAAAACGTAAAAAAAAAACACATCCATGGAATATGCTCTAAATTTTCTGTGCTACGACCTGCGTCCGTCTCTCGACTACTGTCTGTCAGCGGGTCAGAAGTCCTTCCTCGATCTGCGAACATTTTTGAATCCTCTCCTATGGAAAGCCACATGCAAACTCTGCTGCCAATCAGCATCCAATGAGCAATGCTCACCTCAAGCTAGCAACGTCGTCGAGACTAAAACCCTAAACCGTCAAGAAAAGCTCAGACTGCAGTGTGAGCAGCTGGAGAAAAAGAGCCAAGAAGCCTGGCTCTCGCAAAACCAAAATGCCTGCCCCTGCCAATGGAGTGATCTCACAGAACTTCAAAAGTTGATATTCTACTGGACCGCGATTTCCGGCCAAGTCCTATCCGAGGATCCATTTGAAAATTTTCAAAATTTCTACCAGATGCAATCCAGGAAGTCCCGCAATTATAGAGAAAACTGTTTCCACCTGTGGTGCACCATGACGAAAGACGAACGATTGCCCTTCAAACTAGAGTCCTACATTGCCAGAATAGCCTCCGGTAAAATTGACTATCATGATGAGAAGCAAATTCGCGACTACATATCAAAGCCAGCTCCTTGTACAAAAACATAAACCGTAATAAAAATGCGTTGCACATCCGTTTTGCGTAGATTTCCGTTAGCAATCACCCGGCCTATTGTTTAAAGTCGGTCGCATCGCAATTTCACCCAACATTTAATTACACTTCCTCCTGCGAGTGCAAAGCAACTCGCACTAAAAATAGCTTTATAATTATTTACGTGGTTCATTAAATCGCCAGGATAATCAATTAGAATCCTGCGCATCGCTGCTGGCCGGCTGAATGGTTAAACAGCCGACTAAGTTGAAAGGACCAGAATTCATGCAGAGGAACAGCGTGTTTTCGTCCCAAACACATCCAACAGGTTTTAATTGGAAACACAAGTGACGTATTCAAATGAAGAGAAAATTTAATTATACACATTTTATTGGATTAGTGCGGCAACGGTGGCTTTTTACCCGCCAACGGTACAGTAGGTATAGGTGTGTAAATTAACGCAATTGTTCCTAGGCGGAAGCCTGAAAGAGTGTCCACTGTGCAGTCCACTCGGACAACGGATACACGTCAGCCGGCGATTTTACATTCTGACAGCTTGACGCGGGTATATCGCTGGTGTCGGTATATGGTTGAGATTCTATACTGGGGGACGCATTGACAAAATAACACTTTTCGGTGGGTGGGGTGGGGTGCGCCGTATGTGCTTGCTCAGGACTATGCTTTGGGAATATTTATCATTACTCCTGTATCGGGTGTCGGGCTCGGTATATATGGATCGGGGTGCATAGGAATTTAATACCTGACATCGTGTGCTGCAGGATGTCAGACGAAGGTGAGGGATTAACTTTAATACCTTCTAATTGACATGGGAGATCATTTATATAGATTTTGCGTGGCGAAGGATGTAATTGGATGTTGCTGCGGACTAAGCTGTTGATTAATCCCGATGGCTGTGTTTCGTTTCGGTGCTAAGCGTTTGTCAAATAGAAAGGTGATTGGGTTCAATGGGGGCTAATTAAGGGGGTTGTCGTTGGGATCCATTTTTCTGGATTTTCTTTACAGTTTAGAATATGCAATCGTAGTCCATTGAAATAAAATAGATACAGCAACGATGCATATTTAGAGTCATCCCAATTTACTTGAAATGTTAAGGCTACGAGATTTTCTTCAAATACCTATGATATACCAATGGAAGATGAACTCAAAGATTTAACCTGTCGATTATGGCCTTGCATTTATTTGCTTCACATTTTTTTTGCATGCTTACCTATTTTCTGTCTGTCTGTAAAGAGAAATTCAGCTTTCAGATGCTAACTTTCCGACACCATATCGTTAATTTGTTTCCGCCAATTCTGTCGACTGCATATACCTTCGTATATCGTTGAAGCTCCATTTTAAGGACATATTCTAACTTCCCCTCTTGGTTGCACTATGAACGAAGATCATCAGCCTTTTCACATTCTTAAGTACATAAGTGAAGCCTATTGCTATAATTCCTTCTTCCGATGATAATTCCTTTAACCCGATAGCGCCTGCGTTTATTGAAAGTTTTTGATGATACATACTTGGGTAACATCGAAATGTCTATCCCGTCCTCTCTATACCCAATCCAAGTCACCAGCATCCATTTGGAAATCATTTGAGCAAAGGTTTTGGTACCATTGTTAACGTTATCTCTTTTGGAGTGTAGGGTCTTACTTTCTCTACTTGCTTTGCTCTTCTTTCGCTAACTTGGCCCAGCTTCCGATTTACCTTGCTTTATCCAACTTTACCGCTTCGAAAGATCTCTTTCTTTTCGGGATGATTGACCGTCTATTGCCCCCGTTGTCCATCTTTATAGCAACTATAAGATGTGTGGCTTGTTGACTGACCTCATGTTGAACAGATTGTCCAACTTCATTTCCACCTTCGGTCTCAATTTTCTCAGTTTTATTTAAATTCAAGGTTTCAGAGCGTCTTCTGGAATGGTGGAGCCTTTGGGTCGAATTGTAGAGCCACCTAAGTAAGTACATATAAGGAATGGTTTCGAGGACATCATATCTATCAACTCATCGACCAATTTACTGATGCCATAAACAGACACAACAACCCTAAGCCGATATCTATACTTCCTTCGTACTCTCCTCATCATTTGGTCAAGTTTCTTGTAAGTATGTGATTTCCGCTCGAATTCGAGTTTTGGCTTTTTTCAACTCAATCTCCGTAGATTTAACTGACTTACTTGGTAGATTGCTGGACTGCACTGAGCTGGTCGTCTCCACTTATGAGTGCTCAGCTGACTCTGGTGGGTTTCTTACCAGTTCCTTTTCCAAATTTCGTCGAAGTTGTTGTCCTCTTTTGACTCGGTTTCCGTAGCACCCTCTTGGCGCATCGCTGAACCATCTCCACTGATGATTGATCGACTAACTCTCTTGATTTCCAATTAGATCCCAATAATCATTCGAGCTTCTTCATTGTCGTTCACATTAAGCTCTACCACAGTAGATTTAAGCACTTGCCAAGCCTGCTGTTCCTCTACTTTAGCCGCCCCACCCTTACAAGGTGTCCAATCTTCGATAATGGCAAATGAACTACAGGCAGATCGCGAGGGCAAGAGAAGCGACTTTATCGAGCTGTTCAATTAGGCTTATATCGAAACCCATTGAGTAGTAAACCTACTAGAAAAAAAGTTGTTCTTGTTAGAGGTTAATTTTCCGAATGGGCAACACTTTTTCCAGCTGTAACCAATTTAAACTGACATCTGATTTAATTTGCAATTTCTAGATGCCTTAGGTAAGTATGAAGTTTGTCATTTTATTGACCATGATGAGTATAGACTGACTATGCCCGAAGTATATACCGTATCATCAGCGACAAGTTAGAGACTACTATTGATAAGGCAGAATGGATAGAAGATTATCGATACGGATTTTGGTAAGGGCGCTCCACAGTTCACAATCGCTTTTATCGATGAAGCCATTAGTAAAGCTGTATCTGGATATCACATATGGATCTCCCTCAAAAGTGTCAACGTAGTGGCACCATGCCTAAGTCAGTCAGTGCTATTGGACATATAATTCCATTCGAGTGCAAGTCGCAGTAATCGCGGCTTACCCTCATTAACTCCCTTTACTTGCCCAGCCTTCTAGAAGAATTGTTTGCCATCGGAGTGGATATTTGGAATAAAAGCGGCTAGTCCAGTCGGCACTGCATCATGACCATGCTGAAAAGCGCAGATCTAAAAGGAGCTTGTCAGTACTCCGGTTATTGATGTTTGGTCTGTAACCTATAGATGTACAACAGAATAACACCGTATAATGTGATATGGACTTATCAGTGCCGATGTCCCCAGAAAAGTCCTTACAAAATAACAGCTCCAACCTGTTCAGGAGTTATTGCCCAACTTATTGCGACTGCATCTTCTATACGTTCCCTATTTAAAAACAAATAACTCCTTGATAAAGATAAACATATTTCCGTAGTCTTAAAAGAAAATTATACACAACCAGCATATTCTGGAAGCCATAAATCCCAATTAACGACACATATTTCATCTTTCGAACAAGCTACCAAATTATCAACCAGGAATGTAGTAAAAGTCTACTCCTCGCAGAAAAATCCCATATATACCCACATCAGGGAGCATCTCAAAGGAGCATCTGCAACGTACTATGGCAGTTCCTTTCCAACTTCCTCCGGTGGCTCTTTGCACAAAACCATAAAAGTCGAAATATTTTAATAACGGTTGATTTTGCCCCACCCTCATCCCCATGGCCCAACTCAGCTCCCATTGTGCATTCATTGTACAGAGTGCACAAAGGTATGCTAAAACGATTCCCATCCACCCAGCTTATAGCTCCTGAGCGAATAATATCAATATCCTGGGGATAAAATGCTTTCAAGGATGCGGTAGTTGTTTGTATACATCGCCAATAAACATTTTTATCCGTTATAGCTATGCGCTGTAAAATTCAACGGAACAACAACATTTGAGCCAATGGTTTTCGATTTGCCAAGGAAGGTATTTTGTTTGCCTTAAGGAGAGACCGCCGCAGCTCAAAGATATAGAGATTATATTTTGATTAAATTATTTGAGCGAATTTAATGGCCGTTCCCCTGTGCGCTTATTTGTATGCAAATATTATCCTATTTGGCAAGGATACACCCTGCATCCACCCGCTAACGATTGATTTAATTCGATTCTACGGGTATTTCGTATCTATGTATACCTACCTACACAGCCCTTAACCGAACACCATTTAGGTACGCCCAACGCCCGAAGTGAGAAATTCCACATGTATCGCTTTAACTGATACTGATATACCTATGTATATGTACAAAGGACACAAGCGAAGACGAACAAAAAAATCACATCAAACGTTGTCTAATATATAAATTTCGATTTCAATCAATTCAAACTTAAACACTTTTAGGACACACCCCGAGTTTCGGCGACGAGCTTCTGCCTCGTTTTATTGTCCATGCACACACATTTAAAGGGAATCAGCAATTTTGTCAAACAAATCCGAGTGTGTAAGTATTTTGTAGAATTTTAATTTGGCCAGGATTTGTCTACGGGAAAGTGTACAAAATAGCTGTTCTTTCGGTGAACGTCAACGCAACGATTTAAACTCCGGTTGGGTGGTGATTGACTTTCAGCGTCGCGTAGGTTTGTCTTTACTTTATGTTTGTGCAAAGGGATCTGAATTTTAGCACATTTTAGAAATAGCAAAAGATTTTAACCCATTTGAAGCTGAAGAGAGATGAAACAAAAAATTCTGCTAGAAATTAAGTAGGTATACTTTCGAGACATAAATAATAGGGTTGGCTACGTTTGACTGGAATTGGAATGGTTGAAATGGTATCCGAAAGTCTGCTTCCCAAAGCGGAATCATGGTTAAAAAATGTTTATCAAAAATGTCAACCAATAATTATCACTTATTAAATTTGCTCAAGGTCGTCAGCCTTCGATTTTCGTGCTAAAATTAAGCCCCAATACGAAAATGTTTCAAATGATCCGTTAAAAAATTTTGACAAGTCAAACGAAAGAAAAGAAAACAATAAGTATACATATACACTGAGGCAAATCTTGGAAAAGACCAATCGAAACTCACCACCTGTTCATCGACATCGACTTACATCGTCAGGAGCTCTATATGGCGATGGCCGAATTTGGAATCCCGGCAAAACTGATTCAGCTGTGTCGCGTGACGCTGGAAAACACGCGCTGCAACGTGCAGTTTGGAAGCAGCTCTTCCGAACTTTTTCAAACAGCACCGCATTTCGGCAAGGAGACGCTCTATCATGCGACTTCTTCAATCACATACTGGAGCAGATAGTGCGCAGTGCAAGTGTCAACAGGAAGGCACTATCTTTAACAGGTCCGTCCAGCTGCTTTGGCTATGCGGATGATATTGACATCATCGGTCGCTCACAGCGTGCCGTGATAGAAGCGTTCACGGCGATTGAAGAGCAGGCGAAACCCGTTGGGCTTGAAGTAAATGTGGACAAGACTAAGTACATGCTATCAACAAACAAACAAGCATCTGTCCACCGCCTAGGACAAAACGTCACTATTGATAGCAACAATTTCCAGGGGGTTAAGGAGTTCACCTACCTCGGAGTAAACGTAAACTCCACGAATGACACCCTAGTGGAGATCCGGCGAAGAATTGCCTAGGAAACCGTTGCTAATTCGGTTTGGCAAAACAATTGGGTTCAAAACTCCTAACTCGAAGGACGAAATGTGTGCTCTACAAAACCCTTATCCTGCCAGTTCTGCTTTATGGCGCCGAGTGCTGGACGATAAGCAAGAAGGGAGAGCTGATACTGGGCTCCTTCGAAAGAAAAATAGTTCGGCGGATTTTTGGTCCTGTGTGCGAGGAGGGCGAATGGAGGAGAAGATACAACCGCGAACTCTATGAGCTGTACTAAGATGTGGATGTAGTCCAAAAAGCCAAAACACGTCGACTACATTGGCTCGGCCACATCGAGCGAATGGACAATAATGCTCCAGCTAAGAGGGTCTTCGAATCCCAGCCCCCAGGTTCGAGAAGACAAGGAAGACCGAACCTCCATTTCAAAGACCAAGCCATCGCGGATGCCTGAGCGCTTGGTCTGGACAATTGAAAGCAGCGTGCCCGGGTTCGTAGAGGATGGAAGGCTGCAGTGTCGCAGAGACTCTTTTTGGGTCGGGAGCCCGATAAGAAGAAGAAGAAATACATATACACGTCACAGCTTCAAATCGTAACACTATTATGAACATATTTTTAAATGGAGAACATTTTAATGCAGGACTATCTGTGAACTTTTAACTGTCAAAATTAATCGAATATTTGGGAAGGTTGTGGAGAGGAACATCATTGAAGAGGAGCTTAATTTTACATTTCCTGAAACAGCGTACACGCACTAGGCTTTATTACAAACTCAGTATGCACACTGGAGAAGAGTATTGGAAAACCCCAAATTAAATTTTATATCGAACTCGAACAAATAACCCTGCGCTGAGACCCTATAATTTGATTGATTTACCTAATGAAAAAATAAATAGTTGGCACAACAGATCCGTATATTCACCCTATGCGCTAATGAAGGGATCTACAATTTTATGCCCAATTGAAACGGTTGAATTGGAAGCTCTCCCCTGACAGTCATAATCTTGGCTGTTCGTAAAATGTTTGTGAGAGGTAAAGTAGTCAACAAAAACCTTAAGCTTTATTTCCCCGTAAATAGAACCTGAAACCCATCGTTTAGTGGTCAAGTGCACTAACAACTTAGCCACTATGGCCACGTTGCTTTCAGTTGGAGCTGTATAGCTCTATTTATTAGTAGTTTTCCTAATAGGAGTTGCAAAAATTATGAGGAAGATAAAACCACTCTTTACTATCTCTGCATCTATCCAGTCTTAGACAAATGCTCCCAGAGCCTTTTTAATTGGCAACCTTCGGGAGAGTATTGCTAAAGCATATTTGTAGCATTACCACTCTTGGCTAAGTTTAATAGATATAAATATAAAAAAGGACCGACCTAAAGTCAAAAGGTAGACTTCCGTTCCAACCAATATACCTACCGATCAATGCGACTAAAATAGCAAATTATCCAAAACTTTTTCCAAACCTCATTGCATCAAGGCAAATTCATAAATTTTATTGTTAACTGGATACCTACTTGCAGTCACAGAAAGCACTGTCTGGCAGCCTAGGTTGGGCCTTTCGGAGTGGCATTGCCCCAATGATGTAAAAAATACGCAATGAATTACCTACTTCATCGCTTTAAGGATCATTTTTTTTTTGTACGATAATAGTTCACGTATCCAGAAAACATATTTAACTAATGTCAGATCTTTGACTGGTCCTAAAGGATACCAAAGCAGAGGGTCTTAAACATACACATACAAAATCGAACCAGTTGCGAGCTTGGTAATCCTGAGGATATCCTTAGTTCCAGCAACTGTAACTGAGACTTTTCTGTCTCATTTTTGAGTCCTTCGTTTTCCTTTTCATAGGTCGTAAAAGTATAGCTCTTGCCACGGACTCAAAAATATTTAACAGTTTTTAACGAAAATTCTAGAAAATATCGGCTCTTCAGTCGCATTTAAAGTCGCTTTTGGCTTATCTACTTGTTTGAATAGACGATTGACAATAAAAAGGGCGAAATGGTCACCCAAAAATAATATTTGTATACCCTCCACAGGAAGGTATATTCAGTTTGCCATTACATTTCTAACGCCAAGAAGGAGTCAGCGGAGACCCCATAAAAGTATATAAATATTCTAAAGAAGTTTAAGTATCTCGGAGTCTTATTCACGAGTGATGGAAGGAGCAGTGCCGAGATTTCCTGTAGGATTGGTCAGGCTAGGTCAATTTTGAGACAGCTTGGTCATTGTATTATTAGGAGGACTGAACTTGGTGTCAAAGCTAAGTTGTCAGTCTTTCATTCGGTGTTTGTTCCAACTCTTACCTATGGTCATGAGGTTTGGGTAATGACCGAAAGAATAAGATCGCGGATACAAGCCGCCGAAATAAGTAGAGATCGCATCAGAAATACCAGAATACGTGAGGAACTCAATGTCGAGCAGCTACTTCTCCGGACGGAGCGATCCATGCTTCGGTATGGTTTGGTCATGTTAAACGCATGTCCCCGACCAGGATTGCATGACGTGCTATGTAATTCGTACCAACGGGCAGGCGTCCTCTAGGTAGACCAGGGATGAGATGGTTAGATCAAGTCCATAATCTCTCCTATACCCGTATGGGGATTGCCCTTGTTGATTTGGAGTCGATGGCGGAGGATCGAGAGCAATGGAGGGTCCACTTGAGCAACCTACACCCGCGACCCACTTAATGGACAAGTGGACCATTGAAAATGAATGAATGAATGAATAGATGAATATTCTAAATCAGGATCAAAAGAATCGAACGAGGCGAATGCAATTTTGTGAGAAGACTTCTTTTTACCGTCGTCAGGTTGGTATTAAAAATTGTCTATGTCGGTCAAGTAGTTCTGGTACCTCCTATATGAAGCCAATATGGCATCGCAAAAATCTATGAATTTTATGCTGTGGATGGTATCAAAGCATCGGCCAGGCCGATGATAACATTTTTACTTTTTTCATTTAGAATTTTTTTACCTTCGAATTTTCACTTTATTTATCCGCAGAATCGTCAAGGTTTCATTCAAACTACCGTTGAAACAAAATATAGACTTCGATAGAGTGAAGCAATAAATGATCACGTCTACACATAAGAGGAAAACCAAAAGTCTGACTAAAGGCTCAACTCTACAAACCTTCATACTACCACCTGAAATGTGCTCCGCCAGCTATCCCCAAAACCAACTTTACAATACTCGACCGTTCTTTTAATGTTGAAATTCCTTTGAGGCGTTTAGCATTTAAAGTACAAATTCACACATCAATGTTATGCAGAAAACGGCCCCGCTCCGATTTCAATCGCTGAAAATAGAAAAACAATAAAATTCCGTTTTAAAAAGGAAAACTATTCACAGGACGATATCCCAAGAAGAATCACATACGTACAACCCCATAGCCAAATAGCAGTGCTCAGGCTCACCAATTCAAAGAGGTGGGAGATACAATTTATTGTTTCAGATATTGTCTTTTATGTTGCGCCATCAAATGACCAACTTTCCTTTTGGCTCCGGAGGGAAGGAGTATTGTTTCAGTTATACACAGACATCACAGAATCCTTTCTTTTTTTCTGCTGAGGTGTTTATGACGATGTGTGATCCTCTTTTTGTCACAAATCGACAAATTTTCGAAAATCCTTTTGATTTTACAAGAATGATATGCAAATCATAGTCGTTTCGATAATAAATGGTATACCGACGAGATGTTAAAGGTACTGGTACCGTTGTACCATTACAAGTTCAACTATCTAGATTATCGATGGCAACGGAAGGGGTTAGTTGTACAAGAGTGGCTTCTAGTTTGAAATGTTGGTAAGCAATGACAATAAAACACTCCTTTGTAAAGTTAGCGTGTGCTTGATGCGTTCAAACATATATGACTAGGGGTCCAGAGGTAGGTGCATTTCTAAAATCTTTAACAACACTATAAAGGGCGGTTAGAACGACGAACAATTAGAGTTCTTCTAAAGCTTGTTTTCTAATGTCGAATTGACACGCTGTAGGGCTGTGTAGGTTCAAAAATGTCTCAAAGTGAGTCTTGAAAATAAGAGACACTCGCTTGTTTGCTTATTCAACATCACGTTTAATAAATCAAACCCTCTACTGGGCTGGATGTACGATTTTATAATGTTCTTAAAATAAGCTCAGTTCGCTAATGGATTATGTGGCTACCTGGTGACCTCTGGACTAGCTGAAGTCTCTATAGTTGGCTTGACACAGCTTAGAGCATTTCCTTTCTTGTGGCCCGAACAAACATTGTTGAGGTTCCATTCATCAGACATAGTTTCTTCCGACAAATCTAGGAGATGAGTTGAGGTATGGTTAGGCTAAGTTTTTGTGGGCGCTAGTCCACTTACCGCCACACTCGGGTCAATACTGACCACTGCGATGTCCGTGTCGGGGAAAAAAGTTAACCATAATAACCCTGTATTCAAATTACTTACTGTGCTATGCTACATACAAACCATCCTGATGATTTGACGAAGTTCATTATGTTGTCTAAATGAGCTGAAAATCTCTTCTAGGTCTTGGACGAAGTGCTTCCTAAGAATTTCTACCTGGTTTTAAGGAAATCTGGGCAGTGACATAAGAAGTGGGTTGTGTCCTTAAGAGCTCCCTCATCACTGTAGTCTCTAAAAAGTTCTTCTTCCTTCAAGCGCATTTTCTTCATGTGATACTGCACAGTAATGTGCGCCGTTATGATTCCTACGAGGGTGGCAAGGGATGTTCTATCCTTCCGCATGATTCTCTCGGTCATGCCTACATTATAGGACGGCCATAGCATTCAAGGTGCAACAAGTACCATATAGGTCCATCTAGCGCCCACCTTCCTTGTGGCTTTTCTTCCTACTTCAAACTTAAGTGTGCAAGGCCGGATATTCACAGAGGGATAAGCTTGTTCTGAAACAGCTGCCGAACCTTGCTAATTCATCCACTTTCTCATTGCCCGGAATGCCTTCATGTCCTAACTCCTGAAACCCGACAAAGTGAAACCTTGTGAACCTTTAGTTCTTCGGGCAGCATTTCGTAAGCTTCGATTTTATTTCTGGTGCAGTTATGGCTTTTACTGCTGATGTCTGTCGATAAAGAAGGTATTCCTTCAGGTGACATTGCACTTACCGCAGACTAACGGACTGCTATTGTCACCGCCCGGTCCTCTGGTTGGTAGACACTATACAATGGTCGCGGATGCGTACTGATTTTGTTATTTCCAGTTCCAGCAATTCGAAGAAGACGCCTGATCACACCCCAGTGACCATGTTTGATCTCTCTGTAAATATGTACTACTAAATGGTGGTTGGGTGTGTGTGAATCGGGCAGGCGCTGATCGGCATCACTGGCGATGCCCAGCTGTTGTAACTTTTCGTACACATCAATTGAGCTTATTTTACCTCCTAGTGGTAACCACCGGGTACTGGTCTGCCCATCGGGGTGTGACTAACTGAACTGCGGAAAAAATTACTTAGTTCCGAAACGACCACAAGCCTCGGATACGGATGATCTTACTGTTGACGAACCTGGCAAACAAATAAACGACAACGAATTTCGGATCTGCACGTGGAATGTTAGGTCCCTTAAAAGACCACGTGCAGCCGAACAGACCTAACCGCCATCCAAGAAGTGCGATGGGATCGACCGGGCAAGAAGAGGATGAAAGACTGCGATATTTACTATGGCAACAAAAACAGCGCTTATTTGGATGTGGATTCGTCGTTGGAGGCAGACTTAGGCAAGAAGTCTTAAGTTTCAACTGTGTGAACGAGCCAACATTAGCCTAATATGCGGCCCATGCCCCCACGAAGGAGAAAGACGACGACACCAAAGAGAGGTTCTACGAACTCTTGGACAAGACATACGAGCAGTGCCCTAACTATGCCATTAAAATTGTCCTAGGTGATTTTAATGCAAAGATAGGAAGAGATGGCATCTTTGGTAGTACTGTGCGAAGGTACAGCCTACACGACACCACCTCCGATAACGGATTTAGGCTGATCGACTTCGCGGCGGGGCGAAAAGTTGTCATAGCAAGTACGCGGTTCCCGCATCTCGATATTCATAAAGGCACTTGGAGATCTCCCGATCAATTAACCGTCAACCAGGTTGACCACATTGCGATCGACGCAAGGCACTCCTCCAGTATTATGGATGTCCGAACGTTCCGAGGGGCCAACATTGACTCGGACAACTACCTTGTTGTAGCCAAGATACGCCTTCTGATATCGCGAACACCGCCAAGACAATTAAATACTGTGAAGAAGTTTGACGTCGGACAGCTAAAATCGCAAGAGATTACCAGATCCTTCTCCGATCGAGTCTCTCTCAATCGCTCAAGAGGTTCTATGCAGCCAGCAGTACTGGTATTAAAGACCAGGGGCGACATTGCCAAAAAGCCATCAGAGACGTCGCCTCTGATGTGCTTGGTTTCACTCGACCACCACAACGAAACCCCTGGTTCGACGACAAGTGCCGGCAAGCACATGCAGCGAAACAAGAGGCATACAAAGCGGCGCTGAAAAGAAGTACTAGAGCTAGAACTCCAAGAACGGCGTTATCTCCCTGAATACATGGCCCAAGTATTTCTGTAGGATCTCTGAATGACTGGATTCGGTAAGCTTAAAGTGTACTGACTGCGGACTACCATATCTTATCTCCCACAAGACCATGGTGCAGGTGGCTTACTCTGGGACGTAAAATGAACAGAATTGTGTATTTAGCAGAAAGTTACACCAATCACCGCTTCGACAAGTTTTTGACAATATTCCGAACTCAGTCTTTGCATCGATATGTCAAATTGTCTCGTCAACTAACCTCTGCTTAAATAAAGTTCAGTTTAGACTTTATATGACAATGTAAACGGCATATCCTTAGCATAACTCAACTTAGAATGAGACGTAAAGTTGGGTCCAAATTTTTTTCTTAAAGGAAGATGGCGGAACAGTCGCCTCCTATCAATTAACTATCAGCCATCTGTCATTAGAAAAAAATCCATCTCAATAGAGTACTTTCACCATTAACTCTCCCTTGAGATACATTTTAGTCTTCTTTTTGCAGAATTTCCAACGAATTCATAAAAAAAAAATTAAGACAACCCCTCCACCACACAAAGTTGCGTGATTTGTGCGTAACCATAATCAAATTAGTTTTTAATGCATCCCCCATGACTAATCAAAGAATAGAAAGTCATTAAAAATTATCCAAAACGTTGAAAAGAAATCACGTTTCTCCCTCAGTTCCACTTTCAACTTCCAAGTAAAACAATCAACTCGCAGCTCAAATGAAACAAATTTGAATAACCAAAGTCAGTACATTAACCTGCTGTTTCGCTTCACTCAATAAACAAGAAATAAACATGTTGAGCTAATTTTCCGGCAGAAATAATTTTCTATTAAAAAAAAAAAACTGGAAAATGTAGACAATGCCAGAAAAATGCCTAGCCTTCCCTTCCCTTATCGTGATGGGCAAGAGAAAATTATTAACCTATTGGGAGAAATAAAATATTATCCCCGGTACCCTATATACGTAGATGTGCAACCACAGCATCCATCTATCGACATCGTATCCTTGTCGTCGAATAATTAAAATTCTAATTTAAATGGTGGTCATAAAAAAGTATGTGCCTTTCGTCTCATTCCCGTGACAGTCGCAGTCGGTCGGGTGGAAAGGACATACTCGCAGATGAAGCCATTAAAAAAAAAAAAATCACAATCACAATTTGTGGTGTTTACAAAGTGCTAGGAAAATTTGAAAATCTGACTTTTTTTTTGTTTTTGCTGTTCAATTTTGTTTGTTTCTCCAGCAGAGGGGTCCTGCTCGTCAATGAAAATTGACCCTAGCCTTCGAGGGATAGAATGATGATGATGGGTTGGACGAAAATGTCCTTCTGTCGGTATCATGTTACCGAAAATGTTATTAGGATTTTCGTGCTTGGTTTTGAGTTTGGCGGAGGATGGGGTGGATATTTTTTTTTTTATTGTCAGTCGTTTTATTTTTTAATGATTTTACTGCTCTTTTGACAGTTGTCCTTATGAGTCGGG
The DNA here is from genome assembly GCA_949372485.1 of Cheilosia soror. Classification (NCBI taxonomy): domain Eukaryota; kingdom Metazoa; phylum Arthropoda; class Insecta; order Diptera; family Syrphidae; genus Cheilosia; species Cheilosia soror. Next base: position 109,156,380 of record OX443562.1, on the reverse strand, counting down.
GAACGATTGACTGACGATGAAGTAAATACCGGTGCCATTGGAATAAAAATATTAAGCGGGGGTTGACGTATAGTAAAACAATAACGTTTCAAGTGAATTTGGGGTTTGCTTTTTTTTGATAATTTGTTCGGGTATGTTTTAAGGTTCATCTTGATTTTTATTGCTGTCCTCAAAGTGGTTTGTTCGAGTGATGAATGATTGGCTGATAGAAATAGCTTCATAGCCGTTTTTTTATGGGACTTGTTTATTTCGTTTGGAAAACGTTTATGCTTATAGTTTTTTTTTTATCGAGTTGGGTTGACAAAGAGCTGTTAAGCGATACTCGTATCAATGGAAGTCGGTTAAATTGTTGAGGTGGCGTTCAATCTGAAAGTAGTAACCCAGATGTGTATGAGAGCGCCGTCAATTTGTGACGCTGACACATAGGACCGATTTTTCAAAGGTCAGTCAAATTAATGAATTTTCTCTACGTGAAATTAATTTTTGATAATTCTCCCCCATATGGCTGACGCAAAGGCTTAAGACGGCTTCTGTATTGGCGGGTATTTATCTCAGGCGACATTTGTATCAAGTTTCTCCTAGTATCAGAGTTCTTTAACTCTGTTGCGAAAGCCAGAAAACTCACCTAGTTTCCTAATACCTTCCTTAAATACCTTAACTTTTAGGAATAAGGCTTGATTAAACTTTTGGGTTGCCTAAACGCCAGAATATTTCTCTAGTAGATTAGACTTAATTGGTATTCCTACTCGTTAATCAGCTTTAGCTGTTGCTGTAGCATCATTAACTTTGCACAACGGTTTTGGTAGCAACACTTTTATTCTGAACCATTAGTTGTAGCTTACCTTCAGTATTTTTGCGACCGGTTGCCTAGTTGATCATTGTTATGGCAGTCTACAGATTTTAATGCATTCTAGCAGTATTTGACTAAAAAAAAGCTCACATTTCAGTGGCAGTCCACTATGGGGACACATTTTCAAGGATTAACTCCACAGTGGAGCACATGCTAACGAGACTCAATCCCACATAGTCCAATATTTTTATAAAAATAAATATGTGGCGCAACAGGCGAGTAGACACCCTAGGCCTAGCTTCTCGCAACCATTCGTTTGTGTGAGTTTCTATTTTTCGGACGAATGGAAGGGACGTACAATTTTAGGCCGAGTCCGAACGGCTGAATTTGAGAAGCTTTTTCAGGACAGTATAATACTCTCGGATGTTTGTCAGACGATCGCGAGAGGTGGCGCAGTAGAAAGAAACCGTAAGATGTAATTTTGTGTTTTTCCGGGGATCGAACCTGGGATCCCTCGCACAGTAGTCCAGCACAATAACCACTGCGCTACTGCGCCCACTATATTTGTTACCTCTATAAAAATCTTCCCAAACAATATTTCTTTACCATAGTATATCGGATACTTGTAGTTTAGGTAGGTTTGCAAATTGCCCATCCATACACTGAACCATTTCAATACCCCTTAAGGAAAAAAGTAAGTCGTCCTGATGTAGCTAATCCTAATCCTAAGGATATGAAGGAGTTAATTGTAATGTCTGCTAATGTCCTGGAATACTAGTCTATAGGTCTTGAAAGTTGAAGGAAGTTTCAAACATTATCAGTCGTCTTCTGGAACGGTTCTGCACCAGCTGATATAGGAAACCATTTATTGTTATGCCATTGTAAAATTTATGGTAAGACTTATGAAGTTATATGTGTAACCATCAATAGCCGGTGAAGCTTAATCCGTATAGCTTTACTATATGGATGTCTATTGTCTAGTTCTACGACTAATGCCCAGAAAATATGAGAAAGTGTATCCTGTTAAAAGCAGCCCTTGCCTGGTACTCCTCTACAGCTGAACATGGTAATTTAACTTCCAGCATACTGATTCATTGGTTAGCAAATTGACACCCATGAGACCTGGCTGCAAAGCACTCAATAACTTGACAGATTTGGTAATATCCTAGGCTCGCTTTTAGTTTTTAAAGGCCAAGAAATCGCGCTACAACGACTCATTTTCAGTGGACCCATTTGAAGTGGGCATACGTTTTTATGTTGGTCCTATGTACAGTGAGCCCAGATGTAGACTATACAACTATATGACCTAATGTAAAGGGTCCGCCAAATAACTTTTTTTTTTTTGAAAATGCTATAAAAGAAAACTACTGAATATTTTCTCAAATTTCTTTTTTTATTTGAAAGTACAATCCTTCCGGTTAATAATGGAAAATAATTTCATTCAAATGGCTGCCTCGGCTGGCCATGCAGTAGTCTACACGATCGGTCCAATTTTTAAACACATTATCGATTGTGTGCAGTTGTATTTCACCAATGGCTTCACGAATATTGTCCTTTAAAGCGTCAATTGTCTCTGACATGTCGGCGTAACACTTATCTTTTACGGCACCCCACAAATAATAGTCCAACGGTGTCAAATCGCAGCTCCGCGGTGGCCAAACGACATCAGCTCTGCGGCTGATAATGCGATCTTCAACAAGTAAAAGTGTTATCATCGGCCTGGCCGATGCTTTGATACCCTCCACTGCATAAAAGACATGCAAAATGTTTGCCATGCGAGTTAGTAGGTATGTGTCTAATATTAGTTTTGTATGGTAGGTAGCAGAACTACTTTACCGACATAGACAATTTTCAATACCAACCTAACGACGGTTAAAAAAAGTCGTCTCACAAAATTTCATTCAACTAACTCGATTCGTTTGGAGGCTATCGTGCTTTCAACAGACAGACAGACTGACAGACGGACAGACAGACAGACACACAGACAGACAGACATGGCTAAATCGATTCAGAATGTGATCCTGATTCAGAATATATTATATACTTTATTATGGTCTCCGGTGAATCCTTCTTGGCGTTACAAACGTAATGGCAAAGTGAATATACCTTCCTGTGGAGGGTATAAAAACAGGGCGCAAAACATCGAGTGTAGCTTCGGCTGTGTGGCACGTAGCGCCGTCGTTGAAACCAAATGTTGCCAATATCCTCCTCTTCAATTTTTGTGAACAAAAATTCGTTCAACATGGCCCGATAACGATCGCCATTGACTGTAACGGCCACTCCTTGGTCATTTTCGAAGAAAAATGGCCCAATTATGCCTCTGGACCAAAATCCACACCAAACAATGATTCGTTTTGGGTATATCGGTTTTTAAATGTATGCGTGCGGGTTTTCTGTGCCCCAAATGCGACAATTTTGCTTGTTTACATACCCGCCAAGATCAAAATGAGCTTCATCTGATTTTTTTTTTGGCAAAATCGGCATCTTCTCTAAGTCGATCGCAGGCCCACTTAGCGAAGCGAAAACGCATTGGATGGTCAGTTGGCTTCAACTCCTGAAGCAATTGGACTTTGTATGGCGTCATACCAAGGTCTTTATGCAAAATTCGTCTCAATGATGTCTCCGAAATGTTCAATTGTTGAGAACGACGGTGAATTGATGTTGATGGCACTTCACGCACCACTTTCTGCCACGGCAGCAATTTTCTCGGGTGTACGCACTGTTTTTGGCTTTTCACGCTTTGGTTTATCGATGAGGATGCTAGTTTCTTTCACTTTTTTCACAAGATAACGAACATACGGAACTGACGGTGCTTCTCTTCTTCCAAAATCCGTACGCAATTTTCGCACACATTCTGCAACATTACCATGATTTTCAAAGTAATGTCGCAATATTTCCCAGCGTTGTTCAAGCGTATACACAACCATATTCGTTCAGCGGAAGGATAAAACTAATTATCTGTCAAATCAGACATGAGCTAAGTGTTACCATTCGCGAAATAAGCACTAGTTGAAAAAAAAAAAAAAAACGTTAGATGGCGGACCCTTTACTATCGTCATTCTTGGGTGACCCCCTCTGCTGAAGTAATCCGCACCGTCGTAATGTTTTTTTTTTTGCCAGAGCACTTATATATTAGCGTTGGGATATTGCATACCATACCGAGATCCTGGGATAGCTTTCCCTTTCAGTCGAGGGGTCCACTCATGGAGACATCGTCAAATGCAGGTCGGTCGGTGAGTGTACCTTTTACCTCCAATTGGACGACTTCATTTAAAATTGCCCTTTCGCTCGGCCACTTTAGTGGGAAGAACTTTAACGGTTGAAATAATGCTTCGCTATTCGCCAAGAACCTTATTGTCTTAGGAAATGATCCTTCCTTCATGCCGGAACTTCAAGGCTGCGCGTTCAAACCAAAGGTAGCGATGCACCTTCTTATTCGATAAGACTGCATATCGGCTCTCCTAAGCCCCGCCATTCCTCGACGTACGCCGCCGTTTTGCTTCGGAATTACACCACAGCGACATCAGTGTTGTTATGTTAGCGGGTCTTATAGAGTTATTAATATGGCCCTGCCAAAAGTTGGAGTAAAGGTATGTCGGTTAGTATTACATCTCGTTCATAGTCCGCGGCTCTAAATTCGACTTATGCATTTAAAGCGAAGACAGGAGCATGGAACAGAAGACAGGTCGTATGGTATCAAAGGTCTTGAGGAGGTATATCGGGATCATCTAAGCTCCAACTTGGCCAAATACAATTTATTGAACAAAATATTAGAGACATTGTCAGTAGCTACTTCCGTCTTGATTCCTATAGTTTGTAAGTTGATATTCTCAAGGACATAAGGGTTGACAAATACCGGCTAAAAGTATTTCCCCTCATGTGCCACTATAGATAGACCCAGTTGAACCATCATTCAGTTCACTAAACCCATCTTAAAGCGTACAATAAAAAAACATTCATCTTATAGCACAAAGAATACGTCGAGATGATAAAACGCTTCACTATACTCTTCCCTGTAATTCCATGTTAATTGAAATAATTCCCAGCGCTCCAATTGCGCACCCAAATGGCACTCGAACCAACTCGGAAATAAGTAATTCCTCAACTCCGGTAAGTGCCTTGTCGCGTCTTTTTCCAATGTTATCTGATTCAGACATTTCGCCAAAGCCAACATAATCAAAAGTTCATAAAATGTAACCCCCAAGGACACGGGCGGGCGTAAGTCACGAATAAAAACATCTTTCACCTTGGTCGTCGACGTTGTCTGGGTTGGTTTGGGTGACCAAACTTAAGACCTGATATAATATTTTCCTCCGTTTCCAGTTCGTCCTTTATTTCCATTCGAATTCATTTCATCAGTCGTATAAATTACCCGACCTTAAGAAGGTACACTGCGCTACCTAGGTACACGTCGTCGTACAATATCATGTGCCATCTTGTGAGCGTATTTTTATTTCATCCTCCGGAAACTGACTGGTGGTGTGAGACAGCAGGAGCACCGCACCGTCCTTGATGGCAAAGAGTAAACTGAGCGTATTTAATTTAATTTCGGGCTTCTTGATTTCACTTCTGGTGCTCTGTATGGAGAAATGTTGCGCGTGTGGCTTTTGGATTTGATTTCAACTCCCCGAGTGTGGGTGGGTGTCCTTCTGTGCCTGATGCGTCGCGTCGTTTCTCTGCCAGGCAATGTATACAAATGTATTTAAATGCGATTTCAAGATGTTTGCTATTAATTCAAAGATGGAATGTTAAACGAAAGGAGCTTAGTGCTGCTCTCCACCTTGATTCTGTTTGATTTCATTTTTTTTTTTCATGAAGGCGGCTTCTCCGCCGGGAACGGAATGAAATAAGCGCGCACGTAAATCTGAAGGTAATAAAGTTGCAATTTCAAGCGGAAACGATTTTTTACATCGCCGATGGGTGGTATGGGGTGGTAATAAGTAATAAGTATTTTTTTTTCTTTGTTTGCGTAAGTATAGGTTGTTTGTTTTTGTCAGAAGGTTGTGCTATGATTAATTTTTTATTACATCGCTTTGTCTGTGTTTTCGGTAGATTTCACCACAACAGAACAAGGAATAATGAGGAGAGGCAGAAGTTTACAAAGGTAAACGTGATAGAAACATAATTGTTTGTGAAGTAGAGAGGGGGGAATATCACGCTTTGGGATTTTTAATTATAATGGATATGGACACCGTATACACAATCCTACCGTAAGTAGCTGCAATTGACTTTAATTTTGGGCTTATTACATTACTTTTGAAGACGCAACCAAAATATCTCAAGCTGATGGTTGGATTGATACATTAAATATAGCCCATGCTTGAGGTTACCTTCTAATTGCGAACACGCCACATTAGGTGACATCTTCCTCTACACCATGTTGTCGCCATTTTGAATTTCAACAGTCTTAAGGAACTACATAAAGCAAATTTGCATTGAAAACTGTCAAGAAATCTCTAAAATGTTCCCTAAAAATATTCCAATCTAATAAAATGGTTTTCAATTGGGACGGATGATATTGGCAGCTTGTGACGGCCATGCTGCTGTGGTGGCATTTTTCTAATCTGGTGTCACTAATGACTGATGTCAATTTATACACGATTGATCAGCAGGTAAGTCCAAATGATAAAACAAAGTGAGTGTCCGTCAGTTCAAACGTTGGGCGTATTGCACACAAAGCCTCTCAAATCAAAGTCGAATATCCAACGTTTGGTTTTGAAATTCGAGACAACGAGTTCGGCGAACAATCAGCCATCAACCTTAAGTCAAATGGAAACGGTGCAGGAGAACTCGGAGCAGTCAATAGCTCGCAGTGCACAAGTCACCCATTCGCACATTTCAACTTGGCGCATTATGTGTCGGGACTTCTACCACCACCTGTGCAAGATCATTAGCTCAAAGTTAATGACCAAAAACAATGACTGTGGGTTCGAAGCGTTTAAAATACACAAGGCGACTTAGCGGTCTCCAAATCATAAAAGCATCAACAAAATTTTATCGATGCTAGACTTATCTCCAGCAACTTCATCAATAGCCTCCTTTATGTGATTTTTTTGATCGTTTTTGAATTGATATCGAAATTGTCCAACCGGCCAACTCAAACCACCGCAGGGTAGGTAGTAGCTGAAGTATAGATATGGATGTGTATATCTATCACACCACAATATTAAACGCATTACTGTAAAGCTACGATTACACGGCCATTTTTTCGATTCATTTAAATGGCGCTCTGGCGTAAAAATCGTGTCACAAAGCAGTCATTTAAATGTCGTTCTGTGTGATCGCCATTTTTGGGATAACATTTTCGGCGTCAATTAAATGACTAGAAAAATGTCGGACCAAATGACATGTATTCAGTGCCATTTAAAAGGGCCGTGTGATCGCTCTTCAATGACGCCTTGGACAAACGACTAAACTTTTTGGCTTTTGGCATCCCAACGGAAAATTCTAAAGGACTCGCAGTGTCCGTGTTTTGACTTTGGGACACAAATGACGATGATAGTCATTTTGTGTGATAGGCATTTTTCCAATGACGAATCGTAGATTAAATATCGCTCTACTGCAACATTCTTTCCTGACGTCACAGCGCCATTTAAATGACTAAAATAATGGCCGTGTAATCGTAGCTTAAGATGGTTCAACTTCGCAAGGATACTATTACAAGAGACCGCCGAAAACTTAGCTAAATGCGTCTAAATGCGTCTCCTGCATAATATTTATATATTTGAACCTGTATCTCAGCAAAGCAAAGTTGACATAAGTGTTTAATACAAATTTCAGACTTGCTCCAAGCATTTGTGGCAAAGTATTATAAACTGGCTATAATAAGCGTATGTCTCGACCTTTGGTTTAATTCAACGTTTTCCTAGTACACGCTCCCTAAAGGTCAATGGCGCTGAAAGTATTTTACTGCCAGGAAAGTTCCCATAAACCAGAAAGTTGCCAAGATGTAGTATATTATGTACATTTCCACTGACGGCAGAATTCAGAAGCTTCCAAGTCATCTCGCAAGTCTTCCCAAACCTGAATCTCAAAAGTGTCAAAAAGAGTGTAGTTATTATAATTTGTGGTGAAGATTCTTCTTTACCTTACTTTGCTGAGAAAAATGCTAGATACTAGAAACAGGGTCATCCACAAAAAATGTTTGATGGAGTGTGCCGGTTGACACATGAAAAACGTCACAAATATGATTTCAAAGATGTTAAAGACTTTGTCTATCTGGGCTATACAATTACTTCGCATAGGTCGGCCGATGCAGCTAATTCAAGCTAGATCAGAAGAGTTTAAAACTCACACTGGGTCTCTTCAAAGCCCTGAGTCCACAATGTAGCAGAGTATACCTAAGGCCAGAACTTAGTTGGCGCGCATAATTGGAGAACAACCTCAACCAAATTTGTGTGCTTAACTTAAAGCAGTTATAGGGACCGAGGTGGCTGGACGTAAGTGCCATTTAGTAATATCAAATATATCGCACCTGACACTCAGAAGACTAGTCGCTTGTCTATGCATATAGGTTCCTTATTTCTTCATTAATAAACGTCTTAGCAGCAACTCTCTTATGTTCAACAGCATGGAAAATATAAACGTGTTCATACGCTCAATGTCTTGGCCAACTGTCAAAATTAATACAAATGTCAGGGCATTATATTCTCTCTAACCGGTGGATAATATTTTATACTATTCTCACAGTAGGTAACTACTTTCCACAGCTGTAAATTGTACTGTGTGTAGTATCCTTTATATGTCATAAAAAAAGTAAACTAGGAGTTTTACTGCCTGTTAGTCGAAGGAGTTCGAGAGATCCACAAGACGCTGAGATTTTCTGATTTTTTTATTGCATTTTCTTCGTCCTAATTCTGACTATATACCCATAGCAAGGTATGAAGAAAAAAGCATTTCGTAGAGATTTCATACTTTATGGTCCACGAAAGAAATGAGTTGTTTTTTTTTTTGCAAAGACATATTTAAGGAGTTATGATTCAATTTCCATGATTTATCGAATTGATTCGAAACCTCTGAATGCGTTAATAAAATTCAAACCATAAAAAAAGTATATACTGTCATTCAAATAGGTAGTATTTGTTCTCAGAGGAATTCGTTGGTTAGAATCCTTAAAATCGTTGGTAGATATATATAAAAGGCCTCTACTCGTACCTAATTGATAGTACAAAGGTGTGTCTTTTAGGAGTGAAAACCCAATAAAATAAAATCATTTTTTCAATCACATTCGTAGAAATTTACTGGACGAATAAGCGTTGTTAGCAGTGACAGTTATTTATCGCCCTTTTTATTGACAGTAGGCAAGCAACATTTTATAAAACTCCGGTAAGTCATCAAAAACCGAGCTATTCTTAACGCCTTTTGATGCCAAAAAAAAGGAGAATTGAATGTTGCTTACATTTGCTTCCTTCTTCCACTCGAAACAAATAGTTTTTTTTTTTTTTGTGGGCACCTGGAACTGAAAGCGAATGTCCTATTTATGCCATATATCATGATGCTACCATCGAATTAAGAACGCCATTACTTTACTTTATACTAATTTTGGTTCAAATTTCCCCAGGAAATCTATAGGTACATATAATAAAACTGTAGGAATTTTTTTTGGCCGTTAAAAACTCGAAAACTACTGGACAGATTTCGATGAAACTTTTTTTAAAATGTTCCTTAAGACTGTGAGACTGCTATAGGCTATGTCGTTACGTCCTTAGGAACAGTTTTTATTCAAAATGTATTATTTTAAGTGAAAATATATACATACACATATACCTTGCTACAAATGGATGTTTATACTTTTGCGATCGTGCGACAGTACAATCAAAAGCAAAACAAGACTAGTATACATATACTACACATTCGAAAAGGGTTGATTTGTTTTCGCAGTGAGTGATATGGTCAGTTGTATATGTAGGTATTTATAAATTATGATCGTATGTCCGATTCAGGATGGGGATGGGGTGCGTGCTGCAGTATGGCGTAGGGTATATTAATAATCTTCATCTTCATAAGCGAAGAGACGTATATTACAAAACAGGTTCTATTTCAGAATTTTATTCTGATATGTGGTATGGTAACAACTATGGATTCCATATAGGAATAGGGAAAGAAACGAAAGGAAATGCAGTATTACAAATAAGTAGCAAGATCTAGGAGAGGGAGGAATTTTCTTTTTCTCCTAAAAGCGCGAAAACTACTGGACAGATTTCAATGAAACACTCACAGCCGTATTAATAATAGATCTCAAACCATTCTCTAACCCACTTGTTACGTAACTGGTAGTTAAAAATTTAAATCACTGACTAAATTTTCTTATTTATAAAGAAATATAACCCATGCATTAACTAATTGACGTGTTTCCTATTATCGTAGGTTTGTGATGGCAACGCTTCTCCAAATTGTATTGAAAACTGACAGGAATGCGTCCTTCTTTTCTGCTGCCATCTTCTTCTTCTAATGCAATTAGAATTTTCTTACTCTTACTAATGCAATTAGTTTTTTTATATTTCGTTTTGAAAATCTATATTTATTTTTGAATGTTTTATATATACATATTCTCATAGGATTTTTTTTTGTTTTTTTCGTCTAGCATATTCAAATTATTCAAAAAGGGTGCGCCATTTTGCTCCACAAATTTATTTATTTTGCAAATTTATTCAATATCAATATCAATCCAACGAAATTAAACGCGAAACACCATTTGTCATTTTGCGCGGGAAACATGGTTTGCAAAGCTAATAAGTCGCTAACACACCTACCACCGTGAGTTAGTTATGTAAAAGTTACTAAATCTTAGTTATCTTCTAAAAATATTTATAAATCGGAATTTGGATTTAATCAATGGGTTAGTCATTAGTTAGGGATAACACGAAGTTCCGCAGCTATTATTAATACGGCTGTCAAAGTGTAATTTTAAATGAACCAAATATAATTTTTCACTTAATTCTTATCCAACAATAATATTTAAAACAACTTTTTTACAGAGTGGCAGAAAATAGAACTTTCCTATTTGAATTTTTCACAACTCTTTGATTTCAATATTTTATTTAAAATTTGACAAACTATGCTTCTACATTGTTATTGGCCGCGTTTAATACGCTTTTGCATAGCTAATTAAAAGCCTCTGATTGGTTAATTTGCAAATCTAGGCAAGTTTCGTGCGTAAGGCAAAATGTTCTGCCTAAGTTCTATGATAAACTGCCACCTGAATATTTAGGTGCCTATAAGCACATTGAATGCGGTCATAGATTGCTTATGAATTGTCAAAGAAGCTACAACGAATAGCCAAACAAATACAAAATAAGCTAAATATTCCGATTTTATGCACAATTTTCAATTGAATGGTTTCGTATAGGTACGTAAATGAACAAAACTGAAGAATAAGGACAACCGCGAATCGAACATCAGCAATATTCATGCGCGACAATTTTATCCACTAAAGTGTAGGTACTCTTCGTTGCGGCCGATTGTCTGAAATGAAGACAGCGCCGCGGATACCATCAATCGTACTCAACATCGGGCAACACTTGAGTATTTTTTGAAGGCAACTATGCAAAATCATCCCACACTGTGTATGATGGAGCCACAGCGCTTACTGCAAGAGACGCAATAGCTTTGTTAAGTGGCGTCTTTGACGAGCGCAGTATTTATTGCCAAAACTTCAATTAATTGGATAAATTTAGCGCTCCCGACTTTTTTACGAGCTTATTTAAACACCAAGTATACTATGTCAAGCTTCCGCAACTGAAAATCATTTTTTCAATGAAATCCTGTGTGATAACACTTGAATTTTTTCGAAAGGTGATGGAAAGTGCACCGCAAAGGACAAGAATGTTCGAAGCAGAAAATTGCCATGGTTTGCAAGGTATATCAGCTAATCTTTTACATTTACTTACTTAAATGGCGCTACACGGAGTGGACCTGGGCCTCAACCAACACGCTGTAGCGATCGCCTTGAAAAAAATTGCTCATTCTTATTTTATTTTATGGATTTTTGACGTCAGCATCGACGTGCTATAAAGATTTTCCGTGCACTGATGGTAATGCTTTAGCCGCTGTGCAAATTCACTTCAAAATAGACACCACACTTTAGTCATTTATTCACCTTACTTCGCCCAAAGCCACGGGTATATAATGTGTGCAACCCCAATGGGTGACCTTTTTTCTTTTTTTGGCTGGTGAAATATAAAGTGACAGTCAGTGCATCCACCGTCGATAATTATAGGTAAAACCGCGTGCTAAATCCTTAATTTACTTTAACTTAGTAATAACGCATTTCCAGTTAGCCCGATATTTGGCTAACCGCCTCCAGTTGTGCACTCCCTGTTAGTTGAGGAGAGGTCCCCTGCCACTCATGCGCGCCATCTAAGGCGACGTCTTCCTCTACTGGTGTTGTCCCTCCGGTGTCCAGGGGTTGGCAAGTGTAACTCTTTGTTTGATTTCTGCTGTGGTGTCATTATCAGAGTTTAAAGCGGAGCCGAGGTAAAAAAAGTCCCTATAAGCACATCAAAGTTGTAGCTGCCTATCGTCGATTTTGTGTGTCCCTTCTTGTTGACATCATGTATTTTGTTTTGCCTTCATTCACCTCTAAACCAGTTAAACTCGCTGCATTCTGCCAATTATGTCAATATCGTCAACGTATGAAAGTAGCTAATTGCGCATACTTTTGGAAAATTGTAGCCCTGGTTTTGGCTTTTGAGTTTTGCTCAATTTTTTCAAGTATTGTAAAAGTTACAGCGCATCACCTTGTCTAACTCCTTTTTTGGCATCAAAGATCTCGATGAGATTGTTTCTGACCTTTATCGAGCAGCCAGCGTTCTGCATCCTCATTCTGCACAATCTGACAAGTTTCGCATGGATGCCAACCTAGACATGTTTCTGTTTAGATCGTCTCTGTAACTGCTGTCATATATGCGGCCTTAAAATCGATAAATAGAGGGTGGGTATCGAATTGGACGTGGGTTCTTTCCAGAATCTGCCGAAGTGTGAATATTTGGTAAGTTGTGAACTTACCGGGCCTAAAACCACACGGATATGGACCAATCAGTTCGTTGACGAATGGTTTGAGGCGTTCACACAGTACAGCAGATAGGGTCTTATAGGCAATATTGAGGAGACATTTGGGTGAATGAAATTTTCAATCCGCGGTACCAATAATCATTTTTAGTGTCCAGGTTAACTTTTACGAAGTCACAATGACGAAAATTCCCATATAAAATTATCCATTGTGACCGTCAAAATATTTAAGTTGAAGATTAAAAATGATTACCTACTGGTAAGCCCCGATTTGTTTCCTGCATTCAAAAGAAGAATACGAATAAAATTCAAAATTTGTTTCTTCCACCCTGTAACTAACTTTTCTTCACTACTTATACTTTGCAATTGAAATAGCACCTCCCTCCTTAACTATGTGTTGTTTTGTTGAACCCTTATCTACCTATCATCATGCTGATGACTCCTGTCAAACTCGTTGAATATAAATTAACTATGCGGCGCTATTTTATAGCCTTTGATGGCGGTACACATTTTTTATAAACGCAATTAAAACATTTCAGTAATTTCTCTTAACCACAACCCCTTCCTATAAGGAACAGAAAAAAAATCCTTTTGACAAGAGAAATAAATTAAAACATCACCCACGTCGTTATTTGTCAAAAGCGACGAAAAAAAAAACCAACTCCTCGCTGTTCCTTTCAGCATCCTGTCCTGGCTTGTAACACAAATTACATTTTTGTACTTCTATTCGAGTAAAAAAAAAACCGCCCTAATGAACTTTTGTGGCTACTCGTCCATCTCATCCCTCGTCAAATATAAGAACATCTGGATGGGGGCTCCTTGTGATAACCCACTAAACCGCGAAGTAACTTTTTCACTCCTTGCTCGAAATAAAAAAACAAAAATTTGAATACCAATAAAAATGAAATTATATTAATATTCAAAAAATGTGTCATCGTCGCCCGGAAAAAGGACATCTTCGTCATCGTCACTTGCAGCCAGCAGCAGCGTCGAAGGCAATAATTACTTACAGTTCAATTAGTGTAAAACAATAATAATGACTTCCCGCACAGAGGGGAATGGGAGGTAAATTTTAAGGAATAACAAAAAATCCTTGGTCTGGGGATTCGATTAGTGAAAAAATCGTTTCTGCATATTAATGATGCTCGAAAATGAATCATGATTGACCTGCTGTCTCCTTTGATGTTCAAGAAATTAGTCCCAGGCATCTGCATCGCAGAGCAACACAAGCGTGGAGGTTCTCCTCAGAGGAGAATCGACCCGGGGTCCCCAGGGAATGGCACACTATATCGTCGTGTCGGTTGACAAGCCGACAGTTTCACTTGACAACATTCCTTCATTCCGATGCCATTTGATGATGTTTGCTTCGGCAGCCGTACAGTATGTTTATCCTATGCAGCATGCGGCTGCAGGATATTTATGATGACTTAATTCCCTCGGGGCAATTGACATTCAATTGTGCATGCGATAGTTTCCATCCCGAATTGGGTATGGGTGTATGTTTGCAATTTGCCAGAGCAGAAGATGTGTGCACTTGCAGCTCTCGCACTCGCGCTCAGCGATGATGTGTTGTGTAGTAGTAGTATACTCAAAAAGTTGAAACAATCAGCCTAGTGCAACGCATGTCATGAGACCTCAATGCAGTTTGTTTTGATTAATTTTCTGCTTATCGACTTCCGTCGTTCGTGCATGTTTGACATGCTGCGTGATGGTAAATATCCGGTGACTCCTTTGAGAAATGCCTCGGAAACAGATTGCATTTCACTGAGTTGCCGACAGTTTACGAGTGAACTGCTATCTGAGACAATGCGGCGAAAGGAAACGCGCGACAGATAATTATTCTCTACGCCCTTTAAGTGCAATTATTTGGCATCAAATTGATATGGTAATTTCGGGAAAATAAGCCTCTAAAGAAGATAAACCGGGAAAGGCGGGTTATGGAAAAATTGGGGAACGTACTATATTACGCAAGGCAATGTCAACCCGAGATTAGATAAAAGGAGACAGTGTGACATGGTGTTGTGTGACTTTTGTGTAAACAGTTCCAACTAATGTATGTTGGTCGAGAAAGCTATTCATTTGAAAACGGGGTACACTAGATAGATAGGCTGATTCGCTTTGTCCTTAAGCACCAGGTATCTAAATAGCTTAGCCCCCTCAGTCGTTGTATTTTTTAAAGGGCTTTGAGCAGCTAATGTCGCTGTAGAACCTGTAAAGTTGTTAAATTGAATAATTCATAAGCGACTTTGAAGTCTATGAAGAGGTATTGTGTATCGATCTGGAATCTTTTCTGCGTCTTTTCTAAGATTTTCCGAAGTGTGAAGATTTGGTCAATCTTGTGGACTGATCTTATCAGGATAGGTGTTCATACTTTAAATCAGACAGGATCTTATATGCTATATGCGAAATTTAGGAGACTTATGCATTGGAACATGCTCCTTACCAAGTCATCTGCCACTGCTTTGTAAAGGGTGGGCCATCTATAGGTTTCTTTTTAGATCATAGAGGTTATTTTGACACCGACAGCTCTTTCCCTCTCAAAATCTTGACAGAAAATCAGTATCGTACCTCCGTGGAACGAAGCTTTACGCTTAAACAACGTTGGGAAATATTAAAAACTTATTTCCGAAGTGAGTGCTATGTAGCCCAAACAGTGCGATTTTTGAAAAGAAATTTTGGCCGAAATGAAGCCCCACCGCGCCTGCTGTCCACAAGTTTGTGAAAAAAGTTCATGAGACTGGTATGCTAGTGAACAACACTGATGGTCCTGGTCGTCGTACGATGCGCACAGACGGGAATGTGGCGGATTGTAGAGTGGTGGCATCATTGGACCATTTTTCTTCGAAAATGAGGCTTGGAACAACGTTGCGGTCAACGGTGGGCATTACAGAGCCATGCTAACAGACTTTTTTTTTAATGAAATTGAAGACATAAATTTGGACGACCTCTGGTTCATGCAGGATGGCGCGCCATGCCACGCAGCCCATGCCACAATCGATCTTTTGCCCTCCGAATTCCGAAATCGTGTTATCAGCCATCTTGGCGATGTCAATTGGCCACCTCGGAGCTACGACTGGAGCTGGACTTTTTTTGTCGGGAACCGTGAAGGACTAATGTTATGCCAAAAATCCGGAAACGATTCAAGCACTTAAGGCCAATATCATCCAAGCAATCCGTGAGCTACAGCCCGACACCATCAACAAGGTCTTGGAAAATTGGAGTGACGGAATGCGCTACTGCTAAGCCAGCCGAGGCAGCCGCTTGAACGATGTTGGGTTCCATAATTAATGGGAATGTTTGCTCTTACTAATAAAGCCTAATAAATGGAAAAAATGTAAATTTGTTAATTTTATTGCATTTTTTAAAAGAAACTTTATTTGGCCCCCTGTAAAGATCGACCGGTAAGCCATATGCAATTTGCTCCGTCCGTCACCCTTGTTGGACTTAAGTTTGAATGTCGCTATCTTCACTTCGTGGTGGACGAGCATTTTGACTGCCATCGTCCAGGTTGAACGGATCATTCTGCCTGACTGTGGAGTAAAATTTCTTTCATTCCCAACTGGGGAGATATTTTTAGTATTTCTCATAAAATTCAACCCCTGGCCTCTACTTGTGCTCATTCTCTTTCCTTCTGAGAAGTCGATCTTTATCCCTTCTGTTTTGCTCGTAGAACTCGCGGGCAGATGGCCAGCACATCGGCACTTCTATTGACGTACCCACTGATCCTCTACGATTAATGCTGGTGGTGATGAGTTTGCGGCGAGGGTAAGGAAGATGCGGTCGGTAAAATATCTGGCGGTATCTTATGATAGTAGACCTTTGCGACGTTAAATCTTGTGTGCGAATGATATCCGAATCTATACTTTAGGTAATACCAGGTAGTGCACCTAAAGTCTAGGTTTATCGATCGGATTGTTCGGACATCCAAGACACTGGATCACGAAGTTCGCTGCCCTTAACTTCATGTGCTAGGTCGTCAACTAAATTCCTGCATATCCATGGCTTAATATATATTTTTTAATACTTCTCTAGGAAAAGGCGAAAACGCTTCAAGAGCGCGCTGATAGGTATTAGCAAACTTGTTATAGATTGTAGTTCTCTGGAACTATCTCCCTACAAATGATACGCTGACCCATAACCCCCAACATGTCATGTGCATAAGAAGTGCATTCTTTTTTCAGCAAATTATTAGTCTAGACAGTCTTTTCCACAGATCTTACCTCCAAGTGCATCGGAGCAGCTCACTTAAGGTATCTAATACTTTGACTAGCATCTGCTAATGTCCTCCTCAGTCTCTTTTATGATTTCGGAGGGGATTGGTGTAAAGCGTTGCTTTAACATTCGCTTAGGCATCTGTTAAGGCGTAACCCCCTCCCATCGTTAAAGACGAACCTTCCTTTAATAATGTACATTCAAAAAAAAGTGAAATTATCATCCTCTCCATGATATACTCACAATTTGTAAAAACAAAATACCAATCAAGGCGCACCTATATATTTCTTCGTAATCTACAAAGTAATGTTGGCATCAATTCTGTTTATTAGCCAAACTGTCATATTTGCCAGTCCAATCGAATTTAGTTCGCCAGCAACATTGTGTAGGAACAATTGCACAAGGCAGCCATTTAATTTGGTTGTAAGCAAATTGCTGTCATTTATTCGGCCACATTTGTCACATCCCACAAGGCGAATGAACAATGAAACCCGCACAACAATATCAGCCATCATAAGCCCAAAAGAAGAAGCAAATAACTTTCCTAATTACCCCCGAAAAACAACTCGAAACATTCTCGCATATATGTGATTCCATAAAGAAGAATTTATTGTTCCGCTATGCCAAAAAGGACAACTATCGTCTTCCGGCGGCCGATGCTATGCTTGACTTTACGATATGGCCAAGACATACCCATATCCGTTTTAATATTTTGCCAAGACATGGCGGACAGCACAACAAACAAAAAAAATTATTATTATTATTCAAAGAGGAAAATGATACTAATAACGCCAGTAAACTATGTAATATATGCAGTGAAAAATATGACAAGTATCCTTCCCAAGGATGTGCCAAATGAATACTAAATGGCAATGCGCCGATGTGTGTAGGCAGAGTTGTCTGTATAGTTGCATTGGAGAGCGCCTTAAGATTTCATCCTTTTCATTATTTTTTCATAATTCTGTTGCAAGGATAATGGATGATTATGTTTATTATTTTCCGCCCATCTTCATTAAAATATATGAAGCATTATTATCTTTATCGGGTGGACGGACGGCCAATGCTGCTTATTTTTCGTCCATCCACATACTTGAAAGGAAACACTACAAAGGAGTTAAAAATTGAGCAAACAAAGTGTTTGCAAGTCAGGCAAATGCGAGTATGTGTGTAGACAACTGTTTTTATGATAATAGAGCTGCGATTATGTTTACAAAATGTGGCAACAGGATGTTTCTTATATTTCGACTTAATGCCAGGAATGGATATGGGTGCGCTTAGCTGGCGCATTCAAATAACGAAATGTCATTAAGAGCGATTATTTCGGACAGTGGACTGCAGTATATTATGGACATGTATGCATAGGGGCAATTCCTGCAGTCAGTAGATTAGATAGCGAATAAATCTGTTGGACATTATGATGGAAAATGTGAGCGATCACGTATCAGCGTGTTAACACTTTTGAGCGTCATTTCAATTCAAATGAAATGAAGGCACAATACAAAACCTCTTACCTCTGGTGATTAGATTTAAATAAATTAAGGCTTTTCTTTTAAAGGTTACACTCGAGCGTTTCTCTTCATCTCCCCAGTACATGTATGCAACAACTTCAGCGACTAAGCAGAAACTCTTGGCAGAGCTTAGATACACTCATGTTTCATACCAGACGGAGGAGGCCCCATAGACTTTCTTTCTGGCAGAAATGTCCTAGTATTAGAAAATAAGTTTCATTCAGTAAAGATCTTTCCAAAGGGGTAGCCTTTCAATTCAGTATGTATATAAGTATTCCACGATAGGATAGGAAGTGACTCCGTATGGTATTTTGATTTTAAGCGGCCAAATTTTGTACCAGAATTAGCTAGTCGTTGAACTGCTTTCCGCCACCCCAGGCTTGCCTCCCGTTCTGTTCATTCTGCAGAGCCCACTTGTCGTAACGTGAGTTTGCTTCCCATTTTCCTTACTGTATGGACTCTTGCCGGCACCAGCATCGGTCAATTGGTCTATACACTCCGCATCTATATACCCATAGTGCGCTTAATCCCATTGCCTTTGGGACACATGCTCCAGGAACTAGGTATGTCTAGTCGTAGGGCCTCACGTTTGTTTTTAAGGAAACTTTGGACACTCATTTTCCCACCTAACGGGAACTCAACCACAATTATTGTCGTTGGGTCGTATTCCGGCATCCAGGGCCATAATTCTTAGTCGTAGGGATACCTACGCTTGTCGGTTATCCGGTTTTAACACACATATGCTTCAAGCAGCGTTGCACGGTGCGTTGTGGCACCGTGGTACGCAAAAATTGAAAAGGACAGGTTTTCTTTATTTCTCTGACCTGACTCAAATAATTAAAGCTCAGTGTACTGTAAGCACACCAATGCATTTCATTGACAGAGCAGGATGCGCGCTTTCAATTCAATTCAGTTAAATACTTATGAACGCACCCATTCTTCTAAATCCTATTATGAATGCACTCATTTCTTTGCAATCAAAAAATATAGATCTGTCTCTCTCAGAGAATATTTATTTTGTTTTTGTACTGGTATGGTCGTATCCATATGGGAATGGAAATAAAGGACCATTCGCATGAGAGCGACAGTTCACGAATTTCAGCCACCAGTTTCTACCCGCAGCCGCAATGTCTAATTTGAGGTTAAGTCCGTGCGAATGTTTTTTGGAACGCGAATCAAATGAAGTGGATTGCGAATAAACAATTCGCGCCAAAGGTGTTTTTATTCGTGGCAAAAAGTTTGGAATTTGAAATTTCGTTATTTAAACTGTTTTTAAACACCTTTTCTCTGAATACATGTTAATGGTATAATTAATTGTCCTCTTCTTGAAATAATAAAATCTGCAATTTTCTGTTATAGGTAAATGCGTAAAAAGTGGTTTGTTCGCTTCGCATTTTATTCGTTCGCTATCATGTGAATGGTCCTTAAGACTACGAACAGAGTGCATGCGAAAAGCTAAAGCTAAGGTTTGAGAGGTTAAAGCGAATAAACTGCGCCCGTATATTTTAATTGTACTGGCCTGGCTACAGTAGATTCGATGCTAAGATACATGCTAAGTGAAACTGGGCGCTAATAGCGAATAAACTCTTCTGCTTAGTTTTTTGGCAATAAATTCACGAACGAAGCTGCCAATAGAATTGGGTATATAATCAAATACCTTCTTTAATGACATTCAGAAGAATTTGGAAATTTTTGTCGGGATGTTTTCGTAAATATTAGTAAATATGATGAAATTCGTAATATATTTAGTGCAGGCCATTACGGTGTCCATCAAATGGTTGGGCCGATATTTGTTATTCAGCGTCCAAAATTTTTTTGAAGGACCTCGTAGAAGCGTCACTATTGTGATGTCGATTTCTAATGGATTTATACCAGTAGCCCTTATTATACAAGTTTGACTTTCATTGCGCGAAAACCCTTGAGTCTGTAAGTACCTACAATTCTAAAATTCTAGCAAGTTGAGTTTCGATAATAGTCTGCTATTGAAGCTTCCTCTATACTATTTTGTCCCTTCGGATATGAGTGAAGGAGAGTCCTCCATGCCATAAATTATGGACGCGTTAATTTAAACCGCAATCAAAAGCTAAATTAGACCGCGCTGACTTAATTCATCAGACCAGATTAAAGGATGGATCGCTATACTCGCTGCAAAGGCTTTAAACTCGTGTAATTTTCGGACATTATGCCCTACATGTCGGAAAAATCTGCGTAGCCTAAATTCATTGGGCGTCATACATTTAGAACGCGATCAAAAAATGTTATTAGACCGCACGGCTCTACTTCTACTCTCATTTCATTATCGCGGTTTTACTTATTGTACATCATTTTTAAAATTTTTTTTAGAACGCCGCACCGCACCGCCGTTAATTCACGCGGTCAAATTCCACCTACCGTCGCGTCGGCATCGCTGTACGTATGTATGACCCATCTCAGTCAACTGATTTGTAATTTTCTAACCACGCAAAAATGTCGCTAAGACTCATTTGTCGGACATACCTTGCATAAATGGTCTTCCTTCACCGAGACATCTTCCTTATAGCTCTGCGGGTAAGTGTTCCCGTATGAGCATTATTTAACTTTATTTTTCAGCCCTTAGTTTGAGTCTTGGTTTTCATCGTCTAGTCATTCATTTTGCATACCCCCACCAAACACCGAATGTAACGCTTTACGCTTTCCTTGTTCACAAGTCTCTGTTCGTTCATTTCTCATATTGGTAAAACTTTTAAAGTTTCTTTGGATCCGCCATCTTATAATGGCTCCGCATCACCATCAGTATGCCAGTCAAAGCAATTGCTATACATTTTAAATTCTGGCCGACTAAATCATTAAAAATCAAAATTTAACCAAACACTTTGTAACATCGTATCCTAATTTATAAAATATGCCCTAAACACAAACAGACATCATCCCTTTTCCTGTTGAACATTAATATAATTTTTTTTTTTTGCTACAACGCGTTGGACCGACTAACGCGAAAAAAAATATAAAAAAAATGTTATTCGAGCTATGCGTTGGTTTTATTTTTGTTCTCACTTCTTGTGTCTTTAGCCACAGAAACTTCATATCCTGTATCCTGGTTGGCTGACTATCGTTTGCTCCTTTTGAGTAGTCCAGGGATGAGTTCTAATTAAAATTTCACTCCTTTCGCGTCATTAAAATATATATACACAGACATTTTTGTATAATTAGCATCGCGCACCCGGAACACAATTTGGCTGCGATTTTATTGTTGTTATCCCTTTTTGGAAGTTCCGCCGCCGCCATCGCCACCATCACTGTTTAGGAGTTTAATGGTCATGATGGTGGCCACTGCGCCGACACAATGGAGAAGTTGTCGCAACTTACAGTATACAGCAAGAGCAACTGAAACTATTATAGGTGGATGGGTGATATTTTTTTTTTTTTATTGTTATTAATATTATTTCTTTTCTTTTTTTTTTTGCGCAACCATTCTTTGGGACATCATTTTTTTCAGGTTTGACAGTCAGTCCGGAAACTGAGTAATTATTGCTTTTTTTGCGGAAAAATGGAATATAGATATTTGGTACAATTTTGAATTGCAATTTGTCTACATCGAGTGCTTGAGTAGTCATTGGACACACTAAGCATCAAGGATTAGAACGTGGTTACAATTCACTTGAAAAAGTTTCAAGAAGACAAAAGTTTATCACAAGCAGTTACAATCCTGCTAAAAAAATATATACAATTTTTAATAGAGAATATAAAATGCATTTTCGCTTCAAGTTTTATTTTATTACAACGCGCGTTTGACATTGACAGCGTTGAAATCTTTATAATCATTATTTTTTTTTTTCATGAAAGTTAACAAGAAGACTTATCGCTTTTACTTATTTTGGTTTTTCTACTCAAAAAGAATGAAATTAACTACAGTAGTGTTAGTGTCCTGTCCAGCTTATACTTAATGCTTATTTATCGAAAAGACCGACCAAATTAGTTGGTTTTAACCGTAGTTAAAGTCAAATGCTAAAAATACAATATTTTGGCGTTTGAGAGCGTTTTCGGGAAACTATCGAAAAATAACGTGAATCTAATCGATGAAAGTACATTCATAAGATCTTTATTCGTTATTACAATACTTTTCTTTATTTAAGACGTGAAAAAAGTTCGCTAAATGCCGAAGAAATATCCACTTAAATAAGAGATAAAATGAACCCGAAATTAGCTCCGGGGTTTGATTTAATTACGAGTGAAGTTCTAAACAAACTGCCTAAAAAAGGTATAAAAAAAATAGCACAGATAAATGCAGCGTTTAGACTAAGGTATGTTCCACGCATGTGGAAAGTCGCGGAAGTTATTATGATACCAAAGCCCCAAAGCCGGGCAAATTGCCCAGTGAAGTTACCTCATATCGTCCGATTTTATTGTTGCCAACTCTATCAAAGCTCTTCGAAAAGATTCTTCTGAAACAACTTAATCCGATCAAAGAAGAAAAAACACTGATACCAAACCATCAATTTGGATTTAGAAATAGGTTAGGTACTCAACTCTAGATCAGGTTCACAGAATAACTGATAAAATAGGAAAGGCCTTAAGGTGCTAGTACACGATATGTAGCACGCCTCAAATACATGTAGCACTGACGTCATTTTGACATCAGCGAATGGTCCCAATAGGTACATGCCGTGTACAAGCAATCTATCGTATCCTAGCACCTTTAGAAGAAAAACCAATATGCTCTACCATCTTCCTTGATGTAACACAGGCTTTTGATAAAGTCTGGCATGAGGGATTGGTCCATAAGCTACAAAAATATCTTCCCAAACAATACTCGGAAATACTAGAGTCATATATAATCCAGCGATTATTTGGAATTAAACAAGAACATGAGTACTCTGAATTAAAATATATAAAAGCGGGAGTACTGCAAGGTAGTATGTTAGGACCTGTACTTTTCCTTATATACACGAACGACCTACCACAAAATGACGAAACTACTGTAGCCACATTTGCAGACGATACTGCTGTACTTGCTGTTGGAAAAACCGTGGAGAAAGTTACAGAAAAACTGCAAAGGACAGTTAGTAATATATCTGATTGGACAAAAAAATGGCAGATGAAATTAAATGAGCTGAAGTCAATCCAAGTTCACTTCACTAATAAAAACGTACAACACATACCTGTGTACATTAATAACAAAGAAGTTCTTCATTCGAACTCAGCTAAGTATTTAGGCATGACTCTAGACGCGAAGTTGCGCTGGAAAACTCATGTCAAGAAAAAACATGACGAACTAAATATACGATACAATAAAATGTATTGGCTCATAGGGAGGCATTCATGTCTCTCAATATATAATAAACTGCTTCTATATAAGCAAGTCCTAAAACCAATATGGACTTATGGTCTCCAGCTCTGGGGGTGCACAAGTAAGACAAACCTGCAAAGCATTCAATGCTTCCAAAACAAAGTACTACGCAATATTGTTAATGCGCCATGGTACATACGTAACTCTGATCTACATAGAGATTTAAAAATTGAAACGGTAGAGGACGAGGTCATGAAGGTCGCAAGAAGACATGAAGGTAGGCTTTGCAACCATGCTAATTCAGAAGTAATCGAACTACTTAATAACAACAATTTAGTTAGAAGATTACGAAGAGTAAACCCATTCGAAATAGCTAACTAGGAATAAAGAAAATAAAGACAATTTCACAACACAATCACATTAACAAAAGTGATAACGAATTAAAAAAAACAAAAGGTAACAGACTAACGTTAGTACCTTATAGCATAGTATTTATTATAAGTATTAGAAACAAATTGCTGATTAGTTTAACGACTAGGTGCGATTATTGGAAGGATGGCAACACCATGCTTCCCTCGGGTGTTTTTAGTGGGTGAGCTAACCGCAAGTCCCACACTATCGCAAAGCTCGCATGCGATGTCTTTCAACGATTTTGCATCCAGCTACACGCAAACAAAAAAAAAATGCCGAAGTTCGCTTTAAGCGGGTTCGTTGCAAGCGAACATTAAAGCTTTAGTTCATATGGAGCATTAATTGAGACTAGTTGAAATCGCCACTTTAAGGCCAACATTTAAAAATTGAGTTCATTGAGTCTAGTTTGATCTTTCTTTTAAAAAGTCGTTATAGTCAGGGGATTTAGCATCTCGAATGTCGTTATAGTCATCGGCTTACGTTGCAATGCAATGACTTCTGCAGAAGCTGCATAGATGAAGAAATGGATTTGCAGTTGTAGTTACCCTGCTCTAAAGACCTACTTAGGAAACTATTTTCTAAATGATCTCCAGTGATCTACGTAACACCAAACCAGCGCCGCTAATATAGACGGAAGCAAATGTAAAATTTTTAAAAGTATTTCAAACCCCGCAGTGGTATGCACAATGGGCCGTTTGACGGCCTACGTGCTTCCCTCACCGAAAGCCACTTCAAATAAACAAACAAACTATGGGCAGGGTAACTGAAAGGCTTGCACTGAAAGCTAAAGGTTTCGCTAAAAATTAGAGGATTGAGAAACTTTGCTCTTTAATCACTGTAACATACCTACCTATTCGGACAAATTCAACTTGAAAAGGCGATAGCCGAAAGTAGTACGTAAGGGATTAGCATTAAAGTCAGAGATGTGAACAAATTAGTTCTCTAAATGATGATCTGGACAAAATCTTGAAGTGGGGAACAGACAACTTGGTTGTATTTAATGCAACCAAAGATACAGCTCACAACATTTTCTAGGAAAAATGCATCAAAAGTTCCTCCACCTTCTAGGAGTCACAGTCAATTCAAGAGTCACATGGCAGGGCCACATATCCTATATGTCAAGATCGGCGTCCGCTAAGTCGAGCTACCTATTTAGAGCAAAGAGGTACTTTAGCCCCACTTCAAAGAACTTCTCCTTCTCTACAAAGCACAGGTTAGACCAGGCCTGGAATATTGCTCCCATATATGGAGCTCGGCCCCAAATCATTCACTTAACCTACTTGACAGCATACAGAGACGAGCATTTCAACTTATTGCAGACCCTACACTCACATCGAATCTACAACCGTTGGTGCACAGAAGACAAGTCGCTAATCTATGCTTGTTCTATAGGTACTTCCACGGTAGATGTTTCGAGGAACTCAGAGACATTATCCCTCGAAATTCAAGTTTTGGGCGCCCACAAGACAGGCTGCTAATGCTTATGATGACCATACAGTACACTTGACAACCGCGAGGACATCATCTTTCCAAAACTCCTTCTGTTACAGTGCAAGAAAACTTTGGAGCTCGCTTCCTGATGGGGATATATTTCCAGAAGACTACAATTTGCAGCAATGTAAGTGCAGAACTAACTTACATCTGCACGCATATCGGGGCGTTGATGAAGCGTTATAGGTTTGCCTTTCCCGAGAGAAGTATTTAAAAAAAAAAACAGGAACACATTTTAATTATTATAGCGGGAAGGCTGTCATGTCAGTGCCAGTTCGCAGTGCTCTGCTGAATGCTAACATATAGCAATACCAATAGCAATCAAAACAGTACGAGGATGAGTTTCGGTCCTAATCTTCCAAGTAAATACGACGCACGCTCCATATACACGGCAATAAAGATCTGTTCGATCTCATTTAAAACGGTAAACGATTTATAAGTTTTTGAAATCACTAAAAGTAGGTATATACTGTACATATACTCACGAGGACCTTTGAACAAATTTTATTTTCTTGTTTTCTAATAGTCCACCATGCAGCGGTATCCGTATGCATACCCATAATGACAGTTCAAAGCTTATTAAAACCCAAAATGACAAATCACTTATCCATTATTGTATTAGTGACGTCTCTCGTTATTCCTGCATTAGTGGCAACTTTTGTTTAATCTTCTATTGCCATTCAAACGGCCGATAAAAAATTATTGTCTCGGATAAGCCTCAATAACAATATAGTAACATCCAACTTTCATTATTGTTTCTTTGCAACAATCTCTCACATTACAATTTGCATTAAATTTCCCTTCCTCTTCATAGCGCAAAATCGCGCAAAGTCACGCTTTATTAGCCGAATAGCCAACATAACAATCGAAGGACAAAAATTTAAGCATCAAAGACGACCAAAATTAGTGTGTGCGCGCATAATTGTCTATTGTTTAACAACTGACATTGTAGGTAATCCACACTCCCTCGGGAAGCAAGACGAAAACTTTCCGACGTATAATCTTCCGCGTGGAAAAACTTTTATTCAGGTTGTCCGCGCGCAATGTCATCCTAATACATTTCACCCAACAATAAAACAAACAGACGACAAAACGTACATACACTATAGCGCCCGTCCCCCAAAAGAATTGCGATGCCTTGGTCCATCAAACGCGTTTCGCAACCCCACAAAACTTTGGCCAAATAGGAAAAATCCATTAAGGACACCAATAAATGCGCGCGCCAGGACACAAAAAGTGCGTCATTTCCGGAAGGGGGAATGAGTGCAAAGCCTTTGCGCTCCACTGGGCCAATGAAATTCATTTCAGTCATTATATTGATGGTGTAATGTTCATTAGATTTTGCATTGTTTCGATCTGTCTCCAACTGTAGGTGTGAGTGGCAATCTGAAATAATAAAAACTTTAACAACTTCACTTAAGTTTTACGAGCGAAAAATCTTAAATTACCTAAATTAGGAACAGGGGTTGAACAGGAGCTGTCATAAGAGATCTGCTCTTTTTTTAAGAAACGAAAAATGTTGCGACACTCATCAAAATTATTCTTGACACCTTTCTAATCCTTGAGAGGACGAACAAAAAAAATTCCCAATTAAGGTTAATTTTTGACGATGGCTATAATCCTTACCTTAAGTCGTTCTCTTGAAGGTCCCGTTTTTTTTTTAATGCAATTAAAGTCGATAGAGGGTTACTCAGCGAGTTATCTTCAACTTGCACATTAAAGGGTTGAATCAACCGAAGAAAAAAGAAACGGGATAAAAAAAAAAGAGAAAACTTTTAATTGGCGTGATTTTTAAATGCTAAGTACTTTTTGGTAGTTGGTATAGGTATTTGTCAGTGTATAGGGGTAGAAATTGATTGCTGAGATTAAGACGAGAAGACGCTGACTTAAACCTTTTAAATGAGCGGTGGTAACATTTGTGTGATGCGCTATTAAGCGACTGGTTGAATTGGGTAGCATTTAAACAAATCCAAGGGTCTGAAGGGCTTAATGCTAGTGCATGATGTTTCTATTCATTTTTAAAAACAATTGAAAGTCGGTAACTAGGAGATAGCACGCTCCTTTTCATTTCTCAAAGGATTTATAAAAGTATACCCAAAGTGTACATTATATAAAGACTCCTTTCGAATATCAGTCATTCAACATTTTTTTCGGTCTTCAGCTTGGCCTTAAGATTTAAGACTTTGGTCGGCAAAAGCAAAATTTAAAAAGAGAAAATAAACGAGCAACACGCATTATTGGGTTGCAAACGTATTTTTATCTACACTGCGACGAAGTGCTACAGTTGTAACTTTTACTTTTAAAAATCCAGCCTTAGCAGAGGATATCCAAATCATCATCATTCAGCAGTAAGAGCGCTCTAGGTGGAATATGTGAAACGCAATCCGTTCTGCAGCACACCCTTCAGCGGTTCTTGCTTGAGCCTGTTGCTCCAAAAATTGCTGCATTGGAAATGCATTAAATTTAGTTCATTGCTGTCCCCCAAGTAGTTGATACCATTATCGCAGTACAGATTTTGCCACAAACCTCTTCGCGATGCGAACCCCTTGAGCGCCGCTGTGAACACTTCCATAGGTAAGTCGAACAAAAATTTCAGCTACCGCCTTAACTACGCAGCAAGCAGGGCAAGTTTCAGATGGAAACATCGAGAATACAGTGATACTGCTAGGCTCACCTGGCCACCTCTGGATAGCACGTCGTGGAATCCTGGTCGGAGACATGCGTTTAACATGCCCAAACCACCGAAGCATGGATCGCTCCGTCCGGAGAAGTAGCTGCTCGACATTGAGTTCCTCACGTATTCTGGTATTTCTGATACGATCTCTACGGGTCACACCAGCAATACTACGGAGAAATCTCATTTCGGCAGCTTGTATCCGCGATCTTATTCTTTCGGTCATTACCCAAACCTCATGACGATAGGTGAGAGTTGGAACAAACACCGAATTAAAGACTGACAACTTAGCTTTGACACCAAGTTCAGTCCTCCTGATAACAGAATGACCAAGCTGTCTCAAAATTGACCCAGCCTGACCAATCCTACAGGAAAACTCGGCATTGCTCCTTCCATCACTCGGCCACAAACCGATCGAGTGCGCGCTGAAGTTCAGTTTGAGAGGCTCCAAGGATGACCAAGTCATAAGCGAAGAGCAAATGACTTATCCTCAGATCTCCCAATTCGAAACGTTCCTCGCCAAAGCTGCGCTGTAACATCCAGTCCATAAGTAATGAAAAGGAGAGGAGACAAGACGCACCCCTGACGAAGTCCAACGCCCACGGTGAAAGGTATTGATTTAACGCCGTTTACCTGAACACAGCTTTTACAGTTTGTGTAAAGAGATTGAATGGCTCTCAAGAGAGAACCGTCAACTCCATACTCCTGTAATACACTCCAGAGTTTACCTCGAGGGACTCGATCGTATGCTTTCTCCAAATCTACGAAACATGCGTAAACAGGTGTAGCATACTCCCAAGCCTTTTCAAGTACCATTCTGAGAGTGAATAACTGGTCGGTTGTGTTTCTGCCGGGACGAAAGCCGCACTGCTCATCTCCTAATCGTGTCTCGACCACAGCTCTGCAACGCGTTTCCAGCACCTTGACAAAGACTTTTCCTCTTCACCTAAGGCCTTGAGCATTTGTGGCCGGATTTCATCCACTCCGGCAGATTTGCCAGCTTTTAGCGATTTGATCGCAAAAGTGACTTCCTCTACCGTGGGACTATTTGCCGCCCTGCTTAAGGCGATGGATGTGTCATCCTCAATGCGCTGGATTGGATTGAGCAATTCGGAAAAGTGCTCGCTCCATCTGCGCAAGATGTCCTCCTCATTAAGAAGATGTGTACCATCTTTGGATTTGACTCCTTCGATAATGTTCCACTTCCTTCCTCTAAGACGGCGGATGGTCTGCCAGAACACCTTGCTTGCAGATCTGTGATCACGGTCCAATTTTTCGCCGAACTCCTTCCAAGACTGTTCTTTGGCTGCTTTAACAGCCAATTTGCAAGTTCTTCGCGCCTCAATGTACCGGTTTCGAGAAGCAGAGTCTCCCAAGTGAATCCACACCTTGAAAGCCTTCTTCTTCTCTCTGATAGCTTCTTGAACTCCGGGCGTTTTAAACCACGCAGTTCTTTTCTCACCACCAGCCGCCACACCGAGCCGCTTCAATCCGCAAACATGTCCTGCAGAGGCAATAACTATGCTGTTGAAAACAACTTCCATTCTTCCTCTACATTCAATGGAACATTTGGAATTTGTTCAAACCTTTCAGATACCTGCCGTGCAAATTCCTCCAGTATCTCATCATTCTGTAGCCCCTCCCACCGTATGCGTGTAACCATTCTTGGTTTACGCTTTGGCAGGATAGGTATTTGATCGTTGAGATACAATTTGCACAACACCAGGTGGTGATCAGTTGACAGTTCAGCCCCTCTCAACACACGAACATCACAAACCATCCTTTTAATACACGTACACGATGGTACCACAAAGAAATCTATCAGCGATTTCTGCTGAAGACTTCGACGGTACCATGTGTATTTATGGATATCTTTGTGTGGAAAGAAAGTGTTCATAATGGACATTCCATTTGAACAACAAAAGTCGAACAACTTCTCTCCATTCGCGTTCTGATCGGGGTCACCGTGTTTCCCAATCGCGCTGCCCCAAAACCATAACGCCAAATTGAAAAATGTCATAACGCCCAAAAACCACCACATCGCCCGAAATTTATAGAAAGTAAACGTCGCAAAGCTCAAATTGAACGACATATCGCCCAAAGTGGGCGCAGTAGCGCAGTGGTTACGGTTAGTGTGCTGGATTACTGTGCGAGGGATCCCAGGTTCGATCCCCGGAAAAACACAAATTACATCTTAAAAAGTATTTTCTACTGCACCAGCTCTCGCGAACGTCTGACAAACATCCGAGAGTATGACTGTCAAAAAAAAAAATGTTCTCAATTCAGCCGTTCGGACTCGGCATAAAATTGTAGGTCCCTTCCATTCGTCCCAAAAATAGAAACTCACACAAAACGAATGATTGCGAGAAGCTAGGCCTAGGGTGCCTATTGTCTAAACGCCTGTTGCGCCACCTATTTATTTATTTTTTTTATCAGGTACGTATTAAACTGCAAATTATTTTTGGCCTTTATTTCCATTTTGTTGTTTGCTTTTGGGCGTTATGCATTTTTTGGGCGTTAGCAACAGCAAGCCCAAAATCAATGTCACATCACCCAAACTTACGTAAATTTTACAACAACAAATTGCCTAACAATGTTTTGGGCGTTATGGCATTTTTCGATTTGAGGGTTAAGGTTTTTGGCGATAAGAGACCTAACGCCACAAAGATATCCAAAAAGCTTCTTCCACTTAAAAGATCCAGCATCTCGAAAGTCGTTAACGTCATCTCCGGGCACTGCATATAATAGGTAGATACGCGCAAAGCCTCGGTCTGTTTCTGCAGAAGCTGTGGAGATGAAGATCTTTTTTTGCAGTTGTCCTGCTCTAGCCAATTTAAGAAAGGCTCATTTTGGAAACTATTTTATCAATGATCTCAGTGCTTCTGAGCTTTATAACCGGCAGCAAATGAATTACATGGGTAGCCAGGCTTTCTCTCATCGAGAGCCACTTTAAACTATCTAACTAACTAACTAACTACCTAACTTCAGAGAACACGAAAACTGCTACGTACGACTTGCTTGTTGGTAGCCCTCCACGTTTGAACGTGGTTTGGAATGGCCTTCCGGATTCCAAAGCGATCTTCTGAAATGGTCTAGTTGATTCAACTCTATCATGGTGGCCCATGATCTGGCTTATCATCTTTAGCTTGTATTTAGACCAAAGTACACAGCTATATCGACGACCTTCTTGGCGAAACGCTGTCTAACTATATTCAAATTAATGCTGTATGGTAGTTCCTTTTATGCAAATAGACCAAAGATGTTATGTTTACCAAAGGGATGGGATTTGGGAAGAAAGATTGGACATTTAAAGACATAGGTAATGTGCGCATTCTGCAGACTTCCACCAATTCGGAGGGGGTTCAAAGAGTTATCGTCAATGAAATGTTCCATTAACTCCTGTTTTCTTCAATCCTCCTTCCAGCTCACTTCTTTTATTTTTCAACTTGTTCCTTAACATTGCCCTGATGGCTTTTAACACTATCGCAAAAACATCACATCAAGGGTTTTGTGGACATTACTATAACGTACATGATTATTTGCGAAAAAGTGTTATATTTGTAACTTTCCTCTCCCAGCTGTATCTTCGCCCATCCGCGAGCAATACTTTCTGTCTATGGCCAACATTATTCCGATGGTAGGTAGGTAGGTAGGTAGGAGTGGCGGCTTGAGATAAAACCCTGGTAGCACTATGTGCCGTTTTGTTACCACATACTCATTTGACCTGGTTATTGTAAGTATGTCGAAGGGTGGTTTAGATCCAGCCTGTGGAATTCAAGAAGGTTATAAGTTCTTTGATGCTATTCTTCGAAACTTTCTCGAGGGATGTGAAGAAGGGTTTACCCATAGTTCGCTGTCTAGTCCTAGCTAGTGCCGGACAAGCGCATAGGTAGTGAATGAGAGTTTCTTTTTCGGTTGCGTCGTTGCAACTGCGACAGTGTGTATTATGTGGGATGCCTAAGCTGACTGCATGGTCCCCTATAGGCCAGTGGTCTGTGGTAATTGCTGTTATCCTGGCTATACCCTAATATAATTTGGCCACATTCTTCTGGATATGACACAATTTGTTAGCCTCCTCCATCTGAGATTGGCTTTCGATAGGGAATCTGCGGAAATGTTTGCTTTGACTGCTCCTATTGGAATTTGTACCGATTCCGCAAGTGAGCAGTGGAGGCTTGAACCTCGCCTGGGCAGCTCGTCAGCTTGTTCGTTTCCATAAACGTTGCTGTGGCCTGGAACCCAGATTAGGGTCATCCTGAACTGATCAAGCGAGGCCAACTCCTCACGACAATCTAATACTAATTTTGAGTTTATATTGACTGAGGCGATAGCCTTGATCGCAGCTTGACTGTCGATGAATATATGTCCATCTTTTACCTCGGAGCTGTGTCCGTATGTAGTTTGGTTAGGCGACAGGCTTCCCGGATAGCAAGTATTTCCGGGAGCCTGAAGGATTTTGAAATTCTCAGAGACTCCGAAAATACACCCGCACCCTCACCTACTCCACAGTCCATTTTTGAACCGTCGGTGTAGATTGTTAAATTCAAGTCCCTGTTCACCCGTCCGTCCTGCCAGTCTAATCTTGAGGGGAATTCTACTTCGAAGTGTTTTTTAAAAAGTATTCTGGGGGTAATGTAGTCCGTTGAGTGTGGGTGGTACTAGTTCCCTTGCTAAAGTAAGCAGAATGTTGCTATAACCGTATGATCTCGCATACCAACACCCAGACTCTCTGAGTCTGATCGCGCTATGTATTGTGATGTTTGTTATATGAAGGTCTAAGTGTAAAAGATGCAGAATGACTGTGAGGGCACTGGAGCACTGGAGGATAATGAGAGCGGTTGGCCGTTTAGGCGAGGAAGGGTAAAATCGGGTATTTTGGTCATAGTGGTGAAAAGCATCATTTCGGTTTTGCTCGAATTAACACCGAGACCGCACAGTCTGGCCCAGGTGCTAACCTTCGACAGAGCATTTCTCCATAATTTCGCTAATTACGGAGAGAAACTTTCCTGACACCATCAGTAACACCTTGTCGTCCGCATATCCGACTACCTTGATTCTTTCTCTATCTAAACTATTGAGTATTTTGTTCATTACTATGAGCCATAACAGTGGTGAGATGACACCTCCTTGTGGCGTCCCTCTGCTGGCGTATTTGGTTATGTTGCTATTTCCTAGTGTTGCCTGAATGATCCTGGTGTTAAGCATAGAAACAATTCAAAGGCTAAGATGGTTTTCTATCCCTAATTCCGTTAAGAATTCCAACATCGCTTCAGTATGTACATTGTTGAATGCCCCTTCTATATCTAGAAAGGTCGCTAAGGTATATTCTTTATAGTGTATTGAGTTTTCTATTGTTCGCACTACTTCGTGAAGAGCCATCTCTGTCGATCTTCCCCTGAGATATGCGTGTTGTGATTTGGATAGTGATGATTCTATATTGCTTCGCAGGTGGTTGTCTAGGAGTCGTTCGAGGGTTTTCAATACAAAGGAGGACAGGCTGATTGGTCTGAAATCTTTCGCGCTCTCGTGACCACATCTGCCTGCCTTTGGAATGAAAATCACTTTTACTCGTCTCCATGAATGCGGTACGTGATATTCTTCCTATAGATAGATAAACGTTGGTCCAGTGAACCAGTGAAAGCCTCTCTCGATATAATCTGGGAATCTGTCCACAGATACATGGCAAAAATTTGGAAGAATTTTCGCTACCAAAGATGCTAACATCTCCCCTGCACACAGCTCTAATCTAGGTAAATAGGTAGGTTAGAAATACCTAACAGTTACCTATAAGCCTGTAGCGATGCGTCGGAAAATCCGTGTATTTGAACCAACTTTGATCTTGAGCTCAGAACACATCTAGGAGCTTGTTTTAAGCGAGATCGAAAAATCTGCATTCTAGACTAAAATGACTTTCTGGACACCCTATGCAATATATATCTACAAAACACATATCTATGTATTAGGAACGATTGGATGAATGTGTCCAAACCCTTTTAGGCATAACCTAGAAACCGATATTCAAATATTAATTTCTACCCTCCCCCGCAGGACTCATTAAGTCATAATACTGGTCAGTATATGGTCATTACTACGAAAAGAACAATCTCTTCCAAAAGGACGAAAAAAAAAACTTCTTTCAATCACTTGGCTTGCAAAAGACCAACGCCACAGCCCTAATTCCCTTTCGAAACAATGAATTCTTTGTCATTAATTAAAAACGAATTCCCTCTTTGTACCGTTAACAAAGTTAAGCACAACCAAATTAAAAGCACAAACGAAAAAAAAATGAACCAAATGTAAATTACAATTTCATATTTCACTTTATGTCGTGTGTATACGAGTGCTCCTTTTCGTTATCAACTCTTTCAGGGAAACTACTCCAACGTTGTGCGCTGATGGTGATATCTGTCTTTCTTACATAAAAATATAAAATAAACAACACAGAGGGGCGGGGGTGTATACTATATACACTTTGAGCAGGTTCCTTGGACCGCCTTTCGGGAAGAGAAATACAAATTTCATATCTGCGTCGCATTAATTCATCATCACTTCAGAGAGTAGATAAAAAAAAGCAAAAATCCACTGAAAACAAAAATTCTCGTCGCATCCCCGCCGCCTCCAGATAGTGATACCAGCACCATATCGCGCACTCGCCCATAGCAGAAGAAAAAAAAAAACGAAAAAAGATTCCAATTCCAAAGCAAAGTAAGACCGCTTCAAAGACACGCCAGCAGAGATTTTTAAGTCCATCTCGATGCTCCAGAGGTTGTGTGTGTGTGTGTGTGCGGTACTCTTGAATGCGTGGTTTAATTAACTTTTTATCAGTTCCAAGAGGAAACCAACTTTACAGTTCGGTCCATAGTCCGATTTTCGTTTTGCCCAGCACAGTGTAATCAACCCTTGCACCACAATAATTGTATGCAACACCCTTCCGTGTCTTGGTCGTCGTCGTCGTCAGATGAAAGATGAATACCGTCAGCAGTTCAGCCCGGACTGAGTGCTGGAACGCCCGCCCTGAAGGGTCTTATCAGTTCGACATGAACTCGAAAGACCGGCAATGGTGGTGTTCTTTGTCAGTGCAGTGGGTTGTGCACTGTGCAGGCAAGCATAGGCTGCCTGCAATGATAAGCCCTGGTTCCGTAGCAAAGTTGCCTTTGTTTGTAACTTGCTTTTTCTTTCTTTTCACGCAAAGACGCGATGATATCACGGCAATGGTGAGGCTCCTTAGGTGATATGGTTGCCTGCTATCAAAGTGCACAATATTATATTGTGGAACTCGTTTCCGGGAAAAAAAAAATAAAACAAAAACCAAGCGCTGCGCTGACCGCAATGGTGCAACTAAGAAATGAGTAATTATACCTATAGCCTTATAGCGCGCACTGTGTGGCGATTATTTTGATAATTATAAGTATTTACATACATTTTAGTCATTGGATAGTTGAAAGTCCAAAGTAACGTCCAAAAGATCTTAACTTAAAGTTTGATTCACTCTTTGAGTAACTTTTGTGACCTTGGCCAACCCGATGTTTGCGGTTTTTGCAAGAAGTTTTAGTCCTTTTATCGAAATTAGTGGGAATTTTATTTGAGCAGAGAGTGACTTTTCACAAGCAGCATTATGTAAGTGTTGAAGCCGATAGCACCGGGTAGCAACATCACCAACGGTTGATGGTTCAGATTGAAGATTTAAGATCGACTGTAAGCTTAGAGTGATATTCTATTCTGGTTGCCACTTGAGAACCAAATGGGAACGGATTTTTCGTTAAAAAAAAAGCACAAGTAAAGACAGTTTTAGCCTATCTTAAGGGCGTCAAAATCTTAACTCTTAACAACCACTGGGAAAAGTTCCCACATATGGAGCGAGTGGTTCGTCTGAAGAGAATGATAAATTGAAAGGACAAAGGAGCCTTCACTTAGGAACTACGGAATGATAAAGTAGCTGCGAGTCACGCAAGTGATTTCAAGACGAGCCATGAAGTCAGTGCCATTGAGCAAGCGTCTTCTGAGCATTTTCTACTTGTAGATTGTAGAGTTTGCTATTCAATATTTTCCAAAACTCCTTCTGTTACAGGACAAGCAACCTTTGGAACTCGCTTCTTGTATAGATATATTCCCAGAAGAACATTTTAGAACAAACATACATCTGCGAGCATCTCGTGGCGCTTATGAAGCGTTATAGGTTCGCTTTTCCCGGGAGAAGTATATAAAAAAATAAAAAATATCTTCAAAGCCTTCAACGCAAACAGGACCGAAAATCAGTCGAAGAATTTTGCGTTCAAAATGAAAAAGGACCTTCAATCACCTTCGCTATTCATAGAGTAGGACTGGGGGTGATTAGAGTCTTATGTGGGATTTCCTCATAGTATAGGCAAATGTAACTTTTCGCTTGACTTATGATGTTTTCTTATTTTCTGAGTTTATATAGCGGAAACGTGGTACACTTGTATTTTCGGTCTTTCATGCCTAAGGGAAGGCCACTCAGTAAATGGGTCAAGTAATTTGTTGAGAAATTCATACAGTAAGGTCAATGAAAATCTTGTGTCTTGTGTGTAATCCTAAGAAGACTGATGTCTTTATATTTCACACACTTAAGAGGGATTTGAAACGATCACTGACCTTCCATCGCAAAAACCACAAAAAGTTTCTAATATCTACAGATAGTTTCAATATTAACAAGATTGGTGAGATAATTTATTTTTTCTGTGAAAAAAACGTGCAGTTTAAAAAGAACCCAGTAGATGGTACACCCTGTTTAAATTCGCATGGTTAGGAGTAGATATACACATGGTATAGAAACTACTTGCAGATGTCAAGCCTGGATACTGAAGGACGTTAAGTTGCCATATGACCAGTTCGAATAGTCGCTAGCCTTATGATAGAGTAGGTATAAGAGCTAGCAACGTTTTTTCTCAAGTCATTTTAGCAAGGCTGTAACTTTGTGAGCTTAGTTCTTGGTGACTACTGAACACGAAAATACATTTCTGGCAGGGCTGCGTTGGTTTATATCGGAATGCCATAACCGCTCTGGCATCCGCGATGGCTGGGTCTTTGAAACGTATGTTCGGTCTTCCTTGTCTTCTCGAACCTGGGGGGTGGGATTCGAAGATCCTCTTAGCTGGAGCATTATTGTCCATTCGCTCGATGTGGCCGAGCCAATGTAGTCGACGTGTTTTGGCTTTTTGGACTACATCCACATCTTGGTACAGCTCATATAGAGTTCGCGGTTGTATCTTCTCCTCCATTCGCCCTCCTCGCACACAGGACCAAAAATCCGCCGAAGTATTTTTCTTTCGAAGAAGCCCAGTATCAGCTCTCCCTTCTTGCTTATCGTCCAGCACTCGGCGCCATAAAGCCGAACTGGCAGGATAAGGAGTTAGTTCGAGTTAGGAGTTTTGAACCCAATTGTTTTGCCAAACCGAAGTAGCAACGGTTTCCTAGGGTAATTCTTCGCCGGATCTCCACTAGGGTGTCATTCGTGGAGTTTATGTTTACTCCGAGGTAGGTGAACTCCTTAACTACCTCTAAATTGTTGCTATCAATAGTAACGTTTTGTCCTAGGCGGTGGGCAGATGCTTGTTTGTTTGTTGATAGCATGTACTTAGTCTTGTCCTCATTTACTTCAAGCCCAACACAAAGTTGCAGCCATGCTAAAATGACTTGAGAAAAAACTTTGCTAGCTCATAGTCTATGAGAGCCTTTTTAACTCAAGAATTGTAAACATAGGCTATTGAGTTGTTGGATCATTGTCAACCAGCTCTGAACCAAAAGTGCATACATATCGGTCTGGTTCTTTAATTCTTGTTGATCTTCTCGAAACTTCAGTCTCTGCAACATTGAAATCATCTTCATTATTTCCAGAGAAATACTCTACATCTTCAGGATTGTCAGTCTGCTCTTCAACCAATTCATTAGAAACATCTACCTCTTCGTTAACTTCTCCACTTTCCAAAACGACCTCGGGAACCACAACTTCAGGAACTACAACTCCAGGAACATGCTTTTCTCTAATCTCGTCTTCCATCATCAAATAGATAGATGTAGCCTTTAGAATCTTCTTGTTTGTCACAACTTGGAAATACCTCTTAAAAAAATGAACATTTCTTCTTATAATCATGGATTTCTTTTTCAGATCAAAGCAGCGATAACCGATAACCTTTCGTGTTTTTACAATATTCAGAGAATACTTAGTCTATAGACTTAAAAACCCATTGCATCAAGCTTCCTTCTCTTCTCGTTAGGAATGTGAACCATAACTTTGTATCCAAAAACTCTCAAATGATTAAAATTTGGTGTCTTTCCGGTCCATGCTTCCTCAGGAGTGAGATTAAGACTGTTTGCATGCGGCGAACGATTTATTAAATAAACCGCCGGCCGTTGCAACACCGTCAGCCCAAAAAAACATGAGGAAGACCAGCTTGAATCAGCATACATCGTGTCTTTTTAATGATGGTCCTGAACATGTCTTTTGATGTACAACACTAGCCTTCCTCAACAAAATCAATTGTGGAAAATGCCAAACTTAACAAATCGATGTGGGTGTCCTGTCGTATCCTCTTCGCATACCTAAACCTCACGGGTAGAATTCTTAAAATCTGAAATCTAAAATTTTTTCTGAACATTAAAGAAAGTAACCTACAGGAAACAGCGACGATATATAGAAATGGCTCCCGAGATTTCGAGACACCGGAAGATACTCGTGATTAAGCTCCACATAGAGCTCCACATTTGCAAATAATAACCTCAAATAATTGTGCAGCGTCGCACCCAACATGTTTTCAGAGAGAGTAGGTCAGTAAGGGCTCTACCAAGGTATTTGGGACGCTTTTAACAACTCCAGACCAGAGTCAAACATTGGCTGGAATTCTAACTTAGCCAGCATAAGGGGTACACTAGTAGTCCTGCATGTGGCCTACATACCCAGCGCAGGAGCCACGCTTTACGGCCTCGCCTCACAGAACCACACTTGTAGTTGGGCCGCTTTCTGATGTTCAGAAAAAATATAGGTACCGCCTAGTCGAAGGCCCTTAAAGAGCCGGGGTTGTCGTTGCGCCGCTTTTTAAAAACTTAGCTTTTGTTCGCTTTCAATTCAACTTTCCAAATCGGCATAAAATTGCAAGCCCCTTCCATTTGTTCTAAAAATAAGAACTCACACAAAGGAAAGGTCTAGAGCTAGCGTGCTATATACCAATACGGACCTTTCTAATATTTTTATTGATTTAAGTCGCTTTTAGCACACCTGTCACCTGTCAGCTTTTTTTTTCTGTAAGTGGTTTATTTAATAAAAACCCAGCGGCTTAGCCAAAGTTTCTTCCCCACTTCTGATCCTAATCCTAATTAGATTATGGTTTTGGCCACTGATATTTTCGCTTTTCTACCAGAACCAACTGATTACTGAATTCATTAGTCAGGCTTATCTCTAATTCTTACATGAGAATCCCTCCCAGAGAGAAATGACCAAGAGGTGTCATTCCGATTGGAGGTCTCTTTTACGAAAGGCCTAATGTGAGCTTCTGCCCTGGTCGCCCTGAAAACTTTTCAAACAGAAGTTACAGAAGCCCTATCTTAGTTTAAGGTTGATATTTTTCATGGATGTCATGATTTCCAAAGACCGATACCCAGATTGTTACCAATAAAGTTCCTGGAATCTCAAAAAGGTGTTAGAACGTGAAGATCAACATCGAATCCAAATATATTTCCAAAATGATACCAAGTGGAGGGAGGTTCGATGGACTTTCCAAATGTTATTCGAAGAATGATCTCTTCCTTCTTCGACCTTCGACCAAATCTACAATCTCACAGACAAATTTATTTGCAAACTCAACACAGCGAATTAAGAATACCTATAAGTATATCTGCATCATTGTCCTCAGCATACCGACAATATATTTTCGCACTAATAGGACCCTCCCTCTGGCGCAAATTCAAAGAAATAAAAATAAACCATCGTCTTAAGCAAATGCAAGCGAGGGCACTTATTACGCTAAATAAAATTTTGGCTCAACCATTCCCTGTGAGAACTGAACAGAAAAAAAAAAAGTTTCTAATGAAATCAAATCAAGGAATAAGTGAGATTAGCCGGATATTTGTGATGTATCCATCCGCCCCAGCACAGGGGTTGGATATTATATGTACAGTTTCACAAGTCAGCTACCTATCGCCCGGCACCACCGTGTATAAGCTTCGTGTATCCTTGATTCTCATTTACTTGCAATTACACTTCCAGCGAATCAAATCCACAACTCAAGGTTTGTCCTTGCCAACACCCCGTGTAGCAAATAAAAAGGATATCATTGTACAGCTTAGTGTGTTGCCGCGCTTCTATCTCCTAGGTATATATATGAAAGGAATAAAAGAAAGGAAACCGAAGGACTAAATCACACGTTTCATTACGAAACGGGATTAATTTTATTTCCCTTTTTCGTTTTTATTGGTCTTGGCACCCGCCATTGGCCTCATCTAATTTTCGGGAAGACTCGCATAAGAAAAGAAATCTGGATAAGGGGGTCGGTCCACCAAGCACAGTGACACCAGCACCCACACGCCACACCAATGGAGCCGCTTGGTGAAGATGCCATTTTAAATTGTCGCTTAGAAGACTTTGTGTTCTTGGTGCGACGTAGCGTATATCCGTACGAAGGTACTCACGCGAAGGAGCGAATAAAATCTAGATTATCTTTGTGTGGAAATGATTAGGTCCTGGAGTGTGACTGGGTCATTGATTCCTTTTTCTTTATTTTCATCCCGGGGATTATTTCTTCATCTGCGCGTCCTTATGCTGCGTTATTTGGGTTAATTGAAATAAAATTCGTTTCTTTATCTTATTTTTGTTTTCGTTTCTTTGTGTTTTGGTTTATTTTGTTCGCTTATTTGGTTTATGGGTGAGATTTACCTTACGAGTGCGCTCTGTATATGCGAAATGTAATTAGTTAACGCTTCGTAAGCAGTCAGTTAAGGATTTCTCTTTTTTTTGTAAGAGGACTCTTTCTATAATTGAATATAAAAGTGGGTGGACAGTGCTATAGGAAGGACAAACTCTGAGGCCTAGATTCTGCAAAAGGTCATCTTTATCATGAGGGAGACCTTATAACAATTCGCTAGCTCCACTTCAGCGAATAAAGATATTCCATTCCTTTGGTCCAGAGCAGCTCTCCAAGGCGGACAGCTCCTTTATTCAAACAGGAATCATAAGCAAACTTGTTTCAAATTGCATTCATTTTCCATTAGACGGACCCCGACCCCGTACACAACAATGAATATGCAATCCACAAAAAGAGGGCGCTGGGTCGCAGACGAGGTAATTTATCGTTCATCTTCCCAGAAAGTGGTATCTCTCTGGCTACGGTCTTTTGCTGAGAGCCCAACGGCCTTCTTCACTATGATTTTTTAACACATGGTCTAAGTAGATAACGATTTAATTTATCAACCAACTTAGACCTGGATGATCTGTCAAACTGCAAGTGTTTTATTGCCCGAGTTCTACATATTATATTCTGACAAAAGCTTAAATAATACTTCACAGACTTTATACTTAAGAAAACAAGTTATCTCATTGGTTTTTACCATATTTTTAAGTAGCATCATAGATATTTGACATCATCACTGTCCGCCTAAGTGCAAATAACCCACTACGTAATGTATCCGGTGTAAAACAGAAAAGCCTACATGTGCTGTGAGAACGTCTCAAACCAACCATTTGGGACGTAGGTTAGATTAGGATAGGTTAAGTTGTGTAGGGTGTTCGGCACGAAAGACTAAGTACCATAGCGGGCACATCGCCATCTCTGGGACAAGACAGTGTAGTTTTCAGTGTAGTACATCGATTATAGGACTTATTTTCACACTGAAGCAAATCCAGATACAAACCAATAGATTTCAAGAAACTTACCACCATTTGATCGCCTATAATAGCCTTCATCATCAAGAGTAAAAATGATGATGGCTGGATTCGGGATCCTGGTAAAATTGATCCAACTATGTCGGTTAATACTGGTGCAATGTGCAATTTTAAAGTAGCCCTGTGGAACTATCCCAAGCATTCACCTGATTTCGGCTAGGAGATGACACATAATATTATAACTGGCAACTTTCTCTTAAGTCTTCGCCATAAAATGGGCACCGAATTTTTTACAGAGTACAGATCCATGTTATATTGACATCTTCAACCACTCAAATACCTTGAAAGCCTCTATTTCAAGGTATTTGACGGACATCAGCCGAAATTGGCAGATCTTGGAGAAAATGAGGCCCAATTATATGCTATATCACTTAATAAATAAAAATCTATATAAAATCTTAAAACAGCAACTTTGAGGTCCATCTACTTCGGAGTCAACATCAGCTCCATGAATGACAGATGGAAATAGCAGATACTTCTGTTTGACTAAACAAGTTGCGGTAAAACTTTCGACATGAAGGTCGAAATGAATAATCTACAGTACAGACCTTTACTGAACCATTTAGACTTTCAAAATTGGCGTTGAGGAAGAGAGACCTGATACTAAAGCCTTTCGACAGCAAAATTCTTCAACCAATTTGTGGTCTCATATGAGAGAAGGGCGAATGAAAGAGAGGATAAAAGCACGAACCTCATGAGCTGTACCAAAGTATGTAAAGGGTCCGCCATCTAACGTTTTTTTTTTTTAACTAGTGCTTATTTCGCGAATGGTTAACACCTAGCTCATGTCTGATTTGACAGATAATTAGTTTTATCCTTCCGCTGAACGAATATGGTTGTGTATACGCTTGAACAACGCTGGGAAATATTGCGACATTACTTTGAAAATCATGGTATTGTTGCAGAATGTGTGCGAAAATTGCGTACGGATTTTGAAAGAAGAGAAGCACCGTCAGCTCCGTATGTTCGTTATCTTGTGAAAAAAGTGAAAAAAACTGGCATCTTCATCGATAAACCAAAGCGTGAAAAGCCAAAAACAGTGCGTACACCCGAGAAAATTGCTGCTGTGGCAGAAAGTGTGCGTGAAGCGCCATCAACATCAATTCACCGTCGTTCTCAACAATTGAACATTTCGGAGACATCATTGTAACGAATTTTGCATAAAGACCTTGGTATGACGCCATACAAAGTCCAATTGGTTCAGGAGTTGAAGCCAACTGACCATCAAATGCGTTTTCGATTCGCTAAGTGGGCCTGCGATCGACTTAGAGAAGATGCCGGTTTTGCCAAAAAAATCATCTTTACCGATGAAGCTCATTTTGATCTTGGCGGGTATGTAAACAAGCAAAATTGTCGCATTTGGGGCACAGAAAACCCGCACGCATACATTGAAAAGCCGATATATCCAAAACGAGTCACAGTTTGGTGCGGATTTTGGTCCAGAGGCATAATTGGGCCATTTTTCTTCGAAAATGAGCAAGGAGTGGCCGTTACAGTCAATGGCGATCGTTATCGGGCCATGTTGAACGAATTTTTGTTCACAAAAATTGAAGAGGAGGATATTGGCAACATTTTTGTTTTCAACGGGACGGCGCTACGTGCCACACAGCCGAAGCTACACTCGATGTTTTGCGCCCTGTTTTTGAAGATCACATTATCAGCCGTATAGCTGATGTCGTTTGCCCACCGCAGAGCTGCGATTTGACACCGTTAGACTATTATTTGCGGACCCTTTACTAAGTCCATAAAGCCAAACTATGCCGACACAACGTTGATTGATATAGCCAAGGGGAACTTTGAGTCCCAATCCTCAAGCTCGAAATGACAAGACCGAACCTCTGCTTCATAGACCAACCATCGAGGCTACTAGAGTGATTATTCTAAAAAAAATAATAATAAAAAAACCTGAAGGCAAAGTTTCTGTTATGTGAAAAGGAAGGCTGCATGAATAAATAAATAAGTAAACTCGCCGTAAACGAGAAAGTTTCATGCGATCCAGTCGTTCCCACTTTTTATTTATGTGCAGTTGTAAATGGTCGTATGTGTAATCAAATAAATATGCATTTCCATGAGGATGTGTTATAATTAACCAAATATTATCTGCACATGTTCCTATAAATAATATATGAAGTTAAAAAGTCTAAACAAAAGTCCATATAGGAATGTCTGGCTTCTTACGTCAATTTTATGTAAGACAACTTGGTTGTATTTAATGCAAAGAAGACACAGCTCACAACATTTCCTAAGAAAAATGCATCAACAGTTCCTCAGATCCAAATGGATGACCATCTAATCCATCCCAATAACTCAATGCACCTTCTAGAAGCCACAGTCAATTCAGGAATCACATGGCATAACCACGTATTCTATCGCTAGATCGGCGTCCGCTAAGTTGATCTACCTATTTAGAACAATGAGGTACTTTAGCCCCAAGCAAATTCTCCTTCTCTACAAAGCACAGGCCTGGAATATTCTTCCCATATATGAAGCTCGGCCCCAAAACATTCACTTAACCTACTTGACAGCATACAGAGACGAACAGTTCGACTTATTGGCACTCACATCGAATATACCATGACCTCGTAATCGTAA
The DNA here is from genome assembly GCA_949372485.1 of Cheilosia soror. Classification (NCBI taxonomy): domain Eukaryota; kingdom Metazoa; phylum Arthropoda; class Insecta; order Diptera; family Syrphidae; genus Cheilosia; species Cheilosia soror. The sequence continues at coordinate 109,111,536 of OX443562.1, read as the reverse complement.
CTGTATATACCTACACAATTTGAGTACCTATATCAAAAAGCTCTAAATAGCATCAGATCTCCAAAACCAGCTGCCTTCACATGTAAGCTCAAAACATTGGGATGTCTGTACCCACATCGAGCCACCACATACTCTTTCAAATGCACTAATGACTGCTCAATCTCAACATCAACCATATCAACCCGAACTTGCCACATCGCTGATAGCGTCCCAGAAAAAAAAGCCTCCATATCAAAAAAATGATGACCTCTCACCTTACCGATCTCAAGAAAAAACTAAAATAAAAGTACATACACACAACAACTTTTTTTTTTTTTTCTTTTTTTAATACTAAATCTTTTAAACGTTACATACTTTCAGTATAAACAAAAAAATACGTTTACATTTACACAGTCAAAATGATTTTGTGCGCACCGCCTTAACGAACAATCTTAATGAAGGTTGTAAAACAGCACTCCTGTCCGGAACCGTTCAACTTCCACTTGATCTCGTAGTCGTTGGTTGGGAACTTCTTGCTGATGGGCAACTCAAAGTCTAGGGTGTTCTTTTGGTCGGCCTTGTAGGGACATGTAGAGTACTTGCACGCATCGTTGTCCATATCTTGAAGGGGCAAATCTTCGTTTTCTCGTGCCCAATATATTGAGGCTTCCACTTTTTCACTGTCGAATCCTGGCGTAAAGTCGAATGAAAGCCTCGCTGGCCTGCGACGCTTAATACGGCACGCTCTGTTCTCTGCCGCCTGTGGGCATGGGTTGATACGAACTTCATGAACTACACAATTGCCGGTGTAGTCCTTGCAAGGCTTGAACTCTACCACCTCGCTGACAGCCAGGCCAACCACAATCAAAAGTACCACACTACGAACAAGGAGCATCTTTGCTGCACAAATTTCTAACTAGACGACTAACAAACGCTGCCGGAGGCTGAAATAGAACTGAATGGCCACATGCGGAACCAACGAGTATTGAATTCAATTTTTCGTAGCTATGGATTATTTCGATGATCTTTGACCCGGTAGCACTGATAACCGACAGATAAGACGCATGCATCGTGCTGTTTTGTTCTATTACTGTATTGATAGGCAAATAGCCGCCCAGCAGTTTCTAACTGCAAGTCTTCGACCGAACGCCGCTTATGGATGCAAATCGTAGATAAGTCGATGCCTAATGGAAATTACTGCGAAGTAGTTGTTATCGTTTTCACAGAAACCCCTGGCGAATGATTACACTGAAATGTTGTTTACACTCAAGTCGATATAAGTAACAATTGTGTTATCAGGACTTGCGGTCATGTGTAGTCAGTACTTGTATGTTAGACACTCCCGTGTCCAGTATACACTGTTCTGACGTCAGTGCGACTTTATTTTGGCGACTTACATACTTTCACGAGATCGCTGCTAAAATACAGTTGAAATACATGCGTAACGCAGATCTAGAAATAGACATGTACTCGTAAACATGCTAATCGTATAATTTGGACCCAAATAGAATCGTTTTATCAAAGTAATGTAGGTACTGGCGATGTTCCTAATGAGATGAAAAAATCGACAAATTTGTATAACTACGCGTGTAGTTTAATTTTAAGTTCAATACGATGCGCTGATAACCCCAAAGCAAACGACAGCAGATTCTGTCTTGAGAGATGATGAAACCCAAACCATACACAGCTGCACTCAAACTGTAATCACTCCTTATCAAGAGGCTGGCGCATACTGGTTATAAACACTATTCTTCGTAAAAGGTTCGGCCGAGTATAAAGAGCAGATTTAATTTACTGGGAGCTAAGACCATTACTTTCCACTTACCTGCCCGACTGGGTCGCATGTAACTTGCTTTTTTATAACCTCAAAAGCGAACTCATACCAGTGCTTTCCAGTTTTTTTTTCCATTCCGACTTCCAATTTCATTCATTCATTTCATTCATTTTCAATATCCCGCTTATCCATGGACCCTCCATAGCACTCGATCCTCCGCCATCGACTCCAAATCATCAAGAGGGCAATCCCCATAAGGGTAGAGGAGAGATTATGAATTTGATCTAACCATCTCATCCTTGGTCTACCTAGGGGACGCCTGCCCGATGGTACGGATTCCATCGCACGTCTGGGATCCTGGTCGGGGACATGCGTTTAATATGACCAAACCACCGAAGCATGGACCGCTCCGTCCGGAGAAGTAGCTGCTCGACATTGAGTTCTTCACGTATTCTGATATGTCTAATGCGATCTCTACGGGTCACACCAGCAATTCAAAGGAGAAATCTCATTTCGGCAGCTTGTATTCACGATCTTATTCTTTCGGTCATTACCCAAACCTCATGACCATAGGTAAGAGTTGGAACAAACACCGAATTAAAGACTGACAACTTAGCTTTGACACCAAGTTCAGTCCTCCTGATAACAGAATGACCAAGCTGTCTCAAAATCGATCCAGCCTGACCAATCCTACAGAAAAACTCAGCATTGCTCCTTCCATCACTCGTGAATAAGACCCCGAGATACTTAAACTTCTCCACCTGCTTCAATGGGACTCCATACTAACATGCAGAGTGCATTGAACAGGCGTTCTGGAGATGACCATCACTTCAGATTGGTTCACATTTACCTTCATCTCAGCTTCAACACAAACGGCTACAAACCGATCGAGTGCGCGCTTAAGTGCAGTCTGACTTCCAATTTTCCATTTACTTGACAGTTTCTTCCCGTCACAAGAATTTAGTTTATTTTTTTATCGGCAAACTATCCGCCAGCAATTCGTCACCTAAAGTGCTATCGCTTTTAATTGAAGCCAACCGCCATTAAAAGCGATTTGGGAACAAGGTTGGAAGCAAATCCTATAAAACCTTTAGGCTGCAGCTGGGGGTACAGACAAACCCTGTGTGGAATTATAAAGAGTACTACAACAGTTGTTCTGCTTCGTACGAAGTAGCCATCATTATAAATCAGTCGGGCCTCTTTTGTTGAACCGGCATTACATATTTATTTATTAGGTAGTCTAATTTTTAAGCCAATTTGTATATAAACTGATTGGGGCTCAGTTTATATACAAGTCTATTTACCAAATTTTAAGTCTAAGGTCACCATAAATGTCAAGACAGAGCGTTATCTACTCTACTCGGCCAGTTTTAAAACTTTATTTTAGCGTTGTAATGGTAACACCCTTTGGATCAGTGCATGCTATTTAAGGAAGGTCGGGAGGGCTAAATGTGACAAATGCGCTTGGCACCTCCCATACAAAAAAAAAACATTACACAATTCTTTATCTTGTTCTTGACCACCGAAACGATTAGCTTACATTTTTAGGCAATCGTATAGATATGACCCGGCAATGTTCCTGTGAAGTTTCTCCAAAATTCGACAAATGGACGTTGCACTTTTACTTACGCAGAGCTATAGTCCGGGGTGGACCTGGGACTCAACTAACACTCCTCTCCAGTTAGCACGATCTTTGCCTAACCACTCCAAGTTAGTTGAGGTCCCCTTCCACTTGTGCGCGCCACCTAAGGCGAGCTCTTCCTCTACTACGTTCTCTACTACGTCTCTTTACTGGCTGGAGCTTTGGTGGTGTCCAGTCGCTCTACATATCGCTCCCATCTCAGACGACTGATGCGTACTTTCGACCATGTCTATGTCGTTGCACAGCTCGGAGAGTTCGCTGTTAAGTCTCCTCCTCCGAAGCCTGTCAACGCAAACGGAACCGAAAATCACTCGAAAAATCTTGCTTTCGAAGCAACCAAGGAGATCTTCATCCGACTTTTGATAACGTCCATGATTCTGCGCCATAAAGCCGGAGTGGGATGATAATGGGCTTAAATAGAGTCTCCTTGGTGTTTCTCGACAAGGCCTTACTAATCAATTGCCTTCTTAGGCCAAAGTAACAGCGGTTGGCAAGTGTAATCCTTCGCTGGATTTCTGATGTGATGTCATTTTCAGAATTAATAGCGGAGCCGAGGTAGACAAAGTCCCGAACTACCTCAAAGTTATAGCTGTCTATCGTGACGTTCTGACCGATTGTTGACATAATATATTTTGTTTTGCCCTCATTCACCACTAAACCCATTTTTGCCGCCTCTGTACTGATACTTGCAAACGCACCAGTGACATTTCGCTGTGTTCTGCCAATTATGTCGATGTCGTCAGTAGTTGCACAGACTTTTGGAGAATTATGCCCTTGATGTTGCCTTGCGAGTTTCGCACAATTTTCTCAAGAATGATTTTGAAAAAGTCACATGACCGGGCATTACCTTGTCTAAATCCTTTTTTGACGCATTAAAGGTCTCGGTGAGATTGTTTTCGACCGTTACAGAGCAGCGATCGCTCTCCATCGTCATTCTGCACAATCTGACGAACTTGGCAGGGATACCAAAACTAGACATGGCTCTAACTTGTCTCTTTAAATGCTGTCAAATGCGGCCTTAAATCCGATAAACAGGTGGTATCTATATGGAGTTCTTAAATTTTCTTCAGGATCTGCCGTAGTGTGAATATTTAATCGGTTGTGGACTTACCCGGCGTAAAATCTCACTGAAAGGGTGGCAACTTGCATACAAAAAAAATTTGCAAAATCTTTTCCTTGAAACTTTGAAAAGTAGTCGATCGATTGAACTGAAACTTACACAACATATTTGTTATGATGTGAAAAGTGCACGTAACTCAAAAGCCTTTAAGTTTTCCAATAGATGTCGCCTAATACCTAAATCTCTAAATTACACTATATTTTGGTACATATAGCATAGCAGCATTGGCCTTGTTCAAAGCATTTAATAACATTTGGGAGGGATCGGACAAAGGGGCTTGACAAACACAGCAAACGCTGCTATTTGTCGACTCTTATGGGAACGAACATTGTAAAATTTGGAACATTGATATAAATTGTCCTGATAGGCAAAAACATTTTTAAGCAACACATTTGATATATTAAGACCAATCAATGCCCATTACTATTGTCGAAGTCTTATATTTCCTCTATCAATCTTCGCTCTGGGTATGCATGGATCCATTTCGCTGGCAGAAACTACACTCAAAAACTGTTGTAGCTCTAGGTGCCCCTTCGTCATCTTAATCACTAGTTCTTCCTTCCACCAAGATTAGAGTGCCGGGTCTCTATGCTAGTTTCTGCTAAACCTTGGTTTTCCGTTTTGGTTTTCTATCTCTGTATGAGTTCTGTTAAAGTTGCTTGTCGATTTTATGTCATCTCTGAGTATCACCAAAATACATTGCTTTTGCATCTTTAAATCTGCGGTTGCTTTGGTTTCCAGTCTTCTATATCTACCATTGAAATGAGTGTAAACAACTCTTAGCTTGTTGCACGCAGACATGACAAACATGAGTTCAGTGATTATCTCATGATGGAAATTTGTAAATTTGTAATCATATTTTTTCCTTGAAGCAAACCCCATTTTATCCCTTTTGCATTTGTTCAAGCCACAACTTCAGGGGCATTAGGCCTTCTCATGCATTAAACGCCACTTGCCAGACAATAAAGTTTTGAAAAATAAATAAAACGCGCACAACAACCCTTAACGGAGAACTCATCACCCTGTTGCCGACATAATTGAATTCAATAAAACTGAAGAGCACTTCATCAATTTCATATTCATCCAAAGTAAATAGATAAATCTCATCTCAGCAAATGTATCCCAATACCACCTATAAAGTAGAGTTCCAAAATTCTCAAGTATCTCTACAAATGTATTCATAAATCCCTGGCGCGGGTACATCTGCTTCCAAATACACCGCTTCGAACTATCGAAAGGCGTACAACTTAAAAGTCTCTGCAACCCTCTGCAGTCTGGGCAAGGGAATACGGCAAAACCCCCGGGAGACTTTTTAGCCAAACTCCTTAGTTTAACTTTACATTAATTTCAATTGGAAGTTTGCACTTGTTTGTCAGAGCGAGTAAAGGATACGCAAACATGATGCCGGGTGAGTCGTATGTGTATCTTTGCATCTGTAACATTTTTCACGTCTACCTTAAGAGGATTCTATCTCGAAAACAGCGGATATGCCCAAGGATACACTTGAACAAATGGTAGAAAATCTTCACCGGAAGGAATTTTCGTTCGACAGAAACTTTGTCTTTCTATACTATATATAAATAAGGAGCGCACCGTTCTATTTGGGTGAGGATGCACTGGCACTCCTATCGTCGTGAACTTATTTCTGGAGCTCGCAAATATTGACTCGCAAGTACTTCCGGGGCTGCGAGAAGTACGACATCATGATTTGCTAGAGGAATTTTCACAGGTAATATATCCTTCCAGGGAAGATCGATTTACGATTAAGGGACTTAACGATTTGTGAATATCGAATGGGGTTTCTTCGTTGAAAGGAATTGCATGTATGGCGCGCGCTTTGTTGTCTTAGGAAATATGCAAAAGTTTGCGAATCAAGATAAATAGCTCTTTCAAAATACCGCACATATTAGGGTGGAGTGGTGTTTCTTTCTGTGCTTGTGATTTGTATGCTATTGAAATGCAAATCAACAGGATATTTTGAGTGGAGTTTAAGGAATAGTTTTGGGAGTCAATAGATTTTAAAGAACTTTTGTGGCTCCATGTTTATGTGCGAAAAGGAAAGGGGGTTGTATTATATACCCATCAGAGAGGGGTCAATGTTTACATTTTGAAATTATTGACGTTGGGTTGGTGGCCGCCATTTGAACGATTCCACACATAATGTCACGTCGTCTTTAATGAGGACTTAGCTTTTCATATAATTTCAACCGTAAGTACTACCATTCAAAGCCCAATAACCTTATACTCTTCTACCGGCAAGTGCTGGGCATTACCTCAGTTGTTCATCCATGCCTGATCGCCGCCTGATTGTGCAGAACTATAAAAATATTCTTCCCTACATCGGGTTCTCTACTAAGTGATTCATTGCATGCAGCAGAGCTTTCGTCTCGGGTTAATTTATTAAGTGTATCCTTCCCTGATCAGACCTAGTACTTCTAAGAGGCAACTGCTTCCACTTTACCATCCGTCGGGAATCTATCCAAGAAGATGGCGAATGGAACCGGCCTACTTTAAATTATGAGCTGCTCTAAATTTTTGATGAAATCAAGGATCATTGAAAAGTCTGCGCCCACAACGTGTACTAAAGCCTGGTAGTACCAAATACTACCGCCTGTCTATTACATAAGCTTCCAATCGTAAGGTCACCGAATTAAAGATATTTTTTACGTCAAGAAATGCTGCGTCTTCATCTCCATTCATTCCCCAGTATTGCTTTAGCAGCCTTTATGCCATCAACCGTAGAGCTGAATTTTCTGAATCCATAGTGGTTCTCAGACAAAGCTCTTTATCCTCTGCATCTTGAACAGTCTAAGATTTTTCCCATTATATCTCGTAAGCACATTGGCCGGTGAGAAGATGGTTCTTCTTTATGATGGCTACAGATGTTGAGGTTTCCATGGTTAGGCGAAGGGATGATTCCAGGGATGCAGCTTTTATCCCTTGTATTGATAATTAGACATCATATGCGGGAATAAGTAAGTTCAGGTTGAAGTGGCTGCCGGGAAAAGGCCAACACACTTAGACCAATTAGGTCCCTTGTGATACCACATAAATCTATTAACAGTTTCGTTCTAGACAACGAATGTCTATGTTAGTAAAATCAATTATATCATTGTAGTAGGAGGCTCCCAAATAGAGTTTCCGTTTTCGGGAGAGTGCCGGACAAGTGCAAAGGAAGTTCTGAATAGTTTCCTCCTCCTCTTCGTCCAAGCAACTTTTACAAAAATCGTTTGAGAGTACGCCAAGCCTTGATGCATGCCTACCTATAAGGCAGTGTTTCGTAATGACGCCTATTGTGGCGCCGATATGCCTCCTGTCAAGAGAGATAGAATTCTTAGAACGTTTGAGATCCAACTTTGGCCAGATCTGTTTTGTCGCTAGACATGTCGTGCCACATGTACACCTAAGATTTGTTCTTTGGATGGCATCCAGCTGTATTATAAGTTTATACGTAGCGATTGGGATACCTAAAGTACGCATTTGCTGGGTATACGATAGGTAGTGTAGTTCCGAGCTTGCCAAGTTCGTCAGCCTTACAGTTACCTGGAATGTCTCTGTACCCCGGCACCCAGCAGAGGTGAATGTTGAACTATCTCTCTCAGAGACGTGTGATAGTCTAGGGCTGTAGTAGAGTTAATAGAGGCTGAATCAATAAGGCACTTAATTGCAGCCCGACTATCCGAGAAGATGCAAATATCTTTAGCGTATATCACGTTTTCTTTTAGCCAGGATAAGACTTTTTTAATGCCATTATTTCCGCCTGAAGAACGCTACAGTGATCTGGGAGACGGAAGGAGAGACTGAGGATTAGTCTATCAAAAAAAACACCACTTCCTACACCATCAGACGGGATATGCGGGAATAAGTGATCCAATATTGTCCTTATGATATTATTGTATGGTGCTATTCAGCTTCTTTATCTCCTTCTTCTAGGCCCACTATTCAAAGAGTCGTTTAACGCACCGTACCTTATTCTTTGTTGTGATGTTTAGCGATGGGATCGGGCTAATCTGAAAATAGCTGATATTTTTTGAAACTCTAACCTTACTCCGGATCATTGCGAGCTGAGTGGGTCTCGAACATACATTGCTCTGACCGTTCTGACTCCATCGTTCAACTTGTAACAAGTTCCGCACCTTTTTACCAGCTGATCTTCTTGCTGCGTTGCCCGCTTCCATCTTTTTGTTGGTAGGTAGGAATTCTTCGCTTACACGCAAATTTGAGAGTTACTCGTTAAGAGGCCTCTACCCATATTGTAGAACATAAAGTGGAACTCAAAGCGCCATCTATTTTTGATTTGCGAAGCTCTTATCATGGTGTGAAACCACTTCTCGTCATTCATTTCACTTTTGAAATCAATTCAGGAGGCGGAACTTAGGTGGGATATTATATAATACTTGGATATGAAAACTGGTTTTGTGTCATTTATTGATCGTGTGTGGGGGATGTTTTTTTTTTCTTGCTGAGAATTGCATCCAAATGAATGTTGGAGTGAGAGGAAAATGTAGATAAGCATAAGACAAAGAATCCATTCTCCACTGATTACATTACATAAGTATAATGACTTTGAATGTGCAAGGGAAAATTAAATCAAGGATGGGGTAGGTATTCTGCGCATATATATAGATGGTGTGTGTGGTAGGGTATTTTCAGCATGGCAAGGTTGATGATGATGAAGGATAACAACGTGAAGGGAAGGAATGTGAAAATGCAGATCGGATACTTTGCAATAGGATTTTGTATTTCTGTGATCCATTGGTTTTTTTTGTAAGGGTAGTATTAAGATTTTAATGGTATAAGAGGGGAGCAGGTGAGGTAGTAAATGTACTATTGTGTTAGGTAATTGCGGGTAGAAAAATAAAATCGCTCCCACAAGTCAACAAATTCCCAATACACATAAATCTTTTTATTGGATCCTGCATATTATCGAGTGAATGTGCACAGGTACCTATATGTATAAATTTGCATTCAGTAATATTCTCTTTAGCAGAACCCACAATTCCTTCCCAACTAAACCCCATACTTGAATACCCCTTGCATCATCCCCTCTCACAATCCTGGTGTAGCTTTTGCCACTTATCTTAGTGATCTTCATAATGTTGCAAATTCTTTCCTCTGTCCCCCTCTTCATACGAAAAACCAAACACCTACCCTACCATAGGTCATAAAAGGTAAGATAATGGCAACAGCGCAAACAAAATTGCATAATATTTCCTTGTAAATGGCAACAGCGCAATGCTACTGGTGCATACTACAATTTGCTTTCAATTATACCTCTTTCAGCCTAACCCACCATTTCACCGTCTCCGTTTCGTCTCTTTTCCTACCAACACAAACCAAACCATTATCCTGCTTCACACCCTGATCACGGTGTGACCGGCAAGCACTTTTCAAGATACAAATTTGCTATAAATGAAATATATAGAATTTCTAAAAATCTGAGTACATTCATCGTTTAAATTAATTTATAATTTTTGTTATGAAGTTTAAGCAATTTTGTTTAAACAAATAAATGCATTTTCAATAAGAATTTATTAAATATAGCAACATATTGAAAAGTGCTTCTGTCGACCCCTCTCCCATTTTCATTTTTATTCAAGAAGCAAAAATTACTTTGAATCTCCATGAAGCAAAAATCACTTTGAATAAAGAATCCTCTCCTGCTTACACACATATCAACACAGGCATCCTTGATTCCATTTCGATCACACTTCACGCCAAACCGGTTTCATTTATAACACACCTCTCAATGCAGTTGACAAACTACACATTTATCCCTTATAGCTTGGGTGTCATTCTGATTGGCTAATCAAATCAGACGACAGAACTACCGCCATCTAAATGAGAAACTTGGAACTTTTTTCTGAGAATGTGCAACAACTATGACACATGGAGTGTATTTTTCTTGAAAAATATATAAAATTTAAACTCAGTATTTTGCAACAAAATACATGTAAATACATAATTTTTTTTTTTGCATCCGATAGCTGGTATGATACTTTGTTGTTTTGAGTAAAAATTGCATCAAGTATAAATCAATATATACAGGAAAAACGTTGTTCTTTAATTCAAAAAATTGTTTGTTTTAAAACACCTGTTTTTTTTAAACCAGGATGAAATTTTAAGATTTATTTTAAACTCATTTGTGTTTTGCATATGACCTTTAAGATGGACAAGTTATCTTAGACTGTTTCGAACTCTATCATATCATGCGTTGGCAAACAAAAAGTCGGTTTTATGCCAATTTTCCCAAACACAGCTGGGAATTCTTTCAATAAAAGAAAAACGAGATGTCGCTTAAAAAAAATGCTTCAAAGCTTTCAAAGGACATATTCTGTTCTTTCCAATGCATCCAATATCATTTCGATCGCTTCAGTATTAACTTCTCTAGGAGGGAAACAAAATGTCATTTTTCGCACTTTTCCTCGATTTCTGGGTAGAGGCCTCTTAAGGTGATGTCTATTATAGAGATCGCGTTTTTTAGAAATATTCTTCTGCGGGTAGAAACCATGTTTCTCCTTTAGACCGGTTGCTTTCATTTTGTACAGGCTACGCTATAGGAGACCACTGTTTGAGATTTAAGCTTGCAATAAGCTCGATCGCATCACCCTAACTAGGTAGGCAAGGTATGTTATGTACATCTACGTGATGTTAGCTTCGTGATACCATATGAGTATCTGCACGCATTAAATCTATGCATTGACGGATCCAATTCGATTTTGTAATTGCCAAATCGTCAATATGCATTTTATGAATTATCTCTTCTTTTGTTTTACAAAATTTTTCCCTTTCTTCACCCGAAAGACGCAATTCTTCCACCTTACACCAACTGCCAAATAACTTTCAGCAGTTCTGTTCCCTCCACCTTTCCCGCGCTCAAATTAAGACAAAACCAAACTACTGTCACTTGATTTTGTTTCCACTACAGCTCTCTTATCTGTTATATCCCATTTCGTCGGTATCAGCATTGTATATAGACACTATAGTACTATCACTTCGCATTTATGCACTAGCGCCACCAACCACCTCTGAGACCAACTACTCACATCGAACATGGTAGTTGTATTGGATTATTTGAAACGAAATTAAATGATGCCTTCTTCTTTTCTTTTTCGTCTCATTGACAACAAGCAGATGAAAGAGAAAGAACAATTAGTATTTTTGTTGTCTTTTATTCTCTACCGACTGCATTGTAAGGAGTGGAAGTGTAATGAAATGAATGATCGGGTACTTTTCGCATATACGATATATACTTATACTCGTAGGTAGTTAATAGTGGTGGTGTGTAGGTAAGGCGAAGTGTACTTTTAGCATTTATGAGAATAACAATATGAAAAGAAAGAATTTGAAATGAAAGATCGGATCGATTTATACTTTTCGCATAATAGTGGTGGTGTGTGGGGAGAGTACTTTTAGCATGATCATGAGTGTGATGCTGTTGAGTGATGACGATTGGAATTGATATTTAAGATGATAACAATGTGGAAAGGAGAAATATGAAATCATAGATCGGATTTTTAACAATACATATTTTGTATTTCTTGTATTTATGGGCACCAGTGGTGTCATGAATCATGATCGTGGCTTTTGGACGTGTCAAGGGTAGGTTATGATAATTTGAAAATTATGGGGTGGGTGAGTACGTGAGGTGGGTTGGTTTGGTTGGATCTTAGCAAATAAAATCACGTACCCAGATCGATCCAAATTTTTAATTTTCTCATATTGTAGGTAGTGTGAGACAGATATTGTCTTAAGTCCTAATTTTTAGATCAACTAATTATGATATTAAGATGATAGTAGGTACAGCTCAAAAACTGAGTCTCACAATTCTGTCTGTCTGTTTGGCTGCGTGGTGGTAGGTAGCTGTATTCTTAACGACAGGACGGATTCGCTTGTACCTCTAGTAGTTTGTTTTAATCTGTGCATAAGTAGGTATGCGATTTGTAGGCTGACAGTTTGAGTTCATTTGTTTATTTTAAACCCAAAATTAACCTTTTGTATTTAGATACAATTATTTTAGGAACAGCTATACAAAGGTCGCAGTGCTACGCTGAATGCTATCGCAGCAATCACCCATATACATTTAAAATATGGATTATTATAGTATGTAGGAAATTGATGAATAGGTATATGTATTTGGAAACTTGCAGTTCAGATTAGATTCTTACTATGAAATTAAGTAAGCTATTGTTTGTTTTAAATAACTAAGTCATCAGCGCATAGCCCAAAACGGATAATCTAAGCCCATTTTCTAACCATTGATCAACGATCACATGAAAGTGAGGGAAAAGGAAAATCAAAAAGGAATACAAATATGTAGGAAAATTTATTAACGACTTTAACATATAGACGCACTAAACCAATCAGTTGGTAACGGGTAAATAGCTCACAATTATCTCCAGACCAGAAATGACAGCATCAGGTGGGTAACTCCAAATAACACAAGCAAGACGATCACGGGACTACTAGTAATCTATTTTTTATATTCCGTTTATAACTCGAGTTTGGCTACACCGAATTTGATGATTCTTTTTTTTCTGTAAAGGTATTCTTCTGTAGCAGGTTTGTATGTAAAAAAATTGAACAAAAGGGCGTGGCACCATCCACTTGAAAATCGTGGTATATGAACTCGCATTTTGGTAAAATGATAAAATCTTTGTTTTTGGTACGAAGGCTATTCTGTAAAGTTTGGTCAAAATTGGACGGGGGGGTGTGGCGCTATTCTTCGACAATCACGGGAGCCTACATTGTTAGAAAAACATACTTTTATTTAAATAGTTCCGCATAAATCCCCTGAATATGTACCTACGTACATATGTATCTACTCTTTAGATTTAATTCCCTATATTAGCTTTATCGAAATGATTATGTATTAGTGGTTATGGGAAAGGAACAGTAATTGCACTACATTGCATATAAAGGTAACCGGCTTTGCACGTGCCTAGGAATTGTATCTATACTATTGCACAGATATATTTTTGTCCATCAGCACAATGCATATCAATGTTCCAAATTTTAAAAACTGTTGAGGAATAGCGTTTAAAATTTTTTGTTTGTATTGTCTAATTTTCCACACTTCACAGAAATACCTACCTTTGGGTTTGGTTCGGTGGTTTTTGAGTTTTGCGATCATTAGTGGTGTAGGTACTTATATTCTCTTCTCATACAAAATGGAAATTCAGATTTTTTGCAATTTTTCGGCTTTTCATTTGGGGGTTTCCGAATTTTCTTTTTTTGCCAAACCCTGATTCAAGACGAACAAAACAAAAAAGAATCATCCAAATCAGTTTAGCATCTATCCTTTCTCGAGTTTTGCAAACAATTGATTTTTATATAGAGAGAGATGTAGACTCCTATAATAGTTAGCTGCTCGTTTTACTGACATAAAATGCTTCTACTTTATAAACCTCATAAAGTAGACACATGCCTATAATATTTTAGAATCGATTAAAAAAAGAATCACTTAAATCGATGCATATTTGACAAAAATATAGGCAAAAGAGTGAGAGTCTAGCATACATTATTTTATGCCCAATCCTTAAATCTTCTGCAACGACAGAAAGGAAGCCAAATTCAGATTTTATTCAATTTGTCTTTCCCAACTGATCACCCCTTGCATCGTACACCCCTCTCCAAACACACAAATCCTCCACCACCACTATCCTATCCTACACCACCATGCTGTTGATTTATACTTGCTCTTGTTCATAATATTGCACCTCCTTTCCTCTATTCTCCTCTCCCCTCACTAAGAAAAACCAAACCAGTTGCAGTTCTCTACCCTACCCTGTTACATCACATCAGAAATAATTTTATACCTACTGATGATGATGGATGGAAATGGCGATATGAATGAAGAAAGAGAAGAGGCATACCAGTTTGACTTTGCTTTGTTTATTTTGGTTTCCTCTACACACATTTCCCCAATGCTCGGAGTTGGCTGGCAGTGTACAAACTAAATCAACTGAAGCGCCACCTGGATCGTCGAAGACGCGTAATTCAATGCGATGGGATGAGAGTACTATAGTGTGTATATAAGTTAACATCAACACGAGCAACGGAAATGCTGACAAAGCGTCTGCCTCGATACAGCGAATTTCCACAGAAATTCATGTTGCAATTCAATTCAATACCTTAGGAATGCAAAGTACCGAGGTAAAATCGAATATAAAATTATTGATTGTAGTTAGTTAAGAAGTAAACTCAATAAAGGTCAGAGCAAACTGCTCTAGAAAAGATTTTTTTTTATTAATTATTTCGGTGTAGTGATTAACTGGCGCCCATTGTGTGGCTTTCGAACTTACACGTTCAACATTAATTCGCAACTTCAGGAAAAGAGTTCCATCAGTAATCCAATAACCAAGGATAAAAAGGAACAGAAAAGAGGTCCCCCAGTAGCCCGATAACCAAGGACAAAAAGGAGCAACTATAAAGCTGCAGCCGCCTGAATAGGAATAGAAGAACCACCAAAACAAAAAATATCGTTAATCAACACATGGAGCAACACTTCATACTATTATTGTAAGTCTAGCTCTAAGAAGTGAATCAATTTTTGAAATAATAAGAGAAATAATAAGAGTAAACAAAGTGAAGTTAAATCCTAAAAGCACAACTTAAAAACCGTGTAAAGAAACCTATTGATTAATTAATTGATTTTATTTAACAAAACATTATTCAAACAAGTTTATTACATTAGAACTAAGATAACATCTGAAAAAATCGTTCCTCTTTCTTTGCCGTTATCTATTTCCATCCGTGCTCTTGCTTTTATTTCAAATTAGATACTTTGAAACGTTTCAGCCAATATGGCAAATCAAAATAACCTTATTAGGCCAGCACGCCTGGAACACGTCGCAGATCCACCTATCCCTGGCCCTGCTCCCCAACCTGCCCCCCAACTTGCTCAAGGTATTAATCCTAACGATTTAGTTCAACTAATCACCAGATTAGTAGCAGAAACGCTACAAATACAAGGAAGACAAATATTTAATTCGATAATGAATCCCGCGGCCGACATCAATAACGAAGTCGACCAACCCATCAACTTAGTTGATAATAATTTAGCCGACCTTGACAAAATACCAGACGTAGTTAAAAGTCTACGAGAATTCTCTGGGCAAGCTCATGAATTCAATTCATGGAAGAAGAGTGTTGAGAGAATAATCCAAATTTATGATCACGTTAGGGGTACTCCCAAGTACTATGGCATTTTGTCTGTAATTCGCAACAAAATCGTAGGACATGCCGACGTCGTGCTAGAGTCGTACAACACGCCTCTTAACTGGGAGAAAATCTCGAAATGCCTTACTCTTCACTATGCGGATAAAAGGGACTTAGGAACCCTTGAATATCAAATGACAACGCTAGTGCAAGGCAATAGCACGATTTCTGAATTCTATCAGATCGTCTATCACCACTTGTCATTAATCCTAAACAAACTGGGATCAATGGAAATGAGTCAAGATGCTATGAACAACATGACTCAATGCTACCGTGACAAGGCCCTCGATACCTTCGTCAGGGGTTTGAAAGGAGATCTGCCTCGCCTGCTTAGCATACGTGAACCAGCAGACCTTCCACAGGCCCTGCATTTGTGTTTGAAACTACAAAACGTAGACTTTCGCGCCCAGTACGCAAACAATTCCCACAGTTCTCCCAGATCGTCTCAACAAGCACCTCCAGTTCCCGCTAAAAGGAACAGTCCTCCAGGACCTGCACCAGCCCCAGCTCCTAGACACAATTTCTATCCCCACTTACTGCACAACCCTCGTGCTCCACAACAACCTCAACTCTATAGAGATGTCCAATACCAACCTAGGTACCAACAACAAAGAATACCACCAAATCAACGACCTCTCCCACCGAAACCAATGTCCATTGACTACTCCCTGAGGACTCAGAAAGTAGACTATCAAAATAGACCAAGGAATCAACAATTCATACAAAAACGACAACATTCGCAGCAAATACACCAACCACAAAAGATGCAGCGAATCCATCACACAGCTCAACTCGGTGACGAAGAAAAATCCATGGAAGACTACGAGACAGAAATTGCAGAGGAAGACCAAAATTATGACGAATCACTAGAAGAATACACTGAACAGAGTGGAGGAGAAAACTTTGACCAACACGAAGAACTGGATGACATCTATTTTTTAGACTAACGCCCTCTTCACTTCCTTATTTCGAACACATTTCTAGAAGTGGAGAGACCCTGAAGTTTCTTGTTGACACAGGTTCCAACAAGAATTACGTTCAACCACGTCACATAAAGAATCCCCTACTAAATGCTAAACCCTTCTACGCTCACTCCGTGGGGGGAAATATTAAAATAACCCATCATGCACTTATTCAACTTTTTGGCCCCCAAACTGACAAAATTACATTTTTTATTCTCCCTAGTCTTATTTCATTTGATGGTATCATAGGACATGACACACTAAAACATTTGAATGCTATCATTAACACAAGTAGAAACCATATGTCTATTCACCCTGGTTTCTCTCATCCAAGAATTTCCATTCCGCTCAAACAACATCAATCACAATTTGTCAATAACATAAATATTAGAACCGACCACATGACTAAAGAACAACATTCCGAACTTATTAAAATTATTCATAAATGCCCCAATCTCTTTTCGGAACCAAACGAAAAGTTAACCTATACCACCATGGTCAAAGGAGAAATTCGAACCACAACTCGAGACCCCGTGTACTCGAAATCATATCCTTACCCCATGGCACTTAAAAATGAAGTCGAAAAAGAAATACGGAAACTATTAGAAGACGGTATCATAAGACCATCAAGATCTCCCTACAATTCTCCTGTTTGGGTTGTCCCCAAAAAAATGGATGCTTCAGGAGAAAAGAAGTTTCGAATGGTAATTGATTACCGTAAGCTAAACGCTATAACTATCGCCGACAAGTATCCAATCCCTGAAATATACGAAATCCTTGCAAACCTTAGTAAAAATCAATGGTTTTCCATAGTGGACCTAAAAAGTGGTTTCCATCAGATCCCACTTAAGGATTCTGATATAGAAAAAACTGCCTTTTCGGTAAATAATGGCAAGTTCGAATTTACTCGTCTTCCATTTGGGCTAAAGAACGCCCCCTCCATTTTCCAGAGAACGCTAGATGACATTCTAAGAGACCTCATTGGAAAATGTTGCTATGTTTACATTGATGACATTGTCATCTTTGGGAAAGACGAAACCGAACATTTCTCAAATCTGGAAAAAGTATTTCACACCTTAGAAAAAGCAAATATGAAAATTCAGCTCGATAAATGCGAATTTTTCCAGAAAGAAGTAGAATTTTTAGGGTTTATTATTGGAAGATTCGGAATAAAAACCAATCCAAAAAAGGTACAAGCTATAGTTGATCGACCTATTCCTGAAAACCTAAAAGAACTTCGATCCTTTCTCGGAATGTCAGGGTATTACCGCCGCTTTATACGAGATTACTCAAAGTTGGCAAAACCACTGACATCCCTTTTAAGAGGGGAAGATGGACATGTGTCCGCAAATATGTCAAAGAAAAAACTTATTCAGTTGAATCAAGATGCCATCGAAGCATTCCACAAATTAAAAAACTCTCTCGCCTCCGAAGAAGTTATTCTTTCAATATCCAGACTTTGACAAAAGCTTTCAATTAACAACTGACGCTTCCGACTACGCCATTGGAGCAGTCCTCTCACAGGATGATAAGCCAATCACATTTCTCTCCAGAACCTTAAGCAAAACAGAAGAAGGTTATGCCACGAACGAAAAAGAAATGCTGGCGATTATTTGGTCCCTCAATTCTTTGAGAAACTTCCTTTACGGATCCCGGAAAGTCAACATTTTCACAGACCACCAACCACTTACCTATGCTCTAAGTAACAAAAATACAAACTCCAAAATGAAAAGGTGGAAAGCCATATTGGAGGAGTATAATTATGAGCTAAAATATAAACCAGGTAAGGAAAATGTGGTTGCTGACTCTCTCTCGAGACCCCCAAAAACTGAAATACACTCAATGACCCCTACAGAACACAGTGCTGACAGTTCAGCGCAAAACCTAATTCCATCTGTAGAAATCCCTATAAACGTTTTTCGAAATCAACTTTTACTCAAGATAGGAAATGAAAATAGCTATCAAATCCAGAACCCCTTTGACAACTATACAAGACATATTCTGATACGCCAGGACTACTCAACAAACGACATCATTAACATTTTCAAGAGATACCTTAATCCAAATACTATTAACGGACTTCTAACAGACGAAATGACGATGGGACGAGTACAAGAAATTTATCCGTTACATTTTAAAGATTATCGTATTCGATTCACCCAAAAATTTGTTGAAGACATAACCGGCCAAATAGAGCAAGAAGAAAAAATTCTGAAGATACATCGAAGAGCACATCGTAACGCCGAAGAAAACAGGATTCAACTGTTGGAAAACTATTACTTCCCTAAAATGTCCTCAAAAATTAGAACACTAGTTAACCGATGCGTAACATGCAAGGAGAATAAATATGACAGGCATCCTAACAAACCACATTTGAATCACACACCGATCCCTAGCTATCCTGGTAACATCCTCCATATAGACATATTTTCTACGGAAAAATACCTCGTGTTGACCGCCGTCGATAAGTTCACGAAATTCGCACAGGCTAAAATAATATCATCCCGTTCAATCGAAGATATCAAGGAACCTTTACGTGATATCTTGTTCTACTTTTGTGTCCCCGAAGTCGTTGTTATAGACAACGAAAAGGCTCTTAACTCAGCCTCGATAACCTCAATGTTAGAAGATGACCTCCAAATCAAAATTTTCAAAACACCACCATACAAAAGTGAAGTGAACGGCCAAGTCGAACGCTTTCACTCCACCCTATCTGAGATTATGAGATGTCTCAAATCGGAAGGACCTTCACGGTCTTTCAAAGAACTGTTACAGCGAGCCGTTAACGAGTACAATTTTACTATCCATTCAACTACAGGTAAAAAGCCCATAGAACTTTACTATGGGCGAATACCCAGACTAAACCCGGAACAATTTGAAAAGACACGTTTAATTAACATCGAGAAAATTAAAGCAAAACAGGAAAAAGATATTAAATATCATAATAAAAAAAGAAAACCGCAGAAGGACTATCAGATAGGACAGGTCATTTATGTAAAAAACAACAAACGGTTAGGTTCAAAATTAACAAATAGGTATAGACAAGAAATCATTAAGGAAAATAGAAACTCTACAATAGTAACAGAATCCGGAAAAATAGTCCATAAAAGTAATATAAGAAACTAATTCTCTTTCAGATGCACCATCTATTTTGGTCGAGCGGAGATCCAGATCATGGATTTCTCAAACTCCCAAATTGTCTCCCTACATACAGGGCAAACAAAAATTCAAGATGGACATTTCAAGTTAATACATAGCATTAATCTTAAACAATATGAGCAATTCCTTTCCGACATATCACCAGTCCTTAATCTCGAAACAACCCAAAGTCAAATCCTTTTTCCCTTAATATCACATGAAATTCAACAAATCCGTAATCTTTTACATAACTTACAACCCAGAATAGCGAAACGTTCTCTAGACTTTATAGGCAAAGGTTGGAAATGGATTGCTGGCAACCCAGACCACGATGACTTTGTTACAATAAAAGAAAAAATTACAGATGTTCTAAAAAACAACAATAAACAGGTTATTATTAATGAATTGTATAACGAACGAATAAACAATATTACGAGAATCCAGAATGAAATCCAAAACTTACTTAAAAATAATAATAAAATAAATTATGAAATTATATCAAATCTCAAATATAAAATCAAAATTGTAAAAGAAGAACTAGAGAATATTAACTATGCCATTCATTGGGCTAAACTAGGTACAATAAACTCTTTTATATTGTCAAAAAATGAAATAGAATTAGCCACCAAAGTATTTAATGAACAAAAATTACCCTACACAACAATAGAAGAAGCCCTAGACTTTGCAGATATAAAAGTTTTAAGCAATAGTACGTCAATCCTCTACATAATAAACATTCCCTTAACAACGAATGAAATTTACGAAAATTTGTTAATAAAGCCAATTAAAAAGAAAAACATTGTAACAGAAACATTGTACGAGGTAATTTTAAGAAATAATGAAAAATTATATGGAACAACAAACAAATGTAAAACTTTTAACAATCTATCCATTTGTAACTCAAAAAATATTGTCAATATTACAAACGATACTTGCATTCCTAATTTATTAAAAAGTCTACCAGCTACTTGCAACAAAATAAATAATCATCATATTCCGACCATAGATGAAATATCAACGGGCATAATGCTATTGAACCAATTCATCGGCACCCTTGAATTTGATAACACAACACACAACCTAAATGGAACATTCTTGGTAAAATTCCATAACATGACCATCACTTTGAACGGAATCCAATACATCTCCAAAGAAGCCTCAATGATTAAACCACTTCCGGCAATATTGCAAACCAGTCCCAAGGAAAACGAATACCGTGAATTACTCTCACTAGAAATGATGAAGGATCTCCATATTAACAATACCAATAAGATCCACCTTCTACAAACAGAAAACGATAATCAACGAGTAACAACATATTCCCTCATCTCCGTACTAGGACTACTTATTACAATAGCGATCATATGCAAAATCTTGCCAAGAAGAAACAACACAGAAATCATAATTGAACAACCGACAACAAAGACGAATGGACCAGTAACAATCATCGATAGACTTTCCGTTCCTGAGGTCAACTATCTCCAATATCCAAGCAGCCCAAAGTTCAACAACCTACCATACTTCTGACGACCGATGACGATCGTTTTTTAGAGGGGAAGAGTTAACATCAACACGAGCAACGGAAATGCTGACAAAGCGTCTGCCTCGATACAGCGAATTTCCACAGAAATTCATGTTGCAATTCAATTCAATACCTTAGGAATGCAAAGTACCGAGGTAAAATCGAATATAAAATTATTGATTGTAGTTAGTTAAGAAGTAAACTCAATAAAGGTCAGAGCAAACTGCTCTAGAAAAGATTTTTTTTTATTAATTATTTCGGTGTAGTGATTAACTTATACAATGGTATCAGCTACACCTCCACCCGTATTAATGTGTACCCTGGCCGAGCCAGATTTGATTGCCACATAACGTAAATTTCAAAAAGCCATTTCCAATTAAAGAGCATGGCACACAAAGGCAATCGTCGATGTCCGTTCCAGACGAGTTCACGGATCTTAAGGAAAAATAAAAACAATTCACTAACGTTGCCGCATCATCATCTGTATCTGTATCTGTATACGACTCTTATCGCTTTTCGATAAGTGACTGAAATTTGAGACACGAGAAGGGGAAATCAACTCGTTACGGTGCGGTATGCCCTTATCTGAGGCCATTGTGAAATGATGGACTGATCCGCAGCCTTATCAGAGTTCATTTCTCTCCCAGGTCCACCAGTGTGTTATCTGTAGCACGTTAATTATGATCGTCGTCGTTTCACTTGACCTCAGCGTGAATGGAAGACATTTCTTGTTATGAATCAAACTGATATCGTCACCAAAGGTTGGCGTATATGGAAGCACATCTGCAGCGTAAAATCTGCTGATCTAGATCAACCGCGCCAACCCACTACCGAATTTAAGTATGGACAGATCAACAGAGGAACGTGTCAAATTGCGCAGTCAAAACTTGGAACCCCTGCCACCCGAATCGATTTCTGCGAATTTGGAGGTGACCGTCAGCCGATCGAAGGTGATCTTTGGAACACGATGGGTGTGCCATGGAGGTTTTGGTTTTTTTTTTGTAGGTATGAGTCAGATGGATTTTTTTGTCAAGAGCGCTGACTCTTAGTTCGACACATTGTTGCAGATGCAGCCCGTGGCACTGCGAGGGCGATTTACTGTGTCAACAATAAACAAGAAGAACGAAATTTCGGCTCAAGTTCTATGCAAGCGAAATGGATGCTGTCATAGGGTGCGGCGGAGTGTCGAATTTTTATTTTAATTACTTTTTGAGTTGAAATTATTTTTGGCAACCGTACACGGACTGCCATGTGGGCACAATACTAACAAATTCAGCATTTTTGTCGTTTTCTTAGCACAATATTCTTGTAGAGGCGAGTCATACCGATGACGGATTTTATCTGCTGGGATATTATTAGGTAAGGTACGTAAATTTGTGTCAATCATCTGCAGGTATCAGTAATAATATTTGTCCTCCAAATGATGACAGTTTTATGGAATTGCTATTTTTTTTAGAACTTGATAAGGTAAAAGTTATAATGCCCACAGTAGAAAATGGACAATGTTCACAGCGAAAGGGGATGGAACTAAGATGACGGAAAGTACGGGTGCGAAGGTCTTCTCCCAATCTGAACACTGAAGCGTTTTTCAGGCGGAAATGATGGCTATACGATAAACAGCTTGCAGACTTGTCTTGTACCCGATAAACAGAAATAGCTATCGTCTTCTACATAAATAGCCAAGTAGCCACAAAAGCCTTATACCAGAGACCAGTACCATACGAAACAACAAGCATTGTTAAACAGTATAGCAATTTATCGAAGCAATATGTTAAAATGCTCCCATTCCACAATACTCATGTTGTTTCGTGGTACAGGCCCCAGATCATAATTGGTATAAACAAATTTTGAGATTTTTTTTTACTGCGGGTAGAGATTTTAAGTTTCCCTGTTTTGGACTCTAGGTCACTTTGATATTCCAAAAAACTGAAAGGCGGATTAACTCAAAAGACAAGGCAGCTCAATATCTCAAGTTGAATCTAGTACATACTTTAAAAATAGTTCCGTTCGACATATTTCCAGGTGACTACAAGACGCAGGATTTTAGTTCAAAACTGGCATTTCGGGATGCTCCCAAGAGAAGTATTTAAAACCCTATAAAAAAGTGTCTGTAAGTGTCCTTCGGGGATTTTTTTGGTTTCCTACCGACAAAGAACTATAAAATGACCGTAAGTCAAGTTCAGACACTCTATATGGGTAAGCACAAAAATCAACTAATAAGATGAGCTCTTATTTGATTTTCTTATGACCAGGGAACGGATTTTGTTGTCTTTTTTTTGCCTTTTCTTACTCACATTGCCATTTTTTGGCTTTTTTCCTAATATTGGCTTTTTCTGCCTTTTTTGGTTAAAGTTGAAATTCATGTGCACTTTCTTCTTACAAGTAGGTACAATTTAAACAAAATATCGCCATAGCATTACTTGCACACGTTGTTTGCGAACTTCCGACAAACATCCGAGAGTATAACTGTCCTGAAAAATCGTATCAATTCAGCCGTTCGAACTCGGCATGAAAATTGTAGGTCCCTTGCATTCCTTATAAAAAAAGCTTGGCCTAGGATTCCTATACACGAACCTGCTGCTATTTGTTTATCTTTTTTTTGTCCTGTGTGCAATTGATTTTATAGACATGTACTTTTAATATTTTAAGAGGAATCGATGAGAAATTGCAAACAGCAAAAGGAGCAACTGTTGAAGTTTTTCTTTTCTTTAAATGAAAGACTCAAGACCATCAAAGAAATAAATAATGCAGTAAAGCGCCAGTTCAAATTGCCTCCAAATATTGCAGTCGATGACAAGCCGTCTTTTAAATGGTCATTACTTGTCTCTGCCCATGTCCTCTCTTCAGCTCTTTTAAAGCTTTTCTGAGGAACAATCGCAGGCATTTGTTGCCAGCAAATTCTAAAATGCTTTTATGGTTGTATAATGTATAGTGTCATTATAAGTCTTAAAACCTTCTTTTTTTTAAATAAAAGGCACTTTTGGCTTTTTTTCAGTTTAGTTTCGCCTTTTTTTTTTGATTTTTTAGTTCAACAAAATCCGTTCCCTACTTATGACCATATACATATATGAAGGTAGGTATGTAATGTAGCTCAGCAGCCCTCAATACAACACACAAGGGAAAGCAGCTCGCAATGGAATAATATCAAACCACTACACTTAGGTTCTAACACTACCAGCAATACTTAACGGCTTCCTTAGACTGAGAAAAGAGTCAGAGTTTTTTTTATCTTAAAATTTGAGAAGCCAGTCTGTGAAAGACTTTAGACTTAATAGCTTAACGTCTTTCTTGAACGTCTACTCGAAATTCGACAATCACATCTGCGATACTTTGTTTAGAAAAACCACCACTATCAAAGCAAGCAAACCTAAGAAGACAAAATTGCACGGCCTAGTGTTGACTATGGAACAATTATCTCTTACAAACTATGCACCAAGACTCAATGGTTAGCTATGAAAGCTTAATAGAACAACGGAACGGTACGGATAGCATGTGTCGTTTTCTAACCATGCAACAATATTTAGAAAAACTTGCGGATTCTAGTTCCAGATGGCGCTATAGATGCACAAGTATAGTCGCACGCCCTAAATAAAGCTGATAACATCACAAGACAAAATAGAGTTTTAGTCCTCGGGAGCCCATGGATTAAGCCCAATCGTAGCATATAGCATTCTTGATCTTCTTTATCATTCATTAGTTTTCAGAGGAACGTTTCGAATTGGAAGATCTGAGGATATTCATTTGCTCTTCGCTGATGACTCGGTTATCCTTGGATCCTCTTAGACTGAACTTCAGCGAGCACTCGATCGGTTTGTAGCCGTTTATGTTGAAGCTGAGATGAAGGTAAACGTGAACAAATCTGAAGTGATGGTCGTCTCCAGAACGCCTGTTCAATGCACTTTGCATGTTAGTGGAGTCCCATTGAAACAGGTGGAGAAGTTTAAGTATCTCGGGGTCTTATTCACGAGCGATGGAAGGAGCAATGTTGAGTTTTCCTGTAGGATTGGTCAAGCTGGATCAATTTTGAGACAGCTTGGTCATTCTGCTATCAGGAGGACTGAACTTGGTGTCAAAGCTAAGTTGTCAGTCTTTAATTCGGTGTTTGTTCCAACTCTCACCTATGGTCATGAGGTTTGGGTAATGACCGAAAGAATAAGATCGCGGATACAAGCTGCCGAAATGAGATTTCTCCGTGGTATTGCTGGTGTGACCCGTAGAGATCGCATTAGAAATACTAGAATACGTGAGGAACTCAATGTCGAGCAGCTACTTCTCCGGACGGAACGGTCCATGCTTCGGTGGTTTGGTCATGTTAAACGCATGTCCCCGACCAGGATTCCACGACGTGCTATGGAATCCGTACCATCGGGTAGGCGTCCTCTAGGTAGACCAAGGATGAGATGGTTAGATCAAGTCCATAATCTCTCCTATACCCGTATGGGGATTGCCCTTGATGATTTAGAGTCGATGGCGGAGGATCGAGAGCTATGGAGGGTCCACTTGAGCAACCTACACCCGCGACCCACTTAATGGATAAGCGGGCCATTGAAAATGTACGGATTTCATAAGATGTCTTGGAATCCGAGTTGATCGGCATATGCGTTTAGCGTGCGACTAATCAATGGAAGCTGCATCCATCCGGAGAAGTATAGCTGCTCGGCATTGTGGATGCGGACTGAAGTATTCTCGTGTTCCTTATTGTCTTAGGTGGCTAGGTCATGCAAGTTTTTATATAATCGGGCTGGTCGGTGTCAATTGTGTCATGATGAATCTAATCAAACAGCTTCCCTTACCTATCATATCCCTATACCAATAGGTAGATACTATGGCGGGGAAACGAATTATGAACAGCGCGTCTGTATTGAGACTTATGAAAAAAACGTTCTTTTGGACTTTTTTTGGACATTATTGCACTTTTGAAATTGCAATAAAATCCAAAACGAGTTATTTCATTTTTGAAAGTGCAATAAAGCCATTGGACATTATTGCACTCAGCTATTTAAAAGAAAGACGAGCCCCCCCCCCCCCATACATATTCTTTTGAAATTGCAATAAAGTCCAAAATTACGTTTGGGACCTTTTTGCATAAGACTTTATTTCATGGCACCCCATGAGGTTCGACGGATGTAAAAGGAAGTTCTTCAGTCAAACGTTGTTTTGATTACCAACCCCTGTAGCGCTAAGGACAATCGGTCAGGCGAAGCGATGACGAATTTGTGCAAAATTGGAACATCTGATAGATTGAGTTGTGTTATCCCCGAATGGCTAATATGTAACAAAATTGAAATGCAAATAAGACTCAGATTTATATACCTAACTCGTTTACACAAGCAGCGATTTGGCTCATGAAAAATCTTTGCATCTTTGCAGACCTATGTCATTAGCGTGATTATGCTATAAGACTCGACCTTGTCTATTCGCTTTGACAAAATTTCCTTCAAGGTGTTCACCGCTTGCTGTATTAGTTGCTGTCCTACCAAATCGCACTTATCAGTGCCCCACGTCCCATATATTTACAGCGAATTACACTTTCGGCCCAGCGCAGCGTGTCGTCGTCCGTCGGTGCGATGCGGTGCCAAGAAAAATCTCAAAATTTCTCAGACCTGTCAAAACGGCAAACATCACAAATTCATCCATTTGTTTGAGGTAGTTGAATGCCACCTCGTCGATCTGTTTGCAACGACTATTTTCGCGCAGACAGACGGATGTTCAGACCACCCACGTGCCGAACCGATGCGTTCTGGCTCTGCGGTTACAACCAAACCCACTGCCCCACTAGGTGTTGGGCCACTGCATTAACAGTCTCGCTGTTTTGTTATTGTTACATTTCCATTTGGCCATGCGGCCTCTACCTCTATCCTCTACCTCACAAGCAAAAGCAAGCGATTGCAAATAGAATTTAAATTCACAGCACCATTGGTGGCGGTGTACATTAGCGGTGGCTGTTTTCGGTCACATTTCGTGGATTATTTCACTCGGAATCACTTTCGAAGCAATTGACTTTTATCGAGCGGCAACCGTCGAAATGTCATTGCCAATCGCCATTACACAAAAGCCATTTCCGCTAAGCGAACAGCAGGAAGTTCGAAATTAGCCACTTGACAGTTTGAAATAATTACCTCTCGCAGCAATGGAAACAGCCCACCAGTGGTTGTATGCCCGAGTGATGCTGAAAAATTGCTCTTCCTTTGGGTTGACTTGGGGTTTCTCAAGACACCCATCGGAGGAGTCCTTTCTTCCATACACCATACACAATGTGGCAGGGGTTATATTGCTATGGTGTAGCTTTATGCGATTCATTTAACTCCTAGGCCACTTAATACCTTCATCATTTTAATTCCGAAAGGGCCGAGCAGACACACACACACCCCTTCGGGTTTGCCAAAAGGGTTATTAGACTCTCACCGAAGAAAATTTACTCGAGGAGATACAAGCATCTTTGTTGTACACCTCAAGCGCTATTCGGCTTGGATTGTCCTTTTCCTTGAGTAAGTTGCGGAGTGAAGGGGTTGGCAAAATGGTGAGGAAAATTTACATCCTCCGAGCAGGGCAACACATGGGGATGATAAATTTTCATAAAATGCCGCCAACATCGTTGTCCTTCATATACCCACACCCGAAAAAGGAACACGACAACAACACGTCGTCGTGTTAAACTCTTGGAAACCACATAATAATTCTTAAGACCGACAGGACAACAAATTTAATTTAAAGTTATTCGAATGAAGTGAAGGAGGTAGTGGTGCGGTGGCAACTGTGGACCAATATAATGCTTGCTTAAGGTAGTCCAACAGTATGTGTGGAAGAAAAAACCACAGGATCAGTTTTGGTTCGGCGAACTTAATGAAATGAATGAAATGAATGAAATGAATGAAATGAATGAAATGAATGAAATGAATGAAATGAATGAAATGAATGAAATGAATGAAATGAATGAAATGAATGAAATGAATGAAATGAATGAAAT
The DNA here is from genome assembly GCA_949372485.1 of Cheilosia soror. Taxonomy (NCBI): domain Eukaryota; kingdom Metazoa; phylum Arthropoda; class Insecta; order Diptera; family Syrphidae; genus Cheilosia; species Cheilosia soror. The sequence continues at coordinate 109,083,212 of OX443562.1, read as the reverse complement.
GAATGAAATGAATGAAATGAATGAAATGAAATGAAATGAATGAAATGAATGAAATGAATTATTTATTTATTTATTTCAATCAAATGAGTACATCTACTGTTCTCGCTAGATTAGATACTTAATACAAAAATTTATACTTAAAAATTACCACCAAAGCCTAAAAACAGGAGTAATTTATTCCTAAATGAATCTCTACTAAAATGAAAATCAATAACATCACAATATTTATTCGATTCTCTAAGGCATCTAGAAATTGGTTCATTGTAACCATAGTTAACCCTATGATAGGGTATATGAAATAAAAAGCGATTTCTTAGAACTCTCGCAGGAGCATAAAATCCAACTAATGATAATAGAAAAGGGCAATCGATATGACCATCTATCAAATCGCGAATAAACATAATGGAGATATATTGCCTCCGTCTGAAAAGAGGTAAGATACCAAATAATTTGCATCTGGTCTCGTAAGATGGCATTTCAATATTCCATCGTAGTCTACGAACAGCTACTCTAGTCAGACGCTTTTGGATCTTCTCAATTCTAAAAGAATGTACTTCGTAAAATGGATTCCATACTATACTACAGTATTCGAGATGTGATCTGACAAATGCAAAAAATAAACATTTCAGAGTATGCGGATCTTGAAAGTCTTTCGAATTCCTCAATAAGAAACCTAGCATCTGATTACCTTTGGCAACCACAAACTCAATGTGCTTGCAAAAGCTAAGTTTAATGTCAAAAATAACTCCAAGATCTTTTTTGAAACAGATAGTGGACAATGGGGTATTATCGATTACATACGTAAAGGGAATTGGAGAGAGGTGGCGATAAAAAGAAAGGCTTTGACATTTAGAGACATTGAGATGAAGGTCATTGTTATTACACCACACAGAAAGACGTTTAAGGTCTTCTTGTAGAAGAAGACAATCTTGAACTGAACGTATTGCTCGGAATATCTTCAAATCGTCAGCAAACATAAGACACTGGGAACTCAAAAACAAGTCAGGAATGTCATTAATAAACAAAAGGAAGAGCAGAGGGCCCAGATGACTACCTTGAGGTACTCCAGACGTAACATACATTTTTGACGAGAGCATTTCGTTTATGCGAACATACTGGATACGATCGGTTAAGTAGGAATGAATCCACTTTAGGATATTGGAGTGAAATCCTAAGGTAGTCAGTTTGGAAATTAGTGTACTGTGATTGACGCGATCGAATGCCTTTGCAAAATCTGTATAAATTACATCACATTGCATGCCATTCTCAAATTGAGAGATTTGTAGTAGTGGATCTGCCTGTAACGAAGCCATGCTGAGACGGAGAGATTAATCTTTTTAAGAGAGGTGTAAGTTTGTCACAAACTAGTTTTTCAAAGAGCTTAGGGATAAAAGAAATTTTACAGATTGGACGATAGTTAGTAATATCATGCCTCGATCCAGATTTATATATGGGCGTTAAAAACGATCTCTTCCAATCATTCAAAAAAATTCCAGACTGCAGAGATAAATTAAAAATTAACCACAAAGGTACAGAAAACGCGGATGAGCACTTTTGAAGTAATATTGGCGGGATGCCATCCATACCCGGATTTTTTTCAAGTTTTAATGAAGAAAGAGCTATTTGGACTTCAGTGATCGAACACTCTAAGTTGCCGATATTTACAAACTCAAAGGGCGTTGAGTAGTTACATGAGACTCTAGGTATGTTTGTACCACAAGAATAAACAGATTGGAAGTGGTTAGCGAACATGTTACAAATGGTTGACAGATCAGATGAGGATACACTATTAAGGCGCATACAGTTAGGAATACCATTAGATTGTTTTTTGCTATTAATAAAGCTCCAAAAGCGTCTACTATTAGTTTTTAAATTAGATTCGACAGAAAGAACATACTGTCTGTAAAGAAACTTATTTAAAACATCAAATTCTTTTTGAAGCGTCCGATAAACTTTCAGAAGTTCCGGGTCGTTATTTCTATTACGAAAACGTTTATAGGCCTTATTTTTCCTATTATTTAAGTTTATGATTCTGTCATTAAACCAAATGGGCTTGTTACCCTTGACAGACTTAATTTTAGGTGTAAACAAATCACCCCGATCAGAACGCGAACGGAGAGAAGTTGTTGGACTTTTGTTGTTCAAATGGAATGTCCATTATGAACACTTTCTTTCCACACAAAGATATCCATAAATACACATGGTACCGTCGAAGTCTTCAGCAGAAATCGCTGATAGATTTCTTTGTGGTACCATCGTGTATTAAAAGGATGGTTTGTGATGTTCGTGTGTTGAGAGGGGCTGAACTGTCAACTGATCACCACCTGGTGTTGTGCAAATTGTATCTCAACGATCAAATACCTATCCTGCCAAAGCGTAAACCAAGAATGGTTACGCGCATACGGTGGGAGGGGCTACAGAACGATGAGATACGGGAGGAATTTGCACGGCAGGTATCTGAAAGGTTTGAACAAATTCCAAATGTTCCATTGAATGTAGAGGAAGAATGGCAGTTGTTTTCAACAGCAGTTATTGCCTCTGCAGGACATGTTTGCGGAGTGAAGCGGCTCGGTGTGGCGGCTGGTGGTGAGAAAAGAACTGCGTGGTTTAAAACGCCCGGAGTTCAAGAAGCTATCAGAGAGAAGAAGAAGGCTTTCAAGGTGTGGATTCACTTGGGGGACTCTCCTTCTCGAAACCGGTACATTGAGGCGCGAAGAACTTGCAAATTGGCTGTTAAAGCAGCCAAAGAACAGTCTTGGAAGGAGTTCGGCGAAAAATTGGACCGCGATCACAGATCTGCAAGCAAGGTGTTCTGGCAGACCATCCGCCGTCTTAGAGGAAGGAAGTGGAACATTATCGAAGGAGTCAAATCCAAAGATGGTACACTTCTTTCTAATGAGGAGGACATCTTGCGCAGATGGAGCGAGCACTTTTCCGAATTGCTCAATCCAATCCAGGGCATTGAGGATGACACATCCATCGCCTTAAGCAGGGCGGAAAATAGTCCCACGGTAGAGGAAGTCACTTTTGCGATCAAATCGCTAAAAGCTGGCAAATCTGCCGGAGTGGATGAAATCCGGCCAGAAATGCTAAAGGCCTTAGGTGAAGAGGGTGTCAAATGGCTCTCTCGTGTCATTAAAGTGGCCTGGGAATGCGGCGAAACACCCAGCGATTGGCAGATTGGGGTGATTGTGCCCCTTTTCAAGAAAGGGGATAAAAGGGATTGCTCCAATTACAGGGGTATATCACTTTTAAGTCTCCCCGGAAAAGTCTTTGCCAAGGTGCTGGAAACGCGTTGCAGAGCTGTGGTCGAGGCACGATTAGGAGATGAGCAGTGCGGCTTTCGTCCCGGCAGAAGCACAACCGACCAGTTATTCACTCTCAGAATGGTACTTGAGAAGGCTTGGGAGTATGCTACACCTGTTTACGCTTGCTTCGTAGATTTGGAGAAAGCATATGACCGAGTTCCTCGAGGGAAACTCTGGAGTGTATTACAGGAGTATGGAATTGATGGTTCTCTCTTGAGAGCCATTCAATCTCTTTACACAAACTGTAAATGCTGTGTTCGGGTAAACGGCGTTAAATCAATACCTTTCACCGTGGGCGTTGGACTTCGTCAGGGGCGCGTCTTGTCTCCTCTCCTTTTCATTACTTATATGGACTGGATGTTACAGCGCAGTCTTGGCGAGGAACGTTTCGAATTGGGAGATCTGAGGATAAGTCATTTGCTCTTCGCTGATGACTTGGTCATCCTTGGGTCCTCTCAGACTGAACTTCAGCGCGCACTCGATCGGTTTGTAGCCGTTTGTGTTGAAGCTGAGATGAAAGTAAATGTGAACAAATCTGAAGTGATGGTCGTCTCTAGAACGCCTGTTCAATGCACTCTGCATGTTAGTGGAGTCCCATTGAAACAGGTGGAGAAGTTTAAGTATCTCGGGGTCTTATTCACGAGTGATGGAAGGAGCAATGCCGAGTTTTCCTGTAGGATTGGTCAGGCTGGGTCAATTTTGAGACAGCTTGGTCATTCTGTTATTAGGAGGACTGAACTTGGTGTCAAAGCTAAGTTGTCAGTCTTTAATTCGGTGTTTGTTCCAACTCTCACCTATGGTCATGAGGTTTGGGTAATGACCGAAAGAATAAGATCGCGGATACAAGCTGCCGAAATGAGATTTCTCCGTAGTATTGCTGGTGTGACCCGTCGAGATCGCATCAGAAATACCAGAATACGTGAGGAACTCAATGTCGAGCAGCTACTTCTCCGGACGGAGCGATCCATGCTTCGGTGGTTTGGTCATGTTAAACGCATGTCCCCGACCAGGATTCCACGACGTGCTATGGAATCCGTACCATCGGGTAGGCGTCCTCTAGGTAGACCAAGGATGAGATGGTTAGATCAAGTCCATAATCTCTCCTATACCCGTATGGGGATTGCCCTTGATGATTTAGAGTCGATGGCGGAGGATCGAGAGCTATGGAGGGTCCACTTGAGCAACCTACACCCGCGACCCACTTAATGGACAAGCGGACCATTGAAAATGAATGAATGAATGAATGAATGTAAACAAATCAATTGCCATTTTCACAGTTTTGATAAATACATTAAAAGAATTGTCCAAGTTACAATTATTGTTAAAAATATTGAACCAATTTATACTATCTAAATAGCTTGAAATGTTGCTGAAATTAGCCTTAGCATAATTATACTTAAAATAAGTGTCACCGGAACCCGGTTTAAAAAACTCATAAAATTTAAACTGCATGGATAGAGCTACATGAAAAACAGAATTACGACAAAGTGGGATCATGGAGTTGTTGATACTAATGTCAAGCTCGGAATCAACGAATACCAAATCGAGAATATTATTAAATTCATTAGGAAAATTATTTATCTGACAAAGGTCAAGCTGGGCAAGAGTATCAACGACTTCACGCTCATAATCTAACTTAACGTTAAATGGGAGAAGTCTAGAGTCATCACAATCAAACGACCAAATTAAGTTTGGCAAGTTAAAGTCTCCGAGAAGAATAACGTGTTGATGATCTTTTAAATTATTTAAGATAAATGAACAATTATCTATATGGGTTTTATATAACAAGTAAGGACTCCTTGGTGGTATATAACTTGCAATAACAATAACTTCAGTTCCAGAAATGCATTTAATTGAGACTGCTATTTGGTCAACATCTAAATCTAAATCAGCTGCTGTTGGAGGTAGATCGATTTCATCACTATGCAAAGAGGCCCGAACTGCAACCAATACTCCGCCGCCTCTCTCGCAATCAGTTACAACGGAGCAATGATTTTTGCGGTAAACTTCGTACTGGTCCTTGTTGAACATTTCCTCGTTGTGATGATTATGTGTCAGCCAAGTCTCAGTCAATACAATAACATCGTATTGAGCAGATGAAGAGAAGAGCAAGACATCGCGAAGTTTGGTTCTTAGACCACCAGTATTTTGGTAGTAAAGATTAAAGGCTGTAGGAGTTAAATCCTTAGGTCTGAGTTTTTTGGAAGGTTTTTTGGAGCGTTTTTTGACTGAGTCTTCTTTGAGCTAGTTCTGTTCACAAATTCTTTTACCAGAATATCTTTAGGCCAGAAGCTCGGGTTGACCAGTAATTTTCCAGTTGGTAGAGGGCACAAAAGTTTGAACGAAGATGTTAGGCGACCTGTAAGGTTATCCGGAGTCAGGCTATGACATTTTATATTGCTGATATTAATGCCTTTCGTAGCAATATAGTTCACAATATCACTGCTTTTGGTACCATATTCTAGGCGTGATAAAAATACTGCAAAATGGGGTGGCACTATTTTAAGAGTACATGCCGTACTAGGAACACTGTCCAGTCGCTGGTGAATATTTACTGCCACCTCACTAGTAAGTGGTTTGTCAATTGTAGTTGAGGCAGTACTACATGTGGCCACAACATTATCGGAGACTCCGTTGAGTACGACACTTCCAGATGGCGATTTAACTTGCGAATTGGATCGCAGAGCTCTTTTCGCTATGGGAAGTTGGAGCTGATGTGTCTGTGGAGGATCTTGCAGCACATCCTGGAACGGGCGTTTAGATCCTTCCGGTAGATGTAAGATGGTACCACTGTGAGGAGTTAGACTATGCGGTTGAAGTTGCATGACTGGTTCGATTGCGGTTGGTGTTATCAAAGCTGGTGTTGTGGCTGGTTCAAGCAAAGTTGGTGTTAAGACTATATTTGGTGGCTTTTGCGCTGGATGAGGTATTAGGTTATCTACGTTCCTATGATGATGAATGATGATGAATGATGATGAATAATGATATGAATGAAATGAATGAAATGAAATGATGGCCGTTTTAAGCACGCACCTCATGGTTTTATACTCACCCCAGTCTATCGCGAGGTCTCTCTCTTGATTTTTTGACTTTGCGTGTCACTTTTATAGTCACACTGCACTACTCCGAGTGATATAATTTCCTCATATTCCACCAGTAACATGGTGTACCTCTTTTGTTTCAATTTCTTCCGTTCATTGCTGCGAATTGCGATAATGAGTCGAAGTGGGGTCTCTGCAATCCTTCCAGACAGACCATCAGCTGAATGTCAGAGACGAGTGACCGCCGATTGTACTGCGTGTCACGGTGATACGATTATCACGATTGACAAGATTGTACGAAATAATGTACTGCTGGTGACGTGCAGTATCTACTTTTGCACGAAATTTGGTCGTAGGTACTTTTACTCTATTTTGTAAAATTGAAAGAAAAAGAAAGAGGACGTCGTAGTGACATCAGCATATCATGGAATGACACAATTCGTGACAACGTAATCGTAGCTTTAGTCTTTTGCAGCAAAAAAAAGCTTCACTCACGTCCATTCAGATAGTTTGATGATCTCTTCACTTCTGTAATAGCATCCCTACTCTTGCATACCACACTGTCTCACCGGGTTATTCAACCCCTCAGACACTAGCAACAGAGAAAGTTTCCTTTTTGCGATGACGTCTTTTGACCTGAAGCAAAACTTCTCTTCTTTACAATCTAGACCTCCTTAAGGCATCATGGCTGCTACTCTCACACATGACGTGTAGTCGTGTACATGTACACAGCAGTACAGCACTATATGGTGTATCCATTTAAGTTGAAGTATACTTTGGAGCAATTTGGTCGGTGTCGATGTAAAATTATCTCACAATTCCCATGGAATGGGTATATGGGTTGCCTCTGCGCTAGTTTATCCCTTCGAAATCCCCTTCGGTTAGGTGAGGTGTCTTAACCAACATCTTGGGAACATCATGTTATCTAACGAAATAAATTTCTTGGGTCTGGACTTTTCCTTCGTTTTAAGTTGAACTAATTAATAAATATTAGCCTCTTAAGTTGGATTAATTGGCATGCGTTAGTTATATGGGATAAGTTTCTTAAAGGGTGAACAACACCCCCTCCGGGCCCGTTTTATACACTAGGTAGCTGTTGTGTAGTAAATTATTCCATGGGGATGGGGTTGCAGTAGTCAAACTGAACTTGTTTTATCAGCGGTGGACAGCTGACAATTTGTGTTCAAGGATAGGTCTGAAAAGGTATTGCTTTGGCGGCGTGTGTGGGCTATTTGATGATTATGCTCAATTAACGTTGACATTTCACTGAGAGGTTTAGATGCGGTTATGTGAGAGTCAGTGGTTATCGGTTTGCTTGAAAGTCAACCTCAACCCCAACTCATTCACGTTATCTAAACAACGAATTTTGTAAGTCGATGCCGAAATAAAACATCTCTCACCATGCAGCGACCAGATGTTGCGTTGTAAACCCTTTATCGAATGATATCCTCACTGCAACAAGCGGCCATTCAATTGCCTGTCTGTCATCTCTCCGTGGAGTGCTCGTATCTCACCGGCATTGCGATAAACGCAATGACACTTTATCTACACCATAAAGGCACATGAAAGATACTCGTCATCTTTTACGATCGCACAGGAGATTGTGCCTGATTGGGTTTGTGTAAACACATCGAGTGGAGTGATCTCTTCCAGGAATGCATTTCCTTTTTTTATTGTATACAAACACCAAACACACCAATTGGTAGCGAAAGGACCTTTTTATGCAAATAACAGAAAACTCCTCCTGATGGCTAATATAGAGGTGCATAGGCGTAGAGGCGTAGCCCACACAGTGAAAGCTAGTAAGTTAATTAAAGACGAATTGTCGGACACACTCTGCCATGGCGGCAAGGATAACTCTTCGACAATGGGATTATAGTTGCTGCTTATTTGGTTAGCTCGTGCGGTGTTGCATGCACACATGGTCCACGTGTATACGGACCGAGGTGCTGCCCAATGTGGTAGCAATGTGTTGTAGTATTTTCGATTGTTTTCCTATGGATACATTCGGTTGGTAGGTAGGTATGTCCTTATTTGATTAGGATGCAAATATTTTTAAATTGTATTCAGACTATTAGCACTTTTGTTGTTCCAAGTGGACTTTTTGGCTTGTCGATTTTCAAAGGTTGTCATCTGCTTTGATGGAAGATGATTTGATGAATATTTTTCGTAGGTATGTTTATAATACATACTTTGGTCACAGATTTTAGACATTAAACTCATCCCCATATCTACATAGCTCCATAGTGGAGGGAAATCTTCTGACAATTTTCTGAGTTGACTCATAAACAGTCCTCAATTCTATTAAGTCAAACCTCAGAGCACTGACGCTGAATAGGAAGACTATTGGTAACATTGGTAAACTATTAGTCATGCCGCCACAAAGTAAAAGCATAGGTAACGTATATTTGTAATTTGCATCTGAAGGTTGATGGCATCATGGACCTGCAATTCTCTAAGAAAAGGAAGCACAATTGCCAAGGGATGCATCGATCAAACTCATTGATGATGTAGAGATACTCAGTGCGCATTTCGTTCAACACGCCCAACGTCTTCAAATTCATCGCTTTAAAGCGTTGAAAAGGTACAATCGGATACGATTATCTTCAGATGACTTGAGACATTCGCAGAATTATTTTGTAATGGCACGTCGACCTAGAAGTACCCAAATGTAGCATAAGGCCCAGAAATATATTTAAACCAGTAACGCCTCCGGATTCCTTATTTAGTTGACGATACATTGAGTGGGCGCAGTAGCGCAGTGGTTAGTGTACTCGACTACTGTGCGAGGGATCCCAGGTTCGATCCCCGGAAAAACACAAATTACATCTTAATATGGTTTTTTCTACTGCGCCACCTGTCGCGATCATCTGACAAACATCCTAGAGTATGACTGTCCTGAAAAAGCTTCTCAATTCAGCCGTTCGCACTCGGCATCAAATTGTAGGTCCCTTCCATTCGTCCCAAAAATAGAAACTCACACAAACGAATGGTTGCGAGAAGCTAGGCCTTGGGTGTCTACCGCCTGTTGCGCAACCTATTTATTTTTAACTTTCTCGTATACGTAGGGTAAACTGGGGTACATTTGACAATGGGGCACATTTGACTTTGCGAGTTTTGGTGTGAACACAGTCTTTAAGAAGAAAAGTTGGCATTGAGAACGAAACCTAATTTGATTTAAAGGAACGTTATGAACTTTGACAGTTTTGCTTCAACTCTTCTCGGACTAAGGCGTATTCTTGTTCTTATTCGAAATTTAATGTAATTTTTGATTGTGAACTTAATAAAAGTGTTTTCTTTGTTGTGATACAATATTATGATGGCACTATTCTTAAAGTATTTATAAATTAAAGTCAGTTTTGTGAAAGAATAACATTAATTATTAAAAAAAGAAAAAAAGTTGTAAAGAACCTTTGAGGCACTATTGACTTTTGCAAATGGGGCACATTTGACATTTGTTAAATATGCCCACATTGATATCTTATGTTTATATTTGTGTTTTTGATTTTAGAAATGCGTATAAAAGTATGCTACATCAGTAGCTGATGAATATGGGGTGAATAGAACCACATTGATAATGCGTATGAAAGAGCAGGATCCCTTAAAAGCTTGGTCGGTTTCGGGCAATGAAAGTAGAGATTAAGATTTCGCTTTTCTATCGAAATATAACCTTTAGCTACAAGAGAAGGAAAGGAACAGGTAGAATATTTGAAAAAGGTTCTTTTTGCCTTATCAAACGAAACTTAAAAAAAAAAATATATATGAATTTATCAAGAAAAATATAGCTGCTTTCCAAGTTGAGAAATTTCAAAAAATCTGGAGACGATAGGCTTTACGGTTTCTTAAAACGAATTATTGAACTTTCCCTACGAAAGTTTTTTTTCTTAAGATTATAAACTTAATATTTATTTAGTTTTTCTTCATATATTGTTTAATAAATCATTTAATAAACGTTTGCATTTTCTTTCCATTCAAACAACAGACCCCGCTAATACTTTTTGCACAAGATTATAGGTTAAAACTGTTATTGTCAAATGTTCCCCTTGTAAAGTCAAAGGTGCCCCGTCCTAAGGGACCCCAGTTTCCCCTAGTATCTAAGAGAAAGATATTGTTTTCGTACAAAATTTCGAACTCGAGATGTAGATCAATTCTGATATTACGATGATAGGGGAACTAAAAAAAGTGGGTCTCGCAATTCTGTCCGTCCGTATGTCTGTCTGTCCCACCCCTGGGGAATCTAAACGCTTGGACGGATTTGCTTCAAATCCTTCGTATTTAGATTTTGTAGGCTTCCCGCTCGGGACTTTTTTTTTTTTTTTTAACATAGCCCTAATATTAACGGTACCTCCCATATAAAAATTTTACGAAATATGACGAAATATGCCTAAATTTAGATTTTTTCGAAAACGGCTCTAACGATTTGAACCGAAATTGATCGTTGAGTTAATGTAAGTATGCTTAACATGACTGCATACCCAATTTTTCGGTAAAAAGTCTAGCAACGGCAGTTTTGAAAATTGGCTTTTTCTCGAAAACGGTATAAACGATTTTAAAACGATTTTTGTTAAGGTACTATTGTCATTCTTAACTTAATAGCAAACTCAGTTTTTCCTTAAAAAGACTGCGTCCTTTTATATCCACCCAAATCCCTAATAAAAGTACTTTAAAAAAGTGTTCATATCTCAAAAACGCCATTTTCGATTATAATAAAAATGTTACTTTCAGGTAATGCTTAAATACATAGTAATATCACTGGCTCAGTTTTGAGCTAAACAGTTGCAAAACAGTGTTTATAAACATTTTACGAAATATTAAACAATTAAGATTTTTTCGAAAACGGCTCTAACGATTTGAACCGAAATTGATCGTTGAGTTAGTGTAGGTATGCTTAACATGACTGCATACCCAGTTTTTCGCTAAAAAGTCCAGCAACGGCAGTTTTGAAAATTGGGTTTTTCTCGAAAACGGTAAAAAAAAAAAAAAAATTTTAAAAATATTTTTAGGTACTATTGTCATTTTTAACTTGATAGCAAACTCAGTTTTTCCCTAAAAAGACTACGTCCTTTGATATCCACCCAAATCCCTAATAAAAGTACTTTAAAAAACTGTTCATATCTCAAAAACGCCATTTTCGATTATAATAAAAACGTTACTTTCAGGTAATGCTTAAATCCATAGTTATACCACTGGCTCAGTTTTGACCTAAACAGTTGAAAAACAGTGTTTTTTGAACCATGAATGCGTCCTTCCCAATCGCTAAAACCGGTACTTTAAAAACTGCTCATATCTCGAAAACGCCATTTTCGATTTGGATGAAAATATATCTGCTAGGTAATGTTTATATCCTGAAGAATATGTCGTACTCAGTTTTCAGCTAAACAGTTTAATAACAGTGCTTCTCGAATCCAAATTGTAACATTTGTCAGCATAATTTTACAAAAAACCGCTCTAACGATTTTGATCAAAATACATATTTAAGACAACATAAGTATTCTTAACATGATCACGTACTTAGTTTTTCTCAGAAAACTCTAATATTGCCGTTTTATGAATATTTCTCAAAAATGATTACCCAAATCCCGATTTGTATTCACACACGGTATATTTTTGTAAAGTTCAAAACTTCAGTACATAGCAATATAATTTGAAATTCATCGCCTACTTGCCTCCTTCAAGTATCAGTTCGGGGTGAAATTTGAAAGTAATAAAGTGTTCTAGTTAATACGTACCTAGGTTTATGTTTATGTAGTATGTATTTACGGTATATTAATTACACCTTGAGTGGGTATGATTTTAAACGTAAAATTTGCTAAAATGACTCTGGGATTCTGCGAGATTCGCAATAAACGAGAAAGTTACGTGCGACCCAGTCGTGCACATTTTTTTTGTTAAATTGAGTAAAATATTTCTTTGTATCGAGGCTCATTTTTTCCCAAGAAAAAAACATTTTGAAGTATCAGGACTTTGGGAGGCGATTTGTAACTGCGCAGATCATGCCAAGCTCCGGAAGTTCAGAAAGCATGTCAAGAAAGTCACTCGTTCTTCGAGATGTTGACAGGAGCAACACTGATACAAACATTTTTCTACAAAACTGGTAAAAAATTTCAGATAAAGGCACTTCCTAGAAGACGCGCTATGATCGAAGTGGAACTAATAAACTACTGCATTTTATTTACTGGTGAGTGGTTGGTCACCAACTCACCACTCTTAAATGTGTGGCGTTTTCGAGTCATCTATCAATCCAAATACTTGAAAAACCCAGATAAAATTATAAAATCGTGTGCATTCTATATCAGTATGACGCAAGGCTCCTAAACAACCTCCGACGGCTCTCATGTCACGAACTTTATTTATCGCTCGTATTTTATCGTACAGGGACCTTGGGCCCATTGAAAGAACACATGCAACACCGTCCCGACAACTTATCGTTAAAAAAAGTCCCTAAATTCCAAGACAGTGCTGATAAAATTTAACTATTAACTGGACCGATTTTATAAACAAAAAAAAAAAAAAAAAAAAATGAATGAATGAAAAAGAAAAGAAACTGCTCAACCCTTAGAAAAGTATCCCCGCTCCAGCTAATCTCTCAAATAAATGTGTCATCACTTCACACACCATAGTCTCCAGTCAGTACTCAAACTCAAGTCTCATGTCAACTCAATTTTATTATAAACATGCGTTGCAATGACATCACACATCTTCTCGCAGTTAAATTTTCAAAACTAAAAATTATATTACCATTCGCGATCGTTGACGCCAACGAGCCGAGCGCAGGCTCAATAAATAAAGATCTGTTTTCCCTGAGATTACAAATAGCTACATATGCCCCAAGCCCAAGCCAAGCTGTGTAGCGAGGTCTTCTGTTTCCCAGGCACTTTAATAACACTTTGCACTCGGCTTGGCCGTTTCACTTAACCCCGTGAACGCTTCAAATGGAATTGATATGCTTCTGGCGTATAGATTAGTAAGCGTGAGCAACGTGGATTATTTAAAAACGGCAATTACTCGCCGCAGCGTTATTTTTACACTTGTGCAGCGCGGAGAAATACCGCCGCGAAAATTACACACAATTGGTTGTGGTATCTGTGCGTGTACCGCATCGCGGTCCTTAAGGGTGTTAATTAGTCCCTACCGATCGAGTCTATATATGTTGCATGGGAATCAACGGTGAAATTTGCCGAGCAATTCACTGATGCGGGTGAACAAACTCGGGCTTGTAACGATGACGAGCGGGCTATTTTTAGAACTGAGCTGTCATGCAAATTCCCAGTAGTTTAATTTAAAAACCGGGAATAAAGTAATAAGAGAAAAATATTTTGCAAATTAATTGGTCATTTGTAGCGTGAGAGTGTTGTTAGGTGGAGAGGGCGGAGGTATCAGTGACAGTGAGCCGCGCGAGTATTGTCATAATTATACGCTGCGCTTTGTGCGTTTACAACGTTGTAGGAAATTGAGGTCCTACGTGACGAAGTAATTGATGTTGATCAAGTGGTAATAGGTTATAGAGGTCCGCATAATGTGATTCGTAAGGACCTTTAGTCGAAATATATGCACAGGGGAACAAAATGTAGAGTCACGAAGACTCTATATTTTTAACAGGATCTGATTGATTGTGTTTTAAGTATACGAAAACCCCAATTGCGAGAGATTTATCGCTTCTTAGGAAACTTATTTGGAGGTAGTACATATAGTTGGGCCAACGACAAGCTCAAGCAAGTGGATGAATACCTGGAACTAGACTGGAACCATGCTTCGTGCTAGCAGACAACAAAAAGGAGCAATCTAGTTGAAAAATACCCTTGTTTTGACGAAGATTGTTCTGAGGCCAGTCAAAACTCTCTTGGGTCTCTCAACTCCTTCAGAAAGTAAAACGAAAAAAATCACTGTGCTGGAACGAGGTGCGGCGAACTAAATGACAGGACAGACGTTTCGAACTGTAAACAGTTCTGGCTTTGGGGTATAGCAGAAAAACTGAATGGAACCACGCTTAAAAATTGAATTCTGATTGGAATTAATGCTCTAAGAAGCCATTTTTAATTAGTGCTAAATCCACAAAGGATGCCAAATGTGAACAATGATATTTTGGATATTGGATGCATCCTTTAAGTTGAAGGAACAAAGCAACGCCGTAAGTAAAGATCCAAATGATCCTATGATCCAAAATTTTGTTCCAGAAATATATAGTCTTTCCAATTTCTAAAAAAGCGATACGAATGATGCCGAAAAATAAATTACAAAAATGTCCTTAAGCTATGAGTACACGACATGCCAAACACGACATACGCATGCCACTCTGATGAATTCGAGGCCAGCAAAATGGGTCAATGAAAATAAGAAGTTAAGCTAGTTCCAGTCAAGATTTAGGGAAGGTTTCTGTTCAACATACCTGCCTGTCATCGTTGCAAAGCCGGCTGAAAGCTACTTAAAACAAGCCAAAGAACTTTTCATGAAATATTTTGAGTGGCATTTGATATGGCAAACCGAGACTCGTCGGAATTTAGTCAACATTTTTAAAAGCGCCCTTAGCAATTTACATATTATGTATATACGAAAAAAATTAATCAAATAAATAAATAAATAGGTGACGCAAAAGGCGGGTAACACCCAAGGCCTAGCTTCTCGCAACCATTCGTTTTGTATGAGTTTCTATTTTTGGGACGAATGGAAGGGACCTAAAATGTTATGCCGAGTCCGAACGGCTGAATTGAGAAGCTTTTTCATGACAGTCATACTCCCGGATGTTTGTCAGATGTTCGCGAGAGGTCGTCGCAGTAGAAAAAACTTTAAGGTGTAATTTGTGATCGAACCTGGGATCCCTCGCACAGCAGTCCAGCACACTAACCACTGCGCTACTGCGCGCACAAAAAAAAATTAGTCAGCAATAGCTATAAAATGGTAAAGAAACTTTTGGAATCGTTTGAAATTAAAATTCAAGTTGGACAGGGATGTCTGCTAAGTCGTTGGATATTTTCATTCTTTTAGGATGGCACCACATTTTT
Organism: Cheilosia soror; assembly: GCA_949372485.1. Classification (NCBI taxonomy): domain Eukaryota; kingdom Metazoa; phylum Arthropoda; class Insecta; order Diptera; family Syrphidae; genus Cheilosia; species Cheilosia soror. Next base: position 109,067,864 of record OX443562.1, on the reverse strand, counting down.
TATAGCTGCTGACATCAAAGCACAAGAAGATCGAAACAAAGTTAGGATTAAAAGATTTCTGTTTGCGAATGGTATTGGAATTCTATCCGATTCATTGAGCTCATTATATTTAATGATAAACAAGTTAGAAAGCTACTTCAAGTTAAAAATGGTTCGTAATTCAGGAACCAATTGTATCCAAGTAGCATCTAACAGTCGACTCTGTTTCTAGCAATCTGCCTTCAGTTACTTACGGCTTGTTGTAGGTAAATAGACGTAGGTATATACCGTATAGGGTCGTGCCTTGTTCATCTGGAGTGAGCTCAAAGACTCTTCTAAGTCGCTCTATAGCCCAACAAGTTTGTCAATGAGTCTTCTCCTTCATGCTATATCGATACAATCTGGAACGAATAAGAAGATTACGTCCCTCCAAAGCGTCTCAATAGGTTTTCATCCACATTCGTCAAACTACAATTGGAATTATTAAGTTCTTGTGCAATGTCCTTGATTTAATGAGAGAGCGTTTTATCTCTTAGATACCTTCTTAGCCCAAAGAATCAGCCATTGGCAAGAGTTAAATTCTTTCCTTGATTTCTGCACCGATGTTATTTTGCGAGGTTATTATAAAGCCCAGGTATAGAAAGTCTTTAAATTTTAAGTTATCTCCCAACTGTGACGTTTTGCCCTATACCCACTGTGCCGATATTTAAAGCCCTTTCTCAATCACAGAATACTTGGTTCTGTGTTCATTAAAAGTTAGACACATATTCGCAGCCTCCGATTAAAGCAACGTTTTATTGTTAACAGATATTTTTGAAAATTTTAGAAAGGCATCAACACTTGCAAATTTGTCACTGACAACTCACCGCGTTCTTCCTATAATGTCATTATTGTCAAAATATACGCAAGTTCCGACTTATAGTTGAGCGGACTTTTAAAAAATCAATTTTCGCTCGTGAGTTTCTTAAAATTCCTTCAAAACTCATATTGAGGAACATGAATGTATCTACGTCCCATTATCTTAAATCTTTTCGACAGATTAGCGAAACTTCTAAATCATCATCCTGATTCACAGACGAACTAGTTTGGAACCAATGATGCCTGGGTTGTGGCCTTATACCTACCTACCAAACTGTGGTCTTTCCTGGCCTAATGCACTTGTAGTACGAACAGAAACTTATCATTATGTGTATCATCGAAACGACAGACCTCCCCAACATTAGCTAACAACATTAGATACTCGAAGCTAAAATGAACAGATTAGTGGCGAATGGTTTTAGCTGTAGTGCAGTATGCTTGACGAAATTGTATGCACCGCATTCAAGAGGCTTATTCAGGTGCATAGGAAAAGTGGGCTAAGTCTTACTCTAATCACAAAGCCGTATTCAAATGAATGCTCACTCTGCTCGTTGCAGTATTCGCCATAGCCCATAGTGGATGTCACAGTTGTACATACCATCGCACTCCCTTGAGGATGTAGTACCTAACAAAGTATCCAAAGTCTCTATTTGATACATCGCATGGAGCCTGTGACCGAAACAACACACTTATGAATAGGTATACTTTCACGGAATTCTGGATTCTGATATTTGAAACAAAAGAAAATTGCGTCACATGAAATTATCCTTACTTCTCCATACTTACGATTGTTGGTGTAGGCAGCATTTGGACAATCCAAAGTAGTGGCTTGTCATTGATTCGTAACACAAAATTTTTGCGGAGACTCACATCCTCCAGCATAAAAGGCAAGGCCGAAAAATTGTGTGGACTAGTTTGGGTTAACCTGAACTCGAAATAAGACTCCATATTTCCGCTTAGGTTCGTCAATTTCTCTTCAAAAGCGCCTAGCTATATGAAAATGAATCCTTGATCCCCATATATCCTATCTATACTTTGACTTACCTACCAGTATCGCTAACAAACGTTCTTGATGGAAGCTCAATCGGGAAAAAAAAACACACCGAAACATTAGGTACCTTACATTCATAGGTATATACCTGCCTATCTTACATTTTCAGTTGTAGGCAGTATGCTATGCGTCCTGGTCTTTTTGAACTGACAAAACGTTACTGTTCAGCTCATGCTGTGCTTGCACTTAAGCCGCCAACTTTCTAAGTGAGTAACAAATTCCTGGAACAAAACAAGTCCCTGTGCCATAATCGGAACTAACTTCCCTTACCCTTGGCTTAGGTCACCTAAGCCATCTGTTCGCACGCTCGATTCACCGTGTGGCCTAAGGCAATAACGGTTCTCCTGCGCTTAAATCCCATATGTGACCAACTTCATCTACAAAAGAAACATTGCCCACTGATCCACTGGCACTGGCACTGGCACTGGCACCATGTCGTCTACGACCTCATCATTCCAGTTCACTGGCGAATTTCCTTTCGTTCCTCTCTTCAAAATCAAATATTTGTCTTCTGACATAAATTATTCCGTTTATACATCAAAACGATACGCACACGCACACGTTTACATGCAAAAAAAAAAACTCGCCCTATTCGTTTGCAACCACCACCGCCAAAATGAGCCCGAAACTTACCCAACAACATCATCCTGATGATGTAATTGATGCACTTGATCACAATTGAATTTACATAAAACGATAAAAAAAGGACGAACTTGAGAGAATGGAACGAAACTGAAAACCTGAACCCTTCGCCCGTATGTCATCATTTTTTTTTGTGACACGAGCGGTGAGTTTTTCATACCTGCCAACAGGAGGAATTCAGGAGAAAATTGTCTCTGCAATATATAGAAGGAGTAGTGAGAGAGTGTGCGGTCCTCGCACGAGCAACCAGCATTAATCCTTCTGCTTGATTCGATTCCATATCAAATTCATCGCATTGTTCGTTGATTATTTGCTTGGGAAAGGATCTTATATCCTCGCGTGCAGAGAGGTGAAAAACCTACCCTTGCCTGGATGACAGATGGCATGTCTCGCGGGCTGCATTTGGCACACGTTCAATTCTTTTTGTGGGCTTTGATTGCAAGGGGACCGACGCTGACGGTAATAAAAGGTAGTTCCTGTGATTCAAAACGGGACTCATCAGGATGCGGTTTTAATATCCAGTTTTGTTTAGCTTAGGGAAAAGGGTTTTCCATATACACACGCACACACACACTTTGCATATACGCGTGTGTGTTGGAGAAAATTCCGTTTTTCACCTTTATATGCCTTCAGCTTATTTGTAAGTCCTGGCAACATGGACTCGATTTGCGTTTGGGGTGGCAAAGGTCTATTAGCGCTTGCAACCCCCGTTTTCTTTTTAAATACACAAAAATTAGATTAATTGATTGAATAGCGGCTCCTGTGCCCGCCATGCGCGTCCTAATGAGATTTGGTCGTCCTTCCACCATGCACAGGATTGTAAATTTGTAAGCCACTGCAAGTGAATGGACGCGCATAGCTGTAAAACAGGATGAATATGGTAAACCGATTACATATTCACTCAGTCACTCGCATTTACTCACAGATGTGGCAGCAGCGTATAGTCGAATCCTCGAAGAAGGGTGTCAAATTTGAGGATTTAATAAATGACTTTGTTATCCTCTTCCGTTTCGCCGGCGAGTTCCTTGCGTCCGTTCGCTTGCAATAAGAATATTGTGGAAAATAAAATTCAAATCACTCATCGTCGCAGGGGTTCATTTACCTACGGTCGGTGTGCAGAGTCGTTGTACCTACACCTCTACATCTATATCTTACAACAGAATCCTTGTGATCATAAATCAGTGTCATCATCTTTAGCAATGGACATGAACCCACATGATGCTGGTGCTCTATGCAAGGACCTTTCGTTCCATTCAACATGTGTTAGCCAAATGTGTGCTCTGCTCAGAAGGTGTGAATTGATTTTTTTTTTGTGTTTGCCTTCAAACATCACTCATTCATTGATCCTTTGGCTTATGCATGGAATGGTGTAGTGTCCTTTATGTGTACAATTGGTTTTTGGGGAGGATTTATCCGCACGTTTGGATTGATGAGGCGCAGCATAATTGCTGAGATGTGTTACTTTTCGATTTTCATTCAAGGATAACGCCAGGAGGCGCTTGGATTTCTTTCATTGATGCACGATTATGGTTTGCTTTTCAAATCAAGGTAGGTGTGATTTTGTTGAACGTTTGTGGCGCATATTTTTCGGATTATCTCCGTGTGGGCGCTTAGCTCAAGCGACCTTCGTATATGTGGTTTTAACAATTAGAAAGTATGTATGTCCTATTATACATGATGTGCGGAACTATGGTGGCGTTTGGTTTCTCATAGATGAATCGTGAATGCCTTTAGTCTCGATAGGATCGGAGCTGTTTAATGTCAGCTATCCTTTGTTGGGTTGGCCTGGGTAGGATGAGAGATGTTTTTTTTTTTTAAGGGGATTCCAAATCTTGGAGCACTCAGACGAATCTCGGTCCATTGTACTACCAAGCAGAAACCCCTTTTTTGGTGTAGTGGTGGAGAAACTCTGATATTATTCGTTTCTCTTTATGGTCGGTGGCAGAGTATTGCTGTCCCCCGCCGGGGCTCGAACCAACGCCGCTCGGGTCACAAGCAATGACTCTAACCACTACACCATGCGGCCACCGTCAAAAAGAGATGAGAGATGTTACTCAACGGAGCTCGCAAAACAAAATCTCGACGATGTGAATGGTACCTACAAACTTGTAAGCTGATTCACGTGTCAAACAGTCGTTGGCAGGATAAGTGTTGGATATCTAATTGTAGTAGACAAGCAGTTGATACTGGAAAATGGAAAATTTTACCAAGAACCTACAGAAATTCGACCAACTCACCATAAAATGAATCGAAGCGATGTCAAAATGTCGGAGAATAACCGCCTTCTCGGGCCCATTATCTGCGCAGTTACAGATCGATTTTTCAAAGACTATTTCCTCCAACAAACAGTTCTGAACACACATAAGTTAGTGTGTGCTAGCAACTGCTCCGATGCTGCGAAAATGGCCTAAAGTATAGCATGCTGACGGGAATTGGAGTGAGCAGTAGAAGTTTGGAGTTCCTTCCTTTACAAAACCTGTACCCATCGACAGCACTTATCAATCGGCGATCATTTCAGATTTAAAAACCTGGCAGCATAAGAAGTCTCCCTCATAAGAGATCACAGGTCTAAGACAATAGACAACCCAAACTAGCAATAAAGACCTTTTAACGAAGAAGAAGAAGACGAGACAGTTGAGCGTATTCTATCTGTCGAATTAGGAGGTAAATCGTTTTGATTGGTTTCAGAATTAATTCAGAAATCCTCTAGTGGTAGCCTGGTACATTATCTATTGAATTGAAATAACCAACTTTTTTTTCCGACCTCGCATCTGCAACCCTTTAGCTTATGCGAAAGTTTCTGTCTTTTCATCGATCATGCAATATTGCAATATGGATAGCGTGACCAATGCTGGATCGGTTGTGTCATCCGCCAAATGACAATCCTTCATCCATGTTGTAGTGAGCACGACACATCTGGAAACAGACTGAAGCTTGAGCAACTTGGCTAGCACAAGCGTCTCACAAATTGATCCACCAACTCATGTCTCGAAGATTTGGTTGGAAGAATAAATGTCTGATAACTAAATTGTCAACATCATTTGACCGATCAACAAGTAAGCCAGACTGCAACTGCGTCTATTTAGCATTACATTATACAAGTTCCTGCCGGTGCCTTGACACATTTCGAAATATGGCGTTATGTCGCGTGGCCTTTTGTCACGGCACCGTTCTTGCCTGCCATAATATAAGTACTACCAGGAATCTTTTAGGAATAATGAGTAAAAATACCTGCCAAGGCTACAGAGCCCGAACCGAAGCATGCAAGGACGAACAAGGGAACATCATAGTAGAATCACAGTCGATGCTGAGGATATGGAAGAACTACTTCTGCAGACTGTTTAACGGCGATGACGAACTAAATCCCGCTGTCAGGCAGAATGAACCATTCAACCTGGATGATGAAGACAAACAATTCCGTCCACCCGACCTGGACAAAGTGAAGATAGCGATATCTAAGGTTAAGTCCAACAAAGCCGCAGGGGCAGATGGCCTAACCGCCGAGCTATTCAAAGCGGCAGGCGATGACTTGGTTAGGAGCATGCACCAACTCATCTGTAGAATATGGTCGGAGGAAAGTATGCCCGATGAATGGAACCTTAGCATTGTTTGCCCGATCCATAAGAAAGGAGACCCTCTAAACTGCGCCAACTATAGAGGCATCAGTCTTCTTAACATCGCTTACAAAATTCTGTCTGCTGTGCTGTGTGAACGCCTGAAACCATTTGTCAACGAACTGATTGGACCCTATCAGTGCGGTTTTAGGCCCGGTAAGTCCACAACCGACCAAATATTCACACTACGGCAGATCCTGGAGAAAACCCAAGAAGTCCAAATCGATACCCACCATTTTTTTCATCGATTTTAAGGCCGCCTATGACAGCGTTTATAGAGACGAGCTATAGGTACAGAGCAATGTCTAGTTTTGGCATCCCTGCCAAACTCGTCCGTTTGGGTATGATGACAATGGAGAATGCACGCTGCTCCATCAAGGTCGGTAAAGAATCACCGAGACCTTCCAGGTCAAAAAACGATTTAGGCAAGGCGATGCGCTGTCATGTGACTTCTTCAACATCGTTCTTGAAAGAATAGTGCAAAACTCAAACGCTAACACCAGAGGCACTATCTTTCAAAAGTCCGTCCATCTACTCGCCTACGCCGACGACATGGACATAATCGGGAGAACGCAGCGTCATGTCACTGGCGCGTTTGTGAGCATTGAGACGGAGTCGGCAAAGATGGATTTGGCGGTCAACGAGGGCAAGACAAATTATATGGTGTCATCGAGAAAGGACACCCAACACCGACGTCTTGGACAGAATGTCACTATAGACAGATATAACTTTGAGGTGGTAAAGGACTTTGTCTACCTAGGCTCCGCTATGAACTCAGACAATGACACCAGCGCTGAGATTAAACGAAGAATAACTGTTGCCAATCGCTGTTTCTTTGGGCTAAGAAAGCAATTGAGTAGCAAAGCCCTCTCTCGAACAACTAAAGTGACCCTAAGTCCCTAATCATCCCAGTCCTTATTTATGGTGCGGAGGCATGGACTCTATCAAAAGCGGATGAGCTTACTCTTGGTTGCTTCGAGAGGAAAATTCTTCGATTAATTTTCGGTCCCGTCTGCATAGACGGTGAATGGAGGAGGAGATACAGCGACGAACTGTGCGGGCTGTATACAGCGACATTGATCTAGCCAGAAGAGTGAAGATGCAACGACTGCGGTGGCTGGGTCATGTAGAGCGAATGGACGTGAATGCTCCGGCCCGGAAAATCTTCGAATCCACACCCGAGGGACGGCGCAGTAGAGGAAGACCGCGGCTCAGGTGGCGCACGCAAGTGGAAGGGGACTTTACCAACTTAGCGTGCGAAACTGGAGACAGCTGGCCAAAGATGGTGCTGGCTGGAGACGCTTGTTGGTTGAGGCCCAGGTCCACCCCGGACTGTAGCGCCACCTTAAGTAAGTAAGAGTAAAGATACGATGTAGAGGGATATTTTGAGCCAAATGTATGAACATAATATAAAATTTCATATTCTAGACCCTGCCTGCTTAGAGCAGTTATCAATCGCTTGGGGTGATCTCCTATTTTTAATCAGTCGGAAAATGGAAACAAGATGCAAAAAGTGAATATGATTAGAAAAGGATGTTGCCAGCTAAAGGTTTCTCTATAACTCTGCAGTGCTACCTGACCATTAACCGCCTCATCACTCGCCCGTGCTGATTGTGGTTATGAAAAAATAATAATTATGACTCATTATATGTGCCAACAATAGCAACGCGAAAGGATGCATTTTCGGTTCAATTATACTTATACCCCTTCGTCATAGTCCTTTGTTTGAATGTCGAAATGTACCACCTCCTCACATACAGAGGCAATTATGTCGATCCAAAGTGTTTTCATTAGACCCGTTTGCAGCACTCCGAATCTAGAGGACTGTACCTCGCAGCACGGCCAAATAAAAATATATATATCTGTCATTCGCTCCAAGCTAAACAAACGCACGTTCTTGTGCACACACACCTTGATCCGAGGATAAAATAAAAATATTCCTGCCTGTGCCTAAAATAACAGTATTGCTATGATCCAGAGCGCGCCGCACATCGCATTCTCAATCAAAACTATACGCGGCACGCGACACACGACCTACCCCATATACACGACGTCGCGTTTCAGCTTCCACAAACACAAAAGGGACGCGTACCGTTTCTTCCACCTTTAATAAGGGTACGCAATGCAACTCAACCCCTGTATCAAGGATATATCTACCTTACCTATGCTAGCGCTCGAGGAATACAACGTCATACTGATTGCTTCGGTCGCACAAAAAAAAAAAAAAAAACGGATACTTCAAGTTGATTACTCTCTAATATCGTGTCGGTGTAGTGATTTTGATTGCTTTCCCAACTCGCACACACTCACCTATATGCCTGGTCTGAGGGGATGCGGATTCACTCGTAACCTGTACAGGAACGGATATTTGGCACGGGGTGCGAATCTAACGATAGGTATATTTTTTTTTCTGTTGTTTTCCACATTTCCCGTCAAGGACGAAGAGGGTTACTTCTATATCGGTAGGTACTGCTGCTTTGGCAAATAATTGTCGAATGGAACACCCCATGTGCGAGTGCGAGTGCGAGACTTTTAGACACACAATTGAAGGCCGCAGTAAATGGCATTTAAATGTGGAAACCGACGTGAGAACAGCTGATCCCAGCGATCAGGGGTTTTTGATTGCAAGGTAAGTTGCCTTGCTCTAGCGGCGGCGGCGGCGGCCGGCGTCGGCAGTGTCCTTTTTGCTTGTGTGAGTTTTTATTGTTATGCAGGTTTGATTTCGACGGACGGCAAAGTCACCCCAAGCGCATTGTTATTCGGGGCGGATTAGGGCGACACGACTACTGTTGCAGGGTGGGATGGACGGTTTAATGTTGGCTGCTGGGTGATTAAAGGTGAATGAGATTCCTTCTTTTGTTTGGTTCTTTTGTATATACCTCAGGGTGGATATGAGGTGCAGTTTTTCTGATGCTTAGATTGCAACCAGTGAAGGTAGAGGCTTTTGTGTTTTTCGTTTTTTGCTATGCAATGCCAGTGGCTTTTATTTCGGGGTTTTAATCGATATTTTCAGTGTTTTTTTTTTTTTTTTTGGGAAATGGCTCTAATGGCCGTACAAACCAACGGAACCAATTTCATTGCTTTTACGCTGTTCGATGCAATTCGGTGAGTGCATTTTGAAGGGAAGCAATTTTCAATTTTTTTTAGTCGGAGGTTGACTTTTGTATGATTTTATGACGCCGAAAGCTGTAAGCAGTTTTATGGAGAGACTGCAGGAAGTGTATAGGATGTATAGTTGTTTTGGGGTTTCCCATAGGTTGGTTAGCTCGTTGTTTAAGTTATAAAAAGTTTCAACTAAAGTACACGAGCTTTAGTAAGTTACATTAGGTTCACTTGGAAATAAGAACCAGCTCTTCAGTAGTGAACTTGAAAAGCCATTTCATTGTCACTGTTGTTAAGCCACACAAATATCTCTTGCTCTTTAACGATGAGTAGCCTAGGTGTATGTGCAGCTTAAAAAGGGCAAGGGCCAAGGGCGTACAATTACAAATTAAGTGCTGCGCGGTATTATCATCAGCTATATAAATATCGTAGAAATTTTTTCCACTTAAAGCCACTCTATGAAGGTGGTCTGGAGAAACACAGTGGCCCTTTTCAGTATGTACTTATAGATCGAATAAAGCGGAATCCTTACATGCGGACTTACAAATTTGCCAATGGGATTGCCTTTACCTATAATTGACGCCAGCAGAAATAACATTGTTTCGGACACTGTAACAAAAAACTTCTTTGAGCAGGCTCATCTGAGACCTAGCTTGGAGAGAGTCTAGTTGAGACTTCCGATGGAATTCAGATTGTCCTTGTTTTGTCGCACTTCATCGGATTTATGGTTGTGGGATTAAGTAAAGACAATATAGATAGGTTTTAGGTTAGATACCTATACACATACAGGGTCCGAATACTCCACATGTAGCCGAACAATTAGCGGACGCCTTAGATTTGTACAAAGAAAACATATGCAACTGCTATCCAGAAAGTACGAATGAGGCAGATTTAGGCAAAAAGTCTTGAGCTATCGACACATTAGGGAGCATCTTATGACAATTCCCATCAAGGATAAATTCACACCAACTCACAGGCCAACACACAGGGCACGCTCTTTCAAAAGTCCCTTCCATAGCTGGCATGAGCTGATTATATTGACTAATATTGACTATATAGGTGTCACTGGTGCATTTGCTACAGCTATAGTATAGGAACGAAAGCGGTTAAAATGGGTTTTGCTAAGGTGGAACTTGAGTAGTTGGACCCTATCTTCAACAACTAATGAAATTCTGTATATAAGACCTTGATCTTGGTCTGATGAAGATATCATCAATCGCTTTGATAAAAAGATTCTTTATAAAATCGTTGGTCGCTTTTGCTTGGAAGGACTTGGAGGAGGAAATTGAACGAAGAATTACACAAGCTGTACAGCGCAATCGAATTACTGAAAAAATAATTCCGCATCAGTCGTCTCAGATGGCTACGACATGTTTATACCGAAGGGACACGATAATAGGCACCGGCAAGGTATTGAGCTTTGACATGCAACATTTTTCAGCACATGGTCTTTCGCCAAGTATGGCCAAGTGGCAGACACTTCCAATAACATTGGTGGCTACTGTCCAAATGCCATCTGAAACGGTTCGAAGAATCAGATATATTCAAAGAACGATACAAGAACAAATTTTGCTCCGAAAAATTTCTTCTCATCCTGAGCGGAAAATATTGTCACTAGATGGCCAGGAAAAGCATCAAACGTGGCTTACTGAAGATCCTCGGAGGCTTATCAAATAACAGGAACATCCTAAAATAGACGTAAGAAAGGATACTTGACTAGGTACATACATTAAAGAATATGGTATTAAAAGCAAGTGAAGCTGATACATATGACAGCAGTTCAGTCTATAAAATAGCCAAAGAGCTGAGAGGTGCATACATATCGGTCACTCTTATTCGACATTCGTTGAAAGGCATGTCTCTCTACATTTTTTTGTGACAAATAGCTCAATATATATAGTTGCAGTTATTTAAACAAAGAAGAAGACTGTTCACAAACCAGTAAGAATAGACCGTCGACTCCTCCCACATAACGGACTTTGCCTACAAGCTGCCGGCGGGCTCAGAATTTTTCATGTATTGGTGCTGCACAAAATCAAAGGAGCACCATTAACGCTAAGCCCATGGTATAGCTTGGAAAATCATTGCCGCCATTAATTTTGACATTTACACGTATCTATTCACAGACAGGGTAATTTTTTCCGGTGAGAATCGGGTAGGTGCACGGGAAGTTGACGGTCTAGTTCTTACTGGTTTGTGCCACTGATCTTCTAAAGCATAATAACAGAAATATGTATCTGAGAGAAATGAAAAGGTTGGAAAGGAAACGTCAACAGCGGAAGTTACAAAAATCGCCAGACAATGCTACAGCAGAGAAACTATAGCGGAAGATATACTGCATCATCAGGACGATCAACTTCGCTTACTGGACGGGTTAGAGCTACGAGGCTGTGAATTTTTACTTTACTTAGTGCCTTACTGGAGACAAGTCTTTCATTGCGTGATCATCTTGCACACAATTAGAAAACAACGGGCGTAGCATTTTGTCCATCAGTTGGATTCTGTGCAGTCTTTCAGGCTCGAGACTACGCCACTCGGTTCACAACCTCCTAACACCGTGGCCACCGCTTGCTTCATTTATGTTATGCTCATAAGTTTTTTTATGACAACTTTTTTCAGATTTCCGTCAAAACAAGTAGGTATTCCGAAAGTCAATTAGCTTTCTTTACAGAGTTAAACTATTTCAAGTCGGAATGAGCACTTTTGACTGCATAGGACTAATGAAGCCTGCCCTGCATCTTAGAAATCTTTTCGTGTAAATTTATACCATGACCGCGTTCTTGAAGATGCCGCTGAAGCTCGCAAGAGCTGTCAAATATTAAAAACACATGCATACAATGCAAAAAAAACGCAGCTATAAAGGGCTTGGACGAGTTGACTAACTTTCGATTCATTTAGTTGCTTTGAGCTCCAATTATGTTCTGGCAGTTGTGTATCAGACGGACATTATTCGAATCCAATGATAAGCCTCTGCGTTTAAATGTATAAAGTTGATGAAAGTAAGAAAACCATCAGAGCTAACAGGAGAATGTGGTTGGTGAGACCACATAGGACTAGAACATATCTTCATAAATGGAACCAAAGTTAGTTCTGGCACATGTAGCGCGAAAAGTTAAGCAGTCATCGGTAGGTAAAACAGATTTTGGGCACACTGTTTACTCCGTAGTTGTCGCAATCATTTTGCCCCATTAGGATTAAAAAAAAAATTGTGAAGCCTCTCGAGGGTTCTGTAGGTATTTGAACATCAACTGCAACTTAAGTCAGACCGGTTTTAGGCATCACAACCAAATTTGTTGATGCACCGCAAATTTAAACAATATCCCATTCGGCAGTGTATCCTTATTTGGTAATCCAAAATGCATACACATTAACGAAAAAGGGTTCATCAACAATTCTTTGTTAACACTCTAGGTACCCCAAACACATTATAATATGTTCCACAGGACACAACAGAAACACGTTTTGTTTCTTATATCGAAAATAAAAGAATCCACTCGATCAAACCGAATGTCACTTGCATGACACGGCACGACACCCTAATATTCTAAGCGCGACAACACATTCTACACACAAAACTTCTCCATATCACCATTGTCGATGTCGATGTCACCCCCAGCTCACAGCATTGCTCATATTCTGCACCAAATAACAGCGAAAACAGAAAAATTTGTGACAGACACCTTGTCCTCATTTCATATGTATATACCAAAACGGTTCTTTTGCCACCACCAAACACCTTTCGGCAAAGTCAGACTGTCAGAGTCGTCGTCTCCCTTATTCAGTGATTTTTACTGCAACCCCTAAAACTGCCAGCACCACTTACAGTTTTATGACATTTTATATAAATGTCCTCCTGTTCATCCCTGCCGCAGTACCTGGCCGATGCGATGGCAAAAATGAAAGGATTTCAGATTTCATATTTCGAATTGTGCGAGATTCCAATTCCGATATTGAAATCTCGTTTGGATATAGTATACATTTCTTTTTGTTCCGCTCATCCCTTGCAACGACCCATTTGATCCTGTTATGCAGCAGCGTTTCCCTTTTGACGGTTAGAGCTGAGGACATTAGTGCATAACAGGGGTGCGCACTTCGAAATACGATATTATGATATATTATTACTTCTTTCCATCATTCGAGTATACAGCTGATCAAACAAAGGACGAGGATGATGGATTTGTGGATAGCTCGTGCCCGCATTTCACCTTTTCGCTAAGCCACCTATACCCAGGAGATATCCATCCCACATATCGAACCATTGAGTCATTTGATAGATTCTTGCAAAATTGTGCTCTGTTCCCACAGTAATTACCCAAAACGCTATAACCATAGAGCGCGCAAAGAATTAGAGCATTTTCGTATTGCATATTTCGTACTGCTGGTACCGGCATAAATCGAAAGGATCAGCCAGCGCGCGCAACAACTCCCTATAAACATCTCAATTTTAATGGAAATCTAATGTGTGACCAAGAACATGGGGCATGTCCGGAACTCCATATCGTGTGAATGGGAAACAATATTCTATGGGTTCATTAAAAGGACACAACACTACAGTTATTTATAGTATTTATGGAAAAGACGAGACAAATCTATGGCGAAGAAGGATTATTGCCACAAAATTGGGGTCCCAAATTTTTTCCCAACATTTTGGTCGATTCTTACACATTTTTGAGAACAAAAAAAAATCAAAATTAAAGGATTCATCTGGCAAGGGTTGTACATTTGGATTTTAATTAGCAGTAAATAAGTTGAACGGAACGAATATATATATAGGGGAAAAGAAAACGCTGTTACTTTGGTTTGAGATACTAAAGTTATTGGGTTCTGCGGTTCGGTATAATTGGTCTGAAGTGCAACGAGTGACTTGTTGGGGTTTCTGCGGTATACGGACATTCACACATAAAGTGTGGGAATTTATTCTGTCGACAGTATATACCGAATTAGAAGCACTTTAGTTAGAAGTGAATGGACGAGGTTTTTCAATTTTAGAAAGTGTTAGGATGTAGATTTTTATACTTACATGGAAAGGGTTTTTAAGATTGATTGCAGATGCAGGTGCCATCAGCTTGTCAAAAACTGACAACAGCTAACAAAACTGACACACCGCAGTTGTTGTCTGACGTAGCTTCCCACAAATGTTGTCAAAATGTAAGTGGCAAATGAGTCGTTATTGAAGAAAATTCTGTTACCCCTAAGGAATGAGATATGGCAGCGAGTAGTAGTAGTACAGTGTAAATTGCTGCTTAATATTTAGTGTTTCTATGACGGTAACCCTGGACCCAACGAGCTTATCTCAGATTTTTAAAAAAAAACACCACAAGAAGCTGAATATTGTCATTATATTGTGATGGCTAAGCTCGGTGCAATTTGACAGGTAATCGATTAGAGAGACTTCATACTGTGTTGCTTCCAAAGTGACATTGATAAAAATCAAATGCAAGAGGACCTAATTTAAGTACGTGCACAGAGAAAAAAATTAAACTCATACGTGTTAAAATCAAATATAAACACCTATGATTTGGCGCCAAAATGGTTTCTCTTTACTTTAAACACGAATGTATTTAATTTTATGAAACATGATTTCACATGGATTTCGATTGAATCGAAGTATTTTATAGTCGAACTAAAGATGTTCAATTTAATTTCTGGGAATAGGAACCTATTCATTTCAATTCATTTTCAATGGTCCGCTTGTCCATTAAGTGGGTCGCGGGTGTAGGTTGCTCAAGTGGACCCTCCATAGCTCTCGATCCTCCGCCATCGACTCTAAATCATCAAGGGCAATCCCCATACGGGTAGAGGAGAGATTATGAATTTGATCTAACCATCTCATCCTGGGTCTACCTAGGGGACGCCTGCCCGATGGTACGGATTCCATAGCACGTCGTGGAATCCTGGTCGGGGACATGCGTTTAACATGACCAAACCACCGAAGCATGGATCGCTCCGTCCGGAGAAGTAGCTGCTCGACATTGAGTTCCTCACGTATTCTGGTATTTCTGATGCGATCTCTACGGGTCACACCAGCAATACTACGGAGAAATCTCATTTCGGCAGCTTGTATCCGCGATCTTATTCTTTCGGTCATTACCCAAACCTCATGACCATAGGTAAGAGTTGGAACAAACACCGAATTAAAGACTGACAACTTAGCTTTGACACCAAGTTCAGTCCTCCTGATAACAGAATGACCAAGCTGTCTCAAAATCGATCCAGCCTGACCAATCCTACAGGAAAACTCGGCATTGCTCCTTCCATCACTCGTGAATAAGACCCCGAGATACTTAAACTTCTCCACCTGTTTCAATGGGACTCCACTAACATGCAGAGTGCATTGAACAGGCGTTCTAGAGACGACCATCACTTCAGATTTGTTCACATTTACTTTCATCTCAGCTTCAACACAAACGGCTACAAACCGATCGAGTGCGCGCTGAAGTTCAGTCTGAGAGGACCCAAGGATGACCAAGTCATCAGCGAAGAGCAAATGACTTATCCTCAGATCTCCCAATTCGAAACGTTCTTCGCCAAGACTGCGCTGTAACATCCAGTCCATATAAGTAATGAAAAGGAGAGGCGACAAGACGCACCCCTGGCGAAGTCCAACGCCCACGGTGAAAGGTATTGATTTAACGCCGTTTACCCGAACACAGCTTTTACAGTTTGTGTAAAGAGATTGAATGGCTCTCAAGAGAGAACCATCAATTCCATACTCCTGTAATACACTCCAGAGTTTCCCTCGAGGGACTCGGTCATATGCTTTCTCCAAATCTACGAAGCAAGCGTAAACAGGTGTAGCATACTCCCAAGCCTTCTCAAGTACCATTCTGAGAGTGAATAACTGGTCGGTTGTGCTTCTGCCGGGACGAAAGCCGCACTGCTCATCTCCTAATCGTGCCTCGACCACAGCTCTGCAACGCGTTTCCAGCACCTTGGCAAAGACTTTTCCGGGGAGACTTAAAAGTGATATACCCCTGTAATTGGAATAGGAACCTATTTAAATCAAAATGTTTACTGTTTGAAATGAAGATGTTAATTTTATTTTTTCTAAATAGAAACTTATTTAAATAAAACTGTTTTCTTTTTGAAATGAAAATGTTCGATTTAATTTTATTAAATAGGAACTATTTCAATCAAACATTTTTTTGTTTGAAATAAATACGTTCGATTAAATTTTGCTAAATAGAAAGCGATTTGAATCAAACTCTTTTTTTTATTTAAAAGCATAACCAGTTTTTATTTAAAGCATAATACATATTTGAAATTAACAAAACTATGAAAATAATTTATATGACAATTTTAGAGGACAAAGACAAAATGAAATGATTACCGATCCTTGATGGGTAAAGAGAAAACAAAACTTTAAGGTTTACAATTTCCCAGGAACTAAGTCTATTGATGAACTCAGCAGCGAATTGAGTTTCAGCTTCGAACACATCCAGAATATCAACGATCCGGAAATAACAATTTTTCAAAATCGGTAAAGGACATTAGGTATACAAACTGAAAGATGGACAACTTTAATCAAAACAAAACATCCGAATATAAACCCATTACTTTGCTTACTATTTTGTCTGCGTCCTTGCTTTTGGCAGTGATGATACAGGCTCCTTCATCACATATAATCTTCAACCTTGAACTCGTGTCGTACCATGCTGTACCAAGATAAAATTAAAAAATGTATTAACTAGTATATAGAAGATTTAACTTACCGACAACTACAGGAAAGAGTGAAGATAAACTCCACTTCTCCAGAAGAACTTGCAAATCTTTATATATATCGAAACGTAATCACGTGACAGTGACACTACCTCACTGCACATATTTTGTAATGCGTAAAATATATTTCCTTTAAGCGTTTATAGTCAATTTAAATAGAAATCTGTTCAAGTTTTTCATTTTCAATCGATTTTACTAGAACTCTGTTCACAAAAAACTCGGTTGTGATTTTATTGATAATATCAAACATGAAAAAGATTAAACAAAATACGAATATATTTACAATATTCTTTAATTCAAAATATTACGTGTATGTACAGTACATGTTTGACTTAAACTAATCGATTATGTTTAATTCAAACACGTTTAAGTTTGATTAAATACATATCTATTGGAATATTTCATTTTCAACTAGTTTGAATAGAATTATTTTTCAAATTAGCTCGTTTACGTTTTCTTAATAGTAAAAACATGAACGAGCTTAAACCAAAGACAAATATATTTAAAATAACCATTATTTCAATATAGAACATGTTTTAGTTTGATTCTACCAGATTTTGGATTGAATTTTTTGTTAAGGCGACATGTTTTAATATGGAAAAATGAAATATGTTCCTTTTTGATTTTTTCGTTGCAAATTATTTTCAGTGTGTCGATAAGATTAACATAGTTAATTGGCCCGTTGTTTATAACATTGGAGGGAGGCAAATGTGGTCTATCTGCCGTAACCTTTGCATAGGAGAGAACACGCCTATTGGGCCAGCATGATTATAGAAGAGGAACTTTCATCAAGACGTATGGGTATGCATTATGATTATGAAGCATAGAGCCAAAGATGGAGTATTGATGTAATACCAATATCAACAATGACCCACATTGAAGGTACCTTCGAAAGTCTGAAAATGCCTAGTTTAAAACATAGGGTTAAACCAATAATGTTAAAAACAAGAGCGATAAATATTCAGACGATAATCTTAAGGCTGCGGTTCCGGTGCCGGCGAATGTAAGCGAATTTTACTCGTGCGAATTCGCAAAGTTGGCTGAAATAATTCAATAGTATGCATTTACTGTGTTGTGGTTCCAGTACACAAAATTTAATTGCGCGAACTTAGCGAATATAAGCGAGTAAAGTGTGTGATAGTTTTATTCGCTTACATTCGCTAAGTTCGCGCGAATGAAATTCGCTTTCACCGGAACCGCAGCCTACAACTCATCAAAAAAAAGGTTGGCAGAGGTTGCCTCCAAGGAGGTTTGCCTTTACATCGACAGACTTGACGGGAATAACATTCACACAGTATACCCATGATACAGCAATAATAGTACCTAAGAGAAAAAATGCATATTAACGTCACCGGAGATATCACGAGGAATACACTCAAAGTGGTATCTTAAGAAAGTTAAAATATATAGACAAAAAAACTGAACTGGAAATTGAACAGCAATGAAAGAATCAAAAAAGCCTTTTGCCCTGCAGCAGAATCTTTGGGGAAACCTGGGAACCATCTCCCAAAATTAAGCTGTGGATGTACACGGCTATAGTAAGACATATGGCAATCTCGTATGGTGGCCGGCAACCAATAAGGCCACTTACCTAAAGGCGTTAACGAAGCGAAGGTTCAAAGACTAGTGTGCATCGGCACCACTAGTTTGATGAGGACAACTCCACCCGCAGGACTTGAGGCTATCCATAACATACTGCCGCTAGAAATTTTTATACATACGACTATCGCCCGCAATTAGTGCCATGAGAATCAGCCAATCAATAAACTGGAAATTGAGCGGAACGGGTCATTCAAAGATCCTATAGAAATATTTTGGCCTTGTACCTATCACGGGACACATCACGCCTTGCCTAGAGCTTAAAAGACCTTTCTCGCGCCTATATTCGAGCAGGGAAGAACGGAGAGATGGGCTCGCACCTTACATGCAAGCCATAGCCGTAGTCTTCTAAGCAGAGGTCCAGGCTGTGACAACAGTAGCCCGTGAGTCTGTGGTAAGGGCAATACTACCTGGAGGTCTGTATGTAACCTTCTTTATCGATAGCCAGAGCCAGGCAGCAATAAAAGCCATAATTGCACCAGCAATAAAATCGAAGCGCCTGTGATATGATGTCGCGAAGAACTCAAAGCTCTTGGTAGATACACAGCACAAGGTATCGCTCTGCTGGGTTCCGGCTTCCGAGAAATATCCTTCCGTCACTGGATATTCAGTTAGTGTTCAGACCTCCACCAGATCTGCTTTTGATACATGGATAAGAAACCATTAACCAGAATGAAGACTTATTCACCTTTAACCCTTCGATGTGGAGTGACAGCGAGATTTCCAGCTTTCAGGATTAGATAAGATAACGCGCAACTAAATTCCATTTGTCTGAAATGGATGACAGCAGATGCTGTTAGAATACTGTCGGATCCCACTGACTTGTATTTGGACTTGTATGTATTTTAGACTTAGTCGGCTCTCACACTGAGGCAACATTCAATAAGCAACTAGCAATAGGAAACACACAAAATTATCGCTCACAATTATTTTACTTTGATTTAAATTAGAGGTCTCACATCAAAGCAACTAAATATCGCTCGAACGAAAAATGTTGCTGATTGTTTATTGGCAGTTGCTATAGTAACTATAGTTGCTTATTGCTTGTTGCCTCAATCTGAGAGCCGCCTTAGTCGGCTCTCACACTGAGGCAACATGCAATAGGCAACTGGCAATAGGAAAGACGCAAAATTATCGCTCACAATCATTTTACTTTGAATTAAATTAGAGGTCTCACATCAAAGCAACTAAATATCGCTTAAACGAAAAATGTTGCTGATTGTTTATTGGCAGTTGCTATAGTAACTATAGTTGCTTATTGCTTGTTGCCTCAGTGTGAGAGCCGACTTAGATTGAGGATTTTAGATCCCAAAAGTACCTACAAACAGAAGTTAATAATTTTAGTTACCGAATCACACGAGTCTTGTTGGCATTGAAAAGGGCGAGTGTCGAGTAGATAGGTATCTACCAAGTTTTTTTGACATCTTCTTGCCCATGATTTAAGACCACTCCACACTCCGCAAAAATGTGAGTATGTACCTGGATACATACCTCATCATCATCATCATCATTTTCAATGGTCCGCTTGTCCATTAAGTGGGTCGTGGGTGTATACGTATAGGTTGCTCAAGTGGACCCTCCATAGCTCTCTATTCTCCGCCATCGACTGTAAATCATCAAGGGCAATCCCCCATATGGGTATAGGAGAGATTATGGACTTGATCTAACCACTAACCATCTCATCCTTGGTCTACCTAGAGGATCCTGGTCGGGGACATGCGTTTAACATGACCAAACCACCGAAGCATGGATCGCTCCGTCCGGAGAAGTAGCTGCTCGACATAGAGTTCTTCACGTATTCTGGTATTTCTGATGCGATCTCTACGGGTCACACCAGCAATACTACGGAGAAATCTCATTTCGGCATCTTGTATCCGCGATCTTATTCTTTCGGTCATTACCTACAAATAGAAATATTTTTCATACAATGCATACAGTCCAACCAAAGGTATCCTTGTCAGATTGTACAGGAAGCGCAGAATTTGTTAACAAGATTTTAAGTGCAATCATTCATCAGTCCAACCAACCGTACCTACGGCATAATTTTCACATTTTAGGAGCACAAAATGTTGCAGAACATTTTTAACTCTTTATTTAGATTTATCGCAAATGCATCGTAAACAGAAAGAACAATAATAGAAAAAAATCCATAGTTGCCCCCTAATTTCGTAAAGTAAATTCCCGCCCCTACGCCAATGATGCACTTGTTCGGTTATCTCCCCCTAGTATGGTTTCTTCTCTTTCCACCTTACAATGACAGGTTGCACAAGAAATGTCAGGTGCGCATAATATTTTTTTTTTATTTCGTTTTGAATGACACGCAAGGAAAGGAGAAAAAAAACTCGAAAGGTAATACCGAATCGAGCAAGAGGGACAGCAAAAGTAAATTCTCCCATTCGTGTGGGCGAATCTCTCACGAACATGGCGCATAAAAGAGAAAACCCTAATAACCTGCTATTATGATGAGAGAAGACGAAGACACAAGCTCCACCTACTTTGGAAAATGGTAATATGGTATGGTAATGGTAATGGTTGTTGAATTGCTGGTGTGGTGGGAAATTTCTAAAGAAAGCTTCCATCAATGAGAGCGAGAAAATGCATACAGATGCAAATTGGTGGAGTGTGAATATGAATTGACAATTGCATGGCTGATGAAAAGCTTTTAAATGAATGGGGTGCGTTATAAAGGCGCATTAATGGTGGCGTGTGAAGGAGAGTGAACATGATCGTGTTATTTGTGCGTTCGCATTTTACATTGTTATAGTTGGGGCGGGGGTTAGGTGCCTGACATTCTAATGATTGAATTTTTTATTTTGGTACCTACATTTAAAAATTCGATTTTAATAGTTTAACGGCCGTATTATTCACCACTCGGTTTAAATACGAGGTTAAAATGCTTTTAAACCACGAAAATAAACCGAACTAAACCATCAGTTTTTAGATAGATAGATATCTTTATTTTCAGCAAAAATATACATTCTTAAACAACTAGTATTGCACAATTTACAGAGATTGGTTATACCTTACTACTGAAAATCTATAGAATAGGATACAATTATATACAATGTGTGTACCTGTACATATATATATTTAAAAAAATTAATATTTGGAGGAAAAGCTGATGGAAAAACCTCCATACAACTTGAATGAAAGTGATAGAAGAGGTGGGGCATGACCTTGATTTCAAGTAAACTCGTACGGTGTTATTACATAAAAAAAGGATAAATAAATTAACAAATATAAATAAATTAACATTAATAAATAAATTAAGGTATACTATATATATATATAAATCAACAACTATAATTAAATTAGCAAAAATAGATAGATTAACAAAAATAAATAATTAACAAATATAAATAAATTAACAATATGTTTTTATAAATTAACATAAATAACAACCCATCAGTTTTTAAACCCAAAAAAAAGTTAAACCTGCATAGGTTTACTTTGTGTGCGGTTTAAAATCGAAGTGGTATCTGGCAATAGGTTTAAAAAATGACGTTTAAATGGTTTAACTTGAGTGAATAATACGGAATTACAGAATTTGTATGGTTTAAAAATATTTAAACCACGGTTTTAATTAAATAATAATGAATAATACGGCCGTAAATTGGAAAGTCAATAAACGAAACGGAGATGAATGCGAAATTGGGGGATCCCCTCAATCAAAGAACTTCGTCGCGAAGACCATTGTTTAAATTGGATTAACGGCCTTAAATGTTGATTTGTTTACCTGAATATCAAACCGATCAGTATAGTTAATTTTTTTGTCAGATTATTTTACTATTGGTAGACATAAATTCAACAAAACGGTCCACAAAAATACGAATGCCACTCCAAAAGAACTATGGAAATGATTCATGATTGGTTTTGTTAGAGCGATAGTAGATACTTATAACATCAAAGCGTCAATAATTCCGTAGACTAACCACCTACCTATAGAAGCAAGCTGCTTATAGATAGGTACCTACCTGGGTATATGTACCTACATATAGGTATCTATCGTGACTCAAATTGCATAGGCATATCCAACACTCGTACTGTAGACCCATGAGCTTTACCTATCTTTGGTATTGTGTATGCGGGTGACATGACGATAGAGACATTTTGAGAGGCTTGCAAACTTACGATTCTGAGGGATCACTGACGGTCTATGTTTCTCGAAAAGCGGGAAAGAAACACGAATTTTGTCTGTGATAAAGACTTTGAAATATAGCATCAGCCACATCAGCCAGGGCCTGCTTCCTTAACAGGGTGACTGACGTGCGGTACCCATACAGGAAAGGGTCAAGCGCGAAAAGCATGCTTAAGTATCGGCTGGACCGTTCGATCTATACACCGTATACAATTCTGTTATAAAGAATGTTGATGGACATATATCTATCCAGTAGAAAAATTAAGTGAAATAAACCTGAATTTGAAGTCAACACAAGTCGGGAGGAATGAACACACAAATTGAATCTAGATTCGGTAGGGACCTATAGCAAGATGTCTATGTGTTTGAGTAGGTATACTACATAACATAATAGATGCTAAATACGAGAAAAGGATAAAAATGGGCCCAAGTAGCTCAGTTTGCTGGACTACTGTGCGAGTGGTCCCAGATTCGATCCCCGGAAAACAAAAATTACATCTTAAGGTTTTTCCACTGCGCCACCTCTCGCGAACTTCTAACAAACACTGCCCTGAAAAAGCTTCTAAATATAGCCGTTCAGACTCATCATAAAATTGTAGGTCTCTTCCATTCGTCCCAAAGTGAGCAGCTTCTGTGAGAAGCTAGGCTTATGGCTTCTACACGCCTGTTGCGCCAAATATTTATTTCTTTCTTTATTTATTTATTAAGTGATCCGTCACCTTATGGGGCACTCTGTACCTACTCATCTTTCCTAAACCATTTGGTTAGAAAATATCAGGAGGACGTGGATGATAATACCTGCTTAGTTGCTCGTGAAAGGACTTTGCTAATCGATTGCCTTCGAGGCACATAAATAAACTGAGATTTGCAAGTGAAATTCTTCGCTTCTTCATCTCAGCGTTGATGTCATTGTCATTGATAGAGTTCAACGCAGAGGCTACCTTGACGAGGTCTTTCACTACATCTTTATATTATAACAGTCCATTGTATTATTCTGTGGGACTAACGTTACGTAGGCACACTTCGATGGGCTATACCTTGTAGGCAATTTATGTATAGCTTATGCCTTATGCTATGTCATCTGTAGGTATATGTACTATGTCTGCTACTTCAGATATTTTTTTGTCTTTCAACTCTTCTCAGTTTGTTATAAAGGCGATGATCTTCAAAGTCCAAACAGTTGTCAAGTCATTTGATCTCAAGCGATTAAGCTACCGTTTAGCATGATCATCCCTCTATCTCCCATTTGGACAACCAGGACAGAAGGGTAAGCTTCTGAAAGGGGCCTATAATTCTATCCGAACGGCTGAATGAGAAGTACGAGCTATGGTGCCCAAATCTGTGCCAATTTTGATGCTAAGGTACCGCTTTATCCCCGGCAGACTCTATCTCGTAATCATGGCGACATGGCCATCAGCACCAACTTTACTCCTTGTGACAACGTAAACCGTAGACCTTTCAAATGCATTATGTTTTACAGGAGATGTGCAAGGACCGAGTCATGGAGGACTTACTCGGTAGCGTCGATATGGACACTTGACGGCAGGTTAAATGATGAATCCATTCAGGATAAGGATTTTATAATATATAACCTATTGCGCCACGTTTTGCCTTCGATATTGATTTAACTGCCGCTTCATATCATCTAGGGTAGAACGCGATTTCCTTAATCAGTCCTGAATAGTCTGACAAATTCGTTTATTTTCTGCTACAGCGAGCAATCTCGGGTATATGAGGCCTACCTAGATATGTACATACGTTCTAAATGGAATTTTTCCCTTTTGTAAGTAGACACGAGCAACGGTCATGCGAAAGATTTGTTTACTCCTGTAAGACTCCGAACAAAGGAAAAACATTAGGTACGATTTTTTTCACGAATGCCAAGAGCAAGATCGAAGGGAAATCCAATAGTAACATTGCAGTCGAAGATTAAGCACGTTTGTGTTTCCCGCATTTCCAGTCAGACTTGCTTCGTGGCTGGCACTCAAAATTAAATAATGGATTCCTCGCCGTGCGCAAGAAATAGGCCTTTCGCAGATTCCAACTTGGCGAATTTTGCACCAGGACTAGGGCTTACGCCCGTATACAAGATCCAACTAATCAGGGAGTTCAAAGTTAATGACCATAGACGTTTGTTTGCTGACTTGGCTTCGGAGCGTTTGGGAGAGGACCCCAATTTTGGCAGAAAAATCATCTTTAACGACGAGGCGCATTTTTAGATGAATGCGCGTCATGTAAACAAGCAAAATTACCATAAATGTGGGTCGACAATATTTCAACGTCCTTATTGAAAAACAAAAACAACAAAGCTTCTATTCACATGTCGATGCTTTTAGAAGGGCGTCGCAAAAATATTTGAAGTCAAAGTATGAAAAAGATTGGGAACCCCTGACCTTTAGAGCACCAATGAACCAGTTGCGATAAGGATACGTAGGTATAGGTATACCTACCTATCTAGCTACCTACCTATTATATGTAGTTACATACCTACCAATCTACATACTTACTTAGGTATATGTATATTTTTGGATCGTATAAACACAGCCTGTATATGGTATACCTATATATATCGGTTCGCACTCCTTTTGTGGCATCTCAATGCTGGAGATGATAATAGAGGCATGGCAACATCTACCCAATTCAGATTTACCGATCACAAGTAGGTACATCGTAACAGACCCAAAGCCAACAGTCTTGATATTTTCGCTGATCAAAGAGCAAAGTCCAGTCGGCAAAAACACCGCTAGGTGGTGTTTGTTTCTTTGCCTTCATTCGCATTTCGCTCTTGGTTTTCTTATCTATCTTCACCAATACATACCATTGGGATATAGGTACACATGAATTGGAAATTATCTACTCCTTCATTGACAGCAGCGTCTCTGAAGAGTAGCTATAGGCTATCTATCGCTACAATGAAACTCTTTCATCTGGTATCATAGTAGGTACTTCAGATTAACATAAAACGAGTGATATCCGAACGAAGGGGAACAGACAAAATACCATTCATCGGACAAGTGAACTCTGTAGATACTCCAAATACATATACAGAGAGCAAATTAACAGAGGCAACCCCAAGTCCCCAAACAGTGATGCTGCATCTCTCCACAACTCTCCCTGAAATTAATTCAGAGTTAGACCGAGTAAGCTCCTACTAAAACCCATATTCGGAGCTTTTTCCCCTGCAAATACACCAACACAAACATCAGATACACAACTTCCCCACAGCGAAGCACACCTTATCTACAACTCTCAACCGAAAAGGTATTTTCCAATTCGAACTACACTATCTATATCAGCCACACAAGAGGGTGCGACGAACCCGTGTCACTCAGAGCAAAAATTCCCCTCCGTCTACACAACGACCGACGACGGGGAAACACTTTCATTCACTCAATCGCCCTCGTCGAGGTATATACATAACAGAACGGCACTCAAACAAATGTATCTAACCACCCCTGTGAGTGATAAAACTCGTGAAAGTTTCCATCTTCAGGTCGGATGGATGCGAGAAAAACCACTCTCCGATACATGAATACGCAGTTCATAAGGAGGAGTGTACTGTAAGTACATAATCTACCTACGTAAACACACACACTCAAGCACATACTACTGCACACGCATCCCCCATCGTTCACCGTTGTTCACTCAACGTACCACGTCGTCATCGCATCGCAGCATTCAAATGCGGGAACAGCACTCACAGTCGTGTAGAATATCTATCGCACACACAAGCGTAGTTGTTGTCAATCCGACAAGTACAGAGGAGACCCTGGAGCGCGTACTACCGATGTTTGTTGTGAATCTGAAATATCTGCGCTAGGTATTCTCAGTACGTACGTGGTACATAACGTAAGAGCTCTCTACACACACCGCTTATACCAATGAGAAGAAGACTTCTTTCCACATCTATCTTCTCCATCGTTTACGGGAGTTTTTCCTCGTTTTTCGTTTTTTTTTTTCTTGTTTTCCTTGTTGGTTCATCATCATGTGTACGAAATAGAATCATCCACTCTATGAGAGGGTAGTAGAAAGCGTTTCGGTTAGTTTTTTTTTCTTGTCTTGTGTCGTGTCCTCCTGCTGCTGTTCTTTTGTGTTTATTCAGAGATACTCAGATACTTTCGGGGAAAACACACCGTGTTGGCGGCGGCGGGCGCTTTTTTCCACAATACAATTACCAAACGAATAGTAGCGACCAGAACGTCGCGGCATCAACAACGTGCTATACAAGCGGTCCACATAACGCAAAAAAAAAAAAAACGATTTTTAGCGATTTACTATTTTTTTTGTCCTCCCCTCCCCGAACAACAACAACAAAGCAAATAAACACAAAGAGATTATATGAATGAAATATTATTACAAAAAAATAAATACTACTACGCAAACGGATTTAGTTTAGTTTATCGCGCGGTTAAGAGTGAACAGTGAAGTGCAGTGATTTTCAAAAAGAAAAAGATTCTTTGTGCGCACCTGTCGGATATACCATAATGAGATTCGAATTGCTTTCAACGTGAACCAAGGATTAAGACATGCATTTGCATGACAGGACTCTAGCTTCAAATAGATTCCTGTTGGATAGATCAATGCAACCGACTAGGAACAATTTATAAGTGATCGCGCGTCTCATATAATACAGCACATCCCCCCCCCCATACGCACACTGTCGCTCCCTGTTCAAATTCAGACAACGCACTTCCCTTCTTCTTCACTGTCACATTGTCGCACATACTATACCTACGCGCACAAGTGTTTCCAATTCGAAGTGAAGCGCGAGGGTGCAGGGAATTAATTTTCAAATAAAAATCAGTGGAATATGAGTTACCTATGCGTATAGATAACCAAGTCACTATAGTGAAATGTGGAAATAAAAAAAAAAATTCTAGTGATATAAAAAATATATAGAAAAAAAAATTCTTTAAAAAAATATTCAAGTGGAAGGAAAAAATTTCAATTTTCATCATTCCAATGTTGTCTTGTTTGGTACCACCCCGTTTTGGACAAGAGGATAAAATCACTAGTATGCCATCGTCACCAGCGTTCTCAATGCAGTGTAAGTGTTTTTTAAAAAAAATATTGGGGGCATGTACCTACCACTGAAGGATTGAAATTGTTAGGTCTTTTAAAGAGCCCCATATCTGTGGGTTATAGCTGATTTTAATTTCAGGTCTAATTGAAAGCAAGCTTCAGATCTTTATGCACCTTTTTATGGTCGTTGTGGCAGCTTGTCCAGTTTTTAAAAGAAACGAAAACACTTTCTAAGTTGTCTTCAGTTTTACATGAACAACAGAGTCCCAGTCCAACTAATATCATTCACTGAATTTATTTCATTCGGATTCTTAGATTCATAAGATCTCCCATTATTGGCCGCGTTCAATGTGCTTAGACACCTAAATAGTCATGTGACAGTTTATCACAGAAAATCTAACACACGAAATTTGTTTAGATTTGCAGGCAAATCGACCAATCAGAGGCTATTGACTAGCTAGGCAAAAGCGTATTGAAAGCGGCCATTGTGTCCAGAATCACTGTCGGAAAACCAAAAGATAAATGACGAAATATACTCAATCTACTTATTTTTATCTTATACCGCAATGAGAACTTGAACAATATGCATTCAGACTTTGAGCAACTACATATATTTATTGTAAATTAGGTACACTTCAGTTCAGTTCAGTTCAGTTCAGCGAGCATCTCGGGGCGCTGATGAAGCGTTATAAGTTTGTCTTTCCCGGGAGAGGTATTTAAAACAAAAAAAAGTTCGGCTTAAAATTTGGGCCTCAAATTTTTGTCAACTTCATCCAATTGTATGTCCTCCAAGTTAGTTTAAATCCTTCTCTATTGCGCCCTACCCAATTTAAAGTTCTCCTCTAACAAAGCCTAAAAAATAACCAATTTTAAACTTTATTCTAAATTTATATTGTAGGTCACAATAGATGATTTTGTATTCCACATTTAGGTACATAAAGTGAGCAAAAATCAGAAATAACTTTGCGCGGTACTAAAAAACATTTTCAGTGCTTACAAACTGACTCAAACTAAACTCATTCACGGTAAAAATTTTCTTTTAAAAAAGAAATCTATTGTGACCTACAAAATATGTGAAATCACAGTTACACAAATTGATAAATCTAAAAATTATTATTAGTAAGGTAGTTTTACTATAGCGATTTGTAGGTAGACCCTTTGTGTCTTACTAAAACTGATTAATTATCTACTTTTCAGCTTCTAAAAGCTTTTAAAATTTAACGATTTAGCTATATTTTATATACAAACTTGACAATTGTGAGTCTTCGTAAACTTAAGTCACGAATAGAATTTGTTCCTGGTACCTCTTATTAGTAATGCGCTCTGCACAAAATTTGTTCACAGGTTGTCTAATGTCTAAGTCTAGTAATCATTCATTAGGTTCACATTAAATTTATTTGTGGGTCACAATAGCTAACTTTATGTATAGGTAGAATATTTCTTCAGTTTGAGTTCGTAGAATGTTTTTTTTTTTTTTTCAATAAAAGCCCATTTAAATTATAACACTTGTTCCGAACTAGTAGCTTCCTAGGTATGGTATTTTATTTTCGTGCCTTACTAAAGTATCTAGCAATCATTTTAACCACTCTTAGGTGTACAGGTGGTAAGACCGTAAGACTCTTCAAGGATAAACTTCTACCAGAATTGTATAAAGCATTTTAGGCCGCTGTATAGACAAAAGTTTTTAAAAAGGCATTAGTTCTGTTTTTCAGAAACCAATATATGTTTATAGATTAGATACATTTGAGATTTTCTTTTCGCTTTTCTAAACTATTTACAACACTTTTCATTGCGATGGATTTGTATTTTGTTGATTGTATACTTACAAATATTTGTAAGAGAATTACGGTAGCCATTCCGAACAGTACCCATTAGCACAAAATTCAACTAGTAAATAATACAGTACATTTGACAACAATGAGGACATAACTTTTCCAAAACTTGTTTGACCACAGGAGAAGTATACTTTGGAATAAAGACATATTTCCAGAGGACTCTAACTAACAACAATTTAAGTCCGAAAGTACATTACGGGTAAATTTTTAAGCGATAAGGCCCACCTATACTACCTTCACCTCCTAAAAAAAAATAGGTGGCACAACAGGCGGGTAGACACCCTAGGCCTAGCTTTTCGCAACCATTCGTTTTGTGTGAGTTTTTATTTTTTGAAACGAATGGAAGGGATCTACAATTTTATGCCGAGTCATACTTCCTAAAAAAATTAAGTACAAAAATTAAATTTTTTCGATTAGATAAGAAAGACATAATAATATGTATAATGACATATGATTCAGCTATGAACTTGATATTGTTGTCACACAATTCAGGCATTATTTCGGCGAACAAATATTCACCTGGAATAAGGGGGTCCATTGTGAGATCTTTTAATATCGTATACCATACCTTTCAACTAACAACAACATTGGAATTAGTTTGATAACAGTATCTTAATATCTTTATCCAGATCGCGTAAGCTGTTCACGATCACCATTCTTATGGAAATTAAATGCCAGAAGACATGTTTCCCAGATTTTTGCCCTTCTTCGTCTATGTAGAAATCATTCGTCAATCCATATAATATCCGGTTAGTACTCCGATGGTTCTAACTAAAAGATTAGACTAGATTGTGGATTATAATACGAACGATAATGATCCCAAAACACCGCGGTTTCAAATTATATTTTAAAAAATAAATTTCAACTTACAAAAATAGAAAAAGACGTCCTTTTAAAAATTGTAAATCGAATAAACCTTTAATTCTGATAAGATAACTAGTTATAATTACATCTTTAAGCTTTTTGAAACCCGATTTTTGCATTATATTTCCTACGAATACTAACTAAAGACAAACAATACCTACTTATTGTTTATTTGAATTAGTCGGAATTTGTATATATTTTTGTTTCTTTTAATTTATTTTAATAAGTATATAGGTACCTAGCAACTGTTCTTTGAAAATTATGAATCTAAATATATATATTGTGTAAACAATTTTATATCAATTTGTTGCCATATTGTTAAAGATTTGAAACCTCATATCGGTAATTGTCCGGAACCCTCATGGGTCCTTCACAGAGTTCGTGCACTTCTTATTTTTCAGGCATATATTTAATATTTCATTCTGTATCTAAATATCATTATACAGAACCTTAACTCATTAGATACTCATACCTTATTTTGAATTGGTTGACTGAATCAATTGATGTCACGTACTCGTACCATTGCAAGATGTTTCTAAAAGTTAATTTTAATCAGAATTTTTTTAGTTGCTTATGTAGGTAGGTACCTACCTATATTTTTGGAAGAATTCAAGAATTCTTGACAATTATTTTTTTAAAAACAAAGGTACAAGTATCTACATAGCTTCAAAAAATATATTTCTTCGTACAGAAAACGTACAAAGATTTGTATAATGTAGCCGTTATCGACAAACAAAATGTTAAGTGTATAGAATACATATACCTAGGTGAAAACATCATTTTTTAAATTTGTTGAGTTCTGCTCTTTTGTTTTGTAAATTGTGCCTAAAAAATGCAAATCTCTGCACAGCTTCAGCAGCTCTCCGAGAGTCGGTGTCACGTGTCAATCGTTTCATGTTGCAATTTTTGATGAGTATTTTCGTAAATTTCTGTAAGAGACAAATTTCAACAATAAAGCAATCCCGACTATGGCGGCATCATTCGAATCGGAACAAGATGAAACTAAAAGGTTATCGATATACATATTTAAGCAGTTTAAAATACTGGCCAATTCTGCCTCTGGGTTGATATAGCATACGCATACTATAGGTACGTACCTATACGTATACTGTATACACAAGATTGTGTCGAGTAGATACCAGTTTCTCAGTTGACCGGCAAAGAATTTCTTGACTGAGTGAGTACCTACATTATTGACATTCAAATAGTGATAGATAAATTCACACTACCAAGACTTCGACTCAACTCACTTATTCTAAGCACCTACCTCATGTTTACTTTAAAAACCTTGTCTTATGATGACAGCTTTATAACTTAGATCCTCTACCTATGGGTTGTGTTAGATCCTGTGGGTGTCGGTGGACTTTAACTTACGATGACTTCCTTTAGGGGTCAAAGCAGGTAGGTATCTACATAAAACAAAAATCATTTTTCGTGCAAGTCATTTTAGTTGAAATAAAAATTTTCAATTAAGGGCGCTTTTTCAAATGCACTTCTATCAATTCCATCAGGTCGCAGATGTATGGTCCTCAAGTGGAAATTGTCAGGAGAGATGTCGGACTTGATCTAACCATCTCATCGTAGGTATACCTAGAATGCCTGTCTCATGGCACGTGAATTGAATTTCAGGTGACAATAACCGCCGAATTTTAGGCTGCTTCATTCGAAGAAATAGCTGCCCGACATTAAAAACCTCACGTATTCTGGCCTCTGTGTGTTTCTTATGATCTCTGCGAATATCGAATCACCCTAGCAGTACAACGAAGAAATCTTAGTTCGTCAGCTTGCATCCACGATTTTATTCTTTCCGACACTTCCCAAGACCGTATGGGTAAGAGTAGGAACAAACACCCAATTAAAGAGGGATAACTTAGCTTTGACAACAAGTTCGGTACTCCTGATAACATAGCTGTCTCAACTCAGGATTGCTCCTTCCATCCCTTGTGAATAAGACCCCAAGCTACCTAAACTTCTCCGCACCCGTTTAAATATGACTCAAGTAACATGCAGAGTAGGTAACTACGATGATATGGTTAGGGTGACTTGATCTAACCAAACCATACAGGCGACTTCACATTTACCTTAATCTCAGTTTGTCAGACGTTCGCGAGAGTTGGCGCAGTAGAAAAAATCTTAAGATGTAAGAAATATAGGTACGTTCTCATATTTTGGCGGAGAATGTACCGGATGAATGGTCCACTTCCCTCTCAATGGACACAATAACAAACACTGCTTCAGTTGAACTCGAACACCATACTCAATGTCAGTGTAAGCAATATTCGTCTGCTGCCCACATCTTCAGGTGCACATACTATCCGTTAACCGCGCATTCATTCCCCGTTTCAATATCGATGACAGTGCTTTCTTTTCCTGTCATCAAATTCAAAGAAGAACAACACAAATTGTTTAGACCACACAAGGACTGATTTGAAAAACAAAAGCCCACCATCCAGGGCGATCATCCTACCGTATCGACACACACACGTTGTGCGCTTCAGCTAAATAAACGCTCGGATTTCTTTCGATGGAAATTTTGCGCGTCGCTTTCAAAAAACGAAATCAAATCACTCACCGCGCGCGCTTCACCAATATTATAACATTCACCTTCTCATCGTCGCGTCATCTCATCCCAGCTAACAGAGAAGGCCGCACACCGTCTGATGATTCGCCTGCATGCATGCATATTGTTGGCTCATTTATGACACAAAGGATGATGAGACTACACACTACACATCTTCTTTGCGCCTTTGTTCTCACCTTTTCCTTTTGTTTTGTTAATTGCTCCAATAAATATAAAAAAAAAACCACCAAACAAAAAAAAAAGATGCTGGCGTCTGATGTGAGATGCGTGTTTGTATTATAGTGCTAATCTGTTTGGGGATGGTACACAACACAGCACAAGTGCACACATATCGGTCTATTAGCATCTAAACCACGCCACAAGCGATTTCAAATATTTATTCCCACCCCCAGATGATTATGTAAACTATTTACCTTAAAATCAATACAATTGTTCAATGCATAGATACTCATTGTATTTGTATATCTGGCACGAGGTACTATGTATCTCTAGCTATTTTTAAAGCGAAAAAGCAACCATTTGATTGGTCAACCGATATTCCTTTGCACGTGTATACAATATATTTCATTCACAAAAGACACCGTTGTCGTCCCTATACAACATAATAAATTCTTTTAACCCAACCGCTAATTATACCGAAAACAAAAAGATACGCGCTATAACTAAACTGAAATCGGTCGTCATGTTGTCACATAACAAATCAAAAAAAAAAAAGAAAGATTGATAACATTATGCTGTGTGTTTCGGTGGTATTTTTCTGTCCCATTTCCGTGCCACAACAAAAAAAAATTAAACCTACAACAAAAAAAGAAAAATTTGTTACTAAAATAATTTATCTGAAAAGCCTGGGATGGTTTTTTATTCGCGCTTTCTCTCGCTCTCTCTCTTGGCTGACTGTTATAAATTTGAACGCAAAAGAAGATACGCAGTTTAATGTTAACAGTTATTGGTGATAAAAATAAATAAATCAGTGCGCTATTAATTGAAGGTGTCCACGGTTTAATAAATTCTTCAGAGCAACCATCTGACGATCAGAAGATATACCGAAACGACGACCGTTCTATTGTATCTATGGGAACAGATAGAGAAGATATTGTAATGTAAACAGTGTTTGGAAATATCTATTGGAAATAGGTGATAGAGAGAAGGGTAGGTATAGATATGTTGGCATCCATATTCATGGTGATGGGCTCACACCTTTCTGGGGATCCATATACAGATGAGTGTAGTTAGATATTGAAATGAGGACTGTTTAGTGATAGGTTTATGGTTTGTTTACGGGTCGTTTGGAGTTTGTTTGTTAGCTGGGGGTAAGTTTTTATTGATGGTAAAATCATTATGTGGTTTATATTGCAGAGCAGTGATGTCGCAACGCAGACAGCGTGGGAGAATGGGCCAGTAGGTTGATACGGGTGGGGGATATGGATATGGGTGTCTGTGGGATTATAGGTCGGATTATGGTATCTAAGGATTTACAAATGAACGATATAGATTTGTAGGTGGGTGGGACGTGTTAAGTTTTTAGCAGTCAATAATAAATATTGTCGCTCGAATATTTTGAGCAGCCAGTCAACATTGAGGATGGACGTCATTAAAATTAGATCTTCTTGTTCTACTTTTGCGAGAAACGAACATAAAAGTGCCATTCATTCATTCATTCATTTCCAAATGGTCTGCTTGTCCATTAAGTGGGTCGCGGGTGTAGGTTGCTCAAGTGGACCCTCCATAGCTCTCGATTCTCCGCCATCAAGTCTAAATCATCAAGGGCAATCCTCATACAGGTAGATCAGAGATTATGGACTTGATCTAACCATCTCATTATAGGTCTATCTAGAGGACCATGCGGTAGAGTAGAGATCATGAACTTGATTTAACGAAAATCATCGAATCCGAAGAAGTCGACATTGAGTAGGTACCTACCTCACATATTCTTTTATTCCTTATACGAGGAATCTCATTTCTGCATTTTTTATCATTTCATTCATTACCTATCTAAATCTCATGAGTCATGAATGACCATATAGGTGAGAGGTGCAGCAAACACCGAACTAAAGGTCAGTTTTCAATGAAAACGTTTGAGAAATGTTATTCCTCTAAATGCGACGAATCGACGGCAATTTGCGAGCAAACAACAATTTGCCTCTGAAATTGATTGTCACATCCCAATCAACAAACAAATGTACTTAGTATGGTTGCATCCATTTGTCATCATTCTACAAACACCCCAAAGTCCAGTAGGTATGTGTTCAGGTAAGGCCAACCAAGTCCCTTATCAACTTCGATCCCTTATTAGTTCAATAAATCAACATTCAACAAACGTAAACAAGATAATTGTAATCTACCCTCTTATGAATTTCAATAGAGCCTATTTGCTTACAAATGACTCCTTCAGTACACAACACAGATATAAAGATGGAAACAGGTATCTACCAAAACAATGGCCATTATCTATCTACAAGTGCCATATCATCCCACCTGTATATAACAACAAATTCAAAACAAACTCCCTATTGGCATGCGCCATCACAAGTCACGCGAGAGACGACAGGTATATCCTGGTGCACAGGTAGAACCCTCCTAAAGGATAACAATAAAGACAGACCGCCCTTTTCTCTCTGTTGCTGTTACGGCGCACAACCTGTTTAGCAGACAAACTACCGGCTTTTTGAAAATGATTTGTTGTCACTGTCCCTGTTTTGCCGGTGTATTGTTGCGGTTACACCTGTGTGTACTTATACTACCTTTTTATCTGGCCAGACGTGTCGTATGCATGGGAATGATTCATGTTTGTTTTGACTGGTAGCTCGGCTGGGTGATTGTAATTTTTATGGTAAAGGGAAACGTGATGTTTTGACTGAGAACGACGATGGTGATGATGATGAATGGAAATTGGTAGCTGGTAGCGGGTAAAGATACGTACAGGTGATAAATAGACCGTTTAATTTATGACTTCGTTACGATTGGTTGGCTTTTATTATACCAACCTGAGGTTGATTTTATAGTTTGAAATTCGATATGGCGATAAACTATATTTAGCTGACCTGAGAGTCAGTTCAAGGGGATTCTTGGACAAATTTTGCTGAACATTGAAAATCATGTGATGAAACTTGATCGTGTTTCTCACCTAAGTAATTGTGATTTCGAATACAAAACACACTTTTTTTTTGTCACTGTACTGTACTTAATTCTGAAATGATAAGAGGTAGGTATACTATTCAAACTTTAGTCATGGAGTAAGTGTACAAAGTGACAGTCATTTGTGTGTCAAAGGACAAATTTCATCGAAATTTCGTACAATTCTGATCAGCAAGCACTCTTTTAAGAGTTCCTATGAATTAGTGGAGTCGTTTGTGCGTTTATCAGATTTCAAAATCTTCTTGTTTCTGTAATGAAATTAAATTTGATCAGCGGAATCAAATCAGTTTTATGGTCAGAATTTGTGGGTCACATTTTGTTGTTTTATTTCAGCGTTGAAAGAAGTGTGCTATGAAGTACGAAAGGAATATGAAGTTGAATAAAAAATCTAAACATTAAATTGGAATGCTGATCAAAAAATTCGAACAAAATCTGATCAGAATTTTCTTTATAAAACTAACTCAGTGTAGAATTTAAGGTCAGAATGGTACTCACATGAAGTCTCCGCAAATATATTCGTTTTCGGAACACAATACATAATTTAAATGAGCTGTATCTTTCTGGCCTAATAGGAGGTCTGAATCGCCATCACATCAAGGATCGTTGGCATACCATCGTGGATTATAACTTTCTACCCAAATATGGCTTCGAATCCATTCAAGGAATTTTATAGCAAAAATATTGTCGGGTTTCTGAACAAAATTTGGCCCAAAGTCCGTATTAAGAAATGAGCTTAA
The DNA here is from genome assembly GCA_949372485.1 of Cheilosia soror. Classification (NCBI taxonomy): domain Eukaryota; kingdom Metazoa; phylum Arthropoda; class Insecta; order Diptera; family Syrphidae; genus Cheilosia; species Cheilosia soror. The sequence continues at coordinate 109,030,988 of OX443562.1, read as the reverse complement.
AATATTAATCTTTCATATTTTAATGCCTTAAGTTCTCAAAGAAAGCTGGCAAGATTTATGGCAATTTATAGTCTTGACCAGATTATCACAGATAATAGAGTTACATAGATATCGCATCCAGTGCAAATAAAAATGATAATTTTTTTTGGAACTATAGTAGATATCAAAAACAACAAACAACAACAAATGTGTTTATCAAATTTGACCAGAATAGGTAGATGGACTTTATACCAAAATATGATGCATGAATATACGACATTCGTAAAATTTTGTTAAAAGGTCCAAGTTGCTTAAAAAAATGTTGAACAAATATTTTCGACGGATCCGGTCCGAATTTGGAACTTATTCAATTTTCATGCTAAGTTGTAGGTAATTTTAGGTACAAAAATGTTGACAAATATTTTAGAAGACAATATGTACTATACTGTAGAGTAATTTCGATTCAAAGGTAGTACTGCACGATACAGCAACGGCAGTTGTTGTAGGTATATTCTTATAAACTTCTCAAAATGTATTTGAATTAAATTTACAAAGTTGCCACCCGCAAAACCAGGCTAAGTGAAATTTATTCGAAAGCAAAGTATGTACAATACACATCTCCGATTCGAATACCTCCCATTTTCACTGGCAACTTCAAGAAAGATAGGTTTACGTACCTTACACTTTACTCAATTTAATTTCAACAGAAACAGCGCTGAAACCGAAAAAAAAATCACCATTCCTCAGTCAGTACCCACACTCTCATTCTACATCCTCGGGACAATAAATCAATTGCAATCCCCATGTATTTGAAAGAGTAAAGTGAAAAATCTCATACCATAGCATTTCATTATACCATCCCATCTGGTAGACAGATATTCTTTAAAAAAAAATCATTGAAAGCCAAACAAAAAATCGCCTCTTCTTTGACTTGTATTTGTATCTACAACCACAGAGTGTGTATCTTAAACTCCTTATTTTGGCGGACACGTCACAGGCGTAAAGTATATATCTTTGTTCTGTCTTAATTTAAGACTATACAAGAAAATGTTGTGTGTTGAAAAAAAAGGACAAATAAAATTCATTAAAATAGGTGTTGCATGTTCAGTAAAAGTATATCTTTTATCTCCCCAAAAATAAAACAAGACCAAATTCACAACCCTATACAAAGGAATCGGAGCATTTTTGCCAAAAAATTGCACAAATAATTGAAAATAAAAATAAAAACTTTGCACCTACATTGAATCCCATTCCCGTCTCCAGGCACAGTGTGAATGTATCACTCCTTCTCTGCAACTCTTTTGTGTTGAATTTTGTTCTTTTTTTTTTTTTTTTTTTTAATTTTTCAACTGTTCTGATAGTAAAACAAAGGAATTCCGGAATTATTTTGCCGTTTCTTCTTTTTATTTGTATTTATTGTATATTTCGTTTTCGGTTGTCTCCCTTGAAGCCTTGTTTTTTTGTTTTGTAACAGAAACAGGACCAGAACCAGTAACAGTACCAGATGAGTTCAGATACTAGAGGTGGTTACATATAACAAAATATCGAAAAATTCAGAACCAACAAAAAAAAAAACCAAAGCATTTGGTTGGGAAATGTTTAATCGGACGCGTTGTGGGCTTAAAACATGTTCATATGTATATGTAGACATTCTATGCTCATACCTACCACCTACTGGCATGGCGGATACAATGATATTGAGTTAAAGGAATGGAGAGAATAAAACGAAACAAAAAACGCTAACACTTTGTGAAAGGAATTCGAAAATAAAAATTCATTGTTCGATTGAAATTTATTTATCCGCGAAGATGCTTTGATATTATTTGCACTTTTATTTAACTTTTTTTTATTGTATTATAGAGGGGAATGCAGTTTACAGAGTTTTATTTTTCGAAAATGTTGCTGAAAATACAACAAGTCGGAGTTATAATAATACATGTGAAGACCTTTACGGGTGTCATTTAGGACAAGCTTTGTAATTTTCCATGGAGTACCACAGTAATGTCACTTAAGACCCGTCTTATTATTTTTAATTCTTGTGATATAATAAAACCAAGAGTATTTAACCGCACATTTTACGGAATACTACAAGAAAGGCTCTTAGGACCAGTATTGCTTCCTTCAGCTCTTTATTGGCATCGGTATCATTTGAATTGATGGACTTTCCAGTAGTAGATTTAACATCAAAAGCAGTTTAAATTGGTCTGCTTTAGTACAGCAGTTTATTGTAAGTACTAAGACTATACCTAAACATTAAAAAAATGAGCATAACTAGCGATTTGACCATTAATGCTTTGGAAAGTATTCGCTGCTAAGTGCCAAAAAAAAATCGTCATTGTTTCACTTTGCGCAAATGTCTTACAAACATTTAGGTCTATATTTTAAGAAGAGCTTCCTAATTATGAATTCTGCCTTAGACCCTTGGGCCGAGAACTTATTTTGTTCATGAAAATGGGTCGAAAATATGCAATAACACGTAAAAAATACCCTCATATACCCAGCGTTGGGCGCCAATTTATTGCTTAACGCAGAAATTGGCTTCTTATTGATTTTCTAAGCAACAAGTTGAATATTCTGACTAAGCATAACTATTTCAGTCTGTTTAAAAATTAAGACTACATAAAATTTCGTTATTTGGTAATTTTTTTATATTTACGCCAAGGCGCTATAAATGCCTTCATCTAATATGCTGAACGGTGTGAGCAATGTTGCTTTTTTTGGTTATTTTTACTGAAAGCTACATAAAGAAAACGAAATAGTACCTATTTGGAGTTTTTGGCTCAGTTTTGGGCGCCAATTAAAAGCCCCTCAACCAAAGTGTAAAGTTTGATCAGGAAATACTACAAATCACAGACCAAAGTTGCCAGTTGATGACCTGTCGCTGGGCGCTACTTATGTTCTGTCAAACAAATTATTTTTATTACTTTTCTCGAACTTGTTGGTTTTACTAGTCATAGAAGCGAAAAACACAAAATTCAACGATTGTTTGTCCCAGCGTTGGGCGCCATTTTTCCATACCTCCGACAGTTGCATTGACATTTTTGTTGATGTAAGTTGGGATATGATTATAATTTCACCACGATATTTCCTGTCATTTAAGTTACATTCCCGCCACTTCAATCCCTCTCCTCATTTCTACCAACAACTTGTTTTTATACCTAAGAGAAAAAAGAAAATAAAAAAAAAGCGAAACTCCCTTAACTCTTCGTAATCGAAAAAAAAACCTACACCAGAGAAATAAACTTACGTTCCACATAGCACAGACGACCTAGTATGCTACTGTGTGCATCAATCATTTTATTCAGGGATGACAAGTAGTTTGTATTCTTAATTTTTCATTATGAAAATCACTCATTACACGGTGCACTTTCTCCTTCCTTGAACACACAGACTATACGATACAAGGATGATTAATTACTAACCCTATATGTATTCTCTTAGAAGGAGTAATGAATCATATACACTGAATGCATTAGTTTACGCTTCGTTTTCTCATCTAAAGATAGATATTTAAATTGATTTTGAATATTATTTTCACCCCGCATAATTAAAACTGGCAAATTATTTATTTAATCTCCTAAAATAATAGTTATACATTAGCAACGCGAATGCGGAACCAAAAAATATGATTAATCATCCCACGAAAGTTTACAATCCACACGCGAGTTTTTCTTTTATTTTTTCGCAAGGAAATATTTTCTTTTCGTCTTTTGTTTTGTTTTTTTTTTTTTTAACGAGTAAAGTATTTTAAACTCTAAATAAACAATCTGATAATCGATACAAAATTTATACGGTTTGATACATTTGTTTAAAATACACTTTTTTCTTCTGTTAACCGCACACAGATAAATCATAAAATTCTATTGCAAACAAGGAAAAAAAAATTACCTTAAAAAATCGGATTTCGTTTGTGTTTTAATGCGTAGTAGAAAAGTTATTTAAAACTCACGTTCATATTTACTGAAGAAAAACATTCAAGTGTACCCACGTTGGGCGCCAGTTAATCATATTTATTTACAAAAAAAATTTCTAGATATTTTATTGAATAAAACAAGAAAAACAATAAGAAATCCAAACACACACGCACCCATTGACAAATGAACGGGTGTATTCGTTTTGATTGTGGAATTTCAATTTGATTGATTGGACCACTTGCAATGAAGGAGAAACAAAACAAAACAACAAAAAAATACACACTTTAGACGCCTCGCCATTGTACGTCGTAAAAACATTTATACATTTTCTTATAGGTGATATTTGTTAAGGAAAAAAATCTCATTCTGTCAACATTTGTTGAAAATCGTGCGTAAGCTTCTTAATCGATGGCAATGTTTCCCTTGGAGTTTCATTCGCATAGATGTACAACAGAGGAATAACAGAAATGTATCGTTTTGACATTAGACACGAAACAAATTAATCTGTTTCAAAAATTTCAAATTTTGGGTTATTTTCGTAGATTTGTAGTAGATATTGTTAAATGTTGTTCGTATTTTTGTTTTGGAGCTTGTCTGGGATAATATTGGACATGTTGGCTGGGTTAGTAGCACATCTGTAAATATTGAGTAAGAACACGAAAAGTTCATTTAGCCAAATGGTGAAGATTAACTATGGGGACACTAACCTCTTTTGGGTGACCCAATTTGGGGGATTTTTCTTTCAGAAAGTATGAAAGTTTCGAACGCAGTTGTAAAATGTTTCTATAACTTACCTATATCTATTCATTGCTAATGGACATAATGAGGAAATTTTGTTCATCTCTTTATAGCTCTGATACTTTCTTAAGTAGAAAATATGTTAAGGAAATTTTATTACGAACTGGCGTTGGGCGCCATTTTCGTTACATATACAATTTGACTTTGTGAACACTGCACAGAAATGAAGAAGATTTCTTCTATATGTACAACTAAATAATCAAAATAAATGCTTTGCAATAAACGTATAAAAACAACACGACTAGATTACAAAATCTGACTAAGTTTTTCCCGCGTTGGGCGCCATTTTTTATAATTGTCTCCAAAAATCAAAAAGATTTTTTGGGCTCTATCTATGAAACATGACTGTGAATTTCTGTACGTCAGATATTCATTTTCAGTATCCGCCCGTTGGGCGCCAATTATTTCAAAAAGTAGTCAGTTAGTTATCTTATCTTATTTGTTTAAAAAAATGGTCTGAGTTTTAAGTTGATGTCTTCCGTCTTTGAATTCGTATATTCACTCCTGTCGTAGCTCTTATATCGGTACGTATTCTTAAATTATATATTGCTGCACAATCTTTACCTCATTTAGATTTACATCTTTATCTTAAAGTATATCTTTTTGGTCCTTCGAGCCGCATTCTATTTTTGATTGTTCAACTATTAAGCGTATTTCCAAATTCTCTCTTTGTTAATCTTCCTGCTTAATCTCATCATAAAAGTCTCATAATCACTGGCAATTTCTTGCATCATAATTTGCTTCAATCAAATCCATACAAATGTCCCTGCGGATAGTGATTTAATTTCCCCAATAAAATGTCCTAATGTAAATTTTAATTCTATCTCATCCATTCCTCTTGAAAAATCTATTAAGAAATATCTCACCGAAAATAGATTTTCTACTCAGAGCCATTAAGTATCAATAATTTGAAAACTATCAAATTCACCTGAGATTTAGAAACGCAAGTCCCCCTGGATATCGTTTCGTTTCGAGTGTCTAATCAATCGCATTTTTACGACACTACAACATTTTAGCTGGAATATAAATGCGCGCCGCAATAGATACATCTTCCATAGATCCATCCCACACAATTCACGCAACATCCCCCCTTAATAGATCATTTAATAAAACTCAACGTCAGTATGATTGCTTGGATCTTTGACGGCGACCGCGCAGGCTTTCAAATAAAATATTTGTGCACGCCTAATTAATTGCCGCCACTATAGAGATAGCGTCGAAAAACTATACTATAATATTTTCCACTCAACTTGGTTGTTTATCTACCGGTATCTACCTTGAATATTAATTGAGAGCAATTTGATTTATGCATTTTTTATAGATCTCTATTATTGTTTGCCTTGTCTTTCAATGCATAGATACATTATGGCGCGTCCCAAAAATAAACTCCTAACTAAATTTTCAAGGTAATCATCATTAAAAAGTATCTCATGTGACAGAGAAGTTTTGTCGACCAAGAGGAAAACATCAAGGGAAACATCGACTATAAAATTCTCACACACTGAGTGTGGTGCGTCAGTCGTCTATAAATGTGCTGCACATCCTTTGAATACCATACTTCGATTCGACTGCAGAAAAATCTAAAAATACCAAAAGGAAAAAAAACAACACCTTTGGCCAGGCATATTGACTGCATAAGGCAGCATTCGTTGCTGCAGCCGCAACATATGTGTGCTCTGTGAGTGTGAAGTTATCTCAAATAGTGTTGTATTTAGTTGGAAAAAGGTGCAAAGTATCTAAAAATAAACAACAGAATCCCTTTCGCCTTTAGTATGCTCCAGCTGCGCGAAAACTACAACCACACTCTTTGGCAATTGCAATACGAGTATGCGTTCAATATCTATAGTTTTCTTGAGCATAAAGTATCTGGAAATTTATTACACATTGGATCGCCTCTAATATCACAAATTCCCGCTGAATACATCTTCCTACAGGCACAAGAGAAAAAAAAAATCATGCAAGGTGCGACTTTCTAATTTATTAATTTTTAAGCGAGAAGACAAATTTAAATGTTGGCTGTTTGGACAGTTTTGAACGGTCCCATGAGGATCGAGCAGGAAATTCTCACATGTATCTAAAAGTATTTCACTCGGAAAAAAAGGCGAATCACAGTTTAGTTCAAAAAAAACTTATGACAAACAAATAATTTAGTATGTCAGGTGGATTTTCATTGAAAAACCTCAAAAGAAATGTAAATTCTCTCGTTTTGTCACCTCAAAAAATTAAACGGCGAATATTCATTTTAATTGCGTAAATTTATTATACTCAGGTATGAATATGAAAATCTTGGCAACGTTGTTGTCAACTTCAAGAAAGGCCAGACAGTCGTGTCGCGGAGCATCAGAGCTGCGGGGTATGGATGTGAATTGAATAAATTTTCACGCCTTTTAGGTGAAAACACACATCTTGTTGCAAAAAGACAACAAGATCAGTGAGTGTCGAACATGTGTTGCATGAAATTGTGAATTAAGTAATGAGAGATATATATTTTTTTCCTCATCAGAGTGCAGGGGGTAAATGATGGGTGATTTAGTACATAAATGTGCGAACAAGAGGTGGGAAAATGTGCACTTAGTCCTTCGAATTTATGAAGGCGGGAGATTCGGTTGTTTTGTATAAGAATTTCATACTCTTAGCAGTAAAAAAAAGATATTTTCTGCTAGATTTCATTTTTAATGAACTAAATAAAACCTGTCTTCTTTAACGTCTAACGTTGGGCGCCACTTTAAATACAATTCAAACACAACCCTGTATAAGGCTATTGGTGCTGCACACAGACATTCTGAAAATGAATAATACAAGTTTTAAGATTAGGTTATTATAGTAACAAATAAAAGCGATTTTCAAAAGAATTTCCGTACACAAATAAATGGTCCTTCGAGCCGAATAATCTTAACTCTTCATTTACTAGCTATTACAATATAATTATTGCCCATATTTTCACCGATCTTACATAACCGACAAAAGAATCGTAATTCCTTATGAAAATAGAAAAGGCAAAACCAAATTACATAACTTCATCGTAAGAAAAAAAAAAGAAGCTGTATCTTTAATTGATTTAATCGCAATTTATGCGTACCACCCTCATAAAATCGAATCAACAACAAAACGCTAGCTCTAATTTTTAACACTTTTACTTAATTAAAACTCGGTAGGATGAGAGTGAGAGCTTGCGGTCTTTGGCTGCTCTAAATATTTTAATGGAATACGCGTTATTATTGTTATTGAATACTCAAATAGTGTTCATTAATCTCAATTAAAAATTGCCTATAAGTAGTTCTTAAATAAGATATGATTTTCACCACACATTCCTTAGGCAATTGGAGTGTGTTTGTTGTAAAATTATTACCATGGGCTGTGATGTGTGTTCGCGTTCAATGAACCTTTGTACCCTCACTATTATTTTTGAAAGTGAAAATAAAATGGTGATAGACATTGATGGGGTTTTGTTTGCGAATCAATTTATTTTAATTGTTTACACGATTGGGGTAAAATTTGATGTGTTTGGAAACTGTTTAGAATTTTTGAAGATTGTAGCATTATCATCGAAAGTTATGTAAAAAAATAGGTTGATCCTTCAACGTCGAGTATGAATTTTGTCGCTTTCAAATATTTTGAATATAGTTCGCTACATTTTTAATGAAAATATGACTAATTTAGTGGTCCATTTGAGCCGGATAAAGAGCGAATAACTATAAAACAATAATTGACAACCAACAGTTAATCATTATGGATTGAATCTATTATAAGTAACCTCACCTTTACTAGGCGAATAATTATTCAGCTACCATATTGTAGGACTTTCGAGTATACCGAAGATATCTTTCGCCTCTGATTATACACTTTAACCATTCATTTTAGATAACAAAATTGACATAAAAAATGTGTGTTTTTGCCAACGATTCGTCTTTTCAAAATTATTAATCCCTTTGTTTGACCACAACTTTTATGAGTGAAATTCCAAAAAGACAGCTTTTTACTGTGTGTACGAATTGTTACTCCTTCTAAACAGTTCCCACGAGCCAGGCAAATCATGTCAAGATATAATTCCTACACCATAGTGGAGTCGTAAAATTGTTGTATTTTAATTTATGAAAACATGCCGTCATTTTTCATTTTGGCATATTTTTAAACGAAAAAAAAAACCAACAAATCCAAACAATTTTTCATTCATAGAATTCAAAATCCAAAATACATTTGCCGTGTGCATAAATCAATTGTCAAGTGAAATAATTAAAACGCCAGTTTGAAGAGCCAAATAAAAGTCATTTAACCTGACAATGAGTATACATTGTAACATGGTACCGCAAAAAAGATTTATTTAAATAAATTTATAATAATAAAATAAAAAATAAAAAACCAAAAATCCACTTAATATGTCCCAATGCTTACATTCTATTTATTTGTTATTTATTTATCAAATAAGAAATATATTTTCAACATGTTCACCTGTTGTGCGTGGGCGGTGAAATTTCGACTGTCCCATTGGTGCTAAAAAAGCCAACTTAACCGGAAATCTTTTCCTAATTTTTTTCTCGATATTATTATTCAGGAATAATAATTTTAGATACACGCGATCGCAATTAAACGAATGAGAACAAAATAACTTCAAGGCGGTAATATTATTCGTTTCTTGTGATTAAAAAATAATAACTACATTCAGGAATGTATGTCACTGTGGAATAATGGTAAACATTAAAAAAAAAAAGTTCGTACATCATACGAAACAAGTAAAACATCAGGATATTTACCACATTAATGGAAAGTGACAACATTAAAGAAGATAAAAGCAAACAATTTGTTTGTTATTTATTTTTGTTTTAATTTTTATGTTTTTTTGGCATAAAGAATTTGTATAGTTTAAACGAATATTACCAGGGACACGAATTAGTTGAGAATTTATCTATATAGACAGACAGATCACCTTTGTAAAAATTATTTTCGTCAAATTTTGACAAACGGTTTTACTAAATAAATACATACTATATAGACTTTTATGGCCTCATACCATGTAATGGGTTAGCGCGGAAGGTGGAATAACATGTGTTGGCAATCAAATAGAAAGTGAATGAAAGACGGGACAGTTTTATTGCGTTTTTGGAAAAACGTTTTTGAACTTTAAGAATTTATGATTATAAATTGTTGAAGTTAATAGCAAGGTTTGGCGACGGTGTTCAGCCATCCTATACGATCAAAGAAGTGTTACATGAGTATTTGACTCAGTAAATTGTTGGAGTTCTAATTGAATTCAGGGAAACTGGCGAAAGCTTCAGAGGTGTTAATAGCTAAAGACTTTTAGTGAATAAAAAGTAACATTGTGTAGATACGCATGTAGAATACATTTGATGGTGCAATAGGGAAACACTTTAATTAGATCTGAAACTATTCTTTTGTAGCTACAGTTAATATTATCCATAATCCGGGTCGAAGGACCAATTGTAAACATTTTATAACGAGACTAAAAACTTAAGTACAATCAGATCGTCTTATCTAAATTGAAACTAATTTAATAATATCAACACCATATCGGTTTTGTGTTGGGCGCCACTTCCTTACGATTTTTTCAAAAACTTCTTCACACAAGCTGTTAAAGTTCTTTGTTGATCTGTCAACAGACTTTTACCCTCAGTTGGAAGCAGGTGTTTATACTGTGTAAACCCAATCCAATTAGATTAAGATATTCGGCTAATGCTCGCCAGTTTAGTTCTGTCAAATTGATTGAACAATTAAGTTATATATTATCAAATCCTGAGGAATGAATCCATAGATAATAACAAATCGCTATCCCCAGAAAGGAATTTTAATCATGAGCAGATAAAACTAATGTTTTAAGAAATCCCTCTATGTGGAGACTGCTTTTCACAGATACTGAGTTAAAAGTATTTGTAATTTACTTTTTAATCGGTCGTTAGAGTGATATCATAAATTGTCTATCTTAAGCTAAGGATATTTCTTAATTATTCCATAGTTTATGCATTCTTGAATTAGTTAAATAAAATCCGGCTCGAAGGACCAATTTATATTTTTTAATTTTTGTTATCAAATATACAGTACAAACTATAACCCATCCATTTTAATGCATATCGAAGGACCAAACACTTTACTACCAGTAGGTACCTACAATCATTCGCGTGACAGTAATAAATTTAGTGGATGAGAACAATAAACAAAAACCACACCGCCATTACCAATTAAGCACACACTGTGAGTGTACTACTCATGTGAGAAACATTTGAGTTAATTGAACAAAATTCTGTTTTTTTTTTTTTTGTACACATTGTTAGGTTTTTTTCTTAATTAACCGAATGCCGGTAAAAGATATCCCCCAGGGTAACTCTATCCCTGGCGGTATTTTGTTTTTTTTTTTTTTTTTACTTTTAATATTAAATGACTTGAAATGCGTTTCCCCGGTGAAGGGGTACAGGAAAGAAAACATAAAATAAAACTGATATAAAAGATACTTGGTGATGATCTCATCTGAAACGATCACCATAAGTCTGGCCTTAAAGTCTGAGAAACATACAGCGTAGCACACACTTGAACAGACAAAAACTTTCATTTATACACATTCTGTTCGTTTTCGCTTATCTCGCGAAAGTATCTGTTAGATTTCAAAATGCCCTCGGATGGGTATGGTATTTTTTTTTTTCGTTTCAAGAGGGCATTCTCATTTCATTTTCAATTTGATGGTTTTTTTTTCCTCTTCTCAAGATCTGTTTGTTTAGTTGTATATTGTGTGCCCCATGACAGCAGCCGCCATACGCCATGGTGTGTACCTTAATTTACGTCAATTAACCGTTTATTGTTGTTTTCTTCTTCTGTCATGTGGTTGTGCGGGCCATACCTATGGAATAAAAAAAAAAGTACTCACTCACAGACACATTCAAGCAGACTAGTGTCCCTGCAAACCAAAAGTCAGTAGTTTCTCGAAAACACTACTACAGAGACACATGTTTTTGTGAATGTGTTTGCGCTCTCTTAGAGTATTAGTATTCGGCTTTATGTACTCTGCAAACTTTTATGTTTTGCCAGTTTTTTGTTATTGTCATCTATCATAATCCAGGTGCCTGGACAATAAGAATCTCGACCGATGTCTAGACACTTTTACAAAATATGCAAAAGCAAATGCAATATTTTAAAAGAAATCAAAAATCATTGTTGGCTTTCAGTGCGTGCTAATTGGATCAGCCGGTAAGAGAAATACAGAAAATAAACAATAATATTTAATTAAAAAAAATAGCAAAGAGTACGTAAATGTTAATATCAATTTTTTTATTACAGTTTGAAGGCACCAGCAGAAAAAAAGTACTTCCTTAGTACTGCTTTTTACGTTGAAAAGAAGTACTTCTTTAGCACTTCCTTATACAACGAAGTACTTCTTTAGTACTTCTCTTTTCATAGGAGCAAAGTACTTCTGGAGTACTTCCTTTTAGGTAGGAACAAAGTACTTCTGAAGTACTTCCTTTTACGTATGAACGAAGTACTTCTTTAGTACTGTCTTTTACATATGAACAAAGTACTTTTATAGTACTTCCTTTTAGGTAGGAACGAAGTACTTCTTTAGTACTTCCTTTTTCATATGAACAAAGTACTTCTGAAGTACTTCCTTTTACGTTGGAACGAAGTACTTCTTTAGTACTTCCTTTTACATAGAAACACAGGTTCAAGGCAGTACTTTTTTCAATAAGTTAGAAGGAGATGGGTGCTTCACGTATTCTTATATACAGAAGGTATATAACTGAGTTTTTTCCCGAGCGCCTATCCTTTTTCAGTGGAAAGAAAGTACTTCTTTTCCGTACATATTTCAGTAGTTATATTAGTACTTCTACGTTTGCAGGGGTGTATGTACGCTTTATATTCCACAGAGGGGTCATGATACGAGCGGACCCGACTCTTGTTTTCATTTCAAAAATGGAGGAGGGGGCCCGATGATTTCAATTCATCCCATCGTCGACCGCCAGTATGTTTCATTTAATTTTTAACGGCTGACAACGTGCGGGTATACAACACTCAACACTACAGATCCGTTTAGTTGTCTCTGTATACGAGTACATGATGACGATTATTAAGGTAAAAACTATGACATCGTAAACGATTTTAGTTCGTTGACAGCGGATTCACAAACAATCAGCACTGGTATACATTTTCCCTTGTGTGTTAGAAAACAAAGACCGTCTTCTTCTTATGATATCTGGCCAGAGTATTTTCCAAATGCAAGACAGAGAAGACAGGAGATCATTAATTGAAGTCTATTAACTTGCGGTGAGTAGTAGTTTGGTTGGGATCACTCTATGTACTATTGTCGCGAATGCGTATCTTTTTGTAGTTTTGTGGTGTCAAGCGCGAATCTGGGGGTAGACTTTGTGTGCACCAGCATACATGATACAGACGTACAGTGTGAGATATATTTTTGCAAGACGGCGATGATTTAATAGTGATTTTTTTAAATTAATATCTACGAAAGATCGAGTGATGAGTAGAGTGGAAATTTAAAGGGAAAAAGGCATATGATACTCAGATATCTGACAACATATTGTTTGCGAAAATATAGATGAGTGGGTGACATATTATCTACAAAAACGTAATTGGTTATAGCAGGAAATTTAAATTGGTTAGGGAGGAAATATGTTCGATTTGGGAATGAATAATCCGGCTCGAAGGACCAATACATTTTAGACTGCATCATTCTGACGGTATTACTAGTATGCAAAACCGCTGTACTTTTGAAATTTTAATAAAGGACCACCTTCACCTCTGAACAATTTCTTAAAACTACTAACAAATCTTCGAGATTCACATCAGTATGCTAATTTATATAGGTACACCCACTAATATGACCAGAACATTTTAAACATACACGCATTCCTCTGTTAGTCGCAATCTAATTAGGTTTTCTGTGTTGAAACTCGTCTTCTCTGCAGGATCATTTGATGCAAATTATTTCACCACAGCAATAAATCGTCTAGGTTCTATGTTGGGCGCCAGTGTTGTAAATTTATTTTTTATTAATCAAAGATTTCTTCAGATATGTTGGAAAATTCAAAGATATAAAATTAATCTCCTGCAAATTTGTCCGACTAGCGTGTAATTTTCATACAACTTCTGTGTGCACACTACCCAGGGCTACTGTTGGGCGCCAGTTAATTGCTCGCAACATTTTTGGAACATATCATATAAAATGTAAGTGCTTTAGCCTCTTACTTAACTGCACTAAACGTGCTTGAGATAATTGTATGCTGCGTACGTTGAGCCAGCGTTATTTTTAAAAAGTTGTTCAATATACATTAAATGTCCTTCCAACGTTGGATACCATTTAGCTAAGCCGCACATAAAATTGATGCGCAACTATCCGCAACTGCGCTGCGACTTGGACCAATTGGTTAGAATCGTCTTCTTTCGATAGCCGTTCTCCTTGAATTTCCAAACTTAAAATCGTAGATACATTTAAGTCCACTGTTGGGCGCCAGTTGACTAGATATTAGACCTCAGTCCTCAGTGTCATATTGTGATCTATTCAAATCTGTTTAGTAAAAGATATACACTTGCAGTAAAAGTACGGATAACGTCTCCCCATTTAGTACAAAATTCTTAAAGACAAACCAACCAGGTCCACCGTTGGGCGCCACTTCAATGCTAAGAAGTAAACTTTTACTATTTCGTTGATTTGAAAATTACACTTTTCTTCATTCTTAATATGTATAAAAATATTTACATTTCTCCTCAAAATAATCGCCTCCTTTGTTTTTTTTCGTTTACAGTTCCATCATTAGCATCGAGTCTGCACCATCACAGCCAAAATAAAAACGATGACAGCAGTACAGCATCATCGGCGGCCACAACCGCCACAACAGCACAACAGGGTGGTGGAGGTGTCGGTGACTACATAGTAAAATGCCCCCAATGTCACCAGCGGCTGTCTGGTTTTCAGGTTGGTACATCAAGCACAACGCCAGGTTGCTCTCTTTCTTACGCACATCTCGTATGTTATTATTTTTACTTGCAGGCCCTCCATGACCACATAGAGAACGAGCATTCACACGAAAAGTTCACCTTTGATAATCACCAGCACCACCCCAATGGCTTTCACATAGATCGCGACATGGAATTCACCAGTCGACATCAACAACAACAACAACAAGAACACCAACACCTAAGCAAACAAAATCACAATAATAACAACAATTTAAGCAACAACAACAACAACACCAGTAACAATAAAAATAATAACAATTTAAAAATCCATAGTATTAACAGCAATTGTCACTCGTCGTCCTCCTCATCATCGATGATGATTCCAAGTGCTGGTGGTGGTGGTACATCGCCAGTACCCTCATCGCATTCACCTCTGGCGGGAGCAAGTGCCCAACGCACAACACCACCGACCGATCTCAGTTCGCAGTATCATCAACATGCGATGGCAATGGCCGCTCTAGCCGTTGGTATGTCCACATCAGCCACAGCTGCGTCGAATGGTTATGATGCAAGTGCTGCTGCCATGGCCGCTGCTGAGGCAATGGCTATGGCTGGTAGTCGGTCAACTACAAGTCCATTGAATGGTCACAATGTTGGCAGCAGTGGAGGCATTACAAATGGCAATTGTGGTGCATCAACGGCGTCATCATCATCGTCCTCATCATCGATGTCGGCAGGACCCTACCAGTGTTCACAGTGTTCAGCTGCATTCCCAAATCGTGATCTCTTCGAGAAGCATGAACTGATGCACTCTCCGAATTCGACGGGCGTCAATCAGGTTAGTAAAAAGAAAGAACCAATATGACACGAGGCACACGTCTCGAATTTCTTTAATTACTGTAGGCTTTTGTCTCCACATGCTATGCCGACATGGTATTAATCGAGACTTAAATTGAATTTTTGAAGACCACGGACGGGTTTTTATTTTACTTTTCGTTTCGGCCATCCATCCATCAAAAAGTGCAATTACCCCCTTAAGTCGCGTCTTGGAATAAAGACTCCACAATCACAATGGAGATGAATTAGTTTACATAGTAAGCAAGTGTAAAGCAATTTAAATGACATGAATCATATATTTTTTGGGGAAATATCTATGACTCACGGACCCTAATTTCGACCAAATGCAAAATAGCTATAGTTATATGAGTTAGTCATCGACTAATGTAGTCTGTGCGATGAAATTTTGATTTATTCGACTAGCTAGTTCGATTATGAGTATAGAGATCTTTTAAATAAAATCTATGTGTAGATATAAAAACGATTTGCGTAAAATTTGCACTTTTGAATGTTTGTTCGTTTTATATGGAGGTACTTAGCATTGGATTTTAATGAAAGGGGTTTAATTTTGTAGCAGGAACTATTAGATATGATAGGTATACGTTTTAATTTGTTTGAATGCATAGACATTGAGTTGGATAAATGTAAAAACAAAGTTAGTGTGTATATTCTTTGGATGTTTGTTCAGCTTTAACGGGAGTACAGTTCAATCGATAATGTTTAAAGTTGCGCAGTTTGGTAAAAAATATCACTAGAAGTATTTTGCGCTTTATATAAACACAATTCATCAAATCAGAGCTAAGCTGGTATCATAACAAACCAAAATGATCCATTTTTTATGTTTTTCGAATTTAGCGAGAATACAAGTGCTGCGATTTTGTTTATGCGTGTACAGATTTTCAGAAGAATTCTACTGATGCCTTGGCTTGAAATATTACAGGTCAGTAGTAGACAGTCCAAGCAATATTCTATAGTTGACCTTAACTTTCTGTAAGTAGGGACTGGGCATCCGCCAATGTTTGTTTCAATCTAGCGGCCGCGCAAGTGATGTGACTTTGTTTAAATTCACATACCCCAATAGTAGATACTCCCAGAACTGCTGCGAACTTTGCTTAAACTCTCAACATATAGTCTCAGTTGCACAGATATCGAGGTTTGTATATCTGTAGCTGTTAGAGCGAACAAAATTCCTGCGATTTCAATGCAAATTTCACGGTTTTTTATGGAGAGTATTTGCAGTTTTCTGTCAGTCATTTCACCATATTGTCCACTACGCCAATTCTCTACATTCAAATATAAAAAAACAATTCTCATTATACAACACGGTGGTGCCGCAGGGGTCCCCCTCTTTTTTTTTATCTACTAAAAGTAATTTTGAAAATTTTCTAATATTTATGCTCCTGCTGCACCGCAATTTTCTAAAAATCCACAACTTCCTCTCCTAATTCAGGAATTCCATCCAATCTGCAAAAACCTCACACACACGCACCATCTGTGCCCACTTCGTTTCGTTACTCTTCGCCCAGTTTCACCCCACCCGCGATAGATCATCATCCAGCTTCAGCATTTGGTGGGTATACTTTGCGGTTTCTCTGAAAGCCGGTCATTGTTAGTTGCGGTTTCTTTCTGGATGAAATAAAATCACGAACACCGAACGCGAAGAAAGCAACAAAAAAAATTTTAGAGTATCTTTATCTTAATTGAATCCCAGGAAAAATTTATATTTTTAAATTTACCCGCACAAGTGGTGTGGGTCATATATGTGGTAGCAAACTTTTTGTGCTCTACATCATATGGTATGCCCTTTAGTACCGCTGTTCTTCGGTTCATCTTCGACTTTGATTTCACTAGAAATTATACACCATTCTGCCGACTATGCGTGTGCGTTTAGGTGAACAAAGATTTGCCATTGTTTTAAATTTAAACCCTCCCTGCGTTTGAATGATAAAGTCCAGAGTCAGCACAAAATGGAAAACAACAAACGATGAACATGTATCTCTTGAGATTATGATTGAAGTTTGGACACTTTTGACGAATGTGTTGTTTTTCCAACCACGTCATGTAAGTAGGTATAGGTTATTAACAGATACGAAGAACGAACTGAATAAATAAACAAATACAATGTCTGCCTCACGCTTCCTGTTAGATAGTTTTGCTGTTCGTCTATTATTTTTTATTTTTTTGCTATCAAAACGAAATCTACCTAATATAACGTGCGTGTATTTTTTGTGTCGTATTTTCCATATAAAAAGTGGAAAAAAAATAAACATCTCATCTGCGTATACCAAAAGGAAGCCCAGGAGGACTACATTCTACATACAGGAAAATTCATTTCCTTTTGGATAAATTCGTTCAGGCGTATCCTTAAAAAAAGTATAGATATTAAACTATCATCCTACCGAAAAATATGCAAGATACAGTCGACGTCTATGCCTATAGATACTTTATGTACCTATCTATGGTACGTTTTTTTTTTCTCTATGATATTGTTGTGCCTGCGATTTAGTAGGCGTAGAGTATAGAGCCTACGGACAAAAAAGAAACAACACACACTCTCACGCGATAAGAAGTCTCTGCCCTGATAACATAAAAAAAAAAGAGAACTCAGTTTTTGTGGATTTTATTTTGTTTTCTACCTCTGCCGCCCCATATTTTGGTCGGAATTTTGTGATATCATAACTAAACAAACAGTGGCGACCTCCATTTTTTTCTTTTCCTTTTTTTTCGCCATATTTAGAACTACTATATATAATAAGGTACCACCCTTTTTCTTATTACGTATAATTTTTGTGCTGCTTTTTATCACCACAGGTTAAATGGAAGATAACAAAAAAAAAAATGTATTATATGTGTACGAATAAACACCCACCCTTGAGTGGTCATTTGGCTACGGTTGTGCTTAGGGGGTGTAATAATTTCATATCAGAGAAATGTTTGTCAGATATGTTGAGAAATATTGGATTTTTTTTCGTTCGTTTTTTTACCTTAGATATGAGGAAAGAAAGGCCCTAAGGGGTGCAAAAATCCCCAAGAGGTTGACCATATCATCAAACAAAAATTTCACCATCTTGAGGAGGGGATTTATTTATTTTTAGAGGGGATACTTATTTTTTAGATAGATATGTGGTGCTTTTTTAGAAGTGCGGTGATTTTTTTATTTGGTAGCATACATACATTCATTTTATATACAAAAAATGTAGCAGATGTGTGAAAACTGGTAAAGAACCGATAGGTAGGTGATCACCTATGTGTGATAGGTTTTTTTGTATTTTATTTTCTAAAGCGAGAAATATATTTAAAAATAAAAATCCTTAAAGACATCCATCATTTAGTTCTGTTAAATGTAAATTTGTGATAAATGTAAGACTTTTTGGATAGACCACGAGCGGTCTTACCGTGTCTACCCATTGTTTTCTGTATCTATATTTAAATATGATGGTCAGATTGAAACCATACATATATGTTCATTTCCCATATCTAACTGATAGTGATAAACCCTTACTGTTCAGTGGAATTACTCATTTTTCCAGTGCAGCTCTAACAAAAATTCACTGTATCCTCTTGTTGGGCGCCAGTTTTGATGCATCAAATAAATTTATGAGTTTATTTGGCTATGAACTTGTTCGACAATTTTCAATTCACTACAATAATATAGGTGGATAGGCTATAGCTTAATATTTTTCGATGGCCATTATGTAGTGCTTAGAGTTATTGTTTGTAGTCCGAGTGGAGCAGATTCGACTTCGGCGGAGAAATACTCTACCATCGATCGTAAAAGTGAAACGAATTATATCAGAGTTTCAGCACCACCACACCAAAGTGGTCTGATTACAATATCTATAGCATTTCTTTTAAATATTTTTTTTTTTAAATTAGTCACCTTTTTTGGGCGCCAGTTAAAAACTATTTTATAGTAGTAAACTTAACGGACTTGTTCATACCTATAGATATAAGAGCGTGTACATCTACATAACATCAAGTCACTTACAAGAGCCAAGCTACGACAAGTTCCATGAAAAAGAAAAAGGAATCCAATGACTGGGGCTACATTGAAAAACATAACTAAAGTAAACTTGTCAATGATTAATATTGCTCTTTTGATAACAATATTGATCAAATCTCGATGCTTATTGCATGGAGAGTTAATGAATCGCTTTCAAACCCTGATCAAATGTTTTCTTGGTAATTATTAAATTTAGGTAGGTACTTCAAGGCTGTTGAATCGGCGTGCTGCATTTTCGCTTTGATATGTGTTAGGCCAAAAAATTCGGATAAATAACCCGGGAAAGTGTTCTGTTCAGATATCCTGTACCTACAGTAAAATTGTGTTCACTAAAAAATTGGGCGCCAGTTAATAATATGTGGATTCGAAATTTCATAGTACTTATCTTGGTATATCTATTCTAAAATATGCTCGAAATCTTCGTTATGACAACTTATCTCAGCCAGGGATAGATTTTGCTTAAGATACCTATATAAAAAACAAACCCTTTAGATCAAAAGTTTGACACTTAAAGATACACTCATGATGATGAATACCTTAATACGACGCATATGTAAATCAACTAAAATTCAGAAAAATTCTTCCCACAGATGGTAAAGTTTTCTTGGCAGTTAAATTATGTTCAGTCTAGTTGGGCGCCAGTTAATACAATTTGGTTCAAATTTCATGAGACACAGCTTTTTCAATCTTAAATCAACTCGAAGTGCTTTTTCTTGACAGATGATCATAATAAGGAATATAACTTATATGAGATAAATTACAAGCAACGAGATTTTGTACAAATTTATTATTTATTTTTGTCATAGCAGTAGCTAGGTAGGTACAAAGTATTTCTTTAACGCAGTTTTAAGTCAGATTTCTAGTTGCCAGCCCAAGGTTTTTTATCTAATGTCATTTCTCTTATTTTTCAGTATTCAGTATAAATGATTTTTTTTATTCAGTTTAATCAGAAAATACTATCGAAAAACCCACAATTTATTTACAAAATATTTTATGGTTCAGTAATGAAGGCGACTGATTCGTAAAAATGTTCTACGTTCATCACTAAAATAAAAATTTGTTATGTGCGCGGGTAGACATCTCTCAAATTTGATGGTCATCATATGAACTACGAGTATCTCAAAAAATGTGCACTGAATATGAGAGCTAAAAACGAAATTGAAATAAAATGCAATCTTAAAAGGCAAACTAGCTTAATAGAGATACATTAGTCATATAGGCGTGCCAGTATCTACCACCATTTTCTGTTACCAACCTGTCTTTAAAAGTCAACCATGATTCACCTGTATCTACACAAATCTCGCAGGTAGAGCGATAAACGTTAGTTCCATTACAACAGATAAACCTGTTTATTTCCATAAATCCAAGGAAAAAAGATACACACGGAAAGTCAAGCCTAAAAAGATAAAGGCAAACTGAGTACGAATATGGCAACTGTTGCCACACACGATACTCTCACAAAATGGACAAAGCAGCCATTGATGGTGGCATTCAACTTCATTTTTGATTAATTCCTCTTTCCTTTTTTTTTTTGCTGTATAAATATTCTCCACTTCTTTTCATTAATGGTTATCCCTGTGATTACTACAATTTTTGTTGTATAGGTACCTACTCCACTCTAGTGAGTACAATATCCAAATTCAGAATACCATTCAAGTTTGAGTAGGTATTTTTGTATTTATTTACTAAAGAGGTACAAAAAAATGAAAGATATAAAAAAAGAGGCGGGCCACCGCACCGGATGTTACCAATTGAATTCCACCTTAATTCTTATTTCGTATGAAATTTCTTTCTGTGTGAAACATGAGCATATTTAAGTTGAGTTCAGACTGCTCTGTGTGGTGTTTTGCTTGTTGCTTATTTAAAAAAAAAAGAAATATTTTTGTTCGTTTGTTTATATTTTGCAATAACACACAAAGTTACGTACAGAAAAAACACACACACACACATGGCGAATGAAATTAATGAGGGTAATTAATTCAATTGAAATGAGAAGGAAAAAAAATGATGAAAATGTGGAAAAACTGAAATTTTCATCGCGTCAAAGTAAATCTCTCAAGTGTACATCCCCCTGGAATCCTAATGAATGGCGTCAGTCTGCGGCTTTGTTTGTACGTATTATTATCTAAGGTAATTAATCCGACTCAGGCCCCAACTCAGCTCTATGTACCTACTCATATATACAGAGCTACCTATTAGTTCTCTACCTATTTAAGCAGAAGATACGAATATGTTATTGCAATTCGTTATCAGGTTTAAATAATATTTATTGGAATTTCGTGTCCCCCCACTTCGAACATGAGTAAGAAAATCTAAATTTATTGATATTCCATCAATATTTACATCAGCCAAATGGACAGTGGGTATGGAGATGGAAGTTGGGCGGAGAGTGGTTTACGAACCGCCATCCTGCGTAGTTCGAGATTAGAAAGAAGCGCAGACAATAAGTATCTATACGCTATAAATTTGTATTTCATTTAGATTAATGAGTTATATGAGTACACATAATAAGAGTCTTATCACCTTTGGACATTGTTTGCCGCAGAAAATGTGGACTAGATCTCGGACACTGTGTGTGGCGAAAAAATACACACGGATGACGGATGTCATGGTCTGGAATAGGTTTCGTGCGATCTCGTATTTAAACTATAGGAAGTAGAAAATAAAATCTATTTTGATGTTTTTTTGCCGAGAAAATAGTTTCTATTTATGGTATGTTCGGATGATAAGACTTATGATGGTTTGAAGGTCTTATCGTTATGTGCTGAACACACGCGTAAGATGTTATTTTTTTTTATGTACATAGGTACCTGATGAACGTACAGACGTTATTTCATCATTTGCTTCTGTTGGTTTCGAAAAACAAATTTGAAAGTTGCAGATTTTTATTATAAGGTCATGGCATTTGGCTAAGCCAGTCTGGCAGGGTAGACAACAATTTTTTTTTTTTTGGTAGTCATGTGCGAGCTGTAAATTTTCCATTTGACCTAAGATTAGGTTTTATTTTTTAAGACACCTATTATCTACAGTCATTCATTATGGTAAGAGACCTTCTTCGTAAATAAATGTCTTATTGAAGAAATGTGCAATTTTCCTAAATTGCTCTTCTTCTTTAGACTTAAGGCCAAAGGTAACTCCGTCCAATATAATTTTCCAATAAGAGTAAAATGTCAAACAAAACTAGGTTCCTTGAAGAAACAATTTCATTTCCAAACATCACATTAAAATTATTGCAAACAAAAAAATGCTTTATTTTATTAAGTATTTCATCAGCAAGGTCGACCATTTTGAAAATCAAAAGTATTTCGTATTTAAAATTGAAATTTGAAAAATGTGAATGTCGACGTGGCGTTTACATTTATTCCTTTTTATTAAATCTATAGATATTTGAACTTGTCATTCCAAACACCGCACAGGTTGACATAAAACCAAAGCATAAATTTAATTTTAGAGATATCTACTACAAAAAATCGCACTCTGTCTATCTGTTGCTTTCGAAAATAAATCACAGATTTCGACAAACGAAAAAATTAAATTTTGTTTCGGCTATTCGTCATGATTTATTAGTTAATTTAACAGCTAAATCAATCAGTTAATTTTTATGCATCATTAGTTAATTTATCAACATCAACAAAATAGCAGAGGTATAGGTAGAACTGACTTTGAAAATCGTCCTCTTTAAATTCGCCTGTCAAAAGATACCTACTGCTTGCATATGATTGTGAAAATGGTGTATCTCATCTCAGTATCTCTGAATGTGATTTAAATTGAAGTGAACATCGGCCATGGGAGAGAGATTTCTTTTTTTAATAGATTTTCCATTTTTATTTGTGTATCTGTTGAAAAGGGTGATACAAGTGTCAATGTATACAGTATCTGTTTGTGTAATTTTCCCCACTCCCTTAGTATGGAAGGGCCTATATATTCGTTTACGTGACTGTGACATATCTAACAGGTGGAATTCCCATTTTTCATCATCATCATTCTGAGTTTATATAGTTATGTGCGTGCATATCTATCCGTTTTTTTGTTCATTTAAATTGATCACAAAAATTAAATAAATACATATTCTAGCAGTAAACAAAACAAAAAAACTGTCGAATAAATAAATAAAAGAAAAACTCAACACACCAAATTGACCAATAATTTATGGCCAGGCCGCAATGTTTACGCTGAACTTTTGGTCTTTTATTTTTTTTTTTTTTTGCTGATGCTGTCTGGGAATCTGGGATACACTTTTTATATCTTTTCGTATATAGCTACCTCCCCCATTTGTTTATTCAGTTTATTTGCCATTTAAACAATGGACCTGTGGAAAAGGCCATCCAACTTTCAACCTTTTGGGTTGGCTGCATATTTCGCCGTTTCGCCGGCCCATGCAAACAATTCAAATGCACTTTATTTTACCGCAAAAAAGTCGTGCATCACGTGCCACAAAGATGATTCTCTCTGTGTATGTGAGTGGAAATGGAATCCATCTATCTATCCGATGGATATTGCAATTTACCAACTCCTGGAAATGCGAAATCGTTTCCGGCTTTCGTCTAAAAGCTTCCTCTCTGGTCACTACCAATGAAATGATTGTTGACAAAACAAAAAAAAAAACGCAGAATCGACGTAGGCACCTACATGCGTTGCGTATACGAGTATGTGGGTCATTTAATGGTTTAACCGTCCAACAATGTGCGGTGACAATTGAATGTGAACCTTATAGGAAAAAATACAAAAACAAAAAAAAATTCCTATGGACATGAAAAATGCTTTCATCTGTGAATTTATTATTGTTGACCAACTTTGACCATTGCGCGGTGTCCTTTTGTTCCTGTTTTTTTTTTTCATACATTGGTATTGTGAAAAGTGCATAACTGGACAAATTATGGAAAAAGTTCAACTATATAGTTGTATTTGAGTGCTTAAAAAATTTATATATTTTAATTATTATCATCAGTGGTGACAAATGGATATGACCTCTTGAAGTTTTTTTTTTGTCTATACAAATTTTGTTTAATTAAGTGCATAATTAATCAGACTTAATGGTAACAAAAAGAACCTATTGATGGGTTTTAAAATGTTAAGTGGTATTTTTTGGGGCATTTATTATTAAATTGGAAAATTTGTTTGGACTTGAAAAGAGATGCCACCTTTGCAGATACATAATTCTTGCGTCACATTTTTTTGGATTGGCATTTCAAACACGCATTAACACTAATCCGTATGTTCGTTACTTCATCAGAAAAAATCTAAGGAACCATTTTTACTAAAACTCTTTTCTGTCCAAAGCATCGAAACACACTATTCGCTGGAGTAAAGAAAGTTGTCATAATTCATAATTGAATAATTCTACAAACAAAAAGCATTTTGTATATGTTTGCTGGTGTTTGTTATTCGATAACTCAAAACCCAACCAAGGAATTTTGTTTAAATTTTGCATAAGGGTAGATAATAATCCACATGATTGTTCTAAATTAAAATGTATTTCTGTATTACAAAATTTACAGAGAGCCTTTGCAGTTTCTTCAGACTGGCTTGCATTTTTTGATGTACATATTTCTTATAGAGCATTATTATCCGTACTGAGAGTAAGAATCAATTTTTTACCACAAAATATTTCTCTACCGTCGTATAGTATTTTAGCCTTTGAAAAGTTGATGTGCTAAAGTAATTTTCAATTGCAATACGCCATTGTAATATAAGTATAAAATGCCCATTTGTTTGAATGTTTGTTACAATATCAAATAGCAACCAGTACACTAAGAGTGTTTAAATTGCTCAAGTATGCCAGAGCAAACCTCTAGCAAGTCATTTGCTACACTTTATTTTACCATTTCAAACGCAAACATTTATGAAAAAATTCACAAATAATTAGTCTCGGTCAACCAATTTCGTTGGCATTTTCTTGAGAAAATTTTAGGCTATACCCAAATATTAGGTCGACAACCAGTTGTTCAAATTATATCCTTACAGGAAGGGTATGGATGTCAATGATGATCTAAATAAGAACCAACCTTAAAACAAACAGTACATTTTATAACACGGAACGTACAATTTAGCTCTATTTTCTAAATCCTATATCTATTACAAACCTTGACTTACCATCCATACTTTTAGTGAATCCAGCACATGTTGACTGATCCCCTCGTATCTATGAATAGAACACCAACCTTTTCTAGGTAGCTTCGTATTGGAAAACCTTGCATCAATATGCCCTTGGGGGTCATATCCTTTGCCAGGTATCTGTTTCTAAAAATATAACTCCAAAATGTCTGCCACGAAAATACCTCAAACTATATTCCCAACCATAGGTAGAATAGGTATCGTCTGTCATATTTTCCTGTTTCTATATTTTTTCGAATTTGTCGATTCACATTATTCGTAAAACAAAAAGAAATCGTTAACATATAAGACACTTTTGTCTAAACTCAGATAGGTACCTCATATTAGGCAAGAAAACAAATACTGGACACACAAAGGACCATGTACTGATGTTCTGAAAATATTCTCATGTTGTCCTAGATTTTATTTCTTTCTCTCTGAACAGTGTAATTTTTTTTATATTGAATATTCTTGTAAGCATGTATCAAGTACATAGGTGTCCTTTTAGTCACACATGTGTATCGCCATGAAAAGGTGATTTTTTTTTTTTCGCCTTTCCATCATTATGTAGGTAGGTCCCCTGTATCATCTCGGAACACATGCAGTTTTATGAGCTGAGTGCATTATGTGATCACATTCTCATTGGGGGGTATATTGATTGTCAGAAACGAGTTTTCGAAAAAGTTTTATTTTTGCGTTCAAAATTACATTATATTTCAATAAATATCATCACTAAGCTCTTGTGTCATTTTCTAAAACGTCCTCAAAAATTCTGTCATAACAAACGTTTGCGATGAGGAGAATTAAAATTCCATCTTCTTTGACAAAAATTCAAACAAATTTATATGCAACTTAATTTGTGTTGTCACATTAGCGTTCTGGTCAATTTGTATCTAGATACAAAAATTGTCTTGTTATAAATTGCCGATTTAAATAATAAGAAACAAAAAAAGACTCCCTCCCCCCTTTTCGATGAGGGAACCGCAGTCAAAATGACATACAACCGCTTAATTGCCCTGTGGGAATATTAATATAATATATTAATGCATGTGAGTTATTTTGTGCGCTATTAAATTCGGGGGTTCGTAATTTAAATACGAGTATACGGTGTACCACTCTCGACAATTATAATGCGAGTTTAAGTATTTATTGCGCTTCTTAATTTCCGTCGTTTTTTTTTTTCTCTGTTCCTACTTTTGTATCGCAATTAACCAATAAAAATTCTCTTGAGACACTTGAATACAAATCCTATAGGTATTTGACCTCAAGGCTCTCACCGCGTTCTCAGAAACTCAAATGACCCGTATCTGATAACCTTTCGCGTCGAGAAAATAAAACACATTCCTGCGGTGTTGCTGTCTTTCATTTACACAATGAGAACGAAATGAAACTCCATTCAGCTAAAAGTTTACTATCACCACTACCCAGTCGATGACTACATGTAAAAGTAACAAATATAAATATAATTTTTTTTAATATTTAAAATAGAGAGAAAAAAAAAACTCGTGCACGAGATTGATAATGATTTAGGTCGCTTGGAAAGTGTTAGTTAGGTGCGCGTAAGTTTATTTAACGTAAACAGATTTTTTTTTTTAAATTGATAAGCTCTTTGACGATTGAGAAATTTTTCGATTTTCGTCAACATAAAATATTTAAGAAAAAATATATATATAACAGGTGCTCTTCAGTTTGACAGCAAAGAAGATTTTTCTCAACTTGTGTTCCTTTTAACTAAATCATCCGAGTGTTG
Organism: Cheilosia soror; assembly: GCA_949372485.1. Taxonomy (NCBI): domain Eukaryota; kingdom Metazoa; phylum Arthropoda; class Insecta; order Diptera; family Syrphidae; genus Cheilosia; species Cheilosia soror. The sequence goes on along the minus strand of OX443562.1, from coordinate 109,003,702 downwards.
TCACAATGCTTTTTGTCAAAATTCCAAAAGCGTGCGTGTGTGAAATCGAAACATAGAACACAAAATACCCGTGACTGACTGCGTGTCATTCAGTCGCCATTATACACCTAATTATTAATACCTTTTTGTAGTGTCAGACGGGGCATTTTTTGTTTTGTCTTTGTGATGCTACCTACCACCTACGTGTGAGACTTTCGAGCACACCGTTTGGATGTGTCAAAAGTCTTTTAGGGACACCTAAATATGCTCCACAGGAATTTTTCGTCATTTGTTGTTGTTTTTATTCCCTTGGCAGAGCGGAAAGATAAATTAAATTTAAGCGCCAGAGTAATTTGTCTATGAGCTATAGTGAGGGGAAAACGGAGAAAGATTGAAATCTGACAGAGTATTGAGGTATCTGTTAGCTGAGTGGCAGAACTAAATATTTTGATTGGCGTTGACATAATGGCTTTTTTTTTCTACGTCTTTTTCAAAAGTCATTAATTTTTGCTGAAAGCTGGAATTTATAACATCAGTGAATTGTTTTTTTTTTTCTGTATTTTCTTTGATTTTCAAAAGAGCGATGACGATCAAAAATTGTCCGAAAATTAATCCTGTGGTCAAGTTGTAAGTCTTTGTAGGCCAAACATATTATATTCTTGTGATCTGCCATCATTAATCGATCAGCAGACTATACGTTTTTGTGACACGATTAATTGTTCTCTATTTCAGAATTGTTTATACTGATAATAAAACATCTTAAAAAAGAAATTCTGGAACCTTGAAGTAAGCGAAATAAAAACTTGATCAGCGATAAGGTGAAAATTTGGATTATAAACAAAATGTCGCCAATTTTGAGCTAAATTCGGACATGCAAATTTTTTGATCACCTCCAGTTGAACCAATTGGCACAACATTTTTGAGTTTTGTCTTTGGAAAAGATATGGGTTAGAATTTTGGTTTTATGCAAAACTGAAAATAATAGACATAGCATACCGTCCCAAGACGCGAAGTCACACAAATGCTTTCGATGAACTCGATCTTTCTTAATCCTTTAAAAATGACAACCAAACATTAGAGGATATTCGCTTTACTGAGCAGCAAACTTACTAAATTTGAGACAAGATTTCTGTTTGTGATACATTTTTCAGTAATACTCCCTGTAATTCTCTCAGTTTATCTCTATTTGTAAAAAAAAAAGTTCATTCCTTTGAAGGATACGGTCCAATTTTTGTCAGTTGTTCGCATTTTGTTCTTGTACGTGGGTCTTCGTTATTCGCCAGTGATTCTTTAATTTACATTCGCTGCGAAGTCAACTAATTCACACGATACATTTATAGGATGCGATTCTCAGATGAACTCGCTGGCGAATGAAATTTTATTCCGATGAAGTTTAAGGAAACGCAAAGCGAATCGGCTGCTTTGCTGAGTTGTTTTAGGCAACACTATGTGAGACAGGATACGGTACAATTCTTGTCAGTTGTTCGCATTTTGTTCTTGTACGTAGGTCTTCGTTATTCGCCAGCGATTCTTTCATTCACATTCGTCACGAAATAAACTAATCACATCATCATCGTCATCAAAATGTGATTGATCTACCGTAATTTCGGAATATTTTTCCAATCTACCACATCTTCCACGGCCTCAAAAAATTCGACCACATTTTACCATTCTGCTATTAAATAGCCGGATGCATTTTAAGTGGATTCTTCTATCATTTGTGTCGTCATTAACATTTTCATGTCTCAGCTCCACATTCTCGCAGTTCGTTCACTTTGAATTCCACTTAAGAAGATTCCATTCGCCGGCAAATTCATTTAAGAATCCCAGGCGATACCATGTAACGTAATGTATAAAATGTGTATCGAAACAAAAGCCAATATAAGAATCGTTACAAAAGAGGACCAAAATGCAAATATCTAGGAAAAGTTTATGCCAATTTGGGAGAGAGTGGTTCTGGTAAAAAAATAAAGAATATTCGAATAATGCATAACTGCCTCATTCACGGCGAGACAAATTTAGAGAGTGCAAGCAAAAAGTTAACAATTTGGTTAATGATATCTGAATCCGCATTCAAAAAGACAAAGATAAATCGAAATAAAAGAAACTAATTTAACCGACCATACTATATTTTGTCAAATACTTACATCGATACCATTGAATATTGCATCATCAAACGCACAGAAAATCTTTAAAATAAAAACTGATTTTTTTTTAAAATAAACAAAAAAAAATGCCTGTCATATTACTAAAATTAATCAGTGATATTTTATGAATTAGAAAAAAATTCGTTTCCTCCCACTGCATCATTTTACAATTATTTATATTTATTTGACCACCTTTCCGAAACAAAAAAAAAATAAATTAAGATGAGAGAAATAACATTTTGTGGCGCCCCAACATCGCACCGTATCTATCTACTCTACCTACAAATATATCGAAAATGTGTTTCCTCTATATGCTCAGAGTGTTTAGTATATTTTAACCCAAATTACGATAAACATTCTTTTCCATTGTCATTTATAATTTTCAATTTAAAAAAAAAAAAGAAAATAATAATATTAATGTATTGCGTTCAGCGTTCAACGTTCACCCTCCACCAAAAGTTTTGGCAGGAAATTTGGTCCGGCGAACGGAACGTGTGCGCGTCTCGCTACTAAATTAAAATATTAAAACAGTTCTCGGTTTTTGTTTGTACACCTCCGTCGTTGTGGTACTTTAAATAAACAGAAAGAACGCCGCTGAAAAAAAAAACAGCGTAATCTCTTTGTTTTGGGGTTGGGGCATTTAATTGTGCGTTCTTTCCTGAGTCTCTTCTAGACTTAGACCGTATACATAGTGGCGTAAGCCAGTTGTCCGCCGCCACCGGTGACCGGAGACGACGTCTATTACCCTTGAGATCATTTTTTTAATTTGCATTACCCCTCTCTCTTTGTACGGCAATCTCTTGTCGTTTATATAGATTTGCCCACCTATGGGTGCATGAATTTGTGTAGTCAGCGCAGTATTATAAATAATTTATTATTCTTTCTGCTCATCAATTCGTATACGATGCGCTCGCCACTCTTACTCTCTGAAACTGTTTTTAATTTGGTCTGTTTCTGTTCCCTCCACCATTGACTAGAACAAAAATTATTAGGAAACATAAAGAAAAATATTTTTTTATTGAACATCGACGAGAGGAAAAATAAATAAATATTTCCCTAAGCGGAAGTTGCTCCCCTCGCCACCATCGGTGAACAGGTAAAATAACAAAGTATCTACAACGGATATTGAGACATTTCTAAATGTATCTCAATATTTTTGTTCAGCACAGTATCGCTGACAAAAATGCACTGGGACGTTTATTAAATCAATTTTTATTAGAATACAACGATAAGCAATTCGCGCATTTCTTTTATGTTATCAGTTATCAGTTATCACCGTTCGTTCTCTTCCTCATTTTATGCACGCAGTTGATTTTGTACTTTTGTTGTTATTTAATTTTTCAATTCGTTGTCGTTGTTTTAGTCATCAAGTAGCCAGAAGATACAGCATCTCTGTATCTTTTTATGGTCACAGTCATAGATGAAGACACCGTGTTTTGCATTCAATCTAACTAACAAACTTATACAGTGATGATGTCATTTCATTGTATAATTGACTATATGTATCTGTGATCTTCTTTTCCCTTGGTTTCTTTAAGGATGACACCTCAAGTGTCTTTTTCCATATGTGGGGATAAAATTCTCTTGTATCCAGCACATCTATAATGAATCTTAGCTTGGGGTCTGGCTCTGGGCACACATGAGTATGATGTGTGTGGATCTTAAGTGCCCTAACTGACAGTGTGACTAACAATCATTAATTTGCAGAAATACGTATGTATGCTTGTATGCATATCTATATAGAAGCGGTATAGTCGTGTCTTCGCTTTATGAGTGTGGAAAAAGAAAACCAAGGATGTAGCACAGATATCATCATTCCAATTTATACACCATGTGTATCATATACGGCGACAATAAAAAAAAAATATTCAACAAAAACGATGCAAAGATGACGGCAGATATGCGCTGTAGTTGTTGTTGTTAACTACTGGCGCTGGGCTCGGTATATAGATAGTTAGTTTGTAAACTATATGTATTCTCGTGATTCATCCATCATACAATTAAATCTACGGAATAACTTCAATTAAGCTCAAGCCAGGGTGTGACTCTGTCTGTCATATGAGAGACTGATGGGGTGAATTTAAATCGACAGTTACGGTTGATTTTTTTTATTTTCTTTTTATATTTTAATAGTAAAATTGTATACAAAAGATGGGGTAGCTTTAGAGAGATTTATTGCAGGAAATACTAAAAGTAGTGAGTATTCGTAGATACACTAAGAAAATGGGAAAAATAAATACTTTGGGCAGAAAATGTAGACCTCTTGACATGAGATAATATTATGACATGACGATGACATCGATAGATGCACACGGTAGTCAATACAAAACAAAAAATCCTAAAAAGTGTCTATAATATTAGCTTAGACAACATCCATAGTTCATTGATAACTCAAACCCGCTCCTCAAATATGTACTTCTTTTAATGGTAGATCTTTTACATTGTACAAAAAACGGAACCACCATCTTAACGCAATAAAAGATAGTAAAACTATATTAGGTCTTACCAATAATCATTTTTAATCTTTAACTTAAATATTTTGAAGTTCACAATGGATAATTTGATATGGAAATTATCGCCATTGTGACTTCGTAAAAGTTATTAGTACCGCGGATTGTAAATACATAGTAGTTGAGTCTACTGAGATACATATGTTATGACACGATCAATAGATATCGCGCTAAAAAAAATTATAGCTCAAAACTGCGACTATCGTTGTGGAAACAATTTTAACATTTCACGACTCTCAAAAATGTAATATAGTCACCTAAAATATTTCAGGGAATAACCAGTGACCTCAAGCTATTTTAAACAATTTTTAATTATGTAACAGTTGCACGTGAATACGTTGCTTAACGACAAGTTCCCGGTTTAATATTTCTTTCCCAAGATAATGTTCATTCTACTCGTATATGCATCATCAGCCAGAAATTGCGGTCAAGTTTAAGAGTCCAAGATTGTCAAATGTATATTTTTAACTCTTTGTCACAAATAAAAATGCACTAACAAGGGCTAGTATGATAGTTTTGAATGTTATGCCTTCAGTACACATTTATGTACCGATCAATATTCAACGAAGTAAAAATGGCAACCGGCTTATCTCTGGGTTAGTCCCGCCTGCCTTTGCCAACATAATATACTCGCTGATAAAAATTCCGGTGTACAGTGAGAAACCTTGCACAGTGATGAAGTCAAGTCAGGAATTCCAAAGCATTGACTCACAATCTGGGTATATATTATAAGGAATGCTTTTAAAAGCCTAGTAAACAAGGTTTATAACCAGCAAGTCCAAGATAAGAACGCTGATATATTGTCGTTATTAAATGAAATTGGCATCGTCTTCAGTGCTACAATACGTTCTATGTAACTTTTAATTTCCTTTACTTTGTGCGGTTAGTGAAATGTCGTTATCGTTTTTATGGTCGTTTCACCTCAATGTAAAAAAAAAAACAGACATCTTATCGGGCTTACAGTTTACTAGAAATTATTTTAATTCCGTGCGGGTTCTAAATGAAAGTGATTTTTAACCGAAAATGATTTTAAGGATATTTTAAGAACTATTCACATGAGAGTGACCGACTATCTACGAATGAACGAATATTTGCCAATAATTTAATTTTCTGGGTTGCGGTAGTTCGCGAATTTCAGCCATCGGTTTCTATCAGCAATTTCTTATTTGAGGTTAAGTTAGAAAGAGTTTTTTATTCGCTTCTTAATGTTTTGGATTGTGAATAAATTTTGACAATTCGCGCCAAAAAGTTTGGAATTAGAAATTTCATTAAAATCTCTTTTTAAACATGTTTTTTCTTTTCAATAAACTTTAACAGAATATTAATTTAACTATCGTACTCTTGAAATAGTAAAATGTTCAGCTTACTTTTAGATGTGCGGTTTGTTTTGCATTTCATCAATTCGTTTTTTCGCTATCATTGTGTATGGTCCTAAGGTGATAACCAAATACCTACTAGCGCGAGTACAAATTTCACTAAGAGATATTCCAAACGATTTTGATTATTTTAAAGTGATCGGGCAAATATGTGTCTAATTCAAACCGCATTCCAGTTTAAGAAGATATTTTATGTGATTCGAGATCCGTGCAAAACCAATTTAAACATTTTAAGGCGAGTCTGCGTTCACTAAGAATATGTTTTACTTCAAAAAAGTTCCAAATGAAAGTAATTTTGGGGGTCGAAACTTTGTGTAACCGAATTTAGTGCAAACAATATTTGATCACTGATCAAAATAATTGTGTACCTACAAATATAATGATCCTGTATGCAATTATTTTGTAACACTACTCCATCAAAACGATTTTCTTACTCTTTTAGATCGATGCATATATCGCATCTATAGCTGGAAAGTTCATACTGCCATTATGATAAAAAAAAAACAGATACGTTCATCAAACTAAGACTGTAACCTTCACTTTGATGGTTGATGGGGTGCAAATTTGGTATCAAGTGATTGATTGATATTAACCCATCTATTGTTGAAGATGTTATTATTAATCATTACCATTACCATTGATCTTTCCTATTCGTATTCCATCGATACAATATTAGTTGAAGATCAAAGTGAGCACTTAACCAAAACCTTGACCAAATCTACTCGGTATTTATGTCAAAAAGATCTTCTCTGCCTTGTCCATCGATATGATCACTGATCAGCGGGAAACCCTTTTCGTAGCCTTAGCTATTATTAAAAATTAAATTTTTTTCTTAGGTCTTCCGAAGTTAAACCCCATATAGAGTTGTTGCTATCATGATCGGTGATCGTTGATCATTATGTTTTCTGTGATTACAAAGGTGATCGTCAATTGCTTTGCATCAACAGCAGTTTGTTTCAAAATGCGCAATAGCTTACGGAGATCAATCTGATCTACACTGCTACCTAATGAATGTCGATCAGTTGGAAAAGATACGTTTCTTGGCAGATCGATCCAAGTTATTCCCATCATCTAAGCAGTTGCTAATATGTATACTTTCTAAACAATACTGCTTTCTATCATTCCCTGTAACTCCGAACGATCGACGTCCAAACTTTTGGTGATATAGTTGGTTGGCATGATCTGCGATCTTCAGTAGTTGATTACCTAGTTTGTGATACTGAATGATATTGTAAAATTTTGCAAAATTTTAGTCACTTATGTCGGAAAAAAAAGTTCTTTTAGTTGTCACTTAATAGCTAGCTCCAACCGTTTAAAGAACAAAAAAAACGTGCTAAAAAAATTTTATGTAAAAAATAATTTATAGAGCTTTCCGTTTTATTATAAAAAACTCATTGACCTCTTAATAAATCATATTGCTTTTCTAATTAATATCAAAATGTCTTTTATACACCACAAACTCAATGATTTATTATTTTATGTCATTGATTTTCTGTTTTTCTAATTTATATATAATTTTCATCCATCTTCTGTTCGGAAATTTTTATTTCAAATGAAAAATCCTTCATCAGTATTTCTGATTAAATTTTCATATCAAAAGAAAATTTCAATTGAATCCACCTGGGGTGGTACAAAGTGGATTCCATTGAATTTAGTGTAATAGAAAAAAAAATCCACCTCTTTCGACGCTCGTGCCCTAATGCATAATTTAATTAGCCTTCCGTTGTGTATGGTGATGGCTCCCTTTATTCTTGGTATACACTCTTCCATCTTCCTCCTCCATTAAAACCAAGGTGCAACAATGTTGGATCACTCATCTTTCAAAGAGAGTGGGAGTCCGCGGGATAGATTGCAGTTGGCTATGGCTCCCTTTGTTTTGGTTATTCTTCTTCGCCTTGGTTTCGTATATTTATACACACATTACTTACTCCTCGTCGGTTTTGTTTACCATTCAGCCAGGCTAACAGAGGTGCAAGAGGTAACCCGAAGCTTGGCTCCTCTAAGGCGACACGTCTGCAATGGGGATCATCATCATCATCATCATGATAGGGCACCTTTAAGTGCCGCTGCTTAGAAGTGATGGCAAAGGCGGAAAAAGAAACTCGAATCAAAACAACTTCTAACGGACTTCTAACAAAAAATGCATGATACCTATACATATTCCAATTTGAATCAAGTGCTGACGTACAAACATACATATGTATACAGGCCGGTGTAATGAGTACACCTCTCCAGAGTGTGCTGCTCTCTTACCGCAGTTGAACGAGGGGGCCACCCGCCCCGCCATCATAGCGATCGTACGTTTCTATAATGCTCCTCAATCAAATATCTCTCTGAGGCATAGCTACCGATACCGCGAGGCCCGAGCCCGAGGCGATCGTGTCGATCGAGTAAACGAGCGCGCATCTGCAACCACACCTCAGTTGATTAGTTTCAATGATTTAATGGCCGCGGATGTTTTATCACCGGGGATTTTGTGTTTTTATTTTTATTTTTTTTTTTGTGTATTTCTTATTTTGATTGGTTTGGTACACGAACAGCTATAGAAAAGTTTTTTGCTTTTTTATCCCAATGGCGTGCGTCGTGTATGGGTTTCAATTATCGCAATTGAAATCAAGTGAAATTTTGTAATTTATTTTTTTTTTTATAAATTTTTTATTTATCCAATATTTAAGAGGGGGAAAAAGGCAACACAATGAAGACACTGAAGAAAGTAATTGATTTTATGATGGTAAGCAGGTGGAGTTGTTGGCATTCAACTGTCAAAATATTGTATTTGAGTGATTGTGGAACGTACGCATAGATTTTGGCTTGTTAAGTTATTTTTTACAAACTTTAAGGGAATTTTAATTTAAAAAAAATGGATTGAATGTTGATAAAACCAAATGAAGGAGCATCGGACGGTGTGGCGTGGCGATTTCACGGTTATACCTGCAGAAGAGCAGCAGGTGTCACCTAAGAGGGCTTTTCGATATTTGTCTCCAAGGACATTACAAAAAAATCTAACGTTTTAAAGTGAACCAAACGATTTGAAATGTTTGCAAATATATTCTCTGGTTCTTGTTGATATTTATATAGTTCAAGTTGAGCCTTTTTGAATTTAATCCAGTTTTTAGCTAATAAATCCGTATTTTTGCAGTGTATATACATTTTGTTACATTCATAAGATAAATCGTAGACAGCGTACATATATATTTCACATTAAGAAGGATGATTATAAGAGTAATGCTTATTCAACGTCGTTTGGTGTTACAAAAATGATAACGCTTTGAAATGTAGCTATTGCAGATTTTCTGATGCATTGTGTGGTCTTTGGTGATCGTTTATGTCGCCCGGTTTGTCATGCTTCAATTTTTGAATAATTGAACTTAAATCTAATAAAAGTGCCAACAAAATTTTTAACATACTACTCCAATCATTGTCGCTTGATGAATATTTTTCTACTAGAACGTAAGCTGGAACGCTGTCAAGTTGTTACCAATATACGGATGTACTAAGTCAATTGATTTGAGATCTCAAATACATTCTGCGAAGAGTTCTTCCAACTTCTAAAACTACATGGATTTGTTGTGTTCAGCATACCTAAATGAACTAAAGAAACAAGGTACATAAAGGGTGGTTTCTTTTTAAATCATAGATTATTTTGACACTGACAGCTGTAGCCCGCTCGAAATCTTGACAGCAAGTTAGTATTATACCTCCGCGGAATGAGTCGCTTTAGGATTGAACAATGTTTGGAAATATTAAAAACTTATTTCCAAAGTGAGTGCTGTGTATCCCAAACACTGCGTTTTTTGAAAAGAAGCTTTAGCCGAAATGAAGCACCCGCCACGACCTCTGGCTCATGCAGAATGGCGCGCCATGCCACAGAGCCCATGCCACAATCGATCTTTTGCGTACCAAATTCCCAAATCGTGATATTATCCGTCTTAGCGATGTCAATTGGCCGCCTCGGAGCTGCGATTTGACCACTTTTGACTTTTTTGTTTGTGGGGAATCGTGAAGGACTGATATTATGCCAACAATCCTGAAACGATTCAGGCACTTAAGGCGAACATCATCCAAGCAATACGTGAGCTACAAAGGTCTTGGAAAGTTGGAGTGACATAATGCGCTACTTCGTAGCCAGCCGAGGCAGCCACTTGAACGACGTTGTATTCCATAATTAATGGGAATGTTTGCGCTTACTAATAAGGCCATAAAATATGGAAAAAGTTTAATTTTGTTCATTTTATTGAATTTTTAAAAAGAAACTTGTATTTGGCCCACCCTGTATGTGTGTGCAATTGTGCATGGTATGTTTTGGCTCACGGGAGCGCGAAAAGATGAGTATGAGTAACTGCAGATATTATCGTGATCGCCCTAAGAAATGTTCGAACGACTTTTGTAGCAAATAGTCCTTCAGTCGATCATTGTACAGAATTTCGTTAAATTTATCGTGCTTAGTTGTTCTTCAATAGTCCTCATAAATTAATGATGTTTGATCACTTTGATGACGAACATTATTTTTAGTTCTGTTAATGTGTTCCAAAATCGTGGACAAGTCTGAGCAGTGAGCACTTCACTTGACTGGGGTTTCTATCGAAGGTATAGATTTCTATGAGATCCATATTCTGTATCTGTCAAATAACGTGCCTATATACATATTTATCTAATGCTACGGCTGGCTATGAGCATTACTGATCTTGTCGAGGATCTTAATATGTATGTAGGTACGCCTCATATATATCGTATTCATCGCATACCCCAGCTGCAATGATCTATCATAAATTCTTGACTTATTTGACTACTGATCATGGTCATCACTTTAAGGATCTACATTCTGCATATCTATCAAATAAAATGTCATATACAAAAGAGTGAATTTCTATAATTGTTTTGAGGACATAAATATGTATGTTCGCATACCTGATCGATAAAGCAAATACGATCAGTTGATCGTGGTCGAATCGTGATCACTTTATGATTCCACCCTCACCCTCGTGGCAACAAAAACAATAACCATAAATATTTCAGCCAAGTAGATTTATTTTATACCCCGAGTAAACGCATTATATCAAATTTATTGTTATTACTTTTTCTAAAGACTCCAAACGAAATAAAAATATATTTGCAGGAAACAAATTTTTTTTTACACACACACGCGCACACCACAAAAATAATAATAAAATAAATTAATTTAATTATTTTATTAGGTGTTAGATGGACCGCCTTTTTATTGTAAATAAATAAAATATTACATATAGGTATATACAAAAATGTATCTTTCGAAAAATGTGTTTGAACCATCATCGCGAAGATTCAAAAAACTCAACAGCATGTGTGGTGTGTTTATTTATTGATATTTCTCTGTGTCCGTTCTAATGGACTTTGTTGAAAAAATATCTAAACTCTTTAAGTGGTTTGAAGTTAAAAAAAAAAGCGAAAACAAATTCTTAGGAAATATTTATTCAGAATTTTTCTAACATTTCTTTGCACTTGATTAACGTGTCCTATTTTTGTTTTTTCCCTCTCTTTCCAGAGTTGCAAAATTTGCCATAAAGCATTCGCAAATGTGTACCGCCTTCAACGGCACATGATCAGTCACGATGAGTCGGCTCTCTTGCGTAAATTCAAATGCAACCAGTGCGACAAGGCCTTCAAATTTAAGCATCACCTCAAGGAGCACGTACGCATTCATTCCGGCGAAAAACCATTTGGTTGTGATAATTGCGGCAAGCGTTTCTCACATTCCGGTTCGTTTTCGAGTCACATGACCTCGAAGAAATGCATCAGCATGGGCCTTAAGTTGAACAACAACCGAGCAATGTTGAAGAGTCTGGAGAAAAGCGGTGTCCTGGGGGCTACTGCTAATGGCAAGCGACCCGGAGGAGTACAACCACCAGCTGGAGCGAATCCGTTAAACTATTTCCCTCATGGTTTAGGTGGCGGTCCAGATGGACCAGCGAACCCACCGAATGGTAGTAATTCGTTCTATCAAATGTTGCCAAAGTACAGTGACTACGGCGCCATGAATGCTGCTCTGTTGGCCACATTCCAGAATCCTTTCTACAACATGGCCGCGTTGAACCCAAACATTCACCCTTATAGCATACATCGACTGTTAGAGCTGACCGCTGCCGGTAACCAGAGACTGCAATCGGATCCGGAGGATCTAATCGAAGAGGTAACTGAAGATGTGGCCGATGAGCCAAAACTCGTGATGGACTTGGAAGATGATTGTGAGAAAGATGCCGATATGGAGGATGATCATGCCCGTACTTACAATCGCAGTGACGATGAGGATGATGGGGACAGTCGAAATAGCAATAGTAGCACGCCACCGAAACAAACCTATGAAGACTCCAATGCTGGGGATGTGAAAATTCAAAGAGTGCAGAGTCCAAACTCCATGCTGCCGGTGGGTCGTCCACAATCACCAGAGATCAAGGTCGAAGAAGAGGATGACGACGATAACGCCCATGACGATATGGAACCTGATGAGGAGCACAAGTCAGTCAATGACTTACGCTGCAGTCGGTGTGACAAAGCGTTCAACCACCCAACAGAGTTGGTCCAGCACGAGAAGGTTCTCTGTGGACTGATTAAACAAGAGCTGGAGCAGCAACAGCACCAGCAGCAACTGCAACACCACTTCCGTTCGAACGAATCGGAAAATGGTAACTCGTCGTACCTGCACTCTGGCAGTGAGGAAGACATCGAAGATCGAGAATCCAAGAATGGCAGTGAGGCGGGCGAACGAAAAGTCCGTGTACGCACCGCAATTACAGAGGAACAGCAATCCGTGCTGAAGCAACATTACTCCATTAATGCGCGACCAAGTCGCGACGAATTCCGAATGATCGCTAATCGGCTATCGCTCGACGCGCGAGTTGTACAAGTTTGGTTTCAAAATAACCGTTCGCGCGAAAGAAAGATGAACAACAGCTTTAACGGCATCACCAAGGGTTATCCTGCCATGATAGCCGAGTCGACGCAAGCCAATAGCCCACCGTTGCCGCCAGTGGATGCGGTGAAACCCTCCACCGGAGAAGATCAGCCGCTCGATTTGTCGCTAAAGAAGGAAAAGGCCAGCAACCAGCAACCGGATCACTCACCACTCTACGGGAGTGTTCCCATGCAGGTCGATGCCACCGAAGCCATCAATCTAAGCCGAAAGCTTTCACCCAGTCCGCTGCCGTACAAACAACCGCTGTACTATGGCGCTTCGGTGCCCAGTCAACGTCCTTCAGACATTCCAGCGCCACATCATCACATTCGTCAGACACCGTCACCAAATGAAGCAATGCCACCGACACCGCGATATCCAACAAACAGCCATCACCCGTACATGATGCCCAGTGCGGGTGGTGCTCGTGGAATGGTGCCAATGGAGTGTCTCTTTCAAATGACCCCCGAATATGCAAGAAGTCACATTATGAGTAGTATTAAGATGAACGGCGGCAGTGATCGGGGTACAAGTTTAAGCCCCGGCTCAGAGAAGCGATCATGGCGCGATGATGAATCAAGGATTTCCCACGAGGACGAGTACATAGCGGCTGCGGCTGCAGCAGCGGCAGCTTCAAATATTATGCCGCCACATCAGAGGCGACCGAAAGTTGAGACGCATGGCCATGCTGGCGATCCCGATCTACCATTTGTTTGCGATCAGTGTGACAAGGCGTTCGCTAAGCAGAGCTCGCTGGCGAGACACAAGTATGAACATTCTGGTGAGTAGAATTATTTGTAGTCCAAGTCATTAGCTATCTTAGGGAAGGGAAGAGTGTTTCCGAAATAGAACCAACCATATGATTGTAGATCGTATTGATGCTAATGTTTTTCGGCTTTTCACTTCTGTTTTGATTAGAGATCTTTTGACACTACTAACTTATCCTTAGTTACCATTTCTGTGTCTCATGATGGGCTCTCATTTTCGCTATTGAATATATAAATAGCAATCGGCAGGTACTGTTGAAAGGATGTGGGTGGATTCTAATAACGCAACTCCTCAAACTGTAAGCTGACCCTTCCATGTTCAAATGTGTGGACAGTCTGTGGGATGCAGTTTTAAATGCATGTGGATCGTAGTTGTTCCACGTTAGAATTTGTAAAAAATTCAATCAAACGATACTTTTGAGTTATTGTGGAACGTATTGGCCTAATCGGTAGCTTTGTTTGAACTACTAGTCGTTGGAGAAAGAGCTGAAATTGAGTTTTAACCTAATGAATTGTAATTCTCTGACGACAGATTATACGGAGTGATGCACTAGTGTGGATCGCTGTATCATACAAATCTGGCCTGATCTTCTCGGTGGAAATACAGCGTTTTACGCATTTTGATCGTGATGTGAACTCGAATAGACTCAACGTTTTAATGACTATAATAGCATCAATTCCACACCTTTGATTATAAGGAGAATCCCATTTCAAAGGCACAAACCTTTATAAATAGTTTTAGCATGTTTTAGCAAGCCGTCCGACTTGTAGAAAAAAATCGCCAACCCAAAACCAATAGAAGCTCAAAACTATGTAGCACAGCCCACTTGCGAATTGCACTTTCAGATGAAACGGTTCTTGTCTTGGCTTTATCATTGGCTGACATTTTCTCATAAATTCCACATCATTGTCTATAAATTAGTGCTGCATTTAACTAAATTAATGTATGATAACCTTCTCAATTATGATTTTACTAACCACAAATCCATTTTTTGTTCTCCTTCCAGGTCAACGTCCATACAAATGCGTTGATTGTCCAAAAGCTTTCAAACACAAACACCATTTAACCGAACACAAACGTCTGCACAGTGGTGAAAAACCCTTCCAGTGCTCCAAATGTCTGAAACGTTTCTCACATTCCGGCTCCTACAGCCAGCACATGAATCATCGGTACTCCTATTGCAAACCGTACAGGGAATAGGTAAGCGAGGCGTCCGCCCTGCTGAACCTCGACTTTCGCAAACAACATCCGCCTCAGACGAATCATCATTCACACCATCAGCAGCAGCTCGGCAACTTTTACAATCGACACATGAATACGAATACCGCCAGAAGGTTACCCCAACAAACGGTACCACCAACAATTCCACCATCGTTTTGGCCCATGATGCAGCAGCAGCAGCAGCAACAACAATCGCCGCATCTAAATAATTTACATCCGCTCCAACAGTTGCAAATGCAACAACAGCAGCAACGTTTGCAAGCGGAACACTTTGCAGCACTAAGCGGTTTCCATCGCAAGTTCTAAAAAGAGTGAGACCACACACATATACAAAGTGTATACTCTTAAATAAATAAATTAAAAAGAAAAAATAAAAACTATTCGGCTTTTCGACAGAGCGTACTTAAAGATAGACAAACTTAACATACAAACCTAAAATTATCGAGAAATATAGAGAAAGAAAAAAGTATTTTTTTTTTTGAATTTAAAAACAATTAAAACCAATAACTTTTTAAATTATTTTTTGGAATATAATTTATTTTATAGAAATTTGATTTATTTTTTAATTGTGTGTATTATACTTTTGTTTTGTTTAATGAATTTGTACAAAGTGAATAAAGAGAAACAAAAACCTTTCGTTACAAGAATTTATTACTTTTAATTTTATATATTTTTTGTTATACATTTTTTTTATTATTTATATTTAAGTTAAACTGAACCAAATTTATCTTCCAGCATTGTTTGAGTACCTGTTGAAATACTCAAATTTTGCGCTTACCAAGTGCCATACAAAATATATATAAATAAACGTATATTTTAATTTTATTGCAATATTTTTAGTTATTTGTTTTAACAGCCACTTTAATATTTTTTTTTTTTATAATTTTCGTTTATAAATACTTGTGTTATCAAAATTTCGTGAAGAAACAAAGTCAGGCTGGGTAATTTCGCAATTCATTCAAATATTCATTTATTTTAGTTTTTTTTTTTTTAGTTTTTAAATACATCATGTTGTATATATGAATTTATTTTTTAAACATCACTTTCTCAATCATCACTTCTCGCGAAAATTAAAAAAAAATATTTAATACTCAACAAAGAGCACAGATTTTCTTGGACCACAAGGTGTTAACATGACAATACAAAACAAATTATTCGCAAAACTTAAAAGTAAATTTAAGTAAATTAAATATACATAAAATATATATAACAGAAAAAAAAGAAAATTTCTCATTATTTCTTTCTCAATAGTTAAATAAATAATTAAATACCCGAACTATTCATTAAAAGGAAAAAATTCAAAAGAAAGATGTAAAATTCTCGTGTAAAAATGTATAAAATTTAAATTAGTAAAAACTACAAATTAAATATTAAACAAATTTATATTTAATCGAACAGTGTTGGGATAAAAATAACAAACAATGGACAGGGTTAGTGCAAATTGAAAATGAAAAAAATCAAGGACTCCAATGAAATAGAAGTATTTTTTTTATTTGTATTATAATTTTCGTAATTTTTTTGTTTAATAAAACACGCACCAAAAAATACAATAGCTACAGTACAGTATAAATAAACAAATTCTATACCAGTATAAAAACGTTAAGTTGTATTTTTTTAACAAGCCTTCTTCCACCCACCGGTCCTTAGAGAGCAAATAATCAATAATAGTATCTTGTCCAAAGGATATAAGGAGAACAAACAAAAGATTCCAACCTGTGTTACAGTGTCTTTTTCGTATGGTTAATTGAAAATTATATAGTAAACCTTAATTAAATTTAAACTAATGTACATTTTCTTACAAAATTTAAGCTTCTATCCAAAGAGATTATTATTAAAAGAAAAAAAATTCCTTGAATATAGTGTAAAAATGAATGAAAACAAAAAAAAATTTAAATTCGCGTTGAAATCAAATTTTTTTCCTTCAAAATACATTGTTACTGCTCCACTGGAAAACATTTTTAATAAAACAAAAAATATAAATAAATTATTTCTAGCTATTAAAAATAAAATACCGATCATTCCAAAAACTATAAAAGAAATACTAAATAGAAATATTAAAATTAATTTGGCCTTATTTTGAATACTTTTCGTAAACTAAAAAAAAAAAAAGAATTCAAGTTGTAGAAATAAATAAATAAAAGTTAAAGCTGAGTTGTGTAATTAATTGTTTTTCTTTCACTTTTATCTCTCTAGCGTAAATGAACAAAATAATGTATACATAAAATTAGTTATTATTGAATGGACAATAAATTAAATTTAAACAAATTAAACCGCGTAAAGAGCTCTAAAGTTACTCCCTCCCTTTCGCTTGAACTCTAGTCCCACTTGTAATTTATTTTGTATTTTTTTTTTGTGAATCACACTCTAAACAACGAAAAAATATTATACACTCAGCTTTTTTTGCAGAACGAAAACAAAAAACAAAAACACTAAATAGCACCACAATTTGCAATAAAATTTCTAACAACAGAAAGTATAAGGTTTCCTAAACAACGAAGAAAAAGCTAAATATATTTAAAACTTAAAAGAATTTCCTATAAAAAACGCATTTACTTTTCATTTGTTTTTTTTGTTTTTTTTTTAGTTATAAACTATTCATTTTGTTATGTATTTAAATACGTTTTTTTTTTCTTTTCGAAAACTTAATACAAAAAAGCTAGAAAATCCAAAGACATGTGTACTATAAAACTGAACAAGTTTCAGATATAAAATAAAAAAACAAAAAATGTAATCTATGTATAAGAAATAATTTTTTTTATAAAAAATATATATAAAATATGAATTTGCAGAGTATATTAGGTTAAAGTTTCTTTTTTTTATAAGTGGTGTTATGAAATAAAAAAATAATTAAAGATTTATATTTAAAATAAAAACAAAAAATGCATTAGGGCCTTACAAACAAAGTGTTAGTTATAAAAACGACTTTTTTTTCTTATAAGATACAGAAATACATTATCTCCCCTTATCCTAAGAAATGCTATATCTTTTTTTGTACCCTCATACATTTTTGTTATTTTACTTTATTCATTTCAAGTGTATATATAGTTTTGTTGTAATAAAATAAAACTCGTTGTAAAAATTTAGTTAGTTTTTTATTTGGAATTTAATATGTAAGTTTGGTTTTTTTTTTCTTAATGTAAACCATAAAAATGAGAATATTTTTTTATCTTGCCATATAAATAGAACGCAGTAAAGATTGATGTGGGAGATTTGTTTTTTTATATATATAAATATATTGTAAAATTTAAGACGCATTATTATTACAGAAAAAAATAAATATTGATATATATAAATATTAAGGAATAAATATAAAAAACAACAAGAAACAATGTTATTTATATATACATACATGTATTTTAATCAAAACAAAAATGAATTAAATAAACAATGTCTTAATTAAATTTACAAAACTTACAAAAATTTAAAAAGATACAAAAATGATAAAAAAAAAATAAAAATTTTATGGAAAATTTAAATTGCAAGTGGTTTTTTTTTACTTGGTGGAGGGAAAAGTGACGGAAGTTAAGTGAGTACCTACTTTGGGGGAGTTTTGAACGAAGGCTCGGACTTCCTTATCGTCTTGAACATGGGGGCGGAACTATTTGTTTGGATTTTTGGACAACATTCACTTCACATCTTTGTAGAGCATAAGAGTTTGCGGTTGCATTTTCCCATGCGATAGCCATCCTCGCTATCTCCCCCATGAAGCAAAATTGGCAGACTAGAGTTTCTATAGAGCAGCGGTTCCCAATTTTTTTGGTCACGAAGCACTTTTCTGGACAGAAATTCCTTGCGGAGCACTTCGTTGTCCGGACGTAACCCATTTTTCCTAGTTAACGCAATTTTCCGATATTTTTGTAATTTTATTTAATTGAAGAAATAAGTAAATTGTGGGTATGTTATCGTGATGTGACCTTTAGTATTTATAAAATATTTAAAAAAAAATAATAATAATAAAAAAACATTTTTTAATCATTTTGAAGTTTGCCACAGACTACCAACAACTTTAAAATTCCACTTCTCAAAACTTATAAAAAATTTCAATATTTAGTGGAATATAAATAAATAAATATTTGGCACGACATTTGTTTTGTAAGTTTTTATTTTTGGAACTACTATTTTATGTCGAATTTAAACGGCTGATTTGAGTAACTTTTTCAGGAAAGTTAGATTCTCGGATGTTTGTCAGACGTTCGTGAGAGGTGACGCAGTGAAAAAAACGTTAATATGAAGTAATTTGTGTTTTCCGGGGATCGAACCTGGGACCTTTCGCACAGTAGTCCAGCACACTGACCACTGAACAACTACGCCCATCTGGCATCCTAATATAGTTGTATATATGTAGTACCAGACCTCCTTAATGTTTTCGAAAAGGACCTCAGCCAGCATTTCTTAATTTTTTGGCTTTTAATGTTCTCTCGATGTCGGCCCACGGCAAAAGTTTTCAATTGAGTTCAGTTCGGGACTTTAGGCAAATCAATCCGAAAACATTAATTTTGTTATCTGTGTGAGCTATTACTTCACTCTCCGCGGAGTATGCTAAGGATCGTTGTGGTGTTAGAAATCAATGTTAAGGGTCAACCCTTATACAACTAATGGACCAACACCGAACCAACAGAATGCACCGCATACCATTACTTTCTCTCCTTCATGCTTTTGGTTTGAAGCGTGTACTTTGGTTGCATTTCTTTGTTTGAAGGAGGCCTTGGATTTGGCACTCCAAAGAACTTTTTTCCAAAATTGCAATGGTTTTTTCTCGGGTTTTTATAAGTGGAGTCTTTCGAAATTCCGGCACTTCCTTATAGGTTTTTGTTGACATAATGTGTTTTTTTTTTTTTTTTTTTTTTTTTGTTGAACATGCATCCACGAGGATTTTGTTGTACGACACAGCGCCTAACAGCCCTGGCCGTGAGTTCTTGATGGAGTTTAGGTGCAACAATATCCCTAATTTTTATGGACTTCAAAAATGGATTGGCTCTACTTGTCCGGCAAATCTTTCTTTTGCGTCCAATCTCCTTTCTTTTGTGGTTCTCAAAACTTCCGACCTTCTTTGAAATCTGTATTTCCCCGAAAGCAAGCTTCTTAGAACAACCATTGATTCGTTTCCAGTTGGATAGCTCTGAAGTTCTGGAGTACACGGTTTATTTTTACACATTTTTCTACTGTGTAGTAAAAAAAAAAAAACAAATTCAATTGCTGCGAACATAATAAAATGCAAAATTTCAATAGCATACAATCAGCTAGTCTTTCCGCGGAGCATCAAGTGCTTCATATGGTGATTGTTTTCTTGAGGTAACTTTGTAATAAGTCTTGTCCTCTTTGTCTTAATCAGAGTCAAAGTTTCTATTAGGTGCATGGAGCCGCCGATAATGCCAATACCTACCGTGTATATATATCTCAGCAGCTGGACGGATCCGTTGCAGATAGTGCATTTCGTATTGACACCATGCCCCTCGAATTATCTCCTTCTAAACGAGATTAAGGAAGTCTAACGATAGCGTGTTTGAAATATGTAGTTTGGAAAGTTTCTTTCACAAACTGGACTTTGTAACGCCTATTTCACATTGTCGAAAACTAATCCCGAATTCGACCGTCGTCATAATACAGATGTCGTCGTCGTCATAATCGACAAGAGATTAATATTATTAGTTGCGGTTTTAATGTCGATGAAAAGATGTCTAGCCTCTACTTGAAATTCTTTGAACTTTTCGTGCAGCTGAATCGCTTTATATAATGAACGAGGATTACATATGTGATGTAACAATGGACCGGGCCAAAGACGACAATAATAAGTGCCGAATGGTTAGAGACGTTTACACAGCAAGTACCTACATTGGATGGGATCTAATATGCGGCATTAAGCATCTTTTACTTGCACAATGTAGGATCGGTATTTTTTTGTAGATGTTACATAGGAGCTCCTATAGTCCAGCCCTCAGTCATGTATAGTCTACCGCCCATAGTTTGTTGATAATTTAATGCATTCGCTCTACCAAATTATGTATTAATGTAAAGAGTGCCAGTGGTAAGCTATTACAGCCGGTGGCATTGTCCCGATGTTTTTTTTTTTTCATAGCTAAGACAGCCTCTTCTATAGTGAGTGAAGGAACTGGTTCTTCATTGACTGGACGTGGGTTTTTCTCTTGCCCCATCTCTACATGATACCCTTTCAAATCTACTGGAAATGCTGCTTAAATCACATTTATTCTTCCATGTGAATAAGTTTCCATCGCTATTTCCAATTTCGATCTTTAAGGTAGCATTCCAATTGATTGGCTTTCTTCGCCGGCTCTCACCCTCAGGCAATAAGCAATAAGTAAACAGCAATAGGAAACTTGCAATATTATCGCAAACAATTTATTTTACACTGAATTTTAATAAAACAGCTCACGTTAAAGCAACTCAATATCGGTCGTACGTAAAATGTTGCTGATTGCGGGAAAATTTATTGCTGGGTGGCGATATACAGTGCATGTTGAAAAGCGGCGAAAATTGCGTCAGTATCATCGTATTACAAACAGAAAATGACTGCACATGTCCATAAACCACACCAAACAGCGAATTGTTGGTGGATGTAACAAAAGGCTTTGAATTTTCTCTAGACCAAATCTGATATGCCAAATCTGGCAATTCTGTTCATTGACGTTGACGTTCAATCAAAAATTACACACCTCATGTTCATGCATTCGGTGAACAAAATGTTGTCATCTGTCAGCTGTTAAATGATCAATAATATGTAAATGTGGGCTTTTTAAGGGGTTTTTAGTAATTTTGTTTTGAAAACAAATTCTGAATGGTGTAAAACAGCTGTGCAAGGTATATTAGTATTAGTGAGAGTATTAGCAAATTTCGAAAAATATCGAGATCCGGATCAAAAAAAAAGATTGATTTTTTTTGCCCAATGGAACATAAAAAGTGATTTCGATCAAAACAATGATTGATTTTTTCGTCCCAATGGAAAATCACATAAATGTGGGGTTTTTAAAATATTTTTACCTATTTATTTGAATTTACAATTCAAAGTTCAAATTTCAATATTCAAATCAAGAAACCCTACAATTGTCGAAACCACTGTATGTCAACGCACACTTATCAAATATCAAAACCATTTGTATTCGAAATTTAACTTACCGACCAAGGTAATATAGAAACAACATTACCGACTGCCAATCATCTGTCAACTAAAATGTCTAGCGAAATGTCATTGGCAAAACGTCACCGCGAAACGTTCTACTTTTGTTATTTTTCGACGCAAAACCAATTTTTTTATTATTTTGAAACAATTCTTGTGAACCTAAAATGTTAGGCTTAAAAAACTACGGCGGTAGTTCAAGTGAAACCGATTCCGACAGCGACAATATTGAAGAAAGCTCCATACACCTCAAACCAGTAGCTGATCCCACAAATTCGGTGGCCAAAACGTTGGCTGTGGTTGCAGCTCCGGACGTTATTCCTCTCGGAGCAGTGGCAGTACCGCGTGTAGTGGATCCCACACTCAAAGAAGTGCTCTACAATCCGAAATACGAGGAACTTTTCACTCCCGTGCAGGGACCAGAGAAACCAAATCAAACAAATCAAGAACGCGCGCAAAGAAACACACTCGCTGGATACCTGGAAAAAGCGCATATAAACTCATTTCAGTTTGAGAATCAGCGAAGGACATTTCATACATATGGCTTTGCTCTGGATCCTTCGGTAGATGAAACTGCCGACGGTCAGAGTTTTGTAGGCGATCTGAAAGAAGCATACGACACTGACGGCAAAACAGTCTTTGAGTCGCCAAAGCAGAAGAGAAAGCGTAAGCAGGAGAAAAACGATCATCCCGAGGATGTTGAGGGATTTGTTGGGCCATGGGGTAAGTATGAAAATGAGCAAACGGTTGCGAAGCCCTCGGATCAGGAAAAAGCGGAGTTGGATGAGATTCTGGCAAAACGGCACAAGCGTGGAAGAATTCCCGAGGATAAACCTCTCGAGGAAAAGTCCATTCTGCATAGTAAGTTTAAAGAATTCTTAAAGAATGACATTTTCATTTGCGCCTCCTCTTTTTCTAGTCAAAGATGCATTCGACTATCAAGGACGTTCGTTTTTGCACGCCCCGCACGACGTTGGTGTCAATCTGCGATCGAATGTACCTCCGACGAAGTGCTTTTTGCCGAAGGCTCACATTCACACATGGCAAGGCCATACAAAGGGCATATCTTCCATCAGATGGTTTCCCAAGACAGCTCATCTACTCCTCTCGGGCAGCATGGATTGTCGCGTGAAACTATGGGAGGTATATGGCGAGCGGCGTTGCATACGCACTTACTTTGGTCACCGACAAGCAATCAAGGACGTCGCTTGGAACAACAAAGGAACAAACTTTCTATCGGCCTCATACGATCGGTACATCAAGCTTTGGGACGCGGAAACGGGAGATGTCGTGTCTCGGTTTACGGCCAGAAAAATGCCCTTCTGCGTTAAATTCCACCCAGACAACAGCAAACAGCATCTGTTCGTTGCTGGAACATCAGACAAAAAGATCATTTGTGTAAGTAAATGCCATCGTTTCCACAAACTTAATCTAATCGTCGTTTCCTCATTCCAGTGGGATACTCGCAGCGGTGACATTGTTCAGGAGTACGATCGCCATTTGGGTGCGGTCAACACAATCACATTCGTCGATGAGAATCGTCGCTTTGTAACGACGTCCGACGACAAGAGTATGCGCATCTGGGAGTGGGACATTCCTGTCGACATGAAATACATTGCCGACCCGACGATGCACTCCATGCCCGCAGTAACACTGGCGCCGAATGGCAAGTGGCTGGCCTGCCAAAGTTTGGACAACAAGATTGTGATATTCTCGGCACTGAATCGATTCAAGATGAATCGGAAGAAGTCCTTTTCGGGGCACATGGTGTCGGGATATGCATGCAATTTAGACTTCTCGCCGGATATGAGTTATCTGATATCAGGCGATGGCGACGGAAAGTGCTATATTTGGGACTGGAAGACAACAAAAATGTACAAGAAATGGCAGGCTCATGAGGGCGTGTGTATTAGCACGCTCTGGCATCCACACGAACCGAGTAAGGTGGTTACGGCCGGGTGGGATGGGTTGCTTAAATTCTGGGATTAGCTTCGCTTATGCATTTGTAAAACTAAAATGACGAAAATAAATACAATTCTCTTTGATGAAAGTTATCTTTTTCGCAATTGCAGTAGATACCTACTCACTCATCGGTGGATGGAACTATCATGGTAGTCGCAGATAGATTTCAGGCGCTTTAATTAAGCTCTGTTGATTAAGTCAAAAAGCAGTACGGTTGCATTTTGTTCACGGTTTTTAATTTGTAGGACTTGTGATCTTCTGGATTGGAATTTGTAAGAAAGGGGATTTATTTTACTAGATTAGAGAGGAGTCTATAGTCCTGCAGTTCATTCTTAGGCGTATATTTCCATTTATTACATAGTTTGAGATTAAGATGTTTTCTTAAATCATACCTACATCAACGGATGTTTGCTTGACCTTTTAGCACTTCCGGAAGCCATTTTGGTTTACAGGAAAACAAAATTGCTTAAGCTGCGACTAGATTATACTTGGCACACTGTTTTTGGAAAACTTTTGTGTTCGGTTGTCACAAAATATGATCCTTTTAGGTTTCAAAATCACTTTATTTGAAATCTCGATGTCTTTTTTTATAATATTTCGACATTTATCAATAGAAGGACATTTGACTTTAAGGGTATTCACTTAAACGCGTAAAAGCCTCATAAACTGCGTAAACTGCAGAAATTTACCACCTGGTAAATGAACTGTCAGATTTTGTATGAAGAATAGTTTACGCAGACCTCAAAAATTTCCGCGACGATTTAGGCTCGGAAATCAACAGAAAGTTACGCAAATTACAAATGTCAAACTTGGGCAGACAGTAGTATGAATTGTTTGTTTGATTCCAGATTTACAGTCGATTTACACAATGACATTCCCGAGGGGTGTTCACTTAAAGCACCGCAGAAATTTATACATTTACGAGCCGCATAAATTTATCAGATTAAGTGAATACCCTTTTTGACAACTAGTGGAATTGTAAAACTTTTCAATGACATGGAAACATTTGAATACCTACACATTTGCATGCTTTATTTTAATTGCCTGCATTCAAGAATCTAGTCAAGGTAAGTCGACTTGAATTGTCTTGATTCAAATTGACCTGAATGCGAAAAACTAACTTAAATTGTCGGTATGTCACTTATGGACAATTGTATTTTTTTTCTTCTGAGATCCGAGATTTTGATTGGTGAAACAAATAGGCGTCAACTTAGTAGTGTAAATCGAGAAATTCTTGACTTGATTCGTCGGTGTTGCGGAGATAGACGTCAACTGAGAAAACTGTTCACGTGACCAGCTTCGCCCAATGGAAACTCAGCAACATGAATTTTGGGAGCTGTCAGGTTTACTATATTACAATGGGCGCGTTCCTTTGACCGGTAGTCATCTAGCACATAATATCCCTGATGGCGCTAGAGATCTAGCGGCAGCGGCAAAATGACATTAAAACCAATTTGAATTCGTATTATTTCATCTTCATGAGAGTTCAAAATGTATTTTGGGCCATCATGCCGCATATTTATTAATACACAATAATTTAAATAAACAAATACAATGTATATTAATTAAATAGAAGCTTGAATTCCCATTTTACACTAAATTGGAAATGTTTGACTTCTGCACTTTCACTTTTGTTTTGACAGTTCGTTATTTTTTTCAATCTAGCAGTTCATTTTGTGCTAGATTGAAAAATTTCCCAGAAAAGGATATTTCACAAAATGTGCTAGAGCTCTAGCGCAAATGCTGAAATGTCAGTTTTTTTTATATGGAGTTTGGCATGCTGCTAGTCATCTAGCGGTCAATGGAACGCGGCCATTATTTACATAGCGTAAAATTTTAATTTGACTTGCCAAAGGTCAGTAAGTGAGTTCAGGACTTTGTCCGTTTTTTATAAATTTAGATTTTTTAAGTTGGTATTTCGTCTTTCAATCAACTTTTACATAGGTATGTGCTGGAAAATATAAAAGACGAATTTCCAAGTTGAAGAAGCAGTGCTACGCCCATAATATTAAAACTAGCGGCAACGCTCCGATTTCCTATGTGAAGGATCGTATACCTATCAAAAGAGAGTTTGACAAAAAAAAAGGATGCACAAGACTATAGCAACAAACAGTGAGCTTAGATAATCGTATTAGGGATAATAATAGGGAGTCAATTAAGGTATTGGAAAGAACAATAGGGGTATTCAATATTCATGCAACGTCGTTAACTACTCGTCGTAAATGAAGTAAACTTGGTAAGTTTACGACGTGGTAAATGAACTGTCAAAATTGTATGGAAAATCATTTACCACAAGATGGTAAACATTTACATACTATACCTACATGGACTGCTAGTAAAATGTCAGCTTCATATAAACCTGTGAGGAAAAATGAAGCAAACATAAGCCCTAGCCCTTTTGGTTCAGTGCGGCGAAAGTAGGAAACAGGTTTGAACCTCTGCTCGAAATTGCTATTTTTTATAATAGAACACAGTGCCATCCATCCATTGTAGAAACTTCAAACGTTCTATAACAGATAGCACACTCAACACTCAAACAAAATCACACGAATTGCTCGATGACATTTGAGTGTTTTCGTATCTCTCCGCCGTGAACCAAAAGAGCTAGTGCTTATGTTTGCTTCAACGAAAAATTGGCTGCTAGAAGTCAATGTATAGTATGTCAATGATAGTAAACTACGCGAATTTGTGTGGAAAACCGAGATGGTAAACTTACGACGAGGTCAATGTGACATTTCACACTTGAAATAAAGGCGCGAAATCAGGGAAAAATTAATACTTATACTATAATACTTTTGATTCAATTATAAATAGAAATTGCACATTTTACTATTCCTAGTGTAGAATAATAAGTCTATCAAATTCTATTAAGAAAAGGGTTTTAAAAGGGTTTAAATATGTAACGAAATTTCCTATTCCAAACAAAGGCTAATGTTTTCGTTCGCGGCAAAAAGTTTGGAATTGGAAATATCGATATTTAAACCCTTTTAAAACTTGCGTGTCATAAACCTACATTTACGCGAATGGTTAACTTACGACGTTGCATGAATACCTTTAATGTTGTAATAGGTACGTAGTGGAGATATAGAGGGCGTTGGGAGCTGAATAGTGACAGGAAGAATGATATGGATGGGATTTTGGATAGGAACGGACTGAGACGGGGAAAGAGTGTTGTGTTCGAGGAACGTGGCACGCTTGCTTCGCTCGACTCTGCTCGCCGGAATGGTGAGGATTCTTGTCCTCACACAACAACATTACCTACTACAAAAACATTTATCGTGCCGACATTAACTTTCTTCTTTTTCCTTTTAGACGCAGACGGACGTTTCCACATTGAGAGGGCGCTGTAGATGTATGTCAGCGCGGCCTATTTCCCACCCTACCTGGAAGTTCGGCGGCCATGGTAGAAATTCCCCAATTTTGGTGATGTCTCCACCGTTCAAACCATTTCCGAAAGCAGCTACTTACCCTTCCACACCCCCTGAAATTTAAGATTAATTATCCATCAAGTACTCGACTTAAAATGCTCAGTGTTCATTTTCTTGCGTGGATAAGCACATTTATTTGAATAATCTTTAATTTAAACTAATAAAATGGCAATTGAAATTATTGTATTTTTGGCAACCGAGATTTAAAAAGGTTGAAAATACTAAATTACAAACTATTATAAATAAAGGACTAGAAACAAATTATTCGACATTGACTATTGATTAAAAAAATTAAAAAAAAATCTCTTAATCCAATTCCCGCAGGTCTGCACCAACTAACTACCTAATTCCCAACTATTTCCTACCCAGATTGAGCTCAGATTGGGGGGAGGGTGGGGAGAATAACAAACTTACAAAAAAAAACAAAAATGTTGACAAACCGGACCGCGGAAATCAAATTTGGGTTGCCGGAGAAAAATTTACTTAAACACTTCTAAAAGAAATCACAAAATTATAAACTTATCTCACGCGTTTGGGACAATTACAGACATAAATCTCCAAAGTTTGTCGCGATGCTTTCAAATAAACAAAACTTATCTGCTGTGCCTTCTCTTTTACGGGGCGAGATTTGTGGATGTGGTTATTGGATGGGCTTTGATCTTAGTTTTGATCCCGTTTGGTGGGTTGGGTTGGAAGGCTCCACTTAGCAAGTGACACGACCGACATATGCCGACGGACACCTTGGGCACTTCCTCTCGATGACTGTTATTCAGTTTTTATTCAAATTTTGCGATCAAAAGCACCACCAAATTCACAATTATTTCTTCGGATACGTTTCAGCTCCTTCACAATAAAATTACAAGACATTTGAAAATTTTTGATGTCTTCCACTAGAAGTTTCGGTTTCGGGTATGTGGGTATGTATGTACTTCAAAGAAAATCTTCAACAAAAAAGGTTGGCGGTCACGACTCTCTTTGTCTATGACCGCCAGATGACCTTTTATTTTTGTTGCACAGTGATATCACCTATGGAACACAAAATTCTAATAAACTACCTAATATTAATAAAATGTATAGCCTAAACTCACCACAGAAAAACTTGACACTAAATTAAAATTAATTTGCCTTTTGAGGACTTATAAGTTTAGGAGCACTTTTCCCTCACTTAAAATTAAAATTTGTAAAAGAAATAAATTTTAAATTTCAAAAAATTGGACCGAACTCTTCTTTGTTCGCACAACAAATGGTTCAACAAAGGAACAGACTCTTGGCTTCAACAGTCAATAATGCCCCATAGATCTAACACTGAATCTTTCCTTATCCAACCTTCCACCGTTTCTGGAGTAGCCGCTAGAGATCATGCTACCTTCTTCATCCCATCTCAACGTCCTGCTCTTTAAATTTTCAGATGCACTCAACCAACATTGCATCTGTGAACCTACCCAACATTGCATCCACGAACCTACCCAGCAGTGCACCCGCCTGAACTCGACCGGTTCAACAAAATTCGACCATTCCGGTACGTTTTAATTTTTTTTTTGACGTTTGACAAGTAAACAAAACGAAACTGCAACGAGGTTACGAGGAAGACAAATCAATGGACAACAGATTTCTCAGGGTAAGTACTATTTCTTTATTAATTTAACTTGAATTCTAGTTCTTGTGTTTTGATATATTTTCATATTGTTATCGTGGGAGATTCGGCAACGTCATGGTTATTGTGCATTTTCATCGGAAAGTGCATACCTTTGTAGTATGCACAGTGTGCCGGCATAATTTGGAGTTTTGTGGAGGTAAGTCGTATATTGTATATATGTATGTAATATGTATTATTGTTCTTTTGTTGCTACCGACTGGTATTAATAATTTTTACAGGCAAAACAAACTGGCAGAGGTATACACTGGACGGGGATATTATTATCAGCTGGTGGTGAAGCTGGATGTCTCAGATGACGGGTACATAGAGGGGATGAAAGTGTATTGTTTTCATCCACGAAAGCACACAAACATAAGTTATGGCTGCGGGTAAGTGCAATCATTTTGATTCAATAAATCGTCATTTCAGTGTCGTCGGTTTGTTTTGACTAGTGTTTTCTTACTTGTTACAGATTTACCGACGAATACACAGCGCCAGGTGACTGTAACAATGTGTCCAAAGGTGATTAAGTTCGAAATGAGTGAAGTTGAAAAAAGTCAAGCGAATGAATGTTTTCTCATCGAACAAGCGGGTTTCCTGGAGTATCTAACAATCTGCGTTGATGAAACACACGTGAAAATTATTCGACCGTCACAAAATAAACACCATTTCTACAAAAAGGCTCCCATAGTATTATCGTATTGCTAGTGTGTTATTTTTTCTATATTTTTTTGTTAACATTAACTAATACTTTTTAAAGGCATAATGTCAGAACCAGATGAAAATCACATTCGTAAATGCAAGTCGATAAAATGGCGTTCGCATTTGCATAGTTGCACGAATGTAATAGAGCAAAGTGGGATTGTTTTCGCCAGCGAACTGAATAGCTAGTACTAAAATGTGAAATCGATTAAAAAATAATTCGCATCGCCCTGATTAGCCCCCTGGAATTGGTCATCAAAGGAGCTATCCACCCTGTGGACATGCGTTGGTTTAAAATACATCAAATAGAATTTAGGAAGGAATTATAGCTCTTATCACCATTGGGCGATATTCTGTCAAACTCACAATTTTATGGCATATTTGACGACATAATAGAGAAGGAGGCCAGCACACCCTGGTTATGTAGGGAGGACTGTGACACCTCTCGTACATTATGGCAGAAACTTGAAAAAAAAAGAAAACAAAGAGCCTTCTGGTGATATGGAATGTCCCGCTTTCATCAGGATCGCGAAATGGTTCCCAAGACGGCTAGTAGTCTAGTTTGCTTAAAGTATATCCATTATGGTAGAAATCGGTTACAATTATTTAAACTGACGGAAGTACACACTATTCTTATTTCCTGATAAGAATATTCTCTGTCAGGTATACGGGAATTGACATTATGAACGTCTGCGCATTGCCGCCATGTTTCATCAAAACAATATTCTAAACCCACCACCATTCACCACTCTGTTTATCATATTATACGAGTCTTCAAAATCGATTTTTTTCATCCTTCGAAGTTGCAAGAGTACCAAAACTCCGCAAAAGCAAGTGCAAATATTTTGTCGTTTTTTTGTACACATTAAAACTTTTGTTGATTTCATAAGAATATCGTTAAATTACAGTTAAGGGTTCCCTCCGTAGAATAAGTGTACTAGAATTACACGCAATTGCTGTTAAATCTCAAAAAGTGTTCTCAAATTCAGACGTCCTGTTATCAAAGTGTTTACATGCATATCGAGTGTAATAAAACAGTGTGAACAATGTAATTTTTTATGGAATGGACCCGACTAGAAGGATGATGAAGCATTCTACAAATTAGACTCGACATATTCTTTTTTATAAAATCATTCGCAACAAATTTGTTTCCTCCTCCTTCCATTTGGATAGAGTAACCCAATTAGATAGAGAATTACCCTCATCCCATCAATATGTCAAAACCACCGACAGATACCTCTGGCCTTGGTTATTCATACCACATGCCATCTGGTGGACTATTTCTACGCCTAAAGAGCTCTCTATCGCAGTTTAGCGATCTCTTCAGTGAGTTCAACAGGTACATTGCTCCGGCTTATCATCATGACCGATGTGAGCGGTCCGTACACATGCGTTTGTATTCGATGCATAAACGAGAATTCGTCATGGTCTTCCTGGGCTTCTTTACATGTTTTGGACTGGGAATTGTCATCGGATTGGCAGGTCCGCCCATCACCAGCACATCACAGATTACTAGTAAAACCATCTTAGCTAACACATCACTAGCCAACGACACGAGTATCCTGGGTAAGGGACCGTTCGCTATGAAGACACCACTAATGACAACGTACTCGCAGCAGTTATGGCTGATAGCAAAGCTGGTGACAGATAACAATGATGGTTTGTTTGTATTTGAAAATACCATAAGTATCGGAAATAATTTTATGTATCCTTTAAGATGAAACTTACGATAAAAGTTTCCAAGTCAGTGTGGGGGTGGAAGGTATCACATCCAAGCATACGCCTCTGAGTATCCTTTCGGAGGAAAACGTACGAAACCGAACAAGACATCTCCACTGCGAGAGAAACAATTGCAGGGAGTTTACGGTGGTTCATTTGGGATTCATCGATTACGCGCACTATATTATTACAGTCAAGTTCTTTGGACTGGAGTCATTCCATCAGAAATATACCATTAAGGAAATCACTTTTTTCGTGAGTAGCTTTAGATATTAAGCTAAATGAGTGGCAACTTTGACGATTCAATTACAGTTCAAGACGTACAGTCCAGAGTTTACGCAAATCGAGATCTGGTTCCGTTTTATATTTTTGCTGTTCACCTTTATAGTTATTGTAAGGTGGGAATAACTTTAAGGACTGTGGATTAAATATTGTTTCCTTTTCAGATTTGGTATGCGCACACATTAAGAAGATATCCGGTAATGGACTGGTCCATCGAACAGAAGTGGATGTCCATTTTGCTGCCATTGTTGCTACTATATGATAGTAAGTAAATATTTTACTATGAAACTTTTTAGGTTACTTGTAGGTTGTAGGTCGGCTGAGCTTAAATTTAGCTCAGCTAAATTTTGGAGAGAATTTTGTATGGGAGAGCAGCGTACTAAGCTATACCTCGATGAGGAATCCTTTGAAAGTGATAATTTTGAGATTAAGGAATAGCAAACGAGAAAAAAAGAAACCACAACGAAAATAAAACATTTTTCGTGTCGATGAATTTTTAAAGGAATTTATTTTCAACGAATAGGTGTTTTCTGTGACTCTTATATCTACAACGAGCTCCATATCAAAAGTTAGCTACCTAGGGTTTTAGTTTGGAGAGAAAAATTGGAAAGCCGCTAAAATTTAGTGTCGATGTGTACATTTGACTTAACATTTTTGTATATGACATAGAATCGTATACTTCTGCCCACAATAGCAGATAGAACATCTGACTCAGCAAAAAAATGATAGTAAATCTTCAGCACGCAATTACGAAAACTACACTCGGCTTGATACTTTCAAAACTCTGTGTAGTTTAATTTCTGGCTAAATATTCTACTTTACTTTACTTTGCTGAGACAGCAGATGTTCAATAAAACACGCCTATAACCAAATGTTATGTAGACATATACGCAACCGATTTTGGGACAAACAACAGTACCTAAGGCTATGTAAATATGGTTCATTCCAAAACTTATTTTGAAGGAGCTACAGTCCGCGAAGAGCTGGGGCTCAAAGAGCGCCCCAAACGCTTTTATACTCAGACATAACATTCTAGTAAGGACTTTTAGATTGAAGGCTATCGCGGGCTTCTTTCGATATTTTTAACAATGATAGCTGATTATGATTTAAAATGACAGCAGTTGCATAAAGCACATTTCTTTTATGCCATAACCTTAATACAAACCATTTTTTTTTTCAGATCCATTCTTTCCCTTGATATTTTTGGTAAACTCGTGGGTGCCGGGAATGTTAGATGCTGTTCTGCAGGCGACTTTCCTATGCGCTCTTTTGATGTTCTGGCTCTGCATCTATCATGGATTGCGACAGAACGAACGACGTTTCCCGCGATTCTATTTACCCAAAGTTATTGTAGTCTTACCAATTTGGCTGTGTGCGATTGTCCTAGCAACATGGGAGAAGTGCAACGAGTTACGAGATCCAACTTATAGTCATTTTGTTGACACCAAGAATTATAATGTAAGCAGACCGATATTTGTTGGTATACAAACTCAGTATTTTTTTCCAGGGATTCAAATTATTTTTCTACATTGCTGGTGTTATGTATATCCTGTATTTGTCCTTGCTAGTGCTAAGGGCGTACACTGAACTACGTTCGATGCCATATTTTGGTAAGATTGAGCATTTAACTGTGAATCCCTGACCTCAGAATTTGTTTTTTTTTAGATATGCGTCTTAAATTTTTAACATTACTTATGCTGTTCGTCCTTTCGATATCAATTACCGTTACAACTTGTCGTTTCGGTTTTGGAATTTTAGAAGATAACTTTGTTGCCTCATTAAACACAACTTACCGCAGTTCGGCGCAGTTTATGTGCTTCTATGGGCTCTTGAATTTCTATTTGTATACAATGGCATATGTGTACTCACCGAATGGCCGTGTGTCCTTAGGTAAGTATTATTGTGATTGCTTTGCAATAATAGGCCTGTTTTATTGGCAATCTATCTTAGTGAAGTAAAGTAGGTAAAGTAGAATCTTCAGCACGCAATTACAACAACTATATAAAGTCTCGAAAGTGTCAAGCGGTGTGTAGTTGTTGTAATTGTGTGTTAAAGATTTTACTTTACTTTAATTCATTGAGATAGATTGCCAATAAAACAGGTCTAATGTAGATACATTTGGTCCTTATTAACAATTGACTTATTTTTGTTTTTTTAGAGCTGGCAGTCACGAAGGACAATCCTGCATTTTCGATGATAAACGACTCCGACGAGGAAGTTGTTTATGGTTCGGAAGACGAATCAAGGCGTCCTTTAAACTCGGGTGGGAAAAACGATTACGATAGTGACTGAATGGAATTTAAACATATTCAAAACAAAGAAGATTATTTTTTCTTAAAATTTGTTGTTGCATTAAGAGACATAGATAGAGATAGTTACAGGAGGATTATGGCTTATTGTGCCAATGCATAAGGATTTGCTAGTTTGGCGAATGCGATACCAAAGTGGTAAAGTGGAAAACATACAAACGATAAAAACAATAAATTTAATGGAAATAATAAATTATGTACAAAACACCAAAATATTAGCAATGTTGTTTCCTTTTTACATACACAGCTAGGTACTTACTTTTTAGACATTACCAGATTGATATTACCTGCTTAATGTCAATCTGTAAAACTCCATTATGCGGACTGAAAACCAGATTATCTATTTTGAATATCATTCCGGTGCGAAGCATCATTTTTAATCTTCGTGGCGACACACACTGCTGGTAGGTATTAATAGCATAATATGGTATGGCAATATTATGTTCCATACGTCCGTATCACATGTCATTGCAATAGCTATTACGTTAAATTTATTAGTAACGTCGCACGTTCTTGAGGACCATCCACATGAGATTGACCAACTATCAGCGAACGAACGAATATTCGCAAGATGTGACAGTTCATTTACATGAACACTTCTCATGGTCGCGGCTTTTCGCCAACTTCAGCCATCAGTTTCTATAAGAAATTTCTAATTTGAGGTTAAGTTCGAACGAATGCTTTATTCGCTCTTTTGTGGAACGCGATTTGATTATGTGGATTGCGAATAAACTTTGATTATTCGCGGCAAGATTGTTTTCGTTCGCGGCAAAAAGTTTGGAATTTGATATTTTGTTAATTAAGCTGTTTATAAACTTGTTTTCTCAGTACATTGCTTAGTTCATCTCCTGAATTCCTGATATCGTTCTCTCTCATAGAATCCATCGCATCTGTTGCGGCAACGTATTCGACTGACAGGTTGATAGAACAAACAGCTGCTTATAGAACATGGAAGGTGACCCATAAGCAACGTACGTGCCTGATTCGACGGATAAAGTTGGTTTACTTTCTACATTTCTGTCCGTCGCATACGTTGACAGTTGGCAGAACGTGAACGGAATCACTTTCATTGGTGGAAATATAAGATAATGACAGAATCTGTCTCTCATATGTTATCGGCTGTCAATGTATGCGACGGATACTATGGGACTGTTCGTCCCGTCGAATACGTCAATCCGTCGACGCAACGGATGCGACGGATTCTATGGGTTGGTGCCTTTAGTCCCTAAATGTAGAGCAGCTACAAAATCGCATGCTTGGTGCTGGCGACCGACAATAGCATTTGCTTCCTGAAAATATCCAGCTAGCAATACAAATTGTCAATTATTTTACCAGTTTCATCGAAAAATTCAACAAACACTTTTTGGCATAGGTACCACCTAATAGTGCTGCTAAGCCTGCCCAACATTCATTTTATGAACGCATCCATTAAATTCTATAATTTCCTTTCCTTGGTTTCTATACGCAACGAATGATTCTACTTGCCTGAACTAGTTTGACGTCTCCTTTTTTGATTGTTCTCTGTTTTCTTTTACTTTATCTTTCTTTTGAAATATTTTTCGTTTTGCTTCACTCTTTCAGTTGAATTCAATTCTATTTCAGTTGAATTTTAACGGTTCGCTTTGCCGGGTGTGCGTTCTTGAAGTTGTGCACGTGTCTTTTACTCTTTTTTACGGGAAAATCAGTTTTTTTTATTTATTTATGAAATTCATTATAATAATTCCTATTAGTGATTTCCCATTTGGAATAAGCAAAATTTGATTTTCTGTCCAATTGGATTTTCATAAAAAAAAAACAAATATCATTTGAATGGAGATTTGTCTATTCTCGGTTTTGCATGAATAAATTGGAAAGTGGATTTGTGAATGTAGTGTTTCGCTTATAAAAAAAACCCTACTGCCATTGCGCAAAAGGATTACATACCTTTTACTACCAACAGAAAGTTTACAATAATTTCCAACATTTCTGTGAGCTGTCACTGCTGCTGAATATTTTTCAGCCTTGTACAAATCAACAGGTAGGTGTCAATTTTTTTTGTTTTAGCCGGTTTAAGTTTTATGGACTGTTTAATTATGTCGGCTTGCTTCAGCTTCTACCTTTGAGTAATTGCCACAACTACGATATAGATGACTGGCATTTTGTTGGTTAAGCGATTTTGCATTCTAATTAAAGTTCCAAGCTGGCATTTGGGTTCGGATCGGATTTAAATGGTGATCGTATGCTTCCTACTTCTACATTTTTTGCTGCTGGTCATCTACTCTACCTGTTACTTGTATTCTTCTCTTTCTCTCTGTTGCTACTTTTAAAAAGCAAACAAAGTTATTGGATACCTTACCTTACCTCACGCTCACATTATCTATCTATGCAGTTGCCTACACGAAATTATTGCTTTATTTGGAATTGTAATTGGAATTGGAATCGGAGTTCCCTGGTAACTAATTAATTAATTAATTAAATGTGCTCATATAATTTTAGACACTTGAACAAGAGTCGATTGGAAATAATAAATAAATAAACAAAAAACGTGTCACAATCACAATCCCAATCACAAACTCGAATCGCTGGTTCAGTAGTAGAGTAGGTCTAGCGTCTAGGTAGTGTATGTTTGTTGCCAGTTTTGCTTCCAACTCCTCTACTACTCTAACGCTAATAAGGGATTATGTGCCTACACAACGTAGCTGAAGTTACCCTTCTAAGGCTAGTGAAAGGGGAAGCAGTCACGTAGAACTGAGGTAATTCTTTTGTTCGTGGATCACTAATTTCAAGTGCACGACTGGAAATGCTCGTTTTGTAGTTTATGAACTTGTGTTGTATGCCGTACACATTTTATTGAAATGGAATAAAAGATAAAAGAGATTGCTCCAATTACAGGGGTATATCACTTTTAAGTCTCCCCGGAAAAGTCTTTGCCAAGGTGCTGGAAACGCGTTGCAGAGCTGTGGTCGAGGCACGATTAGGAGATGAGCAGTGCGGCTTTCGTCCCGGCAGAAGCACAACCGACCAGTTATTCACTCTCAGAATGGTACTTGAGAAGGCTTGGGAGTATGCTACACCTGTTTACGCTTGCTTCGTAGATTTGGAGAAAGCATATGACCGAGTCCCTCGAGGGAAACTCTGGAGTGTATTACAGGAGTATGGAATTGATGGTTCTCTCTTGAGAGCCATTCAATCTCTTTACACAAACTGTAAAAGCTGTGTTCGGGTAAACGGCGTTAAATCAATACCTTTCACCGTGGGCGTTGGACTTCGCCAGGGATGCGTCTTGTCTCCTCTCCTTTTCATTACTTATATGGACTGGATGTTACAGCGCAGTCTTGGCGAAGAACGTTTCGAATTGGGAGATCTGAGGATAAGTCATTTGCTCTTCGCTGATGACTTGGTTATCCTTGGGTCCTCTCAGACTGAACTTCAGCGCGCACTCGATCGGTTTGTAGCCGTTTGTGTTGAAGCTGAGATGAAGGTAAATGTGAACAAATCTGAAGTGATGGTCGTCTCCAGAACGCCTGTTCAATGCACTCTGCATGTTAGTGGAGTCCCATTGAAACAGGTGGAGAAGTTTAAGTATCTCGGGGTCTTATTCACGAGTGATGGAAGGAGCAATGCCGAGTTTTCCTGTAGGATTGGTCAGGCTGGATCGATTTTGAGACAGCTTGGTCATTTTGTTATCAGGAGGACTGAACTTGGTGTCAAATCTAAGTTGTCAGTCTTTAATTCGGTGTTTGTTCCAACTCTTGCCTATGGTCATGAGGTTTGGGTAATGACCGAAAGAATAAGATCGCGAATACAAGCTGCCGAAATGAGATTTCTCCGTAGTATTGCTGGTGTGACCCGTAGAGATCGCATCAGAAATACCAGAATACGTGAGGAACTCAATGTCGAGCAGCTACTTCTCCGGACGGAGCGATCCATGCTTCGGTGGTTTGGTCATGTTAAACGCATGTCCCCGACCAGGATTCCACGACGTGCTATGGAATCCGTACCATCGGGCAGGCGTCCCCTAGGTAGACCCAGGATGAGATGGTTAGATCAAATTCATAATCTCTCCTCTACCCGTATGGGGATTGCCCTTGATGATTTAGAGTCGATGGCGGAGGATCGAGAGCTATGGAGGGTCCACTTGAGCAACCTACACCCGCGACCCACTTAATGGACAAGCGGACCATTGAAAATGAATGAATGAATGAATGAATGAATGGAATAAAAGATACCCGCCTAAATACGGTATGCACTTCTTTTATAGTTACAACATAGGATTAGAAATCACAATAGGAGAATATGAATTAAGGATGAGTACTGAGTAGTTAAACAGATAAGTGCCTACAAGAAGACATTTACTGTAGCCACATAAAAAAGTGGATAAAGGAATTAGGTAATTATATACCTACCTACCTTAGGCCGCGTGTCCTTTTGGCTGATCTGGTCTGTCTGATATATATGGGATCTCTAAACTCACTTTAATCAATTAAAATTCGGTTTTATTTCCTTATAAAACTCTAGAAAATTCCACGCCGAAAAATGTTTTACAAAAATTGCCGGCAAAGTAATTTATTATCTAGATTAGGTACCTACTAGGACATTTTTTTGACTCTAGTTTACGCAGAGTTTGGCAGTGTCAGAAAATTAGGCTAAGATAACTACAGTCAAAATCGGTTATAACGACCTTCAAGGGACTGACGGATTTGGTCGTTATAAGCGATAGGTCGCTGTAACCGATATCAAGGTGCATACATAAATTTATCTGTTTTAAATTTTTTTATTTATTTTTATAGTTTTTATTTGTACCAGACAGATATATGTACATACATACGAGATAATTTTATGCAAACCGAATAAAATCAAAACTCTTCGACCACTCGTCACACAGAAAAATTTGCACTAATTAATTTCCCCACCTACTATTGAACAAACTCAAAACCAATACTAAGCGCAAAAATAAAGAATAATAATATCTCAACAAACGGTGAGCTGTAACATGTCTATACAGATCCATCGCATGTACAGACCCATAAATAGTTTACCGTTTCAGAAAAAATGCAGTCGCACAAACAGCTGCGTCGATCTTAGTCGTTATAACCAATATTTTATTTCAAAACAAGGAAAAAATCGGTCGTTGTAAGCGATATGTCGTTGTAAGCGATGTCGTTGTAAACGATTTGTTATTCAATGGGTTTATAATGGAGCTCAGCCGGGACCTAAGAATTTGGTCGTTATAACCGATGTCGTTGTAAGCGATTTTGACTGTATTGACAAAAAGCCCAAAACTGCAACCTTGGTAGGTACTCATGGTTTTGTCAAGTATGTTGTATGAAGATGACCGTGATTTGAGATAGACTTGGTCGTTAGTGTTTTGCACTATATTAACTGAATGTGTAAATTGTAACATTCGTAAGTTGTATATCATATGTACAATATATAGTAAACTATGTAAACTATGTTATAAAATGGATTTAATAAGCTAAATAAACCACAAACTAACTAACTAACACTACATCTTTTAGAAATGACTATTCCAGTCGTATCCAAAATTACTTTTATCAAAAAATTAATGTACCTACATATTTGACGGAATTAATGTAAAGTTGTCAAATGTTTAAAATTTCAAGTTGCTTCTACTTAATGTGGTTTTCCATTGGGACATAAGATCAATCTTTTTTTTGATCCGGATCACTTTTCGTGTTCCATTGGGACAAAAAATCAATCTTTTTTTTGATTCGGATCACTTTTTGCAAATCTCGATAATTTTCGAGATTTGCACACACTCCCACTAATACCAATATACCTTGCACAGCTGTTTTACGTCATTCGGAATTTGTGTTCAAGACAAAATTACGAAAAGCCTCGTGAAAAGCAGTTATTCAGAACAAAAACGTAAATAATGGGCATGGACTTAATTTTGGAGCAATTACTATAATCTTCGTCTTCTTCCTCGTCATCTGTGGTCTGTGGATTTCGATTCTTCGTCGATATGATTTCCCAAATTAAATTCGTATGTTTTCATCGACAAACGAAAAAAATGTGCACAGCTGATGTACTGTCTAATAATGCACTAATACATTTACAAAAGCAGATCAATCTGCCTATCGTGTTCCATTCGCCACGAAAAATCTGAGATCTGAAATAAAAATCTGATGGTCCCAATGGAAAACGACATAAGCTACTTCATCTTCCATTTACGCTAAAAAAAAAAGTTTAACTGTCACACACATCTGGTTGGGTGTAAGGTGCAATTTGCAATTTATATTTTTAAGGGTCCGTTTCCATAGGGAGGAATGAGGAACCATATTGTTTACTATTAAAATTCGCATCTACATCTGGGCTCCTAGGTACATCCTAGACTCTAGATGAGTATATACAGTGAGCGTCAAAAGTGAGTGAACACCGATGCTTTTATGAGTTTAGGGTCTGGAAACAGTCCAACCAACAATCTGTTAAAAGTTTAATAACAAAATAACAATTGCAAAACACATTTTATTTCGACAGCTTAAATACTTTACACTTATTTAAAAAAAAAATGTTTTCCATATTTCAAAGACAAATAAAAACCGCTTTTGCGTTTACTTACTTTTAATGCTCACTGTACATCTCTGTTGTTGCAATCAACTCTTATTCCTATATAAATACTAGCGACTAGCTACACCGGGCATAACTCAGTTTTGTTCGCAACAGTTGGCCACCAGATTTTTGACAACTCCCATCCTAAAATGCGAATAAATAGATTTTTCGGAATTTTTTTTTCTGCATAAAATACAGCATACATTCATAGAGTTTTACCCCATGGAAAATGTTTTTTATATGGAAGGCGTCACGCCCCTTTCTCCACTTTTTACCTATCTTTACAGGAACACTCCTGGGCCAATACCTGAGATTGTCTGTAAATTTGAACTCAATCGATTCGGTGGCTTTCGAGATATGTATAAGATTTTATATGTTTTTTTTTTTTGCTGGAACGGTGCCACGACCCTTTGTAAAATTTTGAAGAAATATTGAGAAATGGAGGGTGTACCCTAGCGGCGACAATTTGAACTAGACATACAAATTTAACAGATCAGCGAAAAAATATACGGAAAAGAAGCTAAGCGCCACTAAATAATTAAATATTGTGAATATGTAATACATAAATACATTTTTCAAGTAAAAACATAAAAATAAATGCCTAACTAGTTTACGCTAATGGAAACTATTAGCAATTTCTTCATCTCATATAGACAAAATGGTTTAACCATTAACAACATTCTTAGTTTGATTTCGTGGGGTTTTGAAGTCATCGAGGATGCATTTATGACCAGAGCAGTTACCTCACTCTTTCCTGGATCTTGTATCACACCTATAGCATAGACCCAACCAGCCTTGACGAGCTCTTCCCCTTCCCAAATGGAGCGTTTTATGCCGCTAAAATATTCTGCAATATCGCAGATGGTTATCGAGAAAGTCTGAGATAAATCTCGGTTAGTTGGTATTTGGGATAATGCTGCACAATAAATGGAATATTAACAATAATTTGAAGAACTTTAAACAGTTAAAAAAGAGTCATATTCAAAAAACAAAATTGTTTACACGAAACCAAAACAAGTTTTTGATTCCACTTTTAAACGATTTAAACATAATTTTATGGACTCGGGATTATTTTATTTTACATAAACAATACTTGCATTTTAGACCGACAAGGCGTTTACCTTGATTAAAATAGTTTTTCCTTTATAAAATAAATAAATTATCTGTACAAAAATACACGTACCGCTTACTGATGACAGATTTCTGTATGTCTAATAGGGTTATTTTCTTAACCCTAAAAAAGGACATTAGCCGCGTTTTATTATTGCTAATGTAATTATCCATATGTATCATCCTCCGAAAATAAAACGATCCAGATCATAAGATAATATTATGTACTTTGCAAGTTTGGCATCCCTGATTAATTTTTGGCATACATACGAAGTAAATACATAGTAAACATAACTTCGGCTGTAATTGATGTATGTTGAATAGAAATGGAGAAAAGCGATTGTTTCATCCTTCGCCCATATTCTTGTTTGTCTTGAAAAAATATTTAAAACCTAAAAACAAATTTTACGTTTACGATTTATTTGTATGTATTTATATTCATTGCTTTGAGTTTTATTTGGATGTTTGTTGACATCTTTCGCACAGCTGTTTCTCTGTATTTACATTTTAATGGCGCTGCCATTCGTGGGTTTTATCTTGTTTTATTCAACTTTCAGAAATTTCGAACAACATCAAACTGGAATTTTTTTTCTTTTCTTTTGCTACTGCATTGCTACAAACGACAACAGGGTTGTCAGGTTTTAAAAACCGGAATCGCCAAACGTAAAATATAAAACGCCAAAAAATCGCTAAATTTCAAAAGTTTCCACTCTCCAAATTCAAAAACCATGAAAATCAAATAAATTAGTGCAATTTTTACGTAAAAAAAACTTAATGCAAATTCCCCAAGCTCCTGAAACTCTGGCTGTCCTATTGTCATTTTGTACACCTTGTTCCAAAACTTCAAAACGTCTTCTTCGGGAACTTTCTAGATAGATGAAATTTATTTTGAATTGACAGAAATTAATTTTTCCCACTGAGCCTCAGTATGTTATAAGCTTTTGGGTGGAATCAAGCTTACAAACAGACTTTTAAAACAGGGTTTTGGTTAAAAAATTTAAATCGTCAAAGTCTGGATCATGAAAATTGAACCCGACACAGGATCTCGTAGATTTGTTGTAGTGCGGGTATATCGATGATCCATATGGATCATTAGCGAAAATAAAACGCGGCTTATTCTACAAAATCAGCAACTCACTTATAAATATCATATCATCATATATATATTTACCCTTACTGATTCTGTAACGCTCCTTACTTTTTTTATTTTTCTTATTTTAAATAAAAGTAGGCGGTGGGTATTTGAATAAATTTTCAATGTTTGTGTCTTCTCATTATTCAAATACGCACCGCCTATTTTTCATATATTTTAATTTTCTTCAAGGTTCAAACTCTACTATAGTAATGCTCGGCAAGTGTTTTCAAAGGGAAATTGCCAAATAAAACCAACCCTTCTTAGGGGGTCAAAGTTTGTACGGGAACATTTTTATTTTTCATCCGATCGACTCCAAACTCGGTTTGTGTACTCTATATAAGAAATATTTAGGTATTTTGCTTTGGGCTCGAGTTATTGGCAATGATTTTAATGAGAACTTTTTCATAACTCACGAAGGAGTTTGTCGTATCAATATGAAACTTTGTACATTGATAATAAAGAAGTAAAATATTATTTATACTCATAAATCTAAATTCTAAATCAATAGATACAAAAAAAATAGAAACCGTTTTTAGGCAATATGTACTTTGCTACGAATTTTAAGATCACTGATTTACTAACTGCTCCTCAGGTACTTTTATTTCGCGATATTTAAATATAAAAGAGAAAACTAACCGATCGTGAAGGAATCTCTGTGGACAAAATCCTGAGGGCTATTAAAATATGAGTCTTCTCATTATTGCAAAATTGCCGCGGGTAGCAGAAATGTATGAAGACGACGTTGTTTAAATTCCCACGGAAATTATATTAACAGGAGACTTAATTAAGACAATTTTTGGCGATCTGCTGCACAAGTCAATGCAGGAACTTTCAGAACGAGTCATTGCCGCGCTGACAAATGTGCAGACATTAGAAATGAATAGGATCGATTCTGTTATCAGTGAAGACTGAAGATCCAAATGATGCACCAAATTTCCCTGTTGAATTCCTCAATCAGCAAACTCCATCCAGCAAGCCACCTCATGTGCTGTACTTAAGCAAGGTGTCATCATCATGTTGCTGAAAAACTTGAACCCTAAAAAAGGACTGCAATGGAACTCGATTGATTGTGGAAGAGCCTGGACGAAATTTGATAAGAGCATGAATTACCACAATGATTCCATTTCCGATAAATTCTAGCATACGCTATAATAATAAACAAGGCTCAAGACCAGTCATTTGATCACGTTGGCATGCATTTGAAGACCGGAGTATTTTCACACGGCCAACTGTATGTGGATTTATCACAATCAAGAGTTGCAAGACAAAAGAAGGTGTATATTGAATCTAATCCACAGCAAGGAAGATTATTAATTAACCAGAGACAATTTACACGCAATGTAGTTTTCAAAGAAGTTCTTTAAATAAAATCAATTTGTTTATCAAATATTACTTTGCATACCCAGCGAAGCGGGTACAACCAACTAGTATACATATATTGAGGATAAGTGAATTGACAACACTGCAGGGAGGCGCTGCATTAGACGTACCATTTTACGGACCAGTAAAGGCCATAGTACACGGCATACAGAAAGCCACATACGTATGTATCTCTGACGGCCATATTTCTTGACATCTTCCAAGTGTCAAGAAAGAGCTTTTAGGGAAAACTCTTTGCGATAGATGTCGCATACATATGCGTGTTTTTAATTTTTTCCACTTTTCTAACTTTTTTAACATTTTTCTGAATGCGATTG
Source organism: Cheilosia soror (assembly GCA_949372485.1). NCBI lineage: Eukaryota > Metazoa > Arthropoda > Insecta > Diptera > Syrphidae > Cheilosia > Cheilosia soror. The sequence continues at coordinate 108,959,109 of OX443562.1, read as the reverse complement.
TGACTTAAGACTCCCTGAAAACCATAAATTAAACACAAAACTTTATTCCTTTCTTGTTACCACTGGGAAATTGAAGAAATTACTCTTACATTTTATAAAAGAAAACAACTTTTTCGTCAAGAAAATAGCCTACGGCCCAGCTAATAAAAATTTCGAAAATCGAACGAGTTTGGCATAAAGAATCGAGTTGCCAAGTGTCGAAACTCCGATTTGCGAGAACAAAAAAATAAAAATGGCCACTGAGATTCGGAACATTAATTGCGACTTTCGAGTTACTAAGTGCCAAATATTCGGTTTCGGACAATTTTACTTTTGGAACGAAATACAGAATAGGGTGAAGAATTGCCTCCACGAGAAGTTGAGACAAACTATGAATAATAAAATAATATTTTATCTGTGAATATTATTAACTGCTGGAAACGCGTTGCAGAGCTGTGGTCGAGGCACGATTAGGAGATGAGCAGTGCGGCTTTCGTCCCGGCAGAAGCACAACCGACCAGTTATTCACTCTCAGAATGGTACTTGAGAAGGCTTGGGAGTATGCTACACCTGTTTACGCTTGCTTCGTAGATTTGGAGAAAGCATATGGCCGAGTCCCTCGAGGGAAACTCTGGAGTGTATTACAGGAGTATGGATTTATGGAATTGATGGTTCTCTCTTGAGAGCCATTCAATCTCTTAACACAAACTGTAAAAGCTGTGTTCGGGTAAACGGCGTTAAATCAATACCTTTCACCGTGGGCGTTGGACTTCGTCAGGGGTGCGTCTTGTCTCCTCTCCTTTTCATTACTTATATGGACTGGATGTTACAGCGCAGTCTTGGCGAGGAACGTTTCGAATTGGGAGATCTGAGGATAAGTCATTTGCTCTTCGCTGATGACTTGGTCATCCTTGGATCCTCTCAGACTGAACTTCAGCGCGCACTCGATCGGTTTGTAACCGTTTGTGTTGAAGCTGAGATGAAGGTAAACGTGAACAAATCTGAAGTGATGGTCGTCTCCAGAACGCCTGTTCAATGCACTCTGCATGTTAGTGGAGTCCCATTGAAACAGGTGGAGAAGTTTGAGTATCTCGGAGTCTTATTCACGAGTGATGGAAGGAGAAATGCCGAGTTTTCCTGTAGGATTGGTCAGGCTGGGTCAATTTTGAGACAGCTTGGTCATTCTGTTATTAGGAGGACTGAACTTGGTGTCAAATCTAAGTTGTCAGTCTTTAATTCGGTGTTTGTTTCAACTCTTACCTATGGTCTTGAGGTTTGGGTAATGACCGAAAGAATAAGATCGCGGATACAAGCTGCCGAAATGAGATTTCTCCGTAGTATTGCTGGTGTGACCCGTAGAGATCGCATCAGAAATACCAGAATACGTGAGGAACTCAATGTCGAGCAGCTACTTCTCCGGACGGAGCGTCCTCTAGGTAGAACAAGGATGAGATGGTTAGATCAAGTCCATAATCTCTCCTATACCCGTATGGGGATTGCCCTTGATGATTTAGAGTCGATGGCGGAGGATCGAGAGCTATGGAGGGTCCACTTGAGCAACCTACACCCGCGACCCACTTAATGGACAAGCGGACCATTAAAAATGAATGAATGAATGAATGAATATTATTAGCTCCTTGAGATCACAGCTCATGTCATGGTCATTGTCCAAGTGGCAAAGCGTCAGTTTGTTTAAGGACTATATCCGCAAAAAAACGTCCTAATCAACATGAGCAGTGGTTCCGATACCGCTAAGCACCTTCTGAAAAATAATGACCCAAACCAGTGAACCATGACATTATCCCACCTGAGAAATTCCTATGGCAGCTTCTAGCTTGGAATTTGAACTTTGAAGATCTTAAGCTAGTATCAGACGATACGTTGAATCAGAAAACGTTTGCTGAAAATTGTGTTCCAATCACAACAAATCGTGCATACATAGATACTTGATGACAGAAATTTTATTTTTACAATATATGCTGTGATTGGAAAATAATTTTCAGCAAACGTTTGCTGATTCAACAAATCGTCTGATACTAGCTTTACTTGAATATTTGTAAGATGGTCATGAGAGATGCGGCAGTGAAAATAGATTTGGGGAGTGGTGTTCTTTTCCTTCTTCAGGGATTTAACCTGGAACCTCTTACCCAGTACTCCAACTCACAAAGCTAAAAAAAATTATCTGCTGTTAATGCCATGACATTATTCTTACACACTATTATTGCATGGGCGAAGTGTTCATAGATTTGAATGCTCTTAACATCGGCAACGGAATTTTTACTGCGTCATTAATTTGTATTTCCGTAAATCTATCGACAGAGTTATTAAAATCCGATATGGTTGTCTTAATTATTATGGTTCTCCTTAGTTTTTGAAATCTATTGCCAGCACAAACAGATGAAATCAAAGGAACTACTCAATTTCTACAAATGCTATCCCACACACTATTCTAACCATAAAACCCACTTGGTCGTCTCTATTGTACGTACACACATGTACTAGTTTAGTTATCTTTTTAAAGCGAATCCCATTAGCATTGCCGGCAACAGACACCCTCCAAGCCAAAACTATATACTGCGCAGTTATAATAACCAAAAACAGGGGTGATTCCCTCCCTACTCGCTCGCTAGCATTTTAAAAGTACAATCACAACTCTCTTTATTACTGGCACGTGTGTTAAATGTCCAGCTGCTTGCAGTCATATCCTTTTTGAAAATGAAAAACGCAAAAAGGACTCACTACACAACGTGATGGTGACACTGACATCTAACCTTGGACAGATGTTTGCGCACAAAGGCTTACGATTATTATTTTTTTAGCTGATTTGCTTTCAAAATGTGCTCCTAATTAATGAAACCAACAAATTTTCAACCAACATTACCTAACAGTTGACTGTGGCTTAATCCAATTAGGTCTGAGAAAAGTAGTCCATCAAACAAAAGATGACAGTGAAAGTCTTTGACAAAGACTGTAGCATAAAGTATTACAAATCATCATCAATAACAACTGATCGCTCTGCACCATAATAATTAAGTAACGATTTCTTGTGAAATTCTGAGTGAAACTGAAAACTTTTAACTGGTGTATTCAAAATTGAACGAGTATTAAATAACACCAACAAATCGAATCAGCGCGGTTCTTCATGCGATGGGGTAATGGGTTCAATCACACCGGGCTCAGAAGCTCTAGTTAAAGTCTTTGGGGGGGCTTCTTCATTGATCGAAACGAAAACAATATACGAATACGGAAGAGGGGACATTAAAAATTCCGCCGGAAGTTATGTGCACAGACCGTTCAATACAGAATTGACATGACACTCATGTTGGCTGGTCTATAGAGGTGTAGATTCTGCACGGATATGCAATGTGTGTGCCAACATTTATTGGCCAATGTAACACGAAACGTAACCAATGTTCTGAAAATAGAAATGTCTGCCATTTGTATATATTTTTTTTTTTTTTTATAAAGAAAACTCTTAACTGTGTCTGAAGTCTGACCTGAATGTGAACAAAGGGAACTCACATTGGAAGACCAAGACACCCACGGTGAGGAGACTGCGATTAGTTATTTTCGTATCCGTGGTAATCAATATTGCTTAAGCGAGTGAGCGAGCAAATAAAAAGCAACTCCAGCTCAGTGCAGCATCTTGACTTGAAAAATTAATATTTAATGAATCGCGCTATTTACATCTTACATGAGGAGAATAATTACGAGACGCCTCCGTACCGTATACTCGTCGTATCTTGGCGTTGTGATTCATTATGATTTTTTGTTGCTATACATATTTAGACAGTTGGATGTTTTGTTGAATACGAAAATCACTTTGTCACCGGCGTCACTAAAGTAGGTAGGTATTGTTGGAATTTTTATTAAAATGTGCAGACTAAAGTTTTGCTACTTTGCAAGGAAAGTAGGTTCTGGAATAATTACAATAATGTAGGTATTAAGGACAAGGAACTTAATGACACGTTGCACCTGAATGGTATTTCATGTATATACTCGTATGTATCTATGTTAAGTCAGTTTACATGGTTTGTATTATTAGGATAGGGCTCGCTTTCGAAAAGTACTTTACTGAATAAGCTGTACTCTATCAAATGAATAAAGGAACGCATGCTCGACGTTTTGAGTTATTTCCGAGGATAATCATTTTCAGTCCTGCTACTTTTCCACATTTGCTGTCATTAGTTGGAAGTCCACAATTCTGTGACAGAGCATAAGCGGACATACGTCAATATCAGTAGGTGAAATGGTTAAGTAGCACATTGTGCAGTTTTGTTACAACATCAGAACTCATTTGTCCTTGTAGTTGAAGTTTGGAGAAAAGTAAAGGCTACTGGTATAGATCCAACTTGCAGAATTCAAAAAGGTTATAAGTAGGTAGGTACTATTTTTCGAGACTTCGTCAAGGGAATCGAAAAAAAGGTTTTTCTAGAGCTCGCTGACATATGCGGCTGTCATAACAACTGCGACACTGTGTCATTTTGTGAGATACCCATAGTCAGACTGCCAGTTTGGCCACATCCTTCTTGATTAAACACAGTTCGTCAGTCTTCCTCATCTGAGCCTTCACTAGGAATTCTGAGGAGTTCGTTGCACTGAGAGGAAGGTGCACTGATTCTGCAAATTGAGGACTAAGTCTTGCTGGGCCATCTCATCGGCAAGCTCGTTTTCCATATACGTTACCAGAAAATGGGACATCAGAGTAACCTTGAATTGATCAACCGAGGCCAGCTCATTTAGGCATTCTAGCAGCAAGTTCGAGGTTTTATTAACTGAGCTGATATTGCCTTGATATCAGCTTGGATGACAATGAATATATGTCTAGCTTTTGTCTGGGGATTATGTTTGCGTTCAGTCTGATTTGACGCGTGTATATAGTTCGCACTACAACGCACGGGAAGTATCCTGAAGTCTATAAGATTTTGAGATATCGACTCAGATAAAATACAACCGCACCTGTGTAGATAGTTAAAGTTGAGTCTTTTAGTCTCCTCATTTTCATCTTGTCAGTCTAATCTATAGTGAATTGTATTAATATATTTTGTGAACAACATTCTGGGAGTTGTACAAAAATATTGCTATAACCGTAAGGTCTCGCAGTCTGAGTCTGATCGCGGTTTGTGCTGTGAAATTTGTAATGTGAAGGTCTGACTGTAAGTTCGCCTGATTGTGTTGACCATACGTGTGCCTTTGCATGCCGTTTCTTTAAACCTTGTTGGTGGTTCTGCTCTTTGAGGATTCGAGAGTATAATCACTAGGGCCCGGATTTTTATGCAAATGCATAAAAACTCAATGCATATGTCATAAACAATATGTTTCAGAAAATACTTGCTTGAAAACTAATGGTATACGACAAACGCCTACGGGAATAGGGGTGTCTGCAAAATTTGCGACAGACAGATTTCTTCTGAAAGAAAGTTTCAAGTTCAACAACATATAAAATGTATTCGACATAAACATAAATCCTTTCTCACGGATTCAATTGGGGAAAGAAATTCGTTTCCCGAAGAATTGTGTAAGGCTATTGTTTCCGCCGATATTCTTTTGTGGAAATTAAAAAATGTATTTTAAGCCTTCTTGAAGAAATACACTAAAGAAATAGTGCCCGACGAGTGAACAATTCGCAAAAACTACGTTGAAAAGTTGTACGCAGAGGTGACTGATCAAATAAAATTTGCGTCAAAGAGCAAAAATAAATAGATATCGATTGACGAAACAATAGATGTAATAGGACGGTATGTCGCACGCAAATGTCATTGCCGGTGTTATTTCGCCCAACGAAGCGAAAACACTTTATGTGTCTTATTATTATTATTCTGCAATAAATCAATTAAAACAAATCAAAATTTCTCTTTACAATTTTTTTTATTGAATTTTTTTTTAATTTTTAGTGCATATTTTGGGGTTTTTCGCTGCATGGTTTTTTAATGCATGAAAATCCGGGCCCTGATAATCACCAAGTCCTACCGCATTGTCATTTTGCAGCGTTTTGATCGCGGTAGTGATCTCATTTGTACTGCGGGTTACGGTGCGTATTCAGCTTATGGCAGCTCGGTCTAACTTTTGTTATAATAGTTGTTTTAAGACCATAACAAAATTAAACATAAGCAAAATAGCATCTAAGGCTTTCTAAGGGAACTTATCTCGAGCTACGACTACCTGTCAGCTCCTTATGGTTACTGTAAACAGTTCTACTGTCACGCCTGATCGCTGTTTCCTGCTCTTCCGTCGCTAGTGCGTTTGTCTAAAATCGTCCAAACATTAAAAAAAGCCATCTTGATCGCGGTACAATAGCCAAAACTGTCAACATAATGACGGCTACATTTAGGGTTACTTTCGATAGCTTAAAGGTTTTAAAATTATAATACCAATCAAAAAATGTCAGTCTCGAATCATAGATACCTACATCCAGAAATGGCATTGCGATGGAAAAAGAACAAACAAAAAATGGCTCTGGCAACACCTAAAGGGCTGAGCGGATTTGCATCTCACGTTTTCGTTTCCGATTACCTTAGATTCACATTGTAGGGCGAAACAGTCACAGTAAATCTAGATCGTTATCGGAATTGGCCGCCCCGTTCGTTTAAAAGACACCTCTGGACTTTTTGCTTTGATCCTATGTCAAATCAATAATTCATGTCAAAAAGCCTGAGTCTGTTCCTGTCTTCAGTTTGGAACTACGGATAAATTTTAAAAATTGTGGCGGAAAACAAGTCAGGGACCAGATTATGTAAAATGAAAACGATCGAACGTGATCGTTTCGACAATAGCTGTCTCTGTCTTTTGCCACAGATATGATAGAGACAGGTTTAGTGAAAAAGAAAGAGTTTTTCATTTCGTATTTTACAGAATCCCACCCCAGAACTCAGAAGGTGATGCATGGCGAGAAAAGGTAGCGTTAATAGCTCCAGAATGGTCTTACACTAAGGAAACCAAATGAAAACATCATGAAGTATTATAGTCCTTCGAATGGAGTCGTAAGGTTACCTATAAGGCGCTCCGCGTCGGTTTGGAAGATTAAAAACAACGTGAAGATGAACAGTCCTACCTAGAAAAAGCACTATATCCCAAAGGAAAATGTGAAATATCTAGCTTCAAGACGAAGATGATGGAATAGATTTGTTGTCTCATATGCACCTCCCGGGGTTCAAGTAAAAATATAATGACGAGGAAAACAAGCTGTCTAATATAGGGCAAACAAATTCAAACTCTCAACAAGGAGATACTCTCTTCTATATTCACACAGAGTATGGTGATTAATTTGTAAGAGAAATCCTCCCCTCGGTTATATTGAAATCCCTTTCCAATTTGAATATTTCCCACGGCTGAAGAAATACTCATAAGTCATCCGCCTCTAATTCCTTATCAACCTGTGCGCCGCTGTGCCCCTTCATCACAATATGTATGTCATGCCACAATACTAGAAATAGGTATCCCACCGGATAATATCATTTATCACATGAATAATAAATCGGTGAAAGTATCCATATTCATACTATATATAGCCTTCCAGAATACGCTCTCGTGAAGAACTCATTAAAATTCCCTCGAGTGGAATGAACACATAAATTTCCTTGTATCTGTCACCACACATCAGCTGGCTGCACACTCGCTTGCTCTTGTGTTAAAACCATAAGTGCATGTGCATCGATGTCAGGAAAAATGCACGCACAAGCTGTAGCTGGTGCCTGGTGCCACTGGAGAACTACGTCTTTATTCCAAATATATAACCAAAAATCAACATCTTCGTGCCACATGTTTTCCGTCAGTCTGAGCTAATAGCAGGCACCTCTAGCCAGATAGTTGGTATCTTGCATGCGCTTGTTTTCGTTTAAGAAATCTCTAATTCTCATGTAGCACGTAAATTTTCTCAAAAATATTTGTGTTCCGCCGAAGATAAAAGTGAAATGCGCTCAGATGCAACTAATTTATGCGTTCCGGAAGATGGAGCGCGCATTTGCACTATGCCTAGCTTTGGTTTACTGTTTCCACCTAGGTGCCTTCCAAGGCGGGGTTGGTATGGTAAGGCACCTCAATTTCACTTTTACTCGAACTAAATGGCAAACACTTAAATCTTTTAGGTTGTTAATTTGGATACATTTTATAGTAGGTACCTAGTGTGCCTCTTCATAACCAGCACACAGTGAGCAATAGGCCGTGACATGACCCGTTCCGTACTCTGTGGCAACTGTGTTATATTCCAAAGTTCATACACCTGTGATTGTGGCGCGGCATTGGGGGGCTTGCAATAAAACAAGTGTGAACAGATTTTTCATTCGTTATAGCCTTATACCGCTACTGAATAACGTCTCTGAAGGGCGAGGTATTAAATTGTAGAGGCATATCTAACTGAAATAAATGTCTGCCAGCAACAGGTTGTAGAGACCACCTTTTGTGTTGAGCGTTTCTCTGGAATTCTGTAAAACTGAAAACAAAAACAAAGAAAAAATGTTTTCCAAGAGCTTCGGCTTATCGAAAAACGCGATCTGATGCCATGCATCTTCAGGCCAGGGATGTTAATTGTTCTAGCGAGTATTTTTTTTTTTTGTGTAAAGTAAACTTTGGTGGGAGACTTTAATTTGTTGTCGTGAATTAACACAATTTTTTTTTTTGTTTGGTCTACTCATAGCATCAGCAACTAACTGACAATCTGATGTATCTGATATGGTTGACAGTTGAACAGTTTGTATTGAGGCTCGTTACTGACGAGCGTGCCTCTTGTATATCTTTTCTTTTGTTTACATTTCCTTGGTTTTTTATTTTTAAATTTTGTTTATAGTGAAAGACGTGAGTTTGCCATGTGCTGTTAGCTGACTACATGTGTGAAGTTTAGTGCTGATTAATTCAATTAAAAATGAAATGGGCAGATATTCGATACGAGTTATTGAAAGCGAGGTTTTTTTTTTTTGATAGCAATTCGTTCCGCTTTCGATTTTAGTTTTAATTTTTCACATGAGTCGGTTATTTTTATATAGGCTTTGCTATTGTTTACCATTGTGAATAGTGCCTACTTAAATTTTAATTTGCATTTTTTTTTTTTGTTTTATTTCAGAAATTCTTTGATTGGGTAAGTTTGTGTGAGGATAAATGAACTAATGTCATCGCATGGAACTCGATGATCTTATTTATTGAAAAAGGTTCAGTTTTAAAATCTTTGAAAAAACACAACTTCCAATGGCAAGTTGTTTTAAATTAAGACGGTGCTGCGAGAATGAGGAGGTCCTGATAAAGCAAATGCCTATGAAAAGCTACCATGACGAGAAAGGCGACCGAAGTGTGTTTTTAAGGACACAGTCAAGGCCTAGTGCAATTAAGTTCCATACTCTTGTATCATGGCAATCAAACTTTTGTTACTCGAAAAAGCTGGCGTCTAGAAATTTGCAGTGATAATAGCACAACATTTCAGGGAGATAGTTAGGAATTAAAGCCGAATCTAAACACAAACAATGTTGCGTAAAATTTCAATGGGTCCAATATCATCAAATGGAATTTTAATCCTCTGTTTATTTTCCCATAATGGGAGGTTGTCTTGTCTAAATTCCTTAATTTACACTCTGGATTTCCAACTCCCTGGATTCCGTTTTATATTTGTAACTCAACTCAACCACGACCTTTGACAAATTTACAGAATTTTATTCGAACCAAAAAAAATCGGACATTAAATGTCATCAAAGTGACATAAATAAACATATAGACGTTATTTTGACATGTGTATTGTATTAAAAGGCTTACATACCATCTTTTTTGAAAGTAGAGAGAATCGTTAATTCCAGTCCCCCTACTTACGTTCTCCTCGCTGATTGTAATGATAAATGATTGACGTGAATCCATTTTCTACAGGGATCATCGAATGGTGAGAAGTTAACTTCAAATAGACTGGCTAACCTGTGAACAATTGAAAATCAGCTCTAGCGATTCATGGATCAAAGAATATCAGCCTGACTTTACCATAGGCGTAGAAATTGGTACTCTTCGACTAGGCCTATTTAAGAGGGACCTGCTGTTATTCCAACTGATCCCTATAGCCCACAAAGTACAATTGACACTATTGCGTTGCGACACCGCCAAAGGAGAAGCCTTTCTTCTCTCCAGAAGTAGTTGAGCAAAAGTGAGTTTTGCCACTTCGTCCAGCAAATTTCTTATCTGATCCCTTAGGTTTAAAACGATAGCTCACATCATAAATGAGCAAATTGCCTGCAACCCAAATGAACATTTTTTGAAAGTATTTTCAAACTAGCTTTTGCCCGCGGCTTCTCTTGCGCAGTCCTCAGGTTTTGCTACACAGTGATTCCTTCACAATCAGTTAGTTCCCTCTTTTATATTTATACTTCGCGCAGGAAACCTTCCTTAGAAAGTACCTACTTAAGGAGCAATTTGAATGTATCTCTGAAAAATTTGTTTAACGCCCTATTGGAGAAAACAGTTAAAAAATTATATGATCAATACTTGTTGGTGAAACGCTGGCATCTCAACGCAAATCATACTATGTATAGCAGACTGAGCCACTACCTACGCCACAAAACATGTTTCTTTGCTGGCAAATACACCGATATGATGAGCACCTTCTTTAGATGTTTAGACTAAGGGGGAACCCTTATACCCTGCAACATACTATGCCACATATGAAACCAAAAAGATCGTGAGGATGTGTAGCGTGTAGGTAACACTTTCTAGCAGTGTGACTTCATTCTTACAGAATTCCGCTTTAATATCCTTGGGGTATGTACGCTGGAGTTGGATGAAGCGATAAGTTTCAATTTGATACGCCCTTAAAAGCGGTCATCGCCAGTAACTCGGGCCCCAAGCAAAATTTCCAATTTCGGACAAATTAATTCTTATAATAGAGTACACAAATCGAGTTTGAAGTCAATCGGATGAAAAATAAAAATATTCCCATACAAACTTTGACCCCCCCATTTACCCCTTTAAGGGTTGAATTTCCAAAATCGGAAAAATTAGTTTTTTTTTATTTCTTATAGAGAGTACACAAACCGAGTTTGAAGTCGATCGGTTGAAAAATAAAAATGTTTCCCATACAAATTTTGACCTCCCTTTCACCCCTTTTAGGGCCGAATTTCAAAATATCCTTCCTTATTCCTTGTATACATCATAAAGGGAACCTCTGTGCAAAATTTCAGCTTTCTATAGCAAAGGGTTTGGGCTGAGCGTTGATGATACGTGAGTGGTAAACTTTATTTTTTTATATACACTAGCTGTACCCGCCCGGCTTTGCCCGTGCACAGGAATTGTATTGCTTAGGTCTTAGAAAATAATATTCTTTCGTAAAATGCGAGATATAGGAATAAATTGATTTGCTGGAACTTTGTTTCTGCACCTGAAATACAGCAATACGAACAAAACAAAAAAAGAATCATGAAAATCAGCCCAGCGGTTCTCGAGATACATTAACGAGTTTTAACCCATAGAAGTTGTTTTTTGTATAGGAGGTATACAATTTTGAATGTTTTTTTTTTTTGTATGGGCGGTGTCACGCCCCTTTGTCCAATTTTGATCAAACTTCACAGAAATCATGTATAGACCAATACTAAAGATGTGTAAAGGTTGGTCAAAATCGGTAAATGCGTTAAGGCGTGAATCGACGACAAACATTTTAAGGCTCAATTTTTATATATATAAGATAAGATAGAGATAGATTTTAGATCGAAACTTCTCATGCTTGTCACTTTTTGCTCTTGAAGATATGAAGATGTTTCAAGCAACTTCATTTTGAATGTGTGACTTGATCGCTTTGCGATTTTGTAGATTATTTTTAAATAAATTCCAATAAATGCCTACTGATTTAAGAAATACCTTCGTACCGGAAACAACGAAAATGATCTTCCCAAAAACTTTAATGATCGTCAGCCATTCGTCATTTCTAGCCCAAGGCTTTGGAAAACTAATCTGAACTTGGCGGTCTAAAGTCTGAACCAATTCGCGGCTGACAGATTATGCTGATCATATTTATTTATTTACTTTGAACTCGCTGCAGCTTTGGGTAAGCATGCTTCTCTGTCCCTTAAGTTCGCGCGGACTCAAGCCTACCTTTTATGTGCACTGTCAATCTTCTATTAACATAGTTATTAACCACTGACGTAAGAGCTGATGAAGACAAGACTCTCTAGTTGGTTTAACAAAAAATCCAACAAAGCTTTCCTATATCGGAAGCGTGAAGTCATGAACCAACCCAACAAGTTTGCCTTCGTACCTTTTGCTTTTGATTATTCTTTGACAATCAAATTCAACCATCGACCTAATCGCATTGTGTCAAATCTTGCAGACAATTCATGTCATAAATTTACGAATAAGGAGATAAACACTTTTGGTTACAAAAGTTGACACGTAAGAAAGTTTTAAACAAAAACCTTCACAGAAACCAGGTGTCCCGTAATTTATAAACTATTTCCCCGGAATGCCATCATTCCACAACCGCTACGGCAACAATTCCTTCTTAATTGAGATAAAATCCAACAAAAAGTAGCGACTTGTCCTAAATATAACTCTTTTCAAACGTGTGCACTCTTATGCTTATCGCGACCATCAGAACAGAATGTGTATCAAGTGACACTCGGAATTATAATGTTTGCGGTGCCTGAATACTTCCCACAAAGCGCGGAGGAAATAAGCAAAAAAACAACAAAGAAAAATAAAATCAATTAGCAACAAGGCAGAAAGATAAAAATCGCTGAACTTAAAAATAATGTGGACTTCTTATAGAAAACTGAAAAAAAAAGAAAACAAAACATTTTGTTGATGTTAGGAAATATGACAGACTAACAGCCATAGAAATGTGACACAATGTGTCACATATTGTGACAACCAAAACGTGTATTTTGTCTTGTGCAGTTATAGTTATTTTTGTTCGCTTTATGTTCGTTTTCGCCTCCTATACCTTTATATGTGAGTAACTTCAATGTAAGAGCTTAATGAGCCCCAATGGTGGATGTGGATGCACCTTGCTCCAAACTTGACTTTGACTTTGTGGCAGAATTGATTTTTTTTTCTACTCCTTATGCATTTTCCAGAGGAAGAAAATCCGCTCCAGAATAAGGTGAAGACAAGAAAACGTTTTTGCTTTGACATAGAAAACTTGTTTGCTATAGCCGTATGCCTATGCATGTAAGAAAACGGTTCCACTCCTCCAGATTGTGATCTCGGATTCAAGTTCATCATGTGGTGTAGAATGGTTGCTTTGTAACAGCGGGACCTGCTAGAATCGGGTATAACTTGGTTTACATTTTCTGCTTCTGCCTTGGATCCCCTTTCTGTTGCAATTGAAAACACGTTTTAACCGTACGCCTGTCAAAGTTTCTGGTTTTGACCATAATTGTGTGGTTTCTGGTTAAGTTGTACTACACACAGAGACGAACGAATGGGAAGAGAGCAATGTCTCTTTCCAGAATGTGTGTATTCTGTCTTATTTTGTTTTACTTGAAAAAAAAATGCCTTCCTTTTTTCCCAAAGTGATTTCATCAGTTGAACGACTTGTAAATATGTCTCTCGAAGCAATTGACTTGAAGATAAAAGGACAATAAATGATTGTGATCGGGTCTGATAAGATCTGCTTTTTAAGTGAAATTATTAAGAAAAAGATATATGAAAAAACCTCTTTGATGGGAGTGATAATAATTGCGGCATACCTACATAATAAAACAATCAAATGGAAACGAATATTACTAATGGAAGACATTTGTGGCGGTTTTCTTTTTTTCTCGAATGTTTGATGAGCACTATTTAAATATTTTGATAGTTTCTCAATCATAATTATTAAGTGGTGTTCGATAACAAGACGGCATTCAATGCATGCCATTTTGACAACAGCTGCCGTCAATAAAGTGACAGAAACACAGTATTAAAGGGTGAGCCATCTGTTGGTTTCTTTTTGAATTACATTATATTATTTTGACACTGACAGGTCTTAAAGATTAAAACTTTGTACACAAACTTAGTAGGTACGTCGCGGTACGAAATGGATCGATTTAAGCTTGAAAAACGTTGGAAAATATTGCATGTATACTTCGGCCGAAATAATTTTGTCTTAGGAATTGGGACAAAATGACCATCCGCTTCATTATGGCTTCTCTGTTTGGGCTATAGATCGGCTCACAAAATATATATAAAAATTTTTTTTTTTCAGATGAGGCGCAATTTTATCTCGGTGGTTATGTAAAAACTAACAAGCAAAATTGGCGTATTTTCAATTTTTTCGTCAAGGAAACGTGGACAATCAACAAACAATTTTTCAACATTTATGTCACATGTTGTAGGAATGTATGTGAGATGCTCATTGAACGATAGCTTCGTATAAAATAATAACTCCTAGGTGTACATATTGTGTGTAAAGGTGATTGTTTCTTTTATTTTTCCGCTGGTTGTAAGCAGCGCTTTATCTTGTGCTAGAGTTAGACCTGCTGACGCTAAGGTGAGCCTTAGTCTTAGTCGTTTCATTGCCAATAATTTGCTTCATTTCCTCTAGTAATTTAAATACGATGCGATACGGTAAATACGATGGCAACGTCATCAGCGAAACTCATAATCTTGGACTCTTCAAGTACAGGTATTTTTGTATTTTTAAGATCCCATCACAAAACTGGTCCCACTACGGATCCCTGTGGTGCAGCACCCGTCACCATGTAGTGCCTTAGTTTCACGTCGCACTATTGCTATTTAGCATCAGTGTGTGCCTACACTAGTTTTTTATATATAATATTAATTATGTAAGATGAGACCCTCATGTTTTGAATTCTCTTCAAGATTGGGGGAGATAGATAGACCGCGCCTTAAGCCGTTGCACTGTTTCCTCTATTGCGGTTACACCATCTATGATTTTTCAAGCCGTATCTATGACATTTACATACACAGTGGTGTTTTTTTTTTTTGGAAGCAGTTTTTGTTGTTGTTTTTATTATTTGGAATTGTTAGGCACGAGTTGTACAATTGTATTTATGTTGTCTTGGGAAACTATGGGTTTACTCAGTTCGTGCCTATTATTAAAAAAAGAAAATCATTCAAATTACCTTGGCATAACCAAAGATTAGTTAATTTGAAGAATGCTAAAAACGAAGCGTTTAAATTATTTAAAAAGTCAGGGTCTGATTTTAACAAGAAACGTTTTTGCCAATTGCGCCGCGAATATGACTTTTTGAATAAATTTTTGTATAGGCAATATGTAATGAACACTGAATCTCAAATTTCAAAGAATCCTAAAGGTTTTTGGACATTTTTAAATAGTAAAAGAAAGCTGAATGGTACTCTGCACAATATGGAATTCGATGGTGTTGTCTCATGTAGCTTGGATTCAACTTGTGAGCTATTTGCAAAGTTTTTTGAATCAGTTTATGTCAATCACACTAATCTTAGTCCGTTACTTGATAATGATATAAGTGATTGTAATGCATGTATAGGATCACTCTATCTTTCGATTGATGATGTTTTGCAAGGCATACAACATATTAACTCTTCCCAAAGTCCTGGCCCTGATCATATTCCATTTGTAGTGCTTAAACAATGTAATTTGTCCTTGTCTTTTCCTTTAATGTTAATTTTCAATTTATCTTTAGCTTCTGGTGGGTTTTTAGATGAATGGAAATATTCATTTATAACTCCCAAATTCAAAGCCGGATCCCGAAAAAAAGTAGAAAATTATCGTGGAATATCTAAGCTCTCAGCTATTCCGAAACTTTTTGAAGCTATTGTTACAAAAAAACTTTATTTCACAATCAAAGAACGAATATCATTGCAACAGCATGGATTTGTATCTGGTAGATCCACATTAACCAACTTAACGCTGTTTACAAAATATCTTTTTGATTCCGTGGAGTCGGGATATCAAGTTGATGTAATTTTTACTGATTTCAACAAAGCTTTTGACACAGTATGCCATAGCATTCTTATAAAAAAATTAAGATCTTTCGGCATTCATTCGCTACTACTGAAGTGGATCTCGAGTTACCTATTGAACAGAAAGCAGTATGTAAAAATTGGTGCTTCTCAATCTAGACTCATTGATGTATTATCTGGTGTCCCCCAAGGTAGCCACTTAGGGCCTTTGCTCTTTAATATTTTTATTAATGAGATTCCTTCATTGCTTAATCGTGCTGATTGTTTAATGTATGCCGATGACCTAAAAATCTTTATGCGCGTAAAAAACATTTATGATTGCGAAAGTCTCCAAAGTGAATTAAACACAATAGTTAATTGGTGTGAACTTAATCGACTTACATTAAACATAAATAAACGTCATTCTTTTTCTGTGTACCATACACTAATGCCTGTACTTAATCACTATACAATTTCTGGGACCTGCCTTTCTCGAAAAACAGAAATTAAGGATCTTGGTGTGATTTTTGACACGAAACTCTCATTTTCATTTCACATTGATTATGTTGTTGCCAAAGCAAACTCGATGCTTGGATTTCTTAAGCGAACATGTGATGAATTTTCGAACCCATATGCTCTTAAGTCAGTCTATATGTCTCTAGTACGGCCTTTCCTTGAATATTGCTCTATAGTCTGGTGCCCAATATATGCTAATTCTATAATTCGGTTAGAAAGGGTACAAAAGTCCTTTACAAGATTTCTTATAAGGCAAATGAAATGGAACCTTGATGTAAGACCGTCGTATCAAACAAGATTTGCTTTAGTGGGATTAGATACCTTAGAAAAGAGGCGAAGTGTTCATTGTATGCTGTTTATTCATGATGTCCTTTCTTATCGTATAATATGTCCCGATGTACTTAAAAATTTTAATTTGTATGCACCAGAAAGAATTATTCGAACAAGAAACACATTTTTTTTGAATCCTAGACATTCTTATAATTATGGTCTTAACGAACCAATAACTAAATGTATAAAATGTTTTAATTCTGTTTACACTGAAATAGATTTAAATAGATCTAAATTTAAATTATCTATATTGAATAATAATATGTTCTGAAATTAAAATAATATTTAATCCTAGTCTGTTAGAGTTAAGCTCGGTAGATGAATAAAGAATAATAATAATAATAATGTTGTAATGTATACTCGTTTTCGAAAGTGGTGTCAAAAGAACCTTTATATTCCTATTGTAGCATTGAAACCTCGAAGTACGGATTTTTTAATGTCGTAGGTCAGGGGTTCCAAATATTTTCCATACAGCGACTCCTTATACAGGTCATAATATTTTCGGGACGCCCCTCATATAAGCACACAACGGAACAAAGCACAGATTTGTGAATAGAAGCTGAGCCTACTGAAGATTCAATAAAGGGGTTTCAATCCTTTTTTATTATCTGAAAGGCACATGCACTAATACAAGTGCTCCAATCTCCCGCATAGATCCCGCAGAATTTGAACAATGGCATTGGTTATGTCGGTGTTAAGGGCAACGGTCGATTGCGGTTGATTCGCATTAACCTGCGACTTCAGGCAACCCAACGAGAAATAGTCTAGCGGGGTTAAATCGCACGATCTTGGAGGCCAATTCACGTCGCGTCAAATCTGCTACAGACACCATACCCTCAAATCGTTCATGCATTGTGGCTTCTGATGGGTTAGCCGTAGCGACGTCTTGCTGGAACCACATGTAGTGTGCCTTCCTATCGTTCAATTTGGGCAAACAAAAAATTAAATTAAATTTGAACTCCTGTGTTAGTTGGATCTTGAACGGGTATAGTCCCGACGCCAAGTTGATGTCTGCAAAAAGCCGACTTCTTGTGCACTGCAAGGAATTGTAGTACTGATTGCTTACCGAACCGGTTGTCTCGAATTTGCCCACTAAACGTTGGAGATTCGACTTTGAAGAGCCCCCGGACCGACCACCATTCGTTAAAAGTCGTTTATCTTGCCATAGTGGTTTGGCCTCAGTGACTGGACAGTAAGCCCCCAAATGAGACAAACGCCAGCAAAACACAATGCCCGCCACAATCTGCCAATATCGGCCCGACCAGATATTTTTTTCAAATCGAGCTCAAAGCTAATGGAACGCCGTGTGCGTACAATCTGCCATATGTACAAGTAAAGGCGGAAGATAGATTATAATCTATACTTGTACAGCCTTCGGCAACATCAAAAGGGTTTTGAGACCAGGTCATCAAAACTGATTGCCTTCCCTGTTACCACAAGTACTGATTCACATTTCCACGCAGAGCCGCTAAGTTTGTGTTCGCACTATGTGTTCCCATGTGTTCAGCTCCGTATGTTTAAGTACGATCTTCAATTGAATACTATCCACAAACCCGAGATGAAAGTAATAGAATATTTTCAGGAGTACCTCTCCAAAGCTGAGGCAAATCTTATCAGCATGAAACAAACATGAAGAATCCACAAGAGTGTAATTTAATCCTGCAAAATGTTGCATAATTAAAACGATACAACGAGTGTGTATCCACTTCCTGAAGAAACTTTCCTCCATTTACCCTTATTGCAAACTTTCATGATACTTCTAACAATTTTCTTGCCCCATTATTACGTTAATTTTCTCACAGAATGAACCGTACATTTGAACTCTGGATATTCAAATCTTTCCATTTGTAAACAACTTTATATCCTTTCCTCCCATTAAAATGGAAAAAAGAAACACTGCATCCGACCATTTGCATATGTATTCATGTTCGAGGATCATATTTTCATATTCACTGATGTCCTTCTGCACTATAGACTACATTCCATGCAACGAACACATAATAGCAACACTATCCTGTAGTGGGACAGGCACACTGTCAAGGAATCTCAAACTCATATGGCTAACGAATAATGCAGATATAAATCATGTAGGATTGTAGGCCTCCCCTATACAATATAGAAGAGCAACTGTCTCTGTCTCCTTTTGCCTCCCTTTTTGAGAGCGCAAACAAAAATATTTCCACTGCAGAATGTGTTTGCACAATGTCGTGTACATGCATTTCCTGTTTTTGCGCCCGAAATAAAGGAGAATAAAACAAATTTTTCAAACTCCAATTTTTCATGTGAACCTCCTTTTGCAGGAGTACTTTTGCTACGAGTTGTTCTTGTTACTGTTCCCGTTTTGGGAGGACATTTAGGTCAGGAAACCAGAAAAGGGCATGCATACATGTACAAAATTATAATTCTACTGCACTATAGTGCAGAAAAGCATTTAAGATGCATTGTTGCTACCCGTAGGAAGTAGCAAGGACAATTTTGGGAAGGGTTTTATGTGGTCAGGTTGGCCGAGCGGTCTAAGGCGCCAGATTTAAGCTCTGGTTCCCGAGAGGGAGCGTGGGTTCGAACCCCACATCTGACAGAGTTTTTTTTTTCAATTTTTTTTTAAACATATTTCTTTTAAATATAGGAACGCAAATTGCCACGTTGTGATGTATATAATACATCTCAGACTATTGAGGGAAAGGCGAAATAGGTTTCGGGTATTTTTTGTGTCATCGGTCGCCTTTTTAAGCAAGTATTCAATTTGGAAGATATACGAATGCATAATTTTAGGGTCTAAAATTGACAATTTGTCTTAATTGGATGTCATTTGAAAATGCTTGTGTCACTACACTATGCATTTTGCGTTCAAGATCAGAGGTTTTTTGTGTCTCTTATAACTAGTTAATTGTACTTCCTTCTAAAATGATAAGAAATACTTTCGCGAAAATTTAAGTCTTAATTTTTTATAAAAAATATATGAGGATGATAGGAGGAGAAGCCAAAAAGTGGATTTGGCTCCGCCTCTTATTTGTGTTCCTGGTGGTGTCAATATTTGACACCTGGGATTTGCGCGGGATCACACCTCGAAGCGAAATCGGAATTTTTTTCCAAAATGAAGAGTACCTACTTCCCATACAACGATTTCACAAAATTTATTTATGTCGTTGGCTTTAAGTTTGTACACTCAACCGCAGCCTAATCAGGCAGGCGAATTTAAATCAAATCCGAATTGAAGTAACCACGATCACACGAATCTGAACGGCAAGCTCTATTTGAACTTCATAAAAAACTGCATCTATGACATGACAACTGATCATTATTCGCGCGTATCGGACATTATCTTTCTGTTAGCTGTCACACAGGAAAAAAGAAACCAGTGACATTGGGATACTTTTGCTAGAGTAGTATCAAAAATGCATAAATTTCGCCAATGGAAAATTCTTAACCTATCGCTAGATTGTAATACGTGTTGCAAATGCAATTCAAAAATTTTGCAACACCTCTTGAAAGTTAGACAACAGCAACAATTTTTACTTGTCTGTTACTGACATCAAAATGTAATAGATTTCATCTAAACTCAATACTAAAAGTATGATTAGATTGTTTGACATATGGTCGAATGTTTGACACAAACCTTTTGGCACGAATTCGAGTCCTGGGGATTTTTACATTTTGTTAAAAGAGTGTGTGTGTGTTTGATGTCTTTTAACAAAATGTAAATTTTTTGTTAGCTGCCCAAAAACTGTCAAATTAGTTTGTACTAAATTGTTTGTTACATGACCTTTCTGCTATTGTTAATGTAATTCTCTTAAACAATAATTCAGATTCTGCCTTTCATTCTCGGAAATGTTAATTTAGTGCTCAGTCTAGAATTTCTTCACTAGATTGGTCGGCTAAAACGTCAACTGAGAAAACTGTTCACTTGATCAATCGAGGACAAAAAAAAAAAAACAAACACATTAACCCCCAGTAGTGGATGTTTAAACTAAAATTCAACTCAACCTGAACTTGAGTTTAAATTTAAATAAAAAAAATAAATAAATAAATTGAACTCAGCTTGACTAACCCCCAGTTTCACACTGGAAGTTCAACTGAGCCTGAACGTGAGTTTAAACTTGAAGTTCAACTCGTCCGGTATCACAATCTAATCTGAACTTCAGTTTAACTAGATTTAATGAATAGAATTTAGCAGTATTAGCTTTTATACGACTTTTCCAAAACCGTTCCTTCTATTTTCTTTCAAAGGACACGCAAAATATCGTCAAATATTTGTGTTTTTGACAGTCAGCTGCTTTAAAATCGAGATGTCACTGTATCAAGTGATCTGACGTTTAAACAGCAGAATACTGTAGTTTAACTTAAACTACAGAATGAACTCTGTTCAAGGTTTAAACGAAACAGTGAAACCGAATTAATTGCTGAACTGAAGTTTAAACTAAAAGTGTAGTGTAAGCTTCCACTGTGAAACTGGAGTTTAGTCAGACAGCTGTCAGTTTTACTAAACTAGAATTTTGAACGTGCTTAATCAAACAGCATATTGTCAAATGTTTGTTTGTTTGACGCCATTTGCAAATAAAAAGTGTCAAACGTCAAACAATTTAATCGTAGCTAAACTTAACAAAACATTATCAGCCTTATTTATTAGATTCCTCTAATCTATTAATTATATGAGGCACTAGTTCTCAGCTAATACCTTAGTAGACTTTTTTCCTACTAGCCAATTCTAAAAGTACTCAACCGAATACCAGAATAAAGGACTATTCGCATGAGAACGAACGAACTAATTGATGAAATGCGAACAAACCACTTTTTAAGCAGAAACTTGGGCATTTAACTATGTCAAGGGTAGGATAAATTATTATCAAATCAAAATGTATTAAGAAAACAAATTTAAAAAGAGTTTAAACAAAGAAATTTCGAATTCCAAACTTTTTGCCGCGAACGAAAATACCCTTGGCGCGAATTGTCAAAGTTAATTTCCAATCCACATGATCAAATCGCGTTCCACAAACTAGCGAATAAAATATTCGCTCCTCAAATTAGAAATTGCTGGTAGAAACTGATGGCTGAAATTCGGGAACTGCCGCGACCAAGAAAAGTGTTCATGAAGTGAACGGACTGTCAAAACTCGCGAAAATTCGTTCGTTGGTAGATAGTTGGTCGCTCTCATGTGAATAGTTCTTAACACCGTATGGTTTGAAAATGAGCCAACGGCTTAAAATCGCTGCTAAATTACGTGAATAAAAAAATATTCAAAAAAAAAAGTATGTCAGATGTGGGGTTCGAACCCACGCTCCCTCTCGGGAACCAGAGCTTAAATCTGGCGCCTTAGACCGCTCGGCCAATCTGACTGTTGATGCAGAGCCAACCAACTTCGTATACAAACGAAAAATTCGCAAAGCTTTTATCTTATCGTTCTTAAAATACATTCATTTCACACCTACACCCGTAAGCAAGAAACAGAAACAGACAAAGAACCATTTCACAAAGCACATTAATGACATTTAAATGAGCACATCCCTCCCGCTCACACTCTTCGAAGTAACCCAAGTGTTAATTGCACCGGAAGCTGTCGCTGAGGCACGTTCGCTCGATTATTATTTTCCATCCCGTGCCCCCAGCAAAAAGAGACGAAAAGCATTTCACAACCCTCCTCAAGAACTTGTTGACCTTCCCCATCTTCGCGTTTGTTATGAGAGCTTGTTCAAGGGACTTTGCTTGATGGTGGTGGATGTGGATGGGCCTTTGCTATGGCTCTATTATGGAGATACCAAGGGTAGTCGAATGAATTCGTTTGATATAACGCTGTACACGTGAATCAAATTGTTTTCTTTTGGTTTGGATTGTGCGCATCGCGAAAAGCTTTCTATCATTTTGTACTGCGCGGCATATCGTAAATATCGTAGACACTATGGAGGAATTATTTTTATATCATATCGCAAGTTTGGGTGCAGTTCCAGTGCAGCTGTTATCTCGCGCGAACCGGCCGAAAATTTGGTACGAGATAATTTATTCGGGTTTGCAGTTTTTTTTTTTTTTTTTACAACATATTTGAGGAAGCCCTTTTGGATAAACACACCGTGGTGCAAGGAGTAAGTAGCTCTTGAGTGTTTGGTGCAACTTGAAACTGGGACAAAGTATCTATGTGCGTTTTTCCAGTATACACGCGAAGTAGAAAATCGATGCCGCACTGTGACGACGGTAATGGGCCACCTTGTAATGTAGGTCACTGCGTACAGTAACGACAGACGTGCAACAACAATAGCGCCAAAGCTGTAACCGTTTCTTAGATTCATCTCTGCAACAGCACGCAGCAGCCGCAGTCACTGTAATGGTTAAAGATACATAATGTACGCGTACACCACCAATGCCACCGTATACTTTCTAGTTCAATGGGAAAATTGAAAAATTACGGGACGAGAATTTTGCATCGTGCTGGCTGCTGAGCTTGTATCGCTATTTTCTGGTCTTAATTCGTTATATCCGTTGCGGCGCTCGGTACATGGTTCCCGGGGTGATTAGATTGCTTTATTCGCGACGCTTATGGGGAGAAAACGGAATTATTAACCGCATATGAACTTGATATTGATTGATTTTCATTGTTCCTTTCAGTGGTTTATCGGTGAATTACCTTTTTGCATTTACCCCACTTATGCATTCCTCGACAGTATGTGCGCGGTCGCGGTCGGGCCTGGGGGGTGTTGACTTTAAAGTGGGTTTTCGCCTATCCACGCGGTTTTGGTGGTTGAACTAATTGATTTTATTGTTGAATGTGTGTGCGGCGAAATGGAATCCAAGCTGAAATGTAAGCGAAAAACTTGTGTCGTCAGCAGGGAGGGGGATGTGGTCTGCTAATTGGGGTTGAATAGTGTCATACTAAACCAGTTGGGCTTATCGATTTTATGCCCCCAAGTGATTTGTGCATCCATATTAAAATGAGGACGATTGCAATTTCCTTTAGAAAAAGCGTTCCAGTTGGCATTGGTCCAGAAAGTTCCGGAAAGTCGTCGCAACTTTTTATTCTCATGCTTGTTTTTGGGTGCATGCTTTTACAAAGGGTTGTGCAAAGTGAGGGAAAATTGAGACAAAATGTGTTATTTGGTAGAGTAATTACTGGGGATTCTTTTGTGACTTTGTTTTAGGGGATTTTCATTTAGCTGTGGCATATTGTTGTGTGCGCACTTGCAATACCTAATTAGTATTTGCGTGAAATCTGTTTCCATATGGCAAAATTTGTTGTGAAAAGTGTTGGTCCTGCAACACCAAGGGACTTATCCGTAAAATTGCGAGGTTTTGGTAACTTTTATCAATACCTTTTACATTTTAGCAGAAATAATCCTGACTATTGTCCCGCAGTAGCGCAGTGGTTAGTTTGCTGGACTACCAGGTTCGATCCCCGGAAAAACACAAATTACATCTTAAGATTTTTTCGACTGCGCCACCTATCGCGAACGTCTGACAAACATCCGAGAGTATAACTGTCCCGAAAAAGCTTCTCAATTCAGCCGTTCCGACTCGGCATAAAATTGTAGGTCCCTTCCATTTGTCCCAAAAATAAAAACACACAAAACGAATGGTTGTGAGAAGATAGGCATAGGGTGCCTACACGCCTGTTGCGCCAACATTTTTTTTTTTTGTATTTTCCCTCATCGCTGGGCATAGACTTTAAAGTGAGCTGTGGCCACCAGCTTGAAAACCACAAAAAGAAACAGTGCAATTTTTTAGATGTAACTGAATCTCATGACATGACTATACCTTGCTATATAAAGACGGCAATTTTGCTTGTTTACAAACCCATTGGGCTAAAAGTGAGACCAGTCGCACTTAACACGATATTTCCATACAAATAAGGAATAAGGAGCGACTTTAAAAAAAAATAAATAAATAAATAGGTGGCGCAACAGGCGGGTGACACCCAAGGCCTAGCTTCTCGCAACCATTCGTTTTGTGTGAGTTTTATATTTTTGGTCATACTCTCGGATGTTTGTCAGACGATCGCGAGAGGTGGCGCAGTAGAAAAAACTTTAAGATGTAATTTGTGTTTTTCCGGGGATCGAACCTGGGATCCCTCGCACAGTAGTCCAGCACACTAACCACTGCGCTACTGCGCCCACTGCGACTTTAAGCTGCCAAAATTCGAGGCCAAATTGACAATTCCGGATTTTCTAAAACATTTCCACTTACAGCGGCTGTTTTTCTCTGTAAGGACATTACATTAGCGAGCTCTGTTGGTCAAACACAAGAACCATACCATTCAATAAAATTATTATTAGGTACGTTTTGCCAATTTGTAGAACAATTGTTTAAACAAAGTTTGTACAACATTCAAAGGTTTTTTTTTTGTATAAGTCTATTCATGATAATTTGTCAAATAATACCGAACATAAGCGTCAATACTGAACGTAACTTTCAAAAATTACTGCATGGTTTAATAGTTGTCCGACTTGAAAGATTTATCAGTCTAAAAAAATGCAACCTTTACTTATGGCCTCAATCTGATTCCACTTTTTTGACACATATTTAGCAGACGTTTCAGCTTTCTGTCATTGCATCGCTTAATTGACTATGGAAGAATTGTCAAAAAGTTATACACTTCTTTTAAAAATTGTTAGAAAATAAACAGTGGGCAGTGGTTATAGTGTAGTATGTACTGGAAAAATCCCGGAAAACAAAAATAAGCCTTAAGGTTTCTTCCACCTTTCGCAAATGTCTGAAAAACATCCGAGAGTTTGTTTTTGTTGTTTTTGAAAAATGGAGTACAATTTCATAGAAATGACTAAGGTTAAATCATTTTCGTCTGAAAACAAATAGTAATCGTCTGAAAAATATAAAAATCGTCTGAAAACATTTATTTTAAAGAATTAAAGACCGCAACGCAACGCTCAAAATTCATCTAAGTTTTTTTTTTTTTTTGGTTTTATGGACTTATTCTTTCCTTTTACTCCATTGTTGGTAGAAGGAACACCTTTTTCAGACGATTACTATTTGTTTTCGGACGTTTTAAAAATTGTTTCAGACGTTTCCAATATCTGATTTTCTGATGATTTGTATTTATTTTCAGACGTTTTTTTCGATTTTTGCCGTCGTTTCCAATTTTTTTTCTGACAAATACTATTTATTTGTAGAAGAAAAAATTGTATGTACATCATTCAAATTGACAATGTACATCATTCTTACCGCTCTAAATGTTTGTTGTTGGGTCTTGATACTCTCGAAGTTCGCCGTAAAATGTATTGTATTATGTTCGTCAGAGATTTACTCTGTTCTTCCATTGATTGTGCTAATTTACTTTCCTTAATTTGTATTTATGCACCCAAAGGGTTCTTAGGGCTAGACCACTGTTATTGGAAGTTCATCACTCCACTTTGTACGGGGCCAACGAGCCTGTTACGTTTTGCTGTAGACTATTTAATGTTGTATATGATCAACTAGATATTGTATTACCCAGAACTAGATTTAAGGAACTAGCATTGTTAGCATTAAGATAATTGTTGTACTTTATATATTTTAATTTTTTCTTGATCTGTTGATGAAATTTATCGTAGATCTAAATAAATAAATCTAAATCTAAATCTAAATCTAAATCTTGTAGCCAATGACTAATTCAATTAACTTGGTGCTACATCTTCAGTGGTTTGGAGTTCTTTAAGGAATAGCTAGACCGTAATATTGCAGCTTCACGGAGCCCAAGTGATGGGACTAAAACGGCCGTAAACGAATATACCTACTTCTTTGAGTGCAAAAGATTAATTGCTGTACAGCTGCAAATATTAGAGCTCACTGAATTTCAATTACTTCATTACCCTTAGTGCTTAATTCTCCCCTAGCGACACTTTTATAAAAGTGTGGATTTGGACAGAAAATTCCACCTAATTGCACAATTGTTCAACTCAATGACATCACGTCAAAAATCAAGCAATGACTATACTTTTTGACTTTATTATTTATCAATGTCGTTGGCTATGGTATGGACTTTAGAACAACCTAAGTGTTACACCTATCAATCGTTTTTCTTTGGCCATTTGGACATCTAAATATAGTAACTTATTGTCAAAAACAAAAGCACAAGGAAGATTCGAATAAGACCCACATCATCGCAGTTATTTTCTATGAGGCAAACGCATGAAAGTTAGCAAAGCCCGATAAAGATATCCTTGATCGTTTATAACTAAAACATTTTCGAGTGATTTTGTGTCCTATTGATCTTGATAAAATAAATGAATAAATAAATAGGTGGCCCAACAGGCGGGTATGCGCCCTAGGCCTAGCTTCTCGCAACCATTCGTTTGTGTGAGTTTCTATTTTTGGGACGAATGGAAGGGACCTAGAATTTTATGCCGAATCCGAACGGCTAAATTGAGAATCTTTTTTAGGACAGTCACACTCTCGGATGTTTGTCAGACGTTCGCGAGAGGTGGCGCAGTAGAAAAAACCTTAAGATGTAATTTGTGCTTTCCCGGGGATCGAACCTGGGATCCCTCGCACAGCAGTCCAGCACACTAACCACTGCGCTACTGCGCCCACAATTGATCTTGATAGGCTCTGGAAAGCTGATTTAATACGGAACTCTACGAGTAGCGACCTTCTACGACCGTGTTCAAATCAGTCGTCTAAGACGGCTAGGACGGTCCGACCGGAATAGTTTTTGATTCCAGCAGGATAGGACAACTTAGTAAATTAGGATCTCGCCAGGTAGCACACACAAAAGAGAGAGGACACAAATTAACGAACTAGAGGCAATTATTCACAGGCCGCCGTAACTGAAGAGGCATTTTTGATTGAACTGTAACACTACCCTAAGGTGGGTTTCCACATGTCGGTTGATTGACAAAGTTTGACAGCCCTCGCGTTTATGTCATTGAAGGACACCAACGTCAGTTCATTTCCACTTATGCCAATTATTGGCAAAAAATCGTTTGTCAGTTAATTGACCAACTAATGAACTCGATGCCAATTAAATTTTCTCTGTCAATTATAGACAAAGTGACATTTTGTTTGACAATTCAGCTATTTCCACTTGTCCAGTGGTTTTTTTGTCAGTTATTGGCAAACGCTGTTAGTCAATTCATTGACAAGCAATTTTTCGCTATTTCCACTTGCCAATTGTTTAATTGGCATAAAAATACGTCAATTGTCAATTTCAAATCGACAAGTGGAAACCCAGCATTACACTGACGATAGGCCACGTTATTCGTTATATTAAAACGACGCACTAACCCTAATTGTATCTAAGATAACAGGACGTAGAAGCAAAATCGAACAACATACTTAATTTTAAGAGGTATTGTTTTTTTCACTATCTTCCTTAATATCTTTCCAGGACAAGTTTTTATAAGGCTCTAGTAAAAAAAATTTTAGACCAAATATCAAATGTGCATTCGATTAAAATTTCACCATTTACATTATCGTATATATAGATAGAGCATAAACTTTTTATTACAATTTTACCGCACATCATCGCAAATTCTCATTTTCTAGTCTCCCATAAAGGAGTCTTCCAATTGCCTCTGCAGAGAAATCAATTCTATGCAATCCTGGCCTAACTAACTTGAATTACAACATTCCTGTTGCGGTAGGTACCCATCGATATACGAACTTCTTTTCAACTCTCTGCTAACAATCCTGACAACTGCAATACGATCCACGCGTCATTGACAATCTTAAAAAAAAAAAATGTATTCCTCTGACTATGCTGACTACTTGCTGTTAATTTCATACCCACAATGTTTTTTCTCTTATATGTATATATTTTGTTTGTTTTTGTTTGTAAAAAGATGATACATATCTCTATCTAGATACACCATGTCTGTCTGGCGGTGTCTGTATACTGTGGGTCTGACTCGAACTCGACTGTGTTATTTGATCTCTGTTCGTGTGACATATTTGGCGTATGCAAGTTTTTCCACTTCGCCAGTTTCAAAGAACCGGGGGATATTGCTGGCGGTGCTGCTGCCGCTTGGATTAGGAGAGGGAGAAGGTCATTTTCCTTTTTCACATTTTCGCTTTTGCGATGTGACCTTTAATTACCGACGCGGTTCATATGCGGTATCCGTATTGGAATGAATCCGTGTTGACATTTGTTGTATGAAGTTAGTTTTTGTTCTAACCTTGTTTAACTCTAATGCGATTATGTTTTCCATTATTTTTATATAATCAGTCTAAAACAAAGCCGACATTATGCAATGACATTTGGAATGACGTCATTCTGTGTTTTGACAACCAGACAGATAGCGTGCCTCACATACCTGTCGGATATGATGTTGGTTTTACGGTCAATTTTCGTTTGCGTGTTTTGATGGAATCGTTAAATGTGCTTTTCCTGCTTAAAGTGTTTTTTTTTTTGGGTTAGGTTGTGGATATAAAACGTTATGGTCACTTTAGTTTCATGGTCAATAATAATGTAATGACCAAGCGCCCTTAAAAATCACAAGTGTGCTCCTAACCTACTATACTTTCAATCGAAGTGGTTTCACCTATTATTATTTCAATACGTGGGAAAGGGAATTTTATGGCTGAAAATATGTTCCCTATAACTCCCTCTTTAGCACTTAAGGTACATATAGTGCTATAATATGATTTCAAATTTAATGAGAAAGTTTATGCAACAAGGGCTGTGGCAAAAGGGTTTCCCGCATGCCCGGAACATGACTTTATAAGACCGCCAAATACTTATATAGGGTTATCTTTATCTATACCTACTATAAGGGACGGGTAGATGTTAAAATTAAATAAAATAGGATATCAACAATTTAGTTTGTTTTTAATGCCAAAATGAGTGCAATATGACGCTTAGTTAAGTGGCAGCACACATCCGAGTTGTCCAATTTTCGCTGACTGGCGCTTAGTTCAGGCTGAGTTTGACACTTTAACGGCACCCGTCGTTTGCGGTTTATTGTCATACCCTACGTCCTAATTGGCAGCCATCGTGCTGCCGAGCAACGGGCGATGGTCGCTGCATGGGACAATAAAAATATCAAACTGCAATAATAATTCTATTGTGTGTCCTTATTGAAACACAAACGCGCTTGCTCAAGCTACATCACAAAAGCTTTTTCATACAAACGCTATGAAAAGTAGCTTGGTCGTTTCAAATCAAACCAGTTTGATAGTGGAATAAGAAGGAAATTTGAGAAATTTAGATTTTTTAACCCTACTTTAAGCATGCGGAATGTTATAAAAACCGATTATAAAAATCGATTAAAAACAGGTGGGAAAGAGTTGCCTTAAAAAAATAGGGTAGTCGCGGGATGGTGTTTACAAAGCGCTTATGAGCGACCGGTAATAGGACACGCATTTTGGTAGCGCTACCAACAAGCGCTGCGACCGACCAAAGTTCATCGTTCGGTCGTGCGATGGCAGTCCAATTAGGACGTAGCCATAGACCTGGGAAGGAAGTCTAGCTTGGTCAAATCGCACAATCTCGGTGCCACCTCTGTGGCAAAGCGGTGGCCCTGTTCACATCGCCTCTGCATAATATAACCATGCTCTCAAATCGGTCGTGCAGAATGTTAATTGCGGCATCAGCTGTGTGGAACTTAGCGACGTCTTGTTGGACCTAGTGCCATTCACATCTATATACTATCCAATTTGGGCCAAAAGAAATTGGTTATATTGTCTGCGAAAGTTCGAGTTCTTGTGCACGGTGCCGAAATGCTTGCATCGGGTTCTTCTGCACACCTTTACAGACAGCGGGGATTGTTGACTGATTGTTTATTGAACCGGTCGATTCGAATTTGGTCACCATACGTTGAATTGTCGCCTGGACCGTATAATTGCTACCGACAACGCGCGCATCTTTTCCAGACGAGAACAGCCATAAGGGGTAAAAGGGGGGGTCAAAGTTTGTATGGAAAATTTTTATTTTTTATCAGATCGACTTCAAACTCGGTTTGTATATTCTCTATGAGAAATAAAGAAAATGTTTTCTTCGATTTTGGAAATTCTACCCTTAAAGGGGTAAGAGGGGGGTCAAAGTTTATTTTTCATCCGATCGACTTCAAACTTAGTTTGTGGCCCTTTTCTTAAGTCACGAACCGTTCGTCGTATCAATTTTAAACTTTGTAATGTGTCCCAAAATCTTTCGCCGTTGAATATGCTTCACTTCATCTATAACTGCAGCGTACGTACTCCAAAGATATACAAGCGGAAAGTGGTGCATATTTCTGGTTGCAAGAGTGTAATAAGATCTGGGAGGTGTGGAATATAATGAAGGGGTAAAAGCTCCCCCTATTCTAAAGATGGTGCTTATCATATCGCTGTATTTGCCAGCAAAGAAATGTGGTTTGTCCCATAGATTTTGACTCAATCTGCTATAGTATGATCTGTGTTGAGATGCCAGTGCTTCACTAACAAAAATATTGATCATATAATCTGTGAACTGTTTTCTCCAATAGCGCATTAAACACATTTTTCTTCATTGCCACGCCTACTTTTTCTGAAAGTTCTAAAATTGATTAAGTACTATGATTAAGCAAAAAAACTATGCATACCTATAATCCACGATGCAAGCCCGCAAACCAAGTTACAGGCACAGCTGTAGTTTTGAATAAAACAACAACAAACAACAACTTCTATCAGAGCTTTGTTTACACTGACATGACGCTCCAATTATTGATCAATAATTTTTTTTGCTATAATTACAAAACGATCGGGAAGCGACAAATGCTCTACTTTGAAATTAGTATGCTGCAAGTAGTGGTTAGTGTGCTGGACTACTGTGCGAGGGATCCCAGGTTCGATCCCCGGAAAAACACAAATTACATCTTAAGGTTTTTTCTACTGCGCCACCTCTCGCGAACGTCGGACAAACATCCGAGAGTATAATTGTCCTGAAAAAGCTTCTTAATTCAGCCGTTCGGACTCGGCATAAAATTGTAGGTCCCTTCCATTCGTCCCAAAAATAGAAACTCACACAAACGAATGGTTGCGAGAAGCTAGGCCTTGGGTGTCTACCCGCCTGTTGCGCCACCTATTTATTTATTTTATTTTTTATTTTTTACACTGCAAGTAAAATCTTACCAACTGCGGCCCTGTCCTTGGTCTCTAGATGTTGCACTGTGACTATCAGGTCTCAAATATTTCTCACAGGACTTATAGCAGATGATTATTTGTTCTGTCTTTGCTGTCACAATTCTGAAGTGAAAAAAAAATGTATATAGTTTTAATCTTCGTAAAGGACGACTAAAACTATGCATTCTCATTTTGTTGTTTCTGCTTCTGTTGTATTGTATACATCATCAAGGACGGTCTGCATTAAAAAAAATTAATAATGCACACATATTAAAATGTATAAACAGTTTCTGAATGACTGTGACATAATTTTCCAACTATACAAGCCAAACAAACCCTACTCGTAATACCACATGACGTTAAAACAAATTGTCTACCATATGAAAGAGAGGGAAGAATACAATCACATCTCTGTAGCTAGCACACCCACAACAATGCAAATGCACTCCCTCCAAAAATAGAAGAAAAAGTGAATCTCACAGTCTCTGAGAAAAAAAAATATATAAAAGGTGCGTTTTTCAAGGCCGGATATTGTTGTCCGCTACTCGTCGTCTGAGCGACTGCATATGCAATTACACACATGGATTAGTTTTAAATTTATCATCATCAGCAGTATAGTCAACCCTTTGACCAAACGCGCATAACAACGTATGTCTGACTGTGTGTCGTCAGTCTATTATTGGCTGGTATGCGCGACTCCTTCCTACCCCTATATACGCCTGCTCCACCCCCACTTTTTTTTTTATAAAAATAGCCTTTCCATAGCACTGACAACGACAAGTGACAGTGGGTAGGAACCTGGAACTGAAACTGCACTGAAAGATGTATAATGGATTAACTGCTGTGCGGCTAAATGAATCTCACCTTGTCGCATGTAGTTAGGGGGCAAATAAAATCTCTGCCACCCGTCATACATAGGTCTCTCTACCTTTGTTGTTTTAAACAAAATACGTAGATACAAAGAGATAGTGAGATACATAAAGTAATCTTTTTAAAGTGAGTTATCGTTGTTTTGTTTTTCACGCATGAATGATGCTAAATTCGAGTGAATGACTTAATGGCTTAACATGTCATGACGTAGAGCTTAGAAGATTAAGAACGGAACGATCAAGTCAGTAGAAATGATGACGTAAGACATTGTAAAACTGTAAATAATTGTGATTGGCAGTTGCAATAAAATTAATGTATTTATTTGTCGGCGGTACCAAAGGCGAAATAAATTGTTGCAACTGCAATTTTATTCGCACTCGTCTCGTACATTAAATTGGAGAACGATATAGCAATAAAGTGAAAGGTTCAATTTGCTCAAATTATTATTTGTTGTGCTCGTACATCAGGTTTGACAATAAAATCAAGCCAATTTCGGTATGAAGAAATTATACGTACTCGCATCTCACACGACGGCATACAATTTCTTGAATTTTCAACCAACGAACGTAATGATAGGTTCGGGAGGTAATGGATAGTAGATTGAGGAGGGCGTGTGGCTGAAGCTTTGTTTAATAACTAGAATTATGTTCTTAATCTTTCTATGTATAGATATGTCGGCCGTTTAGAAAATGTTTTAAGTGCAATTTAGATTCATATTTCAAGTCACATATGAAGAAGTTAAATAGTGACTGAAATGCAGCCCAACTATCGATTTACATGGCGATATCGCTTTCAGATGTCGATAGGATTTGGCTCTTCTTTTTTTAATGTTCGCAATAGCCTATTTACCGCACTGAAATCTGAGTTTTCGTCCAAAGTTTACTAAAACTCGTTGATGCATTCACACCAAACACCTACTAGTTTTGGTTTGACGTTTCAATTAGCTGTGAAACTGGGTATGGAATATTTGTGTCGACTTTTATTTTCGTTACTAAATTCCGCACAGGTAGTGCTGCCGTTCTAAAATTCAAGAAGAACTGAATATTTGTGTGAGCAGTTTTGCTGAACTCGCTGAATGTTGCAAAGGGTATGTCTGCTTCAAGAACCTAACGATTGGAAGTCGTTTTCGTGGTGTTTACATGGAAAACGACTTCAAACAACTCGTTTTGAAAACTGCAATATGTTATGTTTGGGAAAAGTTATGTTTTGAATGAAGTTTTGGAGTGTTTTCGCGAAAACCCAGTTTCGGTTCGCTGTGAAACTTCTTTATAAATAAAAATTGATTCTGATTTGTGTTCGGCTACTTATAACTTGAAAACGACCGACTCGATTGAGCTCAAATTTACAGATAATCTCAGGTATTGGCCCAGGAGTACACCTAAAAAGATTTGTCAACATTTGAAAAAGGGGCGTGGTACCGCCTATACAAAAAAAAAAAAACATTCAAAATCTTATATCTCGAAAACAGACAAATCGATTGAGTTAAAATTTAGGAATTGGCCCGGGAGAGTTCCCGTGAAGATTGGTCAAAATCCCCTACAAAAAACATAGTTTATGGGGTGAAACTCGATGACGTTATAACTCGATAACCGCTGGCTGATTCTCATGATTCTTTTTTTGTTTTGTTCTTACCTATTGCTGAAAGTATTTCAGGCTTACGCAGAAAGAAAATTCCATAAAATCGATTTATTACCATTTTTCGCATTTTACGAAAGAGAATTATTCAGCCCCAATGTATATAGAACTACAAGGTATGATATTCCGCTGTCGTCACTTGACGACAACAATTTTGACGTTTCTCTATATGAATAGTAGCTGAGTAGGGTATAATAGTCCGATAAGGTTTGTATGGAAGAAAAAATTGGAAAATTTGGCCGGAAAATTGGAAAATTCGTGAAAAAGTTTTTTGATTTTTTTTCATACGATTTTTGTATGGTAACTCGGGACAATAATTCACCATTCGAACGATGGCTTTACAGAAAAATCTTGAAAATGCCAATAGGGTGCGCTACGTGCGCAAAAGTTAATGCAGGTCGATGTCGTTTGACAGTTGATAATTTTGCACGATTATGAAATGACTCATGCAGTAATTGAATTGTTTCTCTGGCTGTACGGCATGTGGCACCGTGTTGTTGAAACCACATGTTGGTCACATCCATATCTTGTAATTTAGGCACTAAAGACTGGGTTATCATGTCACGATAACGAACACCATTAATTTGTACTGTCTGACCAGCCGCATTTTCGAAGAAGAATGGTCCGATAATGCCTCCAGCCCAAAATCCGTACCAAACAGTCACGCGTTGTGGATGCATTTGTTTCTTAACAATTACTCGTAGGTTTTCTGAATTTTGACGATTAACGAAGCCATCAAGATGAAAATGAGCTTCATGACTGAAGATGATTTTGTTCGAAAAATCAACATCCACTTGTTGTTCCAAAATCCACTCAACGAACTCTCTTCGCGGTGCATGGTCTGGTCACTCTCAGTAGTCTAATGCCCAGTTGTTAATGACAAAAAACCCCTAACTTTAGCAAAAAAAAAGAATTATTTTGTTTAATTGAATTCGTAAAGCGAAAAAAAAATCAAATGAACTTGTCAAATCGTTGAGAGCTGAATAGTGAATAGCTTGCCACCTGTCTCGTGTGACACTTAAGTTTCCGATATTTTATAATCAAATGACGCTATGAAACAGAATTCGACTCTTGAGTGGAATTTGAGGGAGAATGGATACTTAAGTGGGCACTGTGCAACTGGGCATAAGTCTTCAGTTCTTGAGTCAATGGCACTGTTGTAAGCATGAAGTTTCAAGTCTTTTGTGAGAATTCGCTGTAGAGAGCTTCTCGAAGTCCCCAATTCTTGACTACAGTGCTGTATTGATGTTTCTGGACTGTCAGAAATACTATCGCGAACTTCTTCGATATTTGCTTTTAAACGACTTATGACAGGACACTAATTGACCTAGTCTCCCTGGGTTTTTCAATTATTCTCTTCACAGTTGATGTTTTTAAATCACGGCCATATTTTGTTCTAAAATTGCGGACTGTAGCTGAATATTTTAAAATATTGCTCAACAATGAAAATGCGTTGATCTTTCATATAGCGCTCCATTTTTGCTAACCCCGAACTGTCAGCTGTCACATTGTTATCTTTTTTTTTCGTTGACATCACTGTACTATTAAATGCTCAAAATTCAAATGTTGCGTGAATTATGGATCACCCTTTACAAGACGCATATCTAAATGGATTATAGCATTCGAAAACCGGATGCACTCTAGTATACACATATGTATCCAAAGCTGCAGGCTGATCTGGAGCAAAGTCCCTCTAATTGTATTGAGCATTTGTCTACTTTGCTTTGCTGAGGTACTAAATGTTTACCAAAGCTGCATGGAATCCGTATGGACTCACCCAGAAGCAGAGAATGATTTTTTTTATAGTACCGCCGGCGGGCCACTATTTATAGTATATATGTATATATATTGAAAACCGCCCTTCACTTTTGCCAAAATAGTGCAAACGGAAACGTGTCGAGCAATTAAACTGTGCTTCCATGAAATAATGATCCAAGTGCAGATGTCATTGTTAGCATTGACAAAAACCATGTAATTTTTAAATTTTGTGAAGCAAATTTTTAACGCAATGCCGCCACTGGTTTTAATGTGGATCATGGAACAACCTTTTATACAGAACTTTTAATTTTAACTCCAACTTGTTTGTTTTTTTTTTTTCTCAAATTGCTTTCTTTTCAAATCCGACGGAACGAACTAGACCTAGCCAATTGTCGGTCTTATATGTGAACATTTTGTATATTTTCTGTTTCTTTTTCCACTGCTTTCATCTTTTTCATCCTCAAAAAATACGTCAAAAGAACAAAACACACGATACACACAAATAAAATCTTTTATCTCACGCTGCACTCTCAACGAATTGAATTGCGAAAAAGTGTCGAAAGGCCTCAAAGCAGTCAAAGCACCTGTGTTTCTCACCTTATTCGCTGACTTTTTAGTTTCTGCCTCCTTATCTTTGTGTAACGTTTGTATACCCGTTTCCAACACCCACTTCGCCCTATTACCCCATTACGCTTGCACCTGACTTTTTTTTTTTTGTTAGGAAACAGTCTCTCTTGCTCCCCATATATGATAACATAGTTTGCTCTCCGCATAGACGTGGAAGTGGAACCGAAAAAGAAAGAACCTCTACCGGCTCTTATCAGTCCCACCAAAGTGAGTCACTGCAATCAATGTGTTCCGTAAATTACACTTTTTGTTGTTTTTTTTAGCTTCAAGTGAAAAGACTGTCAGAAGGTAGTTAGCATTCCACAGGGCATAATATTTACCCAGCACTAGTTAGTGCGGCAGTTCGTACTTCAATTAGTTTACTATATCGTGCGTCGTCGTCGACGACAGGTTTCAAGTTTTCTGCACACGAGTGTTGATAAGATTGCCGACAGAAATTCTTGGAAAATAATAGTTTCTCAGTGAAAATTTGCGCTCTGTATGTGCTAATTTGATGATTTAAAAATGAACATTAAAAAAAATTAATTCTTAACTTGTGTGTATTTATTCTTACAGTGGCCAAAATGGACACGCAGCTGGTGTGGGCCCGGGATCCGGTTGAGGGCTACATCCAATGTCGGATCGAAAGTATTGGCACCAAAGAGTTTGATGTTACACCGATTGATAAAAAGTTTCCGAAACGCGTCTGCTATGTGGATGATATATTTTCATCGTGTGATGGGCAGCAGGATCATGACGATAATTGTAAGTATACAGCATTTCTAATTGGTTACATAAGTGAGCGTTAAAAGAAAAACAAGATAAATATGTTCAAATGTCTAATCAATCAGCTGATTGGTATAGTTGACTTTATCAAGGCGTTGCAGTAGATATAATGTTGTCCACCAGGTACTATAAAAATGTCAACCTTTGTGTCGACCTCTTGGATGTCAAAAACACCAATTTTGAGACCATATTTTATTTTAGTGAATAATCAAATCATATAATTTGCATTTGTTCACACATTACCATTTTCCCATCTGTCAAAACCGCCATTACATTGCCATTGGTATGTATAAGCTATGATAAAGTGAAGGGTCCGCTAATAAATACAGGGTTGGCCAATGAGAATTTTAATCTTGAATAGCTTTTTATTTGTTTAATGGCTTTTGACAAAATTAGAAGAATTTTGATATTTTTTTATGATGTTAATAATGAAAAATATTTCCTACTGCAGTCTTTTGATAACATTGTTTTTTTAAGTGTGACTAAATGTTCCTTTTAATGTCTGGAAGATGCTGAGGATTATTTTTAAAACAATTACTTTTTTGAGGAAGAAGCTACTGTTTGGTCTGTATAGAACTAGCCAGTCAAACAATCTCCCCTATTCACCTTATCGTTTTTAAGCCGGTGCTTGTAACTTTTTTGAGTCAAACGAATTGAAATGATAAAATAACTTTAATAGTTAACAAAAATTGGAAAATATGTACTCTGAATATTGTTTTTACAAGGACTGCAATCGTATATCTACGATAAACAACGACGAAAGTAGCGCCATATTGTAGAAGCTTCATGCTTATGTTTGTGATGTGACCTTTCTGTTTGTAGTTTGTTGGGTTGTATATTGGGTTGTATATAAATTTCAAGAGATATTCGAATCAGACCACCATTGTCTGGTATCTTTTCGTCTCCCTACCACTATAAACCTTACCCAGAGAGACTCTCTGGACTTCTCCAGAGTTCTTCACCGAGTTCGATTCCTATTGTTAACGCTAGCATCTCTTGTGAGATCTGTTTATCCAATGGGTCTCGACTCAATATTTTCCCAAGATCCTTATTCTTCTGCCAGCCAAAGCTGGACATTGACACAATATATGTGCTGCTGTCTCAGATTTCTCCATCAGGCATAGCTTACAAGTATCATCCTCTCTAAGGCCCATCTTCCTTAAATGATACCCGAAATTACCACGACCTGTAGTTAACGCCACCACCCATTTCAATGTTCCTCGACTCATGCTTAGAGTGGAGCAGGTCGGCCATTGTATTGCCATTTCAACTTGTCTACATTGTTCCACGGTTAACCACCTTCTCAGGTGTTCTGCCGTGATCCATTTGTGAATCAGCTTTTCTACCATTCCTCTTCCAATTGAAGAGAATGCTTCTGGTCCCAGCAACTTTTCAGTTGACCCCTGTTTTGCAAGGGAGTCCGCCTTTTCGTTGCCGTCGATCGCTATGTGTCCTCCTATACTAGTCAGTGTTACCTGATTTTTAGATGAACACTTATTGAACACTAGGTAATAATGGGTCTAGTAATCGTCATACATATCCAGTATGCTGACCTAGGAGAGAGTCCCCACCTCTGTCCACATACACGTTTGCACTGATGTAGTACCCTTTTTGCCTTCCGGACCTTCTCCTCAACATGGTAATTCCAAGTAAGTCCAGCATCTAGGTATACTCCCCAGATACTTAACCTTCTTGGTCGTTGTTAGTTCCGATCCGAAAAGTGTTAAGGGCTGAAATTCCAGATTTTTCCTCTTCCTCTCCTGTGTGAATGCCAGTTGCCTCAAGTCTGTCGAGAAGAGAGTCCGCACTGATATTCCACAGTGTAGGTGAAAGAACACCTCCTTGTGGTTGTGGGCTACCTCTGCTGAGCTTTCCTCGGAGTTTTGAGTTTCCCGTCTGGATACTGCATACGCCCTTGTTGTTAACATATTGTCCACCCAACTATCACAGAAAATGTGACTGATGCGGACGTAAAAAAATGTCGAGCTTTGCTCTGAGCTTGTGCGCTTCAGATCTCTATTTCCATCTTAAAATAAATAGAGCTTCATGCTATTTTCAACAGAAATTCCCAACCAAATGATGACTCCAGGTGGATATATGTGCCGAATTGTTCATGAGTTTTTCGCATCTCCATCAGAAATTTAGACAAAAAGGAATGAAAATGTATCATTAAGTTTTCGAATTCAATAGCGATCTTGATTTTATTTGTCAAGCTATGTGAGGATTAGCAATAACCCTCACTAAAACTTAATTGGACTTTATTTGGAATACATACTAGCATTTATTCGGCACTTCGCTCCCTTTACAGAAGTACCTAGTATGCTTTGCTACGCGCTCGAAAGGATGAACAAAAAAGTTCTTCATACAAATTAAGTCCCCCTTTTCCCATCGCTAAAACTTCAGCCCCAAGCAAAATTTAAAAAATCAGATATAGGTTTTTTCTATTTCTTCTAGAGTACACAAAATCGAGTTTGATGTCGATCGGAAGAAAAATAAGAATTCTCCCATACAAACTTTGACCCCCATTTTCCTCCTTTTGGATTTCGCATTTGCCTAAATTGCTTCTAAGTTTCAAAATATCAGCTTCCTAGCCCTTACCGTTTGGGCTAGGCGTTGATCACCAATCAGTCAGAACAAAGCCTTTTCGAAGAGTGTTCTCCAACAGGTCACTAGGCGACTTGTGTTGCACATAGTATCATTGATAAACTCGTACATTAGTTTCCCTTTCGGCTTCTATTGCTGCTGCTGTGGTCGCTCCCGTTGTTACCGCAGTCACGGATTAAAAGTGTGCTACACATCAGATGTCATACCGAGTGCATTCAACTTGTAGCTCAAAGCTTAGTTTAGTATACGATGGTATTAACGTATACATCAATCGTTGCGCAACCGCACAAAAAACTTTGTTGGCCAACTATCGCAACACATTTTTTTTTTGCCACAAACAAACAAGTTGTTGAACTAAGTGTACGATGTTATTTAACAATTCAATGAGTTGATCGGGACTGGGAGTCGCAACGTGTTCAACAATTTTTAGTCGAATTACGAAAGTTTGTGCGTCAGTATAAAATAGTTTATACCATTTTTAAAAGTTAATTTAACAATCAGACGCAGTTGGTTGAATCAGATGTGCGCGTAATCCATGACCCGCATTAGCTTCTTTGCGGCTCCAATTGTTAGGCTATGGTGTAGTGGTCAGATTTGTTGCTTGTGGTCCCAGTGTGGACCACCAGAAGTGAGTTGAAAGCAACGGGTACTAAGACAACGTTGAAACAAAACAAAGGTCAACACATAGGTACATACATCTTTGTCCATCTTATATTTTTAAAAAGACTGCGGGTCATATATTCTATAATTTTACATCCCCAAGCCATCTAAATTAGACCATTCCCGCTATAGAGCTTTTATAGCTTGTCGCTGAATCTCCGCCTCCAAATTCCTTAACAAATATAACCTCATGGACCTTATTAAACTGCTTCTATAGGCGTTTTGGAACCAATTCGTAGAACTTTTCAAACATGTTTTTAGGAACTTTTTTCTAAAGCTTAAGAAGTTGCTCTGGTCCATGTTCAAGAAATACTTCCTGTTCCTGTTATATACGACCAAAGTGTTATCAATGATATTTACTCGACGTGGTTCGCGAAATTCATACTGTTTCGGCTTTGGCGGCTTAACGCGTTATCCTGCTTAAAAATAAAGGACTACGTCTATCAACAGATACAGATGCATAATCGTTTCAAATATTTCTGACACTAACGTATCCATTACCGATTCTTTGAGGTCTAAAAATGATCCTCTAGATTAGAGTCTAGGTAACACTTAATAAGGTTTAGCCCGCATTGAAATGAAAATATGGGCAACTTCAATTCCAATTAATATCCGTTTCCAGTTTAACATTATGCATCACTGAGAGACAACTTGCGATATTCTTGTCCAACGACATTCCATAGAATAAAAGCATATCATGTCGGCTTTGTTGCAAAACCTAACACACGTCTATTAATATACATGCATTTCTTAAACAAAGGATCCATCACCTGCCTTAGTACTGCTGACATGCACTGCACACACGTAAGCCTTTTTGCGTCCA
Organism: Cheilosia soror; assembly: GCA_949372485.1. Classification (NCBI taxonomy): domain Eukaryota; kingdom Metazoa; phylum Arthropoda; class Insecta; order Diptera; family Syrphidae; genus Cheilosia; species Cheilosia soror. Next base: position 108,917,729 of record OX443562.1, on the reverse strand, counting down.
ATGAACCAACAAGTTCTTTTCAATAGTTTCACACATCCGACTAAGGCCGTGATATGAGATACCGAGACCACACAACGCAAACAACAAGATTATGATGTGGGGGGTAGGTTAGGTTCACCTCACCGTGAGCATCCATTGTGCTGTGTCTTGGAAGTGCACATAGAGCAAAGGAGATCCCCCTACTGCTCCACTACCTCTTACACTTTGACTGGCTTTGCAACCGTTTAATTGACTGAAAAGTTCTCACATGCAACGCATTGTCTGGGGTAATTTCCACACAACAAGTCACATCGTAGACAGTATATTGGACGCCCCAGTCAAAGCATGCAGCTAATACGTTATCCAACAAAGTGATGTAATCACTATTTCATCGTTTAGTGTTTGTAATAAGGATTTAGCTTCTAAATGATTAGAAATTCTCTCTAGGGCACCGCATATATTGCAAATTCATTGCGCAACGACCGACAAAAGGATTCCAAGCGACAGGCGCCAGCATTGCGTGCATTGCATGGCGCGTTATCTTCCTGCTGTCACGTTAAAAATGATGGCTGGCTCTTTTTTGTATCATCTCGCACAACGTGCAGCAAAATGTTTCAAGCTTCAGTTGAGGCCTAAGTGACCATTAAGAGTTATTTGGCGAGACGGTGAAAATTGCATGAAACTGACACTATAATTGCTGCCATTTAGGGGGGCAGGGTATCCGACATAAGAACCTTTTTTGACACCTACTTTTTTTTTGTCCCCCCCCTACAAGGAAAGAGTGCATGCCAACATGACTCCAGGGGTGCGGAATACAAAGTATCCAATTGCAAATGCAGGTCAATATGCATCAGGCACACAATTTCGTTTGTGCTCCTATTTCCATCTTTCTTTTTTTCCTTCCAAAGGTTTCTAGAGCAGAAATGAAGCTGCGATTTCCTGGGGGGAAACATCTACCTCTTGGCTTCGTTTTTCAAATTAAGTTCTTTTAATGAGAACGTGGACGTGGTGCATTAATTATAAGGGACCCCCTAAAGGCTCTTTGTTGATGCATGAGATTGGAATTGATGAAGATTTCATTGTGTTGATAATGGTGACGTTGTTGCTCGAGAGGAGTTTCATTAATTATTTCTATGGACTTGTCGGAGTTAAAATTCGACTAAGTGCAAGAGCAAGTCAATTGGACCAACAGAACGATGGAATGGATGGAAGGTGCATTGAAGTGTTAATTGAAGTCAAAGAGGGAGGTAGTAAGTTTGTAATTGTGTTTTACATGTTTGCATAATGTCGAACAAAAATGGCAGGAGATAGACTTGTAAAGGATGTTTTTGTTAGAAGTTGGGTTTTTTAATTGACAGCACATTATTTTAAATTGTGTTTGACATTTGACATGACATTTTTTAACTGTATCACACAAATATACCCGACAATCAGAGTCGTCCAATGTACCATGATTGACTGAGAACATCGGAAGCATAGATCTGCTACTTCAAGTTCTTCTTACTGAAGGGGCTATTCAGACAGAGATAATTGTAATTTCAGGAAAAATTTTATTACCCAAATGCAATTACAAGATTTGATCTTCACCTAAGATTACAAATTAATTGTCTTTTCGGTATATCGTGCGGTTAAATGTTGTGCCAACAAAATTTTTTAAGTCTTTTTTTTAGATAGTATAGATATATCCATTTATGCCTTCTTGTTTAAATTTATTGCGGCCTTGTGATTAATAGTCTTTCAACATGAGAGTACCTAAACGATGGAACGATTCTTCTCTTCTGAGAAGAAACGGTGGACACAGATTTTCCTTGCTTAGACTTTTATGTGTTGATCTTGTCCTTTACCTATTATGTGTATCTACGTTTTGTTTTCACTCTTTTTTTACCGCGAGCAACAGACTGAGAGTTCAGCCGTTCGAATACGAAATATTTATAAAGGCTTCGATTGTCATAACCTCAAGAAGAACGATATGGAGAAAAAACGTGTCAGGGTGACGAATTCGGTACTGGCCATATTTTAGTCGAAGCGCCCTATACCTCTTTTCAATAGGTAGGTACAAATGTTTTACATAGGTATGCACGAAATTAAAATTTCAAATCCGTTTGGAACGGACTACCAGTAATGTACGACAGCCTTTTATAAAGACGAAGCATATACAGAGTTATGTCTAGACTTTTCATTCCAGTCAACCTCGTTCGTCTGTTCAAAATGACGATAACGACGAAGAATGGTTCACTGAGGTTGGTAAAGACGAGGTGGCGTACTATTGTTACATAACTTTTTAAGCTTAATTTTCTCCGAATTCTATAACGTTTTTAGTTTTTCGAAGTACTCAATCATCTTATTTAGACTGCACGTCTTGAACACTTCGTAGGACGGTAGATCAGTCAGAGTTTGCGTATTGTCAGGTCTATTATATCTGCTCTGCGTATATACTTTTTGTCTATATTATTTATCATTTATAAATTTGCTTCTTGGACTCTCTCAACATTTCTTGAAATCTTATCCATTAACACTTTTTGTATACCCTCCACAGGACGGTATATTCATGTCGTAACATTTGTAACGCCAAGAAGGGGTTACCGGAGACCCCTTAAAGTATTTATAAAGGGTGGGCCAAAAACAAGGTTCTTTTTAAAAACGCAATAAAACGAACAAAATTTAATTTTTTCCATGTATTATGGTTTATTAGTAAGAGCAAACATTCCATTTCCAATTAACACAACGTTCGTTCGGTCAAGTGGCTGCCTCGACTGGCTTCGCAGTAGAGCATTTTGTCACTCCAATTTTCCAAGACCTTGTTGATGGTTTCTGGCTGTAGCTCACGGATTTTTTGGATGATATTCGTCTTAAGTGCTTGATTCGGTTCCGGATTGTTGGCATTACAACGGTCCTTAACGGTTTCCCACAAAAAAAGTTCAAAGGGGTTACATCGCAGCTCCGAGGCGGCCAATTTACATCGCCATGATAACACGATTTGGGAATTTGGTGCGTAAAATATCGATTGTTGCATGGGCTCTGTGGCATAACGAGTCATCCTGCATGAACCAGAAGTCGTCCAAATCAATGTCTTCAATTTCAGTAAAAAAAAGTGGGCTCTGTAACGCCCACCGTTGACCGAATCGTTGTTCCCAGCCGCATTTTCAAAGAAAAAATGGTCCAATAATGCCACCACTCCACAATCTGTCTGTACGGCGCAGACTATGAGTGTTGTCCACTAGCATACCAGTCTCACGAACTTTTGCACAAACAGCAGGCGAGGTGAATGCTTCATTTCGGCCAAAACTTCTTTTCAAAAAACGAACTTTTTGGGCTACAAAGCACTCATTTTGGAAATAAGTTTTCAATATTTTCCAACGTTGTAAAGGTATGATACTGACTTCAGCTGTCAGTGTCAAAATAACCTAAGAAACCACTAGATGGCCCACCCTGTATATGTATATTCTGAATCAGAAACAATTTCTGAATCCGTTTAGTCATGTTTGTCTGTCTGTTGAAAACGCGATAGCTCCCAAAAAAATCGACCTAGGCGAATAAAATTGTTTGATAGAACTTATTTTTACCTTCATCTGAAAATGGGCTATATCGGCCAAGTATTTCTGGTACCTCTTATGCAAAGCCAATATTAGTCCTATGTGATGTGAACGTAATAACTCATTTTGAATGACTTATGTCTGCAGTGGAGGGTGTAAAAGCATCGGTCAGGCTGATACTGTTTTGTGGGTATATTCACTTTGACATTCCATTTGTAACGCACATAAGGAGGCGTTGTAGGTGTGACAAACTATATATATTATTGACCAGCATCACTTTCTTAGTCGATCTAGCGATGTCCGTCTGTCTGTCTATCCGTCCGCACGATTACGGCCGTTTTTCAAGAGCTATCGACTTGAAATTTGGTACGTAAACTTTTATCCACCAAACTGAGGCTAGGTTCAGAGATGAGCAAGATCGGATGAAAACTACTAGGTACTACTACCTCCCATACAAAAATATCGAATTTATATAACTTTTTGATGTTAAAAATTAAATTTAAATAGCTACAGGAAAGATAGCAAGTTTAAACTTTGCACATATTGTTTTAATAATATTTAAAATTCTTTGACAAAAAATGAACTTGGTCGAATAAAAACTACCCACCCATACCTCCCATAAAAATTTATAATTTTTTAATATGCTAAAATATTTTTTACAATAATATAGTACCGGGTATTTGAGCTTCGGCATAGTCGAAGACAATTGTCTTACTGCTTTTTTACTGAAGTAACCACCAAAAAATGTTTATGAAAAACAGGGAAGCTACGAAAGGGCTACGTAAACACATGCGTGACATTTTACGAAACATCATCGTAGAAGCGTTTAATAAAATCCAATAAATACAATTGTACCTGCATACTTAAAATTATATGCATACTAACGGGCGCGGCAAACGTTTTGTTGCCTGCTCGTACAGTTTCATTGTCCGTCAATTCTCAACTGATTCTGTACTGATTCTGTAATCCGTTCCGTGTGCTTTGACCGATATTTTCTCAGACGTGTGCCCAGGCTCTCGAATTGTGTTGTCTAGAGTCTAGACATATTTTTTCCCATGATAGTCGAAGAATAGCGTTTGAAATGTATTTTTTTGTTATGAGAGGTGTCACGCCCTTTTGTCCAATCCCACCAGGTTTTTGTAAAATGCTTCAATCGGACTTCAATTATTTAAATAACTTTTTTGTAAGGGTGGTGTCTTTGCCCGTTTTCCAATCCCACCCACGCTTCGCGCGGTTGTTTGTTTGAACAATGCACATCAATGTGTACAATTTTACAACTTTAGCTCCCATGGCTGTCGAGATATAGTGTATTTTTTTTATATACTGGCTGTATCACGCCCATTTGTTTAATTTTGATCAAATTTTCACAGAAACACCTTTGGGCCACAATAACAAATATTTTCTTAAAATTTGAGTTCAATCAGTTCGGTAGTTTTCTAGATACAGGATTTTCTTGGTTTTTTTTTCGTATGGGACCTAAACCATCCCTAGACCCACTCAAACATAGATGGTTTTTCAACAGGGACGCTACAAAAGTAGAGCGACAGGGACAGCAAACGACGCCGAATTTCTTGCCGCTCTTTTGACATTTCTCTTCAGTAAGGTTTGCCATTTCATGATGGAAAGATATACGAGGCAACAACAAGTCGAAATTATTAAAATTTACTACCGAAATTCGGAGTCAGTGGCCTCAACGTTAAGAGCGCTACCTCCAATTTATGGTCGTCATAATCGTCCTACCAGATCAACAATTGAGCGTCTAGTGGAAAAATTTGAATACACAGGCACAGTCGTGCGATTTGACGCCGTTAGACTATTTCCTGTGGGGCTACGTCAAGTCTATGGTCTATGCCACAAGCCAGCGACGATTGATGAACTTCGTACGAATATCGAACGTGAAATTGCAGCAGTATCGGCCGATTTATGCTTGAAAACCGTCAAAAATTGGGTTCAGCGTCTGGACTTCTGCAAGCGTGCCCGTGGTGGAAATGCAAAAGAAATCGAGTTCCATACATAATGGCATCGAACGTACTTTCACAGGAATAAAGAATTTCATTGATATCCAAAACCGTTTTTGTTTTATTTAAAAAAACGTTTGTAGCGCTCTTATTGAAAAACCCGATACATACAAAATTTCATTAAAATCGGTCCAGCCGTTTTGGAGGAGTTCAGTTACAACACACGTACAGAAGAATTATATATAAAGAAGATTACTAAATATTAGCTACAAGCAACTTTGCCAGTCAGTATAATTAATTTTCAATGGCGCATAAACAATAAATAAATCGATCATAAAAAATGACTAAGAGGATTGAGTCTTTATAGCTTCTGGGAACTATTAACTCGTTTTCCAACTTTCACACAGATATGACAAATTCCACAAATTTAACAAATAAATTTGAATGCAAATTCTCCTTCTAATGGATCAAATGTTCAGACAAATGAGTGTATGTTGTGACTAGCCACTATCCATATCCAATAGGTATTCACAAAAAATAGAACCATGAATAAAATTTTAATAAATATCATTACAATATACCTACTCCTACATGTGCCTTGAAGAACTTCCTTTTAGTTTCACTTAAATTATTTATCGAAAAAGATAATTATGAATGCATTTCGGTTTTAAGTGAAGAGAAAGAGTAACGTTAGGTCAAGTTATTCGAAACCTGTAGCCAAAATTAAAAATGTTTTTATGCAAACATGCGAATTAATTAATTTATTCTGCGGTATAATGCTTTGACATAATGTTGGTTTGTTCATTTGGGATCAATGCGATTATTAAGGAGGAGAAAATTATAGTTTTGCATTTCTGAAAGACTCTTGAAATAATTACAGAGATGTTAAATTGTTAAGTGCGTTGAATGAAAGTTGTTTGGTGTGGTAAAAGTGTCAAATGTGTACAAGCAATATAATTTGCTATAAAATATTATTACCACCTAAAGGAAGGAAATTTAAAATGTCATTAGGGGTTTTGCCTTTTGTTTTAGTTGTCTCCTTTTACTTTATAGAGACCGGTATAGCGGTATAGGTGATTTACGCTTATACTGTTCTTAACATGTTGTGACAATCGTGCTAAATCTTACGTTAAAATATGCGAACAGATGGTTTAAGGTTTAGTCAGTGGATCAGTGGGTCAGTGAGTTCAGTCCCCTCAAGGAGCATCTTAAAGATAACACAAACAGAAGCTCCGGCCTATGTGCTACTTATATTATTTCAAAACCAGGATGGCTATCTTGCTCTCTGAAGATAAGCTGACTGAGTTCAAGCTTTGATGCACAAAAATTGTATCAAAAATGGGTCTCTTACAATGGAGGCTCGTCAAGATATGAAAGAGTTCTGCTTTGAACTTCGCACAATCACTTAGACTGTCATTGTTCCCCCGCAAATATTGCGATTATTGTTTCTTTTATTGTTAAAGTCACGGGGAAGGGAGGTTGACTCACGAATCCCTCCTAATTTGTATGATTCAACCTCTCCATTAACTGTCTATTTATAAATTCTATTGTAACGAGTACAAAATGTTCCTCACAATGCGTTAATCAACATTTTTGTTTTCTATTCCAGGTGAGCTGATGCTTTTGAATGAAGCGACCTTCTTAGACAATCTGAAGACAAGATATTATAAAGATAAAATCTACGTAAGTCTCATTAGCGTTCGTATCTTGTATTGTTTGTTCCCATTCTCACTATGTCATTTTTAATTGCAGACATATGTTGCCAACATCCTTATCGCTGTGAATCCATATCGAGAAATCAAAGATCTTTACTCAGCGTCAACTATTAAACAGTACAATGGTCGATCGATTGGTGAACTTCCGCCCCATGTGTTTGCTATCGGTAAGTGCACCAAACCAACAGATCTCTTCCCTGTATTTAAATGCAAATAATTGCACCTTTTTTTCTTTTAGCCGACAAAGCAATCCGTGATATGCGTGTTCTCAAGGCATCGCAATCCATCATCGTTTCCGGTGAATCGGGAGCTGGTAAAACTGAATCAACAAAATACTTGCTCAAATATCTCTGCCACTCACATGATAGTTCGATTGAACAGAAGATCTTGGATGGTAAAATTGATTGATTGCATGACAGTGCAAACAGTGATGTTTAATGTTTTCCCATTTTCTTGTAGCTAACCCAGTCCTGGAGGCGTTTGGTAATGCCAAGACTACTCGTAACAACAACAGTTCGAGATTTGGTAAATTCATTGAAGTTCACTATGACTCAAAGTGTCAGGTTGTTGGTGGCTACATATCTCACTACTTGCTGGAGAAGAGCCGAATTTGCACCCAAAGTTCTGAGGAGAGGAACTACCATGTGTTCTATATGCTTTTGGCCGGAGCCCCTCAGCAGTTGCGTGATAGGCTGGGTTTGGGCAAACCTGATGATTACAGAGTAAGTTCAGTCAAATTGTTTGCATTTTGCGCGTTGACCCTGTCGCTGTTCAAGGAGAAGTGGGTATTATTTGGGATTTTATGATAACAATAATTGACTGATAACCCGATTGGCAATATTGATATTATCGGTTATCTGTGTGACATGGAGAATGTGTGGTTCTTTTTATATTGGGCTTCAATCGAAGGTGGTAGATAATTGCTTGATATGACCAAGCATTTCTTTTGTTTTATTATTACTGGTGACGAATAAGTTATTTTGGGCACGCAGGATCTTATGTCCAAAAAGAAATCAGAAGATGATGGATGTAAAGCCAATACTCGGCAAGCAGATAAGGAAAAATTGTGCGTGCACATAAGGATGGTGCTACTACGTGACTTTAAAATAAAGTTATTCTGGTAATCAAAATTCGTCGCAGGGTTTCTTGTGCAATGCAGTGAATTGGAAGCGATTAAGAAGGCTTAAACCTTTTCCTGTCGAACGTACATCAAGTGAAATGACGTTTCCATTTATTCCTATAATAACGTTCAATACCTTCAGGGACAGATAAAAAGGTACAGATTCCTTTCATATATTCGACGTTAAATGCTTTTTGTGACTACATATATCCGGCGGTGACCGCCTTCCGTCACTGGAAATCCACTTACCAACGGAACTCTCAATGGCAAGCCCAGCGCACTTTGTCTTGCAAGTTCATCAGCTAATTTGTTTCCCTAGATATTTTTCTCCAGACCTATGCTGTAAATTCTGCTAATAATCTGGTTCACCGATATTTTATTAACCTTTCAACGTCATTTAAATCACTCCCAATGTGAGTCGCACCATTACAAGCCATTTGTCGATGCCGAACCCGAATATTATTTCGGATTCGAACAGATAAATATGTATGGGTTTTTGGGATAACATTGAAATGAACGTTTTGTTTTTTGATTTTTAAAATCGTTGAAACCTGAGAAATAGTTATTAAAATTTACAAATTTTGCTTTATTTTTCTTGTGTTCGTTTACCAACAAAAATTATAAACAAAGTATGTACCAAAATTGTTCTTATATTTTTGTTAAATCGCTGATATTCAGTTTCACACATTTCAACTTTTAAAAGATATTTTGAAAATCTTACTTAGTTCATTCATTAAGTTCAGAAAGTGCGTAGTTTTTAGTTTGTTCAATTTAGAACATCACATCAAAACGAAACATAAGTTATAACATAAACTGATTCTGTCGGAAATACGATGCTCATGAGCTTGTTGTTGCCATCAGTAGGAGTCACATCATTATATTGCCAACATGAGACTATAATGTAATTAATTCGAAATTCTACTGTCGCCATTTTTTCATTTCAGTATCTCTCGGGCTGCACACAGTACTTTGCTAACGCCAAAACTGAGAAACTCATTCCATCATCGCAAAAGTCGCGAGATCACAGTTCTAAGGGACCGCTAAAAGATCCCATTATCGATGACTTTGAGCATTTTCAAACGCTGGACAATGCTCTCAGCCGATTGGGCCTTAGCGGAGACAGTAAATTGGAGATTTACTCCCTAGTAGCGGCTGTGTTGCACTTGGGCAATATTGCTTTTGAAGAAATTCCCGAAGATGCTCGTGGTGGATGCCAAGTTTCACAGTCGTCTGAAAAATCATTGACTATCACTTCAAAGTTGCTCGGAGTGGATCCATTTGAACTGCGACAGGCTTTAGTATCCAGAGTGATGCAAAGCAAGGGTGGTGGTATTAAGGGCACTGTTATTATGTAAGTATTCCGTTGATGTCCTTTTCAAAATATCTGTACGAACGATTTACTTTCACAGGGTACCCTTGAAGATTTACGAAGCCAGCAATGCTCGTGACGCTCTTGCCAAAGCGATTTATAGTCGCGTCTTTGATCGCATCGTATTCCTCATCAATCAGAGTATACCATTCAAAGCGTCGAGCTATTACATTGGCGTGCTGGATATCGCAGGCTTTGAATATTTCACAGTGAACTCGTTCGAGCAGTTCTGCATCAACTACTGCAATGAAAAGTTGCAGAAATTCTTCAACGACAACATTCTGAAGAACGAACAGGAGCTGTACAAACGAGAGGGTTTGAATGTTCCCGAGATCAAGTTTACCGACAATCAGGATATTATCGAATTGATTGAGTCCAAGGCAAATGGAATATACACCCTCTTGGACGAGGAGAGCAAGCTGCCAAAACCATCGGCAATGCATTTCACCACAGAGGTGCACAGCGCTTGGCAAGGACACTTTCGCCTGGGACTGCCGCGTTCGTCGCGATTAAAGGCGCACAGAACCTTGCGCGATGAGGAGGGCTTCTTAGTTCGACACTTTGCTGGGGCTGTATGCTATAAGACGGTACGTTTTGTTAAAACATCACGAAACAGCATTAGTTGATTTTGTTATTTTGCTTTCAGGAACAATTTATTGAAAAGAATAACGATGCGTTGCACGCTTCGCTCGAGGGACTTGTACAGGAATGCGAGAATCCGCTTCTTAAATCGCTATTCTCTTCCGGGGTAACCAGCTCCCGGGGAAAACTGAATTTCATATCTGTTGGATCGAAATTTAAGACGCAGCTCGCTGAACTCATGGAAAAGTTGGAAAAGAATGTAAGGCATCAAGTCAGTGGAAACGTCTTTATTATAATGTGATCTCTCTCATTTTACTAGGGCACCAACTTCATTCGTTGCATTAAGCCGAACAGCAAAATGATCGATCGGGACTTTGAGGGCGGTCTCGCTCTGGCTCAGCTCAAGTGTTCGGGTACGATTTCAGTATTGGAACTCATGGAGCACGGCTATCCATCACGTGTGCCGTTCTCTGATTTATACAACATGTACAAGTCCTATCTACCGCCCGAGTTGGCCAAGCTGCAACCGCGAACATTTTGCGAGGCAATGTTGCAGTCACTGAATTTGAGTTCGAAGGACTTTAAGTTTGGCATAACCAGAGTCTTCTTCCGACCGGGAAAATTCGTCGAATTCGATAGAATCATGAAATCCGATCCGGAGAATTTGAGGGCAATTGTGGCAAAGGTGAAGAAGTGGTTGGTTCGATCGCGATGGGTGAAGTCAGCCTTAGGAGCTGTTTGCGTTATCAAGTGTATGCTCTTTCATGTCCTTTTCGGTGATGATATTTCATGAGAATTGTATTTTGCAGTGAAGAACCGCATACGCTATCGCAACAAGTGTGTGCTTGTCATACAGAAGGTGGTCCGTGGATACTTGGCGAGGAAACAACATCGTCCCAGAGTCCAGGGTGTTACTAAAATTAGCAGTCTTCGTTCAAGTGTCAAAAAAACTATTGATATTGCCAATCAACTGAAAGGCGGCAAGGAGGCTATTATCAGTGAAGTTTCCGGCATTGAAGCACAGATTGATAACGCCGTGAAGACAATTAAGGTTTGTATTAATTTGAATTCAACTTGGAATTGATTGAAATGCATTGATTTTTGTTTGCCCTAGGCAAATCCCAAGATCCCGCCAAAGGAAATCGACGAGCTATTCAACCGCATCATTGGCAATATGAATAAACTCACAACAGCTCTCAATGGCAAACTGAAGGTAATTCTTAAATAGAATTGCGTGGTTGTACCAAAGTGGGTTTCCAGCGGACATCCACATTCACTGAGCCACTGATGCGTCCGTTACTGTGCTGATAATTTATTTTCTTTTTAGGAACAAAAACAAGCCGAAGAGCAAGAACGACTGAAGAAGGTCCAAGAAGCCCTCGAAGCTGAACGCCGTGCAAAGGAGGAGGAAGAACGCAAGAAGCGCGAAGACGAAGAAAATAAAAAACTGTAACCAAAAGCTGTCCTCCCCATTTCCCTCTTCTTAATTCAGTTTTTCTATTCACTTTTAACAGTAAAGCCGAAATGGAGTCACGACGCAAGGCTGAAGAAGTTAAACGACTGAAACAAGAAGAAGAAGATCGTCGAGCCGCTCTAGCTCTTCAAGCTACACTGCAAAAAGAAGCCGAAGAAGATGCCAAGTATCGTCAACAATTGGAACAAGAACGACGTGATCATGAACTAGCATTGCGATTGGCCAATGAGTCCAATGGCCAGGTGGAGGACAGCCCGCCCGTGATCAGGAAGTATGTGTGGTTATCGATTTTGGTTTTGGTTTGTACATATGATTTTGTTAAATTTTTCTCTTCTCTTTCTTTGATTTTTTTCTTTATTTGTACCTTATGGTAGAGCACACAGTTTTTTCTTGGTTTACAATTTATTTATTTTTTTTTTCCTTCTTTTTATTGTGTTCTTGTTCCTTTTGTACATTTATTTTCAATATTGTTTTGTTTCCACTATATATATATACTCTTGATTTATTGTTTTGTTTAATTGTATAAACGAATATTTTCTCATTTTTGTTTTATTTAACATTTCTCTCTCTCAGTGGTCAAAGCGAAGTTTCGTCCATGGGGCCAAACAAACTGATCAGGTACAGCACACGGTTTTTATGCTAAAAATTTCTTTACAGGGTTTTTAATTTCCTTTTTGTTTGGTTTATTTTTTCTAACATAAATTTCTCGATTAATGTGTATTAACAACAACAAATAAACACAACATTACACGATGTTAATCACTTGTAGCATGAATGAAAAACACTAACACCTAAATAATTGACTGGAATTGACATTTGTGGGGTATATAGAACATTTAAGTGGATGGGATGGATTGTATAAAGTCGGGAATTGAGTATAGGATCAGTTTTAGGGCTAACGTGTTGATACTTTTTGTGCATTTCAAGTTCTGTGCAGTCTCTACGACTCACATTTTTGTTCATTAAATCTTACATACATTGATTTTTCATATACCGATTCGGTAATTCGGAGCAAAGCAGATATAGTTTGGTATTTTATTCATTGCTTTGGGAAATCTTAGAAAATATTCCAAATGCAGTGCAGACTGCTTTGCCGATTCGACTGATTCCAATCACTCTACTCTACCTTTTGTCCAGCAATGACATAACTTGAGATAATAAGCTAGAACCGAAGCTAATGATCTTTGTTTTGGGTTTGGCAATTTTTACCTCAACTACTTTCGTCTCCCTCTCCACATCTGTTGTCATCTGTTGGAGGTCAATAACTCTGTGGGAAATCTATAACTTTGTTGAAAATTCATAACTCTAAAGGGAAGTCAATAACTCTACTTCATCAGCGAAGTCGAGATGTTTGAGTCCGTCGAATTCATCCGCTTTCCCCCGACAGGGCGGTGCGAAGAATATATTCAGATAGTTACAAATATAAACGGTATTGGCGACAAAAATGCATACACAACTTTAGAAATCAAATTCCAGCGAATTGGTGATCGGTATTCAATGAGCTGGCAATATGTCAATGTGATCGACACTGAATGACCGAGAGCAAACAAACCCTGCTCTAATTTTTGCATTGCACTAGACGTCCGCGTTTAATCGCGTTTCAATTTTCGTTACGATCCTTTTTCCAACAAGTCAGCTTGCCCTAACGTGACATGACAACTTTTACTTCAAACGCTATGAATTATTCAAACCAACGCCTGTAGTTCTCTATGTACCCCTTACACGCCATAGCATCCAAGTGTGTGCTTCGGTATAGTAGACGAAACTAAGCAGAATTGGTGAATTGTGATCATTTCGTTTTTGTGATGATTTCATACAGCTTTGTACTTTTACCGATGGAAGTCTTCTTTTATAATTCTGTTTTATTTATTTAATGTTACTTTTATTATCCTCTGTTATTTGTAACTACATATTTCGAACACACTACTACTACTCATCGTCAAGCAATAAATGCGAAATTAATTCCTAAATATTTTCTCAGTTTTTCAAGCTGTGTAACAACGTTTACATCGCGATTCCATCATAAGTAAGTTACCAGAATAAGAGACCAAATATAACGTTTTCATGGTAAATTAGCTTCAAATGATTTGTTTTTTTATTTTTTGCTCTCGATAGTATTCATCATTAACAAATAGCATTCAGTTTTCCTTGTTTTATTGTTAGAATAATCGTTCATCGCAATAGAAGTCACCCTAGAAGTTCATTCACTGTATTTAACATTTTCTGTAGATTTTTCTACAACAAAAAAAAAACCACAATCACATTGTAGTTAGTGTATAATAAACATGTTATACAAGGTGTATATACAAATATTTATTTTGCACAACGCTGTTGGCGTTAAATGTTGTAAATAAACTAAAAAAAAATATCATGAGTCTTGGAATATTATTTTAAAATTAACATCCAGTCATTGATGAGTTTTAAGTTTAAGAAGCAGTAACCAAAGTGAAATATTGCCCAATTTCATTTTGGAAACTTCTTTTACTTATGTGAATTCATGATTGCATATTTTAGTAAATCCATAAAATTGTTTCAAACTCTAATTTGAAAATCCTCTTTTGATTCGTTTAGGTCAGAAAATGTTCGCGCTCAACAACAGCTCTTGGGGAAACAGAAATACGATTTGTCCAAGTGGAAGTATTCTGAATTGCGTGACGCCATTAACACTTCCTGTGATATTGAATTGCTTGAGGTAAGTTTTGAAAAAGAAAACAAATTACATACTTACAAAGTTCATAGTCTGTCGCGCAATAGAACTTTCAGTTCTCAAATCAGTCTGAAGCCCAACTAAAGGGTGTTTTTGTTTAGAGGTATAGAACTTGGAAATGGAATAAAACAAAGATCATTTTTTTTAAATTGACATGAAAGATAATCTTCTGGCATTATAATTTAAATATGATTTCTGGCTTATGAACGCCACGGCTGCGGCTGGCTAGAACGTAGTCTAATCTGGAGGTCCAATTTTCGATGACTTTTTCCAACATTTATGGCCGTATATCGGCAATAACGCGGTGAATGTTGTCCTCCAAGTGGTCAATCGCTTCGGACTTATCGGCGTAGACTAGCGACTTCACATAACCCCACAGAAAATAGTCAAGCGGCGTTAAATCGCACGATCTTGGAGGCCAATTCACGGGTCCGCAACATGAAACTATGCGGTTACCAAACGTTTCCTTGAATAAATTAATTGTGGCACGAGCTGTGTGACATGTTGCGCCGTCTTGTTGAAACCACAGCTCTTGCACTTCATGGTTGTTTAATTGAAAGTCAGTAATCATGGCTCTATAGCGGTCACCATTGACTGTAACGTTCTGGCCAGCATCGTTTTTAAAGAAGTACCGACCAATTATTCCACCAACCCATAAAGCACACCAAACAGTCAGTTTTTGTTGATGTAACGGTGTCTCAACATACACTTGAGGATTACCATCACTCCAAATACGGCAGTTTTGTTTATTGACGTATCCATTCAACCAAAAGTGAGCTTGATCGCTAATAAAAATTGAAAAAACATTGAACGATAACATTACCAGCCAACGACTTCACCGTATTTATTAATAGCCAGTAGACTCTACTCTGCTTTACCAATACCTAATCTAACGTTAGCTAACCCCTTTGTAATGAAGTAACGCTAATTACTCACTGTTAAAAAATAACTCTTTGTTAAAGCAATCTAACCCTCTGGTAACATAAGTTACCGTCCTGTCAACCCAAGTTAACTCTCTGTTAACGCTAGTTATACCTTTCCTGTAGGGCAATTTAATCCTCTGGTATCGGCATATTTCAGATTCAACTTAGTTTGAACTTGCTTGAATTAATTTTGATGGCGTTACCGTACGGGTAGGACCTGTGTCTAAACCATTAGCTAGTGATTTGTTCGAGTACTCGCAATCATTTACTTATGATCGAACCAACGAATCTCGTTTTTTTTTTAACTACTAAGTAATCATACTCATTTATGCTCGTTCGATTTTGT
The DNA here is from genome assembly GCA_949372485.1 of Cheilosia soror. Classification (NCBI taxonomy): domain Eukaryota; kingdom Metazoa; phylum Arthropoda; class Insecta; order Diptera; family Syrphidae; genus Cheilosia; species Cheilosia soror. Next base: position 108,902,023 of record OX443562.1, on the reverse strand, counting down.
GCTTTAATTTAGGTCCGAATTCAACCAAGTCTCAAACAGGAACTGCCCTGTCACGTGTTTAAAGTCGCTTTTTTCGTAGGAATACTCGATTTGTCTACGATCGCCACTCAGTCATAAATGCAAACTCTATTTGACAATCGTCGATACGATGCAACTATCAAAATCGCTTTTATACTTTCATGTATCGAAAGCTGGACAATAATCGTCTAGTTTCTCGAAGCTCAGAAACACCTAGCACGAGACTATGCAAATTTTACTCTTTTTTGATCAGTTAATTTTGTTTTTTATTGTAATTTGTTCAGGCTTGTCGACACGAGTTCCACCGCCGCTTGAAGGTATATCATGCCTGGAAGGCAAAGAACCGCAAACGCACTACCATGGATGAGAACGAACGCGCTCCAAAAAGTGTGATGGAAGCAGGTAATTCTCTTTACTAAAATACCTCTATTCATTTAATCAAATCGATATCATTGCAGCCTTTAAAGCTCCGCCAATAGTACAGCCCAAGCAAGAAATTACAACTGCCCAGCATCGTTACTTCCGCATTCCATTTATGCGCGCTAATGCGCCTGAAAACAGTAAGCCTGAAAACATTATTTATTTGTATACTGCTACTAACTAGCGCCTAACTTATAATATATGTGTAATTCCAGCAAAACGCGGTCTCTGGTATGCCCACTTCGATGGCCAGTGGATTGCCCGCCAAATGGAGTTGCACGCTGATAAAGCGCCCATTCTCTTGGTTGCCGGTAAGAATTGTTTCCACAAATTACTCCATCCACTTATGTTTCTATCATTCAGGTATCGATGACATGCAAATGTGCGAATTAAGCCTAGAAGAGACCGGTCTCACCCGCAAACGTGGTGCCGAAATCCTAGAACATGAATTCAATCGAGAATGGGAACGTAACGGCGGCAAACCGTACAAAAACTTGGGTGCTAATAACCACCATTAAATCTGAATGGGAGCAGCTACACTCTAGTTGAACATTTTAATTTTAAAAATTGCATGTTTCCTTACAAAAAAAAAAACAGCAAATGAATATTATATTCAATTCAAGTGCCTTTTAGTTCCCGAAATTTATACCAGTTTCATCCATTTCAACCGGTTTATAACAATATTATGTTCATTTCGTTCTAAAATTGAAACAAAATCAAAGAAAAATTTAAAATTTATATAAGAGTAGATTTATATAAAATTAAAATACATGTATCAACAGTATTGTTGTCATTTAAATTATGTACTCCGTATAAATACATTCCAATGTATTTTCAATATCATACAAAACATTGTCGTCTGATTGATTTCACTGTTCAACGTAAATTTATATGCATTTATATACCTACAGCGAGAGATATAAAAAATTGCTCTAGCAAATAATAAATTAATAATCAATGTTTCAATTTTTTCAATAGCGAAATTTAAAAAAAAAACGTAAATAAACATAACATTATATATTGTAGTTTGAGGTAATATTTATAGTAAAACGATAAAATATACAAACTCGTATGGTTTATAATAAAATTGAGTATAACAATATTGCATCTCTTATGTTTTACGGTGTTAGAATAAATTTCTAAATTGTATGTATTCGAAAATGATGTATACACAAAAAATAACAAAATTTATTAGAGCATGAAGAAGATAAACAAATTATATATTGATGTACGCATACCTACTATGCAAAATTAAATGATAAATAAAATAAATGATTTCTATTTATAACTATTTGTGGTTTTAATTTGTTGTAGATAGGATTACGGAAATAAAGCGATAGGAACCTTTAACGCTTCATTAGCGACCCAAAAGGAAAGTCCTCGAGGTTGTCAAGTGTATTGATATGTTATGTGCATAGTGGTGTATTTGTTTGCCGTTCATATCTTATATTTCGAGGACAGAACATCTATCATGTATGTCATGACAGTACCTATAGAATAGGCATAGGTCAGGGGCTAGTCTTTTGTGTGCCAACTATTCCTGGATTGAAGAGCCACATCCTGCACGAGGTGCCACTGCTTTAGACTGAATATAACGGATCTATAGAGGAATAACTCGATAAAACCCATAAACCCGGGTAAATAACCGTGCCCGTGGGATGTATGGCACAATGTTATGTGTGTCTTCTAGCGGTGAACTCTAGATACCTGTGGACCTCTAGTTTAAATTTCAATTCACTTTTTCTGTATACAGGGGGTGAGTAAAGAACGACCTCCCATCCCCCATAGCCATACTCGTGGGAACAAAAATGAACATTACAAATAAACGGAAAACAACAAACAAAACGGAAGAGACTGCTGAGCACTCTAAACTCTATTAACATCGATCCCCAGACAGACCAACTGACTGAGGAAGAAGAAAATCTTCCTTCTTCCTCACCTGCAAACGCTAGCTCAACCTTATCCAGATTGTCAAACTGCTCAAGACATAATTAATAGAATAAACAACAGCAGAAAGACAATCGGCCGTCAACGGGTAAACAGATTGACCCACATCAATCTGGCAAGCCAGAGACGGTGTCTTCTCACCCAAAGACGGACTGGTCAATGAAGCCCACCCAAGAACTACCGCACTCACCGACCAAGCGTTGCATCGGGCGACTTGCCTGTACGGGCCTGGGAAGGAAAGTGAGAAGATAGTTCGCGGAAAGAAGATTGAAGAAGGCAAGTAAATAACTTCATTGCGTTTTAAGATCATCAGATCAGTCATATGGAGCTGAAGCTGAGCACAGGATTAAGAATGATTTGGCTTTGAGAGAACCTTAGTTCCAGGATGGACTGAATATGACAAATGTTCCACAAGTATCAAGAGGCGTTAAAAAATACGACTAATTAGAAGAATGTTTCCACTATTAAGTAGGTAGGAACTGAAAATTATCATCAAATCAAAAAATTAATAAAGGTCGAAATTTCATTAGATGCATGACAGTTGGTTAAAAAATCTGCGGTTAACTAGGTACCTAGTTGGTTTGGGTAGTGAGAAATTTCTTGGGGAATAACAAGTCGGCCGACTATTCTCAAAACATGGAGCAACTAAAGCCGCACTTCCAGCAACTTCATGCATTGCCTCTTTATCTAATTAGACTGTTTCCCATGCCCTTGAAATCTGGATCATTTCAGTAATGTAATTAGAACGATTTCCAATGGTGAAAATAGAAATTTTAAATCACCCTTTTAAATACTTAAATAAATAGAAAAAGGAACTTTAATTCGGAATTACTCACAACCTTTGTAGAAAAATGTAGGCACTTTTAAAAAAACTTAATACATATATAAAAGTGGCAACACTAATTAGAAATTGAACTTCGATTCATGAGTGTAATGGTGTAATTCCAATTACATAAAATGGATTGTGGGTGGCATATCGACTGCGCTTAGGGCCGTTTTATTCACTATTGTTCAACTTGCCGAAAACTCCAAAGTTGGCCAACTTCGAAGTTGATCTTAAATCGAGAGTTGAACGGCAAAAATTGCTTTTATTCACTACATTAATTTGCAACTCCAAGGTTGAAATCCTAAAGTTGGCCTACCTGCAGTTTGTAAAATATCCCTGGGATATTTGCGGCAGATGACACATAATACGTCAGTTCAACCTTAGATTTGCATTTCGCGCGTAATTTCATCTGTGCATTACAATTGTGAAATTAATGAAAGCAAATTGATCTGCTTTTGTAAATATGTAGCTATATTAGTAATTAGTGCGTTATTAGATAGTACATACATCAGCTGTGCAAATTATTTTCGTTTGTCAATGAAAACATACGAACTTTATAAGGATAATCATATCGAAAAATCTAAATTAATAGATGAAGAAGAAGAAGATGACGAAGACGATAGTAATTGCTTCAAAATTAAGTCCACGCCCATTATTTACATTTTTGTTCTGATTCTGAGTAATTGCTTTCATTGGAATAAGATTGAGCTGCGCTGGACAAAAAACGTTCGGTCATTGAATTGCAACGGCAATTACATCCAACATTTCAACACCAGCAGCAAAAAAATTATATTTGTTCGATTAAGTTTATGTGTCCACATATTTAAGAAACATCTAACATAAATTTGTGTGTTTATTATTTTCCTCATTCACTCTTCTACTACATTCAATGAACTGTTTTCAGCAGCATCTAAAATTTACTGAAATAAAGTGCGAACCAATCGAAAGCAGACGTGGTCACTGGTCAGTGGATGTTGATGTTGCTTCCAAAGTAGTAGCCGACAGCATATCAGTGAATCTTAGTTCTGCCGCTGATGGTTGCGAATGCTCACTCCAATAAAATCGACAACCGCCAATTGAATTGATACAAGTGGATAGTACCTACCGCAATACGATTAGCAACTGGGTTATTGGTCGCAATTCACGCGATCTATCAAAGAAAAAAAGCACATCACTCATAGTCTAAGAGCTACTGAACGTTTTGCTAACCTCATCGTTAAATGGGAAATTTATAAATATTATTGTTAATTGGAGTCTTGCGTTCGCAGAAATCGCCGTCTGGCACCCTGGAGCTGGGGCATTTGCAAGGGGCAGTGCCCCAAACATGTAAAAAAAAAGTGCCCAATTACGTCATCGTTTCACGGCTAATTTTTTGTCAGGGAATGGTACTCGTACCCAGAAAACATTTTCATATAATGCCAGACGTTTTTGACGGTTCCTTAAGGCTGCCAGACGCTCATCAAAGTGCAAAAAAAATCGCCTCATTTACGTCATCGTTTCATGGAAATAATTTTTTTTATTTAATTATACAAGTGTACCTGAGTCCTAATATATAGTTGCCAGACGAAAATTCCGGGTCTTTCGTCCTGCCAGACGCAGGGGAAAAACGCATTATCAACATTTATTCCTCTAAAGTGCTAAAAATAATACTTTAAAATCTTAAGATTTAAATTACTTTCGACCATGAATTTTGGAGCTTTTTTAGGTAATTGGCTAAAGAAATTATTTACAGTTTCAAATTAACTATCAGAACCTCTTATCCGCTTTAAAAAGGAAAGAAAGCGGTCCTTTTTAATATTATTTCCAAATATTTATTAATTACTTTTGCTTTTCGCTTTTAGCTGCTATTTTTTAGGGAATTATTATACACTTATTAAAGAAAACTTTCTGATAAAATGTTAGCCCAATGTTATCCACTGCGATACAACACTATACGGCTCACAGTGGGAAAATATTATCGATTTGGCGATCAAAAATCAATTTTTTGTGTTGCGAAAATTCTTAAGCCAATTTTTTTAAATGTGAAGACTACGATGTACTTATGGTGCACAGTGTTGCACAAGTTTAAGTTCTGGAAACAATGTTGTGTAAAGCTATCGCACATTTCATTAATTTATCTACACCTTTTTATGTTAGTATGCCCAAACTAAAAATATAAGGGGAATAGTATCTGCATAGGATTAAGACCAATATAACTAAATACGTAGGTACATACAAAATGTTTCAATTACAAAGATGAATTCAACTTTTTTTTCAATGTAAGAAATTGATTTTGTACAATTAACAATAATTATGTAATTCGCTGACCAAATCTGATCTGTCTACTCGCTGCTGGGATATTCGTCAAAGTGACCGAGAATATGCTAGCACCCTTGTCGCATAGCGAACGTAGACATAAAAGGGAATTGATAAAATCCCAAAAAATAGGTACAGGTGGGGTGCGGGAGCATATTAATTGAAATAAATTATGACAATAATGAGTGTTTCAGTGTTTAACGATAAAGATGAAATAGGATGTAAAGTATGGCTATAAACCAAGCAATTTATAGCAATAACAAAGTTAACAATAATTGAAATAAATAAACAAAAATTACTAATTAACTAACTAGTTAGCAAAATAAAAAATAAAATATGAACCTCGAACTAAATAAATAAGAAATGAACAGTACCGTTTGAATTTCTAAGGCCAATTGATCTCTTAGCAAATGCACACCATTTCACAACTCTTTTACTACAGAATTAAATTTTCAAGAATAAAGACAAATGAAGATTTAGTTCGAATGATGCTGATATCATCATAGATCATACCCCTTAATATACATTGAGAAAATTACAACAAAAATAAATTTAAAGTAAATGGCTGAAGAGTGAAGACATTCAATAAATTTTTGAATAACAATAGTGCTATGCTTTTTTTAAATGTGTAATAATTTTGTTTTTTTTTTATACATTTTTTTAATAAAAATACGTACTATACTTCGTATAGTGTGATGTGAACCTCGAAAATGTGAACCGGAAATTTGGAAAAAGTTAGCATAGTTAGTACCTACATAACGTAAAATGTGAACTCAAAACAAATTCCTGATACGCAAATAATATGTGAACTTTTATTTTATAATTTACCCCTATTTTGGTTTAATTGTACGTCCCGTCTGAAAAATCATTTATTGGTGTCCAATATTCAAAAAGAATTCTTTTCTTTTTGTTTGGCGAGGCGTGAGTGTGCGCTGAGACCTCAGTTTTGTTTGTTTTGTTTGTGAATACGGCGCAATTAGTACTATATTTTTGTAGCTTTTCTTTTATTTTCAAAAATCAAGTTACAGGTCATTCTGAAAAGCATGAAATGCAACGAATTTGTTGGCATCCAGAAATGTGAGCCCCTCCAAAATGTGAACTGCTCATGTTTTAACTAGTTCACATTAAATATTGTGGTAGACAAATATTTAAAAAATTAATAAGTTTAAAAACTAAAAAATATGCCAAATCGTCAATAATTTCCCACTGTGAGCCGTATAGTGTTGTATCGCAGTGGATAACATTGGGCTAACATTTTATCAGAAAGTTTTCTTTAATAAGTGTATAATAATTCCCTAAAAAATAGCAGCTAAAAGCGAAAAGCAAAAGTAATTAATAAATATTTGGAAATAATATTAAAAAGGACCGCTTTCTTTCCTTTTTAAAGCGGATAAGAGGTTCTGATAGTTAATTTGAAACTGTAAATAATTTCTTTAGCCAATTACCTAAAAAAGCTCCAAAATTCATGGTCGAAAGTAATTTAAATCTTAAGATTTTAAAGTATTATTTTTAGCACTTTAGAGGAATAAATGTTGATAATGCGTTTTTCCCCTGCGTCTGGCAGGACGAAAGACCCGGAATTTTCGTCTGGCAACTATATATTAGGACTCAGGTACACTTGTATAATTAAATAAAAAAAATTATTTCCATGAAACGATGACGTAAATGAGGCGATTTTTTTTGCACTTTGATGAGCGTCTGGCAGCCTTAAGGAACCGTCAAAAACGTCTGGCATTATATGAAAATGTTTTCTGGGTACGAGTACCATTCCCTGACAAAAAATTAGCCGTGAAACGATGACGTAATTGGGCACTTTTTTTTTACATGTTTGGGGCACTGCCCCTTGCAAATGCCCCAGCTCCAGGGTGCCAGACGGCGATTTCTGCGAACGCAAGACTCCAATTAACAATAATATTTATAAATTTCCCATTTAACGATGAGGTTAGCAAAACGTTCAGTAGCTCTCAGTCTATCAATCCTATATTTATAATTCAATCGATTCGGACTGCTTCGCGATGTACAATACCTTCTCTCATCACACGGCAACGAATTTATTATTTGCTGGAGCACCATCATTGTCGTCCGCTTTGAGAGACGAAAACCATAGTTGAAATTACGGCCATCCCATTTTTCCAGTCCAAAAGTGGTAGCATCTTGTATTGTCGCCTCTCACGTACAAAATTATCTATCTCCTCATCATCTTCGCTGCTCGATGACGATGGCCATATCTCTCAGAAATAGTTTGCACGATACATTATTGATTATTTTGTTCAATTTTAAAAATGAATTATTAATTATTTTCGTCACTTAAGAAGTGAACTGCCAAACACAGAAATAAAAAATAAAAAAAATTCTGACGTTTGACGTAAAACCCCAAGTTTGCTTCATAACTTCTACTTTTTCGGGGAGTTGAGCGAATTCAAAGTTAATCAACTCTTGGTTTTCTCAACTTCGGAATATCCAAAGTTGAGTGAGTCAACTTCGAGTGAATAAAAGCAATTTCTCAAGTTGAGAATAAAAATCCCCAAGTTGTGTTCAACTTGAAGTGAATAAAATGGCCCTTAGTATATGCAGCAACCATTTTCTATACGCAAGTATATAGGTAGGTATGCATGTATAACAGAATACGAACTTTTTGATACAGTCATTCATTACATTATCATTACATTACATTCCAAAACTACATTCATACAAATATCAAAATCAGAAAATTCTATTAATACAAGGAGAAACAAACGTGTAAATGTATTTCTCTACTTTTGCATGTACAATAATTGTGTTAGTGCATCCCATCCGTAAGTTTAGTTGCCAATGCAAAGCAAGAATTCGTATCGTTTATAACTGCCTTCTTGCACGGACAAATCATGTAGTCAGATTGGCCGAGCGGTCTAAGGCGCCAGATTTAAGCTCTGGTTCCCGAGAGGGAGCGTGGGTTCGAACCCCACATCTGACAGAACTTTTTATTTTTTTTTTATTATTCAGTAATTTATTGGAAACGAAAATTTAATATATTTTTTTGGGATCTTATGTCGAATGTATATCCAAGGAGCTTGGAGGAGTCTTTGCAGTGCAGTGAAAAACTGTTATTTTGAATACCTACCTATACATAGCCATCAAGAAGAAACGAATTCACCGGCTTAGATTGCTGGAAGTGGAACAAATAGTATGCGTACCTATATAGAAATCAATTTTTCGTTTCATATAACCTTAGACTCTTATCCAGTTGGACCAGGGGCAATGATGATGAGGAAGACAGTGGCGTACACTACACGGTATGACTATGCAATGCAATAACTCCTGCGGAAATAAAGGTCGTGGTCTTATTGAAAATGGAAATAACAACAACGGGCCATCGCGTTTTGAAAAAATACCTTATGCATTGGGATTAAGTTATACTGAAAAACCTAGATATTGAGATGAGGATGGAACGTCATAATAGACAACTACAATTTTCAAGTAGTTTAGGGCCTTTATCTAACTTGGCTTCTATGACATCACCTTCGAAATCAAGCGCAGAATTAGGTTTGCCAATTGCTGTTTCATTGGTCTAAGAATAAGCCATAATGGGGAAGTAATGCTGGGTTTCCACTTGTCGATTTGAAATTGAAAATTAACGTATTTTTATGCCAATTAAACAATTGTCAAGTGGAAATAGCGAAAAATAGCTTGTCATTGAATTGACTAACAGCGTTTGTCAATAACTGGCAAAGAAACAACTGGACAAGTGGAAATAGCTGAATTGTCAAACAAAATGTCACTTTGTCTATAATTGAAAGTGAAAATTAATTGGCATCGAGTTCATTAGTTGGTCAATCAACTGACAAACGATTTTTTGCCAATAATTGACATAAGTGCAAATGAACTGTCGTTCAATGACATAAACGCGAGAGCTGTCAAACTTTGTCAATCAATCAACAGACATTTAAAAGCCCACCTTAAGGCCTTGTCAAGAAATACTAAGGAAGCTCTATATGAGATCCTAATCATCAAGTTCTGCTATATGTCGGAAAATCATGGACATTGGGGAAGGTGGATGAAAATAGCTATCCGTGTTTCGATCGCAAAATTCTTCGACTGATTTTTGGTACATTGATGGTACACAGAGAGCTCTACCAGTTACATAGACTTGGTCATAAAGTTGGAAATCAGTTGCCCAACTTAGAGGGAAAACCAAGTAAAGGAAGGCTATTAGGTTGCGTGGAGAATTTAGAGTGCGCAGCTGGAGGCAGTTAGCCAAATACCGCGCTAACGCGACTACTGGAGTGGTGTAATATAAGGTAGCTTAAGTCCACCCCACATAGATGTAACATGTCATATTTAAACCGTTTCATTACTTTTCAGTATGAGTTTAGCTCTCGTTGATTATAAGTTTCGACCGACAGTACTTCTTTGCTCTAAGGTAAGGTTAATCGGATTTAAGGTCACTTTTGGTTTAGCAACATTTAAATTACGGCAATACCTACGAGTTCTTCGTGACAGAAATTCTGTTAAACATTATAAAACAATTCAAACGAAGAACAAAATATATGTGTACATACACACGCCAGTGTAAACAAAAGTTCCCTCGGTATAGTGTTTTTGTTTGCTTTTACAAAACATATTTATTGGACAATAAACCAGTGTATGAGATAAAACCACCCACTACCTGATCAAAGTCACCCTGTACTTGTATCTCCAAGATTGCTCCTCAGAGCGAGAGCTTTAAAGCATAGATAACGCCAGCCATGCCCATTGAATACTCCTATTTCTCACATTCGGTTCGCATCACTCGAACTTGAGTTGATAATATTGAGAAGACTGAGAGAGTACCCTTCCCTACCCCCTACCTAACTTTATAATACCAAACTTACCTACACAAAAAGCCAGTGGCAGTGGCGCTGATTCAGGTGAAAATAAAGATCACTTCAGTTGGGTGTTGCTGTTTGAACAGGTGAAACGTACGCGCAAAACTATCTCTTAGATAGTATTAGACAGAAAGCGGTTAGAAATAAAAACCACTAAATATTTACATAAATTGTGTCTGCCGTGCCGTGTAATGATAATAGACTACTTAAAAGTGGCCACACGTATTTTGTTAAATTAGAAAATTTTAAAACCGAAACACTTAGTGGAAATAGCTGACTTAAGAGTGGTGTTTTGAACACAATTTATCAAATTTGAAAGTGCTCGCACATAAGATAGGAATTTATTAATTCCTCGTGTGATAAGACCGTGATAAGAAGCCATAGCGCGAAATCGATAAAAATAATTTCAACGAGTCAACACCAAACCGTCAACACAATATTCATAATGAATTGGAACAGTTTGGACTTACTTTTGCTATTGGCATTAAGCATTGGCATTGGTAAGTAGTAATATTTTTATGAACTTTCTTGAACTAAAGAAAAGACGCGTAGCATAATTTCGTACAGTAGGACAGCCGTTTTTTTTTTGTTGCTGCTTAAAACAAGTTTTAGTTGTAGCTGAGTTGACGTAGTTTAATACAAGTTTTAGAACTGGTTTTAAATTTGACCTTTTTTTTGCAAGTATGGACATAAATATAACTATTCGTACCAGTTTCTGCTTTTTTATGCTTAAAATGTTGCTTGATTCTCTTTGTTCACACTCATGCTATATGCAAGGAATATTGGAATCCTATGTAGCTAGCATGTAGTACCCACCTATAATTTTGTACCTATATAAGATGTCAGATATAGTTTTTTAAATTTTTCACGCGCAGCTTAAGAAGAAGAATGTTTATAGGGTTATAAAAACTTTTACGAAAATTGTGCGTAAGTGTTTTGTTTATAGAGATCTTTAAACAATTAAATTTGGACACAACTCTTGGACAAATGTGTAGGTTTATTCTGATTCGTTAAGTTGTTTTGAACATTTAAGCTCTCGAAGTTTTATTTTTTCAGACATATTGTCTGTGATAGTTAGGTAGGTATATTGTAGGTTTTTTTTTATGTAAGTGACGCTTCAGTTTAATGTAGACAAAACAGTGCAGGAGTTGAGGGAATTGGAATAAATAGCCTGCAGATAACAATGCGCATTGATATGAGAGACACGTGACATTTGTAACTACGATGTTCGAACTAATCTATAAAATTCGAAATATTCAATTTTATGATTTTTCCCGGCAAAGCTAACCCCAAACAAAACAAACCACTTTTTATGCATTTATAAACAGAAAATTGCACATTTTACTACTCCAAGATGAGGATAATTAATTATTCCATCAAAATTTATTAAGAAAACAAGTTTATTAACAGTTTAAATAACGAAATTTCGAAATCCAAATGTTTTGCCGCGAACGAAAACACCCTGGCGCGAATTGTCAGTCTATTCACAATCCACATCATTTAAATCGCGTTCCACAAAGTAGCGAATAAAAAATTCGTTCGAACTTAACCTTATTCCAAGAGGAGGATATCTTGGAATAATAAAATGTGGAATTTTCTGTTTATAAATGCATAAGAATTGGTTTATTTGAATTTCATCAATTCGTTCGTTCGCTTCCATGTGAATGGTCCTTTAACGCTAACAGCGAACCCGAGCTGTTACAGATACGTGTTTTTACGCACGTAACGTTTTAAAAAACGAAATCAATTTGGCATTATCGTTTTCATTTTTCGTAAATCCACAATGCATCAACAGTGAATATATACGGGGGAAGGGGGGGTGGTATGCTTACCATTATTACTATACCAACTTCCTGATGTATGTACGAGTACCTACCTACATATAAGATGCAAATTAACTCGTTTGGAATTGTTCTCGTTCATAACATAACCAATATATGAATACATATGCGCAAATCTACATAATATATCCCAGTTTTTTTTTTTTTGCAAGAAGACTTTTGCAGGTCCAAAATAAAAACCAATTTTTGTCTGTTAGGTTTGTTAATCGTACTTTTTCGTACAAGTTTTTGGTCAAGTTCTACCCCTAGGTATTCCACTTTTTTTTGAAAGCCCTGTAGCTTGGCCAAAGGCTATACGTTATGGGAACGTTAAGTTTCCCACGAAAATGCAATCTCAAGTTCTGCCAGTTGGCATCGTGTTACCCAACAATGCTTAACAAGAAAATGAAATGTCGAGTCCAGACAGTGGCATCATGTTCTCCAACACGCGACGTAAGTTATTTTGATGACGCGAACATATTTTGATTTAAGGCTAAATGAGTTTTAATTTGGTTCTCAGATAAAAGAATTTCCTTATAAAGGAAGATTTGTACTACTTCGTAAGACACCTGGGGATAGCGTCTGCATTTCAGCACAAATGTTCTTCTTCAGCTGCAGAATCGTAGTGGGTTTATTTATACGTACACGTTATACCATTCAAATAACCACAGAGTCTGAATCACACGTTAAGAATCTTATCGCTTTAACTCTTGGCCAAATTGGATTTTGTATGTATATGGAAACATCAAAGGGTGTTTTTTTTAGAGGTATAGAACTTTGAAATGGAATAAAACAAAGATGATTTTTTTTTAAATTGACATGAAATATACCTACTTTATTTGAAAGATAACCTTCTGGCATTATAATTTAAATATGATTTCTGGCATATGACCGCTACGGCTAGCTAGGACGTAGTCTAATCTGGGGGTTCAATTTTCGATGACTTTTTCCAACATTGGTGGCCGTATATTGGCAATAATGCGGCGAATGTTGTCCTCCAAGTGGTCAATCGTTTCGGGTTTATCGGCGTAGACTAGCGACTTCACATAACCCCACAGAAAATAGTCAAGCGGCGTTAAATCGCACGGTCTTGGAGGCCAATTCACGGTTCCGCAACGTAAAACTTTGCGGTTACCAAACGTTTCCTTCAATAAATCAATTGTGCCACGAGCTGTGTGACATGTTGCGCCATCTTGTTGAAGCCACAGCTCCTGCACATCATGGTTGTTCAATTGTTGAACGAAAAAGTCAGTAATCATGGTTCTATATAGCGGTCACCATTGACTGTAACGTTCTGGCCAGCATAGTTTTTAAAGAAGTATACGGACCAATTATTCCACCAACCCATAAAGCACACCAAACAGTCAGTTTTTGTGGATGTAACGGTGTCTCAACATACACTTAAGGATTATCATCACTCCAAATACGGCAGTTTTGTTTATTGACGTATCCCTTCAACCAAAAGCGAGACGATTATGTTGACAGTAAAATGGATGTAGTGCGCGATACGTATTTCGGTATTTCGAACAGAACCATGATTTTCAAAATAAATTTGCAATATTTGGAAGCGTTGTTCAGGCGTTAGGTTAGGTCACTTGAAAACTGATCGCCAGTTAAAATAGTGTTGCCAACTTAAAGTTCTATAGCTCTAAAAAAAACTACCTTTACAATTTCGTTCTTGGAACTCTTTGTAACAACTGATGAGCTTTATCCTGATAATCGGCCAATACTGCTCCGAATACATCCCTAAAGCAAATAATACCAACGAATCGTTCGCATAAGATCACTGTATCTGTCTCCAAAACAACTTTTATCTGGCGCCTAAGTATCTTTTGTAAATACGAGTATAAATATTCGTATTCCTTGAATTCCATTGTTGTGATGAATCTACCGCATACTTTAGCTACTTTGGCAAATTAATTCCTTGTAACTGAGATAGATTGTGTATGTATGCTATACCGTTTAGATAACAGTTCCCCGAAAAAACTACCAAAGTTTTATCTTTATTTATCATTTAATTCCAGTGAATCATCTCAACTTAGACTCGCCATCCACTGCTTACTCATTCATTACTTTAATTTTCAATCAACACTGTCAGTCCTCATAAAATTGTATTTGCTAATTGGTACTATAATATAATGCCTTAATAAAATTAAATAATTAACTCTAAATTGTAAGTGTAGCTAAAGTACCTACTGCTTACGTACGAGTAGGGTTAGGCACCTACTTAATTTTTCGACAGTGTAGCTTTTGGCCTCTTTTTAGCTCTTTTGCTTACACAAATTGGCTGTTTTTTTTTCTTCTGGTGTTTACTCAAATGGTATTTTATTTACGACCTTTAAAGTAAACATCTTATCTCGATTTTATTCTTTATTTTCGGATTAATCTATCCAGACACACGAGGAGACCGAAATTCTTGCAACATCGCACAAATATTTGCTCCAGATAGGAAAGACACAAAACGTTCACTTTTATCGATTTGTGTGGGTGATTTTGTATAACTGACCGCACCAAATTTGCATAAATGACAAATACTATTAAAGTCTTAAAAATCCATTCATTGCTAGTACAAAGAGGACATGCTTTTTCAATTTCATACTATGTGTGGTATAGCTACTGTTTTGCATACGAAATTAACTCTACTTGATCATAAAGTCTGATCAATAAATCAATTCGCCCGGCGAATACATAAATTGGGGTTAAAAAAAAAAAATAGCACCGCCGATGGTAGCTACATGTGATGTGAAACCACAAGACGTGACCTACAGAAGTGACATTCTTCATTTTATAAAAAGTAAAAGATTTGATTCAATTCGCAAGTTGGCTAACTGATGGAATACATTACACTTTCCCTTGAAAAGTATCATTTATTGGCAACTCTCAGTAATCGATGTCAACTAGTGCCATATCTGTTAAATAATGACGTCAGTTAGTGACAATGACATTTTCCATATAGCTTAACTCTGCTTACATGGCTGTTGCTTGCTTTTTTTTCGTTTTATATATCGTCTCATCTGCATTGAAGAGGCTGAATGGAAATCGGTGACTAACCTGACTATTTCTGGTGAAAAGTGTCACATACGTCATAATGTCTGTGTGTATGTACATAATTTATGGGGGGTTTTTCGTAAAGTGGAAGGCCAGCGAAACAACGGGGATCACCAATCTGACAGAAAATCGCAGCGGATCCGGAGGCCGGAGACACATTCAAAGGCTAGATTTAGTAGTATAGGTCGGAAAGGCTTGGTACACTTAATAAATTCGAGTTTCAGATGGCCCAGTATTTAATTTCATAGTCATAGTTCATAGTTTGGACGAAGGTTCTCAGTTACATAGTTATTGTGTGCTGGACTACTGAGAGAATGGTATCAGGTTCGATCCCCGGAAAAAGATAAATTACATTTTAAGATTTCTATGCCATCTATCGAGAACAAAATATCCGAGACAGGGGCGTAGCGAGAGTTCGAGCCATGGACGGGTGACTTTCATTGAAATTTCAGGAACTTGCCTGTATAGAAATCATGAAAATCGGCTCAGCGTTTATCGAGTTATATATAATATCTAACGTCATCGAGTTTCACCCCATAGAAGATGTTTTTTGTATGGGAGGTGCCACGCCCCTTTGTCCAATTTTGACCAATTTTCACAGGAACACCCCTGGGATAATACCTAAAGGATTATTCATATTCACATAAGAACGACTATCCGCAAGTTTTGACTTGAACACTTTTATAGGTCGCGGCAGTTCGCGAATTTCAGCCATCCGTTTCTATACCCGCAATGTCTAGGTTGAGGTTAAGTTCGAACGAATGTGTATTGCCGCGGCAATAAGTTTCGTTATTTAGACTTATAAACTTATGTTCTTAATACATTTTGATGGGATAATTAATTATCCTCCTCTTGGAATAATAAAATGTGCAATTTTCTGTTAATAAAATAGTGGTTTGTTCGCATTTCATCAATTCGTTCGTTCGCACCCATCCCCGTGTGAATGGTTCTTAAGACTACCTGTAAATTTGTGCGCAATCGAGTTGGTGGTCTTCGTGATATAAGATTTTGACTTCCAATTTTTAATTTTAAAAGTAATTAAAAGTTGAATTGAGTTGAGATTGCTTACACTTTTCCATAATGTATTTTCAAAGCCAACAGGGTTTGCAGTGCGAAGTCGATACCGATGCCGACTTTTGTATACTTTTTCAAGTTTAATAACCTAAGACCGAGAACATTTGTCTGTCTTCGAAAGGCTTCTCAATTCAGCCGGTCGGACTCGGTATCAATTTGTAGGTCCATTCCATTTGTCTGCTTTTTCGTTGCCTATGTTTTGGTATCCAAAAGACTGACCAGTATTTATTTGAGAGAGTTGAAGAAAGTCCTGGACCTGAACTAGTTTTCATATGATCTCAAAGGACGTAATTGCTATTGATATTGCTAGATATTGTTATTTGCTGTTTACATTCTATCGCTCTATTGCGTAAAATATGGATCTACCTATATCAATGCTGGCTTTCAGGGATGTTTAAGTGTGACTGTAACTGGTATACTTCAGGTCCAACTTGTTCATTTGTTTTGGACCCATCTGTATACCTACCACCCATCAGAGTCCAAGTGAAATGTTGATTTTTATGTTCCCAGTTTAGACGGGTTAGGAATGTAACCTTTGGCTAGGTTGGAACTTGATTCATCTTCTGAGTCTGAGCATATATAAGCTTCTTTCATGAGTTCTAGAATCTAGATGAAGTGGTGGGATGTTTAGAATATTTTCTAGTGCCACTGTTGGTGCAATTTTCATGGTATTATTTGCACACATAGTCAAGCTAACCTTTGAAATTTGTTGAGCTAAGCTTGCAAAAACCTTTCCTTTGCTTTATACCAAACCAAACTGCGGGCCTGCTTATTTAGTGATAGGTCTCGTCTTGCTATGAACATCCTTGTCTTTTTGGGATTAGTTCACCAATTTTTACCTAGTAAACTTTTGCTGCTCCATAAATTAGGTCCATTCCTGGGCCCAGATTCCGTAAAATGAAAACGATCGAACGATATCGTTTTCACTAAACCTGTCTCTATCATATCTGTGGCAATAGACAGAGACTGCTATTGTCGAAACGATATCGTTCGATCGTTTTCATTTTACGGAATCTGGCCCCTAGCTTTCACGCAAAATTTTAATTTTGATAGAAAATACAGATTTTTAATTAGAAAGCTTAAATTTGTTATTGATTCATATAGTGAATTATACAGATTGGGGTTATGTCTTGAATTGCACATCGGATAAATGGCTGCCGCGGCTTTGCTGGCAAGTACGTACACTTTTATTGAAATTTTCTATGATCGTTTCGCAAAAATGTGGCTGAATTTTATTAAAACACTTCCCAATTTCCACTTTCAAGGCGTTGGTGGTCGTGGGCTTGTTTGCATAGACCTTTCCTTCAAAAAAAAAAAATTCCAACGAAAAAAGTCCAATGGTGTTAAATCGCAAGATCTGGATGGCCAATTCTGATAGCAAAAACGGCCGGTTACACGATTAGGAAATGACTCATGCAATTGTTTCTCTGTCTATACGGCGCATGTGGCACACACATGTTGGTCATATCCATATCTTGTAATTTAATTTAGGCACTAGAAACTGGGTTATCATGTCACGATAATGAACACCGTTAATTGTTCCTGCCTGACCAGCCGCTTCTTCGAAGAATAATGGTCCGATAATGCCTAAAATCCGCACCAAACATTCACGCGTTGTGGATGCATTTGTTTCTTAACAATAACTCATGGGTTTTCTTAACCCCAAATGCGACAATATCGACGATTTTAACGAACCCATCAAAATGAAAATGAGCTTCATAGCTGAAGATGATTTTGTTCGAAAATGGCGGGCTATAGCTGACAAGCCTTCATTTTTGTTATTTCGTACAGCGCTCCATTTTGACTAACCCCTAACTGTCAGCTGTCAAAATGTTATCTTTTTTTTACGTTGGCATCACTGTAGGTACTATTAAATGGCGCAAAATTCAAATTTTGCGTGAATTATGGGATACCTTTTACATAATTGTATATCAATCGTCCTTAAATTGGATTTTAATTTAGAAAACCAGCACAACGTCTTAAAGCTTGCGATATAAACGTAATAACACAGATAATTCATATTATTATAATTGAAATAAAAAATGACACACATCACGTTTGGTGTTGTAATTCTTTGAATATTACCTTATTTAACTGGTGGCTTTATAGGTTGCATATTTATTATTGCAACAGTGTTTTTTTAGCAATAAAATGAAATGAAATACATCTCGACCAAGTCAATATTTACATTAACAAGCAACGGAAGCTTAAGTGCATGTTATTCATTCCATTTAGGAAGTATTGTATATACGAGTAGGTACGTGTTTACGCGAATTATTTTGATTGCACAATATTCAGTTTACTTAGTGAATCATACCAATAATTCAAGTGATTTATAATTTTTACTTAAATGCGCGTATAGCCATCATTATAATTGCAATAAGCGAAACAGCACATGTACCCAATTGAGTTATAAAAAGATATTTCTGGTGTAGTGAATAATTGGCATGATGGATGGTAAAATGTTTGCGCAGGAATTAAAAGGTCAACAGACGTGCAATTATTTATCTTGCTAGTCTAGCCCCAGTTGATTTTAAATGGACATCACGAGTAGCAAAATATCGCACACATTCATCAACTAAATCGCTGGATTAACTCACTTTCACTATCGACTTTGTTTTCGATTAATAAATCAGTGTGCACACTTGAAGCCACATACTAATACATTTTCCACTATTTATTATAATTGCTGAGGAGTGCAATTGAATTAAACAATAATTTTCATTCGGGGAAGAAAAATTGTTGTATCATTTCCCTTCACCAACAATGGAAAGTTATTGAATTGAATTATCATTTTAAACTGTTTGCATTATTTCCGGGTAAATGATCTTGATTGCATGTAGTAGCGGTTGGTACTACTTACTCATAATCATAAGTCATACATATAACAAATACCAAGTCAAGGTGGACAAGCATTTTCAAATAACTCGTATCTCACCACTTTGCAAAATTCCAAATAATGGCATTTTTTAACTCGTAATAATTATTGACATTATTAAAAAATCACTAGGTATGTCCGGGTTCATAGTGCAATGTGCAAACTGTGGTCTTGTTTGATACAAAAAACGTTCACAAGGTAGTTTTTTTTTAACTTCTGACTTGCCGGAGCATTAAGATGCACGTCGACCTAAAAGATCTATTGTGCTTGCCGTCAGATATCTGTTTAGGTTAGTAGCGCTTCTACTTTGCTAATGTAGCTGTGATAATACATTCAGCTGAGGATTTCCTTAGTTCTTCGGTACTTTTTATTTCCCTGAAGATTTCCTTCTTATACCGCAAATGGCAAAGGCATTCACATATGACGTGTTCGGCTGTTTCGTCTTCTTCTAGACATAGTCTGAACCACAAACCAGTAAGAAATAGACCGTCGACTCCTCCCACATAACGGACTTTGCCTACAAGCTGTTGGCACCATAGGATTTATTTATGTGTTGGGCCTGTATAAATCAAAGGGAAGAAATTACGGCACACGCATACTTAGTAAAATCCTATGGCAGTTGCCCCTTGCAGTGGTTTATGGCAGTGGCGCTGTGCTCTGAAGGTTTCTTCTTTTTTTCCAGTTACACTTCGTTCACATCACAGTTTAGTTTTAGGAAATGTTAAATAATTGTTCAAACTGTTGATATCAATTAAAATTGGCGATGTAAAGGAATATTCACATGAGAATGAACAAACAAATTAATAACAATATGCGAACAAACCACTTTTGATGCATTTATATAACAAAAAATTGTCATTTTACTATTGCAAGAGTACCTACCTAGAATAATAAATTAATGCATCAAAATATGAAAAAACAAGCTTGAAAAGAGTTTAAACAACGAAATTTCGAACTAAAAATGTTTGCCTCGAAGGAAAACACACTTGGTGCGAATTTTCACAATTTTATTCAAAATGCACGACATTAAAACCCGCTCCACAAACTATCAAATACAAAATTCGTTCGAACTTATGTAAACTAAAATCAAAGATTGTTAAGTAGTAGAAATTGGTGTTTAAACTTGGCGAACTGTTGCGACAAATAAAAGTGTTCATGTGAATGGACTGTCAAAACAATGTGATAATATTCTTTTCACTTATACATACCATGTTCCCACCAACGTGGTTTAGCTAAATTCACTTGATTTAGCTAAAATCATGTTATTAATTTCGTGGTACATATATTATATTTTCATGAGTGCAAAAAAACAAAATTGGTCCGGAAAAGACTTGCTCCTGGAACTTTGGAATGAAGAGCTTCAGGAATTGACAGTCAAAACAAAGTGAAAAATAAATCCCGAAAAGAGTTTCATTTTTACACTTTGTTTTGACTGTCAATTCCTGAAGCTCTTCATTCCAAAGTTGGTTTATTCACGTGGTTATCCTTTGTTTGTTATTTTGATTTTGTTATTAGACCTGTTTTATTGCACAACTATCTCAGTGAAGTAAAGAAAAGTAGAAATTTTAACACGCAATTACAACAACTACACACTGCTTGACAAGGGTATTCATGCAACGTCGTAAGTTTACCATTCGCGTAAAGAGAAAATTGCACATTTTACTATTCCTAGTGTAGAATAATTAGTTATTCTATCAAATTGTATTAAGAAAATAAGTTTTTAAGGGTTAACATAACGCAATTTTCAATTCCAAACTTTTTGCCGTGAACGAAAACATACTTTGTTTAGAATTGAAAATTTCGTTATTTAAACTCTTTTAAAACTTGTTTTCTTAATACAATTTGATGGGTTAATAATTTACCCTACACTTGGAATAGTAAAATGTGCAATTTATAAAAATATTTATAAAAACATCAAAAGTATTATAAATGCATGCAAAGTATTTTTTCCCTGATTTCGCGCCTTTATTTCAAGTGTAAAATGTCACATTGACCTCGTCGTAAGTTTACCATCTCGGTTTTTTTAACATCTTGTGTGATTTTCCATACAAAATTTGACAGTTAATTTACCACGTTCGTTACGACGTTGCATGAATACCCCTACTTTATAGATGTGCAATAAAACAGGCCTATTGATGAATAAATGCTGAAAAAGTTGTTTTTCGGAGACAAGAATAAAACACAACCAACTCGCTGAAAAGAAAAAAGACGCGAGCGTTTATTCGAAATGAGCTGTAAGACAGAAAAAGCAGTATAATAATTTATGGTGATGACACAAGGTAATTGTAAGATAATGTTCTCGTGTAAACTAAACCACAATTCCAAAAGTTATCCCTTAGTTGGTAGCAATTTTAACAAATTTGCTGGAACGTAAAATAAAGCGATTTTTTTTATTCACTAATCCCTACCTCTTTTTTATTCGCGGGTGATTTGTTGTTGCGATGAATTTCTTGTGAATTGAAAAAAGTATTAGTTTTCGAATGAGCGAACAAAATATTATCAACGATATAGATTATATTTTCGCTCAAAATTAAGTTTAAATCATTCCAACCAGCCGTCTAGCTACTTGCAATATGATTTTATCTAAAATGTAAACAGCACCTAAACTTAGTTCCCAACGTTTCTTAACACATCCCAATAAATGGCCGCTCTTATGTTTTATTTACGTTCCCGCCATTAATTTTGACATTTACACGTATTCACAGACAGGGTAATTTTTTCCGGGGAGAATCGGGTAGGTGTACGGGAAGTCGGCGGTCTAGTTCTCTGTCGTTTGTGGTCTGAACTCCAGTGAGTCGATTAAATGCATTTTATTTAGTATCTACGAAGATTTAGTATCTTATTGGCTCTTTTGGCCTGTCTCTGACCTGGGATGTTCTCCCAATATGAATAACATTTGTTTTGTTCCCAGATTTTTATAGCCAGATTTATAGCTGATTTGGGGATTGCACAGAAGGGTTCAGGTCCAAAGAAAGTGGTTTCCGAGCCTTTTCTGGCCAGTTCATCAGCTTTTTCGTTACATTCAATCCCCTTATGTCCGGGGACCCACCATAATCTTGTTTTGTTCCTGGAACTAAGTGTTTGGATGAAATTGAAGCAGTGTAGTACTAATTTGGAGTCAATAATGAATGAGCTAAGGGCTTTTATAGCTGGTTGACTATCCGTGAATATATGGATGTTAGCGCCTTTAATGCCTGAATTGTATAGGTCTGCGCAGTTTTTAATGGCATGGAGCTCTGCTTGAAATACGCTGGGGCTTTTTCCCATAGGTATATTGAGATATTCCGATTTCGTGCATGGATACAAGCTCCTACCCCCGAGTCCATAGAACTATCCGTATACGGTGTCATGAAATAAAGTCTTATGCAAAAAAGGCCAAAACGTCATTTTGGACCTTATTTCATTTTCAAAAGTGCTATAAAGTCCAAATCGAAGTGGAAATAAAGACCACAATGCATAAACAGTAGAATATGTATGGGGGTGTATGCTGCCCCCCTGCAACCCCCCTGCTCGTCTTTCTTTTAAATAGCTGAGTGAAATAATGTCCAATGACTTTATTGCACTTTTGAAATTGCAATAAAATCCAAAACTCGTTTTGGTACTTTTTTCAAAAGTGCAATAAAGTCCAAAATTACGTTTTGGACCTTTTGCATAAGACTTTATCTCATAGCACCTCCGTATACCTCTTTAGACCGTTTTGGTAGTTTGGTGGGTTATTGCCAACCCATGCTTTTCTGATGGTTGTGATCTTCGTGGAGAATCTTTTGTTGAAGCATAATGTCTTTGGTAAGCGGTCTGTGACCGCACAGATCATTTCAAGTTCTGAAAGTTTGGAAATGAGTTCAATTAGTTCTGGATGTTCTATAATATTTCCGCTTGTGCCAAACTTGCTGAGCTGCGTATTGCCACTTTTTTTATATAGATGTGGGAGGCGTTAGTCCTATTAAGGCTTCTATAGCCGTAGTTGGACAGGTACGCAAGACTCCGGTAGTGCCCACTGCCGACACAGGCAAGCCGTTGTACTTTATTTAATTTATTTATTGTTGTTTTTTGGGTGACTTTGTTCCACCATACTATTGAAGCATATCTTATAATGGGCCTGAGCATGATCGTGTAGCCAGTGTGTGATCCCCCAGGTTCTACCATATATGCTACGGCAAGCGCAGAAAGCTTTGGTTGCTTTTTAAATTTTACTATTTATGTGGGAGTTCCAACTTAGGTTTTTATCGAGGATTAGTCCAAGATATTTTTCTTCGTTGGAGTACTCAATGTCTGTATCATTGATTGAAATTTGGTTAAGACCTAAATTTCTCCTTTTCGTAAAATGGACGATGACAGCCTTGCTGGGGTTTATAGAAAGACTTTCTTTTCTACACCAGTCTATGACTATCTTAAGGGCATTTTGCATATGTGTCGTTTGGTTCTTTGCCCCTAATAATGATGACTAGGTCATCGGCGTATCCAATTATGTGTATTAAAGCCTGCATTTTACTTAGGTCTTGAAGTATAGGTTATCGATAACCAGAGACCATAGCAGGGGTGAGAGTACTCAGTGCTGACGAAGCAGTTATTTTCCGACTTTCAAGCATCGCCTTGATCCATTTTGATGGTAGTTAGGTAGAAGACATCAGAAAGCATTCAGAAATTTGGCATTAACTGCTGGGCGGTTGACAGCTTTTATCCAACGTTAATTTATACATACAGGTATAAATGCCCACAGCCCAAAATCGTTGCAGAATTATTTGACAAAGTCAAACATTGACAAGTGGACCATCTTATCGTATATAATGGTCACGACACGCAATACAATGTAGGTACCTAAGTATAGCATATATTAAGCTGGATTATAGCCATACCTATAGTCCATGTAATCTTATCGTGGTTGTGCCTTTCTATTTGATTATAAATATTTGATAACAGTCTATTTTACAGAGAATGCGGTGCAAACAAAGTATAGCTTTGTATCAGACAGTGTGATCGTTATAGTAGGTGGTAGCAGTGGTAGTCTATAGAGTGATACTGACAAGCCGTTTGATGCGCTTTGACAGTATGTCACTTTGTCAATTTATGAAAAATGTGTGTCAAATGACAAATCGACTTTAACATTCACCGAAAGAAAATTCCATTCGCCAGCGAGTTCATCTGAGAATCCCAGGCGATCGTGTGAAATAATAATTGATGTCGCATCGAAAGTTGAAAAAATAATCGTAGGCGATTCACCAAAACCCCACCAAAGAACAAAATTGTCAAATTGTGAACACATAGAGAAAGTTTATGTGAATTGGGAAAATATTTGCAAAATTATAACAGAAATAGTTCTGTTGGAAAAATATGCTAGGTAGCTTTATATATTTCTGTTAAATTTGTAATATTGGAAGTAGTGGAACATTTCTTTTATTCAAAATAATAATATCCTCGGTCACACATATAAATTTCAGTAATAATAATAAGCCTCTGTCTGCTTTCGGTCTTTCATTATGATATTTTGTTGACAAAATTAATGAAGCAGGTACCCAACTACAAAATAATGACAATTTGAAGCACCAAAGACGCTTGAAAGACCTGCTGACTTTAGCATTAGCGACTTTAATTTATATTTATTTGCTTTAAAGTCGGATCTCAGACGGAGAAATTGATACATAAAATAAGATTGTTTGCCAAATCGATCGACCATATTTATGACAAAAATCTATAGAATTTGAAAGATGTGCGAGAAATAATAATGATTAACAAGAAAATGCAAATTTCAATTCTAAACAGCTATAAATATTTATTTAATAACCAAAAAAAATAAATAAACACAAAAACAAAAAAAAAGTCCAGATCGCTATGTTGTTCGTCAGTCCATGGTGAATGTTCTTCAATATTGTGGCACTCCACCAAAGTATTGTGGCAAAACGTACTGTGGAACATGCTCGGAGTAAGCACCCGAATAACCACCTGATGGAGCACAAGGCACTGGAGCTACATTTGGTTGACAGCTGAACAGGTAGTTCTTTGGGCACGGTGGTGGAGCGTATGATGCACCACCATAGGATGGTGCTGGTGCTCCATAGGATGATCCGACTAGTCCTTCCTTCTGATCAGTCTTCTGGTCGGCGGATGCGATGCAGGCGATAGCAGCCAAAGCGAACAAGCAAGCGAAGAATTTCATTTTGGAAATTGGAGTACTTTAGTTGTGCAAAGTTGAAGAACTTGTGAAAACTGATGAATAACATTGGAAATGGATATGCCTTATATAGTGCGACAATTTGGGTGTGCATATTGTCACAGTTGCAATTGACACAGGCGACAAAAGAAATGAACATAATGCGAAATTGCATTATTAGCAATAAACGCATAAATTGTGCTGAAGTTTAAGTTTTCCAACAACCAGAGCGTATATGGATTGGGGACAAGTTTCTTTATAATTTAGGTACATACTGGGTCACCTGTGGCACATGCGAAATTTAAATAAAATGCTTCCGGCGCATAATATTAATTGAAGCTAATTTGCTGTGCGAATGGGTAAGATTTTCATTTTGCAAAAATGCAGATAGATTTGCTGCGATCTCCCAAGACTTGCATTAAGTACATACATAGTAATGTAGTTTGTATTGCATAGTCACGACTTGTTGGAACTTGGAATTTTTAAGACAATATCTGCTAATTGGCTGCCGGTTTTAGCACTTAAGACTGTCTTCAATTTCTAAGACCGAGTGGTTGCATTGTTAGTATTAAATCAATGAATCAGTGGCAGAAAAAATCAAGCTTATCTTTTTTTAAAGTCCATCTCCTTTTTCTTCATCGCCTCAGCACCTATTAGGTGCTGCCTATTTTTAAGATGCTTAATTATTGCGTAAAGAAGTGTAGATAGTCAGCGTGAACCTCACGCTCCCATAGGGATCATTCGCTGATTTCGTAGATCTTACTCATATTTATACGATCCGATTGATCGAAATTTGTACACAGATGCAATCCGACGACTAAATTGGAACGCATTTTCTTATAAAGGAAGAACAATTGGAGTCTATGTAAGTAATTCAGGTAAAAGTGGCAATGTTCAATAATATTGAGACATAATAGCATTGGTGACGCATACTTCTTTACCACCAGAACTAGCCTCATAAATCTGCACATATCATTTCCCAATTGGCATAAACTTCCACTAGATGTTTTCATTTTGTTCTTTCTCGTCGGTTTGGGCAAATCGCTATGGCAACTCCATCAATATTCGCATGAGATTTTCAGATGAACTCTCCTGCAAACTAAATCTTCTTCCGGAAATCGAAAAGCGAATGGGTTGGTTTTATGGGATATTGCTGATTTTTGGTCCCTCAAGTCGACTAGTTCTAGTACTTAGTATTTAGTCTCTGACTTAGTTCTAAACAAATGTGCAAAGGTATAAGGTTTAAGTAGTGAGCGATTAGCAAAATATTTCATTAGATTTCTACCTATGGGGAGCTATGTCCTTCAATTTGTCTTCTTATCCGGAAATTTATTTTGCAGGAATGTTTCCACAATTACAGATTTCGTAATATTTTTATTCTAATAACCATTTCACCAATCACACATAAAATAATTAACGTTTTTTTGTAATTTTTCAGCATCAACCAGCCCTATTAATCAACTAAATGAAGAGGATACATTGACTTCCCTGGTAAGTAATTGACATAGGAAATTATTTAGCTAATCATTGACATATAGATGCCATTAGATAGATTGCTAGTGAAATGCAAATGACATAGTTCTATACAAATTCTGCCCAAAAAAAGAATACACATAACTAGCGTTGTGGGCGCATTAGCGCAGTGGTTAGTGTGATGGACTACTGCGCGAGGGATCCCAGGTTCGATCCCCGGAAAAACACAAATTACACCTTAAGGTTTTTTCTACTGTGCCACCTCTAGCGAACGTCTGACAAACATCCGAGAGTATGTCCTGAAAAAGCTTCTCAATTTAGCCGTTCGGACTCGGCATAAAATTGTAGGTCCCTTCCATTCGTTCCAAAAATAGGAACTCACACAAAACGAATGGTTGCGATAAGCTAGGCATAGGGTGTCTACCCACCTGTTGTGCCACCTATTTATTTTTTTAACTAGCGCTCGTGGTTCCAAGCGAAAAATAAGTGAAACATGATGGCAACCATCTTGGATTTGTCCATGGAATGCTAAAGACACCTTTTGGGTGTGAGTGAATTTGCCAAGTGAAAAGGTTGAAATTCAAACTATTGCGCCATTATTTACAATAGATGACATTTCAAAAGTTTCCAATTTATTCCTCTCTGAACAATGAGAACTAGCGGTAGCGCTAATGTTGGAACCAACGCGAAGTTGTCCACTATCAGTCCATATGAGTATAATGTCAATTTAGCTAATAAGTATATGGCACGGTCCGCGGTTAGCGAGAAAATCACAAGTTCTTGTTTTTTTTTTATTGAAGACAAGATTTTTTTTATAAACTTCGCTATGACTTTTAGCGGAAAACAGGAAATACACCAATCAAAGGAAAATTCTTCGAGGGCAACGCTTCGGTACATCATATTGTCAAAGAGAGCATTTGAGCCCACGACTTTTTGGTTTCTTACATTTGAACGAGGTCAAATGGTTATGCTTATAGTGCAAATAGAAATAACTAAATTATTGCCTGCGAATAGAGAACCATAATAAAATTACAAGGAAGTAATCTGGCTTAAGCCATTGTGCATTTGCAGCATTGCACAGAGCTTAAGTTAACTCGTTGATCGCTAAGTTCCTAATTTTCTTTTTTTCTGTCATTTGTGAAAAGAACGTGAATCTGTGTGATTGTGATCAATTTCTATCAACCGTGTTGGTTTCAAATCGAGTACCACAAACCACATAGAATAGACCGTCGACTTCTCCCACATAACCGCCTTTACCTACAAGCTGCCTGCGGGCCCACGATTTTTCATGTATTGGTGCTGTACCAAATCAAAAGAGCGCCATTAACGCACGCATAGGTAGGTACTTGAAAAATCGTAGGCACACCATGGTATATCATGGAAAATCATTGCCGCCATTGATTTTGACATTTCAGACGTATTCACAGACAGGGGAATTAATTCCGAGGAAAATCGGGTAGGTGCCCGGAAGTCGGCGGTCTAGTTCTATGTGGTTTGTGTCGAGTACACGAATGAACCTAAATATATTTCTAAAAAAAAATATACATTATTGTATAAAACGCCCCTCTCAGTCTCATCACTGAACAGTAAAAAATCTCTATTACCTTTTTAAATAAGAACTTATCATGAAATTTTTTATCAAATATTATGATCCCGCTATGCTCACAAAACGCTAAAATTGATAATGCAAAGAGCTTATAGCGGTTATGCAATGCATTTCCTTCCATACCTAGCTTAAAAGTATCGATCCTCAAACGTTGTTTTATCGCGCTGAATGGTAAATTTCAGCGAATAACTAGCTTGGTATAGGTAGTCACATGATACATCGCACGTCATCAGAACTTATTTTCATATTGTGACACCAAAGAAAACATCAATTCGCTAAACTGCTTTAGCACTAGATAATTACTTATGGAAAACTGTCAAATATTTAACTGGCGGACATAAAAAAAATATGTACGTCAAAAATCGATCAAATCCACTTAGAATTCATTTATTTATTTCACAAGAAAGAGCAACGCATGCAAAATTTATTAAGACCATATTAGCAACAATTTTATTTACAAAATATTATGCCCGTCCATAAATTTTCATTGACATTTCGTTCGTTTAGCTTTAAACCGTGCGCAAACTAACGGGGTGTTAAAAGTTACGTCATGTTGTGTTAATTATTATATGCTAGCAAGGTGTATGTCAACAATTTTGCAATTATTGATTACCACTTGCTTCTCGGCCATCATCAACATGCACACCCACTTGATCTAATCTAGCTCTCATCGAACATTGGCAAAGTGACAACATCATTATAATGTATAATAATGCTGAATATGCAAAGGCACACTCCCCTTACAAAATAATGAGCTACAAAAGTGCAACAACTGTCAAAAATATTAATATAAATGTGTAGTTGCCTGACCCGAGCAAGGTGAAGTGTGTGTTTTGTTTATCGTAATCGTAACACATTGTTGTGTGCAAAAAATTTACCCAACATGACACCCTGACACCCAATTTATTAAACAATAAACACTGGAAATACGTTAGTTTAATTAAAGTTGATAGCTGAAACTGCCCGTGTGTATTTAGCACACATTTCCGTTAACATAATGTTGGCTCGAATAGAACAGATTTTTCTCATATAACCGACATAAACTGTCCCGGGCTGCATTCCAGGTTTGACTATTTTAACTACAGCGTTGACAAGCTGTGACAGTTCGAAGGAGGGGAAGTTAACTAAATTAACCAGAGGCAAAAGTGTGGTTCATTTCGTTCATACTACATGACATTAGTAACAATAGCTGTCCCAGATTCCAAAAAGTAACTAAATAAACAATCGTTGTTAATTTAGTTAAAATAGTTGAATCTGGAATGCAGCCCCGGTAAACGATTCGGTTCGCATGTGTCATACAGGAAAACCCCTCAGTTACATTACATATGGGTTACAAATATGTAGATACGTTTTATCGAAAGCTTAATCGGAAGTGATGAATACCAACAGGTAGAGATATATTCCGGGAATTACATTTCGAGATTTCGATGACACATCTTCAGTACATGCGGACCTAAAATTGAACCAAAACGTGTTTGTATTGTACAACTGTCAAAAAGAGCTCGTTACTGATTGCTTATTCTCATACGTCAGTTTCAATCAATCTGCTGATTTGAAATTATGTTAACATTTAAATAAGTAGGTATGTGACTAACCGGCTGGGTACTTAACGAAATCGGATATTGCGGTGGTAATACGAGAATACTAATTAATTTGGTTAATTAAATGAACAAAAATAAACGGAGTCATGCTTATGTCAAGCTGTTTAAATTTTTGGATAAAAATGCATCAAATGACGATTCTTTTTGTAATTCAAGCACGTCGATGAATACATTTTTTATTTCTATTTGATTTGATTAATTGAAATTGGTCAAAGAGAAAATGTTACTTTTAACTAATTAAATAAAGTATAGGTAGGTAGCTAATTAGAAAATAAAATAAACGATTGAAATGTTTGTTGTTGTGTTATCAGCTCTAACTTGGGTGGGATTTCTACCAGAAAATCTGTCAGTACACGAAGCCCAAAAAGTCGCTTTCTATCTCCCCTTTAAAAAAAAATGATAGTCGATGAACCTGTGACAGTGGATCGTCTTCTATTCAAATGACATCGCTATTGCCGTGTCAGGAAAGTAAACCTCGGTTTCTTTGCTTTCCCAATATCAAATTGGCGTGTTGTATTGTATTCTACATTCGACAGCTCTCTGAAATGTAAAAAGTTGACAGGATTCCTTGGTTTTACCTAAGAATAAGAAGTACAGGAAAGAGTGTATATCACATATACAGTGTACGTGAGTGAGGCCGCAAGATATGAAAAAAACCAGAGAATTTGAAACTCATCTGTCATTTTGCTGGGGAAATTTGCCGTGTTTGAAATTTCAAATTGTTAAAATAGTGAAATTACGCATTTAACTTAATAAAACAGTGAAAAAACAGTGAATACAGTGAATAAATACAATTCTTTACCGAAAGAAATTTAAAACAACATTTCTGTGTGTGTTAAATTCTGCAAAAACGAGCATAATAAGGAGAGAAACAATTTTTCATTTTACATGTAAATTTTATCTAATATTCCACATAAAATAATGTTGTTAAGTGTTTTTTAGGTAGATATATTATTGTGGAACACTTTTAAATTAGTATTTCATGACATTTTGTTCCAAAAAAGGGAATTTGGTTGAAAACAAAAATATACTTTATTTATCTGATAGCATTTGATTTAACTGAAACTCATCTGTCAAATCGGAAACTCTCGTTCAGGGACGAACTATTTTTTTGTTGGTGAGGGCAAGGCGCTTAAATCGGTTGAGCGCCCTAGTGCAGTTTTCTTGTTTTAAATAGAAAATATGTTTAAAGGTATTTCTTCTGTTGTCCTGTTACCGTGACGTTTGGTATCGTCGTCAAGATGTTGAAGACATATGTCTTATAACAGAGAAACAGCTTAGAATTCAATCAAAACTAATGGACAAAAAAAAAACACAATTTTAAGAAACAGAGGTCTAATTGCGTAAGGCAACGATCGAACGACGTCGTAGATGCTGCTACTTCGTGTAACAACCAAAAACGATGATCGTCGAGACGAGTGAACGGTCATCGTTTCTTGTTGCTTCACGTAAACAATTTAACTGTCAAATACTGTCGTCGAAATGATTCGATTGAACGATGGCTCTTTGGCAATCGTGTCATCGTTTTTGGTATATTTTCTTTCCATATAGGGTCTTTTAAAGCAAAACAAAGGTTAAAAGAATATTGTTTCTATTAAATCTTTTATAATTTCGACAAATAGTACTCTCCATTATGCATTTGTACGGTGAAATGTGAAAATATAGAAAAAATATCCATTTCCTTCATTTTAGTTAAACGAAATAGGTACCTACTACCTACATTAGAAAGTTCACATCACACTCTTGTTATGTTCTCTTTGGAGTAGGCAATGATAGAATTGCATTTATTAAATTGGCTTTAAAGAATGCATTCACTAATTTTGTCTTATATTACGACCCTAATCAATACAAATTTTCCTGTACCAAAAAATGTTTACCTTTTTATCTATTTCCACATAAAAGACAACAACACACACAAATTGCATATATACCTTTTTTATTACTAAACGATGAACGATTCGATTGAACGACGCTATTGTGATGTTACATCGTTACGTTTTGTTCAATCGTCGAGACGATGATCGTCTGAAATGTTACGCGAAGACCCCAGATGTATGACCGAATTATTATCAGATGGACGTAGATAAAATGTATCAAACTAAAATTTATTTAACTAAGGATAATAGGTATATGTGATAGTGTTTTTGCATTAAAATTAAACCTAAAACTAAAAACTGAATTTTATTTATACCTACGTTTAAAATTTGTAGGTTCCTGTAAAAGGTACGTTTATTTATTAAGGCTATTATTAATAGCTGTGATTCTTTAAAGGTGCCTAAGTACTTCTGAGAATATAAAAACAATAACCTAGTGCTTCCATAAAGCTCAGCTACATATTTTCCTACTTTATCACTTTTAAAGAAACGGGTAAGGGTTACATCGTCCGCCCCAGCACTTTGGCGTCCTAACTCTACGCTGGCCCCTTAGGCCGGCCCTGTGTCAATGCATTTGTGTTAGTGTAACTCACACTATTTTGAAAAAAGCCTCACTGTTTCCTCGATATGCCCCTTCCTGTACTTCTTATTCTTAGGGTTTTACATTGTCATTGTCGTGAATATTTTTAAGCTCCAGTCACAATTTTAACTGCAAATTAAGGAGAACTGCGAATACATGATGTGGTATTTACTAGCCTTCGAATTCACTGTTTTTATAAATTTTCCTAAAAATTTAACGAACGCACTTGTAATAAATTATAACTATTGTTGACAAGCGAGCAAGTAAAAAAGCAAAATATTGCGTTTATTTTTGAATCAAGCGAGTCAACACTTTAAATGGATTTTTTTTTCCAACTAAAATCCATTTTCAAACAAAAACACAAGTGTTGCCAAATAAATTTACGATCTCATTCTTTGTTTATCCGTTATCTCATTTCAGAGTAAAAAGACAATTTCGGAGGAAACAAAAAATTTGCTATCCAATTCCACTGAATTCGAGACAATCGAGTTCCGCAAGGTGCACATCGATGAGGAGTCACCTAAGAGTCGGAATGGTGATTCAGATGCGGAAATAATTGATACCGATTTAAAATATGAAGTGGAGATCCTTCAACCGGGAAAGATCGAAAAGGAGGACATTGAAATCGAAGAACGTTTTAGGTAAGAAAGTGCGATGATTTTTTTTGCAATTTTATTTAATTAATTTTATTGGTTATTTGTAGAGCTCCTTCACTTAACTTTGACACCAACGAATTCTATGATGAAAACATCGAAGTCAGTGCGCAAGCTATTCAGGATGGACATATAATTCTGACAGTTGCGCTATTTGCACTAGCGCTTGTTTCTATTGGAACTTATGCTGGACTTGTCATCTGGCGGTCGAATTTGGAGTAAGTTTATAATATTTAATTATAATAAATGATCGGTTATTTTGAGGATCTATGTTTAGCAATGAGACAGATTCATTCATTCAAATTCAAAATGACAGAAATGTAGGCATCTGCTAGACAGAAAAGCAATTCGTGTCTACATTAGGCGTTTTTCATTTCTCGTTCAGATTAGAGAACACTGAACAGAGTTCGAGCAACTCGAGCGTGCTTAGAGCGATCTGATTTATTTATGAAATACAATTGGTCACTTAGCAGCATGTTCGTTCCCGGTACGAGCGTTTAAAACTCGAGAACCGCTGAACGACGGAGCTCTGCAACCTTTCAGGAAATCTTTAGTATTCTGTATTATAAGTTATTAATGATGACTGCATCAGAGTAAGCTAGCTTAAGTCATTTCGCGATTAAATTGAAATTTTATTCTGTGATCATGATAGGATTAATCGGACACGAGTTTGGCAGAACGTAAATGAATTTTCGTCCATATTTCTGACTCTAGCTTAAAGCTACGATTACACGGAGTCATTTAAATGGCGCTGTGACGTCAGGACAAAATGTCGCATTAGAGCGACATTTAAGCTACGATTTGTCATTGAAAAAATGCCGATCACACGAAATGACAATCATAGTCATTTGTGTCCCAAAATCAAATGGCGGACACTGCGAGTCATTTAGAATTTTCCGTTGGGATGCCATTGTCCTAGGCGTCATTGAATAGCGATCACACGACCATTTTTTCCGCCATTTAAATGGCACTTAATTCATGTCATTTGGTGCGCCATTTTCCTAGTCATTTAAATGACGCTGCCAAAAATGGCGATCACACAGAGCGACATTTAAATGACTGCCTTGTGACAGGATTTTTACGTCAGAGCGCCATTTAAATGACTCGAAAAAATGGCCGTGTAATCGTAGCTTAAGTTCGCAAGTTAGGTACCTATTTCTTGTTGTACACACTTTGATGAAGTTTTAACTGTCTCAGAAAATAAGCACGGCTTATAATATTTGCAAAATATTTATAAATTACCGCTTACCAAGCATGTAAGATGTTAAAGTAATTACCTATTTCTTCGTTTTTTATCTATTTGTAGAAGACGTTATGGAATGCGTCAAAGATTGATGACAGACGATGACTTCTGTGCAAATATTGACGATACTCGGCCATTTTGATGTAAGTGAACGACTTTAATTAAATCAACAACAATTATTAACAATTAAATTGTCAACTATATTTTCTTTTTTTATAGTTAGAAGAAATCCCATCCGATATGGTTGTAATATCACTCATGATCGCATCGTGGAAATTCCCAGCGTTTATTAGATAGTGGATTAAATCTGGCTCCATCTTGTGTAGCTACTGAGTCGCCGACATAAATTGATGTAATAACCTTTAGTGTATTATTGTACGCGTTCATATACATACAAATTTTTTTTAGAAATTGATGTGTATATGTTCACTTTGCCTTAGCTTAGAGAAGTAGCAATTATTGTATTCAATTTTAGTCTGTAATGTATTTAACCACAATGACTGTGATATTGATAGATTTACACCACTTAAGATAATAATAGTTGCCGTGACAGAGTTGACATAAAATTGTAAATGAGAATAAATTATCTATTGTTAAATTTATTTATGACTAGTTTTATTGTTAAACAAAATATAATTTTATTCATAGGTAAGCTGCCATATTCATGAACAGCGGTTCTAATATATAAATCTGAATGTAAAATAAATGACCAAACGTCCAAACCAAAAAATTACCTATTCCAATTTATACAGCTTTGTGATAAATGTTACTCTGCTCTACTACCCAGCAGATCATTTTAAAAGGAATAGGTAGCTATCAATTTAAGGTTTCAATAATAGGGAGTTTACAATATTATCACGCATGCAATTCCTTGGGCGAGTAGAGAGACTAAGCAACGGCGCAAGAAGGTGTTTGTAAATCATCGCCTAGTATGTGTAATATATTGTGAAACAGACCCATAGTTAAATAATATGAAAGGACACGACAGTGCCCCAAGCCAAATTCTCTAGTAGAGACACTTACCCTTTTTACAGGAACAATTTCAAGCTGTTTTCGACCGCCCTCTCTCTAACTTCGGAACCAATTAAGCCAAAAACTTCAAACTTGAAACATTTACCAAACTCATTAAAAAGGTCCACCTCACCAAATTTCATCTCTATAGCATTAGTGTTTCTCAACATACAGGAATTCAAAAATCGCAAAAACCGTAGCTGACTCACTCATTCACTTAGATGATGATTGATGATCATTAAAATTATAAAGAACTTCCGGCCAACCTAAAATCGTGAAATTTGCCAGAACTTGAGATTTTCCATGGAGGGGGCGTGGTATACGCCCACATTTGAAAATTGGTTATTATTATTATTTGGCGCACTTCCACTGCTGTATTTGGTAGAGCGCTAGAGAGCTTGCAGTTGCAGTGTACAGAAAGAAAGATATCAAAAATTTTATATTCTCCATTCAGAAGGCATGGTATCCGCCCACTTTTGAAAATCGGTTATTATTTAATTGGGTCACTTCCCATTGCCGTAGAATGTTCTTGTTCAAATTTGGTAGAGCGGTAGGACAGAAAGAAAAAAATCAAAAAGCTCATGTCATATCCTCTATTCAGGAGGCGTGGTATATCCGCTCACTTTTGAAAATTTTGACATACTATATAGGGACTACCCAGGGACTACCTATACCTACTACTAAAATGTCAGTTCCATTTCCATACAATTTCTGACGCACAATGACGCATAACTAGAGCTCGTGGTTACAAGCTAAAAATAAGCAAAACAAAATGACACCCATCTTGGATTTCTCAATAGAATGCTAGAGACATCAGACACGTCATATTGTGGCTGAGTGAGTTTGTCAAGTTATTGTTTACAATACCTAGATGTCATTTCAAAAGAGTGAAAGTTTTCAATCAATCCCGCCAATATTATGGAATCAACGCGAAATTTTCTAGGTACTAACAGCGTACATATAATAAGGATATTCATGCAACGTTTACCCCAAATAACTGCATGAGTAAAATGATGGTGATGGTAAATCAATCAGCTGTTAATAGATACGTCAAACAGTTTAGATCATTCGCAATAATATGATTTGTATTATTTTATTTGCATAAAATCTATCAGCCGTATTTATAAACGTGGCGTAGAGCCTGCTTAACTTTACGCACCCTCTAAAATGCCCTTACGCAGGAAAACGTTATTTATAAACATTTTTCGAACTTAAGCAACGTAGTTTTAAGGCCGCGTAACTTAAACACAAAAATTTGCGTTTAGAGGCTGCGTAGAGCTTGCGTAAATTGTTTTTTCTTTGGAAATGTCATTTTTGGGGTGGAATCGTGAATCGAGATATCACAAAAATTTGCATTTATTTCGAGTATTCTTTTAAATCGACCTGCGTTTTAGTTTTTCGCGTTGTACCTAGTCTGAAAAATCTAATTATTATTTTCTATTTGAAAAGAATAAAAATGCTTAAGGGTGGGTCTCCCTCAGCTACGAACTCTGTGCTCAAGTAAACGTGTTTACATGTATTAGTGCACAGAATTAAAAATAGCCGAGCACACCCTCCCTTACCAAGATCACAATTGTGACTGCAGAGTGCAGACTCGCTCAGCTCAATTAATAAAAATAATACAAAATTGTCTGCACAACAAAATAAATCAAAACAACCAAAGGGAAGGGAAAGGGACAAGCTGTGCTTGCTGTTGCTATTGCTCCTGTTGCTGCAAACGTTGTTTATCTAATACACTAAACCCAAAAGTGTGTGTGATATAGAATTTCCTAACGCACACTTATGAATATCGCCTTCGTCATCATAGCGACGTACAATCGCAATCGTAAGCACAAATCGAAATATTTTAATAATAATATCCAAAATCCATAATATGTATACAAATTTTCATTCCTGACCTTAGCTTTTATTTTTTGCCATTTTATGCTGCCTGTTTATAAAAACCTGTTAGGGCTAGTTTGTTATTATTGCTTTGTTTTGTGGGTTTGGGTTCCTTTTTAGTATTTCTACATATTATATATTTATATAGGATATAAATCCTATCCAAAAACAAACGGCTGCAGCCCTGCTCGCACCATTTATGGGTGTAGGCATGGATTATCTAATTTAATAAAAAGTTTGTCCTGACTGATTGGGGACGCCTAGCCCAAATGGTAAGAGCCAAACTCAAGTTTCATCAAAGTTTATATAGGAAAATTCATATTTTCCATCCGATTGATGGATGAATATATGTACATATAGGACATACATATGTACATATATTGTACTACTCCCAAATAGTGTTTAAAAAAAAAACTAATAATAGTTTTTGGCTTTTTTGGCATTTTTTTTTTAATTATCCCCCTCCACCCTTTAGAAGAGAAAAATTACTTATTGTAATTATCTTCACTCTACAGAGATATGACTATAATGAGATCAATTTTGTAGATATACGGCAGCATCATGCGGAAATAAAACAAGTAAAAGTGTTATCATCGGCCTGGCCGATATGCCTTGATACCCTTCACTGTATGTATTGTATAGGTACACGCATGTGTCTAATATTGGTTTTGTATGGGAGCTACCAGAACTACTTGACCCACATGGACCATTTTTAAAAGAAAACTGAAGGCCATAAATATAAGACCTTTCATAAAATTTCAGTTACCTAAGTCGATTCGTTCGGACGCTATCGTGATTTCAATAGACAGAGAGAGACTTTGGTCTAATAGTGGTTTTGTATGGGAGGTAGCAGAACTACTTTACCCACATAGACAATTTTCAATACCAACCTGACGACGGTTAAAAAAAAATCCTCTCATAAAATTTCATTCACCTAAGTCGATTCGTTTGGACGCTATCGTGCTTTCAATAGACAGAGATATATGGGTCAACTATTGGCTTTGTATGGGAGGTACCAGAACTACTTGACCGACATAGCCCATTTTCAATACCAACCTGACGACAGTAAAAAGAAGTCTTCTCACAAAATTTCATTCGCCTATCTCGATTCGTTTGGACGCTATTGTGTTTTCAACAGACAGACAGACGGACATGGCTAAATCGATTCAGAATGTGATCCTGATTCAGAATATATATACTTTATAGGGTCTCCGGTGAATCCTTCTCGGCGTTACAAATGTAGGTAATGACAAAGTGATATGTACCTTCCTGTGGAGGGTATAAAAATAACATGAACGAAGCCGGGTGTGACTGCCATGCTAGTACGTAGATAGATATTGAGTATGTATTAATAACTAAATTTAATGTGCACTGCGCGAACTCGCCAAGCGCCCTTGCAATCATATACGAACTGCGATCTTAACACAATACGTCTGACTCACTTGACGAGCTGCAATGTGCAGACCTACACTAATACTATGACACCTTTGAGCAGGAGGGATTTCTCTGCTCAATGAAGCTATACCTGGTTTGCATGTTAACAGTATTATGTATTATCATTTTAAGTATTTTAAACACTGTGAAGTCGGTAGGCATTGAAAAGGTTGGGTTACCCCTAATAATATTTTTAGAGGAGCTTTAAAAGCTGCACCTAATCTGGGGCCGCCTTACAAACCAACCACATGCGGCATGAAATACAAAAATAGCATCCTGTAGAACACTGTTTTTATATCGTGAATGAGTTACCTGGACAACGTTTAAAGTGCAACAAAACATTACCCAGTTCTATATAATGTACTAATTTGCCTTCAAATTTTGTAATAACAAACAATGAGTTTGCCCAAAGGAACACATTTTATTGTTGTGTCTAGAATTTTTAACCTCAACACAAATTAACAATTGTTTTCCAGATTGGTCATGCAAAACATTGACCAATCATTATGATTTATGAATAGATGACCATTTCAATATCACCAATAAAAGCGGATGTTGTGTATATGTAGGTACTTATACTACACACAATAATTTTCAAAATATTAAAACACACAACCACTAATCTATTTTGAAAAGTTCGGCCGAAAATAGGGAACAGCAAAGCAATCAACCCCTTTCCTCATACAGTAGGTATTTTATTTACGATGACCCAAAATTGCATTTAGGTAGTTTGATTTGAACTCAACTCATAATAAAAAAAATCATCATTCACCTCCCATCTCCCACTCCCATACATATTCTCAAATCTTCTCAAGCCCTCAATCCATATCAATCATCATTCATCATCCCTTAAAAATATTCCGCTCTCAATATAATTTTTCATTTCGATTTGATTTCCCTATCATATTCATAATTTAATTATGTTACGTACGTGTACCGTTTTGTAGGTCTACGTCTACGATGATATTTATCCAATCTGCCTCTATGCCTCACAATGCTCGATTGACTTCAAACAACAACAATAATATTATTAAGTAATTAGTATGTATATATCAGAAAACCAAAAAAAGGATCCAAACTTGTTTTCTCCATATCCCAGTGGCAACGAATGCGGCAAAACAACAATCTGCAAATTACAGACTCTCGCGAGAGAGCAAAATTATAGAGAAAACGATTAGCGCTGTGTCGGATATTTTGTGAACTACATTGCATATGTGAGCGTGAGTTCTGAAACAAAAATGAAACTGCTGTTAAATTGTTAACTTTTCAAAATGCAATTTTAACTATTTTATGAACCAAATCTTTAATTTGTATTCAATGAACGGATACATAAATGTTTGAATGTTATTCTGTTTTGAAAAGCTGACAAAAATAAGTTCTGGTTGCTCTACAAACACTGTTTCCTTTTGGTCACCTTAATTTGCAGATTATAATAGTTAAACTCAAAAAATCAAAATTCGAAGACGGTCACTAACTAATTTAACCCATTAACTATAATATAAAATCATAAAAAAAATAAAAAAGTTCCAATTAGATATTGCCCCACCGGGGCGAAAAAAAAAACACCCAAAAAATGACGTTTTTGGGACTTTATGGTACATAAAAGTCAAAAAATAAAAATTCTAAGACGGTCACTAACAGCGTCTATTTATTTACTGTCGAAAGCCGTTTACTGCAATCAATTATCTCTTAAGCCCTGCAAGCCCCATCGGGGCGAAAAATCATATACCCTCGAACACCCAGCCTTAAACGCAAATCGTGTAGAATTATTGCAGCAATTTGTTTCATTCGTGCTGGTGATATTATTCGTTTTGTTTTGATACGCATATATCCTTTAGAAACTTTCATTTCAGCTCTAATTATTGGTGTTCCTCGCATGTGATACAAAATTCTAAGAAATAATCTAGTTTTGTGTTTGTGTGCCATGTAATAATTTTTACAAAATGCCAAATAAATGGTCATCCGGTATATTGATACCTATTTGT
Source organism: Cheilosia soror (assembly GCA_949372485.1). Classification (NCBI taxonomy): domain Eukaryota; kingdom Metazoa; phylum Arthropoda; class Insecta; order Diptera; family Syrphidae; genus Cheilosia; species Cheilosia soror. The sequence continues at coordinate 108,861,364 of OX443562.1, read as the reverse complement.
TTTGTTTTTTTTTATCTTTATAAGGCCATCAGGATCAGCAACATAGAGCTCAGTTGCTTTTAGGCACGGATTTTTTGAGTGAAAGTTTTCATTAGGTGCCTACATATTATTTGATTTCTGCATTTCAAATATTTTTGTTTACACAAAAAATTTGTCAGAAAACAGCTGATGTCGGTTTCAGTGGAAGAAAGTACTAGTTTTATGTATTTTTTGTAATAGTTTCTCATATATTACCCCTTATCTGGACATCAACCCTGTTTAGTAAAGCAACAGTGGAAAAATGTTTATAAATAACAATTTCAGCAAAGTAGCGTAGAGGCTGCGTAAATTCTTACGCGATGTTTAACTAAACAAGCTCTCAGAGGCATTTTAAGGAAATCTAATAAATACGGCTGTATGTTTTTTGCACATTTTCGGCGCAAATGAGCTGTGATTTGGCTAAAGTATTTTTGCTCTAAGATTTCTGTTAGAATTAGATCGTGTTTCATTAATATCTTGGATTCATTGGTAGGTAAGCATTTTATCAATATTTTTGATATTTTTATTGTTTTTATTTTTATTTTAAAGCTCTCATATAACGTAAATGAAATTAAAAAACTAAACTTGCAGATGTGTGCTTTTACCAATTCTCCTAAAGTACTACTTGTGTGGTGTTTCCTTAACAAATCATAATGAACTGTGATACATTTTACGTTATAAAATACCACATTATGTCCAAAAATGTATAAAAACATAAGTTGCATAACTAGGCATACATTCTATTCAAATACAAATAGTAGATACTACTTTTTAAAATGAATTTAATAAAGACATTTCCAACCGAAATTTAGAATTGACGTGTTTTTGGTATTACATAGTTTTAATTTGAAATCTGTCAATTATCTGTTTTATTACTATGTATACGGTATACCTACTCTCTATTTAGTACACTGATAAGCAGGCAAGAACTTATAAAATTAATTAATACCCCGAGATATTCTGAACGTACTCATTTAAATAATTCGTATTCTGTTAGCACTGGCCATGCAAATGTCAAAATAGATAAGCGGTAGGTACTAGAATTCAGTGGAGTACTAGATTTTGGATGTTTTCATTTTCGTTCAACTTCAACCGTTCAAAGTTCAGCACTTCATTCAACTTCAACGAATGAAAACTGAAAGCTTTTTTATTTCATTTTGAACGGCTGTCAAGTGAAGACGAAACGGATACGTAAAGCAGTCCACCACTGTTTTTACAGTGTACATTTTTTCTCGCAATTTCTTCGGCTTCGTAGAATTGGTTAATCGCCGCTGCTACTTCTAAATTTCGTCTAAATCTATTTTATTTCGGTTCTCCTCTTTGAAATCCTAATTTATTTTACTTTACCATACAAGTCAGTGCCTCAAAATAGGAAAATCAATTTGATCAATAATAACACTAGACAGAGGCGACTGAATTTCGATATTTATTTTGTGGTAAGTTCTATCAATACAGCTAGCAATTGCATTTGTAATTATACTAATTGGTTTGCTTGCACACCCACAAAAGCAAATAGCAGGAAGGTGTATCCATAACCAAAGATGACCTCTACACACTGGGAAGAGTTCTATGCAACGCATCTACCGCCAGCAGACTTTGAGGACAATCGATCCCTATTGAAGGAGTTTTGTGACCGTCATAATAAACTGCAGAATCGTATTGTACTCGTCACTGTAAGTACTTGCACTTTTCATTCTCTTGAGGACTTTCATTGCCAGGCAGTGGGTATAAATATTCAAGTGGCAAAAGGCACCTACAAATAATGTTAGTTTGCCAAAGGACAAGTATTGCTTTGTTGTACTATTTTTCTCACATCTGTGAGAGGAGCTGCACCCGGTTTGCCATTGCATCACCTCTATATACACACGTTGGTAGTACCTAGTATCAAATAAATGTCAATGGTTCTAGAGTTTTCTTATTTGCTTCAAAATGAGCAAAATTAGATACTTCTAATGGTTGGTTTTCAAGAGCCACAATTCTGTTCTATCGTAGAATGTTAGAAATAAGTAATAGTAACGACCTGTTTTTTGTTTGCTATCCTACTGCTGATTGGCCGCATATGGTTTGTCGTAAATTTCACACTTTAGGTTTAGTTCATACAATCATGTAGGTCTTGCTCTTGACATTTTATAGGCAGATGGATTTGGGACAGATTGAGATCATCACAACTGAACCTTTGCATTAGGTGTACATATTCAATTATGTTTTGTAACAGGCAATCTGAGAGAAACAATTTCTACACTAGTTCTATCGATTGTAGTTCTTAGCATAGGCCATAGTCTTAACCTAAACCCATGATAATCTGGGTGATCACAAAATCCGTCGTATTCGGAATTTTGCTACGAACCCCGAAAGAACTATCACAGAATCCGTTGTAGTGGAAATCCACTACGTCAGATTAAATCGTAGCAAAAATGTCCACGACGGATTCTGTGATCACCCGGAATTTAAGAGGATAGGTCGTGTCTTTTTTGTGAGTGCCTTAGGGTAAGGTTTTTACGGACCGAAAATATACAGTAAAATCAAGATTAGTTGTTTCGTCTTTTTCACTTTCGCTAAGGTTATGCCGCCTTGGTATTGTAGTTAGTTATGTTTGCTTTTGCCACCGAGGTGAAGCCATTTTGTCTCCTAACACAACAGCATTTTACGCCATCGAGAAAAAAGCGAAACAAACAATATTAGTGTTTCTTTGGTCGGAGTCGTTCGTTTTAGGGGTTCGTTTACGTCAAATGACGCGCTCTTGCGACTAAAGACTTTTCACAAACAGGAGTTAACACACATTCTACATGATCGTACTTAAAAGCGCACCTAGCCCATCGCTATTTGACAGTAAAATGAATACTCTACTCGTATTCAGCTGGTATATTTATAATCGCTATCATACAACAATGATAGGAATAGCATAGACAGGTCTGGCATTACGTTCTCATATACAGTTCAGCAACATTTCATTTGTCCACAAAATGAAAATAGGGCTGATGTAGGGTAGGCTAATATCTGACACTTCACAATGACAATATTGATCTGAATAGTCTGTCTTCTGAAACCCGAAACCATTCAATTTTGTAAACCAAAGCCTAGTGATTATTAAAACCATTTTATGTGAATTTGTCTGTCTACAATCCTTAAACCTCTGCTACTTGATTAATAATAATTCCTTTTTCTTTCTTACAGTCTGGCGGCACCACTATTCCTCTCGAACACAACACTGTGCGTTTTGTGGATAACTTTAGTGCGGGGACACGAGGCTCCTCATCCGCGGAATATTTCCTCGACCACGATTATGCTGTTATTTTTATGCATCGACAAAAGTCCCTCGAGCCGTTTACACGACATTTCACTGGTCAACAGTTTTTCGATATGCTGGACATTACTGATGATGCGCGAGGTACAGCGATAACAGTGAAACCGGACTCTGTCGATGTATTCGCACCAATACTGGCCAAGTACAAAAATGCACGCGAATCCCAAATGATATTGTATGTGAGCTTTACTAGTGTTGTGGACTACATGTGGTTGCTACGTGCTGCATGCGAATGTCTGGCGGCCTTCGACCAAAGGGCAGTACTCTATTTGGCCGCTGCAGTATCAGACTTTTACATTCCACAAGATAAAATGGTGAGTCTCATTTGTTAATGTCAGGTTAGTTTGTTTTATAATAATCGATGACAACTAGTTGCACAGACACAGCTATTCAGTAATCACACAGGGTGTATGTCAAGGATGTGATTTATTTGCATATCGTTCTCCTTTATTTAATTGTCAATTGTGCCTGAGGAAGAAAGCTTGTCACAGCATCCTTCCTCAACAAAAGTTTTGTTTTGTCTGTTCTTGTTTCCTTTTTGTGTAATCAATTTAAATGTGGTGCAAGTGACTTGATAAAACCGTTAGTCTGGTTGTAATTATGTATATTACAAGTTGTTAATTATTTTCGCAATTTATTTAGTTTCTCACTATCATGGGTGTGAGTGCTGGTGTTTATGGTGTTATCCACAAATTTGTGTCAATATAACACGTAATCAGGTGGGACATTAAAATGTTAATGGATTTTTGTTTGATGACGGTATTGTGGATGTCAGATCATGACGAGTCGAATTTCAGACAAATTCAATTTTTGCGTATCCTCTTTTTGAGATTGGCATCAACTCCTCTGGGGTAACCTTTCCCTATGAAGTTTAAGTCAGAATAAAATTTTTTAATGTCTTCCGCTCTGTTGTTACTAGATATTAGCGCTAAAAAAATTGATATATCTCGAAAGGGCTGATAAAAGGCTGATATTTGCAGTTTTCTCCATGGAGTTTACCGTCAAATCTCAACCTAGGATTATCCTTCTGCTGTATGAAGACTAAATAGCAGCCATTCGTCAAATCACAGCCTGGTTGTGGAAGAGTCAGAGATGAAAATATCGTTTTTTTTTCAGCCAAACTGTCGTCAAATTTAGCATCGACCGGGAGAAGTCATTAAGATATTTACCTCCCTGTACAGCAGCAGTATTCACAATTAGCCGATCATCGCTTATTTAAAGAAACTTTTTAAAATCAAAACACTAGGTTGCACAAAACTATCGCGAAGACCCCTCTCATGTTGCTAATACATATGTATTACCATTTGACATGCCAAATATCTAGAATCGTCAAAAAATTATTATTTCCAGCGCTAATAATAGAAATAACTAAAAATACATCAACTCAAGAGCCGTTGAAACAAGTGTTCAAATTCGTGTCATCAAATTCCTATAAACCTCTGACACAACCCCCTTGAACTCCTCGGGGTAATTCTCGATGCTCCCCTCAGTTGAATATTTAAGTTGGACTCCACAAAATTTCCATCCCAATTGTCCCACAAGTAATTTCAATGCCAGTGAACTTGAAACATAAAAAAAAAACTAAAATCGTTTTCTCTTTGGGGTTCCGTACATTTCCGCTCTGAATCAATAAACCCCAGTGCAAGGTTTTTTTTTTATTTCTTCTTGTCTGCATAATAATTTCTGTCAATGGATGAGTGCCCTCACCTAGGGGTCGGCGGTACGAACTGTTTTTCTTGAAACAACTTGTCTATTGTCACCGAAAATGCGATATTCATACATTTTAAGAAAGAGGTGTGTGTATGGGCAAGCCCTTCATACCCGTTTGTTGTTTTGCTAACCTTACCTTAGCAGCTTATGATAGAATTAGATATCGATTCGTCCAGTTGGGTGTACAGTTTAGGGAGGTGATACTGTGCGAGCTAATTGGTGTGGATGTCTTCTTTGTTCAGTTAAGCTGATTAAACGAATGTGTCTGGTTATGTTTTTATGTTTTTGTTTTTCTCTTCAACAGCCAACTCATAAAATCCAATCGGGTCAGGGAGCGCCAACAATATCCCTGCAGTTGGTGCCAAAAATGCTTGCACCATTGGCTAATTTATGGGTGCCGCATGCATTTGTGGTGTCTTTTAAACTGGAGACTGATGAAAACCTATTAATAGCAAAGTCGCGGGATAGTCTTAACAAATACAAACACAAAGTAAGTTATGAGCTCGCGATAGTAATCATTAATTAAATATTTGATATTTGTGTTTTCCCCAATTTTTCCAGTTAGTAATCGCAAATGTACTACAGACGCGTAAGCATCGAGTAGTATTCGTAACACCAAACACATCCTATGAAGTGCATTTAACACGCGAACAAGGCCTAGCTGGGCTGGAAATTGAGGAACCAATTGTGGCCGATGTTGTAAGTATTTTTCTTTATCGCTTATTGTGTGTGACCAGAGGTGGAAATGGACATGAAAATTAATTGTCTTTACGTTGTTAATTAATGATTGAAGTCGGTTTCTTTAGGGAATAGAAGCAGGGAACTAATACTTTTTTTTTTTGGGAAGCTTGTGGAAAGTATTTTTAGTCGCATTGGGACTTCTTGGGTTTTTTTGCAGTGTCCGTCAAAGTGTAAACATTTGATCGACTGTGGACTTTCCATATTTTTACCACCGACTGTGACTCTACTATGAGGTTGCCTACTTCATCTCTGCAGATTTTTTGTACGGCTTGACACTTTGCCATTACATTTGTAACGCCAAGAAGGAGTCACCGGAGACCCCATAAAGAATATATACATATTTTGAATCAGGATCACAATCTGCATCGATTTAGTCATGTCCGTCTGTCTGTCTGTTGAAAGCACGAATTGACCTAGGCGAATGCAATTTTGTGAGATGACTTCTTTTTAACATCGTCAGGTTGGTATTGAGATGGGCTATGTCGGTCAAGTAGTTCTGGTACCTTCCACACAAAACCAATATTAGACACACCTAACTCGCATCGGCCAAGCCAATGATAACACTTTTACATTTTAAAATTTGAGTTGGCCTCGACTCCAATAATGCGTTTCGCCGCGATGCGATGTGGTGGGCTTGCTCGTCCGTAGACGACCACCATATCTGTAGTAGTTTCTTACTTCCCAGAGGTCTTCAGCTTCACTAAAGTCTACTTTTGTAGAGTGAACAAAGAAATAACACTAAAATTAAGGGGTGGAATCGGCTAAGGTTAATGTGTGATTATCACAAATGTGACAATGACTTGTGATCAAATAATATTTTCCGTCTGCGTAAGGTGATCACCAAGAATTGATTAAAATTTGGCATCGCTGACATGTGTCATTACTCATTTCTTTGTATTATTTTCGAATTGGGGAAAAGCATTTGAGTACGTAATGTACTTTAAAATGAAAAGTAATATAAAAATAACAATTTTAACAATATCCTACCGATAATACCTACTGTTAGACATATTGTATTATTAACAGGACCGCAGCCAATAAAGCGCATATCGAGTTGTAGTACCTGTTAAAGCACCCGGATTTGGCCAAATCTTTTTCTGACAAAGGCGGTATCTGCCGTGATGCTCATAGGGTTTGTTGGGAGAAAGTATAACTTAATACCTAAGAACGAGCCACCATGGGACAGAGTTTAAGTGTTATTGAGGTCACCTCACACGGAGTATTCTTCGATATTGATGCTGACCAGTTGTTAGGAACTTCCCATTGGTACTCGCAAAAAAGTTTTATGGTGTAACTAGCTGGAGAGTAGATGGAATGTGCAATTGCCGTAGGGGTAGGATATACAATATACGTACTACAAAAATATATCGTTTTTTAGTCGAACATTTTTTAAGAATTTTTTATTTGGAAATAACAATTAGCTTTGTACATTATATAGCTCTAGTATGTTTAGCTTATTTCGGAGATTTAAAAGCAACAGAAGGACAAAAAACACCCTATCGTTATTTTTATCTAGTTCCTAATCCTTTTCAGACCCTAACAATAAATGCAGAGGTACAAACACGACCATTTTCTCTTAGCACATCAAAAATTAAAAAAACACTGATCAAACCAACATGCAAGTGACAACTAAACTGCTGTCACAAGAAATTATCACAAAAATGTGATTGTCACCGGCGACAATCACCTTACGCAGACCAATTTTGTTGATTGTGACTATCACTTATCACAAATCACCTTAGACGATTCCACCCAAGGTTATTCTGTTGTTTTGTCTTTGAAAAGACGGTGTACATGTTTGAAGTACCGTCTCTGTCACTTAATAAAAGTCACAATTTTTGTATACGCTTTTTGTCCGGCCCATCCCATCGAAGGGACTACTTCCCCAACTGAGCGAAACGAATCAGAGAGCAGGGTAGTCTTGTTGTTTGTTTGTTTTTCTTTCTCTTTCACAAGTCTTTCTCAGACACAAGTTTAGAGTAAAAAAAAATAACACTAATATCTGGAGTGTGGGCGCAGTGGTTAGTGTGCGAGGGATCCCAGGTTCGATCCCCGGAAAAACACAAATTACATCTTAAGGTTTTTTCTACTGCGCCACCTCTCGCGAACGTCTGACAGACATCCGAGAGTATGACTGTCCTGAAAAAGCTTCTCAATTCAGCCTTTCGGACTCGGCATAAAATTGTAGGTCCCTTCCATTCGTCCCAAAAATAGAAACTAACACAAACGAATGGTTGCGAGAAGCTAGGCCTAGAGTGTCTACCCGCCTGTTGCGCCACTTATTTATTTATTTATTTTTTTTTTTAATATCCGGAGTAGATATATTTTAGAAAATCGAATTGCGCGACAACCGCACAGTTCCATTATATCAATCACATCTTTCTGCCAGTTGTGCTATTATTTTATTATGTCACGTTAACATTCAATACAAAATGTTCTCTAAAATTGCTTTATTTATCCCTCATTTCTTCTGCTCTTTGTCAGGTGCAAAAACATAGCGAATTCATTGCTTCAACATGTCGCCAATGACCAATGTCGATGCGACAAAGGCGTACCATCCAAGTTGATTGTCGCGTGACTACACCACATTTTTGCCGTCTACTTAATCCAGGTCATGGTGTGGGTCGTAAGTATTAGACTTAAGTTAGCGTATCACAGAAAAAAAAATAAAACAACAACACAATCAAACAAAATTGGCTTCCCGCATATATACAAAATGTGATGACTACTGGCGACAACAAAACAGAAAATATTTATGTAACATTATATATGTATAGCGATAAGAAATCAAAAAAAAACAAATTTTATAGTTTGTCTGCGATGTAACACCAACAATTTAGTCAATACAAGTAGGTATAGTATTATGTAATTAAAGTTTTTTTTGTTAATTTTATTTTTTGTTTAAAACATTTGAGATATGGGGTAAATAATATTGAATATACATAAGTTAAACATATAGACCAATTTATGAAAAGAAAACTGATAGCTAAGCTAAAGCAAGCGATTCAATAGAATTTTTTTTTATTAGATTTACGCTTAAGAAGTAACACCAAACTGATGCATACCTACATATAATGTACACAACACAGGTACATAATATAATTAAACATTTTATTTGTTATAACGGTATTTTTTGTTTTTATTTTCTGCGAACAGTGATTGTGTGTGTGATTTCAAATTGGTAAATATTGTTAAATTATAGTTTTGAGATTGATCAGTTATAATCGGAATCACAAAATTTGGATCAGTCGCAATACTATAATTATTCTAATCGCGGCTTTAAATCGCACGATCTTGGAGGCCATTCACGGGTCCGTAACGTAAAACTATGCGGTTACCAAACGTTTCCTTCAATAAATCAATTGTGGCACGAGCTGTGTGACATGTTGGGCCGTCTTGTTGAAACCACAGCTCCTGCACATCATGATTGTTCAATTGATGAATGAAGAAGTTAGTAACCATGGCTCTATAGCGGTCACCATTTACTGTAACGTTTTTAAAGAAGTACGGACCAATTATTCCACCAACCGATAAAGCACACACAGTCAGTTTTTGTGGATGTGACGTTGTCTCAACACACACTTGAGCATTATCATAACTCCAAATATGGTTATTGACGTATCCATTCAACCAAAAGTGAGCTTGATCGCTAAACAAAATTCGCTTATGAAATGGACGTAGTGCGCGATACGTATTTCGAACAGAACCATGATTTTCAAAATAAATTTGCACAATTTGGAAGCGTTGTTTAGGCGTCAGTCTATTCATGTTGAAATGCCAAACCAAACTAAAAATAAATCACTTGACAGCTGACAAAATGACCGCCAGTTAAAATAGTGTTACCAACTTAAAGTTCTATACCTCTAAAAAAACACCCTTTACAAAGGAAACATCTAAGGTAAGGTCGTAGTCGCTCTGGAGTAGGGTTGAAGATTCTCCGGGCCGGAACATTGATGTCTATACGCACATTATGTTCCAAGCCACCTAAGCTCATATTGCTGTTCTTTATTTAACCTTCTCCTCCAAACTCCTTCGCTACAAATTGGACAGAAAATCAAACGAATAACATTTCACTCAAAGGAGGTATTGTGCGTTCTGCCCTTAGCCAGGCCCATGATTCATACCAGGATGTACCATAAATCGGTGCCATTTTGATTCCAATTTGGGCAGCAAGGCTTTTTCACATCATAGACATCGTTTTAATAACATCCACAGGAAGGTATATTCTCTTTGTCATTCATAACATTTATAAAGCCAAGAAGGAGTCACCAGATATCCCATAAAATATATAAAGAGGGTCAAATACAAGTTTCTTTTTTCCATGTATTATGGCTTTATTAGTAAGAGCAAGCATTCCCATTAATTATGGAACACAGCGTCGTTCAAGTGGCTGCCTCTACTGGCTTCGCAGTAGCGCATTCTGTCACTCCGATTTTCCAAGACCTTGTAGTTGGATTCGGCTTTCGGGCCGTAGCTCACGTGCTTGGATGATATTGGCCTTAAGTGTTTGAATCGTTTCCGGATTGTTGGCATAACATTGGTCCTTCACGGTTGCCCACAAAAAAAAAAAAATACATAAACGGTCAAATAGCAGCTCTGAGGCGGCCAATTGACATCGCCAAAACGGCCGATAATACGATTTGGGAATTTGGTGCGCAAAAGATCGATTGTGGCATGGGCTGTGTGGTATAACGAGCCATCCTGCATGAACCAGAAGTCGTCCAAATCAATGTCTTTTATTTCAGTAAAAAAAAAAGTCGGTTAACGTGGCTCTGTAACCTTATTTTCAAAGAAAAATGGTTAATGCCACCACTCCACAATCCGCACCAAACTGTCACTCTCTGTGATGCGCCTCGTCAATGCGCCTCGTCATTGTTCGCCCAAAATCGTTGTCCAATTCAAGCTGCTCTAAGGCCCAAACTGCGAAGCGATAACGAAGCGGATGGTCGTGCGCCTTAATTGCTGAGTCGATTGGACCTTGTAAACGAATAATCCGAGATCTTTGTGCAGAATTCTCCTCAGGCTAGTGCGTGAAATGTTAAGCTGTTGAGATCGATGGCGAGTTGATGTTGTCTCAAATGAGTCTCAAATTCTCGGCTACAGCAGCCACATTCTCGTCTGTGCGCACCGTACGACGACAGGGACAATGAGTGTTGTCCACTAGCGTACCAGTCTCATGAACTTTTTTTGCACATAGTTGCGTACATCAGGAGCGGTGGGTGATGAACGCCATGTTTGGGCTACACAGCACTCACTTTGGAAATAAGTTTTCAATATTTCCGTTGTTCAATCGTTAAGCGGCTCATTTCGCTCCGCGGAGGTATGATACTGACTTTCGGTTAAGATTTCGAGCGGGAAACCGATGCCAGTGTCAATAACCTGAGATTTAAAAAGAAACCCCTAGATCGCCCACCCTTTATATATATTCTGAATTAGAATCAATTTCTGAATCGGTTTAGCCATGTCCGTCTGTCTGTTACGATAGCTATTTTACATTTGATTTGCAAAACCAACTTAGGAAGTCCACTCTCCGTATCAAACGAACTGAACAATTACACCTTTCCATATCCGCACTTTGCCTTAACTACTCTTTCTGAACTAGAATCGTACCAGAATTATTGAACTATAATATGGTTACGATCCCCTCCTGGCCTATGCATTGCGCACAGTTACATAACGTTCCATTTTCAACTACATATTAAGAAATACATTTCATTTTGAATGGTATATCCAAAAATTCATTCATTGGAACTTTTATATTTAGCTACCACGATATTTCGTCTCGTGCGAAGTCAATTAGTCTTATTTTGTTCCCTCTCTTTTTAACCCTTTTAACTTGACGGTTTTTAGTTTTACTAGAGTTTTTCAACTTTTCAAGACGTCACCAACCAAATTGAAATCATCGCCAATTACATTATATTATCTTTTGATTTATTGTTATGAAATTCCAATTTATTATGCTTACAAACAAACTTAGAAACTAAGTCGCGTCTATAAGTTTATATTTGCCCGTGGTTATTAAGCTAGTAGAAATTGTAGGTATAGATTGAACTACGTAACCACTAAACACTCATATCAAAAAGAAAGAAGACGAAAACACGTAGAAAACCGAACTGATTAGAAGAAGAAACACGTTAACGGATTTAAATTTTCCTATAAAACAAACCAAAACAACAACTGTAGATATTTTCCCCTTTTTGTGGAGTTTTATAAGTAAAATAAAATTGAATAAAATAGAAAAATTATAAAAATTTAATAAAAATGATTTCCATTAAATAATTGTTTATGTATTTCCTTTTTAATTTGTCATACAAAAATATAAATATCACCAATTGGACCAAGACAAAAAAAAGGGTTAAACCAAGTAAAAACAATGATAAAACATTTTTTATACTTCTTGAAAGAAGGGCAGTAATTTTATAGGCTAAACAAAAAAATACCTACGCTGTAGATTATTAAATCCAATATTATCCAAAGCTTTTAAAAGTTCTTTAAGTGTGTAGGTAACTATATCCATACAGGGTTTTTCGCATTGAAAAAATATTATTAGAGCAAAAAAATACAATGCATTGCATATTTTATCGGAATTTTTATTAGCGAACAAAAATTAATTGTGCTAATCTAGGTGCTTTGTATATAAAATATTTACAAATTTAAGAGTAAATACATTTTTATTGTTTTAACTTCATATGGTCTGTTTAAAAGAAAAACATTATTTGATTTTGTAAAAATATATAAAATTCTTAAAGGCAAGGGTATATGACTGCTAATTGGAATTTGTTTGTGAACGTATTGTTTTAAATGTACTTTTGTATCCGATTCCTATACAAATTCTATTATTGTATAAAAAAAAATACTAAGATATTGTAATTTGAATAATGTAATGTAAATTTCGTGTAATAAAAGTCAGAGTAATGCTTTAAACTGGAAACCCACGTGTATTTGTACTTATTCATAAATATTTGACTAATCCGGTAAACAAGGTAAGTTCTTATGTAAAAGGAACACAACAAACTATTTTTTATAGTCAATTTTTGAGTGTAAATCCATAACTCTCGTTAACCAGCGAGTCTCGGAACACATGCGGCGGCCGTTGGCTTGTCTACTGATGAGGGATGAGCTCATCACATCGGAGTAGGTACAGGCCACTTAAATGTGCAAAATATGTAAAAAAAAAAAGTTTATTAAACTTAATAGTGCCACAAACGACATATTTTCACACACAACTTGCTCTAAGCCTTTGTTTTTCAATTTTAATGTGGTTTCTTTATTGCCGATGAGTCGAACGATTAGGTGCAATCCAATTCGGGATTACAGAAGTCAGTCCCCTTGGAAGTTTTTTTTTTTTGTTTAGAACGGGTTAAAGTCCCTCGCTATTCCAGAAGAATCCCTGGCGTTAGTGCCGTAGCCAGGATTTTGTTTGGGGGGGGCTTGCTTCCAAATCTTACGAAACAAAAAACTATGTATATTAATTGATTCCTATTGGTTTTTAAGTCGTATGTACTTAAACGAACATACTTAAATAATTTTTTTACACACATTTTTTCAAAGCAAAAGACGTTTTGATTTTGTTTTGACATGAGATCAATCACCTTATCTGGATCCATAATAATATCAGAATGAACAGATATCATAGCAAGTGAGCTTAACCTTGCATTCTCCATAACGCTTTGGGACATTCACCCCTATTCTACGTGGCGTTTTTATTAAACGACAGCTGGCGTTTTTTGAGTCGAGTCGCTTTAGTGTCGTTTTAGTATCGGTATTCTATTCCTTGAACGCCTCCTCTCTCATTCCACATGAGTTCCACACCAACAACTGATAATTGACAAGTAGGTATTTATGGCGGCAAAAGGGGGAGATTTTTCTTTTGGTAAATTGTTTAACACACGGAATTTAAATCCAAAGAAAACCAAACTAAAAAAGTGTTGAACAGTCCTAATGTTCGCGATATTACATTTACAACAGGTTAAATCAAGAAGCCGAGGTCAATAAGGTATGTTCGTCTTCGAAACTGTTGTAGGTAATTATGTTTTGTATTTTAAGGTGCCAGTCATTTTAAAACTGGCTTCTAAATTGCGTTTTCATTTGGGTCTTGCCCAACCAACCCTTAGTAAAATCCTAACAGACATGTTTACCGTCATCAAAGAAAATATATTATATACCCACACTGGATAAACATGCATTACACGGAAGAAGAAAGAAATTGCAAAAATTATGTTTTACCAAAAGGCTGGAATTTCATTTGATCGGGTTTTGTTATTTTCACCCTTAATCATAAAAGAATTATGAAATCACTGCAAAAATATAAACAATTACCAAAACGCATGTTTTTTTCTCAAATTTGCCTCCTAGTCGTTTAAGAATTTGTAATCGACAATAATCGGCGTTTTGTGCAACTAAAACGACGCACGGTCAGAATGCGAAAAACTGTGTAGAACTTGTGTTCCACACTACTTAAACGTCACATGTCGTTAAACGGCATAAAACGCATAGAAACAGGCCACATGTAATACCGATTTCAAAAAACGCCATTTTTCGTTTAATATAAACGCCACGTAGAATAAGGGTGAATGTTTTAATCCCTTTCGTAGCTAAAAGGGGCTGAATTCCAAAACGCAGTACTTCTGGTTACTATGATGCAATGCATACTTTCCTTAAAACGCATTGTGAACGCATCAACTGCGCAAACAAAAACAAACAGAGCATCACGAATGATTATGATGCACGACTTTTGACATTTAATTTTAAACCGCCAATTGAACCAGATTTTCGAAACAAAAGAAGGAAGAAAAATGTGCTGTGAAGAGTCGTTTTGGAGGAGATCAAAAAAATTTATTAATTGTTGTTTCAGGCTTTTTATGATATTTCGCATCAAAGTCGTTCCAAAACGTCAAAAATTGCAAAGCATAACAAATGCAAAGGCATTCATAACCTGGCATCAGAAAAGCAGTGTGCATTCACAATGCGCATTTTTTTACGTTTTGGAATTCAGCCAGGGTTCTTTAAACACTATCTGTGGTCACTAGAAGCGTTGCTAAAACCGTAAGCAAGAAATGTATACCTCTATAGTCAGTCTTGTCATATATACCAAGCAATTTCAAAACTTCGGTAGAAGGATCACTCGACGATTTTTTTTTCGCACCAAAGAATTTACTCACAGCTAAGGCTGTAGTTATAGCTATCAGTAAAACGCATCCGTAAAAAAATTGTTTCACTTTTTTAGAGCACTTAAATTTAATCGTTGAACCTTTTCTTGGTCTTATATAGTTGCTTTAGAATTATAAAACTAATTCGTCAAAAAATTAAGCAATTGATCTTTAAATTTTCTAAAATAAGAGAATTTCTCCATTTTTCCGTACGAAAAACTTTTTCTGTTCAACTTCTCAACCAGTTTCACGAAGTATTCAACTAAATTTCTATGATGTGCTATTGTTAAATGTTTCAGTTTTGTTCTGTTTCGTGTTTTTACGGATGCATTTTACTGATAGCTATAACTGAGGCCTAACAACGAAATTGCATTATGAAAGTAACGTGTTAAGGCACCAAGTGACAAATAACAGAAACAGGAACAGAAACTGAAACAGAACATAAACCTTTTTCGTTCTGTAGTAAATTCTGATTCTGTTTACGTTGCTCGGTCAGCTACACAAAACTGAAACAGATCCAGAAAAACACGGCTGCCGTCTATTCTGTGCAAAGAACAAACCTCCCTCCCACGATAAATTGGCATTTCTGTCGATGGCAGCAACAGAAACAATCAATACAGACTTACTTTCTGTCGTCAAACAGCCATTTTTCTGTCGCTAAATTCTATTGCTGAAAAAAAATATTTTTGTTACTATTTTTTTTTTCTGTTGCAAATGTACCTATGGGATTCTGTTTCTGTTCCTGTTTCTGTTCTTTGTCACTTGGTGCCTTTAGTTTTTCCATTTTGTTCCCTCGCTGAACTGCAGCAAAACCTGGGAGAAGAGCTTCAAACGATGGTAGAACGTCTTCGTTGACCATGAATCTGTGCGAAGATTTTGTATTAACAAATCTATGCAAGAAATCAGTATCGACACTCTAAAATAGGCTTCAGTCGGAGAGGTTTCTGGATTGGAACGCGTTGTTTGTTTCAATGAAGTTCTTCAAACAAGTCATCGGCAAGTTAGGATGCGGATTGAAAAGCCTCTCAGAAAAAATCTTCGACATTTTCTCTGATGTTCTTAAGAGAATTCAGAACTTCGTTTATGCGGCCGATTGCAGAAACGAAATCGAAGGATTTGTTCTGTAGCAAAACTGATAAGGGCAGCGTTAAACTGAAATGTAAAATGTAAAGTTAATTCTTCTCATAAATTTGAACTTCCTTCGTGTAAATTTCGACATCAATGGAAAGGTCGTTTAAATTCCGTTTGAATTATACAAAACTTTAACCCATTTTTTACGTGGGATGATCTCAGAAAAATTTTGTATGAAAAGGAGGAAAAAGTGGCTAAATTTTCAAAAAATCATAAAAAATATTAGCGAAGAGATTTTTGAAAAAAATTATTTACAACTGAATTAAATTTTTTGTGAATAAACAATAAAAAGCTATACACTTGAAGCGCGCGGAATTATCACCACCACGATGTTTTTGATAAACAATTACACCCGTTTTCCTGGCCGCCCTCCCCCATTTCTCGTTTAATGCGGCCACACGACTCTTAGATGCTAAGAATACTGCTGCCGTGGCTGAATATTTTGTAGAGGTCCCTTCAATACGTCACGTAATTGGTCATTCCACCCACCATTCTGTGACACGTTTGGGTGAAAGATATTAAAAAAAGTGCAGCTAACGGGTGTTGATTGTAAATCTCTTCTAACCTAAGCTCACGCCATCTTGAATGTCACAACGAAGTGGACGATTTTGCATCAAAAATAATCAGGAGTAACTTTCTTATTTCCACCTGTGTGGATACCCGTGGGGAAGCTATATCGCCCGAAGTTATGAAGAAAAACCTTGGAAAATCCCATAAAAATATCGTAAATGGTAATCACAAATCATGCAAAAAAAAATTGTATTCTCACATAAATTGTTCAAACATTATCCTGTTCAATTTGCAAAAAAGAAGCATAAATCAATTAGCCAAGAAGCCGAGGAAGATGCGAGAATTTATGACGTTTTCACTTTTACACTCTGGAACAAGATGTATGGAGTTTGTTCTAAAACTAGATTATGGTCTATACCAAGAGGATGAAATCATTGATAAGAAGTAAGACGTTAAAAAAACAAAAGCGAATATACAAAAGGAATTTAGGAAACAACTTGGTGTTCGGAACTTTTAGAAAGTTCTTACAGTAATACTTTTAATAGAGAAGTAGTCATGCATTTTGTTTACGAGATCCGAAATATTTGGGACTGTTTTTAAATTAAAACATTCTGTTAACTCCTTTTTCTTAGAAATTTATTATTATTTCAGCAAAAGATTCTGAAACTGTAGGGTTTCTTAAATTTCAGTTTAGCCTAGCGATATCAAAAGTTATTAGATTACTTTTGCAACTAAAAAAGTAATTTTGGAGCACAGTGTGACACAGCACAGCCGGGTTACAATAGCATGACTGTAAGTGTAACCATACACCATTGCCATCGTGGCGTTTCACTTTCTTACCTACCGTTACGTATTCATCAAAATGTTGGCACTTGTTTAAGCTTCTCTGTCACAGTTATTTCAAACTCATAGTTGTATAGAAATATTACGTATACGCCACAGTGTACCAACTTGGTTCTTAAAAGGAGTCCCACACAAGAACAAAGAACATTTTTAAAGTCTTTTAGCTAAAAGCACTTCTCAAATGGTGTGAATTGGTCTTCAAGGTTCATAAGCTTTAACAAATTTGGAGTGTTCTCTGTGAGGGGAATTCGAATATACCGAAGACGATGAACGATTTGAAAGTCAGCGCGTTATGGCTAATATATACTTATACGGTTCCAGCTGCTCGAACAACTGCTGGAAAATTACACTTTCCGTACTTAAATACCTATGGCATAAAACTATCTTTGTAATGATGTCAAAACCATTCCATTATAGAGATCCACTGCATTGAGATGCTCACATCCGCACCGTTGTTGGTGTCATTGTAGGAAGGCTCTTGTAAACTCTTGAACTAATCCTATGGCCAGATAACGTAAAATGAAAACGATCCAACGATATCGTTTCGACAATAGCAGTCTCTGTCTTTTGCCATAGATATGATAGAAGCAGGTTTAATGAAAACGAAATCGGTTTTCGTTAATTGCTTAGTGCGGGGAAGCGAAGAGTAACAATCATTCTCGCCAGTTGGGATTGACCCTGACAATTTCTGCTGGGAAATTTTGTCGAGTTTCAGTCTATGAATTATTGTTTTGAGAGAATAAAATTAACAATAACTCGTAGACACAGGCCCTTATTGTGATTGTCGATCAGCTATCGTCACGACAATTAACGATTGCGTCGATTGATTTTAGCTATTCGTACGCACAAAAATTGTTCACTTCCAAGAGAAAGCATCGATCAGACATTTGTAATCGACTACAAGCCACTGTCAACAAATATCGATCGCAATCGACAATCACAGCTCTCGATCGATCGACAGTTGTCGATCAACGATTAACTATCGATACTCACAATAGGGGCCACAGTCACTTTGGTAGGAATGATAGCTATTTCGAACTACACCACTAATTCATCATCAGACTCATTTTAAGTGATTGTTTTGTTTGAAAAGTTTTTGAATTCTGACAGTCAATAATCCACTTGGGAAGAGATTTCTGCTTTCCCCTGTCAGGAAGTGAACCTGCACTTCGATTTTGTCAATTGACCAATTGGATTTGAAAGCCGTTTTCGTTTCGTATTTTACAGAATCCTACCCCTCAACTAAAAAAGCTAACACTTTGTATATTTTTTCTTGAACTTCTAACAATTAAAACTATAGTAGGTAATTTCACCAAAACATGAAAATAAAAAAGTTCGCTATCGATCTTTAAACCTTTTCTATGCGAACAATAAAAAAATGTATACTAAACATTTGGCCTTATCACGACGCACGCGACGCGACGGCTCTATTCCATCGAGGGGTTTGCCATGAAAATATTGTGAACAAAAAGATAAAATTAATCATAATTCTAAAAGTGTTGAACTGTTTTGCTGTGGTACAATACTTGTTTGTATATTTCAGTTGTAGTGACAAGTGTAAGAATGACACAACTGCAAAAAGTTTGCTCTATTATAGAGCGGCGAAATCCGTTCCTGTCTGCAACATTAGTACGAGTATCTTCTTCAAATCTTTTTCAGGTAAGTCGTCTGATAGAAGTTTTGTGTACAAATGGATAATAAGACATATGTATTAATCACTCCCCTTCTCTAAATACTTGCGTGTAAATTTCAAGTGCGTGGGATTAGTGGTTTGTGTGTAAAGTTCTTATCGATGAATTAGCTTGATGGTTTTGTTGTACTGGGAATAGGCGTAGGTACATATTTCTTTTTAGTTTAGAGCAGGGCCTGAACTGTCATAAAAGTTTGTGTTTCTGTTTTAGCTCAGTCAGTAAAATATGCCTATTTTAACAACTAACCATAGATGGGTGAACCGGTGATCACTGATCAGGAGTGATAAAGTAGATTGTAAAAAATTGTAGCAGAATAAAAAAATACAATATTTAATGTCCAAATTGTATCTTTTAATAGTCTAGTAGTAAAGGGTCCGCCATCTAACGTTTTTTTTTTTTTCAACTAGTGCTTATTTCGCGAATGGTAACACTTAGCTCATGTCTGATTTGACAGATAAGTTTTATCCTTCCGCTGAACGAATATGGTTGTGTATACGCTTGAACAACGCTGGGAAATATTGCGACATTACTTTGAAAATCATGGTAATGTTGCAGAATGTGTGCGAAAATTGCGTACGGATTTTGGAAGAAGAGAAGCACCGTCAGCTCCGTATGTTCGTTATCTTGTGAAAAAAGTGAAAAAAAAACTGGCATCCTCATCGATAAACCAAAGCGTGAAAAGCCAAAAACAGTGCGTACACCCGAGAAAATTGCTGCTGTGGCAGAAAGTGTGCGTAAAGCGCCATCAACATCAATTCACCGTCGTTCTCAACAATTGAACATTTCGGATACATCATTGAGACGAATTTTGCATAAAGACCAATTGGTTCAGGAGTTGAAGCCAACTGACCATTCAATGCGTTTTCGCTTCGCTAAGTGGGCCTGCGATCGACTTAGAGAAGATGCCGATTTTGCCAAAAAATCATCTTTTCAGATGAAGCTCATTTTGATCTTGGCGGGTATGCAAACAAGCAAAATTGTCGCATTTGGAGCACAGAAAACCCGCACGCATACATTGAAAAGCCGATATACCCAAAACGAGTCACTGTTTGGTGCGGATTTTGGTCCAGAGGCATAATTGGGCCATTTTTCTTCGAAAATGAGCAAGGAGTGGCCGTTACAGTCAATGGCGATCGTTATCGGGCCATGTTGAACGAATTTTTGTTCACAAAAATTGAAGAGGAGGATATTGGCAACATTTGGTTTCAACAGGACGGCGCTACGTGCCACACAGCCGAAGCTACACTCGATGTTTTGCGCCCTGTTTTTGAAGATCGCATTATCAGCCGCAGAGCTGATGTCGTTTGGCCACCGCGGAGCTGCGATTTGACACCGTTGGACTATTATTTGTGGGCTGCCGTAAAAGATAAGTGTTACGCCGACATGCCAGAGACAATGGACGCTTTAAAGGACAATATTCGTGAAGCCATTGGTGAAATACAGCTGCACAAAATCGATAATGTGCTTAAAAATTTGACCGATCGTGTAGGCTACTGCTACTACGATCAGCCGAGGCAGCCATTTGAATGAAATTATTTTCCATTATTAACCGGAAGGATTGTACTTTCAAATAAAAAAAGAAATTTGAGAAAATATTCAGTAGTTTTCTTTTTATAGCATTTTCAAAAAAAAAAGTTATTTGGCGGACCCTTTAGAAGTTGATCCGCGACTCCGGCCGATAATATTAATCGGCCCTAGCGAGGTATCCGTCGGAACGGAAAATTCTCCGAATCTAAAACCAATATCTATACTCACATAACCTATTTGGACCTACTATCTATATACCTCATTTAACTATTTTATGTGGCATTATAAATTTTCTCATTCGTTTTGAATCTATTTTCAGGTAAAACGCTTACAAAACTCCCAGGCGGTTGGGTGCGATGAACATCAATTGGAATGGAATAATGCACGCCCTCTCAGTGAAATTCCTACTTACTCTCCATTGTCTATGTTTCTAAAATTTCTTCCTGGAGGTAAAGGTACTCTTTCTTAACAGTAACCAATACAAAATGACATTGCTTATAGGAAAGTTCTACAAATTGAGTTTTTCAAAGCTGTTGGAGCTATTCCACAAGGAACATGGCGAAATTTTCCATATTCCGGGAATGCTCGGTACGAACTCGGTTGTCATCACATATAATCCAAACGATTTTGATAAGGTTTTCCGTACCGAAGGCACTTGGCCTCATCGAAGATCGTTCGCCTTACTTACCCATCATCGTAGTAAGCTTCGCAAAGACTTTTTCCAAGGCGTTGAAGGTCTACTACATTCGTGAGTTTCAGAATTAAAATATCTAAATGTGATTACATACATATTAACTATTATTATAATAGACAGGGTGAGCAATGGGGCAGTTTCCGTTCGGCAGTAAATCCCGTTCTTATGCAACCACGAACAATAAAGTCGTATATACCGAAAATGTCGAAAGTTAACATGGAATTTATAGAGCGGTAGGTGTGGCTTCTTTCTCTAGATTTACATCACTATAATCTATAATTTTAGAATAAAAGACATTAGGGATCCTAATACACTAGAAGTTCCTGGAAATTTCGAAGAGGAAATCAATCGATATACTTTGGAATCGGTATCCGTTGTAGCACTGGATAAAGAAATTGGCGTGATGCGAGCAAATCGGGATAACGCGGAGGTGAAGAAAATGTTTTCAGATTTGACATCGTTTTTCCGGCTCCTATATGAGCTAGAAGTCGAGCCATCATTTTGGAAGTTTATTTCGACTCCGAAATACCGTGAAATGATTAGTGCTTTAGATGGGATAAATAATTTCGTCATCAAGTATATCGACGAAGCAATCGAACGGTTGGAAAAGTCACCGAACGATCAACCTGACAGTGAAAAAGGAGTTGTCGAAAAACTCTTAAAAATCGACAAGAAGATTGCAACTGTTATGGCAATGGATATGATTATGGCAGGAGTTGATACTGTAAGTAGATCGTTCCACTTACCCGAAGCGGTAATCGTTGCATAATGTTTTGTTCTTCCAGACTACATCTGCTCTAACAGGAATATTTCTCTGCTTGGCAAAGAATCCCGATAAACAGCAAAAGCTTCGGGATGAACTTCTACAGGTGCTGCCTCAAAAAGACTCTCCCTTCACCGAGGAAAACATGAGCAAACTGCCATACCTTCGGGCATGTATTAAGGAGAGCCTTCGCATGTATCCAGTGAGTCCGGGAAATATTCGGAAAACCGGCAAAGATCTTGTACTAAGTGGGTATCGTATCCCAAAAGGTACTGATGTCTCAATGGTCACTATGCTGGCTAAGGACGATCCGACATATTTTATTGAACCAAAGAAATTCCTTCCGGAAAGATGGCTGCGCAACAATAATAATATCGATACCACAGATGGTATTCTCGGGTCGAGCAGTAGCAATCCTTTTATGTATTTACCCTTTGGATTTGGACCACGAATGTGCGTTGGTCGGCGTGTTGTTGATTTAGAAATGGAAATAACTGCTGCTAGGATAATAAGGAATTTCAATATTGAATTTAACTATCCAACGGAGAATGCGTTCAAGAGTTATTTGATATTCACTCCAGCGATTCCATTACGTTTTAAATTTACTGACATACAATAATATAAGCTGGAAATAATAATGTATGTGACATAAATACTTAAATAAATCAAATCTTTACATTTGCTTCTTTTGCATGACCCTTCTATATAAATTTGATACATACAGACTACAGAGTTATCTATTAGCCAAAATACAGTAACGTTTGAAAGAAGCACGAAAGAATGACTAATAAGATGGAAATCAATTTAAGACCTACATTTTTTTTTTAATATTTTGGTTAAAATTGGTTTCGAGGGAGACTCAGGAGATTAAAAAGAAAATCCGTCACGTAAATAGCTATGGCTTCGATGGATCGAATCGCTTTTGGAAATACAAAAATACCAATCCGCCATGAAAAGCGATCCGCCGCGCATTTGGGAATAAGCCCCCAGATATTTAATTAGATAGCTTACATATTTTATTGATTCATAGTGTCTACGGATTGGGAATTTAAATGAAATAGTATCTAACCGCACATCGGATAATTGGCCGCCATGGCTTTGCTGGCAAGTCGTACTCTTTTTTGAAATTTTTTATGACCGTTTCGCATAAATGTGGCTGAATTTCATTAATACACCTCTCAATTTCCCCTTTTAAGGCGTTGGTGATCGTGGGGTTGTTTGC
This sequence comes from Cheilosia soror, assembly GCA_949372485.1. Lineage (NCBI taxonomy): Eukaryota > Metazoa > Arthropoda > Insecta > Diptera > Syrphidae > Cheilosia > Cheilosia soror. The sequence goes on along the minus strand of OX443562.1, from coordinate 108,838,061 downwards.
ATAGACCTTTAACTTCAAAAAACCAAAGTCCAGGCGTTAAATCGCAAGATCTGGATTTACAATTATTCTGATCGCAAAAACGGCCGATTAGACGATTAGGAAATGACTCATGCAGTAATTGAATTATTTCTCTTGCTTTATGGCATGTAGCACCATTTTGTTGAAACCACCATGTTGGTCACATATATCTTGTCATCTAGGCACTAAAAACTGGGTTATCATGTCACCATAATGAACACCATTAATTGTTACTGCCTGTCCAGCCGCATTTTCGAAGAAGAATGGTCCGATAATGCCTTCAGCCCAAAATCCGCACCAAACAGTCACGCATTGTGGATGCATTTGTTTCTCAACCATTACATGTTGGTTTTCTGAACCCAAAATGCGACAATTTTGACGATTAACGAAATCATCAATATAAAAATGAGCTCATCATTGAAGATGATTTGGTTCAAACAAATCTTTATTATTTTTAAAATATTGCGCAACAATGAAAATGCGTTGTTCTTTCGTATAGCGCTCCATTTTTACTAACCCTGAACTGTCAGCTGTCACAGTGTAATCTTTTTTTTGCGTTGGCATCGCTGCACTATTAAATGGCGCAAAATTAAAATGTTTCTTGAATTATGGGACACCCTTTATTAACATCCATCTATGGTGATTGCTATGAATTCTTAACTGATACAGCTGTGTCGCATGCGGAATGTACGCAGTGCAATGTGCAATTTGGAAGTAGCTCTTCGGAACATTTCCAAATATAGACCTGATTTCGCTATCATGCGATTTCTTTAATTTGGGTCAGAAGCTGATAGCGCGCACTGCGCAAATTCGCCCAGCTTCTGGGACTAGCGGACAATATCAGTATCAAATTTTTGAAATCATTTCAGTTTCAGTTGAGTTATCAGTTAAGCTTTCAGTTAAACTGATATGTAAATGCAAAAATTGAAGCGTCTAACTGAAACTGAAACTGATGGAATTCCCGTAAATTTTCAGTTCAGTTATCAGTTTAGTAGATATATCCTCTCGGCTAAATTGAAAGCTTAACTCAATACTAGACTGATGTCTAAATGCACTGTATAACATCAGTTTATCTGAAAGCTTAGCTGATAGCTCAACTGAAACTGAAACTGAAATGATCGTCTAAATGGGGCTTAACTGAAACTGATGGAATTCCCATAAGTTTTCAGTTCAGTTGTCAGTTTTAGTAGATACATATATCGTCTAACCTTCGACTGCTCACAAGTAAATTGAAAGCTCAGCTGAATACCGGACTGACGTTTAAATGCACTGCCACATTTAACTGAACTGAAAACTGATTGTCTATAAATGCGGCTTAAAAGTAAAATGCAAAATATTGATCGATTTACGATTATAGTTATAGAGTTGTTAAAAATTATTCATTCTGCACTTTACAAATTCTATTGTACAATTCGAAGTCTCAGATCTGCTTTTGAAAAATGGTTTCTCTTCATCTCCGCGCAGAGAGATATATATATCTATATATACATCTTTTTTTTTTGAATACTTCTCCCGGGAATGGCGAACCTGTAACGCTTCATCAGCGCCCCGAGATGCTTGCAGATGTATGTTACTTCTGCACTTAAATTGCAACAAATTGTAGTCTTCTAAAAACATATCCCCAGGAAGAGAGTTCCAAAGTTTGCTTGTCCTGTAACAGAAGGAGTTTTGGAAAATTGATGTCCTCGCGGTTGTCAAGTGTACTGTATAGTCATGATGAGCATTAGCTGCCTGTCTTGTGGGGCGCCCAAAAGTCGCATTTCGAGGGACAATTTCTTTAAGTTCCTCGGAACATCAACCATGTAAGTACCTATAGAACAAGCAAAGGTCAGCGACTTGTCTTCTGTGCACCAACGATTGTAGATTCGATGTGAGTGTAGGGTCTCCAATAAGTCAAACTGCTCGTCTCTGCATGCTGTCAAGTAGGTTAAAGTGAATGTTTTGGGGCCGAGCTCCGTATATGGGAGCAATATTCCAGGCCTGGTCTAACCTGTGCTTTGTAGAGAAGGAAAAGTTGCTTGGGGCTAAAGTACCTCTTTGCTCTAAATAGGTAGCTCAACTTAGCGGACGCCGATCTTGCGATATAGGATATGTGGTCCTGGCATGTGATTCCTGATTATTTGACGTACGAATGGCTCTTTTTCTTCCCAGTTTTTATAATATTTCAACTGCAGTTGCAGTTCCCTAATGTAGGTAGTAGAATTGGCAATGTCAGACTTTTTGACTTAACGCGTAACTGTTAGATGGTTTAGTTTAAACTTCCACCAGCCTGGTGTTCAATTCGATTTAAAGTCTGAAGAACTATATTTAAAGGCACACATTCCCGTTTTACTAGAACAAGCTCAGGCTGTTTTCGACTCCCCTCTCTAACATCGGAATCAGTTGCGCCAGTTCAACTTGAATGTTGAAATATGCTAGAGCGGTAGGACTTGCAGTTTAGAAAGCAAAAAAATCAAACATTTTATATTCTCCACTCAGGAGCCGTATCATCTGCCCAGCTTTTAAAATCGGTTATTATTTATTTGGGCTACTTCCGATTATCGTAAAGTGTTGACATTTGATCTCTATAGATCAATAGGGCCACGTGCATTTTACAAAAAGAAAAAAACGAACATTTTTCATTTAAGGGTGGTGGAATCTGTCCGCAATATGATTAATAATTCTTCTTCTCTTTTTTTTTTTAGAAAAAAATAGGAGTTTCCAAATCCTGGAGCACTCAGACGAATCTCGGTCCATTGTACTACCAAGCAGAAACCCCTTTTTTGGTGTAGTGGTGGAGAAACTCTGATATTATTCGTTTCTCTTTATGGTCGGTGGCAGAGTATTGCTGTCCCCCGCCGGGGCTCGAACCAACGCCGCTCGGGTCACAAGCAATGACTTACCACTACACCATGGCCACCGCCATGATTAATAGGTAAATCAAGCGATGGATAACAGACTTCAATACGACCAAGTCGAGCACCTTTACTCCCAAAAATTTTAAGAATTACACCAGCACTACTTTGTATGCAGATCAGCTTCACAGAATATATTGCAACAACTGCGTCTTAAGTTGATTAGATTTATTTTTATGTTATTCGCTAGTACACGCAAATTTTCAAAACAATTTTTGGTGTTTGCATTTCGTCTTATCTCTTTGGTTCCACTCCATTAAAGGTCTTCGACCGAAAACATTGCAAACAAAAATTGTTCATAATTTAGTAATTGCGGGCTGCTGCTGGTGTACTGGGTTTGTTAGTGCATTTCATACATATAGTGTCAAAAAATAGTGTTACAATGCCACAGTTGCAAAAATTCTGCTCTATTATTGGGCGACGAAATCCGTTTCAATCTGCAGCGTTAGTAGAAGTATCTTTTCCACATATCTATCAGGTAAGTCGTATAATAGAAGCTATGTGTAGTGTAAATATGTATAATGCAGATGCAGCTAAGAACTAGTAATCACATGCCATCAATTATTGTAAAAGTTTTTGAAGTGACGGATTGTATACATATAGCGGACGCAATCCTTGTTATTCCAAACAATATTGGACTGAGGGACTCTGGTTTGACCGAATACTAAGCGGTAGAAATTTAAACAATGAAAGTTTTTGTGCTTTAAACGCAAATGCGTTGCAGACCGCGCTGCACTTGCAGTTCGACGAGAAGAAATTTGTCTTGGTTGACACTGCCATTGAGTAGAACCACATAAGAACAAAGTTAATACATAATGTAGTATACACTATACAGCTGATTTTAATTTGCACAAGGACTGAGTGTTTTTTTATATATATACAACCAATTTTCAACTGTTAAACAATGAAGTTCGTTATTTGTACAGCTCTTTAAATTTTTAAGCAACTGCTCTACAAATTTTGAATTAACAAATTGATGGTTTCGCTGTTTTCTGTTCATACAGTCTGCCCACTTTAAATGGACATTGGATTGGACACCTGAACATCGCACACTCATACTGATACGATAATATACAAAAAGTGTTGGTGTGTAAATATGCCCAAAACAAATTTAAATGCAAGAATTGTATGGGCATTGGCTCAGGGGTTAGCGTGTGTCGTGTTTAGGCTTGCCATATCTTCTGGAAAATCTCGTGGAGGACTTAAAAAAAATTTTAAACCCAAAATGCGTATACATATTGTCGAATTATTATTCAATAAATACTAATAAAATAACAATTTAAGCTTAGTACGCTGCTCGAGCTAAATTTTAGCTCCCATACAAAATTCTCTCCAAAATTTAAGCAAATCTATTAAGCCGAGCGGTACCCTACTTCAGCTAAAAAATAAAATTTTTATTTCAGACTGTACTTCATATATCTGTCAAAATTTAGCGCGGTGCCCATTAGTGGGTTCGGCACATTTTCTCAAGCTAAATTTTGACAGATCATTGTACCAAGCACTCTACTACAATTACCTCTTTTCGACATCATTTCGCAGCAGCAGCGTTTTAAAGGGCCATTCACATGACAGCGAGCAACTACCAACGAACGAATATTCACAAGTTTTGACAGTCCGTTCACAGGAACACTTTTCTAGATCGCGGCAGTTCGCGAATTTCAGCCATCACGTTCTACCCGCAATGTCTAATTTGAGGTTAAGTTCGAATGAATGTTTATTCGCTAGTTTGTGGAACGCGAATTTAAAGATGTGGTTTGTGAATAAACTTTTACAATTCGGGCCAAGTGTGGTCTCGTTCGCGGCAAAGAGTTTGGAATTTGAAGTTTCATTATTTAAACTGTTTATAAACTTGTTTTTTTTTTTTTTTATAATACATTTCGATGGAAAAATTAATTATCCTCCTATTGGAATAATAAAATGTGCAATTTTCTGTTTATAAATGCATAAAAAGTGATTTGTTCGCAATTCGCATTCATCAATTCGTTCTTTCGCTCTCATGTGAATGGTCCTTAAGGCTTCAATGGTCAATGCGGATGCAGAGAGCAGAGGTCAATTAGTATCTGAAGAAATGAGAAAGATGAAACTCTCTCTTTTGCAGGCGCTGCCGTTTATATTAAAACTTGACTCTAATGTATTTGCTGCCACATTTGTAAATAAAATCGTACTTTTTGAGAAGTGATGGAATTTGATGTTTTTCGTTTTAGTAATTATTGTGAGTGGAGGACATTTTTCTTTTTGTGGAGGACGGAGGACATCACCTTATAAAAGAGGACTGTCCTCCTCAAAAGAGGACGGATGGCAAGCCTAGTCGTGTTGTTAATAGTATAATATACTTACAATAGATTTATGTAAGCTTTCGTGGGAAATAGTTCGTTTCCTCTTTAACCGTAGGAATTCCGAGATCTTTCTGTGTGCACTGGGTAATGGTGTTATCAATATTGTAAAATATGAACACATTTATATTTCAAAAGTCATAGCTGACCATATGACCACGAAGACTTTATCATCCATACTACTTATAAAATGCAACGTCCGTCTGTTCGTTTCTCCATAACTCGAGAACCATTCGTCCGATTGTCATGATTCTTTTTCTGATTTATAGATGTGTGGCCAACTTAGTCCGTAGGGTGGGTGAGAATTGCTCAAGAGTAAAGGGGTCGCGGGGAATAAGGGGGGTATCACGAACCGTTAGCCGTATGAACTTGAAAGTTTGTACGTTAATAGGTAAGTCAAAATAATTACCTGCCTCATCCATCGTTTTTCAAAATTCGTCCTACAAGGGTTGAAAAACGTTTGCACCCTACTTTTCTATTTCGACCTTACTACACTCAACTTGCCACTATACTCATAAATCAACGTATGTCATTTCAAGGAATGCTTTTATTTGTTAGCCAATACTTCACCGAGTAGGTATTTTGATCTAAAATTCATCTTTCTGGTCCATCCAGAGGGTGAGATATAATAAATTGAAAATAGATCTTATTTGGTCAAGTGCGAAAAAAATGATTTCTCGATTGCAGTTGTGCTTAGGGGTAGTTTTATATTGCGTTCCCAAAATAGAATATGATTACTCGCTCGACTGACATTCAGAATGCACATTGTACGTACATACTCATGTATGGCGTAGTTGAATTTGATGTAGGCAATGGATATGCATAAAACAAACTAAATATGTATATATGTATGTATATAAGATGTTTGTGGTGCGTAAGTGATTACATATCTACATATATGTATTTGAGATCTGCAGCTATTGAAAGTGTAGCGATATGATCGCGTAGTATAAATAACTAGATCATACCTGTGACGAGTTTTTATTTATGTGAAATCTTATGTCCATTGACTTAGGACTTTCGGATAAGTACAGGTTACGTAAGGACTAAGCTGGGAGACGGGGGAGGGGGTAAAGGGGTGGTAGGGACTGACTTCGGAACTATTTGGCCGATTTTAAAAATTCTTTCAAGACTGTACCGGCTACATCCTCCGGATCAGTATAGGTTAGTTAGGGTGTGGATGGGGGAAGGGGAAACGGGGGTATAGGGGCAATCTTCGGAACTACTCGGCCATTACCAGAGTTGACCTCCGACAGCCACGCCTTTCACATGGACAGCTATATATTGAATAGCTCATGAGTTGTAGGCGTAATTTGTTTATAGCTACTTGCGCCCATTAAATAAATAACATGTAGTTATATTTTATGAAAAGGCTAGCGATCAAATATTTTATGAGCTTAAAAAGAAACAAAATATAAACAAGTAAAAGTGTTACCATCGGCCTGGCCGATGCTTTGATACCCTTCACTGTGTGTACTGATACAGGTACACGCAAGTGTCTATAATATTGGCTTTGTATGGGAGGTAATAGAACTACTCGACCGACATGGACCATTTTTAATACCAACCTGGAAGTCGTTTCACAAAATTTCATTCGCCTAGGTCAATTCGTGTGGACGCTATTGTGCTTTCAACAGACGGACAGACGGACATGGCTAAATCGATTCAGAATGTGATCCTGATTCAGAATATATATACTTTGTAGGGTCTATAGTGAATCCTTCTTGGCGTTACAAGCGTAATGACAAAGTGAATACCTTTCTGTGGAGGATATAACAAACGTGCATTTATATGATAGCTGAAATAAATTTGAATTTAATTTAATAGAAAAGAAACCAGCGGGCGGAGCCGCGGGCGTTGCTAGTCGTACATAAATTTGAAAGTTCAAATTTAAATTCTTAATATGAGACAACAGATAGTCTTTCTTAAATGTTTACATATATATTTTTTTTTTGTAGTTTATTCAAGGACTAAGACATTTTCATAAATAAAAAATAAAAAGTAGGTACTTCCGTGGTATTCAGATTACCTTCGGTTTAGGTTAATTGTATAATTTTTTTGCTGAAAAGGTGCTGAATACCTAAGGAAATTTTTCTCTAATAAAAATGATCGTGATAGTTATACACTTTGGCGCCGTCACCTGTTTTTTGGCAATAAAAAAATTCAAAATTAGACCGATCTCCATAATTTGTTTTTAATGCTTGTTTTTACGGTTTCATAAGTGATTCTAACTATGAATGCTGAACAAAATTGAGTTTGTACAAATTATCCCACACAACTTTTTTTTACACTACCCAATCGACGCGACGACTTCTTATATTTTTTGGTAAAACGAATAAAGAACACCAATATCAACAAAAGAACACCAATAAAAGCAACATCGTCAAGATTGTTATAATTTTGGATTTTTTGTCTTCAAAACAAACCAGGTGACTGCGAAAGTGTACACTCAGAAAAAAAACAAGCTAAAATCAAGAATATCAGTGTTATTTCAAGCGTATTCGTTGACGAAAGTATGGTAAACTCGGAAAATCTTATCCCAAGTACCTACAAAAATCTTATTTTGAGCTTATTTTTAATAAAATGTTCGTTCTTATTTTAAGAATATTTTTATTATTTGATATTTATTATTATTATTATTAACAAACATTTACAAAGATTACAATCTGTATCTATAATGACGTAAATGTGATCATGATAATTCAGGCTACGTTTTGAACTATTGTCAACTTAAATTAAGCTTGAAAACGTCGTGAATGAGTATGAAGCCACCTTAAAATGCGAAGGAAATTCCTTAAACAAGACCAAAAAATCTTCTTTTGAGGACGACTAGCGCAGTAATTTCCTAGGTGTCTGGGTGGAAATTTATATCAGTAGATCAGTAGATAGGTAATAATATCAAAATTTTAATGTTGCCTTAGGATAATTCCACAAAATTTTATTGGCTTAGGTCAAAGACAAACCCACAGAGACAGACAGACAGACAGTAGGACAGACAGGCAGACGGACATGGGTATAAATCGATTCAGAATTTGTATAGGAATATGTGTGTGCACTTTTAAACATGAATTATTATCATGCCTGTTTATGTATTTTTTAAGGCTTATCAATTTAGTTTTTTCCTCATAAGCTGACACCTCTTTTACCTACCATCAGTGCCCACTTATGAGAGAGTTTATTTGACTAGAAAATTACTAGAGAAATGCATATGCCCCGCGCACCAGGCCCCAACTTTATTTTGTTTAAAAAATAAAATTCTCCGCACGATATTACACCAACTCTGATCCGGAACGTTTTATTTATTCGTTTTAAAATACCTAAGCTAAGAAGTGTTTAAAACAGAAAAAAGTAAACTTTAGTTTAACATTTAATTCAAGGATTTTCAAGGAATTCAAGAGGTAAGTTAGGAAGGGTAAAGAAGATCGAATTTAGAGAAGGGGTTTCTGTGGTTGAAATTGAAAGACCTTCCGCACACGATGCAAGACAAAAATCTCAATTCCCAACATTTGTCGTACACATGTCTGCGCCAAATGCTCCGCATATAGTGAAACATAAATTGAGAAATATCGGTCAGTCCAATTTATCGCTGATTTTGAATTCTATCCAGTCCGGTAAGTGCAATATTGCAACACCAGTCCAAATACGACACTTATGAGATTGTTCTGCATTTGTAATACATAATTCTATACAAATTTTTGCAAACACGCGTACTTCTGCGACTTCAAAATTTGTTCGCCTGAATGACGTAAAATATAGCTAAAGGTATATTGCTTTTAGTGAGAGGGTGTCATTTTTATCACCGACATTTAAGGCCTAAATATATATTTGCCGAATTTTCACCAAAGCAATACTTGCCCTTATGGAAACTACCAAGTAAATTTCGTCTTATCTCGATGTATTTAGCCCATCGAAAAAGTCGGGGGCTTTGACCGAAAATACTGTGAAAAAAAAGATAAAAGTAATCACAATTGCATGGGTCTGTTTAATTGGAGGCTGTTGCACTCGTAGTCTTGCTAGTACATTTAAACTATAGACTCAACACCGTGCAAGTGCTACGATGCTTCAAAAAGTCTGTTCCCTTGTTGGGCTGCGAACTCCGTTAAAATTTGCAACGTTAGTACGAGTATCTTCTGCACATAATTACCAGGTAAGTCGCCTAAAAGAAGTTTACTGCAAAAATGTCTATAACTGCATGGGAATAGAATATGTGTTGGGTTGGTGCACCCAAGATACTAATACTCAAAAGCCATCAAGTGTTAAAACAAAAGTGATCGCAAAATATTCCTCTCACATAATTCAGCAATTTATGTATTAATTTAACATTTGAGTAGATTAATTATTAATTAACGACCAAAAATAAAATGTGTGAGCAATTTAAAATAAAATTCTTGATTGGAGCAGTGGTCATATTATTTTAGAATTTGGTTACACAAAAGTGTCAGTTGTGGACTTTCTTTTAACATCAAAATCAACATTTAAAAATGTATTTTTGTAGATGGTCTATCACCTCTACGAGAGGTTATCTCTTTGTTTCACCTTTCCTAAGTAATCCTCTTTGTTGTTTTTTTCGATCTATTTTTAGGTAAAACGCTTACAAACCACTCAGGCTGCTGAAAGCGATGAACATCAATTGGAATGGAAACGCGCACGCCCTCTCAGCGAAATGCCCGTTATCTCTCGTTTGTCGATGATTTTCCAATTTCTTCCTGGAGGTATCAAAGACTAATTACTTTTAGCACTGATCAATTAAAGAAAGTCCCTTAATTTTAGGAAGATACCACAATTTAAGTTACTCAAACCTAATGAAGACATACAATAAAGAACATGGCGATATTTTCCGTATTCCGGGAATGCTTGGTGGAACGCCGCTTGTCATCACATACAATCCTGATGATTTTGATAAGATTTATCGTACCGAAGGCGTATGGCCTCATCGGAAGCCGTTCGAAATATTTTGCCATCATCGTGATAAGCTTCACGGAGATTTCTTCCAAGGTGTTGCAGGGTTAATACATACGTGGGTATTACAAAAATATAATTACGTGTGACAAAACATGCCCTTTTGCATTAACAGGAACGGTGAGCAATGGAGCAATTTTCGTTCGACAGTAAATCCCATTCTTATGAAACCACGAATAATAAAGTCATACATATCGAAACTGTCAGAAGTTAACTGGGAATTTATTGAGCGGTAAGGCTAAGGGTAGCTTCCTTCTCGAGATGTACAACACACTACAATCCATAATTTCCTACATTTTCAGAATAAAAGAAATTAGGGACCCCAATACACTGGAAGTTCCACACAATTTCGAAGACGAACTAAACCGATACACTTTGGAAACGGTAGTCGTTATATCACTGGATAAACAAATTGGTCTGATACGAGGTGATCGGGATAACTTGGAAGTGAAGGAACTGTTTAAAGCTTTGACAGCGTCCTTCTGTCTCTTTTATGAACTTGAATTTCAGCCATCATTGTGGAAGTTTTTCCCAACTCCGAAATACCGTAAACTGATTGCTGCTTTAGATACGATAAATGATTTCGTCAAAAAGTATGTCGACGAAGCAATTGAGCGGTTGGAAAAGTCACCAAGTGATAAGCCTGAGAGTGAAAAAGGAGTTCTAGAAAAGCTTTTAAAAATTGACAGGAAGATTGCCGCCGTCATGGCAATGGATATGATTATGGCTGGAGTTGATACCGTAAGTACATGTTTCCGTTCACCCGAGACGGGAATCGTTGCATAATATTTTGTTTTTTTCCAGACTACATCTAGTCTAACAGGAATATTGCTCTGCTTGGCAAAAAATCCTGATAAACAGCAAAAGCTTCGAGACGAACTTCTACAGGTGCTGCCACAAAAAGACACTCCATTCACTGAGGAAAACATGAACAAATTGCCATACCTTCGGGCGTGTATTAAAGAAGGTATTCGCATTTATCCTTTGGGTCCAGGAAATGTTCGGACTACCGGCAAAGATCTTGTACTAAGTGGATATCGTGTTCCAAAAGGTACTGATATCTCAATGATAACTATGTTGGCTAAATGGGATCCAAAATTTTATGTTGAGCCGAACAAATTCCTACCGGAAAGATGGCTGCGCAAAAATAATAATACCGAAGATGGCGATGGTATTATCGGGACGAACTGCAGCAATCCTTTTGTGTATTTGCCATTTGGATTTGGACCACGAATGTGCGTCGGTAAGCGTGTTGTCGAATTGCAATCGGAAATATCTGTTGCAAGGATAATAAGGAATTTCATTCTTGAATTTGATTATCCAACGGAGAATGCGTTCAAGAGTCAGCTGATAAACACTCCAGCGATTCCATTGCGTTTTAAATTTACTGACGTAGAATAAGTTTGAAATAGGAAAGTAAAAATATAAAGATTCTAGGAAAGGCATTGCAAATATACTATACCAAAAATATGGGTTTAATTGTGTAGAGTTTAGTTTAAGATAATTAGGAACAAAAAAAGACGCTTTCATCAAATTACGTATCTAAAAAATTTCAAATGCAGGTACGATTGCACAAAGTTCGCTCTGACAATGGATTTTGCTGTCAACCATAGCTGTCATTTGGATGAATTCCAATTCTTCTGAACTATTGAATTGTATTGCACACGTAAATGTAACCAGAAATGTACCTATTTTTCAATATTAAAATATTTGATTAAATCCGTTTAATGTTAGTGGAAAAGTTAAAAGTCTACATTACTACATGTTTAAAGTAACCGATTTAAGGGCTGCATTTTAGTTTTCGACATGAAACTAATTTCCTGGGGTTTTCTTGGGTTTTTGGAAGCCAAAATGAACTTTAGTGCACTCTTAGTGGCGACTTGAACTGACTACATCATTCATTCATTAATTTATTCATTTTCAATGGTCCGCTTGTCCATGGACCTTCCTGTTTCCTCGATTCTCCGCCATCGACTCTAAATCATCAAGGGCAATCCCCATACGGGTATAGGAGAGATTATGGACTTGATCTAACCATCTCATCCATAGAGGACGCCTGCCTGATGGTATGGATTTCATAGCACGTCGTGGGGTCCTGGTTGGCGACATGCGTTTCACCAAACCACCGAAGCAAGGACCGCTCCGTCCAGAGTAGGAGCTGCTCGACATTCAGTTCCTCACGTAGTCTGGTATTTCTAATGCTATCTCTACGGGTCACACAATACATCGGAGGAATCTCAGCGATCTTATTCTTTCGGTCATTATCCACCTCATGACCATAGGTAAGAGTTGGAACAAACACCGCTTAAAGACTGACAACTTAGCGATTTGACACCAACTTCATTACTCCTGATGATAACAGAATGACCAAGCTGCCTCAAAATTGACCCAGCCTGACCATTCCTACAGGAAAACTCATCACTGCTCCTTTCATCACTCGTGAGACGTGAATAAGACCCCGAGACTAAGGCACCAATTGTGAGTGTCGATAGTTGATCGTTGATCGACACTTGTGATTGTCGATTGCGATTGATATTTGTCGATTTGACAGTCGCTTCTAGTCGATTGCAAATGTCTGGTCGATGCTTTCTCTTGGAAGTGAAAAAATTTTGTGCGTACGAATAGCTAAAGTCAATCGACGCGATCGACAATTGTCGTGACGATCGCTGATCGATAAGACTACAACAAACAAACCTAATAAATTTGTGTATTGTAATGTAACTTAGCCATTTTATATAAATTGTCAAATTGCTATATGCCTTAGGTGTCGAATTAAAATGTACAATTTAGTCAATGTGTAATTACCCCGTACAATCCTAATTAAGAAGAAAGAAAATCATCAACGACTTCCCTGCAGAATAGGTACAGTGTGATTGGAGGGCTTTTCTACTAAGCTTAAGCTGAGTACACAAAAACCTTCGCTGTTATGATTTATGACATGCTTAGGTATGTGAAAAAGTATGCTGTCAAATCTGACAATGTAAGTGTAACTTCGACCAAAATCTTTAAAATTAAAATCGACTTACAACAGACAGAGGTAAACTCTACAATTCTGTTTAACATTTACAGACATCCTTTTGCCACTAAGCTACAATAACAAACATGGACCCCAAACAAATTGGTGTGATTCGAGCAAATAGACATAACTTGGAAGTGAAGCAGAATTCATATCATAACGTTTTTCCGTCTCCTGGGTATAGACTGAAAGACGAGCCATCAATTTGATTTTTAACTCCTAAATACCTACCTATAAGACTGGATAAAAGTTTCGTCATTTGGTGACGAAGAAATCGAACATTTGGAAAATTCGTTCAGGGAAGCCCAAAAGTGCAAAAAGAGTTTGGTCGCTATAATGCTAAATCCATTGCCATTGTTTTCGGGAGTTGGTACCGTCAGCATGGTTTCACCTATCTGAGGCCTGAGCTATGAGTTTTTAGTATTATACTTTCTTAATGTTATCACAACCACAACATCTTTAAAAAGAACATTGTTCTTACTCTGGTAAGAAATCCCGATAAACAGAAAAATCGTCGTGATATAAGCTTTGACAGAGTGCCGCCATAAAAACAGTCTTCATTCAATGATCAAAAGACCTTCGGGCATGTATTAAGAGTATTAAGGAGGGTCTCTGCATATATCCTTTGGGTCCAGAAAATACGCTTGTATCCAATCGGTTAATCGGTGTCTAGCTATGTCTAGCCCTATGTCTACCTTCTCAACCATTCGATTGTGTGAGTTTTTTTTATTTTTGGGACGAATATGGAAGGGACCTACAATTTTATGAACTTAGAAGCTTTTCAGGTCAGTTTTACTCTCGAATGTTTGTCAGAGAAACAACCTTAAAACTTCGAACCTGGGACTCCTAAGCACAATAGCCAGCACACTAACCACTCAGGCACGGTGTCCAGTCGGTGTGCGTGTAGAATTTCTTAATCGATATCGAAAACAAGTGTGGGTCTCTTAATAATAATCAATTTGTACCTTCAGATAGATAAATGTGTATGAAAAAAGTGAGTTCGGATAATTTAATGTGGACACACTAATGACTAGCACACGTTCACTCACAAGGGTATACTAACAGAATATTTGTCTAAACCAAGAGAGCAAACTTAAAACCAATAAAAAAAACTACTTTTACCTCATCTTCTATAACAAGTGAGTAAGGTAGAATGTTTTACATAAAATTTCCAAACCTTTTTTTATTATTTGCAGAATTTTGTAAAGCAGAATTTTGTAAAGCAGAATTTTGAAAAGCAGAATTAAAAAAAAAAGAAAGGAAAAGCAGAATTTTGAAAGCAGAATTTTGTAAAACAGAATTTTGACCTCGCCAGAATTTCGACCCCAACCCGTTGATAATACAATACCATCGCATGTACCTTAACTCAAACCAAATCAAAAATGACACAAATCTCGTATGAATCTGTTAATTTCCAGACTATGTGGAGTCTGATTGTCTGGAAACTTAGAACGAAAATAGTTGTCTCGTTCTCTATGAAACTAACGTTGCTGCTTAATATGACCAAGCAAATAATGTATGTAAATACTATTTTTAGGTACTGCCGAACATTTTTGGTGCAGATGTATCTACAGGGTGGGGAATATATTTTTGCATTATGCCCGAAAAGTGACGAAGGTATCGGTTGCTATCGATGCGCCGATTTGGGAATTATATTCAACCTTACGCTTTGTGTAACACAATTATAGTTGTGCAACTTTTATTTCGGGTAAAAAACGGATTGCACAACATTTTTGTCAGTATGTCTGTGGCGTTTAACTGAAGCATTTGTCGATAACAACGGTTAAACATAATACATATGGAGCATACAGTCTCGGGAAACCGATTGTAATGTGTAAGAACTTTGTCTTTTTGTGAGAACCAATCCGGATCTGTGACTATACGCAGACGTTCAACGCCCTTAGCGATATTAAGGTTTCGTCAAACAGAACGCGTTATTAACGACGCGGTGAGATTATTCTACGCGGCGTTAAGATTATTTTGACGCGACATTCTCAACGCCGCGGTAGACGACGTCAAACAGATACCTAGCTTTAATCAAAATCTCTCAAAATGTCAACCAGCTTGGATGACGAATTATTGAATTTATTTGCAGTGCTACGAAATTTTTAAAAAAGAGAGAAAAAAAAATTTAGTGCACGACATAAAAATAATAATAAAAAGAGAGAAATGTCGGAGAATACAGTTCTCATTTAATTCTTTTGCAATCATCTCCCATATCTCACCCTTTAAAACAGTTTTTATACATTTTATAACGCATATCACCATTTGGCACTACAAAAATGACTCAACGCTCTGCGTCAGAGAAATAATCTGTAATTTTTCACAAAGGCGCGTTTCACCACCGCGTTTAAAAACGCGATCTGTGTGACAGGGGATATGTATTGCAGTATATTACAACGCGGCGGTGGAACGCGACGGTGAAACGTAGCGTTAAAACGCGCTCTGTTTGACGGAGCCTTTACCTACCAAAGCTTACGCCAAATTTTCAAATTTAATCTCGAACTTCACCCCTAGAAGATTAAATTGGTGCAGCATTTAATTAACTTATTTGTTGAGACAATGTATTCAAACGTTTCAATAATTTTGATTACTTTAAAACTTTCACCTCAATGGGCTTGCTACTCCTAATATAGAATCACCTATTCTGGACTGGAATCATCTGCCGTAGGTACGCGTTCTTCACTTTAATTATTCCCATTTGCCATAGAAAATCTTTTTTTTTTTTTAAAGTAAATTCGCAAATATAAAATTGTTAGTTTGGGGCGATTTTAAAAAGTCTGTAATAAAAGAAAAAATAAAAACTAGAAAATCTGCCGGAGTGGATGTAATCCGGCCAGACATGCTCAAGGTCTTAGGTGAAAAGGGAGTTAAAAAGCTCTCGGAATGCGTCGAAACTCCACCGATTGACAGATTGGGGTTATTGTGCCCCTTTTCAAGGAATGAGAAAAAAGAGATTGCTCGCCAATCACAGGAGTATATCAAGTCTCCCGGAAAAGTCTTTGCCTAGGTGCTGGGGAACGCGTTGCAAATCTGTATTCGAGTGACGATTAGGATTTGAGCAGTGCGGTTTTCGTCCAGGCAGAAGCACAACCAACCAGTTATTCACCCTCAACATGGTACTTTAGAAGGCTTGGGAGTCTGTTTACCTGTTTACGTATGTTTCATAGATACGATCGAGTGCGTCGAGGTAAACTCTGGAGCGTATTACTGGAGTATGGATTTGACGGTTCTCTCTTGAGAGCCATTCAATCTCTTTACAAAAACTGTACATGGTGTGTGCGTTGGACTCCGCCAGGGGTGCGTTTTGTCTCCTCTCCTTTTCACTACTTATTTGGACTGGATGCTACAGCACAGTCTTGGCGAAGAACGTTTCCAATTGGGAGATCTGAGGATAAGTCGTTTGCTCTTCGCTGATGACTTGGTCTGGTCATCCTTGGTCGTCTCAGACTAAACTTCAACGCGCACTCGATCGATTTGTAGCCGCTTGTGTTGAAGCTGAGATAAGAGTAAACGTGAACAAATCAAAGTGATGGTCGTCTTCAGAACGCCTGTTTAATACACTCGCATGTTAGTCGAATCCTATTGAGACAGTTGGAGAAGTTTAAGTATCTCGGGGTTTTATTCACAAGTGATGGAAGGAGCAATGCTGAGTTTTCCGGCGGGATTGGTAGGTAAGGCTGAATCAATTTTGAGATAGCTTGGTCATTCTGTTATTAGGAGGACTGAACTTATGGCGTCAAAGCTAAGCTGTCAGTCTTAAATTCGGTGTTTGTTCCAACTCTTACCTATGATGTTTGGGTTTAATGACCGAAATAATAAAATCGCAGATACAAGCTGCCGAAATGAGATTCCTCCGTTGTATGGCTTGCTGGTGTGATCCATATAGATCGCATTGAAAACATCAAAATGCGTGAGGCACGCAATGTTTTGGTGCATTGAGGAATGTTCCATACCGAGTTAAATTCTATCCAGCTCTCGAAAAAAAAATATTCGCCTATGGTAAACCAAATAAAAACACTTTTTAATACCGACATTATTTTATGTTTCAAGTACAAAATGTAATGATCCACCCTGTATTTAGAAAAGCATAACACGATCACATAGCCTAGGGTCAAGTTCGCAACTAAGTTGTTTTCATGCTCTTTCTCAGCAATCGATAACAGTGTACACGATAATTAATTCTATTTATTCTTTCAACGAATTCGATAAACCGGTTATTATTTTAAATGGCTAATGTTATTTTCGTTTTGGGCTGTCTTATCTTGGCGAAGATACTGTCAGCAAAAAGATAAAATAAATTATAATTTCAAAACAGTGCACCTGTAGGTGGCATACCTAGAATAAATTTAAGCAGTTGTACGAGACTTGTTGGACGTGCTGAAACATTTTAGACAGTGTCAAGAGTGTCAACAGTATTCTAGTGTTACAATGTTACAACTACATAAAGTCAGTTCTATCATTGGCCGGCGGAATCCATTCCAATCTGTAACTTTAATTTCGTCTACCAGCAGTCTGCATCAGGTAAGTTGTATGACAGAAGCAGCAATTAATAAGAAAATGTCTGGAATAAACTTTTAGCAGTTGAAAAGTTGTAAATCGAGTTCTTCGCAGGTTGAATGATGGAATATTATGATTTGAAGGATAGGAATGTACGTAATTCTTGGCACCGTTTAACCTAGATTTATAAGGCAATAGGTTATAAGACGAGCCAAGGAAGGAAGGAGCGAACTTTCTTTTTTGAATTTATTCAATTCTAATAAATTTGAACTCTAGTATACGGAGACCAAACAGTAGACCTCACAAAAGCAACAGAAACGTCAGAAAACTCACAAGCATAGTGGCTTAACATTCCTCATTATTGCTTTATGTTTGCGATGGACTCAACGGTAATTAAACGATTTTTTTAATCAGGTGTGAGTCATTCGTGTTGTGTATGCTACGAAAATTCACCTTGCATATAGGGGTGGGCCAAATACAAGTTTCTTTTTAAAAATGCAATAAAATGAACAAGTGAAGTACAACGTAGTTCAAGTGGCTGCCTCGGCTGGCTTCGTAATAGCGCATAATGTCACTCCAATTTTCTAAGACCTTGTTGATGTCTTCGGGCTGTAGCTCATGAATTGCTTGGATGATACTGGCCTTAAGTGCTTGAATCTTTTCCGGATTGATATCGGTCCTTCACGGTTCCCCACAAAAAAGAAAAGTTCAAATGGGTCAAATCGCAGCTCCGAGGCGGCCAATTGACATCGCCGATAACACGATTTGGGAATTTGGTGCCCAAAAGATCGATTGTGCCATGGGCAGTGTGGAATAGCGCGCAATCCTGCATGAACCAGAGGTCGTCCAAATCCATGCCTTCAATTTCAGTAAAAAAAAAGTCGGTTAACATGATGCAACGCCCACGATTTTCCCAGCCTTATTTTCGAAGAAAAATGGTCCAATGATGCCCAATCCGCACCAAACTGTCACTTTCTGTGGATGCATTGGCCGAGATGAAAATGCGCCTCGTCTGAAAGATGATTTTTCGACCAAAATCGTTGCTTTAAGGCATAAACTGCGAAGCGATAATGAAGCGGATGGTCGTGCGCCTTCAATTGCTGAGCCAATTAGACCTTTTAAGCGAATAATCTCAGATCTTTGTGCAGAATTCTCCTCAGGCTAGTGCGTGAAATGTTGAGCTGTTGAGATCGATGGCAAGTTGATGTTCGTGAATTGAGTCTAACACTTTCGGCTACAGCAGCCACATTCTCTGTGCGCACCGTACGACGACGGGGACAATAAGTGTTGTCCACTAACATACCAGTCTCATGAACTTTTTGCACAAACTTGCGTATCTATACAGCAGGCGCGGTGGGTGCTTTATTTCGGCCAAAACTTTTTTTTCAAAAAATGAACTGTTTGGGCTACAAAGCGGGAAATAGCTGACAGTGTTAAAATAACCTAAAATTTAAAAAGAAACCACTAGATGGCCCACCGTGTTCCAGGCGGAAATAATGGCGATTAAAGAAGTCTTATCTTGGCTCAAGAAAAACGTCATATCCGCCAAGGATATCTGCATATTTTCGGACAGGCAAGCAGCCATCAAGTCCTTGGATTCGATCTCTATAACTTCTCTAGTAGATCTCGACTGGCGATCGTCTCTTTACGGAGATGGCCGAACAGTTCAACATTCACCTAATTTGGGTGCTGGAGCAGAGACACTCCAGGGAATTATTAGGCCGATGAACTCGCTAGAATAGGAACAACTTATATAGGAACAACAACCAGATAAAGGCACACTAGAGATACCAATCGCTAATTGCAACCAAAAATTGAAGCTGAATGCTATCGAGAGGAAGATAGTGACATAAGTGATCCAAATGTACCACTACAGACAGATCAGCTTGAACCTCTTTCTTTGAATTTCTTCATGATTCGACGAGCGGCGAGCTCAAAATGACAGCTCAGGCTTGAACCGAACTGCTAAAATTTTGATAATAATTTCTTACCATTTCAATGATTTGTTGAAATCGTGTAGCGCTCCATGGTTCTGACTGTGGTAGCAGAATGACAGCAATAACTACATAATGACCCTACATTTTGTACTTTTAGGCAAAACGCTTGCAAAACACTCAAGCCGATGAAGTCAATGAACATCAATTGGAATGGGATCGTGCACGTCCTCTCAGTGAAGTTCCCACTTACTCTCCATTGTCAATGTTTTTCAAATATCTTCCTGGAGGTAATTTCGGATAATTTTATATTGCAAAATGACTTTTAACAACCTTTTTGTTTTATAGGGAAATTTTACAATATGTCTTTATCAAATGTACTTGAAGTATTGCACAAGGAACATGGAGACATTTTTTATGTACCGGGAATGCTCGGAATGAAGCCAATTGTTCTCTCGTTTAATCCTAAGGATTTTGATAAGGTTTTCCGTACCGAAGGGGCCTGGCCTGAACGACGACCATTCGCCGTCCTTACTCACTATCGCAGAGAGCTTCGCAAGGACTTCTTCCAAGGAATAGAAGGCCTAGTGCATACGTGAGTATCAATCTGGGACAATACTTATGAGGAGGATAACAAACTAGCTTTTAGGAGTGGTGAGCAATGGGGAAGCTTTCGGTCGGCGGTTAATCCTGTTCTTATGCAGCCACGAACAATCAAGTCGTATATACCAAAAATGTCAAAAGTTAACTGGGAATTTATTCAGCGGTGAGCAAAACTTCGTTATCAGGTTTCCAAGGAGGCTTAATATATATTAATTCTTTAATATCTATATCCTATAGCATAAAAGACATCAGAGATCCAGAAACACTAGAGGTTCCCGAAAATTTCGAAGATGAACTCAACCGATACACTTTGGAATCAGTGTCGGTTGTAGCACTTGACAAAGAAATTGGTGCGATTCGAGCAAATCGCGATGATTTGGAAGTCACGAAGCTATTTACAGATTTATTAACGTTTTTCCGACTCTCCTATGAACTTGAAGTAAAACCCTCACTGTGGAAGATTTTCCCTACACCGAATTATCGTGAAATTATTAGAGCCTTAGATGGCATAAATGACTTTGTTGTCAAATATGTCGAGAATGCTATAGAACGTTTGGAGAAATCGCCTAGTAATAAGCCCGAAAGCGAGAAAGGCGTCTTGGAAAAGCTGTTGAAAATTGACAAGAAAATAGCCACCATCATGGCTATGGATATGCTAATGGTTGGAGTTGATACTGTAAGTTTTGTGTTAGTTATGCGAAATGTTAAAACTGTTCGTACACTTTTTCAGACCACATCATCGTTAGCAAGCATATTCCTGTGCCTGGCAAAGAATCCCGATAAACAGCAAAAGCTTCGTGATGAACTTCGACAAGTGCTGCCACAGAAAGACTCTCCTTTCAATGAGGAAAACATGAAAAAAATGCCATACCTTCGGGCATGCATTAAGGAGAGTCTGCGCATGTATCCTCTGATCCCGGGAAATAATCGATCTACTGGCAAAGATCTTGTGCTAAGTGGATACCGTATTCCAAAAGGTACAGACGTCTCAATGGTTATTATGATGGCGAAGGATGATCCGAAATATTACATTGAGCCAAAGAAATTCCTCCCGGAAAGGTGGCTGCGACGAAATAATACCGACAGTGGCGATGGTATTGTTGGTTCGACCAGTAGCAATCCTTTTGTGTATTTACCATTTGGATTTGGTCCTCGGATGTGTATTGGTCGGCGGATTGTCGACTTAGAAATGGAGATAACTGTTGCAAGAATTATAAGGAATTTCAATCTTGAGTTCAACTATCCATCGGAGGATGCTTTCAAGTATTATATGATAAATGTTCCTGCCATTCCACTGCGTTTTAAATTTACGGACATTCAATAAGTTTAAAACAATAAAGAGATTTGTGATATTGGCAATGATATAGCTGGTTATTCCAGCTGCCAAATGGAATGCGACTTTTGTTGAAGAAAATAGTAGGTACATGAACCACATGTCCGAAATGTTTTCGATCTTCCTTTTAGATAGATGCCCGTTAATCCTGAGATTAACAGACCTACAGACGATATTTTTATAGCCCTTCTTTAAAGAAGTAATGGATTTTTGTCGTTTTCCATAGATCACTCTGAGCATATCTCAAATGGCTGGCCTGGCAGACTCAATTACAACTGGAGTTATGCCACGCCCTTTGTTTGGTATCATCGAGTATTTTTCTCCAAGCCACACAATAAATTTACTAACCAAACTAAATCTTTAGATAGAGAATGGTCGTTGCTACATAAATGTCAGCAAACAGAAACCTTTTGATTTCATAAAAGGATTTAGACTGAGGCCACGCACTGTCATGCGACTTCTTTAATATTATACTAACTTCAAAGTACCTATACTGTTCCAAATTCACAGATAAAGTGTAGGATGTTGTATTCACAACGCACGATCTTTCAAAAGCCTCCTCAATTACATACACATATATAGATACCTAACCTACGCCCGCCGCGCGCCGCCATTAGACATGGAAGCGAACAATAAACTAAAAACAACTCTTGCCAACCTCAGTTTCTTTGAGTTGAGAGTAGTAGACCATATTCCGAACAACTTAGGTGATTCTTTACAAGACCTTGCCCATCCCAGCCCCGCTTTATATGACTCTGAAGCTTTGACTCTATCTAAAGCAGATGAAGATATTTTTGGTAGCTTCAAGAAGAAGATTCTTCGTAAAATGTTCGGTCCCATTTGCGTTGACCGGTTTCGGAGGAGGAGAAGGTCCTTTTTCAGCAAGCGATGGGCATAGATAGTATGTACCTATGGGGTTGAAGGTATTAACTTTAAGAATTGCATAAAAGTTAGTACAATTTGTATTTTTTTATATAAAATTTAAAATAGAACAAGAAGGGGCATGAGGCTAACCATCACACCATCAACGCTTAACCCCCATTTTAAGAAGACATCACAATGGGTCCACAAGGACCTAAGGAAGGATGACCCTTCTCTGCCAACCCGTAAACCTAACCTAAACGCTATTTCTTTGTGTGGCTTTCAAATGAATTTTGTGACATTGTTGACATCCTTATCAAAATTTTGTTATTTGTGATGATGTCGTCTGGGTCGTTGTCTTTTAATAAATGGCCAAAATCGTATAACAATAATTAAATGTATATGTATATATTCTTACTTATGATTTTGATAAGCCAATTTTATGTCAAAGACCTTATAACAATAATATTTTAATTTTTGGTTTTCTTATCTTGGCGAAAATGCTGAAAGTAAAATGATTATAATGTCATTGCAGTGCAGCTTTACGTGCATAATCGTTGGACGCGTTAAAACATTTCAGACAGTCTCAAGAGTATTCAAGTGTTACAATGTTACAACTACAAAAAGTCAGTTCCATCATTGGCCGGCGAAATCCATTGCCACCTGCGACTTTTATTTCATCTAACAGATTGCATCAGGTGAGTTTTGCAACAGAAATAATAGTTAACACGAATAGATGTAAAAATATTAATTTTTATGAATTAAGTACTGAAACAAGACTATAAAATGATGAACAGAAAAATGAGAAGTTGTAACGTGCGATACATTTTTAAATTGAAGTGAAACAAGTTGCTTTTGAGGTTTATTTTTTGTTTTTAGTTATAGAGCATTGGACACCATTTATGGTGACTCGATGTCTTTTTTTAATAACACGCGCACGTCATAAAGCGGTTACAGATACGAGGTAGGCCACCGCAATAAACATGTCTGCATCACAAACCAGTAAGAATAGACCGTCGACTCCTCCCACACAACGGACTTTGCCTACAAGCTGCCGGCGAGACCAGGATTTTTCATGAATTGGTGCTGTACAAAATCAAAGGGGCGCCATTAACGCACGCATACTTGAAAAATCCTGGTCGCATGGTATAGCATGGAAAATCATTGCCACCATTAATTTTGACATTTACACGTATTCACAGACAGGGAAATTTTTTCCGGGGGGAATCGGGTAGGTGTACGGGAAGTCGGCGGTCTATTCTTAGTGGTTTGTGGTCTGCATGCTGATTTTTCCCATAATCCGTATCTACCTACATATCAGTATCACATCAACAAGATGACCGATGTCTCCCACATTTTTTCCTGTGAGGTAGTGCTATCCCTTTCTATCAGTCGACTATTTCCTATTGAGCATCGCATTCATAGTACGTTATAGTTTTTTATGATATTGTAAATGGCATCACATTTCACATCACATCGCATTGGCTATTATGCATTTCGCCCATTTGGACCGATTGAGTACAAATATTCAGACAGGTATTGGTCGAGAAGTGTTCCTGTAAATTTTGTTCAAAATTGGACAAAGGAGCGTGGCACCACCCATCAGTGTTACCGATGGGCGACTTTTCTACTGTCGGGACGCGTGGCGACCGGGACCCCCGGGACCGTTTTTGGGACCCCTTTCGCAAATACAGGCGACATTGGGACGCATTTTCAAAGCTTCAATTTATTTCTCAAATAACACCCAAACAACAGCTTTTTATTACTAAATGACCCGGTGAAGTTCGTACCACCTAAAATTTATTTATTTGTAACTCTTTATAAGCGATTATGAGTCCCAATCAACCTTCCAACTCCGCAGTTTAAGTTTCGTTTGGTGATTAAATGAAACTCGTTCGTATCTTTATTTATCTACATATAAAAATTTAGATCAATTTAACTACCAAATTTCAAAGCTAAAACTATAGTGTTTTAAATTACTTTTATGGGTCGTGCCATTCCCCTTTTCGAATCCCACATTGTTCCAATTTTTATGGACAATGCATATCAATCTTACAACTTTTGAAATGCATAATTTGGTGTAACGTCCCATTATCCAATTTTTATGAAATCTCGCCGAAACACCTTCGGGCCAATAGTAAAGATATTCTCAATATGTGAGCTCAATACACTCCGTGGTTTTTGAGATATACGATGTCGAAAGATTTTATAAAAAATTTTGCTCGATTATTCTGTAGTTTCCGAGATATAAAATTTATAAAAATTTTTTGTATGTCCAATTTTGACCAAACTTCACAGAAACAGTTTTAAGTCAATAACAAAGAGTCTCCCAAAATTTGAGTTCATGGTACATGGTGGTTATTGGTGGTGCTTGGTGTATATTCCTATATACAAAATGGAAATTTAAGTTTTTTATTGTTTGGGACGCATTTTTGGGCTCGGGCGACCTTTTTTGGAGACATTTTCAAATTATTCATCGGTAACGCTGCCACCCATACAAAAGAAAATACTGCAAACGCTTTAACTAACACAAAGTGAAAAGTGCACGTAAATACAAAGTTTCCAAGTTTTCCGATAGATGACGCTGAACACACAAATCTCAAAATGACACTATACATTTTTTGACACCTATTTAGCATTAACATTTTTTAATTCACGTCTATTGCCTACTAAAGCATTGAATAAAATGTGTGCGGGGTCAGGCATAGGTCCTGACAATTACCATACGAAACAAATATCTACCTACAAATTACAGATACTAATCCTCTCCAGCGTTGCCACTGTTGGACTATTTTCGCAGTAGATTCTCTCAAAAATATGCAGTAGATTGAATTTTTTTGCAGTAGATTTTTTTTTCAAACAAAACCAAGGTAAATTACAAAACATAACATAAACAATACAAAATTAACAAAGACGAGTATTTAAACATAACAGAAAAATGCGTTAATATTAATGAACATGGAATATTGTTCATCTTCATTGGCTATTAAGTTTTTCTTTGTCGTCATCATGAAAAGGAAACAAGTTTAAAATAGGCAATATCGAGGGTAAACTGTCTTCCACTAGGTACTAACTTTGTATCTACGTACCTCAGAGGTTTCAGTCTTTCATCAACCTTTTGACAAGCCTCGATATAAAATCGCAGCGCGAAAAACCCCATCAAGCTAGAAAATATTTGTTCAGAATCGAGTTTAAATTTGACCTGTTGTTGTTCAAAGCCATATTTTGCTGAAACAGTGTTTCCTTCGATAATTTAAACTCCGTTTCCCAAATTGGCTTGTATTCCTGTTTGTATTTTATCTACTATTTTGGATTTGGCTTCCTCATTTAAGCTATTAAAAAAAGGCAGTAGATTTAATTTGGTGGCAGTAGATTTAAATTTTGAAAAAAATGCAGTAGATCTACTGCAATTGCAGCAAAGTGGCAACGCTGATCCTCTCTACCTATGAGAGCTTTGGTTGTAAAATTTTAACATTGATGTGCAATGTGCATTGTCTTGATAGCCAAGTATCTATCATATTTAACCAGTACAATACGATTCTCCCCGGAATGAATTCCCCTGTCTGTGAATACGTGTGAAATGTCAAAATCAATGGCGGCAATGATTTTCCATGCTATACCATGGGCCTGGAATTTTTCAAGTATGCGTGCGTTAATGGCGCTCCTTTGATTTTGTACAGCACCTATACATGAAAAATCCTGGGCCCTCAGGCAGCTTGTAGGCAAAGTCCGTTATGTGGGAGGAGTCGACGGTCTAGTTCTATGTGGTTTGTGTCTTCGGAAAGAATAATTATAATGCAAATGCAACGACGCGACGCATTGATTTGACATGATGTCGTTTCGTGGTACATCGGGGTTTTCCTATTTAGTGCAATTCTAACAACAATGAAGTTCCGAAAAGCAGTTCCGATGTACATATATACCTCGAAGCAAAAATCCTCCGATTTGTATGAAATCAGAGAATTTTCCGTTCCGACGGATACCTCGCTAGGGCCAACTGTTTGCTAAAAAAAAAAACAACAGAACAGTGCGGCACCACAAGTAACATTTCTTTGATGTTAATCGGGATTTATAAGATCTGCAATATTCGTATGCCTATCTGAAGTTTTGTCGATATTGATCTCTCCAGTGGTTTTCGGCACAAGACCCAGGTATGCCTTATATTTATATATTACAGCCAGGTCATATAGGTCTATAGGAGGGGTAAAATATTTCATGCACTGAGACATTTCACAGTGTTTTGGGCGACTGTCAAGACTCAAGATTAGAATTTTAAGAGGTTTATAGGTTCCCGTTCTAAGGCGAAAGAGAGGTGGTTCCTTGAATGAAAATGAGAAGCTCACCTGTCATCATTGAATGAATTAATTGAATTAACTGCATGTTTTCTTCTTGGCTATCCATGTTTCAGTATTTAATCCCAATTTAGATTCTATCCTCTTCGAATTTTCTGCCTATCCTATAAGACAGTAGAAAGACAGGAAAAGTTTCCAAATACAGCCGCAGAGTCACCTGTCAAAACTCCATCATTATCTTCATTATCTGCTTTTAGGCACAACGCTTGCGAAACTCTCAAACTTCTGAAAGTGACAAACATCAACTGGAATGGGATCGTGCACGTCCTTTCAACGAAATTCCCACTTGGTCTGCGTTTTCAATGTTTTTAAGCTTTCTGCCTGGAGGTAACATCGGACATTTAATTTCATATTACAAAACGACATTTACATATGCCTACCTTTTCGCTTTACAGGGAAATATAGCAAACTTAGTCATACAAAGTTATTTAAATTAATGTACAAGGAATATGGGCAGATCTTCCGAATACCCCCAACGTTCGGGAATATACCAATGATCCTATCATTTAATCCTGAAGACTTTCCTAAGGTCTTCCGTGCCGAAGGTGTCTGGCCTGAAAGACGACCATTAGCCATACTTAATCTGTATCGCAGCAAGCTTCGTGCGGACCTCTACCAAGGAGTAGAAGGCCTAGTGCAGACGTGAGTATCAGCTAAGACAATGCTTATGATAGGAGGATAACAGACTAGCTTTTAGGAATGGTGAAAAATGGGCAAAATTTCGTTCGGCGGTAAATCCTATTCTTATGAACCCACGCACAATCAAGTCGTATATACCAAAAATGTCAAAAGTTAACTTGGAATTTATTCAGCGGTGAGCAAAACTTTTGTTATCAGAGTTCAGGGAGGCTTAATATTTCACTTCTTCAATATATAGAATAAAAGAAATCAGAGATCCGCATACGCTCGAGGTTCCAGACAATTTCGAAGATGAACTCAATCGATACACTTTGGAAACCGTATCGGTTGTAGCACTTGACCAACAACTTGGTGCGATGCGTGCAAGACAGGATGATCCAGAAGTGAAGAAGCTATTTACAGATATGAAAGGTTTTTTGCGTCTTACCTATGAACTTGAACTGGAGCCATCAATGTGGAAGATTTTTCCTACCCCGAAATATCGTCAAATTATTGCAGCTCTCGATGGTATAAATGATTTTGTCGTCAAATATGTCAATAAGGCAAGTGATCGTTTGGATAAATCGCCTAGTAATGTACCCGAGGCCGAGAAAGGCGTCCTTGAAAAGCTATTGAAAATTGACAAGAAAATCGCCACAATCATGGCTATGGATATGATAATGTTTGGAGTTGATACTGTAAGTTTGGTCTTAGTTATCCGAAATGTTAAAACTGTTTGTATCTTTGCAGACCTCATCATCTTTAACAAGTGTATTCCTTTGCCTGGCAAAGAATCCGGAAAAACAGCAAAAGCTTCGTGATTATCTTCTGCAGGTACTGCCAGAAAAAGACACTCCCTTCAATGAGGAAATTTTGAGTAAAATGTCATACCTTCGAGCATGCATTAAGGAGAGTATGCGCATATATCCTCTGCTTCCGGGAAATAATCGACTTACCGGTAAAGATCTTGTGCTAAGTGGATATCGTATTCCAAAAGGCACACAGCTCTCGATGGCCGATATGATGGCGAAGGATGATCCGACGTATTTCGTTGAGCCGAAGAAATTTATACCAGAGAGGTGGCTGCGACGGGATACTACTGGCAAAGGCGATGATATTGTCGAATTCAACACTATCAATCCTTTTGTGTTTTTACCATTTGGTTTTGGTCCTCGGATGTGTGTTGGTCGTCGGCTTGCCGACTTAGAAATGGAGATAACTGTTGCTAGGCTTATAAGAAATTTCAACCTTGAGTTCAACTATTCGACGGAGAATGCTTTCAAGAGTTGTACGATAAATCTGCCTGCCATTCCACTGCGCTTTAAATTTACGGACATATAATAAGTTCAAACGTAAAATAATAAAGAGATGTGTGATACTGATACATTGATAACTGATATTTCATTCGACAAACAGTATACTGTAAATAGTATGCACCTAAACCTATCGTTGCCTTTAATTCGTTTACTCATCTACTAACAGACACTTTTTTTTCACATTTTACGCATCTAACCAATAGATAAAATCTCCTGTCAAACTGCAAATTTCGCAAAGTCTTTGCTGAAACTAATTCCATAATTTTGCTAATAATTTATTTAACGACTAAGCACATAAGTCGGACTGCTTAAGATAACATTTTTAAATTTTCGTCGTGATTAAAATTTTAATTTCGTGTTCAAGGCCACAAAGAATCCTGGTTTTGTCAAAAGCCGGATACATCTTTTTTAGAATTTGTTTTCTTTTTTGACGAAGTCGAATCACAATTTTTTTTAAATTTTATTAATATTTTTTATAATTGTTTATTCATGTAATCTTCAAACACCCAAAACGATATGCATAATATTTTAAGACCAAAATAAAAATTATGAAAAAAAAAAAGCATAAACAAAAGAATATCTATAAATATTAACATAAGTTCGTTTGTAAATACAATATCATGTGCTTAACGACTATACAAAGAGATATAATAATATTTTATACAATTTAATGTTGGCTTTAACAAAAGCAACAATTTAAAAAAAAAAAAAACATAAAAATAAATTTGATACAGCAAAGAAAAATTTGGCACGCGAATAATATTTTTTGTTGTAGCTTTTTCTATTTACTCCTTGCCATTTTGATAGCTGGAAACAATTTTCGCCGCATCGTTCATCATCTTTGCATTTGATCGCACCAAAAACATCAAATGACACTCGTCGTATATTGTCAACTCAACTCGGGTCCTAACCAGCCCGTGCAGTACGGTGGCCCTTTCCAAGTCCAACCAGCGCTGTAGAGCGAGCTCACGTTCTTTTGTCGATCCAGAGAGAATCACATCTGATGGTCCCCACAGTACAAACTCTAGAACTGATTTTGCCTTGGATAAGGATTCGGAACGTTCTTGCAGCAGAATGTCGGCCAAAATAGACGTCATCTTTGTGGATGGCAACATTTCGCTTAGAGCAATGTGAGCACAGCGACACAACGTACCCATTGGTTCATCTTCATCGTTGTTGGTATTTCTGAAAAGATATTTAGATGGATAAATAGGGCGATGGAATTTTATTTTTTCTACGAAACGAACCCTTGAAGGACACAAAGCCTCGCCTGGGCATCTTTGTTTTCCACGTCTTTCGCCAGAACCACGTTGGACAAACCCAGGGGCATTTCTTCAATGGCCTTTGCCTGTAGATTTTTCAATCCGTTGACCAACTGTAGCATAATGAAAGCCACTTCACGCGACATGACATCATCAAAGGATGGCATACCCGGAATGGAATGGGAATCCTCCTGCTTGTCGGATGTGGCTGCCTTGCAGTCCTCGCTTAGTGAACTTAGATTCTGTACGGAGCAAACGTTTCTCAGATTTATGGTGTTGTCCTTTAAGACAGATAGATTTGGAATCGATCCACGGAAGTTATACATCGACTTGTCTAGCATTTGTGACTTATTCTTGAGAATGGTGCCGATTGATTGTAGAGTGTCGAGCTGAAGGCGTGGCAACACTGAAATTGTTGCTTGCAACATACGCACTTCAGTGGTTGGCATAAGTGGAAGATGGTAACTCGGCACTAGATCGCAGAATTCAGTTATTGGATTGAGAACTCCACTGACGCCGCCGCTTAACTGGCATAGTTCTCCGCCGACTCCGGAAAGTTGATTGCAATCGGCTGACAGGGCCAACGTTACGGGAGCTGTTGTCCAAACTGCTGCATGGAAGGCCTTCTTGCCGACGACAAAAGCTTGGGCACCTTCGAGGACAGTGAAGTCTTCGAAGCGTAGATTAATGGCGTTGGCAAGAGGACGAAGCGCTGGCGGTACAATTGGTGTCTGTTGGAGCTGGAATGACAAGTAGACATACATTTGATAAAAAAAATTCACGAGAAGCCTGTCATATGTACTATAAGTACCTGATCTAGGACTTGTGCCAAAGCCTCATGATTCGCCACGACTACAGCTGTATAATTGTCTTCAATGGTTTTGTGTACAACACTTCTGCCTTTGCGCATGCGCAGACGGTTTGTAGCTTTCGTACGATTCTTGGTGGCCTAGAGAAGAATCATAAATTCGACCGCTATATAGAGCTTACAATAAAGTACTCACCGATGGTACACCCCAAACACTGTCGTTAATATCCGTTGCAACATCACCGCCAGCCTCACTGCCGTAATAGCTATAAGGAGAATAAATATCGAATTCACCCATTTCACTGCCGCAATATGACGCCGATATAACTCTTGGAATGTTAGCTGAAAAGGATAAGCGTTAGCAAGAAAAGTTCAAATATCTCGTATACTTTTGCACCCCACCTAGACTGTTATTGAGGCCGTACCGTGGAGACCCATATTCGCTACGTGTGTAACTAGCACCAGACACTGAAACATTATCCGCAAACTGTTGCGGACGTCGCGGCACAGCTCGAGTAGTCACCGTAGCTGTATCCACCGATCGAGCTGGCGGTGGTGGTGGCGGTGAAGACGTCTGCGCAGCATTTCCAGCACCAGACTTCACAAGCTCATACAAATTCTCATAGTCACGTTTATCTTTTAGGTAACTATCTATGGTACTGTTGATCTTTCGAACAGAGTCCTTTAAGCTGCTGGGTCGCGTTGCATCAAGCGGTATAGCTTGGTCCGTTTTTCTGAGTCTCTCAAACGAACTAGTTCGACTGCTGCTAATGATGCTGACGTTGTCAGACTCTTTGGGATATCCTTGGACGGTAGATGTTTTTACCTCGGCACTTTGCGGTGTTTGGGTAGATTTTAGTAAATTTTGTTGAGAAATATCTGCCGTGACAGTGTCACCGTTTGATGAACAAATGGAGATGTTATCAGCATTTTCGATATTTCCCTGCCGTTTGCGTGCAAGTTCTAGCTGCGCCTCACGTTCGCGCATACTAGCTGTACGCTCGGGCTTGCGGGGCGCTATTGATGACCGGATCTCACCTGTGAATAAATAAGGAAGATTTTAACTATTTTCAATATATGCAGTTTACGCAGTTTTAAGAAGGACAACGTAGAAGATACTGAATTATTAAATGGAGAGGGATCTAACCATCTCATTCTGGTCCTAAAGAGAACGAGGGATATAATGGGCGAATCGCTTTCCTATTTTTGAATAAATTCAAGGTTTTTATTAAACTTATGGAAACAATTACACAAATTGGAAAATCTTAAAGTGACTGCTTCTGCAGCAAAGGTGGAAAACTCTTTAACATTTACATAAATAGGCAGGAAAGGCAAACAGTTGTCCGATGCTGGTTAAGTAGACATACTTTTGTTTTATTTAACGAACCAGTTTCGACTCGTAAAGAATCTTTGAGACTCTATAGCCTTCCAGCTTTCTATGATTTTCTTTTGCTGCCTTCTTTTGACTCGAAAGTCTTACTGTTTTGCAATGGGCCCTGTGCAATGGGACATCTTTATGTCGCGACATTGGAACGACTGGTTGGTAGAGTGTAATGATTCTAACTCATGTCTACTTTGTAAACTCTGGCTTCTTCAGGTGTGCTAAGGCCTTACCGGAATTTTTCTTCTGGTCGGTTAGCAAGGTCTTCTTTAAATCTATCCTAACACAAGATAATGGACATCAGAGTCGACGTTTGGTCTCTCGAAATATGTGCTGTGCACATTGGCAGCATTGGTATTGATTAGCACATCTATTTGGTTGGCAATCTGGAAAGATTTCTGACTGGATCTTTAGCCTTGGAAACTTAATGCTTCTTATCATCGTAACATTCAAACTGCTGAAAAATCGTTCTGAGATAGATGTTATATTTCAAACTAATTCTCAAAAAATATTTTCCATCCGACTTTAACCTTAACGTTCCCTCCAATGCCTTAACGTCCTCAGGTTCTTCCGTCAGCTACAAAACTCTTCCTTGATACATGTCTACACGCTTGTTGTTATACTGACGCTGACGTATACACATATAAGGCTTTTGCTTTAGAAGATAGCTTTGATTGGAATCAATTCCTCGTCTTAGGAGTCGAGGGAACCACATGCGATTTCCATCACACGACTATGTAACCAAAAAAAAAACTGTCAAAGTAGCCGAACTCACATGACACCAATCAATCTGAACATTTTAAAGCACATATTGAAAGTTTGTCATGTGTCGCCGTCGTCAACCCATATGCAGCCCTAGCTTGATCCAGCTTCCTGTATGATGGCGGTAATGGTTTTATTTTTAAATAGGATGGTACCTACTGCGCGAGGACCGAGTTAGATTTTTGAGTAGCATACCGTATATTGCAGGTACCTAAAAGTTGTTGCGCTTTGATAATCCGTCAATCATTTTTTCTCTCTCTAACAACTACATATATCTTAGGGATTTTTCAACAGGGACGCTACAAAAGTAGAGCGACAGGGACAGCAAAGGACGCCGAATTTCTTGCCGCTCTTTTGACATTTCTCTTCAGTAAGGTTTGCGCTACGTCCAATTTATGGTCGTCATAATCGTCCTAGCAGATCAACAATTGAGCGTCTAGTGGAAAAATTTGAATCTACAGGCACAGTACAAAATGTTCCCGTTTCCCGTGCCGGTGAGACAAAGAAGTGCCCGTAGTGTCGAGAATATTGCTGCCGCTGAGGCTTCAATTGAAGAAAGCCCAAATGTGTCTCTCACACGTCGCTCTCAAGCGTTCGGCATCTCTGTGACGTCGTTGTGGCGAATTTTGCGAAAAGATCTTGGCCTACATCCTTACAAGATTAAATTGACGCAAGAACTGAAGCCGCTTGACCACCAGAAGCGTCGTATGTTTGTGAATTGGGCTGAGCAACAACTTGAAAATGATTCCGATTTTCATCGAAAAATCATCTTCAGCGATGAGGCTCATTTCTGGCTGAATGGCTTCGTCAATAAACAAAATATGCGGTATTGGTCAGGAAGCAATCCACACGTACTCCATGAGTCATCATTGCATCCCGAAAAAATTACGGTTTGGTGTGGTTTATGGGCCGGCGGCGTCATTGGGCCGTACTTCTTCCGTGATGATCAAGACCGGCACGTTACTGTGAATGGGAATCGCTACCGTTCAATGATAACCGAATATTTTTGGCCCCAATTGGATGATATGGACTTGGAGGACATGTGGTTCCAACAGGACGGCGCCACAAGCCACACAGCGAATGTCACAATCAATTTATTGGAAACCAAGTTTTGAGAACGTGTTATCTCACGAAATGGTCCAGTCGCTTGGCCGCCTCGGTCGTGCGATTTGACGCCGTTAGACTATTTCCTGTGGGGCTACGTCAAGTCTATGGTCTATGCCAACAAGCCAGCGACGATTGATGAACTTCGTACGAATATCGAACGTGAAATTGCAGCAGTATCGGCCGATTTATGCTTGAAAACCGTCGAAAATTACGTTCAGCGTCTGGACTTCTGCAAGCGTGCCCGTGGTGGCCATGCAAAAGAAATCGAGTTCCATACGTAATGGCATCGAACGTACTTTCACAGGAATAAAGAATTTCATTGATATCCAAAACCGTTTTTGTTTTATTAAAAAAAAAACTTTTGTAGCGCTCTTGTTGAAAAACCCTGTATTTTTCTAAACATGGTAGGTAAGTTACCCCTACGGTACAACAATACCAGAAGAAATACTTATGTATACGCCCTTGATGCTTTGACGGCCGGAAGGTCTGATGGCAGTCAGCAACATTGGGGCTGTGACAGCTGCTGGTGGCCCATAAAGGGTTCATTCGCATTCATTTTTATCACCATGAAAGTAGCTCAAGTCAGCTCTTTTTAGGTAGTAGTCACAACAAAGTTATACAAAGTGACACCTTAAACTTATGGAGACTCATTCACTTATTTCGTATAGAGTAGGGGGCTTATTCCCAAATGCGCGCCGGATCGCTTTTCATGGCGGATTGGTATTTTTATATTTCCAAAAGCGATTCGATCCATTCAAAAGCGATAGCTATTGTGAGGATTGCTAGCAATAAATCCGACAGCAATCCGTCACCTGAATAGCTATCGCTTTTGACAGCTTTTGAAAATACAAAAATATCAATCCGCCATGAAAACCGATCCGCCGCGCATTTGGGAATAAGCCCCCAGTATGTATAGTGTTGATGCATATTTTAATTTTGTTCAACACCAAGCCCAGTCTGGTGGTTACCAGTAAGAGGTGAAACGAGCACAATGATTGATGTATCTATAGTTTTGCAAAAATAGAGGGCATCGACAGGTTGATGCCTATTAACACAAAGTCCAATTTTCAACTTTGCCACTCACGTCCAGTAGTCAACTGTTGCTGTTACAAGGGATTTCTTAACCTAGTCATAAGTAAGCCATATGACTCAATCATTTTCACCATTATTCAATAAAATACATAAATCACCTGTCAATGGCACTCACAGCAGAGTGACATCACT
Organism: Cheilosia soror; assembly: GCA_949372485.1. NCBI lineage: Eukaryota > Metazoa > Arthropoda > Insecta > Diptera > Syrphidae > Cheilosia > Cheilosia soror. Next base: position 108,802,780 of record OX443562.1, on the reverse strand, counting down.
TGCAAGAAAGTCCGCGGATTTCTTATTAAATGCTGACTTATGACAGTCAATTCAAATGTTAGCTAACAATTTGTACCTATATACATATGTCCAGTGTTAACTGTGTATGGGCGAGAATCGCAATGGCCTTTTATTGGAACATCAATCGAATCGATACACATCTCCATCAATGGCGCTAAGTCTTTGTAGTTTTGTGACTCAAAATAAGGCTCGCTCAGTATACACTTCGGATGTTCTCAATTGAAATCAGTCATTCATTTTGAAGTCAAACACCTATATAAATATTGCTGCTTGGAATAGTAATTGGGAATCAACTACTCCTCCTGCATGGCATTGTGTATGATTGGGAGAGCACTTGTGCGTACATGTGGGGCACGCTAATGTGACCCAAATTTGTAAATGTTCTAGCGGAATCTTAATGATGTTTTTTAAGAGGCCAGACTACGGTAACTGTGGAATTCTTGTTTGTTGATGCAAGTGGCCGGCATTTGGACATACGTGTAAATTGACATTTAACTGATGAGATTTTAAATAGAACAAATCCCGCATCCAATGTTGAAATTTAAACACGTATTCTGGAACATCAGAAAAATAATGATACTTTAGAGTCAGCTCTTTTGTTTGTAGAAGGCTTAGAATTTCTATAGAACCCTATGAATGAGACAACAAGTCTTGCCACCGTTAAATTATTTTAAGTTAATCAATTTTAAGGGTTTAAAAAGCAAATTGGCACATTGAGGAACCTTAGACATATTTTCTGTATTCTGTAGTATGGGTGGAAAAAAAATTTAAATAAGAGAATATTTAAACCTAATCTTGTAAGTTTCTCTCCATAATTAATGAGATTATGGAAAATGCTCTAGAGAAGCTTAGCATCTGACCTGGGCAAGAATATGTGGTCTTGTTGTCAACCACGAGTAATACCGAGCTGACGCTTTTACCACCAAACACATAAAATGCCCGACTTCACCCTTCCTTCACCTAATCAAACTCTACCGCTCAGTGCTACGTATCTGGGAGTGATCCTGAATCCCAAGCTGAACTGGAAACATCATATTGAACATATCATAGCATTTTACGGCTGCAACAGAACCTTTGGAAAAGAAGGGGTCTGTAACCAAAACGGACCATATTGATGTACACAGGGTTCCAAAGGACTTAGCAACGTTAATGCTGACGATCTGGCTAATCAAGGTTCAGCCCTCCGCTGTTCGCTTGTGGAATCAGTCCACATTTCGATGGGAGTAGTAAAGCAAAACTAACCTTAGAAGTCCTTTCGAAAATCAACCTCATGCGGACGAACTGTGCCCTATGCAGAAATATACAGCATATAGCAAAGTAAAAACAACCCTTCTTAAAAAATCGCGAAAATATATAGCCAGAATAACAGTGGTGCCTTGGGCCACTAGTGACTGCTGTAGTTTTAAAGATGCAACCGATAAAGAAACTCCCCTCTGGCGCCAGCCAGCGATCTCTATGGATACCCTTCTTCGACTCCCTTGAAGACTTCTCGAACTATCTAATAGCCTTCTTGAATTCCACAGATTGGATAAAGGCTCTTCTCTTTAGCAAACTTCAACAATCAAGTCAAATGAATTGTGGTAAAAAAAACGGCAGATATAGTAATACTTATATACATAGGTAATTCAAAACTACAACACCTGACAACCTATACCTCCTATAACCTACCTATATACTATACCAAATAATTTAATTTTAAAAATTCTTAGAAGTCGTCGGGTTTGAATGACGGCGCGTTATCTGAAATAAGTGTAAGTGGCAATTCGAAAGGAGCAATGGTTTTCGCGGAGTCCTTGAATTGCTTCTGTTGAAGTAATGGCCTTATTAAAAAAATCCATTTGGAAAAGACATCTACAATTACCAAGAAATAGCCGAGTTCAAATGTTAGATCAGCATAGTTCATGTGCATTCCGTGCCATGGAAAAGTTGGACAACCCCATTGATTATCGATTTTGAGAATCAGAAGACAACAAGATCGCAGAATACTCGTGACAATGTTTTTCGGAATAAGTGATTCTGACGTAAAGTGAATTTTAAGGCAGTCCCATCAAAAATTAAAGGGTTTAGTCGCTCGCCTAGAAGCAATACTGGAACAACATTTGACAGAAGAGGCACAGGAACGCTTCCTAGCGCTTTCCATCTTCGCAGTTGCCAAGCAATTGGCCAGTTTTTATTGCCGCAAATTGATGAATTTGAACTGAGAGGACATGTGGTGCAACCGCATACACAGCTCGAGCGGGAATGGTCATTTTGAGGGATGCGTTTCCTATATAATGCCTCGTTTCGGCGATTTGCACGGGCTGAAAAGATCCACCGGGGATCATGACGTTAACTAGAACGACTAAAATCTAGAATGGTCAAAATCTCGAAAATTAATTTGATAAATCTCGAATGCAAAAATCTCGAATGGGTCAAAATCTAGAAAGTACAAAAATCTCGAAAGACTCTATCTCGAAAAAAATCTAGAGAATAAAACTACTTTCGAGATTTGTATAATTCATTAAATTTACACCGAAAGTAATGAAAACAAGTCTAATGTCGATTTCCATTGGGCTTTTACCATTTTGCTCTCAGGGCCCAGATTCCGTAAAATGAAAACGATATAACGTTATCGTTTTCACTAAACCTGTCTCTATCATATCTGTGGCAATAGACAGAGACTGCTATTGTCGAAACGATATCGTTCGATCGTTTTCATTTTACGGAATCTGGCCCCTGATGTCAGATTTTTCCTGCCCAATGGAACATGAAATGAGATTACTTTTTGTTTGCGTTCGTGTTGGTGTGTTATTCGACAGTCAGCTATTTTTTTTATTGCGATTTGTGTTTACAAAATGTCTCTTGCCAATCACCAATACGAAGGTTAAAGTATGTGTGAATCTCGCCCTCGAATCGAGATTCACAAAAGTGATCTGAATCTTAAAAAAAGTGTTTTTTTTTTGCCCAATGAAAAATGAATTTGACAGACAACTGATTTCTAGAGCAGAAAAACTGGTCTGAATCTGAAGAAAGTGCTTTTTCTTGCCCAATAGAAATCGACATAAGATGAATATTTTCTTCTTTGTAGTCATAACAAAACACATTCCTTCGAAACCATAGCTATAACTATTCAACAGAAAATAAGTTTAGATACATATTAGTTTTATTAAGGGTGTTTGTCCAAACGTATGTAAATACGTTCAGTCAATAAGGTTTTAGAACACCTGGCCCTATAACACAACGCTACGAGTACTTGGAGAATAAGTATGTGAATTTCTACAATCTTTTACACATTTCTGTAACACAAAGTTACAAGTTCAATGCTGATCTTATGATGATCACGTGCGGACAAATTCAACGCAGGCTCTTGTAAGACTTGGTGCTAGTTTTCCATATGAGAATATAGAATGAAAAAATCTCGAAACCAAAATCTCGAAAACAAAAATCTTGAATAGCAAAAATCTAGAAAAAAAAAATCTCGAAAGCAAAAATCTAGAATTAATATTAATTTTTGAGACAATGGTAACAATCCGCGCCCGCGAAAAATTAATATTAATTCTAGATTTTTGCTTTCGAGATTTTTTTTTTCTAGATTTTTGCTATTCAGGATTTTTGTTTTCGAGATTTTGGTTTCGACATTTTTTCATTCTATATTTTTTTTTCCGATATTTTTTTTTTCTAAATTATGATTTTCTGTATTATATTTTTCTACATTTCGGGATAGACCCGATCCACCGATTTGACAGCTTCAGACTTCTTTCTGTTGGGTCTTTTGAAGTCACGAATCTATGAGAGCAAGCTACAGACATTGGAAGGTTTAAAACAGCATCTCCGGAAGCAAGCTGGAAGGTCTCGCCAAGTCAATTGAAAAATGTTATAAAAAGAGCTAGCCAAAATGATCATCAACAATGGCGGCGCCATCTTGACCGATATCATCTTCAAAAAGTAGGTACCTAATGTAAGAAAAATTATTGGTCGAAATAAACACTAACAAAAACAAATTTTAAAATTTATCTCGTTTCATTTTAAAGATCAATGCAACATCGGGTGAGTGTATCATGACTTGAATGCAATGGAAAGCCCTTTCAATGGAAAGCATTTAAATACTTCAACTGTGCCTGAAAGTAATTAAGGCATTTACAACCAGTTTTCCTATATATAAAAGTGCCCACAATAACCTCTGGTTATGAGAGGTAATCGGAAGAGCTGTAGTGCACATATAGATGATAGGTATATTGGATCCTAGATTCATCGAAACAATAAGTCAACAAAACTCACCTAAATTCGCATAGACATTGTCCGCCTTGCACTTCACTGATCCTCCAACTCCAGCGTTGGCATTCAAATCGAAGCTAATCTTCTGCTGTTTCCGGCGCAACTCAGCACTCTTGGGTGGCGGTGGTCTTGCTGGTTTGTTGGCCTCATGATTCTTCTGTCCGACACCAGATTCGGTCTTGCGCAATGGTGGAGCTGGCGGTTTACCATTACCATTGCTGCTGTTGGTGCTTCCCTGGCTGTTCGTTGTCACCACAATCGTTTGCGATGTGACACTGTCATTAGTTTTCGTTATATCCTTTACCACTTCGACGGCCGTGGGATTTATATCGATCGGATGTATGATCACGAGGCGAGGTTTGCCCATGGCAACCACTCCCGATTCATCGCCCGTCACAATCTCTGAGTAGATGCCATCCTTCTTATGCAAATTGTCTGTGGTTTTGCTGGCTCCCATGCGAAGGAATTTCTTAATGGAGAATTTATTCTTCTTCTGATGCTGCTGTTGCTTCTTCGTGTCATCTGTCATGGTGAGACATTCCTCGGAGAGGGAGAAATTCTTGCGCGAGCAAGGCTCCGGAGTGGTGGTGGTGCTGGTGGTGGATGGCTTGGTGATGAATTGACGTGGAGACGACGATGACGACGAGGGCGGGGATGCTGACAGTTGCTGAGTCAGTTGAGCCTTACGGTGGGAAGTGAATGTGTTCAGGGACCGGAACTTCGGATTGACTGTGGCGCGTTCACGTTTGTCTTTCTCTCGGATGACCGGTGAGGCGGTGCTTTTCACGCCCACAGTTATGGATGTTTGCTGTTTTCTCATGTAGATGCTGTTGGTCGCTGCAGATTGCTGGGTTGAGGTGATTTCACTGAACAGTTTTGATTCCTCTGTTGGCGAAGGGGGCATTTTGTCTGCATCTGGGGTTAATTCCACTGTAATATTGTAGTCCCTTTCAGGGGTTGGGGGAGCGCTGGATTTTTCTTCAGGTGGATTTGGTGCTCGTCCCTTTTTCAGCAGCTTAGACTGCTCCTGTAGCGCCCTGTCGAGAGCATCAGATGGGCTGGGCATTGAGGAGGGCTTGATTACCAGCTGGAGCTGACTGATGACCTGTTGCTCAGCGGAGGTGGGCTGACGCTTGGCCGCGAATGTCTTCATAACTGGCTTTACGGGGAGCTCAGGCTTCTTGGCTGGCGCGTTCTTTTGCAGCCCATGAAGGAAGGATGGTCTGGCCTCATGCGATACCGTTGTGGGTGGAGGCGATTTTGGCAAGGCAGGCAGCTGTTGTTGCTGGCTCTCTAAACTACCATCAGGATCGGCACTGCCATCAGGCTCGCCAGCTTGTTCGCGGCTCTTTTCCAACGAATACTTTGTCGAGGCTGCTGTTGACACCTGATCCGTGACCTGGATGTCCTCGTAGTCTGAATTATTTGTACTTGCGCTGAGCTTCTTCTCCACGCATGGCTTTTCGTTCAAGCCCTTGTAATCGTTCCCAATCGAGATGCCAATTCCCGAATCGGATTCACTCCTAGTCATGTTATAGGAGGAGGTCTCCTCGTCACTGCTTCCATCGAAACTCGAACCAGTTGAGTCGAGAGCGTCGTCAGAACTGCACTTTGTCACGATCAGTCCATCGGAAGTGATTTTGCTCGTCATAAAGTTGCCCTCGTGCAGGGAGTATGTAGCGGATCTGGTTTTCGACGACAACAGCATGTCGGTTATGTACTGAGAGTTGGAGAACACAGAGTCTGTAACTTCGGTATCAGCTTCTGTTTCCGACTGCTCATGATCAGTCTGATCCTTGTCCTTAGTGAACTTTCCATCAGGAACGTTCTCGTAGCTGATATCGGTCTCGACGACATCGTAGTACGCCGAAACCCCCTCACTGTCCGAGCAGTTGCTGTCCGTATCCGAATACTTTGAGCTGACGTTTATTTTTGGCTTGACGTAGTCCTTGGTGATTGGAGGATTCCTCGCGATCGGCTTCTTGAGGTCGAGAAATGGCTTGTTCTCGAGAGTATCCGCGAGACTGGTAATCTCGAATTTGATCTTCGGCTCCGTTGAAGTCGTTGTTTTGCTGGCTGTAGTAGCTTCTTGTAACTTCTTGTTCTGTTCACTCTTGTTGTGCTCAAGTGTCTCTGAGATCTCCTCCAGCAGTGACTTCTCCATAGCCCTCTCAATTGGCGGGCTATTCTTTCCATCGGGAGGCGCCTTCACCACCGTAGAACACGTAGGTGTCGTGTTTATTTTCACGATCTCCTTCTTTTGGACGGGCTCCCCCTTCACCTCGAACTTCGCCTTCGATGCTGTGCTCAGTTTGTTTCCACTTCCAAAGGGAGTCACGTTGATCTTTAAGGTCTGCTTCTTGCCCTCCTTATCTACTTGTGGTGCGCCCAGCTTCAATGCGGCAAACGACTTTTTGATATTCTCCTGTGGATCGCCCAGCAGGTTGCCATTGTTCATGTTGAAGTCTGTGTTGGCTTTTGTAAGCTTCTTCAGTTCAATGTTCTCTTCCTCATCGGTTGCTGTCGATAAATCCTCAGCGCTGTTCGATGTATTCATGAAGTCATCTTCATCGCTGTTTGTATCCTCAGACCAATCGCCTCCATAGCCAATTACCTCGGATAACTGCTTGGGGAAGCTGACTTTGTAGCTCCTTTTCGACTTGGGTCTAGTGCCTTTGATTATGCTTCTTACTGGCACCTTATGCTTGTTAGGGTAGTCAGTCTTTGCGGCCTCTTTGACAGCTGTTCGCCGGCTTGCCGCTGAAACTGCAGACTGTTTGTGTTCCTCTTTCGATTTGAAGCAGTTCGAACAGAGGTCCTTCTTCCAGGCGTTTTGCGCAAAACGCGAACAGATCGATGAAGACATGGTGGTAAGACTTGAATGTTGGTGGTGTTGTTTGTTGAAGAGGTAACACTAGTCTGGTCAACGGAATTGTTGGGCCATTTTCTGAAAAGAGAATACACACATGAGAATGGTAAGTTTATGGAAGGGCGCATGTTGCATCATAATGGGATTCACTTTCACTCACACAAAGTATGCGTGGACAACTATGGGTCTATATTGATTAACGAGGCAAAATACAAAACATTGAAAAGGCATTTGGTTGCATTTATCAACAGAAGACAATTACCTCTGATGACGAATGTGGGATTACTGATTTGACAGGCAGCTTTCAAAAAAAAATTAACCTAAAGGGCGGGGCAGGTGTGTAGGCATCAGTGCGGTCAATTGGTGATTTATATACGGTCATCACTTAGGTCAGTTACATGGAAAATGTATGGGTACACTAAATCGTAACGAATACACTTTTTTATAAAGGGCATGCTCCCCAGTTTTCTCGCATTTATAGGTATTTGTATGAGTGAGACGAAAAGAAAACTTTTCTCTACCCAGACCTTTGTGAGAGATGGAAAATATTGGCATATTCTGAGGAGCAGTAAGTTTCCCAATTAGTAGTCCCTGGGACACTGCTTTATGGCAGAATTGGATATGAAGCCTGAAAATAATGGGCTGAACATTTTGTTTTAGAAGTAAGACCTTCAGACCAAATTTTAACAGTATGAAATCAACATAACTTAGGTATGGAGAATATCAACTTAGTTACTCCGTTTTATTACATATTTTTTTCCACCATCCGTCCATATTCACCACTGACCACTGTGTGAGTTCTTTCGATTATATTAATGCCCTAGTTTCATAAACCGCTTACTCACGGATTACTAGCGACACTTAACGTCATTCCTTTGCTGTGCTTGATCCTATTTGTGGTTCTTGACTGATGGTGCGCTGAAGCTGTTCTGAAAGTAGTTGATTTTTTTTCAAATTAACCACCGCCATCTCCCGCGACTTTTGCGTCAAAAAAAAAAGTTTTGATGCAAAAAGTTTCTTTATACAATTCTAATAGTGACTGCAAAAATCTCTCCGCTTATATTTTTTATGACTTTTTGAATGGGATAATCTCAGAAAAATTTTGTATCAAAAGGAGGAAAAAGTGACTAAAATAGTCATTTTTAGCAATTTTCAAAAAATCATAAAAAATATTAGCGAAGAGATTTTTGAAAAAAAATGTTTGCAGTCGCTATTAGGATTGTATGAAGAAACTTTTTGCATCAACACTTTTTTTTTTGATCGAGGAAAAAAGTCAAGAGATTTTTGAAAAATTTCTTGCGGTCACTATTAGAATTGTTTGGAGAAACTTTTAGCATCAAAACCTTTTTTTTTGTGATACCGAGGAAAAAAAGTCAAAAAAGTAGACCTTCACAAAAATTTTAAATTCTAAAATTTTTAAGTGGGTACTTTGTGGGCGCAGTAGCGCAGTGGTTAGTGTGCTGGACTACTGTGCGAGGGATCCCAGGTTCGATCCCCGGAAAAAACCAAATTACATCTTAAAAAGTTTTTTCTACTGCGCCACCTCTCGCGAACGTCTGACAAACATCCGAGAGTATGACTGTCATGAAAAAGCTTCTCAATTCAGCCGTTCGGACTCGGCATAAAATAGTAGGTCCCTTCCATTCGTCCCAAAAATTGAAACTCACACAAAAACGAATGGTTGCGAGAAGCTAGGCCTTGGGTGTCACCCGCCTGTTGCGCCACCTATTTATTTTTTTTTTTTTTTACTTAATGGGTTAAGCAGGGGTTCCCAAACTTTTCCATACTGCGACTCCGTATACAGGTTATAATATTTTGGCGACGTCCTTCTAAAACACACAACGGAACAAAGTACAGATATGTGAATATAAGCTGAGCTTACTGAAGATTCACTAAAGGGGTTTTCAATGAGGATTGGTCAACATTGAATTGGAATAAAACAATCTGTGTGCAAGGTATTAACGAATCCCATGTATGCCATTATTGTATGGAATAATAACACCAGGCCTGAATGTCCGCGACAGCTTCTCAAGTTGTCACGGATCCGAGTGGTCCAATCTGCCGCATAGATCGGGCTTAATTTGAGCGATGACATTGGTTATTTTGGGTTTAAGGACATCAGTCGATTGCGGTTTATTCGCATTGAGCTGCGACTTCAGGCAACGCCACAAGAAAAATTTAGAGAGGTTAAATCGCACGATCTTGGTGGCCAATTCACGTCACCTCTGATAAAGATCAGATAACCATACCCTGCAGCTGAGTGACACATAGCCACCTCTTGCTGGAACCACATGTTAGCAGCATCGTTCTGTAGTACTCGCCGTTGATGGTATTGGCCTTACCAACGTCATGAAAAAGTACGGAGCAATGACGCCACCGCCAGTCTAAAATGCGCACCAATGAGCTTTTTATGGATGCATTGCCACGTCGTGTTGGTTGGCGTCATCCCATATATGGCAATTTGGCCATTCATCCAAAAATGCGGCCCGTCGCTAAAGATGATTTTTCTATGGTCATTGGTCATTACATTATCATTATAACTTTGAGCTCCTGGGTCAGTTGGATCTTGAACGGGTATAGGCAAATTTCGACGCAAAATTCGCCAAGTTGAAGTCTGCAAAATTCTTATACTTCTTGTGCACGGCAAAACACAATGGCCAACATCGAACGAAACCGACCCGACATTTTTTTTTTAAATCGAGCTCAAGCTGATGGAACGTCGTGTGCAGGCGACCTGTGCATATCGTCTTGCGACGCCCCTAGGATGGCCCCACGACGCCCCAGGGCGTCGCGACGCACAGTTAGGGAACTCCTGGGTTAAGGAAAGTTTTGTAGATATCATTCAAACGGAATTTAAATGACCTTTCCATTAATGCCAAAATTTACATGAAGTAAGTTTCAAATAATATGAGTAGAATTAACTTTAGTTTTGTCAAAATACTTATGCTGGCCACTGTAGTTAAAGACCTAGGATCTACAATTAAGCCGCAAAATGACATCGACGCGGAGAAGCGCAGAACCACTCTTGCCAATCGCGGTTTCTTCGTGCTAAGGATATTAAAAAGGTCCTCAAAGAACCAAGAACATTATGCAAAGCCTTAATAATCCGGATTCTGCTGTATGGTGCAGAGGCATGGACATTTTCGAAAGCAGATGAAAATTTATAGAGACTCTTTGAAAGAAATATACTCCAGTTGATATTATTTGGCCCAGTTTGTGTCCATGGAGTGCATGAAAGAGGAGATGATGAGCTTAACGGGGTATATAGCAACCCGTTGACGTGGTCGAAAAGCAACTACTGAAGTGGCTAGGCCTATGGATAATCGACCAGCCCGACGAGTCTTTCAACCCACCCCTGAGGGACCACGCATATTTATATGGGAGAGCGACTTCAGCTGATATAACTGGAGGCAACTAGCTAGAAACTGGATAAAGGCTTGTTTGTTGAGATCGTGGTTCACCTAATCTTCAATAAATCTTTATTACCTAGATGATAAATTGGCGACGCGATGATCAACTCGAGATAATGTACTACTAAAGAGGCTTAACACAGTTTATTACAAAAACATATCCGCATGAGCATATTTACTGTCATTTCATCTTCTTTTTGTCGATGTTCGACCTCATTTCGATTCCGAGTACCTATACCAAACACTTTAATTAAATCATGCAAATTAAGGCAAACGTTGATGTATTAGTTCAAACAAAATCCAAACTTGATTGCTCATTCAGTTTACTCACATCACGTATCATTAAAAAAATTAATTTGTGAATTAAAAAGCAAAATTACCTTCAAACTTAAAATCCTCAACAACAAAAAAAGTTTCACTTTCTCAAGAGTGAAATTTTCGAGGTCACTTTCAAAACAAAACAAAAGTACAAACAGAGAGGCCTATATAAAGATACTCATATGACGTCTTTGTGTTAAAAACTAAACTCACTGATGAGCCTATTATTAATACAAAATCACTTGAGCATGATAAGTTCTTAATTTTCTTCATATCTCGAAATGAAAGTGACACAAATCGAACTTACTTGAGAATGCACTTGCTCTGTGCACAAAAGAAAGCACATAGTGAGTCAATATTTGCTCCGCCTCCACTTGATGTAATGACCCTTCTTTCTGAGAGTAGTGGCACATACAAATATCTGCCAGATGACCATGAACAATTTCTTCTCACGCGACCATAGGAGCGGACTTAGTGTGCAAATGAAGTCGTTTGACAGCGTGTAAGTGACACTTCACTTTTACTTGTAAGTCAGTTAGCTGTTCACTTGGTACAGATATGGACATTAAAGAGGAAGAAAGGTCAATTTAGTCATTAGCCTGGGATTGTTGAGAACCGCTAAATTAGGCTAATGACAGAGTTTTTGTCAGCTTTGAAGTTGTCATGTCATTCAACAGATACCTAGTCTCAATTGCAAGAACATCAAAGATTTCGGTTAACAGTTTTTAAATGGCTCATTTGGCAGATGATTAAGTTTTGGGATGTCAACACGATGACTCTTGAAGTTTGTTTGACAGTGCTAACCTCAAAGCACAACCAATTATGACATTACACATGGATGTTGCGGTTAAACTAATTTATAACTAAGCTAATGTGTTTCTTATGCAATAATTAAAGCCGATATCAATTAAAAAGTAAATCCTGTTCCCTCTACGAAATTGCCACAACTTGAACTGACCTACTACCGCAGTTGTGTCCATAATAATCCACTTCTTTAACTTGAGTTTTTTTTTATTGTGGTGCAAATTCTTGAGAAAACGGTAATTTCCGCTAAATTATCTTTGGTCCAGAGGGTAAGACCATAGCATTCAGTTAAGAAAGTAGTCCTCGGTGGTGGTGATAATTATTCTCGTATATACCTGAAACCCACGGATTACGTATAAAATTGCTTTTAAACTGCTATTGCATTCCATTGGAGACTATAAATTGTGAATAGTTGTTGTCATAAGCAATTATAAATAAAAGGAACTAACACACATCGATCCAATCTTAGACTATGGACAGATGTTGGCATACAAAACGACTGTTTGTACCTAGATCTACTAAATGTTTTATTTTAAGAGTGTGGTTTGTAATATTCGCTAGTTAGTCGAGACTGGACTTGTTAACTTATAACCGCGGCTGTTGAACAAGAAGAAAAAGGCCCACAACATATACAACACAAAAAAGCAGTACTAAATATAAAGCTCTGTCAGAACTGACATACTAAATGAGTAGAAGAAGTATAAAATGAGACCCTTAGGTTAGGTTAGGTTAGGTTGAGTAGGGTGTGGGTTCATCATATTGGACTAGGCACCATATTGGGCCCATCGCCATTCCTGGGGAACCTTAACGGTCAAAAACCTAAACCACTTCGCCCAAGCAAATAATTTCATTACAAAACCTAAAAATTGTTTCAATTTTGTTTACGAGGCCAACCTCTTCCAAATTGTCGAAGAAGTACCTTCCAAGGTATTTCCTCCTGTACCGAGCAATAGCTTGACATTCACAGAGGAGATGAGTTATATTCTCTGCGGCATGTAAGTCTACGCAGTACCTGTATATGTCCGTGTCTGTTAAACCTAATCTCATAGCGTGCTTCCTTAGAAGATAGTACCCAGAGAGTATTCCTATTGCTATTCGTAGCTTTGATCTGCTGAGCTTTAGTAATTCTACAGATTTTTTTCGATCTAGCTTAACACAGCACACATTTCCGTACACCGACACCGGTGCAGACACAAGTGTAGTGTCTATGGGCCGCTTTAGGCCACATAGCCTTTGAGTCCCTGTGAGCTACTATGTCCATCTCTGATCTTCCTTATTTTTAATTTTCTCAAGAATAATTCTTGGCCACGGCTATTGGTGGTATTATGCCCTCAATATTCATTAAGCGGAAGTTCTGCTCCGGTTTCGGCCACAACATCAGCCCCTTCGTTACCCTCAATATCACAGTGTCCGGGTTCCTAACATAATCTGACTTGGTTCTGCGCGCATAATGCTCTGAGCATCGTGCGGCAGCTCCTGACTAGTTCAGATTGATGATGAAGGACTCTAGCGCATTTAGTGCAGCCTGATGACTATCAATGTAGATAGCGATATTCTTGTTGGATATTAATCCCATATCAAGTAGATCCGCGGATTTGAGCACGGCCAGAACCTCTGCCTGGAGCACACTGCATCTATCCGGAAGTCTTAATGATACGTGTAGGTCTATATCCCTTGAGTATATATATACCAGACCCTGTCCCCTCCTTAGTTTTGGAACCATTCGTATAAATCGAAATTTCATTATCTTTTGAAACCTCATTCTTTTGCAAGTCCTCCCTTTTAGGGTGTTGTACTTCGTACGGAGTGTCGAGGTCAATTTTACCTAATCTTTTATCCGTTTTATCAGGGATGTTGGAGAAGGACTCCATTAGTATGGAGCTATGCCCTACCTGTCTGGTTTTGGAGAACCCTGCGTTAGTTAGCCGAAGCGCACTAGTTTTGTTTTTGTAGGTCCAGTGGAAAAAGATACATAAACGCCTCAAGTGCAGCTGTGGGTGTAGTCCGTAAAGCACCAGTGATGGTAGTGCATGGCTGCAGGCTTTTCTTTGTACCCTGGTCAACATATCACGTATATATAACTTATTTGTGGCTCTCCACCAAATAAGAGGCCCATAGGTAAGGTTGGGCCTAACCACCATGATGTACTTTGTACAACCAATGCATCATTGTTGCTGTTCCTCTTACAGATGAAGAGAGCATTATGACCCTTTCGGACTGTTTCCTGAACATTAAGTTTGCAATTCAATTTTGTATCTAATACCGTATACCAAGATATCTTGCGCTATCCGAAAGGGAAAGTTCCACCCCACCTATCCTAGGTAGTTTAAAGGGAGGTATCTTGTATTTTATACTAAAAACTACTAGTTGTGCCTTTTCCGAGGTGACTCGAAGTCCACACCCTTTAGCCCACTGTCTGAGCTTGTTGAGGGCTGATTCCATGGTTTCACTCAATGTGTTCAAGAATTTGCCCCGAACTAGAATCGCCACATCATCCGCGTAAGCGGTTACGCTAAGCCCTGCGTTACTGAGTTCTTTAAGTATTCTTTCGTCTATGACAAGAACCCAGAGAAGGGGAGAGATAACCCCTCCCTGGGGAGTGCCTCTATTAACCGATTTTCTTATTAAACTATGTCCGAGAGTGGAATTTATATTTCTGGTGACAAGCATCGTATGCAAAGCCAATTGGTGATGCTATGATCCACATTTATCCTTTCCAGAGCGCGTTTGATTGCCTCTGCCCTAACGTTATTGACAGCACCCTCAATGTCTAAGAAGGCAGCTAATGCAAATTCCTTGTGGTGAGACCCTTAGAAGGCAGACAAATTCACTGTATTTAATTATAATGGGATCGACAATAATCAAAATGAAAGATACCTTTCGTGAGCTACTCTGGCAAATTTAGAAGTGAGGTCAGTGAGGATTTTTCAGTACTAGTCAGGACTTTCCAATCTATTTAAAAAGTAAATTGCAATCAAGAGCCTTGGATTCTAATGGATTTCTTGTTGGCAACCTAACCAAACGAGATAACGATATTCGTATTTGGACGCGTAATGTTCGGACCCTCAATAAGCCGCGTGCAGCGCAAAAATTAGACTGCTACAAAGTACGACAGTACTTCGTGCGGTGGAATGGGCAGCGCTAATAACTCGGGTTCCAAGCTAAATTTTTAAAATCAGAAAAATTGATTTTCTTTCTTAAACCGAGTTTGAAGAAGATCCGATGAAAATTAAGAATTTTTAGCCAACAGAATTGGATTCCCATTTTCCTTCTTTTGGAGTTTGAATTTCTTCCAATGGCTTCTAAATGCTTTGGAAGTAAAAGGAAACCTTTTTCAAAATATCAGCTTCCTAGTTCTTATATCGTTTGACCTAGGAGCGTATACTTATATTGATTGACTTTGTTGCGGTAACGTTACTAGATTTAGCACACAGTTTCTTCACCTCAAAGAACATCTCTGTTACCCAATGTCCAAAATACTAGTGCGACCCGGTATGTCCACAACTGACCAAATACTTACATTATTAAAGATCTTTACTATCCTGTTTATTGGTTTTAAGGTCACGTACAAGAGCAGAGTTAGAGTCACGAATAGTTTTCGCATTTCTGCCAAAAAATCAGGTTTCTGCCAAACTACGCAGAATGACGATGGAGGATACTCGCTACTCCATTAAGGCCGGAAACAATCTCACCGAAAAAAAAAAAAACTTCTTGAACATCATACTCGAGGAAATTGTTCGAAATTCAAAAGCCAAAAGGCATAATTTTTAAAAAGTCTGTACAATTACATGAACACGCAGGTGACATTTCCATCATTGGTAGAACTTGAAGGGCTATCAGATATCACTGTCGCGTTTGCAAATATTGGGATAAAATTTGCAGGGTTAGATTTAGTTGGGAATGACGTTAAAACCAAGTATGTGTCGTCAAAAAGAAGCAACACACAACATCGACAAACAGCTATAGCTTGGAGGTAGTTAGGGATAGATATGTATTCAGGCACATTTTTACATAAAACATGTTTTGAAATCGTGTTCCTTTTTAACTTAATCTCCGATTTAATGTATACCACTGGCATCCCATTCACATGCATTCTAAAATACACTCCTCGGGAATGTTTTCCACATTCATTTAACCACAAAAATAGTGTCGCGCGCCTTTCACAGTTTCACTAGCCACAAAGTCACGTTGCATTTAATCTATTTTCAGATAGTTCCACAAAATCTAAAATTCCCAATACTTTCCTCACACCGATTGAGCAATTATTCAGCTCAACATCTCATGTATAATGTGGACCACTACTTGTCAGAATGCAACATGCATTCGATATAATTTACACTCCCCTTTTTAAAATTACAACACAAAAGTGTTTATAGAACTCATTCAAGCGAAATTCAACTCAAAATAAACACAATTTTAATTGCCCCAAAGGGATCTTCGAAAAAACACTAAATTTATAATCGTCTCGTAAAACGTATGCTAATGTGGTTGAGTGACGTTTATTTCACAATAATTGTGTCGGTGGAGATTATTACTCACCATCACCACACCTGGCATGGCAGCACTGTTAACAATGCCCCCATCGAACGCCTCCCACCTACTTATAGTTGCATAGATTGAAGTAAAACTATTGCAATCAAGGAAACCGTTGCGTTGGATTGAATAAATATTGCTGGCTTATTTTTTCTATAAATAGCAAACGTCAGCAGAATTGACAAATCGAGTTGATTGTGCGCATTGAGGACATCGAATTCACATTCACCTACTTCGGTGACGACAACGCACTCATGGGAACGCGGCACCGGCTCGCGGTATGAGCCAATAGGTTTGGATATGTGGTAATAAATTTAGCACTTTATGCGCCTTTGGAACTAACCAATGGAGGATCAGATAGGTGAAGTAGTATTTCTTGTTGTCGCTTCTGGGTGATAGTTAAAAAAAATATATAAAATATGCTTTGATGGAGATTGTTGCAGAATGCAGAAGTTGTAACTTGTTGAAGCTATCAGCTTGGTGTCAGAAGTTTTTTTTTGCCGCCTTGTATGCCTGCTATAACAGGATTTCTAAGGTGATTGTGGATGTTTTAATTGAGGTTAGTTTTATGTTTATCGATGGAGATCTTGGAAGAATTTTGGAATTGATCTCGCAAACTCTCGTGAGAAGCTTCACAGAGCTGCAAGATCACGCAGTTGGTTTCGAAACGTACATTTGTCAAGCCATCGATCCGTCTTTCTGCTTTTGGGAAGTTTGTAACAAATGGTGCATCTACCTAGAAAGCTAGTAGATAGAAGTGAAAATTCATAAACTTCCCCATGACTCTATGTGCTTGTATTGGGGACAATTATAATTAAAGAATTATGCCACAATTCGAGCCACCAACTTTGAGTGAATACCTTTAAAGGTGACAGATAGGGCGAATATCTAGGAATTATCCTAGACAGGAAACTTAATTGGAAACTGAACGTCAATGAAAGAGTGAAGAAAGCAGCCAACGCTTTCTACACATGCAGCCGCATCTTTGGCAGGAGATGGGGACCAAACCCCAAAATAATCCTGTGGATGTACATATGGCAGCGTGGTCTGGTGGCAAGCCGCAGGCAAAGCGACCAATCTCAGATCAATGACAAAAATACAAAGACTAGCATGTATAGGAACAACCAGTGCGATAAGAACCACACCTACAGCTGGACTGGAGGCAATTCTTAATCTAACTCCACTAGACCTATACATGAAGGAATTTGCTACCAAAAGTGCCTTAAGAATTAGCCAAATTCCGAGTAGGGATGAATGGACCGCAAATGAACCCACTAAGAGGAAATCGATATCTATCTACACGGATGGGTCAAAGATGGACTGTGGAACCGGTGCCGATATATTCTCAGAGGAACTAAATATACAATGCTCAATCAGGCTTCCTGATAGCAGCAGTGTCTTCCAAGCGAAACTTCTGACAATCGCGGAAGCGGCCCGACAGGTGTCATTGTTGGCAATACCGCGCAACGATATTACCATTTTCATTGACAGCCAGGCGGCTATAAAAACAGTCTCTGCTATTGAAATAAAATCTAAGCTAGTTCACCGCTGCCGCGAAGAGCTCAGGGTTCTCTGCTCGCAGCACACCACGAATCTCTGCTGGGTCCCTGGACACAGTGACAAAGCCGGCAACGAGAAGGCTGACGAACTAGCTAGAGAGGGATCTACAATGGACAATGATAGAGCACTACAGTCCATCAAGCCCCCACTATCCCTGCAACCTGAGAGAACGAGTCGAGAACAAGATTCGTATGAAAACCAACAAAAGGTGGAAAGAACTAACGACCTGGGGAGTATCACGGAAGATTTGGCCGGAGTATGACAGAGGCCGAACCATCTAACTTCTACAGTTTGACAGGTCATCACTGTCTAAACTAATAGGGGCTCTAATGGGACATAACTTCCTAAGAAATCATGCAATGAAACTAAATCTCAAAGATGACGATATATGTAGAGGCTGCCAGAAACGAAGAGGTTCATGAGGACACTACCTCACTTCCTCTGTCACTGCCCAAGTCTCTGTCACTTAAGGAACAGAACATTTGGAAGTCACTACTTCCATGACTTACAAGAACTTTCTGATATCTCACTTTCTGATCTTTACAGTTTCTTGAGGACATCAGGATGGCTGGATGGCGTCGGGTAAATACAAGGAGAAGGGACACGAAGATAACCAACCTAACATCAATGGTTAACCCCCCATGAAAGGGCAACACAATGGGTCCATGAGGACCTAAGTGTGGTACAGTAGGGTTCACCCTACTCTACCAACCCGTCAACCTAACCTAACCTATTGGGGACAATAGTAGGTATGGATACAAGACGGAGCATCGGTATCCCGCGCGTGCATTATGCACTCCCCATAACGCGACGCTTCTTTATAGCGCTTATGAATCATTCTGTTCCAGTTATAGTGACCCCCTCAATCGCGCTACCTTATCCCGGTTTCTTTTGCATTTTCGTTTCATCGCAACAAAAAAGTCTGTCTCATTCTACCCGAGCTACCTTACCACGCTCGGTATCTACTGTCGCTTTTTCGTTTCATTGGAATTCGAAATTATCTACAGCACATAACGAGCAGCAGAATGTTTCACCATTAGAAGGAAAAAGCCTTGATCATGGCGCCATTGACGATGAAATTTCGATTTTTTTTAAGATGTACCTAAAACCTTATAATGCCCTCAGCCCATAGATCGCAGATAGGAGCAATTTTGGATTTTTGGCTCCAAATGCCACAGCAAATGGCTTTGCTTATAAATTGTCTCATATCCCCAGAGCCAGAAGTGAGTCTTATTATATTGAGAAAAATTTAACGGTAAGACGTGGATCATGTAGATGTCGTTTGACAGCTGATTCATTTGCACGGTCTTGTTTTGCGGTCTGTCAACGCTTGTATTTGACGCTCTAATTGAGTGGTTTTTTCTCATTTTTACTTTGTTTAAACATTTTCAATAGCTTTACAAAAATGTACAAACAAATGTATTGAAATTTGGACAGACATTTAGGATCCGTTAAAAATGTTAGGTACAAGACTAAATAACAAATATAAAGCTATCATCATTTCAAAATCGTTGCATCTATGGTTTTGAAGGCCACCACTAAGAAATCTCTTGAGTCTTGATAAGTACAATGGCGGCTTAAAGATTTAAGGCATTTTACAAATAAAGTAAATTTGCCAGTTCATAACTTAAAATCATCACTTTTTTTTTAATGTTTAAAGTTAAAATTAAAAGTTATTACGTATTTGAAAAACTAGCTGACTTGTAATTTAAAAAAAAAATGAGAACATTAGCGCCAATCTTCTAAAGCTTGAATTAAGTTATTAAAAAAACTAAACTGATTTCTGCGAATTTTTAAGCTGACAATTAAAAAAGTTATATAGAAAATTTCACCAAATTTCGCGGAGTAGTAATTTTCCAATATTAAAAACTTTTCCAATAATGAGTACCTCTACCTACTTATGCATATTGTGATATTGATATTAAGGCAGAATTCCTTTTCTCCATTTACCCATAGCTCCCATCCTTTTATTTACAGATACAGGCAGAAAGTTTCCAAGTGTTTATCTTACAAAAGGTTGATCATGATCTGACCATCCATGTGTCTGGGTATATGATCGGACCACTATTCATTCCTTCAAATAAATTACTTCGGTATCGCCCATTCGCTTATAGGGAACAAAATAATTAATGCCCAGTCGGCATGCCAAGTCCCTGTTTGATTTCACACAAAAATCATTTTAAGATCATTCCCGCAGATAGCAGTATGAAAGGCATTTAGAATATGCTTCTTGATTTGCCCTCATGGTATTGAGGCCGTATATTGAATTTTTGTTATGTTCTTTTTCCAAAAATGCACACACTGACACAACGCAAGATTATAACTTTATCGGAAATGTCAATCGCTTTGCTGCTGGCCGGCCGCTCCGTGCCGGCCGTTGCTTCCATTCTGCTGGTCAGTTAGTTAATTCAATGAAGGTCAATGGGCATGGAAAAATGGGTGTCGGTTGGATTATAATGATGATTTATTATATATTTCACATTTTGTAGATATGAGGATGGGACGTGGGAATTGGATCTTAATGAATGCGCCGGAACGTGCGCTTTTGGGTTGAAAATCTAATCTAGATGAGATTCAAATTAACGTGCGTGTTTGAAGTTGCATGAAGGTTATTCATATAGAAAATTAAAATAATTATGAATACACAATTCTTTTGTTTTATATTTATAGAGAAGTTGTCCAAACTCGATGGTTTTTTTTTTTTGCGCAATGAAAAATGTACATTACATAGATACTCTTTTTTTACCAAATCATAATTTTTGGCACCCATGGCCAAATGTGATTAAAGATTGATGGGATAAAGATAATTTGATTATATATAAGGTGTTGTTGGCAAGTTCAAGAAAGAATGCAATAGATTTTGAACTTTGAAAGGAAAATCCATAATTTAGCTGACATAAATTTTAACTTACATTTTGTAAAAACCTTATATCGAGGTTTTCCACCTATTCGAAATAAACAATGCACCGATTGGTTATGACCTGCAAATAAAAAATGGCATTCAATTAAAAATAAAATACATATTAGTGAAGGAAGAGGGTTTTAAACATTTCAGCCTTATTTAAACTTTATACACTCTCTATAATAACTCTAAACACAAAAACCTAATATATATTTTTGCGTTTAGACCTATTATAGAGAGTTTATAAATAAGGCTGAAAATCTATTTTTTAACATAAAATCTATAACATGAGATATAAAGATGTTCTTAAAGATAATTTTAGCATTTATTATGCATTCATTTATGTAGGTACACTGGCGATCACTAGGATGAGGCCATTGCGAATATTTCGTTGCAAGAGTGAGAGATTTTTTTCAAAGTTTTGTTAAGAATATTTAAAAAAAAACGTTGAAAAGAACTGTTTTTATTTAGTTAAAAAAAAGTGGGTACTGGAAAGACTTTGTCAGCGACAGAAAGAGGAAAAATAGATGCTTTCAAAGAGCTAGGACTCTAAAGCCGAGAAATTGCAAGGAGGCTAAATAGTAGTAAGACTGTTGTAAACAGTTATCTTATCAAAAAGGACGCATTACAGAAGCAACAACATTGCGAGAAAAGCGGTTAATTCTACCACTTGCCTCAAATTTTACTCTACCAGCGACTCAATCAAAGGCCAACAGTGGAGTATCCGAACAGTCCGAAGGATAATACGAAACAGTGGTACTACACAGAGAAGAAAACTTAAAAAGAAACGTGTTTTGAGGCAAGTTGCAAGAGAACATGTCAATTGGAGCAATGAATGGAAACGGGTTGTCTTTTCGGATAAAAAAAAGTTTAACCTTGACGGGGCCCGATGGTTAAAACTTTTATTTCCATGTTCTAAGAAGGAGCTTATTTTAGCAAGACATCACAGCCGTACATCTGGTGTAATGGTGTGTGGAGCTATTACCTAGTATGGCACAATCGAGTTGAAGTTTTTGTCCACAACAATGAACGGAAACAACTACAAATGTTTGCTGGAACGGTCATTGTCAAAAGTGAAAAACATTTTCGGATACCTGGATAAACCAACAAGACAATGCCCCTATCCACACTTCCAGGGTTGTTAGAAGTTGAGTTCAATCAAAAGACGTGGAATGGCCGCCTATTCATCGGACTTAAACATAATCGAAAATGTTTGGGCATGGTTATCTCACAAAGTGTATGAAGGCGGCAGACAATTTGAAGACAAGATTGAACAATGTAATGTAAACATTTTATTAATTTTTTGCTTTCTTTCGATAAGATTTTGCATGTAGCCTCGTCCTAGTGGCTCATCTTTTTATATGCTTTTCAGGTAGTTTATTGTTTGATCTTGGGAAATTCCAGCCGTAGTTTTTTATTTATCCTTTAATTTTATGACTAACTATTGGGAAAATTATGTACCTGTTAATAGGCAGTAAAAGTTTCTGGGTAAAACATTTGCAACAGGTGTAAAGAGTGAAAATCGATCGCAAATGTATGGCCTCATCCTAGTGATTGCCAGTGAATATACCTGGCCTGACCGATTAACAATTATTCGTTTCGGAAACCACTACCACTCCCGTAAATTCGAATAAACATCTTCACTGGATGTTCGCATATTGTTCTATCGCGTAGGTCTGAACTTCCAGGGGAACGATACTTTTTTGAAGCGAACGATATGCAAATAATATACTCGTATACACTTCAGTTTGTAGAAAAGGTTCAGATGTTTGTTGGAAAATATGAAAATTGTAATAAGGTTGTCCACCTCTCTGTCATATATAATAATAAATAGTGGCATGTGTCCGGAAACCTATACCTACATATTTTGGAAATATTTAATTCGAATTCGTTCGTCGGCACATTTTTAAATGCCTTATTTGACATCTTCTAAGAATATTATGTTTTACTTTTTTAGTTGATTTTTGCAGCTGAAATATTTACCTATCCTGGCTCTGGCTGTCTAATTTGTAAAATCTAATGTAGTTGCCAGCATATGCTAAAAAGAAAAATGTGGCTTTTTGTGTACTTAATTTTGACAGCTCGATGAATATAACACAGTTAAAGTGAATCCATTCTGGCTTCCGCACTATGTCCGAATTGGTTTACCTACGAGTATTTTTTATACGCCTATGGGTTCGGGTTTTTTCCTGTACTTAATTTTGTTGGCGCTTATACAGTCCGGGGTGAACCACGCACACCATGTTGGTTGAGGTCGTTCTCCAATTGTACGCGCCACCTCAGGGGAGGACGAAGACTCGTCGGGCTGGTGCGTTGTTGTCCATACGCTTCACGTGTCCCAACCATTCTCAGATGTTGTATATTTTTAGCTTTTTGACCACGTCAGAGTCGCTATATATAGCCCCTATAGTTCGTCATTGAATCTTCCTCTCTACACTCCATTGTCACAAACTGGACCGAATATCACTCGAAGAATCTTTCTCTCGAAGCATCCCAGAAGGTTTTCATCCGCTTTTGACAGAGTCCATGCTTCTGCACCATACAGCAGGACCGGGATGATTAAGGTCTTATATAATATCTCCTTGGTTTTATGAGAGAGGACTTTACTTCTTAGATGCCTTTTTAGCCCGAAGAAACAGCCATTGGCAAGAGTGATTCTTCGCTTGATCTCCCAGGTAGACAAAATCTTTAACTACTTCGAAGTTGTATCTGTCCATCGTGACGTTTTGTCCGAGTAACCGATGTTGAGAGTCGACAGCATATACTTCGTTTTGTTCTCATTAACAGCCAGACTTATCTTCGCCGCTTCCGTTTCGATGCTTGCAAATGTGCCACTGACAGCTCGCCGCGTTCTCCCAATAATGTCAATGTCATCACTCATCAGTATAGGCAAGTAGTTGAACGGACTTTTGAAAAATTGTACCTCTTGTGTTGGCTTGTGATAAAGAAAGTACATGATAGATAGCGCGTCGCCTTGTCTCAAACCTTTTTCGACATCAAATGGCTCGGTGGTTTTCTTGCCGACTTTGACAGAGTAACGAGATTTCTATTAAAAGGGCAGTAGCGGAGAAAGACAAAAAATATTTAATAAGTCTTTATTGAACAAAAGCTGATTTAGGAATGAATAAATAAACTAAATTAATTTCAAACGTCTCTCAAAATTAATACAAAATAATACTTGATCCAAAACTGATCTTTTACAGTGATCTCCTTATCAACACCCCTTCTCAATGTAAAAGTTATTTGATAAGCCCCATCGCCTCTTGAAAGTAACTGAATTTGATTTTGTCAAGCGGCTTCGTCATTATATCAGCGACCATCTCTCCTGTCGGACAATACTGCAAAATTATTTCCTTATTCTGGACCATTTCCTTCACATGATGATATTTTACTTGAATGTGTTTTGTCCGTGGATTCATCTTGAAATCATTAGCAAGAGCTATACAACTTTGATTATCTTCTTTCACGGTCGTCTGTTTAGCTCGAATTTTTAAATCCTCGAAGAGTATCTTCATCCACATCATCTCAGAACAAGCCTCCGAAAGGGCTACATATTCGGCCTCTGTTGAGGACAAGGTTATGTTGGTTTGCTTCCGACTTCCCCATGAAACTGTACATCCACCTAGCAAGAACAGAAATCCAGTGGTAGATTTTCGAGTTTTCATGTCACCCGCCCAGTCAGCATCCACGAAAATTGTCAATTCTTGCAAATCCCCTTCTGATCCTCCTAACTTCAACTTCATATCTTGAGTGTATAGAAGGAATTTGAGAACACGTCTAGCTTCAACCAAGTCTCTTTGCGTTGGCTGAGAGACTCTTCTTCCTAGTATTGAAACTGCCACAGCAATATCAGGACGGCTATTCACTGTTAAATACAGCAACGATCCTATTATTTTCCTGTATTCGTTGTTGTTTGGAAGTTTGACATCATCGGTTTCATTTTTGACAAATCCGGGATCCATCGGAATTTTTGATGGTTTTGCATTTGACATATTGTATT
The DNA here is from genome assembly GCA_949372485.1 of Cheilosia soror. NCBI lineage: Eukaryota > Metazoa > Arthropoda > Insecta > Diptera > Syrphidae > Cheilosia > Cheilosia soror. The sequence goes on along the minus strand of OX443562.1, from coordinate 108,778,109 downwards.
CAGCGAGTATCTTCCTGATGTAATTTCTCTGATGGATTGAATAATTACCCTCAGTGTCTTTCTCAACTTGAATACCCAAATATGTCTTCACCTCTCCCAAGTTGGTGATGGTAAAGTGACTCTCTATGGCTTTGATTGTATCCGAGATCCTCTTGTCATCTCTGCTGACAACCAACATGTCGTCGACGTAAAGTAAAATATAATTCCACTCTTCCCCTTCTATTTTACTATACAGACATGGATCTGAATTTCCCCTTCTAAAGCCAAGACTCTGAATTACTTCATTCACTTTGTCATTCCAACATCGAGCAGACTGTTTAAGTCCGTACAAACTGCGTTTCAGTTTATAAACTTGATCTTCTTTTCCAGCAACAACAAACCCTTCAGGTTGCTTCATAAATATGTCGTTTTGAAGATCTCCGTTTAAGAATGCATTTTTCACGTCAATGTGCACTACCTTCATCTTTCGTGCAGAAGCTACAGCCAGTAAAGTTCTGAACACTGTTGGTTTGACGACCGGTGCAAACACCTCGTCATAGTCCTCGCCAAACTTCTGGGTAAAACCCTTAGCCACAAGCCTTGCCTTATAACGCTGAATGTTGCCACTAGAATCAAGCTTGAGTTTGAACACCCATTTACATCCGATAGCTTTCCTGTCCTTCGGTAATGGAACCAGTTCCCATGTTCCGTTATCGTGAATAGCATTGATTTCTTCCAACATTCCGTTATACCAAAGATGAAAATCATCTCGTTTTTCAGCTTCTTTGTAATTACTTGGTTCCAACGGAGTCACAACTTCTACTTTCTCTGCGTACCAATCCGGTTGTCTTCTATTTCGGTTTGACCTTCGAATTTCCTGACTCTCTTCTGTCACAATTTGATTAGAATTTGAGGTCTCGTTCAATTCTTCTGTCAAAATTTCTCCAAATCGATCAGAGCTTGATGATTCATTCATTTCTTCAGCAGCAGATGAATAATTTGACAAAGCATCAGATTCATCATCGTTTCCGACTCCAACAGCTCCAGCACTCGTTGAAGCATGAACATCATCATTTGAAATCTCTTCGTCAGGTAGATCAGGAAACGTCAAAAGATCCACAGTGAAATATTCCGTAGTATTTGATGCCGCTGTCTTCATATAGTTCTCATCAAAGACCGCATCTCTACTAATTATTATATTTTCTGTAGTAATATCCAGAAAACGATAACCCTTGGAATTTTCACAATATCCCACGAAACGAACTTGCTTGCTTTTAGGATCCAATTTCTTTCTCAATTGCTTAGGGATATGAATATAAGCAATACAGCCGAACACTTTGAAATTGCTCAGATTGGGTTTCTTCCCAAACCACAATTCAAATGGACACTTGTTATTCAAACTTCTGGTTATCAAACGATTTTGAGTGTAATTTGCATTGTTCATAGCATCTGCCCAAAATTTTCTCGGCAAATTGGATTCTATCAAATTGCACCTGCACATCTCCATCAAATAGCGATTTCTTCTCTCGGCAACCCCATTTTGTTGCGGTGAATATGGTACAGAAAATTGGTGAATGATACCCTTTGCATTGAAAAACTGTTTCAACTCATTGGATGAAAATTCGCCACCTCCATCAGAACGGAAATTTTTCAATCTCTTGTTGAAATGATTTTCGACCATGGCAACAAACTCTTTGATTTTTGAGAAAACTTCACTTTTCAGCTTCAAGAAATAGATGGTGCAGTAACGACTGTAATCATCTATTATGGTAAGAACGTATCTGTTCCCAGAAGGAGTAGTTTCCTCTATTGGCCCCATCAGATCTGAATGTATGAGTTCCAATATCCCCATGCTGTTACTGAATGATTCCTTCGGAAACTTCTTTCGGCTCAATTTCCCTTTAGAGCACACAGCGCAAATATTCTCGTCACATTTACATGAGTTCTTGATAGATATACCTTCTACAGAATTTTTCACAACCATCTCTTTCAAAGCATCAGAATTCCTGTGACCCAAACGTCTGTGCCACAAATGGATGCAATCTGACTGACAACTTCCATTCTTATTAGATACAAACTTCACGTGATTCATGGGACGTATCTCGTACAATCCGTTTCGTGATGGAATTGAAACTAGAGTTGAACCATTCCTTACTATGTCACATTTCTTCTTGCTGAATAAAATGTCATATCCTCCTTCAGTCAATTTGTCCACTGACAGCAAATTACTGTCAAGATCTGGTACAAACGTCACATCCTTGAAAAAAAAATCATGACCATTCGCACACGAGAATTTGACATCCCCAACTCCAACCGTTTCTAAACATCTCCCATCTGCAACGATAACATCTTCAGAAATTGGCTTCAATTTTTCAAAGAAATTCTCATTGTTGCTCATGTGATTCGTTGCTCCCGAGTCTACGAACCAGCTTTTCTTCAAATTTGACACTTGCAGACATTTCTGAATGATGTTGGCTTTTTCCTGTTTCTTCTTTCGACAATCACTCTTGTAGTGACCCTTCTCACCACATCCAAAAAAATTTTTCTTCTTTGAATCGGACGATTTATTAGTCGAAACACTACCATTCCTCTCAGGTTTTCTTCTGGAATCACTAGTCTTCAAAGCGTGGTGTTCATCAGTCCTGAATTCGTTTTTACGACGATATTCCTGAATAAGCCTTTCCTTTACTGTCATTATGGTCAATTCTACCTTGGGACGTACCTCTAAAGCTGTAACTAATGAGTCGTACTCCTCAGGTAGACTTCCTAAGATCATAGCAACGACTAACGCCTCTTTCAGTTCTTCCCCCGTAGCCCGCAAATCCGCAACTAACCCCAGCATCTCATTGATGTGTTCATCCATAGTCCGACCTCCTAGCTGCATACGGCACAATCGCTTCAAAAGATAGACTTGATTGCTCAAACACGGCTTTTCGTACGATGCTTTGAAAAAATCCCATAGCTCTTTTGCATACTGAAAATTCTCAACGCTGGCAATGTAAGAATCATCAATGGAAAGGCCGATGACTATCTTGGCTTTAGAATTCTTCTTCAACCAGTCCTCGCTCTTCGTTGCAGGAATGGCATCAGTCACCAAACTTGATACACCGTCCCTCGCAAGAAGCAGCTCCACCTTATATTTCCATGTCCTGTAATTCTTTCCATTCGCTGCAAGAACCACAACTTTCGCTTTCTGTTGTTCCTGGTCCTCCATGTCGTATGAATTAACGAAAAAAGCTCTACTTTTATTCAACAATAAACTTCAGATATAGATATTGCTCCTTCCTCAAAGCAATAGGCCCATAACCTATTAAAAGGGCAGTAGCGGAGAAAGACAAAAAATATTTAATAAGTCTTTATTGAACAAAAGCTGATTTAGGAATGAATAAATAAACTAAATTAATTTCAAACGTCTCTCAAAATTAATACAAAATAATACTTGATCCAAAACTGATCTTTTACAGTGATCTCCTTATCAACAATTTCTCCATCGTCATCCTGCATAGACAGACGAGTTTGACGGGGATGCCAAAACTTGAAATGGCTTTGTAAAATGGGCGACACACAATACAGCCGACAAGATCTTATACGTGACATTCAGGAGACTTATTCCTCTGTAGTTGGCGCAGTTCAGAGTATCTCCTTTCTTCTGGATGGGGCACACGATGCTGAATTCGTCGGGCATGCTTTCATCCCACCAAATTTTACAGATGAGTTGGTGCATCCTCCTTATACTAAGCCATCTCCCGCTGCTTTGAAAAGCTCGGCCGTGAGGATATTCGCTCCAGCAGCTTTGTTGGACTTAAGTTTGGATATTGCTTTCCTCACTTCGTGTAGGTCGGGAGGACGGAAATTTTGGCTATCATCGTCCAAGCTGAACAGATCATTCTGCCTGAAAGCGGGTTATTGACTGTCTCCGCCGTTTAACAGTCTGCCTAAATGTTCTTTTCAAATCCTCAGCACCAACTGTGAATCTACTACTATATTCCTATGCTGATCTCTGCAGGCTTCTGTTCGGGCCTTGTATCCTTGATGGGGTGGATCGTTTTACCATGGTACTGCTTAATTATTTATTCCTGAATTTTGTACATCCTTTTAGTCAGAGAAATACATTTTTTCGAGTAGCTGTCAGCCCTTGGTGGGCTTCTGTAGAGCTGTAGACTCCAACTCCACATCATAAATCAGGATTTATTCTTATTAGCTGCCAACGGATACACATAGATCCTGTTCCAGATGGGATAAAATAGCATCGACGATATTTTCTACTATACAACCTCATTCAAATGAATCCTAATTTATGACATGTTAAGCATTGTTTATAGTTTCAACTCAAGGACTGATTTATTTGCCTCAAAAATATACACAAATTAAAATTTAATTATTATTTATAACTCCGTTTAAAAACAGCGGAAAACTAATTTACGAATAGTGTTTGTAATTACTTTACCTCCTCGTCTATACAATAATGAGAAAGTTCCTCAACCTCTATTACCATGAATTTCACTTTCGTTGCCGGCTTTGTCAGCATTTGTGCAAAAAGTTGTTGTTTATATTTTTTTACATAACCTTATACCACTTATACCCACAACCAATCTGTTGAAGAAACATCCCAAAAGCATACACATGGTGTCTACGTCGACGTCACTGAAACTGAAAATACTTAGGTACTGAAGAGTGAATAAAAAATATAATCACACATAATAAGAGCTCCTCGCTGCTGGTCGGATTAGTGAAAATTCCAAAGAAGTCACTGCAGCAGATGCACCCATTTGATGTACACTTTAGTGAAAGTTGTTTGTTGGCAACCAAATAAACGTGCTCAACTTTGACATTGAATCGGAAGTCAAACTTGGTATTATGATTGTACATTTTCAAACCTGATGCAATCCTATATTTAGTTACATCTAATATCGTGTCGAGGAAGCGTACGTTTGACCTCATGGCTATTTTACAGGAACATTAGAGATGTGACTTTGTGGGAAAATGTAACTGATTGGGGCTGGGGTACCATGATGCTGCTTGTGTCGCGTGCAGTTCAAAACAAACCTCATAGATACTGTCGCGCTGGAATCTTAATATTCTACCGAGAATGCTCTCGAGAAAATTACTCCAGAGTACCTACTTCAAATTACGACAAATGGTCAAAAGTTTGACACAAACATTATTGAAACGTATTTTTGTCAGATTGTCGACAATAATTTCACAACACCTATCAGTGTTGCCAAACTTTCAAACATCTTTCGCCTCTAATTTGAAAAAAATATCCCACGCGAGTGAAATTTACATATATTTTCGTAAAAAAATTTAAAAATTAAACTCGTTTCTCAACAGCTTTTATTACAAATATATTTTGATTTGTTACCCCTTCTTTTGAACTTATTCCTTTTCTGGTATTACAGCTTGTAAGCAAAAAGCTGAATGTTTGATTCTTTTCTTATAGAGGTAAGAGAAGAAATTCAGGAACTATGTACGGAAAATCTTATCCAAAATTGAAAATAAACATGTGTCAAGGGCAGTACAACCCCGTAGAGAAACCTGGAGGGAGATGATGAAGCCAACCTTGTAGTAAAACCACAGTCTATGGCTAAGAATATGGAAAAAATGCAGATATAGCTGCTCGCTTATAAGCAGAAAAAACTGATCCTTTGACCTTTTTTGAAATATTCACCCCTATTCCCGTTGGCGTTTATCGTATACGACTCAATGTTTCGCGTCGTTGTAAAACGATGTTCAGATTTTCGTTTTAACTTTTGTTAACAATTTTGTTTCGTTTTCTATGTGTTCACCATCATTTCAATTCATTTGTCTCAAAAATGTTACAAAAATCGACTAAAAAACGAAGTAAAATAGGAGTCGTTTACGACAAACGCCAACGGGAGTAGGGGTGAATGTGTAAACGACTCAAACCTTTTGTCAGCAATCTGATTGCCTCTATCAGTACAATTTTAGGTCAGCAAAGTCGACGAAGTTTTTATATTGAAAAAAAAAAGCTCCAAGAAATCACCATATCGTTTTGTCGATTTCAAAGCAGCCTAATGACGTCTACATTTGGACAAGCCATCAAATTCCGTCTGTGTAGCATGATTATAAAAAAGATCTCTGCTACACCGAGATCTTCGATGTCACAAAACGGAAGTGTGAGTCATGTCTCGTGTTAGTCCTTCAACATCAAAAGATAATACCAGAGAGCATCCCCATCCCCATGGGTATTCATAATTTCGATCTTCGATCAGGCGAGGCTTTAGAAACCCTGTGTCCTTCTATATAAGATTAACCATTTTTTTAATCGAACATATTGATGGTTTCCCAAGATATAGGCAGTAGCAGGCACGTACCCAGGGGGGGCTTGAGGGGCCGAAGCCCCCCCCCCCCGAAAGACTTAAACAAAAGACAAAAACTAACAACATTTTTTTTAAATACTTCTCCCGGGAAAGGCGAACCTATAACGCTTCAACAGCGCCCCGAGATGCTTGCAGATGTCTGTCAGTTCTGCACTTAAATTGCTGCAAATTGTAGTCTTCTGGAAACATATCCCCGGGAAGCGAGTTCCAAAATTTGCTTGTCCTGTAACAGAAGGAGTTTTAGAAAGTCCTCGCGGTTATCAAGCGTACTGTATGGTCATGAGCACTAGCGCCCTGTCTTGTGGGGCGCCCAAAAGTTGCATTTCGAAGGACAATGTCTTTGAGTTCCTCGGAACATCTACCAACATCTACGGAACATTGGATGGTCATCCATTTAGATCTGAGGAACTATTTAAGCATTTTTCCTAGAAAATGTTGTGAGCTGTGCCTTGTTTGCAACTGAAACTGAAATGACCGTAATATCTATAAAAATAAGGAGACTATCCCGGTAAAGGTATACAGTATTCAAACGCTAGGTATGTACACTGTGCAAGCCATAGCTTTAACCTGGCTCTGCCATGTCAACTCCTACAATTCGCAATTGCCTTGGTGTAGTTAGTGAAATAGCTAATTTCTTCCGCAACCTTTCAAATGCATATTATGTAACTTTTAAAACTGTCATTAAAAAACACGCACCAGAGAGCCGAAAAACTCGACTTCTATGCCTTTGTGAAACAAAGTTCATTGAAAGGCATGACAGTATTAATTCCTTTGTAGAGCTCTTCAAATGCATCTCAATAAGTATTGAAAAAATAACGAGCAGGACGTGGGTGATGTCTTCGAAAGTATCAACACTTTTGGCAGCGGTCCAAAAATTCTATTGCCTAGTAAGCCTCATTGTATACAAAAACTTTTCAGTTTAGCGCTGCCCGTATCAGTTTCCCTATAGAACAAATCATTAGATTTTGTTTCTGCAATCGACCGCACAAAAGATGTTCTGAATTCTCTTAAGGACATCAGAGAAAATGTCGAAGATTTTTTCAGAGAGGCTTTTCAATCCGCATCCTAACTAACTTATTTGAAGAACTTCATTGAAACAAACAACGCGTTCCAATCCAGAAACTTCTCCGACTGAAGCCTTTTTTAGAGTGTCGATACTGATTTCTTGCATAGATTCGTTAATACAAAATCTTACGGACAGATTCATGGTCAACGAAGACGTTCTACCATCGTTTCAAGCTCTTCTCCCAGGTTTTGCTGCAGTTGAGCCTGAGCGAAAAGTTGGAAAAGTTAACACTTTACTTTGATAATCCAATTTCGTTATCAGCTGTGAAAGCTGAGTGCATTCTTTGGTGCGAAAAAAAATCGTCGAGTGACCCTTCTACCGAAGTTTTGAAATTGCTTGATATACGTGACAAGACTTACTGTAGACTTATAAATTTCTTGCTTACGGTTTTACCAACGCTTCCAGTGACCACAGCTAGTGTTGAATGAACCCTTTCAGCTATGAAAAAGATTAAAGCTATGAAAAAGTCCCGAAGCGTTCAGGAGAATGCAAGATTAAGTTCACTTGCTATGATATCTGTTCATTCGGATATTATTGTGGATCCATTTAAGGTGACTGATTTCATATCAAAAAAAATCAAGACGTCTTCTGCTTTGAAAAAATGTGACTAATCAATGAATTGGAATATACATAGTTTTTTATTTCGTAAGACTTGGAGGAGTAAAATATAATAATTATCGACGACATTATCTCGATTGTGTAAGAATCCCTTAGGTAGGATAAAGAATTTCGAAATGAGTCAGAGACGAGTTTACTAAAAATGTTTTTTTATTTTAAATCCAATAATCCATTGTGGAGTCTGAACTGTTCAATCATCATAGAATGAAGGACAATTTGGTTTTAGCCGTCTTTCTGTCACTTAAATCTCTACTGCTAAGTGAAGGCACAATCATTAATAGGCATATCGCATATAAATCCGGTTTTTGATGATCTAGATTAGCTCAAACATACAGACAGAGGCAATTTGGAGACTTCCACTTATACTATGCAATTATGACACTGAGGTCCAAAAGAGTAATGAGTTTTGTTGCGCAAAATTTTCAAGGTTGCTACTGCATTTTATTTTTAGACATGATCTTATCCACCAAAAGAGAGAGTTTGCTACCAACTTCACCATTAATCACTTGATACAATTTAGACATGAACATTAAACAAGTTGTTATAATATTTGTGTCATTCCTTCAGAGCCAACTAATTACAATCGCAAATTGCCATACTGATGGCAAAAATGTTCCCATCGACTTTGCAAAAAAAAAAAAAAAACCAACAACTCTATAAGAAAATTATGCATTTTCACATTCAAAGATATCAATTGTACCTATCTATACTGCTCAGGTGAGATTTAGCTATAGTTGGCACACCTCATATTGCGTGTCCATATCTATTCTCCAGCAAGCCCATCTGCAACTAATTTAGCATGAGCATCTATTACCAGCACGTGATTCAATTTCACTTTTCCGTTTTCCCTCACACATAATACCAAGATGGATGCAAGTCAGCCGAAGCTGGAGATGAAGAAGAAATCAGAGCAGAATATAGCTCTCCAGTCGCACAAGCACGCAGCAACTAAAATTTCTTTCCGCAGATTTAGCTGTGAAATTATAGTTGCTATCGTCAGGTTGTTCATCATACTTTAGCGTCGCGGTCGCAGTTGCGCTAGCAATCACATTTTGATTTACTAGCCATTTTCGGATAACACGAGATGCACACGCACGCAAGTGAAACTGAAACGTAATGAAAGACTCACGATGGCATTACTCATGGACCAGTTGCCATGGATACTCAAGTGGACGCCAAATGAAATTTGAAGACTCCAGACAGTTTCAAGAGGAAATTTATCCCTTTAAACACAAACACAAAAAGCCTTTGAGGAATTTCAGGCATCAGATACAGATACTGACTCCTTTTCAATTAAACAACGTACACACCAGTCTCCCTCTTGAATGAAACAAGACCTTTCAAGATCGCAACTTCCGTTCGATGGGTTAGTTCTTTTTTGTGGAATTCATTTATTAGCGAAACGTTTCATTAATTTTTTATTAGCATTTTTGTTTGTTTACCATAAAGAGGGGAGATAGCAATAGCAAAGCAACTCTAAAAATATATATGTACATATCTACAAAAAGAAAGATCGTTACTTTCTGGGGCTTTCGAATTTTGAATGAAAATCACGTTTCGGAATTAAATGAATTAGTAGCCGCGACAGATATTGTCGGAATTTAAGATTAATGTGAATACGCATATTGAACTATGCATAATAGGCACTTTAAGGCACTTAAAAATTATTATCACATCTTGTCATTAAAAATACCCCACATTATTGGTTCGAAAATATCGGAGACCAAGTGCCAATGATGTAAAAAATGGGTGTGGAACGTATGCACATTTAAATATTATTTGAATTTTATTTCCGAATTTTTTTTTTTTATGATGCGGCATTAGTCTAATATAACGACGACGGTTAATAGGAGGCTCGTAGTTTTATGATAAAAAATAATTCCAATTATATATTGACTGACATTTCATATTTTTCCTTAAACAGAAAAATTCTTAAAATCAGTGGCACTTTAATGGACTAAAGAAGAAGAAACAAAATATAAATGTGTGGGTGGCTTTTGACAAACTACCAACCTACGAGCGAGAACTAAAAACGCAATCTAAACTTTTAGCGTCATGGATAAGAAGTCAATGTCTTATGTTGTAAATTCTAGTTTTATCTTTAGTTTATAAATTTTGTATTATCAATAACGATTTTACAAATTTAGCAGGCAATATTTGAGACCATATTTGTTTGTTTTACAAATTAAAAGACCGCCTTCCATTGACTGCTAGATGGCTAGGGGCATGTTAACCCATTTACTACATATTTTTCATCTTTATTTTACTAAAGTAGTTAAAGAATAGTTGGTATAAATAGACAAAAATGAAAAATAAAGTAAAGATTTATTATTAGCCGAGGCAAGTAAGTGTAAAGTTAGGTGTACCCGTTTGGGTACAATGGGAAAATCTGAAGACACTTTTTTTATAACGGAGTTCAAATTGCTCTTTACTGCCTCATTTTATAAAATGGTGTACAACAAAATCTTCCAAAAGCTATGAATGCTATAGAAGAAGAACCAAATGCCGTGTTTGGTATTGCAGTTATACCACCATATGCAGATTGAAACACAGACCACAGACACACAGATGTGAAATATTTTGACAATAATTGGTTTCCACTGAAGTCCCAGGTAACATTGTACTGTTTACCTATCAGGGATAGGATTCTCAGTTATAATCTCAACCATGCTGGTCTAAAAGGTTCGATATGACCATAAATGGAACTTTGAAATTTGTGAAATATAAAACAAGTTTCTATATGTATTTGAAACGCTCTTCGACAATTCTGTCACTCAAACTTGTCTCTATGCTTCGCAACATAACCACCATAACTTCGATTTTGATAAAGAAGGTTTTTTTTGGGAATACTCTTATACAGTGGTTATCACTCGACGCCCAGAAAGTAAATGTAGATATGTATTGGCAAATGGACAAAGGTTGGGAATACGAGAACCCCAATTATTGCGCACAATATGTCAAACAGTGGTCAGCAGCAGAGAAAACAAAAGGCTTTTATACAGCAGCCAAATGTCATTGCGGGCTATAAGATATGATATGTTAACCTACATGAACAGTCTGCCAATGCGTATAAAATAAACGCTTAGCTTAGCTCTACAATTGTAATTGCTTGGAAACTTCACAAAGATGTACCCGATTCCAAAGATTACCTACTTGCATTTCAGAGAAATGTTGCTCGACACTATCTAAGTCTTGATCTAAGTAAACACACAATTCAACCTTCAACTTCAAAACGTTCTATTTCGGCAAGCGTTCCTTTTTGTGAAGTGTCCCGTTTTCCCAAAAGTACTGATAATTTATGCTATCTATACTACACGCAAGTTAGATAGATTTCTATGCAAAGGTGAAAAGTATGCTTTAAAAAATTTCATACGAACTACTAGCACCTATATCCTACCATTGTACCTACCTGGGTACAGCTTAATAAACATATTAGTGACTTTTTTTAATAAATGATTAAAAATTTTTTGTAATCCTATGATCATATTTAATATAATTTTGTAAAAAAAAATTTTCATTTTAAGTTTTAAGCGACCTCGGTAGTAAATGGGACTCCAAAAATTACATTTCAGCATTTTCGCTTGTGAAATGTTCTTTTTAGGGAAACGTTTCAATCTACCGCAAGATAAACTGATAGATTAAAAAAAAAACGATCTGCCAAAACAAATCTATCAAAAGTCTAAAATTGATTTTGAAAAATAAGCAAAAATGGAATTGTAGAAGTCAAATTGGAACTTAACGTTTGATTTTTTTTCAGACTTTTTTAAATACTATAACATGGTTTGGACAGTTGGACAGTGTTCCAATATAGTTGGAATTTTTTAAACAAACTCAAACTTGGACAATTCGTGACCTCAGAGTTTTATTTATTTAAAATGAATTATAAGACGATACTCTTGAAGATGTTGCTAAAGCATTTACATAATTGGTAAATAATTGCGGTTTATATTAAAGGTTATTTTGCATAATACGGCAATTATTGTATTTTTTCAAAAACAAATAATAAAGGGGTAGGTAAACATACCGAATTTATTTTTAGAGATTGTGACAGCACAGGTAAAAAATCGCGACTGCTGATAATTTTGCATTAAAGAAACTTTTGTAATACCGCCTTAAGAGTCGTAAACCAAAAAAGAAGCTTATTAAAGAAACGGCGTGATGCAATTGTATAAAAATGTTTATGGAGAAGTTCGAAAAGTGTAAACGGACCAACTAGTGGTTACTTTTCAAATCATAGGTTATTTTGACACTGACAGCTGTTTCCCGCTCGAAATCTTGACAGGAAGTCAATATCATACCTCCGCGGAAAGAAATGAGTCACTTTACGCTTGAACAACGTTGGGATGTATTAACAACTTATTTCTAAAGTGAGTGCTGTGTAGCGTAAACAGTGCGTTTTTTGAAAAGAAGTTTTGACCGTAATGAAGCACCCACCGAACCTGCTGTACGCAAGTTTGTTCAACAAGTTCGTGAGACTACTGGTATGCTAGTGGACAACACTCATGGTTTGGTGCAAATTGTGGAGTGGTGGCATCATTGGACCATTTTTTTTTTTTTTTTTCGAAAATTAGGCTGGGAACAACGTTTCGGTCAACGGTGTTCGTTACGGAGCCATGTTAACCGACTTTTTTTTACTGAAATTGAAGACATGGATTTGAAAGCCCTCTGGTTCATGCAGAATGGCGCGCCATGCTACACAGCCCATGCCACAATCGATCCTTTGCGCACCAAATTAAAAAAATCCTGTCATCAGCCGTCTTGGCGATGTCAATTGGCCGGAGCTGCGATTTGACCCCTTTAGACTTTTTTTCTGGGGAACCGCGACAGACCAAGAATCCGGAAACGACTTAAGCACTTTATACCAAGATCATCCAAGCAATCCGTGAGCTACAGCCCGAAACAATCAACAAGGTCTTGGAAAATTGGAGTGACAGATTAGAGCTACTGCGAAGCCAGCCGAAACTGTCACTTGAACGAAGTTATGTGTTCCATAAATAATGGCAATGTTTGCTCTTACTAATAAAGCCATAATTCATGGAAAAAATTAAATTTTGTTCATGTTATTGCATTTTTAAAAAGAAACTTGTGTTTGGCCCACCCTGTATTTGCAAGTGATTGCAATCTTTTATCAACATATAATAAACAACATTTTTTCTCACGGCTTCGCTCGCGCAGCCCTCAGGATTTGGTTGATACACAGCTATTGCCCACAAGTGAGTTTGTTTCCTATTTTATATTTACTGCCTAAGAAAGTACCTAAGGAGCAGTTAGTATATAATCTATGAAAAATATGTTTAACACTCTATTGGAGAAAGCATGTCAAAAATTATAATCGTTTCAAATTGTTTTTGTATTGATTTTGTATTTAAGACTATTATTGCAAGTTGAATGAAAATAAATATTTTTTCATGCAAACTTTGACCCCTCCCACCTTTCTGATCAAGATATGATTTGATTAGATATAGATTTTATTAAATGCAGCAAAAAAAAATATTAAAAAATATTCTTAACGACAGTCGCAATTGGAGTAGACTTGCTTCGTACTGTGAAACTGCTCTTAATTATAGAAAAAGAATTTTATATGAAAACCTTTATGTAAGTACACTACTTCAGCTGACAACTCCAACCGCAGGACTTGAGGCTATCCTCAACCTGTGTCCGCTAGACATTCATATACAACTATCGGCCGCAATTAGTGCAATGAGAATCAGCCAATCGGGAAAATGGAATTTGAACGCAACGGGTCATTCTACGATCCTACAGAAATATTTCGGCCATGTACCTGTCACGGACTACATTACGCCTTATCTAGAGTTTACAAGACCCTTCTCTAGCGCCTATCCCAGCAGGGAAGAATGGAGAGACGGACTTGTACCTAGCACACCAACCAAAGCCGTATTCACAGACGGATCAAAAATGGACACTGGGTCAGGAGTCTTCTCTGAATCGCTGGGTATATCAAAATCGATTCGCCTCCCCGACCATAGCAGCGTTTTCCAAGCAGAGGTACTGGCAGTGACAACAGCAGCCCGTGAGTCTGTGGTAAGGGCAATACCACCTGAAGGTATTACCTTCTTTATCGACAGCCAGGCAGCAATAAAAGCCATAACTGCACCAGAAATAAAATCGAAGCTTGTGAAGTGCTGTCGCGAAGAACTCAAGGCTCTTGGTACACAGCACAAGGTATCACTCTGCTGTGTTCCGGGACATGAAGGCATTTCAGGCAATGAGAAAGCAGACGAATTAGCAAGACAAGGTTCGACAGCTGTTTCAGAACAAGCTGATCCCTCTGTGGACATCCCGCCTTGCACACTCAAGCTTGAAGTAGGGAGAAAAGCCACAAGTGAGGCGAACGCAAGATGGGCCACCCTAAACATTTGTAATACCACAAGAATGCTATGGCCGTCCTTCATTGAATCCAAAATGCGGAAGGATAGGAAATCCCAGTCCACCCTCGTAGGTATCATAACAGGGCACAACACCTTGCGGTACCATATGAAGAAAATGGGCTTAACGGAAGAAGAACTTTGCAGAGGCTGCGGGGATGAGGAAGCTCTTGAGGATACAACCCACTTCTTATGTCACTGCCCAAGTCTCCAACATAACAGGTATAAATTCCTAGGGAGTCACTTCTTCAACGACCTAGACGAGCTTTCCAGCACATCAATAGACAAGATAATGAACTTCGTCAAATCAACAAGATGGTTTGTATGTAGCAGCACAGTAAGTAATTTGAATACAGGGTTATAATGGGTAAGGGATAACCTCTTTCCCCCTATGGGAATCACAATGGGTCAGTATTGACCTGAGTGTGGCACGGAGAAAATCCTCGCCAGCCCACAAACCTAACCTAACCTAACACTACTTCAGCTACTTTTTGCTTTTTTGACCATTGTGTGTACAATTATTGTTAAATTTGTTGTCAAATCTCGACAGACGGCTAGGCCATGCTTAAATTGAATAAAGTACCATTAACTTAACTTAACTTAAATACAGCAAAATATGTTCAACAGAGAATGTTCGCCACATGTTTAAATCTTGGTCTTTATTAGCTTAAACAATTTTAATTAAATATACCACTAATTGGCTTAACCATAAAATTCCTCGAAAACTCAACAAAGTGACAAAAAAATGCCAAATACTAAAAACCAACTTTGAAGTCCTCCGCATTGTCAAGAAATTCCCTAAAAGGGATGTCATCGAGATGATCTCCCTTTTTAATTGTTAATAAACTTTAATTGGTTGCAAAATACATTTTCATGAATTGTGTGCATGTGCAACATGTGTTTTGCAACACACGCGTATCCCTCATTTTGCCGGCTTTATAAGGAGCACATATCGGACCCCTAAGCTGTTGGTTGCGTCATAAAATTTGTAGCACAAGTTAATGTCGAAAAAACGCTAAATATATCCATATCCAACGTCAGTAGTGAGCTTGATCTGCATCGTTTGCTTCCATGCAAATTATTTTACGTACAGATTGTACTGCGAGATGATACATTCGGATGTCAGTGCGAGCATTTCACAACACTTTGTTGCAGATGGTTGAAGATACGCTTGCATATCGTTAACATCGCTTTTGCAAAATAAAAGAAAAACAAAAAAACTCTCAAGAGGATTCAATCTATGTTTGGTGTGCCTATTCTCTGCAGAAGCCAAGGAGAGTTATGACAGGCCTTGGAAGTGCTAGCCGGTTAATTTATTATGATTTCGCAAGATGCTGCGAACAAGACTAACATAAGATGAAGCAAGATATAAGAACGTTTCGCATCAACTGTGGCATTGGATGGAAGATATTGCTAAGCAAAAAAAAAAACCACAAGTGAATCCAAAGTCCAAGAAACCGATGATGTGTGATACCCCTTGGTGCATTTGGCATAAAAAAAAAAAGAAAAAAAATTACAGCCTTAGAAGGGATAGGGATACCCACTCCTCACCGCATCGGTGTATTTATTAATCGTCTTTGGATTACTAACCGCACCCATCATGCTCATGCACATGCCCCAATGTCTGCCCAACGGCGAT
Organism: Cheilosia soror; assembly: GCA_949372485.1. NCBI lineage: Eukaryota > Metazoa > Arthropoda > Insecta > Diptera > Syrphidae > Cheilosia > Cheilosia soror. The sequence continues at coordinate 108,762,080 of OX443562.1, read as the reverse complement.
GATAGTATCCGGTATAATCTTCCATACAAGAAGATGCTCTTCAATGAACCTGGAAATTGGGATAGGTCCGTTTGTTTATGGGCGATGTTTCTGATTGCGATTGAGACACGGAAAACCTCTTAACCGGATGTATGTTGTGCTTGTGAATGGGAGGCGGGTCACCGGTAATGGTGCAAAGCAATTTGTCTTTTCCCTCATCTCTTTGCTCTTTCTCATGTGGGGAAAATTAACTGTCCGGCTATAGATAAGAGTATAATGGCTACGAGAAGAAATCGCTGCAGCAAAAGATATACAACTTCACTTTTCGTGACCTGTTTGCCAAATAAATAGTTGTCCTTCGATTTTTTTTAATCACAAACTTCATGGTCAGACAATTTTGACAGATACATTTTTTTTTGTTTTTTTCCAATGAGTAGGTGCTGTTCCACAGTACCCACATGTGTACATGTGTGAGTTTAAAAAGTGATCGTGGAGTTTTATGAATATTTAAGTGCTTGCACAAAAAATAAAAAGTTCATCTGTTGTTGTTTGTAGTATAAATGCGCTATAAATTTGCGGCTTTTGTCTACATACATTATATATTGACAAGCAAAATGCAAATTCGATGCTAATGTCACTTATAATTCGAAACACATGATGCAGCTGATGTGATATATAAAGAATCAAAAATTAGAAACAGAAATAAGGAAATATAAACAACTGTTAATTGGAATTCTAGTTTTAAGATACTTGTGGTTTTTTTCTAATGATGATGCCTCCCAGCCTCCACCACTTAGGCCAGCACGCAAATTACATTCGTTTGATGTCATCGTTAAGAAAGCAACTCTTGATGTCGAGGTAAAATTGTCATTTTAAGCGGCACTGGTTAAACTGTGCATATATGGCAAAATCTGTGCCAGTTGATTATGGCCTTATGGGTGATCCGCAGACAAGTGAAGCCAAGTCAAATATTGGTGTACCGGTGTACTTTCAAATCACAACCATACCACCAGAGGGATATGTTTATTTCGCAAAGACGATGTGATGAGTGTGTCTTCGTAAAAAATTGCCTGTACAATAGGAAATGGTTTTTAAAATTCAAATGGAAAGTTTTGCGAGGCTGGATGGTTTTTAAGATAGTGCTTTAAAAATGGGTATTGAAAGGCGACTTGAAATGCTTAACACGTCTCTCAACAAGTCGTTTTTATCCTCGATACGGTTAGAAGCATTTTTAGGTTGGATAAATTTCAATAGACTTCTGAGGCCTTCCGGAAACCAAAATTGGTTAACATGTAAGTTAATTTTTTGAGTATTCGCAATATGATTATATGCTGTAATAATAAGAGTCAAGAGTCCGAGCCGGTATAAAGGGCAAGTGCTTGAACCAGGAAGTAAGCACAACTGCCATCAGCGCTACTGAAAAAAATGTTAAGTTAAAAAGTGGACCGACTTCCAACTGTTGAAGCGCCCAACTACAGAACTCAGTCACAATCACAATACTCATTAGTCATTTCATTACATTAGCACCAGAATCCATTGCATGGCAGGTAAGGGTACCAAACGCTCTCAGTGGCGCCAGATTCAACTGGACCAATCGGACAGATGCGTACCACCGAAAGTCCTCGACATGATTTTAGCGGTTCCTGATAGCAGACAAAAATGCATTGACAGTTGTGACAGTTCAATAAGGGGAAATTTAACTAAAGAAACAATTTTTGAACTTTGGATTGGCTTCACTGTTACCGACTGTCAACGTATACAACCTGAACAATATATTATCTTTTTTTCACATGTATATAGAAAGAAATACGTGTCGGTGCGAGTTTTATCTCTGATATTAACACCTAAAGTTGTCCTAGATTAGAAGTTAGCTGGTTTATTGGGGGACCTCGATGAGGTGCACTTGACTACAAAAGTTATACTTTGGTAGGACAGTTGGATCACTTTGTTCGCTTTCGAAACCAATTACTTCTATTAATGAAGCTGCAACTGTTCGCCAAACTGGCATTGTTGGTCCAACCTCAGGTCCACCCTGAACTGTAGTGCCACCTATGTAAGGACCTAAGTATGATTGAATGAAGAGCTGTCAGAGTTGCTTGTTTGATGGGTTTATTGCAGATTGGCCAGCTTTTAATGATGCTAGCCAAAAATTTGTCCCAAAAAATAAAAACTTACACAAATGGTTGTCAAAATTTAGGTCAAGGGTGCCTTTTGTGCCATCTATTTATTTTATTCATTTTTAATGAGACGACACAATGTCACTCAGATTCAATATCGAACAGTTAAATTTACTCTTTTCTTTTTCGACAATTTCTTAAATTTTAAAGTCCATAACAACGCAAAGCACACTTAAGGTTCTTCCAGATACCATTGACGATTATATTTCATTCGATTGTAAATCTGCCTTAAAAAAGCGTCTCAATATCAATAACAGTTCACGGTTACAGTAATAAGCAGTAGGTCCCTTTTTTTCGCATTGAATATAAAACCTACGCAAACGAATGTTTGTAAGAAGCATGTGCACCCACTTTTTATTTAATTTTGTTTATAGTCCTACCTCAATTAGACAACAAATCAAGTAAAAAAATAACTATAACCAACATCAACAAATAGTTGTATAACAAATCATTTATTAACCTCAGGACATAAAAGGCCCACACTAAAATTCATTTAAAAAAAAAATAATAATAATAAAATGAAGGTCTCATTACCGCAAATTGCAAAACCCCATCCAAAATGTCATACAATATCTCAAACGGAAAACTAAATCATTCAGCGTGTTGGCCACTTAAGATTATTCCGAAGCGAGCATTATTTTAATTAAAATGAACTTATGGCGGTACTACACGACAACAATAGCCAAACCGCGAACGCAAACGCAAACCTATGCCAACATAGTGTTGGCATGTCACTGGACGACACTGACAACCGCTGTATAACAGACAGACGTTGCTGTAGTCGTTGACGATATTTCCTTTGTGTGTCTTAAGCGACATGAAAGCGAAAGTGAAGTACAAGATGAACTATCAAAGGTGTCCAATGCCAGATGGCAGGCGAGACACTTGACAGCCAAGCCAACACACACACCTTTTCGACGAGGAATTTGAAATTTGAAATTTGGAAATTTCTCTTTTTAGTATTTTTGTAACGAACTCCTATGTCCGCAAGCATAAATAATATTTACATCCAACATTACTACGTCAAATGGCAATCAATATTTCAAAGTGTCAAACTGGAAATTATGCAAATTTTCCTATAACACCGTCTGTAAATTGTCCGTGTCAATAGTCTTATTTCGGGCGAAAGCCAAAGTCGACTAAACCTGTAAAGTACCGCTCCTATTCTTTTAAAAAAGACAAAATGTTAAAATATTGTTTGCATTTTTAATGATGACAACGAAAACGAAAGTGATGGCAATAAATTGCTGTCATTCGAAATAGATTAGCACAACGGTTACATTGACACTATCTATTTATCGCACGCATAATATGGGAACACTGAAAATCTATTTACGTGATCATTTTTGATACTATATTGTGTGGAATCACAATGGAAAAATTAAAATTCTTATCTGGTATACCTACATACATTGAACAAGACCAATCGAGCTGCATAAATGAATTATTAACACATTTAGCGGTCTGTTAAGCGGTGCATAGCATAAGCCAACTGCAGAAAGACTGCTGCAGGTAGGTATTGCAGTGTTTGTTGCACGGAATTAGATTGTTTTTTTTTTCTCATGCGTTTTCGAACACAATTAAGCATTCTAATTGGCCCCCAGGCGGATTCTTTCATAGGCAAGTAAGTTGGATAATGGCTAAGGCGCAAGACTAGATCAGTGAGATTCATAATTGCTGGCTAACGATTTTAAGGAGTGCCTGCTGATCGCTGGGGATACTTACATGAAAGTTGATATCAATTAGAGCTGTTCGCAGTGTTCCTGGAAAAAAAGACGAAGGAGTTGGTTAGTTTATGTTAATAAATATGGAAATTTGTGTTTATTTGTTTGATTCCGCATCACGTAAGTTAGACTGAATAGAGACGTGAAAAATTGAGGCTAATAACACAGATTTATATAACCGTATAATATAAGACATCGTAATTTGCATTAACGCATAAATGTTTAAAAATTATAGTATTTTGACATGGAAACAGCCGGTGCGGGCAAAAATTAAAGAAGCGCCGACTATCAATTGTTTGTAATCATTATTTTTTCCTGCCTGGGCTATGAACTCCGAGCTCATGTAAATGTATTCACATGAATTAATGCACAAAATTTCAAATGGCTGAACACACCCTTCCTCATCTAGATTACAATAATTGTGACTGCAGGTGCAGCCAAATCCCACACCCGGCGTCAAATCCCATGACCCCCCATCAGAGCAACTTCTTTAAAGGAATGATCGAAATCGGGTTCTTGAAAGCCTTTGGAATAGTCACTATACAGCAGTTGAGTGGTATCGCAGATTACAAACTATTAGAGGGACAACTTGAAATGATTAAGCGGTTAGTCGGCGATTGGTATATGGAAAATGTCCTGGGAGGCCTTCTCATATGATACATCATGAGCGATGACGAATGGAATTTGCTAGACTTCATCAGGATTGGACAGAGGCCGACCTGAGTAGAGAGGACAGATGCGTCCAGGTTGGGTATACAAAATAAGCAAAAGGAAAACAGCAAAAGCTAATTGAAAGAAGAGCAAAGCACAGAAATGCTAAAGAACAAATTAATCTTATAGCGAGATGAATGAAAGACTGTGAAATAGTTTAAATCACACCAAAAACATAAATATTGTTAAACATCTAAGTGGCACCCCTCTACCAAATTTCAACATTGTACGGCAATCGGAGGTGGCTCAAATAAATAATAACTGATTAATAATTGGGTGGATACCACGCCTCCTGAGTGGAAAATATACAATTTTAAATTTTTTCCTTTCTGTATACTGCAATGCCTACTGCTCTTCCAACATTCTACGGTAATGGGAAGTGGCCCAAATAAATAATAGTAGATTTTTAAAAGTAGGCGTATACCACGCCCCCTGAATGGAGAATATAAAATTAATTTTATTTTTTCTGCAAGTTCTACAACTGCTCTACCGCATTTCAAAATTCTACGGTTATGGGAAGTGGCCCAAGAAAATATCTAATAACTCAAGTTTTGGACTTTTTTCAGTGTATGCACCATAGGATCTAGCATTCTGACAAATTTCACGATTCTAGGATGGGCGGAAGTGCTTCATAATTTTGATGATCATCATCTAAGTGAGTGAGTGAGTGTGTGAGTCAGCTACGGTTTTTGCGATTTTTGAAGTCCTGTATGTTGAGTGGGCGCAGTAGCGCAGTGGTAAGTGTGCTGGACTACTGTTCGAGAGATACCAGATTCGATCCCCGGAAAAACACAAATTACATCTTTAAGTTTTTTCTACTGCGGCACCTCTAGCGAACGTCTGACAAACATCCGAGAGTATGACTGTCATGAAAAAGCTTCTCAATTCAGCCGTTCGGACTCGGCATATTAATTGTAGGTCCCTTCCATTCGTCCCAAAAATAGAAACTCACACAAAAACGAATGGTTGCGAGAAGCTAGACCTTGGGTGTCACTCGCCTGTTGCGCCACCTATTTATTTTTTTATTTTTATGTATGCTGAGAACCACTAATGCTATAGAGATGAAATTTGGTGAGGTGGACCTTTTTAATGAGCATGGTAAATGTTTCAAGTTTGAAGTTTTTGGCTTAATTAGTTCCGAAGTTAGAGGGGGGGGGGGGGGGGAGGGTCGAAAACAGCCTGAGTTTGTTCCTGTAATAAGGGTAGGCGCCTTTACTAGAGAACTTGGCTGGGGCACTACCGTACCCTTTGATATATTTAAACCGTCGCATCGCGAGATTTTAGGTTTGCAAAATGAAAACCGCAAATTGGCAGGCATCCGTCCATATTTTGTCTGCGCTCATTAGATGGACGTAGCGCACTTAAAAATGAGCTGTGCCGCTCTACTACGGCTCTACCCCTTTTTCGTTGAAAATACCACTCCCACTCGTCCAGATGTAGCATCATTTCGGCCATGTTTTCTATATCGATGTGAAGTACGTGCAGGAAGAAGAGAACTCGCAGTTACCGCACTATATACTAACTCCCAATTATAGCCAAGATATGTACATGTACAACCCTCTACTACGATACGAACAAGGGCAAATTATATGTAACTTTTTGTGGGAGGATTTCCTCAAGACTGAGACCAGTCTTATGAAAATAGATAATAGCTGAAATTTAACACAATGGAGATCTTTGGCTGATGGTATCACAAAGCCCATGATTTCATAGAAAGGATTCATCAAGTAGAAATAGATACCTCCAACCTACAGGTATATCTTGTTCCAAGACATCTGTTAAGGTGCCAGTACACGATATGTAGCACGCCTCATATATATGTGGCTCTGACGTCAACAGAGAGTGCACAAAGAGAGCTTGTACACGGCATGTACCCATTGGGAGCATTCGCTGACGTCAAAATGACGTCAGTGCTACATATATATGAGGCGTGCTACATATCGTATACTAGCACCTTAAAGGTTTGCCATTCACTATATTCACTGACTCACACCTAGGTACAACGAATTATAAACGCAGCCACTTTGTCGCACAAACGTTTTTATTACATAAGTCGACGCAGAAACATTTTCCCATGCCGCCCAGCTGTTACCCGCAGCCGCAATGAGTCACACGTAAACTCCCAAAAAATCCAACAATACCCACTAATTCACCGAGATCATTGCGCGAATTCCACAATTGTGTTGCCAAAATCCGCATGCTGTCATGCAGTCATGCAGTCACTCTGTCGTAAAGACCTATTCACGTTCCCCATTGCCCCACATAAATCTTTGACTTTTTTTTTTGCCTGTGCTCTATAGGAAGTCATTAGATGAAGTACCTACAAGAGAAAAACAAAATCGCCTCACCCCAGCTATTGAATATGCAACGACCTATAATTGCAGCGAGAAAGAAAAAAAAAACAGACCGAGAGTTGTTTGTATCTCGATTCTCGAATTCTTGAGCTATATGTCAAAAACCAGTTCGAATTGCAATCGTGCAAGCGGTTAGCAAAACCCACTGCGCTACAAAAACTAACCGCTGGACGGGACAAACTAGCAATTTTCGCTGTCGATTTATCGACGCCAGCCAAATGAGAAATATGTGTGCCACCACAAAACAACCGCACTATACGCATGCGCAGCGCTTGTTTTTTAGGACATGCAACAGTATTTTGCAACAAATGCAAAGAAGTCTATCCCCCAATCAATTTGTGGAGGTGCTTCCTCTGCTCATTTGGTTTGGCCAATTCGATGTGCCACTTGAGCTGAGCAGCGAGCAACTGCGACCTGCGAGATGCCACAAATTAGTCAGTCTGAGAGGTATAGCTTCATCTTCTTGTTTGTGGTTGCCGTTGCGGTAACTGCGGTATTGTTGATCTTCAGGGGATTATTTGCTGCGAGCAGGATTCCCTATTCGATGCTTTGGTCTATGATTGTCTCTGGAGCTATATGAGGACAGGTTAGCGTGCTCACGGGTGCATTGAAATTGCAGACTAAGAAGAAGCAGAAGAAATTAAATGCAGTAATCGAACGGTTCATTGGAGCGGATAGAATTCATCTCATTGCATGCACAAGGCATGGACACAGCTGGATAGCTGCATCAGAGGGGAATTAAATTACAGTGACAGTGTTTTATGAATGGTTGAATGGGGCTATCTGTTAGCGCGGAATTTGGGGTAATTTCATATTAGCGACCTGATTTTTTTTTTAAATTAGGTTATCTTATTAAACGACCATTAGACGCTCAATGGACGTTGGTTGCAACGTTTGACTTTATACATACCTACAAAGTTTAAGGACCCTAAACGCATGGGTTGTTAGAGTTACCGTGTAATCTTTTTCGTATCAGCAAATGGCCCTTAGTTACTGACTATAGGAATAGAAAAAAATAGAATACTTGAGGCACTCAATGTGAAGAAGCTATTTTTCTAAACGTTGATGGTTAAGTGCATGTTCCCAACTCGGATTCAAAGACGTGCTATCGAGTCCGTGCCTTCAAGCAGCCGGACTAGGCAGGCCCAAGTCCGACATCTCTCCTTTTACCAGCATGGGGTTTGTCTTTGATGATTTAGAGTCGGTGGCGGTGACGGTTATTTATTATGCATTCTACATCCATGAACCTTAAGGTGCTAGTATACGGCATATAGCAAGCCACATATACGTATGTAGTTCTGACGTAAACAGAAAGTGCACAAAGAGAGCTTAGAGCTTAGAGGAACCATACGCTTTCTTTTACTTTAGAAATGCGCTGACAGTCTGGGATGGACTCCAAAGCCCGTCAAACGGGCCAAAAATTACTCGAAAAATTTTGCGTTCGAAGCGACCAAGGAGATCTTCATCCGTCTTTGATGGACTGGGATGATGAGGGTCTTAGGTCCTAGATATAGCTATCATTGAAATGCATCATTGAAAATTTTGTTTTCCGATTTTAAGACGATTAATCAAACAAAATTGGCTATAGTTGGTATCAAAATAAAGGTAATCAATTGTGGATTTTTTTTACAAAAGAAATTACTTAATTCTGACTAAACCTCTTCTTTAAATTCAATTTTATTATTTCACTGATCGAAATCAATTTCAATGAACAGCTGATTCTCGTTTCTCCAATTTGGAACCCAATCGTTTCACTGATGTGTTCGATTCTCTTTCTTTTCTCAGCTGTCAGTTTTGCTTTCAATGACCAACTCTAACCTCAAAACCTAGACTCGTTTGTTGAAAAGTCACTGACAGGTTCTTTCACTGACAGATATTTTTCAATGATTGCTATAACCGACTTGTCAAAAAAATGAAACCACCATTCCACTGATTTGTTCCAATGATGCATTTCAATGATAGCTATAACTAGGGCCTTATATATGTAGAGTCTCCTTGGTGTTTCTCGACAAGGCCTTACTAATCAATTGCCTTCTTTAGGCCAAAGTAACAGCGGTTGGCAGGTTTAATTCTTCCTTGATTGATGTCATTTTCAGAGCTAATAGTGGAAACGATGTTGACAAAGTCACGAACTACCTTAAAGTTATGTGGTGTTCCGTCACTGTTCGATTCGTCGATGTTGTGATGTGAGTCCCTTCTTGTTGACAGCATATTTTTGTTTTGCCCTCATTCACCACTAAGCCCATTTTTGCCGCCTCTGAGTGACAGCTCGCTGTGTTCTGTCGATGTAGCCGATGTCGTCAGCGTATGCTGCCAGATTTAGATTCAGAGTAATCCATATTAAGTTGGCAAGGCAATTATTATGAGATTGTTTATATTCGTTTAATTTTTCTTAATTTATTGACGCACCTCACGTATGTAAATCACAGTATTGGTCTAGGACCTAGGTATACCTATCAAATGTATGAAATGCATCGCTTCTTATATGGATGCATCTAAAAATCTGGTTTCATTGACATTTACAGTGTCCCAATTCCAAATGCCATTCTATACCACATCATCGTGCTACCATCAACCTGTTTCTGTCTTTTTACACCTCTCTCTATAGGTACAACATCTGCAACTTGGGACTTGGGTAGGTATATAATAAATGAAACTCATAGTGAGAAGTACACCGACTAGTTCTAGAAAACTGAATAATAACCAGAAAGCAGAAAACCAGGGAACTTTCTACATAACCGAACCGCATTTCTACTTGACCAAAGTCGTCAACGCGACGACGACGACGAACTATATGTGTATAGTAAATGGTCAACAGCGTGCATCGGTCAACAGGTTTTCCGAGTAACCGCATATCATCACCTTAGCGCGGACAGACCGCAATTTCCAGTGTATACCGGAATGCAAGCATTCCTGCAGCGGAAGACGGAGAGTCCCACACTTTTATTGTAATAGGCTGGAGAGGGGTATCTGGTTTAATGGTATCTTGTTTAGGAAGCGATGCTGTAGCACTCAGTCGTCGCTATACTCACACTTGTATAGCTGAAGGTCGTTACTTGGGATAGTCTCTGTGAGGTGGCCATTCAACGGTTCTATTTACGGGACAAATATATGTACAATTAACGATGGCGATGATTGCTACTTTTTATGGGATACGTCTTAGCGATATGAGTCGAGTATTCGCTTGTTAAAGCTATTTTCCTTTGCACATTACCGTGCATAGTCTCTTTGCAAAAGTTGTTTGTTTTTATCGTTGTGATAAAAACTACATTGTTCGTATAGATGAGCTGTTTAAGAGGACAGGGTAATTTAGCTTTACTAAACAAGGTCCTCGCAAAATTGGACGTAAATACCTATCTATTATATTCTAGCCTTTTTTACAGCCATGCCACAAATGAAACCACTTTGTTACAATGTCACTGTTTCAAGCCTTTCTAAAATTTATAAATAGTAGTCGGAAAATAGCTCGGTAGAGTTAATTTCGACAATTTGACCCAAGCAATACCCGTTTGATGACTAGCGGTAGAGGCAACCATAATAATAATGGAGAGGGTTTAGTGCACTGCGACCTTGTGGTCTATTGTGTGCCCTGCTTATACCTTGGAAAGGTTCATGCCCTTTTCCAGAGCCCCATCGCATTACATTTCCGTTAAGAAACGTGTTTGAAGGTTTTTGTTCTGTCTTTAGCCTTGGCAAAAATATCAACTCTAGAGCACTTCATCCAGTCCAGTTTCTTTTATGAATCTGAGAATGAGTAGCGGGTCCATGGTTTGTATATCCTTATCTGTTATCTGGTACTTGCCCAGATGTTTGATTCTCCTGTGGGTCAGTGCCTCAGAGGATTCTATAATGTGATTTGGGGTTTCTGCGTTATTATCGCAGAATCTGCAGAGACCTTCTTCTGATAAACCCATTTCCCTCAGTCTACAGTGTCCCGTTAGGAGACCTGTGGGGATTCTTAGGTTGTCTTGGCTTAGACCAATACATACCTTGAAACTTTTTAGGTTATAGTTCCCTAGAAGTTTCTTAGCTTGCCTTAGGCCCTGAAGACTTTTAAAATCTGTTTTTTTTTCAATCCTCCTGAACTCTTCTCGTACGGAGTGTTCCCCTATATGGCGCAGAACGGTTCATATCGCAGTTTCTGTAGTTTTTCTTGAGAATGATCCGAACGCACCTATCTATTCTATAGCTCATATTTCAGCTTGGAAAGATGCTGGTTTATTTGCCCATGGATTCGTAGTACTTAGTTCCTGTCCCAAACACTCGTGCACCAGTTCCTTCGTCCGTTCTCGATCCATCTGTATACCATTTTACAGTGCGGTTGCTCAGTCGATAGATCATGGATTCATTGCTCCAATTTTTCTTATTGCTTGGCTTCGCTATGAAGTTTTTTTTCAAAATTAAATCATAAAAACTAAACATCTAGCTGAAATGGTAGGATGCAAGTTTTTTGTATAAGTTAATTAACATTACTTTGACGTGCGGGCAATGGAACCCGACCTATGTATTGAAATACGCTTTTTTATACAAATTATATAAATTAAGCGTCCTCTTGGCATTCTTAAAAAAGTTAAAAAACTAAATTGTAGGAGAATGTATACGTAAGAGAATGTATTACCAAGTTTTTGAATTATTTGAGTGTTCCAGAGCAACTATACTAATGCCCAGTTGCACAGTGCAACTTAAGTTTGAGTAGAGACGAACAGATAAGTTTCACTCATGCCTATTTTGCGTTTCACATTCGATTCACAATACTCACCTCAAATGGTACAAAAAACTCGGCAGCACTTAGGAAAATTGTTATTTTGCAATATTTAATAATTTATTCGATTTTCCAAATGGTTTCTTAATGACAAAAAACCCCTTACTTTAGCAAGAAAAAAAAATGTTGTTTAATTGAACTCGTAAAGCGAAAAAAAACCAAATGAACTTGTCAAATCGTTCACAACTGAATAGCTTGCCACCTGTCTCGTGTGATACTCAAGTGTCCGATATTGGGCACTTAAGTTTAATAATCAAATATGACGCTATGAAACAGAAATCGAATCTTGAGTGGAATTTGAGGGAGAATGGATACTTAAGTGGGCACTGTGCAACTGGGCATAAAAGGTCTCTACTTTAGCAATAAAAACGTCACTTTCAGCGAAATAATACGCGTTTATATATAAATCGCACTTTAATCTAAAGCACAAAAACCGGCGCGCTAAATTTTGACAGATATATGAAGAACAGTTTAAAATGAAATTTGATTATTAAGCTAAAGCTGTGTACAGCAAGGTACAGCTCGGTTAAAGGAATTCGCTTAAATTTAGCCAAGTTACATTTTGGAGAAAAATTTATGTGAGAGCTAAAACTTAGCTCGGTGGGCGCAGTAGCGCAGTGGTTAGTGTGTTGGACTACTGTGCGAGGGATCCCAGGTTCGATCCCCGGAAAAACCCAAATTACATCTTAAAGTTTTTTCTACTGCGCCACCTCTCGCGAACGTCTGACAAACATCCGAGAGTATGACTGTCATGAAAAAGCTTCTCAATTCAGCCGTTCGGACTCGGCATAAAATTGTAGGTCCCTTCTATTCGTCCCAAAATTAGAAACTCACACAAAACGAATGGTTGCGAGAAGCTAGGCCTTGGGTGTCACCCGCCTGTTGCGCCACCTATTTATTTATTTTTTTAAATTTAGCTCGAGTAGCGTACTAGCCTTAATATAAAATCACCATGTATTTAGTGACGTGGAAATTATCATACTAAATAAACAAAAAAAAATACAAGTTAAATACAAGTACGCCGCTCGAGCTAAATTTTAGCTCCCATACAAAATTCTCTCCAAAATTTTGCTGAGCTAAATTAAAGCGAATCCATTTAGCCGAGCGATACGCTGCTTCAGCTAAAAAATCAAATTTTCGTTTCAGACTGTACCTACTGCATGTATTTGCCACAATTTAGCGCGCCCATTAATGGTTCGGCACATTTTTTCAAGCTAAATTTTGACAGATCATGGTGGTGGTTTTCTGTTGTGTTTTTGTGTTGCCGAAAAGAAACCAAGAATAAGGTTTTTCAATGAATACCTCGATGAGGAATCCTTTGAAAGTGATAAATTTGAGATTAAGGAATAGCAGACAAGGAAAGAAGAATGTCCAACGAAAATATAACACTTTTTCGCGTCGATGAATTTTTGAAGGAAGTTATTTCCAATTAACAGATTTTCTCTGTGACACTTACATCCACAACGTACTTCATGTCAAAATTTAGCTAGAGATTTGAGTAATGCTTGGAGAGAAAAATTGTAGAGCAGCTAAATTTTAGTTTCGCTCGAGCAGCATAATCTTTCTTAGAAAAACAATATACATATTTTGTTTATACCATAAAACATTTTCGTTCTTCTGATCTGAACAGCTGATTGACATCAGTCAAAATGCTTAATTTTGTTTACTGGTCCATTCGTCAGAAAATAAGTGTCTGATGAATTGTAATTAGGAAAAAGTCTCATGCAGTCGATTTTCTTTTTGAGGATCATAGTTAGCAATATTTATTTAAAAGGAGTAATTCAACTTTTTGAAAAAGATTAATACCGTTTAGTGCTGTTTAGTTTGTTATGAGATTTGATAGTTAATCCCACCGCTTTGGTAAACAATTTTCTTATATTCAGTTTTGTTTGAAAAATTATAAGACGATCACCATTTGCATTGTGAGTTGAGTGCTGAAGACGATCGAAGGCGACTTTTTTACCGTCAAATTTTTATCAGTAATGCTGATGATTGATGAGGCTCAATAAAGGTAAATCAGTGGAAACTGATGATGTTAAGCAGAAGGAAAATGCTTTTAGAGGTGAAATTTGTATCATGCCTGGGGCAGTTCTGAATACATTACCGGTACGAATAAATAATCCTGGCTATTTAAAGGGCTGCAACGTAGGACCGTACAAATTTTAAGAGAGTTACTGTCGATATTGACGGATGCAACCCGCCTTTGGTAGACTTTGACATTTCGTATGGTGGATTATATCCAGAAACAGACAATGGAAAATATTTGCAATAACAAGGGCAATTACACAGATGGCGCCAAAACACCAGAAGCAAAAAGTTCGGGCATATTTGCAATAACAAGGGCAATTACACAGATGGCGCCAAAACACCAGAAGCAAAAAGTTCGGGCATATTCTCTTTAGATCTGGACCTGTTGATATCAGCAACAGAGCTAATAAAAATGGGATAAATATATGGAAGGTATATCGTCATTCACATCGACAGCCAAGCTGCACTCGAGGCTTTGGAGTGCACAAATATATATTATAAAAAAGTCATGAAATGTCGCAAACAAGTGCGAGAAAGCTGACGAGAAGGGGAGAGGAACTAGAAAGTATTGACGGTGTGGACATCAAACCACTCATGTCCATAGACATAATGTATCTAAGGCCTAAATATCTGTAAGCAAACATACACTGTAAATTTGACTACTTATAGGTTTTGCAGAAAAACTGGGTGCTTTTCAAGCATGACAAAGTTCAATCGCATAATTCTAGTCTGCCTTTGCAAATTTATTTCATCAGTTCTGGCCTTCGTCCTCAATTATTAAATGTTGGATCCTTAATATAACGCCATCTTTATAGCAGCAATTGGCTGGCATGTACTTTATCTTAGTCTAGTAATTCGCCTCGTGCGCCCCAATGGAACTGTCATTGCAATTGTGTCAATACTGTTCAAATTCCATAAGTATAGCTTAATGGCAATCCCCACACAAGTATGCTCTTTTGAATGTGACAAAGTTGAAGGTTAAAACACCGCAAATTACGTGTTCAAGACCTTCCGCTATGGGAACAAAGTCAAGACCATCCGGCGCGACGTCGTCGCTTAGATATAATTTTGCCTTGCATGCAAACAAGTAAACGCTTGGTAACTCCCCATGAACTATTCACTCAGAAAACAATGAATCGAAAAACTGCAAGCGAATCAAGTATGTACCTATAATTGTGAAACGAAATTCGCACAAAGTTATGCCAATGTCCATAATTGAACCCAACTTACAATCGGATAAGTATAAATTCTTAATAATGACTCGCAATCTATTACAATCTCATAAGAACACGAACGCCGTCACATTGATCGTGTCGTGCCAACTTAAAGAATTGTTCGATTGTTCAAAGCACGTTCTTCTTAAATACACTTCAGGTCCGAGTCCGCCTCAAGGCTTAGCAATAAGATTGCAAATATGTATAAGCTACCCCCCCACCTGATTGGCAAAACAAGTAGGTACTCCACATTCCATAGAATCGAGAACAAAGTGAAAGTTCTTATATTCGCTCTCAAGTCGACACAATAGCCCAAAGGTGTGCCATCAAGTGTAAACACCTGTTGCCAATTGCATAGCAATTTACCCGCCAAGAGGGTAATTTGAATAAATCTACCATTTGATGGCAGAACAGTCTCAATCTCAAATGTCCTCCGAGGGTTAAAGTGGTTAACCTTGGATGGGCGAGATTGTTCAAGTATGTGTACCATGCTGCTGCACCAATTGTTAAATAGTGCATGGCTTGAGATTAAACGCGAGAGCTATAAATCCGTTTGTGCCTTGTCACCCAACCACTGGATAGCCTTGCTTAGGTCTGTTACTCTGTTAACTGCGAGAAGACAATTTAAGCGGGTAGGTACATTTTAAACTGGCCAGCAAATTACTATTTTCGGAAAGTAACTGTGAGAGAACAGGTTATTTTGTTGTGTTTATTTTGTTTGTGGTACCACTTAGTAAATGACATTTGTGGCGAACGATGAGTCAGCCTGGTTCTTTTAGTTTGATGGCTTTGTATGCGAATGTGTAATCGTGTAAACTTGTTTCTCAATTATCGAGTTGTGGCCAATTTAGGTGGAAGTAAAATAGCGAAACTGTTGGTGATTTTTTTAGTCACCAGTTTTTGTCGGAAAAAGAGGCTAATGCAAAACAAATATTGACCAAGTGGGAAAGGTTGGTAAAAAGGCCCCCATTGATTAAAGAAGGCTAGGTATAGCAAATTTTACTATTGTTTGGGGAAGAGCTTACATTTACATCTCAAAAGAAGTTAATGATGAAAATTAATGAGTTCTCAATGCATTGTTGCTTTTCAAATCCTTTCTTCAATGTGGCGAAATAGAAACCAGAAACCGCACTGATGTTTACATAATTCTTAAACAGTTGCTTAATCTTTATAACAAAAGCCTGCTGAAGTAACCTGTATTCTAACATATCTGGAGCCAGAATCAGGTTATGAATTTATAGAATGATTATGCGGTAATGACTACGAGGCAAGAGGCTATAAGTGCGAACAATATGGAACTAAAAGCCCGAACTGGTCTTCTTCACAAGGATGTATAAGATTCACAACTTAGTTGCTTCAAAGCTAAACGGCACCCAAATGGTGTTTACAAATACGGCCAAGTCCAAGTACCTACTCTAAGGTCTCATACTAGAGAGAAAATGAAGCTGGTAACCCAATATTCTGGAGCGAGTTATTAAAGCCACCATACAGCCCTGTATTTGTGTAAAAAGCTCTTAAAAGTCTCGATCTTAGTCTCGAATTAAATACTGGCTCTATGTATGGCGTAATCGTCTGGTGGACTGTCAACTGTCATACTGGACATATCTAGAACTACCTTAGCCGCGCACAAAGAACGGCATGCGTTAGCATCAGTGAAGGCGCACTCCAACTGCGATTAACCACATGCTACAGCTGGGTAAACATAACAAGTGTGCCCAAATGCGGCTATTAAGAAAATGGTTAAAAGGAGATCTGTAGACTGACCTTTTTTCGTTTGGCTTACATAATATAATATACAATGGAGTTAACTTTCAAACAAGCCGCCATTAAGTTTGCTTTTTGACACTTTGCATCCAAAGTGTATTCGTCTCAAGTCGGCTAGGTTTTTTCTGAACGCAGAAAAGAGGTTGTTCGTTAACGTCACTTTTACTAGTTCAGGCATTACCTACAATCGAAATGGCAAAAAATGCATGACTAGATTTATCGACTACTCCTCCATAAATGCCAACAAAAATAAAAACACTGTTCACGTGGCCAATCTTAGCTGTCAAACTTGGTAAACCAAAATTTATTTTTGACACCTATAAATGAGGATACATTTTTAAATAGTTTTTAAAAAATGTCTAACCACATTTTGACGTTTGTTAATGTTAATATGAAATAAAGTTAAAGTGAAATAAGCAATTGACAGCTTTTATAAAATAAATTAATAAGTTTTCAGTTGGAAGCTAAGAGTTTACCTACCTATAGAGCCAGAGCGTCGTCGTCAAAATGACGTTCAGCTTATGCTTTTGATTCTTGAATTTAACAAATTTACGAAGACAAAAATGTCATAGCTTGGTAAATACATTTAATTATACCAAGCAGAGTCAAAGGGGCAAAAGGCTTAGTCTTATTTTTATCACGCAACCACAAGGGTCACAAATTTATACTTAAAAAAAACGCAGCGTTCATAGGCAAGCTTTAAAAAAGTATCTTAATTCAATTTGAAAATCCGTTGTTGATTTGTCGATTGGTCTCTGTATTGAAGCTGGAGGTCGAACATTGACGAATAGGGTTATAAGTACAGTTGTCGGAAATGGAGTCTCAATCCAGCTAAATCCCTTATTCCACCCATGGATTCATACTCACAGCTGACATTCAGTTATAAGTTCGTTCAGTTCTAATGACGGAACTCACGAAATGCTGTAGCATTAAGTCTGTAGAAATAATGTCTTAAATTATCTACATACCTCGCTAAAAATCCAAATATGTATTATAGATGTGCAGCAACTAATCCTGAAAGATAAAACATAAGTTGAGTTTAAATATATGTACACACGTATTTATTGCTTGTAAAATTAGTTTTCAATATAGATAAGATTTTTAAATAAATTAACCAAATAAATTATTATTCACGGCGATGCTTGTGTTTTTAGTTTCTTAGCAAAATCTTAACATCAGCAAAATAAATCAACATTCGCAATAGCTACGCCTTTAAAAACACTGACCAAAAATGCATACATATACATATATATATTCCCAGATACAAGTATACGTGATCCGAATACCACATTCGATTTAACGTACATTTACAATACCGATTTGCAGATAACTGGGAAAGGCTTTACTTTACCAATAAACCAAACCCAATATCCAATCGGCGAAATCTTATGCAAGAATGTCAAAGCGTCATGTGAAGTCACACTGGCATACAAATGCAAATATGGGGTTTTCGAGGGCGTGAGTTGCACAATTAAAATCACAAAAACGATCGATTGCAATTTATGCAAACTGAAATGGAATTTCTTTCGATTTTGCAAATCAACACAGACAACTATTAGCTAGGTAGATGTATGATAGAACATAATTGTATAATGAGAGTATAGTTTTGAATTAAGGCATTGCCTTCATTTGCGGTTTCAATTGAATTCCATTCCAACTTTACTAATGTCGGTGGTACGATTTGAACCGCAAAAAAATAAATCAAGCGATCGTGAATATTTTCGCATCACAGGGAACGTTTTATGTTTCAGTCCAGTTTTGAATGGATTTCCACCTGTCATTTTGATTTGAGTGTCATGTGTCAGTTCATGTTTGACAAGTCGTTGAATTTATGAAAACAATGGTATTTAGTATAATTGTTCAAATGTGAGTTTCCCATTTCAAAGCCAACCCCTGAGCTTTAGCATAGGTAAGTACCTACACTGTGAGGTAAACAGGTCTGCGCAGCAACGTAAGCAACATGTGCCAAGAAAATATATATTGGTGTATTGAACTTCCACGCACCTGTCATCGATGCAATTGGGTTTCTACTTATGCATGGAATTGAAAAAGAATGCAATTTTTCCGCTTATCCATAATTAAACAATTATTAAGTTAAATGTCAGACGAGTGCCACTATGCAGTTTAAAAGCACTATACTGACAGCAGCTGGAACTTGAGAATTGAGCAAAAAAAATAGGCGTAATTGGCTCAAATAGAATCCTAAGGCCCTAGTTATAGCTATCATTGCAATGCATCATTGGAACAAATCAGTGGAATGGTGGTTTCATTTTTTTGACAAGTGGGTTATAGCAATCATTGAAAAATTCCTGTCAGTGAAAGAACCTGTCAGTGACTTTTCAACAAACGAGTCTAGGCTTTGAGGTTAGAGTTGATCATTGAAAGCAAAACTGACAGCTGAGAATAGGAAGAGAATCAAACACATCAGTGAAACGATTGGGTTCCAAATTGGAGAAACGAGAATCAGCTGTTCATTGAAATCGATTTCGATCAGTGAAATAATAAAATTGAATTTAAAGAAGAGGTTTAGTCAGAATTAAGTAATTTCTTTTGTAAAAAAAATTCACAATTGATTACCTTTATTTTGATACCAACTAAAGCCAATATTGTTTGATTAATCGTCTTAAAATCGGAAAACAAAATTTTCAATGATGCATTTCAATGATAGCTATAACTAGGACCTAAGCCCAGTTTCTCACAACCTCTCCTTTGTGTGATTTTAATTTTTTTTTTTAAGGACGAATGAAAGGGACACGCAATTTTATGGCTTTCTGGGGCTGATGCGCCTCCTACACTGGGAAAAACCTTAAGGTGCATGTAATGTGTTTAGGGATCGAATCTGAGTTCAGCAAAATACCATTGAACCTCTCTCACTGCACCCAACTGGACCGCCGAAATGCATCAATTTATAGAGCGGGCTTTTCCAAAGAGTGAACAAAAAAAAATCTATATCTGACATTGACATCACTAACTAAACATAAAGGGTGTTTTTTTTAAAGATAACCTGAAGTTGGCAACACTATTTTAACTGGCGGCCAATTTGTCAGCTGTCAAGTGATTTATTTTTAGTTTGGTTTGGGATTTCAACGTGAATAGACTGGCGCCTGAACAACGCTTCCAAATTGTGTATTTTGAAAATCAAGATTCTGTTCGAAATACGTATCGCGCACTACGTCCATTTTGCGGTCAACATAATCGTCTCACTCTTGGCTGATTGAATACGTCAATAAACAAAACTGCCGTAGTTGGAGTGATGATAATCCTCAAGTGATGACATCCACAAAAACTGACTGCTTGGTGTGCTTTATGGGTTGATGGAATAATATGTCCGTACTTCTTTTAAAACGATGCTGCCCAGAACGTTACAGTCAATGGTGACCGCTATAGAGCCATGATTACTGACTTTTTCGTTCATCAATTGAACAATCATGATGTGCAGGAACTGTGCTTTCAACAAGACGGCGCAACATGTCACACAGCTCGTGTCATAATTGATTTAGTGAAGGAAACGTTTGGTAACCGCATAGTTTCATGTTGCGGGCCCGTGAATTGGCCTCCAAGATCATGCGATTTAACGCCGCTTGACTATTTTCTGTGGGAATATGTGAAGTCGCCGATAAGCCCGAAACAATTGACCACTTGGAGGACAACATTCGCCGCTTTATAGCCGATATACGGTCACAAATGTTGGAAAAAGTCATCGAAAATTGGACCTCCAGATTAGGCTACATCCGAGCCATCCGTGGCGGTCATATACCAGAAATCATATTTAAATTATAATGCCAGAAGATTATCTTTCGAATAAAGTCAATTGCATGCCAATTTAAAAAATCACCTTTGTTTTATTCCATTTCAAAGTTCTACACCTTTCAAAAAAACACCCTTTACATAGTTATCTTCTCAGAATTTTTCAACATACAAATGTAAGTTAAAATTCATAACCGCAATTTAGTCGTAATCTGTGTAGCAAATAGTATTAATAAAAGAAGCTGTATTTAACTGGACAGCAGCATTTGACACATTAAATGCATAAAGGTGGGTTTCCACATGTCGGTTGATTAACAAAGTTTGACAGCCCTCGGGTTTATGTCATTGAACGACAAGAACGTCAGTTCATTTCCACTTATGCCAATTATTGGCAAAAAATCGTTTGTCAGTTGATTGACCAACTTATGAACTCGATGCCAATTAAATTTTCTCTGTCAATTATAGACAAAGTGACATTTTGTTTGACAATTCAGTTATTTCCACTTGTCCAGTGTTTTCTTTGTCAGTTATTGGCAAACGCTGTTAGTCAATTCATTGACAAGCAATTTTTCGCTATTTCCACTTGCCAATTTTATAATTGGCATAAAAATACGTCAATTGTCAATTTCAAATCGACAAGTGGAAACCCAGCATTAGTCATTGCAAAATGTTGGAAAAATGTGATTTCGTTTAAAGAAAAGGATGCGGATGAAATACCTTTTAGTTTTCTTCGCTGCGTTAGGGTTAGGGTCTAAGATGTGATTGATCTTCTGAAACTTACGAATAAAAGAACTACATAGGACGGCACCCGATTAAAAAAAAGTTCGGACGAAGGTTAGATATCGCTTGATATTAACGAAAACGAAGTCGAAGAAGAACTACATTCATATTTTTATTATGTTCCCGACCTCATGTATGGAAATACATGTTGATGAAATTTATTTCAAGAAGTCAATTTTGCTACGGTGAATAGACCCGGTTTTTATTAATTCACTGTATCGAGCATCTACTGTAATTCTTCTGCCCACGACACCGTTAAGTCAATTCATAATCGACATGCGATAGTAGATCTGGCATCTGTTATAAGTTTTCCTTTTCAGATATGTGGCTACTCCTACCGTGTGAAGTGTAGTCTGAACTTTCTCACAAAATATCGATCAATGTTTGATCAACGTTTAATATCATCAATCACTTTTCAAATCGTTTGCTGTCAAACAAGGTAAGATGTTTAATCGCTACCAGTAGTTGAGGTAAACACTTAAAAAAAAAAACCTGGCAAAAATATGCATAAAACGTCCAACCGGTGATCTACGTGCGAAAAGAAACTCTCATCCCGTCGACATACATAATCCGCTTGTATCTGACACTGATAATGTGGTTATAAGAAAAAATTGTAATTACCCAGTCGAAAGCAGGTGGCATGCTTGCCAATATTATATGTACGAGTACATTGATATCTTGGGTGCAAAGCGAGTCACTTTCACTTCATTCAAGTAGAATACTCTCTTGAATGCCATCTTGCACGATCTATTTATCTTGTTCAGTCTTTCAGAAATATTGTCATTCCCTAATTGGGTACAATATACCCGTTCGTAAACAAAGTCTTCTCATTTAATTTATAGACAAAAGTCGTGATCGTGAGTCAGTGGGATAATATTATTCCACTGCCATCTGTGTTGGTCATTAATTTCTTAGATAATCCCACGGAGGGGCCAATGAACCTCTGCATGGCATTAGTTTACTTTAGTTAGACAGTATCGATCTAGCAAAGGGCCAACATGGGAAAGCAGTTCGTTTCCTTTCCGATCCACGTGCACGAGAATCTAGTGTTTATCGATTCTGTGAGGGCCAACAATTAAATGTTCATCTCGAAATTGATCACCTATTGAACAGTGCGTACATAATGATAGGTTGTCTGTTTTAAGTGGCGGTATATGCGCTATTTCTGGATACTTGTTGTTTATCCGGATACTGGGTGAATACGTGTTTTTTTTTTTAGAAATAGGTTAATATTCCACTTCATGCCATGGAAAATACTTGGGGTGAAATATTTTAATTGAAAGCGGCACCGTATGATGCTATTCATGAGTGGGAGCCGGTAGGTATTTATATATAAGTGGTTGGTTCCGGAATTTTCATTGAAGGGTTAACGGAAATATCTGCGCTTTGATGGGTGATGCTGTTTGTGTATTTTTGAGTCATTGGTATTTTGAAATTTAGACCAACCGTTATACACACATGTAAGTATTGTTATTTATGAAAATGTGTATAGGAAGTGCCGATTTTGTAAAATTTTTATATTTTTTCCAAGCCAAGTTCGTGGTAATATTGAGATCTAGAAAAGAAATAGAAGCCAAAAGAGCATTTACATAAGTCACAAGCTGTATTTAACCTGAATACTTCAGAGTTTGAATGATACTATAATCGACATTAAACATTAAACAAATTTTTCTTTTGAAATAATTATACTCAAAATTTACTTAGTTACAATTTTATCCAATTCAATAATGGGGTTTACGAGATATAAGCAGTAGAAATCAAAGCACGTAGTCATTTTGAAAATTTTAAAAAAATCCTTATTCCCGTTTTCATGTGAACCATAAAAAAAAATAATAATAAATAGTTGGCGCAACAGGTCATACGAACCCTAGGCTTAGCTTCTCGCAACCGTTTGTTTTGTGTGGGTTTTTATTTTTGGGACAAATGGAAGGGACCTACAATATTATGCCGAGTTCGAACAGCTCAATTGAGAATCTTTTTCAGGACAGTTATACTCTCGGCTGTTTGCCAGACGTTCGCGAGTGGTGGCGCAGTCGAAAAAACCTTAAGATGTAATTTTTGTTTTTCCGGGGATCGAACCTGGGATCACTCGCACAGTAGCCCAATACACTAACCACTGAGCCACTGCACTCACTCCAAATACGAAGTTTGAAACAAATCCGTCCAGCCGTTTAGTTTAGGCTGCAGGACTATGAGACAGACAGACGGACAGAATTGCGAGACCCACTTTATTGATACTAAGACGATGTAAATCTTTCCCTATAATTTGTCTAAACATAAATGTCAAAGAACTGTCAAAAATGACAGCATTTTGATGTTTTAATCGGATCCAAGATTATCTCCAAAGAAACACGAACATTAAAGCGGTGTATACAATTTTTACTCCTGTTTCTTAAAATTTCGGACTTGAGACTAATATAATATTTAACAAGATATAGAGAGGGAGGCGTTGCTTATAATACCAACTTCCAAGAAAGACTAACAACTATGGACCTAGAGGATCGGATAATGACAACACCAAACCACATTTACGACCAATTCTGCCAGCGGCCACCATAAATTTATAGTCTCTGTAGAGAACGTTGCAGACCTACCTAAGTCATGTTCCTGAGTGTACCAAACAGATTAGGTGTACTGTCCTGATACCATTTTACACAGGAGCACTAGGTAAATTTCTAACCATAAATAAGAGTGAAGGTTCATAATAAAATTTAGTTCTTCGCCTGGGTTTCTTGCGTTGGTCGAGGGTTCTCAGAACTGGTACCTAATGAGGTACTGGTGGGTGTATGGCGGGGCGGTGTCTTTCGGATTTCTCCAGTTTTGGTGTATAAAAAAAAATAAATAGGTGGCGCAACAGGCGGGTAGACACCCAAGGCCTAGCTTCTCGCAACCATTCGTTTTGTGTGAGTTTCTATTTTTGGGACGAATGGAAGGGACCTACAATTTTATGCCGAGTCCGAACGGCTGAATTGAGAAGATTTTTCATGACAGTCATACTTTCGGATGTTTGTCAGACGTTCGCGAGAGGTGGCGCAGTAGAAAAAACTTTAAGATGTAATTTGTGTTTTTCCGGGGATCGAACTTAGTCGGTTATGAATGAATACACTATGACTATACACTGAAGTGAGATTACTTGTCACGTAGAGAGACTTTGACATAATTCGTTTCTTTTTATGACAGTTGGCAGAGTATTGCTGGGCCCCGCCCAGGCATGAACCTACGCCACTCGGGTCGCCATCGCCAGCAACTAGCAGTGAGTAAACACCGAAGCTATATCATTTCCCAGTGCTATTGAAGCTTTGCAGTTTTCTGAGTGTGCAAAAAGCATTGTTTACAGCCCCGTAACAAAAGAGAGTCTGAAAAATATAAATTGAGTTTAAAAGGCCTTCAAAATGCATTACTCGTAGATGCATTATTTTCTGATACATATTGAGACTTTATGACCCTCATTTTCCTGAAAGCATTATTTTCTCTTAAAACCAAAATCTCCGGGGACTGATCACTTATAACGATTATCGTTTGAAGAGTATCGTTTTTAAAACGTTGACGACAAAAAATTTTATTTTCCAGCCGACTTTTTTCAGTTATCGGCAGTCTTTATATTTGTGGGTGCTCAATGAACTTGTCACTTTTGCACTAATTCGTTAATGTTGGAGGGCTATCGTTTCAGACACTTAAGAGCCCTGACCTTATGAAAATTTCGAAATGTTTTTTGAGTTTATTCAGAAATTTTAAGTTTATAATAAATTTTTGAGACAATTCCAACTAATATTACATTTACAGCGCACCTAAATTCAACATCTCAGCATACAACATTTCGAAATCCAATTTTGCGTTCCCACTGAAACTTCAACATTTCAAATGACAGCTAGTATCAAAATTGATTAACTACTGATGTTTTTTTGTGTTTCGAAATCAGAAACGGTTTGTACCTAAAGAATTAATTTTTTAGTTATACTAATCTAAAATTCTAAACATGAATAATGAATTTTTCCTACTTCCAAATTTTTTAGCTTTTACCACCCAGTTTTACAGCGGTTTTTTTTTGTCAGTGAACTCAAAAGTCATCAGAATGAGGTTTGTTCGGTTTGACAAGTATATGGCGAAATGCTGAACATTTGGCCTGAAATGCTGAATTTAGCCGAAATGATAAATTTAGGTGCGGTGTAAACATACTATTACATTTCAAGATTTCCTAACCATTTTGTCGTAAAAATTTTTATCAATTAAAGATTTTGGTTTTATTCTATATTTTGGTCATTCGAGATTTTACGTTCTAGATTTTTATTTTTGACAATTTTTCCTTTCTGTGCGGTAAACCTAAAATAAAGAGATCGGTTTGACCGACCATGCTTTTATTTTTGGCGGATTTTTTGACCATTCCTATAGGTATAGTATTTATTGTTGAACTTCTAACTCTTTATTTAGACCATTGTCACGTCAGAAATAAATCCATTAATATTATGGCTAGTGGCATAAATAAGTCGCGAGATTTGAATGTGATTTTGTGGGGATCCGCAACAAGACTCTTCAATAGGGGGTGATGTTAAAACCTGTATAGCTATAAATACTAATGTTGATATTATTCTTCGGATCAAAAAACTGCCAAACACAGATGCTATTCTTTATAAGACGGGGGTAATGCACCGACAATAAAGACGACAACATTCATTTTCAGCAGCATTTTTATTTGTTAATAAGGTAGCTACATCAAAGTTAAGGTCAACTGCAACAAGTGTCACATTTTATTGTCAGACACTTAAGTGATTCAAAAAAATCTGTCAATTTCATCAATTGGATTTTCGCAAAACAGACAGTCAAACAAACAGGTTGTTGCATTCACCTCAAAAGCATGCACTGCACAATATGGCCCGTCTAAATTAACCACACAGCAATACATACACATTTAAGAGGTATGCCACTTTTTTATGGTCATATTGCAAAATGCCTTGCCTGGGTATGCAGAAATATGAAACATTTCAAAATGCGCGCAAAGAGAAATGTGATAAACAATACCTATAGTCAAACAATACATTGAAGACCCTGAACCACGATCGGTGGCGTGGCGTGGCTGACGCTGCGCACAACCAACGCGAAAACACCAACAACAGTTAAGGTTAATGAATTAATCACGTTCGTAGAGTTTGGTTGGCTGCCCTCTGCCCCTCTCTGTTTCCCGACCAAATGTTTGCGCGGCGGAGGCTTTCTTTGGCGCGTTGTTTTCTTAACAAACAAAACAGCCAGCGCGTTTTCTCTTTTGAGTTGTTCGACGGTTTTTCTCTCTAAAAGTCCAAATAACATGAAAGACGAAATCATCTTCATCATCATACATAACATAATATTAACGAACATACAAGATACAGATACAGCCATCTTTGGTGTGATATTCATTGGCTATATTCTACGATTTTTTGAGTGGGTCACGCAAATTGGTTTTTATTTGTTTTTGCTTCTTCTGGGGTTTTGTTTCCTACTCCCGTCTGTACAGTATTTTCATGGATGCTCCCAATGGGTATCTGGGTTAAAAGAACAAGTTCGTAATGCGGTTCTGCTAAAGAGCTGTAACAGCTGAGCTTGCGGAAAGATGTCAGAGTTTGAGTTACCTATGTTTATGCAATGAGGGGCATGGTGGGGTGAATCTGCAACAGGTGGCTTTGAGGCGGATGGATATGGTATTAGGTGCCAAGAACGATAAGCTATGTTGTATTTTGGCTTAAAGGCATTCTACGAATGTGTTTTGCAAAAATTAAGCAAGATGCGCAAATGGATTTGCATCATGTACCTACACTACTGCGATGGTAATTAAGGTTGTGGGATTAGATTGTGAAAGACTGGTGTTGTGGCAATAGCAGTTTCCGTTGCTTTTGGCATAGGAATTTGTGTAAAGTGTATACTGTCTATCTTGTCGGATTCGGATGGACACATATTTTTAATGTCTATGCACCTGTTCCTTTAAACTGCATCCACATCTGGCAGGATTAGCAGTCTGGTGCTGGAGCTGGTGTGGGCGCAGTAGCGCATTGGTTAGTGTATTGGACTGCTGTGCGAGGTATCCCAGGTTCGATCCCCGGAAAAACACAAATTACATTCTACTGCGCCACCTCTCGCCAACGTCTGACATACATCCGAGAGTATGAATGTCATGAAAAAAAAAGCTTGAGCTGGAATATATACAAATGAAGACGGCAAAAGTCAAAAGTATTGTATCTTCCGAAAAAGGGGAAAAACCCCCAGGTCCAAAGAAGTCATATGTTGTAGACCAATTAGCAACAATGTGGTACACAGATGGATCAAGAACTGATGAGGGAACTGGAGCAAGAGTACCTATTCTGACCTGGAACTAAATATTTGTAACCATAATGGGCAATATCATCTTCCAAAGATATAGGTAGGTGTCCAAATCAACTTTGAAAGAAACAAAACCCAGTGTGATATAAGAGCATCATTGGTTTGCTATAAAGAACAGAGCTAGAAAAAATATCCCTATTTTTCAGTCTTTCCGTCAAGCTGTTGATTCTGCTTTTTTATGATTTATCGGATATCCATAAGCTACAATTATGAAACTTGATTCCTAAATCATTAAAGTCTAAACTTGTGTGAGAATGCCTGCAAAAATTTAACAAGCTATATATGGGTAGAGGAAACAATGTTGATGAACCTGGCTATGTAAAGATATACATATTGTAATTGAATGGCCGACTTCTTAACAAGAAATGAAGCATTAGCAACTTTCATATATCCTGATCATGAACCATTCCGTGGAATAGATGATCATATCGTCATAAAAGAATTTAGGAAACTATAGAAAAAGAAAAAAGGTCTAGAACAACATTCAGAGCATGAGGCAAGCCAAAAAAGACTCTAGGGCAACATAAACGGAAAAGATTCCAGCCATGCATCGGCATAAGCAAAAACATCTCCGGATCCGAATATGGGCTTTAATTTCATTGTTTTCTTATAACGGACTTGACTTAAGGCCTCTGCACTTCTGTAGTAACAGGACATGAGCTTGGTTCTTTGGGACATGGACCTGCAAAATACTGACATATTTGGACAACTTTCAGATGAGAAAATGCCATTACAGGAGCCACCTCTCATGCTTACATTACCTCAGGGCTAATTGACGACCATGCCTTTCGCATAGGTTTTTAAAGCTTATTTATGCGGTGGAATTGCCCCTATGTAAGTAAATATTACGTGCAAGAATCCACCAACAATTTTCGATATATGGTTAAGGTCTGAACCTCACTTCGGCCACTTCATTACCTATTTTTTTCGGAAACCCTTATTATGCGGACATTGCGTTGTGGACAAATGTTTTGAAAAAAAAAACTTCGGACATGCTCACTACATTTAGATTCAGGACATCGATGTGCAAAAAAGCATTAAAATTTCTTGGTAACTACGCGAATTGTGATGTTCCCCAGAGCAAAATGGCGCCTAAATCATACGAACCTCCCCCACTAGAAATGCACTATTTTTTACGAACTTCCCAACAAATTCCAGTGAGCTCAAGGCTGCAGTTATAGCTATCAGTAAAATGCATCCGTAAAAAAATGGTTTCACTTTTTTGGAACACTTACCCCCAGTTTCACACTCGAAGTTTAAACTATAGTTCAACTGAACCTGAACGCGCGTTTAAATTCGAAGTTCAACTCGTCCGGTTTCACAATATAATCTGAACTTCAATTTAATTGAACTCAGTTTAACGAAATTGTATGAATAGAATTTGGCAGTATTGTACAGTAGTTAGCTTTTATACGACTTTTTCAAAATCGTTCATTGTATTTTCTTTCAAACAACGCACAAAACAACGTCAAATATTCGTGTTTTTGACAATCGCCTGACCTGAGGTTTAAACGGCAGAATACTATAGTTTAACTTGAACTACTGAATGAACTCCGTTCAAGGTTTAAACGATTCTCTGAAATCGATTTAATTGTGGAACTGAAGTTTAAACTAAAAGTGTAGTTTAAACTTCCACTGTGAAACTGGGGGTTAAACTTAATCGTTGAACTCAATCTTGGTCTTAAATAGTTGCTTTTGAATTATAAAACTAATTCGTCAAAAAAAATTAAGCAATAGATCTTTAAATTTTCTAAAAAAAGATTTTCTTTATTTTTCCGTACGAAAAACTTTTTCTGTTCAACTTTTCAACCAGTTTCACGAAGTATTCCACTGAATTCCTATGATATGCTATGGTTAAATGTTTCAGTTTCGTTCTGTTTCGTGTTTTTACGGATGCATATTAAGCTATAATTGAGGCAACGAAGAATGAGAAAGATCTTGAAAGGTTTTGCCTGGAAATTGTTTTAAACGGAATTTCGGCTTTCGGTGGGCACTGTTCATAACCGCATTTCCCCAAAGTGATGTTTCTGAATGAACTGCACACTCACTTCGTACCTATGTCATTTTCAGCAACAACTGGAAATGAGTCAGGAACGATAATAACCTTCGCATTGAATACCTATACGTCCACCACTTCCTTCGTTTTAATTTACGTGCTTGCTGCCAACGCAAGCTGAGCGGAACAGGCTGACAGTCACTTGTAAATGTCTATCGTCGCGTGTTGCCAAAGGCGTATCAAGAACCGGCGCCATGGCCAAGTGCAACTTTTTTGCTTGCCTTCCTGTTCTATTGAGCGACTGTGAAGATCATTAACCGAAGTCATACTAATGAATGCAAATCGACGTGGTCGCATCGCAATGATTCCTATTCTAATAATAGCAAGTCGTAAGTAGAAGAGAAAATGTCCTTACTTGTATGATGTTGACAAGATGGCAGTTTAAGTATATAATTTGTATTCTTAATTGTTTTTCAAAATGTTTGTCTATATTTCATTAGTTTCCTGTATCCAATGGAGGCATTACTATAGACATAATCAAATGTTTAGTTTAACTTCGAAAACACTTAATGATGTGTCAGAAAATGTAAAGCCTCGCATTAATGCAACTGACAGCTTATTTAATGCATCTAATTCCGTTGGCGGGACAAGGGCATAGCAACAAACAGCATTGCACCAATTGTAAGCGTGTAGGTAATTCAATTTATTTATTTTGTTTAATCTCATTTTCCACATCTCTAAATCAATCAACTCGAACGAGAATAAGATGCGTTTGCAACATATACACACACTTACTGGGACTGGCGGGTATAAGTGTAATGGAATAATACGGTCGCGTTCGGGTGCTACTGCCACTGTAATAGCAGACGCAGCAGCAACAGACCCCATTATTAAGCGAAAGAGAAACCGGCGACGGGGACCCTATATGATTGAAAATTGGATGCACTTCCTGGGGTACAAACGTCGTATATATAACATGTACATGTATACAGTCATACTTCCATACAACAATGAACTAGTTGCAAAGTATGTGCTGCAAGAAAGTGGACCAGAAAATGCTTACCATGTAGCCGTACAAATATTTAATTCAAGATTTCTTGTGTTGTTAAAGTTTATAATATTTGTAAACATTCAAATTAGTTCTGCAAGAAGGAGAGCTTCAATAGAGAATTTTACTAGAATTAGATTTTGGAGTCTAGCAATTTATGGAAATGAAAATTTTCTACATGACTCGACTCTAGATACCAACGATATATTCAGAAGTTACGAAGGCGATGAAGAACAGAGACTCTGTTGGAACACAAATTCTTCGAATCGCAACTGGCCTGAGCAAAAATATCGGGTCTGCACAATTTCTAATCGATTGTCTTAGCGTTGCCATCCGTCCGAGTTTTCCGGACATTGTAGGTACTGTTTTTTGCCTATGACTATGCGGGGAACGTCCAGGATAGTTTTTCTATATTGTCCGGGTTTTCATTTTTTCATTGTCAAGAGAAAATGAAATAAGTGTAAATTTTATTCCCGCTTTTTGGCAGTGATTTTGAATCGTATCTTGTTGCTTCTGAAGTCTGCAACATATTATTGTAATACCAACTTTGGTAATCAACAAAAGAAAGGTTTGAAAACACTGAATGAAAAATGACTAGTGTTGTATTTATTATGTCCAAAAATTTGACTTTGCTATTATGACTTAAATTTTGCCTTTTCTTGCACTTTTAAGGATGTCTGGTGCAACTTTTAAACCGACAAACTGATATGGCAATTGCATTTTCTGTCTACATCGGTCACAAATTAACATTTGTACCAAAATCTTAAGTTTGCTAAAATGAGGTAAATTTCTTGCACATTCGCGGTTATGGATGGCATTCCTATATAAACCAACGCGGCGCTGGCGCTGCCAGAAATATGTTTGAAACCCTAAGACGTCTAAAATCCACCGAAAAGTTGGGTTATTGCGGCAGGGTTTCTTTCAATGAGAACAACTTTTTCCAATATTATGAAAATTGATTTTCCATTTCCCCCCAATTTGAAGTTGGAAAAATATAGAGTATATGACTAAGGAACTATATTTACAAGGCAGAAGGCGGAGCTGAATTTCAGATAGTTTTTGCGTTAGGCTTTAAGGTTCGGGCACAATAGCACAAGAAATAACTGTGGTTTTGAATATACAATTTCATATCTGACTAAAGAAATATCTCTATTTTAAGATTTGATTTGAGTGAACTTCTTTTTTCAACACTTTCATGTGTCAGAAAGTCAGCCGAAAATAATTATTCAGCACAATTTGCACACGGCCTTAAAACATGAAGCACCTACTGCAATGAAAAAAGCTATCTTTTTGTAACAAATAGTACGCTCATTTTGGTCGTAGTATTGTACTATTTTTTAGTTCCTATTTTGTCCGGGAAAGTCCGGGATTTTCATGATGGCAATCCTAATTCAAGGCCTTAACTACTATGGTAGTGTAGAAGTACCAAGCATCAGGTTGTGGTCCCGGTCATTATTTCATGTAGATATAGACGAAAATAAAACACTGCAGGGGCCTTTTCGAAAAAAGGCGTTAAAATAAAAGGGAAGCAGAAAGTTTTAAATTCAAAATTTTAATATTATTCGTGTCTTTTAGTTCAGTGAATAAAGTCGGGTTTTAAAATATTGTCAGCAAGCAATAGGAACAGAGACGTTTGATCAGTAGGAAAATAATTGAAACTATAAAGAGACTGGCGTCGAATTGTTGAACATACTGTACCCGCGATCAAGAACACTTCACTATGCTTTAGTAGGTTATTCGATGCGACCCAATGTTACATGTCTGCTACCAGATGACAGAGGGGATAAATGAACGCAATTTGACAAATAATTTCCAAGGCGCGTAATCTATTCGATGTACTCGTCTCACTGACAGTTGAACATCTTCACTCTGTCACATTTTAAAATGGATTTGTAAGTGGATCTATGATGTGATATGTGAACAGCGACAATGCTTACAGAATGCCTTTCAAATGTATGGACATCTGAGGTCGATAATCTTTTAAGGAGAGCCACCGCCCGCCCGGCATCCGTTCGTTGTTCGTCAAATAGATGTGATAATGCGTTGACTTTGTGTAACTCAAAATGGCAAGCGGAAGACATTTTAGTTCTCTGAAATGGCTAACTAGTCTGACTGCGCAAACTGAGTTGTGTGAAAGAAAACAAATTAATTAAAACGGAAAAAATATAGTAGTTTGCTGCTTTGATTGATGAAGCGTTTTGACTTAGAAAATCCTCTCAACATTAATTAAGAAAGGTTTTTTTTTCACTACAGCAGTTAATGGGTATTTTGACATAAAGTCTGTCGCTCTATAGTTGGAAATAATTGGCAAAAATTAAAAACATAAACTCGAATAGTGGAAGCAATTTAATAGCTAATTTTGTTTAAGCAATGAACTTGTATTCATGGTAATCCAGTGTTTCCACAGCGAAACAATGATGAATTGATATTTGATTCAGCGGGTCTACTGATGGTATAGTTAGGAGTTAGGACCTACTCTTTACTTTTTTGTTTTTTTTTTTTTTTTTGTTAAGTGAAATGTAGCTAGAAAGTTTCTACGACTATTGTTATTAAGTAATTAGCACTAGATCCGGTGATTTTGGAATAGGTACCGCCATAGGGAACTATAATTACAAGGCAGAAGGCGGAGCTGAGCTTTAAGGTTCGGGCGCAATAGCACGAGAAATAAATGTGGTTTTGAATACACAATTTCATATATTTAACTGTCAGCATCAGCAAACGTCCCACGGCTCCGGCTTACGGGGAATACTTAAGATAAAATATGGATGCTGGGGATAGGTAGGGTTGTATAATAATTAAGTCGTTTAAGCATTTCAATCTTTACATTTTTTATTTTTAAAATGATTTTTAAATATACTTTTTTCGGGTAAGTTAAGGCGAACCTATGCTATAACGCTTCAACAGAGCTCTGAGATGGTTGCAGGAATGGGTTAGCTCTGCACTTAAATTGTTGTAGATTGTCGTCCTCTGGAAATAATGTCCCCATCAGGAAGCGAGTTCCAAAGTTTACTTATCATGTAGCCAAAAGGAGTTTGAAAAAGTGATGTCCTTGCGGCTGGGGTAAGCGTACTGAGGTTATGTGCGTTGGTTGTCTGTAGGGCGCTCAAAGGTCCCATTTTGAGGAGTAATTTCGTTAAGATCTCTGCCTATAGACAAAGGTCAGCGACGAGTCTTCTGTGCGCCAGCAGTTGTAGTTTTGATGTTAGTATGGGATCCCCCATTAGTCGAAGTGCTCGTCATGTATGCTGTTAAGTAGGTTAAGTGAATGTTTTGGCGGCAATATTCCAGGCCTGGTCTAAGCTGTGCTCTATATAGAAAGAGAATTTGTATCGAACTGATCTCTAAACAGGTAACTTCGAGGAAGCTAATCTTGCGATACTGTGTAGATACTATATGGCACGAAGGTGCTTGGATTCATTGGGATGAATCTGTGGTACAGTTGAAGCATTTTTGTGTCTTCTTTGCATTAAATAAACAACCAATTTACGCACACTTCAAGATGTTGTCCAAATCTTTATGGTTGGTTGGTTGGTTAAAAGTGGCGGACAGCTGGGAAACGCTAACACACTTAGACCAGCATAAGTCCATTCCCATTGTGATACCACGAAAAAACGAACCATATAAGATCTCCCTACTTGTTGAACCGTTTTGAGTATAAGAGTTTTCTGATGTCTGTGTTTGTCAGATCACCCAAGTCGTTGTAATGGAAGGCTCCCAACTGACGGTTCCTTCTACGGGAGAGATCATGGGCAGGAACAATGAAGGTGAGGAATAGTTTCATCCTCTTCTTCATCCATACGTAACAGCTTCTTTTCGTTTGCGAAAAGGCCTAACCTTGCGGCATGTTTTCCTATCAGTCAGTGTCCAGTAATGACACCTATTATGGTTCCGGTATGCAATCTGTTGAGAGACTTGATCAAAAGCCTTTGAGATGTTAGTTGTGTTTTTATGAAACCTCGCCAGCCAGTAGTTGCCAGTAGTTGGCATAGTTGAGGCACATTTCACATGCTAATTAAAACAACAACCTGCTGGCAACAACTCTTGATTTTCTCCCCAGCCGAAGAGCTGCTGGCTAAATTCAATTCACAATGAACAAACAGGTGGCGCTGAAAGCAACAAGTGGCTTAGAATTTCCGTATACAATTTGCTTAAATCATAATTGCGTTCTTATCTCATGCACACAAAATACCAGAGAAAAATGTCAGAATTTATCTAATATTTCTACTAAATGCATAATTTTATACGAAATGCTGGTATACTTTTAGGCTTATTGCCTAAATTCATTCGGCTGGCTTCATCTTGCTGGCAATTGTGCTGGCAACTGTCCAAATGAACGGCTGGCTGGCGAGGTTTCAAAAAAACATGCTTGTTTTAGACTACGACTATGAATTCGTAATGTTGTTCGATTGCCTGCAGCCATAAGTGGGTTGCATAGCTCAACGGGTCTCCAGTAGAACTATGACTTGGAAATCAGTATTGTCTGTAGTTGGTCAGTATGCCTTTATTTCGCTAATTGTATGTACATCTTATCAGTTTTTTTTCGGATGCCTCCATGTGCCTATCTTTTAAGCACTGTAGCTGTAGGTACTGAATGCTACGGCTGAAGTTAGACACGACTATACCCATTCCGCGTGAGATCACCCACATTTAATTCTAGAGCCGTATTAACCATCGCGATCGCACCTCGTATTCGAACTAACTCCAATAATTTTGTTAACCCAAATATTCGAACAAAGAGAGCTGGCTCTCTACAATTTAGCATTTAATCTGTTTAACGATTCCAATGGATTATTGAATAAATCTCATTTATAATAATTGAAATCTGACGCATTATCTAACAAAGCGTGATCATTAGAACATTATAATCTAATGATCACGCTTTGTTAACGCCGGTGCTGATTACTTTAAATGCGTTGAAAGTTTCGGTTTCACTTTCCACTATTGTTTGCTTATTTTTATCTTCATTCTCATATATCTAGTAGCAATTTCGTCACAGTTCAATTTCATTAGTACCCAAAGCATATACTCTGGTACTTATATTGTCATGTTCCTCATCAACAAGATAATTGCGCTGCCTGCTTTAAGTAATAACTTTGACCTACCCTAAGTAGGTATAGATGTCGCTATTATTCCAGTTGACTTGAGATTCAATTGCTCGGAACGTATATTGAAGAAATCAAACTATCAACAGATAGCCAACTAAAAAATCATGTCGTCCAATCAACAACAAAATATATAATTCACCCAAGAGTTGGCTGGCGGAACTCCTTCGTCGTGTTGTCACAGTTCAATGCATTCTTTGCTTCTTGTGGACATGTACCAGTTGCTCCTTCTAGTTAGACCGAATACGGATATCAAATGGAATGTCTAACTAAAGTCGGTAATTGAAGACAATTGTAATGTTCGGCTTCAATGAATCGCAGGTATTTGAGAAATTTTCCAAGAAACAGAAAACCATACTCGCGCTTGAAGTTGTATGCCATTGTGAGCTGACTGCAGCTCATGATTAAAGGGGAACGGGAAATAATTATCAAATAAAAAGTAAAAGTAAAACCATGATAGAAGTCATGACTGAAATATAAAACACAAAAACCGATCGTAAAATATGCAAATGTTTATTTATGCACGACTTTGCCGCCTGTTGTTTTATAATAATGGACGGGTCTGTGTGTTTTTTTTTTAGTGGAAATCTTAAGTCATTAGTTTATTCACCGTCCGCCCACTATGTGTGTGAATAAAGCCGGTAAGCTGGGATAGCTTTATATGGTACTAGAATTGATCGTTACCGTAGAGGCTGTAATTCTGACCATATATACAATTGGCACGGTGACAGATTGGCATTTCCTTCTTAGGATCTGTAGAATGTTGTCAATGGAATACGTCTTTATATATATAGAAATAGACTTATGGCTTTGATTGTAAGTCTTATAAAAGCGCAGTATGTGCAGGAGTCATAGCAAGTGCGCCATACCTCTTTTGATTTATAGTATTTGTAAGTAATTGAGATGACGCTTATGATGCACACGTTTTTATTAACAAAAAAAAAATGAATAGTTGGCGCAACAGGCGCGTATACACCCTATAGGCCTAGCTTCTCACAACCATTCATTTTGTGAGATTTTTTTTTTTTTACAAATGGAAGGGACCTATAATTTTAGCGGCAAACATCAAAATATGGGAAAACAAGTTTGAAAAGAGTTTAAACAACGAAATTTCGATCTAAAATGTTTGCCTCGAAGGTAAACACCCTTGGTGCGAATTGCCACAAGTTTATTCAAAATTCACGACATTAAAACCCGTTCCACAAACTATCAAATAAAAAAATCGTTCGAACCTAAACTCAAATCAGAGATTGTTAAGTAGTAGAAGTTGATGTGACATAAATGCCACAGAATTTTGGGCCGAAATAGAAACTTTGAAGAATCAAATTGAAGCGACTTTGCAAAATGCGAATGTCAATCAAGTCTTTTAAGGTATAGTACAACAACTGGACTTAAAGCAAATGTTTCCAAGCGTATTAGTAGCTATAAGCATTTTTTAACGATACCAGTGACTGTAGCTCCTTGAGAAAGTTTATTCAGTAA
This sequence comes from Cheilosia soror, assembly GCA_949372485.1. Lineage (NCBI taxonomy): Eukaryota > Metazoa > Arthropoda > Insecta > Diptera > Syrphidae > Cheilosia > Cheilosia soror. The sequence goes on along the minus strand of OX443562.1, from coordinate 108,724,864 downwards.
ACTCAATCTGATAAAGGCATACTTGCGCTCAACAATGGTCAGGAAAGGCTATCTGGCCTAGCAATATTGTCGATTGAAGCTGGCATAGCACGAGTCCTGTATGTACATATTTTGGCAAATATATTTGTTTTGTTTGCTTTATATATTTTTAATTCTAACAAGTAAACTAAACAAAAATTTAGATAACCGAAAAATCAGTATATTTTTTGAGGGTGCAAATATAGAAGCTCGCACAGGGCGCATAAAAGCTTAGTTACGGCACTGGTTATATATCAGTTGATTGCTAACCAAATAATTTCTCTATTAAGAAAGTGTCTAATGTATCTACCTCCAACTTACTTGAAATGTCGTATCGTAGAGATAAGGGCATTTTGGCGGATTACCACAAAAATCGTGAATTTCGAGTCGGGTTTTCTATGCAAAGAATGTGCAAAAATCTGCATTCTTTAGTCCTTGGGTTAGTGGCAACCAAGGATTTACTCTTATGTTTCATTCGTAAGTCGTGACCAAATAGTTTGAGGTGTGAGTAGACCCTTAGATCATTCCTCATTTCAGTGGTAGTGGTAAAGGGTTTATTGTGAATGGCCCGCTATTTCGGTAGCTGTCACTTTTGAAGCTTTTATTCTTTGACATTTGACAAGTAGAAACTACGCCATTACAAAAAATGGAGCGATACACGCTTCAACAACGCATTGAAATTATTAAAATTCACTACAAAAATGGTGAAAATCTTGCAGTCACAGATCGCAAAACTAAAGCATTTTTTGGTCGTCGTGAAGCACCTTGTCGGACCGCAATACAGAAATTGGTGGAAAAATTCGAACTGTTGGGACAAGTTAGTGATGTGAAGAATAAAACCCGTGCACGTCGCTCAAGAACAACTGAGAATATTGCTGCTGTAGCCCAAAGTGTTGAAGAAAACCCAGGTTTGCCCATTCCTCGTCGTTCTTTGGAATTGGGCATTCCACAAACACCATTACACCGTATTTTGCTTAAAGACTTGGGTCTTAAGGCTTATAAAGTTCAGTTAACACAAGAACTTAAGTCGGCCGGTCGATTCAAGACCTCAAAGATAAAATTCGTGAGGCTATCGAGGACATAGGGCAGCCACTTTGCGATTTGGTTATGGAAAATTTCATGAAAATGATATGGTCCTGTAAGCCTGCTCGTGGTGGCCATTTGGCTGATATTATTTTTCATTATTAACGGCATACCTTCCTCTTCATTATGAAACAAACATCCGATCATTTATCTCAAAAAATGGCATTTTTCTTTGAATATCAAAATAACACCTCTTATTGGAAAACCCTTTAGAAAGGCTGGGGCTAAAACCAATAGGCGGACCATACTTTCTGGCCGTACTCGTTGTATTCAAAATTTAGATTATTGAGAACAAAAAGAAACCAAACAAAATCAAGTATGAAAGAGAGGGGGATACGATAAGTCATAACCATAAGTACTTTGAGTGATTTTATGTAGGTATAGGCAGCCGATACAATACCTGAGGAGCCATATACGACCTCACCAAAATTTAAGAGGCTGTAGTAGTGTAGTAGGCTCAACCGATAAGGAGATTTCGATGGGGAAAGAGGAACAGCTTTTGGCTGAGCCAGCTGGATACCAACGTGACTCAGAGAGTGAGACCAAAGATAACCACCCTATAGTGGATTCTGATAGATACGTACTCTTTATATAGAGCAATAAAACAAAGCGCTGTACTAATATAATCATTTTTAATGTTGAGGTTAAATTTTATGTCGAAGATTTACATATAAAATTATGTATCTTCTGTGACCGACAAAATATACTTAAGTTGAAGGTTACAAATGATTATTGGTAACGCCAAAGAATGATAAATTAACTCTTTGGCAATAAGTTTTTCACTAATGAGCTATTGCAGAGCTTTGGAACATTAAAAAGTACGAATTTGTATCCAAATAAGAAGCATTTTCAGGTACATAAAAAATTAAGAGGTTTGATAAAAGTACATCTGAAATAATTACAAATTCTTAAAAGATAGATAACTCAACAGTTTTGCAGCCTCCGATGCAACTTCTAATTCATATATGGTTCCCTTTTCTACGATTTTTTGCTTTGTTTTAATATTTCCTGCTGAAATTGGGTAGGTGACTAGGAAGCCATTGCAAAAGTGGTTGTTAACGTGGCGATTAAACACCACGCGCCTCGCTCATCCTTATAATAGAAAAGGAATTTAATTTGCACGGTTGTATAGGCATAGCGCGGTTCAAGTCGGAATGGGTAATTGTAACCTTTCTCGCCTGAATGGACATAGGCATACACGTATAGGTACCTATAACTTTGAGGAGGTTAGGGAATTTGTCTACATAATCTCCCCTATGAACTAAGTGTGTCCAAACTTTGGTTGGTTATAATGACAAGACCCACATTTGTAACTTTTTTGGAGTTCAAAAAATTCAATTGTAACCTAAAGACCTTGATTGGATTTGCCACTCATAACTAGAAATTCAACTTAAGCTACTTAGCTCGTGGATAGGGCTAACATTTATTTCTACTTACAAATTACTCTATGTCTACGCCAACATTAATTCGAAATGTTTACCTAGAATGAAAAAAAAAAATTGAAATTAATTTTTATATAAGTGTATTTAAAATATAAAATCATGTTATTAATTTTAAGAAAAAAAAGAGAAAGGTAACACAAACTAATTGCGATAACAAAGAATGTCACATGAGGCGCTGTTTTCGGTAACCGGTTTTAATTTGTGTGCCCAATGTTTTCCTAGTAATTTATTTTCAAAACACTTACAAACGGTGACCAAAACCAAGGTCAAAGAGTCAACTCTTAGATATGAGATCTGTCTACCATGTTCCTGTAATTGGAATTAAAAATGAAGGGAGCGTATAAACACAATTGTGAATGGGACTATAATGAGTCTTACATAAATCTAGCCTCTTACTTGAGTGGTTCGTGGTTGAGTTTTCCAAGACCCAAATACTGTTTGCATTCAAAGCAGCAAATATTTTATGTTCAGCTACCGTAGTAGGTACACTAGCAGAAAGGAAACACAAAAAAGCAAAATTTATAATGCGTGCTGATGTACATCTACTTTGCCTTTTATGTCACACCAATGCATACAATAATTCCGCATTCAATAGATACTTCATTGTATCTCGGTATCAAGCAAATCGCTTTATAGGCTGCGTGCGGTTACTTAATCGCATTTTATTGGCACAAATATGCACACATCTTTACTTGAGATCAGTCAGAGCTGAAAGTCATACTCTAAGAACATTTTAATCGGATTAAACTTGTATCCGGATGACATCACTGTCATACTACTGCGAAATGCGGTGTAAGTTTGGGTCGCCACACCAATGCGCAAACAGCTAATCTCGCTAAAGCCTGAGAAGAGAAACAATGGGTAGGAGTTTCTTATGTTTCGGAACCTTTTTCGGTTAGTTAACTATTACCACTGTCGGATTCTCGTTTGTCCGGTTTCCATGCCATATTATAACACTATTACATCAACTCAACACCTCTTTGTGGATGAGAGGTAAAGATATGCTACTGATAAAATCACCGAAAAAAAAATGTCTGTGAATGAAAGTAAAAGTATTTCGTTCCATCACACACCCGCCAGTTGTTAGTCGTCACGTCATAGTTGGTATGGCTATCAATAAGCCCAGCGAAAGTTGAAAGAAAGTTTTGATTGGAAAGCAATTTTTTAGCGCGCGCGCACTGAAACACATACTGATCAGTGATCATGATCAGTCATCAGATCGATTAAGTTAAGGAGATGAGCAAATGAATGTGCATAATGAAGTGAGTCTTTTCATGTAAAACCTACAACTTCTTGATTTTATCTGAGAAGCTACAATTTTCATCACATTGTCAGTTTTGTGACGAAAGATTTCCTCATTCTTGCGCCGCCCACATGCCCTAAGATTAGACACACAGTGGCTATTCCATTAACTAAAATTGCACCAGCAACGGATTATAATGAGGGCGGGATAGTTTTAGAAAGAAGGTGAAACATATCTGGGCGATGCATGGCTGTAAATCAACGAAATGGGAAAAACAACAACTCAACCTTGCGTTATGTTCATGTATAATACTTCCTGGATAAAAGCTGCTAATAGATCAGAGTGCATGCTATTTTTAGTATCCACAAATCAAGAGGATGCTCGTTGTACATACCTACAGGTGTTGGAGATTGCATTTCAGAGGCATGGTGCTTTTAAGAACTATTGGAAATTAGTATATGAGTCAAGCATCAAAAGCTAACTTCATCAACATGCGAAAACGATCTACGGACATTTTAAAAAGCAATGTGTATCGGAATATCATGTCTTGTACTCTACACTTAGCCATAACCTCTTGTGAATCTGAAAAACGATTGTAGACACCCATAAACGTTCGATAACATTTTTACTTTCATGCATTATTTGAATCACAAAAAATTTTTATTTTTTATTGTTTTGCAAACCATAGACAGTTGTTCAAAACTCATTTTTATGAGGCTCGGTTAACTAGGTTCGGTCAATACTAAGCCCACATACTAAGCCTTGAGAGTGACTAATGTCCGTTTTCACAGTGCAAAAGTTTAACGTAAGGTGCATTTTACAATCAATTATTAATACTCGCCCCAAATGTTACAAAAACTTGGTAGCATTTAATATCATTTAATCAAATAAATGATTTTTGAAAATTAGTTGTGAACTTTAGAGAAAACAAGTAAAAGTGTTCGGCTTGGTGAATATACCTTCCTGTGGAGGGTATACAAAAATTATTTTATTTAATTGAATTTATAAAACGAAAGAAAAGTTTCAATGAGCTTGTCAAATCGTTGACATCTGAGTAGCTAGTCATTTAAGGACCATTCACATGAGAGCGAACGAACGAATTGATGAAATGAGAACAAGCCACTTTTTAAGCATTTAAACCGAAAATTTCTTACTTACTTACTTAGATGGCGCTACAGTCCGGGGTGGACCTGGTCCTCAACCAACACACCTCTTCAGTTAGCACGATCTTTGGCTAACCGCCTCCAGATGCACACTCCAAGTTGGTTGAGGTCCCCTTCCACTTGTGCGCGCCACCTAAGGCGAGGTCTTCCTCTACTGCGTTGTCCCTCTGAGTTGGAATCGAAGACTCTTCGGGCTGGAACGTTGGTGTCCTACATGTTCTAGCCATCTTAGTCGACTGATACTTACTTTTCTGATCAGGTCGATGTCGCTGTACAGCTCGTAGAGTTCGCTGTTAAATCTCCTCCCCCAAAGCCCGTCAACGCATACGGAACCGAAAATCACTCGAAGAATTTTGCGTTCGAAGCGACCAAGGAGATCTTCATCCGTCTTTGATAACGTCCATGATTCTGCGACATAAAACAGGACTGGGATGATGAGGGTCTTATATAAAGTCTTCTTGGTGTTTCTCGACAAGGCCTTACTAATCAATTGCCTTCTTAGGCCAAAGAAAACAGCGGTTGGCAAGTGTAATTCTTCGCTTGATTTCTGATGTGATGTCATTTTCAGAGTTAATAGCGAAGCCGAGGTAGACAAAGTCCCGAACTACCTCAAAGTTAAAGCTGTTTATCGTGACTTTCTGTCGATTTTGTGTGTTCCTTTTTGTTGACAGCATATATTTTGTTTTGCCCTCATCTACCACTAAACCCATTTTTGCCGCCTCTTTACTGATATTTGCAAACGCACCAGTGACAGCTCGCTGTGTTCTGCCAATGATGTCGATGTCGTCAGCGTATGCAAGTAGTGGACAGACTTTTGGAAAATGCTCATTTTCTCAAGAATGATGTTTGAAAATGTCACATGACAGCGCATCATCTTGTCCAAATCCTTTTTTGACATCAAAGGTCTCAGTGAGATTGTTTCCGACCTTTACGGAGCAGCGAGCTTCTCCATCATCATTTTGCACAATCTGAAAAGTTTGGCAGGGATGCCAAAGCTAGACATGGCTCTATATAGCTCGTCTCTATAAATTCTGTCATATGCGGCTTTGAAATCTATAAATAGATGGTGAGTATCGATTTGGACTTCTTGGGTTTTCTCGAGGATCTGCCGTAGTATGTGAATATTTGGTCGGTTGTGGACTTAAAAAAAAATAGATAGGTTGCGCAACAGGCGGTAGACACCCTAGGCCTAGCTTCTCGCAACCATTCGTTTTATGCGAGTTTCTATTTTTGGAACGAATGAAAGGGACCTACAATTTTATGCCGAATCCGAAATGCTAAATTGAGAAGCTTTTTTCAAGACAGTTATACTCTCGGCTGTTTGTCAAACGTTCGCGAGAGGTGGCGCAGTAGAAAAAACCTTGAGATGTATTTTTTTTTTCCGGGGATCGAACCTGGGATCCCTCGCGCAGTAGTCCAACACACTAACCACTGCGCTAATGCAGCCTATTAGTTGTGGACTTACCGGGCCTAAAACCACTATGATAGGGTCCAATCAGTTCGTTGACAAATGGTTTGAGACGTTCACGCTGTGTGAACCGAAAATTTCACATTTTATTATTCCAAGAGAAGGATAATTAATTATCCCATCAAAATGTATTACGAAAACTTGTTTGCAAACAGCTTAAATAACGAAATTTCGGATTCTAAACTTTTTGCCGCGAACGAAAACACCCTTGGCTCAAATTGTCAAAGTTTATAACCTCAAATTGGAAATTGTTGGTAGAAACTGATGGCAAACTGCCGCGATCATAAAAATTGTTCACATAATTGGACTGTCAGAACTTGCGAATAGTCGTTCGGTCGTAGGTAGTTGATCGCTCTTACGTGAATAGTTCTTAAGTTTCTAATTTTGGTCATTTAAGTTTTACAATCAAATATGGCACTGAAACCGAAATCGAACCCTGACTGCCATTTAATGGCGACTCTTTACTTAAGTGGTCTCTGTGAAACCGGGCATAAATGGATGACAGGTTTTAGTATATAGGTACGCCGGTTCGTTCCGTCTTATTTTGTTACGATCACCGCTGAGGATAGTAGAAAGATAGATCTTGCGGGTGGCCTTGCTAGCTATGAATGCATTTTCGATTAGCACTCCTTCATATTTAGAATATGTTTTTAATCTGTCACTTGCTAAATGGGCAATATGTAATTGACATAGTTTTCTGAAACAAAGTTTAGGTTATAGTTTACATATGTTTTTTTTAATTCTGGAATTTTAGAAGTTCACGAAAACATTTGGTATAGACAGAGGCACCCCCAGTTTTGAAAATCTTGCATAGACACTATGAGAACAACGCGTGCTCATAGTAGTGTCAGATTCTTATTGACTAAAAACACCACATTTCGATATAAATTGTATATACTGCAACTAAGATATAACTTATCAAGCTATTTTTCTATCACGAAATAAAAACTGTTACTCTCCAATGAAAGATCGTGCATTTTCCGCAATTTAGACGCGGTTAATCCCTATATCGCCACTCCAAGTCGAAAGGTTTTGTTCTTTGTAGTCGGCGCAATAAATTGCTCTCATCCAAAATTTGTAGGACTGTATTGTTGGAGTGTCCGATTAGTCGGTTTCTATGCTTTCGTGCAAAGCTTCTAGTTTCAGCTTCGATTGTAGGTATTCCGAGATCCCTGTGGATATTGTCGTTTCTAATATACCACGGTGCTTTTACAATTTCTCGAAGCACTTTATTTTGAAAAGATTGTATAATATTGGCATTTGTTTTCTTGGTGCAACCCCAAAGTTGTATACCGTAGGTCCACACCGGCTTTAGCACTTGCTTGTATAAAAGCAGTTTGTTCTCGGTGCTGAGCTGGGAATGTTTTCCAAGTAACTAGTACATTTCTCTATATTTGAGGCGCTGAAATGAAGCGGCATGTGCTGAAATCAATGTATGAGTGATTGATGAATTAGTGGCGCAAAAAAGTGTGATTTTAAGTTGAGACACAATTTTTTTAAAATTCACGTAAACAAGTCCAATAATAATACTCGAAAATAATACCCGTTCGATGTTCTTATGGTTATTATGGCTATTATGGTCGGCGACAAGCCTACTTTACATTTTTATATTAATTTCATTCTTTTAATGGGAACCTTGATATTATATCTGTATAGAAATAACGCCAATACCACATGAGATCATCCACGCAAATTACCCATCTACGGAATGCTTTTCAAAATTCAAGTTTCACACGCAAATCTCTTCTCACATCCGCTAATATTTTTCCATTGCATCGCACAATTATTGCCAGCCAACCATGTGTAAAGAAACCTCCGTCTGGTTAGATCATTGCCCTGCTTTGATTTTAATTTTGATTTTGATTTTCATTTCCATATTCAAATTGGTATCAGAATCGTTTCCATCAATTTCTATCAGGCGTGATCTAGATCAATTATTATTATTATTATTGATCTCCGCCCGGCTTCCAACTGAGACGTTGAGTTTCTTTGATTAGCACGAACAATTATTCTGTGTTCGAGGTCTAAAATGTCACTGGCACAGATACTGAGATAGATACCACTCGTTCGAGTGATAATTGAATTATAATTCAAGTGTTACCCTGCCAAACGAACGTATAGATTGAGAGAATCCATCTCAATGTTATATTATTCAATTAATTAGCAGGAAAGGAAAGTCTGGCGTGAGCACCGTGTTCACCGAATCGCATCATCAATGCGTCACAGTTTCTCGCAATGCATTTACCGTCGATTTAACACGATTAACCCATTAAAATGGCTTTAATACAACGATCTGGCGGTGCGGTTGCCAAACGATCAAAGAAGGGATTACCTCTACCTTTTGTCAAAGAATTATTGTCGATCCGCATTATGCAGACGTCACTTTCGGTTTTTGTCTCCCGGTTATATGACAAACAGCATCAGTATTGAAGCCTTTCGAAACGAATTCGTCAAAATTGCTCGATTTAATGATAAAATTGAATGATTGACAAACGACTTTTCCACGAATTCGTGTCGCTTATTAACCAGAGTAGTAGGAGTCAATTCATAATATCACTGATGGCTTTTGTTGGGACGTCTTTTGAGACATCTTTGGTAATTGCTTTGGGTTTTATGTTTCTTTTAGATTTAATGAAATCAATAATCATCTATGTGGCTTGAGACATGATGTAACTGGTGTAGTATGGTAGTGAGTAGCGATTGTGTTCGAGGTCTTGTACCGGAACTAACGTGATATTTAGAAATTGAAAAAGAAAAATATATTGACCTGATTTTTAATAGAAGATTGGAGATACATATAACATTTTGTATAGACTGGGATTGACATTAGTCAAGAATTTCAAAGCTAGTAAAATTTGACAGGAGTAGATAGTAATGTATACGTTTATTTTCAGTAGGTATATGAGAAATCATTTTGTAGGAATCTTTAATTTCATCAATTGACTAGCTCTTGTAATTATTAAAATTTAGATGGTCAGTCAATGCACTGAGTACATATTAACCATTCGGTTGTTGTTTCGAATATGGTAAAATTAACCTCAAAACAAACATTGTTTCGGTGCCATGAAATAAAGTCTTATGAAAAAAGGTCCAAAACGTATTTTTTGACTTTATTGCACTTCTGAAATTGCAATAAAGTCCAAAACGATTTTTGGACTATATTTCATTTTCAAAAGTGCAATAAAGTCCCAATCGAAGTGGAAATAAAATCCACAATGCATACACAGTAGTAGAATATGTATGGGGGGGCATGCTGCCCCTTGCAACCCCCCTGCTCGCCTTTCTTTTAAAAAGCTGAGTGCAATAATGTCCAATGGCTTTACTGCACTTTCAAAAATGAACTCGCGTTGAAGCGTTGAACTCACCGCGGCGTTCAAACGCGGCGGTGAAACGCGCTCCTGTGAAAAATTACAGATTATTTACTGTGACGCGGAGCGGTGAGAGTAATTTTTGTAGTGTCAAACAGGGTTGTCAGGTTTTAAAAACCAGAATCGCCAAACGCAAAATATAAAACGCAAAAAAATCGCCAAAATTCAAAATTTTCCACTCTCCAAATTCAAAAACCATAAAAATCAAATGAATTCATGCAACTCGTAATTTTTACGTAAAAAAAAAACTTAATGCAAATTCCCCAAGCTCCTGAATCTCTGGCTGTCCTATTGTCATTTTGTACACCTTGTTCCAAAACTTCAAAACGTCTTCTTCGGGTACACTTTCTAGATATGTAGATAAAATTCATTTAACCAATTGACAGAAATTAATTTTTCCCACTGAGCCTCAGAGTAAGTTATATTATAAGCTTTTGGGTGGAATCAAGCTTACAAACAGACTTAAAACAGGGTCGCATTTGGCTTAAGCAAACACCTGGCTAAAACTATCCCAAAGAAACAAACGCTGTGTTGCAGTCAGACAATCTTTTTCGCATTTCTTAGTAAAACAAGAATCAAATCGTTTACTTGCTCCTTAACTTCATTCACAAGCCCTGTGCTACCACAGTTTTCGCGATTCCTTCAAAATCCGACCCTAAATCAATATCTTTCCAAGTTTTAAAGTTGTGTTCATTCTTTCATTATAATTTTAATTTTTCGTCACAGTCATCACAGATGTAAGGTTTGAGTGAAAATTATAAAAAAAAGAAAAAATATGAGGATTTTGGTTAAAAAAGTTTAAATCGCCAAAGGCTAAAAATATCGCCTTTTTTGGGGTGCTTCGCCAAACCGATTTTCGTGTCGCCAAATGAAATTTAAAATCGCCTGTTCGCCACATCTGACAACCCTGTTGTCAAATGGAAATATTGATAGAATTTGAAAGAAATTACGCATTTCTTTACGATATGGGCGATAAAATGTATAAAATTTTTTTTTTTAAAGGGTGATATTGGAGACAATTGCAAAGGAATTAAATGAGAACGGTATTCCTTGACTTCTTCTCTCTTTTTATTTATGTCGTGTTCGTTTCGTGCACCCAAATTCTTTTTGAATTTTTGGGAATTTCATAGCACGAATTTGAGAGAATTTAATGGAATTTGATGAGAGCTATCTGTTTGACGTCGTCTAACGCGGTGTTGAGAACGTCGCGTCAAAATAATTTCACCGCCGCGTAAAATAATCTCTCCGCGGTGTTAATAACGCGTTCTGTTTGATGAAACCTTTAGCCGGAGCATTATTGTCCACTCGCTCGACGTGACCGGGTTAATGTAGTCCACGTGTTTTGACTTTTTGAACTACATCCACATCTTGGTACAGATCACAGAGTTCGCGGTTGTATCTCCTACTCCAAACCGCCGAAGTATTTTTCTTTCGAAGGAGCACACATTTCTTCCTTCGAGTTCCTTTGGCACTTAATTTGTCCAAAATTGAGACAGAGCACTGGCAGTTCCTATTCATAGCCAGTAATAATATTACCTATACTTTGTAGGTATGATTTCTGGTACATAATATATCTAAAGTTTCATTGTCGTGGATGAACAAATGGTGTTTGCCAAACTTGGCAGCACTCTGATTCCCTTAAAGAACGATTCATAAAAAGACAATTCAAAAAAGAAAATAAGAAGAGAGGTTAGCAGCGACCATTTTGAAGAAAGCCGCAGGACTCGCTGGGCTGGAAATCGAAGTAAAATTAAAAAAAAAACGCAACTTGATTGTAATATGTAGTAGGTAAGGTATACCGTGTAATTAAACATAAAATTATATTAAGCTTTATATAAAGTAACCTAACCGTATACCTACAAGTAATTAGCATCTCATTGCATTTGTACATATTTTTTGTCATATTTGAAAGAAGCTACATTTTGTTAAAACAAAAAAATGTGCATTATCAGTATCGGTGTTTTATATTCAGTGGTACCAAACCCCCCCGCAGGCACCTATTTGCAAAACGTCATCCTAGCAATTATTAGGTGCATGCCCCTAAAACCACTTAAGAAAACCCATTATTTATAGTAATAAATTACAAAAGATAAACAAAAAAAAATGTCGAAACGGAGAAAGAAATCCAACAACAACTGTATATAATTTCATCGTAATGCTGCCATCTATGAAGGTGGTATCTCGTCAAGCAACTGACAAGTTTGTCAATTTGTTGCACACATCTCACGCACTTTCTTTAATTTTCCCTGAGGTGATTTTTTCCTCTCCAATTTGTTTTTTTTTTCTTACCTACACTAATTTGTACCTATCGAGAGCAACAAATCACAAAAGTGTGATAAAATGCGTTCGCCGCAAAAAAAAAAAAAGAAAAAAATGCGTAAATGCAACTTTAATGCATTCCAAATGAATTGCCATTATTAAAAGTAACGTGTCTTGACTTCAAAGAAAAAAACAGCTAAAACGCAATAACCAAACTCACAGTAGCTGGTAGCACCCTCATTGTTATTCCCAATTTGTGTGGCGGGTTTCCCAAACTACACATTGAATTTGTTGTAAGTCATGTTTAACGCCTGTCCATAGGAATACGAATACATCATGGAGTAGGTAAAGTGCATACGTATACTCTAGGAGAGGACAACTCGCATGTTGGGAATGAATATTTGCACCTAGTTAGTGGAAGAGCTGTCCGCATAGTTTATTTTTATACGTAAGTTTGCCACTAGCCAGGCAATTAGTTGATGCACCTTATGCGAAGCGTATAGTTTTCCTCGTTATAGACGCTTCCAAAAATATGTTTAATATGCGGAACTCTAAAATGAGATTTCGTGTAGCATGAAAAGTGAATTTTTCTATAATGGTGATTGAAACATAATTTTTCGTCATTGGTTTAACATTAGTAGTGATCCAAATTTGTAAATGAAATTCTCAAGAAGAACTTGCGCTCATTGGGAAGTAAAGTGACAGCAATGTTCAAAATGTCAGTCAGTTATAGGGTGGGTGGTAGGTAGCTCTTTTGAAATTTAGAACTATAATATGCTGTCAAAAAGATTGTTCTTTAAAAATCAACCTCTAAACATGCCACTCTTCGTTATTCGTCTTCCACGAAGGCAAGAGATTGGACCGCATTCCATTTACTGCTAGATGACCAACTGCATGTCCAACTCACGTTAAAATCCACAAACGATTCAAATGTACCTACATGTAGCACAAATTTAGAGATCTAGCGGAAATGGTTAGACTTCAATTTTTTATGTAAATAAGATAAGTACATATATAATTTGACATTAGTTTCATTGTCATCTATGGCTATGGTGCACTATTTCAAAAGTCAAAGTGACATGAGTAGAGTATGGCTAATCAGTGACAGTATAATCACATTCCTGCAGAAATCCCAATATTACAGAGCGAAATTTGTATGAATTTGCAACGATGATTGGCCAATTCAAAAGAGAGAGGTTCCAGAAACGATCGCCTCATTAATCAATTAATTTATTCACCATATAATAGATACATTATGGTTAATTGTACAATGAAGAGTAACAACCATAGTTAAGTAAGTGTGTCAAAAGGTTTTTTATTGAGTTACTCTCACAAAATCTGCATTTCCAAATAATCCAAATTAAATTGAGCCAGCATAAAAACAAAACTAACTTTAGCGTAAAATTGACATACATAAATGAAAGGTCTTTGTTTAGCATATTAAAACTATAGCTCATTCCACACGATCGCAAAGCATGTCATTAAAATTAAACACTATACCGCCGATTGTAATCTTCTTCAGCTAACCGCCAAGTTGCGCATCATATATATGAATATGACATAACACCACAACATTGATATCTATCCAAAATATGTAGATGATCATGTAACTGAATAGCACTATAAATTAATGCCAACGGAGAAATTTCACTTAAGCGCCCATGTTCAGTTATACACTATCAGTTTTAGCATCAAATTGCATAAAACACCCATTTTTATTAGATCCCACTTAACTACTATTGACAGCTGTCATTAAAAACAAAATGAAAGAGCAAATTAATTGTTAATCACATAGTTTAACAAACTGTTTGTAAACGGCACATCTTAGTTCCGTGTGTATGGGGAAATGGGTGTAATTGTCAACTTGACAGGCACAAAGTATGAAATTATGAAATAAAAACACTGCAACCGAGAAAGAAAAATAAAAACTGCACATCAGGAATTCCTCTACTTCGCTATTTTTTTAAACTTTCTCCTCTGAAAAGAGTGTTAATGGAGACTGTTACTTTAGTGATGTTGTTGATGCATCATTTGGCAAACAGTTAGATTTCATTTTTCCCTACTGTTTTAGTGTTTCCAATTTCAACTGGGTATAAAAGATTCTTGTCGATTGACAGAAAAGTAATTACCGATCGAGAGCACATAATTAGAAATAACGGTGGTAACAGCTTTAATTGATTTTAAATTGCAATACTGCGAATGGGGAGATAGTTACCTGCGAGTCATGATTTAAATGATACCAGTTTGTGCGTATGAATGTGGTAGACAAATGCTTGAATAAGTTGATAAATCAGCTAAAAATGTCAAATTATTACGGAACTTGCAAACCTCCAAATTAGAGGTCACCTACTTTCTTGCTGAGAATAGACGCTCCCTCCGGCCATACAATTTTTTGTCCGGCGGAACTTCAAGAATCTCCCCTTAAAGGATTATATCACTTAACTGCAACACCCTGTAGGTTAGGTTAAGTTAGGTTAGGTTAGGTTAGGTTAGTTTAAAAAGGGGTATGAGAGAGATGTCTCATACAGCACTTAGGCACCATAAGGGCCCATCGCGATCCCTAGGGGGAACTAATTGCAGTGACCTAAAATGGAAAAACACCTAAACACTTGCCCTTGAAAAAGCCCCAATTTCCCTGCAAAAATCAAGTAGCCCCTTGCTATTGACTATCTCCTCTTAATGCTGGAAGAAGTACCTTCCCAGGAATTGCCTTCTACTCCGACATATTGCCACTCATTCGCACAGTATGGGCGTGTTATGTCCTCTTATGCTTGCAGGTCATTGCAGAATCTGCAAGTGTACGAGTCTGCCAGCCTGAGTCTTTTGGCATGTTTTCTAAGCAGACAGTGCCCTGATAATATGCAGATCAGTGTCCTGAGCTGTTTCCTACCTAGTTTGAGGATTTTCCTAGATATTTTTCGGTTGTATTGCGGCCAAAGTGCCTTAGATACTGCGTGACCGGTGAGGCCCTACCACCTCCGGTCGGTTTCCTTAGTTATTTTATTCCTAATATCGATTTTTATGATGCAAGGAGGTGATTTAATATCACATCCTCCATCTAACATTTCCCCGCCTCTTCTCATCAGGTTGCTCATTTCCAACTAAGTATACAGCAGTGTCCAGGTACCCAGCACAGCCTCACTTGGTTCTGACTGCATATTGTTTTAAACATTGTGCGACAAGTCCTGACTAATTTAGAATTGATGTTCGTATCACCCTGAATAAACCTCTTGAATGTTTGTAGAACAATTGGGATTAGACTTATCATGGGTCTAACTAAAGTATTTGGCAGTAGTATAACGGGGCTTACCAGTCTTAACAAATGTATAAATACCTAGATATAAGGACCGCTTTAACTTCTTGCCATGATTTAGGAACGGAACGTATCCCATATTTAGGCTTATTTAGAAATATATTTCCAGATGTGAAGCTGTAAATATTTTTCGCAATTTTGTAGCATCCTAGGGACTTACTGTAAGACTTCAAGCAAGAAGCAAATACTTTCTAAGATAACAAAAATCGTTCCCAAACGGGTTGGCCAAAGAAGTCATGCATAGGTATCCGCAAATATGCATAGCTTCGCTTGATCATAGATTACAAAGTTTTGCCATAGAAACCAGGAAACTCTGTCCATAAAATTCCAACATCCACAATCCAATCAAATACTTATCCCTTTATGAGAACCGAAGTCTTGTTATCAAGAGAAAGTAATGAACCAACAACAGCAATGTCTTTCTTTTTTTTTTGGTTCATATTGAATTGAAAAGCATTTCAATCTTACTTATCCCAAAAGCATCATCTCTTTCCTTCTGTGTCTTGGTCGGTTTCAATTTCAGCACAAGTATACCTACAATCGGAATCCATAAACAAATTAAGTCAAGACCTCAGCCCGACTATTGTTACTATACTAATAGCATTGAACAGAGCGTGCGGGGGAGCGCGGTGCGGCGCGGCGGGACAGCTAAGCTGCAGATGGAAATGTACTTCAACCCAGCATCGTTGTTGTAGTTTTTTGTATATAATGTATGTTTCTATATAATGTATTTTCATTTTCTGTTTTTGCTGTTCATCTTATTTCAAAAGTTCATTGCATTACACATCGACGATGTACTTTACTTAGTACACGACGTGGAAAGATCGCGCGCATACACTTGCAAAAGGTGAATTTTGCACAATGCCTTCTCGATGTACACTCGTAACAATAGACGCAATTATCGCGCTTGCCGCATATAGTACTATACAGCTGCAATATACAGATACATACTTGTATCTAACGAAGCGCAGGTTGCAGCATCCGCAGTGGAAAATAAAGCATTTAACAAATAACCGGAGATAGTTGAAACGTGATGCTGAATATATTGTCGACTGCCCCACAAGCCCACAACGCATGCATATTGCATATGCCTGGAGAGGTAAAGTGGTGTGTAAGCGTTTCCACTGAACATGTTTTTCTTATGTAAATCTATGAAAGATGTCATTTAATTGATAAGTACAACAATAAGAGTTAATTTTGGGGAAAATTATTTATTAAAAGCTATGCTTATATAAAAGGATCAT
Organism: Cheilosia soror; assembly: GCA_949372485.1. NCBI lineage: Eukaryota > Metazoa > Arthropoda > Insecta > Diptera > Syrphidae > Cheilosia > Cheilosia soror. The sequence continues at coordinate 108,708,263 of OX443562.1, read as the reverse complement.
GGGCGGTATAACTTTTGATGACGCATTTTCATATTCATTAACAGTAGCCAACATTAACGCACTGCGAAGTTGTTTACGACCTTTTTTGACTTTTTTTATGGAAAATTCACTTATGGTAAAATATGGCTTTTTAAGAGTTTTAGACAGTAAGTAAGCAACGCACCGGATTTTGTAAGTCCGCTTTAATGGAAAAAATGCAGCGTCCAGAAGGTGGTCATTATTTTTATGGACAGAGGGAGAGGGTTTTGTAGTTGGTACCCGTACCAAGAAACCAAACAGAGGTATGTATGCGTATAGTAGTGAAATGCGGCCTGGTTGTTCAAAGCGGAAGCGTCAAGATTATAGTGAATTGTGGCCAAATGCATATTACATATAAGGATCTATATCTAAATATTGACCCCAAATCCATCGACTTGAAAGGTTAAAATGTGAGTAAAGCCATTGGGATTATCTCTATCTTTAGTGTGCCTACACAGGTTTGAATCCCACAAAGCATCAATTATTTTAATTTCCCGTTTATGACTTGAACTCTTAATAACATCTAGAAATGATTCATCTTAGATCATCTCTTTTCGTAGCTATTTATCTGACTCGACTTGGATGAGTCATTCGTCAGATAAGACAGCGATCAATCGAAGTTTTTAATGTAGATAATTTTAATCAATTCAGCAGTTTTCTTACAAATTGTTTTTTTTTTAAGAACTGTTAAATCTGATTTACGAATCAGGAAAAAAACAGGCTTTCATAAAATTTTTAAATTTTGCATTACACATCGAATTAGTTATTACATAATACTGTACAGACTACACACGAAAGTTTGACAGATTTTAACAAATAATGCAACTGCGAGGGGTTGACAATAGGAAACTGCAGAAAAGTTCAAGTTCCGCTTGTGTGAACAGAACATGGACAATCAAAATGACTCATTTAGAATCATTAAAATTGGTAACCGACTCGAACTGCAAATGAATGACAAATGAGATTGTCGTCCATAAAGTAAAGCTAAGACAAATCCCAATTTATCCTTGAAACAACAGCTCACACGTTTACAAAATACAAAACCAATAAATTTTTGTATCTTTATATTATACATGTACCTATACTCTATAGATACTATTTTATATCACCAACCAGTTGACATGGAGCGACCAAATTGAAAATCAGTCAGATTCTGACCATAACTAAATTTAGTAGATTCGTATCTCGATTACCTAAATCTGTAGACCAGTTTAAGGCTGTTCCAAACAAGAATACCATTCGATACTTATTCTGATTGCAATGTATACTATTTAACTGCGATTTATAAATCGGTAATTAATTAAACGCACGCTTTTGTAATAAAATGTCAACCTTCTCGTGAGTACCTATAGTGAATGAAAATAAGAGTGGTAGGTATGTAACTAATTAGCATTATGTTCGTAAAAAAATTAGTACTTAGGTAACTACACAATAATAAAACTTTGTGTCTATGTTTTATTTATGTCTCATGCAATATAGTTTCTTATAAGTACTTTTTATTGTTTGGAAATATGATTGGTTGCAATGAAATGTCTGTGCTTTTACACTAAACTCGTTTTTGTGATTATGCCTATATTTTAGGAGCCTACGCTACAGAGAACATTGGACCGAAAAAGTTTGTGTATCATACTGCCAATCCAGTGTTTTTAGGCATTTAAGCAGAACCAAATGTGGGCGCAGTAGCGCAGTGGTTAAGTGTGTTGGACTGCTGTGCGAGGGATCCCAGGTTCGATCCCGGAAAAACACAAATTACATCTTAAGGTTTTTTCTACTGCGCCACCTCTCGCGAACGTCTGACAAACATCCGAGAGTATAACTGTCATGAAAAAGCTTCTCAATTTAGCCGTTCGGACTCGGCATAAAATTGTAGGTCCCTTCCATTCGTCCCAAAAATAGAAACTCACACAAAACGAATGGTTGCGAGAAGCTAGGCCTAGGGTGTCTACACGCCTGTTGCGCCACCTATTTATTTATTTTTTTTTAAGCAGAACCAAATATTTCGGAAGCCATAAAAGCTATATGCAAAGGAAGATGTAACAACATTCTCTAACATATTTGATATTTGTTGACCTAACTCCGGAAAACCCGACGATTTGCATTTCATTCGCTTCGTGTTTCCGGGAAGAAGGTAACGTTCGGCGGCGAGGGCATCTGATAATCCCAGGCATGATTATATGTGAATTGGTTGACGTGTTAAAAGAATTAAGTAGTCGATCTATTTGTTAGTCAGTTTATTAAAATAAAAAAACAACTTAAATGTACTAAATAAATCTAGTGACCGACACCGTCGATATTTCAGGCTTTTATTTAAAAATACCAAAATAAAAGCCGGGGCTAAATTTAACGTTGCCCGTACAACCTTACAATAAACAAGTCTGGAGGAAAAGTAGGTAGGTACAAAAGCCAACTAACATTGAAATGCATCATTGGAACAAATCAGTGGAATGGTGGTTTCATTTTTTTGACAAGTCGGTTATAGCAATCATTGTCCGCGTTCCATTGACCGCTAGTCATCTAGCACATAATATCCCTGATGGATTAACGCTGGCGCTAGATATCTAGCGGCAGCCGCAAAGTGACATTAAAACCAATTTGAATTCGTATTATTTCATTTTCATGAGAGTCAAAAATGTTTTTTGGGCCATCATGCCGCATATTTATTTATACACTATAATTTAAATAAACATATAGGTACAATGTATATTAATTACATAGAACCTTGAATTCCCATTTTACACCAAATTGGAAATATTTGACTTCTGCACTTTCACTTTTGTTTTGACAGTTCGTAACTTTTTTCAATCTAGCAGTTCATTTTGTGCTAGATTGAAAAATTTCCCAGAAAAGGATATTTCACAAAATGTGCTAGAGCTCTAGCGCAAATGCTGAAATGTTAGTTTTTTTTATATGGAGTTTGGCATGCCGCTGTCATCTAGCGGTCAATGGAACGCGGCCATTGAAAAATTCCTGTCAGTGAAAGAACCTGTCAGTGACTTTTCAACAAACGAGTCTAAGTTTTGAGGTTAGAGTTGATCATTGAAAGCAAAACTGACAGCTGAGAATAGGAAGAGAATCGAACACATCAGTGAAACGATTGGGGTCCAAATTGGAGAAACGAGAATCAGCTGTTCATTGAAATCGATTTCGATCAGTGAAATAATAAAATTGAATTTAAAGAAGAGTTTTAGTCAGAATTAAGTAATTTCTTTCGTAAAAAAATTCCACAATTGATTACCTTTATTTTGATACCAACTAATGCCAATATTGTTTGATTAATCGTCTTAAAATCGGAAAACAAAATTTTCAATGATGCATTTCAATGAAAGCTATAACTATAGGGCCTAATAGACCGGAAACTGTACTGATCACTGAGAAAGAACAGCAAATCTTTTACTGGATTACGCAATATCATATGAAAGGGGTTTTCCAAGACTAAAGGAAGACATTCAGTGCAGTTTTTATGAAATTCTGAAAACTCATTAAAAAAAATACACCTGGAAAAACGTGGTATATGGAATTTTCTTAAAGCAGCATCTACAAATAGCGGTAAGAATGCCTGAGTCAGTGACCCTTGCACCTTCCACCGTTATAGAAAACGATATTCGAGGATGGTTAAAAGCAAATTGCGGACTATCTTTTAAGAACCGGTAAAGCAGATATCTTTGAAAATCCAAGTTGCGTTTTTAACGTGGATAAGACGAACTTCCTCCTTTGCGCAGAAACGTGTAAGGTCTTGGCTACAAAGGGAGAAAACAATGTTTACGAAACAAAGGCGCTACTAAGGAGATGGAGAATATTACAGTAATGTTCACATTTTCTGCTTCCGGTATGGTGACATAATACTACCTATTTCTCTTTGAGGTTGGTAGTTTTTATAAAGATACCTATGTATTTATTTTTAAATAATTTTAACTAAATCTTTGAACTTGTTTTACGTATTTTATGGAATTCCTTACATACATATCTGTTGTTAAAAGAACTCTCTTACAGAAAATAGTTTTCATTTCAATTTTAAATAGCTAAACATTATTAAAATCGATGCAACTTAGAAAAAGTTCTGAATTCTCAAAGTCAGAATTATTCCTAAGGGTGCCGGTCTCTGATTATTTTACTCAGTATAAAAAGCTTATGCGAATTCATTATAAATAAAAATTGGGAACGAATTTACGAAAATGTTATTTCAGCTCCAATTCTATTTTAATTTTCCAGATTAGAAAAATACCAACATGTTTTGGAATTTTTTTGATTCATATTGTCATCTACGAACATTCAATAAAAAAATTAGTTTAGTTTAGTGGAGTTCCAACCCTCAGCTGGCAACGAAACAGCTGACTCACTATGGAAAGTCGGCGCGACATTGCAACTTATCGGACCTGAATCCTTCTGTGCGCTGTCAGTAAAATATTTTTCCAAAACCTCATCAACAAGAGCACGGCCCAAATTGAATCCAATGAAGTCTGAGTAAAAGCAACTGGGCTGGGCAGAACTGCACCAAGCAATTCTTCCCAGAATGTTCCTACAGAAAATCATATTTTCTCATAAATCTGGATAAAAATAACCTGAGAAACCTGACAGGTGACGCTCACTGTATATATAGTGGTCAGGTCATGCCTTTTGGTATAGTGTATATTCGGTGAGGACATCATTACTCCAGCAAAGCTTGCTGAAATACCTCAAGAGGAGATCCTCGTCTTCCTGACTGTCTCCGCAGTAAATTTATGGCTCAAGGACCTCACCAGAGAAGGCACAATGGGCTCCTTAAAAGAGGCTGCAGTTATCGCTGCATTAAGAACAAATACGGACCTGTTGCGCCAACTATTTATTTAATAAGGTACCTACTCCCAACAAGGATGATCTTATGATCAATTTAGCCATGTTCTTCAGTTGCCTGCCTCAAATACGATATGAGCCACTTAAGCTCTGCTTCAATTTCTATAAGTAGTGGTAGTATTCGCCTGTCAATAGTTTTTTAAAGTTTGCTTAAGGTCTGTACCTTACAAATTCTCTTTAGCCTTTAACCTTAAATTTATTGTAGGTCGCTATAGCAAATTAAAATAAAATAAATAGGTGGCGCAACAGGCGGGTGACACCCAAGGCCTAGCTTCTCGCAACCACTCGTTTTGTTTGAGTTTCTATTTTTGGGACGAATGGAAGGGCCCTACAATTTTATGCCGAGTCCGAACCGCTGAATTGAGAAGCTTTTTCATGACAGTCATACCCTCGGATGTTTGTCAGACGTTCGCGAGAGGTGGCGCAGTAGAAAAAAAACTTAAGATGTAATTTTTATAGCAAATTATGCGATTTCGCTCATAAGACTAATCACAAAATTATTTACCGAGAGTTGTATTTCGTTTCAGAAATGTTTACACATTTTACCCATTTGTGTTTTAAAAACTTAAATATAATGTAAATGTAGGTACTAAACTGTGTAGGTATTTACTGAATTTTATAAATACACCGTCAAAATGTTGTTAGTTACCAGCTTTGTATACAGCGTCAATATTGTCTAGTCCTTACATTCTACATCCTACTCGTCTCAAATTTCGAATCCACAGTATGGACTCCATACCTGTCATTACCTTCCCACCAATATGTTAAACTACATTGAAGTATAATGTATATGTAAACTCCCTTTAAAACCAACAGTTTAGCAAAAAAAAAAACAAGTGTTAGCTTACCTTTATTAATGAAGAGAAAAAAAAATTGCAGCCACACTTTAGTTCGGCCAACAGGTACAGCAGAATTACTCGTATTTTTTTATTCGTATTTCTTTTCAGATACAGTCTGTCGATATGCAAATGTATCTACTACGTGTATCTACCAGATCTATAGATTTGTGTTGTCTTTCGTTCCACAAAAAAGTCAACTCTTCAACTTATGGTTGTTTGTAACGTTTTATTTTTTTTTTTATTCGCTGAAAGATGAGATTCCCAACCTTAATAAAGGTGTGTAGTTTATCTATAGGTAGGTAATCCAAGAGATACTCGTACTGAGTATTATAAATGATGTGGTGATCACTGACTGCAATTTTCCACTTAAAAGAAAGATCAACTCAAACAACTTATAATTGTTGCTTCTTATTCACCAGTAGAAAGTAGGTTAAACTTTTGCAAAAACGAATTTTGCAATTTTTTCACTCTTGCACAATCGTTTTGAAGAATCACAAAAAAACAACCGAAACCGAGAGATGACACCCCTGGAACAGGATCGTCAGCGTCACTTACTAATTGGAAAGTTTATTTACTTTTATGATTTAGTGTTAATATTAACAAGAAATCCAAAAATAAAACAGCTTGAAAAACAAAAGGTTTTTTTCAAATTCAACACGTTCCACAAAACACAACCGATAAATCTCACGGTAAATTTATACAATTTGATTTTTCAATAGAGCACCCACTTTAATCGATCAACAAAACTGTATATTTGTTCAATTAATGATCGCGAATGAGTCGGATTTCGAGCCAACAACAGATGGCACTCGCTGTCGCTAGTCGATCGTTACTGATTGAAGAATTTGTTTAAGCCGTTTAAGCCAACTGCAAACTGTTAAGAGAATCGACGATGAGAGATCTCCTTCATTACTGCTGCTGCTGCTTCATCTCCATTTAAAAACAGAAACAACTTTAAAGATTGTCTGCAGTCTGCACAAAAGTCAAAGACAACACGAGAAAAAGAGAAAGAGCCTAACACTAATCAAAAAAAAAATTGGGGGAAGGGTGAGAAGAAAGCAAAACGAACTGTTTCTTTTTGGAATTTTTAATTTCTTTTTCACACTCGGGTCTTACTTTGATGTTATTATTTATATTCGGTATAATTCAAAATCTACACACGATCCACATCAGAATTGACACGGACAGCCGTTACATACCGAACACGACAAAATCTCAACAAATACTGTGGAGTGTGGATGGAGCATGAGTTGTCGTTTGCCAAGATCGTTTGCAGATCGCAGCACAACTGTAGTAAAGTGTTTTTCCGGTCTGAGTGGAGTTAAAACGTTTCGACTTTCGAGTGGAAATTTCGTTTTGTTTTGTGTCTCTTTCAGTCAAATTCGACTCGATTTTTCGAGTTGGATTTTTGTGAAAATGTTTTCTACCTAAGATCTGCTATTTTTGGGAACCAATATTGACTACGAGCGCACTTTTGTTTATGTTTTCCTTTTTTGTGTTTTGAAATTTTGTTTAGTTTTGGGCATGTTGTTATCATTACCAGAGATTATGTTGAAAGGATTTCTTAAGAGATACTAAATATTTTATTGTTTCCGTATGGAGTCGAACGAAATACCCATCTATTAATGTAATAGGATAGTTGCTGGTATTCATTATTATCATTTATGGGGCAAGTGACATTTTGTGTCTGGTCATCTATCAGTCGTTTATCGGAATGTACGTTTTGTTATCTTTTTGTTACAAAAATCGAATGTAAAGTATTTCAAAAATTTAAATGTCCAACGACTGACCTCATTATTTATGGATAACGTATTTGTCACCTCTTATCGGGAATCAAAAGATCAAATTGTGATTTTGAAGTGACCCCAATTATTTCAGTTGTCAAATAATAGTTTTAGTAAGTAAAGGCAAGACCTAATCATAAATTTAGCAAACGGAATCCAAAATCACCCACCACATCGGCGCGAAACGCATTTTTGGAGTAGAGACCAACTCAAATTTGAAAAAAATATCGAAAATCAGTTGTAGAATTTTGCATTCTGTATCATACGGCTGAAATCGTCCGCGTGTGCTTTACTTACTTTACTTTACTTTTGGTGGCGCTTACTATAAGGTGTGGTGTTCCTCTGCTGCGTTGTCCTTCAGGGGTGGATTCGAAGATTCGTCGGACTGGTGTGTTGTTGCCCGTATAGTTCATCATTGAATCTTCTTCTCCGCACACTCCATCGTCACAAACTGGACCGAATATCACTCGAAGAATCTTTCTCTCGAAACACCCCAGAAGGTTATCATCCGCTTTTGACAGGGTCCATGCTTCTGCACCATATACAGCAGGACCGGGATGATTAAGGTCTTATATAATATCTCCTTAGTTCTATATGAGAGAGGGCTTTACTTCTTAGCTGCCTTCTTAGCCCGAAGAAATAGCGATTGGCAAGAGTGATTCTTCGCTTAATCTCTGAGCCGATGTCATTTTGCTAAGTGATATTGGAGCCCAGGGGCCAGTACCACGAAACAACAAGCATTGTTAAACAGTAGCAATTTATCGGAGCAATATGTTAAAATGCTCCCATTCCACAATACTTGTTGTTTCGTGGTACAGGCCCCAGGTAGACAAAGTCTTTAACTACTTCGAAATTGAATCTGTCCATCGTGACGTTTCGTCCGAGTCGCCGAATGTTGATAGTTCTTTCTCGTTGGTACTTCGTGTTGTCCTCATTAACAGCCAGATACCAATCTTCGCCGCTTCCGTTTCGATGATTACAAATGCGCCACTGACAGCTCGCTGCGTTCTCCCAATGATGTCAATGTCATTCATTACCATAGGCAAGTAGTTGAACGGATTTTTGAAAAATTGTACCTCTGGTGTTGGCTTGTGAGTATCGTACAATTGCTTCAAGAACGATGTTAAAGAGAGTACTTGATAGCGCGTCGCCTTGTCTCAAGCCTTTTTCGACATCAAATGGCTCGGTGATTTTCTTGCCGACTTTGACGGAGCAGCGAGATTTCTCCATCGTCATCCTGCACAGACGGACAAGTTTGGCGGGGATGCCAAAACTGGTGCAGGGAAATAAGTCCACGGGAACTAAGTCCACTGAGAAACTCAGTTCCCACCTAGTGGGAAATAAAACCACTTTCTTGAAGTGGACTTAGTTCCCATGTAAGGTGGGAACTAAGTTAACTTTCTTATGGGAACTTAGTACACATTGAACAGTTTAATACATAAAGGAGGCATATGCTACCCCCCTGCTTGGGTTTACTGTCAGATTTGCAGTATGTGCGAAATTGGGTATACAAAGGTAAATAAAACCACTCAGAGTTTTGGGAATTTATTTCCCACCTTACATGGGAACTAAATCCACTTCATGAAAGTGGTTTTATTTCCCACTAGGTGGGAACTGGGTCCCTCAGTTGACTTGCCTCAAAACTTGACATGGCTTTGTATAATTCGTCCCGCATATATACGCTATCATAGGCGACTTTAAGGTCGATAAAAAGATGGTGTGTATCGATCTGAAATTCTTGGGTTTTTGCCAAGATCTGTCGGAGTGTGAAAATTTGGTCGATGATTGACTTTGCTGGTCTAAAACCACACTGATATGGGTCGATCAGGTTGTTGGCGAAAGGTTTTAGGCGTTCACACAATAAAGCCGACAAGATCTTATACGTGACATTCTGGAGACTTATTCCTCTGTGTTGGTGCAGTTCAGAGTATCTCCTTTCTTGTGGCACGCTTTCATCCCAGCAAATTTTACAGATGAGTTGGTGCATGCTCCTTACCACGCCATCTCCCGCTGCTTTGAAAAGTTTGGCCAGGAAGACATCCGCTCCAGCAGCTTTGTTGCACTTAAGTTTGGATATCGCTATTCTCACTTCGTGTAGGTCGGGTGGATGGAAATTTCGGCAATCATCGTCCAAGCTGAACAGATCATTCTGCCTGACAGCGGGTTGTTGGCTGTATCCGCTGTTTAACAGTATGCAGAAGTGTTCTTTCCAAATCCTCAGCGTCCCTCAATTGATTCGACCGATCGCTTCTCGTGTTCTTTCATTTTCCTTCTGAGAAGTCCTTATTCCTCCCTTCTTTTTTGCCCATAGAGCTCGCGAGCAGCTTTTTCAGCCGCTCTTGTCTGCAGCATCGATTTCCTCAATGTTTCCGAAAGCTTTTCGCGGTATTTTCTTATCCTAAGAAGCCACGGTAACCCAACATAAGTTTCGAAAAGGTATAACGTAAAATCATCATCATCGAAGCCGTTCTAAAATTTCCTAGGGTAACTTAGCTTTTATCTCAATACCATTTAAGTAAACGGTTTTCCCTATATCAGCAAATATGTCAGACCCAGATTTGTTTTTCAAAAAGCTGACATTGACATTGTTACCATTTTTTTTTTATAATGATTCAGGTGGTAGTCATTTTCTGAGATTTTCAGTGGCATCACTTCTTGTATATTAGGGCCGTCTTGTTTCTCTAATTTAATTCTAAAAAATAGAAAACCTGTAATATTAAACATATGTATAAAAATTTGTGTCAAAAGAATTTTATTCTGTTCTTTAAATTTTTAAATATGACACACAACAAAAATTATTATTATTACAGAGTTTGTCGCATCAATTACTGTTAATGTTATGTTATATACAATGGAGTTTGGTCAAACCAGATCAGGAAATAATAAAAGTCTTGTTTGGCAGCCCATCAACCGCGTCATCATCATCGTCATCAAGATCAATTACTTCATATTGCGACGAAGTTCCCGAATTTATGCTAATGTCTGAAATGTATCCGCTACTGTTGTTATTAATTGATCTGAAAATATAAAATCAATTATTTTTGAACAAGGATAAAATAAATTTGATACTTACTCATCACCTTGAACAGCAATTATACTAGCATTCAGTTCATCTTCCATTTTACGAGATATTATTTTTTTTTAGGTAACAGAACAACTTGAGGGTTAGAAATGCAACTCAAGATTGTTCATTGTGTATCTGAGACGGAATATTTATATAACATGAACCCAACAGTTCAGGTAGAAATTGAATATAAATGGTGTACTACGCATAACTTGTTAATTAAAAGATCCTTTCTTGGAATATGATTACAGTAATTAATAATTTCTTTTACCTGAAATGCGAATGTCGCGTATGTGTTAACACATGGTGCGAAATGAGGAACATGCGTCATGTCGTTAGCCCTCTAATTACAAACGTTTTTACCTGAGTTACGTGCATCCGCCATTATGTCCACAGGACGAAATCTATCGGATTAGCTCGATATGAAATAATCAAATGTCATAGGAAATATTTTAACCAAATGTGATCTCTTGGATTTTTATTTTAAAATTGAAATAAAATAAAATTGCAATTTTTACAAGGAAGTATTTATTATCACTCCGCGACCCACTTAATGGACAAGCGGACCATTGAAAATGAATGAATGAATGAATGAATGAAAGTATTTATTACGTCAAGATTATATTTGCAATTTTAAATTTGTGGTTCCTTTTAAATAGTTTATTTGCCTTTCATCTCTTACATACATCTTACTAGCAAACCTGCTTGACGTTTCTCGAAAGATTATTTTTGATCGCGGCGAGTTCAATTGCCAATATTCCAGAGGGGGTAGGTACATGTTTCGTAAACCCACCGAACTAAATCCGAACTAGAGGAAATTATGTACCTATATATGCAAACGCAAAGAGAATGAATATTCAAGCTCCTGCTGGAAAAATATGCAAACTTAAGGGGGAGAATTATGCAAGCCCCAAGAAGAAGAAGTGAAATATAAAAACGGATTTTTAATTTTTAATATTTTTAAAACTAGGTACCTGAATTCTCCCGAAAAAAAAAACTCTTATCCACTCTTTAAAAATAGAATTGAAAAGGACCTTATATTCCATTTGGTTATTGATAGGTATATTTTTTATTTTTATCTTTTTCTTTTTTACAATTTTACAAAATACGGTGTACGGAAACAATTTTTAGTGTAAATTCTCGTTTAGTTCACCTCTGTTTAACCAAATTATATGAAATTAACGGTTTCCGCTTAAATACAAAATCTATCTCAGGTGTACGGAAACAATTTTTAGTGTAAATTCTCGTTTAGCTTACCTCTGTTTAACCAAATTTATATGAAATTAACGGTTTCCGCTTAAATACAAAATCTATCTCAGGTGTACGGAAACAATTTTTAGTGTAAATTCTCGTTTAGTTCACCTCTGTTTAACCAAATTATATGAAATTAATGGTTTCCGCTTATATACAAAATCTATCTCAGGTACTCGCAAAAATTTCTATGGCCTTTCTCACCTCACTTGTAAGAGTAACCATTGTAACGTAACGTAAAGCGACGGAAAAACCATTTGACATTTTTCAATTGTTGTGAAAAACAAAGCAAAAATGACAGATCAAGAATTTTGTGTTGTTACTCGTAAAAAATGGCTAGCTCGAAAAAGTTTAAATAAAAAGCGACCACTGTATAAAAATGCTACCGATAATGTTCTTCAAGAAGTTGATGTTCCAAAGTTTCTTACGTAAGTTCATATAGCGTGTTACCAGCAATGTTTACACACAAATTGTCTACTTTAAATCTAGTCGATTGCAACGCGTTCGTGACCAAATGGAATCCAGTGACTACTTCCAGCTATCGTTGAGCACCCTTAACGATGGTTTACAAGAACTTGGAACAGAGAAAATTGCGCGACTCGTTTGCTTTGGCATTGGACCTTTCACAAGAAGCATTCAAGCGCTACACCAGTTTGGGTTCATACTCGAAATGCAAAAGCACTTGCTAATTACAGATTCCGTTTACTTTGATCCGGTATTTCGGGATTCTGAGAAAGAGGTACTCAAAACACTGCAATGTACTCTTATGACTGAGAATTGTGAGGCCAAGTATCCAACGGATTGTGTTACTTTGTTTTACATGCCACACTGCCCCAATACTCTGACAAATAACTTGCTTTGGAGCAATTGGACACCACAGATGCTCAGCAGCACGGTGATAATAAACAACAGTTTCGAAAGTTTATCATGCAGCAAACCCGAGAGGCTATTACGACTGGACTCGGGATATATTCTTGACGTTCTTCCATATACAAAAGAGTTACCGTTGGAAGATTGCTATGAGACGCACAATATATTCAATGATCTCTCGTTGCATGTGTTTCCCGCCAAGCTTTTGCCAGAGAAACGGTCGGATTTCTGGACTGCGAAAGAGGCTCCAAAATACGAGGAAGGTGAGATGGTGACAACAGACGAGTTTGCAAAATTGGCCATCACTTAAGAAGAGTTGCAATTTTTGTTTTAAATAAAACTACAGCTACCTATGAAACTTAACGGTATTTATTCATTTTGTTTACCCAATTCATGTGGTTGTTCAGCAATTCCTTCAAGGAGAGCTGTTAACATATAAACTAAAGAAAAAATAAGACCATAGAGTCTTACTCAAAGTACACCCTACCTCTGCTTTCTTGGACTAGGAACTGAAGATGGAGAAGGGTACAGGAACAGTCGTTTTTAGAGTTTTTAAAGTTCAGGTTCATGGATTATTTATTCAAATCCACTTGAAGAATAGAATCCACATCACATGCACCTGCTACATCAGCTTCAAAACGTTTGTTTTCTTCTTTAGGACTTTGTGTCCAGTCAATGTCCTTCGTCTCGGATGTAAAAGTAAAATCCCCTGGTGCATCGTCCTGATATCGAGGTGATATTGATCCAATTGAGACATACGAATCATCATCGCTTTCCTTTTCAGTTGGGTTGCTTACAACTACCTCCTTTGGCAATGTATGGTTATTATTAGTCTCTTCATCATCATCCGTGCTACTTCGAGGTGACATCGAGGCTATATCACTCTCTTCGTCGCTTTCTTCCATCATCGATTGGACGACCTTGGCCTGGACGTATTTCATAACTTTCTCAACACTCCTTTACTTCAAAGGGAAAAACTTACCCGTAAATAGTACTTCTTACGATCCACAAGGACAGCTGGTTGACGTTTTGACACCCCATGTCCAGTTAAAAACTTTAGCATATCATAGTACCGCCAACGTTTCTTACCGAACCCTTTTGTAGAATATCTTTGGTGTTGCAAATAAAACTGACACCGTAGGTTATGCCATTTGCCTTGCACATCTTGGGGCTCGTAGGCTTTCTCTTTAAGAGAATCATAAAATATTTTTAAAACCCCTTTCCAATGCTTCTGTCGAACTTTAGGATTTGTTGAATATCTTGGGTGTTTTGAGTTCCAGATGACTTCATGTTCTTTTAGAATATTTATTAGTAGCTCGATATGGCTTTTTTCCCAACGTGTTCGCATTTTTCCCAACTATAACGCTCTTATTTAATTCACTTTATTTAATGAAGAAAAATGTAATGTTAACAAAGTGTAAAGTATACTGTTTTTCAGATTTGAAAGAAATTTTCCCAAAAAGTCGGTAAGTTTTCTCTGTCAAAGGGAAGTTACGTTCGCTTTGGCAATTGCAAATGAATGGAGTAGTCCTTGCTTGCTGAGGTAAGTTCAAATAGGTAGCAATTATTACCTTATGATTTTCCAGGAAGTTCAATATTATGGCTCTAATGAGCATGAACCTTTCATTTCTCGTCACTGGCGATTTTTGAAAGATCGATAATCTTCAATCAACCCCAATAAAAATCTGCTTTAATTATAAGTTATTATGTACACGTTAATAGTTTCCCCCACGGCCCCACCTTCCCGAATATAAGGCAAACATCCGAAGATGGTCCAAAAAGAGCTTCTTAATGCAGCTATTCGGACTTGACATCAAATTGTACCTATAAACGACTCTTCTATTAGTCAAAAAAAAAATGTTAACACAATGCCTAGACGGGTTCTATATGGACGTGTGGCGTCAGCTACTTAAATTATTTTAATCCGACCTACTGACAAAATTCTAGCCAATAAGCCTGCAGAGACGTCCTTATAGATGTTTTAAATATATTTCGTAGTTGTTTTAATTTAGAATTATAATTATATTATAGTGTTCCGTTATAAGTTGTAATGTAGGTTTCAAAGGGCAATTTTATGGCTAAACGGTCGCCAATAGATTGTAGAGCACTTGTAGAGTGTAAACTGTGAAAGAGAGGCAGCTTAGGTAGTCACGAATCACCACAAGTTATATTATTATGGCCTCCATTCCCCAGATTTTTTAGCTGTGCTAAATCTAAAATGGAAGTGAAACTGAAAAAAATGCAAGACAGACATCTTTCGGTCGAATCATTGGACGATGGCATTAGAATTTGAATTCAAGAATGCGAGCTCGCATATCACTCCAATAATCTATCATTCTCCAGAAAGTTTGCCAGGTTTTCCTGTACGCATTCGCATAGGCTTCATCTGGATGTAAGCATTTTTATCTTTCGCTTGGATCTTGGTGAATCGGTGCCAAACACATTTTACACGATACATGTATCACCTGAGATTTTTTTTAAGAACTCGCTGGGCAGCAGTTTATTTTTCAATGGAACTTGAAGCAAGCGAAAGGCGGTCCTATTTATTTATTTCCTGCATTCGCATTATGAGGTATGAGACTCCAAGGGCACTTATATAGCCAGCCCATGTAAAGGTTGAGTAAAGTCCAACTATCATTCGACTTCGATACTCGAAACATATGCTAGTTACAAGCTGTCATCCGTATAATACATAAAATATAAAACTGTGTATAAACAAAAAAGTGTGACAAAGTTCTTAATTTTGTCTATATTTAGTTATTAAACATTTATTCAAACAATGAGTAACATTAGTTTGAACGAATCTCTTGGAATGCTTTCATTCTTCGACACATCATTTAGTGACAATCCCTCTGACGTTCTCTATTGTTCGTTAAATGAAATCGAGCCAGTGTTTCTTGAAAAGGAATTACTCACAGGAAAGGATTTTAGCCTGCCGAAAAGGATTGATCCACGGAATAAACTTCCAATACCCCAGTCTATATATGACCACACACTTCGCCAAATGCCAAATTTGTTCCATAGTGTCAATCGGTCGCTTCTATCAAAAAATGAGCACTCCACTTGTCTTGCCTTTCTTCAGTCGATAAAAGCCAAGCAAGAAATACTACCCCTCCAGTTAATGTGTTTCGAAGAAACCGCAGAAAGGAGACAAAAGGAGAAGATTAAGTTCTTACAGTTTCTTCTGCACTATAACAACTCAAACTACGAAAAAATCTACACCTCCGATCGAATGTTTGTGGAGCTGTACCAACAATTTTATAAATGGCAAGCAAAGTTATTGATGGATAAGCACGTAGATGGGATATTTCAAATTCATACAGGGCTACCTTTCCCACGGTCGTGTGGCAGTGCGGAACTTTCCGGGGAGGTGACACAGGTAGAGCTAGTGTCTAGCAGTGGTACTCCTCGTCACATAAATTTGCACGAGGATTTTTCCAAAATGAGAAGAAATATTGAAACGTATTTTGAATTGTATGAAACTGGAACACCAGAAAATGTCAAGTCTGATAAGAAGTTCCAGTTTGAAATATCGACTGAAGCCTTGGTCTTTCTCCTCTGTGCTGGAGAATACGTGGATATCCCAAAAGAAGTGCTGGTTAAAGTTTTACCAGACGGTGATGGGGACTGTGCTATCGAAATCAATGACACCTTTCCATCCAGGAACACTGGCGTACACACAACTGAGTTGGTTGTCACCAAATGCACAGAAGTGTTTATGAGACTGAGGGAGAATAAGATAAATGAAGAAATCAATGCAACTGGGTTTTCTGGTGCCTATTCAATGGAACCTATTGAGAAGTACATGAGCAAATGTAGGCGTATGTCACAGTTCGATGTGAGTTCGAATCTAGTGAAGTGGAATCTCAGCTTAGACGATGGGGTGAAACAGATTTCAATCCTTACTCAAACCAAGCAGGGCTACAAAACTGAGCAGAAGAAAAGTATAGTCTTCCCCTCACTCAAACTCGAGTACAAACCACAGTTTGGGTGTGAAATTCCAAGCAAAGCGACACTCATTAGAGAATGGATCGAACAGCGACTGTCTACATCGCTTCAGCCAACTACTGATCGCCATCGCATCAACGCCGGAACATTCGCGACCATCCTTCATGAAGAGCTATCGCTAGATGACATCGAACA
The DNA here is from genome assembly GCA_949372485.1 of Cheilosia soror. Lineage (NCBI taxonomy): Eukaryota > Metazoa > Arthropoda > Insecta > Diptera > Syrphidae > Cheilosia > Cheilosia soror. The sequence goes on along the minus strand of OX443562.1, from coordinate 108,691,464 downwards.
GGAGTTGCAGAGATATTACAATATAAAAATGCCACGATTACTCGGCCGTTTGGGCGACTTCCTTACCCTACTCACCAAAGTCACCCCAGGCAGATACCTTTTGCGGCACAATCCACGTTTTCAGGACAAGCTCATCCTCTATGCGGAAGTTAAAGAAGCGACCAGTAAAACCTGCGTCACTCTGCATGGTCTTCTTCAGAAGACACCAAGCGACATGGCTTTTATGACAACGCGCCAGTTCACACCCATAGACGACTCACTGTGCAGTATAGTGCATGACTACTATCAAGTGCTACCGTGCTCCTTTCCCCATTGGCGCAATGGGCAGACTAGGGTCATCGACGATCGCAACTTTATTCTCAAGAAAGTTGAAGCTAAAATGAATATCAAGGCCGCCAAAGAAGAGCTGTCCATAAAGCGACGAAAGAAGGTTAAGGCCTCCAAGAAGCATCAGAAAGCAAAGAAGAAGGCTCAACTTAAAGAAGAAGAAACAAAGAATACAAAGGAAATGCACGAGGACATCAATAATGATCGACTGCTGTATGGTTTCGAAGATGCGCAAGTGGAGCTAGACGGTCCTTTCGTCCGATCATAAAAAAAATCTTTATTTCTTTTTTTTGGAGTAAACAAAAAAAAAATCTTAACATTAGTGTTTTTTTATTCTTGGGCCATTTAATTCAATTCAAGTTCCTTTACCACTTATACTGGCCGATGAATCGGTTGTACCATTGGCTGAGCTTAACACAGCTACACTCTCCATACCATTGCTCTTGATTTCATCCCAAAAGTTGTCCTCGTCGTCGGACATTCGGTCGATGCTTTCGTCGTCATAATGATCCTCTTCACTTGAGCTATCGTCCAGCTTCGATTGCAGTTCTCTTATGGAATGCATTAGCAAATAGAAGTTCTTCTTTCTGTACTCCAGTTTCCTGTTCAAACGTATCTCCTCTTCCTCCAGGTTCTTCAATTCTGTCTTCAGCATCTCCAACTTTTTAGTTGTCTCCTCCCTGTCTGGCTGAGTTTGTATAACCTTCGCTAGGACATCGTATTCCATGCGATTCTTTCGTATTTTCTTCGCCAACACCAGCTCTGCCTTGCTGGTTTCAATTTCTTTGTTGGCCAATTCAATACTGTCTTCAATGCTCTGGGAAAGCGTTTCGTAGTTCTTCAGCTCCTGTTGGATCATTTGTTGGATGTTTTGCGATTTGGTGGCGGCGAAGGTGCATTGAGCCAACTGCGCAAGAAGGCGATCGTAGATTATCTGACTGGAATTGAAAAATATTTCACAAAGATTCATGTGAGATGAAATGTCTTACTTATTCTCCGGGGTGTCATTCTTTGTGGAACACCATTTTATAAATGTTTTTAGAAGAATGTTGAGCCTTCGGTCGTCTCCAGTGCCATCGCCGTCGATTAACAATCGGCGTTTGATAACATCGTCTGTTAAAAGGGGAAAACCATTATGCGATGGAATTGCATAGCTAATTTAAATACTTACCATCATTCATCGTATAGGTATTTAATTAAGTTTTCTCTAAATTCAATAAAAGTTTTGATAACAAATAAAAATGCCAAAACAAATGCCGAATGTTGCCATTCGCATGAACCTGCGCAAATTTCGAAATGTCATCAACAAACGTCACAGCAACGAAAACTTCAAAGTGACATCCGACTTGTTTCTGTTGAAAACCTGCAATAGCTTTGGTACAGGTAAAATCAAAAGATAAACATGTTGAATCCAACTCGATAGGTAAGTACGATGCTCGAGCGAAACTAAATTTTAGCAGCTCTCCAATTTTTTACTCCAAACATTAGCTAAATTTTGACATAGAGTGCGCTGTGGATAAAATTGTCACAGAAAACAGCTGTTCGTTGAAAACAACTTTCTTCAAAAATGCATCCACGTGAAAAAGTGTTATATTTTCGTTGTACTTTAGTTTTCCTTGCCTGCTATTCTTTGATCGCAAATTTATGACTTTGAAAGGATTCCCTATCGGGATATTCATTGATAAACTTTATCCTTATTTACTTTTTAAACACAAAAACACTACAAAAAAAAAACAACAAGATCTGCCAAAATTTTGCTTGAAAAAATAATCCGAACCATTAAGGGCGCGCTAAATTCTGACAGATGCATGCAGTTACGATATGAAATGAAAATTTGATTTTTAGCTGAAGCAGCGTACCGCTGAGCTAAGTTTAGCTCAGTTATGTTTTGAAGAGAATTTTGTATGAAAGGATTTTGTATCCGAGCTAAAGTTTAACTCGAGTAGCGTACTAAGCTTACCCGATCTTTGGGTTTCTGCAATGTCATTTGAGGTCACAAGTGGTTATCAAATTGGGTAGTTGTTTTACTAGGGTTACATTAGGTAGTTGTTTTACTAGGATTATCGAACTAAGTACCTTGTGGGTAGAAAAATGTAAGCAAAATAATTTTTATGTATGTTATCGATACCTAGTTTGCATGTAAATGCCATAAATGATATTTGGAATCCGCCGGAAGAATTATTCACAGAAAAGAATATTTTGGTATCGTCGAATCCGCAAATTAAACAGTTATTATGTCATATAGGTAGGTGTGGTTTTTTTTCCAGGGCTGCATTCCAGATTCGACTATTTTAACTAAATTAACAACGATTGTTTATTTAGTTACTTTTTGGATTCTGGGACAGCTATTGTTACTTGACATGTTGTAATATGAACGAAATGAACCACACTTTTGCCTCTGGTTAATTTAGTTAACTTCCCCTCCTTCGAACTGTCACAGCTTGTCTACGCTGTAGTTAAAATAGTCAAACCTGAAATGCAGCCCAGATTTCTGTTCACTTTTCGGATTCGACGATACAAAAATATTCTTTTCCGTGAACAATGCCCCCCGTCGGATTCCATGATAGGGGTGAATATCTCAACAAGATTTTTTTATTTCAGTGAGGACACACGTTTATATCAAAAGTAACATCTCTAGCTAATTCAGCCGATGTTCGCGCTGAAACTTTGACGTTTTATTGACAGCAACAATCAGCTGACTGTCAATTTACGAATTATCGAATCAAAGTGTGTGGGGGTGTGCTGTGTTTTCATAACTTTGCAAGTTATTCAACAACCCAAAATAAGTTATTATCGAAGCGATCCCTAATGGCAACTAAAACCCTTCGTTCGCTATTAAGCGAATTACGCCAAGCCTCACCCAATGGATGCATCAAGGATAATCTAGCCGCACGTTATATCCTGGCACAGTTCAAAAAATACCAAACCACCGATCAGCAACTCTGCAAGGCACGCGACGAAGCACATTTCCTGGGAAAGACGTATCTCACCTACATGCACAGTTTGAGGAAACACGATGAGCTTCACAAGGAGTACCATGGGAGGGGGGAAAAATCGGTAAAGGAAACAGCCGACTTGGTTGGTTTCAAGCTACCAACAGATCCAAAGTAAAGTAAATACAAGGCACTTCAATAACTTAACCGTGTTTTTTTTATTATTTGTGCTTATGTTAAAGAGACTCGGAATTTGTTTATACCTAACAATGAACTTAGCAGTAAGCAAACTCGTGCTCCATTCGCGCTTGACTAACGTACACATCAAATATACGCTCAGCGAAACAGTTAAATGATGAAAGAGTCTCTCGCTCCGATAAAAGCATTGTGAGGGCGGTTGCCGCTCTTTCTTGCGTAGCTACTGAAGCAGCCTTTCTTACTCGTTTCACAGCGCAGATTTTGTTCTCCGCATCCGTCAGCATTGTGGGTATGGTCAGAATCACGTGCAGCAAGGCTGTGGTCTTCTCAAAGACACTTTTCAGCTTGTATTGATGGAACACCCACAACAGGTCATGGGCGTTCCGGCAAACCATCAAGTCGCTGCGTGTGTACAGTATTCCCAATTCGACGCGTAGTTTATCCGGATTGTTGAATTTAAAGTACTCGGTCGCGTTCAACAGAATTTTGTCGGGGAAGTTTCCATGGAACTTGTAGTATTGCTCCGATTTGAACAGGATATGTGCCTCCCAATGATTTGTGAAACAGAAACGCTCTTTGATCTCTTTCAATATAACATTACAGATCTCTATCTTTGTGAAGGCGCGCATAAATGCCTCGCTATTCTTGTCATCGTTGTCGCTGTTCTCAACCGCGATAGCGTCTTTGGTTTTTCGAATTTCGTCTAGAAATTCGGTTATTGCGTGGCTGATTTTCTCTGAATCGACAAACGAATTCTGCAGACTCTCGTAGAAAACGTTGACATCAGCCATGAGGTAGTAGAAGAAGGACAGAAAGTATAGAAAGCCATCGTCGACTAGAAGCTTTTCACATACATCGGCTTCGCGAATAAGATACGGCGAGGAGTCCAAATCTGTGTGGAGCAGTATCATAAAATTTAGAATCTCCGTCTTGTTCTCGTAGATAAAGATGAGTGCACCCTTCTCAAAACTGCCCTGTGAATAGAGCGACGTGGCATCGAAGAATGACTGTAGCACCTTTGGGTGCTTTTCGAAGAACTCATACATCCCGTAAAGATTAGCGAAAAAGTCCCTTACCCGACTGTTTTGGCATATTGCGCGCTCCATGACCACCGTCAGTTTATATGCATGATAGTGAACGTAGATCGCATTCTTGTACTCCTCGGTGATCAGCTTATGCACTTCGGAGATAAGCGGGCTAAAAACCACTCCACCAATGTGACTCTGGGATATTAGTTTCTCCTTTTGCGTGGGCAGTATCGTGTCGAGTTCGTTGAGGATACACTTGGCGATCGTCTTTGCATCTCTCTCTGGAGGTTTAACAAAACTCCAGAACCGCTCTACCACTCGATCGTCCAGTAGGTAGCGAATGATTATCATCAACTGATCTTTGTGCTCGATGTCGGTTGTCTCTTCGGTGATGAGGGCTATGAACTTTGCGGCGTTAACCTCCTGTAGTATTACCGACTGATAAGCAATCATGGCGGCCAGAAGAATTTCTTCCTCGAGATCGGTCGCCTTTATGGTGCTGAATACTGGTGAGTATTCACAGCACTCTTTTATTGTGCTGTCGACCTTGTAGAGCAGTTCCATAAATGTTATGGGCGCCAGTCGATTTTTGCCATTTAACACGTACTCGTAAAGCTCTGCATGCTTTATAAAGCCTTTGATGACTCTGAGGAGAAGCTGGCGATTCTTTTTCACAATCTCATTGTGCGTCTTGCGGATACCCTTGCCTGAGCAGCCATTTAAAATGATGGCACCCTGAAAAGAAAATTTAGAGGAAATCTTACTTTTAAGAGAAATTGTTGGTTTGATATAATACTGTTCAGTTCACTGCAAAATTATACCACAAAGAATCAATCAATCCGATACACGACAAAGAAAGCAAGAACCTTTGTGCGCCAGCTTGATTGTACTCGCTCCCAACGGACTCCCAATTGATAAGAAATCTAATTGACATACTTTTCCCAACATAGCCAAATTTAATGCATTTTTTGCATGCTCCTTCGTCTTTGAATGACTGCGTGCAAAGTTAATATTCCGCGACCCTTTAAATGCTGGCCCGTCCATTAGCAAACAAGGAAAGCAATAAATCATCTTCTTATAGCGATCCCCACAGGCCCAATCGAATTCCTTGTAGATTTTTGATGCAAATTGGACTGCATTCGACCTATGCGATGACTCCGTTCTTTTTGCAGGAGTTGTGTCTTTTTCAATTGGATTATGAAATTCAAAATTCGGTTGTGGTGGTCCCAAATCTCGAATATTGATCTTTTCCGATAGCGAAAGTGATGAAAATGCAATTCGTGTCAACTGAGCTACGCTTAGTTGTTTCTGATGATAGTTGTAGTTGGCATTTATGGCACTCATGGTAATTGACTTGAATTGAATGGAATAACTTTCGACAGAAACATACAAAACTATTAAAAATAGGATTACAACACAGACGGGGGTACTTGTTTTTGTTGAAATAAATGAGAAGTTTTTATTTTCATGACGGATGTCAAATTTTGATGGCGGATGCTCAAGGTGTGTTTGTTTTGATATTCATTTCGTAGTCCCACATACATTTATATGCATTCACAATAGGTCCATAAACAATTCAGTGATTTGGTACTCAATTACCTACCTACGAACTTTCGAAATTTTAAGGATAAGTTGAGTATTATGACGTTTATTTATTTAATGAATTAAAACTCGATACTCTTAAGATGATACTAAAGAGATTACTAAATTGGTTAATATTTGGTTAATACAAAACGTTATGTTGAATAAAATGACAATTGAATGTTCTCAGAATTTTTGAAACTAGCTGTCAAATTGTTAAATGTTTTTGGTTTTACTTTGAGTGAACATGGCTTTATGTACCTAATTTTTGAGGAAGAAACGATCAAATTGAACCGAAAAATATTACGAGACTAATCTAATCCGTTCAATTTGTACGACGAAATATCCTTTAGGATATAGGAACTTTAGAACCTAGGAATCTTTTCCTATGCCATGTTGGTAGCTTACTTAAATCTCAAAGTAGATGCCAGTTTGTGTTTTACCATCACAGCATCCGATCGAGAAGGATATGGAAATTTATTTTTGGCTTCGTTTAAAGGTGATGGCACCTGAGTAGATTGATTGATAAAGTTTGACAGCTCTGGCGTTTATGTCATTGGGCGGCACCATCGTCGGTTCATTTCCACTTATGTCAATTATTTACAAAAAATCGTTTGTCAGTTGATTGACAAACTTAGGTATGAACTTGATGCCAATTAATTTTCACTGTCAATTATAGACAAAGTGACATTTTGTTTGACAATTCAGCTGTTTCCACGAGAGATCCGTTTCCTACAGTCAAGGCTATTGATCTGTAAGAGTGAGACCACAAACCTCCATAAAAAAACTTATGGCGACCTAAATTCAACTGTTAGGCTTGTGGTCGCATACTCTTACGCATCAGTAGCCTTGACTGTGGAAAATCGGATCTCTCTCTCTGAAGTCATGCAAAATTGCGTGGCGTGGTGTAAATCTACCATTACTGGCAAAGGCCGTTTGTCGATTCATTGACAAGCAATTTTTCGCTATTTGCACTTGCCAATTTCATAATTGGCATAAAAAGACGTCGAATGTCAATTTCAAATCGACAAGTGGAAACACAGCATAATACATACCATATTCAAAGGCAGCTTTATTAAGTTGAAAATTTTTTTTAAATCTGTAGGTAAGGTAAGGTAATTTGATGAACTTTTTTTTTCATAAATAAGCACTTACGCTGTATCGGAAAGTTGGTAAATGTTTGACTTATTTCTTAATGCACTTCTTTCTTTCTTCTTAGCTGTTCTGATGCGATTTGCTTTCAAAAATAAACCAATGTTAGGTATTCATTTTAATTATCAGAACAAACTTTTTTATTCACGTCAACTAGTTTTTTTTTTTACATATGTCAAATTTCTTTTGATTTGTGTCAATTTATGCGTTAATATGCGACAGTAATTTGTGTCCGAAAAGGGTTACCACGAAAGTAATTTTTGTTCCGATCGGAATTTCGCAACGCATCGGAATTTTGTCCGACGAACGGATACCTCGATAAGCCTGGGGCCAGATCGCATAAAATAAAAACGATCGAACGACATCGTTTTCACTAAAGCCTTTTCTATCATATCTGTGACAATAGACAGAAACTGCTAGTAACCCTTCAAGCAAAATCAATACTTAAGTATCCAAACGACGTCGTTCGATCGTTTTCATTTTACGCGATCTGGGCCCTGTTTATTTGTCTACATTTAAATTACTTTTTTCTTAAGACGAACAAATTTTTGCTTTCTATTTAGTTTTTTTATGATTTGTGTATCTTGTGGAAAAAGTAACAACATTTCTTTCCATTTATGTAAACAAAGTTTTAATTACATTTTAAAAAAAAGCTTTCGACATTAAATTTTCACTCGAATAAAATTTTACATTTAACCCAGTGCAATCGAAACAGATATGAACAGAATCTCTATCGAAATCGATAGAATGTCAGTTAGGTACCTGAAATTGAAATTTTGTTAATTTGTATATTTTTGGGTAAAATCATCTACCGAAATTCACCTTTTATTTGGTCCATATTTTATACAAAAATTGCCACCTTAATCGGTACGACAAAAAAGTGTGTAATGACAACACCAGAATTTATTTTATAACATGTTCGCCGATTTTGAAAAAGAATTTGGCAATTTTTTAATTCAGGTACTACCATTTGAATTGCACATTTGCAACAACTATCAGAACTTTAGGGAAGACCCCACCTTATGGAATAACTAACTATAAGTATTCGTTATTTAGACGATTTTGAGCTCGGCTATAAGTTTTGTTTTAAAGTGCAGCTTCTTAAAACTCTGTTCTGTTTTATTTTTTATGATCTGATCAATATCTAATTGGCAGATTAATTTATATTTATAGGTAATTATAATCTCTACATAATTGTGCTATTCGCTGTGAATTTTTTTCACAGTTTAACAAAACGTTTGCACTTATTAATGGATGGGTGCATTTGGTTGCGTGCTGTCAGAAATAAACACCTAAAACATGTTCTGTCTTCGCTTATTATAATAACAGTAAATACCAACTGAACAAAATTAACTTTAACCCTACCTTGTGAAAAATACTTAAAGTATTGCAAGCAATAATTCCATCTGTCATTCATACAATCTTCTTATCCAGCTCAATCATCGTGTCAGGTAAAGTCAATTACCTACGGATTTGTGTGTTCTTCCACAAAACAATCGCCATAGCGAAATTAAAAACGTTTTAACTGATTCACTGTGATTTTTGTTGGTATATGTACTAATGCATGAATGAACTGAACGGTGAAGTATCCCCTACAAATCTAAAACTAATTGTCAAAAGTCATAGCGAAACATGACGATTTCTTAAATCATGCGAATGCGCTGCGCGTGCAATTAACAAAGAAATCGCTGATTTCTGCAATATGAGCGAAATGACCGAATAAATCGCCAACAGTATTGCGCAATTAAACTGGTGAAATTGCGGTGCGCGCTTGCTTGACTTGGCTGCAGTTTGAGTTTGATGATGTGATGATAAGTGTTGAACTGATGTCGTTATGTGCAATGATGCAAGGTGTAATAAATGACAGTCATGCGTTTCTGTAGATATTTTTTATTACAATTGAAATGCATTCCATATTATACGATAGGTAGATACTAGGTACATAATTTTTGGGTGGTTTTCATAGGAAATGGGTAGGCCTATAGCTACTGACATTCACCTTTCGATGCGCCAATGTGGTAATGGTAATTTAATTACACTCCAATTATTCACCTTACATCGTTTTACAACGACACGAAGCATCGTATCGTATACGACAAACGACAACGGGAATAGGGGTGATTATTGTGTTTATTTTAACTTCTCGTGGTAATAACCAGCTACTGGGAGTCGTCCAAGTTATTAAACTTATACGACGAGTGTTAGTTAAATTGGAAAATAGTAGCAAACACTATAATGCTCTGTCAGAAATGACAATGTTTGAATGTAGCCTCAGAAGTGTAACATTAATTTCTAAAGCTGGGTTTCCACTTTGCTATTTAAAATTGACAATTGGCATAAAAATACGTTAATTAAAAAAATTGGCAAGTGGAAATAGCGAAAAATTGCTTGTCAATGAACAGCGTTTGTTAGTAACTGACAAAGGATTTGATTGACAAGTGGAAATAACTGAATTGTTAAACAAAATGTCACTTTGTCTATAATTGACAGTGAAAATTAATTGGCATCAAGTTCATAAGTTTGTCAATCAACTGACAAACGATTTTGTGCCAATAATTGATATAAGTGGAAATGAACTGACGGTGGTGTCGTTCAATGACACACCTAAACGCGAGAGCTGTCAAACTTTATGGGGATAGTACGATAACTTAGGCGCCAAAAATTGATAACGGTATTTTGTAGAGGAGTTAAATACAAGAATTTTTTTTACTCGTTTCACTGTATTGGATTATCTTTCTATTCTCAGCTGTCAGCTTTGCTTTTAATGATCAACTCTAACCTCAAACCCTAGACTTGTTTATTGCCAACTCACTGACAGGTCCTTCCACTGACAATCATTTTTTAATGATTTTTATAACTGACTTGTCAAACAAATTAAACCACCATTCCACTGATTTGCGATACATCATTGGAACAAATCAGTGGAACTGTGGATTAATTTTTTACCTTTTACTGAGCCTGCTCAGTAGCGCTCTGATCAAAAAGGAAACACAAGTTCTGCGCTCGGATGTGTCTGAGCTAAAAAAGAATCACGAACCTTTTTTTGTCAGTTCAGACTCTGCTCTGAACTAAAGAACAAAAACGCTATGGCGAATGCCGACTTTAGCTTCCTAGTCCCAACACGACCTACGCCTACCCTTTTTAGTGATTTACTTGCTTTCATTGTTGAATATGACAGTCACCCTATCTTAAAGACCATTACCAATTGCAACTGTTTTGGTGGTATAGGTATGCGTATGCGGTATGCGTATGCGTAATTTTTGGAAATTTACGCTTTGGAAAGTCAGATCCTTTAGTAGGAGCTTTTTAATATATGTCTCGATCTAGATACTCTTTAAGGCTGAATAGAGCAGATAAAATAAATCGTTCTTTTTGACCAATTTCGCTCTATGGCATAAAGAAACAAATAAAAGCTGCACCAAACTATGTAGATCTGTCAGATCCATCAGAAATCATCAATATCAATTATATCTGCGTGTAAAAAGATCTTTGACTTCATTGGATACACTGGCTATTGCCCCTATCGAATTCAATGATTTATGTACCTACCTATCTCAAGAACTAGTTTCTTTCACCTTGAACCTAGACCTAGTGACAACTTATGGGTATTCTTTTTATTTATTAATTATCCACATCCACTGACAGCACCTCCTCAGTGGACTGGTTTTAAGACACATTTCGCATTTTAGATTCTAGACAATAAAAAAGTCTGTTCTGCGAATATAATGAGCCAAAAGGCATTAGCATCCCTCTTTATGGATGGAGAGACAGAGTATAGAATAGCGTTTTATCTATGTATATAGGTTAGGTAGGTATAGGAACTTCATTCTTCATTGTTTTGGATGAAGTATAGGGAGCTGGAGATACAAGTAGATGCTTGGTCGCACCATCGCATCGAATAGTTCTCTTATATAGAGACGTTGGTATTGATTCAGTGTTGGCCATTCATGCGTGCATATCAGTCAATTATCATCAATTAAGTTTAATTGAGTTTTATCTCTACGACTGTGAGCTCTTCTCCTTTTTGCATAATATACTTTTACTTCTTAAGTCGTCGTCGTTGTCATTGTTGTCGACATCGAAGTCGGGTGAAAGAAGATGCTGATGACTGCTGACTTTTGCCCACACTCTTCTTTTTTCCACAAGCGCACTCGTCGTAAATAAAATTGTATATTTATTGCCGTATAGATTTTAGTCTGCTTTTGTCAGATATAGTTTCTCCGAAGCACTGAATATACGATGTCGCAATTCGTTGCTGAGAATGAGAAGAATGGGGTGGTGGTAGAACCACACGTAAGGAGTATGTGTAAATTGGAAACCATTAGAGATGGGGGAGCCGGGAGCTCATTGAACTTTCATTATTCAAATTTTATGATGACATTCCTGTGAAATAACCACAGACTATGCGGATATGATTTTATTTAGTGTTGCATGGGTAGATATATACATATTATGGATATGCTTTCGGACTATACCTTAAATAATTCTGTTCGACATTATACGCGATCTTGATTAACGTCTTTGTGTCGGACTATAATAATTTTTAGGACCCATGTTGAATGCTTCATGATACAATCTAATAACTGATCCGTAACATCGTCATCTTTTTAAGCTTCCCTTTTAAAATACACAATAAAATAAAATGCCCTAGGTATGATGCTAAGATCATGTTGCGTCCACAAAAATAGTACCTAAAGTAAAACTTTTCTGGTAGCACACTTTATTTTTCAGCGGGACAAAATGTGACTACAGCAAGTAAACTCGGCTTTTAAATATTCACAACGGAACAAAATAGACGTTACTCAGACCCCTACCTATTTGCAGCTAAGGGAAAATACTGTGAGACAAAAGACCGCCAGCCAGAACCTTTATGAGTATTATTCGAACGCGTATCTCTGAATACTAACTAAAAAATATTGCTTCAGCAACATGTGTTGTCAAAAGATCAAGTTAAGGCTATACAAATCTTGAACAAATGTCTATAGAAACGAAGAATAAAATATAGTGCAATCTGTTATCAGGAGGACTGAACTTGGTGTCAAAGCTAAGTTGTCAGTCTTTAATTCGGTGTTTGTTCCAACTCTTACCTATGGTCATGAGGTTTGGGTAATGACCGAAAGAATAAGATCGCGAATACAAGCTGCCGAAATGAGATTTCTCCGTAGTATTGCTGGTGTGACCCGTAGAGATCGCATTAGAAATACTAGAATACGTGAGGAACTCAATATCGAGCAGCTACTTCTCCGGACGGAGCGATCCATGCTTCGGTGGTTTGGGCATGTTAAACGCATGTCCCCGACCAGGATTCCACGACGTGCTATGGAATCCGTACCATCGGGCAGGCGTCCCCTAGGTAGACCCAGGATGAGATGGTTAGATCAAATTCATAATCTCTCCTCTACCCGTATGGGGATTGCCCTTGATGATTTAGAGTCGATGGCGGACGATCGAGAGCTATGGAGGGTCCACTTGAGCAACCTACACCCGCGACCCATCTTAATGGACAAGCGGACCATTGAAAATGAATGAATGAATGGAAGAAAAACTTCTTTGCAAACCCTCCTTCACTCGAATTTCGTTCGCTCCCATATTCTTAAAACCTACCGCATTCTTTCTACTACATATCTCTCCGCATAGTGATACACATTTGAACCCTCTACGATTTTTGATTCTCTACTTGGTCCAACTTACATTCAAGTTATCCGACCACTTGTCTTAGGTGACCAGATCTTTTTAAATAATTTTTGTTCGCCAGCTCCTTAAGAACGCTAGCCAAGCGTGGTCACCTTTCAGTGGAGTTTATTACGGTACAGATTCGATGACATTTTACGACGATTTCTTTAATTTGCTCTTCACGATCTATCTTGGAACGATCCCCTAATCAGACTCCCTATGAAGATCGCCACAAAATTCACTGGTTAACTTGAATTGAGGAACAAAAGACCCGGTGCGGACATTATCTTCATTCATCGAATTTTTTAGACTCTGTCCATTGCTTGTCTCTTTACAACTAAATTTCCTTAAACACAAGCCCATATTTTTTATGATGTCACTGTCTCGCCTATCTATTAATACCCCGCACGTGTTATGGCTCCAATTAACCAATCTCCTAGCCTACGGGGAGGGAGCTAAACTCAAGCATTAAAATTTTTGATTTAAACCGCAGTGCTTCCTCCATTATAACCTAAATATTCTTTATCATAATGTCCCCAGCTTTCAGTCCTTGTCCTAGTTTAGTTTATTCTCAGTTTTTGTTGGATTTAGCTTGTGTTAAGTATTATAAATGTGAGCTTTTTGCCTGCATTTACTAACAGAATCCTGAAGGAATCAACATAATGAAAAGTAGCTGAACAAATCCATGAGACTCTAGATAAGATGCTCAACCAACTTGGAGGGCGTAACTATTGAAAAAAATTAACAAAAGACCACACTTATTTGAAAGGGTCTTCTGTCTACTTAAGGTGCTATAGTACACGGTATGTAGCACAGACGTCATTTTTACGTCAGCGTATGGTCCCAATGGATACCGTGGATCTCTGTTAACGTCAGAGCTACATACGTATGTGACTTGCTACACGTCGTGTACTAGCACCATTAGGCCCAAATGTTCACCCCAGAATGTAGCGCGCATCATAAGTAAAGGACATATAAGTATAACGAGCACATTCCTCAATTCCTGCTTGAGCATCGCTTTCGCATGTCGGTCTTAAATATAGCTAATGTAATTCTTCATTCAGTGATCACGGGAATCTAGAAGGCTTAAAGCCGATCTCAATTGATTCTCCGAAGGCTATATGTACTTCCAACTAAGTACTTCTGTAGTCAATTCGTTTGGCGTTTTTTTGGAAGTAACTGACATAAGATTCCGCCCTAAGGCTGATATGATATCTGCATACATGCCTAGAAATAATAAGCATAAAGGCAACTTCTATAGAAAAAAAGTATTGGCCAACATCATCAATAATACACCCAACGCTTCCTTCTGTATACCATTTTGGGTACCTCTGCCCCTATCTATCTCTCCCTGCTATCAATTGTATGCTAACTAAAACCAATACTTGAGTAAAGGCATTTGACAGCCATACTTGTGTGCGCCAAAAATTCAAAGAAAAGATTGACTATACTTATACTCTTATACACCATTTACAGGCATTTTGAATACTTAATAAGAAACTACTGGCAGAAGAATTTCCATAAACAGTTGGTTACGGACCGGGCGGGGCGCGGGCGCGGAGATATTGGCAGAATAGAACCCACCTTGTTTGTATCTGTTGCAAAATGTAGGTGACACACAAAGCTGAAAGGTAAACGTAGCCGAAGCAACAATTTCAACTAGGTCGTCGACAAGTTTCAAAAGAACCAAAACACTTTCAATAATACTTTCTCCCTTCGTGAGACGAGAATTAACTTAAGTTTTTCCCAGAATTCAAATAAATCACTGAAAGCGAAATAAATAAATAAATATACATATAAGTTGTTGATGATAGAAAAATAGCTGTCGTAGAATGTGCGATTTAATTGGCGAGATAATTTGTTGAATTCAACGACTTATAGTATCTTATGGAGATATCAAAAGATAAGATAAAGTGTCAGTGATAAGACCCTATGCGGATAGTCTTTGTGATATAAACATTTATTTAAGCCGCTTGGAGTGGTGATAATTTCACATGCAAATGATATCATTTCATAGACCACCAACCTTGACTGGGGACGAATCATTTTCTATGTTTTGAATAGGAACATAAATGACACATGCATAATGGTAGCATAAATCTTTTCTTAAATGTATATTTTTTTGCTTTTCCATTTCTATTATTTTTTCTTTTATACATAATTATTATTGGTTTGATGTTTTGAGAAGCTTAATATCGTTTATTTTCAGCGTTTCTGAAATTTTACGATAGATACATTTCGCGAGATATGAACTCACACTGAATTTCAATTAGATATAATTTTTAGAAATCTAAATTTGTTTGAAATGTTTTTATTTGTTTATTTTTGATTTTATCATAATTTGCACGTGATAGTTTTTATGAAGAATTTTTTTTAGGTATCCGCGTCAAGAAGATGCGATGACAGAGGGAACTTGTTGTTTTGTTTGAAACAAATTTGAAGGTCTGCAAAAAATGATTTGACAGTGATTAATGAAACTGATACATAAGTTTCTATATAATGACTACTTTTGTACTAGCCTTGGAGAATATAATGCGAGGTATTAATAATTATTTTTAGGGGTCCTAAGCTTTACTAAATCACCGGTTTTATTTCCATTTCAATATACCCAATTTTGCACATACCTACTGCATATCTGACAGCAAACCCAAGGAGAGAGGTTACAGGGTGGCAGCATGCCACCTTAGGCCCTAGTTATAGCTATCATTGAAATGCATCATTGAAAAGTTTGTTTTCCGGTTTAAAGACGATTATTGTCTTTAGTTGGTATCAAAATAAAGGTAATCAATTGTGGAATTTTTTTACGAAAGAAATTACTTAATTCTGACTAAAACTCTTCTTTAAATTTTATTATTTCACTAATCGAAATCGATTTCAATGAACAGCTGATTTTTGTTTCTCCAATTTGGACCCCAATCGTTTCACTGATGTGTTCGATTCTCTTCCTATTCTCAGCTGTCAGTTTTGCTTTCAATGATCAACTCTAACCTCAAAACCTAGACTCGTTTGTTGAAAAGTCACTGACAGGTTCTTTCACTGAGAACAATTTTTCAATGATTTCTATAACCGACTTGTCAAAAAAAAACCACCATTCCACTAATTTGTTCCAATGATGGATTTCAATAATAGTTATAACTAGGGCCTTACATGGGAACTAAGTCCACTTCATGAAAGTGGTTTTATTTCCCACTAGGAGGGAACTGAATCCCTCAGTGGACCTAGTTCCCGAGGACTTATTTCCCTGCACCTGTTTAGTTCTAGTAAGAGTTCCTTTTAAAAAATGTTTTCTTGAATCTTCTATCCGGCCATTTCTAAAACAGTATTTGACCACATTTTTCATTTCGATTTAAGAAAATATGGATAAGTTAAGTACCTAAGATATGCCGCTGTACTAATAATCGTTTTTAGTACTTATCCTAAATTGTACGAACTCACAATGTCGAACATTTCCATATAAAAATATCTATTGTGACTTGCAAAATATTTAAGGTGAGGGTTACTTACTTACTTACGTGGCTTACGTTAATTACGTTAGCACGATCTTTGGCTAACCGCCTCCAATTGCGCACTTCCAGTGATTTGAGGTCGCATCCACTTGTGCGCGCCACTCAAGGCGAGGTCTTCCTCTACTGCGTTGTCCCTCCGGGTTGGAATCGTAGACTCCTCACGCCGTCGCGTTGGTGTGCATTCGCTCTACATGTATCCTGGCCATCTTAGTCGACTGATGCGTACTTTTCTGCCCAGGTCGATGATTAGTAAAGCCCAGAGACTAACAGCCACCCGACTTCATTAATCAGCTTACTTTTTTGATAACCGCCCAGGTTTATCGTCATAACTCTGGAGATATTAGAAGATATTTTAATCCTGTGGGTTTTCGCCCCTACAACTTTAGCCACCATTTTGTCTTTATTCATCGAAATGTTGAAAATGAAATTATAAACTTGGGTGACATGGTTAATACGCTGGACTATTAGTGAGCAAGGGGTCTCAGGTTCGACTTCCGGAAAAACATAAATTATATTTTAAAGCTTTTTACAATCCGGCACGTCTGACAAATATTCGAAAGTACATATCTACAACAGATCTAAGAAAGCTTCTCAATTAAGCCGTTCGGTTTCGGAATAAAATCGCCGGACCTAAGCATTGACTCCAACTACTACACCATGACCACTGCCATTGTTTATAGTAGTGGCGCACATAAAACCGGCCCGAAACATATAAATGAATTTAGTTGCCGCGCGTACCACCACAACTGTATTCAGACAACTAATTATTAGGCGTGTAGCTCATAGTCGTGCCGTACTACATTATTGACGTGTACTTGTTGTTGAAGGGTGTCGGCCAGGATCCGTTAAAGTTGTTCGCGATCGTTTTTTATAAAAAGTTCCCTAAAAGTGTCAGCAAAACAATAGAAAAGTACTATTTTACGCGTTTATAAGTAGAAACTGTTCTCCTTCCTGTTTTATGAGGCTGAGCTTACAGTTGAACTGTTTACTATTTTCTGCACCTACTTCTGAGGTGGAGCAGACTTGGGAAAAGTCTCAAAATTGTGGAAAGTGCAAACTGAGATTGTCGCTGTAGTGGCTGTAGCAGGGGCTCAGTTTTCTTTTTGAAATCAATTAAAATTTAGTTTAAAACGATTTGTCCTAAGGGCTCCCAATTCAAAATGTTGCAGTCCTGTCTTTATAAGTAATGAAATGGGAGCAGATAAAACACACCCCAGACGAAGTCTGACAGCCGCGGTGAAAGTGATTGATTTAACTCTATTTACCCTAACACAGCTTGTGTAAAGAGCTTAAATGGCTCTCTCTGATATAACTTTCAAATGCGAAATTGTGTGTGACTGACCAGTAATTATTTCATTTAATATTTTTCCTCTAACTAGGCAGGTACCTATTTGTTTTGCAATAAAATTATTAATACAATACCTATTGAAAACAAGTGACATTCGCCAATATTGACTCAAAAGAAGTAGGTAGGCTAGGTACCTACTCATTACGGGAACCGAAACACAACTTTTTTCTCTTTTGTTTATTCTTATGTCAAATTCACAGACGTCATTTTGGCGAATATCTCTATTGCCATTTATAATGTGTGTGTGACATTTTCAAACTTTTTTTTCGCACACTTTTGCTACATGATTGTAGAATGTACATTGTTAAAAATAGTGAATGATTGTTAAATGAAAGCGAATTCTTTCACACATCCAACATCCATGTATAGCTAGTAGCTACAACTACCAAAAAAAATAACTACGCATTGTCGCAAAATTAATTTATGTCTCGTTGCTGTCAAAACATAGTGAACTTCCATTAAATTCCTATTAGTTTCGCAGACTCTCAAGCATCCTCACAAAACAAAAACATTGTACCCATTCTATCGCCTTGAAAATAAAGGTGATTCCAAATCCATTTTCTTTCTGAAATGGGTCTAGTCGCACTGTCGTCGACGAAAAAAAAAACAAGAAACAATGAAAAAATAAAGTTAGAGCGTCTGAGTGGTTATGTTTGCACATTTTACCCTCGATCCTACAGGTAAACTTATAATAGGTGCCATCGATGCCACTAGCCAGAGCCACTCTACCTCTTACCTGTTCTTATACCTTTGTCATATAAATCAACCAGTTCCAATTCCGTTTCTTTGGAAAATAAAATACAAAAACAATAACAACACTGAAACTGAATACGAGCGAAAGAAGAAACCTGTCTCGCTACTTGTGGGGCTGCGGTGCGGCTAGCTAGCTGCGAAACGAAGGTGAGTGGTTGGTAATGGTATTGTATTGGTAAAGTGCATTGTTTCAAAAACACTCAAACTTACGGTTTCACTCGAATCCAAAGTATTTTGTTTCTCTGTGTTTATTTGAATTGAATTTGAATCTTGAATATGGTCCTGGCCATCCGTGTAGGTATCTATCTACCTCCCACTTAGGAGCTGCAGTATGTAGCTCTACAACTACAAGTAGTAACGATAAGATTTTAGTTTAGCCGCACTGTTGGCACACTCTTGAAAAAATTATACTGAAGCTGGAGTGGTATTGTACTTCGATATGGCGTCGTGTGTGATTAATCTGCGCGGAGTCAGTGGAATTAGAGATTGTTTATGATATGTGAGGAACTTGCTCTAAAAAGCTTATTTTTGCCAAGTCTCTAAAAGATAGTTTCAGAATGAGGCCGAAGCAGAAAAAAAGCTGGAGTAGATAAAAATGTATGTTTTAGATTATTTAAGAGATATTCCGCGGTACTAATAATCATTTTTACACCATCCATACACAATTATCCACTGTGACTGTCAATATATTTAAGCTGATGAAAATGATTATTGGTAAGGCCCATTGCTTTTAGCCTTTCAGGTAAATAAGGTACATAGTTTTTTAGGGTTGGTGATGAAATCTCCTTTTCCAAAATCCTTTACTCCAAAATGCCATATAAGAGAAAATTCCCAGGGCAAAATTCCCATTTTTAGAATTGGTGTTATTAACTCTGTCGCTGCGACACCTAAAAATGGTGGTAAACAGTGAGATACGTAACTGCTTGGGGTCACTGTAGGATTTGGAGTAGGTGCAAGGTTAGGTATATGCAAGATTATTTTGCTTGTGGGAGATTTTGACATAGGGGATTTCGTCCCGGGAGATTTTGGAAAAAGAGAAGAAAAAAATGTGAGAATGTGTCCAATAAGGGATTTTGGAAAAGGGGATAACGTAGGGATCCCCGTTTTTAGCGTATTTAAATTTTGGGAACTTAGAATGGCGATCATTTCCCTACAAAAAAAAAATATATTAAAAATGATTAAGTTCCAACTTTAAGTGAATAAAGATTGGTAACTTCGAGAGAAAGATTCTTCGTCCTGTTTGCATTGGCGGGCTTTTTAGGAGTAGATTCAAGAACGAGCTATACGAGCTGTAGAGTCTTCGAGTCGAACTTGGGGGCGTAACTTAGTATTGGAAGACCTCACCTTAAGCGGCGCCCGAAAGTAGAAGGCGATATTAACTGACTTGTAGTGGGTGGAGAAGTTTGTTGGTTGAGGCCTCGCTTCATCCCGAATTAGCAGCCTAAATAAGTAAATAATATTCAGAATCAGAGTTACCCAATGTGGGTGGGAGTAGGAGTAATGATTTGTTTGCTGAATTACTGAACTGAGAGAGTAGCTCCAGGTTCAAGTCCAAGAAAAATAGTTTCACAATCGAAGGGAAGGAAGGAAGGGAAGAAGGGAACAATAAACAAAACACTGCAAAATACCTCGTATCTCCTCCGTTCTAAGCTCATCGCTCAGTTGGCGCAACTGGTAGGCATTTGGTCAATTGACAAAATCGAAATGCAAGTTCATTTCCTGACAGGGGAAAGCAGAAATGTCTTACCAAGTGGATTATATACGGAGAATTGACTGTCAGAATTCAAAAACTATTCAAACAATCACTTAAAGGAGTCTGATGAGGAATGAGTGGTGTAGATCGAAATAGCTATCATTCCAATACCAAAGTGACTGCGTCTACGATTTGTTGTTAATGTTATTCTCTCAAACAACAATTCATAGACTAGAATTCGACAAAATTTCCCAACATAAATTGTCAGGGTCAATCCCATCCCAACTAGCGAGAATCGTTGTTACTCCTCGCTTCCCCACTCAATATCCCGAGAGTAGGAATAATTAAGGCGTTGGGCATAAAATTGTAGGTACCTTTAATTAGTCATACCCAAGAATAATAAAAACTCACCTAAATAAGCTAGACCTAAGGTCCATGTTGTGTTAAATATTTATCTAGATCTGATTTGATGGATGTTGTCGACTGCAGCATATACGCTTTGCATAAGAATCGTCAACCTAACCTATTCTCCATTATCTACTGGACCATTCCACTATGTACATCTCAGCTACATTCTGTAGTGTCCTTGTTGCTGGTGTGATTCTTGGTGCACAAATAAGATAATCAGTCTTACTAACGAGTGTGTCCATTAAAACCATGTAAAACTTTGCTTGGAGCCAGCCATTCATTCTGGAAGTAATTAACAGCAGACTTAAAGATTACGAAAGCGTTGGGCGCCATTTTTCCAGTATTGCGACGACGTCAAAATCACGTGTCCCACACCAGCCTATAAGATATAATATACACTATCAAAAAGCTTACTACAACACGGTCGAAGATATCATGACAATTCCGAGACTACCTACCTAGTATCTCGACTGATTAAACTGCTTATCTCACAATTTGGCAAATGTAGATGTGGTAGGTCTAGGTATGAATGAGGATTCCATTGCAAGAAAAAAAAATACCTACCAAAAATACACTCCATCACTACCACAAGTAACCAGTCGACCACCCATTTAACCGACTCACTCTCGATTGAGTGCCATTGAGCAGAATGAAACGATGAAATCGAACCAACACTCATTCGGCTCGTAGCTCTCTCTCGTATCGTTTGGTGCCGCGGATAAATTCATCTTGTTTTTAGCCTTTTGATTCATGTATCTCACGGATACTCTGTCTGTCTGTAGTCTCTACGATATCTGTGTGTTCAGAGATTTGCCTCAAATCGTTCGTGTCACACTGTGTGTAATCCGGTTCTTGTACTGCCGCAAGGTGTGTAACACAGTTATCGATGGTGTTGTGGTGGTTTTGCCGTCGTGTATAGTGCTTATAAAATATAAATAAAAAAAAAAACCGTCCGAAACAAAAGATATAAACGCCGTGTACAAAAAAAAAAACCGTGTCAGCTCTGGATATAAATATTTTTACAGAAATTTTCCAATTGTTACAAAATCGCTTGCTAATTTTACATTCTGTTGAGGTCGTGTCCCTTTTGTGGTCAACAGAAAAGCATTTTTTCTGTCGTGTCGGTCGTTTTTACAGCTCTTCTACACGTATCTTATTTGTCTCTGCCTGTGCATTAACAATTAATTTAATAAAATTATTCATAAAATAAGAATCCCCCCAAGGAAAAGAGTGAAAAGGCAAAAATTAAGTTGAAAACAAAATCGAGAAAGTTTTGCGCTTCTCTTGATTTTATGCAGAATATTGCTGCCAACAAAAATGTTAAACGCTAATCAAAAGCGAATGTGACAACAATTTTAATTCAAAAAACGCGACAATCTACCTGTGAATAGAGGTAGCTGACAACAAAAAAGTCATTAACCGCAAAGATAATGCAAAGTTACTTAATACAAATAAAATGTGATTGGTATTGTGCGAAATAAATACTTCATATAGTTTAACGTCTTGTGTCTTGTTGCAACGGTATTCTGGATTTGTATTCAGAAAGGAAATGCGGTGAAAATTGTGTAATTTCTAACGTAAACTGAAAAAATATATAACCAAACCACTGGATATCAATAAGATTATCTCGTCATTTGGACACCTTAAGGATACTCAGCTATACCAATTGGCAATGGGATTCTCGTCGGCCCTGCAGGGTCGTGCGGCTCATGAGGCGCTCATTGTGCGCCAAGATGCTGAACTGCGTCTTATGGAAACAATGAAACGCTCCTTCCAAATGAAAGCCAAATGTGACCGGGAGTATGCTATCAGTTTGGCGCAAGTCGCCCAACAGGGATTAAAAATCGATCGTGCTGATGATATGCAAGGTGAGTGAAGGGGGGTTTTTATTTTGTTAATTGGCGCCCAACGGAGGATTTTGATTTATTTTTTTGTTGACTGCTTGAATGTTTTGTGGTTATTTTGCAATGAAATAATGTTAAATTGTGTTTCGAGACCGTCTGTTGAGGAATGGTGTTTCATGTAGGAGTAATTGTGTTACCAATGGGAAGTCATCTTACCCTTGATGTGTAGGTTGAACCCTTGCTATACAAATAGGTAGATGAATTTACTAATAAAGGTAGAAAAGAGTTTTCAGCGAGGAACATGAGGTTTTTAACGGAGGATTTTATAACATTGACCGAGGAAGATGCATAATAGCAAAGCTAGGGATGTCCTACATGACATGAGCTATAAGTGTAATGAAAGCCACTCACGTTGATACCATTCAGATAGACAAAAGTACAAACTAGAGGAGTAAATTATTTCAATGTGTTGAAAATTAGAGAAATGTTTCCACATCAACAGATATCAATGTCAAAAGTATGGTAAATGAGTTCAAAATAGATACTTGCAAAAACAACAAAAACGGACGATCGAAAGATCGTAGTAACATCAAAAAAAGATCCATTTGAGTCTTCACGGATTATTGCCGCGGAAATGTGTATTAATGTTACTTCTCGGTTTATTCGTCGTAGATTGGTAGAAGCTAAGCTGCCTGTACGAGTAACTCGGAAGGTTCCTCTTCTCCGCAAATAAATTTACAAATGAGGAAACTTTTTGCAGAAACTCACCGCAGATGCGGTATGGAACTGATGGGAAAAAAAATTTAAATGGCGCAATCTCTTGTGGAGCGACGAGACGAAGGTGAATTAGTTGTCCAGCTATTCTGGAAGAAACATGCGTAGATTACAAGGAAAAGAATTTCGAAAGATACACGCACAAGATCGTCAAACATGGTGGAGGCAACATAATGGGGGTGTTTCTCCTGGAACGGTATCGGTCCCATTTTACATGATTATGGGATTTTTTTCTGTCATATGCAGAGGAAAATATGCCTCTCATATGGCAATTTCAACAGGACAACGACCCAAAACACACATCGAAATAATTGTGGAAAGAACCAATTTCCACACCTATTATTTTGTCCGACAGAAATTCACAAACAGGTGGCACAGAAAGCAGTTGGTGGCACTGCGAATTTTCATATATAAATATATAATGTAATGACAAACTTGTTATGAAATAACCTACGATTGCAAAGAAGAGAACCGGTTAGTTCCACACGAGCATTTCCTCTTAGTAATAAATAGTTATCCAATAAGGACGGATAGATTTTGGCAGTTCATGGCGGCCATGTTATTTTATCCATGACACTCAAGACAAATTAGTTTAGAATCTACTGTCAATCAAATGTTCTGATTGCATATTTAGGATGGCTTTTTTGCAACAGACAAATGGACAATCTGTATCCGATCAATTTAGATAGGCAAGTAGGCGCTCGGTTTAAATCGAACCAAATCCATTTAAATCGATCACAATCACTCAATATAACGGACTTCATGGTCTTTATGTATGTCGCTTTACATATTGATTTTAAAAAGTCGAGAAATTATAATTTTTTAAATGCTGTTTGAAAACGATTTTAAGAAACCATGATTTGAAAACCGATATAACAGGTATAATGTATAGGTACCTATGCCATGGAGTATTGAAATGTTTGCACACCAACCTATTATACGCAATTTTATCTACTTATTTTTTGTTTTTTTTTTTTAATTTTTTCGCTTGTTCTTATCACTTTTCACATTCAAAGTTCGACAAAATCTAAAAATGACAAGGGTTTCCCCAGCAATTTCGTGAGAACGCTGTTATCTGCTCACCTCTAGCATAGTATATAACCGATTACCGATTACATATTAGGTAATTGTATTTTTGCTACCAACATGTTGAATGATTCATTAACTTGATTGTATTATTATGTTAGACGTTGGCTACACAATCAAGGGCATGGACTATCATTCCCATGAACGTCGTGGCTGCACACAAAAACAACGCGTAATTGGAATGACAGACATTCTGGCAGGAAAATATTATGTGCGTTTTTTTGGCTATTTTGTATAGCTTCACAAAAAAAAACCATTATCGGGGCTTAGCTCTTTCTTCATAAAAGCTTGGTAGTACTTCTATCACAGAAGTTCGTAAAATTTCACTCACAATCTCATTTATGACAGAATCGATAGCATTTTTCGATAATATTTAAAGCAATGACAGTTTGGTCGCACAGTTTTTATCGGGGGTGATGAAAAAATTGAAATTGTAGGAAATAATGTTTCTAAGCGTATATAGAATACCAATAAAAACAAACACATGTGATATCTGCTAAAGCTCTAGCGCAAATGCTGAAGGGGCAGTTTGGCATGCCACTAGTCATAAACTGTCAATGGAACGCGCCATTAATTCTATAACAATGGGAGTTCCTTAAATCTAGTTCTGGGTAATATAATATCAAACTTATCAGTTATTAGTATCACATACAAGACTAAACAGTCTACAACAAAACGTAATAGACTATAATTGGTCCCGTATAAAACGAATTGATGAACTTCAAATATCAATAGAACCCTTTGGGGGGGCATAAATAAGTTAACACATTCAATGGAAGAATTGTCGCAATCAATGTGAAAGTTTAAGGACAACTTATTCAGCTTCTTCAACTACCTAACTATCTTTACGTAGATACTCTACGGTTTTATTCAATGGGGAGAAATTCCAATAAAATTTGCATAACTTAGAAAGTACTTTGCATTGGCGCAAGCCATAACATCTTGTAAACCAGATTATAAACGCGCAACCTTTACCGATATGTGTTGTCAAAAATATTTCTTGACACTGAATAAGGCATAATAATTTATCTATTTGCATACCAACGCCAGCGTTAGCGCATTAGTATTCTGTGCACCTATACACTTTTGGGGCAGTTATCAAATATAGAATGTAATAATATAATGGACGAGCGCAGTGGCTTTGTAATTGGTTTGCTGGAGTACTGTGCGCGTCTCAGGTTAAATCCTCTGAAAAAACTTAAACTACATCTGAAGGTTTTTTCCCCATTGGAAACCTTTCGCTAACGCCCGATAGTCTAACTGTCCTGAGACAGCTTCTCACCACAGCCGCGCAGTTCAGATTCGGCATCAAATTAATGGTCACTTTAAATCGTCTCAATCGGATTGTTGTCCTAGGGTAGTATATGGACATGTTGCCCCAATTATTTATTTTGTAATTTAATTTAAAAAGGAAAAGGCTAAGTTCCAAAGCAAACTATTTCAAATAATTGTCCACTCTTGCCGGCACAGGCGCTGGCGCTGCCTGGAAGAATTTTTACCTAAAGGTGTACTTAAGGCATGATATAGTTGGCTACTCTAAATTGAGGACTAAATTGTTACTCTCATAAAAACCCAGAGCTGTAGTGGCTCCGTTCTATGAACTGAACTAAATTTCTCCATATACGCCATATCTGTTAGGAATTAAGTTAGTTTTAGAGCTAAATTTCAAATTCTGATTTCTTCTCAGACACGAAGTTTGAAGAAAATCCGGGCAGCTATTAAGTCAAAAAGACTTCAAAATGCATTTAAAAGACTAAAACAAGTTTAAGATTCTGGCAAGATATTTGGCGATGTTAATTGGTTGACAAAATTGTTCGATTTGAAATAATTGTAAAACTTTCTCACACGTTGCGTTGGTGCACAAACCAGAGTTAAGGAAAGTTTTTTATCATTCAGAATTAACTTTAGTTTTGTCAAAATACTTATGCCGACCAGTGTACCTTTCCCAAAAACGTGTCGATAAGGAAACTTTTCCGGTGGACTCCACGATAGCAGTAGAAGGTGAAAGGGAATCGAATAGATGAAGTGAAACTCAATTCCGACGGATTCCACGATAGGGGTGATTATTCGGGACATTAATTTCTTACGAAAATTTGACATTTCTTTTTTTTCCTTTTTTTTGTAATCTCACGAAGTGAACGATATTGAAGGCCTAAGAGACCTACAATTTAATGCCGTATCTGAACGACTGAATTGAGAATTGGAGACAGAATTTTAAGGGGTTGTTTCTGGAAGGAGCTCCTCATTCAGTATCCCAACACATTAACCACACACACACGTTACAAAATGGTATATACCAATCGTCTACAACTCCAAGCGAAGAACTGCTTTGCGATGTTATCATTTCTCATCCGTCTCATCCGTACAATCCAATGGTCAATAGTTTAACTGGTCATCATCATGATTGCTTTGCTAAGCATTATTTGATTTAATTCACTGTCGCTACAGATTAGCCCAATATTTAATGAAAGCTTCTATCCACTACTAATCAAATTGTGTTCCTGATGTCAGCTTCAAAATTTTAGAAAGTCAATCTTACAATATTCTTCCTCTTACTGAAGAAATCTGTTTCAACATCGAAGACAAGTTGTATCGGCTTCAAAATCAATTAAATTTCTCTTTGGCAACACTTTCAGAAACCCACCTTTGTGCCTCAAACTCGCACACCAATAGTGGGCCCCATAGAATTCAACCTACAAAAATAAAAAGCCAGCAACAATATTAAATTAAAATTCATTATTATAGACATTTTCACGATCAAGGCCACAAATTACATAAACAACCAACAGCGTCGAAGTAAACAAAGATGCTGCTAAAAGTAATTACCGTCATTACTCTCACTTTGCAAACATGGCCAAGAGTCGACACCGACATACAGGGGGGCGTGTAAACTGTAACTCCGTTTGGCCGGTGTGGAAGCCACTCGCCGTCTAATTGTTTTTAAAATGATATTAAACAGTGTTACATCAATTATTGTTTTTTTTTTTTATACACAATAGTGGTTAAGTATTTCCATTGTCTTACAGTTTATCTGTTTGGCCTGTTTTGGTATTTATAAAATGCTGCGGTCTTGCATTCGAGGCATGAACAAAATTCTCCGCCGCATAGATTACACTCATTCGGTGGCATTTTGATTGAGGTGCCAACGAACGAAACCAAACCGCACACAGTGTGAACAATTTAAATTAATTACAACGTTTACAACTGAGGAAGCTGAGTGATGGGTCCGAGATTATAGGTGCTGGCTGTCGAGAATAATTTCACTGTCAATGGTACACCTTGAATTGATTGTGAAATCTGTCAAATTCATGCGGTGTTGCAGAGGGAAAGTTAAAAAATTGTTGAATGTACTGTACAAACCATACATGTACTGGTACTCGTACATTGTTTTCGATATAATGCAAAGAAATGAGTGAAATTTCTTTTTAACAATAATAACATTGTTTAAGAGTTTGTTTAAAAAAAAAAAACAGTTTTTTTTTTGTGTGCAAAAAATAGAACTCTTTGTTGGACTGTGCTAATTTGTTTAAATTGATTTCGCAAATATACGTCCAATTAGAGTTTGTTTTCATTACCTGAATAATGGTCTTATAAGTAGAAAGAACCGTTTTAATTAGCATGCAAAAACGTATTTACAACTATGAATGCGTCAGTATATGGTTGGGAGTTTTTGGGGGAATTACCTATGAACAGTTTCAACCGACGATAATTATGTTATTTCTGAAATTATAAGAAGCAAATATAGAATTATGTAGAATCTAAACTAGGTCTTAACTTTAAAGGTCAATGCGTGCAAATTGTAAAAAAAAATTAGTCAAACAAATTAATTCCACTTTCCCTGTCAATCAATCGATTTATTTGAAAGTGTGTTCCTTTTGTTGTAGGTTGTAGGTACATTTTTGCACAAAGACGTATTTTGATAAAAATTCAATTGCATTTATAAATAAATAATTAAGTTAAGAAAATGTCCAATAATAAGATACATATCTATCTATACGTTCCTAGGCAAACCAAATATGTACCTACAGTTACAATAGCGGCCCAATCTGAGGCAATTGAGAGGTGTTTTTTTTTTACAAATTAAAGCCAGTTCACTTTTACTTGTTTTTATTTGTATTAAATCTTGAGTTACCATTTTCTTAAATACTATGTTTATAGAAGTAATTTCATATACATACTTATATGTAGTAAATTAATACAACATTGCCTGTTGAAAATTTACGCCAATACCGTAACGAATACAATTAATATTAATAACACCCTTAAGGAAATTTAGTCTGTAATTTCTATAACTTTTTTATATTCACGTATTAACTATTGTATGTCAACAAATTAAGAAAGCTATTGAATACTGATTGATTTTAAAATATACAGTGGTGGTCCAGTATAACGAATGATATAATGTCCAGGTGTATTCGTTAAATCGAAAAATTTGTAATATCGAGCACATTTTACTTGTACGAAACGTTAAATAAAATGTACAAATATTGTTTCTATTCATTCGTTTTATTTCATTTATTCCTAAAGTAAAAAAAAACTAAACTTTTCAAAGTAAAAAGTAAAAAAGTCTGGATACTATCATTCATTTTTTAAAAATAAATCACAAAAAAAAACCTTTGTTTTCATGAAGTTTGAGCGCTGCTTTTTCCTGAAGACTTGTTAGGAAGGCGTTTGCGAGTGAAATACATTTTTACCAATTTGAGAGAACTATTAGAACAAGAAAAAACCCCGACGCGCCAACTAAATGAATATACCTAACAGTCTTACAACAGGCCCATAAACATGCATACATAGACATATACTGACTTTTGGTATGTAGGGATACATTCACAATCTAGAGAGTTGCTTTACACGTCCTGGCTACACATGTGTGTACATATTTCTTCACTAAAGATATGTATAATAGAAACATTCGTTATATCGAATGTCAACCCTTTTTTTCATACGTTATATAGAGACACCAATGAAATTGAAAAAAGTGTACGTTATATCGATCATTCGTTATATCGGCATTCGTTATACTGGACCACCACTGTATATTTATTGGGACCCTTGAAAGAGATATTGGCGCAAAATTATAGTCGCCTTGTATTAAGCGAGGTTAGTAGGCACTAAGTAATCGCTATTATTTCCGCCTGGAACACGCTACAATGATCAGGAAGACGGAAGGAGAGACTGAGATTGAGTCTATCAGAGAAAAATCACCACCCACCCCTTCGCCAGGTTTTGATCCGTCGGTAAAACTTGACTTGAATTTTTTGTCAAAGTTTAACTTGTAGTGTAGCCTGTGTTTTCAGAAACGATTTCGAATTTGTTCAGTAGGTATAGAAGCGTGTCCAAAATCTTTATTAGACCACTGCGATACTGCTTTCAAGAGGCTGAACTAGCAGCAATTTGTCTGCTGAAAATGTAAAGAGGTGTGAGATGGAACAAGATGTCCAAGTCCATTGCTGCGGAGGGTGTTGTGCGAAGTGCTCCACTAATGCACATGCGGGCTGATCGTTCGAATTTGCTTGGTGAGAAGCAAATGCTGCGACAATTGGTGGAGCAACATCAAGTCATCAAGTTCTTAAAAAGGATTTGACCGGGTTTTACATATTTTAGATTTTCTTAATAGCTAAATTTCGCGTTAAAATTCTCTTAAACAAAACAAAAATAATTTTGCCCTCAAATTGACGAATGACAGATTATTTAGTGCGTACTGAAAGGTACTTTTCGTAGTTTTAAGTTTTTTTCCAGGTAACAACAATGTGGATTAAAAAAATATAACTTATAGAGTAAGAGCTAGCAACGTTTTTTCTCAAGTCATTTTAGCAAGGCTGTAACTTTGTGAGCTTAGTTCGGGGTGACTACTAAACACAAAAATACATTTCTGGCAGCGCTGCATTGGTTTATATTGGAATGCCATAACCTCAAAAGGGCAAAAAATGTAGGTACATCATTTAAGCACACTTTAGATTTTCGTATATGATGAAACCGGAGTTTTGGTTTAGCTTTGAAGAACTAGTAGATTGATAATAATCTCTAACATAATATCAAAAATTTGACTTTGCTATTATGACTTAAATTTTGCCTTTTTTGCACTTTAAAACCGGCAAACTGTTATGGCAATTGCATTTTCTGTCTACATCGGTCATAAATCAACACATACCAAAATCTTAAGTTTGCTAAAATGATGTACCTACATTTTTTGCCCTTTTGAGGTTATGGCATTAATATATAAACCAACGCAGCGCTGCCAGAAATATATAAATAAAAAATAAGTTAATATGTACCTATACCTACATAAATATATTTTTGACAAATGAAAATCAATATAAATTGAATAAAAGTTTTGTATCTAATGCAAACAGCTGTGAATTTTTGCTAAGAATTTGAAAATCTGTAGGAGTGCTCAAGACCAAGAGTCAGTACCCTTGGTGTTGGTTTAGAGTGAGTTTAAAAGCTCGCTTGTGCCGTTAAAGTGGCCTGTATCCTATTGTGGACCGTTTTCAAGAAAATAGATAAAAGGTTTGCTCTAATTATATGGATATATCACTTTAAAGTATATCCCGCTGTGTCCAGCTGTAAGGAATCCGTCTTATTTCCTCTCAATTTCATTACTCTGTTGGACTTGATGTTACAGTGCATCAATGGCGAAGCACGTTTCGAATGGGCAGATATAAGGATAGGTCATTCGCTTTTCAGTATAAAGACTTGACCATGACCATCTTTGTCCTTGTTGAAGCTGGAATTATTGGTCTTACTTACTTAGATGGCGCTACAGTCCGGGGTGGACCTGGGCCTCAACCGACACGCCTGTCCAGTTAGCCCTATCTTTGGCTAACCGCCTCCAGTTGCGCACTCCAAGTTAGTAGAGGTCCCCTTCCACTTGTGCGCGCCACCTAAGGCGAGGTCTTCCTCTACTGCATTTTCCCTCCGGGTTGGAATCGAAGACTCTTCATGTCGGAGCGTTGGTGTCCATTCGCTCAACATGTCCCAGCCGCATCTTAGATGACTGATGCGTACTATTCTGACTAGGTGGATGTTGCCGTTCTGATCGTAGAGTCCAAAGCCCGTCAACGCAAACGGGACCGAAAATCACTCGAAGAATTTGCGTTCGAAGCGACCTAGGAGATCCTCATCGGCCTTTAATCACGTCCATGATTCAGCGACATTAAGCAGGGCTGGGATGATGAGAGGATTACTGATCAATGCCTTCTTAGGCCGAAGTAACAGCGGTTGGCATTTTGGCAAGTGCAATTCTTCGCTTGATTTCTGATGTGATATCATTGTCAGAGTTAATAGCGGAGCCGACGTTGACAAAGTCCCGAGCTCCCTTAAAGTTATAGCTAACTATCGTGACATTCTGCCCGATTCATCGATGTTGTGTGTCCCTTTTTGTTGACAGCATATACATTTCGTTTTGCCCTCATTCCCCACTAAACCCATTTTTGCCGTTTGCAAACGCACCAGTCACAGCTCGCTCTGTTCTGCCAATGATGTCGTCAGCGTATGCAAGTAGTTGCACTGACTTTTAGAAAATGGTGCCCCTGGTGTTGGATTCCTGGAAAAACACAAATTATAACAAAATAACAAACCTCTTAACGTTATTTTTCTCCATTGCGCCACCTCTAGTAAAGTCTGAGAGATAAGTAAGGAACCAGAATATGTGTGGTATTCAATGTCGAACAGATACTTCTCCAAACTGAATGGACCATGCTTCGGTGATTTGGTCACATTAGTGGTATGTCCCCAGTAAAAATTCCAAAACGTGGTATGTAATCGGTGCCATCAGATAGGCTTAAGATAAGATGGTTGGATAAAATCTCTCCTCTACTTGCATGCGAATTTCTAATAAATTGTATTCTAATTTACAAGCATACCTATAAGCTTTCGCCCAACTTGCAAAAAATGCATGTCAAAATTCGATTTTATTAAAACCTAAACAATCCCTGAAAATACTCAGAACTATAGATATAGAGGGCTTCATTGCCTTATTTATTTATTTTTTTTAAACTGCAGCTTTAATGTCTCATGACAGTGCTGTACTACGACATTAGTTTCAGGTCTGGTCTGTGCTTCAGATGAACTGACTGACTCTTCTTGCAACAGTCTGGAAGACGCCCATTTTGAAACATGTCCTTTGATGGTAATCAAAGAACACCAAATTAAAGATCTCAGTAAAAGTTTTGATATGGCAATAGGTATGCTCTTAACTGCTTTTTTGTCAACTTTTAGAAAATAAGAAGAACAGCTTTTAGTGTAAATGCAACTTAAATAAATTATTGTCTTTATATAAACCAATATTTTAAACATTTTTATTACATTTCTATAAATCTAAACAACAACAAATATTTGTGGTCCACTTTTAGGCAGCCTCATTACAAAATCCTGGCGCTCGTACATGGACGAACTGGATCAACAGGCGAAACAATTTCGCATCAATGCCGAAAGTTTAGAAGTCGTATGCGAAAAAATCGCTCATCTCTCACAAGATAAACGCAAAGCACGCAAATCCTATCAAGAGGAGCATTCGAAAATTGCAGCACGTTTGAATCATGTAAGTCGATCCGATTCGTTTTTTTATATAAAAGTTTACATTTATTTTTGTTTGTTTGTAAAATATCTAAAATTTAAAATAACCTTAATGGGCTATTTAAATTACTGAAGCGCCTGGAAACTCTATAAATAAATCGTCTGTTTCAAAACGCAGACAATGCGGCTCTCTATTTGTAGCGTTTTAGTTAGAGAAGTAGCTATCATAGACCAGAATGTATCTAGTATCTACGTATATATGCTGTGCACAGCACACACAATCGAAATCAGATAAAAATATACAATTCTCAATTGCGTATGATGGAAGTATTTACCCAATTTTACTATCTGGCTGTCATATAGTTATCCAAATATTTACATTTTTAAAAATATTTGTTTACCAAAATACATAGACGCCTCATGAACAGAGTAAAGCAAACACTATAGCGATGCCTTAGGGCGGGGAATTCCGTTTTGTCTCAAACTTGTCTTTTATTTTTAGCAAACCAGCTAATTGGCTAATTAGTATGTGAATTGTGTTGAATGTGTAAATGCTGAAATGCCTGATTGCAAAAGGAACCAAATTGTAAAATGTACCTATAAATTGTTTAATGTTGGATGTTGGAAGGACCTGAATAACTAGCTTTCAATTATTTAGAGAATTTATTACATTAACGTCAATTGAGCTCAATTGTTTACTTTTACTTGGTAGTATAATTGTGAATGTTGGTATCTATATAAACACGTCACTTAGCCGAGTAGAGGAAGTGTGTTATCAGATAAGAAACAATGGAATATTGTAGTAAAACGGTCATTCAGACAAAGAGCTTGTTTTTGTACTTCAATATACTACTTCTTAGAATTGCTATCAAATAAGTCATTAAGACCCCTAAGTATAGGGGAAATTATACAACTGCACAATGAAATACAAAACATTAATCAATTGTTTATATACCTATAGTAAATGCACATGACGATGAAAATCTACGCATGGTTTTCGATTAAAAACTGAAAGTCTCTTCCTTGGTGGACATATTATAGATACAAGCCGATTAAGATAACCGTGGATAGGTATGGGCTAAAGGCGACAAAGGCAAAGCGGATGTTTCTCAGGGACGGATCCAGGAATTCTGTTTGGGTATGGTCATGCTTCGTTGGCCGAGGCCAGGCAACCAATAAAAAATATTTTTAAAATAGAATAAGTACATAAAACTTGCATATAGCAATGAACCTTATGCCTTGTCTAAGCTATAACTTTTTCATAGTCTCTGATGCATTCCGACAAAACGTCACCTTTGAAGACTTTGCCAAAGCGTTGTTTAAAGCATGGTTGTTACATGGACAACTTTTAGAGTGAGTAGCTTTTTTGCAGAGTTCATGGACTTCGCCCTTTGTGTTAGAAGCCATCACAGAACAGCTGTCAGTACCAATCCCTATACGCAACGCACCATGCTAAATTAATGTCGAACTCGTAGCGAAGATCTTCTACGTTCCGTGATAATGCAACACCAGCAACCTACGTTCTTTCATCATGTCTTCACATTGAAGCTTCTTATATGTGTCGCAATAGGTTAAGAAATCCTCTCTGATTATTCCCTAATGAAGATATCGAAAAGAGAGACTCAACTGCTCGGTATGGGAAATGTCGGTAGTTTCATCGAAAATAATGGAAAATATTTTAGATTTGGAACCGTTTGGATCCGTTTATGAGGCTGTTGCAGAGTCGCCTGCTTGAAGGGTACGAAATTCAAGCTACTTACAATTTTTTTTGGCTATATTTTGTGCAATCTGAACCCGAGGAATTTCAAAGGGTTACCCCTTACCCATAGATTTTAATATTATGTGCAAGTGAGGCAATTTTATTTGACAGCCTCCGTAAATGCAAAAAATGTGCACGACTGGGTCGCACGTAACTTTCTCGTTTATTGCGAATCTCGCAGAATCTCAAAGTCATTTCAGCAGATTTTACGTTTAAAATCATACGCACTCAAGATGTAGGTACTCAGATAGCTGAGCACTTGTTAATTAACAACGTAATACATACTACATAAACATACGTATTAAGTTTAACATTTACTTTTAAATTTCACCCCGAACCTTACACTTGAATTTCGATGAATTTCGAATTCCCATTTTTGATTATTTAAGAAAAGGGGTTGTCAAGATTTGGGTAGTTGGGATTTGGGTAGTCATTTTTGAGAAATATTCATAAAACGGCAATATTCGAGTTTCCTGAGAAAAACTAAGTACGTGATAATGTTTAGAATGCTTACGTTGTTTTAAATATGTATTTTGATCAAAATCGTTAGAGCGGTTTTTTGTAAAATTATGCTGACAAATGTTACAATTTGCATTCGAAAAGCACTGTTATTAACCTGTTTAGATGATTCTTCAGGATATAAACATTACCTAGCAGTTACATTTTTAACCAATTCGAAAATGGCGTTTTCGAGATATGTGTAGTTTTTAAAGTGCCGTTTTTAGTGGTGGAAATCGAAGGACGCATTCATGGTTCAAAAAACACTGTTTTTCAACTGTTTAGCTTAAAACTGAGCAAATGGTATTACTATGGATTTAAGCATTATCTGAAAGTAACATTTTTATCATAATCGAAAATGGCATTTGAGATATGAGCAGTTTTTTAAAGTACTATTATTAGGGATTTGGGTGGATATCAAAGGACGCAGTCTTTTTAGGGAAAAACTGAGTTTGCTATCAAGTTAAGAATGACAATAGTACCTACCTTAAAAATAAGTTTTTTTTTAAACCGTTTTTACCGTTTTCGAGAAAAAGGCAATTTTCAAAACTGACGTTGCTGGACTCTTTCGCGAAAAACTGGGTATGCAGTCATGTAAAGCATGCTTACTTTAACTCAACTATCAATGTTGGTTCAAATCGTTTGAGCCGTTTTCGAAAAAATATAAATTTAGGCATATTTCGTCATATTTCGTAAAATTTTTATATGGGAGATACCGTTAATATTAGGGCTAGCATAAAAAAAAAACGTCCCTAGCGAGAAGCCCACAAACTCTAAATACGAAGTTTGAAGCAAATCCGTCCAAGCGTTTAGATTCCCCAGGGGTGGGACAGACAGACATACGGACGGACAGAATTGCGAGACCCACTTTTTTGAGTTCCCCTATTATCGTAATTTCAGAATTGATCAAAATCTCGAGTTCGAAACAATATCTTTCTCTTACTACGTACCTACCTATACGAGAAAGTTAAAAATGTTGTTTGGTTTTCTTTCAAGTATTTAATGATTCTACCGCAGAATTTGTTCCTATTTTAATTAGTTTTCTTTGTTAAACTCGAATTGACAGCAAATTTATAAACTGTCCCCCATGATCATACCCCTGGATCCGCCCCTAATGTTTGTGACCCCATCAAAAGGAAATATTAAAGCCGATCATCGGATTAAGCGTGGGACGATTTCCCACCGGTTTTTGTGGTACCCAGGAATTGTAGATATTGCCTAGATATATTTTGTCTATCAGGACTATGCATATACAATTAAAAATTAAAATTTTTTTTGTATTGGAGGTGCCACGCCTCTTTGTCAAATTTTAAGTTCATTGGCCCAATAACAAAGGTTTTCTCAAAATTTAAGCTGAATCGGTTCTCTGGTTTTTAAATTGTCCTATCGTATATTTTCATACAAAATGGAAAGTTCGTCCTTTTTTTCATTTTCCGGCTTTTCTTTTTTGCTAAACCACCCCTGATTCAAGAAAAACAAAAGAAGAATTATCTAAATCGGTTTAGTCGTTCTCGAGTTTTTTTTATGTATCTGTACAGATCTGATAGACAGAAAACGACTGGAATTGAGTTGGAAAAAATCTTTATACATTATAGAGAAGAATGGTTCATGACATAAAAGATTTGACACTATTTTACGCATATAGTTTCCTGGACTGTTTCTGACGAAGCGCATCCAGTCGATTGGTTTCACTGCAGAAATGGTAATTTTGGTTGATCAGAAATACACTGGGCCATAAGTGAGCCTTGTCACGGAACACAATTTTTAGGCTGATTTATTAAAATATATTTTTATGATACGAATGGTTTATTAATGATAAATTTGTCATTTGTCAATACTATAGGTAAGGTAGGTATCTGTAGCTATGGCAACCACATTAAGAGCTTGACGGAATGTATGTTCTATATCTGGATGATGTTGAATCCTTCTGTAATACTTCCCTCGATTGAGTTATAGAATTTTTATACCAAGCTGGTACGTCTCTTAGGATAAGTGTCAAAAGGGTTTAGCCATTATGGGCGAGGGTAAACAAACAACACCAAAACAAAATTCTAATTATTTAATAATCTCTATACGTAACCACGTGGATAGGACGTGAAGTTACCTCAAATATTTCAATAGAATATACAAACTTTCTTTCGGCCATTTCCATATTAGATGAGACATAGAGATCGTGATATTGGGCAGTTCATGCAACCCAAAGACGTGAAAATATAATAACAACTAAATATGACATATCAACACGTTCGTTATTTTCCTAACGTTTATGCGGAAGTTCATAACTGTTTATTCATTATAACCTACACTTATTTGGGCAAAAATTAGCAAGAAATATATGAAGCGACAATTTTTGGGCGATTTGTGTAGACTATTTTGGCACGTAAGCGAGACACTAAAATGCGGAATTAATTTATACAAAGACACGAGGAGTAGGTAGCTATGTATGGGCAAATCACATAAATCTGTGTGGGGCAATCTCAGGAATTTATTTAGACTTAGATAAATTGGCTCTTTCTTGATGCGAAATAACAAAAGCTATTTTTGTCCGACTTTATTATGGGGGTGTATATGTAAAAAAAAAATCATAGAATTTTAATAGAGTGGGTCAACAAAACAGTTTTGGATCTATTTGATTAGGCTTTTACATAGAGCCTCGTATTTTTTTTAAAAGGGCTTACTGTTGAACTAACTTCTTATGCTAAAGAAACGGGGATTGGCCAGTGACTCTTCGCTTGATTTTATTTCATTTTCAGATACAGAAAGTCCTTAACTACCACAAATATTTTCTTTTGACGTTTCGTGACAGTTGTTCAAATAATTTCCTTTTAGACAGCAGTCTTTATCTTGTAGGCGGAGAAATGCCAATCTTCTCAATGTTGGAGTCTCCGTTAGGGGCCCAATTTAAGCGAGAAACGTTGTTACTCCAACCAACTCTTCCACCACCTTCAGTGATTTGCATATCTCGTCTAGCCCGCGAATGGCGCTTGGCACGAAAAAGATATCATGGGACTTTCAAACGGTCTCTGTTGGATGCCATATCAGTCAGTAGATGCATCTGACTGGTAGCAGTTGGCATCGTCTATCGCCAGTAGTAAGAGGATTTGTTACCAGGATATTCCCTCATTACACTTCCCACAGCATTGCAAAAGAGAGAGTAGAAATGTAAAGAAGGCAACACTTGCGGTGTTGTAAGCCTTCTTTATAATTACAGCCTTTTTATTCCTCTAGGGATCTCGAAACTAGTATGATTTATGATGCACTTAAAAGTTCTTTCATAACATATATAAAGTCAATCTTATAACATCACAGTCTTACATGAACACTCGTACACAAAAAACCTTCTTACAACCTACGAGTATTCGAATAGCAATATTTCAATTTAAAATCACTTCCATATATCAAAGATCAAAAGCCCTATTGCCCTTAAACGACCAACAAGGGTGAAAGTCAATTGCTTTCTCTGTAAAACTTATAAAACATCTTAAAACTATCCAGGTCATCCCAAAGAAGTCTATAGTTCTTGCTAAGAGGCTATTCACTTAGAAAACACAAAACACACCAGAAAAGTAAAAAAAAGAGTCGTCTGTCTGTACAATGTGCATAAAGAAAATCCCATTAAAAATGTTGAAAGATACATACTTAAACCATTCAGCTAAAGCAGATGAGCAGCAACGTCAGCGTCAACCCATCCACCAGGCACCAGCATTGGTCGGTTGGGGTCGCCCCCTAGGCGAAATGAGCATTTTATGGTGGTGCATCTAATAAATTTCATTTGTTGCACACAACAAAAAATACTATACCTCGAGTGACCTACTCTCTAACGAAGCGCAGATACTCGAGAATACTTTTCACATTTTTCTCACCCATAAAATAAGAAAAATGCGGAAAACTAAGGAAAATCATCAACGCAAAAAAAAAGATGAGGACATTCCGAGTATGTGTGTTTAGCAAGTCTACAAAAATATTGCATGACATAATTTCAATTTCAGTACGTTCCTTTGAGGAACATCAACAGATGTCGGAAAAAAGAACCAAAATAACATCCCAGCGACAGAGTGACAACGACACGATGATCGTTTTGGTGTAAATGTTTTGAATAGTGCGCCACGCTTGCAAAATTAGCTTGTGCTAAAAGTAAAAATTAAAAAAAAAAAAAGTTTACAACTTTTATGTTGACAGTGTGGGTAGAAAATAATGCAGACTGACAGTTTTTTAAAGGTTTCATTTTTAAATGGTTTCATGTTCGCAGATGGAAATATAGAAATTGGAGAATATAATAAAGTGATGATTTAAAGAAAATACAAAAGAACCGTACTCGTACTTACATAAAAGGTCGAAGGTGGTCACATGGACACTATATTTATAGAGGTTCTTTCAAATCCGGGTGTAGCATTGGGCTTTGACAAATCTCTTCAATCTTTCTCGATCTACCGCCAGATTGGGCAGCTGCTGACATATTTTAAGCTGAGTATCTGCTTCGGAGAAGAATGTTGATCTCCATTTAGTTCCTTGTGTAACAAAACTCTGCGGTCTTAACTTATTCTGCTATTAACGTCCAGACACGTTCCTCCATTGGACAGTACTAACCTGCCTAGGAAATTAAATTGCTTGACCTCCCGAATGGGCGTCTGCCTCAGAATAATGCGCTGATGTGTTGGGCACTGCGTTGGCCTTATGGACCAGCCAACTCTTCATTCACTTGCAATGCTTGACACATCTCGTCCATTCCGTGGCCAGAAAACAAAATTATCATCAACAAATTCCAGGTATCTTAGCTTTTGAAACGGTCTCTATATTGGTTAGAAATGAAAACAGTCACTACATCGACTATAAACAGTAGAAAA
The DNA here is from genome assembly GCA_949372485.1 of Cheilosia soror. NCBI lineage: Eukaryota > Metazoa > Arthropoda > Insecta > Diptera > Syrphidae > Cheilosia > Cheilosia soror. Next base: position 108,651,542 of record OX443562.1, on the reverse strand, counting down.
GGATTTCCTCTCGTCAATGTCCCCTTGAAATTCGAAAGATTTGGAAAGCTATGTCCAGTCCATTGTCCATTATATAGAATGAAATATCTTGCAGCGTTAGGACTCCTTCGATCTCCAACAGTTAAACGAGCTTACGAATCTGATCACATCGGCAATAATTAGCAATCCACTATTCGGATGTTCACTCGATTCGATTCACCTTCGAATTGCCCAATTAACACACAATTCGTAGATCGAATGGAGGAAATTCAGTAGCTCATTCGAATAGTGGAATATAACTGAAAATCAAACACTCTCGAACAACACCGCTAATTCATCGTCAATGTCATTTTAGTGACTAATATTTTAGCAGTCGAAACATTCGATTCTACTATTCGAAAGAGTTAGGCATTTTTCGAAAATCGAATAATCCTTTTGGTGCGCAGCCCCTAGCGGCATAAAAACAAAATTCTAAAGGGAGTTTGTTTTTAGAGTTTTTTTTTTAATATGGCACCACTCGCATAGCTGATAGTTAATGTGACAGCTGAGACAATATTTTCATTCAGTATTTTGCTTGATTTCATTGAATTGAGCACTTGTTGGACGGCAATTTACCTTTTTGTAGGAAAATTTTGTTAGGTGAAGAAGGAATATGCTTTTTTTTTATTTTTTTTTTTAATGGTTTCCTGTCCAATTGGCTGACACTGTGACCTAAAAAGATATATTGTATCGAAGAGGGAAATAGTTAATCTAAGAGACGGGTGACCTCCCTAACGAAGGCCAAAGTATCCTTAGTAGCGGAGTTCCTAAGCTCTGCTGGTGTACGTGTCTGTTAAAGACGCGTTTTCTTAACCAATGAAGTGCCGGGCAGTCACAGAGAATGTGTTCGGAGGATTCTTCATCCTTAAAACAGAACGTGCTTTCTGTCTCCGGCCAGAGATTCATTTTGTTAAGATGATATCTCAGGCCACAATGCCCTGTGAGAAAGCCCACCAGCTTTCTGATAAGCCTTACTAAGGCTGAGGATTTCCTCGTAGGCGTGAGGTTTGATTAAACTTTTGGATTGTCTTAAACCCGGAACATTTTCCCAGTGGTTTTGACGAAGCTGCTGTTCCCAATCGTTAATTACATCCAGAGCAGTATAGCCCAATTGACCCTGCAATAAGGTTCTGGTCCATAGAACGCGGATTCGGAACCAGCCCTCTAGCTAGTTGGTCCGCCGATTCCTTGCCCGCAATACTTTGATGGCCAGGTACCCATCCGAGTTTGACCTTGTTGTGTTTGGATAGGGTTTGCAAGGCATCGTAGCAGCACTTTGCTGTTTTCGAGTCCACTGTATTGGACGATAAAGCCTTACAGCTTGACTATCAGAAAATAGAGCTTTTGATTCCCCTTTTGGTATTTAAATCGGCGCAGATCTCAATGGCATGGATTTCTGCCTGAAAAACCGTGGGACACATTCCCATAGGTATCGATAATTTGGTGTTGAGTCCAAACACACCAGCACCAACTCCAGATTCCATTTTTGATCCGTTGGTGTACCAAACAATACTTTTTGGGTGCAGTGTCGGGACACCGTTGGCCTATTTTGTACGGTATTTCTAATAAAAATAAATAAATAATAAATAGTTGGCGCAACAGGCGGTTGGACATCCTTCCACTAACCACTGCTCAGTATTTCTACCTCAAATAATTTCCCAAAACTGTATTCCCTATCCATAATATCGGGGATGGAACAGAACATATCCATGTTTGGGATTGAGTTAAGTATTTTCAGGTGTCCTACATGGCCAGCCTTGTTTAAACTTATATTCAAGCTGCAGCTTAATAGCACATCTAGCTGCCACCTTCCTAATAAATATATGTAGAGGTGAAATCCCTATAATAGCTTCAAATGTTGCTGCAGGGCAGGTGCGCATCGCACCTGTAATACCTAGACAGACAGCTTCTGTAACCTATTTGCCGTTGTCAGTTGAAATACTTTCGGCCAACAGACAATTTCCGCGTATGTGATAATTGGCCCTACCATCATGATATACAACCAGTGTATCATTCTGGGATTTAGACCCCAAGTTCTGCCATACAGACGCCTACTGGCCCACATGGTTCTGTGGCGGACTTGACTTCATTGGATTAACTCATTGAAGTGCCATTAAAGGTTATGGTTTCAAGATTAACCAGTCTCCTTCTTGTAAAAGGCACTAGAATGTTTTTACTAGGATTTATGAATAGTCCCCTAAAAAATCACCATTCTGAGACGTGCAGCAGTGCGTTCTGCATACTACAAGTAATTGTAGCACTGAGCTTGGCACTGATGAGGATGACGATTACTTTTATCCTGTCTTGGCCAAATTGTCGCTGTTTGGTAGCGAAAATTTAGAGGTTATCCATAATCTACCCATGCACAACCCAAAAATGCACTGTTTGGTGCAGTTTTTAGGCTAGAGCGGCTCTCTCTCTTCAGAAATGAAGCAAATCGAAATATCACCTTCCATGTCGCCCGGAGAAGAAATTTTTTGTTTCTAAAGGTTCGTGAACATAGTAACAGGAACCCACATGACATGACGCCGCTGGACTATTTCGCGGAAGGGGATTTGAAGTCGTTGGTTTATGCGGGTCAAGAACGATTGGAGCCTTGGAAAGCCGAGATCGAGAGCACCATTCGTGAGAAAGGGCTTCAAAAGCTCGAAGGAAATGATTGAAATTTAAGCTCCAGCACAGTTCTTGAGACTCTCCCGTAATCACCATATCCTCGAAACTACTTTCCATCATTAATGCAATATAATTATGGAAAAAACAAAAACTTTTAACTTTGTTATTATCCATTCATACAATTTTTTTTTACTTTAAGACCATTTTGTTGCCACTTTGGCTAAGTGACAATTTTCTATAAGTATAAGCAATATAGTATAGTTCAATATTCAAATAATGAACTACAGTCGGGTACTTTTATGACCACACCATTGACGGACTAAAAATAAGGAACCAAATAGTTTATGACGGCATGAAAATAAAATTCGTTTGTTTATTAAACATTCCTGTGGCATTGCTTTTTAGTAGGTTATACTATATACACACCGGTCCCAACGGCCGCTCCCTCTTTCTTGAGAAACCGAAAGTCCGATGAAAATTCGTTTTCGAAACATTTTTGCAGTGTTTCTCGTGAACCATTTAAAAACTGATACCGTGTAGTGACGACAAATGAGCCGACGATTCTTTTAAAAATAAACGTTGCTGCCAAAACGTATATCTATATAAAATGTATAAATGTATAAAAGCGGTGTCGAAAATTTGTTTAGGCAGAAAAATGTTCCTTTTTGTTGAATTAACATTTTATTTCCTCTGTCCGATAATAATTTCCCATCTGGGAGTATTGACAGACATTTATTTGTTAATTCGCTAAATCGATGATGTTCGTCCGGTTTGGGCATGTATGTGTATGGATGTGGACCTGGGGACCGATGGCGGTGCTCGGCTGTAATGATAAATTACCTCTGGTAGTATACAAGAGTATTTATTGAATATTTGTCTGATGTTTTAATGGATTTCTCATTGTTGTTGTTGCTGTTTGCTCCCAAAAATAAATTAAATAAAAATAAAAACCTCCTGATGTGTTTTTCTTGTTGGGTCTGTCTCTGTCGTTTTGTTGATATTTGCTTAACTACCTGTTTTTGTTGACTTTCTCTTGTCTTTGCGCGCCTCTGGATGTTTGAAAACTGAATGTCGTCACTGTCCTTTTATCGTATTACACGGTTGTTTATTTGGTATTCTCAAACACGCACACTGGCGTTACCTTATTTTGTGTGATACTTCAGATTAAATGTTTAAACAAATAATGTATTTCTGGATATTTACGTTGGGGCAGCTGGAAAGGAAAATAATACTTAATTAGAAAAGAACACAACGCAGAAAGTGCGTATAGAGAATTTTCGGGAAGAAAAATTGTCTGCGTATATAGCATAGGTGTTCGCCGCTAACAGGTCTTGTCAACAGACAAAACGGGACATGGAATGCTGTTTTTTTTTACTTTATCTAGCATTATGCTTATGGATGGGAGGGACGTATGTTTTGTATTGAAAATGGAACTACATACATCGGAGATTATAGTCGAGACTTAAGGTACTACCCCGCATATGACCTCTTGAATTTATTTATTCATTAAGACTAAATGGGGGCAATGGCTAGGCTAGTTTGTTTAGACTGATGAGCGTGCGGAGTCCCAGGTTCAACCCCCGGAAAAACACAAATTACCGCTTATTTTTTGTTGGTTATTTGCTGTATTGGAGGGGTTTTTCGGGTAATTTTTAGGGCTTATTCGAATCGTTCTTTGTTAAAATTATGTGGTGTTTTTTCCCATTTTTTTGACAATTTGGTGTCAAGGTGTTTTATTTTTTTCATTTTTTCTCAATAGGCATATTCATTATTCAGTTTACAGTCAGTAGCCTCAATCTGTAAAAAATCTTTTAGAGCGAACATTTTTGAATACTCCAATGTTGGTAGGAATCCAAATTATTGAACTCGGAATCAAAAAACCTATGTTAAAACTGTGTGAATACAATCCAAGACTTGATAAAATTACCCTTGACTTTGTTTTTACTATAGGTCTAGGTACTTATACTAACTACTGGAATATTCTGTCTGATGTACCTATAATTAAAGGCTAAAACATTTTGCGTTTAAAAATGAAATTAAAAATATTTAAAAATAAATAGTAATCGTCTGAAAAATATAAAAATCGTCTGAAAACATTTATTTTAAAGAATCTGAATTTAAGACCGAATTTAAGACCGCAATGCCGATTCTCAAAATTCATCTATGTTTTATTTTTTTTTTGTTTTATGGACTTGTTCTTTCCTTCTACTCCATTGTTGGTAGAAAGAACACCTTTTTCAGACGATCACTATTTGTTTTCAGGCGTTTTAAAAATTATTTCACACGTTTCCAATATCTAATTTTCTGATGATTTCTATTTATTTTCAGACGATTTCTATTAAATTTCAGACGTTATTTTCGATTTTTGCCGACGTTTCCAATTTTTTTTCTGACAAATACTATTTATTTGTAGACGAAAAAATTGTAGCCATAATTAAAATTATTATCATCAGAAATCTTTGAAGCTATGCCTTTGGTGTACCTATACCGCACATCTCTTACTTTTGATGTAAAAAGAAATCAACCCAAAACCGAATAAAATAAAAGAAGGATGACAGTTTTTTTTTTAAATTTATTATATTTTTAGTAGGTACCTACATATATGTGGCTTGGTTTTTTGTTATAAATACAACTAGCATTCAGTGTATACCACTGCGACCAAAGTAGGTCTTTTGTACCCACTTCGAATCATTATGATCAGCGATTGATTTCTTCATGCGTTTTTACCAAGGCCCGGACCGGAAGGTACCCTACGATTCCAAATAAGAGGCTGTAATAAGGCCCTGTTGAAGTATTTTGGTCTTATTTGGGCTATTGCCAGGCATTCACATAAGATGTGCTCCACTGTTTCTTGTATCTTCATATATCATTCGTGGAACTCCTGGCGATTTTGTGAAGATGATAAATGAGAGAGCAGTCCAGCTCTGTCTTGATGTTGCTGGTTGGTAGCGTATCCGGGATGGATGTTTTCTTTGAAATCAACTTTTAACAGCTTTAATTGTTGCAAATGTTAGCCCAAGTTTAGCAAATATGGTTCATTGTATACATCAACCTATTAGCCTATTTTTTTCACATTGACGGTTTTATTAATGGATGAAAATGTCGTGTTGTCAAAAGTTGCAGCAATGTGAGAGTTGACCTGCCAGCCTGCTAAAAAATAAATCTCTGATCAATGTTCATGTTTATAAAAGAAGGAATTCTCGTTTACGATGCTCTACTGCTTTTTCCACGACTTTTAGAAAGTAGGATGTCAGGCTTATTGCGGTGTGAATGATCTTGGACCTGAAGCGCAATTTATGCCATCCTTGTTTATGAATGTAACATTAACCCAAGGAGAGTCGATAGTGCCTTTATTCCATATTTTATTAGTGCAGGGAATAGTCCATCTTCTCCGGGAGATATATTTAATTATGGCTTCTAGGTTGATAAAGCCTATTTTATGTCGTTATAAGTGAAAATCTGTCGGGTTAGACATTTTGATCTTCTAATTGGTTCAGTTTTCAGTGCTGGAGGTTGAATGTTATACACCACAGAATCAGAAAAATTGATTTGACGGAACAACTCCAGTGATTCAGTGAGGTAAATGATCCGTCTATTTTTTCTTAAATAATCCTATCATTATATGGATTCTAATGGAGGTTATTATAGATCTTCAAAGTTTTCACCGAAGGTCCCTCATGTCTTGCTTTTTTGACTTAGATTAAAGCCGCAAATCGCAAGTGCTGAAAAATAATTAGCCCAATTTCCGGGCGTTTAGCTCGATTGATGTGGTGAAGATGCCTGCTCTGTTCTAAGTGGTGCAAATTCAGAATTCCAGGGTACGTCTCTGTTGATAGATCTTGTCTAAGTCTTGCTGGGGGCTTATCTAGAAACCACAATTTTTGCCCATAGTTGTTCAATTTTACATCTGAGGAATTGTAGGTATACAATGCATACTCTCTATGCCTAATTTTATCTTTGGCGTCGGTTATAGCTAGCCGTAAAATGCATCAGTAAAAACTCGAAACAGAGCAAGCCTGAAGCATTTACCCATAGAAAATCATTGGAATTCAGTTGGAAAATGTTGACTTAGAAGTTAAAGAAGAAAAGTTTTAACTACAGAAAAAAACAATAAATTCGTTTTCTGGAAAATTTAGAGATCAATTACTGAAGTTTTTTTGCCGAACTAGTTTTATAATTCAAAAGCAATGCTTTCAACGATTAAATTTAACTGTTTAAAAAAAATCAAAACAATTTGCTTTTTGGTTGCATTTTACTGATAGCTATAACTGGGTCCCTACAATAATATGACATTATGACCTCTTTGAATACGTTCCAATTCGCAGTAAAATAGCTATGATTCCAAGCATGGTGGTTGCTTACTAATACCTAACGTACCTATGAGGACATCTCCAACCGCCGCTCTGCAAATCATGCTTAACTTACTTCCACTAGACATCGTCAATAAAAAATATACCACCAACGTGGCGATCATATTAAGGGAAAGGAAACACTATAGAGGGCAACCAACTGGACACGCCAGCATCCTTCTACATACGATCCCCCTGCCCACTACTACCGACTATCTGCCTACGAAAATCAATTTGGAAAGAGGCTTCACCCATGAAATACCGGACAGGAGCCAATGGGATTCACAAAATGTCCTACACAAATCACTGTCAATATTCACAGACGGTTCTAAGACACTAGAGGGAGTGGGCGCCGGAGTCTTTTCAGAGGAATTGAACCTTGGCCTCCCCTTCTGTCTTCCGAAACACCGCAGTGTTTTTCAGGCCGAAATTACAGCTATTCGTCAAGCTACAGCATGGCTGTCGATTAATTCGGTATCACAAAAGGATATCGTCATATACATTGATAGCCAGGCTGCAATCAAATCCCTAATATCCAGCGAAATAAGATCCAAGGCGGTGGAAGATTGTCGTGTATCTCTAAACGAGATAGTTGGCAGACAACCTCACCCTCTGCTGGGTTCCTGGTCACTGTGACATCCCAGGGAACTGTGCAGCAGACCAATTATAGCAAGGCGAGGCTCCTCTGGCGTGGAAAGTATAAGCCTGCACAACGTGTATGCACCACTTTCCCACGCTAAACAAATAATTCATGCGGACGCAGTAATGAGTGCAGGCTTTAGATGGAAACATTTGGGATACTGCGATACTGCCAAGCTCACCTGGCCAGCTCTGGACGCAAAGCGATCCAAGGAGCTTCTTCGACTTAATAGATTCACCATCTCGAAAGTCGTTAATGTGATCTCCGGTCACTGCATATTAGGCAGGACGAGTCCGTTACTCACTTTCTTTGCAGCTGCACTGCCCTGGCCAATCTAAGAAAGGCCTACTTAGGAAACTATTTTCTCAATGATCTCAGTGATCTAGGTAACACTAGCGGCAGCAAATGGTTTACATGAGTAACCAGTAAAGAAACAGCCCCCCAAATCCCAGTGGTATTGGTATGCACAATGGGCCGAATAACGGCCTAAGTGTTTCTCTCATAGAGTTAACTAACTAAACTAAACTAAACTAATGTACCTATAGTTGTTACTATTGTTTTTATAACCTCCACAGGAAGGTATATTTAAGGACCATTCACATGGGAGCGAACGAACGAATGGATGAAGTGCGAACAAACCACTTTTTATGCATTTATAAACAGAAAAAGCTGTTTTTTCACATTTCATCAATTCGTTCGTTCGCTCTCATGTGAATGGTCATTTACTTTGTCATTACATTTGTAACGCTAAGAAGAAAGACCCCATAAGGTATACATATATATTTTTATCAGGATCACATTCTGAATCGATTTATCTGTCTGTCCGTCTATTTAGCAGAATGAAATTTTGTGGGAGGTTTTTGTTTTACCGTCGTCAGGTTGGCATTGAAAATTGTCTATGTCGGTCAAGTAGCTCTGGTACCTCCCATACAAAACCAATATTAGTGACATGCATGTACAGTACATCCTAACTCGCATGGCGAACCTTTTGCTTGACTTTTATGCTGTGGAGGGTATAAAAGCTCCGGCCAAGACGATGATAACAGTTTTAATTGTTATTAATAACCTGAACTATTATTTTCTCTGAGTGTAATCGTTGCCCTCCAAGTTATCCACTCTTGCTGTTGCATTGTAAACAGATTAGACTTTATAAAAAATGGTTCCAAAATTTTATTTACAACCCCGAAAAATCTCCTTTCATCTTTCGAAAATTGAATTTTCTTAAAAGACCGGAAATTGAAAGAAACTCAAAATTTACGAAAAATCTCTTTTGAAAAATATATGACATAAATTGATATTGATAAAAATGAATCGCATGATAAATAATAAAATCACAAAGCCATCAATTAATGTGACATTTGCATTGACATTATCATTGTCATATATTTCCATTGTCATAAATGCCTCCCTAAAAATATCAGCAATTAATCCACATGTCACTTATATACTGGTTCGGATTCCAATTCCAACAAACTGCTAATAACTGCTGAGTCATAACATCGTATTTAGCATTAAGAAAACAATGTCTGCTGCATCGGCTTGTCTCGAGCAATCCTCTCTATATTAATCTGCCAAAATTTATGAAATGCCATAAATTATATTCCAGCATTAATGGAACTCACAGGCAGGCATGTAGGGGGGCGCTGTTGTGTATAGTATAAGTCAAGTCAAAAAGCGATGACATTTTACGAGTTTTACCCTCTCTCGTCCAAAATTAGACCACCTCCGTAAAGCTGTATTCGTTTTCCATTTCGTATTAGTCAAAATGAATGGCTGTAGTATACGCCTGATGGAAAGTTTGCTAAATAATTTGAATTCAGTTAAAAGACTGCAACGTTGCCGAGTGCTTTGCCCATAAGTTAATTGAACAACCGTTGGTGTTGTTTTTCTTAATTAAATTTCTGACAGAAGCATTTCCATTTGGCACTATGCTACTCTCGTCGTAAATTACATTTTCTCCCGACTCTTTGAGAGGATGCCATAAAAAAAACCGCACCATGTAAATGGAATTCATCCTTTCATTGGGAAGCCGGGATTTTTACAGCGAAAATCAATGATTTGTTGCTTGTTGTTCGTTGTGAGAGGGTATAATGCCAGTTAAAACCCACGCCAAAGCATGGCTAATGGTGATGTTTCTCTGGAGTTGGGGGTTTTATCTTTGAATGAATGGTCACTTTGGACATGGAGCATCAATGTTTTGAGATGTTTTTCTATTGATGTGCACATGATGCACACAAGTGAGTGCGGATAAAGGATAGACTAAGTTTGTGGATAGGTATCTTTGCAATTCGATTGATGTTGCCGGGCTTTTGTTGTTCTCATTGATATTGAAACGATGTTCTGGCTGCCAGTTATTAGAATTGTTACCTGACGTTTGTATTTTATTGGAAACAATCAATTTGATGTCGGTGGTAAAGCTTACCAATCCGAATCCGTATATATGCAACCGCCAACTTAACCGTTGACCTTTTTCTTAGAAAAAGGAATTATTGTGCTAGTTCAGTCGAAGTGTACTCGAGAGTGTGTCTAGTCTACACCTATGTTAACACGCGAAAAAATCCCCGGAGTGTGTACAATTGCACCCGATAGAAAGGCTCCAGGGCGTTAAATGACAGCCCTATAAAAACTCGATCCGACTTATTTGGTGAACAATAAAACGGACTAGTCCTACTAAATAAATAAGAACAAGTCCATCTATAGCACTCTAGGCCAAACTTTTCACAACCATTTGTTTCTGTGAGTTTTTATAACCTCGCAAGGAAGGTATATTCACTTTGCCATTACATTTGTAACGCCAAGAAGGAGTCACCTGAGAGCCCATAAAGTATATTATATATTCTGAATCAGTATCACATTCCGAATTGATTAAGACATGTCCGTCTGTTTTTCTGTTTTGCATGACTTGTATACAGTGGAGGGTATCAAAGGATCGGCCACGCCGATGATAATACTTTTACTTGTTGACGAATAAAGGGACCTAAATTGAGAAGCTGCTATACCTACAATTTTAAACTCGGATATTAGCTGCACCTTAAGGTTTTACTTTGTGTTGTTTTTGCGATTACTTAAGTTCAGTAAGTAGTCCAGCACATTTCTTACTGAGCCATTGAAAATACAAAAATAATGTAACTCTACCTAACCTCTGTTTCCCACATTTTATATTTTCAGTCTCCCCCAACCCAAGAGTCATCATTGCCAACCTTAATATCTTTCGTCTTCTTCCTTTTCTTTTTCGACGAGGTTTTGATCTGAATTATGATGATCATAAAACCCTCCCACATTAATGCATCCCAACTGGTCCGCCTGTGGGGTTCGCCGATTCGACCTCGAGAAATATCTGCCTCGGATCACTTCATCACTGAGGCTGATCAAATGCTGGCGTTTTTGAATTTGTGTGATCCAGGAGTTTTTAGGCCTGCCTCTCTTTCGCGCTTGCGTTATGGAACGTTGATAAATATTGCCTTTTTAACAGGATTTCTCCTTTTAACATGACAGTACCAACTGAGCCGGTGGGGGGCATTTTTCTGTCACAGAAGATGGCTGAGTTGTCCCGCCACTTTATCTGCCCTATGCTTACGCGATGATTGATATCGTCATCACAGGTTCCTTCACTATTGATCATAGAACCCAGATATTTGAACTTTTCGCACTTGGGAAGCACATTTCCATTCAAATAAATGTCTCGAATAGGCCCGAGTGGATCGAAGAATGGGCAACACATGTACTCGGTCTTTTCTGGCGAATGCGGTACTCATTGTCCTCCAAAACATCCACCCACACATAAAGTGCTCGTTGCAGGGAAGTTTGATCATCACTTCTGGCTCCATCATCATCATTTTCGAATTTTTTCGAATCAACGATGACTGTAGTTTGTCTCAAGCGGAAATTTCTGCTATAACCCTAGCGGCAAAGGACCTTAAGAGACGACACATTGCCAACAAACAAATCACTATATACTCTTACATCCAAGCGGCCATAAAAGCCATGGAGTCAGTCGTGGTGAAGTCAAGGGCAGTAAGTCAATGCAAGAAATACCTGGACGAAATATCACAAGCCAACACGGTGACCTTATGCTGGGTACCAGGGCATATGGATATTCCGGGAAATGAACAGGCGGATGAGACTGCAAGAAACGGGTCAAAAATGCATGCATCAATGGCCCTAGAATCTGTAAGAACTCCGCTAAGCACGCTTTCTAGGAAGGTTGATATTGAATCCTTGAGTAGAACAAACCTACGTTGGAACAATCTCAGCACCTGCAGGCATGCAAAGGAATTATGGCCAGAAGTAAATAAAAAGAGATCCAAATTCATGATCGGACTGAACCGCAAGGATATTCGCATACTCACGGGGGTCATTACTGGATAGGCATACACGCAGAAAGGCTGGGCATACTGCATAATGACTTTTGCAGAAGCTGCAGAGACGTAGCAGAAATAGAATTCGTTCGCCATCTGCTTTGCGAATGCCCAGCCCTTAAAAACAGTAGACAGAGGATTCTCAAGAGTTTCTTCTTCGATTAACTAGAAGATCTGGAGAATTTTGATCTTAAGGAACTCCTGAGATTCATACTTAAATCGGGGTGGTTCCAATAGGTAAACAAACTTTACACCCTTCAGTTACTCTTAGAACAAACTTGGGAATCTGGATACATGAGCTAGGAATACCTGTGATTACTACTAAATCTAGGCGATCGAAATAAAGCGGTAAATTCTTTGTCTCCAACAGGTATGCAATGGAAGGTTCCCGTGACTGGACACAATGGACCCAACGGATGGTCTATGTGAAGCTGTGGCAACCGCCACAAGAGCACCCAATTACCTACCTACCTACCTATCATCAGCTAAGAATAACTGATGCACTTTTGGGTCCGTCACTTTTCCATCAAGCAGATAATCAAGGACAAAAATAAAGAGCAAATGACTTAAGACGCTTCCCTAATGTACTGAGTTTGATTGGAAACTCCTCTGTAACGCGGGCACAACGTCTCACTCTCATCTTTGCTCCTTCGTACATGTCCACGATAATCTGCACGTAAGTTTCTGGAACTCCTCTTTTTCTTATGGGTGGCGCCCATATCAAATCTCTTGATGGTTGTCTATCAAAAGCTTTTTCAAAATCAGCCAACACCGACCATTGCTGACCTTACTATCAATATTCTATACCTATGTCAATTTGCCACTCTCTGAGGTTTGCCATATATATATACTAAGGTGTAAAAGTCTGATCAGTAAAGTACTCTCTTTCGAGTTGTGTTTCTCGTGACAATTGGAAAATTGTCCAAAATGTTGTCTAGTTATACTGCAACAATACTAACAACTTATCACTGGTAATTTTTTTTTAAAGAACTCCATATCTGCACACATGAGAAATCTATATGTATACCTTAATTCTAAATAAGTTTTTCAGATACCTACCACTGTTTCTGAAATGTTTTAAGAATTTTAACCAAGCAACACATTCACAATGACCAAATATTTCCATAAATGCTGGAGGCGCTAAACACATGACTTCCTTGGTTCTATCTTCTACCCACGTGCCTCGTGTTTTTCTTATCAGAAGTTTGAGAACTCTTGGAGCGCACCCTTTTTCGGGAAGACCGCAACCAATTGCACAAAATTAACACATAAACTGTGTACATTTGTATTGATTAGATCTCACTCATTAATAAACCACATTCTCATCCTACATTTAGCATAATAATGAGACCACACGAATGTATGAGTACTATACGCCCGCCCCCACAAAAACGTCACTCCAAACATTAAAATTATGCATCACACTCTCCGACTCAAATACAAGATGAGTCAACCAGAATAAGCCTCGTGGTCAGAAGATAGGCACATCGTTATTGTTCGTAGACAAAAATCAATTTAATTGAACTCTCCGTCCCAGAAGACGATAAAGCTGAAGTCATCATCAGAACAAAATTAGTTTTGTCGACCACATCACAATTTTATTTTATTTACAATATTTCGTCATCGCCAATAATGAATCCTTAACTGGGCCTCTTCGCTAATGATTGAATAATTCTTGAGATGCTTAAAAAAAAAAAATTGCAACAAAGCATCTCTGTAGCATTAGAAGAAATAATTTGTTCGGCTGGTCGTGCCGTCATTGTGGTAGCAAATTAATCGTTTGTTGCCACAACAGCCGAGAGAATTAGCGAAGAAATCTCGCCCGCCAATCTGGGTCCTTCAAAATGACCACACGCCAACAGAAAAACGAAGCAATCAAAATTATAATATTTACGACTTTCCATTTGATATATTTGAATTATTTTCTGTTTGTTTTTTTTGTTTTCTTCGGTGAAAATTAAAATTACAAAAAAAAAAAAATGTAAAATAATAAAAATTCGGGATGATTTTTGGCAGATGTCCAAAATTTTGATTATCTTATTTAGCGAGTGAAACTGTTTGAAAGTGGACCCGAGTCCACTTGTTAATTTTTTGTTTTTAATTTATGAATTGCCCCTCAAAGGACAAGAATTCAGTGTATATGTAGGGGTGCATTTTAGAATTCCGATTTATCTGAGGAGTTATCATCAGTTTGTGATTCTTGACTTGTCGTAAAAATTGTTCCTATTTCAGCTCTTGGATATGGCAAATAATGGATTTTCTTCTAACTGCAAACCTGCGATTTGTCTTTGGGCACACCTCTAGGCGAACATTTTAAGCAATCTGCAAATTAAACTGCACATCTCAAAGTGGGCGTAGGGGCTCAGTGGTTAGTGTGCTAGACTACTGACCTAGGTATCTAAGGTTCGATTCACGAAGGACGATCGTCTCCGCAACGACTGATGAACTTCTGACAAACAGTCGAGAGTTTAACAGAGACAACTTTTCAACGGCTGAGTTTTAACTCGGCATAAAATTGTGAGTGCCTCCCATTCGCCCCCAAAACAAAAACTCACACAAATTGTCCTGAAAAGACAGGCCTAAGGTGTCTATCATATGCGGACATTCCACGCCAACTATGTATTCACTTATTTTTAATGATTTTACAAAATTATTTTCAATTAGCTGCAGCCAAACATTTTTGAAATGGTTGATCGGATTTGCAATGAAATTCCTTAAACCGTACTTTCGTAAAAAAAAATTGGTTGCAATTTGAAAGCGCTCCACGTTAGACCGTCTAGTCTGCTGAAACCAAATTGGAATAATACACATGAGAGTCCGAGTTGGACTTGGGCCTCAACCAAAACGGTCCCTATTGTAACTTATTAGCACTTCTCTAACCAGGCCAATGCAATGTCGCTAATAGCTCGTCGAGTTCATTATAAAATCTCATTTTCAAAAGGGCCGTCAACGCAACGACAATAATTTTAAGAACAAAAAAAAAATTGAATATATACTCTCTACTGCCCGTGTGAGTACAGCAAAAAGAAAACTATTCAATCAATTGTTTGTCGGAAATAATCACTTCTACTAATAAATAATTTTGAGATCTGTGGCTTAAATATTTTCTGTTTCAAAAAATTACCCAGCTAGGTCATTCTGTTTAGAACCGAACTTTAAATCTTTAAATCGGTTCTTGTCTTCACTATGGTCATGCGATTTGGGAACTGAAACTGACCAAAGGAAAAATAAAGCTATCTTTGTTATATATTGGTTCGTGACTCGTAAAGACTGTATACGAAATACCAGAATACGTATTGTCGAGCAGTTACTTCTGCAAACAGAATTGGGCCGCATGGTTCTGTGGTTTGGTCCCATTAAACTTCAGGACCTGTTATTGAATCCGTGGAATCTAAAAGATGCAGCGCCAAATTGATTGTAATTTCCCAGTCACGGTTTTGAAATACCTCCGATCCGGGCCGCATTAAGTTCAGCCTCACTTAGGCCAGAGAAGGCCAATTGTGATACCACAGTATCGAATGATCTCAAAATCACGCCTACCCGTTGAACCAGCAGGAGCTAATAATGAAGCGTTGGAGGCAACGCATGCTTGGTTCACATAGGTATATATTATGTATATAAAAATGAAAATCACGACTCACTGACTCATCAACGCCCAGCCCAAACCCTTTGATCATAAAGGCTGAAATTTGGCCTTTATGATGTATCTTGTATCCAAGGAATAAAGAATTTGGAAATTCAAACACTAAGGGGGTAAAAGGGGGGTCAAAGTTTGTAAGCCGAAAGACTTCAAACTCGGTTTGTGTACTCTATCTACAAGAAATAAAGAAAAGCAATTTCACCGATTTCGGAAAACTTGCGTGGGGCCCAAGTTATTAGCGATGACCCCTTTTAAGGGGGCATTTTTCATAACTCACAAAACGCACATCCTTTCCGGTTGCATGTGCTGCACAATATAGAATCTGTGCGGTGTGAGATTTAATTAAGGAGTAAGAGTTTCCCCTTAGTCTGAAGATAGTGCTCATCATTTCGGTGTATTTGGCTGCTAAGAAATATATTTTATCCCATAGATTGTGGCTCAGTCTGCTATAGTATGATCTATGTTCAGATGCCAGCGCTTCACTAACAAATTGATCATACAATTTTTCTGCAATAAGCGTTAAACATATTTTTCAGAGATACTAACTACACCTTAGGTCCTTAAAAGATAAAACTAACTGACTGTGAAGGCCCCAAATCCTGAGGACTGCGCAAGCGAAACCGCGGGCAAAAACTAGTTGTCAATATTTTGGTCTCGATCAACTATGGAAAACTGTCCTCCTCGCGTGGCTCATTTGCCTTAAGCACCAGCTTAATTTTAGGCTTTTCAGAGGGCGGCCTCTTTTTATTATAAAACTAGCAACGCCCGCGGCTCGGCCGAATAGTTCCAGATTTAGTATACCAACCACCATTTTACCCCTCCCCCATCTTCAACTAGTCCTTACGTAACCTAGGTGTACTAATCCGAAAGTCGTAAGTCAATGGAAATAATATTTCACATAAATGAAAACTCGTCACAGGTATGATTTCATTATTTATACTACGCGGTCATATGGCTGCAGATCTCATGTACGATTGTGCATGTCTACTTACGCATCACAAACTACGGCAGACATGAGCATGTACGTACAATATGCATTCTGAATGCCCGTCGTGCGAGTAATAATATTCTTCTTATGTAACGCAATATAAAACTACCCCTAAGCACAACTGCAATTGAGGAAACAGATTTTTTCGCACTTGACCAAGTAAGATCTATTTTCAATTTATTAGGTATATCTCAACCTCTGGATAGACCAGAAAGATGAGTGCTGGCTCAAAATCCTTGGTGAAGTATTGCCTAACAATTAAAAGCATTTCTTGAATCAACCTACATAGATTAGCCATTATACTGGCAAGTTGAGCGTAGTAAGGTCGAAATAGGAAACAGGGGGTGACTGTTTTTCAACTCTTATAGGACGAATTTTGAAAAACGATGAATGAGGCATGTAATAATTTTGCATTATCTATCATCATACAAACGTTCGAGTTCATACGGCTAACGGTTCGTGAAACCCCCCTTACTCCCCGCGACCCCTTTACCTAACTTGGCCACACATTTATAAATCAGGAAAAAATCACGAAAATCGGACGAATTGTTCTCGAGTTATGGAGGGACGAACAGACGGACTTACGTTGGGTTTTATAAAGTACTATGGATTCTATAGAATTTGAATGTTTGCTCTTATTCCAGTATTGGGTCCACCTGTATAGAGAACAAAGCAGTAGCTGTTTTTTCTAGCATGGGGTGCCGACGTTACATATTTGCGGGCTAACCCCGGCAATACTATTTCCGCAACATGCAACATTTTCACAAAACGCCTTTTGCCAAGACACCTAACGTAATTCAGCAGAACATTTTGATTGCTGCTTCGGCAGGAAACGTATACCACCCGCTGTAGGAAAATGCTATGGGATATAATATTCCTTATACAATTAAAGGACACCCTCTTGGTCAATGTACAACCGGCGAGACAGTTGGCAAATTTTGGCAAACTACATAGTATCACACAATCCGTACACACAAACTTGGCATATTGACTGTCAGTCCTAACATGTGATAATTTGCAGTTGCCACACCCTGTCTAGCAACTTCGTGTTTATAAATTCGTTTGTTGTAGGTATGTACTTGTATTTTATGCAAATTTAATTACAAACCAACTACATACATATATAACATTTTTACGATATGTACGCATTTTTTTAAGGGAAAACATTCATTCCCCATCATCGCCATTAAGCAATTTCACAAAATCATGCACCAACTGCGTACACAATTAATCGATAACAACTTGCAAGTATACACCCTCTGGCCAAGGGTTGTTGACATTAAAATGGATACAAAGTTTGAACCGACTATAGTAACTCCAACCATCCCTGATTCAAATAATAAAGCAGAACAAAGCTGAGCTCGTATTTTTGCATCCCCTAACATAAAACAATCAGACGTGCAGAAATAAAATTGCTCCATTCCAACCTCAAACCCCTGCACATATTCACTAGCCTTATCAGTCCCGTCGGCGACGACGACGGCGGCGGCAGCGGCGGCAGAAACTTAACTGAGAGGACAAATGTTTTTCTCATTGCATTCCATCATAAATTCTGAACAATGAAGTTTTTGGCGGAAGGTGGGTGGGAGGCTGTAAATGACCAAAAGAGATATGCCATCCTGGCGGGGCCTGTTCGTAGATATACGAGTCTGTACTCGCATGAGATTCGTTTCAATCTAAATTGAATTTTGGGGGTTTGAGTGCGGGGGATGACGCGTTGGCGAAGGTTTTTGGTCTTCTGTACCTTAATCTGTCTGCTAGGGTGGATATTTTTCTGATTTAGATTCGTTCAGCATTGTCTTTCAAATTAGTCCTCAGCAAAAAAAAAAATAATTAAAGTATCTGAGGTATTTGCTTTTTGGCGCCGCCATTCAGGGTTGCAATATCACTTGTAGCTACAGCGTAATGGGATTTACGATTTTTGTAGCAAACTATAAAAACACGTTTCGAGGAAAATGGCATTTTCGTCTGTGAATTTGACGAGCTTTACGATATCAAATTTATGTGTTAGTTACGCGGTTTGATGGGTGCTTACTTTTTCTGAAAATTGCCTCAACCAAGGGACTGGTTGCATTTGCAGCTACCTACTATAGAGTTCTCTTCTGGTAATTTAATAATTTTTGCAATTTTCTTGAAACCCTATATCGCGAAATCATGACACAGAGCAGCCATAGAAAAGTCTGCTATTGAGCATTCCCGGAAGACCTCTCTCAAAGGTTGTGTGTGCATCAGAATGGAAAAAAGTAAAACTGATAGGAAAGAACTAGGTGCAGAAAATAAACAAACGTGAGAATAACAATATTACTGAAAGAAAGTTGTTACTTTTACAATCAAACCTTGGAAATGTGTTACGCAGTGTAACGTGGGACGAACACGTGATTTGCAAGAGGTACCAATACCTATAGTGGATCTAGATTTCATTTTCATATGGCTATGAGTATAGTAATGAGTTGTTGACGTAATCAGTGCATTATGATTGATTGAACACGTTGGCATTACAGACTCCTGGTACGAGGGTGACTTTTCTAGCACGTTCAAGTATTTAGCTACTAAAACACGTGTCAAGAATTGGGTCGGCTTAAGAGTTTACATTGTGAACTTTAGTGGCCTCTACCCCAAAAATGCTTTTCACTTAGGTTCTTTAATAAGGTACGGAGTCAGAGTTTTTGCGTCTGCGGATAATGTGGTTAAAACAGTTTTGAAACTGTTTCCCAACAAGGTTAGTAAAATCATAGAAAGGACTTTGTGTACGAGAAGCACCTGGGTTTGAAGGTGTGGTTAAGTAACGTGTTTTTCAAAAGGGACGCTACAAAAGTAGAGCGACAGGGACAGCAAACGACGCCGAATTTCTTGCCGCTCTTTTGACATTTCTCTTCAGTAAGGTTTGCCATTTCATGATGGGAAGATATACGAGCCAACAACGAGTCGAAATTATTAAAATTTACTACCGAAATTCGGAGTCAGTGGCCTCAACGTTAAGAGCGCTACGTCCAATTTATGGTTGTCATAATCGTCATAGCAAATCAACAATTGAGCGTCTAGTGGAAAAAATTGAATCCACAGGCACAGTACAAAATGTCCCGTGCCAGTGAGACAAAGAAGTGCCCGTAGTGTCGAGAATATTGCTGCCGCTGAGGCTTTAGTTAAAGAAATCCCAAATGTGTCTCTCACACGTCGTTCTCAAGCGTTGGGCATCTCTGTGACGTCGTTGTGGCGAATTTTGCGAAAAGATCTTGGCCTACATCCTTACAAGATTAAATTGACGCAAGAACTGAAGCCGCTTGACCACCAGAAGCGTCATATGTTTGTGAATTGGGCTGAGCAACAAATTGAAAATGATTCGGATTTTCATCGAAAAATCATCTTCAGCGATGAGGCTCATTTCTGGCTGAATGGCTTCGTCAATAAACAAAATATGCGGTATTTATCAGGCAGCAATCCAAACGTATGTATTTTAAATCATTGTACAGTGTAGTGCAGTAAGATTGAAAGAAACTGGATGCTAGTGGCCACATGGGCACAACAATGTCCTATATTTCCCTATCCATAGCATAGAACTAGACTATTGCGCTAGGGGGCTCAAGTTCGATCCCCAAAAAGACACAAATCACATCCTAAAGTTTCATTTTCCACGAAGGTCTGACAAACATCCAAGAGTATAACTGTCGTGGAAACGCTTCCTCAATTCAGCCGTTCGGACTTGAAAACAAATTAAGGTCCTCGATTGTCGAGGACTTCAAAAACTCAAAGCCCTCGATTCAAGATCACTTTCCTCCGGGTTTCCGGCCAAACTTGTCATTACAAAAATATCTGAAAGAAACACATAGAATTATTTTAAAATCCATCCCCTCTCTTGCAGCACTGACTGTAGCAACCTCTGGCTTCTGCTTTTGAAAGAACTGAACACAAGAGTCCCAATATATTGTTTTACAGAAACCTGCACATCCATACGAGTACCCATTGATATTTAATTCTATTTCACTTTTTATTTGAGTTTTCTTCTTTTTCTTCACTTTGGTTAGTTTTTACTTTTACGGATTAACGTGCATGGCCGGTTGAGCTTACCTCCCCATTTTCCACTCTTGTATACGAAAATATACGTTTTTCCTTATTTTTCGTTTCGTTCATCAGTAATTCTGTTCTTCGTCTTTATTATTGTGTCAGTAAGTTTGCCTTTTTCTATATGAGTGATATTAGTTTCTGTTTTATGCTATTATACTTCATGTTTGCGGATGTATTGGAATGTAGGACGCAACATAGCCAACAACTCTCTAACAGGTTGCAATTGGAGTTTCAGCCGGATGTAATTTATCCAAGAAGAAAAAGTAACTAGTATTCTATGAGGAATGCCGGAGAGTGAATTAATTGCAGGAAACCTTTTTTTTTTGTGATAGGGAACACTGGTCATATACAATTTTAGGCGATCTGATGCAGGTGCATGTTGCATGGTTGTACATATCATTAGGTTAGTGAAGTCTTAAACGATGCAGGGTTAGATTTCAGAGCTTCTTGGTGCCTAGCCTATGGCTATTGTAGTTCTTTGAGCTCACTTGTAATTTAATTGTTAGGATATTCAGCATATTGCTAAAGCTAGACGAAACCGTGACAATCTACACATAAGGTCACTTAAAATGTCCAATTGCTAGACGAAACCCACTAGGGAGTTCTATCGCCTCCTAGAGTTCGCTGTTAAATCTCCTCCAAAGCCCGTCAAAGCAAACGGGACCGAAAATCACTCGAAGAATTTTGCGTTCGAAACGACCAAGGAGATCTTCATCCGCCTTTGCTGGCGTCCATGCTTCTGCGTCATAGGGCGGGACTGTGATGATGACGGTCATATTCTTATATAGAGTCTCCTTAGTGTTTCTTGACAAGAGCTTACTATTCAGTTGCCTTCTTAGGCCAAAGAAACAGCGATTGGCAAGTGTAACTCTTCGTTTGATTTCTGCTGTGCTGTGTCATTGTTAGAGTTTTTAGCGAAACCGAGGTAGACGAAGCCCCTAACAACCTCAAAGTTGTAGCTGCCTATATCATGACGTTCTGTCTGATTTGAGCTCGCTGCAGTCTGCCAAAGCTAATAATGTCAATGTCGTCAGCGTATGCAAGTAGTTGCACAGACTTTTGGAAAATTGTGCCTCTTGTTGGCTTGGGAGTATCGTACAATATTCTCAAGACACATGACAGCGCATCATCTTGTCTAAATCCTTTTTTGACATCAAAGTTCTCGGTGAGATTGTTTTCGACTTTTACGGAGCAGCGTTACGTTCTCCATTGTCATTCTGCACAATCTGACGAGTTTGGCAGGGATGCCAAAACTAGACATGGCTCTATGTAACTCGTCTCTATAAATACTGTCATTTGCGGCCTTACAGTCGATGAACAGGTGGTCACTATCGATTTGGACTTCTTCAGTGTTCGACAGGATTTGCCGTATTGTGAATATTTTGTCGGTTGTGGACTTACCTGGCCTAAAACCGCACTGATACGGTCCAATCAGTTCGTTGACAAATGGTTTCAGGCGTTCACACAATAAGGCAGACAGGATCTTGTAAGCTATGTTAAGGAGATTGATGTCTCTATAGTTTGCGCAGTTTAGAGGGTCTCCTTTTTTGTGGATCGGGCAAACAATGTTGAGGCTCCATTTATCAGTCATACTTTCCTCTGACCAAATCTTAGAGACGAGTTGGTGTATGCTCTTCACCAAGTCATCTCCCGCTGTCTTAAAAAGCTTGGCAGTTAAACCGAATGTGATCAAAAGAAGAATATATTTTGAAATGTGGACGGGATTGAACAAAGGGGCGTATTTTTTATAATGAAGGATTGGACATAGTTTTGTTTTACACATGTTTGAAATCATATCAGCCAGGTGATTGCAACATTGCCCGCACACTGAATAAACCGATTTCTGGCATTTGTCATGACCTTCGCCAATATAACAGCGGATAACTAACTTTAGGTGAATGGAAAGGCCTCTGGTGCAATTCTCGGGGACTGGTGTCAACCCAGTAGCACATGTTCTGCTTGTTGCACTCACTCAAGTGAAAATGGACTTCATCACTTGAAATACCAATTGCGAACATTTGGAAAGTTTTTTAAGAAGCACCTCCCATGCGTTCCGTTGAAAATTTAAGCCGCTATCGGAGAGTTCCTCATGCACAATCGCCAACTTGTACGGATGGTATAATGAAGATCATCGTGAAGAATTCGCCTCACTGAACGATTGAAAAACCGGCCGTATGGGGATTGCAAGATTTAAACTTACACTGTCTCAATGTTGTTAGGTGGTCTGATGGGCCGACGGAATCCATTTCTTAGTCTTGTTTCACTCACGGGTTATCTGAACGTTAGTGACCCATGTTACAATTGAATTTCGGCCCTGTATAGGCCCCAACGGGGCTTTGAGTCGATCGATCGAGAACTGTGTTGTCGATTGCGATCGATATTTGTCGATTTGACAGTCGCTTGTAGTCGATTGCAAATGTCTGATCGATGCTTTCTCTTGGAAGTCAAAAAATTTTGGGCGTACGAATAGGTAGCTAAAATCAGTCGACGCAATCGACAATAGTCGTGACGTTCGCCGATCCACAATCACAATAATGGCCTATACCTCGATCTCGATGCAGTCCACTTGATAATTATCTTTCGCCTCAGAGCTCTTAATTTCACTATAGCGTCCATAACCTTTTAAAATCAAAACAAACCCCTCTTTAAGCGCCATTTCAATAAAGAAAGAAGCTTCAACAACATTCACAATCACAAACAATATAAATTATCCCCAACAATCGTAATAAATAAATTCTAAGCCACCGCAGTGGTTTTATTTTTTTATCTAACATCTCTTTGTTCCAGCTCCTCTTGGCCATTATGACAGTAGGTTCATCAATAAATCTTTTCCAATCCCAACCAGAAAAGACGAAAATACGAGTAATAAAACTCAAGCTCGTTTTTGACGTCTAAAATGAGCGGATCACACAAAAGGGGTTTGCCGCGTGAATTGCGGTGGGCGTGAGAGATACAATAATCTTAACAGCCTCTGTTATAGGTACATAGCTATATAGTATGAGGTACAAAAAAAAATTAAATTCTGCACGATCCACCACAGACACACCTCACCACACACAGCGCCAGTGGCGGCACGGCAATGAATTTGAATACCTCACCGTCAATTAGCCGCTTTAGCGTTTGAATAATAATATTGTTTTGGAATATTTTGTGTTGCTAAGACTTTGCCGCGTATACCTACCTAACCTAAGATGATGACAAAGAAAACTTCAAAACATACAGTATAACTTGACAATTTATCGTGGATTGAATGACATATTTTGCCGGCTTGTTTATCCAGTTGTCAGACGAAATAGTTTCACAAAAGACAAATATTTGTGTGTTTGTGACGCTAATCCTTGGCATCCAAATATTTTATGATGTTTCGTCGAGATGTTGAATTGAATGCGATCAAATTTCGTATGCAAAACTGTGAATAGGTGGCCTGGTCATTTCGCAGGAAGGTTACAGGCGGAACAGCATTAAATAACAATAACAAATAAACAAATTATTACCATTACTCTTGTATAGTATATGCATAACTGAACACTGTCCTTAAACTTTTTTTCTTTGCATATCTTAAGAAACGGGAAAATGATCGATACATTTAAATACAGGGTGGCGCTCGACATTGGTGTTTTTTTTTTTTAATTGTAATAAAACACGGTTTACGTTTAAAAGCCTAAAATTTTGTGATTTTTGCGTTTCATAAAATGTAGGACTCTTGATATTGGCCACATTCAAGAATCTAGTCATTGTAAGTCGACTTGAATTGTCTAGATTCAAATTTACCTGAACGCGAAAAAGGTATGTCACTTATTGACAATAATTGTATTTTTTTTTCTCCTGAGTTCCGGGTTTTTGATTGGTGCTCTACATGTCAGTGCAATCGAAATGTCAAACTGCGCTCTCCCATCCTCTCCGATAACCCAATAGAAATGTCATATCAAAACTGAGTTCTCCTGACCTGACACATATTGAAAGAAATACACGTCAACAGTCGAGACTTGACTTGGGCTGCATTCCAGATTCGACTATTTTAACTAAATTAACAACGATTGTTTATTTAGTTACTTTTTGGAATCTGGGACAGCTATTGTTACTAATGACATGTAGTATGAACGAAATGAACCACACTTTTGCCTCTGGTTAATTTAGTTAACTTCCCCTCCTTCGAACTGTCACAGCTTGTCAACGCTGTAGTTAAAATAGTCAAACCTGGAATGCAGCCCTAATTTGTCGGTATTGCAGACATAGACGTCAACTGAGAAAACTGTTCATGTGACCAGTCTAGCCCATAATTAAACCTCAGCAACATGAAGATATGTGGGCGCAGTAGCGCAGTGGTTAGTGTGTTGGACTACTGTGCGAGGGATCCCAGGTTCGATCCCCGTAAAAACCCAAATTACATCTTAAAGTTTTTTTCTACTGCGCCACCTCTCGCGAACGTCTGACAAACATCCGAGAGTATGCCTGTCATGAAAAAGCTTCTCAATTGAGCCGTTCGGACTCGGCATAAAATTGTAGGTCCCTTCCATTCGTCCCAAAAATAGAAACTCACACAAAACGAATGGTTGCGAGAAGCTAGGCCTTGGGTGTCACCCGCCTGTTGCGCCACCTATTTATTTTATTTTTTTTTTTTTTAACATGAAGATATAGAGCTGTCAGACTAAACTAGATTCTTGAACGCCCTCATTATATAGTTTTGAAAAGGATATTAGTCAAATGCCGTTCTCTAAAGTGATGTCTGCACTTTCTTAAGCATGTCTAGTGTATGCTGGGAATTTAAGCCGAAATAAGGCCCTGCATAGGATTACACTTAGCAGTTGAGGAGATGAGCCACCCGGGAAACGTTTCTCTCAAAAATTCGATTGAAAATTTTGATTGTAGGGTGATGCCCAATCTTGTTGGAACTACACATCTTTTAGTTTCACAGATTTGAGAGCCAGCATACAAAAATCCTGTGTTAAATGAATTCTCTCAATGTCGTACGTACGTGCAATATTTCTCTTTAATTTTTCTGGCGGGTAGGTGTACGAACTCACGGGGGAACTGTGAAACTAAAAGCCCGTTCCACGACGACGAGTGAAAAAATGTCGATAACTCTATGGTTGCGGCTGAAAATTGTTGCAACACAAACTTCCCGAGTGACGCACTCTAACGAGAACACACTCCACCCTCTACGTGCTTTAGGGCGCCCATTTCAAGAAGCACAAGTGATATCAGGCGCCATCATATATTTGAAGGATCTTTTAAAAGAGCGTTGTGGAGACCTCCGATGTCTGGGAGTTCTTTCAGTCTTTCGTAGATTTTTCTCTATGTAGCTCTTTTCTAGTTAAACTGTTATAAATAGTAGTAGCCCGGCTTCTTGTTTAGGGCAACGGACATCAATGTTTAAAATTGTACATCTTGAGTTCGCCAAACCTGAAGAAATAGCATTTTGAATGGCTGTTACTTCATTGACAAAAACCTTTCACCACCCACTTTCCCAGACTATCTCGTTTTCAAATGGCATTACGATACGATTGGTTGAAAAGTTTAGTCGTAAAAAGGCAACAAACCGACAGACAGGGTTAGTTTCGCATTTATATAATACATATTAGTAAGGATTAGTTTTGTCGTTTTGAACTTTGTTAATGTGGACACCAGAATACGTGAGGAACTCAATGTCGAGCAGCTACTTCTCCCGACGGAGTAGTCCACGCTTCGGTGGTTTGGTCATGTTAAACGCATGTCCCCAAACAGGATCCCACGACGTGCTATGGAATCCGTACCTTCAGGCAGGCGTGTCGTCTAGGTAGACCCTGGATGTGATGGTTAGATCAAGTTCATAATCTCTCCTCTACCCGTATGGGGATTCGGATTGTCCTTGATGATTTGGTGTCGATGGCGGAGAATCGAGAGAATATGTACCCACTTAATGGACAAGCGGACCATTGAAAATGAAAGACCAATTCTAACCCTGATTGTTCCACACCTTTTAACAGTGAAAAGTTTTCCCTATGCAACTTGAAAATCAAATCGAGCAGTTTAATTTTATTTTTCCAGCAGACATTCAGAGTTTGTCTACCCCAGGTAGTGAAACCACAAAATTCCAAGAACTTCCACATTTCACAGTTTGTTTGAGTCAAACAACTTGAGTTGAGTGATTTGTAATTCACACCCAAACAACATCGCTAGTTCGCTGCGTATTTATTTTCATTTCCGATCTGAGGTATAAATACCTTCGTATTGTGTAACAATGCGGTGGCAAAAGGACTGCCACTAATGATGCCATTCAGAGAAAAAGTAAATCCCATCGGCACTGGCTACATTTGTAATTTACTAGTGGATTCCAGTGAGGCAATTGTACACCAGTCGGGATCTCGGGAATGCGATCGAGTGGCTCTGTTATGACAGTGGCATCATATTTGCCGCAAAGTATTCACCTTTCAATGCCACAATTACAGAGATTTTCTGTCCTCTCAATGCATCACATTCAGATAAAGGGAAGTGTCTTTAATTTCTCACTAAATGCCTATACATATGCATAAATGTTTCTGGAAATATTTCAACCGCGAGCATATTAACTGACAAATTTGTACAATATCGCTAGGTAGGTATTTTATTATTTAATGAATATTTCTTTAAAATTAAGCCCGACGTAGTATTTAATAATTTATTTGAAATTTAATATTCTCGTACTTGATCGATGGCATTTCAATGAAAATACACCGCATCAATGTGTTAATGGGATGCTGGAACGAATAATTTGTTTTAAATTAATATTAATTATTTCAATCTAAATATAGAAGTGATGCGCTTCAATATAACTATTTTTTTAGTAATTTGTACATTTTTAATAAATTTAATCTAACAACTATTTTCTTTTTCTTTCGTTTTAGGTAAGTTATTCAAAACCATCAATGTGTTACCTGTCATAATAAAACCAGCAGTACGTAAATATAATATTGATTGATATTCTGTCACCTATGATAGTTCTTCAATTTGACCATTTTATTTGTTATAGGAAACTCCAATACCAGTTGATGCGATCGCTTCGTGGAGTTAAAATGATTGACACAATAATACGGATCTATTTATTATTGTGTACTATTATGTATATGATATTATTTGTAGTTGTATACCAACTATCTGTTATCTACTATCTATCATCTATTATCTATTGTATTTTTATATGTATAAAACTGTCGAAATTTACTTTGTTACCTCAAAGCGTGAAAACTACTAGACAGATTTCAATGAATATTTTTTTGAAATGTTTCTTAAGACTCCGTGATGGTTTTAGGCTATGTTTGTTGTTCATTGCCACGTCCATTACGACTGTTTTTGACGAAATTCTATTTTTTCTAACTTCACTGCCTTTTTGTCTGTTTAGAATCGTGGATATTGATCGTGGTCCAGCTTTGTGCTGGTTTTTTTTTTTCTTTTGTCGGAGGTTGTTACTATCCGATGGAGCACTCAGACACAACTACTGGTCCATTGTACTGCCAAACAGACACCTTACATTGCTGTACTTAGTTTTCCCGTCCCGCCACGTCCATTCGGACTGTTTTTGACGAAATTGTATTTTTTCTAACTTCACTGCCTTTTTGCCTGTTTACAATCCTGGATATTGATCGTGGTCCAGCTTTGTGCTGGTTTTTTTTTTTCTTTTGTCGGAGGTTGTTACTATCCGATGGAGCACTCAGACACAACTACTGGTCCATTGTACTGCCAAACAGACACCTTACATTGCTGTACTTAGTTTTCCCGTCTTTCGAAGAAAGATGAGAAGGAGCTTCAGTGATGAAGAGCTTAGATGTTCGGCACTCACCACGTCAGCCCCAAAGATCCGCCACCTGATGCGAGCAAAGGCAGGACAACTACAGAGGAAGTGCTCCGCTGTATCGTCATCCTCTCCACAAGCAGGACAGATGGTGGTGTTGCTCAAGCCCAACACATTTAAATGTTTGGCAAAAGCTTGGTGGCCCGAAAGAACGCCCACAAGAAGTCTGCAGTCGATTCTCCTGAGAGACAGAAGGAAAGACGAGGACCTCTTGCAGATGTCCGGACGCAGTCGTTTGGTCTGTCTACACCCAGCACAGTCACGCCAACGACGCTCGTGTTCACGAGAAACCCAAGTATCAATGGATGACCTAACCACAGATGCAGGCAAACCCAACGCAGGTTCAGGTCCTAAGAAATCTTCTTCTGAACCTAACCTGGCCAGCTCATCAGCGATCTCGTTTCCCTGGATACCAGTGTGACCTGGGACCCAAACAAGTTTGACCGTGTTTAGCCTACCGACCAAGTTCAGAGAAAGCTTGAGTTCGAGCACTAACTTGGACGAGGTAAGAGGGTTGGGCAGCGCTTTTAAAGCAGCTTGGCTATCACTGCAAACGCATATGCTTCTAGCCCTCCACCTGTTTGTCACAATATAGCGCATAGCCATAAGGATAGCGAAAATCTCCGCCTGGAAGACAGTCGCATGGTTACCCAAGGGGTAGTGTAGTCTAATGTTCTCGCTTTCCACGAAGACTCCAGAACCAGACCCCTGTCCGGTTTTTGAGCCATCCGTGAAAACACGATGGCATTCCTTCCCTGGCTCTGAGTCTGGCAAAAGCCATTCAGTTGCCTGAGGAAAGTTGACGTGGTAGTTTTGTCGCAGTAGGAT
Source organism: Cheilosia soror (assembly GCA_949372485.1). NCBI lineage: Eukaryota > Metazoa > Arthropoda > Insecta > Diptera > Syrphidae > Cheilosia > Cheilosia soror. The sequence goes on along the minus strand of OX443562.1, from coordinate 108,622,239 downwards.
TTCTGGTGTCATTGCGTCAGACGGCATATCCATAAGACAGGGGTCAAAGGATAATTCTCGCACAAGTTCATCAAAACTCCAATGCGCGTGGTACCAAAAGCCACCTCTCTTTAACCGGGAGATGGTTTTCAGCGTACACCCCATGATAAAAATATCAAGGGGGGGGGAGGTTCATCAAAGCATCTAGAGCAGAGCCCGGAATGCTGGGGAAGGCCCCTGTGCAGCCAAGGCAAACCGTTCTTTGGAGTTTGGCGAAAGAGGCCATAACACGTTTCCGCGAAAGCCTGTTCCACCACACAACCGATGCATATGAGAGAAGTGGTCTTACCATTGCCGTATAGATCCATAGGACCCTTTTAGGAGATAAGCCCCATGTCTTCCCAAAAGCGCCTTTGCACTGCCAGAAAGTCGACAGCGCTTTATCGGTTTTTGATTCAACATGCTTGGACCAAAGAAGTTTTCTATCGAGGATTACTCCCAGATATTTGACTTCATCAGAAATCGGAATAGTGACACCTTTTAGCACAAGTTGAGACAGACTAGTGATATTCCTCCTTCTCGTGAAGAGAACAACCGTAGTTTTAAGAGGGTTCACTGAAAGCCCATTCATTGTGCACCAATCATCGATCAAACCCAAGGATCTCTGCGCCAGAGAGCAGACAGTCCCAAGGTCTGAACCGACAGACAGAACGGCGACATCGTCCGCGTATGCTTGTGTATAGGTTCCAGGAAGATTGAGAGTCGTCAGCAGAGAGTCTACTACCATGCACCATAAGAGGGGAGACAAAACACCACCTTGAGGGCAGCCCCTGTTTACCCCTGTCATGACGCATTTGCCACAATCCGCTTCGGCAATCAACGTTCTGTGCATTAGCATTGCTTTAATCCACAACACCAACGTTTCATCTATACCGTGATGTCTGGCTGCATTACACATGCTATCAAAGGTCGCATTATCAAAAGCACCCTCAATATCGACGAAAATACCCAAAGCGTACTCCTTCCGATCAAGAGCACTTTCGATCCTACCAACGAGGTTCTGAAGCGCAGTTTCACAGGATTTTCCGCGTTGATAAGCATGTTGCGTCTCAGAAAGAGGATGCAATCGAAGAGCAACATTACGCATGTGCAGCTCAACCAGTCTCTCCAAGCTTTTCAGCAAGAAGGAAGACAGACTTTGTGCTGGTGGTCGCAAATCGAAAGCACATTCCATTGAACAGACACCGTGTAGTTTTCTAATACTCTCAAACAATAATTCAGAGACTGAAATTCGACATAATTTCCCAACAGAAATTGTCAGAGTCAATCCCAATCAATACTCCTCGCTTCCCCACTCAGAAACGAAAGAGATTGATATTTTTCTGTCTGAAAAAAAACTGTTTTTACTACAACTTCCTTTAATCATACGTAAAAAAGTTGCTTAACAAAATTTTTAGTAAATTTCTCAAGGATAACATTTTCATAAAAAAAATTAAAATTTATTAAGTCACCATTTTGAGAAGAATTCATTTTAAGTAAAAAATTGCAACAACAAATTTTCAAAATTTTAAGTTTAAGGAGCTATAACTTTTTGTAGCTACACACAGTGCCGTAAATAGGGCGGTGCCCAGGCGCAGGGCGTAGGCCCAGGAGGGCCCAAAAATGACCAGGACAAACTTTTAGGTAATTCGCGTTGCCACTGAAAGCAACGCTTAAAGCATTTTTTAACGATGATGCCAGTGACTGTAGATTCTTGAGAAAGTTTATTCAGTAAACTCAATCTGATAAAGGCATACTTGCGCTCAACAATGAGTCAGGAAAGGTTATCTGGCCTGGCAATGTTGTCGATTGAAGCTGACATAGCACGACTCCTGTCGTATGATGATGTCATTAAGGACTTTGCTATGAGAAAAGCCCGTAAACGTAGAGTAAGGCGGCTCTCAGATTGAGGCAATAAGCAGTAGGCAAATAATCCACTAAGCAACTTAGCAACTAGCAACTATCAATAAGCAATTTTGTTTTAACCTAAATCGAAGCAAAAAGATTGCCTGAAGTTTATACCTATCAGGAATATTTTTCTATAACTTCAACGAATTTTGTGCTGAAAACAGGATCGTCCGACATATTTTCCAAAACTTTGTAGAACATAGTAAGCGCAAAAGTGTGAATAATCACAAATATTGCTACTATGAAGCTTATTGCTTTTCAATATGCGCTGTGTAGGTATCGCTAGCGATAATTATTGCCGCAATCACCAAAATTTTTCGTAAATGCGATATTGAGTTGCTTTGATGTGAGACCTCTGATTCAATTCACAGTAAATTATCTATGAGCGATAATATTGCTGGTTTTCTATTGCCGGTTGTTGATTATTGATTGTTGCCTCAATGTGAGAGCCGACTAAACCTTTAAGTAAATAGTAGTCTTATTTTTTTTACGTTTACTGGTGTTTTATGTTTCTTATACTTAGCTGTACGTACATATTTTGGCAAATATATTTGTTTTGTTTGCCTACAGATAATACATTTTTAATTCGAAAGCTATGAGTACATACTCTCGGACGTTTGTCAGACGTTCGCAAGAGGTGGCGCAGTAGAAAAAAAATTTAAGATGTAATTTGTATTTTTCCGGGGATCGAACCTGGGATCCCTCGCATAGAGGTCACCCACTTTGATGGGCTATAATTGTAAATTGGGTGAGAATAGACCCCCCTGCCATACAATTTTTTGTTCGGCGGAACTTCAGGAATCACCCCTTAAAGGTTTACACTTAACTGGGACACCCTGTATATGCAACACGTCGCGAACAAAGTTGCGGGCACAACTAGCCTAGGTATATAAATAAAATATTCACTGATCATCAACGCCCAACCCAAACCCTTTGCTCTAGAAAGCTGAAATTTTGCACAGATGTATACAAGGAATAAGGAAGGATATTTTGAAATTCAACCGTTAAAGGGGTAAAAGGGAACATTTTTATTTTTCATCCGATCGACTTCAAACTCGGTTTGTGTAGGTACTCTCTATGAGAAGTAAAGATAATTAATTTTTCCGATTTTGGAAATTTTGCTTGGGGCCCGAGTTATTGGAGATGACCACTTTTAAAGGGTGCTTTTCTTAACTCACCGTTCGTCGTATCAGTTTGAAACTTTGTAATGCGTCCCAACCTCTGTCTGTCTAACTAAGATATTCAAGAAGAATTCTGTAAGAATAGGGCATACGCATACTGCTAGAAACTGGTACACATCCACACGATCTTTTCGGTTGCACAGAATAGGAAGATCTGGGCAGTGTGGAATATGAATAAGGATTTGCTAACTCAGGAGTATATTTTGTAGATAGTGGCTCAATCTGTTATAGTATGATCAGTGCTGAGGTGCCAGCGCTATACTTACAAATTAATTATAAAATATTTGACCTGTTTTCTCCCATAGGGTTTTAAACATATTTTTTAGAGATACTAAATACTTCTTAGGTGCTTTCGTATAGATGTTTTCTCCGTGATATATAAATCTAAGAGGAAACTAACTGACTGTAAAGGAACCTCTTTGTACCAAATGTACTGATGGCTACGCGAGCAGAAGCTAGTTTTATTAAAAGGACGTAACTACTTATACTATGTATGTTCAGAAATTACTAAACGGTTTTCGATAACACCTTCACTTAAATATTTGCGTAGGTTCAGCGGTTATTCGGCTATATTTTATCGCGCTTTATTTATTTATGTCTTAAAATGAGCCCCTCAGAAAGAGGACGCGGGTGAACTCACTAGAGGTTCAGCAAAGGGCCTTACCCTACTTGTTAGTGGTTATACGTCGGTATCTTCCTTACCACGGCAGACAAAATTTGTTACGAAAGAACAATTATCCTTGGATATGAATGATCCAAATTTGAACAACCCTAGCAGACGAAATAAGGACAAAGATCTTCGGATCTGCTCGGAGCCTTTAAAAATATTTAACCTTGGGATGCATCTATTGCAAGAGCCCGCAACCAACATTAAGTGCAGAGGATAGGTCGGAACACTGACAATGTGCCACTAAAACCGCCGCCACCGACAATGATGAGCTATATGAGCAGTGCCGGATATTTCATGCAGCAAAAAAACGCCCATCAGTGAACCCACTAGCTTTATGGGCAAAAAAGAAGAGGCGAACATCGACTTCTCAGAAGGAAAACGACAAGATTACGAGAAGCAATCGGAAGAGATGCTACTGCAGAGCTAATGTTTGGAAGCTCTACCGGGGAGTAAAAACCTACAAGGCCCGAACAGTAAAGCCTGTAGAGATGAACATGAGTATATGTACTGACAAATCACGAATGATATTATCCTGAGATGACTCTAAACATCTGAGACTCGGGCAGAACGTTAAATGGACAGATATTAACTTCGAAGCAAGAAGTAAAACTTTGCCTACCCAAGTTTTACGTCCACGACCTTTACCTGATCGAACAGCTTAAAACAACAAATAAAGTGGCTAGGTGACGTGGAGCTTATGTGCAACAAGGCACAAGCCCGACAAGTCTTCGAGTCCAGCCCTAAGGGACTACGAAATAGAGAAAGACCTCACCTCAGTTGGCGCATACAATATTTTAGAGCGACATAAACTAAATAGGCGTGCGTATGACAGCTTTTAATGGCGGTAATAAAACCAACGTCATTTAACTTTTAACGACAAATATAGTCACACAACCAGATATAATTTTAGTAATAAATTCTAAACAGCCGGCGGTGTTAGAAGTGCTCCCAGTTATGTGACAATACATGTCATATCCATAATGATTGAGTTGGGTTTCTTTTCGTGCGATGGTAGGATTATTTAAATTGGCCGATCCATCAATTGACCGACAAACATTTGACTTGTTACTGATGGTCAAGTCCCTACACCCTTGGGATTTGTTATATTTTTTCACAATGATAATAAACACACAGAAAGAAGGAATGAAAAACAACAAGCGAATACTTCAAACACTAACGACTATCGAGGACACCAAACGCTTCCGTTTACTATATAAGGCTTGGCGGCTTGAGGGGATGAAACGCAATCCTATTCCTATCTAATCCCATTTAAGTCGGCAGTGGTTTGTGTTATTTTTCATTTGTTGGTTAGTTGGTAGCACCTACTATTGAATGTTTAGTTTTGTTTGTGAAAACTGACTGGAAAATTGAATTAACATTTCCATGTGAATAACTATTCACGAGGTTGTAGTCACACGACGAATGCACTTTGTATGCTATGTGGTGGCCAATGGGTTGGCATTGCAGCGGAAGGGTTTCTCTGTGGTCAACGGTGCAAAGTCGAAGAAATGATTGAAGTGTGTTAGCAATACCTACCCGTGTCAAAAGATTAGTTTTTGATAGACCCTGATTTGTGTTTATGGATCAAGCTATTAGTGTGGCTACATGTGCAGCATTGAAAACCAATGGAACCCCCTATTGGAACCCCGATCTGGGTAGATTTATTGTAGGAATACCTGATGAAAACGTTTAAATTTTTTTTCTCATGACAAATTTGAAAGACGAATTGAAACCTTTATAGATCGAATCGAAGAGAAGTGCATCATACGGATTTTTGTGGAAAAATCCCCTCAGGGGAACCGTTAGTTTGGTAAACACCCTAAAATAGTGTAGACCACCAAAAACTCGAAAAATCTATGCGTGGCAGTCAATCAAATATTGTGACGCATATTTGACAGCTACAATGTTCAGCAATGTTGCAGAAACACATATACCAAATGTTTCAAAATCTAAAAACAATCTTCACGGCTAGCTTGGCATTTGTTTATATTATATGCGATTGGTGAAACTGGTTTTTATACCAATAATTGACAAAGATGACAGAATATCTTGGAACACTATAGCGACAGCAGTGTTGGGCTTTTGTAACAACCTTTTAGTTGTGCCGCCAATATTTGGCATCTGCATGATAACAATAACAGCTTCCAGGTTCTAACAAACACTCTTTTGTGTGATTATTTATTTTTGAGACGAATGGAAGGTACACTCTTGCAGACTGCTAAACAATGATGACTTGGATTGGAAGGATAAAAAATGTATACGAAATTTACCACAGATATTGGTAGCCTATTAGGCTATGGCCTGTCCATCTTAAATTTAAAGGTAGTCACTCCGTTCGAATCATAATCAAAATGCTTTTCACATAAAGCTTGCATTTCGCGTCGGTCCTTGCTATATGATCTATTTTATTGTACAAATTGTTGGCGATATAAAGCCACGAGCCGAACATGCTGCCACTTGCCATATGGGATAGCCTATTCGTGTTCGCATTCCGTGGGAAGCTACGTCTAAAGTGAAACTTCTAGAGTCCAATACTGCCGGCCAGACATCTCCTTTTAATAATGCCATAAAATTGATTGAAATATGAAAGAACTCAACGATGCCCTACCTTCCCATCGATATTGCAAACCCCTTTTCATGAAAGATCCCATAATTGCCACGTATTTTGGTTCCCATAGACCTCTCCAACGATCCGTGTATCTTTCGCACTATGAAATCACATATTCAATGAAATTTATGCATATATCTGCCTTAAATTACAACCTTAACCAACCTGATGGCCTGTCTGTCCCGGTGTATTCCTCCTTCTTCTGGTTGCATCTTAATTAAATAATTTTCTGTTAATCACCATCGTCATTCAGAACCAAAAAAAAAAGTTAAAAACGAAGAGCCAAACCTTTTCTTCAGCGTTATAACAACATCCTATACGTATCTTCTCTGTGCGATTACCACTTTTTCGATCAAAGATGTTATGGCTACGTAGCCTTAAGGTCTTGAACAGACACACACACACACACATGCACTCATCTAGCTTATAGCTCTCCTTTGTTGGATTTTTCATCTTGTTCGTGCGGTGTTGGCCTCATCTCCACCTCCAGCTGCTGTGACTGCAGCAGCCTATCATCGTTTGTCGGTCAAAAGACCACGATTCCAAGAACCCTGGACCAGTTATGAAACAAGAAAGTATACAAAAAAAAAACCAAACAAAAATAAATAAATAAACGACGTCAAAGAAAAATGAGGAAAAACAAAAAGAAAACGAACTCATCGCAGATTTGTATTGAGAGGATGTTATACCTAATACATCAAAAGGAATACAATTTGAAAAACTCGTTCTTGCACGGATCGAATCGGATCCATGACGTGACTAAAGAGGGGGCATTGTGGGGACAGACGTGCGCTTTCCAAACCAAAGCGCAGGCGCACATACAACAGAGTGCATTTCACGCACAGGTCGCTGTGCTTATGGCGCACTGCAAGAACACCATAACAATCAAGTTTAACTCCACCAAACTGAACCAGATCCAGTATAAGCTGTAAAGCGGAGTCTGTGCGGTTAACATTATTGGCAATTAAAGAGGGGGAGATACATTTGGTTCTGTTCTTCTTTTGGGCGATACTAAAAGAAGAGTTTTCTTTTCGCTATCGACTTAGCTCCATTAACACTTGAGCCCTAAGTCCCCGTTTTTGGATCAACTTATGTTTGTAATAAAAATAGTAGTCGATATTGAATTTTATCAATCAGATAGCATCAGTGGTAATCCTTCATGACGGTTGTAGATGGGAATATTCTTATTGGATACTAGCTGGACCCGTGCTCGCCTTGCCCGCTCGCACAAAATTATATTTGGTTTATTTAAAATTACAACAAAAGTGCAACTGACCACAGCACTGCGAAAACAAATCAACCCTTTTCGAATGACAGGTATCCGTATGCTAGTGTTGTTTTGTTTTTGTTTGTCCTGTCGCACGATCGCAAAAGTATAAACATTCATTTGTAGCAAGGTATATGTGTATGTATATATTTTCACTTCAAAAAATACATTTTGCCTAAAAACTGTTCCTAAGGACGCAGCTATAAACGACATAGCCTATAGCAGTCTCACAGTCATAAGGAACATTTTAAAAAAAGTTTCATTGAAATCTGTCGAGTAGTTTTCGAATTTTTAGCTGACAACGATAATTGCTACAGTTTTATTATATGTATAGATTGATTTCACCTCAAGTCATTGACATACTATACATGGACTGCTAGTGAAATGTCAGTTTCATACAAACCTGCGAGGAAAAATGAAGCAAACATAAGCACTAGCCCTTTTGGTTCAGTGCGGCGAAAATAGGAAAGAGATTTCAACCTCTGCGCGCCTTTGCTATTTTTTTTACATAGAACACAGTGCCATCCATTGTAGAAACAGTGCAACTGCGCAAAAATAACGACTTATTCAAATTATTTCAAACGATCTATAACAGATGGCAGTATGGCACACTCAGCACACAAACCTCGACACAAACCAAATCGCACGAATTGCTCGATGACATTTGAATGTTTTCGTTTCTCTCCGCCGTGAACCAAAAGAGCTAGTGCTTATTTTTGCTTCAACGAAAAATTGACTGCTAGCAGTCCATGAATAGTATGTCAATGCCTCAAGTATAGTTTTAAGCTTCTGCCTGGAACACACTAAATGCGTCCGGAATTTACAGAGAAACGTATAGGTCTATATCTCTAGCTTATATGTCTAGCCATGTACCCCGAATAATTTTGGAACCAGTTCCTATCACAGAAATTTTCGGTATCAGGGGTTCAGGACTCAGGTTAAAAATACCTGCGTTAGTGAGTTGAGACGCATACTGTTACCGGTTTTTAATTTTATTTGTAAGTCCAGAGGTTAAAGATGCCTAAATGTCCCAAGTGCAGCAATGGGCCTAGGGCGTGGAGTACAGTGTATGCTGTTGTTTTTACCCTGATCAACATATCTCGTGTTGTATAATCATAGTTTGGCGCCTTCCAATATGCCATATGGCTGCAGCATTGCTGGCTTCAAGCCCGCAAAAAGACATCAGGTAGTGGAAATTCCTAGCACATAATGCATGTGGAGCTGATTTACCCTTTAAATATGGATGATTCAAAACTAGCTTATTATATGAATGTCGAGCCTTAGTGACGAAAGACTAATAGACGTCTCATATCTTTCGCTGAAGTGTGATCAATAGGTAGATACAGCCTATCCTCAGATAATGTATACCAATTTCCTGATAATGTTTGCAGGGGTGTAGCGAGGTTTCGAGCCGTGGGGGTGACTTTCATTGAATTGCCGACTTATTTTAGGAACTTGTGGACGCAGTAGCGCAGTGGTTAGTGTGCTGGACTACTGTGCGAGGAATCCCAGGTTCGATCCCCGGAAAAACACAAATTGCGTTTTAAGGTTTTTTCTACTGCGCCACCTCTCGCGAACGTATGACAAACACCTGAGAGTATTACTGTCATGAATTTTGTCCAATTTTGACCAATTTTCACAGGAACTATACCGAGTCAATACCTGAAATTGCCTGAAAATTAGAGCTCCATCATTGGTTTTTGAGATATGAAATTTTTAAGGTTTTCTTTTGTATGGGAGGCGCCGCGCCCCTTTGTTCAATTTCGACCAATCTTAACAGGAACAATCCTGGGCGTAATACCTAAATATGAGCTCAAGCGAGTCGGTGGTCTTCGAAATATCGAAATGAGCTCCTACAGCGCCACCTGTTGATAAATTTCCGACTTTTCTGTTTTCCTAAACCTTTGCGTAGCAATTACGAACAAAACCGCAGAAGGAAGTTCATATCCAATTAAGTCCAGTCGTTTTCAAATTTTAAGGTATTCCGTCAGCAAATTTACTAATGCCGACCGTCATTTTTAAAATCGAAACTCGGAGAAGGTACATGAAGCTAAACAAATATAAATGGGCATTTCCGAAAGGTGGAACCTTTGAAAATGCCGACTTGTATACCTACATTTACAAGTTTGAAAACCTATACCTAATGAAAATCCAAACTCACTTCGTACTTTTTAACTTCCGAGCTAATTTTTGAAAATTGCTAGTTTTTGATGATTTTTTTTAGTTGCTCAAGTTAATAAATGTAGCTTCCTTGATTTGCCGACTCTTGAAAACCGTGGGGGGTGTTCCCGCATCTAGATTACTAGTAGCTGCAATCGGTTTATAGGAAAGATTCCAAGACTTCCTCTGCTTTCTCTTTGGAGTTTAACTCCTTTTTCCGACACGGGGGTTAAAACATCCTGGGTGGCGCAGATCCGAGAACCGAGAGGTTGAATTTTCGATGGTTCGAGGTATTGGCATAGACCTGTGACTTAGGTTAGGTTAGGTTAGGTTAGGTTAGGTTAAAAAGGGGTATGAGATGTCTCATACAACACTAGGCACCATAAGGGCCCATCGCGATCCCTAGGGGGAGCCAATTGCAGTGACCTACAATGGAAAAACACCTAAACACTTGCCCTTGAGAAAGCCCCAATTTCCCTGCAAAAACCAAGCAATCCCTTGAAGTTGGTATTGTCTATCTCCCCTAAATGTTGGAAGATGTACCTGCCTAAAAATGTTCTTCTACTGCGACATATTGCCTCACATTCGCACAGTACATGTGTTATGTCCTCTTCGGCTTGCAGGTCATTGCAGAATCTGCAAGTGTCCGGGTCTGCTAGCCCTAGTCTTTTGGCATGTTTTCTAAGAAGACAGTGCCCTGATAATATGCCGATCAGTATCCTAAGCTGTTCCCTGCCTAGTTTGAGGATTTCCCTAGATCTTTTACGGTCGTATTGCGGCCAAAGTGCCTTAGATACCGCGCGACCGGTGAGGCCCTCCCACCTCCGGTCGGCTTCCTTATTTATTTTATTCCTAATATCGCTTTTTATGATACAAGGAGTTGGTTTAATATCCACATCTCCTCCGTCTTGCAATTCCCCGCCTATCCTCGCAAGCTCATTCGCTTGCTCATTTCCAGCTATACCGCAGTGTCCTGGTACCCAGCACAGTCTCACTCGGTTCTGACTGCATAATGCCTTAAGCATTGTGCGACAGGTCCTGACTAATTCAGAATTGATGTTCGTAGATTCCAGTGCCTTGAGTGCAACCTGGCTCTCGATGTAGATGGCTATATCCTTTCCAGATATAGATCTCATCCAAGACCTGTGACTTAAGAAAACCCCACATGAAAAATTCTAACGAAAAAAATCGCACGATCTCGTTGGCCAGTTCACATCGTCTAGAAGAGATAAGCATGCCCTCAAAACACTCGTGAAGAATGTCAATTGTGGCATCAGCTGTGTGGCACGTTTCGCTATACTTTAACCAGATATATCGTTCGCATGCAAATTATCGAATTTGGGTTTTTAGATTAAACGCTTCAAAACCTAATTTCCAATATGGTACAATCTGCAGCTTAGGACGTTTCTAACGTTAGATTACAGCTCCGCAGTTATAAACGATAAACTTTGCAAATATTGCAGCTCAGAATTATTTTTTCTAATAGAGGTTTCTGTCAGTCAAATTGATTTTTACGTCGAAATATTCCTCTTTTGAAAAATTTCAAAACTAAAACGAAATCAAACGAAATGGTAAAATCGATGGTGAATCTATTTCGGTCTCAAATTCAAAATGTGCATTTAAACAAACCTGTAGAAAGGGTAGGTGGACCTATTCTAAGCCCATCACAAGTCATAAGTTAGTAAAAATTTTCCCATTTAAGGTGTCCGAAATGATGCGACTGGGCCAAAAACTGGTCGAACAACGGCAAGAAGTTAGCAAATTTAAATCGGACAGATTGGGAAATTTGGTTAAACACTTTCAGTCTCCGTCCGAATGTATCTCCAAAGGCAAATAAAGTCCAAAATGTTGTCCAATATGGTCTTGAGTTTTCTGTGCTTTGATTGTCCTTCGTTATAGTTGAAAGGACGTTTCTGCAGATTTTGTATATGTCAACTTCCGAAGCAGCATTCTTTGAATTTTCTTTAGAAACATTTCTTGTAAATTATATGAATCATAAAAGACATGTCAGCCTCCATCAGAGGTGCTTCTATGTAATTCAATAGCTGCAAGCGATTATGAGACCTTAAGCCATGTTCCATTCAAGTGAGACCACACGAAGAAAATCCATTGTCAAGTGTTAATTGCAAAATCTCCTCCATAGTAAGCTCAAGTATCACTTACCACAAAGACTATCAATTAGTCCAAATTTGGAACACAGAAAGAGAGAGAGGCCAGTGGAATTCCCAGCCTATCCGGTCTCTGCTGGCTCATTACCACTAGCTTGATCCACAAACGAACGACGAAAAAAAAGTGCTTCGCAAAAGTTGTAGTTGAAATTGATTTTCATTTTATTTATTGCAGTCTTTTACTTGTAACACACATTTTAAGTCTTCAGAGTCGCATGGCGAATTTTCAAATCGAGTTTTGTGACGGGCGGCAGCGGCGAATCTTTTCAATATGGAACCAGTTCCACCGGCCCAGCTTCAAGACCTCGAATTCGAAACGACCGACCGACGACTGCGGTTAAGTGGACGGACACGGAGCATCGGAATCGGAAAGTTGATCGCCCTCCGTAGGTACGTGTGTAATGCATGTGCGAGCTCTCTCTTTCTTTAGGCCTGGATTGGATTATTTATGGAAATGCCCAATAAGACCTTAGTAATAATAATCAATTTTTTGTGATGATTCAATAAGTTTGTCGCTGCTGTTTGTTGGGAGGTGGCACACTTGAGATGGAGTTGAATTTATGCGGCGATGATGATGGGTCCAGTGTGGGACCAGATTATGAGATGATTAGTGCGTTTAATGCGTAGTTGGCGATCTTACGAGCACTACATTAGAAAGATATTGAAATTATTTGACTATGGAACGAGGGGTTGGTATTCGTAAGCTGACGGTTATGATTGCTATAGATGAAACCTGAAAGCGATAAGATATACTGTTGGAGCAACAGAATTATATTACGAATCGCACTGCGAGAAGATTGAAGAATGCAATACGGCAAGAGGACTTGACCCAATTGTTTCAAAAGCAGTAAAAGGTAATAAAAACTAAAGGGGATTGGCACGCGTGCGTCTGTCGGTCGGTGGGAAGATACCTGCACAAAGTTCAGTTGACCACGACCATAGTAATGGGTTACAAAAGATCAAGGCAAATATTGAAGTTTATAGCCTTTTTTGTTAGGTTAACTTGAAAGCACTTTCATGGGGATAAATCTCGAGGTTATGTTGTACACTACCAATTGAAGGACCTTCTAAATTAAAATAAGTTAAGTGCCGGTGCATGCCGGCGCGTAGCAAGGAAGAGAGTGAGAGTGAACATTTAACTTAAACCTCAACTCAATTTTAAACGGAGAAAACTGCACACAGTAATAGAGTTTGTTTTGTTTTAGACAGACAGTCTTCCAAGACCTTTTGAAACCTTGTTGTCATTTTTTGACAGTTCTGTGACATTTATGCTCAGTATTCCGTGACAAATGATCATAAATAAATTTACACCAGAAGAACCCGAAGGAAGGAAATCGACCTGGGAAGTGTCATAGAAAGTGGATTGTGTTCTCAAGAACTTTCTTGTCACCGCAGCCTATATCTTTATATTTCAGCGACTAAGGCTTCGGATCAAGGTGGAGGGCGACCGTAGCAGTCTGCCTCCTGCCCATTGCCTCTGACAAAGCCATCACTAAAAGGAGAGGGAGCCTGGTGTGTGGCAGAAGTGGTTGATTGAACCAGACAGCTTTGCTGCTTGACCAAAAGTCCATGAATGGATTGTCTGTTAGAAGAGGCTGGGGGCAACCTTCTGTTTATTTCCTTTTGACGATCAATCCACATGACAGAGACTGGTGCTGAGCAGAAAAAACTTGATTGAAGCACTTCAACCCGCTGCTTGGTAGGTACCGAAAGTAGATGTCGCGATTCAGTCCAACCCGCCGTCTATTGCCTCTGACGGGGTCTTTGAATTGTCGAGATGGGGTTGATTGGTGTAGTCAGCTCCTCCAGTTGGCGGCTAGTCTTCGGGGAGAGCAAAGGGGTGACCCAAGCAGTGTAACCCACCTCTGACAGTCCGTTAGTAAAGAGGATGGCTGGTACATATATCAGATAAGAAAGACTGCGGCAGGAGGAGTCGACGGAGGGTGACCGAAACAGTCTACCGCTGGTAGCCTTTGACATAAGTTGCTCTTACTAATAGAGTAATTACTAATTAGTACTACATAATTTTAATCCTTTTAGGTTATAGTTCTCTAAAAGCTTCTTAGCTTGCCTTAGGCCTTGACGGTTTTGAAAAGTTGTAGTCATTTTTCCTTCTCTATTCTTCCGGGAAGGGGTTCTCTTATCTCGGGGGATAGTTAACGAACTCTAAAAGGTTTTGCTCCGCCTTCGCTTGCGATAAAATCCACTACCAGAACACCGGTTACTCTGTTTCCCAATATTTTAAGTGTGTATTCCCACTCAAGCTTGTCTTAATGATATAGTCGTCAAGTGCAGGTTGAAGTTTCTGTAGATTTTCTCGAAAACTACTCGAATGCACCTATCTAAAGATGATTTACACATGGATTCGTACAGTTTTTAGTTCCTGACCCTGACCCAATCACGTCTGAACCAGTTCCTTTGTCCGTTCTCGACCCGTCTATGTATGATACTGATAGGCCTTAAGTTCTTTGGTTTGGCATGAGTGGCTTTTCACATTTGGGAAGAAAACCATTTATGTCTCCACTCATATGTATCTCAGGACTAAACTTAAGGAGAACAGTACAATTAGCCAAGGCTTGAAATGTCAAAACCATTTTGCATCTCAGCTGCGATGGTTCCATTTGTGCCTTTTAGGCCTGCAAGGGAGGGAGCTATTGGTCGCCTAGTCACTTCATTTGAATAATAAGTGGAATTCCGGAATGCAACGTTCTTGGATGCAACTTGGTGAAAAATGGTATAGCATAGACAGAAATAAAACGTCTCAAATGTTTCTAAACTAGACGGGTTTCTGTGTTTCGCTATTTATAAAGGCAGACATGGCCACTGGATACAAGCTGCCGAAATGAGATTTCTCCGTAGTATGTATTGCTGGTGTGACCCGTAGAGATCGCATCAAAAATACCAGAAAACGTGAGGAACTCAATGTCGAGCAGCTACTTCTCCGGACGGAGCGATCCATGCTTCGGTGGTTTGGTCATGGTCCACGACGTGCTATGGAATCCGTACCATCAGGTAGGCGTCCTCTAGGTAGACCAAGGATAAGATGGTTAGATCAAGTCCAAAGTCTCTCCTATATCCGTATGGGGATTGCCCTTGATGATTTAGAGTCGATGGCGGAGAATTGAGAGCTATGGGGGTCCACTTGAGCAACTTACACCCGCGACCCACTTAATAGACAAGCGGACCATTGAAAATGATGATCCGACTCTACTAGCCTTGTTTTTTTTTCTGAAACATAAAACCTGTCACGCGTTTCTCTTACAGTCTGACTGACGTGCATTGTTTTCGAGTTCTAAAACTGCGAAGTCAAAATTACTGAAATTTGCCGAATGCTTCATAGGCAAAGTATTTCTATAACATTATCAAATGACCCGCTATACCTAAATTTTGTACAAAAAAAAATATTTACTTAAGTAGCTATAGATATAATGTTGATGATTAAATGTATCTACTACCTCATAATTATACTAATTTTTGGATTTATTTATTTGTCTTTCTAGGTAAGTGACCCCTATCCTGAACAAACAACCAGAAAAATGTTAATCCTAAGGTCAAGATGATCCGTTATTAATGTATGTATACATCAATTAATAGAGAAAACCATTAACCCCTTGTCGCCTATGGTCACAATTATGAGAATGCACGTTAGAATTCCATAACCCTTCCCTATAGGCGTTATCTCATTAGTAATCCAATATTATTGGCAGATTATAATTTTTCTTTGCTGGGTATGTGTACCTTTTACTCAATAAGGAAAGATAAATAGTACATCACAAATGCGGAATTAATGAATCTCATTGTAAACTCAACTTTTCATTCATTTAATTCAATTAGAGTGCGGATCCGTCCCTGCTACTGTTTATAGTCGGTTCCCAAAGGTGTCATGCTTCATCTGCTAAAGTCTACATGTAGATATATAAGGATTTTTTTTATGTCGGATACAGTGATTTTAGAACTGAGAAGAATAGAATACTGCTTGTATCTACATTCGATTCTAATGGAGTTTATGTTTGTTAATCTCTTTTTGTATTCTCAAACTCGAGCCAATTGAATATACGAGTAGTAGCATCAGATTTTATCTAAGAAGAAATTCGGATAGCAAACTCATGTTCACGCAGCCAACAGGCCTTTCTCACACAACTCGTATCGTCATCGTCATATCATGAATTTGCCGTGCAGCTACGATAACGATACGCGTATTAAACCGCACATGACGCAATTTCCAATCGTCAAAATACAAAGCGTAAAGATGCCGCCTGACATTTTTTTTAAATAAAATACGTAGGTATTGAAAAATGTAAATAAACTCGGAGTGTAATCGTACAAAAACGATAAGCGGCTGACACTGCTTCACGATAGTCATAGTCGTCATGTAGCATGCATGCTGCGACACTTAGGCCTACTGTCCACGTAGCTGCACTTCATACGCATACGCTTTCGTCATTTGCATCTTCTTGTACGCTAGCTTGCAGCTTCGATATAAACAAACGAACCACTGTCCACGAAGCGGCAATGCAAGCTGCAAATGGCGACAAGCGCTTTTTTTCCGCTCCGTGGACAGAGCTTTGTTTGTTTATATCCCAGCTTCAAGGAAGCTGCAAGCAAGCGTACACCAAGATGCAGATGACGAAAGCGTGCGTATGAAGTGCAGCTACGTGGACAGTAGGCCTTACGCGTAGCAGACGAGTAGTGTGCGGTTTTTCATTTAAATACAAGTGTGAGACAACAAATCGTATGTCTCTCGTAGATCGCACCGTATACGATTCGATGTAGACAGTTTATCCGAGTGAATATTTTGAACTAGTTGGTTGTACCCGCTTCGCTGGGTATGCAAAGTAATATTTGATAAACAAATTGATTTTATTTAAAGAACTTCTTTGAAAACTACATTGCGTGTAAATTGTCTCTGGTTAATTAATAATCTTCCCTGCTGTGGATTAGATTCAATATACACCTTCTTTTGTCTTGCAACTCTTGATTGTGATAAAGCCACATACAGTTGGCCGTGTGAAAATACTCCGGTCTTCAAATGCATGCCAACGTGATCAAATGACTGGTCTTGAGCCTTGTTTATTATTATAGCGTATGCTAGAATTTATCGGAAATGGAATCATTGTGATAATTCATGCTCTTATCAAATTTCGTTCAGGCTCTTCCACAATCAATCGAGTTCCATTGCAGTCCTTTTTTAGGGTTCAAGTTTTTCAGCAACATGATGATGACACCTTGCTTAAGTACAGCACATGAGGTGGCTTGCTGGATGGAGTTTGCTGATTGAGGAATTCAACAGGGAAATTTGGTGCATCATTTGGATCTTCAGTCTTCACTGATAACAGAATCGCTCCTATTCATTTCTAATGTCTGCACATTTGTCAGCGCGGCAATGACTCGTTCTGAAAGTTCCTGCATTGACTTTTGCAGCAGATCGCCAAAAATTGTCTTAATTAAGTCTCCTGTTAATATAATTTCCGTGGGAAATTCAACAACGTCGTCTTCATACATTTCTGCTACCCGCGGCAATTTTGCAATAATGAGAAGACTCATATTTAAATAGCCCCCAGGATTTTGTCCACAGAGATTCCTTCACGATCAGTTAGTTTTCTCTTTTATATTTAAATATCGCGAAATAAAATTTCCTATTAAAGTACCTGAGGAGCAGTTAGTAAATCAGTGATCTTAAAATTCGTAGCAAAGTACATATTGCCTAAAAACGGTTTCTATTTTTTTTGTATCTATTGATTTAGAATTTAGATTTATGAATATAAGTAATATTTTACTTCTTTTTACTTCTTTATTATCAATGTACAAAGTTTCATATTGATACGACAAACTCCTTCGTGAGTTATGAAAAAGTTCTCATTAAAATCATTGCCAATAACTCGAGCCCAAAGCAAAATACCTACATATTTCTTATATAGAGTACACAAACCGAGTTTGTACAAACTTTGACCCCCTAAGAAGGGTTGGTTTTATTTGGCAATTTCCTTTTAAAAACACTTGCCGAGCATTACTATAGTAGAGTTTGAACCTTGAAGAAAATTAAAATATATGAAAAATAGGCGGTGCGTATTTGAATAATGAGAAAACACAAACATTGAAAATTTATTCAAATACCCACCGCCTACTTTTATTTAAAATAAGAAAAATAAGAAAAGTAAGGAGCGTTACAGAATCAGTAAGGGTAAATATATATATGAATTAGGCGAAATTTCAATTCGATCAAATTTTAAAGTGGGCGTGCATATTTTCTTTCGGAAGCTTAAGCACAGAATCCCACTCCCAACAAATTTACTTCATTAGGTCGTTGAATGAAGTCGCCTTCGCGCCACCTAAGGTGAGGTCTTCCCCTACTGCGCTGTCCCTCTGAATTATAGCCGAAGACTCTTCGTTGGAGTCCATTTTTCCACTGGGTCAATGTAGGCATAGGCACGGCACAGCTAATAGAGTTGACTGTTAAATCTGTTTCTCCAAGGTCCGTCACATAAACTGCAAATCAAAGATTAACCTTTTGAAAGCGACCAAGAATATCGTCATCCGCCTTCGCTGACCTCCAAGCTTCAGTCTCTTAATTAATTCTTAAAAACTCATTGAAAGCGATTAGTAAGTACAATTCTTCTCTTGACTTTTGACTTACCTTCTAACCACCTTAACATTAAGGCTCTGTTTAAGCTATGCGTATGATGTCAATTGTCAATGTCACTCTGCCTTGCTTTTCAGATTATTTTCGAAATTAATAGAGCAGCGAGCTTTCTCCATCATAACTCTGTACAATCTGACAAGTTGGCCAGGGATTCCAAAACTAGTCAATGCCCTATAGCAGGTCGTCTCTTTATATAAATGATATCGTATGCACCCTTAAAATCGATGCGTACGCAGATTCTTATACCTCTTGGCTCTTGGGTATGAAAATGTAATCGGCTGTGGACTTACGGGGTCTAAAACCACACTGGCACTGGTAGGGGCGGGGCCATGAAATAAAGTCTTATGCAAAAAGGTCCAAAACATAATTTTGGATTTTTTTGGACTTTATTGCACTTTTGAAATTGCAATAAAATTCAAAACGAGTTTTGGATTTTATTTCATTTTTGAAAGTGCAATTCACTCAGCTATTTAAAAGAAAGACAATCAGGGGCTGCAAGGGGGCAGCATGCATGAATCAGGAGACTGATGCCTCGTCGTTTTTTAAGGTGTTGATCTGGCAAACGATAATTTTTTGATCCGACTAAATCTTGAAATAAGTTGATGTATGCTCCCCACCAAGTTGTAAATATACGTAGTTCGACTTAGGACATATAGTGCAGGAGGTTTGTTGAATTTGAGTTTAGGTGATGCTATTCTAATTTTAATTTGGTTTAGTAAAAGAATACTTGACTCTGGCTAATTCCGCGGTACTTCTTCCAATCTCGTTTTTTGGGAAGTCAAAGAGCTTCAAAGTAACGCATTCCATGGGACTTTTTCAACTCATATATACGTACCAAAAACTATATTTAAAACGTGTTCATATTTTCCTTTTTTTGCAATACCTACCTACATTTAATGCAGAAAACTCGTTCTGCATTCTAAAATGTAAACACAATTAAAATATCTAACAAACGATTATAGAGTACGTGCTTTTCGTTCAAGCACCACCCGTTTTAACGAATATTTACCCAACTTTAAATAATGCAAGATCTTACGGTAACTGACTGACACACATGGACTATTAAATAGTGTAAAATATTTAATGAGAATAAGAAGGCGTCAGCATTCCACACGCCACATTTTAATTCATTTGATTCCGCATTTCATTCGGCCATATTTTGTGTCATAATATTCAACTTCTCTAACTTACTAATTACCAATTCATAGCTTATACACTAAAACTGTCAAATTGAAATCCGTATGGCATTTCTCTCGCGTGTAAACATTATTGGAATTTTAATACACAAAAAAGTTGTATGTATCTACATATTTTAATTTATGCGATCATTAGTTTTGTTAGTTGTTATATAATACCTACATTAAATGTCAAAGCCCCGTAAACTGTCATCTGCACTGTCATTGTCATGAGATCAAATTATTATGAAGTTAAAGTGAATCGGATTCCGCCCTCAGTAGGTAGTTGTTGGCAACAAAAGAAGCCGTTTGACAGATTTAAGCTCATGCTTAAAGCAGAGTATATGATTATGAAAAACTTTCGATTTCATTATTTCATTCATTGTAGGTGACTGACGCGTGTGTGCGTCATGCTGTCACGTATTGCGTAGAGCTGTAGCGTTTTGACTTTTAATTGAATGCAAATTAAATTAATTTGTTTTGTATGTTAGAGAGAAATGTGTCTTTTATTGAATGGTCTGGCCAAGGAAAGTTTTGATTTTGATGTCAATCGCAGTAATATTTTAGATTTTATAAACCTCTGTAGTTGTATGTACATTGTACAATAGGGCTTGAATGGAGGAGGTGCAAAATAATGGCGCCAGACAGTGGTTTTATGTTGTTTGACGTTTTTCGAGGAGTGACGCGATGCATTGTGCATGCAATTGTATTTTACCGTTATCGTTATTGCATTGTCAGTTGTATGCATATATTTTGTTAAGTAGCCAAATCAGTGGTAAAAAGACTGAATGGTTGGCAAAACTAAAATGTGGGATATGAAAAAGGAATTCTTCCATTTGGCGCCTGAATAGCTTTTCAAAACCGATCTTGACAATTATACAAAACTGGGCTTATGTTGGGTACATAATGATTATGAAATATTTACGAATACATATTTTTGACTGGCTTTAGCTATTTTTCAAAGGGCTAGGTATTTTCGCTGTTTAAGCTTTCTTTGTGACTTAAAGACTTGGTTGGAATTTCACTATTATTTCCCCTTGACAATTGAAATAAGTCTAGTCATTAACCGCAAATAAATGGTCTTAAGGGCAAGCTGTTGCCGAATTTAAAATCTCAGAATTCAATTACCTACGCCACCTGACAATACAAGTAGGTTTAGCGTTATTTTTTTTAGACACAAAAGAAATTTCTATATTTAGCATAGCTCTAGATCTAGCATTTTAGCCAATAATTTGATTAGCTAAATATATAAAGCAGTGTAATGTAATGGTTACTTACTTACTTACTTTACTTAGGCGGCTCTACAGTTCGGGGTGAACCGAGGCCTCAGCTAACAAACCTCTCCAGTTAGCCCGATCCTTAGCTAACTGCCTCCAGTTGCGCACTCCTAGTCGATTGAGGTCGCCTTCGACTTACGCGCGCCACTTAAGGCGAGGTCTTCCTCTAATGCGTTGTCCCTCCGGGTTAGACTCGAAGACTCTACGAGCCGGAGCATTTGTTTCCATCCGCTCCACATGTCCTAGCCACCTTAAACGACTTACACGCAGTTTTTTGACCAGGTCGATGTCGCTGTACAGCTCGTATAGTTCGTGGTTGAATCTTCTTCTCCAAAGCCCGTCAACGCAAACGGGACCGAACATTTTACGAAGAATCTTCCTCTCGAAACGGCCGAGAATATCTTCATTCGCTTTAGATACAGTCCAAGCTTCAGCGCCATAAAGCAGGACTGGGATGATCAAGGTCTTATACAGAATCTATTTAGTTGTTCGGGATAGGGCTCTGCTACTCAATTGCCTTCTTAGCCCAAAGAAACAGCGGTTGGCAAGAGTTATTCTTCGTTTAATTTCTTCTGTCAGAAGAAATTTCTGAGTTGTCAGAATTTATAGCAGAACCGAGGTAGATAAAGTCCCTCACCACCTCAAAGTTATAGCTGTCGATTGTGATGTTTTGTCCGATTCTACGATGTTAGGTGTCCCTTCTTGTTGACAGCATGTACTTGGTTTTGCCCTCGTTGACAGCTAGGCCCATTTTAGCCGCTTCCGTTTCTATACTAGCAAACGTACCAGTGACAGCCCGCTGTGTACTACCAATTATGTCAATATCATCGGCGTATGCAAGTAATTGGACGGACTTTTGAAAGGTCGTGCCTTGCGTGTTGGCCTGTGAGTTCCGGACGATTCTTTCAAGTGTGATGTTGAAAAAGTCGCACGACAGCGCGTCACCTTGTCTAAATCCTCTTTTGACATCAAAGGTTTCGGTGAGGTCGTTACCGACCTTGATGCAGCAGCGAGCTTTCTCCATCGTCATCCTACACAATCGAACGAGTTTTGCAGGGATGCCAAAGCTAGACATGGCTCTGTATAGCTCGTCTCTATAGATGCTGTCGTACGCGGCTTTGAAATCGATGAAAAGATGGTGGGTATCGATTTGAACTTCTTGGGTTTTTTCCAGGATCTGCCTAAGTGTGAAAATTTGATCGACGGTGGACTTTCCTGGCCTAAAACCGCCTCTGATAGATGGTAGGTCTTAATATTCTAAACTGCGTCTCCGAGGGATCTATTGTGATTCGTCTAACACAGGGAGGTACTGAGACCTCAGTACTCTTCTCTTCTTTTATTATTATTAAGTAGATATTTGGTGGCTTACACATTAAGATAAAATTATCTTTTAAAATAGTGATAAGCTAAATATTGAATTTTAAAATAAAACAATGAGTAGGTACTACATTTAAACGAAAATCATAACAATTAAAAATAAATATATAAACGGCCGATTAAAATATCCAAATACAATAAGAAGTTGACACATAAAAATATAAAATAATAAAAAGAAAAAAGAAAAACAATTACAAGGAAAAAAAAATAAAAATTAGATACATATTACTTAATTGGCCGACAAGTAAGATTTTAATTCGGTTGAGAATCTCTTTTTCTGTCTAATTTCTCTGATGTGGCGAGGGAGGGAGTTCCAGAGTCTAGTGGCATTAACAAAAAATTGACGTTCGGACGTTAAACAAGAATAGCGCGGGGATAAAATGTGTCTAGTCCTGATAGATGTACAAAACGTTAGTCTGTTAAAAAGGTTGCAGGGTTGACGTGTATAAATTATCTGATGCAGCATTAATATGGTACGGTACTGTAAAAGACTGTCAAACGCGATGTTACAGATCCGGTAAGAGAAGTGTGAAATGTGGTCGTATCTTCGAAGACCGAAGATATATCGTGCTGTATTGTTATAAGCAACGTTAAGTTTCCGGTTACTAATCGAGTCGCACTTTCCAAAAACTTCGCAACCATAAGTTAAAATTGGAGTAATTAAAGTTTTAACTAAAAGAACTCGCGTTTTTATGGGAGTGTAGTATTGGGTCGCCCAAAGAGAACGAAGAATACCATACACTTTGCCAACTATACGGTTAATGTGATCACTCCAAGTTAACGTTTTGTTAAATAACATGCCCAAATTTTTTGCAGTGTCAACATATTCGATCGCACCATCATTAAGGTAGATAGGTGGAAAGAATGATGTGCTTAAAGTTTTCCGTGATATGACAATACATTTAGATTTTTTTGGGTTAATAAGCAGCGAATTCTGTTGTGACCAAGTATATATTTTGTTGAGATCAGAATTTATGCAACTGACGCAGTGATCTATTTGGCCAGGTGAACAACTCATGTGTAGCTGCGTATCGTCAGCATACATTTCAACATGGGAGCTAGTGACGATGGAAGGCAACTCATTAACATACAGGGAAAAGAGAAGAGGTCCTAAAATGGAACCTTGAGGAACTCCGCATGTGTTGGGAAGAAAGTCTGACATTTTATTGTTCACAAGCACAGCCTGCTGGCGATCAACCAGATACGAATTTACTAGACACACAGCGGAAGAAGAGAAATTGTATTTAGTTGCAAGCTTATTGCATAATGTTGCGTGATTGACGGTGTCAAATGCCTTTGAGAAGTCAAGGAGCACTAGAAACGTGACATGATTTTTATCTAAATTTTGTCTTATGTCATCAACCACAGTTAAAAGTGCAGTAGTACAGCTATGCTTAACACGGAAACCAGACTGATGAGAACTCAATAGCTTATTCGCAGTAAGATACCTATTTATTTGCTTCTGCATGATTTTTTCAAATACTTTAGAGAGAAAAGAAAGTATAGAAATTGGACGAAAGTCGTTACTTGTACGACTCTTGGGAACAGGTAAGATTTTAGATCTCTTCCACACTGACGGAAATACACCTGTTGTTAGGATGTGGTTAAAGGCGTGGGTGATATAAGGTAGTATGATGGGCAGAATAACCTTAACAAACTTAGGGTGAATATCATCGACTCCAGCAGAGTTGGATTTGATCGAGAGTAAACTCTCAACCACATCAGCCTGTCCCACAAGGGAAAAGCCGAAAGCTTCATAGGGAGAAATGGCGCTGTTGTTGTTGATATTCGAAACTTGCGAGGTAGATGAAACAGTAGGACGAGTGCAAGATACAAAGGAAAGATTTAGTTCGTCACCGTCAACATTATCAAGGAGGCTGTTCTGTTGCTTTCCTACACCAATTTCCTTCAAGTTCTTCCACAGCTGTTTTCCATTGAATGATGCGTTTAAGCGTTCAGAGAAAAAGCGTCTTTTTGCAGCACGAATTTTGCAAACCACGATATTACGGAGATTACAGTATGACCTATGGTGATCTTCTATACGGAAGCGCTTCCATTGATTATACGCTACGTCACGCCTTTCCATTAGCTCACGGATGTCATTTGTAAACCATGGATTACCTGTATGCCTTACTACTTTAGTTTTAAGTGGCACGTGAATATTAAATAGTTTATTAACATTAGTTTGTATAAACTCAACTTGTTGATTTGAAGAAGACATACAATATATTAGGTCCCAGTTAATGCTGCGCACATCACGTTCTAAAGTCAAGTAGTTTATGTGTCTAAAGTCTCTAAACTCAAATGAATTAGGTAATTCCTGATATTTAAAATCGTATGTAAGATAGATCAGATCATGCCTGGAGAACCCCGGAGCAGACAATTGATCATAGAAGAGCGCCTTTGCGGCTTCACTAACAAAAAAAACGTCAAGTAACGTGCTACAAGTATCTTTAAAGTGAGTAGGTGTAGAAGAATTAACAGGAAAAAGATTAAGTGAACACATACTATCGATCAAGTTTCGTTCTAACAAGAGATCACTATTTATGTCTCCACATACTATGACGTTGGGCGAAGTGACAGATTTTTCTTCTAACAAGGACGTAAGGTGAAAAAGGTTAACATTCTTGTTAGGTCTGTAAACCACTCCGAGTAGAACTGTATCGGCGTCACTTGTTAGATCCAAAAATAAAAAATCTATTTCACTATTAACTTTTGACATACTGTTTACTTTAACATTACGAAATATACCATTTCTAACATAAATAGCGACTCCACCACCTACACGGCCGACTCTGTCACCACGATAAATTTTATAACCTCCCAGACCATACAATTTATCGTTCAAGTCAGAGTCTGAAGGAAACCAGGTTTCTGAAATAATATCGACCGCGGAACCTTCAAACAGATAACGAAACTCATCTATTTTTGGACAAAGACTTTGTGCATTAATATGGCAAATCCGAAGGCCATTCTTTTGTTTGCCAAATACCTTTATCATAGAACTCAATATTGTATTACCACCAGTTGCTGAAGATGAAGAACACCCCCACTGACTGGCCGAATTTCGGCCCAATAAATTTAACATAAATAAAAAAGTGAGATAGAGAGAGTAAAAGAGATATGGCAAAACAAATAGCAAATAAAAAGTTTATAATTAAGATTTAAACAAATAAAATTAAGAAAAAAAAAAAAAAAGAAATAAATAAGTAAATACAATATCTAATTTAAGATTAAAGAGGAACTATAATAAAAAAAGATGTTACAAAAAGAAAAAAGTATATATAAAAAAAAAAAAACAAAAAAAGTATAAAGTTGGCCGCTACTGTTTCCTCAGATCGATCGAAGAGCTTTTTGAGCTTTCGCTTCCATTGATGATGTTGACAAGGTCGTCCAAATTTTCAACAGCATGAGCTTTTCCATTTGCATTCGACTTAACGTACACAATTCCACGCGAAGAATACACAGCCAGTAATTTCTTTTCTTTTTTGTGGGCGAGAGCACGTTGCATTAACAGATGATTGTGTTTAGTGAGAGCTTCGTGAATGTGGATGTAAACGTCAGATTTTATTCCAATGTCTCGCAGCCGAAGTGGTCCATTTTTTTGTTTACAATAAGAGGTGATAGATTTTAAAATAAAGTTTTTTTCATATGCGGATTGAAACTTGATCAGAATTGGTGGATTACGTGTATTATTTTTTGGTTTAACCCGATAAATGTTTTTAAGAGTAGGGGTTTGTACATTGACAGTGCTGCATAGATGGTTAAATAGAGATGTCAGGTTTTCGTCACGCTCAGAAGGTACACCATACAGAAGTGCATTGGCGGCAATTGATTTGTTCTCCTGTACCTCGATATATTGTTTTAGTGAATTGATTTCGTTTTTAAGAGCAGGATCCATGGAGCATTGATTTTTTTCGAGATGTGTTACTCTTTCATCAATATCGGCAATACTTCGCTTTATGGCATCAACTTCTTTCTCAATTTTGTTAAAAATCCTTTGTTCTGACTCTACCAGCTTTGAAGACAACAGATTTACGATGAACTCACTTTGCTTTAAAAGTTTTGTATCCAGACTTTCCATGCAAGATGACAGGGGGTTTTCAGGAGGATCGCAAGAGAGTGGTTGTTCGGACATGGTAGAGGGCGGCGAGATATGGGGAAGTTGCACTTGACACTGGGTGGTTACTTGATGTAGTTTTGGTGAGGTATCAGGGGGATAGACAGAGGGCGATGACACTTTGCACTGACGAGCTTTTGGCGAACGGAGCATTATTAAGTACTATCGGTTTTTTTTTGTTTCAGAAAATCTTTTCGCATATGGAGTACTATGCCTTTAGCTGAAAACTGAAAATGAATCCACTGAAAATATAAACTGTTCTTGCTCTGCGAAGGACGCCACGCCATATATTCAATCCCGTTAACGTTTTCTTAAGTGCTTGTGATTAAATGAACTTTCATTCTCTAAATTTTGACAATTTTAACCTACCACATAAAGCGTTTAAAATGTTTTTTGTCCCCTCTATACAATCATGTCCACATTTTGTAAAATGCTCCCAATCGGTAATATTGTGTACCTACACACAAAATTTCAATGCTAAAGCTGCTATAAAAGTCAAGATACAAGGTTTAAAATAACTTCGTTGTGCCACGCTCCGTTTTCAATCCTGTCCACATTTCGTGAAGTGCTTTGTACAGATAATACACATCGTTGTTCCAATATTGAGCTAAATACTTAACTCTTTGTGCTGAAAAGTTGCTCAACATAATTTTAGGGAGTTTTTCAAGAATAAAATTTCATAAAAAATTTAATTTATATAGTACAAATTTTGAGAAAAAAAACATTTTAAGTAAAAAAATAAAACAACAAATTTTCATAATTTGGAGTTTAAGATGTGACCCGAAGTACTTAGGACTTGTAAGCGCTATTTTCAAAATGTACAAAATAATGTTTGTACCTAAAATAGTTTAGAAGTTATAGCGTTTTAAGTGGATGGTAACACTTCCAAATTAGAGTTCGGAAAATATGGTAAGAATAGACCCCCTGCCATAAAACGTCAGGAATCACCCTTTAATGTATTATACTGCTTAACTGGGACACCTTGTCACCATCTGAATGTATTCACGACATAATTATTGGAAGCGACATCCTCTGTCTAAGCTTTTTCTTCTTAGAGTAAAATTACCATACCCTGTGAGTATAGGTACTAACACATTTGAATGCTCCTCACTTTACTATAGGTACCCTCTCGTTTGAAAGAGCCATTTTATTTTTAACTTGCTGGCAATTTTTCACTTCTGACCACCTACCAAATGCGGTGAATGGCTTTCGATCAAACAAGATACAAGACTAATTCCTACTTTGCAAGAGTGTCTTTTCCTTCAATGCTCGCATGCATATTCATATTATGCACCCAAGCTAGTCAGCTCATTTTGGGGTGACTTATACCCCTCCCACCGTAATCGCTATATCAGCCTCGGTTTATTCAATTGAATGTGAATGCCTCAATCCTCAAACATGGTAGTCGCGGGAGTGCGTTTGTCCGCAATCAATCTTCAATGTGCTTTCTGCGCTTCATTGTAACAGAGAAGGAAATGTAACATCGAATCCTGCAGTTTTGAAAAGCAAAAAAAAAAACTGCTCTCCTAACCATTTTTAGAGCAATTTTTCTAGCATCCGTCATATCAACCCTTTTTGCCTCTCGTTTCCTTGGATAGCAGGAATGATCTGGCTTGTAGCTTCCATTCGATCCTCGTTTGTTTGTTCCCTAGTCTTAGCCAATATCTATGTTCGAATCAGTCTAAATTTCGAAAATGGATGTCTCGAGATGATGAGCAGGCGACTCTCCAAGATTCTTTTTCCATAATATACAGTAGAGCTACTTTCAGCTTGAACTTTTTGCATTGTAATCATTCCATACATCCTGTTCCCTGTACTAGATGAGCAGGAGACTCTCCAAGATTCCTTTTCCATCGTATAGCAGAGCTACCTTCAGCTCTGACAGTTAACGATTTTATGACATTCTTTAGTCTAGTTCCCTTCTCTGTTCCCTGCCACAGGATTCTATTCATGTACTAAAATTGGAGTATACACTTCCTGATACTCGCATCATCGATACTCGTCTGCAGCCCTAGCTTACTAACAGCTGAGAACAATTTGATCTTCCATCTTTGCTAAATTTATTACATTCGTGAGAAAGCCGCAAAAACACTCTACAGACAGACAGCGTTTCTCATATAAATGTCTATGGGGTACATCTGTTAACTAAACATTCACTCAAGTTCATATGTGCATGATATCATATAAACAATCGAATGACTAATTCGTTGTTAAATTAAATCCTCCATGAAAATACTAGTAACAAATTTAAATACCCCACTCACGATTGACCCACTTAAAAGGTGGGCTTGAATGCTTGAATCTAGTTTCCACATACCATTATAGTGTAGTGGTATTGATGTAAAAAATCTCATTTTGAATATTTTGCGTCTTGTTGAAATGCAAATGAATTGATGCCGTCCAAAAATATGCGTCATATCAAAGTCTGTGGCAGTGGTACAACGGTGCTGTGCAGTAGATTCAACAAAACGCGTGTATAATTAACAAGCAATTTCGAGTTTGTTTACCTTCGCATTTCCACACCAAATAAATTTTCGATCATTACCGACTCAACACACCACACTGGCCATAGCTATAGTACCGCCAAGAAAATTGTATCTAGTTCTTGTAAATATCTCATCCTGTTTGGCACTGCGAAAGCGACCTGAAAACATCGATATGCGAACAAGTCGACAATCTCATGATGCGGCACGTTGCGTCGTCGGCGCTTTTCTTTATGTGCGCGGTGAATTGAAAGTATAAGTTTTCATAAGACGCATGTTTAGCTGTCAGCGTTATCATGTTCTAATTAGAGGAACGATGCGAATGAGTTGTGAGAAGTGAACATATCCTGCGGTGATTCTGTGGGACTTTTGGATGAACCAGAACAGCTTGACTTAGTTAATGGTCAGACAAACCATCGAGGGAGTGAAAGCCCCCTCAACTATGAACTAGTTCCTTTGAACTGCAATTCAGTCATTTTGTAGGTAGATTAAAAATTGTGGGAAAACATTTAACGGGGGGACTTACCATTTAAGTGGATTATTAACGTGATTCATTGTTGTCAGAACCGGTATAATGTTGGTATAGGTACGCACTGAAAGTATATAGTTGGTGTAGAAAGTATAGGTACATAATTAGTTTCACTGGGATTTTGAAACGTTGATTCTAATGGAGGTCGTCAGGAAATATCATTTAAATTGGCCCAGAGCATTCGAATAATTCTTAAGATGTATCTACATTTATGTTGTTTTGAGTCTCACGAGACTATAATCACCTGTAACAAGATCTGAAGAGGAACCCACTTTTGAGGAGATATTAATGGATTTTAGTTTTCCAAAATCTAAAATTACTTCGATATACAAAGAGAACTGAAGGAGAGAAGGATTCGTAAAAAATTTTAGATTTATCAAATTCCTGAACGTTGACTGTAAAGATCGCATCCCTGCTACAAACTAGAAAGAAAAGTATTTTATTAATAAAGAATTTAACAAAAATACTTACTTACTTTAGATAGACCGAAAATTACTCGAAGAACCTTTCCCTCAAAGCGTGCCAATAGGTTTTCATCTGCATTCTAAAAAGTCCTTGCCTCTGTACCGTACAATATCTCCTTGGTTCTGTGGGGGAGGACTTTACTTCTTAGATGCCTTCGTAACACGAAGAAACAGCAATTGGCAAGAGTGATTCTTCGCTTGATTTTTGCGCCGATGCCCAAGTCGCAGATGTTGGAAGTCATTATTGTCAATGGCAGCATTTATTTCGTACTGTCCTCATAACATAATTCTTCGTAAAAAAATTTAGGTTATTTTATTTATTTTGTTTAATCTGTATATATTTGAAGAAAGCCACAAAAAAAAGAATGATAGTCAGTTCTAGCTTCAAGACGGTTTCCCCTTTTCTGAAATAAGTCAGCATAGTGACTGCAGTGAACTTCTTTACCTGCACCTTGACTTGACTTAACAATAGGGTACTTAAGCTACTATAACACGCTATATAATATAGTAACCTAAGGAATGTGCCGAACAGCTTTTTAGATTCCTTTTTCAAATCTCTTTTGACTACCACCAAAAGCAAACCTTGAAACTCGCTTGCTGATGACAATATTACCCCGACGACTACAACTTACACCAATTTAAATGCACAACTAATACCTACATATTTGAAAACATCTTGGGGCGTTTATTTAGCTTTTACAGCATTTGTAATTTATAAGCCAGTCTATAGACAAAGTAGAGAGGTCTAATAAAAACACAATGGAAGTACCTACTTCCGAAGATACAAATTACCCGCAGCATCTCTTACTGAACACAACATAACTTATCTTCTCTCCTACAAAAAAAGGTTGTCCTGACTGACATTTGGTTGGTTATTGGCTCAAACTGTAAGAGCTTTGCTTTTATTGCCAAAATGAGCAGTAAGAAGCGATTTATAAAAATTTAAACTCAAGTGGGGGAAGATGGGGGTCAAAATTTGCATGAAAACATTTTTAATTTTCACCCGATCTTTTTCAAACTCGGTTTGTGTAAATAAATATATAGGTGGCGCAACAGGCGGATACACCCTAGGCCTGGCTTCTCTCAACCCTTCGTTTATGTGAGTTTCTATTTTTGGTACGAATGGAGGGGACCTACAATTTTATGCCGAGTCCGAACGGCTGAATTGAGAACCTTTTTCAGGACAGTCATACTCTTGGATGTTTGTCAGACGTTCGCGAGAGGTGGCGGAGTAGAAAAAACCTTGTACCTGTACTCTATATAAAAAATAAAGATAATCGATTTCTTCGATTTTGGAAATTTTGCTTAGAACCCAAGTTATTATGGACGGGAAGAAGGGGATTCACTTTGTATGGGTAACATTTTTTTTATCCTATCGAGCGCGTAGCAAAGCACACTAGGTTCTTCTGTAACAAGAGCCAAAAGGACGGATAAAAGCTAGTAAATTAAAAAAGATTGCTGGGATGTAAATCACAAGCCTTCAGTGGAACATTTAATGCTTTTTAGATTATTTATTTTACAAATTTTTAATTTATTGTAGCTCAACCTCTAAACGGGGGAGAAAACTGAAGGCATTGCTAAAGAGGTTTCAAGCTTTGGTGTATTAAATTAGAAATTATATAAGGCAAGTTGAATTTCCAAACCTAAGAGGTCGAATTATTCAAAATCCCTTCTTACCGAGCGTCCTACGTATTTGGAGAAACTCCACGCCAAATTTTAACTAGGTCTAAGGGCGTGGACTGGCGTGATTTCAATATTTTCCCGTTGCAAATATGTATATCTGGATGCCCGATCCAAATGTCAGAATTGAGAACCTTTCCCCAGGACAGTTCTAGTCTCTGATATTTGTCATAAGTTCGTGAGAGGAGGCACAGTAGAAGAAATCTTAAAATGTAATGTCTTGTTTCCTTTGACCGAACCTGAGACCTCTCACTCACTAATCACTGAGTCACTGCGCCCACAATAACGATTTTTTTTTTTTTTTTTAAGGGGATTCCAAATCCTGGAGCACTCAGACGAATCTCGGTCC
The DNA here is from genome assembly GCA_949372485.1 of Cheilosia soror. Taxonomy (NCBI): domain Eukaryota; kingdom Metazoa; phylum Arthropoda; class Insecta; order Diptera; family Syrphidae; genus Cheilosia; species Cheilosia soror. The sequence continues at coordinate 108,590,165 of OX443562.1, read as the reverse complement.
ATTGTACTACCAAGCAGAATCCCCTTTTTTGGTGTAGTGGTGGAGAAACTCTGCTATTATTCGTTTCTCTTTATGGTCGGTGGCAGAGTATTGCTGTCCCCCGCCGGGGCTCGAACCAACGCCGCTCGGGTCACAAGCAATGACTCTAACCACTACACCACAATAACGATTAGACATCTGTTTTATTTTTTAAGGACATTCAAAATTCTGTAGCACTCCCGAGTCGCGACTCGAATTGCGGTCCATTCGACTACAAAGCATAAACTATACATTAGGATAAAGCATCTTCGTTGGTGGAAACTTTGAAACCCGCGCAGTACACAGAACAGCAGTAGGTATTACACACTTTTTCATCTTGGCTCGTTTATTATAACTCATTGACAGATTGCGACGGTTTTGCTGACTGTAACAATTTTATATTAGCTCGCTGCTTTTTAAGTACCTACCCTATGGGCACAAGGTGTACCTGAAAAATCTGATAAACCTCAATTCTATCAGTTTATAGACTCTCGGAAGAAGTGAAATCACAGCACCTCTTGGCTAGTATGTCACTTTGAATATGTCGAACTTTTATTGAACGATTTTTAGACTATTGGCAAGATGGCTCCTTTCACATATCTTCGGAAGAACTCTCCGCGATTCTGAATTCAAATCCAGAAGCAAATTTCTGTTCTTTTCATTAGAAGAACTGTCAGTTGAGTGCCAATCGAACGCTTTCAGAAGCGTTAGTTTTGACAGATGTATATTATGTATCTGTGTGTTTGTTTAAAGTGGGCGCAATGACTCAGTGGTTAGTTTGCTGGACTAGTGTGCGAGGGGACCTACATTCGATCCCCGAAAAACACAAATTACATCTTAAGGTTTTTTCCACTGCGCCACTTCTCGCGAACGTCTGACAAACATCCGAGAATAGGTATAACTGCCTTGAAAAAGCTTCTCAATTCAGCCGTTTGGACTCGGCATAAAATTATAGGTCCCTTTCATTCGTCCCAAAAACAAAAACTCACACAAACGAATAGTTGTGAGAGCCCATTCCCGTTTATTTACAAGTAGCAACAGGTAATCCAACAGTCCACTAACTCGTCGCAAATGCCTTGAATTACAATTATCCTCCGTGGTCGGTTTGTTTAGTGTTTTGTCATTAAAAAACATATGTACCCTGCAATCTCAAAGTCATGAGAAATTACCCATATGAACTCAGACCTACGCCCTAGAAAAGATTTACGTTTGCGCAGCGGCAGCCTCATAAATAAAATGTCCTATCCTCCGTATGGTAATCTATTTATAATTAACTGGAAATCCCATCAAATTTTCAGCTACGTGATGTAATAAATAAAAACAAAAATCAGAGAACCCCTTTCGAGAGATAATCCATCCGACAATCTAAATCTCGATTATACCAAAGCTAGATGTTCGGCAGTCGGCAGTCGGCACGCATGCGCAAGTGCGCCGCTCGTCCATATACATTCACCTAGCATGCGTTGACCTCTCTCTGCCACACTGATCACAATCCTTTTTTATGACCCTCGTCTTGATTTTTTTTTTAATATATACGGCTTAAGGTCTGTCTGTCTCCATTGCTAAATCAAGATGAGAGGCGCAAGCGCAACTGTAACAATTACAAAGCTTCAATTGTCGTTTTGTTCTTGTTCATCGCCATCATCGTCATCCAGAGTCGTGATCATCTTCATCTTTGTCAGTTCTTGTGCGACTTCAGCATCAGCTTCAGCTGCGTCGCGAGATCTCCTCCTCTTCCTTTGTGTGTGACCAGACCAGAGTATATCCGACCAGACCACAAAGATTAAGTGAAAAAGATAAAACAAACGAAAAACACAAACAAAAAAAAAAGTAACAAATGAGCGGAGAACCCGAAGAGACATTATCCGTTCATTTGCAATAATTTCCGAGGCGCGGATCCCATTCTCGTATGGATATCTATATATTTATTTGTATATGAAATTACCTGCACTTATAGCACAGTGTACAGTTTATTATCATTATTGTGGTGGCGCGAGTGCTATGCTGGGCTGGTACGGTGTGCCACGATGAACACCTGAGGCCCAGTCGGACTCGTTAGACTGCTCTCCATAAGTGAAGAGTGGCGAACACAACGAAAAAGTCAAAATGAATGTAAAAAAAAAAAAACAGAAAACCTTCCAAGCTTAGGCAATTGCCGCAACCGGCAAAAGGAAACAAATCAAAAGCGGCTAAGGAACCTGAGTTTAGCTCGGACTGTGTACAGTGTGTTCGAAGCATAAATGGACTTAATGAATGTTAATATTTCCATTTAAGATTAATGCAGTCATATAAGGTTGCAGAGTAGTTGGGGATTTCACTTTATTACTACTTTTTTTTTTAGAAAAAGAATGTTGTATGTCAGGATACTTCCTCTGGGATCATCAGTGGTACTGGATGAACTTGTGTGACTTCTCTAAGCCGGGTTCACATCAAGTGAGGTCATGTGATAGCGCACAAGAACAAAATCGCTTATATGATTGAAGTTTGGTACAGTAGTAGTGCAACCAAAATAATTGGATTGGATAATTTTGACGGAAATAACCTCAAGTCCTTTTTGAGCCGTCCATTTGGAGCCCATCATTTTACGGGTTTGAATAAAACATTCACTTACGCTTTGAACTGCCTATTCTTGTACCTAATGACTTATTAAATTGAGTATCTTTGTGCAGGATAACATGATCAGAGTGATAACTATATTATCCTTTCTCCATTTAAGAAGGCCAAGTTATTTTGCTGCAAAAGTTTGGTAAAAACTTGAGTACCTACCTAAATGCAACTATGGAAATTCACAAAATTGTTTATACCAATGACCCATCACGTCAAACTTCTTTTGAGTAAGAAGGTAATTGAAAAGTAAGTCCTATAGCCAGGAAACTCTAAGTAGACTGTATAAGACCCTCGACATTGCACTACTGACCTAGATGCAAAAGAATTAATTCATCGAAGGCGCATGAAAATGTTATTGGTGACATTTCTAGTGATTTCGGGTTCCGTTTGCGTCAGCAGGCTGTGGTGTATCGTTTGTCTTAGATGACTATGTGGTGGACACATGGAAAAGGTGACCTCAAACCACTTGATTTGCATGTAGTTAGTCAAAAAGCCCTCTAGGAAGGAACTCCAGTACCTACTAAAGTGTTTAACGCCGGCCGTTCAACAGTCTACACAAGGATTGTCATTATAGTAGTTCTGAGTTCTCTGCACCAACTGTGACTCTACTACAGTATGTTACCTTGTTTGTCTTTAGGCAGTGACCAGACAAGATTCTTTTCCTATTGCTATTCCAAGTTTTCCCGGCTTAATTTAAGGAGGTCTCTAGTTCTCTTGTGCCTTCGAGACATTCCTTCTAGTCACAATGTATGTAATCATGTTTTTTTTTTTTGTGTTGATCAGACAACAAGCTTGGCGTTGGAAAGGAGTGCTCGCCACCGCGAAGTTTCGATCCATCACGAAATTAGTTAGCCCCTGCCAGTTCCCACATGTAATGCATCCAATTGCCAAAAATTACCACTTTTCACGTTTTGGCATTGAAAACGCTAAATCGCATTTAAGAGGTCTTCTCAAGAAGTTAGTAAAAGTTTTCTTGGAGACTGGCGTATTTATTTTCAGAATGCATCGGAAAATTGGTATCCTTACGGACCACACCACACGAGGGAGGTTATATGTTAACTCGCATCCCACTGGGCCCTGGCCATTTATACTGTAGCATCAAAGTGGTCGGGCTTATAAAAAATAAATAAATAAATAGGTGGCGCAACAGGCGGATACACCCTAGGCCTAGCTTCTCGCAACCATTCGTTTTGTGTGAGTTTCTATTCTTAGGACGAATGGAAGTGACCTACAATTTGAATGCGGGCTGAATTAAGAAACTTCGCGAGAGGTGACGCAGTAGAAAAAAGATTTATTTTGTGTTTTCCGTCTGTGTCGAACCTGGGTTCCCTCGCACAGTAGTCCAGCACACTAACCAATAAATGATGATCATCCTAAATTTATGAACTAGGCTCCATTGGGCATATGAATATTCCGGATAATGAAGAGGCGGGTGATCTTAAGCCCTAAAGTCTTTACGAACTTTCCGAACTACGAAGTTTTAGGCCTTAAGATCACCTTTATTTATTACCCGGAATATCCATACGCATATAGTATTTAGTCCAAAAATTCCTTTAATTGATTTACGGCCTTTTTTTAATCACGTCACAGCGTCTCTTCAAATCCCTTTCATCTTGTGTGTAATAAAAGCTTTCTCCACGTGCGTCGCGCCCAAATGTGCCTCAATAGAGGCTTCGGTGTCCTAATAAGACAACAATAGTCACATTCTTGCGTTCGTTCAAATTCTCAAGGAATGATTCAAAAGATCGATAACCTGTAGTAACATATCTCGCATCGTGTTAAGCGGCCCATACACTTATTACCAGTCAGGCTGTCGACATTGGACAGTCTCGTTAAATGTCGTCCACATTGGAAATACACCCTTACTGTAGAACGATTTTATTTTTAAATTACAAATACGAATCCTTTCCCAAAGTATTGAAATTTAACTTTAAAACGCCGACAGTGTATACCTACCGCAGAAAAAGGTCTAGATTTTATTTCATGAAGTCACTTCAACAGAAATCATGTATACATGCGCTCTCTATTATGGTCTACTCAAACCTCTCTGCTCACTAAAACTAAGATGATTATGGCTATAAAAGCTTTACAAGGTTGACAACAGTAGGCGCCAATTAATAAGCATTTCGCTACCAAGGTTTGTACGTCTTCGATAAAAAATAATTTGACCGTAATGGGTTTTAACTTTGATAATCTCATTATATGCCACTAACTCTAGAGCCGAAGTATCACCTAATAAAATCAGGCATCAGGCAGTTCAAATTTACTTAACAAGGAAGTCCGTATGTGTGCTAGAGAAGCTTTCCATGTCCTGGCCATATTCGCTGCATCAACTTTCGCGCGGATACTCTTGAGGATTAAACACAGTCTGCTTGACAAAAATATCCGTTTTGTTTTATCGGGCCATAAATGCCATTTGATCTGCGTCCTTTATATCTTTACCCCAGTCGTCTAAAATTATTAAACTGCTTTGCTGCGGTTACATAGTCGTTCTGCCACCGTGTTGGCTATGTGAGCAGTGAACTATAACTTAGCAGTATTTGTCTAAAGTCCCATACAATTTAACAACCTCATCATTATACGTCGTTTCAAAGCTAAGCAATAACCCCAATCACTTCAGCTCACACGTGCCTTCCCACTGTTGTAATAATTAAAACAAAAAAACGCACATTTTACATTTTTCTTCAATTTTCTTTTCCGCCTGACACATTATAAGTGTGACCCAATAAATTACCAAAAAAAAAAAATCCGTGTCACCATAAATCAATTTCCCAACTTCCACTAAATCCATTCCTCAGCACACATGCATTTATTGCTAATAATGCAATTTAGCAATTTTTTGCGTGTCACTTGTAATAATTTACTTAAATTTCGCACTATAAAAGGCATATCCATTTTCAATGGTATTCATCAGTTACATCAAGTTCTTCAACTTTGCAACAAGTATCCTACTCAAATTTCAAAAATGAAATTCTTCGCTTGTTTGTTCGCTTTGGCTGCCATCGCCTGCATTGCATCAGCCGATAAAGCCGACCCAAAGGAAGGACTTGTGGGATCATCCTATGGAGCACCAGCACCTTCCTACGCTCCACCACCGTGCCCAAAGAACTACTTGTTCAGCTGTCAACCAAATCTGGCTCCAGTGCCATGCGCCCCCGGTTATGGTGGACCTTCAGGCGCCTACTCCGAGCATATTCCACAGTATGCTTTCCCACAATACGCTGGACGTCCACGGTATTGAGAGGCATTCGCTTTGGACTGATGCAGAATTTATGGATCTTGGCTTGTTTTCTGTTTATTTATTTACTTTTGTTTTTATGAAATAAACTTTTACTTTTGCGGACTTAAATTTTTGCAATTTTTTTATTAACTTGTCCTTTTCATTGGTTTTCGAAGGGTGCCATGAAAGTTGCTTGGGACTTTCTTGTGGTTATATCCATTTTCATGGCAGTCAAGGGAAGTGAATTCATATAAAACGACTGAGGGTGTCTGGCAAAAATGTGCATATTGGCCAGAGATAGAGACTGATGCGAGTGACAGGGGAGAATAGGAACCTTCTACATACAAGGTGGAACTTGAATTCTTTTTTGTTTACAAAACTGCAGATCTTAGTATTTGCTTTTTGTTATGATGTTAATATTGAAAAATAGTATCCTCTACACTACAGTCTAGATTCTAGAAGAAGCTTGAACTTTAATGCCAAGTCGGCCATTTAGCTCTAAAAATATTACTCAAAGAATTGTCAAAATGTATCTATGGGTACTGGCCAGTAGCGCCATCTTATTGAACCACATATACGGCCGCAGAATAGGTTAGTTAGCTGCGGACTGGGTCCTCCGTCTTCAAAATAAAGAGCCCTATAATCTTTCAGCCGATATACCACACCGAACCGTAATAATTCTAGATGCATCTATCACTCCCGAATTATTCGCGGATTTTCCACATCGCAGCTCCGAGGCGCCCAATTGACATCGCCAAGACGGCTGATAACACGATTTGGAAATTTGGTGCTGGCACTCTGTGTGGATGCATTGGCTTCTCGACAATAACGCGCGGGTTTTCCGAGCCCCAGATGTGGCAATTTTGTTTGTTAACGTAGCCGACGGGATAAAAATGCGCCTCGTAAGAAATCGTTGTCCATTTCAAGCTGCTCTAAGGCCCAAACTGCGAAGGGATAACGAAGCGGATGGTCGTATTTGCTGAATCAATTTGGACCTTGTAAGCGAATAATTCCGAGATCTTTGTGCAGAATTCTCCTCATGCCAGTGCGTGAAATGTTGAGCGGTTGAGATCGATGACGAGTTGATGTTTGTGAGTTGAGTCTCACACTCTCGGCTACAGCAGCCACATTCTCGTCTGTGCGCACCGTACGACGCACGTCGGGGAGCATGAGTGTTGTTCACCAGCATACCAGTCTCAAACAAACTTGCGTACAAAAGGCGCGGTGGGTAATTCAGTTCTGCCAAAACTTCTTTTCAAAAAACGCACTACTTGGGCTACACAGACTCTCATGTTAGAAATAAGTTTTCCCAACGTTGTTCAAGCGCAAAGCGACTCATTTCATTTCGCGGAGGTATGATACTGTACTGACTTTCTGTCAAGATTTCGAGCGGGAAACAGCTGTCAGTGTCAAAATAACCTACATTTATTTTAAAAAGAAATTGATGCAGCTAGCTTCTTAGCTGCGAATTATAAATTTAAACTTTGCAAAAAAAAACAAAAAGAATAAACGATAAATCCCTTTGGGTTAATGTTCTTTATTTTTACTGCAATATGTAATAATATGTATTGTCGCGATGAAAGCTCGATCTCTACTGCCTATGCTGTTTGCTTGCCATCATCGTCGTATATCTTCTTGCTCGCCGAATGCACTTGATCATCACAATGGAAACGGGAAGATAGCTCAAGTGTTCCTTCTTTTTTGGTCCCTACTACCGCTATTCGGCAGCGACCGTCGTTGCTGGTTCTTGTGCTGGCCCTTCCATTGGTGGTTTGATGCAATTCGGCTCGTTGTCGTTGTCGGTCGCAACTCCCGCTATACGTGGGAGCGATTGTCGATGATGCTGACTGTGCGATTGTGCCAGCAATTGCAAATTTGATGCGAAATAATTTCCAGCTCGTTGTCGGTCGCAACTACCGCTATTTGGGAGCGGCCGATCGATGATGCTGCTGATGTGGTGTTGCCCATTGGCAAGTGCATTCAAATTGGTGGCCTTGGCTTGACATCAATTGTATGTGATGCAATATTATATGTATTATATAATGCGAGTGGTGTAATGGGTGCGAATTATTATATGTACTTGAATTTGCGAGCAGCAACATATATAATATAATGCGAGTGGTGTAATGGGTGCGAATTATTATATGTACTTGAATTTGCGAGCAGCAACATACTGCCCGCCTTGAGAGCTCCAGCTCTCAACATCTTTAACCTTTTACTAGCATGTTTACTCAGAATCGAGTGGTAATGGACATAATTTGGCTATGGTTCTTTTGTAGATTCCAGTTGCTGTCTTCACCTTGGCTACGCGGGTATTGCCGTCATCTCCCTGGTAAAGCTCTGTAATTCGTCCCATTGGCCACTTCAGTGGGGGTGTATTCTCTTCCTTCATAAGAACTAGGTCGTTAATGCGGATGTTAGGTTGCAAAGAGTTCCACTGTTTACGGAGTTGTAGTTGTTGAATGTAGTCATGTGTCCATCTCCTCCAGAAGTTTTGCTGTATCCATTGCAAGTATTGGTATCGTTTGAGGTTTCCTACGTTTGCCGTCTCAATGCAAGGCTCTGCAATACTAGTGAGGGGTGTTCCGATCAGGAAATGTCCTGGTGTCAGAGCTGTCAAATCGTTGGGGTTACTGGACATTGGAGTAAGAGGCCTGCTGTTCATCACAGCTTCTATTTGACAACAAACAGTGGTCATTTCGTCAATTGTCAGGACTGCTTGACCAACTATTCTTCTGAGATGGTGTTTGGCGACTTTTACTGCTGCCTCCCAGAGGCCTCCGAAGTGAGGTGAACGTGGCGGGATGAAACTCCATTCAATTCCATCCTGCAGACACTCTCCACGAACGAGTTCATTGTGCTGTTCTGACATGAACAATGTGTGAAGCTCTCTGAGCTCTCGGATTGCTCCTGTAAAATTAGTGGCATTGTCAGAATAAATTTTTGAGCACTTACCTCGGCGTGCAATAAATCGTTTCAGAGACAGTATGAACGCCGCTGTTGATAGGTCGGCTACTAATTCCAGATGGACGGCCTTGGTGGTGAAACAAACAAAGATTGCCAAGTATGTTTTGTAAGGTGCTCGTCCTCTTATGCGATGAGTTACATATAATGGGCCACAATAATCCAGTCCTGTTATGCTGAAGGGTCGGGAAGGGGTAACTCTGTCGGTTGGCAAGTTTCCCATTATTTGTTGACCTAAAAGTGGTTTGTTGCGAAAACAGGTTATACATTGGTGAATTACTTGTCGTATTGTTCCTTTGGCGCTTAGAATCCAGAACCGTTGTCTCAGGATGTTGTGCAATGTTTGTGGACCAGCATGTTGATTGTTGTGGTGATGGTGGCGAATGAGAGTGGTGATAAAGGGGTGCGACTTTGGGAGCAAGAATGGGTGTATGGCATCATACGATAGCGTAGAGTTGGAGAGCCGTCCTCCGACTCGTACAAGTCCGCCTTGAATGAATGGTGATAGTTGTTGCAGATTGGATTTAAGAAGCTTTCCTTTCTTCAGATGGCTGATTTCCTCGGCGAAGGTATGATGTTGAATCGTGCAAATTAAACATATCAATGTTTCGTCAAATTCTGATGCTGTTATGGGACCTCCCTTCTTGGGCTTGTTTTTGCATACCCGGTTATTGATGAATCTGCGAATATAACAGAATACCCTAATCAATTTTGAGAGGCTGTTGTGATATTTGCATCTAAGAATGAGATCGTCGGTTGGGTTTGCGAGAAGCACAATTCGTTGCCTGCGTTGTTCAGGAATCTCTTCCGTGTTGTCGTTGTTATGAAGGCTAGGCCAGTCTGTTTCTGGGAGATTGAGAAAGTTAGGACCATTAAACCAAAAATTGTTACCAACTAGTTCGTTAGGGAACACTCCTCTGGAGACTAGATCCGCCGGATTCTCGTTGGTTGGTACGTGACGCCAGATGAGATTCGTATGCCGTTGAATCTTTGCTACTCGGTTGCTTACGAAGGTCGTCCATCGACATGGTTCAGATGCTAGCCAAGCCAAAACTATTGCCGAATCCGTCCAACAAAATATTTGAACTGATTGATGTCCAAAAATGGTTGTTACTCTATCTAGAAGCTCCACCAGTAATAATGCCGCACACAGCTCAAGTCTGGGGATTGTGGTTTCCGCAATCGGTGCTACTCTGGATTTCGCACATATCAATCTTGTTGACACTTCTCCGTCTTCACCTATTGTTCTGATGTAAACGCATGCCCCATAGGCCTTGGTGCTAGCATCTGAAAAACCATGGATCTGTGTAGTAGCGTTACAATTTGATACGTACCGGGGGAGTTTTATTTGCTGAATATCCTTTAGATGATGTTTGTACTCCAACCATTGTGTGTAAAGATCTTCCGGGAGACTCTCATCCCAATGAAGTTTGAGTTTCCACAATGTTTGCATGAAGATTTTAGCTTTGACTATCACGGGATTCATTAAGCCAAGGGGATCGTAGAATTGTGAAATTTGTGAAAGGATGCTACGTTTGTTTGGCTTGCAATTTGGGGATTCGACGTAGTTAAAGCGGAAGGTGTCTTCTTTGGGATCCCATCCCATGCCAAGAGCTTTGATGATTTCACTGTCCCCTAAGACAATGAATGATTCCCTATCTTCCACTGGAATATCTGCTATGATAGTTGGATCGTTCGATGCCCATTTGCGAAGATGGAAACTTCCACTTAGAAGCAGATTCGTTGTCTCATCCTTGATTTGGATCACTTCGCTGCGGTCGTTAGCACCCGACATCAGGTTATCCACGTAGAAGTCACGTAATGTTATGGCCGAACCAACCGGAAATTGTTGCGAACCCTCCTCTGCTAATCGACGAAGACATCTTACAGCTAAATATGGAGCACAACTTGTGCCATAAGTGACCGTCTTTAACATATAAGTTTCGACCGCCTTTGACTGATAGTTGCGCCAGAGTATGCATTGCATGTTGGTGTCTTTGGGACTTACTAATATTTGTCGATACATTTGGGTGATGTCTGCCATAAGTACGAACCGATGGGTGCGAAATCGAACGAGGATAGTAAAAATGTCATCTTGGAGAGTTGGACCGACCTTCAAAATGTCATTTAGCGATTTACCTGATGATGTTTTACAGGATGCGTCGAAAACGACACGCAGTTTGGTTGTTGAGCTGTCCGGCTTCAGCACACAGTGATGGGGAACGTAGTTCACTCGATCGTGAATTGCCCTTGCTGGATCCAATTTGGTCATGTGATCTAATCGTGCATACTCGTCGATGAACTGACTATAGTCTTTCTGTAATGATGGAGAGCGATGTAATTTGTGTTCTAATGATACTAACCGGTTTTTGGAGATGTCATAGGAACTCCCGAGCGAGGTGCCATCCTCTCGAAATGGTAATCGAACAATGAACTTATTGGTCAATGGGCAGCGAGTTGTGGTGGTCTTGAAGAATGTCTCACATTCTTCTTCTTCAATGGAAAGTTGCTTTAACGGTGAATGTTTGTCTTCTATGGTCCAAAACCGTTGTAGGAGTTCCTCGATGGGTGGAGTGGTGGTGGTGGTGAAGCAGGTGTAGCAAGGTGTTTTTGGTCCAACTGATGTGAGGTCTGACGATGAAGCGACTTGTTTTGTTTGATTATCGTTGATTGTGCCGCCCACAATCCATCCAAACAATGTTTTTTGTAGACTCGGAAGATTTTCTCCTAGTTTAATTTGTCCTATCTGAAACAGTTCAAAATAAATCCCTGCGCCAAGAAGACAGTCAACAGCGCCAGGGTGATTAAATCGGGGGTCAGATAGCTGAACATTGAGGGGAATATTCCAATTGCTTGTGTTTATGTGGACACTTGGTTGGGCTGATGTGATTTCTGGAAGAATTATAACATCGAGATGTACCTTGAAAGCACTATGCAATGATGTAACGCATATCTGCGCTCGGTGATACGCAATTGTGCTAGCCTGTCCAATTCCATTAACGTCTAGGTAGGTTCGACTGCGACGCAGGTTGAGGTGTTGTGCGATGTGCTCAGTGATAAAGTTTAGCTGGGAGCATGAATCTAAAAGAGTTCGGCCAATGATGGATGTACCAGTTTTATTGGAAATGCTAAGTAGTGCGGTGGGCAGTAGAACATAGCCATCATTCCGCTTCATGGTTTCAACATGGCTTGCCTGTAAAGATGTATTGTTGGATGATAAGAAATGCGATGGATTACCTGGAGATTGTGTCGAAACGCTAGATTGCGAGGGCGCGCTGGGTGGTATAATATCAGCGTTTAATGGACAAATAGCTTGAGCAGTAGCTGGTGTTGTCCGCTCACGATGCAGAAGGGTGTGATGAGAGTCACCACATTTTTGGCATCTGTTAAATGAGGTGCAGCTCTGCAGAGTGTGGCGTCCACGAAGGCAATTTAAGCACAATCTCAGTTCCTTGGTGAGCTTAAAACGATCCATTGGTGACAGGTTCATAAATTTCTGGCAGGCAAATGGGTTGTGCGACGATTGGTCACAAAATACACACGACACTGTTGATGGTGAATTTGTTGTTAGCAGAGATGAATTATACAACTGCTGAGGCCTTGCGTTGGCATTGTGATGCAGTTGTGATTGTTGTGAACGGTGGTGCGATTGGTGTGGTGGATTTACCACGCGTTGAGATTTAGCCTCAATGATTTTTAGAGTTTTGCAACGTCTCTCCATAAATGAGCAAAGATCGGTCCATGTTGGAAACTCGAAGTCATCATTGCTGGTTAAGGAAGTAGAGTCCAAATTCGGGGTAAGTTTGCAGACTGCTCGTTGCTCCTGCTTGGCAGCAACTTCATCTTCCCACTTGGCTTGGGACTCGTTGTCAAACTTTGACAAAATTAAATGTAGCAAGAATCCGTCAGCAATTTGTTCCGTTGTTCCAATTGAATTTAGTGCACGAAGGTTGACGTTGATGGTATCGATCATGGATCGAATCGTCTCTACAGTTGGCTTCGATATTGATTGAAGCTGGAAAATTTCTTGAATATGAGCTTGAAACAAGTACCTTTTATTATCGAATCTTGCTTTGAGTAATTCCATGGCCGTCTCATAATTCTGGCTGGTACATTCCAATGACTCAATAACCCTAGCAGCATCTCCCTGAATGCAGGATCGTAGATACTGGAATTTTTCGATGTTGGTCAGGTCTTTGTTGTTGTGAACTAGGGAATTAAACATATCCGAGAAATTCATCCACTTGGTGTAGGACCCAGAGAATGATGGCAACGATATTTTTTGAAGGTTGAAGCGAGGTGGGTGCGAGATGGTGGTGATGTTTGGTGCGATGTTGCCATTTGCCGAAGTTGATGCGAGGAAAGTGTCCAAATGTTTCAGCATGTCTGATCGTAGGAGGTAGTACGTTTCTTCATAGGCATCCCTCTTACCACTTGTTGTTTCTTCTTCATCAAGGCGTTCGATCTGCGACTGTACCTTATCGAAATTAATGTTCTGCGCCTCGAGCATCTGTAATTTGGTTTCCACCTGAAAACGATTAAGTGAAGTTAAACTACTGGCAAGATGATTTTTGGCTTTGGTTTGTTGGCCAAGAATCGCGGCACGTTGGGATCTTAGCGCCTTTAGTTCGATCTCGACTTCGCACGACTCTTCCGATTTCTTGTCTGTTGACATGATTACACCAAAAAAAAACTATTGAATTATTTGCAAGAACTGATCGAAAATCCGACTAGAAGGACCTTATGATGCAGCTAGCTTCTTAGCTGCGAATTATAAATTTAAACTTTGCAAAAAAAAACAAAAAGAATAAACGATAAATCCCTTTGGGTTAATGTTCTTTATTTTTACTGCAATATGTAATAATATGTATTGTCGCGATGAAAGCTCGATCTCTACTGCCTATGCTGTTTGCTTGCCATCATCGTCGTATATCTTCTTGCTCGCCGAATGCACTTGATCATCACAATGGAAACGGGAAGATAGCTCAAGTGTTCCTTCTTTTTTGGTCCCTACTACCGCTATTCGGCAGCGACCGTCGTTGCTGGTTCTTGTGCTGGCCCTTCCATTGGTGGTTTGATGCAATTCGGCTCGTTGTCGTTGTCGGTCGCAACTCCCGCTATACGTGGGAGCGATTGTCGATGATGCTGACTGTGCGATTGTGCCAGCAATTGCAAATTTGATGCGAAATAATTTCCAGCTCGTTGTCGGTCGCAACTACCGCTATTTGGGAGCGGCCGATCGATGATGCTGCTGATGTGGTGTTGCCCATTGGCAAGTGCATTCAAATTGGTGGCCTTGGCTTGACATCAATTGTATGTGATGCAATATTATATGTATTATATAATGCGAGTGGTGTAATGGGTGCGAATTATTATATGTACTTGAATTTGCGAGCAGCAACATATATAATATAATGCGAGTGGTGTAATGGGTGCGAATTATTATATGTACTTGAATTTGCGAGCAGCAACAGAAATCATTACATGACAATGACTGTGTATAGTATATCTACTAATTTTTTTAACATGCAAAAACGCATAATTGCAGCGAATTTAGTAGCTACTCTGGAAGTCTGCGTTCTTTGGTTCAAAAATATGTTCCTTTCTCGAAAATCCTCTATTAGACTTCGATTAGAACTTATATGATGAATTTGTAATATTTTGACATTTAGTTATTCACACTTGAGTACGTAGCTACATACTTCAAGTAGGCCATTTGGTTTCTTCATTTAGTTGCCAGTAGTTGCAAGTCCTACTGTAGTTTAGGCGGTTGGTACGATAATTGCCTTGACACACTGTACCTACTTGAATTATTTTTTTTTGCTCTTGCTGACAATATCGATTGAATATTTTGAAAGATCGATTCAATAGATTTATTTACCGATATAAAAGGTTCTTTGTTGCACTTAAAAAGTTACAACCAACATATTGTTTGGTTCTTGCGAAAGAAGTTGGAAGTCAAATCAAATCGATACGAATACAAAATATCAAATCGAATCTCTTGTCCCTAAACTTCGGAGCAGCGCACCCCAATTTAGATTTTTTTTTGTCTTAAATTTACATATAATAAAATTGATGATGAAATCGAACACTGTGGATCGATGAAACATTTAATTGAAATCAATTGAAAGGTAGACCAGATACGACAGTATTGGGCAATTATAACTGTATACATATCTATGTTGTAGATGCAAATAAGAATATTGTAACTGATCGATTTATAAGATCATAAATCAAAATGAAGATCAATTAAACTACCTACTATATTTCTAAGGGCATCAAATCACAGATTTCTCATATTTGGACGTCACGTTGTGGTACCTATAATACATATAAATAATTTTCAGTGCTCATTCAACTGACAATAGCTACATTTCCCATACAAAATACGTTAGGTACCTACCTACTGCAATATTCAATAAATTGAAGGTAAACATTATTTTTAAAAAGAAAAAGAAAACCATTAATTAAAATAAAATGTCAACTCTTTTGTCAGTCCGGAAATTCCTGCTGTCTGATAAGATAAAAATTCCTGAACTCTGTTTCTTTCAATTGAGATAAATAAATTTAAAAAAAATTCCTACTCTTCGACCAGAATGAAGGATCCAGCATTCAAGTTCAAAAGTCAATTTCCGATAAACCTCTGGCTTGTTGCGGACCTAACCACACAACGTAATTCCAAGTTACGAAAGCCAAATAAAGAAATTATGAATTATCAGCAGCAATAATTTTTGCTGGACATTTTTGAGGGCGGTTTCACAAAAAAATAAAGGAGTATAATTATTTATGCGTTTATAAAATTATAATGAATGACAGTCCAATTGAATTAAATTTGAGATCAGCAAACAAACAAGAGAAAGATTCATGGAGACCGGCCGGCATGCATCAGTCCTCATGCTTAACACGTGCGCTTAAAATTGAAAGTGATTTCACCTCTTAGTTATATTAATTAATATTAATGACTGAAATAAATTTGAATAATTAAAACTTTATAGCTAATTTGGTTTTCTCTGTTTTTCATTTACAGCTCACCGACGAAGTGGTACGTAAAAAGTCCGAATATCAAAAACATTTAGAGGGGTACAAAGCGCTGAGGACAAGGTTCGAGGAGCATTATATTAAATGTGAGTAAATGTTATTGAAAATCGAAAATATTACAATAATTTCTGAAAAAAAATTTTGTCTTAGAATTAATTTTAAGAGAGCCTTAAAGCGGTGTTTTTTTAGAGGTTTGATTGGCAACACTTTTTCAACACTTTTTCCATGTACAACTAATTTGACAGCTGACAGTTGATTTGTGCTCATTTTTATTTGTCATTTCTAATGTCGATTTCCATTGGGCAAGAAAAAGCACTTTTTTCAAATTCAGATTAGTTTTTCTGCTCTAGAAATCAGCTGTCACACTTTTTCTAAGATTCATATCACTTTTGCGAATCTCGATTCGAGGGCGAGATTCACACATACTTTCACCAATACCAAAACAAAGAAATAATCTGAGATCTGAGAGCAAAAGGGTAAAAGGGAAATCGCCATAAAATAAATAAAATATAAACTTAAAATACTCGACCACTCGCGGCTGTTTGAATCTAATATACTTTATGTTTGATTCGTTCAAAATAATTCAGCCCAGCAAACCAGAACCACAAAGCGAATGCGTTCTCTTAGATGGATTTATTGCGAAGATTGATACATTTTTGGTAATAGAGAGACAAATGACGTGAATTTTATATTTTTATATTTTTTTGTTTAACCTACCCTACCGCTTGGGTATTTAAGTATTCGAATTAAATGCCACACGAAAAATCAAGTCCTCCAAATGTTCGTCTCTTGTTCCTTCGCGAGTGTTTTGCAAATAGCGAGAGATTCTTCCATTAGCACTCCCCGCGACTCGAGCATTTCTTACAATGCTTATATCGCCTGGGATTCTCAGATGAACTCGCCGGCGAACGAAATTATCTTCCGGGGAAGTCAAAGCGAACGAAATGCAAATCGCCTGGTTTTCAAAGTAGCTATGTATCTACTTTACTTACTGTTAACATTTCAATAACTGTCGGGGAAATGGAAATACTTCTCCTTCTGTGTATGATATGAGGGTTTCTTCAACTAGTACACCCAAAAAGGGGTATCTGCTTCTTAGTACCTATAGTTGACCGGTTTTCGAGTCTCAGAACTTGAAATTCCCTGAGACTCGTTGAATCGAGGAATCATATAATAGTTCGTGTTCGAATAATCAAGAAGATTATCAAACTATATGTACTGACAGTTTGGATAGCTCTCTTCACTGCGAAAATCGCAGATGGCGCCATTAAGAGTTGGAAATTTGTTTAATAAGATTTTAAAATAACCGCAGTTTTTTTTTTTTGAAAACCTCTCTTTGTTACAGTTACAAAAGTTTCGTCTGTCTTGACTGTCATAATTTCCATCGCTTTAGCACATTGTTTCTAATGTAGGATTGAAGACATCTTGCTCTCGGTCTTTGGCATTCTAATTTTCTTTTCTATGCGACTTTGAATATTTAATCTAAATTTATTTATACTTTCTAGGTGGTCGTGGTGGTCGTAAACTGGACGATGTGCGTGATAAATATCAAAAAGCCTGCCGTAAACTACATTTAACACATAATGAGTACGTTCTATCAATAACCGAAGCCGTAGAGGTGGAAAAAGATTTTCGAACCGTACTATTGCCAGGCCTGCTAGAACATCAGCAATCCGTACAGGAAAGCTTTATCCTATTATGGTGAGTAAACCCGTTTTTCTACAATCAAAGACTCAATTCATTCTAATTTAATTTCCTTTCCTTCCTTCTTTTAGGAAAAACATCCTCCAGGAAGCCAGTCAACATGGTGACCTAACATCAGATAAATTCAAAGAAATCCAAAGGCGTATTGACAATGTGATAAATAATATTAACCCCAACGAAGAGTACAGAGAATTCACCGAGAAGCATAAGCAAGTCCCTAAAGTCCAAAAACTAGAAAGTCATTCTAAATATCAATCATTCCTCAGGACCTCACCCACCAGCCCAATAGTCTTTCAATTCGATGAGACATTAATCGAAGACATACCCGGTAAATTGCAATCGAATACACTGACTGTAGACAATCTGACCGTGGATTGGCTACGATCACGACTGAATGATCTCGAAGTATCGGTCAAAGAATGTCAAGAGAAACAAATGAAAATGATTGGGGATCTGAATGGAGGATCACCAGTTGCGAATGGTGTTAATGGCATGACGAACAAGGATAGTCAAAAGTAAGATTTGGAAATATCTCTTATTTTTAATTTTTTAATTAACTCATTTTCTACAGTAGGAACTCAAAGGACCTCAATTCACTGCGATGTCAAGAGAAACAGAAACAAAAACTTCTGGATATGATCAAGTGTGCATTGAGTGAAGTTGGCTGTGAAGAACTACCGTCAGGATGTGACGATCACTTGAATGTCGATCAGACATTTATTGAAAATTCGTTTAACAATGATAATCAGGTTGGTTGACAGCGATTACGTTGGTGAAGGGATTATTTTATTAAACTATATGCTGTATTTGGGTTATGGGTTAGTCTTAAGTTAGTTGTAAAATAGAAAACTCTGTTGGAGTAATTGTCGAATTTTTGATTGAGTAGATCGATAGTTCTCAAAAACAAATACCAAAGGAGTGCAGTACGTTCGCATTTCAATCGAACACATCTGCAAGATACAATCTCAATGTTCTTATTGAAAGTATCGGCTATAAGTTGTTTTAAAGCTTGACAAGTATGTCAATTCCATATAAAAGTAGACGATGCATTCATACTGGGGTCAGATCACGTAAAATAAAAACGATTGGACGATATCGCTTTCACGCATGCTGTCTCTATCATGTCTGTGGTAATAAAAAGAGACTATTATTGTCGAAACGATGTCGAAACGATAGTTTTTATTTTACGTGATCTGCCCCCAGATCTTCGATGTAAGAAGAGCGTCCATTTTGCATCATTTTCCATCATGGCCATATATAAGCATAGTCATAGGGTCCGGCTATGCTTTGCTTATATGGCCATGATTACGAATGAAATTTGTCTGGAACGCGTTTGAAACATCTTAGTAAAGACTTACTCGCTCTGACTTAAAAGGGATGTAGTCATATAGTGCAACCAATCTCTTTCAACCTCTTTCTTCAAAAGCCACAATAACCCCACTTTAATAACACAAAATATCGTTGTACTCTCCCTCTCCACCCAATGCCCTAAGCATTTTTCATCCACACTCTACAGTTTTGCCAACTTCTATCGATTTGATCGGCAGATGCTTTCACTACAGTGCATGGTTCGAGAATTAATTTATTCTTTCTCATCAATAAGACGTTTATCATCTTTTTATTGGACTCCTTTGACAGTATTTCACTTTCTGAAGGAATCAGGGCCGTCTTGAAGCTGGCAGCGTCACAAAGGCTCGGCTAGAGATGGATGCAATTATTCGGCTTAGTTACGAACTTTCTTGTGCCTAGGTTAGGTTGAATAGGGTGTGAGTTCATCACATAGGACCAGGCACCATATTGGACCCATCGCCATCCCTGGGGAACCTTAACGGTCAAATAACCTAAACCACTTCGCCCAAGCAATTAATTTCCCTACAGAACCTGAAAATTGTTTCAGTTTTGTTTGCGAGGCCAACCTCCTCCAAATTGTCGAAGAAGTACCTACCGAGGAATTTCCTCCTATACCGAGCAATAGCTTGACATTCACAGAGGAGATGATTTATGTCCTCTGTGACATGCAAGTCTTCGCAATACCTGCATATGTCCGTATCTGTTAGACCTAATCTCATAGCGTGTCTCCTTAAAAGACAGTGCCCGGAGAGTATCCCTATTACCATTCGTAGCCTTGATCTACTGAGCCTTAGTAATTCTACAGATTTTTTCCGATCTTGCTTAGGCCACAGAGCCTTAGAGACCCTGTGCCCTACTATATTCAACCATCTCTGATCTGCCCTGTTTTTAATATTCTCGAGAATAATTCTCTTGGCCACGGCTATTGGTGGTCTAATGCCCCCAATTGTTTCATTAGGTGGAAGCTCTGCTCCGGTTTTGGCCAGAACATCAGCCCTTTCGTTACCCTCAATATCACAGTGTCCGGGTCCCCAACACAATCTGACTTGGTTCTGCGCGCATAATGCTCTGAGCATTGTGCGGCAGCTCCTGACTAGGTCAGATTTGATGATAAAGGACTCTAGCGCTTTTAGCGCAGCCTGACTATCAATGTAGATAGCGATATTCTTGTTGGATATTGATCCCATATCAAGTAGATCCGCGGCTTTGAGCACGGCCAGAACCTCTGCCTGGAACACACTGCATGTATCCGGAAGTCTTAATGACACTTGTAGGTCTATATCCCTGGAATATATACCTGACCCTGTACCCTCCTTAGTTTTAGAACCATCCGTATAAATCGAAATTTCATTTTCATTCGAAACCTCATTCTTTTGCCAGTCATCCCTATCTGGATATTGTACTTCGTACGGTATGTCGAAGTCAATTTCCCCCAAACTTTCATTCGTTTTATCGGGGATGTTGGAGAAGGATTCCATTAGTATGGAGCTATGTCCTAAATGTCTGGTTTTGAAGAACCCTGCGTTAGTTAGCCGAAGCGCACTATTACCTGCTTGCAATTTTATTTGTAGGTCCAGGGGTAAAAGATACATAAATGCCTCAAGTGCAGCTGTGGGTGTGGTGCGTAAAGCACCAGTGATGGCAGTGCAGGCTGTTCTTTGTACCCTGGTCAACAAATCCCGTATATATAACTTATTTGTGGCTTTCCACTAAACAAGAGCTCCATAGGTAAGGATGGGTCTAACCACCATGATGTATAAGGTATAACCAATGCATCATTGTTGGACTCAATCCCCATTTTTTTCCTGCTGTTCTCTTACAAAGGAAGAGAGCATTATGAGCCTTTCGGACTCTTTCCTGAACGTTAAGTTTCCAATTCAATTTTTTATCTAGGACCATACCAAGATATCTTGCGCTATCCGAAAGGGAAAGCTCCACTCCACCAATCCTGGGTAGTTTGAAGGGTGGTATCTTGTATTTTGTACTAAAAAGTACTAGTTCTGTCTTTTCCGGGTTGACACGAAGTCCACACCCTTCCGCCCATTTTCTGAGCTTGTTGAGGGCTGATTCCATGGTTTCACTCAAAGTGTTCAAGAATTTACCCCGAACTAGAATTGCCACATCATCCGCATAAGCGGTTACGCTAAACCCTGCGTTATTGAGTTCTTTAAGTATATCGTCTATGACAAGAACCCAGAGAAGAGGAGATATAACCCCTCCCTGAGGAGTGCCTCTAGTAACCGATTTTCTTATTAGAGAGGAATTGATATTCCTGGTGACAAGCATCGTGCAAAGCCAATTGGTGATGCTATGATCTACCTTTATCTTTTCCAGAGCGCGTTTGATTGCCTCTGCCCTAACGTTATTGAAAGCCCCTTCGATGTCTAAGAA
Source organism: Cheilosia soror (assembly GCA_949372485.1). Taxonomy (NCBI): domain Eukaryota; kingdom Metazoa; phylum Arthropoda; class Insecta; order Diptera; family Syrphidae; genus Cheilosia; species Cheilosia soror. Next base: position 108,568,873 of record OX443562.1, on the reverse strand, counting down.
GGCAGCTAAAGCAAATTCCTTGTGGTGTAAGCTTTGTTCTATTTTACCTACCACTTCATGTAGAGCTGTTTCTACCGATTTACCTTTTAAGTATGCGTGCTGAGCGTTGCATAGATTTCCATTGCAACACTTGCTTCTAATATGGATATCAAGAAGCCTTCTTGGATATCAAGAAGCCTTCTTGTGCCTAACGTGCATAAATCTATAGTGCTGGTTATGGGTTCATAAAATATTTTCAAATGTAAGACAGTCGCCTTTGGAGCCGTATGAAGTAGAGGCTGCATACCTGGTTTTACATAGTAAACAACGCCGCTAATTATTGTAAATGCAGATGCAATTGTTGTCTTACTAAGATAGACTTTGCAAGAATGAAAACTCTACTAGCCTTACATTTATTATATTACAGAGCCTCTATCATAGCTCAGCGTATATTTCAAATCCACTTATGGAACTATAGCATCCTATGGAACTACTTATTGTTTCTGATGGATTCAGAAACTCTCCAAAATTATAGTATCAAGTACGTAGAATAAAGAGCCTCAGATGAAGGTAACAGGTTGACCCGGAAAACAAATATAGAACTCCCTCTATAACCTACAAAGTTTACTTCAAAGAGTACTGCATTCCCCTTTCATATTGGAAGATCTATTGTAACGCAAGGGCCAGAAAGATGTTTGTAGAGGGGCTGATTTCTATATTTTGTGGAACCCAATTGTTTACTAATGAATATCTTGTTTCTAATCCCACATAATCTTATCCTCAAAGATTTTGTCTTCACGGAGACACCGGCACTCTGAGGAGTCTTGCAGTCGTTAATAAAGGACTCAGTGGCTTGTGCGGCCCGTCATAGACCTGGAATGTTCTCCCAATGTCAGATATATTTCATGCATTTTAAACATTTTATAGTTGAATTTTAAGCCCATACGAATGTTATGACCATAGGTATACGAACCCAGCATATGGCTGATGTTTATTTTGAAGCTTAGGGTTTGAAGGGTCTTAAAACAATTAAAAACGTTTTTGGAATCAAGGGTTGATTAGCTAAGAAGATTTATAACTGCTTGACTGTCTGCGAACGCAATTAAAATGTGCCAGTGTTGGGCATTCTTGAAAGACGGAGAGCTCTGCTTTGAATACGCCTGCACTTTGGCTATTTGCACTGAGACAGAACCGTCCGTATACTTTTTATAGCATTTTGGCAGTTTGCTGGGTTATTGCTAATCTATGGTCATGCCTCTCTACGTTGAGAAAAGTTATTTGAAAGACAGTCTATAACACCGCAGATCATAATAAAATTGTGAAAGTTCAGACAACAGAGTCATAAATTCTGAATGCTCAAGCAAAACATTTGGTCTATGCAAAACATTTGATATGGAATCATATTCAGTATTGTCAAAAGCACCCTCTATATCATGAAAATGTGCAACCTCTTTGCAACGAACGTTGCTCGTTCCAACGAGTCCATGCGCCTTCTCGGAGTCCCTGGTCTATTTGGAAATAGCACTGTATTATCAATATCGCAAACTAAGCATCACCCTCACAGTTAAAGGATGTTACATATTTAAACCAAATGGAAGTATACTTCACTCCGAAACAACTCCTCCTGCTGCACAAACCCATATTTGGAGCTCGATCCCAAAACATTTACTTAACTTGATGTACGCAAAGTAAGAGAGCCTTGGAAGCGAACTTGAAGTAAGGTAGTCCGATTTTTTTCTCGGTCGTGGACGTTTGACTAGCAATCCCATATAGTTGGAATGACCTTTTCGAGCTTCTCACGGTTTGTCACGCCAGGCCAGAAAGGCACTTTAAGATTCCGTAATTTCTGGTTATATTTGGTTAACAGAGATCGATGTAGATCCCATTTGTTACTTTTTGAAAAGTTTTCTCAAAATTCCTCAAAAATACATTTTAGACTTGTGTCCGTGGTACGTTTTGTCCATTATGGTCTGCCTTGCCAAGTTCCGTGTTCCCTTCCAATCAAGAAAATTCGACAATTACCTTCAACTTAAATTGTATTGCCTCCCAAAATTGTAGTCAAAGTTTACAATAACATCTGGTGATGGGTTCCCTCTAGTTAATAAATTATTTCTTCTTTATATTTTCTATCTTGCTCTGTAATTCTACTAAAAAAACGCGAAATCAAACGATTAACAACCGCATACGTTAGAATCGCACATCAACCAACGTAAGTATAATGAACGAGCTAATACGTCGCGGTGGTGTGCTCACCCTGCTGCGAGGACCGTTCAAAAGAAAAGCGGCAACACCGCAACCAACCACACCCACGATCCGTACTCGTAATCGTTTCAACAAACAAATGCAGCCACGGTCTCAGAGTCTTGGATCCCTATCGGTAATTACTGCAAGTGATGAATGTAAAACTAACCTAAGGCTGACGGCCAGTGTGGAAGCAAATAATAATTATGACAGTGATGCCATTGTTGTGTTTAACCCTTTTCCCGATGCGCCCAAACACGTCTCTGCGGCGAGACGCAATTCAATGCTTGGTGTGATTGAAGAGCCCCTTACTAACATTTACTCAGAGCTTGAAGTGAACGATAATCAGTTTGCCCCTATTGCCGTGACCAGTGCCTCCAGTCAACAGAGTGTACAAATCGAAATTAATCACACTGCGGACGATAGTGATCCTGCTCCTCCTCCTCCAACGATAGCGAACGATGAAAGCAACTGCCAACCGGTACAGACAAACAGTTCCATTGATGCGCACTTGGACAAGATCGATGAGATCAATCGATCGTTGGACGATAAACTGAAACGTTCACTGCCGCAGACACGATTTCTTCAAACGACAACCGGTGTAGATCTGGACGCAATCGAATCCAGTCCAGTAGAACACCGGACATCGGCGAAGGTAATCCAAGAGTGTGCGTCCAAACGAACCTCGTCGTCCTCTTCAGACAGCCAAACAAGGGTGGCGAGAAAGGATTGCTCCTCAACCCCCGTAGGTAAGAAGCGCTCCATGTCGTTCTCACACAAATCCATCAACACCATCCTGAATAACATCAAAGAGTTCAAATTCCCACGAAGTCCTCTATCGCGTATTAACAAAAACCACGCATCGACTGAAGATCGCGAGATCAATGAGATTCTCGAAGGCGTAACTGTGCTAAGTAAAAAACCCGGTTCAGTTGATGATCCCACGGTACCACTGACAGAGCCATCTACCGAAGGCTCCGAGAGTGATGCCACTAGTAAGTCGAAATCAAAAACGCCCAAAATGAAAAAGTCCAAAGCCATCCGCAACACATTCCGATCAAAGTTGATCAGTTTTCAAATGGGAAGACGTGGCAAAACCTGCAAGTCGTGCTTGAAACGTCGCCGGATACATCCGAGCAAGAGTGTGTTCGACTTCGCCAAGGAGTTCAATCTGACCGGTTGGGATGAGGAGGAGTTTTGCGCTTGCCCCGATGATGGCAAACACCTGCACAAGGTATCTGCGGCAACAAATACGGATAATGATCTAATTGAGGGTTCCGGTGAAGAAACAAATGACGACGAGGACGATGTGCTTTCTATAAAGGACCATAAGTATAGCGAACCAAATGTGGCGGGCGTGAGTAAAATTGTCCACCGATCGGTTAAAGAAATACAGTTAATCGCTAGTTGGCTGCTCTGCTTGTGAAATGCAATGAAATGTACAAATAATGTTTGCGGTTTGAAAAATTGTTTTTTTTTCGGCTTTGATTGCACGATTTTGATTTTGTTGTTGTTGTAGTTGTTGTAGAACTAAAATGTTGCTTGTTTTGTTTGTAGCAATACGATATTTAAAATGTTATATAGAATCTATAACTTTATGAGTTGATTTAAGTGCACAAGTCAAACCTATCTCTATAAGCATCTCGAAGCCCTGTAAAAGCTTTATAGGTTCACCCTTCCCAAAAGAAGTATTAAAAGTAATGAAGAACGGAATTGCCACCTTTAAGGAGCATGTAAAAAAATGATCACTAACGACGAAAAAGGCCCAAATTGTTGCAATGAGAGCTTATGGTCCGAAAACTGTTTTTGTTTTCGAACATTGTAATATATAGTCGCACGAATTTTAGCGATATTAGAAAACAACCTTCCAAACGTTGAAAACGAGTTTTCGAAAACGCATTTCTCGATGCGACTACGTACTTACCTTATATTTATGGCGCTACATTCCGGGGCGGACCTGGGCCTCAACCAATCGATGCGATTGGCTCCCGGAAATTACGCCAAAGGAAATGCCAAATAATTTTCTACAGAAAAGTCTGGAGTTTATTCTAGGAAGAAATGCCAGAATTTTCTGGGAATTTTTTTTGGAAATTTCAGACATTTTTTCCAAAAATTTTTCTGGCAAAGAGAATTGGAAAAAATGACGGACACAATGTCGTTTAGTCTGAACCGAAAACATTGTATTTATAATTTTAAATGGCAGCAATTTTAAGACCTCCATTTAGTACCTTACTATGGTAAGAACTTCTTAAATCAATATTGATGTGGCTAATCTGCTAACTGCTCGTAAATCTGTATTTACATGAATGCAACTTGAAAATATACACTCCGCGCCACTTGAATAGCACACCCCAAAAAAAAAAAGCCTAAACTGCACCTAACCGCTGTAAAACAACGCAGTCTCTAAGGTTAAGCAGACTCTATGCAACTTCATATATAAAACACTGACTGATTGGTGATCAAAGCCCAGCTAAAGGTAAAAGCTAGGAATCTGATCTTTTAAAACAAATTTACTCTTATGGCCAAAGCGAGCACTTCGAAGTTTAAAAGGTGGGTCAAAGTTTGTATGGGAAAACTACATAATTATTTTTTATAAGGGGGTTGCAAGATTTTTTAAGGTTTTTCGGTTCGGACTTTACTGCAATTGCAGTAGATCTGCTGCTTTTTTCGTAAACAAAATTAATCTACTGCGCTACTGTGCCCACGGCACAATCTACTGCACATTTTCAGAGAAGTAATTTAATTTTTTTAGTTAGAAAATTAAAATATATTTTCGGTTTCGAAATAAAAGGAAAGCCTTTCATCACCTAAGTGAAAAGTGAATTGCACTCAGATGACAGTAGATAAATGAGACTATTCAATAAAGTCTTAAGTTGACTAGATTTGTCTGGACTAGGTATATGCAGTTATCATTTTGGATATTCACTTATTCCACAAATTATGTTAAATTTGAATAACAATTTTATGAAATGGAATGTCAAATTAATAGGTTAGGTATACTCAGTCAAGGAATTAGTCGCGTTCAATGCGTTAGGATCTACATAGGCAATAATTGTGAAAATAAAATAGGAAGTATGTATTCTACTATGTAATTGCGATGTTCTGTTCCAAAGAACAATAACAAGGATTGGAATTACAGAACTGTACCACTCATTCATCATAAGATTCCTTAAGTAATTTGTTTGAATAGTTGAATTCCAAAAGTCGATTCTCCTTTCGAATTCTTTCAATTATTTTCCCGGTAAGTGAAGCTGCACTGATCGATGAGCACTTCGCCACCAAATATTATTCAATACCACTCATACATTGACAGCCATATTGGATTTTGTTCTTTTATTAGTTAGTCGTTCAATGAGAAACTGTCACTACGAATCTAGGCTAGGCATAATACTGAACGCGGCCATTTTAGACTAGATTTGTCGGTTACTTTCTTATACGAGTACGTCAACAACAGCTAATGGCGCATTTGATTATTCAGTAAAGATTTTTTTTTGCTCTAGGTCACTTCTTTGTTCGATTGACACAAAAAAAATCAAAACAATTTTTTATAAATCAATTTAAGGGCACATTTCGAATAATTAAGTTTAACATTTAGCCAGTGAATAGAATTTGATTGCACAGGCAAAATCTGAAATCTGAGAGAAGAATTCGAAGAGCTCAATCGAAAACGCTATAAAAAAATGTTCTCGTGATCAATAAAGACCAATAAAGATTCAAACAGATCGATTTATGAAAAACTAATAATTTCTTTTTAAATATGTATACATGAAATGTAGGTTTCCAATACAAACAACAAATCTACTGCGCAAAAAATGGTTTTACAATGGTTTTACTGCTGTTTTTTGAAAAATTTACTGCACAAATGAATTTCTCAAGTCCGAACCCTGTTTCGCATATCAAAACAAATAGCTAATCATAAAATTTCAGCTCCCATCAGCCCTAAATATTTGTATACCCTCCACAGGAAGGTATATTCACTTTGTCATTACATTTGTAACGCCAAGAAGGAGTCACCGGAGACCCTATAAAGTATACATATTCTGCATCAGAGTCGCATTCTGAATCGATTTAGTAATGTCCGTCTGTCTGTCTGTCTGTCCGTCTGTATGTCTGTCTGTCTGTTGAAAGCACGATAGCGTCCGAACGAATCGACCTAGGCGAATGAAATTTTGTGAAAGGACTTCTTTTTACCGTCGTCAGGTTGGTATTGAAAATAGGCTATGTAATGTCGGTCAAGTAGTTCTGGTAGATATGAAATCAAAACAAAAAAGAAAAACATTTCAAATTCTGTTCGCTGTGTTTCGATATTGGCAAATGAAACAACGTCAAAAGAGCACTGTTATTCAGGTCACGGACAACTACAAGAAAAAGTCTTAGGGATACAAACCCCTGACACCGCATAATGTTGTATTAACTTATAACTGCCTACGTACAACTTGAAAATAGTTAGATAAGTTAGTGTTCCTACTTTGCGCTACGACGCTATATACATGTCCCGTGTGAGTCTGTTGAGCAATCAAAGCAATTGTGACATTCAGCTTCCAGAACAGAAAACAGAACCGCATACAAATTAACACCTAGTACCTCCCGCTCCCACGACCTTGTCTTATTCACAGATGCATTCCGTTGAAACTTTAAAATTTTCAATCTTTCGTATTTTTATATTTTTAGAATTTTCTACCTCCAGATAGTTCTAATTAGTTGCTTTAAACTTGTCAATGTCGCTAATTGGATATTTCCACAATGAACACATCTCAGCCATCTCCCAACTCAATTAAAGTTAACCTAGTCGGACTGTCACCTGCTAAACAGGTCCAAATTCACCCTAAAACGATCAACATCGCACACAAAAATAAATCATATAGAAGTAAACTGAACGCATGTATTGCAGGCGATACCCACGCTCTTGGATCTCCCCACCTTGAACGTTGTAAATTAAAATAATCTGTTGAGCAACATCCCGAGAGCGGGTTATCCGAAAATAGATTCTCTGAGATTGGTTATCTTTATAGCCGGTCCGAGGCACCATATAACACATAGTTCCTTGGCCATCTCATTGAGAGAGCGCGAGCGTTTTCCCCCTATTGGAAAATTGGCCTCGCTCGAGTCCGCTATCGCAGGTTGCGTTTGGAGTTTTTTTTTTCGCCGCCAATTAGCGCCAGTACTCTAAAAACTATTTGATTCCTCTCTACTGGGGTTGGTAATTTCATTCTTAAAACCAGCAAGTGCATTCGCCTGTCGTGGTTCGGAAGTACATAACATCAAGTAAAATAGACTCTCGGAAGTTTTGGAATCTTTGCATTTTTGCCCAAACAGAAATAGAACAACCGAAAACACCAAATTTCCACATTTACTTTTTGCGTTCGCGTGGGGTTGAGCGAGAAAAGTTTGCTGACGACAAAAATTGGAAAAGCATTTACGGTTTCGGCTACTCCTGTCATAATAAAAGCAGCTTTTTGTATTTTATTCTTTTTATTTAATTTATTTTTTTTACGATGAACCGGATTTTGAAAACATGTTGTGAAATAATTGTTCGAAGTGAAAATTAGTTGTTTTGAAAGAAATTTTAAATTTTATCAAAAGTTCATCATAATTCGTCACCAATGACCATGAGTGCATCCGGTGCCAGTAGCAGTAGTTCGTCAAATTTTAATTTTGCACCAAATGGACCGCCGATACCACCAGCAAGGAAGAAGAGACCAAAATCGGTTTTAATGGTTTGTACTTATTGTATAATTTGTGTAGTCCGGAGTCCAGAGTATCTACTTGCAAAAAAGATGCATTTCAATGAGTGAGGTTCAATGAATTTTTGCGTTTGTTTTTCATTTTATATAGCTGCGCGTTGTTCGTTGTATGAGTTATGCCAATAACAATATTTCGAGTGAGCATAGTTGCGTTTTAGCAAAAGAAAAATCGGTCTGTCTGCTGGAGAGTATACACTTGTGCTTTCCAAAGTGCTACCGTAATGGAATTGTTAATAAAATAAAATGGTACAGTCACCAATTGTAGTGATTGTAAATGTTTTTATTATTGTGCATTTTATATAAAGTATGTGATTTTTAGGAAGTTTTGTTTTATGAATGTGCAACACCAGCGAAATCCAATTTGACAGTTGACAGATGATTTGTGCTCATTTTGCTTTGCCAAGCCATTTCAAAAGAATTGTAGGCTTACGATACACAACTCCAGTTGCTCGAAAAACCGAAAAACTAGTCGAAGATTCGACTTCCAAATTACGCTTTATTCTAGGCGAATTTGTTGCGGCGAATATATGCTTTGGCGAATAGTTGCTCTCTCAGCTCTGCTTCGTGTTCGTTGTCCCTCAGTGGTGGACTCAAAGACTTTTTCGGTCTAAGAGTTGCTGAAGTATGAAGATTTAATCGATGGTTAACTTTCTTGGTCTTAACCGCACTGATATGGACCGATCAGAGGTAACTAGCGATCATGTTTAAGTGTTCACAGAGTATAGCCGACAGGCACTTATACGCGACCTTTGTAGAAGACTTAATCCACTGTTCATATTTGGCACAGTTTAGAATATCTACTTTATTGTGGATGTGGTACAAGATGCGCATACCTACATTCATCCGACCTAATTTTGCAACTAAGTCGGTGCATTCTCCTTACCAAACCAAGTCATCTAACGGTGCATTGAAAAGCTTGGCCTATAGTTTATCCCCATAAACAGCTTAGTTGGACTTAAGTTTGAATATTGCTATCCATCAGAAGTGTCCACCTCCGCGGGACCAACTATGTGGATGTACTACCGTATTACCATGCTCATTTCTGCAGGCTTCTTTCGAGCCTTACATCCTCGGAAAGATCGTTTTAATCTCTGGTAGAACTTACAAACACTGCCTCTGCAATAGTATCTCTCAATAGATTGAACCGCTCACTTCTCGTTGGCGTCAATCGCAACTTTATCAATTTGGTTGACCGACGGTTATTTAATTTGGAGGCTGACAAGTCTTGTCCTTGTGTATGTTAAGACGCATGCTTGCAATGATGACATTTCGCCTCGTAGCAAATTCGCTTTGCTGGAGTCCATTTCTAGAGGTGTTGTCGTGCTTGTGTGCTTCTCGACTGTATAAAACCATAAATGCTCTCCTTTCCGAATCTGGCGTATAGAAGTCGCTAAAAGCAATATTGGCTTCGTATTTAAGGCACTTAGTACGACTTCTCGAGATGCGGATTGTTACCAGAAGAGGGCCTATATAGATTTCAAGAGATATTCGAATCAGACTACCATTGTCGGGTGTCTTTTCGTCTCTCTACCACTATAAACATTACCCAGAGAGACTCTCTGGACTTCTCGTGAGTTCTTCCCTGTGTTCGATTCCTAGTGTTAATGCTAGCATCTGTTTATGTGAGATCTGCTTCATCCAATGGTTCTCGACCCAATGTTGTCCCAAGATTCTCATTCTTCTGCCAGCCAAAGTTGGACATTGACAGAGTATATGTGCCTCTGTCTGTCCATGACCTGTAGTTAACGCCACCACCCATTTCATAGTTCCTCGACTCATGCTTAGAACCCTTCTTTGAGTGGAGCAAGTCGGTCATTTTATTGTCATTTTAGCTTGTCTACATTGTTCCACGGTTGACCACCTCGCAGGTGTTATATTGAATCTCAGCTTCAAGAGCTGATTTAAGTGCACATCTCAAACCCATATCTCACGGCCCTGTGTTCCGCCGTGATCCATTTATGAATCAGCTGTTCCTCCATTCATTTACCAATTTAAGGGAATGGTTCTGGTCTCAGCTAACTTTTTAGTTGACCCCTTTTTTTTCTTTCTTTTGTCGGAGGTTGTTACTATCCGATGGAGCACTCAGACACAACTACTGGTCCATTGTACTGCCAAACAGACACCTTACATTGCTGTACTTAGTTTTCCCGTCTTTCGAAGAAAGATGAGAAGGAGCTTCAGTGATGAAGAGCTTAGATGTTCGGCACTCACCACGTCAGCCCCAAAGATCCGCCACCTGATGCGAGCAAAGGCAGGACAACTACAGAGGAAGTGCTCCGCTGTATCGTCATCCTCTCCACAAGCAGGACAGATGGTGGTGTTGCTCAAGCCTAGCACATTTAAATGTTTGGCAAAAGCTTGGTGGCCCGAAAGAACGCCCACAAGAAGTCTGCAGTCGATTCTCCTGAGAGACAGAAGGAAAGACGAGGACCTCTTGCAGATGTCCGGACGCAGTCGTTTGGTCTGTCTACACCCAGCACAGTCACGCCAACGACGCTCGTGTTCACGAGAAACCCAAGTATCAATGGATGACCTAACCACAGATGCAGGCAAACCCAACGCAGGTTCAGGTCCTAAGAAATCTTCTTCTGAACCCAACCTGGCCAGCTCATCAGCGATCTCGTTTCCCTGGATACCAGTGTGACCTGGGACCCAAACAAGTTTGACCGTGTTTAGCCTACCGACCAAGTTCAGAGAAAGCTTGAGTTCGAGCACTAACTTGGATGAGGTAAGAGGGTTGAGCAGCGCTTTTAAAGCAGCTTGGCTATCACTGCAAACGCATATGCTTCTAGCCCTCCACCTGTTTGTCACAATATAGCGCATAGCCATAAGGATAGCGAAAATCTCCGCCTGGAAGACAGTCGCATGGTTACCCAAGGGGTAGTGTAGTCTAATGTTCTCGCTTTCCACGAAGACTCCAGAACCAGACCCCTGTCCGGTTTTTGAGCCATCCGTGAAAACACGATGGCATTCCTTCCCTGGCTCTGAGTCTGGCAAAAGCCATTCAGTTGCCTGAGGAAAGTTGACGTGGTAGTTTTGTCGCAGTAGGATTTCTGGTGTCATTGCGTCAGACGGCATATCCATAAGACAGGGGTCAAAGGATAATTCTCGCACAAGTTCATCAAAACTCCAATGCGCGTGGTACCAAAAGCCACCTCTCTTTAACCGGGAGATGGTTTTCAGCGTACACCCCATGATAAAAATATCAAGGGGGGGGAGGTTCATCATAGCATCTAGAGCAGAGCCCGGAGTGCTGGGGAAGGCCCCTGTGCAGCCAAGGCAAACCGTTCTTTGGAGTTTGGCGAAAGAGGCCATAACACGTTTCCGCGAAAGCCTGTTCCACCACACAACCGATGCATATGAGAGAAGTGGTCTTACCATTGCCGTATAGATCCATAGGACCCTTTTAGGAGATAAGCCCCATGTCTTCCCAAAAGCGCCTTTGCACTGCCAGAAAGTCGACAGCGCTTTATCGGTTTTTGATTCAACATGCTTGGACCAAAGAAGTTTTCTATCGAGGATTACTCCCAGATATTTGACTTCATCAGAAATCGGAATAGTGACACCTTTTAGCACAAGTTGAGACAGACCAGTGATATTCCTCCTTCTCGTGAAGAGAACAACCGTAGTTTTAAGAGGGTTCACTGCAAGCCCATTCATTGTGCACCAATCATCGATCAAACCCAAGGATCTCTGCGCCAGAGAGCAGACAGTCCCAAGGTCTGAACCGACAGACAGAACGGCGACATCGTCCGCGTATGCTTGTGTATAGGTTCCAGGAAGATTGAGAGTCGTCAGCAGAGAGTCTACTACCATGCACCATAAGAGGGGAGACAAAACACCACCTTGAGGGCAGCCCCTGTTTACCCCTGTCATGACGCATTTGCCACAATCCGCTTCGGCAATCAACGTTCTGTGCATTAGCATTGCTTTAATCCACAACACCAACGTTTCATCTATACCGTGATGTCTGGCTGCATTACACATGCTATCAAAGGTCGCATTATCAAAAGCACCCTCAATATCGACGAAAATACCCAAAGCGTACTCCTTCCGATCAAGAGCACTTTCGATCCTACCAACGAGGTTCTGAAGCGCAGTTTCACAGGATTTTCCGCGTTGATAAGCATGTTGCGTCTCAGAAAGAGGATGCAATCGAAGAGCAACATTGCGCATGTGCAGCTCAACCAGTCTCTCCAAGCTTTTCAGCAAGAAGGAAGACAGACTTATGGGTCTGAAACTTTTGGCGAGAGTATAGTCAGTCTTACCGATTTTTGGTATGAACACGACTTTAACCATACGCCAAAGGGAAGGTATGTAGGCCAAGGCCAAGCTAGCGGTGAAAATTCTTTTCAACGTCGGCATCAGCTGACTAAAACCTTGTTTCAGCATAGCCGGGTAAATTCCATCCGGACCAGGTGACTTGAAACTGTCAAACGATGCAATTGCATATTTGATAGCGTCATCAGTCACCACTCTGGATGCAATATACCAGCTACGCCGCGTGGAGTTTGTCAGTTCCGTAGTGGCCACCGTTGCCGGTACCACTGAAGAACGCGTAGTGATCTGATTTCCCGGGAAGTGAGTCTCCAGCAGAAGACTAAAAGTCTCCGCCTTTGTCTCAGTGTAGGTGCCATCAGATTTTTGGAGCGATTCCAGTTTGCTTGGTCCGTCCCTTTTGAGGACTTTAACAAGCCTACTGGTTGCACTTAGTGATTCGACCTCCTCACAAAATTTCCTATAAGAGTCATTTTTCGATTTTCGAATAAGTCTCTTAAATTCTTTTTGCTTCGATCGATAGAGATTCCAGTCTTCCTCCAAGTTGGTTTTTAAAGACCGATTTAGAAGCTTCCTGGTTTCTCTACGAATACACTGTAGTTCGGTATTCCACCAAGGTACCGGTTTTCTACAGGAGTTTTTTGTAACCGGACACGCTTGTTCAAAACAACGGATAAGGACGCTGTTCAGCTCCTGAGCAGACCTCTCTACCCTTTGTATTGATCTTAATTTAAGTGGAACTTTAACAGAGTTGCCAAGTTCCTCCCTAAACCGTGCCCAGTTCGTTTTTCTCGGATTTCTCCTCTCTTGCGAAGGCGAAACTTCACAGTAGATTTGAAATTCGATGTATCGATGATCTGACAAAGTGCTATCTGGCGATACCCTCCAATTTTTGATAGACTTGGAGTGCCTGTTGGACAGAGTAATATCAATTACTTGCTGTCTCCTGGCTGTAACAAATGTAGGTCGACAACCCACATTGTTGATGGTGATGTCAGACGAGAGGATGAAGTCCAGAAGACGATCCCCACGTATATTACATTTGCTGCTGCCCCAAACAGTGTTTTGGGCATTAGCGTCGCAACATAGGATAAGACCAATCTTTTTAGACTCGCAGTACTCTATGAGCTCAACAACTGCCTTTGGTGGTGGAGGAGTTAGAGAGTCATAGGGAAAGTAAGCCGATGCAACAACAAAGGTTTCCCAGTTGCCGTTTGCATGGTAAGTGATATGTGCAGCAACCAAATCTTGGCCACAGAACCGTTCGATTTTAACTGCCGTGAGGGATTTCGATACAACAAGACATGTCCTAGGTCTCTCGGACAGTTTGTCGTAAAGAACGTGGTGAGAACCGCTCAATTCACTCAGGCCACAGATGCGATTTTTCCACACCCATGGTTCCTGGATGGATGTTATGCGGTTTTTTGTCCTACTGACAGCAAGTCTCCTACTTAGAAGAGCGGTAGCAGCCTTGCAGTGCTGTAGATTAATCTGAGTAAACAAAATGGATGTAAACTCTGGGTTTCGCCCACTATTTGCACTACTTAGCATTGAAATGGAAAGGAATCCTGCCAAGATGCAGATAGGGTCGCATGTCGTACCTAGACTTAATGATCTCAACAGAAGCCCTGTCTATGCCCACAACCAGAGAGCTACCATCTTCGTTGTGACGGTTTTTACTCTGTCTGTGAGAACGGACAATCCAGGCTTTTGTGTCAAGATCAGGATTCTGGGCGTGCAAACGCTTTAGCACATCCGCCGATTTCTCTAGTTTCCCAGGGATCCAGCAGACAGCTCGCGTGAGCTTGGGTGGTTTGTAGACCTCAAAAGTTGTGGTCCCGTGAGGAGGGATCTTCGGCACCATACTGCTGACCCATTCCGAGGTTTGCTGCGAGGAGGTCTTCACCATGAAGGTTCCGTCCTTGAACTCACATCCCTCAACCTGGATACAGGCATTTGTTGCCGTGGCAAGCTCCAAAAGATGGGCTTTGCAGTGTTTGCACTCTGCATCGCTCATGCTATTGTCATTGCCTGCTTTCCCTATACGAACTGCCAAAGAGGAGACAGCGGCATCCTTATAAGACGGCCTCTTATCTCGCACCTCAGCTGTTCTGCGTTCAAAATATTCTCTCCGACCGTCAGAGCCATCCGCGACGACAAAGTTCTGTCCGCTGGTACTGCAACCTGAGTTGATTTCAGCACCTGCATTCGTTACCAGTGCACGGGCAGCTCCAACGATTGAAGAGCATGGGGTGCTCTCGCCTGTAGGTGCGATCGCGACGTCCGGTTTCCGTCCGCCAGTACTACTTCCATTGCTGGTAGTAGCCCCGGCTTCATTTGGAGACCGTGCACGAGCAGACACACAGACTTGAGGGGGGTTTTTTCTCTTTTCGAGCTTGGGTCGCTTCCTCTTGCTTTTCGGGTCAGCAGAAGAGGAGGCAGTGCCCGATCCAAGGGGTTGGTTGGTTTCAGTTGGTGAGACCTCTACCGACCTGTTCCTTTTCACAGGCACCACCAAAGAGCTTAGAGAAGTGCTAGCGCCTTCAGCCGATAAAGCATCTTTGCGCTGCAAATTCATCAGCTTCTTCCTTTTCTTCTTCCGCTGTCCCTTAGACAGGCGCAGCTCAAGGCCCGCCTCTTCAGGAGCCCGTTCAACCATGGCGGTATCTCGAGCCTGACCGTCAGTAGCAGTGCCATGAGCCACAGCGTGTCTCATGCTCAATCTGCCGAGTGAATCGGACATAGAGCCGCATGAGTCGCTTATGGGTTCGGGTATGAATGTTGGGGCCTCCAGAATCCGTGCCCCGGCCATAGTCGAGAAGACTACGGATGGATTATGGCTGCTGCCATTACCACCTGGAGTAGACAATTCCGTAAGTTTCTCCATTCATAGCGAATTTTGAGTGTTAACCACTGGCTCCTGTGGTAGGGATTTACTGAGGATAGGCTAGCCGTTACCTCAAACCCTGACCCTCCTCCTTTACCCGGGCTTGGGACCGGCATGCTACTACCGTAACAAGGCGGAGTTAGTTGACCCCTGCTTTGCAAGGGAGTCTGCCTTTTCGTTGCCGTGCGTCGATCCCTATGTGTCCTCGTACCCAAGCCAGTGTTACCTGATTTTTAGATGAACACTTATTGAGCTTGAATACACATTTTAGTGCCAATGATGTTGTGATGGTTGTCTGCTCCATGCATCTAATCACCGCCTGATTTTCCTGTGCTACAAGGATATTTCTTCCTTCCACCTGACTCTCAAGCAAGTAGTCCAACGCATACAACAAAGCAACCATCTCAGCCTGATGGTATACTAAAGTGTGTTTCCCGAGGCTAATGTGACGGGCTAGTTCCAGATCTTCTGAGAAGATACCGGTCCCCGCTCCGCCATCCACCTTGGATCCATCTGTGAAAATCACGATTTCACTATTCACCAAATAGCCTAAGTCTTCCTCTAAACTTCCCGGATGACTTTGGGTATATGAGAGCTGCTGATAGCCCGTCAATTATATCTACAATTATAACTCTTCTTTTAAATATTCCTGCATCTTCGTATTCATCAAAAATACCGCGTAGACATTTTCTATTTTCTATTTTGCAATGTATGGCATTTTACGTTTTGAGCACTTACATCAGGATGTACTATACAATTCCCATTCTCATCACCGTCTAGTACCTTAAAGCATGCCGTTTGTCAATATAATGCACTTGCTTTAAACTGTTTGCAATAATTTGGAATACTTTAGCACTTTTTGGAACTACTTCCGTTTCCCAATTTAATTCAGCTTACTAACCTTCTTAAAACTCTTTTACAGATGTCCCTGTCATCAAATCGTCCGCTCTATGAAGAGGAATGGTTCCATGGTGTCCTGCCTCGTGAAGAAGTCGTCCGCCTCCTCAACAACGATGGTGATTTTCTGGTTCGCGAAACAATTCGCAACGAAGAGAGCCAAATCGTTCTTAGTGTCTGTTGGAATGGCCATAAGCATTTCATTGTGCAAACAACGGTCGATGGGCACTTCCGATTCGAAGGACCACCCTTTCCCAGTATACAAGAACTCATTATGCATCAATATCAGTCTGAATTGCCGGTGACGGTTAAATCGGGAGCGATACTTCGACGACCGATATGTCGTGAACGTTGGGAGCTGAGCAATGATGATGTGGTGTTGCTGGAGAAGATTGGAAGGGTAAGACATACAGTCCCGTTTCAGAATATACATTCATTACAGATTTTTTTTTTTTTAGGGAAACTTTGGAGATGTCTACAAGGCGAAACTAAAGTCCACAAAACAGGATGTCGCTGTTAAAACATGTCGTATGACACTACCAGATGAACAAAAGAGGAAATTCCTACAGGAGGGCCGTATCCTTAAGCAATACGATCATCCGAATATCGTCAAGCTAATAGGCATCTGTGTACAGAAGCAACCCATAATGATTGTGATGGAACTGGTGCCAGGCGGGTCGTTATTGAATTTCCTGCGCAAGAGTTCAAACGTCTTGACTACGAGACAGCTGATGGGCATGTGTCGGGATGCGGCAGCAGGTATCTAACCTCTCTGATTCTTACATTGAAAAAGTGCTTTCTTAAAGGTATATTTCTTAGGAATGAGGTACTTAGAATCGAAGAACTGCATACACCGGGATCTAGCGGCACGGAACTGCCTCATTGATTTTGAGAATTCTGTGAAAATCTCTGATTTTGGAATGTCTCGAGAGGAGGAGGAGTATATTGGTATGGAAATCGCATTGATACAGATTACAGTGGCTCTAAGATTAATTTTTTTATTTTAGTGTCGGACGGAATGAAACAGATTCCTGTGAAATGGACTGCACCGGAAGCCTTGAATTTCGGAAAATACACCGCTTTGTGTGATGTCTGGTCGTATGGTATACTGATGTGGGAAATATTCTCGAAAGGTGATACACCGTACTCAGGGATGAGTAATTCCAGAGCTAGGGAGCGCATCGATACTGGTGAGTAGACATTATGTAGTTAAGGCCTTAGTTCAACGAATATTTGGTCGTCGGCCCGGACTGAAACTGCTTAGTTTCTCGGTCTGCAGGTATAGGAATTGAGATTGTACCCTATTTTCTTAGTGTGACCAATCGAATGCCATGTACGCTGCCTTATCTCGACCTCCAAAGCTTCTGACTCTTTAGATTCGATTTAAGATAAGATTATAAGTCGGGAGAGCCCTAATGGGGATCTGCCGCCTCTTTAAAAGGAGCTTATTGTCCCATCCCTGAGTCCTAGACCCATATTTTTATTCCGGAGAGAGTCAGGAAGACAAGGCACTTCTGTAGTCAAAAGGATTTGCTGCAAAAATGTTATTTCTGAGACGAAAGAGAGCCGCACATTCAATGAGAATGTGAAGAAAGGATTCGTTACTCTCAAGACCCTACCGGACACCGGACACCTGTGTAGATGTTTTTTTCTTAAGGTCATGGCCACCAATTATACCAGTCAGGATTCTCAGGTTATTTTTGTATAGATTAGAGTAGGATTTTCTGAGGGAGAATTTTGGCAAAAATTGTCCAGTGTAGTTCTGCACTAACTGATTCTTTGCCACAATATTCTTAGTTCGATTTAATTTGTGCCCGACAAAGAATTCTTGGATGCGGATTTAATGTTGTGGCCTTAAAGAGTCTTAGCTTAGATGAAGTTTTACTAGAATTCCAAACTTATGAAGGAATTCCAAAGGCAGGCATAATTTTCAAATGTCCCATCTATCCATTTCAAGGGTGGAGAGTATAGGATGATGAGCTCTCAATGAGCTCTCAATAGCTCTTCTTCTCCACACGTAATTGATTCAATCGTCTGATCGTGGGCTTACCCAGAGCACGTCTGTCTGATGGCAGAGGATTTCACATATTCTAGGGTTTCCTAAATACAATATCTACAAGTCAGCAATAGAAAAAACGAAGCTTATTTCTGTAGCTAACTCACGAAAGATGACGCACCCCATAGTCCGATTTTGAGATAGGCATATGAAGTAGGATTATTCTCCATGACATGGTTACCGCTTGGAGACCCAGTTCAATTTCTAGTAATAACACTTGTCCTAAAACTAAAACTCACATGAACTATTGTGAAATTCTAAACGTAGCTATGTTCAGACGGCTGTCAGATCTTGTAATACTGTCAGGTCAATGGAAAAAATCAAAATGTGTCGCAAATGTTGTCAGGCATCTACCGATCGTGGAAACACATTTTCCATGAGGACCTGCTATGCCAACTATTTTTTTTAAGATTTGTCGTTCTAAGATATGATTAACAACCCTGCAAGCTCAGTTCCGACGCAAGCCCTTTGGATGTTCGAGCACAAATAATGATTGAGGCGAAGAATTACTCCTAGATGCTGCCATTGGCCTTACAAAAAATAGGATTTTCCGTTTATGCTATGGCTTATTGGCTTCCTGCCGGTGACCAGTGCATGTAGCTTATCGTAATCCGTCTTTAAATTTTTTTTTAAGCTTAAGGAAACTTTCCTGATGGAAAGTAGTTATATCAGTCAGTGGCCTTTTTCTTATAGCGGCAGCTGCTTTGGTCCTTCCTCTACAATACGAGAAAATACAAAAAAATAGAATATGTAATTTGTAATTCCGGAGAATTATAGTCGTCTGAAAAATTACGCGTTTTATAGGTCCAAATTTCAAATGAATGCTCATTTCATTCATTCATTCATTTATTTTCAATGGCCTGCTTATCCATTAAGTGGGTCGTGGTTCCACCTCCATAGTTCTCGATTCTCCGCCATCGACTCAAAATCATCAAGGGCAATCCCGATTCCCCATACGAGTACAGTAGAGATTATGAACTGCTCGACATTGAGTTCGTCGCGTATTCTGGTATTTCTAATGCGATCTCTACGGGTCACACCAGCAATACAACCGAGAAATCTCATTTCGGCAGCTTGTATCCGCGATCTTATTCTTTCGGTTATTACCCAAACCTCATGACCATAGGTAAGAGTTGGAACAAACACTGAATTAAAGACTGACAACTTAGCTTTGACACCAAGCTCAGTCCTCCTAATAACAGAATGACCAAGCTGTCTCAAAATTTACCCAGCCTGACCCAGCATTGCTTCTTCCATCACTCGTGAATAAGACCCCGAGATACTTAAAACTTCTCCACCTGTTTCAATGGAACTCCACTGACATGCTGAGTGCATTGAACAGGCGTTCTGGAGACGACCATCACTTCAGATTTGTTCACGTTTATTTTCATCTCAGCTTCAGCACAAACGGCTACAAAACGATCGAGTTCAGTCTGAGAAGACCCAAAGATGACCAAGTCATCAGCGAAGAGCAGGTAACTTATCCTCAGATCTTCCAATTCGAAACTTTCTTCGCCAAGACTGCGCTCTAACATTCAGTCCATATAGGTTATGAAAAGGAGAGGAGACAAGACGCACCCCTGGCGAAGTCCAACCCCAACTTTGAAAGGTATTGAAAGCATTTCGTTTACTAGCTGTATGTGTACGTTCTGTCGATCTTGTCTTGTAACGAAGTACATTCCAAATCCTATCATTATTACCACACCCAAAGAAAATATTTTGAAATGACCACATTTTTGACATTGAACATTCGAAGTTTTCTCTACTACAAATGAAACAACCCAAGCTTTTCAAAAACACCTACACTCCAGAGCCATATATTCAGTTTATTTTTTTTTTAATTCAATAATTCATATTTAATTTAAATATCTTTCTCCCTTACAGGTTATCGGATGCCGGCCGCTGAGAGCACCCCACCAGAAATGTACCGCCTTATGCTTAAGTGTTGGGCTGCTGAAGCCGAATCACGTCCACATTTTGACGAAATTTTCAATGTCGTCGATGCACTGATTATTCGATATGATAATACTAGCAATTAATCCACATGCTTATAGTACACCGTGTGTCTTAATTTATTACCGTCTCTAAGCTAAAACTTTAAATATAACGCTAAACAAAAAAAAAAACTAAATTAATCTACGTGATAAATTTTTTCTAACAACGAACAACACATACATTTTATAACCATTTGTATACGTAAACGCAAAAAATATATATCATAAGTAAATAGCATGTAATGTCCTTGTAAGGGTCCTTTTTTTTTGCTGCAATTAAGTAACGCTCGATGTGCCAAAAAGATTTAATTGTTTGTATTATTCATTGAAATGAATTGTGTTTTTTTTTAATAAGAAAAAGAATGAATGTTGTCTCTTTATAAATATTTTTTTGTTTGCTTGTTTGTTGAATATAATTTCGTTTCGTTTAATCCACACGAATTTTACTACTACTTTCGTTATGTTTTTATCAATTTCCTTACAATGTCAATTAAATAAAACAAATATTATAATTAAATGAAAACGTACTCGTTTTTATTGTTAATTTAGTTTTAAGTCTAATTTGCAAATCTTGTAAAAATAAAACTAAATGATAAATTACTTTGTAAATTTAATTTAAGTACATAACCATATGCTATGTCACGTAGTATTATTTATTATATTTAGATTTATTTAAAAAAAAGATTTGTTTCTGATGCGTTTCAAGTCCAAACGAATGAATTTATTATTATTATCGTATTTTTTTGTTTTTATTATGCTTACTTTTAAGGAATGTACCTATGCTTGTATTATGATCAAACAAAAATATTAATGTTAACAAAAAAGAGTAAATAAATGAAATTATTTGTTTTTTTTTTTAATATTAAATATTAGTCATTTAAAGAATGTAAATTTTTTATTTTTAAAATTTAAATAAATAAACAAATTATATATGTTTCGAAAGTATAGATAGGATTTTATTTCATCATCTGAACAAGTTTTTATGGTTTCTAAGAATAGGTGAAAATAAATTCAATTCAAATGATTGGGGAGGGGTGCTTGCTCATGCTCAATACTATATAAGCACAAATGACGGTAGGAGCAGTGTTGCCATGAAAATATTTTGAGACATCTGCAATTATGAAAAACAAAATCTGCAATGCAGATGCAGATTTCTATGAAAAAAATCTGGATTCATAAATATTGCAATATCAAAGAATGTAATTTTGAAAGGTTAGCGCTAACACACTCAGTAGGTACAGCCTCATAAGACGACATAAGTGCAACAGTTTTAGACAGCATTTCTACTTATACAGCGCAAAAAACTCTACTTTCCTGTTCTCATCTATGCAGCTCAGAATCACTAAATAAATGCAGACGAAATCTGTCATGCAGATTTTGGGATTTTAAAAGACCGCAGCTAGGCTGAAAATCTGCAAAATGAAGACAAATCTGCACTTATGGCAACGCTGGGGAGGAGGGACATCAGCTCTCTCTAACATTTAAAAAGGTGTTATACATACATACGGACGAATACAAACCGTCCGCAGAAGACTTATATTTGCCTCTGGCCTGGCTTCTCAATCAAGAATTATCTTCAAATCATGAGTAGTTCAAGAAATAAATACTTCGAGGAGTGTTAAACACTAAAATATTGAACAGTGGCCCTTACTCGGAAATATACTTCGCCCCAATGGTGGGTAGGCTCACTAGGTGTTCAGTCGAACCCTTTTTCGTCCGTTTGCTTCACATGTCCTAGCCATCTTTGACGACTAATTCCTACTTTTCTGACCGAATCGATATCGATGTCACTCTGAAGTCTGACGCTCATAGAGTTCGATCCAAATCACACCAAGAATTTGGAGTTCAAAACGACTAGAATATCTTTAGCGAGAAGGCTCGTATGTCCATAATTCTGTGCCATATAGCTGGACTAGGATGATGATGGTTTTTTTTTTCAGGATCTGTCTTAGTGTGAATTTTTGGTCGATTGCAGACTTAGCGGGCCGAATACCACACTGGTAGGGCCAACCGGCTCGTTACCTCTAGGCTTTCACCCAGTACGATAAACTGGACCTTCTGGTATGAAGGCAATATTAAGGAGACTGAAGCGTCTATAGTTCTATAGTTGGCGAAGGTATATTTTCTTGTGGATCGGACACACGACGCTGAAATTTCATTTACCAGGCAATCTCAAGTTCGAGATAAAATGGCACGTATGCTCTCCATCAAGTTATCTCACGTTGCCTTAAATATTTCGGCCGGCACGCCGTTTGATTTTTTATTTTGGTCCATGTTCGATTGATTTTCAAAACACATCGACTACATTGGATCGGTCACATCGAGCGAATAGTCAACAAAAGGAAGATCTTCCAATTCTAGCCAACAAGTTGGAGACAAAAAGGATAACCGAACCTCTTTTCAAAAGTGCAAACCGATGTGCAAACTATCGCAAATGATTCGGTCAGCCTAACAGCAGAATTTGAGTCATCTCCGTTGATTAGCAGTCTGCAGACGTTTTTTTTTTTCAAGACCTTAACACCAATTTCAAATTCCATAAACAAGAAGCGAAATATCTCTGAAAGCGTTTTAGCTCACGTCAGAACTGGTAATATTTACCTACCAGATTTCAAACACATTTCAAAAATGAAAACAAACCAATTTTCTGTAATTTTTTTACTTCTTTATTCTATCTTCTTTTCTTAAAAATAAATAAACATTTGTAACATAGAGATCACAATACACTAATTCTATTCTATTAATGGCAATGCTGAAAGTCTTTTAAATCTCTACTGACTAGGACTCCACTTTAGTCCACCTCCTCCACAGTTGGTCCGGAGCGACCACTACCAAATCCACCTGCTTGTTGACCGCATCCCTGTGGACCACTGGCTCCTCCACTGTGTATCTTTGTCATTATGGGACTGCAGATGTTGGATATGCTCTTCATCTTGTCATCGTACTCCTCCTTGTCAGCCAGTGTATTCGAATCTAGCCATGAGATGACTTCATCGCAAGCGTTGCGCGCGGTTTCCCTGTCTTGTTGACTGATTTTATCTCCAGCCTGATCAAGGGCTTGCTTCACACCAAACACATAGCCCTCCAAGTTATTGCGAGCAGCGATCTTCTGTCGTTGTTTCTCATCCTCCTCCTGGAAACGTTCGGCCTCGTTGACCATCCTATCGATTTCGGCTTGCGAGAGACGACCCTTGTCGTTCTTGATGGTTATATTCTTAGTGTTGCCGGTGCCCGTTTCCTTGGCGGATACATTCAGGATACCATTTGCGTCCATGTCGAAGGTGACTTCAATTTGAGGCGTTCCTCTGGGCGCTGGCGGAATGCCTGTGAGATCAAATGTTCCAAGTAGGTTGTTGTCCTTGGTCATAACTCGTTCACCCTCGAATACTCGGATGGTTACGGCAGGCTGGTTATCGGCGTATGTGGAGAATGTCTGAGTTTGCTTGCAAGGTATTCGACAGTTGCGTTCGACGATCTTGGTCATTATTCCTCCAGCTGTTTCGATGCCCAGTGACAATGGAGCTACATCGACCAATAGTACGTCTTGAATTGCGCTGCTTTTGTCACCACTCAGGATTGCGGCTTGGACGGCGGCTCCATAGGCCACTGCTTCGTCTGGATTGATGGACAGATTGAGAGACTTTCCGCAGAAGAACGACTGAAGAAGGTTCTGAACTTTCGGGATTCTTGTGGATCCACCCACGAGAACTATATCATGGATCTGGTTCTTATCCATTTTAGCGTCATTCAATGCCTTCTCGACGGGTTCCAGAGTCGCACGGAAGAGATCGGCGCACAGCTCCTCAAAACGAGCTCGGGTCACTCTTGTGTAGTAGTCAACTCCCTCGAATAGCGCGTCAATTTCGATGGTGGCTTCTGTGCTCGATGAAAGTGTTCGTTTCGCCCTTTCAGCTGCTGTCCTCAGGCGACGCAGAGCTCTAGGATTTGATCGCAGATCCTTCTTGTACTTGCGCTTGAACTCTTCTGCCAGATGGTTGACTAAACGGTTGTCGAAATCCTCGCCTCCCAAGTGGGTGTCACCGGCAGTTGCTCTCACCTCGAAAAGTGAACCTTCGTCGATGGTTAGAATAGAGACATCAAAGGTTCCACCACCCAAGTCGAAGATGAGAACATTGCGTTCACCGGAGAGATTCTTGTCCAGTCCATAAGCCAGAGCTGCTGCGGTTGGCTCATTGATGATTCTTAGAACATTCAGCCCAGCAATGGCCCCGGCGTCTTTTGTTGCTTGACGCTGTGAATCGTTGAAGTATGCTGGCACTGTAATAACTGCGTCCTTCACGGATTCACCCAGATACGCTTCGGCTGTTTCCTTCATCTTTGTCAACACCATTGAGCTGATCTCCTCTGGAGCAAACCTCTTCTGCTCTCCCTTGAACTCAACTCCAATCTTGGGTTTGCCTCCGTCGCTGACAACTTTGAATGGCCAATGCTGCATGTCATCTCGGATTTTCGGGTCGTCGTACTTGCGTCCAATCAACCTCTTGGCGTCGAAGACTGTGTTCTTTGGATTCATGGCGACCTGGTTCTTGGCTGCATCGCCAATGAGTCGCTCCGAATCTGTAAACGCCACATAGCTGGGAGTTGTACGGTTGCCCTGGTCGTTGGCGATAATCTCCACCTTGCCGTGTTGGAAGACTCCAACGCAGGAGTAGGTGGTTCCCAAATCAATACCGATGGCTGGCATGTTGTTCTTCTAATTTAGCTTTGAATAAATTCAACACAATACTGTAGGTTCACTTTGGGAATGAATTTCCTTGTTTAATTGCTGTTACAGTTTTTTAACTTTTCCTAAATTTATAGCTCTTTCAAAATTCACTTTCACTCTTCGCTTGTTCGATTTTTTGATAATTTCCTCACTAAAGGATTTTAAAATTTCCTTAACTCGATGTTTTCACTTTGGTTGGTTTGAAATATACTGATGCGAAGAGAACCGAGTCCGACTATTTATATGATTTTCTCTGCTGAAGCGAATTTTCTAGAAGGCTCTTTCTAGAAACTTATGGAAAAGTATCGAAAACCGAAGAGAATTTGTTTTAAATAAGCAACTGTTTTTATAAGAGAGCAAGGTAAATAATAAATTATAAAACTCTTATTTTTGTTGCTCTTCATATTTTCGTAAGTGGAATTTGGAATGTGGAACGTGAAAGTTGAAGTGGAAAGAGGACTTGCTTTTGTGTGCGCGCGTGCTCACTGAGTGGGGAAAATGTTTCTCTTTAATTTTGTTTCATTTTTAAGAGCAGGAAATTCTCCATACAGATAAAAATAAATGCTGTTCGTGTTCCCATTGTTATCTTCTCTTTTGCTTTGGATTTTAGACCTACCCCACTTTCCCGATTTTGTTTATCTGCTACGGCCCTATGGGGTGGAATCGTCTTTTGAATTCTAGAATTTTCGATACATGGATTCAATTCAACTGAATACTGTAATGTATTTCATCATGTGGTTGTATTTGGAATAGGTATCTATAACGTTTATATTTATCTTTAAATTTTTATTAAAAATAGAAATCACTAAATTAAATCAAAAATATGAATGATGATTTGGCTTCCT
The DNA here is from genome assembly GCA_949372485.1 of Cheilosia soror. Taxonomy (NCBI): domain Eukaryota; kingdom Metazoa; phylum Arthropoda; class Insecta; order Diptera; family Syrphidae; genus Cheilosia; species Cheilosia soror. Next base: position 108,543,229 of record OX443562.1, on the reverse strand, counting down.
TATAATAGATATCTAATAGCGTTAGTATTTTTAGGTAGTAGCTAGTTACGCGTACGCCTACATTTAAATATGACAATAAATAATAAAAATAGGTAAATAAACAAACTGTTATGAAAAGAGAGCAAGGTAAATAATAAATGATGAAACTTGTTTGCTACTCTTCAATTTCTCTGAAGGGGAAAAGGGTCGTTTGACTACGTGCTGCAGGCTGCAGCTGCAGCTGCATCACTGCGTGCAGCGCGGAATAAGTTTCTCTTTAATTTTGTTTTTTTTTTTTTTGTCAATTCAAATTAATGAATGTACATATGTATATAGGTAGTATTTCAGTTTAGATTTCGGATAGAGTTTTCTGTTGTTTACATTCTCTTTCGCTTTGGGTTTTTGACCTACCATCCTAAACAGCTGACCTACTTCCTGATTTGCTTACATCTGCTAAGGGGTGGAATCTTCTTGTGAATTCTAGAAATTTCGATGTTAAATTGAAAAATAAAATTTCATCAAATTTGGTGGTTATGTTATGATAATGGTGGGAATAATATTTTTTTTTATTTTTCAATTTCTTTCAATTGCAATAAAATTAAAAAAGAAATGAGATCACTTTTTGTTTGGATTTGAATCGATGTGTCATTTGGCAGTCAGCTAATTTTGAATTGTAATTAAGGTAGGTAATTATACATTTTATAAGATTGCGTTGTATGGTTGTAAAATTCCCTAGGCTCTTGATTTTTGCCCATTGAAAGAACCTCCTTCTCGTTTTCTACGACAGTGCTTTTATAAACATTCATGTTGTTCTGGGTGATCACAGAATCCGTCGTATTTGGAATTTTGCTACGAACCTCGAAAGAACTATCACAGAATCCGTTGTAGTGGAAATTTTTGCTACGAATTAACATTTTCGCCTAAGAAAGTACCTAAATAATAAACCTCAAAGATTAAGATATCAAAATTGTTTTAGTGTTAGAGAGAATAAGGGTAAATGTCGCTTAGAAATCAAGATACGCAAAAGAGCTCTGAATCTGAAAAATTAGATATGTTGCAATCAAAAACCACATAGGTACCTACCTAAATGTAATATATTGCATAACCTAAGGTAGGGGTTCAAATAAGGCCCGTAACCTAATAAGGTCCAGTGTGCAAAATATAAGGAATTATATTTTAAATGTGCTTGTGGACACCTATATCCACACCAAAATCGATAGAAATTTTCTTCTGATACAATCGTGGTTTTTCTTACGGTAGGTGCACGCATGCGATTTTTATAAGAAAATGGTTTTTATTATTAATTTTAGTGCAAATAATAATTCGGGTAAGTCTAGTTTTTACATCAAATATGTTACATACAAAACAAAGATTTACATAATATGGTTTAAGTATTATTTCAATCCTTTGCGTTGATTTTTGTTTAAAATTTTATAAACATGTTTTTCATGTTTTTAAAAAGGCCCACCCAAAACATTACCGGGCCTTATTAGGAATATGGAAAATTAAATTTGTTTTTTTACATCAAAGGGCACGGTAGTGCCCCAGCCAAGTTCTCTAGTATAGGCACTTCCTCTTTTTACAGGAACAAACTCCGGCTGTTTTCGACCCCTCTCTAACTTCGGAACCGGTTGAGTCAAAAACTTCCAACTTGAAACATTTATCAAACTCACTAAATAGGTCCATCTCACCAAATTTCATATCTATAGCATCAGTGGTTCTCCAAATACAGGACTTCAAAAATCGCAAAAACCGTAACTGACTGACTCACTCGCTCCACTTCGATGATCATCAAAATTATGAAGCACTTCCGGCCATCCTAGAATCGTGGCAGAAAGCTACATCCTGTGGACCAGACACTAGGAAAATTCCAAAACTTGAGATTTTCAAAAAACTAAAAATTATCCATTTAAGGGGCGGGGAAACTGCCCACTTAAAATATAAATAGAAGTTAATCTGCATGCCGAATATAATTTTAATGATTAGTCTATAAGAAAGAAAGCCAAAGTGATGGTAGTCAGTGTCTATTGACATATTTAAAAGCGATGACGTTTCAACGTTGTTTGTAAAATCTAATAAAAAAAAAAAAACTTTTCAAAAAGTTGTGAAATCACACCAAAAACATAAATGTAAAAAAAAGAGCCAAGTTCTCTTGTATAGAACAACAAAAATTAGGTGCGTAACTAGTCAGCCATGAAAAGTAATGAAATCTAAATGTTTCCTTGCCAAGTAAACCAACAAATTTTTTTAAACATTATTAACCTTCTTAAACTAAGAACTTGGCGTACATTTAGATTTCATTACTTTTCGTGGCTGACTAGTTACGCACCTAATTTTTGCTGTTGTATATAAGAGCTCGTGGCTCTTATTTTACATTTATATTTTTGGTGATTGTTTTTAGACAAAATGTTAAAGGCAGGTAAATTGGGAAAAAATCAATAAGACCGGAGCATGGTAATGGCGTGCATATAGCGAAGACCGGATGGAAGACATGTGACAGCGTCAGCATTATGGTTCTTGGTATCTCGAACTTTGACAAAGTTAAAATTTAATTTGTTACTATTTTTTAAATTAATAATATCGCCTTATTTTAAATTAATTTATTAAATTAAACATTTTTTTATAAATTTTTTTGTTTAGTCAAGAATGCTGAATTTGTTTTTTTTTTATTATTAAATAATAAAATAATATATTATTAAATAACAAACTACGTTGTTTTATTTGTTTCAGAACAAAGCACTTCTTATTTTAGCAGGATAACCAAAGAAATTGAAAAAAAAAAATTGTATGGGCCTTATTCGGAACAGGGGCCTGTTTCTCAGATAATACATCACATACATTTCATACAACATACAACTTAATCATACATCACATACAATTTTCTGTTTCTCAGATTTCATTGGAAGTGTTGTATGATAATTTGTTTGTTGTATGATGTGTATGATTTGATATTTCGTTGTTATGAAGTGTGAAGCTTAAATTTATACAAATTCTAAGAAATATACGTCAATTGAAGAAATATTAAAAAATAAAATTGAAAATTTGTATACATTGCACAATGCATGGAGTTCCAAAGGACGTGTCGCCGTGTTAATACAGTTTGGTCAATCATTTCACAAAAAGTAGTATGTTTGTAGGTAAGTCTTATGTCTTTTATAAAGCATGTGTATTGTGTAAAGCTATTATAATGCTGTTTACTTTTTACTAGACGAGGAAGTGATATGGCCCGAAAATGAAACGTTGTATCCAAAATTTTTCGTGGAGCTGCAATGCTATGTATTGGTTGTGAAAACGTTGTAAATGCATGTGTCAACATACGGAAAAGAATGGCTCAAGAAAATGATATCTTTTTCGGTGGAAATAATGATGACGAAAATGAAAATGAAAACACAAGAGAAGCAGTGGAAGCGTTAAGAAACTATATACATAAATAGTTTTCATTAAATAATTTCATTTGGCTATATTTTGTAAAACTTACAAATTTATACTATTAAAAACAATATTACAAAGTTGAAAATATATTTTATTACTCCATTTTATCAAGAAATTCTAGGTATATAAAAACCAAATTTGGTCTCCCTTTTCTTGCTACATTTACTAATCGTCATATTCTTTCTTATTTACAACAGATTATTGTGCTGTATGAATTGTATGATAAATCTGAGGTTAAACTGCTGTATGAAATGTATGATAAATTTCTGTGAAACAGGATCATACAACATTCCAATACTTCCAGTCAATTCTCCGTTCATAAATTGTTGTATGACAGCAAATCATACATCAATTCTGTGAAACAGAAATCATACAGCAGAATTTTCAAAATCATATAATGTATGTGTTGTATGATTTGTGAAACAGGCCCCAGGTGTTCGTAATGAGGCCCAATGTAAGGTTTTTCAAAATGTTAAAAAAATGTATTTCTATTTCGGTTTTAAGAAATAAGTATTTTGTTTTTATATAGATAATTGAACTAAAGTTTATGTTAATGTCAATTAAGTAAATTTTTTTCACACGCTTGGAAGTTTTTAATGAAAAACCGTAAGGTGGGGCTTATTTGGGTCACCTGCCTTATACTTTTTTATGCTTAAGGGTGGGTCTCCCTCAGCTACGAACTCCGTGCTCAAGTAAACGTGTTTACATGTATTAGTGCACAGAATTTCAAATAGCCGAGCACACCCTCCCTTATCAAGATCACAATTGTGACTGCAGAGTGCAGACTCGCTCAGCTCAATTAATAAAAATAATACAAAATTGTCTGCACAACAAAATAAATCAAAACAACCAAAGGGAAGGGAAAGGGACAAGCTGTGCTTTCTGTTGCTGTTGCTCCTGTTGCTGCAAACGTTGTTTATCTAATACACTGAAACCAAAAGTGTGTGTGATATAGAATTTGCTAACGCACACTTCTGAATATGGCTTTCGTCATAGCGACGTATAATCGCATACGTAAGCACAAATCGAAATAGGTACATAACAATAATATCAATATCCAAAATCCATATTATACAAATTTTCATCATTTTTTTAAATTATCCCCCTACTCCTTTTAGGAGAGAAAAATTACTTATTGTAATTATCTTCACTCTACAGAGATATGACTATATGTAATGAGATCAATTTTGTAGATATACGGCAGCATCATGCGGAAAAAAAATAACATGAACGAAGCCGGGTGTGAATGCCATGCTAGTACGTACATAGATATTGAGTATGTACTATCATTTTAAGTATTTTAAACACTGTGAAGTCGGTAGGAATTGAAAAGGTTGGGTAACCCCTAATAATATTTTTTAGAGGAGCTTCAAAGCTGCACCTAATCTAGGGCCGCCTCACAAACCAACCACATGCGGCATGAAATACAAAAATTGCATCCTGTAGAACACTGTTTTTATATCGTGAATGAGTTACCTGGACAATGTTTAAAGTGCAACAAAACATTACCCAGTTTTATATACTAATTGCCCTCAAATTTTGTAATACATAACAAACAATGAGTTTGCCCACAGGAACACATTTTATTGATGTCTCTACAATTGTCAACCTCAACACAAATTAACAATTCTTCTCCAGACTGGTCATGCAAAACATTGACCAATCATTATGATTTATGAATAGATGACCATTTCAATATCACCAATAAAAGCGGATGTTGTGTATATCTATATACTTAAACTACACACAATAATTTTCAAAATATTAAAACACACAACCACTAATCTATTTTGAAAAGTTCGGCCTAAAATAGGGAACATCAAAGCAACCAACCCCTTTCCTCATACAGTAGGTATTTTATTTACGATGACCCAAAATTGCATTTAGGTAGGTAGTTTGATTTGAACTCAACTCATAATAAAAAAAATCATCATTCACCTCCCATCTCCCACTCCCATACATATTCTCAAATCTTCTGAAGCCCTCAATCCATATCAATCATCATTCATCATCCCTTAAAAATATTCCGCTCTCAATATAATTTTTCATTTTGATTTGATTTCCCTATCATATTCATAATTATGTTACGTACACAAACCAGAGAGAATAGACCACCAGCTTCGGCCAAAAATGAGAGATCCATAGAGCCAGTTTCAAAAAGTTACTGCGTGGTTAAGTATGGGTGCAATGTTAAAGTAAACGGAGGGTGGATTTGGTCACGCATACACTGGCACATAGTAACATTTACCGTTATTCGGTGGTAACTTGGAAAAAATTCAAATAATTCAAATAAATTAGCTGTTATCGGGACGTGTTAAGCAAATTGTGTGTTCGGTGTGGTGAATTTATTACCAACTTATATTTCATTAAAAGCATACAAATTTAAATGGGTAGTTACCAACTGTAATAATGTAGGTAATTCCTTTGACATTATTACGAAAAAATAAAATTTGTTAAAGCTGCAAAACTAAAATTCATGACACGGACAAAATCCTCAAACATGACTTTTTTTTAGTTTTGCTAATATAAATTTATATCTTTTTCTACATACACTTTAACGAAAATTTTTTTTTGTTTTTTAATTGCTTATTTTTTTAAAGAGTTTCGAAATAAATAATATAAAAAAGCAGAAAGAAAACTGTCTTTTTAGGTTTAATATATGTTAATTGTGTTATTTCATCTACAAGGGGGATGTAGTGAAATTATTTTAAACAATAAATAAATTGTTCATCGGAATTTGAGCAAATTTTGCGTTCTAAAAACGAAATTCTAAATTTTTCCAGGAAATATTTTCAATGCAATTAATTAAAAAAATTATTTTTTTTTTAAATTTTCTATATGTTTTCGTATATGTATTCAAATTTTTTGTTATTCAACTAACCAATTTTGAATCACACAAAACTTGTTAGTTAAATAACATTGAAGTGTTATGAATGAAGTTGCACAATAACTAAACGCCAAAATGAGAATTCAAATATTTTGTAAAAATGCGAAAATTCTATTTATTAAATAATTGCATTTTTATAATTAAAATATAATTTCATTTTCAAAAAACAAAAGAATAAGAATAAAAGTATACGGACTGAAATATAAACGAAAAATGTGATAATGTGACAAAACAAAACAAATTGATTACCTATTTAAAATTATTTTTGACTGTCGGCGATTGTTTTGAAATGTAATTTCATTCATTACGTTAATAGAAACAATTTCTGGTATTAAGTTGTTTCATAGTATCTTCCCTCTAAATTCGCAGACCATTTTTCTCTCGACAATCGACATTCGCACATTTTCCTTGAGATTTTGTCGACACACGATTTCAGAATTACATCCTCAACTAATAAATATGGCCAAAAAACATAAACGAAAACAAGCAATCTAAATGTAGTAACAAAAATGTCTTTACCTACTTTATTCCAAGAACGAATATTTCGCATTTTATTTCTTCATTCTAGTTGTAGCCTGAAAAGTCCATAACCATTGATTATGCTTGTTTTCTTCTTTTTTTGTGAACTTACTTTAAAATTCAAAACACATATTTTAATATCTTCAGTATAAATTGAGTTCAACTATAAAGTGCAAGTGCTCCAAAAAAGCAAAGAAAATTTTCAGTTGTGTTTTGCGTACTATAATACCTAGCCAAAAAGTTGCCTTAAATATTATGTGGATAAAATAACAAACATTCAAAAATAACCCATTTTGGAACGCATCACATCAGCTGATCGAAACTCACCATCCATCAAATAATTGTACTGTCAAAAGTGTCATCGCTAATTCGCGTTCATTTTCTCGTTTTCATGTGTCGTAATTGTAATCTATTTAATTCTAAAATACAAATTAACTTAAAATGTTGCTTCCTACATACAGATTTGTTTGGTGAGTGGTGACACGTTCTGCTTCTCACCGATTTCTTGATTATCTGGAACGAGCGGTATTCGGTTTGACACGAGAGTGCATGGCTATACCTCCTTCACTAGTAAAATCCTAGTTTTGCTTTTAAAAAGTCTCTCGGAGAGACTCGGATGCTTGTTGGAAGCTGGTGGCGCCTTCTTAAGTACATTAACGATTGCTGATGTTTTATGTGGATCTCGGGGAAATATGTAGTGTGTGCGTGTAATCTTGGAGATTCCCTTGTCTACTCGAAGAAATATGGTGTGCGTGAGTTCACTCAAAGTATTCTTACCATTAATATATCTGTGCAATCTTCATTTTTCTGTATTTTCTTCATAGCCTGACATTATATCCACACTATGCGCTATATGCGCAATGCATTCGGTGTCATAAGTCTGATCGGTATCCACAAACCAGAACTGAGCAATGTCGCCTTGTCTGTGATAGTTTTTGAAGCAGGGACATTTTTTCCATCACTTCTGTCGGAATCACTATCAGCGACAACTACGACCCAGTGGTTGGTAAACTCGCCGAAGCATAGACACCTCATAATAAGCTTTCAACGCATGTATGTAAAGGCAAACTTAACTTGGTTGGTCGATGAGACGCTTATCTGCATTAAGCTACCGGAGCGCCGTCAACTAACCGTCTAAACGCTTTACATTATCTGTTCTGTAATCAGTAGGAATCCGGACGGAACTAAGATTTCAACAGGCCTTACATTTGGATGACATTTACGACCTCATGTATTGCAAGGTAAGATGTCATTTTCAATGTATGTACCTTATTGATTTCTTTTGTTTATCTGATGGTATATTTTCAGGATAATAAAAAGCTCAAAACAAAAGATATTTGTCTCAATTATAGTAGTGGCGTATGCACCAACAAAACGGCAGTTGAACTGGAACTGCTGTGAACAATGTTATTTATGGTGGGGACTATCACCACACGGGGATGCAAATTCGGATATTCATAACGAAAGTCATGGCAGAGTTTTCTAGAAAAGACAAAAGTGGCAATACATATCTAAATTTGGTATCAACGCTCTATTGTTAGTTACCATGTTTTTATAAAATAAACTAAAGAATCTAGTTATGCTTTCACGCTTATAATAATGACAAGAAGTTAAATATTACTTGTTTATAACCAGTAATTTTGTGTGAATATACGAACATTGAAATTACTTGTGTGTTGTGTTTGAAATGAAATTGCGATCTCTTACTTTAGGCGCCTGAGTCTGAGCATACATCTGGTAAAATGCTGGACATTTGCACGGATGCGATTGCAGGTACATACGGTACATACTGCTTCTTGTAGCTCGCTGTGTTTTCACAACATCAGTTAACCTGTTGCCGGTAATGTTCATGCCTATTGAAAGGATTTTATGACCCTCTAATTAGGGTCATAAACTGGTATTATTACCAGGTTAATTATACATATTAATTATTAATAGGTGTAAAAGAACCTATTCCAATCGTTGATCAATGGCTTTCCAATCGCGAAACGAACAAATAATCTTTTGGCTAAGGCTGCAGTTATAGCTATCAGAAAAGTCCGTAAAAACACGCAACAGAACAAAACTGAAACATTTAACCATAGCATATCATAGGAATTCGTGAAACTGGTTGAGAAGTTGAACAGAAAAAGTTTTTCGTATACGGAAAAATAAATTGCTTAATGTTTTTTGAATAATTAGTTTTATAATTCAAAGGCAACTATTTAAGACCAAGATTGAGTTCAACGATTAAGTTTAAGTGCTCCAAAAAAGTGAAACAATTTTTTTACGGATGCATTTTACTGATAGGTATAACTGCAGCCTAATGGAATACAATGTAACTCTCTTGGGTCGTTGATTTTTTCTTTCAACAAAATTTGAAACTAACAATCACAAACAATTATCTGCGGCATTCTATTTTAACATTTGCATATCTTTTATTGTTCTAAAGATCAGCGTTTTACATGTACATATATAAAGGCATATTCATACTTTTTTCTAAAAACAGGATACAATTTCTATATTAATCTGTCCTTTAATGTTATGTGCCTGGGAAATAAATCATTTATTGCGATGGCTGAGAATTTGTCTTTGGCGGTATATGAATAAATGTTATCTGGTTCGAAGTCTAGATGTAATTGTCTAACCATTCTGTCCGTTTGTATTAGACAAACAATTTACGAGTATTTTGGTATTGTAAGTGTCCAGCAAGTTAAAAATGTTTCGATTCGTTAGTTAGCCTATTGTATAAAAGAAGAAAACAAAGTGATATTAGTTTGACTTCACAAATCGGCAGGCAACTTTATAGCTTGAACATCGGGAAAGAGAATCAATGGCAGCACGAAAATTGTCGGCGCTTTGAACTGATCCCTATAGGACTGCTTGACTTTTCCAATGAAACGACTGTCGGAGTCATAAGATTTCATATTCCAGTGCAATAGCCTGTTTCAACACGGTGTACGCATGTCTTCTGGGGGTTGGCAAAAGCAACCTTACCATTAACAGCAACGTAGGCACGATCGCCAATATTCTCTTTGCGAATTTCTTCGCTACGGTACATGGAAGGAGAATCCTTGCTTTCGAGAGTGCGTTCTGGTCATTGCCAATTCCGTTGGCGTTACAACGCGCAAGGGTGTTGGATGAAACTTTAAAACAATGTCCCAATGGAACAATTTTGTTTTTGGTGATGTGGCCGAGTCCAATATGGAATGCAACTTTGTGAAGGAGCTCAACTGCGCGAACCTATAAACAAAACAAGATTAATCAGCATGAGTTCCTAATTCATATGAGCATGACGTGACAAACTCATCTGTGGTGGTACAGCGGCAAAAGTTAAGTCTTAATGCAAGGCAATATAACATTTAAGAAACTTCACAGTATACAAATGCTGAAGAGTCTATACCATCACCGGTATTTTCTTCTGCTCAAGGCCTACGATATTTGAATGCAAGCGATTATTTAGAAATAATTCACAAATAGAATCAAATATGTACTTACTAAAGGATTTTTGTTTATTTCTTGAATGTTGTAAAAGTTGAAGTTCGATTACAGACGCATTTATATCAAAATTTGATTAGTTTTGCGAAGGTTTTTATCCAAAACCAATCAACTGGTGTGCAAATAAATACTTTTTTCAATTGAATTGTCAACCCGAAAAAATTCAACACGGCATTATGACAGCTTGATGACAATACAATTATTTCACCTCCCGCCATTTAGAATTTATTTTTTTTGCTTATTCACACGTATTCACAGATAGAAAAAGAGGCGGAGCTAATTATTTCAAAACTGGCTCTATGGATCTCTCATTTTTGGCCGAAGCTGGTGGTCTATTCTCTCTGGTTTGTGGTTACGTACGTGTACCGTTTTGTAGGTAACGTCTACGATGATATTTATCCAATCTGCCTCTATGCCTCACAATCACAATGCTCGATTGACTTCAAACAACAACAATAATATTATTAAGTAATTAGTATGTATCTATCAGGAAACCAAAAAAAGGATCCAAACTTGTTTTCTCCATATCCCAGTGGCAACGAATGCGGCAAAACAACAATCTGCAAATTACAGACTCTCGCGAGAGAGCAAAATTATAGAGAAAACGATTAGCGCTGTGTCGGATATTTTGTGAACTACATTGCATATGTGAGCGTGAGTTCTGAAACAAAAACGAAACTGCTGTTAAATTGTTAACTTTTCAAAATGCAATTTTAACTATTTTATAAACTAAATTTTTAATTTGTATTCAATGAACGGATACATAAATGTTTGAATGTTATTCTGTTTTGAAAAGCTGACAAAAATAAGTTCTGGTTGCTCTACAAACACTGTTTCCTTTTGGTCACCTTAATTTGCAGATTATAATAGTTAAACTCAAAAAATCAAAATTCGAAGACGGTCACTAACTAATTTAACCCATTAACTATAAAATAAAATCATAAAAAAAATAAAAAAGTTCCATTTAGATATTGCCCCACCGGGGCGAAAAAAAAAAACACCCAAAAAATGACGTTTTTGGGACTTTATGGTACATAAAAGTCAAAAAATAAAAATTCTAAGACGGTCACTAACAGCGTCTATTTATTTACTGTCGAAAGCCGTTTACTGCAATCAATTATCTCTTAAGGGTGGGTCTCCCTCACAGCGTTCCCACTTCAGATTTACGAAAGCGTAGTGCCGAGATAAAGAAAACGTAGTGTTTGGAGCTAAATCGTAGTAAAATATGAAAAATAATTGCAATTACGACGCAATACACTCAACTGGGGGTCGATTCTCATTCTATGATACTGTGAAGTGAAAAGAGTTTTCACAAGTTCGCGCTGAATTCGATTCTTGGTCTATAAAAAATTAAAGCAAATGACAGATATTTTTCATATGATATTTTTTTTTTATCACATGCGTTTCATTTGTGAAGAAGTGTGAAAAACTCTATGCTCTATGACTTACAATGGAAACAAAAAATAAGCGCGGACAAAGGGATTCAGAAACCCGAAATATGTATTTATTTAATCGTAATGAAAAGTATTCTACGTTGAAAACCTCGAAAATTGCAAATTAAATTAAATTATTTATCACTTGACAGTCACAGAACGGAAATCGACCCCTTGGAACCATCATTATTGCGCTGAAAAGTGAATGTGTTCAATTAATCGCCCTGTTGTGAATGCGTTCAAACAACTTTTCCAAGGGAAAACATTTTAGAAATCAATATTATTACTTACTTTATACAAGAAATATATGGAACGGAAAATCGTAGTGTTTCCAAATTTTTCGTACACGGTTAAAAATCCTGGCGTTAAATTTAATATTTTCGTGGTTGTATATATGACAACACCGAAAAAATATTAAAATTTAATAGTTCGGATATATTGAATTTAAAAAATCAATAATAGATTTATTGAAATTAAATAATGTCGGCTAATGAAAAATATGTCCAAAATATTTAGTTTTAATATAGACTAAGATTGATTTTTATTCCAAAAGTATTTAAATCAAACCCTTATATATTAAAATGTTTTTTTTTGATTTTAATATATTTTTATTAGAAATAAATAAAGTTCGTATTGAAATTCAATATTTTTTTTGTTTTTTTATAAACCCATAGAATATTAAAATTGAATATAATTTTATTATAATTTAATACTAAATAATATTTTATTTAAATACAAATGGAATATAATTTAACACCAGAAGTATTTTATTTTAATATAATTTTGTACTATTTTTTAGTAAAGGTAGGTTATTTTGTAATGAAAAGATATTACATTTGAACACAAAATTATATTAATATTAAGTATTAAAATATTATTTAGTAATACAAAGTGCATTATATTATAATACAAGGTTAAATTAGTTGTTAGTATATAAATATTATTATATAATACAAAACGTATTACATTTCAACATAAAATTGTATTAAATTTAAATATGATATATATTACTCAATAAAGTACAAAATGTATTACAATTTAATACAATATTGTATTCAATTTGAGTATATAAATTATACTACCTATTTAAAAAGTTTTTAGTATATCTTTCTGAAGGCATAATAACTTACCAAAACATTACCGATCTTGCCTCTATGCGTCCACCTATATAAAAATTCAAGTTTCCGAAATAAAAAGTCGTGCGTTTTCTTGTTAAATATATTTACACATTTTATTTATTTTAAAGGCTTAAGCTAAAAACAAAACAATTCTTTAGTTAATTGGCAAAAAAGTGTATAATTCATTAATATAAGGCTGCAATATGTATATTTTGTTTTTTATCTCATAGTGCTCAAATGGTACTTTGAAGCCATTTGTTATAACATTAAACATTTGAATTTGGTTGTAAAAGCCTTCTTGTTTATATTTAATGCATAAAAAATATATATTATTTTCCATTTTCAAAATTTTTTCAATTTTTATAAAATGACCTGGCTCAAAATAAACAAAGCAATTAATCTTGTAGTGAAATCCATTGGCAAATTCAACATACTCTGTGACGAAAAATTCTTTAGTTTTAAGACTATCCAGCGTAACTTTGGAAGTAATTTCCAAGTTGACTGCTTCAAAGAAGTCTAATAAACGAAAAAAAAACGAAATCTCGAATAAGTTCGAACAAACACAACTAAAATATGTTGTGGTGGTACGGATATGTAATCATAATGAGAGAAAATAACATTTGTTCAACCAAAATTATCCTTTTTTATACTTTAGGTTAGATAAAATAAAGAACACAATTAGATATTGAAATAAAGGTGTACTTACATATCCTCCAATTTTGATATCTTGGATTTTATAGCATGGGGAAATTGAAATAATAGCTTTCGCGCAAGCTATCTTTGCCTCTTTTGAAGGATAATTTCCAAACACTGATCTTAAGTAGTCGGTTGCCGTTGTCACTAGTGCCCTTCGAGATGAATCCTTTAGCGTATTGGTGCGGGAGTACTCCTCCAAAATATACACGGCTGCGCTTACTTTTATATATGCTTCCAAACCCTAATAACGAAAAAAAGCATGGTATACCTACATTATTATTATTTAACCAGTTACTTACTTCTTTGTATACAAGGAGACTACTTCCAATCGCTGGGTCTTGCCTCTGTAAATTGCCACTTGCAGGATCAACCGGCTCTTGCACAATGGAGCCAATATTGATTGTAAAACAAGCACAGTTTGAGTATTGCCTCACTATGTCACAGAGACTATAAACTGGAATCTCAACACTGTCCCGGTCTTTTAAAATGAATCCAGTTTCAGAAATTTCTTCGTCTTCCAAAACTTCAAATAAAAACCACCAAATATCTAATTAGCATCGGCTTATAAAAGTTATCTACAATTTGAGCTTTAATCACTATTCCTCAAAAATTTATAATAATTATTACTCACTTGTTAGGAGAATATCCTCATTTGATATTAAAATTTCGTTGTTTTGGTTATATTTTTTTATTTTTTTTAAATTTAATAGATTTTGTTTGCACATTTTTCACTTTTAAATACACTCCGACTAGACTATCCATCACAAGCTCCATTGAAAATTTGACAATGACGCGCTCAAACTAACTGGAGATGGAAAACCAAGCTACGAAATAATATCTTTGGGTTAAAAATTAATACCGAAATATTCCGATTTAATACTGGAGGGTTTAAAAGTAATTCTGGAGTATTAAAAAGCAATACTGAAGGATTAATATTTAGTATTAAAGGGTTTGAAATTTGTTTTTTGTATTAGAATGTAATACCGTCGTCTGTTAAAATATATAGGGTAACGCGCAGTAAATTAAAGTAATACCAAAATGTTAAAATGTAATACTCAAGGGCTAAAAAGTAATTTTAAAATATTTGAAAGTAATATTGAAGTTTAGAAAAGTAGTACTAAAACTTTGAAAGTCAGTTTTTGAATATTATAATTTAATGTGCATGTATTAAAAATAAGTCCGAGTGTATATTAGAATGTTGGTATAGGGTGTCCCGTGGGGAATTTAGTGAGTAAAAGAAAAATGTCAAACCCGCCATTATATTATTTCATTCGATTGTGATGTAGTACCTAACTTTCGTGAGTTGTTCTAAACACCACCGTGAAGGTTTCTGATTGAGTAAAATGATAAAATGTCCATTTCAAGGATTTTAATGACTTCGGTAAAAATCCAATTTACAAGGAGTTTTTGGTAATAAATTATTTAAAACAGCAAAAGGCTTTTGTTTGTTTTGAAAGACATTTCGGGTGGATTTTTTTTGGGACCTTTTAGTAGAAATTTTTTAATTCTTTAAAAAAAAGGGTGGGGTACTTTTTTTGGAGGTGGGGGCCTACGGACCACAGGGTAAAATACGGATGAACATCAAGGTCTACCGTTAATTTAAGAATACTTTTAAGGGCCTTTTGGTAAAAATTAAAAATATTCCTTACATAATTTTCGCTGTAAACATTCATCGATTTTCTCTGCAATTTTCTGAAAAAGTTGGACTTGATGATTCCGTTCGTCGTAAAAAGGTGTACCGCATACTTACTTTCGGGCTATTTAAGGTCGGTTGGTTTCTTAGCCGTAGATTATGTGTTTCTGGAGCTTTATGGCAGTTTTTTTTTGTTAATATTCCCATTTATGTAGGTGGAAATGGGCTTCGTAGCTTCAGAAGATACAATTTATTGTGCCAAATCTCCCCAACATTGTTTCACAAAGTTTTTTTTGGAAAATAAAGTAGGTATTTTTTATTTTGTTCCTGCACCGCAAATGAATTTTAAGATAGTGAAGTATCAGGTACTTAAAAATCTCATCAACCATATTGGGGAGGGCCAAAGCGGGCGCTTTGACTGAAACTCTTACAGGTTTCCGCACAAGCTTTGTTCAATAATCCTAATGTTTTTGGTGGCACTTGATGGTCTGCTGGCCCCTATTGTCATAGGCACCCACAATTCAATTACATTTTCTTTCTACCCATCGTTCAATCGCCTGCACGACCACTGGGACATTGTACCTAAAAAAATCGAATTCAAGGTGATTCAATTACCACCAAACTCTGTTTATTGAGATTTTATTTATTGATAATATGTTCCCATTTTAAAGCATAAATCTACCACCCTGTATAGTATACTTAAATGTTCCAAGATAATATTTATTCAAATATTTATTATTATGAAGAATTAAATTGTAACACTGAAATATTGAAAAATAATACTTGCATACTGCTTGTGAAATTTTAAATTATAATATTTCGGTCTTATTAAAAACTAATACAGCCGAAGGTTATGCGCTTAATGCACACTATATTGAATAATAGTTTACCAAATATTAAATTTTAATATCAATGTGTTATAAGTTAAGTCAACCATAAGTTGGTATTAAAATGTAATCAGTATGTGTGTTATAATTAAAGTCAACCATAATTTAATTGTAATAAGTACTTGGTTAAAATATAATTTTAGTATAGACTGGGTTAAATTGTATAACAAAATTATTAAACTTTAATTTTTATAGATTAAAATTTAGGAAAACCGTATTAAAAATGGCATTTTAATAAAAGAAATATTAAACTTCAACACAAAATTATTACAGAAAAAATGTAATAAACTGGAAATATTAAAAACTAATTTTTCTTGTATTGCATATACCTGTAATACTGCGGTTGTATTAAAAAACATCCCCAGATTTTTAACCGTGTAGTGACGTAATGATTTTGTCGAACTAAGGCCAAATCGTAGTGAAATATTACGATCGTCGTGAAAGTGGGAACGCTGCTCCCTCAGCTACGAACTCTGTGCTCAAGTAAACGTGTTTACATGTATTAGTGCACAGAATTAAAAATAGCCGAGCACACCCTCCCTTACCAAGATCACAATTGTGACTGCAGAGTGCAGACTCGCTCAGCTCAATTAATAAAAATAATACAAAATTGTCTGCACAACAAAATAAATCAAAACAACCAAAGGGAAGGGAAAGGGACAAGCTGTGCTTGCTGTTGCTATTGCTCCTGTTGCTGCAAACGTTGTTTATCTAATACACTGAAACCAAAAGTGTGTGTGATATAGAATTTCCTAACGCACACTTATGAATATCGCCTTCGTCATACTCATAGCGACGTACAATCGCAATCGTAAGCACAAATCGAAATATTTTAATAATAATATCCAAAATCCATAATATGTATACAAATTTTCATTCCTGACCTTAGCTTTTATTTTTTTATTTTTTATAAATTTTATTTTATATAAATCCTATCCAAAAACAAACGGCTGCAGCCCTGCTCGCACCATTTATGGATGTAGGTATGGATTATCTAATTTAATAAAAAGTTTGTCCTGACTGATTGGGGACGCCTAGCCCAAATGGTAAGAGCCAAACTCAAGTTTCATCAAAGTTTATATAGGAAAATTCATATTTTCCATTCGATTGATGGATGGATATATGTACATATGTATGTCCTATATGTACTACTCCCAAATAGTGTTTGAAAAAAAAAATAATACCTAATAGTTTTTGGCTTTTTTGGCATTTTTTTTTAATTATCCCCCTCCACCCTTTAGAAGAGAAAAATTACTTATTGTAATTATCTTCACACTACAGAGATATGACCGAGGATATGACTATAATGAGATCAATTTTGTAGATATACGGCAGCATCATGCGGAAAAAAAACAAGTAAAAGTGTTATCATCGGCCTGGCCGATGCTTTGATACGCTTCACTGTATGTACTGTATATGTACACGCATGTGTCTAATATTGGTTTTGTATGGGAGGTACCAGAACTACTTGACCGACATAGCCCATTTTCAATACCAACCTGACGACAGTAAAAAGAAGTCTTCTCACAAAATTTCATTCGCCTATGTCGATTCGTTTGGACGCTATTGTGTTTTCAACAGACAGACAGACGGACATGTCTAAATCGATTCAGAATGTGATCCTGATTCAGAATAATATATACTGTTCAAGATTCTATATTTATTTCTATGTTCAAGATTACTCTTTTGTTTACTTGTTTATTCGTTTAATTGTTAATTATTAATTTTGGTTAATGTATTTCAATTATTGTTCAATTTGTTCATGCTATAATTTTCTTGGTTTATATTCAGATTTTATACATATTATCTTTCTCGCTAACCACTTCTGTTACTCACTGCACTTAATCTATATACTTAATTAGTGTTTATGGTTGCTAATTGTGTCTTATTCATTATGGTCATAATTACCTACAATGAATATGCTCACGCACTTGCACCGGTACCTATTTTTTGGGGTTTTTACCAATTCCCTTTTGTGCCTACGTTCGCTATGCGACAAGTGTGCTTGCATTTGCATATTCTCGGCCACTTTGACGAACATCTCAGCAGCGAGCAGATCAGTTTTGGTAAAGCGAAAAGAATTTGTTAATTGTAAACTAATCAATTAAGAAATTCAATAAAGTTGAGTTTATCTGTTTAATTGAAAACATATTGTATGTCCTTATTCAAAATTACCATCGTCATAATCCTATACATATACTTTATAGGGTCTCCGGTGAATCCTTCTCGGCGTTACAAATGTAATGACAAAGTGATAATGTACCTTCCTGTGGAGGGTATAAAAATAACATGAACGAAGCCGGGTGTGACTGCCATGCTAGTACGTAGATAGATATTGAGTATGTATTAATAACTAAATTTAATGTGCACTGCGGGAACTCGCCAAGCGCCCTTGCAATCATATACGAACTGCGATCTTAACACAATACGTCTGACTCACTTGACTGGTCAATGCTTTGCATGATAATAATCATTATGATTTATGAAAAGATGACCATTTCAATACCTATCACCAATAAAAGCGGATGTTGTGTATATAACTTATACTACACACAATAATTTTCAAAATATTAAAACACACAACCACTAATCTATTTTGAAAAGTTCGGCCGAAAATAGGGAACAGCAAAGCAATCAACCCCTTTCCTCATACAGTAGGTATTTTATTTACGATGACCCAAAATTGCATTTAGGTAGTTTGATTTGAACTCAACTCATAATAAAAAAAATCATCATTCACCTCCCATCTCCCACTCCCATACATATTCTCAAATCTTCTCAAGCCCTCAATCCATATCAATCATCATTCATCATCCCTTAAAAATATTCCGCTCTCAATATAATTTTTCATTTTGATTTGATTTCCCTATCATATTCATAACTAGTTGGTTGTACCCGCTTCGCTGGGTATGCAAAGTAATATTTGATAAACAAATTGATTTTATTTAAAGAACTTCTTTGAAAACTACATTGCGTGTAAATTGTCTCTGGTTAATTAATAATCTTCCTTGCTGTGGATTAGATTCAATATACACCTTCTTTTGTCTTGCAACTCTTGATTGTGATAAAGCCACATACAGTTGGCCGTGTGAAAATACTCCGGTCTTCAAATGCATGCCAACGTGATCAAATGACTGGTCTTGAGCCTTGTTTATTATTATAGCGTATGCTAGAATTCATCGGAAATGGAATCATTGTGATAATTCATGCTCTTATCAAATTTCGTCCAGGCTCTTCCACAATCAATCGAGTTCCATTGTAGTCCTTTTTTAGGGTTCAAGTTTTTCAGCAACATGATGATGACACCTTGCTTAAGTACAGCACATGAGGTGGCTTGCTGGATGAAGTTTGCTGATTGAGGAATTCAACAGGGAAATTTGGTGCATCATTTGGATCTTCAGTCTTCACTAATAACAGAATCGCTCCTTTTCATTTCTAATGTCTGCACATTTGTCAGCGCGGCAATGACTCGTTCTGAAAGTTCCTGCATTGACTTTTGCAGCAGATCGCCAAAAATTGTCTTAATTAAGTCTCCTGTTAATATAATTTCCGTGGGAATTTCAACAACGTCGTCTTCATACATTTCTGCTACCCGCGGCAATTTTGCAATAATGAGAAGACTCATATTTTAATAGCCCTCAGGATTTTGTCCACAGAGATTCCTTCACGATCGGTTAGTTTTCTCTTTTATATTTAAATATCGCGAAATAAAATTTCCTATTAAAGTACCTGAGGAGCAATTAGTAAATCAGTGATCTTAAAATTCGTAGCAAAGTACATATTGCCTAAAAACGGTTTCTATTTTTTTGTATCTATTGATTTAGAATTTAGATTTATGAGTATAAATAATATTTTACTTCTTTTTACTTCTTTATTATCAATGTACAAAGTTTCATATTGATACGACAAACTCCTTCGTGAGTTATGAAAAAGTTCTCATTAAAATCATTGCCAATAACTCGAGCCCAAAGCAAAATACCTAAATATTTCTTATATAGAGTACACAAACCGAGTTTGAAGTCGATCGGATGAAAAATAAAAATGTTCCCGTACAAACTTTGACCCCCTAAGAAGGGTTGGTTTTATTTGGCAATTTCCTTTTGAAAACACTTGCCGAGCATTACTATAGTAGAGTTTGAACCTTGAAGAAAATTAAAATATATGAAAAATAGGCGGTGCGTATTTGAATAATGAGAAAACACAAACATTGAAAATTTATTCAAATACCCACCGCCTACTTTTATTTAAAATAAGAAAAATAAGAAAAGTAAGGAGCGTTACAGAATCAGTAAGGGTAAATATATATATGAATTATGTTACGTACGTGTACCGTTTTGTAGGTAACGTCTCCGATGATATTTATCCAATCTGCCTCTATGCCTCACAATGCTCGATTGACTTCAAACAACAACAATAATATTATTAAGTAATTAGTATGTATCTATCAGAAAACCAAAAAAAGGATCCAAACTTGTTTTCTCCATATCCCAGTGGCAACGAATGCGGCAAAACAACAATCTGCAAATTACAGACTCTCGCGAGAGAGTAAAATTATAGAGAAAACGATTAGCGCTGTGTCGGATATTTTGTGAACTACATTGCATATGTGAGCGTGAGTTCTGAAACAAAAATGAAACTGCTGTTAAATTGTTAACTTTTCAAAATGCAATTTTAACTATTTTATGAACCAAATCTTTAATTTGTATTCAATGAACGGATACATAAATGTTTGAATGTTATTCTGTTTTGAAAAGCTGACAAAAATAAGTTCTGGTTGCTCTACAAACACTGTTTCCTTTTGGTCACCTTAATTTGCAGATTATAATAGTTAAACTCAAAAAATCAAAATTCGAAGACGGTCACTAACTAATTTAACCCATTAACTATAAAATAAAATCATAAAAAAAATAAAAAAGTTCCATTTAGATATTGCCCCACCGGGGCGAAAAAAAAAACACCCAAAAAATGACGTTTTTGGGACTTTATGGTACATAAAAGTCAAAAAATAAAAATTCTAAGACGGTCACTAACAGCGTCTTTTTATTTACTGTCGAAAGCCGTTTACTGCAATCAATTATCTCTTAAGCCCTGCAAGCCCCATCGGGGCGAAAAATCATATACCCTCGAACACCCAGCCTTAAGCCCTGCAAGCCCCATCGGGGCGAAAAATCATATACCCTCGAACACCCAGCCTTAAACTGATATCAGCCGTTTTTTGACATACCTTCGCATATAACGAATCTTTCTTCAGTCTTCAGTAAGGAAAATGTTCGCTTGTAATGAACTAAAAATGTGGGACTTTACGTCGTCATTCATGTTTCGTCAATTTTACGGGACTTTCCTGAGAACGAACACTCAAACATTACCTATAAAACATCTGTAGCATGCTTTTTTTGATAGGTACCTACTTCTCCATATCATTACGTTTAGAATAGGCACTCCCCAAAGGATTTTTAGAAAATAGAAAGTGCATCTAATGGGTTTTCCTGACTCTAGGAAAACTTCTCAATTCAGCCGCGTCATTATATTTTAGTTAAACCGCAATTGGAATTTTAGTACTAACTAAAAAAATTATCAGCCTAAAAATGCTGGCAGTGAAATTCCATGAAGCTTGATAAATAGTTCAAATGAAGATAGCTAAGCGGCACCCTTGATTATTGACAAAAATTAAATTGCCAAGAAGTTTAAATAAGTCATTCTTGAAAATATGTGTGAACCTTACATTACGTTTGAAAATGTTCGGATCAATAACCTTTACTGATGGTTCTTCGAAGACCTCAGATTAATACACTGTGGGTAATTTGAATAGGGCAACCTATCTAGGAATTATTTTACCTTATATCTTTCGTTTCTAACTTTCTACGATAAAAATTGTTATAGGGCATGAAAGGTCACTCAAATAACTATGTTATACTTACGCATTCGATATGTTTACAAATTTCTTAGCTCAATTAACTTTGATGATCTTAAAGCACTACTGAAAAAAAGTAGGTCAATTGAATAGGGACATTATATAGTTACTATATACTGCTTTTATAGTTATATGAGTTTATTATTCTAATAATGAGTACTTCCTCTTTTATTCAAAACTCAAACTCAAAAACTAAAAAAAAAAATTAAAATAAAAAAAATATCAAAAAATCATCAAATCTTTGATGCAATTTTTTATTATTCTGACTGTATGACTGGGAGCATTATCCTGCTGCTATGTCCGTCTTACTGTGATGGACAAAGGGGCGTTGCACCGCCCATACAAAAAAAAAACATTCAAAATCGCATATCTCGAAAACCGAAAACCGATTCGATTGAGCTAAATTTACAGACATCTTACGAAAGAGCATTATTATCTAAGATCTATAAGCAATATAATTTCTGTGTACGGGCAAAGCCGGGCGGGTACAGCTTGTATATTTTTATATTCGGTGGACTTTTTTTTTTATATACACTGCGGGTCATTTAAATAGGGACAACCGCTTCAACATTTTTGTTCCACATTTCACTTTGACTCGAAATAAAATCGAAAATGAATTTATGTGTTCTACATTTCACTGTATTCGATTTAAAAATGTTCGGAATTGAGATAAAGTAAACTTGTAATTTCGAAAAAATTTCAAACTTTCCGAATCGCTTGAAATGCAGAACACTGAAAACGAATTTACTCGATTTTTGGAACCTAGCTGTATATTCCTGATGGAGGAACGCTTTCATCGTAGAACTACTGTCCAACTAGCCATACACCCCTATTCCCGTTCGCGTTTGTCGAAAACGCCTGATATTTCATTTCGGTTTTTAAGGCAGTGTTTGTAACTTTTTTTAAACAAACGATTTGAAATTACAGTGAACACTTGAAAAAGAAGCAAAATCTTTAACAAAAGTTCGGAAAAAAAATCGGAATATCGTGTTTAAAACGACACGACATATGAGTCGTATACGCCAAACGCCAACGGGAATAAGGGTGATAGTTTCAATTAAAAAAAAAACTCACAAATGAAAGGTTGTGAGTAGCTAAGCCCAAACAAATGAACAAATAACCCATCGTTGAATCAATTTTGTATTTTAAATAAAAGACCAAGATATCCGATAAATACTTTTTAATTTTATTTAACTGCTAACTACTTAATTTAAATGCCTTAAGAATTAAAACTCTTATAACTAATTAAGCGCTATCCATGATAAACCTAGGTAACAGGAATGTTCAGTCTGTAAAGATTTTATTGATTGTGGAAGATTTTAGTCCACTTCCTCTACTGTTGGGCCACTGCCTCCACCAAAGCCGCCCGCTTGTTGACCGCAATTCGTCGCTTGGGGTCCTGCTCCAGCACCAGTGTGTATCTTTGTCATAATTGGACTGCAGATCTTTGTCAGTTCTTCCATCTTGTGTTCGTATTCCTCTTTCTCAGCAGTTGTGTTGTTGTCCAACCAATTGATGGCTTCTTTGCAGCACTCTAGCACTCTGTCCTTGTCTGATTGTGGAATTTTGCTGCCTGCTTGCTCTACTGCTTGTTTCACATTGAAGACGTATCCCTCTAGACTGTTGCGAGCAGCAATGCGTTGACGGTGTTTTTCATCTTCTTCTTGGTACTTCTCAGCCTCGTTGACCATTCTGTCGATTTCAGCTTGCGACAGGCGACCTTTATCGTTCTTGATGGTGATGGTCTTGGCAGCTCCAGAGCCCATCTCCTTGGCGGCCACATTCAGAATTCCATTGGCATCCAAGTCGAAGGTTACATCGATTTTTGGAACACCACGAGGAGCTGGTGGAATTCCGGTCAAGTTGAACGTGCCCAGAAGATTGTTGTCTTTGGTCAAAGCTCGCTCTCCTTCGAAGACCTGGATAGTGACTGCTGGTTGGTTGTCGGCATATGTGGTGAATGTCTTCGACTGCTTGCATGGGATTCTTGAATTGCGTTCGATCAGTTTCGTCATGACACCTCCAGCTGTTTCGATGCCGAGAGATAGTGGTGCCACATCGACTAGGAGAACGTCTTGAATTTGGCTGCTCTTATCGCCGCTGAGGATAGCTGCCTGAATAGCTGCTCCGTAGGCAACGGCTTCGTCTGGATTGATGGACAAATTAAGAGATTTTCCAGCGAAGAATGACTGAAGGAGATTCTGTACTTTGGGTATTCTGGTTGATCCTCCTACTAGCACGATATCGTGGATCTGGCTCTTATCCATTTTAGCGTCTTTCAGTGCCTTCTCCACAGGTTCGAGAGTTGAACGGAATAGATTACCACAAAGTTCCTCGAATCGGGCTCGGCTGATCCTGGTATAGAAGTCGACGCCTTCGAACAAGGCATCAATTTCAATGGTGGCTTCTGTGCTGGATGAAAGTGTCCGTTTTGCTCGTTCCGCTGCTGTTCTCAATCGACGAAGGGCTCGTGGATTAGATCGTAGATCCTTCTTGTACTTGCGCTTGAACTCCTCAGCAAAATGATTCACAAGCAGATTGTCAAAGTCCTCGCCGCCCAGGTGGGTGTCACCAGCCGTTGACCTCACTTCAAAGAGTGAACCCTCGTCAATAGTTAGAATGGACACATCAAAGGTTCCACCTCCCAAGTCAAAGATTAACACATTGCGTTCGCCGCTGAGATTCTTATCCAAGCCATAGGCCAAGGCTGCTGCTGTTGGCTCGTTGATGATTCTGAGCACATTAAGTCCGGCAATGGCTCCCGCGTCTTTGGTTGCTTGACGCTGCGAGTCATTGAAATAGGCTGGAACTGTGATGACTGCATCCCTGATAGTATCACCCAAGTATGCCTCGGCGGTTTCCTTCATCTTGGTCAACACCATCGAACTAATCTCCTCGGGAGCGAACGTCTTCTGTTCTCCCTTAAACTCAACGCTTATCTTGGGCTTCCCATTGTCGTTGACAACTTTGAATGGCCAATGCTTCATATCAGCCTGTATTTTCTGGTCGTCGTACTTGCGCCCAATCAATCTCTTAGCGTCGAAGACTGAGTTCTTTGGATTCATGGCGACCTGGTTCTTGGCTGCATCGCCGATGAGTCGTTCCGAGTCTGTGAATGCCACATAGCTGGGGGTTGTGCGGTTGCCCTGGTCGTTGGCAATAATCTCCACCTTGCCGTGCTGGAATACTCCAACGCAGGAGTAGGTGGTTCCCAAATCAATTCCAATTGCTGGCATCTTGCTTGTTTGCTTTTATTTTCGACGAGCTAATTACAAATCAAATGAGTTTTTCTTATGGAATGAATTTCTTTTACACTTTATTCACTTTTTAGGCAAATATTCTATTCAACGATTTTCACACTTAATACTTTTCAATATTTTTCAAATATATCGCGTAATTATACTGTTTTAAATTCGCTTTGATAATCACTTGATTTCACTTTTGTAGTTGACTGTGGTTTGAAATATACTGAAGTAAAGAGAACGGAGCCGACTATTTATATGATTTTCTGTGCAGAGAGAATTTTCTAGAAACTCACTCTAGAATTCTGTGGAAAATTGTAGATAATTTACGAAGAGAAAGCAATGCAGAATATATTTGTATTGTAAGTATATAGAAAAATGTAACTCTTTAAATGAGTAAATAAAAGAGAATCATCTCTTTAAATTTAGTTTTCCCGTTGAATTTGTGCATGTGTAAAGTGTAAGTGCATGGGAAGGGAATGGAAAAAATATTATTTCTCCAATTACTTCTCTTAGCTTAAGTTATACAAATTTAAAGAGTCGTGCTCAGCTCAGTTGTTATTGTCAAAGCCAAAGCCAAAGAAAACAAGAAAAGAATCAACAATCAACATAGTTTGAAAGAAGGGATGAACGGAGGGGAAAATAAATAAATTGGTTGGTAAGAATAAGAACTAAGAAGTAGAAGAGACAGAACACTCATTTCTCTTTACATTTTCTTTTTATTTACAAAATTTACAGCTGGTGGTTGGTATCTGCATTCTGGAATGAAATTGAAATTGGTTTATGTATAGTTGTGTAATGTTTGTATATATATAAGCATTATGCCGGGTGTCCAGCTCTGGTGCTGGTGCCCCAGATAAGATGTACACTCCGCGCCACTTAAATAGCACACCCCTAAGGTCGGTTTTCTATCGCCCACTGGTCCCAAACCAAGCATGCTAGAGACTCCATTTTTTTTTAAATCAAAGTTAATTTTAATTGTGATTTGACCAGAAGATAAAACTAATGTTTTAAGTATGTAGGTATGTAGCTATTAACAAAAATTTCTTAACTAAAAACCGGATGTGCGGCCCTAATATTGCGCCCCTTGAATATAACATGCATTTAGTTTGACCTGTTATCTTTGGCACATGGAGTCATATTTTTCTTTAATTTTTTTTTTTGTTAATTTCTACTATTTAATTAAAAAAAAATACATTATATAAGATGGGTGGGGAAAAAGCCTTAACCGAGGCGGAAAAAGGACAACTCAAACCTTAAAGCCTAGCCTATTTATTGCCAAATTGGCTAAGAAAATCGACCGGAGTCGACACGTTATATTCATATTTTTAAGTAATGAGTCTAAGCCTACTGTCCACGTAGCTGCACTTCATACGCACGCTTTCGTCATTTGCATCTTGATGTACGCTTGCTTGCAGCTTCCTTGCAGCTTCCATATAAACAAACGAACCACTGTCCACGGAGCGGCAATGCAAGCTAAAAAAGGTCTGTTTTTTTCCTCACCCATCTCAGTGAAGTAAAGTAAAGTAAGAAAATGTGCAAAAAAACAGTCCCCAACCACTTTTCTGAACAGTCGGTCTTACCCCTGAAAAGTTAACAGCTGGCATTGCTGTCAAAATGGCCATCAATGAAAAATTCAATTTCAAAATCAAAATCCTTCTAGAAAAATGAATAATTAACCTTTTAGCGCAAAAAAAATAATGATTATCAATTTGCACAGAATATTTACTTTTTCTGTTTACTATTTTTCTCTTCCTGGCGTCTTGTATGGTCAAAATAAAATCACAAATTAATTGCCAAAGAAAAAAAAACAAAAACATTCGTGGGTGTGTTTATTAGGTGAGCCCTAAAGTGAAGAACGTGTTAATTCTGAGATTCGATCGAATCGAGTATTCCTCGAATTTAAAACTTTCAATCGAATGAACTTCTCACAATCTAAGTTTTGAAGGAAAGAAGGTCATTACCAAATGATTTAATTGTATGAACTTTATTTTCGAAATCAGCTGTATAAATATTTCACTGTCGATTGCGTTGGTTTTGACTGTAATTTGAGAAAGGATGGGTTTATTTACACATTCTTGGAGGAAGAAAAGATCAAATTGAACAGAAAAAATGCAATAAAAATTAAATAAATGAGCACTTCAAATCGTTTTGGTTTGTTCATTTTGATTGTGACATACGATTATTTACATTTGAAATTTTTTCTCCATAAGACGAACAAATGTTGCTTCCAATTTTATATGTTTTATGTAAATTTCACTATAAACATTGCTTAAATAAAGACTTAGACCACAAATTTTCAGTCAAAAACTCATAACATTTAACTCAATGCAATCGAAAATGAGAATGTGCGAAGAAATGAACAAAAAAAATCCCCATCGAAATCAAAAGTTGGAATGTCAGTTGGCTGAAATCGAATGACTTTCACTTAAAAAAAAAGAGTAGCTATGTAAATAATACTTAACCTTTATTACATACTTCAGTTAAAAAATCAACAGGGAAAACAAAATGGGAGGATTTGCTATTTATTATCTACAAAAAATGTATCCCATAATGACATATCAAAGATAGTTTTCAATTATTATAAGTCTATGTGTATATATATGTAATTATATTTTGTAAACAAAATGCAACTTAAATAAAAACGGAAAATATTTAGTATTTTATTACTTTCCGTAATATTCAGTTGTCATTTTAAAGTTGTTTAAAATATGCAATTCCTTATATGTACATTTACACCCACCACAGCCGACAAAATAGTAGTTATCATAAAAGGAGACACTCTGTGAACAGATCCAAATTACACAAAAATGTGCTCCCCTGGTGTTCAGAATTGAAGAATGCTCCAAAGTTGGTCCTGCTGGAAATGAATAGCTTGTGTGAATCTCAGTGGTGTCAAATTGAGTGCAGTTGTTGTAATTGCGTGCTGAAAATCCTACTTCACTTTACTTCACTGAGAGCGATGAGGAAAAAAACAGACCTAATGACGACAAGCGTGTTTTGCCGCTCCGTGGACAGAGGTTCGTTTGTTTATATGCCAGCTGCAAGGAAGCTGCAAGCAAGCGTACACCAACATGCAAATGACGAAAGCGTGCGTATGAAGTGCAGCTACGTGGACAGTAGGCCTAACTATAGACAAAAACATGAATTGCCGCATACACAGTATGCTTAATAATAACAAAAGGCGACTTATATTTAAAAAGGCGTAAAATTTTCACGATTCTTTTCGAAAAGTTAGGGAAAAATGTGGTATCAAAGCAAGTCACACAACTATGCGTCGTATTATTTCGAATGCCACGGATATAAAAAGGCTAAAAATTCAGAAGAAGTCACCCTTTAACCCGCTTCGAAAAGCGCAACGCCTCTGTTTTTGTCGCGCACGTACGCCTGGACTTCGTAGTGGCACCTAGTGGTCTTCTCCGACGACTATTTCTATAACTTCTGCAAAGAAAATCATCATTTGGACCGGCTGCATAGCAGAGTTGAAGGTGTGATGGTGTGGATGCCGTTTCGTATTATGGCACCTGCAAATAACAATTTCTGTCAACCACAATAAGTGCGCGTTGGTTTACAATGGTACAGTCATATGAAAAATAATAAGAGGCTATTCTATACATTCATAACCTTATTATAGACATCTGCCTTGGACTTATCAACATGATAATACGCCAATAGATAATAGCCCGGGTTGTTTTAAAACGTAGGTATATAGAGCCAAAATGTGGATCTATTAAGCTGACCGGACCGGCCTACTCACCGGATTTAAACATCATCTAAGAAATTTGGGGATGGTGGAAACGTTAATTTTATGGATCGGGCCAACAAGTATCTAAACTAGCCCAAGCCAATTAGCTTGGAGCTCGATTTCGCTAAATTATTTGGCCAATTTGTATAAATGTATTCCTTTCAAACCAGATGTGTGAATTTTGGAGCAGAAAGGTGGTTTTCAACAATTTTTTTAAAATCTAAAATACTCCAATTATACCTACCTTAAATTAAGGTAATGTTTGTGTTAAAAAGAAGCATAATTCTCTAAAATGATTTTTTCGCTTAGGTGTTTTATTCAAGTGGCGTAAAATTAGGACCCCATATTTTGCCGGTTTTTAGTTAACAAATTTTTGTTAATACTTAAAGCTTTAGTTTTAAATCTGTCTTCTGGTCAAACCACAACAATTAAATGGACTTTAATTAAAAAAAAAAATGTCTAGCATGCTTGGTTTGCGACCAGTGGGCAATAGAAAACCGACCTTAAGGGGTGCATCGCGTAGTGTACAATACATAGTAGGTATACATTAACATTATCGTGTAATCATTTAAGTGAAGATTCCGTCGAACAAAAAATCGTAGGTATGCCAGGCTGGGTCTATTTTCACTTCATTTCAACGTAGGTACCTATACATTTTGAAAAGACAACTCAGTACCTACATAGCGCATACAAATTTTAAAAACTTTAAAAAATATTGTGCAGCCATTCACCTAAGACTCGACACAAAAGACTATATTCCCTGACCATCAGCCTATTCTTTAGTAGATATGTATTAAACATTTTATTCGGCATACAAGTATGCAAACGGGCCTATACAATAAATTTATTTATTTTGATCGAAAAGAGCTTTTGCATTGTAGGTGTAGTACTATCTAGAAATCACTAAGATGTTTATGATCTAGTTATATTTAGTAATTCTCAATCATTGGCCGCGTTCCTTTGACCGCTAGTCATCTAGCACATAATATCCCTGATGGAGGAACGCTGGCGCTAGAGATCTAGCGGCAGCGGCAAAGTGACATTAAAACCAATTTGAATTCGTATTATTCCATCTTCATGAGAGTCAAAAACGTATTTTGTGCCATCATGCCGCATATTTATTAATACTCAATAATTTAAATAAACAAATACAATGTATGTATATTAATTACATAGAAGCTTGAATTCCCATTTTACACCAAATTGGAAATATTTGACTTCTGCACTTTCACTTTTGTTTTGACAGTTCGTTATTTTTTTCAATCTAGCAGTTCATTTTGTGCTAGATTGAAAAATTTCCCAGAAAAGGATATTTCACAAAATGTGCTAGAGCTCTAGCGCAAATGCTGAAATGTCAGTTTTTTTTATATGGAGTTTGGCATGCCGCTAGTCATCTAGCGGTCAATGGAACGCGGCCATTTATTATAATGTCAAAAAGAATTTATTATTTAATTTAACCAATAAATACGTCGGAACCGAGAAGTTCCTATCGACACAACAGTGTAGGTAATGCTTCGGTCTATGTAAATACTCTGTAATTTAGTATACCTACCACAAAAAAATACCCAACGCCCCGCGCGCCGTTGGCCGCCCGGCCGCGTCACCCAAATATCTCTGATATGGCACATTTTTCGTATTCCTATAATCAGTCACAAATCAGAGTACCTATGGATGATTGAACAATGTCGACTTCCCAATCTTCCTATAGATATAGAGTTTCATGTCCGAAGCACCCCATGTATCAGACGTTTAAGTTGAGTCGAGTGTGAAGGAAGAACAAAGAATGTGAAAGAGAAACGTCAAGAAATTCGAAATTCAATAATACACAAGCTATATTCCTTTCCTCCAATAAATGTTTTTTTATTTAAGTCCAAATTTTTATTTATTTATCCAAAACTTCCTATAATATACGATTATTAAGTATGTAGGTATGTATAAAAAAAAACTTAAGTATAACAATAAATTATGCATGTGGATTAATAGCAAAACAAACTTAAAACAAAATGCATTTCTGTACTGTATATACATCTAGCAACTCAGTCTACTTCCTCAATAGTGGGGCCACTGCTTCCACCAAAGCCGCCCGCCTGTTGACCGCAATTCGCCGCTTGGGGTCCTGCACCAGTGTGTATCTTTGTCATAATTGGACTGAAAATTTTTGTCAGTTCTTCCATCTTGTGTTCGTATTCCTCTTTCTCAGCGGTTGTGTTGTTGTCCAACCAATTGATTGCTTCTTTGCAGCACTCTAGCACTCTGTCCTTGTCTGACTGTGGAAGTTTGCAGGCAGCCTGTTCTACCGCTTGTTTGACACTGAAGACGTACCCCTCCAGTTCGTTGCCAGCGGAAATACGTTGACGATGTCGCTCATCTTCGTCTTGGTACTTCTCAGCCTCGTTGACCATTCTGTCGATTTCAGCTTGCGACAGACGACCTTTGTCGTTCTTGATCGTGATAGTTCTGGCAGCTCCAGAGCCCATCTCCTTGGCGGCCACATTGAGAATTCCATTGGCATCCAAGTCAAAAGTGACATCGACTTGGGGAACACCACGCGGAGCTGGTGGAATGCCGGTTAAATTGAACGTGCCCAAAATATTGTTGTCTTTAGTCAGAGCTCTTTCTCCCTCGAACACCTGGATGGTAACCGCCGGTTGGTTGTCGGTATATGTAGTGAATGTCTTCGACTGCTTACATGGGATTCTAGTGTTTCGTTCAATCAGCTTTGTCATGACACCTCCAGCTGTTTCGATGCCGAGTGATAGTGGGGCCACATCGACTAGGAGGACGTCTTGGATTTTGCTGCTCTTGTCGCCGCTGAGGATAGCTGCCTGAATAGCGGCACCATAGGCAACGGCTTCGTCTGGATTAATGGATAAATTGAGAGATTTTCCAGCGAAGAATGACTGGAGGAGATTCTGTACTTTGGGAATTCTCGTTGATCCACCTACTAGCACGATGTCGTGAATCTGACTCTTGTCCATTTGTGCGTCCTTCAATGCCTTATCCACAGGTTCTAGGGTTGAACGGAATAGAATACCACAAATTTCCTCGAAGCGGGCTCGACTGATCCTGGTATAAAAGTCCACGCCCTCGAACAAAGCATCAATTTCGATGGTGGCCTCTGTGCTTGATGAAAGTGTTCGTTTTGCACGTTCCGCTGCTGTCCTCAACCGACGAAGGGCTCGTGGATTAGATTTTAGATCCTTCTTATATTTGCGCTTGAACTCCATAACAAAATGGTCCACAAGAAGATTGTCAAAGTCCTCGCCCCCGAGGTGGGTGTCACCAGCCGTTGACCTTACTTCAAAGAGTGAGCCCTCATCAATAGTTAGAATGGACACATCAAAGGTTCCACCTCCCAGGTCAAAGATCAAAACATTGCGTTCGCCGGTGAGATTCTTATCCAAGCCATAGGCCAAGGCTGCTGCTGTTGGCTCGTTGATGATTCTGAGAACATTAAGTCCGGCTATGGCCCCTGCGTCCTTGGTTGCTTGACGCTGCGAGTCATTGAAATATGCTGGAACTGTAATAACCGCATCGCGTATCGGCTCACCCAAATACGCCTCAGCTGTTTCCTTCATCTTGGTCAACACCATTGAGCTAATCTCCTCTGGAGCAAATGCCTTCCGTTCGCCCTTGAACTCAACACTTATTTTCGGTATTCCGCCGTCGTTCACCACTGCGAATGGCCAATGCCTCATATCATCCTGGATCTTCGGGTCATCGTACTTGCGTCCAATCAACCTCTTGGCGTCGAAAACTGTGTTCCTTGGATTTATGGCGACCTGGCCCATGGCTGCATCGCCGATGAGTCGTTCCGAGTCTGTGAATGCCACATAGCTGGGGGTTGTGCGGTTGCCCTGGTCGTTGGCGATGATGTCCACCTTACCGTGTTGGAACACTCCAACGCAGGAATATGTAGTGCCCAAATCAATGCCTATGGCTGGCATGTTGTTATTTACGTTTGTTACCTTACACAATGACCGTTACTACTCCTTTAGAAATAACTTGTTCTTCAACCACTTTATTACTCCATACAAAATATCTATTCAATGTCACACGAATTAAGATTTAAGTTCCGCACTGCGCGATAGAAATGTATCTTACTTCGATTTTAAAATGCCGGTTTGATTGCTTCAGCTTGAATAATACTGAAGCAAAGAGATTGCAGTCGACTTATTTATATGATTTTGCAACGAAGAAAAGTCCCAAATAACGTCGCCATTCGCCATCAACATACCATACCAAAACCAAGCCATACCATCAGTTGGTTTGTGGAAAGTTTTTAGAGAAATGACGACGCAGGAAAAGCTAAATAATCAATACTTTAAAGAGGGAATTTAAAGAGAAACAAATCTAAAATGTGATGCAATTTGCAATCTGCATAGGGTTGCCAAGAACTAATGTCTGAAAATGAAAATCATAACCACAAAGATAGGTTTATTATTTTTGTACTAGCAGTAAGGAAATCCAGTATTATGCCATGTTCCCACTAAACTGAAATCGCGAGGTTTCGATGAACTTTTACCGAAACCTTGTGAAACGTTTCCACTGAGTTAAAGTGGGTTTTGAAAGTCATAAGCTGTCAATTTTGAAGTTCCACGAAAGATTCTTCCTCCGATTGCGTCCACAATTTACTTTTCTTATACATAACTGCTTTGCCATAATCTTTAATAAAAACAAATTAAATTTAAAAAATTTCTAAACGGAGTTAAAACTCGCACTTTAAAACCGGCTATTGAAAATATTACTTTTCTTTCTTCTTTTTGTTTCTATTGTAAGAATGTCACATTTGTTTTGGCGCTTAATTTTTTGACATCCACAAGTGAACACAAAATAAACCAAAGTTCACGCTGTATGCTTGTTCGATTTGATAACCTCCCACGAACGGATGAACTCAGAGGGGCTTCAAATAGGTTTCGCTGAAACCCCGAGGTTTCGACACCTCAAAAATGTATGGCGGAGCCTCGGAGGTTTGAAAAAATTTTACGAAACCAGTGTGGTGGGAACAGGGCATTACCCATTTTACTTGAATTTCTTCGACTTTCGGAAAAAGCCTAGAATGCACTTCAGGGATGAGAAGCTTACAGTATAAGCACTGCCACCTGGACCTGATCAGATCAATAACAAAGAAAATGATCCGAAGTATCGTCGCCCTCTCTAAGGTGGTACCTATCACTAAAGCCTAGCGCACTAAGAGGCTTAGTAAAAGCACTGTCCCGTTAGAATACCAATAAGTCAATTGTGTTCTTATGTTACTACTCTCACCCCGATTCAATTAAATCAGATTATCATAAAACAGAATTTATATAAAAAAGCTACTGCCAAAGAGCAGAAAATACCTTTCAAACTCCTTACCAGCTACCTATTAATCTGGATTTTAAATGGATTCGTAATTATGTATACCGGAGAAAAATCGGGATCTTACAGACCTACCCATATCTGCAGATGGGTATACAATAAGCGATTTTTATTGAGCCTATAACTCAGCAAAGTAAAGTGAAGTAGAATCTTCATCGCGCAATTACAATCAATATAAGGTCTCGAAGGTGTCAAGCAGAGTTGCAGTAGTTGTAAATGTGAGCTGAAAATTCGACTTTACTTTGCGGAGATAGATGTTTAATAAAACATGTCCAATATACATCTCCTGTGTAATGACAATGAAATCATCTGATTTGTTAACGGAACCGGCATGTCGGGTGCAACTTGCACGCGCGTACGGTCTGATAGTGTCCGGTAATCCATGACGTTTGAAAAAAAAATAATATTCCAACAAATTTGAAGAGGAGAATTATTCGTGTTATGAGAATCGAACTTTGGCGGTGAAAAAAATATTTTGCTGGGAATCCATTTCGAATCGAAATGTTGGCTACTGGATGGAACAGATTTTGTGGTTCCAATAGTAATGACGCAGCTTTTTTTGGTACATGGAACCGGTTTCCTTGGTATATTTTGCTAATAAGCCGTAAGTCAAAAGAGGTGTATAAGCAATTGTTTTTTGACATTTTTAGTTGTGCATGTGGATAGGGAGTTCATATAAACCCAGAACTCTTGCTTTCTGATTGTAAGAAAGCCATTTCAAGAGCTGCGAAACAGTTTTTGCCTTCAGGCAGATACCAAGGTTGTCTATTACACTTCGGGCAGATCACATAGCGAAAAATCCAAGGCTAAGGCCTTAGCACAAAATATGGACCATCAGACATTCCCGAATATTTCGCTGCCTTTTATAGCAGCATTCGCGACCCCGCTGCAGATGCCAAATGCGTTGAGAAGTGGTTATAGGGGAAAATTACGTCTTTGGTAAAAGCCCCAAATATGTATAGGTATACCCCGCAATACCTACCATGCACCTACCAAACTTTTGGTCTTTTTCTGTTGCCGCTTTTGCGGGAGAGCAGAACTTCCCCAGAATTTTAATATTAAGGCATAGCACATAGGCCTCGAAACGGTTGTAGGCAAGCAGTGTGCTGGAATCTCACCGAGGAGCTAATTGTAGCAAAAGTAAACGTTGAGAAAGAAAAATGTGGCGAAAGAGTCCAACTACCACTAGCTATAAACAAGAGCGAAAGAACGAAAAGATCCAGAGAGTTCTATATCGAATATAGCTAGCATGAAAAATGCGAATTTATTAAGAGCATTGCAGTTGCGATACGATTATCGTAAACATCTCAGCTCAGCAGTTTCAACAAAACGCCCTTTTCAGGACGGCTTTTAACCCCTAAGAGATAGGAATACTTTCGAATTCCTAAAAATGTATAGGTAAGGTAATGCGAGCATTGACCACATATAAAATGAAAATGCTTAATTTATACTAATAAAGCGGATAACCGTTCTTTAAAGGGCGATAAAATAATATTTTAAGGGACTTGAACTCGATTTAACTAAAATTAAATTTGTTTTCAAAATCTTGAAAATTTTCCAAATTTTTCTGAACAGGTTTCTTCGAAATTTTTTTTTTGATTAACATATTTTCGGTGATCTTCCAAAAATCTTTAATTTTCTTTTCGGCATTTTGTGTTTTAGAGATTTTATGGTTTTGAGATTTTTTTTTACATTTTGCTTACGAGATTATGACTTCAAAAGCAGGTGAATCTCAGACTATGGCAACAGTGAATGAAGTGGAAATTCACTCCTTTTGTTTTGCTTTGCTTTTGCCAGTCATTCTGTTTATATTGCGCCTTTTACTTTTTACATGAAGGAGTTTTTGTTTTGTTTTATCTGTATTTATAAATCTGTTCTCTTAACTTAAACAAGTGCATATAGTTTTGCATATAGATGTTTCTGCAATGAAATAATTTATGGAAAGGAAACATATGTAATGCGTACCTACGACCTACGAGTGTGTTGTATTTGTATTTACTGCTACTTTTTGTTTTTATTTGTGTATGATATGATGATAATTTGTATAGTATCGGTATACCTACCTATAGTAAAGTATTTACTGAGAAGCAAACCTTGATAATGA
The DNA here is from genome assembly GCA_949372485.1 of Cheilosia soror. NCBI lineage: Eukaryota > Metazoa > Arthropoda > Insecta > Diptera > Syrphidae > Cheilosia > Cheilosia soror. The sequence continues at coordinate 108,506,808 of OX443562.1, read as the reverse complement.
ACTTGAATGGATTGAAGTTGCAGTTGCATAATGTTCATTATTTTGAATACCTACCATACCTACCATATTCTGTTGTGTGCGGATGAACAGTGAGCGTCAAAACAGAGTGTGAGTGAACACCAATGCGGTTTTTATTTTGCTTTGTAGTTTGGATACAATTTTTTTTTTTTTAAATATTCATAAAGTATTTTTTGCTGTCGACATGAAATATGTTTAATTATTGTCAATTTGTAGGTAATTAAACTTTTTACAAATTGTTACTTTTTTGAACCTTTTCTAAATCCTAAAGAAAACTCAAAGAAGCTTCGGCGTTTTCTCACTTTTGACGCTCACTGTTATACCTACAATGTAAGTAGCTATAGATAGATTTGAGTCGCAAATTTTTGTTAAAACATGAAACAGATGTTGTTGGCAATGCCAATTGATTGCATATGTAGGTACATTGTACACTACGTGTAATTACACACAGCGTCGCAGTAATTATTTTATAAAATGTTTTAGGTACCATCTATTATATTATTTATATTATAGTTACATGCGGCCCCGGCAAACGTTGTTTTCCCTGCTCGTACATTTTTATTGTCCGTCAATTTGTTATGCGGCTGTTTTATTTAACCGATGTGTCTGGAGTCTGGACTGATTCTGTACTCGGTGTGCTTCGACCGTTATTTCCTTAGACGTGTGCGTGTGCCCAGGAATCCCACCCACACTTCGCGCTGTTGTTTGTTTGTACAATGCACATCAATGTCCACAATTTTACGACTTTAGATCCCACGGGTGTTGAGAAAGTTATGAGCTTCTTGCTTTTTAAATTGTTTTTGTTGAGTTTATTATTATTTGAAATTTTATTCATAATTTTTTTTTTTGGTGAGTGGTTATTATTTAAACTTTTGTGGAATCAGATCGCAGCGCAACCTACCGGGTCCAATTGTGAATATAAACCACTCCAAGACCCATTCAAACCCACACACAAAATTTCACTAAAATCGGTCCAGCCGTTTAGGAGGAGTACGCGGGTAACAAACACGGACAGAAGAATTACCTATATATATAAAAATTGAGCCCTAAAATGTTTGTCGTCGATTCACGTCTTAACGCATTTACCGTTTTTAACCAAACTTTCACACATCTTTGGTATTGGTTCCTATACGATTTCTGTGAAGTTTGGTTAAAATTGGACACAGGGGCGTAGCACCGCCCATACAAAAAAAAAAATTCAAAATCTTTTATCTCGAAAACTACCAAATCGATTGAGCTCAAAATTATAGGTGATGTTAGTTATTGGCCCTAGAGTGATCCTGTGAAGTTTAGTCAAAATTGGACAAAGAGGCGTGGCACCACCCATACAAAAAAAAATCAAAATCTTATATCTAAAAAAAACACCAAATAGATTGAGCTCAAACTTACAGAAGATCTTAGTTATTATCCCTGAAAACCACTGAATCGAATGAGCTGAAACTTATAGAGAATCTTTATTATACCTAGAGTGGCCCTGTAAAGTTAGGTCAAAATTGGACAAAGGGGCGTGACACATACAAAAAAAAATATTCAAAATCTTATAGCTCCTATACAAAGAAAAAACATCTTCTATGGGGTGAAAGTCGATGAGTTATATCTCGATAACCGCTGGTCCGATTTTCATTATACTTTTTTTGTTTTGTTCTTATTTCTGTATTTCAGGTTTAGGCAGAAAGAAAATTCCACCAAGTAGATTTATTATCGTTTCTCGCATTTTACGAAAGAACATTATTACCTAAGACCTAAGCAATACAATTCCTGTGCACAAAGCCGGACGGGTACAGCTTCTTCGACAGTCTTGGAATTGGAAGCCAAAGTTCTAGCTCCTTCATCAGGGATATTATGTGCTAGACGACTAGCGGTCAATGGAATGTGGCCATATTGTGTGTCATCTGTCACAAATATACAGGGATATTTTACAAACTGCAGGTAGGCCAAATTTATGATTTCAACTTTGGAGTTGCAAATTAATATAGTGAATAAAAGCAATTTTCAGCTTGCCGTTCAACTCTCGATTTAAGATCAACTTCGAAGTTGACCAACTCTGAAATTTTCGGCAAGTTGATCAATAGTGAATAAAACGGCCCTAAGTTTATTATATAAAGAAGGGCGAGTTTACAAGATTAGGTCAGGTTACAAATCTAGGGTAACACCAACATTTTCTATTGAGCTAATGTGCTATTTTTCTTGCTGCAATTGATTCGAGTTTTGCGTATTATTACACTGATTCCGGATAGCCGTATTCGTATATCGGACATCACATCCGCAAACAGTAGGTACAAGCATTACGATCAATTAAAATTCAAAGCGATAATTTTTTGGAGAAAATACGTTTGCGTTGCGGACTGGCTTGATGGGCCAGGAACTCCACCGCATAATTTGCAGCTGAAATTGGGATCGATCATAATCATGTTGCGGAATCTGAATCATCCGAAATTGTGCAATGGTACGCGGTTGTCCGTCAAGAAACTGATGAACAATGTGATTCAAGCGACGATCATCAAGGGCAAATTCAAAGAAGAGGAAGTCCTTATCCCACGAATTCCGATTATTCCAACTGATCTTCCATTCCAACTCAAGTGGATTCAGTTAACCGTTCGATTGGCTTTTGCGATGACAATCAATAAATCCCAAGGCCAATCGTTAAAAGTCTGTGGGATTAATCTTGAATTTCCCTGTTTTTCTGTTCCCTGCGTGTTGGCAAATCGCCTTCGTTGTTCGTTTTTGCGCCGGAAAACAAATCGAAAAACATTGTTTATCCCATCGCTCTCTACTGATTTTGATTTCATTCAAATAAAAAACATGAAATTTGAACTTCTGTGTTTTATTATCACTCTGGAGTTTATATGAGGGCGTTAAATTGGGGCGAGACGAAGTTCGCCGTATGGAATACCCCACGTATGACGTTCTGCTAAAATTGTTTCTCTGATATGCGCATTTCATGGCAAATACATAAACTGCGTACACCTACATTCACAACACAAAATCAATACATAACATAGGTACAACATCGCATCTAACAGTCGTAGGTACAGTTTCGGTCGACGACACAGCTGCTTCGCTTCGTCATCAGAGATCAGACCAACTGTCTACAAATTATGCAATCGCAATAAAATCCCTACGCCTATCCCTACCTCACCAACACCCTTTCATTGACGCTTTAAATTTGTTTTTGTTATATAACAATTGTGTAGGTCAAGATTCAAGAACCAAAATAGAAACTACCTATATAAATAATGTAGGTATGTATATAGAACAATTCGTTCTCTTAAAAAGCCGGCACATCGATAAGTAAATCTATATCTATGTAGGTACGTATATGAATTCATGCTGGCTGCCGCTGCTCCCTGCACTCCGCGCCTTGAGTGACCAGGGAAAACACCAAATGCCAACTTCATGAATTCAACACAGATCTCCATACAATACAGTTAAGAGACTCCAACATCTACCAAACCAGTGCATAGTGTTGTTGGCACATACTTATTTACATTTTTTTTTTATAAATATTCATGCATCCAAGCAATGTAGGTACCGTCTGAAATTCTGAACAGTCGCAAGCAAAAAATAACCCATCGTTGAATCAACTTTGTGTTTTAAATAAAAGACCAAGATTTCCGATAAATACTTTTTAATTTTATTTAACTGCTAACAACTTAATATAAATGCCTTAAGAATTAAAACTCTTATAACTAATTAAGCGCTATCCATGATAAACCTAGTAGGTTATAGGAATAGTAGTTCAGTCTGTAAAGATTTTATTGATTGTGGAAGATTTTAGTCCACTTCCTCTACTGTTGGGCCACTGCCTCCACCAAAGCCGCCCGCTTGTTGACCGCAATTCGTCGCTTGGGGTCCTGCACCAGTGTGTATCTTTGTCATAATTGGACTGCAGATCTTTGTCAGTTCTTCCATCTTGTGTTCGTATTCCTCTTTCTCAGCAGTTGTGTTGTTGTCCAACCAATTGATGGCTTCTTTGCAGCACTCTAGCACTCTGTCCTTGTCTGATTGCGGAAGTTTGCTGCCTGCTTGATCTACTGCTTGTTTCACATTGAAGACGTATCCCTCTAGACTGTTGCGAGCAGCAATGCGTTGACGGTGTTTCTCATCTTCTTCTTGGTACTTCTCAGCCTCGTTGACCATTCTGTCGATTTCAGCTTGCGACAGGCGACCTTTATCGTTCTTGATCGTGATGGTCTTGGCAGCTCCAGAGCCCATCTCCTTGGCGGCCACATTCAGAATTCCATTGGCATCCAAGTCGAAGGTTACATCGATTTTTGGAACACCACGAGGAGCTGGTGGAATTCCGGTCAAGTTGAACGTGCCCAGAAGATTGTTGTCTTTGGTCAAAGCTCGCTCTCCTTCGAAGACCTGGATAGTGACTGCTGGTTGGTTGTCGGCATATGTGGTGAATGTCTTCGACTGCTTGCATGGGATTCTTGAATTGCGCTCGATCAGTTTCGTCATGACACCTCCAGCTGTTTCGATGCCGAGTGATAGTGGTGCCACATCGACTAGGAGAACGTCTTGAATTTGGCTGCTCTTATCGCCGCTGAGGATAGCTGCCTGAATAGCTGCTCCGTAGGCAACGGCTTCGTCTGGATTGATGGACAAATTGAGAGATTTTCCAGCGAAGAATGACTGAAGGAGATTCTGTACTTTGGGTATTCTGGTTGATCCCCCTACTAGCACGATATCGTGGATCTGGCTCTTATCCATTTTAGCGTCTTTAAGTGCCTTCTCCACAGGTTCGAGAGTTGAACGGAATAGATTACCACAAAGTTCCTCGAATCGGGCTCGGCTGATCCTGGTATAGAAGTCGACGCCTTCGAACAAGGCATCAATTTCAATGGTGGCTTCTGTGCTGGATGAAAGTGTCCGTTTTGCTCGTTCCGCTGCTGTTCTCAATCGACGAAGGGCTCGTGGATTAGATCGTAGATCCTTCTTGTACTTGCGCTTGAACTCCTCAGCAAAATGATTCACAAGCAGATTGTCAAAGTCCTCGCCGCCCAGGTGGGTGTCACCAGCCGTTGACCTCACTTCAAAGAGTGAACCCTCGTCAATAGTAAGAATGGACACATCAAAGGTTCCACCTCCCAAGTCAAAGATTAACACATTGCGTTCGCCGCTGAGATTCTTATCCAAGCCATAGGCCAAGGCTGCTGCTGTTGGCTCGTTGATGATTCTGAGCACATTAAGTCCGGCAATGGCTCCTGCGTCTTTGGTTGCTTGACGCTGCGAGTCATTGAAATAGGCTGGAACTGTGATGACTGCATCCCTGATAGTATCACCCAAGTATGCCTCGGCGGTTTCCTTCATCTTGGTCAACACCATCGAGCTAATCTCCTCGGGAGCGAACGTCTTCTGTTCTCCCTTAAACTCAACGCTAATCTTGGGCTTCCCATTGTCGTTGACAACTTTGAATGGCCAATGCTTCATATCGGCCTGTATTTTCTGGTCGTCGTACTTGCGCCCAATCAATCTCTTGGCGTCGAAGACTGAGTTCTTTGGATTCATGGCGACCTGGTTCTTGGCTGCATCGCCGATGAGTCGTTCCGAGTCTGTGAATGCCACATAGCTGGGGGTTGTGCGGTTGCCCTGGTCGTTGGCAATAATCTCCACCTTGCCGTGCTGGAATACTCCAACGCAGGAGTAGGTGGTTCCCAAATCAATTCCAATTGCTGGCATCTTGATGTTTGCTTTTATTTTCGACGAGCTAATTACAAATCAAATGAGTTTTTCTTATGGAATGAATTTCTTTTAAACACTTTTTAGGCAAATATTCTATTCAACGATTTTCACACTTAATACTTTTCAATATTTTTCAAATATATCGCGTAATTATACTGTTTTAAATTCGCTTTGATAATCACTTGATTTCACTTTTGTAGTTGACTGTGGTTTGAAATATACTGAAGTAAAGAGAACGGAGCCGACTATTTATATGATTTTCTGTGCAGAGAGAATTTTCTAGAAACTCTCTAGAATTCTGTGGAAAATTGTAGATATTTACGAAGAGAAAGCAAAGCAGAAAGTATTTTAATGAAGTAGATACAAAATGTAACTCTTAAAGTGTAACTTTAAAGAGAAAATCAGCTTTCTGTTTGAATGGAATACGATATACGAAACGAATACTGGTATAGTGTTAGTGCTGCAACTGCAATTGTTGAAGCGAAAAGCAGAAATTCTTCAAATGCTTCTCTTAACGTTGGAGAAGGGTAAAGGGTGGGATTTTTTGTGAATGGTCTGTCTCTCTTTAGACTCTCTCTTTTTTGTGATGGAATTGGAAGCGTCGTCGCGTCGTGCTCGTGAAGTGAGCGTGACTCGTCGTTATACATACTGAATACTCTGAATTACTGATACCGAACGGGAAATGGGAGGGATTCGGCGGATAGGATTGGTATTACCTACCAATCCTATCCGCCTGGGATTAGTACAAATTCGTTTGGTTTGGTATTTCGGTAAACAAGCATGATTGCTTCCAAAACAGACAGAGACAGAGAACTACATTCTCTTTACATTTGGTTTTATTTACAAAATGTTTGTTTTGTATTGTAAATGTAATTTTTGCTTCTAGATACCTAACCTAATAGCCCGAAACCAACCAATGCCATACAAATTGTATAATACAATGCCTACAGTTGCTATCTGTATTTACAATGACATTTAAATCCTAGAGTGCGCTTTTTAAGTGATGCAATCATGGTGCAAGCAATAAATTAGACATATCAGATGGAATAATGATAAAATACAATACATCATAATACCTACCTACCTATAATGTAGGGTTCGCGTTGCTATAATGATAGGTTGGTAGGTACGTAGTTACCTATTACATAGCAATTTTCTGCTTATTATTTTTGATTAGCGAAATTTTCCATAAAAAATTAGCAAATGTGATTGACAGCGACAATAAATGCATATTGCATGGTGATGGTGATTCTAATAATTTAGTATGTAGGTACCTCCACTCCACTGATAGCTATCTAGTTATAATACTTTACTGAAGCGTTGCCAACTCTTCATTCATTGAAGGTATAAGATCCATTCATGGATTCAACTAAAAACAGCAGCGCGTTGTCATGTTGTCTTAAGTGCTAACAGTTTTTTCCACACTTGCAGATAAAGTTTCAAGATATGTAATGTATTTTCATTATCACTTTATCAGAGACGTCAGCAAGGCTGCGTTCCATAGATTTACTGCGCTTAAGAAAATAGCTCATAGTACCTACCTAGTTAGTTATGCACCTAATGCCCAGTTGTACAGTCAGAGTTTAAACTCTCGTTTTGGTTTAAACCTTCGTTCAACAAATTTTCGGTTTTACTGTGTTCGTTTAAACCCAAAGTGGAGTTCAACTCTCGGTTTAAGTTAAACGCCTGCATTCTGCCGTTTAAACTTTCGTTTCGCATTTTGAGGTTTATTTTGACAGCTGCTATTTCATACAGAGAGATAGAGAGAGAGAACAGAAATGAGAAATTGTTTGGGTGCTGCACTTCTTGATTTTATATGAGTGAAAAGTAGAGCTATGATTAGTTCCAGCATTACTGCGGTAAACCCACTGTCATCAGAAAATTTCAATAGATTTTCAACCAATATAATGTACTTTTCAATGAAAACGCCTTTTTTCAAGTGAACATCAGGTAGATCTTAGCCCAAACATAATGTAGACAAGCGTAAATTGTTTTTCAATACAAATTATTTATGTTCGTGTGTGGAAATGACGATTATTTTTTTGTAATGCTACAGTGATTTCTTTAGATTCTTCGCGAACAAAATATATCTATACATACCCAAATCTTTCACATTTTGTTTTGGCTGAAACAAGACACTACCCACTCTATTATTTTTACAATGCAATTTGTTTGTCCGATTTTGAACACACTTCTCGGGACAATGCCTGTTCAGTTCAAAGGTTTCGGAGTTCATACCATTTTTGTATACAGATCTAGATAACCTACATTTTTTGTTTAACAAAAAAGTAAAACCAGAAAAAGATAGCGCAGATTTTCGTAGAAACACCAGCAAAAAACTTTGCGCCTACCTATTACCAGACAATGACCCTAATTAGAGGCTCATAAAATCCTTTCAATATTTTACTGGCGACGGGTGATTGGATGTGGTAAAAACCCAGCGAGTTACAAAGAAGCAGTACCTGTGATCGCATCCGTCTGAATGCCACATACATTTCAACAATGTATTATTATTGAAAAAAAAAAGAAATAATAATTACTGCAATAATTAATTGGTGAAAGTAGATGACAGTTCAAACATGTGTCGAAAATAAATCAATTCACTTCGTTAATACCAAAATACACAATGTAATAATATTGCACACATTTTCTTTTATTTACAAATGGTAAAATAGATAAAGTAGAGAAAAGCAATAACCATTTACTTGGTCAAAAGTGCGCTGGTAGAAAAATATCCCCTTAAGGGAAATTGTTCTGTGCTTCCACAACTGCGTTTAGTTAACTGTCAGATTATTTTGTACTGTGAAACTGAACGAGTTAAACCAAAAGTTTAAACTCTCGTTCAGGTTTAGTTAAACTTCAGTTTAAACTCTGACTGTACAACTGGGCATAAGTGAAGTTTCCATCTTTTGTCCATTTATTTTTTAACTTTACCTCTACCAATCGTTAGTCCTCGCTTCCCATTTACATAATAACAATCTTGATAGTTCGTCTTATCCACCAAGTTTTCGTTTCACTGGTATTAATGGCACAGATGTTGTAAAAAGCATTGTACATACATATTCTCAAATCCACAAATATATTGAATACCATACATATTTATGAGTACCTATGACAGGCGTTTTTCTTCCACTTGGAAACGAGTGAAAATAATAATTATGGTCTCCAAAAGTCAAAACGAATTCACACCGATTGCAATATAATCGTTTCTTTCTACAGTTCTTGAAAGGATAATGTTCTCTGTCTATGTAAGGATCGAAATCATTTTATTTTTGCCGTCTGCAAATCTGATAGCCTTTTATCTAAATCATAGATTTCAGTTTGTTCTAAATAGTATCTTAATATATTATTAGAAAGTACCTATGTACATGGCCGGATGTGCAGGACAAGATTAAAAGTAAAAACAAAAGGGGGAGAGTACGATAACTACGGCGCCAAAAATTGATAACGGTTTTTTGTAGAGGGGTTAAATACAAGCATTTTTACTATGGGAGGGGGGGGGTCTATCTCCCACCGTTTAGGCGGGACGGGTAATTTAAAGAAAATAATACTATAAGTGAAAAAAAAATATTAAAAAGCAATGGCAACACTTATAATAAAAAAACTATATCATTTTTGAAAGCCAGGAATCTGTTCTTTCATATTGTTTTTAAATCAAGTTATTTCCGTTATTAGTTTTAGGGAAAAAAAATTTCAAACTTGAAAAGTTTGCATATACTCAAACTTGCAATCCCAAAATCCAACAGTGATCCCAAGCAGGGGAGTTGCAGGGGGGCAACATGCCCCCCCATACGCATTTCAATGCACAAGGGTAGCAATTCGCGCGCGGTCGGTGCTGTTTTCTAAGAACTTTGTACTCTAAGCGGAGCAACATTATAAAAGTAATTTTCAATTTTCTCATAAACTAGAAGACATAAAACCATCTAGTTTTTAGTGTTCGATTAAGAATTTATAGGGTCATCAAATAATTAAAACCAATTTAGTATTTGATTTCACAATTTTGAATAAAAAAAATAGTAACTTTTATTTATGTTTTTTTTTTATAAATTTTGAGTTTGAAAGTATTTTTTTCAAAAACTATTAACACAAATAACTAGGTTGAAACAAAAGATAAAAGTACAAGTTTTTGGCTTTCAGAAAATCTATAATTTTTGTATTGTAAGTGTTGCCGTTGTTATTAAATCTTTTTTTTTTTTTTAATTATAAGTCATTTTATACAAAATTGCCCCTCCCGCCTAAACAAAGCCAGATAGACCCCCCCCCCTCCCATAGTAAAAAATGCTTGTATTTAACCCCTCTATAAAAAACCGTTATCAATTCTTGGCGCCGTAGTTATCGTACTCGTGCCAACAAAAGCAAGGACGAAATCAGGCTGGATGTCTATTTCTATTAGAATCTCCCGACAAAATTCTATAAATTGCCGACATACTACCTACCTACCTAAGCTATGCAGGGCATTGGTTTTGTCATGCTCTACAGTCTACATTATGTTTGGAATAGCTACGTATCAATCTATGTCACATCACAAGCTGCTCAACGAGACGGAAGAATCATCAATCATATTTAAATGTAGGCGTACGTGTAACTATCTACTACCTAACTAAAAATACTAACGCTATTAGATATCTATTATAAGGAAGCCGAATCATCATTCATATTTTTGATTTAATTTAGTGATTTCTATTTTTAATAAAAATAAAAAGATAAATATAAACATTATAGATACATACTCCAAATACAACCACATAATGAAATACATTACAGTATTCATTTGAATTGAATCCACATATCGAAAATTCTAGAATTCAAAAGACGATTCCACCCCATAGGGCCGTAGCAGATAAACAAAATCGGGAAAGTGGGGTAGGTCTAAAATCCAAAGCAAAAGAGAAGATAAACAATGGGATGGGAACACGAACAGCATTTATTTTTATCTGTATGGAGAATTTCCTGCTCTTAAAAATGAAACAAAATTAAAGAGAAACATTTTCCCCACTCAGTGAGCACGCACGCAAAAAAAGCAAGTCCTCTTTCCACTTCAACTTCCCCATTCCAAATTCCACTTACGAACACATGAAGAGAAACAAAAATAAGAGTTTTATAACTTATTATTTACCTTGCTCTCTTATAGCACCAGTTGTTTATTTATTAAAGAATTCTCTTCGGTTTTCGATACTTTTCCATAAGTTTCTAGAAAGAGCCTTCTAGAAAATTCGCTTCAGCAGAGAAAATCATATAAATAGTCGGACTCGGTTCTCTTCGCATCAGTATATTTCAAACCAACCAAAGTGAAAACATCGAATCAAGTGAAATTTTAAAATCCTTTAGTGAGGAAATTATCAAAAAATCGAACAAGCGAAGAGTGAAAGTGAATTTTGAAAGAACTATAAATTTAGGAAAAGTTATACTACATAATATCTACAAGTTAAAAAACTGTAACAGCAATTAAACAAGGAAATTCATTCCCAAAGTGAACCTACAGTATTGTGTTGAATTTATTCAAAGCTAAATTAGAAGAACAACATGCCAGCCATCGGTATTGATTTGGGAACCACCTACTCCTGCGTTGGAGTCTTCCAACACGGCAAGGTGGAGATTATCGCCAACGACCAGGGCAACCGTACAACTCCCAGCTATGTGGCGTTTACAGATTCGGAGCGACTCATTGGCGATGCAGCCAAGAACCAGGTGGCCATGAATCCAAAGAACACAGTCTTCGACGCCAAGAGGTTGATTGGACGCAAGTACGACGACCCGAAAATCCGAGATGACATGCAGCATTGGCCATTCAAAGTTGTCAGCGACGGAGGCAAACCCAAGATTGGAGTTGAGTTCAAGGGAGAGCAGAAGAGGTTTGCTCCAGAGGAGATCAGCTCAATGGTTTTGACAAAGATGAAGGAAACAGCCGAAGCGTATCTGGGTGAATCCGTGAAGGACGCAGTTATTACAGTGCCAGCATACTTCAACGATTCACAACGTCAAGCAACAAAAGACGCTGGGGCCATTGCTGGGCTGAATGTTCTAAGAATCATCAATGAGCCAACCGCAGCAGCTCTGGCTTATGGACTGGACAAGAATCTCTCCGGTGAACGCAATGTTCTCATCTTCGACTTGGGTGGTGGAACCTTTGATGTCTCTATTCTAACCATCGACGAAGGTTCACTTTTTGAGGTGAGAGCAACTGCCGGTGACACCCACTTGGGAGGCGAGGATTTCGACAACCGTTTAGTCAACCATCTGGCAGAAGAGTTCAAGCGCAAGTACAAGAAGGACCTGCGATCAAATCCTAGAGCTCTGCGTCGCCTGAGGACAGCAGCTGAAAGGGCGAAACGTACACTTTCATCGAGCACAGAAGCCACCATCGAAATTGACGCGCTATTCGAGGGAGTTGATTACTACACAAGAGTGACCCGAGCTCGTTTTGAGGAGCTGTGCGCCGATCTCTTCCGTGCGACTCTGGAACCAGTCGAGAAGGCATTGAATGACGCTAAAATGGACAAGAACCAGATCCATGACATAGTTCTCGTGGGTGGATCCACAAGAATCCCGAAAGTTCAGAACCTTCTTCAGTCGTTCTTCTGCGGAAAGTCTCTCAATCTGTCCATCAATCCAGACGAAGCAGTGGCCTATGGAGCCGCCGTCCAAGCCGCAATTCTGAGTGGTGACAAAAGCAGCGCAATTCAAGACGTGCTATTGGTCGATGTAGCTCCATTGTCACTGGGCATCGAAACAGCTGGAGGAATAATGACCAAGATCGTCGAACGCAACTGTCGAATACCTTGCAAGCAAACTCAGACATTCTCCACATACGCCGATAACCAGCCTGCAGTAACCATCAGAGTATTCGAGGGTGAACGAGTTATGACCAAGGACAACAACCTACTTGGAACATTTGATCTCACAGGCATTCCGCCAGCCCCCAGAGGAACGCCTCAAATTGAAGTTACCTTCGATATGGACGCAAATGGTATCCTGAATGTATCCGCCAAGGAAACGGGCACCGGCAACACTAAGAATATAACCATCAAGAACGACAAGGGTCGTCTCTCACAAGCCGAAATCGATAGGATGGTCAACGAGGCCGAACGTTTCCAGGAGGAGGATGAGAAACAACGACAGAAGATCGCTGCTCGCAATAACTTGGAGGGCTATGTGTTTGGTGTAAAGCAAGCTCTTGACCAGGCTGGAGATAAAATCAGTCAACAAGACAGGGAAACCGCGCGCAACGCTTGCGATGAAGTCATCTCATGGCTGGATTCGAATACACTGGCTGACAAGGAGGAGTACGATGACAAGATGAAGAGCATATCCAACATCTGCAGTCCCATAATGACAAAGATACACAGTGGAGGAGCCAGTGGTCCACAGGGATGCGGTCAACAAGCCGGTGGATTTGGTAGTGGTCGCTCTGGACCAACTGTGGAGGAGGTAGACTAAAGGGGAGTCCTAGTCAGTAGAGATTTAATAGACTTTTAGCTTTTAGCATTGCCATTGTAAATAGTCGTAGAATTACGTTGTGATCTCTAATTTTTAATTTTTTTTAAGAAAAGAAGATAAAATAAAATGTTTATAATTTACTTTTAAAAAATATACATTGTTTTAATTTTTACATAAATTGGAGAATCCACTTGTTGCAGGGAAGTCGACTATACGATAGCTGAAATCAGTGAGGTGCTTTATCCAAATATTCTTGAAAACTTTGCAATTGATCAAATGCACCAAAACTCCAACACACTTTACCCTCTTAAGCTTATAATGGTTCGATACGAATACCAGATGGACCGTCATGGAATCTTGATCCATGCATCACTGTTGCCTGGCAAGAGTGTAACGAATCCGCGGATCGTCTGGTAAGAGGTTCCCCTTTTCTCGGCAAACCTTTAAAGTAAGTAACTTAAAAACGAAGGAGTTAGAAGACGATAACTTTGCTGAAGACTGGACTAAATGTAAGGGACAGAGGCCAGCTAAGAGATTCATAAACACACCTCTTAGCAAATCTAAAAGGTTACTTGACCTTGAAAGAAGGTTCTTTACAGTCACTCAAGGACAGTAGCCACTAAAATACCATCTGAAGAAAATGCGATTATACGCCGATGATTCCTGCCGACTCTGTGAGTAGAAGGAGGAGTGCATGACGAAACACATAAACTCTGTGAATACCCTTCTGTGGATAATGCACGTTTTGATAAACTTTACAAATGTAGCTTCCAAGAGTGTCAGGAAATAGCGTTTGCTATGATTTTTAAGGTCACAAGCTTACAAACTACAAAGTCAAACAACGCTTTGTCAAATATATTCTGATTTATTTTTAGTAAGGATATGTCATTATTATAGAATTAAACATGTGAAACTATTTTACGACAAATTTGTTTTCATTAATAACAATAAAAAAAAACACTTCAATATGCCAAACCCCCTGTGGGGTAGACAAATGTTGAGCTTAAATAATAGATCTAACTTTAACTAAAATAAATTAATTTATATATAGGTATATGTATTTGTTAACATGTCATTCAATATAGATGTGTATACACAATGCGGTGCAAAATAAAGTAAAAACATTTTCCACCAGAATAGATTGCATTTTTAAATCTGCTTGCAGTATATCACAATTGTAACTTTTTTTTTGTATTTTTTTATAAATTTATTGTACCGTATCGCTTATTGTAGAATGTCACATTTGAAAAGAATATTTCCTAATGTATCTTTTTATATGACACGATCTCATGCTTCATCATGTAAACGAAATGGCTGGTCATTTTCTCTGGGACGTCTTTGATTGGATGTCCTTTCATTGGAATTCCTTTGATTACCAATATCTCCAGGAATGGATTCATAGGGCTGTAGATTCCTGCAATAAAGAAAACGTAAATTGTTTGTTTTGTAGTATGTTATGCGACTAAGTATAAGTGTAGAAGCTTTCCATAAGGTGGTGTCATTCGAAAAGGAATATGATATGGCGTGAAAAGAAACAATTATGGTTACACCTAAGGGTAGATACATGACATGAAGTCAATTCAATGCCTGCTGTTTCAGCTTGAAGGTAGCTTTACTAACCCTTACCAGATAAAGCTGCAGACAATTCAGCACTTGCATATGGGAATCATGGGTATATTTATATTATCGGCAGGGCATGGGAAGATTCTGCAAAATATCTTCCCTACAACGAACAGAGAACTATAGAGATGAGCAAGAAAATCATGTAGCAGAGTACCTAACAGTCGGTGTTGAGGAGGAGGACATGGAAAAGCTACTTTTACATACTGTTAAACGCCGCAGGGGATTAAAATACCGCCCGCCGTCAGGCAGAATGAACCATTTAACCTGGACAATGAAGAGACTCTCGTCCTGACCAAAACGAAGTGAGGAAAGTAGTATCTCAACTCAAGCCCAAAAAGGTTAAACTGGGCGAACTAAGGTAGTAGAGGAAAAGGACTATTCTTGGTGCAGAGCCTACACCGCAATTTATCTCCAAGATTTGGTCTGAAGAAGAAAGAATACCTGGTGAATTGAACTTTAGCATCGTTTGATCCACAAAAAAGGTAACCCTATAAACTGCTCCAAATTAATGTCAATAGCAAGGCAAGAAAGGTTTAGAGAGTAGTCTGAACGTCAGAAACAGTACTACTTATATTGACATTACTACAGATCCGGGGTAGAACATTTCAATTCTTTGACATCATACTTGAGAAAATTGTGCGAAACTTCTAATCCTGCAGCAGGGACGCATTTTTCGCAATTATTTGCATATGCGGATGGCATTGTCATCATTGGCAGAACTTGTCTATGGGGCGATTGCAAAAATCAAGCGAAGAATTGCATCTGTTAATTCCTCTTTCTTAAGGTAATTGTCTTTGCAAGAAACACTGACCCTCATCATCCCAATTTTAGGTAGGTACCTACTCTATAACACTGTAGCATGGACATTATCGATGCAGATATATCCTTGGTCGTTCGTGTTGCAAGTTTTTAGGGTCGGATTTTTAACAGCGAACTCTACGTGTTGTAGGTACACCGACATCAATAACCTGGCCAGGAAATTGCCAATCAGTCGTTTAAGATGACTAGAACATTGAACGGGCACCAGCGCTCCAGACCTTTCCTCAATCATATACCTACATAAGCTTGCTGAAAGATCCATTTCAAGGTTTATGCAATTCTACGATAGTTTATTTATTTATTTATTTATTCTATGTCCCTTTCTATTTCTCTCTTAAGATTACATATTATCAAAACGGTTGCCCTAAGGCTGAAAGCAGTAAGGCCCAATAAAGCTGTCATAGTTCCTTTTACGAAAAGTAGAAAATTAAACTTAGGTCAAATTTTAATAAAAGATACAACCATTAAGTACTCCGATGAAGTCTAGAAGTAGGTAATATCTAGGAGTAATCCTAGTCAACAGACTTAACTGGAACTCCTACATCACCAACAAAATAACAAAAGCAACAAACGCTTTATGGGCTTGCCGACGTATGTATGGCACAACCTGGGGGAATTTCCCCAAAAATCAACCACTAGAATACTGGATCTATACAGTGATGATAAGGCCCATCATAACATATGCTTCTTTAGTATGGTGGACCAAAGTCAAACAAATAACCGCCCTTTCAAAGCTTAAGAAGGTACAACGCCTAGCATGTCTGGGTATATCAAGAGCCATGTACCTGTCCTAAGGCGGCTATAGAAGCCATTATAGGACTAACACCTCTCCACATTGGCAAAATATATCAACAGAGTAGCAATTCACAGTTCGGCAAGTTTGTTACAAGCGAAAGCATAAGTCTCAAGTACCACCCGGAACTAACGACACTACTCACAGAAATTCCAGAACTTGAAATGAACAAAAACCTTATGCTTTGACAAACGGTTCTCCACGGAGATTCCAAGCAGAGAAGCATGGGCAAGCAACTGTCCACCAAACTAAAGTCGTATACGGATATGGTTCCAAAATGGAATCTGGGATGGGAGCTGGTATTCAGGGGCAAACCGCAATGAAAATGCTGATGAACTAGCCAGAAAGGGGTCGGAATTTCCTTTTATAGGACCGGAACCGTTTTGTTCAATCCCCAAATCAGCTATAAACTCGGTCATAAAAAGCTGGGAACGCAATAAATGCATTTCACTTTCGGAGAATATCCCCGGACTTAGACAAGCAAAAAAAGCGATACAACCTTTTAAAATTTATATGCCAAAAAGATCCTTAATCTACGCAGGCATAATATCAGAAATTTAGTAGGCTACCTAACAGGCCACCACGGGTTGCAATATCACCTAAAGAAAATGCAATTAGTCGACTCACCGGAGTGCCAACTATGTCTCGAGGAAGACGAAACAGCTGAGCATATTATGTGTGAATGCCCGGCCCTCTATGGTATCAAAAGGAAGTCATTTTTCAGGGAAGTACCGATGCACTAAAGACGACCTCTACTGAATTCATCATCAGCTACATTAAGAAAGTAGAAACGCTACTCTCCTAACTAAATTCTGATGCTTCAAGCACGAAAGACCTTACAATGTTTAAAAAAAAAGGCTGAAAGCACACCGTATCAGAAAACGTTTTTGGTTTTAAAAGGTTAATACAATCCAACTTTAAAAATCATCCCTAAAAACTAACCCAACGATCGGAATCATGTCACCGAAAACTGCATACTTTGAGGAGTTTTATAGTAGTCAACAAACCTTGCTTTAAAAAAAGCTTACCTTCTTAAGTGTTTACGAAATGGATAGTACTGTACGATGTAGATCTTTAAAATAGGGAAATCTATATCTATCCCAGCAACTGTTCCATTGCACTCTTGGGTATCTAAAATCAACAGGTGAAATTGTTCGAAATTGTCAAAAAAAAAAAACATCTTCCTGTGTTGAGGCATATTTTCAATTCAATGGTTACGTCGGCTTAGTAAGCCGGTACCACACTACATACGTCACACTTCCTCTCAGGGCTTACGTGCGTGCCTATGCCAACAATTTCCAAGCTCTCGGCCGGTTGTAGGTTGATACCTAAGAAAAACCCGTCCCGATGAAAGGAACCTGAGCATTGTTTGCCCAATATACAAGAAGGGAGACTCTAAACTGCGCCAACTACACAGACATCAGTCTCCTCAACATCGCCTGAAACCATTCGTCAACGAACTCATTGGTCGCTATTAGTGTGGTTTTAGGCCCGGTACGTCCACACCTGACCAAATATTCACACTACGACAGATCCTGGAAAAAAACCCAAGAAGTCTAAATCGATACTCACCATCTATTTATCGATATGACGAAATTTATAGAGACAAGCTATACACAGCCATGTATAGTATTGACAGGGATGCCCATATTGTCAGATTGTGCTGAATGACGATGGAGAACACTTGCTGCTCCATAAAGTTAGGAAACAATCTCAACGATCTTTTGGTGTCAAGAAATTGTGCGAAACTCGCAAGCCAACACCAGAGGCACAAAAGTGTCTGTCTACTTGCATGCGCTGACGACATTGACATAATTAGCAGAATGCAGCGATCTGTCACTGGGGGGTTTGGCAGTATTTGCATAGAATCGGCGAAAATTGGTTTAGTGGTGAATGAGGGAAAAACAAAATATATACTGTCAACAAGAAGGGATACAGAACATCGACGAATCGGACAGAACGTTACGATAGACAGCTACAACTTTGAGGTGGTTAGGGATTTTGTCTACCTCGGCTCCGCTATTATCTCTGACAATGACACCGCAGCAAAAATCAAACGAAGAGTTACACTGTTTTCTTTGGCCTAAGAACGCAACTGACTACTAAGACCTTGTCAAGAAACATGAAAGTAAGGATACTCTATAAAAGACCTTCATCATCCCAGCCATATTGTACGACGCAGGAGCACTGACGTTAACAAAGGCGGATGATGAACTTCTTGGTCGTTTCGAACGCAAAATTTTTCAAGTGATTTTCGGTCATGCTTGCGTTAACGGGCTTTAGAGGAGGATATCTAAGTCGGCTCTCACACTGAGGCAACAATCAATAAGCAACTGGCAATAGGAAACACGCAATTTTATCGCTCACAATTATTTTACTTAGAATTAAAGTAGAGGTCTCACATCAAAGCAACTAAATATCGCTCGAACGAAAAATGTTGCTGATTGTTTATTGGCAGTTGCTATAGTAACTATAGTTGCTTATTGCTTGTTGCCTCAATCTGAGAGCCGCCTAACAGTAACCTCAACCAACTTGGAGTGCGCAACCGGAGGCGGTTAGCCAAAAATCGGGCTAACTGGAGAGGTGTGTTGGTTAAGGCCCATATCCACCCCGGACCCCGTGAGATAGACGTAGATACTGCTAACTGAAATATTTTGGAAATTATATTTCGTTATTAAAACAAACACCTGTGAGCTCTATGATATTTTTAACGACTATGCAGTTTTAAAATTGTATGGTTTTAGGAAACTATATAGCTTCTCTTTTGCAGAAATATTCTATTCAAGATAAAGCGTTATAGGTTCGCCTTTCCCGGAAGAAGTATTAAAAAAAATCAGTTTCTTTTTAAACTAAAGGTTTATTTATAAAATGTGTAATCTCTATAGTACACAGCCAATCTGCCTTCAAGATGGCTGCAAAAAGACGGAAGCAAAGATTTTCTAGATAACGCACATTAGGTTTGTTTCCAATTCCAAGCCTAAGTATATTGATAGACCCAGTTTTTATAATGAAAAGAGTTCGGTTTAGTTGTTCGCCTTGAAGGTCACAAAAAATTATCCGAGGTTAATTATTTAGCCACACGGCCTAAGCCCATCCAGGTTTAGGTGGATTTGCTTTCTCAAGAGAGGTACCTACTTAACAAAAAAACTAAAGAAGGTACCTACAACTACAGGCTTTATCTGGTAAGATCTAGTAAACTAGTTTTGAAATAAATTCGCAACTATAAATGTGTAACCTTGTTCGGAATTTTTTTTTATATCGACATTCGACATTATAAAGGGGCGTTAATGACATAAATAATACAGATTTAATTACCAGCGGAATAGAAATCCGATTCTATAACGCGTTCCTAATAAGTAAAATGAATATTTAATAACGGAAACTATAAATAATAATTAACCGAGGAAAACAACAATTAGCGACGCAATCAATTTTTGTCATCACAGCAATTTTAAACCTACACGGTTAAACGAGGCATTACTGTTGTACTCGATGAAGGGCATTTTCGTATTTTCAAATATATTTTCTATAATAGATAATTGTTCCCTCATTCAAAATATACACATATATATGTCCGCTCACCTTATACATTTGGTGCATAAAAAAAAAACTACTTTGCTCTATAAACATTGTGCAATCCGTTTTTTTTCCCCCTTACCCAACATGAAAAGTGCATCTAAATCTAAATGACGCCACATAAAACAAAGTGCAGAATAAAAGCGGAAACAAACAGACCAATTTTTTTTATAAAAATTAAATAATTCAAACTACAACGCAACAAATACAAAAATAAATTTATTATACAATTTTTTTTTATGTAAATTCTTTCATTTTCCTTAAAACTAAATTCTACAACTACAAATACACACTTATAAAATAAATAATTTGTTTGCTAAATTAAGTACAAATACATGAATGTATAAAAAAAAAAAAAAAACAAAATAATAAAAACAAAAGAGAAAACAATTCATCTAAAATTATTATTTTTTTGCTTAATATCTTTTCTCAGAAGTATTGTCCTCTTTACTCTGAGTGAGATCTTCGACAGTGGTCACTTGGGAAATAGTAATTTCCTTTGAATGTCTGTAAAAGATTTTCAAATTTTCGATGTACACATATACACACAAATAAATTATAAACAATAGAAGCAGTGTTATCGGTGGATACGAATTTATGAAATGAAATAATTTAAATAGAAATGCATGTTAACGAATAAATATAGGATCTACGATTCCGAGTACATATTTAGGCTTCTTTTTCTAACACTTGTTAATTGTCAATTGTTGGCGTTTGTATTTCGCAGCTATGGACACTTGAATGCTTGTATGTTTGAATGAGATGAATGAGGTAATGAAAAAAAGATTAAAAATTTATATATATCATTTTTTGGAACTAAAATTCTCATGTGCAAAATAAAAACGAAGAACACTCTTATGGAAGGGCTCTGGTCTATTGGGACAATATTTGGACTTGTTGTTGTTGTTCTTACCTGTAAAATACGTAGTGCTGCAGCATAAAGAATACATCGAACAGCACCGAGAAGAGACCAAGACCGAATTTGGTCGGATCTCCGAACAGTGATACCCAGTCATCTGAAATTGGCAAAGAGAACGAGTTAGCAAAGGTAGATAAAAATAGTTAACTGATTGTTCAAACCAAAGTTGTAGGCATTTAGCATCATTTGCAACATGCTCAGGGTACCGCCAATAAAGTCCAGTAGAATGTTGCCAATACTCCAGCCTACTGTGCTTTTGCGTCTGTAGTTCATGGCCGCCTGGAAGAAACAAAAATTATTATCAATTATTTTACTTGGGAAAATAAAGTCAATAAAATCCTTAGGCACTATTTCTTAGAGCCGAGATTAGTTGGTAGGATGCAGAATGTGAAAAACAACGCGCTATGTATTTTCATAGAGTGAGGGTGACAATAGATGGGGTCAACAAAAGTTGCTACAATGCGGTTTTCTGCCTGCATCTACCATTTTGTGGTGACTGACTTTCTGTTAAATTTGATCGACTCATTTGGTATGTAAGGTAAGGCATATTCTAATGATGTCGCTGTACTGTCGGATAATATCAGATGAAAGAGCAGACGCGGCTAGACATGACTAGATTTGGTAAAGCTTCTTAAAACTGCTATAGCACTTTTTACGAGACGAAAGACTCACTCAGCTCTATCTCAGCTAGTACTTAAACGCATACCCTTGCAACTTTCATAAGAAACTAAATATCTTGAAGTCGTCCCGCATATCAGTTTGTATAAAGTATAAAGGCTTGCGCTTTAGACGAGGCTTTAGATGTCTTCGTCTCAACATAGTTGATCCAACGGAGCTTGATATCAACCAAGTTGAGACGAAGGCATCTACAGATCTGGAAGCTATGTGAAAGTTACTTTTTTTTTGCCGTGTGTGAGCCCATCACAAAATGTTGTTTTTTTCTCTATTTCAGGACTGGTTTCGTCGAGGTTCTTTTACAGCGAATGGGTATGAAGGGTGCACTATTTGCAGCTTTAATTTTCAGTTTGTTACTTAATTAAAAAAAGTAAACCTCTGGTTAGTTATGATTTATGAACTATCATTTCTTCCAAATGTATGTTTGGTTGGACTGATTTGTCATTGTCAGTAACCGATCATGTCACGTGGTTAATGGAACGCAGGCAATTTATCTTCGGAAGCAATGCTGGTAAGTAAACTGTCAAAAATGATCCTGCTCCGAGAAATTATGAACTGACGTTTATGTATTCCCACTTTGATAACTGAAAAGTTCGTAAAACGCTTGTTCAAATCGTTTCTGTAGGTACTATGTAGTTTCCGTTTGATAAAAGGCTATTAAACAGAAAGTTAATCGATGTGAAGATGTGCTCAACTGAATGGATTTCTGTGTAAGGTACATTGTATGGTACGATGTGAGTAAAATACGCTAGTCTTAATATTTGCTCATGTTTGTGTTGAAGGTATTTTCAAGAGACAAATCGGCGACATAGATCTAGTCAAAAAATAGAACAATGCCCAGACCTGCAGTATTCGATTCTAACCCCTCTGGTCGCAGCAGAAAATTAAGATCATGCCTTAGGTTGACCGAACAAGGCAGCGCCACTTGGGAAGAATTCGTCCTTAGAGAACGAAGAACAATATATACTGTCATCGCTTCTTTGATGGGTGTCAGGGAATCATGCCTTTGACCAACACATTATAGACTTGTTTTACAAATGACCGAAAAGAGCTTTGTAAGAAACAAGTTGAGTTCTAATCGTTCAGAATGATGTCCGAAAATGATATAGTAGATTTTGAAGCCATTGCCGCGGCCGAAGCAAGTCCTCTACATCAAAGTAACCGACACATTCCGACCTTTTCGAAAAAGGCTATTGAATTCCAGTCAAATATACCCAGCCTTGGTTGTCACTATGAGTATGAAAGAGGTGCAACAAGAAATTATGCGGGCTACTTTTGTTCTACCATTATAGACCTCTCCTAACCAACATCCACCTTAAATACTTAAAGTTAAAACTAAAGTTCTCCGTCACCCCTCACCTGTGGAATGTATTTAATCAGCGTAATTGTCAGTTTAATATAGCTGCAGTAATACAGAAAGTCCAGCCAATGTACAACGCCGCCTCCCGCCAAACCGGCTGATATCACCACAATTAGCACAAATATCCCCACAATTCCACGAGCTATCTTCGACACCCTTTGTTCTGCTCTCTGTAAAGAATCAGTAAAAACAATTTAAAGGTCAGTAAGATTTTTTGTTCGTTTCACTATGCAGATGATATACTAACCTCATATATATAACACTGAAAGATCGTAATACTAGTGGCAAATATCGCATGCAACGTGAATACCACATCATTGATGAGAACCGGATTGAGACCACGTGGATGCCGGCTAAAATACTCGTCCTGTATACTGGGAATCCAAAAGAGACCAATATTGAAGACACTGTACAACGCAAAGCCGACAATATTCAGTGCGAGGAAATCAAAATTCAAACCAACAACACTTTTGCGCTTAAAATTGTAATAGATTTGCGGGTAGAAGGATATAGACCATGCGACAAAGTATATCCAGCCAAAAACACTTGAAAGGTATATAATTGCCCTTGAGTTGGCCACTTTTATCCGAAGGTAGATGTCCTTGACGCTGTTGAAGGAGAAAAAAGAAAAAGACAAATTAATGACAGACACCGACACTTTCGTATGATCAAATATTACATCCACGTCTCGTTGGGTTGCGCTTCAGCGGTAACCTCGAGATGTCCGGGCCTCCTTCCTAATACATTGATTGTCGCATTGTGTAGGTTATTGACAGCAAAATTCACAACAGGCGGCTCGAGGTCAATGAGCTCATCGTGTTGCTTGATGAATGTGATGCTGACATCTTGGTCGAGTACGCCTCTGCAAGAAAGGAACATATTAACAAAGTGTCTCCAACGAAAGGGCTCGGTGTACTTACGTGAGTAGCAGATCGAACTGCTCTTTTTGGTCAACGAGAACTGTCAGGTCTTTCTCTGACAGGGATAGTGAGTATGGATGGTCTTGACTACTAACACTAGAAACTGAAAAGAGATGGATTTTATTTGATTTCATTGATGTAAGAGGCTATAGCTTCGAGACTCACCTAAGTATATGGTAACTGCCGCCAATACGGTTAACGTGATTCTTATTCTTCCCATTGTGCTTAATCAACTGATCAGTGTGTGTCTTAACTCTGTTGCTTACTCTCTCTAGAATAAAGTAATACAAATGAGTTCAATAACTGTTGCATTGGTGTAGGCTATTGGTATCGAGTGCGGAAATCACAAACCAGTAAGAATAGACCGCCGACTTCCCGTACACCTACCCGATTCCCCCCGGAAAGAATTTCCCTGTCTGTGAATACGTGTAAATGTCAAAATTAATGGCGGCAATGTTTTTCTATGCAATACCATGCGACCAGGATTTTTCAAGTATGCGTGCGTTAATGGCGCCCCTTTGATTTTGTACAGCACCAATACATGAAAAATCCTGGTCTCGCCGGCAGCTTGTAGGCAAAGTCCGTTATGTGGGAGGAGTCGACGGTCTATTCTTACTGGTTTGTGGCGGAAATGATACGAGTAGGTATATCGACTATCTGAGAGGGTTGAAACAATACACAGAACTGGGGTGAATGAAATTAAATTGGATCGCCGACTTGTAATCCCATTAGGAATACGTAAGTAAGTAAATGTTGGAATTTTTAATCTTTCGCAGGTGTTGGTGTTATTTTAGCTATACGAAAACCAAACAAATCACAAGTCTAATCGCTCTCTGACAACAAATTGTATGTGTATTGTATTTGTGTCGCTATCGCAAATATCCAGCAATTGAATTTGCTGAACTAAAATCGTCAGCAAAAGGTTAAGGTCTAAACTGCGAATAATGTTTTATCTTGAGCTTTTGTTGAGTAATATCCTTTTACCATTTTAGTGATACCATTGTATATAGACACTATAGTACTATCACTTCGCATTTATGCACTAGCGCCACCAACCACCTCTGAGACCAACTACTCACATCGAACATGGTAGTTGTATTGGATTATTTGAAACGAAATTAAATGATGCCTTCTTCTTTTCTTATTTGTCTCATTGACAACATGTAGATGAAAGAGAAAGAACAATTAGTATTTTTGTTGTCTTTTATTCTCCAGTAGTAAGGAGTGGAAGTAAGTGGGTACTTTTCGCATATACGATATACCTATACTCGTAGGTAGTTAGTGGTGGTGGTGTGTAGGTTAGGCGAAGTATACTTTTAGCATTTATGAGAATAGCAATATGAAAAGAAGGAATATGAAATGAAAGATCGGATCGATTTATACTTGTCGCATATAGTGGTGGTGTGTGGGGAGAGTACTTTTAGCATGATGATGAGTGTGGTGCTGTTGAGTGATGACGATTGGAATTGTTATTTAAGAGGATAACAATGTGGAAAGGAGAAATATGAAATCATAGATCGGATTTTTAACAATACATATTTTGTATTTCTTGGATTTATGGGTAGCATTTGTGTCATGATCGTGGCAATTGAACTTAGGTGTCAAGGGTAGGTTATGATGATTTGAAAATTATTATGGGGTGGGTGAGCATGAGCATGTGAGGTGCACTAGTGGGGAAGTTTGGTTGGATCTTAGCAAATAAAATCACGTATACCCAGATCGATCTAAATGTTCAATTTTCTCATATTGTATGTAGTGTGAGAATGATAGGTATTGTTTTAAGTCCAATTTTTTAGATCAATTAATTATGATAGGTATTAAGATGATAGTAGGTAAAGCTCAAAAACTGAGTCTCGCAATTCTGTCTGTCTGTTTGTCTGCGTGGTGGTAGGTAGCTGTATTCTTAACGACAGGACGGATTCGTTTGTACCTCTAGCAGTTTGTTTCAAACTGTGCATAAGTAGGTATGCGATTTGTAGGCTGACAGTTTGAGTTCATTTGTTTATTTTAAACCCAAAATTAACCTTTTGTATTTAGATACAATTATTTTAGGAGCAGTTATACGCAGGTCGCAGTGCTACGCTGAATGCTATTGCAGCAACAGCAATCATCCAAATCACCCTATATAAATTTAAAATATGGATTATTGTAGTACCTATAATATGGATTATTGTAGTATGTAAGAAATTGATGAATATGTATTTAGAAACTTGCAGTTCAGATTAGAAGATTCTTGCTATGCAATTAAGTAAGCTATTGTTTGTTTTAAATAACTAAGTCATCAACGCACAGCCCAAAACGGATAATCTAAGCACGTTTTCTAACCATTGATCAACGATCACATGAAAGTGAGGGAAAATGAAAATCAAAAAGGAATAAAAATGTAGGAGAATTTGTTAACGACTTTAACATATAGACGCACTAAACCAATCAGTTGGTAACGAGGGAATAGCTCACGATTATCTCCAGACCAGAAATGACAGCATCAGGCGGGTAACCACAAATAACACAAGCAAGACCATCACGGGACTGCTAGTAATCTCCTTTTTATATTCCTTTTATAACTCGAGTTTGGCTACACCGAATTTGATGACTCTTTTTTTTCTATAAAGGTATATTCTTCTGTAGGTAGCAGGTTTGTATGTAAAAAAAATTGGACAAAGGGGCGTGGCGCCGTTCATTTAAAAATCGTGGTATATGAACTCACATTTTGATAAAATGATAAAATCTTTGTTTTTGTTACGATAAGGCTGTGAAGTTTGGTAAAAATTGGACAAAGGGATGTGGCGCTATTCTTCGACAATCACGGGAGCCAAAGTTTGTAAAATTTGTAACATTGGTATGCATTGTCCTGATAGACAAGAATACTATCTACCTATTTATGCAATACGATTCCTGGAAAACCCAAAAATGTGTACCATGGAGCATTACAATAAAAGCAGTTTATCACTTATTTCAATGAATTTGAAACTGATATTTTTATTTTTCTATTTTGCACTACGAAGTGCATGATAATCAAACTTAGAACTTCTTCTAAATACATAGTAGGTAGTGCCTACATTGTTAGAAAACCATACTTTTATTTAAATAGTTCCGCATAAATCCCCTGAATATGTACCTATGTACATATGTATCTACTCTTTAGATTTAATGCCCTATATTAGTTTTATCGAAATGATTATGTATAATTAGTGGTTATGGGAAAGGAACAATAATTGCACTACATTACATATAAAGATAATCGGCTTTGCACGTGCCTAGGAATTGTATCTATACTATTGCACAGATATATTTTTGTCCATCAGCATAATGCATATCAATGTTCCAAATTTTAAAAACTGTTGAGGAATAGCGTTTGAAATTTTCCACACTTCACAGAAATACCTACCTTTGGGATTGGTTCGGTGGTTTTCGAGTTTTGCGATCATTAGTGGTGTAGGTACTTATATTCTCATACAAAATGGAAATTCAGATTTTTATCAATTTTTCGGCTTTTCATTTGGGGGTTTCCGAATTTTATTTTTTTGTCAAACCCTGATTCAAGACGAACAAAACACAAAAGAATCATCCAAATCGGTCTAGCATCTATCCTTTCTCGAGTTTTGCAAACAATAATTGATTTTTATATAGAGAGAGATGTAGACTCCTATAATAGTTAGCTGCTCGTTTTACTGACATAAAATGCTTCTACATTATAAACCTCATAAAGTAGACACATGCCTATAATATTTTAGAATCAATTAAAAAAAGAATCACTTAAATCGATGCATATTTGACAAAAATATAGGCAAAATAGTGAGAGTCTAGCATACATTATTTTATGCCCAATCCTCAAATCTTCAAATTCAGTTTTTATTCAATTTGTCTTTCCCAACTGATCACCCCTTGCATCGTGCACCCCTCTCCAAACACACAAATCCTCCACCACCACCATCCTATCCTACACCACCATGCTGTTGAATTATATTTGCTCTTGCTCATAATATTGCACCTCCTTTCCTCTATTCTCCTCTCCATTCACTAAGAAAAACCAAACCAGTTGCAGTTCTATACCCTACCCTGTTACATCACATCATAATAAGTAATTTTATACCTACCTACTGATGGATGATGGATGGAAATGGCGATATGAATGAAGAAAGAGAAGAGGCATACCAGTTTGACTTTGTTTTGTTTATTTTGGTTTCTCTATACACATTTCCTTAATGGTCGGAGATGGCTGGCAGTGTACAAACTAAATCAACTGAAGCGCCACCTGGATCGTCGAAGACGCGTAATTCAATGCGATGGGATGAGAGTACTATAGTGTGTATATACAATGGTGATACTGAAACAGTTTATGTCTCAATAAAGTTTCTAATAAAATTATATACACACGTTGTACGATGTGCTATGACTTTTACATAATGTGTCACGCGCCCATTAATGCGAAATTGAATTGGTAAAGTGGATATTTTAGAAACGTTCGAACGACATCAGAGTTTTATCAATGACGTTACAGAAAAATGTCTGCTATCTAGTAGCACAATAAAGAGGATATCTTTTAAATCTGACCAATCCGGGGTATTAAATCCTTTATACCACAAAAAAAAGTAAAAAAATCGTTAGTGGTGTCACGGATAATGTGTTCTGCAGATGTATTTTTTGTTAGCTGCATCTTATAAGAAAGTGATAACCAAAAGAGTGCGGCTCAATCAAACTTGTAGCAACATTAATACATTGTGGTTGTGCCATCCTCTCTGTTCTATTCAATAAGTCTGTTCCATTACTTTTGTCGTAAAAATTGAAAAGACTGTCAAAATGACAATAGTGGGGATGAATTCTCTCTCAAAGAGAAAAACTTACGAAAACGTTAGGGAACGCTTTTGTAGTAACTATGAAAAATGACAGATGCATTTTGGTTTTCCATAAATTGCATGTGAGTATGAATCCAAGTATATGGAAGAGTTTTTACTGACTGAACTACATGCATTCGAGAAGAAAAAAAAAGCTACATTATTTTCCCACCTTCTGATACCATTTTCATACCAATTTGTTTCTCATGTCGCAGGAAATCAGAGACAAGAGCAAATAGTCGTTACACGCATTTCAAATCAAATTTCAAATCATCTGTCAATTTTCAGGCGACTGACAGTTGTTTCAATTCTTACGCAAAGAAATTTGTTGAGTAAAAACTAGTAAGATTCTCAGTGGAAGAGGGGTAATATCTTGCTCTCTCGAAGCCGCTCTCTTTTACGAATTTTTCGAGTTGAGGAACGACATTGAGTAAAAATGCGTAAAAATTCGTAAAAATGCGTAAAAAATTCGTAAAAATTCGTAAGATTTAAAAGTAAAGGAATAGACCTAATATAGTTGGTGGCACGACAAACCAAAACAATAGCATGGAGCTTATTGTTAACTAGCTTTTACCCGCGACTTTATCTGCGAGTGGTCCATTTTAATGTACTTTCGCAAGTTGAATATATTAAAGGCAAAATAATAAAGTTTGTGCCCCCTTTCCAACCTTTGTGAGACGAATTTTGAAAAACTGCGAAACACGTTATTAATAATTTTTACTCTCTATAAACGTACAAAGTTTAATTTCAAATTTACAATACGATTATGAAAAGCCCCCCTTAAAAGGGCAGGGGGTCATAAAAAAACCTTCATAGTGGGCGTATACATAGCTAGTGGAATACACCCCAAAGTTTAATTTCAAATTTACAATACGATTATGAAAAGCCCCCCTTAAAAGGGCAGGGGGTCATAAAAAAACCTTCATAATGGGCGTATACATAGCTAGTGGAATACACCCCAAAGTTTTATGACTCTGCGATTAGCGCTTTGGCATGTGCGTTGTCTGTCAGTTACGGAGATAGGGCCCAAGCGGTAGGCACATGGAATATTATTCGAAAGGTGATTAGTTGACTTCATGTCAAGAAAAAAGAAGAAATTTGTAGGTATATAGAAAATGTACAAGTACTGTCAGAATTTTAAAAACTTTTTTTTTTTTTTTTTTAAAAAGCAATACTTTTAAAATTTTGTTTTCAATTTTAGATTAAATATCCCGTGTGACTTTGGCCGAAAGGTTATAATGGGTGTTCCTGTAAGAGTTTTTGTTCAATATGGCAATGGCAACACTCCGATAGCTCAGATAGCATTTAGTATTACATAATTGGTCAATCATAGAACTATCTTCCTGAGGTTTGTGAGTTCAGATATTTGGCTATTAAACATTTAGAAGGCGATCCACTTTTGTACCTTAGAATTTTGTACAGTGATATGCCTCATGTTTGTCAGTGTTTTTTTTTATATGCAACATTGTCGTATTTGGAGCAAAGAAATCCAAAGGTGATCCATCATCGATCGATGCACCCTGAAAAATGCACTGTTTGGTCTGGTGACAGTCCCTGGACGCACATTTTCAAGATAGGAATGTCAAAGTGCTTGGTGCACGGTAAACAATTTTTTTTATTTCCAAAAGTGTGTGAATTTGGTTTCAACCAGCATAGTGCCGCATGCCATAGGTATTACCAAAGAAACTATCGAGTTATTAAAGGCAGCGTTTAATGAAAATATTACAACCAGCAAGACCTGATTGTTGATTTGACGCAATTGGACTATTTTCTGTGAGGGTATTTAAAATCGTTGGTCAATGCAAACGAGTTAACAACGATTATAACATCGGAAATCGAACATCGAGTTTACCATTCCTGGGATAGGTACGGACTCAAATGATTAACAAAAAAATAATCGGTTGCACATTGGTCAAGTCTACTTCGGAGCAGAAAGTCGGGCCATATTTTAGTCTTCAATACCTATAGATACTAATTTTGCAAAATAATTCATAATCATCATGATTTTTCGACGAAACAAGATCAACGTCATAGTGTCTTTTACTACAGATAGAAACCCAGCGTAAAATTGACATGTTATACATTATATTTGACAGTGCAACAACAAACTATTCAGAAATAACAACCAATTAAAAAAAAAAAATTATAGGGAATCCCAGAGTAAGTATAAACCCAACCAGAACCCCCGAATGATGCAAATTCTAATGGAAAGTTCTAGATTAGACAATCAACATCAAAATATAAAAAAATGCTATTATCTACAATAATGGCGCTTACACAGAAAAAAATTCCATTGTTCAAAACTGACCCTACAATAACATTAAAAAAAAAAACAGTAGTTCGTCAGCCTGCAGTTAAGATAAGCAATCTTCATTCATATACTAAAAGGTGGACGGACATTATTTGACTCATCAAGTGAAAACACAAACATAATTCAATTAAGCTAAATATGAGGCGGCTATTTTTGATTCCCAATGAAATGTCAGCTTAATTCGACCTTAGCTGATGATTAGGCACTTATTTGTGTATTTAGAGCCATAAATTGTATTATCACCTTAATTGAGACGCAATCAATAGAATAGAATAGGAATTTCTTAAATTTGATTACTCTCTTCTGTAAGAAAAAGAATGCTTTAAAAAGCATTAAATTGATACAGCCTGTCGAAGTTGTCAAAGTGAAGGACATATTATATAGTTCATTGCAAGTCGAAGTGTTACAGTTACGGATTTTTAATGATGTTTGGATTTTGTTTATTATTTTGTTACTTATTTTACTGATTAGTGATTATGATTATACATAAAATTAAGTAGACTTTTGTATGTTTGTCTGTGTCAGTTTAACATACCTACTACACTACGGAACCGATCTTGACACAAGACGAAAATTTTAAAAAGTATTACTGATATTACCACCCACTTCGTAAGTTCGATTGTTTGATTGATGAAAATGAAGGTCCTTACAATTTGGACACGCCCACTTTATGGGGGCGGTTATGAAAAAAATATTAACTTATTGGTAGTTTTGATTAAAAAAAAGCATTTAAACTTGTTCCAAAATGGTTTTAAGAGTTTATTCACAAAAAATTATCATTTGAAATTTAAATCCTCTGAAGTGCAACGGCACGAGATATTTCCTTTAAAAAATGTAATGCCGAACGCAATTGTTTTTTAGGGAAAACTAGAGGATACTTTGTTAAGCGCATTCTCGATTTACCCACCCTTCAAATTCTATCGACTACAGTTTTCAACGGGCCTATTGCCTTTGCGATTACTGTCAAGGTCAACAGCGCATAAAGTCTTGTTCGATTAAATTTAGAAAATACATGGCAAACTGTTATACCTATTATTTGCTCAACATAATAAAACATAATTTTTACAAATAAACAAGAAAATAACTAACATCAGTCTGTTAAGCTACGATTACATGGCCATTTTTTCGAGTCATTTAACTGACGCTCTGACGTAAAAATTGCGTCACATAGCAGTCATTTAAATGGCGTTCCGTGTGATCGCCATTTTTGGAATACAATTTTCAGCGTCATTTAAATGACTAGGAAACTGGCGGAGCAAATGGCATGAATTTTGTGCCATTTAAATGGCGGAAAAAAATGGCCGTGTGATCGCTCTTCAATGACGCCTACGACAAATGACTAAACTTTTCGGCTGTTGCGCCATTTAAATGTCAGCCTCCAAAAAATGGCAAGGCTCGAAATTCATTCTATGCCATTTTTCTACGCAAATGGCAAATGACAAAGCATTTAATACGATATCTGTGCTGATATCATTTGGATTTTTGACTCGTGGCGAAACGTGTAGATTAGATTAGATTAGATATTAAGTCGGGAGAGCCTTTATTGGGCTCTGGCACTGCGGCCTCTCTAAAGGGCCATATTGTGCCTTCCCTGGTAGGTTCCTAGAGCAATCTTTTTACTCCGGAGACAGACAGGAAGAAAAGTATGTATCTTCTCTGGGGGTATTCCAGCAAGATTTGCTGAGTTAACGAGTTCTTCGCCAAGGACATTCTTTTTAAGGCAAAAGAGAGCCGGACATTCCGTGTGAATGTGAAGAGAGGTTTCGTCGCTCACCAGACATAGTCTACATGTGGGGAATATGGACGAGTATTTGCCTAGGCTGACTGAAAAGTTCGCTTGAGGCGATTTTCCATAAATGCCAGATACAGTCCCTGTATCCATCTTGGACCCGTCTGTATACCAGACTTTTACCTTGGAGGGATGATGATAGAGAGGTTTTTTGGAAGCCATATTATATTATTATATTAGGGAAAGGTGACCTCCGGTGGTAGAAATGGGGGGTCGATGATTTACGAATGAAATAGAGGATGGATACTCAGTCTTACTTTCATTTGAATGTGTACTTGAATAGGTAATAGGCTAATAGGCCTAGAATGACATTTAGTGCAGTGGTCGGGGTAGGTTTACTCTTCGGGTCAAGGCGGAGGGCGACCGTAACAGTCTGCCCCCTGTCTATTGCCTCTACATCACTAAGTAGGGATTTTTTTCTTATTTAATTTAATTAAAAAATTCGCACGTATGCGTCGTGGGCCGTGGCCGAGACAAAAACTCTAAATGACAGTAGCTATATTTTTCTCATAGGTCATTGCCGTCTGATCACAAAACAGATAACTGACGCGAAATCGAAATAATAGGAAAGGTGTCATTTGCCATTTTGATGAGGCAAGTCAGTACCGTGTGATCGCCATTTTTCGCTCGTCATTTAAATGGCATCCCAACGAAAAATTATAAATGACTCGCAGTGTCCGTCATTTGATTTTGGGACAAAACTGACGATGATAGTCATTTCGTGTGATCGCCATTTTTTCAATGACGAATCGTAACTTCAATGTCGCTCTAATGCGACAGTTTTTCCTACGTCACAGTGCCAGTTAAATGACTCGAAAAAATGGCCGTGTAATCGTAGCTAGGCATGAGATGGCAAACAAATTTGTAAATAAATAGCAAGCTTGCAAAGCCATTGCAAATTTTTAATGTGCCTTCACAACTTTCACACAACTATGTAAATCGGTTTTAAGAGTTTAGCAGCGAAAACTATCAAGAAATTTATTTGAAAATCTATATAAAATAAATAAATAAATAAATCCTAGGCCTAGCTTTTCCCAACCATTCGTTTGTGTGAGTTTTTATTTTTGGGACGAAGAGATGGTGATTAGATGGTGTATCATCTAATTCGTTTGCTAGAAATGCAGGAGTGCCCCAAGGATCTATTTTTTCCCCAACTCTATTTCTTCTCCACATCAACGATTTGCTTGGATCGACAAATAATAATATCTACAGCTTTGCTGATGACAGCACTCTTATATCCTCCATCTCGAACAGTGGGCCTGTGAATGCGGCTACATCACAAAGTCAGAGATGTGAACAAAATAGTTCTCTAAATGATGATCTGGGCAAAATCTTGAAGTGGGGAAAATACAACTTGGTTGTATTTAATGCAAACAAGACACAGCTCACAGCATGACAATCCAATCCATCCCAAGGACTCAATGCACTTTTTTGGAGTCACAGTCAATTCAGGAATCACATGGCAGGACCACATATCCTATATCACAAGATCGGCTTCCGTTAAGTTGGTGCACAGAAGACAAGTCGCTGAGCTTTGCTTGTTCTAAAGGTACTTCCATGGTAGATGTTTCGAGAAGCTCAAAGACATTATCTTTGGAAATTCATCTTTTGGGCGCCCCACAAGACAGGCTGCTAATGCTCACCATACAGTACATTTGACAACCGAGAAGACAATACATCAACTTTCCAAAACTCCTTCTGTAACAGGACAAGCAAACTTTGAAACTCGCTTCCTGGGGATATATTTTCAGAAGACTACAATTTGCAGCAATTTAAGTGCAGAACTAACATACATCTGCCAGCATCTCGGGGCGCTGTTGAATCGTTATAGGTTCGCCTTTCCCGGGAGTATTTAAAAAAAAATAAAATACAAATTAGGTGCGATGTATTTTTTTTACGAATCCGGTTGGCTCAACCTAGTTTGACCTCCAAAATGGAAATCCTGTTTTTAAGTTAATCCCTTACAATCGTATCGTTAGTGGATAATAACAGTTGCTCCTATTTTTAGAACCGTTTTATATTATTTCTGCAACTTCCCTGGCCCGTGGAAGGGTTCGCTAAATTTTAGCTCGAACAGTGCACTTCACTTCACTTAGTCGGCTAAGGCCTAAGATAGCTGGGTCATATAGAGCCTACAAATGCTATCACACTTGAAACTATAGAAATCCAAATGTCCCCATAATGCGGACAATGGAATTACCACTTTAAGTTGAGAGAATATTTTTTTTGGAACTAGGGTTGTTCGGATGCTTAGAAAGGTTGATTCCCTTATTTATCCCCTTAACTGTGCTAAGAAGTTTTACACATTCCGCAGGGGCTCGGCGAAAATGTATCCATAAATAAAATTCAAAAATGTTTCCGAGACCATCTTAGTAGGACCCATGTAATAGAACACTAAGACACCGGCAAATAAGGAAAGGATCGCTATCGAAATTATTTATATTTAAGATGCTACTTAAATTTAAATTTTAGACTAACAATTTTGATAAATAGATATCAAATCCTGTTTGAAATATGATAACACTTTTCCGCAATAAACTCTTGAATTAAAATAGGGTGACTGTTGAGAAACACAACGAACCAACCTACACTTTGAAAGCAAACTAATCGAAAAACTCTGTTGAAGCAATGTACAAAAATGATTTAAAAATGTGTTACGTGAAAAAACGTTAAGAGTGCAATTAAATGTTTTAATTTAAAAAAAAACAGAGTCCATTAAATGAATGAAATGAGTTATTGAAAAACGTGACAAAAGCACTATAAAAGCGAAACCATTGTTAAATTCTTCACCTGAACAGACACTACCACACTAGCACTTTTGTTGTATTATCTCAGTTCAAGTCTGGTTGAAAATTTCACATTTAAATGCACCAAGAGCAACAGTCCCTTATTTCAGCTGTTTGTCTTGTTCAAAACAGCTGTTTGTGGCTAACACAAAACCTCTCCGACAATTAGTTATTATTAGCAACTAAAATTACCCGAAATATGTGGGGAGGGTACGCGTCTGCCGTTAACACGCAAACAAAAAAAAATCACTCATACGCACCGTGTGCCGGGTGTAACTGAACTAATCCGCCCAGACTCAGACAGCCTATTCCGTCAAATGCAATCGATAAACTAATAACGACAACTATCAACTACCGCCTTATCGGATCGCACAAATATTTTATACTAAGCAAGTAAAACATTAATCACACAATTGGACGGGGACAATAACGCTGACTGATGCCGCACGCCAAGTGGCTCACTAAAACAAATCGAACCGATTAATACTTGCTATACACACAGATACAAACGGCATGGCGGCAGTGACAGAATTCGAATGAATCGGCAAGTTCTACACGCATTGGGGTGTGTTTTTAAATTAATTTCAATCAAGCGGCTATATCTAAAAATAATAAATAAAAGAAGATATAAACAAAAACCAAACCACATACCACACACAGTAACACGGCTAGAAGAAGTGGTGCCGGCCGCTACGAAGCACTTCTTCAAGATGAAGAAGTTTCCTTTCTTTTGAATCGACTTTGTAGACTCACTATATACGCTTAGCCAATTTAATTCAATTAGTAGACTGTGAAAATATGTCAACGAATAGTTGCAGTTACATTATGTGTCTTATGCGGTGCAGCATAGGTCCAGTGATGTTCGCTGCCAAACAGAAACGCTATACAAATACACACCAGAAGTATAAGCGCGCTCGGGAGAATACCCGACGACAACGACGCGTCGACGACGCACGGTGTCGAAGAAGAAAGTATATTGGCCCTGATTCAGGGTAACTGATGAAAGTTTCGCTGAATTCATCGAACTGGTTGGTATTTCCTTGATGTGCGTGCTGATGCAATCCCGCCATGTTTGATCTTAGCCACATGTGTTGGCTTCAGGTCTTTTTTTTTTTCAGAAAACACATGAGGGAACCAAAGGGCGAGAAATAAATATAAATTTAGATCAACTGTTTGAGTTTTGTGTACAGATTTGCGAAAAGTGTGTAAGTTGGGTATAATTTTGGCAGTCGCATGCACAAGGGTCAATTTTAGATCACATAGTAATAAAAATAAAAATACAACTTATAACAAACACGACAGGCTGTCTGTTTGTCCTCTATACGTTTCGAAAGCCTTTATCTGATTTTATAATACGAACAGTCGTGCATCCTTTAGTCTTTGGAGGAGGTCACAAAAGCTATAGTTAAGGTTTCGGACAAGATACGTGGACCACTTGCCATGGCAGCTAGTTTCAAAAGTTATTAGGTACATTTCGGAATTGAATGTTGATAAGGAGATCACTGAAGTGTGGAATT
The DNA here is from genome assembly GCA_949372485.1 of Cheilosia soror. Taxonomy (NCBI): domain Eukaryota; kingdom Metazoa; phylum Arthropoda; class Insecta; order Diptera; family Syrphidae; genus Cheilosia; species Cheilosia soror. The sequence goes on along the minus strand of OX443562.1, from coordinate 108,469,742 downwards.
ATATTTTACTTTACGTCGACGACATGTTGGTTGTCAGCTTAGATGACAAGAGGATCTCGCATACAATCAAAGCCATAGAAAGTCACTTTACCATCACCAACTTGGGATAGGTGAAGACATATTTGGGTATTCAAATTGAGAAAGACACTGAGGGTAAATTTTCAATCCATCAAAGAAACTACATCAGGAAGATACTCGCTGAATACAATAATGTCAAATGCAATTCCATCTAAAATTCCGATGGATCCCGGTTTTGTCAAAAATGAAATGAAAAATGATGTCAAACTTCAAAACAACAACGAATATATAGGAAAATAATAGGATCGTTGCTGTATTTAACAGCTAGTATGGGGGTTTCAATACTAGGAAGAAGAGTCTCTCAACCAACGCAAAGAGACTTGGTTGAAGTTAACGTGTTCTGAAATTCCTTCTATACACCCAAGATATTAAGTTAAAGTTAGGAGGATCAGAAGGGGATTTGGAAGAATTGACAATTTTTGTAGATGCTGACTGGGCAGGTGACATGAAAACTCGAAAATCTAAATTTTCGAATCTAAAACTAAATTTCTGTTCTTGCTAGGTGGATGTACAGTTTCATGGGGAAGTCGGAAGCAAACTAACATAACCTTGTCCTCAACAGATGCCGAATATGTAGCCCTTTCGGAGGATTGTTCTGAGATGATGTGGATGAAGATGCTCTTCGAGAATTTGAAAATTCGAACTAAACAGACGACCGTGAAAAAAGTTAATCAAAGCTGTATAGCTCTTGCTAATAATTTCAAAATGAATCCACTGACAATACACATTCAAGTAAAATATCATCATGTGAAGGAAATGGTCCAGAAGAAGGAAATAATTTTGCAGTATTGTCCGACAAGAGAAATGATCGCTTATATAATGACGAAGCCACTTGACAGAATCAAATTCAGTTACTTTTAAGAGGCGATGGGGCTTATCAAATAACTTTACATTGAGAAGGGGTGTTGATAAGGAGATTACTGTAAAAGATCAGTTTTGGATCAAGCCTTATTTTGTATTAATTTTGAGAGACGTTTGAAATTAATTTATTTAATTTTTTCATTCCTACATCAGATTTTGTTCAATAAAGACTTATAAAATATTTTGTCTTTCTCCGCTACTGCCCTTTCAATATAGAATAGGCACGCGTGGCGTTTCGTCTTGCCACTTGTGTCAGCTATCTTTAGGAAATTTGTTGCACATTTGTAATATGAAGGTGGATAGCAAGTATAGTTGGAACTTTCATAGGAACTATAAAAACTTTAGCTTCATGCAACCAATGGCCAGAAATTAAGTAAGTATATTTGTTTCTTTTTTTTCTGCCTGTCACCCAGGTACAGGCTAATGTTAAAAAAGATAAGACTCATGAGACAGGGCAAAACTTTGTCAGCAATCAAAAAATTAATCTTTTAGCTGTCATCCTCTCTGTCGTATCACAAACAGCTCTCTTGTTTGTGGTTGTATTCAGTAATTGGCGGCCTATTATGGTTCATCGAATGGTCAATTTATGACGAAGTACAAGGTCAGGTGAAAAATAAAAATGTCTTTCCAAGATGAACATTGACAGAGAATGGGCGAAAAAGACGCGGTGCAAAGTGCAATTTGGAATTACCTCTTCCGAAGTATTCCGAATCCGAACATGCACCAGATTTCGGCAATGAGACGCACTATTATGTGACTTCTTGAATCTCTTTGTGAAGCAGATATAGCGGGCAGGTGTAAACACCCAGAGCATTATCCCTAACAGATTCATCCTGCTTTGATGTTTTGACGAACAATCAAATTTGATTGGTATTGATAATAAACAATGGCAGGACTAAATACTTGTTATCAGCAAAGCAATCATCTGTCCACCTTCAAGGAGTTCATCTATACCCCAGAGGAAATATGAATTCAACGAATGAAACCCTGGTGGAGGTTCAGCGAAGAAGGCAAATCGGGTTCAAAACTACGGACTCGAATGACGAAATTTTCGGTCTATAGGACTGTTATTCTGACAGTTCTATTTTAAGGCTTCGAGGGGTGAACAATAAGCCAAGGTTGAGGTGATAGTGGGCGAATTGAGGTAAAGATATGATATAAAGATGTGGATGAAATCAGTGAAGGAAAACAAGTCTAAAACATCGCCACATAGAGCCAATGGACAATAATACTGATCCAGCTGAGAGAATCTTTGAATCAAAGCCCCAGGTTTTAAGCATCAAGAACGACCAAACCTCGGTTTTAAAGACCAAGGCATCACGAATGTCAGAGTGTCCACTGGAAGCAAGGGATTACAGAGGAGACGGAAGACTGCAGCGTCCCAGGCATTGACGCGTAACGTAAGGAAAAATAAATTTTAAAATTTATAACTTTGATATGCATTGTCCTGATAGACAAAAATATTATCTAGGCAATACGATTCCTGGAACAACAAAAAATGTTGTCTACCACTTACAACTTACTTACATTAAAATAAAAACTGTTTATCACTGATTTAAATAAATTTAAAATAGATTTTTTTTATTTTTCTATTTTGCACTACAAAGTGTGCAGTGGGTTCACTATTTTATTATAAAAATTGATTGACGACAGTGATAACTGGGTTAAATTAAATCAAACTAGGAAATGCATAATTAAATTTGTTTCCTAGTTTTGTATGAGATGTCTGCTACATAAATTCAACTACATAATTGTTATTAAACGATTTTGTTTTAATAATATTTGAAAAACAACTTTTACAACTTTGTAATCTGAAATTTTCGACCTAATCTATTAAAACCATTATGCTACTTGTATGTACGCATTAATTAACTCAAATACCAGCTTATTTCGATACGAATAAAATCTGACGTATAAGGTCGATTTGTTACGGTACGACATACCTTCTTCCCGTAAAATCTTTGATCACTTCACAAGCCAACATATCTACTCCTTTAAAAAACAAGCGAGAACTAAAAGGCCGATCAGAAAAAAAACTGCACTTCAATTCACAATGATATGGAAAAAAAACCCAACATTCAAATAAACATATTCGTAAGGTAATTTATATATATCCATATCCATATCTAATATTGTTTATCGTCGGTGACGTGCACTCGACCTTTTATCACGAAACTTTTTCAAAATACCCAAACAAACATGAATCAAAACTATCCATCCGTCATTTGTTGCGACGGATGCGACGTGACAACATTTTAACCAAATAATAAATCGACCTTTGCAACGATTTTGAAGTTACACCCGTGTCTCGATTAAAATTATTTATAAAAATATAAATTTAATAGACCACGTCTATCAAATGTTTGAAGTACGTAGGTATACCTTGAGAGTGAAAAAAAAAAAAAAAACAGTGCGAGTTATGTTAATAACTATCACGGGTATATTTATAAAGTAGTTATGACTTATCAGTCTTGTCAAATCGATTAAGTTTTGGTTATGTGAATTGGTATACATTCCAGTACTCGTAATTAGTCGCAGACTAAATAAAACATAAAAGCGGATACGATTATCAGAATTGTATACGCACACAAAATGTCTGATAGGCAGGACCGTAAATAGAATGCTATTCGTATCAGCACAACATACCAACCTACATTTTTTGAATTACCAGACAGAATATTCTGTCTGAGTTGAATAGTTGATTACTTATATTCGATAGCCTCCTAGGGCAACGAAGCGTATGAATGGAATAAATGAAAAGCTATCTATTTATTTGAATTGACAGGTGTTTTCTGTTTGTTTTGAACCTTTATTTATATTGACAGATGACAGTATGCGTATAAGTCTATAGCTTTGTTGACAGTTAATAGAGTTGACCTATATCAATATAATGTCAACTAACTAAGAGCCAATTAAAAGATCTTGCGCGAAATATGATTACCTTAACAACTATGAGTATTTGGAGTGGAAATCGTTAGGAAACTTTTCTGGATCTAACCTTCAAAATTGTTTACTTTAGAGATTCTGTTCAAAATTCAGATCAAAAACACTCGGTGGCACAAGACGCATTATTTTTCTTACAGGAAATGAGATGAGACTAGAAAGGCACACGATAAATAAAAAATAATTTGATCTGTTACAGCGAAAGGGTTTTTTTTTGGATACCGATTTATTTTATTATTTTGTCCGATTGGAACGTACACGGTACACCCTACACCCGACCTCTTTTTTTTTTTTTTAAATACTTCTCCCGGGAAAGGCAAACCTATAACGCTTCATCAGCGCCCCGAGATGCTTGCAGATGTATGTTAGTTCTGCACTTAATCCGCAGCGATGAGAATGGTGGGTTGATAGTTTAGAACCGATTCAGAATAACTATATACCTTGCGTTACAAATGCAATGGCAAAGTGAATATACCTTCGTGTGGAGGGTGCAACTCGAGGTCCCATAGAACAGACCGTTGTCAATATTCACCGATAGGGGTAAAAAACACGTAATGGAGTCGGTGCTGGTATCTTCTCGGAAGAACTGAACATCCGCAGCTCTCTTCTAGCGAAATATTGTAGCGCCTTTCAGGCCGTTGGTAGTCCGTCTTGTTGCATTTCGAGGAATAAGTTCGTTAAGTTTCTCTAAATATCTGTAATGGTAGTACTTATATAGGGTCAGGGATTAGTCATCTGCTCACTAACGACTGTACAGTGGCCGGCATAAGTATTTTGACAAAACTAAAGTTAATTCTGCTCATAATTTAAAACTTACTTCATGTAAATTTTGGCATCAATGGAAAGGTCATTTAAATTCCGCTTGAATGATACAAAACTTTCCTTAACCCATTAAGTACCCATTTAAAAATTTTACAATTTAGAATTTTTGTCAAGGTCTACTTTTTTGACTTTTTTTCTTCGGTATAAAAAAAAATGTTTTGATGCAAAAAGTTTCTCCAAACAATTCTAATAGTGACTGCAAAAATTTTTTTTCAAAAATCTCTTCGCTAATATTTTTTATTATTTTTTGAAAATTGCTAAAAATGACTATTTTGGTCACTTTTTCCTCCTTTTCATACAAAATTTTTCTGAGATCATCCCATTCAAAAAATCATAAAAAATATTAGCGAAGAGATTTTTGAAAAAATTTGTTTGCAGTCACTATTAGAATTGTTTGAAGAAACTTTTTGTATCAAAATATTTTTTTTTTGGAACCAAGGAAAAAAGTCAAAAAAGTAGACTTTTACAAAAGTTCCAAATTTTCAATGGGTACTTAATCGGTTAAGGAAAGTTTTGAATCATTCAGACGGAATTTAAATGACCTTTCCATTGATACCAAAATTTACATGAAGTAAGTTAAAATTATGAGCAGAATTAACTTTAGTTTTGTCAAAATACTTATGCCGGCCACTGTAGATTTATTAGCGTATTATCTATTAGTCGAACTGCTTAACTCTGTATGTTGTCATTTGTCAAGTTAAGTTAAGGCCCAAAGCTTTATATGTGGGAGCAATACTCGAGACCTGGGGCCTATAACACAACATGACAAGTCGACAAGTCTAAATTCACTTGTCCAACTATGCTTGTCCAACAGGTACAAATTAATTCTGTAACAGAACGTAAACTGTTGCAATTGTCAAAAAAATTAAATTTCCTTGACTTGTTGGCATTCTTCGACAAGTGTTTAACATGTGAAGATGGCAAAAATCACGGCGGCCAAAAAAAATGCTATTTAAACAAAAATAAGAGAGGAAACAAATATCCTTTTTGGTGCTTTCTGTGATGTCCTAACAAAAGAAAATTAATGTGCAAAATGGAAGGAAATACACAGACTGATAAAAAGCCTAAATATTGTTCCACAAAATCAGAATTGGACTTATACAAGGGACGTACCTATATTTTAATTATCTATATATATAAAAATCATGGTCAATTGTGTTTGTCGCCAATGTTCTCTGTAATGCGTGAACCGATTTTGATTCTGAAAATTTCCCATGAAAGGTGACGTTGATACCATGGTTTATAAGTTCATACGGTCTTTGTAGGTGTATTGGTTCATGAGTTATAGGGGCGTGGCAGCTTCCATACAAAAAATGCATTCAAAATATTATATTTCCAAAACCACCCAATCGATTGAATTAAAATTTACACACAATCTTAGGTATTGGCCCAGGAGTATTTCTGCGAAGATTGGTTAAAATTGGACAGAGGGGAGTGGCACTGCCCATACAAAAGACATTCAAAATCGTATATTTCGGAAACCACCGAAACGATTGAGCTCAAATTGACAGATAATCTTAGGTATATAAAGGGGTGTGGCGCTATTTTTCGACAGTCATGGGAGCCAAAGTTTGTAAAATTTGTAACATTGATAGCTATGCATTGTCCTGATAGACAAGAATACTTTCTACGCAATACGATTCCTGCAAAAACCACGGAGTATTACAATAAAAACTGTTTATCTATCACTGATTTAAATGAATTTGAAAATGATTTTTTTATTTTTCTATTTTGCACTACGAAGTGTGCAGGGGTTCGCCAGTATATTATTATATATTATTTTATTTCTGTACATATTTTTATTCTGATTTTCCAAAGGTATTACCTTAAAATGCACTTGTCAGCTTTTGACCAAATGTCCTCATTCAACCACAGTTCTACAAGTGTTTCTTGACACTTGTCGTGTTCTGTTACAGAAAGAGGGAAATTATATAATTTTTCACTTGTCAGTTTTCATCGCGACAATTGTCGAAGTGTTCACGGACTTGTCGTTTTGTGTTACACAAGTTGTCAAAATTCACTTGTCCTACAACTACTTGTCGCGTTGCGTTAAAGGCTCCTGGTCTAACCCGGGCTTTATAGAGAAGAAAAGTTACTTTAGGCTTAAGTACCTATCTGATTTACAGTCACTTGTTGATTGGAGAATCATTAGTCTCGGTGAAAATCGAGCAAACAGTGCGCCTAGATCAGATGTGGGAGTCGTCTACTGATGAGCCCTCCCACCACATCGGGGCGAAACGCATTTTTGGAGTCGAGGCCAACTAAGATTTAAAAATTTATTATGACAATTGTACACTCCACCAATTTATTCACTTTATAAATATGTTTATGATTTGAAAATAGTTTGGTTAAAGTACCTCTATGTTCTTAGCAGCTAATTTAACTTTGGGGACACTGATTTTGTGATATTGGATGTGACCCTGCGATATTATTCCCGAATCGACTATGCGACTTCAAAAAGGTACTTGGATTCCTTTTGATGAATGACTATATTTTGTGTGTATTTTTGATTAATCGACTAAAACGAATTACATCTGAATGCACTGAATAATATTCGAACCAAACTTTTCTTCGCCAATTCAAAAAACCCAAAAAGCAACATAGAGTTAATCAGACCCTTTTTCAATAGGCTAATACCTGTCCTACACATGGAATTCTTACTACATAAAACAAAATGTCATTTTTATTTCGAAAAAAATACCTCATTCTCCCTATTTTGCTCTTAACGAGATTTTTAATTGATCAAAGCGTTTGCTTTTATTTTTGTTTCTTGTTAAATCTGGTTTGAAGGAGATCTTTTGAGCGGATGTTGTTTACAAAAATTAAATTGAAACTAACAAGCAGGTATGCATTTAATTGCCACAGAGAAAGCTATGAGTACACGACATGCCAAACACGACATACGCATGCCACTCTCAAGTCACGATAATTACTCGACATATTGTAGAATATGTCACGTTTTATTATATTGTGGCATGTGCGAAAAGTATGCCGAGTACACGGCATTCACGTTTTGTCTCAAAGTCGGCATATTCGTATGTCGACGGTGACTGGCAAAAAATCTACTCAATTGAAGATTTCTTGGCAGTTTCTTAATCCATTGACATCGTATCCATCCTATGATGGATTTTGTTACTTTATGGCTTGATAGAAAGAAGACGAACCATATTTTGGGATGTATACTGCATTTATTTCGAAATGTCACTAGAAAGCCCTAAACAAAAAAAATCACTCAAATTTTTAATACTTTCAGGGTTTTCTGGTGACATTTCGAAATAAATGCAGTATACATCCCAAAATATGGTTCGTCTTCTTTCTATCAAGCCATAAAGTAAAAGCCCAAACAATCTTCAATTCAAACGATATTTTTTTTTGTATTCTCTGAAATTTACATGCCATTCTGAGTCGGACATATGGGTGACAGATGCATGCCAACATATATGTCAGCGTCAATAATATGCCGAGTACACGACATGCACCCTTTTGTGACATATTCTGACGTCAAGTTGACGTCAGACTGACATGCGTATGTCGTCTTTGGCATGTCGTGTACTCATAGCTTAAGGAAACAAAAATTCCATAACGCTCAACCTATATTGGTGCCAAAAAAATATAAACCCAGGCAAACGAATGTTTGTGAAAAGCTTGGCCTAGGATCTTATATTGACCAGTTGCGCCAGTCGCAAGTCGCGCGATAAATAATCGACCGCATGTTATACATAACTAAATAATTCAACTGGTGAAATTGAAAGTGATCAAAAAATCGTTCGTGTTGAACATCTAATTTATTCAAATCGACATTTAAAAGTTCAGTCACCATCACAAAACAGATTCCCCAAGAAATAAAAAAACAAAACCAAAACAAAAATAATGCACAACGAAAGCTGTTGTTGGCAACCATATTTTTTGTTTAATATTTAATCAATTATATTATTCAATGAGCAAAAATCAGGTCACATTGTTAATGGTGATTTATTTATAACCGGTAATTTGGATAAAAAAAACTGCTCCGACTGGTTCTGAATTATGCTTGCCAATTAATTAAATTTTGAGCTTCCTGAGTGGAAGTGAATGATTTTGACACTCGAGTAGAGGCGGGCTAACAAGCCAAAAGACAATAGCACACGCAAAAATGCATACCAATCTCAAAATTCACTTTCACTACTTTCACTCGATATATGTATACTAGTTGGTTGTACCCGCTTCGCTGGGTATGCAAAGTAATATTTGATAAACAAATTGATTTCATTTAAAGAACTTCTTTGAAAACTACATTGCGTGTAAATTGTCTCTGGTTAATTAATAATCTTCCTTGCTGTGGATTAGATTCAATATACGCCTTCTTTTGTCTTGCAACTCTTGATTGTGATAAAGCCACATACAGTTGGCCGTGTGTGATCAAATGACTGGTCTTGAGCCTTGTTTATTATTATAGCGTATGCTAGAATTTATCGGAAATGGAATCATTGTGATAATTCATGCTCTTATCAAATTTCGTCCAGGCTCTTCCACAATCAATCGAGTTCCATTCCAGTCCTTTTTTAGGGTTCAAGTTTTTCAGCAACATGATGATGACACCTTGCTTAAGTACAGCACATGAGGTGGCTTGCTGGATGGAGTTTGCTGATTGAGGAATTCAACAGGGAAATTTGGTGCATCATTTGGATCTTCAGTCTTCACTGATAACAGAATCGCTCCTATTCATTTCTAATGTCTGCACATTTGTCAGCGCGGCAATGACTCGTTCTGAAAGTTCCTGCATTGACTTTTGCAGCAGATCGCCAAAAATTGTCTTAATTAAGTCTCCTGTTAATATAATTTCCGTGGGAATTTCAAAAACGTCGTCTTCATACATTTCTGCTACCCGCGGCAATTTTGCAATAATGAGAAGACTCATATTTTAATAGCCCTCAGGATTTTGTCCACAGAGATTCCTTCACGATCAGTTAGTTTTCTTTTTTATATTTAAATATCGCGAAATAAAATTTCCTATTAAAGTACCTGAGGAGCAGTTAGTAAATCAGTGATCTTAAAATTCGTAGCAAAGTACATATTGCCTAAAAACGGTTTCTATTTTTTTGTATCTATTGATTTAGAATTTAGATTTATGAGTATAAATAATATTTTACTTCTTTTTACTTCTTTATTATCAATGTACAAAGTTTCATATTGATACGACAAACTCCTTCGTGAGTTATGAAAAAGTTCTCATTAAAATCATTGCCAATAACTCGAGCCCAAAGCAAAATACCTAAATATTTCTTATATAGAGTACACAAACCGAGTTTGAAGTCGATCGGATGAAAAATAAAAATGTTCCCGTAAAAATAAAAATCACTTGCCGAGCATTACTATAGTAGGGTTTGAACCTTGAAGAAAATTAAAATATATGAAAAATAGGCGGTGCGTATTTGAATAATGAGAAAACACAAACATTGAAAATTTATTCAAATACCCACCGCCTACTTTTATTTAAAATAAGAAAAATAAGAAAAGTAAGGAGCGTTACAGAATCAGTAAGGGTAAATATATATATGATGAGATCGGTGTTTCTTTGTATTCGTTTGCATAAAAAATTCCTTCCAAAAATTTCGTAATAAACTTCTTGGACGACTTAGCATAATTTGTTGTCATGATCATAAGTGAATAAATTGTAATAATTTTTGAAAAAAAAAAAACAACAGACATAAAACTATTTGTTTTCGTTCTATTTTTAGAACTCCATTTTGGGATGTCCCCGGTAGACACTGTATAACTTGATGATGACAGGTTTTATGATTTATGTAAAGAGCACACTGAACTTCACAATAATTGGCGTTTTACAAAATTGTAACCATGAACGATGATTGTCATGGGGAAAAAATGCCATTTAACAGTCAGTGCAGTATATAGAGATCAATGACATTATATGCCTGATATAAAAGAGCTTTTTGCTAAAATTACATTTTGTGATACAGTTGGGGACTCTTTGAATGACTAATAACGTTCTTTGCTAATTGAGGAACACCCTCTTACCATTTGTATCGAATTGCAGTGAATAGTTTTTGGGACAATGTCTATATTTTTTTGAAAACAAACTACGTATAGTTGTAAGCATTGAACACAGTGGTCATTATGAAGGGTGACATTTTACATTTTGCCAGATGTGATTCCAAAATGTTGTAGATTTTTAGAAATATACATAAGAGTGGAGTTATTGATTTATCTACTGAAATATCAGTCTTCATCATCTCTTCTCTATCTCTATACACTCCCGCTCATCTGAATAGGTTCAACATTATTTAAAAAGTAAAATAACGATATCTCTGTAACCAACTTGCCGATTTTAATGAAATCAATTTTCTTATATAGAATAATCAATTGTTAATGAAACAGGAAAGTTTGCGGTCTCTAACACACGTATTTATATTTTTATGATTATTTTTCCAAAAACGTATCGAAAAGTGACCATATATTTTGGCTCATCTGAATAGGTTCAAAAATTTAAAATTAAGAAAAAATATATATATTAAGTACTAACTCACAGCTTTGGTTATTTTTAACATTTAACTATAGTATAATTTAGTATGTAGTACTATCTCCTTTGTTCAATATAACTTCATAGATACGATTTGGAAAATATTTATAATATTTTTCAATAAATCCAAGTGAAATTGTTGATCCGGATTTTTTTAATGGCGCCAATTAGGCTTGCAGGATTCCCAAATCCTTATATACTTTTTTGGACAATAGACCCCAAACGTTTTCAATAATATTTATGGCCGGGGAGTATGGCAACCACTCGAGCAATTTCACATTTTGATCCTTTATCCACTGTTTAACAACACTCCAGTAGGTATGAATGGGGCCGTTGTCCATGGAATCCGTTCAAAAATATTCGAAAAATTTGGAAAAGCATTTTCTAGTATAGTTTTGCATACATTCGCGTTAATTTTCGATGTAACAGATTGCAGCTCACAAAGTCACAAGTCCCATAATATGATTTATGCGGAACATCGTAATACCCCTGATGCACAGGTGTGGTGACTACCTAAAACACATTTATCCTTTCGCAGGTCGTGAATGTAATAGTTGTAGCCATCCGGTCCATCAAGGTTGAACTTCTTTTCATAGGAAAACACGACAGTCTGCCACTTCCTATTCCACGTCATATGATCTTGAGCAAACTGAAGTCGTGTAGCTTTGCACACATCATTGAGATGTGTTCTTTTTTTACGTTCAGTCTCTTCAAATGCTTGGCACTCCGAATAATGCGTTTTCCAGATGCCAGACTTTTATTAGCACCGAATTCTTCCCTGATTCTAGCACTACAACGTTGGGAATTTGAAGCAGTTCAGATGATAAGTCTTCTCGCTGCTGGTGTTGTCGCATGTTGAGCCCCTCCTTTCATATTGATATTATAGCTTAATTCATTCCGACTAAAATTACCAACTACATTTTGACTTCGGCAAATCTTCTAAGCGATTTGGCCCGGCTTTAAACCAAATTTGAAGTATCCCTTTATTTATCCTTTTTCAAAGTCGTTTAATTGATTTCCGCGACCAATTTTAGAAAAAAACGGCTGTAATTACTTTCAATTTAAAAAAGCAAAATAATTGACGTCGTTACATAATCGTTGTAGATCGCAAACTAGAGTTATTGCCCTTGAACCTATTCTGATGAGCCAAAATAAATGGGATTTTTTTGACATGTTTTTCCAAAAATAAAAATAAAAATATATATACGTATGTTAGAGACCACAAACTTTCGTGTTTCATTAACAATTGATTATTCTGTACAAAAAAATTGATTTCATTAAAATCGGCAAGTTGGTTAGAGAGATATCGTCATTTTACTTTTTAAATAATGTTGAACCTATTCAGATGAGCGGGAGTGTATATATAAAACAAAGTGGAAAAAACTGAATGTTTCCCTTTGTCGCCCGTAATTTTCAACAAATTTAGTTGATTTCTTTTTAATGTCAGTAATTACGGTGATCAATTGATAGGCCAAAAAAAAAAAATAATAATAATAATTAAAAAAGCAAAAAAGGCTTGGCGAAGCTGGCGGGGGGGTTCAGCTAGTCTTTCCATAAAGAAGAAAATAAGTAAACTGAAATTTAATAGATTTAACAATCCATTGACCTTTTCTTTATTGGCTTAAGGTAATCAAGACTATAAGTCTCGAATAGAAGTACATATGTCGAGCGATATAGGTAATACTGTGGTAGGGTGGGTTAGGTTACATTGTGTAGGGCGTAAGTTCATCATTACATTATAGACTAGGCAAGGTACCATAGCGGCCAGATCGACAATCCTGGGCTGTGGTTGAGTGGGTATATAGAACGACGGTGCCGTGAAAAAACGCCGAGAGAAATAAGGCTAAAACTCAAAATTTGGTTTTATAAAGCCGAATTTGAATAACGTCTGAGGAATGGAATCCCAGCATTATTTATCCAGTCCCCAAGAAAAGGGGCGCTCTAAACTGCACCAATTCCATCAAATGCTTTAGTTTGTCTGTCATGTAAACCTTTTGTCAACAACTTTTCAGTGCGGTATCAGACCCGGTAAGTTCACAAACCACCAAATGTCTAAATTAAAGCAGATCTTCTAAAAAAGTGCTGCAAAAATAATCATCTAGTCTTCATAACCACAAGCCGCCTATAACAGCATTTAAAGACACGATTTATATAGAGCTATGTACAATTTGACATCCTTGCCAAACTCAGTTGCATAGTCAAAGAAAACCGTAGACATATATACCTACGGTTGATATTTAATAAGGATTTCTGCTTCTCTTGACTTAGACGGCAATTGTATTGATAAGCAAGGCTCTGTTGTAAAAAACTAAGACGGCTCTATAAAATCATTATTGTGCAAGTCCTATTTTAGAACGAAGAAGCATTCAAATTCTATCAAAAGCAGACAAAGATTTAATTGACCGCTTTGAGCGTGAAAGTCTTGTTCTTGAATATGTGGTCTGGTTTGTTCATTCAACAGCGAAACTTTACAGCTTGTACGGTGATATCTATCTGGTCAGGGATAGAAACTGCTGGACATGTAGAGCAACATGGACCCAAACCCAAATTGGAAAACGCAATACATAGATGAATAGCTCGCCTTGATGGCTCGCATAAGTGAATTGGATCCTCAATTAACTTGACATAAAAAACTGGAGACAGTTAAGCTAAAGATCGAGCTAACTGCAGCTTATTGCTTAAAAATGAAGGTTAAACATGGATGGCAACAAATCCTATTGTCAACGCCGATTTTGACAGCAAAATTCTCGCCAGTGGCCTGCAGAATTTGGGATTTATCGAAACAAACGAGTAATTTTTTATAAGTCCTACTTTTTTTTGTATTGCTATTTTGAATGAAAAATTGACTACTGTTTATCAAGAAATATGAAATACTTTTCAGGTTTGCTTGGATTTTTTGTCGTATTCATATAGAAACTGAAACTTAAATAATATGAAGCGAAGCACGTTGTTTCTGTTATTGGAAAAGTGAATTGCCGCACGTGAGTATATAACTATTTCAGTACAAATTATCTGCAGTTTGAAATATGTCACACTTTTGATTAATACAAAATGTGTAAGTTACTCGTTACTTATGATGATGTTCTTCAAATAAAATTAAACACAAAATATGAAAATTTGTCAAGAGTGTAAATGGTGAATAATTACTTCGTCACAATCTCGAGCGCTTAGCTATAAGAGACGTGTGTAAAGCAATCTAAAAAAAAACAATCATGCCCACGAGAGAATCGCACTTAACTTGCTTAGTGTGCAGTACTGTCAATAATAATATTTTAATGCCAATTCTGCGAGGTCACAAAAGCGGTACATGCTCCTTTTGCCTTTGGTTAGCATACAGGCTGCGTCTTATAATTCACCCGATGATTTTGTTTGGCTGTCATTTTGGTCAGTTCAGATTTGGTGGAAGTATTGGTAGTCGAGAATAACTTGACAGATAAGTGGTTAGTGATTCTCTAAGGCCCCGGGTTCAAACCCCATACGTTTCGTTGATTTTAAGGCTATAAAAAAAGCATAAGAGACCTTGACAGAGCCAAGTGGAGGAACTCAGCTTAAACGCCAGGGAAACACAACATGACATTTGGTTTTGTTAACGTTTCTTTTCAGTTTTACATGCAATGGTTTTACATTACAATGGAACACGGTTAGCTTTACCATTCTCATCGGATTTCGATGTCAACTCAAGACAGATTTTAGATAGGTGCAGATTTTAAATGGATTTCAAAAATTCCTTTTATAATTCACGCAAAATTTTAATTTTGCGACATTTAATAGTACAATGATGCCAACGGAAAAAAAGATAACAATGTGACAGCTGACAGTTCGGGTTAGTAAAAAGGGAGCGCTACACAAAAGAACAACGCATTTTAATTGTTCAGCAATATTTTAAATATAATGAAGGTTTGTCAGCTACAGTGCGCAATTTTCGAACAAAATATAGTCATAGTGATTTTAAACTAGTTGATGGTTAAGACGTTATGAGAATATGTAATTGAAAAATTCAGAGAGACTGGATCAATTATATGTAGTGATTTTAAACACTCTGGGTACTGGTTGTCCTGTCACAACCACAAGTCGTTCAACAAAAAACATCAAAGCAGTTCGCGAGAGTATTGCTGACAGTTCAGGAACAGCAATTCGGCACCTTAGCCAAGAATTGGGCATTTCGAGAAGCTCTCTACAGCGAATTCTCACGGAAAGATTTGAAACTTCATGCTTACAAAGTTCAATTGACTTAAGAACTGAAGACTCCTGATCATGCAGCGCGAAGAGAGTTCGTTGAATGAATTTTGGAACAACAACAAGTGGATTTCAAACAAAATCATCTTCAGTGATGAAGCTCATTTTCATCTCGATGGCGTCTCAGAAAACACACAAGTAATTGTTGAAAAACAAATGCATCCACAACGCGTGACATTTTGGTGCGGATTTTGGGCTGAAGGCATTATTGGACCATTCTTCTTCGAAAAAGCAACTGGTCAGGCAGTAACAATTACTGGTGTTCGTTATCGTGACATGTGGTTTTAACAAGACGGTACCACATGTCATACAGCCAGATAAACAATTCAATTACCAATACTACATGAGTGTAATCGTGTAAGAATTGGCCATCCAGATTTAATGCCATTGGACTTTTTTCTTTGGGTTTTTTCAAGTCAAAGGTCTATGCAAACAACCCACCACAACGCCTTCAAAGAGGAAATTGGGAGGTGTATTAATGAAATTCAGCCACATTTATGCGAAACGGTCATAGAAAATTTCAAAAACAAAAAAAAAAGTACGTACTTGCCAATAAAGCCGTGGCGGCCATTTATCATACATAACCCCATACCCCAATCTCTATGAATCAAAAAAAAAAATGAAAGCTTTCTAATTAAAAATCTGTATTTTCAATCAAAATTACATTTTGCGTGAATTATGGGGCACCCTTTATTTATTTATTAATTTTTTTTAGGGATTAATAATACACAAGCCTTAATAAATATTTTGCAGAGTGGGCCTTGGGGAAGTAGTAGAGCTGGAGATTAAGCCTGAACTATCAAAACTGTTTACTAGCAAAGAAATAATAAAGAGCAAGTCATATCGGTGAATTGCAATTTGTATGGACTTTTCTAAACTACTTTACACGGTTTTCTTTAGAATTAAGTGTCAAAAAGCACATGCGTCAGATATGAATCAAATTGAGTAAAATGTGGATTTCAAAAAGGTCATGATAGTTTAATGGCGTCCATCGAAATCGATCTCGGCTTAAGTTCTGAATTGTTGTTATTTAAAAGAAACATTTTGGGCATGACAGAAAAGAGGAAGCCATAAAACAATACAACAGACAAACTTTGGTAAAAACAAAGTTCATATATTTATGTCGCTTTCGGTTGGTCGTCCAGACCCGTCCGGAAGAACTCTCCAAGATTCTGAATTCAAATCCAGAAGCAAATTTCTCTTCTTTTCAGGAGAAGAACTGTCAGTTGAGTGCCAATCGAACGCTTTCAGAACGGACGGTTGTGGACGACCAATCGAAAACGACGTTAGTTTTTATTTATCAAGATTTGTAGTTCTGGGTATTTAGTATAGACAGCGATATTCGCGACATGGCTAATAAAATCGAAAAATTGTATTTTTTTTATCAGTGGCCTATTTCACCAACTTACAAATTGTTGTTTACAGGCATTTATTTTTTTAACAAATTTGTTCAAAAATCTGTTTCTCAAAAATTTTTTATTACAAAATTGTTTTTGTTGTTTACAAAGGGAAATTTGTAGAAATTTCATTTTTTCCGTTTCACCAAAAGTTAAATTTCTTTGTTGCTTACAAGTACAACTATTTTAAAATTTAAATTTTTTTTCAAAGTTTGTGTTTCACCAAATCAAGAAATTTTACAAATTTGTTCAATTACTGAAAATTTCTTACAATAAAAAGATCGTGTGTCGATTTATCTAGTAATAATTTGTTGTTTTTCAAAGGAAGGAACGTCGAAGGCATAGTAGCATCGAGAGTAATATAAGTTTGTGCTAAATAGATGAAGAAAAAACTACGAAATTTCAGATTCTTTTATTTTCAATGAAAAGTTTCAGTTAAAACGTGCTAAGCTAGAGGAAATAAAGGACCATTCAGATGAGAGCGAACGAACAAATTGATGAAATGCGAACAAATCACTTTTGATGCATTTATGAACAGGAAGTTGCACATTTTGCTATAAAGGAGGATAATTAATTATCCCACAAAAATGTATTAAGAAAACAAGTTAAAAAATAGTTTACGAAATTTGGAATTCCAAACTTTATGCCGCGAATGGAAACACCATTGTCAAAGTTTATTCGCAATCCACATTTTTAAACGGCTAGAGAAATTTCTGGTGGGAACTGAAGGCTGAAATTTGTGAACTGCCGCCACCATGATAAGTGTTTATGTGAACGAACCGTCAAACCTCGCGAATATTCATTCGTTTGTAGGAAGTTGGTCGCTCTCATGTGAATAGTCCTTAAGACAAATTGGACGTCGGATTGTAATACAAATTTGTAATTATAATTGTTATTTGGTGAAATAGGCCACAGATCGTGAATACACTTTTTTTTTAATCTCAAGCAAATGAATAACAGCTGCCACTGTCAGTAACACAGGCATTTGTTGAACTGTCTGTTGTATTTTTCTATTACATTTACAATAGGGTTGGGGTATCGTTTATAGCAAACGTGTAAAAGAGAAAGCATCCCACTTTTACACTTTCACAATGATATTAGACCTGTTACACCGAATCGTAAGAAATAAAATAAAATGGCTTACCTAAAATATTACAATTAAATCACAGTTGTTTTTTCCAATGTTATCACAATTATATAGTAAAATTTAGTAATAGTATTTAAATTATTTCAAAAGTACCGACTTTTATTTTTGCACAATCGCTCAAGAGAGCGCTCTACACCTACCACCACTTCACTGACAAAGAACGTGATTTCAGAACGAAAGTAGCTATAAAAAGCAAAAATCGATAGCTGATTGAAACCCCAGCGAATTATTACTCACCAGCTCCCAAGGAAGCAAATAAAAAAAATCTTATCAAGACTTCTCCTCTGCAAACGAATCCCTATATGACTAGCAAATTTCCATTGTCTATTGCGTCAGCTTCTTTGTACTCTCACAATCTGAAGATTAATTACTTCTATCACTTGTATAGACATCTAGATACAAGCTAAACATACATAAAGTACTCTTATCGGGGATGCTTACAACAAACAATTAAAAATGAGTGAAATTGTTTGTTTATGACTACGGGATTGCGTGTTGAACTATTGGAACACATTGCTGCTTTTTTTTTGCACCAGCTTCAGTGTCAAGTTTGTTTAAATTCCAGCAAGTCATCCTCATTCATAGAAAAAACTGGCGATATCAAGATTGATGCTTTATTGAGATGGAATGCTCCTTTAGATTTGACATTAAAAACGCGGGAGATTTTTTTTTTCTCAAATGCAGTAGCGGGAACACGTGTGAATTGGCGTCTTGTTGTTAAGTGTTTGCAATAAATTAAAGTATACCACAGGCTTCATGACACGAAGTAGACTCGGTCAGTAATTGCTTTTCTCAAATGGACCGTGAAGAGTGGAGAATATTTTTTTTTTAATAATTCTTTCTCAATCAGGTGTGTTGTCTGTGTTTTTAATCTCGTTTTAAAGGCCATCCAGTTTGATGAAAAAAATTAATTTAATTAAAAATAAGCATCTGTTCGAGTTTTTTTTTTTTTCTGACTATAATGTTCGTTATAGCAAGTTGTAGGCAAATTGGAATGAATGCACACCGCTGCTTGTTGTGGTGTGAAAAAATTCCAAGAAAAGAAACACGCTCAGTATTAATTTTTGACTAGAAATGAATTTAAATATTTCGCGTAGCTGCATCGTTTCTTGTAAAAAAAAACACAAAGCTTTATCATAACGTTGATTCTTGATGAGGTCTTATGTATAACAACATTTTTCGTTATCTTTTGTATTAAATTGGTCAATAAATGTCAATCAAAGGGTAATGAATGGGGAATTTGTTATCAGATATAGGTAAGGAAATCAGTCTCTAATAAATAAGTTTATTACGTTTTTTTTTTCTTAAGAATTAGCGTTTTTCAATGGATACCTAGGTATTTCTTATCAGGCAATTAACAGAAATCAGCAAATAAATGAACTTATTTATACCAATTTCGCGAAAATAAAAGTTCTAAGCTAACACGCGTCGTATAGAGGCCGTTGACAGGAGTTTAATATTGAACACGTCATTAGCAATTGTAATGGGAACGGTAAGATCAGATGATGGGGCGGCTAGATGAATCGATTAATATATAAAAAACAATTTCTTTAATGACAGAATATTCTTAGAATCAATTGGAGAAGGAAGCTAGAGCTCTAGCGCAAATGCTAAAAAGTCAGTTTTTTTATATATGGAGTTTGGCATGCCGCTAGTCATCATGGAACCCGGCCGCTGACTTTTATTAAACTGATGACTGATGTCTTTTATTTATGAAGGAAATATTTTACGCCATGAAGAGTTACATTAAGATATATTTTTTTTAAATTCCAATGATGCCGCCAGCTCATAAGTCAGTAGGTTATGGATTACCTTTAAATTGTTCTCGCTCCAAATGCAACAATTTGGCATATTACCACTAAGACAGATGAGCCTCGGCTCTGCGAAATAACGCCCAATGAAATAGGGCCCTAAAAAAATAAAATGATACAGGAAACAACAACAGCGATTTTTAATAAAATTTGGGGTGCTATTTCCTTTTTTGGGGCCTTATTTCCTAATGAAAATTGGGGCCTTAATTTATTATAAAATAACATCCCAAAAGAAGAAACGAAATAAGACCGAAATAACGTATAGGGGGCATGCTGCCCCCCTGTAAAGCCCTTGTTTCGATTTACTGTCAGATTTGGTGCATTATTTCATTTTTTTTTTTGCTTTATTTCATCGCAGTGGGGCCTTATTTCATATTTGAAATTGGGGTATTATTTTTCATTATGAAACAACACCCCAAATTTGGGACCTTATTTCATTGGGGCCTTATTTCCTACAGCCGAGAGCTTCATCATTGAACGAAGTTTGATGGTAAAAAGTGTTTATTAAGTTAAAAAGGGCTCATGCAATATTAGAAGACATGTGGCACAAACCAGTGAGAATAGACCGTCGACTCCTCCCACATAACGGACTTTGCCTACAAGCTGCCGGCGGGCCCAGGATTTTTTATGTATTGGTGCTGTACAAAATCAAAGGAGCGCCATTAACGCACGCATACTTGAAAAATCCTAGGCCCATGCTATAGCATGGAAAATCATTTCCGCCATTAATTTTGACATTTACACGTATTCACAGACATGGTAATTTTTTCTGGGGGGAATCGGGTAGGTGTACGGGAAGTCGGCGGTCTATTCTTACTGGTTTGTGACATGTGGCCTAAGCATAACCTGTCAAAAATCGCAAATCTGGGCGTGTAAAGATCGTCATCAAATTGAGCTCTGGCCTTAAAATTTACTCAGAAGTATGAACATGTATGAGTAAGGGACGGGAGTATCTTTTTTGGTATAGAAATATGTAGCCCTAATTCTAAAAATCCTTGGCCGATCATTTTCACCTCCTTTCTGCTGAAAATCACACAAATAGTGGTGAAGCGCAAGGTTACACCCTCTCTGTGAGATGTAATATGCCTTAGCGGGGTTCCTGGGAGACTTTGTTTCAAAACTGCAGTATTTTCATCGATATAGAAGGTACTTGCCTCATTGTGTTAATGATAATGCCCTGTATAGGCAGACAAAGCAGTTAATTAGGGAAATACGCTACGCTACGGGAAATACGCTACGATCTCCCTTACATCGATATGCCTATACTGACACGATGCTATTGACGATGCGCTATTTATTGTAGGTCTAGAACTAGAACTAGCCAGAGTCTAGTCACTACTGCGTCTAGTAGTCTTCGTAGTAAAGGAAAACATCTGACTTCGCTTCTCAAGAGACATGCATTGGCCTTTCAGGAATATAGGCCCCGAACTAATGTTAAGAACAACTGTAGGCTCTAAAGTTGCATTCAAGCTTCGAAACTGGTGTATTAGCTTAAGATCTTCCTAAATTTGGTATAGCGAGACTGAATACTTTGAAATTGGTTTGAGTTCTATGTCACATTGTATCTCTGTTATCTACGAGAACAAATATGCGTTGTTGGTGATGCGAATACTGTCCATCAAGATCGTGTGATTCGTCGCCGTTGAATTTATTTTTGTAGGGAGTGGTAGAATTAATTGAATATGGGAAAGCAAGGGGTTGGGTTGACAGCCTCGATAACAATCATTTTAAAGAAGTTTGATGATGAATTAGTGGTGTTGTTCGAAATATGTATAGTTTCAGCCAAATTCGTTGATCTATAACTTTGAAATGTTGAATTTGGCTTGGAAAATTAGCTAAATTATTTAACACTTATGCCGAGACAAAGATTGGGTTCACTACTCGATTATAGTGTTGAATTTCCACGGGTTCCTACCTCAGATAGATCTTTGAGAGTTTGACCTTTACAGTGGGTTTACTTTTTTTGTGAGGAAATTTGACATCTTTCCCGACTTAAGATGACTGTGACTGTGTATCTACATTTAAAAACTGAAGAATTACTTTAAGTTCCAATTAAAGGGAAACCTTGTTCGCCTGCTTGTGCAGTTGTTGGATAGAACCTCTCGATCTAAAAATTAAAATTTCGATGCCAGTAAATTTTTGCATACCTAATACTCGTAGTTTTGCTTTGGCAGTATAGTTCCGGCATGAATCGGTCAACCAAACCCGAATACATGTGATTAAATGTAGCTCTTTTAAGTGTCGCTTACTTGACTTGAATATCATGACACTTGAACCACTTGCTATAACTACAACCTAAGCTCTAAGCACCAACTTTAAATCATACTATTGTTAAATAAGAACTTCTACTGCAATTAGCAAGATAAAAACATGAGAATGTCTGTCATTCTTTTGGCGCCAATATTTGCGGAACGTATACGCTAAATTCTGTCCAAAAAGAACCTGAAAGATTAGCACAACGTCGACAGCGAAACATAAACAGAAATGTTGACTTATAGCGTCAGCATACGCAACGATTCGGCCTGCCTAACTTCACCTTGACTTGTCCATCAACAGAAAAGGAAAAAACAAACAAATACAATACCGCATTTAAACGAAGTTATAGTTTAACACTCACTGAAACTATATTATCGCATGCAATGGTACTTGAGATATTCAAAAAATGTTCACCAGACAAATATGTTCGCCCTCGATTTAAATTTCAAAGTCACAGTTGTCGACTTGGGCCGATATACCACTCATAACATTTTCATGCAATACACTCTAGATACATTTGGAAGTTTATTTTGTTATTCTAAAATAGGTACTTACCCAATTGTGCTGTTCAAATTTAATCCACAAGCAGATACATTAGTATCTTTCGTTTAATTCAACACAAATCAACTATAGATACAGTACCTACAAATTTTTATCTGCTCGTAATAATCGCGCACGGAACTTGTAAAACTATACAATAAATCAAAATCCAATAAACTAATAAAAAGTTATAATAAAAAAGAATTGAAAAACCCAATCGGTTATGGCGGCTTAGCTGAGCTTACGGATGAATTAGCAGCTCCAGACAGATTGGTGGTTGACCGATTACTAAACTGAGAGTAAGCCGATGGAAGTGTGTGTTATGGCTAAACCAACTGGAGTAACGTGGTAGGGGAACAGCTTTATTTCTGAGACTGATTCACATGCTGCGCGGCGGCATGCTTCTATCAACGGCGATCTTAGCATTTTTTGCAGCTGATGCGAACTGAATTAAAGACAGGTTACCTGAGCCGGTGAATTGTATTTCTCATTTTACTTTTGTTTATGCGTTTTGTTTTGATTGTAACTTCTCGCTGACGTTTGTGCGATCGAAGCAGTTTTTTCGGGGTTTTTAGAACGTCCGCAGGGCTGACGATCGATCGGCAACCAGGTTACCTACACCTATACAACTGAAAGCATTAATTGGGTTCATCGGGGAGGGGGATACATTTAAGGGCAGACCGGCATTTCTTTTTGTAGGTATAGTATACCCAGCCAGATCGGAAGATCGAAAATCGAAATCACGTTTGACAGCTCATATGAGAAAATATAAACGTGCTTCCGTTGGAAATCGCTGACTGGTGTTGCATCAGATTTTTTAGTTCCACAAGATGTCTGCGATAGTAAGTATAGTTATCTTGAATGATTTTTTATTTGTTTTTAATTTGTTGGCTAAAGACGCCGGCTGATATGATAACCCAGTTATTTCCGATGTGACAGACATTAGAAACTATAAAGTGTGCGAATGACTTGTCATGTTAGTTGACGTATGTTATGATAAGAAGTTCTTTTTTTAGTAGGTATAGGTAGGTACCCTTCCACTGATACCAAGAATCAAGAAGGTCAAATGAATGGTACTTTTTGATATTTTCGTAGTTGAAATCTATTTTTAAGATACATGAGGTGTTGTGTGTTTTGGGAAGGTCGTATAGTATTATCTTTAAGGTATGAAGCTGGCGCACAGCATTTTCTGTCATACTGGAAGCCATGAATATTTTTAATCTGTTTATTTATTTTAACTAAAGGCACTGTAATCTATTATTTTCAAACTGGAATATATTAATGACATTCCATATACAAATAATGACCATACATTCACCATTCAAGTCTTTAGATTGATCTAATGACATTATTACTGATCATCTAAAGCCAATCCCGCCATTGTCTAAAAATGGATCCTTTCATTATCAGTAATAATGCAATTCCATCAAAATAATGACAATAAGTGGACATTGTTAATTTGATGATAATGACGTACAGTGATCGTCTAAAGTGAAACTTTTAACAGATTGTTGGTTTTTATACCTGCTTCAAGATTCTAATGAATGGTAAGCTATAAGAACAACTGCATGATGGACTGTAATGGCGAAGACCGAATTTGTTGATATCAGCAGTACTGTCATTAAAAATGAATTGTTTTAGATGCGTTTGTCAGTACTCAGTTGAATGTGAGGCAACACGGTACGATGATAATGACCGAAGATATCGCTATGGTCTATCCTACATACACCGACAAATCAAAGGCTTGCTGAATATAATTGTCTTCCGTTTCAGCAAGTGTTCTCTGTTTCGTCACGTTTGAACCTTAAATTCGTTGGAGAACTTGTTTAGTCGAACGTATCTGTCAGCTTTAAATACTGCTTGTAGAAGAACATGTGTAATGAAATGGTTGGTTAGGGAATAATGACACATTTTTTAAAAGACAAACGAATTAAATACGCATCTGAGTTATTTAACACAGATAACAAATTAAATAGCTTATTGATCTCCTTCACTGACCTAAAATCATTTACCAAGAAAGCAATTTTATTCCTTGGTGGCTATAACAACGCGCTCAGACTTCAAATTGAGCATTCCAAAATTGCGGTGCAAAATTAAATTTGGAAGCAATGTTCATTTTTAATATAACTGACTAGAATCTATATGGCAGTATAAAAATGTAGTTCATAGAAACTCGCCGGTCGCTTGTCTCAGATGCTGTGAACAATCACTTTAATTTTATTGAACTTGATTTGATACAGTACAATAAACTTTATTGAAAGGGCAAAGCCCATAGTAAGGAATATACATATTCGTATAAGTGTTGTCACTTTGTGTTACTGATTTGGAATATAACCCTAGTGTAGTATATACATACTCAGAATCACACATCGACTTAAGCTGGATTTTTTGATGACGATGAAGTTGGGTCGCCCTTGTTTGTTGTTCTACAGGCTATACATACATTAAAATCTGTCGCAAGCGATCCGTTGACTTTTTTTACTGACAGGTGGATATAACGCATGAAAAGGTACCTAACCTATAACCAACGCATATACTGGTTGTGAAAGATAATACCTGAATCGTATCTGTTCATCGTGTATAACATTTTATTTTATTTGTTTTTATTGATACGAATGATGACATTTGATTGTTTCTAATTTTTGCCACTATGAACAAAAAGAGCAAGTGCTTATGTTCAAAACCAAACGTTAGGTTGTTTGCCAGCAGTTACGACTAAACGAAGTACAATATTATGATTCAGGCAAAAAGTAGGTTAATACTCTATTCACACCAAGCCGAAAACCGAGTTTTCGTCAAAAAAGTTTAGAAAACTCGTGGATGCATTCACACCGAACACCTACTCGTTTTCGTTTGACGTTTCAATTAGCTGTGAAACTGGCTATGAAATGTTTGTGGCGACTAGACTTTAAGTTACTAAATTTCGCTCGCATTGACAAAACATACAGACATTGACATAAGGTCTGTTTTATTGGCAATCTATTTTAGTGAAGTAAAGTAAAGTAGAATTTTTAACATGCAATTACAACAACTACAAACTGTTTGACACTTTCGAGACTCTATATAGTTGTTGTAATTGCGTGCTAAAAATTCTACTATAATATACAAACAAAATTATTTAAGCTACTTGATAATCGTTAACTTATGGTTAAATGCATAAACTAATTAACATAAGCAACAATCAAAATCAAAACATCTGAAAATACCATTAAGTTGTGGCAGGTAGTGCTGCCGTTCTAAAATTATAGAGAAACTGAATAATTTGCTCTTTATGGTGCAAAGATAACAAGAGATTCCCCATTTTTAAACAAAAAAACTAGAAGAAACGACAGTACTGAGGCTCTCACTCATTTTTGCTGAGCTAGCTGAATGTTACAAAAGGTGTGTCTGCTTCAACAACCCAACGACTGAACTTATTTTCGTGGCGTTTTCATGGAAAACGACCTCAAACAACTCGTTTTGAAAACTGCAATATGTATGGGAAAACTTCTGTTTTCGTTTCTATTCACACTAAGCCCAGTTTTCGGCTTAGTGTGAATAGAGTATTACTTTCTAGCTTTCTTGGTCGTTAAAACAGTTGGGAGTTTCCACATTCATTGGTTGAAATACTGAA
Organism: Cheilosia soror; assembly: GCA_949372485.1. Taxonomy (NCBI): domain Eukaryota; kingdom Metazoa; phylum Arthropoda; class Insecta; order Diptera; family Syrphidae; genus Cheilosia; species Cheilosia soror. Next base: position 108,443,521 of record OX443562.1, on the reverse strand, counting down.
ACCCCGATGACAGTTCAGTTCAGTTCGGCGCATAATACTACGAATTATTTAACAATTTCGCACATAAATTTATTTGAATAATAGTACCTGCTGGGTTCAATTTTTAGCTTTGAAACCGGTTAATAAAATTCGACATTTATCTTGTTGATAATTTTTTCTAAACTTTATAATTAAGTACTTATCGCTTTAAATCACGATATTTTTAAATTGCAAAATGTTATCACGTTTTTTTGTTCACATTTATTACCCAAAGATAAATAAAAAACTGTTATCAGTTAATTACTCCACGAACTTCGCTTTCATAACAAGTTTATACGGATGTGTATTTAAAGAATATGCAATCGGTGTGAATACATATATTGTTTTTATTATTGTCAAATAAATCGTATCTGTTGATAAAATGAAAACCCCTAGAATATTACCATTTTTAACACTTATTTCAGGGAACAAAGAAACAAATAGAAATAAAATAGGTAAAAACATAAATAAATTTAACAAAACATACAGATAATTACAATAAAGTGTGCTTGGCATCACTTATTTCCAATTGGAATACTGGAACGTAAACAAACCACATTAATCGGTTCTAATCGGTACAGCCACTCACTTTCACTTGCATTTGCATTAAATTAAAAGAATTAAACAATTCCCTAGCTGATAAGGATAACCACAACAAATACAGAAAATTGTGTCAATGAGTTGCCACGTTCTAACTCTTTGTTTTGTTTAACAAAGAAAGTCCACAAATTTATTACAATTTTAATTCAACATTTTCAATGGATATTCTTTATCACTGAAACTGAAACCACTGTACATACACTTTAATCACGATTTTATGTGAATATATTTAAGCAACAAAATGCAACACACACAGAATGACAGGACGGTCGATTAAATTAATGGAATTAAATAAAGAGAAACATTTTGCACGACAAAAAATATCCGCCCGCTTCAAAACAACTGAGAAGCAAAATGTCATGTTTTTCTTTAATACCGTAGTAGAGAACAAAAAAGTAATAGAACTCTTCTAGTCATATTTTTTTTTCTTCTTACGGTGCTGCCATTCCATTTCGGATTCCATATTAGTACTAAATAATACCATCTAATAGGGAGGGCTTACGGAATCGAGACTTCCTCCTATAACATAATTATAATTATTGTGCGCCCCAAATCAAACCAAATTTTATGATTTCGTGTTTAATCGTCTTTTTTATAGCAAATTGGCCGCTCCTCTTGCACCTGTAACCAATTGATGGATTCTAAAACAATTCGTTCTGTTTCAATAGACGCTGAAGGTTTGTTTACCTACAACAACTGCACTTTTCTCTTAAAGTGTGTCTCTGTACCCACATAAAGACATACTTTCAGACCCCAAGCAATAATATCAAGATATCAAAAGTCGGAAAATATTTTCGCAATAATTCACAATGAACTTCGCACAATTTCGTTTATTTTTTAACTTGTTACTTTAATCTTCCATTGAATCGTACGTTAGGGAAAAATCCACATATTTGCCAAGGGCGCCGAACAGAATCAATTTAGTGAGACTGTTGTGGTGCATCCTTGTCGACATAGTCGAGCTGTTCCTCTGGATTATGGGGCCAGAATGTTGGACGATTGATTGGATCCAAAGCTTCATCGGGGAATGCATCACGGTAATCCTCCATGGTCATCTGGTCGTATGGCAGGAGAGATTTCAAGTGTTCGATATCCTTCTGGTGCTTGACAATGCGAGCATTTGATTCCTTTTTGTAGGATTCGATCTCGGCCTTTGTTTCCTTGGCCTGCGCCTCAACTTGGGGTGTGACATTGTCAGCTGGGTATGGGATCTTAAGAGCCTCATACTGCTTCTGGAAGTTGTCTACTAAACCAGCAACTGGGATGAGCTTCTTGTAGTAGGCCCAATCGATTTTTGGTGGATTTTCAGGGTTAGCCAAAACAGCACGTATGTACAGATCGGACTTAGTCTTGAATGAAAGGAAGTTTGTCTTCTGGTTTGGAGGCACACGCTCAGCAAGAGCGGCCCAGTTGACCGACGATTGGACAATACGTTTTGTTGCCATTACGAAGAATTCTGAAAGAGAAATGGATGGCTGTCAGTTGAGGTTATGTAAGGGTCAATGGAGATTTTTTTTTTCTTTAAGGCTTCTAAAGAAATTGCGTAAGCGTTGCAATTGTATTTGTTGACTAGAAGTTTGTGATGATGTTGAAAATATTCGTGCTAAACGTGTGTAATTTGTATATTCTGACGCAGATAACTGGATGTTATGTAAGGTTTTCATGTACTGCAAGAGAGACATGGGAAATTGTAGTTTTCTACGGATGGAAGAGACTTTTTCTAAGAACTAACTAAAATCGTTTTTTGTTTGAATGTTCTGCCACAATCGGAGATAATTTTCGTATCGCAATTTAAAAATTTTAGTGGTAAATTAACAAATTTAGGAATTTTTACACTTACCACCGAATATCACCGAAAGAACTTGACACTCTTGACAAATGGATGAAAACGATAAGTCAAGATGGTGCTCAAATGTCAGTCAGAAGAAATATCTTCCAGTGGAATTTTATAGCAAGTTGCTTGTGGTCAGTTCACATTTAGATGAGGTATTTGGTTCGGCAGAGATGGACACTTTTGGTTTATAAATAAGAAAATCAAAATAAAACAATCTTTGAATCAAGAGCACTTTTTGATAACAGAGAATAACTAAAAAATCAATTTTCGAATCGAGAGCACTTTTTAAATTTATTTTTAAAGTTGTTTGAGATTTGAGGGATTTTTATGGTTTCAGAAACTAACCTTAGATGTCAAGTAATACTCAGGGTAAAATTTGTATTGTTGCGCAGTTAAAATCTACATTGCTGTGGATGTATCTACATTGCTGCGGATGTATCAGAAGTTGAAATCTCATTCTTAAGGACCATTCAGATGACAGCGACCAACTACATACGAACGAACAATTTTTCGCAAGTTTTGCCAGGCTGTTCACATGAAAACTTTTCTATTTGTATTGTTGCGCAGTTAAAATCTACATTGCTGCGGATGTAATGATTCAGAAGTTGAAATCTCATTCTTAAGTACCATTCACATGATAGCGACCAACTACATACGAACGAACAATTTTTCGCAAGTTTTGCCAGGCTGTTCACATGAAAACTTTTCTAGGTCGCGGCAACTCGCGAGTTTCAGTTCAACAATCAGTTTCTACCCGCAATGTCAAGTTTGAGGTTAAGTTGACTTAAGTATGAATTGTTTCTTTATTTCCAGAGTTTTTTTTAGGATGATCTCAAAATGACGGTAAGAATTCAAGTATCTAAAGAAATAAATTTGATGACTTAGAACTGAAAATGTTTATGATTTGCAGCTTACTTTTCTTTTCGCTTATTTTACGCATTTTGATAATTTGGAAATAATTTGAACAGCTGTTTTTTACAACCAATTTGACAGTCGATTTACGCAATGACATTTCCGAGGGGTGTTCACTTAAAGCACTGCAGAAATTTATACATTTACGAGCTGCATAAATTTATCAGCATTTAATTTCCTGACAGTTACTGCAGTCAAAAAAATTTCTACTACAAAACGTTTTTAAATATCACTGCAAATAAATGAATTTGTACTGAATATCAGTGATGTAATCAGACACTTAGGTACCATAATATTTCCCATAAAATGATGGCAGTGCCTCTCAAATCAGCTGCTTCACTTTGACATTTCTAATTTCTCGTCGTTGTTACAAAACCTTCTATAGACCAATTTGCAAAATCTTTAAAAAAAATGATAATTAAACAGATAACTCGCCTAATTTCTAGTCAATTCAATCAACAACGATGTATTTCATCTGCCACTGCCGCGGTTACAAAAATTCATCGATCGGTTTACAGTCGAATGTACCCAACAGTGGTGGTCTTGCCTGATGGTTCAACTATAAACGTTCGGTACCACGAGCCAAGGAAGATAATTAGGGTTGGTTGGAAAATGCGTTCGTATTACTCAACCTAAAACATTTTACTATCTTTTTAACAGCTACCACTTGACTTGAGCACACTTACTGAGGCCGAACGCAAAGCCCGTATCGATGCACGTAAGCCCAGGAAGAAGATAAGGGTTGAGGAAGAAGTCGAAGACAATTTCAGTTCGAAGAAATACCTGAAGTACATTAAGAAGAAGTAAACCTTGTTAATTGTTTTGGGCTTAGACTATAATATATGATTTATTAAAAAGGAGTTTGTGTAAACGTTGCATTATTTGTTGGGAGCTATCTCAGTGGTATTTTGTTTTGGGTTCCCGCTATTGGCGAAAAAAAGGTCTTACTTCCTTTACCCATTTATGGGTTATGCACTTTTTTATGATATAAAAAGATTTTTCATTAAATAAGCCAGAGTAGCCGATCATATTGTCTGGTAGAACACAGAGCAGTTTCGTTTCAAGTATAGGAACGGAAGTGGTCAAACTGAGTTTAGGGGTCAAGGAGGGCAAAAGAAGTATTATACTGAGTGGGAAGCGAAGAGTAACAACGGTTGGGTTTGACTCTGACAATATCTGTTGAGAAAGTATGTAGGTATATGCTGCTAACAAACTATCACAATCGACAACTATAATTTTGAGGTAGAAAGGAACTGCCTAAAAGCCTAACCCGACGGGATAACGCAGTAAAAGAAGTCCTCGTTTGGAGGCGCGCACATGGAAAAGGAGACCTTTTTTGGACTTGGAGTATTTAGTTAGATATGTAACGTGCTAACTGGAGAAGCTTATTAGTTGAGGTCTTTGTTCACGCCGAACTGAAGAGTCGCCTAAGTTAGTAAGAGTCGATTTTAGTTTCATTATTCAAAGTCAGTTGTTGACTGTCAGTTTTAGAACAGACGTATAAAGTATGTACTTTGTAAGTGCACATGAAGAAAATGGGCTTAACGGATGAAGAACTTTGTAGAGGATTCGGTGCGTGAGCTCTTAAAAATACAACCGACTTCCTATGTCACTACCTAGGTGACCAGGTCTCTAACACACCAGATATAAATTCCGAGTCACTTCTTCCACAACCTAGACGAGCTTTCCATCAATAGACATGATAATGAACTTCATCAAATCTTCAGGATGGTTTGTGTGCAAAAGTATACTAAGCAATATATTACAGCATTTATAGACAGGGTTATAATGGTTTAGGGACAATCTCATCCCCGACGGGCATGACAGTGGTCAGTATTGAACTGAGTCTTGTACGGAATATAAACGGTCGTGTAAAGTAAAACTGAAAAATAAGTGATTTGAATTTGGTCGCCTAAAAATTTAGCGATAAATTAAATATTAGAATAGCGTAATAGTGATTGGATTGATTAAATATAAGTGAATATAATAGATTTTTAGTTTTTCAAATCCCAACACGAATGTAACAATAGTCGTGTTTTGCTGAACATCTATCTCAGCAAAGTAATAAAACAGTTGCGAGTTTAGTTGTTTTAGGAGTTATCACATCTACGAGGGTAACTACCACCTGAGATAAATACCCGTACATACGTACAGGAACCCTAAGCCTAACTGCTCACAACCATTCGCTGGTATAAGTTTTGGTTTTTGTAACGAATGGAATGGACCTTCAATTTTTGGCCAAATCTGAACGGCTTAATTGAGACGATTTTTCAAGTTATACTCTCGGATGTTTGTCAGAATCTCGCAAGCAACCTGTGCAAGTAATGCTTCGGCGATATTATTTGTTTAAATTGTACAGTTAAGAAGAAAGTGCACATGATTTGATAATAGATTTGACAAAAAAAATGAAGACAAAGCCAATATTGGTAAAAAAGGCAAAAAAGGCAATAAAGGCAATGTCAACAAAATCCGTTCCCTGCTTATAAGTATCAAGTATAGTGTAGGTAGCTGTCGTAATTGCGTGCTGAGGACTCCACTTTACTCTTATTTCCGTTTGCAATGTAAATACCTAACGAAATAATTGTATGACGACGTTCTAAGCCATGTTAGGTCCCAGTTGGAGCGAAACGTAAAACACAACCAAAAAAAAAAATTGTTCTGCTTCTTTGAAGCACTTAAAGTTAATGGTTGAACTCAATTTTGATCTAAAAAGTTGCTTATGAATAATAAAGTTAGTTCATCAAGAAAATAATATAAGAAATTAATTTCCGAATTTTTTAGAAAAAAAAGTTCAAGGAACAGAAACATTGATTTTCTATTTAGAGACCACTACTCTACTCTATAATTCATAAGCAACATTTTAAGACCAAGCTTGAGCTCAACCGATAAGTTTAAATGTAAAAAAACTTAACAAAATAATCAAGTTTCAGTTTTACGAATTGCTAAAAATGGGGTCTTAGGGCCTTAGCTAGTACATTCATCAAATCTATTAAATATAATAAATGCGACTTGGCATCACTCATAATCTACTACAAAGCGATTTTCAGTACTAAAGCAAAATACCACAAAAAGAAATGTTTTTCTCTTTTTTTCGTAAACACATCCGATCCCCATGTTGCCGTGTTTTGCCTTTTTTGCATTCCTTTCCGTTCATTCAATTTCAGTCGCTTTTCTGTTGTCGTTCCGTTGTGTTTCTCTCGCGCTAACCGTTAATCCGCCGTTCGGTTTTTTTTGTTGCCTATATTTTTCCTGAACGCCAATAGGAAAACCAAAATAAAATTGAAGTTTCAACTTGTGCTATCAATTAAGTGACAAAGTTTCAATTGGAAACTATTCTCAAGTGCCCAGAAGGTGCCTCCCTTTTGGTGAATACGCACAAATTGTTTAGCAAAGAGTCCTCCTAGGTGAATTGTTTCCAAAGTGACAAAAATAAGGGGCCCGTAAAAATGCACTTTTTATCTTGTTTATTATGCGCCCTGTATAATGCGTGCGACAAAGACAACTCTCCCAATAAGCGTCGGTTAGGTGGAAAGGAGACATCGCCATCGTTCATCTTTTGAAGGAATTTTCATTTCACAAACTACACCGCGCCAAGGGATATTTTCGTGTGTGTCAAAGAGAGCCGAATGATAGATAAATAGAATCTCCCTCGGTGTAGAGGAGTGCGAGCCCAGCATCATTTTCGTTTATTCCACGGGCTGTCAAAAATTTGTGTGTTGTTTTTCGTGAAGAAAAATCGGATTCATGTCTGCTTTGTGCAGAGGGAAAAATGCTGCAAAACCTACAAAAAATTAACTAAATCTATTTGTGCAGTGTGGTAACTAAAAATATTGTAAAGAATTTCAATCGAAAAAATTGTGCAAATAGCGTAGAGAATATCATTTTTTCCCGACAAGATACACAACTCTACAGAAAAGAAGTGCAAGAAGAAGAAAGTGCCAAAGAATCCAATAAGAAAATAAAATATAAAATACAAATTAAAGTGATAAAGAGAAGAGGGTGTTATGTGAAGGGGATAGTTGTTCAATAAAAATTGTTGGTTTTTTTTTGTTTTATCAAAAATGGATACATTGACTCGCAGCAGCAGAAACCCCACCACCATTGAGGGGACATTATCATCTGCAGTGGCGCCTCTAAAAACGTAAGACATAATTAAAGCCAAACGAAGTAGGGAATTCTTTTCTTATTCAGATTTTGCTCCCATTCTGTCCCCTGTTTGGTTTTTCTTTTGGTTTACTCTCCGCATCCACTCCTCTGCACTATTTCTGGATAGAAATAAGAAATCATTTGAATTCAACTGGAACATTAAGAACTGGGGCATAAGAAGATATGCTTTTGGATTCGGTCGTAAATTTTGCTCTAATTCACGAAAAATTAAGCTGCAGCAAAACACCGAAACAGGTAGACTTGGACCGACAGACATAAAGTTATCTTTTTTTTTGTAGAATAACTGATTACGCCCGCAAGCAATTAGAAGACTGAACAAAATGATGAAGATAAATTGAGTGTTAATTTACGGTGCATGTTTTTCTTTTGATTTTTTTTTTGTTGTAGGTATGTTATGATTTGTAAATCCGTTACGATTACCTAGTGTGTTGTATATTTTTTGTAATAATTGTTTGTACCACAAAAGGGCTTTATCAGTCATTAAAAATAGTAAATAAATGCGGGATCTACGACTGATATCGGCGTATTTTTCATGTACTCAGTAGTCCGACTAGACTAGCTTGTATTGTTGGAGCTCCAACATTTAAAAATCAACATAGCAACGTTCGTGATGGAACTAGAGTTCCTAACTTGCGTTGAAAGCATTTGTTTGTTTTAAGCATCCAGTTTCCAGACAGTCCTTATTAATAACCAGAACCATCTTCGCCGCCTCCGTTTCAATACTTGGATAATTTCGATATCATCAGCAGTACGTAGGTACATGCAGTACTTTTGAAAAATTTTACCTCTGGGCTGCATTCCAGATTCGACTATTTTAACTAAATTAACAACGATTGTTTATTTAGTTACTTTTTGGAATCTGGGACAGCTATTGTTACTAATGACATGTAGTATGAACGAAATGAACCACACTTTTGCCTCTGGTTAATTTAGTTAACTTTCCCTCCTTCGAACTGTCACAGCTTGTCAACGCTGTAGTTAAAATAGTCAAACCTGGAATGCAGCCCTGATGTTGGCTTTTAAGTTTCGCACAAGTGCTTCAAAAGTAATGATTAAGCGTAATCTTGTCCATAACACTTTTTTGGCATCAAAGGGTGCAGTAATGTTCTGCCGCAACATTTCTCAACTGTCATTCCACTGAATCTCAGAACTCAGACTAATAAGTTTGGCAGGGATCTCGAAACTTGACATAAATTTGCATAACTCATTTCTACATACGAGTTACCTTCAAAGTTTTCGAAAAAGATTGAGGAAATCGAGTCTGGTTCATGAATCTCATCTCCAAATTTATGAGAGGATTGCAATATGGACGGATGTGATCTTCTTCCTTTGCACAAAGTAAATGGCGATACGCGAAATTGTGATAATTACCGTTCTATTAAGCTGATACCACACACAAGGAAGTTCGTTGAGTTGGTGACGACCAGTGCGGGTTTGTCGCGGATAAATCAGATGCAATTCGAAATATAATGATCATAATGGAAAGAAATAATGATGCCTTAAAGGCCAAAAAACTCCTGGATCGCACAAATGCAAAAACAGCAGCATTTGATTGGCCTCAGTGACAAAGTGATCCAAAAAATCAGGAGGCCTGCAAATACTTTCTGAGGTCGAATCGGCGAACTCCAATGATGGACCATTAGGGGTGCAGTAATGTGGAATGGTTGTGATCCCTATAATTTTGACCATAACCTCGCCGTTAAGAAGAGAAGAAGAAGAACTTGTTCTTGCAATGCCTATAGAACGGGCAGAGATCAGCGGCTAGTCTCTAGATCGTTGTAGATTGCTCAACAAGTAGGCAGATGAGCTCGTGTTGTTCGTTGAATATAATTGAGCAATGATTTCGAAATAATCCGGCGCAGATTAGCTTTTCGCTGGCAGAAGTTGTGTTGAGCGATCCTTGCCACTGTTACTGCTGCGGTTGCTTCCGCTGATACCTTAGTTATCATAGCTTATAGATAGGCTACAGAAGTGTTATCATTCATCAAATGCTCGACCCAGTGGCATCTATAGTGAAAACTTACTTTACCAACTCGAATCTATTACCCTTCATATCATAAACATTACAATACATACCGTGATTAGACTCAGAGAGTCTGGGTGTTGGTATGCGAGCCAACGGTCATAGCGACATTCTGCTTACTTTAGCAAGAGAGCTAGAACCACCCTCAACAGATTACATTAGAATACTTTTTAAAAAACGCGTTGAAGTAGAATTCCCCTCAAGATTAGACTGGCAGGACGGACGGGTGAACAGGGACTCGAACTTAACAATCTACACTGACAGTTTAAAAATGGACTGTGGAGTAGGTGCGGGTGTATTTTCGGAGTCTCTGAGCATCTCAAAATCCTTCAAGCTCCCGGACACAGCCAGTGTGTTTCAGGCGAAAATACTTGCTATCCGTGAAGCCTGTCGCCTAATCAAACTACACACGGACATAGTTCTGAGGCAAAAGATAAGCTAGTATCAGACGATATGTTGAATCAACAAAGGTTTGCTGAAAATTTGTTCCAATTACAACAAATCGTGCATACTTGATGACCGACATTTTTTTTTGTACACGATATATTGTGATTGGAACACAATTTTCAGCAAATGTTTTGCTGATTCATCATATCGTCTGATACTATTCATTGACAGTCAAGCTGCGATCAAGACTATCGCCTCAGTCAATATAAACTCAAAATTTGTATTAAAATGTTGAGAGGAGTTGGCCTCGCTTGATCAGTTCAGGATTACACTGATCTGGGTTCCAGGCCAAAGCAACGTTTATGGAAACGAGCAGGCTGACGAGCTGCCAAGGCGAGGTTCAAGCCTTCACTGCTCACTTGCAAAATCGGTCAAAATTCCAATAGGAGCAGTCAAAGCAAAAATTTCCGCAGGATCCCTATCGAAAGCCAATCTCAGATGGAGGAGGCTAACAAACTGTGTAATATCCAGAAGGATGTGGCCAAATTGTAGCAGGGAGAAAACCAGTCCAACTCCTTAGTAAAGCACGTAAAGATATAGCCACGATAACAGCGATTACCACAGCTCACTGACCTATAGGGGACCATGCAGTTAGATTAAGCATCCCACATAATACACACTGTTGCAGTTGTAATGACGCAACCGAAAAAGTAGCTCATTCACTACCTATGCCCTATGCGCTTGTCCGGTACTAGCTAGGACTAGACAGCGGGGTAAGCACTTCTTCACATCCCTCGAGGATGTTTCGAAGAATAGCATCAAAGAACTTATAACCTTTTTGAATTCCACAGGCTGGATCTAAACTCTCCACTTCGATAAACTTTAACAACCAGGTCAAATGAGTTGTGGTAAGAAAATGACACTTAGTGCTACTTGGGTTTTCTAATAAACCGCCACACCTACCTACGCCATACCTTACCAAATCGAAACATTTGTTTGCCAAAATCCCACAATTTTATGAACACGAGGCTATAATCAGCACCTGAATGAATTGATCGTCTAGCCAACAATTTTGCGGAAAAAAAAATGTTTTCCCTATTTTATTGGGTCCGAATTATCAAATGTGCGTTTAGACGGTATTGTAAGTGTAACATTCATCGTATCAAGACCTTGATTAAAACTAATAATTTACTACCACGTTCATAAATTGCTTATAAATCATATTTCAGTTATATTCAATGTGAGAGTATAATTTATTAAAAAACAACCACTTTCTTAGATAACAATCAATTGGACTTATTGTTTATATGTTCTCTTCCTTATCACAACGACGATTAGATACAAAGTCAAATTCCCATGATAGATAAACAAAGCATTTCTATTCTCACGCAAGCTTTTGTCATTTTCCTTTAAAAATATTTACTAATCTTTAAACAATTTTCCACGGAATTGCATAACACAGTCATTACTTGCACGCTCATCCATATTTAAATAAAGAATACTAAAATTTAAGATCCGATTCTAAACCACTTTCGAGACATCCACTAAATCTAGATACAAATTTGAATAAACTTGTCACCAGGAAGTAAAAACATTGATTTATATTAAATTAAAAAAAAAACCAACCTGACTAGTGATATTTTAGAGATGCAAAATATAAAGATTCCGCCGCCGACACGGCCGCCTAGATACAATTTTACGATCTCAATTAAACGGAAATGACAGGGAACAGGGACACAGTTTTACCCTTATGCAATCGACACATAAAATCATCTGCAACAACATTTTTTTCTTATGCAATTATTAACAAAAAAACCCGAAAACTTGAACTGATCCTAATTAAATTGAAACGAGCCAAACGCAATGAAATTAACAAAAAGTGTCTAATTGTACAATGAGATGATTTTTGGCCGAATTTCCTAGTGGACATTCGACGTCTTAATATGGATGGAGCGACGCTAATAAATTAGGTTGGATTTTTATAGTGATTTGGCGAAAGGTAATTTTTGGGAATTTTTATTTTACGTAAGACTTGTGGGGTAAGCCAAATGAATTAATTTCTCATACAAAGTATATGTCTGTAGTTAACACGGGACAAACAATGCTATCGCGCAAATTGGCTTAATTAAATTTTATGACTACCGATCACAATTCGCCTTGATTAGAATAAGATACACTTGATTGGACTAGAATATAGTTACTTGTGACTTTTTATTTATTGGCAAATGGTGGAGAAATACTTTTGATTTCTAAGTCAGGTCATAATATTGCTGTCGTTGAGATAGCGAAGTCATCACGTGCTCATAGATTGTACTAAAATAAGTACATACCTACTTTGTAATAGTTGCAATCGTTTAGTATTACTATCAATCTAATGGTGGTTACTGTCAATTGCTACACGAATAGGGGAATTTGTGGCTAATAGCAGCAATTAATTAGTAATAGCTCAGTTTTAATGCCCGACAGCAATAAGTCTTAGTAGGTATTATGTCATGATGGAAATTTTATTTAATCGAATGCTGAAGTGCTGAGGTCGGATATAGGCTAACACCAAAGTATGTGCTCGATGGGGCTCGTGATATATGTATAAGTTTAATATTTATTTGGCACAGTTTGCCATTTAAGTAAATTTTTACAATATGTACATATTTTTTATTTTTTTACTTATAATTTATAAACGTTACGTAAATTTTCATCTATGAAAAGAATATCCGATATTATTTTATATCACATTTAGTTTAATGTACTGAACAATTTTTCTTTTAAAATCATTTATGTTTACAGCATTCTTTATTCTGTCTGGAAGACTGTTGAATAGTTGAAGACCCATATGGTTTATTGTCCGCTCAGCTCTTCTCGTTCTGGTTCTTTCCACCCGAAAATCACCTTCACTTCTTAAGTTGTGCGAGGATCCATCATTTATTGATATATATTCTTGCAAATAGTTTGGGCAAGTTCCACTTTTTATTTTATATATTAATGTCATAGCATTTAAATATAGTCTTTGGTTAATGTTTAGCCAGTTAAGTGCGTTTAACATAAACACTATTGGTGTATATCTATCACATTTAAGGACTATACGCATAGATTTATTTTGCAGTACTTGTAATCTCTTTTTTTGACACTGATTAAAGAAAAATAAAAGACTGCCACAATACTCAAAATGGGGTTTGACAATAACATTATAAATTTTAACAGCACAGTTCATCGAAATATTTTGTCTTATTTTTCTTAGGACACCAATTTTTTTTGATATTTTTTTACACACGTAATTGATATGGTCATTAAATTTTAATTTATTATCGATTAATATGCCGAGGTATTTGATTTTTTCCACTTCTTCTATTTGAATGTTGTCAATTGTGATGTTTAATGGCACTGTAGCATGATAGTTTCTTATATACATACATTTGGTTTTGTCTGTGTTCAATATTAGTTGATTCATTTTTAACCATCTATTTATTGCACTTAAGTCCCTATTGATATAATTTACACATGTAACAAAATCACTACCACTAATAAATAACAAGGCATCATCAGCAAATAGAACGAGTTTGGAGTACTTCACAGTTTTTACAATGTCATTTACATATATAAGAAACAATAAGACACCGAGAACAGTTCCTTGTGGTATTCCTATATTAATATTTATCGTAGAAGACACAGATTCATTCACTTTTGTACGCTGAATCCTACCAGTAAGGAATGTCTTAAACAATTTTAATTCGGTCGATTTAACACCACATTTGTAAAGTTTCTTTAGTAGAATCTCATGATTTACAGTTTCAAAGGCACGTTTTAGGTCTAAGAAAACAGCAATGACAAACTTCCGTCCCTCAATTTCACGTTTCCAATCACTCAACACATAATTTACACAAGTTTCACAAGAATAGTTTGTTCTGAACCCCGATTGGTAAGGACTTATAATATTTTGGGTTTCTAGGTGATCTTGTAGCTGTTTATGCACTATTTTTTCTAGAATTTTTTCATATACCGGCATCATGTTTATAGGTCTATAATCTTTGCAGTACTTAGCATCATAACTTTTTTTTATCGGTACTATTAGGGACTCTTTCCATGAGTCAGGAAAAATACCGGCAGTCAATGAAGTGTTTATTACACGTACGAGTACTGGACCAATTACATTTATTGCATCTTTTAACATTTTAACATTACACAAGTTATAGTCATTTCTTTGGTTTATATTTTTTATTGCACTGAATATGTCTGACATTTCAACAACACTGAACTTAAAATCTATATTGCACTCATCCATTGTATTTTCATACTGCATCGGTATCACAGATATATCCAAAATAGTTATAGGGAATTCAACTTTTTCAAACAGACCACCATAAATACAATGAGTCGAAAATATGACTCCGAAAACTTCACAACCACATCGGACTATTAGTACCCACTCTATAACGAATTTAACCTTGATATCGCAATCCTCGGAGGTATCCAAAATAGATCGCAGATGGCTCATTACGGGAGCAGGTTTTTAATCGAAGGTACAGCAGAAATACAAAAATCTTTTAGATTTTGGTAATAGTGTATTCCAGGCAATACTCGTAGAACGAATTACAAAATAGGAGAAAATCACTTCTCGCCGTCAGATATTTATCTATGTATCTTCGTTGACACTCAGGCAGCCCTAAATTGATTAAATTTAAAACAATAAATACCAGTAAATTAACGGAGGTTGGGAAGTGTCGGTACACACTGAGTACCATTCGGTCAAATTTGCTAATCTGTCGACTACAGCAATATGGAAGGTAAAGCAAAGGCGATACCTGTTGCCGAATTGCATAATAAAGACAAAGAGGCCAACCACTTGCCCCGACTATCTAGGGAGGATTGTGCTAGAATTAGACAAAAAGTCTGCAAGATCCTTCTGTCCCAAAATCGATTTACTCTATTCGCATCATAACTGGAATGATCGCAGAAAACTGCGTCTTATTGAAATGAAATGAAATCTGCCATGCTCTGTAAATCGAGGATAGAGTCCAACGAAAAGCGGCGGAGATGAAGAGATGGAGTTATCCATAATATTTGACGGTGCCTCGGTTTGCAAGAACGACACCTATAAGTAGCCTAAAACGCAGGTTCTTTGCAAGCACCGCAGAGTTAACAGGCATTCAAATACTTCATACCGACTGGTGGTTTCAAACCCAACGTCGGCCAGTAACTTCATAGGTTTTGGTCCGTTTTATTTTTCAGTCCCTCTCAATTGTAAAAGGGGATGCTGTCTCGAACTGTTTTATGAAGCAACTTTCTTGAAATCATGCGGAGGCGCAGGACCATTTTTAAGCTTGTGTGTCATTTGCCTTAGATTGCTTATGTTTAATTTTTTTATTCATAACAAATTCGTCTTTGTCCATCTACTTAGAAGATTCTGCGAAAAGATTTAATTACCTCTCCGATTGTTCAAAATTAAACAAGAGACAGGGAGCTTATACCCAAATGCGCGGCGGATCGCTTTTCATGGCGGATTGATATTTTTGTATTTCCAAAAGCTGTCAAAAGCGATAGCTATTCAGGTGACGGATTTGCTGGCGGATTTATTGCCAGTAATCTTTACAATAGCTATCGCTTTTGAATGGATCGAATCGCTTTTGGAAATATAAAAATACCAATCCGCCGCGCGTTTGGGAATAAGCCCCAAAAGTATCTACTTAAAATTAAGAGAAATTAAAGCTGGTGTACCACAAGGCAGCGTGCTAAGTCCAGTTTTATACCTTCTATTCACTAACGATTTGCCTGAAAGTGGGGAAACCACTATAGCAGATAATACAGCTGTCCTTGCTGTAAAAGCAACTGTCGTCGAAGCAGCAACAAAAAAGCTTCAAAGGGCAGTAGACAATATCTCAGATTGGACAAAAAAAAATGGCAGATTAGATTAAATGACCTTAATCAGTTCATATTAATTTAACGTATAAAAAAAGAACCTCACATTTCAGTCTAAATTAACAACAATGCAGTGGAATTCTTAAACACTGCTGCCAAAGATCTAGGCATGACTTTAGAAGCTAAAATGCGTTGGAAAGCGCATGTAAAGAAAACAAAGAGATGAGTTGAACATTGAGAAATATTCACCTCTGTCCAATTACAATAAGTTATTACTATACAAGCAAGTTTTAAAACCAATTAGACCTACGTGCTCCAGTTGTGGTCATGCACATGCCAAACAAATTTGCAAAAAAATGAAGTTTTCCAAAATAATGTACTAAGGAACATAGTTAATGCACCTTGGTACATACGCAACGCTGATCTACATAGAGATCTAAACATTGAAATAGTTGAGGAAGAAGTTAATAAATTTGCGAAATGGCACAGAACAGAACTTTTAAATACTGAAAATGTAATCAGGAGGTTAAGGCGGGTAAAACCTCTTGATCTTTATAACTCATAAGACGCAGAAAGAAGGTACCTAATATTTTCATTAAAAAAATATAGAAATCCGACAAACGGGCCATTTATCTTCTCAATTTTTTTAAATGAATCAGAAATAAATTGCTGATAAGTCGAAGAACTAGGTTCAATCCCACTCGGGAACACGAAAGTCAGTCCCCTCTGGAGTTTTTTTTTTTAGATCGGGTTAAAGTCCCTCACTATTGGAGAAGCATCCCTCGCGTAATAACTCTGCAATATCTTTCTATGATTTTTCCCAACACAAAAAGAAAAGAAAACAAAAGGAAACCTCTCCAGCCAGTTCGATCAATCGACAACTGCCTGTAGTTACGTACGCAATGTTGATTGAGGTCCCCTTTCCACTGAAGATTCTTCGGGCCGGAACTTTAATGTCCATAATTCGAATCTTCTTGACTAGATATATGTCTTTATTGTACATGCTCCTCCAAACTTCTGCGACACAAACTGGACCAAAGATCGGAAAACTTTTCGAAGCAACTGAATGTTTTCATTCAAAATATACCATAAACCAAAATGGAGATGATCTTATACAAATTGTTCTTAGTTGCTCGCGAGAGGGCTTTATGTAATAAGCACTGAACATTACCAGTGATGCCAATTCTTTGCCAATTTTGATGCCGAATGTTTGCGTATACTAACTTTAAAAGTTTGGAACTTTTGAATTTTATTTCTCAAAAAAGTATACGAACTGCAAACTTGTACATACAAATCTCCATCGACTATCAGGCCTCTTCTAAGATTCGAATTTACTCGATTTTATTTAATCGATTTTCGTTTTTTACAAACGTAAACTGGCTTGGTTTTTAATTGTTCACGTTATCAGGAGTGGACGCAGTAGCGCAGTGGTTAGTGTGCTGGACTACAGTGCGAGGGATCCCAGGTTCCATCCCCGGAAAAACACAAATTACATCTTAAGGTTTTTTCTACTGCGCCACCTCTGGCGAACGTCTGACAAACATTCGATAGTAGGTATGAATGTCATGAACAAGCTTCTCAATTCAGCCGTTCGGACTCGCCATAAAATTGTAGGTCCCTTCCATTCGTCCCAAAAATAGAAACACAAACGAATGGTTGCGAAAAGCTAGGCCTAGGGTGTCTACCACCTATTTCTTTATTTAGTTATCAGGAGTCTACACTACCCTAATTTATAATCAGAGTTTAAAGGTTCAAGGTATTGTTCAAAATAGCTACATAATTTTAAACATTTATTTGTAGCCTTTGAATGACCAAAACGGGCACATACCATACCTAACAGTGTGGGATTTTTATCCACTAACTCCTTGACTTTTCTTAGCCTATCTTTCAACAATGTCGCCTTTTTGGCATTTTATGCATTTAATGAGCCGAATTCGTTTGGAAAATTGAGCTATTGAAAATGTGAATTTTTCGAATTGAATGTCGAAACCAAAAATAGTTAATGGTAGGGCCCTCCGAAATTTCTTTTCCAAAATCGTACTTTTTTTGACGAAATCGCATTCATCTTGGAAATATTTCTCTAAACTTTCGAAACGTTGTTCAAGCCTAAAGCGATCCATTTCGTAGCACGTAGATATAATACTGCGTTTCTGTCCCATTTTTGAGCCCGAAAAAGCTGTCAAGATTCAGAATTGCATATAATTTAAATAATGAAACCATTCCCCTCCTCAGAACATCCCTGATTTATATCTTAACACCCATTTTTTCCCAACAAATAGAACTTTTTCTAAACTATTCCAACTAAACGACTAAATTATTTTCATTTTCCATATCATTGTGATTTATCTAACGAATTACACCCAAAAAATGCTTAAAACAAAAAGAAAGCTTCAATCGTTGTGTGTTGTTGGTTACAAGCTCCTCCACTTGTAGTCTTAAAAATCTAAAAAAGAATGTCGGCTTTCCCCTATATGCCCATAACATAAACAACGATAATCCCTTCAAAATCAAAATATATGGGACCTGTTAAGCATATAGTACTCCAATTTGTCGGCCAATCGGGAACAATAATCTTTTTTTAAAAAAAAAAAATCCACAAATAAATCTCAATGTATCTCAGATATTAATTTGGTGTTGCCCACTTAAATCCGATGCCTACACTTGCTCTCGTGCTAAGGAAAAATGCGGAAGGCGAAATATCTCTCTCCCTCTCTCACCCAGACCGCTACGAGGCACCTAGAAGACCCGAAAGCCGAAACTTTGTGTCTGCTGCGCTTTTGTGTACTCTATACGCTGTCATAAATCTTCGTTACGAAATTCCGGTTCCGTTGAAGAAACCAATGACTTGCCGGCACCGCACCATCTCCATCACCAATGATTACTTGTTCAGATGCCGTGCTTCTTTTATCTGGAGGGGTACTTGCTCCACTTAAGAGTGAAATGCTCCTCGCTTTTCAAGATCTTTGAGTTATAAATTGCTTCACACGCACTAAAATATGATACTGCGCGACTGGTGGATGCGTGTTGACCTTTATTTGTGACCTGCATGGCATGTTTACTCTGAATAAATTGCGGGCGTATGATTTTTTGAAACACGATTGCAAAGCGAATTATTGTCGGCGAATGTGAATACTCTCGTTTTGGACCACCCACCGACTTGAGGTGTAGCTTCCACTAGTCTGAAATGAAGATTTTGACTTGTAATGTCACAATGTTGTATATGCGGCGGAGTTCGAGCCTTTTGCGCCTTGGTAATGGCCTTCTCTGGGAGCGCACTTGAAATTGTATCTACAAGATTTCTTTCGCTTTAATTTTGTTTATTTTATGTGCACGGCTATACTATACACGAGAATGCTTGCCAGAAGAAGAAGAAGAGGAAGAAAATCGATAAAGTTAGCAAGCATTGGGGACTTCTAAAACGAGAGAGGGACGTGTGCATTTGTGCTGCATTCGCGGGAACTATTTTCGTGAATCGATTTTTGTTGGCCGCTTTGATTTTGATATTCGGTTTGCCCTGCAACGTGTGCCAGTTTTGAATTGCTCCGAGACGGAATTTGCAAAACATCAGTTCTTCGTCTATTTTTATTCGCCAGACGAATTAACAGAATTAGAAATAGAAACGAAATAATTAACATTGATGGACAGGGAGGAAATGGCGTCTCCTCATTAATGTGAACTTGTCACGATAGGAAAGGTTGTGGAAATGATGTACCTACCTATACACTAAGTCGATGATGGTAGCTAATTCTATAAGGACACGGCTAATTTTCCTTTAAATGGTTTCCAAACAATTAGCTCAATTTTAACAATACTTGAGTATATATATTTTTTGTAAAAGTTATCGCCTCTCTTGAGAAGGAGCACAATCACCACAGTTCGACAATCGCCAAGTGATTCGTCGCATTTCCAGGAAGATGACATATTTTTAATGAGATCCTTTGAACTCCCTATAGGGCGCTGTACCTTTTTGGACGGATTTCATTTTATTTAGGATTTTTGCCAACGATCCTCAAAAGTGACTATATTTCTAACGCAAAGTATCTTAAAAGCGAATCTGTCATTATTCTAGATTGAGCAACTGAGGGAAGTGCTGCTTACTCCTCGAAAAGAAGTCCACCATATAGTTGGATTTGACTCCTTTAGTGATATCCCATACTTCTTTACTCTAAAACGAGAGATGTTTTGTTAGAACTTCTTGTTTGCGCAGATCTGTGATCATGATCATGGTCTAATTTTTTGACGGACTCCTTCCAAGAATATTTGATGCTTTTATTTGAAAGTCCACTGAACCTCCGAGTATAGCGTCCGTAGGTAGATATCAAGTAAACTACCGCCTTAAAAGCTTAAAAGCCGTCTTTTTCTTTTTGATGCCTTTTTGATGCCTGGCGTTTTAAAATAAGCAGTTTTGCTCTTACCAGCGACAGCGGCAACAACGAGTCGCTTTAGAGTCTGCTCAAACCAACGCTAAACGCAAAAGCAGGGGGGAAAGGTGGAAGGAAGATACGAAGATAGAAGGTCCAACATCTTCTCTCCGTTATACTCCCAATTATGCTGCCCAATAAAATTAAATCCACACATATATGAGCGTTAAAGTCATCCCTCCAGGATATATGTAAGAATTCATAGCTGCAACCTATTCAAAGGCGGTGCAGGGAAATAAGTCCCCGGGAACTAAGTCCACTGAGGGACTTGGTTCCCACCTAGTGGGAAATAAAACCACTTTTGGAAAGTGGACTTAGTTCCCATGTAAGGTGGGAAATAAATTCCGAAAACTCTGAGTGGCTTTATTTCCCTTTCAATACACCCAATTTCGCACCTTACATGGGAACTAAGTCCTCTTTCCAAAAGTGGTTTTATTTCCCACTAGGTGGGAACTGCACCTTGGGCTGCATCCACCTCATCTAAGAAAGTTCCGTACTCCAACTTCACCACAGTATGTGGAAAAAATAATTTGTTTAATCCCCGTCATAATTACCTACCCATAGCACTTCCGTCCATTCTTTTTAAGACTTCAGGAAAGGCTAATAAATCGTCAGAAAGTCCTTTTGTCAAAAATGCGTGCTTATGCTTATGGGATTGATGCATCTCTTATTCAATGGATAAAAACTACCTTTCTGGCCGTTTAATTCAAGTTGTTTTCAGTTGGTTTCACATCCTCAACTCACCATATAAATGCTGGTGTTGCCCAAGGCTCCGTTTTGTCTCTGATTCTCTTTCCCATTTTCATCAAAGATCCCCAATCTATGCCACTGCAACCTCTAATCCAAATCGTTCTTGATGGCATCACCCTCCGCTCCTCGTAATCATTCCAGGATTCAGTCCCTGCTCTTCGGTCGTAGAACTGAATTGACAACGTAGGTTAGTTAATCTCATTAAATTACGAACTTGACAATATCAGGCAATATAGTGCAGTTTAATACTTCCAAAACGTAATGTTGTCTCGGAACCGAAACCTGAATTTAGAGCCACCATTCATGAATGGCAATTGCACCACCAAAATCCGAAGATTTTCCATTCTCAATAAGTGTGTTCAGGACGACCTTGGTTGCTGTTCTTATTCTTGTCTCTTCTGATCTGGCTACAATAAGACGTTCATTCGCCTCACACTTGAGTGTACAATTCTCACAACTGGTCTGGTACGCCGAAAGCCGAACATTGGATAAAATAGGATAGGATAGGCTAGGATTCAAAATCGTACGTTAAAACTAACAGGAGACACCAATCTCGCGAATTCATAAATCTGCTTTTCCCTTAGTCTGAATACCAGCCTGAAACCTGTCAGTTTCCCCACTGAGCAGATATCTTTAAACCTTTGCTTTGTTGAAGAGACACTAACTATATGTAGTCGATAAACATTACAAGCCTCAGCCTCATCAAATCGGAATGATACGTTTGACCGTAAAACTTTAGTCCATATTCACAGAAGCCCGTAAACAAACACAGCACAGCGTTTCGAAGTTGACCGTAAAATAACATTTTCAGAATGCCCGTATTTTTTACAGGCTTTTTTAATTTTTCAGGAGATTTTTGTAAAGAATGGAAAAATTAGAAATCTTGTTTGCTTTGCATATACTCAACTTCGCCCTCATTTCAAATCATACAGTAGCCATGGGCAGGGGGGTTGTAGGGGGCAGCCTGGACAGTCTATAAATTACAGGCTACAATTACGGTCTTTTGTTTTACGGGCATTTGATTGTAGGCGCAGTAGCGCAGTGGTTAGTGTGCTGGACTACTGTGCGAGGGATCCCAGGTTCGATCCTCGGAAAAACACAAATTACATCTTAAGGTTTTTTCTACTGCGCCACCTCTCGCGAACGTCTGACAAACATCCGAGAGAGTATGACTGTCATGAAAAAGCTTCTCAATTCAGCCGCTCGGAATCGGCATAAAATTGTAGGTCCCTTCCATTCGTCCCAAAAATAGAAAACTCACACAAACGAATGGTTGCGAGAAGCTAGGCCTTGGGTGTCTACCGCCTGTTGCGCCACCTATTTATTTATTTTTTTTTATTTCATTTTATGGACTTTTGTAATACGGACTTTTGGACCCAGATTCAAGTCTTTTCTATTGAGCGAAAATATGTAGCATGTGCCTATCCCAAGTCGATACCGTTGTCAAGAAACTGTAAGTTCTCCTATTATTTATGGAACTATTATTTATGACTTTATAAAACATCCACTCTTTTACCCCCATAATGATCTTCGCGACCATTGATGGGAAGCTTATAGTTGCTGAGCTTGATAAATCACAAATCACTCGAAAACTGCTACTGATCTGTTGTAGCTTCAAAGAGTGCTCTAATTTGACAGGCTTTTTTATTATCTGAAGCTTATTCAATTCTTCTTTGCAGTTTAGGTATGTGTCTGCTTCTTTGGTCTCGACTGAGTGAAGCTAGACATGTTGCTTGGTCTCTATCATTAGTAGGTAAGCTCGTGTCAAATAAGGCAAAAGTTAAACGCAGCATTATATCAAAGTTTTTACAATAACTAATAAAATTTAGATTTTCCTTTTGTGAATAATTTGTCAATAGATCTGTTATAAAACTTTTAAACATTATCATAAAATATTTTACCATTTCTTTGAAGTTTCACAAAATGTTACAATAATTGAAAGATATCTTTTTTCACAAAGAGGCTTAATCTAATCTTATCACTGAATGACGCACGTACGCAACACATACATTGGGGAAATAATATCTACCGAAGATATTGGCAGGTTGTTATGCATATGCACGTGCGGTCCTAATCAAATTTGCTATAAATAACGTCTCGCATTCGGATTTAGTTTTATCCCACAAATATCTATGTACGTCCTACAAACAGAATACCAGCAGATAACATTTAAGTATCTATTTCTATATGTTTAATTAAATTCCATTGGGTAATGGAATTTTTTTTCTTTAAATACATAACCATACTTAAGTGGTCACTTGTAATACTCTGCCCACGAGTGTTTCTGTTCAAAAGAGGCTTCGTTATCTGGCGCTTAAAATAAACTAAACGGTTTTTTTTTTAAGATTCTCGTAATAAGCACTCAATTATTCAAACAAGTTATGAAATTGTTAATGACCTCTACATCTTTGAAATGCACAGATACCGTTAGGGTGAGGTACTCATATTTCCATTTCATTCTTTTTTTTTTCTGAAACCTAATCCCTTTTGACAGTTGAACTAATATTTTCGTCAAAATTTTTAAAATAATATACACTATATCAACTCTATACCAGAGGTAGGTAAATACCTACAACAACCTTGTGTTAGCTAAATAACTCGTCATTTGGTAAATGTTTACCAAAAGTCTTAAGCGTAACTTTTTTCTTACACACCAGCCCTTGTATCAACAATGTGCAAATGTACTCGTAATGTATAGCCTTATGAACTCTTTTGATGGGCAAAGTATGTTTACTCGTCTCAATGATTTGTTTTTTATTTACTTTAACAGTAGCGTCAAAACTTACTATAACTGCCATAAAATATTCGAATTGGTTTAGTTAATATTTACCGAAATGGTCATATAAGTAGATGTACTCGTCGTTCGCATTAAATATTCATTTACAATATTAGGCTGCGCAAAATGAGTTTAATGAAAGAGATCGCTTGTTAAATTTTATATAAATATTTGGATTTACAATTTAATATGCAGATGCAGATACTGCGTAAAATGGAAGCCAAGCAATTTGTGCAGATAATTTGGAAGATTTGCATTTCTGTTTGGTGGGTGAGAACGAACCTTTTGGTTGACTTTTTTTTTTAAAGAAATCATATAAGTATTGAATTTATTATGGAGTCTTGAGACTTCCTCAGGAAGTGCGGTATGATTTTAAACGGTATTTGCAGTTTGTCAAATTTAATGGACGGCAACACAGTTCAATATTGGCCGGTATAAGAATTAGGCTGAATTTTGTCTGAATACTTAGGTGAAGGACACTGACGATGTTATTCGTTGTCGTTATCGCGAATTTATGATAAAAACAAAAATATATGCACGACTGAGTCGCACATAACGTATATCCTCTTTATATGGGAACCACTTATTTAAAAGCAAAATTTAAAATGTTGATTTATTTCCTGCCGTGTGAACCTATAGTAATATGCAAATCCGCTTAGAGGGACGGAATTCTATCATCATAAATAAAGTAAAGATTACGACATTCGCAGTGGTTCCTTGTTTTTATTGCAAAATTTGGCGACACCGAAATGTATAGGAAGTTATTGTTATATTGTTATTTGTTATATTGTGACGTATTCCCACAAAAGATGAGAAAATGCAAAGCACTTGTGGCGGAATAATTAATGCCTTGCAACGCCATGTACATGTTTTATTTTTCGAATATGTCTTTTTGTACGTATGTGGGTATCTTCGATTCACATTGGCCGCATTTAAGAATCTAGTCATCGTAAGTCGACTTGAATTGTCTGGACTCAAATTTACCTTTACGCGAGAACTAACTTGAATTGTCGGTATGTCATTTATTGACAATTATTTTTTTTCATCTGGGTTCTGATGAAATTGAAATTTCAAACTGCGCTCTCCGATGACCCAATAGAGATGTCAAAACTAAGTCACATGTTAGCACAGATAGATGTCAACTCATTAGTAAAGCTACGATTACACGGCCATTTTTTCGAGTCATTTAAATGGCGCTCTGACGTAAAAATCCCGTCACAAAGCAGTCATTTAAATGTCGCTCTGTGTGATCGCCATTTTTGGCAGCGTCATTTAAATGACTAGGAAAATGGCGCACCAAATGACATGAATTAAGTGCCATTTAAATGGCGAAAAAAAATGGCCGTGTGATCGCTCTTCAATGAGCAAATATTGAACTGTGTTGCCCTCCATACAATTTGATAAACTGCAAATACCATCTAAAGTCTCAAGACTCCATAATAAATTCAATACTTATATGATTTCTTGAAAAAAAAAAAAAAATGTCAACCAAAAGATTAGTTCTCACCCACCAAACAGAAATGCAAATCTTCCAAATTATCTGCACAAATTGCTTGGCTTCCATTTTACGGAGTATCTGCATCTGCATCCCAACGGAAAATTCTAATTTGACTCGCAGTGTCCGTCATTTGATTTTGGGACACAAATGACGATGATAGTCATTTCGTGTGATCGCCATTTTTTCAATGACGAATCGTAGCTTAAATGTTGCTCTAATGCGCCATTTTTTCCTGACGTCACAGCGCCATTTAAATGAATCAAAAAAATGGCCGTGTAATCGTAGCTTAAGTCGAGAAATTTTTGACTTGATTATTGTAGGTGAAAAAACTGTTCACGTGACCAGTTCTGCCGCATGAAAACTCAACAACATGATCTTAGAGAGCTGTCAGACTTACTAAACTAGATTCTTGAACGCCCTCAATCTTTATGATTTTTTTTATAATTTCTGTCAGAATAAAAAATGTCAAAAAATTGAAAATAAGCCTTCAACTTTAAAAGTTATGACTTTCCCCCAAGTCGTAGTAATCTTGTCGATGTTTTTGGCTTGTCAAAGTCGGAATACCCTATATTTGCTAGACTTATGTGTAGGAGTAGGTCCATGTAAGACCCCAGGCTTAGCTTCCTACAACCATTCGTGTGTGTAAGTTTTTATTTTTGGGAGGAATGGATCGGCCTATATTTTGTATGTCGAATACGAATTTGGAAATGGTTAAGGCTTAAAAATCTGTATCAATAAAGCAAACACCTTTTGGTTCAATATGCAATTACCAACGTGTCCGGTATTGTTAAGTCTTATTCCCTCACCTCCCGGATTTCAAAGAAAGTCTTCAATGTAGCTGCGAAAAGATGATCTAATTTATTTCCTAAACAATTTAACGGATGTTGTCGCTAAGGAATTTCGTCTAAGCCTTAAAAGCGGCAATGTCTAGCCCTCCTACTGACAGGAAAATGCAAGCGAACCATTTTCTTACATTTTCGCTGGACACATTCAGAAAGCCGATAGATTTAAATAGATTTCACTGCCTAGAATTAAAAGAGCAGGCGCAATTAACGCTATAATAATAATCAGAACCCGGAACGTTACAGATGACATTAGGGCAAGCGTCGGAAAGGTGAGGTGTCGCTAAAAAAAAAGACTGCCCCATTAGACATACAAAAGCGCGTTGGTTAAGTTAAAAAGTATTCTTCCTTAGCGACCAGTTATAGCCGTCAGTTAAGTCCATTCGAAAAAACACGAAACAGAACAAAATTGAAACAATTAACCACAGAATTTTATAGGAATACAGTGGAATCTGTTGTCGAATTGACTGAGAATTTTTGACAGAAAAAGTTGCACGTACGGAAAAATTAATAAATTCATTTTCAAGAAAATTTAGACATGAATTGCTTAATTTTTTTTAAGAACTAACTTTATAATTCAAAATCAACATTTTAAGATCAAGATTGAGTTTAACGATTAAGTTTAACTGCTCCGATTGCATTTTACTGATAGCTATAACTGGACCTTGGGCCTTAGTCTGATCGAAATACCGGCCTTAGTACAATGATTAGGAGATAGTTTGTAAATAAAAGAGCCAATTTTTCGTTAAAGCGCACATAAGCACTAGCTCTTTTGGTTCACGGCGGAGAGAAACGAAAACACACAAATGTCATCGAGCAATTTTTGCGATTTTGTTTGATTGCTGAGTGTGCCATCTGTTATAGAACGTTCGAAATAATTTGAATAAGTCCTTATTTTGCGCAGTTGCAGTGTTTCTCCAATAGATGCCACTGTGTTATATGTACGAAATAGCAATGCCGCGCAGAGGTTTCATACTTTTGCCGCACTGAACCAAAAATGCTAGTGATTATGTTTGCTTCATTTTTCCTCGCAGGTTTGTATGAAACTGACATTTCACTAGCAGTCCATGTATAGTATAAGTATAGTATGTCAATGAGAAAAGCATTCCTCAATGATAAAAACGACGGCATTATGGCGTAGGCACAAGCCAGCGATGAGCCACAAGGGATTTTTCTAGGGCTAGAGTTGTTTCCAGACATTTTAAACTAATGTGTATCGATATCTTTTATGCTGAATCTAAAAGACTGAGTTGAAAAGCCTCTGCACAGTTCTACTCCCAGACATTTACTAGTGAAAAAAACTTCTTTACCATATATCCCATAAATACTGTGACACATAACAATCAGTCAGTTGCAAAGATGTCTTAAGTTCCTACTGTTAGAGCTTAGGGTCCAATTGCCTTGCAATGGCTGTGTCTTACATGTCGCAAAAAAAAATATTTTAGTTAAACTTTCTGATATATTCAGTATTCACTTTTGTTTGAAAAATTGCGTACTTTAAAATTTGTATACTTATAAATCAACTATCTGTCAAACTTTTTAAAACATTTTCTTTTTCTTACAGATAAATCCTTCAAAGGACCTATACTTCTAACTCACATGCTTCCGGAATAAGCAACTTCTTTGCCAATTTAAACACTACATTACATCCAACATAAAAAAAAAAATACCATTTAAGTTTCTCTAATCACCAGTGAAGTGTGCCAAATTTTGTAAAACAAAAATATATAACAAAAATTATTTATTAAAAAAAAATCATTATACATATTTATAAATCTTATAAGAAATAGCCTGGTATAAAACAAAATAAATAAAGACGCCGTCAATAAATCGAATCGAATCGCGAATCGATTAAAGTTATGAGCAAATTTTTTAAGCGTTCAATTCAAAGCTGATAATAATGAATCTTAATCAACACAGTGGACCTGGTCCGCCATCCGTTGGCGGTACCATCGTTAATTGCAATGGCGTTGGTCAACCACCACCAGTTGCACGGGCCATATCGTCAGATCGTTTAGTGACCGGACCATCATGTCGAGCTTTAAAAACTGCAGTTTCCGCATTATATTCGGTGGATGATTTTGTTAAGGAAAAAATTGGATCGGGTTTCTTTTCGGAGGTTTATAAGGTAAGTTCAATTTATTCTTCTTTGTTGAACACATGCCTATTGGCTATTCTGAAGATGGGAGCTTGATTTTTATTCTCCTTCTTCAGGAGAGGCAAATTCAATAAATGTATGCGAATGGTTTGAGAAGGTTGTACTTTTTTTAAGAGCATTTTGGACCTCTTCATTTTATCTCACTAAAAACTCGTGGATATCTGCAATGTTTCAAGCTCTGTAATTTGCTGTTTGTCCAGGGTTTACACCAAAGACTAGGTAAGCTCAGGATCAAATGGTTCGGCCAAGCTCGAAATGTCGCATCTACCCGTATGGAGATTGTCGCTTATCATTTAGAGTCGGTGCCGGAAGATTCAAGAGTTATGAAGGGTCCACTTGAGCAATTTTCACCCGCAACCCTTGCAATGGATAGACGGGCCATTTGAAAATGATGATGATGCTGACCAAATACTTTACGAAGCCTTCCATTGGCGTGAAATCGCACGAACTCGGTGGGAAAATATTTTTGTTGCATCAAGTTCTCAGTAAGTCAATGGTTCCATGCGATATTTCCAACTTCGACACCGTGCAGTCTTTAAAGCGATCGAAATTACGAATTAGGACACCTGCTGGACCAGCGTGTTTCTTGCTTCCCTCATTCAGGTTATCATGAAATGCAAAGGCTGCGATTTTATGAATTTTCATAACAGCCGCTCCATATACCTAACCATTGTTTGTAAACAATGCTGCTTCCCATTCCGCAGTGAAACAAAAAAAAGTCTCCTTCGGTTGCATACAAAAGTCTTTTGTTTTGCTAGACTTGTATACCGCTATATCAAGTAAACACTGCTGAAAATTTACATTTACAAATCACATATCGACTGGTAGTAAACAAGACCCCCATGTAATTCTAGCCATTTGGTTGAATATTGTACCAGGGAGGGGACATAATATTAACCCCAACAACAACCACCCCTTCTGATATTGAGTTACAGATTTTCACACGCTCCCTAAACTTCGCCACTCCACAAAAACGATGAGAAAATCATCAGACGATAATGTTTGAATATACAAATGTATGTACATTCACATATATCTGTGTCGTACATATGTATACGTACATCAATCCGAAATAAAAATTCTATATGTAAATCTTCTCATCATTGGATTCATTCATAAATTTTGTTGTGAAAACAAGAAAACTATTTTTAGAACCATGACCAGGAGGAGGAGGAACAGCCAGACACAGGGAGATAGGAGAGGTACTCTACTATTAGTGTTGAAGCCTTTATTCTATTCAAGAACCGGCTGATTCCAAATTGATGATTATTTAAACAATGCAAACTTTTGTTTTTGCTGGTAATTGTATAACAATCGAGTATCTTTTGGATTGTTTTTATTCGTGTGAATTCTGTGAAGGAGAACACTGCTGCTGGTGTGGGCTAGAAGTGGAATGGGAGAGACTAAATTGATTTATTGATTTTTTTTTTTATTTTTTTTTATTTTAAACATTTGCAAGTGATTATTATCAAATGCTAAGGGGATACTCTATTGCGCCATGGAAAATGATTTTTAAATGGAAAATGATTCTGAGAGGTACGTTCATTCATTCATTCATTTTCAATGGTCCGCTTGTCCATTAAGTGGGTCGCGGGTGTAGGTTGCTCAAGTGGACCCTCCACAGCTCTCGATCCTCCGCCATCGACTCTAAATCATCAAGGGCAATCCCCATACGGGTAGAGGAGAGATTATGAATTTGATCTAACCATCTCATCCTGGGTCTACCTAGGGGACGCCTGCCCGATGGTACGGATTCCATAGCACGTCGTGGAATCCTTGTCGGGGACATGCGTTTAACATGCCCAAACCACCGAAGCATGGATCGCTCCGTCCGGAGAAGTAGCTGCTCGACATTGAGTTCCTCACGTATTCTAGTATTTCTGATGCGATCTCTACGGGTCACACCAGCAATACAACGGAGAAATCTCATTTCGGCAGCTTGTATTCGCGATCTTATTCTTTCGGTCATTACCCAAACCTCATGACCATAGGTAAGAGTTGGAACAAACACCGAATTAAAGACTGACAACTTAGCTTTGACACCAAGTTCAGTCCTCCTGATAACAGAATGACCAAGCTGTCTCAAAATCGATCCAGCCTGACCAATCCTACAGGAAAACTCGGCATTGCTCCTTCCATCACTCGTGAATAAGACCCCGAGATACTTAAACTTCTCCACCTGTTTCAATGGGACTCCACTAACATGCAGAGTGCATTGAACAGGCGTTCTGGAGACGACCATCACTTCAGATTTGTTCACGTTTACTTTCATCTCAGCTTCAACACAAACGGCTACAAACCGATCGAGTGCGCGCTGAAGTTCAGTCTGAGAGGACCCAAGGATGACCAAGTCATCAGCGAAGAGCAAATGACTTATCCTCAGATCTCCCAATTCGAAACGTTCTTCGCCAAGACTGCGCTGTAACATCCAGTCCATATAAGTAATGAAAAGGAGAGGAGACAAGAGGTACGTAAACATGGTATAACTAGTTGCTGTCGTTTAGCCCTAAGGCCTGAGCCTTACTAGCCTGTGGAAAAGATGGATTGGCGACCAATGCAAGGACATTACATGTGGAAAATGAGGCCCTATAGGCCATGAGCTGTCAAACAATTGATAGAGACATTGGAGTAGATATCACAATCATCAGAAATGTTATATAATGGATCGGTCGACGGCAGTATGGCAAACTTAGGCATGTGTTTGAAGACGAATTCCAAATCCAATTTATCTATTGTGACCGTAAAATTATTTAAGTTGAAGGTTAAAAATGATTTTCGGTAAGGCTCATAGTATTTTCTAGATCCGAATCAAAAATAACAGTCTTCTGTACTTTTCGAAGATGAAAACTGTTTAAAATTGTTCGCATTGCCTTTACCCATATTTTTACAACAAAATACATATATGTAATTAATAAAAACAATGAAAACCATTGGACATAATTGGTACCTAGCCTTGCAGAATAATAAGGGTCTATAGTACAACCCTGCAAGTACAGTATACGTACCAGTGAATTTTAGTGTTACATGCTTCTGCAACACCAAAGCTACAAGTCTAATCATGGGGTGGCATTTCCTAAAAAAACGAAACGAAAACTACATACTGTCAAAAAACGAAAGAAATCATTTTATGCGAAAGCGAAAATTTACTTCATATTACTCTTTTCGTTTTTTTCCTCTTCGCAAACGTTTAAAAGATGCGGTGTAGTTGAAATACCATACTTTTAGGCTCATTTGAACAGTTCGAGAATCTTTCGTTTTTGACAACGGTAGATAGGTACCTAAACGTGCACGTATTTTAGGCAGTGGAAATCATTACTGCTCAAGAAATGTTTGTTAGAAATAGCCGCAACTGGTGAAATAATCGAAGAAAATGAAACACGTTAAAATTTCTTTCGTTTTTGGAGTTACATAACAAAAAAGAAAAACGAACACGCCAATGAAATAGCGCAAACGAAATTTCGTTTCGTTTTCAAAGATTCATGAAGCAAAACGTTTGTGTAAACGAACACGATTGAAAATTTGTATCCTACATAATCCCACCTGGTCTTAACAGCTTACGGCGTTCTTCCGACCCTTGAAGACTCTGCCTGAGAAACTATACAGCCCCATATTCCCTGCGTTTCTGGGCACATTGTTCTTATAGTTGTCCAGAACAAGCGCTCTGCCATCCTCGATGGTATGGTCTTAAAAAGATAAGTTTTCCTTGTCGTCTCGAACCTAGGACTGCAATTCTCTTATCTTCAATCGCTATTGGGAGCGGGACTGCAACTATTTAAGCTGCAATGCAAACTTTAAGATATTTTCTTTCGTCAATTCGCTTTTAAGTACATATTTTAGGTAAGGTTCGTTCTATCTACCGAGAGTGGGCCAATGGTGTTCCGACACTGGACTCAAAAAGTATGGTTTGGTACACCGACACAGATCGAAAATTGAATCTGGAGTTGATGCTGGTGTCTTTGGACCCAATACCAAAGTCTCGATACCTATTTGATTTTTCTGGCTGAAATGCCATTGAGATCTGCGCCGTTTTAAACGGGAATAATAATAATACGCGAATTAAAGGCGCCAAAAGCTTTATTGACCAATACAATGGACTCAAAAAAAGTGAAGTGCTGCTACGATGCCTTCAAAGTCCTATTCAAACACAACAAGGTCATACTGGGATGGGTACCTGGCCATCAAGGTATTGCGGGCAATGAATCGGCGGACCAACTAGCTAGGGTTGGATCTGAATCCGCGTTCTATGGAACAGAATCTTATTGGAGAGTTTATTGGGCTACTACTTTAGGTCTAAAGGATAATTCACATTTTTCGTTCCCGGCAAAAAATTTGGATTTCGAAATTTCGTTATTTAAACTGTTAATAAACTTGATTTCTTAATAAATTTTGATGGAATAATTATATAATAGAATAATCTTGGAGTAGTAAAATGTGCAATTTTCTGTTTATAAATTCATAAAAAGTGGTTTGTTCCCATTTCATCAATTCGTTCGTTCGCTCCCATGTGAATGGTCCTTTATTATCGAACAACTTTGTCTAAACCACTGGGAAAACGTTCCGGGTTTAAGACAAAATATTAATTAAACCTTACTCCTCCAAGGAAATCCTTAACCTAAATAAATGAGGAAAGTTTTCCACGACTCAGCGCTTCAATGATATTGTATGGTTGGAGGACGTGAGCTGATGATTTCTTCCACTCGTTTCAAAGTTTCCTTAATTCATGGCGCACTGAGGTTTTTTTCAATGTTTGATCATTCTTTCAATATTACTGCGACTTCGAACTGACTCATTGGATAGCATGAGATGATGATCTCGCGTCAACCCCATTTTCGATTCTATTCTGTTTCGGACGCCAAAGAGACAGCTTCTAAATCATCGACTGATCGTCAAATGACCAAATTGGTTGCAAGTTGATTGCAAGTTTATTGTCTTTCAGTTGGCTCACTATCTGGCAGAACTTGCTTAAACCACAGAGGCTTCTAGTATGATTCGACGATTAGTGAACAATTTATTCGCCAGAAACGTGCTTTCCGATCAGATGTCTGACCTCCTCGCTGTTGATACCAACTTGGAGGTCCTATCTCTTAATGATGATATATGTATCTCTATTCTGCATTGGGTAGTTTATGGCGCCTAGCTAGTTGTAAAATATAATTTTTGTCTTGCAGTGTCTCGGTAACTAAGGGTGGAGGATTATGTCTAAATCCAACCATAGTTAAAGGAACTCTGCCATGAATTCTCCATAGATTGATTTCATTTTAACAAAATGTTGCACCCCCTACTTGTCATCAGTCATCACTGAAATGTGGTGTATTTCAATAAAAACCAACACCAATATTACTGTTGGCTATATAGAAGTTCTCCTAAAATCAATTTTCCACGCTAACTTAATTGCCGCGCCGCATTTGGGATCCATCCATCATAATCAGTTTTTATTGCACTTAGAGCGCAGTCACCCATCAAAGATGCATCGGCACCTTTTCGTCACTCACACTCTTGATGAAACCACTCAAAAAAAAAAAAAATCCATTAGACATGCCACTATTTTCATTTAATTAATTTTTAATTTAAATGTGATGCATACCAATATTGATGGGAAGCTTCGCAAGAAGAACATCATTTGATGGTTTGACCCCAAATTTCCACACCCAAAGCACATCACATTAGCGCGCGCTCCACAAGATCAATTTCATACAAAAGACGATGAAAAAAAGTTGAATCTTTTCTCCTCAATGTCCGGTCAATGGATTTTAGCCGGTCTCGCCTTTCGCAGCCGGGAAATTCACTTAAAACAAAAGAAGAATCCGCCTGCAGAAAAAAAAGGAGGTTAAAAGATTTCTGCATCGGCGATGCCGCTACTGCGCCGCTCTCAAGTGTTGTATCTAACACACGATACGAACAACAATTCTCATTCAGATTCAGCACACACATGTGTAGTGGATGTTGTAAAAATGGGTAGCAAAACGCCACAGATTAGCGCGCCGCACCACCAAGCTGAGCTGTGTGGAGTAGATGCTGCTTTACTTGGACTCTCTTTTTTTTATTTTTTCTTCGTTCGTCTTCATTTTCAGATAGTCATAGACCCCAACAATGGAATTAGGTCTTTGAAATGCAAATCTCGTCTATCATTTGGCTAATGTGATATATACGCCATGGCGTGAAGCAGGCATAGCATAAGTACGCCAGCTGAACCAAAGAATGCTTTGCTTATGCTAAACATACAAAAAAAAAAAAAAACACAGAAACAAAACAACAAAGCACAAAGAAAATAGGGAAAAGTGCTGAAAGATTTTCCGCAAAAGAAAAGCCATTCCCAAAGCGATGTATCTTATGGAATAATGAGTTCGAATAATGCTGCGCTATTGTGCGGTGCTGTTGAAAGTTTAATTGTAATCAGATTTGTTGTTAGCTATGGTAAGTCGGCCTAAACATATGGGATGGCTTGCGCTGCTGATGCCACTGAAGAAACAAAAGGAGTTTTAGTATATGGAATTCGCTTATAAGATGATCACGGATGAAATTAGTGTCTGTTGGATTCAAAGCGATATGGGAGCGAGAGAAATTAGTGCAAAGATGCTGGGGAGATGCTGCATGGAGCTCTTGGTGACCCGTAGACCTATTGTTGTTCAAAGAATTTATGATTTCTATTAAAGACCAACTCTCTCTGTATAGAGCAAGGAGTTGCAAAATTTCAAGGAAAATTGTTTCCGCATTGGACAGTGGAGTAAATTAGTTTCATGTAAAATGGATAGGATTGTGAGCTGATTGTAGTATGGAGTTGGTTGCATTAACGTGGCTTTATGGGCATCGAATGGGTTTGGAAAATAAGGAAATTCAAATAAGGGCACTGTAGGCTGTGGTATGGATGAGAACAATGGCAAGTAGGATGTACATTTTTATTCAGCTGAGCAAATTTATTTATCATCACGGCAAAGGGCAAGGAACGTTTGCTGATACGACCAATAGCGAGTTTAAAATAAGACCTTATATGACAGTTTATAACTTACAGAAGTAGCACATGTAAGCAAAGCATGCATGCGTGAAAGTCGCTTATCAGCAAACGGCTCTTAGGTTAGGTTGAGGTGGCTGATTATACCATTTTTTTTAAGGGAATTTTCCAAATCCTGGAGCACTCAGACCAATCACGCTCCATTGTACTACCAAGCAGAAACTTTAAACTTGACAACTTAACTTAACAAACAGCCAGGTATCGTTTTGAAGACATAGTAATAGTAGTGGTTAAGAAAGCGCTTAGACGTGCTATCTTGAAACATGGCTTTTGTTGATTTATTTTTCGAGTTTAAGGCCTGCGATCAGATGGTTATACTAATTGACATGCAAACAACCTCCAAACAAAGTGACAGTTTCAATTTCTTCATCAATCACCTTTCTCCTGGACGGCCGGAATAGACGAGCAGCTGATATGGGGATGCTGAACTATAACCTGATGACAGCTGCTTTTTAAAGATCCCGCGACTGGAGGAGGGTAGCCTACTACCCGGCACCATTCAAAACCATTAGTGGACTGTGAGAAATGTTTTCACAGCTGGTGCTGAAAATATTTTCGGATAGCTTGTGGGTTGAGAAGGGAAAACAGTTCGAAGGTTTGCTTTGTAACTAATCTATTAGTAGGGAGGAACGATCTAGGTCAATATGCAACAACAAGGGTACTAGAGGCTATTGTTGGGCTCTCAGCGCTCCAGACCTGCCAACAAATTGTAGCTAGAATACAAATTCAAATCAGATGAGCTTGAGGGCCATCTTAAAATACTTTGTAAGGTTATTCGTAGTAGAAATAAAATATCGTATGGTGGGAGTGGGAGCTGTGGTATTCGGACTGAAGACACCAAACTATCGATAGCTGAAATTGACTAAATTGACACAGGATCTAATGATCTCACAACTACCCGTTGAACCAGGACGAGTTGAAAGTGAAGCTTTGGGGGCAACATATACTTACGTTAGCGAGGTAGCCGAGATTGTCGAAGAAGTATTCTCCGAGATATAGTTTTCTACGAGCTGAGAGAGCTGGGCGTCCTACGTGCGTAGGACGTGAAGACCAGTCTCCTTCCTCCTCCTCGTCCATGCACTTACAGCAATCGTTGGAAGGGAGAGCACGTCGCTCAATAATACAGTGTCGCGGTGATGACACCTACTATTGTGCTTATACTGCATCTTTTTAGTGTTACAAGACTGTTGGAGCGCTTAAGATCTAGCATGGGCCAGATCTGTTTCGGAATGCACCTATGGCCCCTATGAATTGTTCCGCCACCTCGTAAGCGGTAATTGAGGGCGGTTTTGGATTTAAAGGTGAGTCCAAGGATTGAATCGCGGCTTGACTATTGGTAAAAATTACGATATCTTTTGCGGATATTACACTATACCTTAGCCACGATAGGGCCTCCTTGATCGCCATGATTTCCGCCTGGAACACGCTGCACTGAATTGGAAGACGAAATGAGATTGTACAATTTACCTTGATAGTTACCTGATGTAAAATGAATAAGTATAGCATGTTGTGCCTTGAGGCTATAATTCAGTCAAATTTCCTTACACACGAAGTGAAAACTCGTATGCAGCATAGTAGTCTGTGATCTTGCACGCTTGTTGAGAGCTGAAGGGTTTCTCCAAGCCCCTACCGTGATGTAGCAAATTTATGAATCGCTGTAATTTTTTTGGATGGACGAATGTCGCCTAAGACACGACATCAATTACGATTTAAGGCATTAACAATGTCTTTGGAGTGACCATGCATAGATTGACGAGGCAAAGTGAAAAAGACTTCCTGGGACAACAATGAAATCCAAACATTTCCACAGCAATGTCTGAATGTATTTAATTCCTTAAGAGTTCAAACCACCGAACTAAAATCATACCCTCCTGCATAAACAATTTTAAGACAGAAAACTTAATTAATTCAAATGAAAAGTATGCACGAACTATGGCCGCCCTTCGTACATCATCACAATCACCCACAACATTAATATAAATCACTAGACAATGTTAATGACATCAAATGACATCCGTAACAGGGCATTAATAAATTGCAATTGACAACTCCGTTGTACAGTCTCAACTTAACTCAACTCAGTCAACACCCATCATCTCTCTGTTAATTTGCTGGTATTTCTCCGCTCTAATCAAATACTTCCGTGGCCATTTCTCATCATTGATGATGGAAGGGCTAGTCATGGTTGCTCACCATTAACCACTTTAGCTCAATATCAATTTTCTATCCGTGCCCTCTCTCCATTCCCACTAGCAACATCAGCAGCATCGTCTCATGATGCAGCAACATTGACAAATGGTTATAAAATTTGATACCTTCTCGAGATGTTTATCCCAACACTGGTCCGATTTAACACCTTTTTCCCAGGCTCTCCGTTTGCATGTCGTTTGATAAATGGTTCGAAATTTTGCACGAGATGCAAGCAGATCAGTATCGCAGTATCTACTACAACTCATAGAAAGCTACATATAGCTGTTTTTGTTTTTCTTCCATCTATAAAGTTGTTTTTTTTTCACATTCTTCATCCATACACATGTATCTATCGTTCTAATAAATTGTCGCACCGATTCGAATAACTTTCGTTCATTGAAACCGCTCATTTGTATCGCATGCTGGCGATACAATTATTTAATCATAATCGCATCACAATGCATAGGGTTAATGTCAGTATCCCCCCTCGGAGTGAGTATCTATCACTGTGATCAGAGTGTAAAGCTGTGCAGATGATGAAGATAAGACCGAAAGTGAAACAGTGAAACCATGTGTGAAAAATGCGCCTACTGCTGCACAGATACAATGGCCTTTCTTTTAAATCAAATTAATTGGCATTGGGTATGGAATTTCTACACCGCTCATTCGTTCGTTTGTCTGCTAATTAGTTCTCAGTTAACGAAGCCCACAAATCATTTTATTATGATTTTTTTTTTTGTGTTGTTGTCAATAGGCATGCGTGTTTTTTTTTTTCATACATTTTACTTTCTATTGGACTTTCTCATGCATTATTATGTTGAAGATACATAATGCAGCGCAGCAATTAAGTTGACTGGAAGAAATTTTCTTACAATGACGAGTTCTCGAGTTTTGTTTTGTTCGAAAGATTTAGCCCAGATTCGGTATAGATTCGCCTTTTTGGGTCAACCTATAATTTCACACTTGATCAGTGAAAAATGATCATCATTCATTTGTGGTCAATGGTGGTATTTTGCAGACGTTTTTATGTAAGCAAACGGAATGATTTTGTTTTCACTTTTAAGACAGACATTATATTAGCGTTTGGTAATTAGTCTATTACCGTGATTATAAAATCCGTCGTCGTCATGACGTTAATCGCATGTGTGAAAAATTAAAAAAAAAATTAAGTGGCGCACATTTGAATATACAAAAGCGTCAAGTGCATATTTTATACCTTAATCGGATAGATGCACCCATTTAGTTGTACCACGATTGCAATTTATATTCATAACAGTTCGAACGAGTTTGAGTTGGCGCAGTAAGCCAACAAAAATTCCATCAACACTACGAAGGTGCTGAAAATTTAAGAAGAATATTCATTCATCGACCTGGCGTAACTGTTTTTCAGAAATATGTGTAGGTACCTATTCCTAGAAGCGATATATATAGCAAGAACTTGTTGACTAATTAGATTTTGGTAATTATGTACATTTTTTTCTGGCATTTTTAACGCCATCCAGGTGGGGCGAACTTTATCGTGCGGAGTATCTAAATAGAGCCTAACTGATGCCTTAATTATATAGGTGTATGCCGACTCTATCCATCAACACTAACTAATGATTGATTAGCCGAATACGTAAGTAGTGAGAACTAGGTTGCTTGAAATATCTTTTTTTTTTTTTTGTTATGCAGACAGTAGGTAGATGTTTATCCAGCTTACTTTGTGAAATAAGACATACAATATCGTTAAGTTTCGCGCGTATCTGCACCGAAACTCTATGGCCCTTATTGTGATTGTCGATCAGCGATCGTCACGACAATTGTCGATTGCGTCGATTGATTTAAGCTACTGGTATTCACAACATTTTTTTAACTTCCAAGAGAAAGCAACGATTAGACATTTGTAATCGACTACAATCGACTGTCAAATCGACAAATATCGATCGCAGTTGACAATCAGAGTTTTGGATCGGTCGACAGTTGTCGATCAACGATTAACTGTCGACACTCACAATAGGGGCCTTTATCTACAAGAATCAGCAATGATTGCAGCATCTTTCAGGCAGAGATAGATGCTCCTATAACTCATCTGCATAGGACTTAAAGAGACGTTAATTTGTCGATAAAATCATCAGCATCACTATATACTTTGACAGCCAAAGCCCATTGAGTTAGTCTCACTTACTTTATATAGATGGCACTCATATAGTCGGGAGTGGACCACGGCCTTAACTAAACTTTGCCTTACAGTTAGATTGGTGGGAAGAGGTGGGATCTCTCTCACTGCTTCGTTGTCCCTCAGGGATGACTCAAAGACTCGTCGGGCTGGTGTGTTGTTGTCCATAAGCTTCACGTAACCTAGTCATCTTAGTTGTGTATTTTGAGCTAATCTCCTCCTCTAGACTCCATTGACACAAAGTTGGCCGAAAATCAGTCGAAAAATTTTTCTCTCAAACCGTGCCAAGAGGTTCTCATCCGCTTTCGATAAGATCAGGGGGTGCCATGAAATGAAGTCTTATGCAAAAAGGTCTAAAACGTAATTTTAACGTTTTTCGACTTTATTTCATTTTAAAAAGTGGAATAAAGTCCAAACCGATGTGGAAATAAAATCCAAACAAAAAAAAAATATATATATGGGGAGAATTGAAAAAAGGGTGAAGTTCCGAACTTTACATACAAAAAACCTCGCACCCACTCCAACAGTGACCCCAAGCAGGGGGGTGGCCAATGTTGTATACTTGATTTTGCCCGCGGCTTTGCTCGCGTAGCCCTCAGGATTTGGCACACAGAGATATCTTTACAGTCAGTTAGTTTCCTCTTTTATGTCTAGATATATACGATATATCGCGCAGAAAACATAGGTGTCTATGACCCTATTCGTACAGAATTCCGCGAATATCCTTGGAGTACGTACGCTGGAGTTAGATGAAGCGATAAGCATATTCAACGACGACAGTCGTTGGGACGCATTACAAAGTTTCAAATTGATACAAAAAACGTTTCGTGAGTTAAGAAAAGTGCCCCCTCAAAAGGGGCATCGCCCATAACTCGGGCCCCAGGCAAAATTTTCAAAATCGAAAAAAATAATTATCTTTAATTCTTATAATAGAGTACAAAAACCGAGTTTGAAGTCGATCGAATGAAAAACTAAAATTTTCCCATACAAACTTTGACCCCCCTTTTTACCCCTTTAAGAGTTGATTCTTCAAAATCGGAGAAATTTGTTTTCTTTATTTCTCATAGAGAGTATCTACACAAATTCAGTTTTAAGTCAATCGGATGATCAATCATTTTTGGTACTAGATTCCTCAATGTATAGGTCTAGAGGAGTCAGATTAAGAATTGTCTCCAGTCGCCTTGCCTGCGGCCATATGTGAGTATTGGCCGCACGATTACCATGTACATCCACAGGATTATTTTGGGGTTTGGTCACCACCTTTTTAGACTTACTTCTTCAGCAGCTGTCGAACTGTAAAAATTTAGTTGGTCGTACATTGATTTTGCCTGACTCCATAGTGATGCTTTAGGAGTGTGAGGCATTTTTAATGACATCCTTCAGTCAGTGCTGCTGCAACTGGCTTCTTTATATGGCCAGTGGGTGTGGGTTTTCCCAAAAATACCCCACCAAAATCCCCCAAACTGAAGCCCCAAGAGCTTTTATTTGGCTTAATTAATACATTTCAGAGGACAAAATTATCTGCCACCAGACTTTAAAATGTATTAAATCACCAACCTACGCAAAACGTCTCCA
Source organism: Cheilosia soror (assembly GCA_949372485.1). Taxonomy (NCBI): domain Eukaryota; kingdom Metazoa; phylum Arthropoda; class Insecta; order Diptera; family Syrphidae; genus Cheilosia; species Cheilosia soror. Next base: position 108,402,353 of record OX443562.1, on the reverse strand, counting down.
AAATCTACCCAAAAGCAATAAATTACTTCATTCAACACTTTTAATTTAATTTTCACGCTCGTCAAATTTTACCATCTCAAATTCGTTCACACCATTTTGCCAAAATTTTAATATTTTTAGTGCTCTTAGTACACCCGTAATGACTTTATTTACCCGATAAATTCGCCTCCACTTAATTGATCGGTCCACCATTAACACAAATTCCAAATTGCAAACCCAAAAAGCTATCGAAATGCATTTACAAACAGGTTTTAATTCCAATTATCTGTAAACTTGTTTATCACTTAATAACGTCTATAAATGCCCAAAATTGATACGGCCATAATGAATCATATGCTTTTGACGTGAAGAACGTCATAAAAATTCAAAATCGACAAACATACAGATTTGTTTGTTTACCCATATCAATTGCTACTTTGCACGCGACTGCTAATATCTAGTATCTACATATATCTACCCACTCTTGGGAGATTGAAACTAAACCATCCAGATCCAATGACGACGCTAGCGCCAGTACCATGTTTGGCGCATCCATGTAGCCAAACAAAACAACAACAACGCAACGAGAGAAAAAAAAAATACCCAAAATATGCAAATACATCACGTTCGCGTGTAGGCGTCAAAATTAAGTGCTCACTACGAGAGTGGAAATTAGCTATTTATGCGATTCTACATTATTTAAATGAGATACTTGAGCGGAGATTGCACAGATACTCGTATTCGTATACCTTATTTACTCATTTGGCTTTGAGAAATTGACAAAAGGACGGAAAAGATTGCGAAAAGACTATATGACGATGAAAACGGATTACAATATACACATTTTGCAAAACATACTCGTACTTCACTCCATGCGTCAGTCAAGTGTATGATTGCGGTTTATAAAGAAGGAAAGAGTGTATCACAAACAGTTTATCAACGTATCTACTAGAGGAAAATGGATGGAAAAATAAGACTCCAATAAAGACGGTGTGTGTGTGTTGGGTAGCATTCTATAGAAGGGAATCGAGAACGTTTTTCAAGGACGAAGCAAATGCAGCAGCACTTTGTCGTATGTGCATGAGGTGGTGGTGGGTGATATTGTGAGGTGGGCAAATGCTATCATTTTCGCTGTATCGGAAAGGGTAGAAGAACACACAGAAAGTGTATAAAAGCCGTCAAAAATAGGTCGGTGATATACCCTATATCGGACATCGTGTCGGTACTTTGTATATAAGAGAAACGCTTATATCAATAGGCATTCTAATTCCCACAAATAGGCAGTCTACTTTGTTCGTCATCACAAGAGAGATAAGCTCCAAACTCATTCCTGCAATCGCCTTAAAGGATCTATATGAAGCATGCATTCAGGTAGAAAGCCGACAACAGAGCACCCGGACCCAATGACATCGCGATTATGTTACTTACAAAGCGGCCTTTCAAAAACAACCACACCGTGTTTCCTGCAAAGCTACCTTGAGGAGGACGACTTCCCTAAACCCTGGGTACTTCAACATCTGGTTTTGCTATCAAAAGGAAAAAAGACACCGGACGAACCATTTTTGAATCGGCCAATATGTGTGCTAGATACAGAGTGAGAAATCCTAGAACGTAGGATTCATGCCCCCCCATACGTATCTCACTTTTTAACACCATTTTTAGGTGTCGCGGCGACAGAATTAATAACACCAAATCTAAAAATGGGGGATTTTGTTCCTGGGGATTTTCTCTTAGGGTCTTTTGGAGTAAGGGATTTCAGCACAGGGAATTTTGGAAAGGTGATTTTGGAAAAGTGATTTTGAAAACGAAGATTTCATCACCAATCCTCGTGGAACATGTTAATTAGTTACGGGCAGGCTTGCCAGATATCTTTAAATGTTGGACTATTTTAGTAGCCCACACAAAAGTTTGTCTTGGTCTAGACTCTAGAGGGTGCTTTCCGTAACAGACAGCTGTCGCCTAAAACATATTGAAGTACATTCGCAACAAATTTAAAAAGTTGCGAATTTTTCGATACGTTGAACTCTGTCCATTACTTAGTTATCTGTGGCCGATTTAGGTACATGGGTGAGTGAGTTCTCCGCAGTTAATTTATCATTCGAAACAAAACAAATCGATTTTGCATAGAACATTTTGTCATCAAATGTTGAGATACATGATTAGATACAATCGCATACGGCGCCAGTTTGAGTACTGACAATGTACTCGAAACACAACATGACCACGTGTGCTAGTATCATAGGCAGTATTGGAACGCAACAACACAACTACCTGTTGTATTACATCTTATATAGGTATAAGCATTTCGAATTGATATCGCATTGAAAATTTCGTGACGAAAGCGAATTTTTCACTTGGCTAGTTATCGGTTGGTTAGTTTAAAGAGTCTGAAGCTGTATATTCCAGCGTATAACCGACGCAGATACTTATTTATTTTACCAAAATTGACGACACTTTCAGTTGGTTTAGGACAGATAGATATTTCACTCAATAAAACCAACAAAATAGCCATCTTCACCAAACACATAATACTCGTAATACATCAGCTCCTTTCTACGCATCATGAAGAAATCTTTTTCATACATAATTTTTCTTATCTCAACTCAACTTCCCTCCGGATGATGAATGAGTTCTTCACCCTATTTCATTTAATCGCTTCACAAACAATTATGCGTTTTGTGGCGAATCAAGCATACAAAATTGACTACACAAGACTGTATGTCCGCTAAAGAGTTACAACCAAGCGGAAGACAGACTTTTATTATTGTCGAAACTTTGCACATACGAGGAGGAAGAAAGACGCCCCATAAAAACTCCTCTTGCCTCATGAATATTATATATAGATAGATTCACATAAAATCTGTCTAACCCATAGATGTCATAAAAAAAATCACATCTGACAAACCTCCGACTGATTTAACAGAGACTCTTCCCCTTGTCATCCCATAGATGACCATAAATGCTTGATTTACAATTTTTTGATGGGCACTGAGCAAAAGTCCATCTCATCCTCCTCGGGACAATCGTTAATTTGAATAGATTGCTAGAAGGGGCGAAAAAAAAAATATAATTTAGATATACATATAAATATAAATGAATGGACTGAGTGCGTGTTTTGTGGCATGCACACAAAATGGGAGCACACTTAAACGAAGAGTGAGTGGATCTCTTGGGGAAAGACCGATGTTCATCTACACGATTATCGTCGAGCTCAAGTAGAGTATGGTCTCCATTGGGACTGTCTGTGCGCAAATCATTTGCAATTTCTGCAATTTTTGTATGTTTAGCCGTTGGCCATCATGAACAGTGTGGTGAATTGCATCTCATGTTTCTAGACGAAATGCAGATACTGGTGCCTACTTTGGGTATGGTCGATGGGCTGCATGGTCAATGTAATATAATTTCCATTCGTTTAGAGATGAAATGTGTTGGATAGAGAATAGAGCACGGCATAGTTATGATGGAATCATTGAGCCATGATGAGATTTATAGCATCGCATTAAGGTAGTCATTTGCACGCTTTTATTGAGTTAAATGAGAAATTTGTGGACAGTTCTGGATCATACTACAGGTCATTTGATAGATTGATTTCATTTTAAGCACCTAGCTTATAAAATCAACATTTTTTTGCTCGAATGAAAACATACTCTATCCTCTATCTGCATTCATATATGAAAGGCTGTTGATATAGTACGACCCTCTTTTAAATCAATACAAACTTCTGTGCAGTTAATTCTCTCAAAATGTTTATCTAAATGCGGCTTCCAAAAATCGCATGATTTGATCGCGAAAAAAACTTCAAACGAGCTCAGAAGCAAGAACAAAGCATTCATACTTAATTTAATTACTATCTAAAAGATATAAATTATAGATCATAATTCAAAGTCAGAAAAGCTTCCCCGAGAATATTAAAGAAAAATGTTCATAGCTAAGGCAATAACCAGTTTAAGTGGATGATAGGTGTAAGTACGGGGATCCCTACTTTCCAAAGCCCTTATTTGACATAACCTCTAATTTTTACAAAATCTTCCAGGACGAAATCCCCTATGCCAAAATCTCCCACAAGCAAACTAAACCTTGCATATACCCAACCTTGCCGATTACCAATCCTATAGTGACCCCATGCAGGGGGGTTGCAGGAGGGCAGCATGCCTCCCACACGTATCTCACTTTTTAACACCATTTTTAGGTGTCACGGCGACAGAATTAATACACCAAATTTAAAAATGGGGGATTTTGTCCCTTGGGATTTTCTCGTAGGGTCTTTTGGAGTAATGGATTTTAGCATAGGGGATTTTGGAAAGGAGATTTTGGATCTGCACCCATGGTATTTTTTGACTAACATTGTTTGAAATTTATTCTACATCTTTAGGGCATACATTCTAGGGCATTTAACGAAAATTCTTCAAAGGTTAGACCAGGGGTTCCCAATCTTTTTCATACTGCGACTCCCTAGAGAGGTTGAAATATTTTTGCGACGCCCTTCTAAAAACAGAGATATGTGAAGATGGTCTTACTAAAGATTCACTAAAAGAGTTTTTCAATAAGGACTGGTAAACGTTGAAATATCGTCGTTCCATATTTATGGCAACATTGCTTGTTCACACACCCGCATTCATTTAAAAAATGCGCCTCGGCGGTAAAGATGATTTTTCGGTCAAAATTGAGGTTCTCTTCCAAACGCTCCGAAACCAAGTCAGCGAACTGGATTAGTTGGATCTTGTACTGGTCCCTATGCAAAATTCGCCAAGTTGGAATCTGCAAAAGGCCGATTGCCTCGAGTTCTTCTGTACACTCTCATGGACCACGGCAATGCTCCCGACAAATCTGGCTGGCAACGATCCATACCAATTGAAAAACCTTTATTTAATTTTAAGTGCCAGGCAAATACGAGTGACAGCCACAAAGCAAGTCTGACTGGAAATGCGGAAAACACAAACGAGCTTAATATTCGACTATTGGATTTCGCTTCGACCTTGCTCTTAGTAATCGTAAAGAGAAACGTAATGCTTTTCCTTTGTTCGGAATCTTACAGTAGTGAAAAAATACAATAGACAATAGTCTGAATAGCTGGGACATGAACCAATATTTGATTACTATTCACCAAATTGCCAAAGTGACAGGAAAAAATATGAGCTAGAGCCTTGAAATTGACATTATACTAATGGAGCTAAGTCCTCAGGTCGTGCTTTTAAGAAACTTTAATTGGTAGGCTAAAATTGTTGGCTTAATTTCCATCATTGAATTTATATCTCCAATCAACATTGAATTTGAAAAAAGTCAATTGAATTGAGCTTTAAAAATACCTCATAACTGGTTTCTTAAAACTATCTACTCTGAAGAATTATTTTCAATACTAAAAAGCACCTAAGACAGGTCGTTCGAAGATCAAATAATTTTGTTTTCCGTGTAGAAAGCGTCCTGTAAGGCTTAAATTTCCGACGAGTTACTTACTATAAAGCCATCCCGATTTTATACATTAAAGACTGAAGCTTGCACTGCATTGCGTTAAGAAATACGTATTAGAAATATTAAGTTTATAAGCTGCAAGGTTTCTGAAAATAGTTAAAAAAGCAGGATTCAAATTCCGACAGTAGATTTCGAGTATCTGCGGTGATAACTACATAATATCTTAATTTTTTAGACTTTACAGTAAATATTCCGTTTGTCCCAAGTATTAAGTTAGAAAATAATCTCTTTTTATCTTCTTAGCAAATGCACAAACCTTATCGTTTGTTGGCTATGAAAGGTATTCAGTAAGGTATTTACCTCAGTAGTATTTCAAAAATATTAGAACAAATTTTAAATGACATACAAATCAGTCTTCTGACAACTTCGGTCAGTGAATCTATAAATCAAACGAACACATGTCTTCAAAGTTGCAACCCTCGTACACTTCCCACTAATTTTGAATATTTATCAACGACCTATAAACCTTTCTTTAATTCAATAACTAACTTCTTTAAAAGGGGGCACATATCTTTTTTGCATGAAAACATGTTTAAACCACCAGCTTAGCCTTTGTCGCCAACTTCAAAAGGCATGCTTATCGTAAATTATAAGACTTAGCGCATAAGTATCTAATAAAACGTGTCTGGGAGCCCACGCCTTTTGAAGCATTTTACGATCAATTGATACACGCTGTAGGGTGTCATTTTATTTGCCAACTAATGCCAATAAGTCAGGTTATTAACGACGTGTGATAGTCGGTAGCTTGAAGAGTTAATTTATACATTTCCATGCACATTCACATGCAAGTTCTGCATTGTGTTTAGCTTGATTTCAACCGTTTATGGGACAAGATTTACGCATTCCAGTTCCATAATAATGCAGCAAGTATAGTAGACTGTGCGATGTAAACGCATACAGTTCTTTCGGGGAACAAATCTGGGCTGCATTCCAGGTTTGACTATTTTAACTAAATTAACAGTGATTGTTTATTTAGTTACTTTTTGTAATCTAGGACAGCTATTGTTACTAATAACATGTTGTAGTATGAGTGAAATTAACCACACTTTTGCCTCTCGTTAATTTAGTTAACTTCCCCTCCTTCGAACTGTCACAGCTTGTCAACGCTGTAGTTAAAATAGTCAAACCTGGAATGCAGCCCTGTATTCAATAAGGAAGAGTGAATTTCGTTCCCGATCCCGTGAAAGTGACTGCATTGTTTTTGAATTCGATACGAAAATCTGGAATCCTTCAGCTAATTGACCTGAGAAACAAATATTCAAATAGTCTGTGAAAGACTAGCAGATCAGTCAAATGACAAAAGGTTTCCGTTGAGTGCGAGTCCCATCACTAGTTCGAACACTGAGTTGTCATTTCGGTGCCATGAAATAAAGTCTTAAGCCCGAAACACACATGCGATTCCAATCGCGCGACTGTTTAGTCGCAAAAAATGAAACACACACATTTCAATGAGAATGCGCGCACATAATTTTGGATTTTATGTGCGCGCATTCATATTGAAATATGTGTGTTTCATTTTTTGCGACTAAACAGTCGCGCGATTGGAATCGCATGTGTGTTTCGGGCCTTATGCAAAAAAGTCCAAAACGTAATTTTTGACTTTTTTGGAATTTATTTGCACTTTTGAAATTGCAATAAAGTCCAAAACGAATGGGATATGTATGGGGGAACAACTCTTCTGTTTGGGGTCACTGTAGGATTTGGGGTGGGTGCGAGATTTTTTTTATGTAAAGTTCGGAACTTCCCTTTTTCTTTATTTCTTCGATTTGGACTTTATTGCACTTTTAAAAATTAAATAAAGTCAAAAAATCGTTTTGGACTTTATTGCAATATCAGAAGACTTTATTTCATGGCACCGTCATTTCGAAATGTGCGGCGGATTGTCTTGAAAGCGATATCTCAGTTTCGACCACTTTCGCTTTTGCTTATTCTCAAAAGCAAACTGATCTTTCCAGTACTTCCAGTTCTTTTCATACTGACTTCCAATTTTCCATTCATTTTTCCAAAAGTTTGAAAACATTGACAGTTTTTTTCCGTCATAAGAATTTAGTTTACATTTTGTCCGCAAACATTCCGCTCTTAAAAATGCAAAAATACAAATCCGCGATCTTCACCGCTTTTGAGAACAAGCCTGTTTTAATTCGAGACGTTTCTTTGCAAAGTTACTTTCGATGTTAGGACGAGCCAGAAAATACAGTTTTTATAATCCTAGTATCGCAAAGTTAGACCCTCTATTCAGACAGTTATCCACGACTTAAGTCATTATCGTTGTGAGTTTAACAAAACAGAAAAACTGTCAAACTGCGCACCAAGTCGGCATATGCCTTCGTCATATTTGAGCTTCTTTTTTCTATAATTGAGTCGTCTTCAGGGGGTCTAAGTCTAAAGTCATTCTAAGAAGAGTAGGGATCACGCTCAAAGTTATAACCCTAACATTGAAGTTAACAGTTCCGAAAGTCGTCTGGCTATTATGAAGACCTCTTTTCCAGTTGTCCATAGCATAGGTAAATAAATTTCTCTGTAGGAAGCTGCGTAAGCTCATTTTTGAAGTTTATTTATGGTGAATCTCAAATCGAAGGCTCCAGCTGATGATGACAATGAAACAACACGAATAATCTACCGAAACTCCTTCGCCATGTTTACATTAGGGTTTGACATCATTCGAGCTATAGTCAGTAGTCACGTCTCTACTTCGTTTCTTATGAAAAAAATTCAAATCTCTTCACCAGACTAAAGCGCAAAATTTTATATAGAAAAAAAAAACCGCTGCAACAAAACCACAATTTGTTGTCATTTAATTCAATTACCCGATATAAACAATCAACTTAAATGGTCCATCTGCGATATCTGTTGTTGCCGGCTAGCTTGGCAAAGTCCGAGTCCGTCACGTTGCTACGGTTTTTGCACTTTAAAATTAAATGAAATTTTCATCGTCGTCGTCGGTTGCGTCTTTGCCGCTCTATAGTCAGTCACCAGGCCGTTATTGGTCGGTCTTTGCTTTCATATCTTTTACTATCTTTATATGCGCACCCAAGGACTCTGTACACTCTCTAGGTGATGGAAAGATGAGATAGAAGAACATTAAATGGTCGGACAGTTCGTGATTTCGTGTAATTGCATTTTTTCCCCGAATATGCTATGACTTGTGCTAGATGCATTAAACATTTTTTTTTGTTGTTGTTGCACTGCACCCCCAAGGGACGTAGAAAGAGTGCGGACTTGTAACTCGTATATCTATGGAGAAAATGTTCATTCCTTTCAATGGTGGACATATAGAGGAGAGGGAGATATAGATAAAAATCTCGCGAGCAATGAAACTTTAACTCCATCAAGAGCAATGGGTTTCTGGGGCACTTGCCAGCTAGAGAGCGAGAGAGAGGGTGGTGGTCTTAACCAAGTTGAAGTTCAATTTCAGATTCGCTAGAGAGTCGTATGTTTTTTTTTCTTCTATTTCTTCTGTTCGTCTTGTCGTTGTTCAGTTTTAATTGGAATCAGGCGAATATATATGGAGTGGAGTGGAGAACATAGTTTACTATCCGAAATTGAGGCCATTTGTCATTTTTTTAGTAAATTGGCGGCACGTTTATTGTTTGCCAGAGAATTAATCTGATTAGATGAAAGGAAAGATTTTTGCTGATTTTCTACTTCAGCTTGTCGGTGGTGGAAAGGGGAGTTTTCAATTAGCCTTGATGTTGTTTGGGTACCTAACTAGGACTAAGTAAATGTAAAAGTAGTTTGCCCGCATGTGATGAGAAGTTATCATCTGAGGGTAGGTTGTTTGTAAACAGCGTTTAGAAACATAGGAGTGTTTGGTATTTAGAACCCCCTTTGGGAACTTGGAAGTCTTCATCGATCGCTTGGTTTAGAAGCGAAAATTTGAAAGTTTTTTTAAAAGGATTCAGAAAAGAGATGAGTGGCAACTGCATAATACGTCAAATAAAGAAATATTGACACCCCATCGCAATTATTATTTTTCATAAAGAATTTTGGCACAACACGTGTTGTGAAAGCCGCAACTTTCTTTTTTCTAAAGCTCCCCGGCTTTAGTGTGCTGGACTACTGTGCGAGGGATCCCAGGTTCGATCCCCGGAAAAACACAAATTACATCTTAAAGTTTTTTCTACTGCGCTACCTCTCGCGAACGTCTGACAAACATCCGAGAGTATGACTGTCATGAAAAAGCTTCTCAATTCAGCAGCTTGGACTCGGCATAAAATTGTAGGTCCCTTCCATTCGTCCCAAAAAATAGAAACTCACACAAAACGAATGGTTGCGAGAAGCTAGGCCTTGGGTGTCACCCGTCTGTTGCGCCACCTATTTATTTATTTTTTATTTGGAGCGCCAAGAGTATACCAGAAAACCAGGAACCAGCCACATCATAACGACTCATTTGTACGGTTCTATTTCTGTGCACTCGTGTGGCTCTACCAAATAGGAGCGCTGAAAAAGCAGCTCGTGTGAAACTGGCCTAAAGATCTGAGGATTAACAAAAAATCCGAGTTTTAAGCTGGGACAAACACATATACATTCAGCTACCTTTGTATAGGTACGTGCCGGTCGTAGTGAATACATAGACGTATGTGTAACTAGCTTTCAAGTGCAAGTTTTGCTGCCATAGTCAACGGGTCAAACTTGACTGATATTTATCTACCCTAAAGGTTAAGGCTCTAAAAGTGATTTAGGGGACAGACTTAATATAGATGTGCGCAGACTAAATGCGGTCGATGAATGAATGAATGGTATGGCTTTGGCTGGCTTACTGAACCACTTCAAGCCGCAATTTCGCCAAAATGTGTCTGGGGTCTGTACGTCTCCTTGAAAATCCACTAAATTTGTGCGATGACACAAAATGATAAGGAGTCTCTGAGGTTATGTCGTCGTGCCGTCGATAGAAGTTCGGTATATTCCTAAGTTTATCTTCAGTCTTCACTGTTAACTGTCATATACAAATCGCTTAACCACAGTTGTGTAGCTGAAGTTCCCCTATTATTCATTTGCAGGGCGGATTTTGCAATTTATTTTCCTTCAAGTAGGTTAAACCTCATGTTTGTCAAGAAGATAGTAGACAAGTACAATACCCATGCATACGCCTTTCAATTCCAATCCATCGCCTGATCGATTTTCAGATCCACTCAAGCTAAAAGGCACGTGTACCTCGTAGTCGGTATTTTCAAACAAATAATTGATGATTATGGCGTACACACGTTCCCATACCCCTTCCATTGATTTCTGTATCCTTATAAGATTCTAATATCAATCGATATTCTTAAAAACACCACAACTCCCCCTAAGGAAAGTGATTTTTCTACTTTTTCACAGAATCCCTTAAGCCGCCTGGAGGCATAAATTCCACTGTCTGTATCTGACTGCGTCCAGACGATAATCTCTTCCCCCCGACATCTAAGCGAAGTAGGGAAAGAGAGCGAGACACATGCCTCCCGCCCAAGAGGAAATCGCAATTCATCTTAGGGGCAGAACGACTCTAGAATAATCCTTAAAGATACGACTATATGTATGTATTTATATTCCCTTACCATGGGTATATATGGTCTCCTTATAATCGTAACTTTTGTTTGAAATTCGAGAGCCACCACCGTCATCCGGCGGATGACAATTTCCCCATGACATGACATTTCACAGCAAAACAGAAAAACAAAAATTAAATAGAATTAAACTTGAGAGAGAAAAAAAGCCCAAAAATAGAAACCATTTTCACAAGTACTTTGTTATTTAATATTCTTGCTCAAAAAGATACACGGATACATGTACTAAAATGAAGAAATGTCATGGTACAGAGGGAGAGGTTATTTCTGTCTTAGATGTATATGATTTCGCCATATCCTCAGACTGTGTCTGATGATGAATTAAATTGCGAAAAAAAAAACAATTGCATCCCATTTAAAGATACATGTCGCAACTCTAAGACTGCGCGGCCTTGATATAGTTTCTGAACTCATAAAAACTGGGGGATGTTCCAACAAAAAAAAAAAGTTTAAAAAAAAACCCGATTTACTTGTGGAAAATAACAAACAAGTTAAATTCTTTAAAAGAATTTTGCGCCGTTTGCGTACTCATAATTCTGCGGGAATTTTTGTTTACATTATTTTTTAATGAAATGATTGTATACACAAAGGTATATCTATATGTGTTTTGTTTATTTTAATCCAAGTTAATTACAAGTGAATTATGAATACCTAATTGGCAGAGTTTGTGAAACACTTAATGAAGCTCCACGGTTTCTTATTTAATGGGAGTGTAGCAAGGGAAGTTGGTTATAACTTTGATGGTATTGGAACTTAATTTTTGGGCCAAATTCGGCGATCGTAAAGAGATTTGTTTATGCACGTGAGAAGACATACAAAACAATATGACATTGACTTCTAATTGGAAGAGTTTATATTTTTTTTTTAATATAATATCGCGCTTCCTGCATGAAGATATTTGCTGTCAAGATATGTCTAGTATAAAAAGTTGTAATCTGTCTAAAGCGAATCGTGGAATACACTTGAATAATACACTTGACGCAACAGGTCCATATAAAACTTTAGACCTAGCTGTTAACAAAATTCCTTTGTGTTTGTTTCTTTAGCTTTAGGAGTATTCTTTATGAAAGTGATTACGTGTGAACTATGCACACTTGTTTTTGAATGGAAATTACCGATTCTTACCAAAACCGCCCACTAAAAATGGGCGTGGCCAAATACTTTGTACAAAAAAACAAAATCAGAGACAAAATTTGTTTGGAATTATTTTTAGATTTAAAACGAAGTACCTAATAAAGAAAGTGTTCCATCTATATTCACTTTAGCTCTGCAAAGTACAAATACAAATTTTTAAACATCTAGCTCTAAAGGTAGATCGATAGGTCCTACGATTCGAAGGACATTTCGTTAGAAATATAAATTTACCACTATAGGTATTTGGTTGCATATTAAAATCGTATTATTTGGTCTCCTTAGCGGCCGGTGATAAGGACTACTTCTGTATTTATTGCCGCTGATTTTAATTCAGCTGCCTCTATCCAAGTCGCCATTCATGATATTCGTTCGTTCAAAAGAACGTCGTCATTGACGTAGCCGTAGGGACTCACGGAACAACTATTTTTTTTTGCCAGTTTTTACAGTTCCATTGCGAGTGCGAAGGCTTGAATTCATAAGCTATGTTTAGATAAGAGGTTTGGCCATCATCTGCGGAAGTCTGTATGAACGGCGACTATAACATTGTGAGGCTTTACTTCTTCGGTTTTTACGTACTACAGAGCTTTCAACTTTCTGCTTCGATGACTTCTCTTGCTATTTTGAGAGCTTAATCGGACTCCTGTTTTTTTTTTGTTTTTTTTTTTTATAATTCACACGCGCTAAAGAGTTTATGACTACTCTTATGGTGTAGTGTGATTTACACAGCGCGGGCGTTAACAAACAGAGGTCAACTGAAAAGTTGCTGGGACCAGAACCATTCTCTTCAATTGGTAGATGAATGGCAGAACAGCTGATTCACAAATGGATCACGGAAGAACACCTGAGAAGGTGGTCAACTGTGGAGCAATGTAGACAAGCTAAAATGGCAATAAAATGGCCGACCTGATACACTCGCAGAAGGGTTCTAAGTGGAGGAACTTTGAAATGGGTGGTGGGGTTAACTACAGGTGAGGGTAATTTCGGGTATCATTTAAGGAAGCTGGGTCTTAGAGAGGATGATATTTGTAAGCTATGCCTGGAGGAATCTGAAACAGCGGCTTTGGCTGTCAGAAGAATGAGGATCTTGGGAAAACATTGGGTCGAGACCCATTGGATGAAACAAATTTCACATAAACAGATGCTAGCGGTGACACTAGGAATCGAACGCAGGGAAGAACTTTGGAGAAGTCCAGAGAGTCTCTCTGGGTAAGGTTTATAGTGGTAGAGAGACAAAAAGAGACCCGACAATGGTGGTCTGATTCGAATATGTCTCGAATTGATATATTGAGAGCTTAATCATATCTTCAGACATTTTTGGTGATTCTACTATAGTGCTTAATATTTTCACTAAAATTCGTCAAAAAATAAACTCAAGTCTAAAGTCTTTAAGTCTTGTCTAGCTTTATTTTAGAAGTTAGTGAAATTTTAGCCGACCCTTATGTAGCTCTCTATACTCCTATCTTGTGGAATCTCTCGGCGATGATCATGTGGCAAATACTAGCTGTCAAATTTTTCTCATTTTATTGCTACTTCTTTGCTCTTTGGAAGTAAGATACGGTTTTTTCTCTGGTAACAAATTGCCAGTGTGGACAATTTCAGTCAAAAAAAGTTAAACTTCAACTTGAACAAATTTTGCTCTTAGTAGGTACACCTACCACAAGCTCAAGATTTTTATAAAATCCTATAGACGCTGTTACTATAGTCAATTAAGTTTCTTTTAAACTACTGGCTTGATTTTATCTGAACCAATGGTTTCTCAGCGGCTGTATTCTGACCTAAGACCACGCTTCGTCGTTAACCCTGATTTCAAACCCACGCTTATCGTACGGCTACTAACTCTCTGTTCAGCTAAGGATATGTATAGCGATATAGAAATTGAAATTTGGCCTTTGAGAAAAGCACCATCACAAACCAATTGCGGAAAAACAATTCAATCCTAGACTCGAACCATTGACTATGATCTTAAAGGAACTTTTTGGAATCGTCAGAACTTACCTACTTTAATTTTTATTGTTGATGTAGTTCGTATCATCTTTGAGTGTGTTGAACGTTATAAAATATTGTATTTTCTTAAAGCTAACATCAAAGGGCAGTTAGACAAAAACCATCGAAAACAACAACACAATGTCTGCGGATAGTATCTTCAAGGTCTTTTCTTTTTACAAAATTTACTGCGTGCTATACTAAGTCCTTGACACAAACCCACAATCACCGAATTAAGTCACCTCAATTTAAAACACTTATCACTGTTTGTTTTTATTGCTTCAACAAAACAAAAAAGCAATATTCCACTACCCCAATGGTTTGATAACATAAATTCGATTACATTCCACTTATCCTTATCGTCTCTTCAACGTAATTTGAAGCAGCCATGAAGCTATAAACAACACGTTTATAGCAAGACCGTTAAAACAAAAACATTCATGGGTACATACTCCTAAATTTTAATTGCATTTTTGTGTGGCATACATGTTTTGGTTGTGTGCAAAATTGCAACTTAGCCTGTTCACAGGGCGTGATTCCTCAAAATAAATTAAACAAAAAAAAATCTTGCAAAAAATGCACCCTTTTTAAGCGAACACACACAGGGGGTCTCAACCCACCCTATTCACAAATGTGCAACCAGCGGAGCGTAAGCCTCTTAAAAAGTATTATTTTACCTACAGCTATAGCTACCCGCAGCTGTTTTATAAAACAGAAAAAGTAATTATTAAAAATAAAATGGCTCTCTCCTCAATATCTTAAAGTGCACGCACTAATAAATTTAATTACGTCTAAGTGTTTACGGGCATGGTCTCTCCCACATCCATGTCGCCGCCGTCATCGTCGTCGTCGTCGTCATCATCGTCTTCCTTGGCAGCAATTTCTTTTGTTCTATCAAAAAGGATTGTGCCGCAATAAAACCTAAGCCAAGTTCCTAAACACAAGTTCCTTTTTTCCTTTCAATACCCCCCGACTGACTTATGTGTGTATATCTGTGACCGTTCTCGTTCATAGGGTATTGTATAAAATAATGACCGCACTAAGCTATATAGCTAACCAATGTGGAACCTCCAGAACGCTTCCAGTCGTATAGCAGAATTTATCGCGGAATTTTCTCCTTCTCTTATTGCATTTCAATAAATTCCTTTCGTGAAGACATCCGCGTACGCGTTTCTCTCTCCTTTTTTTTCTCTGGGCTGTAATAAATCTTTGAATGATTGTACAACCGATATCCAACTAGAGCTGCTAAAGTTCTTTACGTGCAGCGAAGACTTCTTAGTTGGCGAAGGAAGAAGAAATTTGCATATTTTCCATGGCGTGAAAGATGGTTGCGTGATAATAATTTTTCACCTCTTTGCAGGCAGATGGTATTGGATGCACGCTATAATATTTTGACAGTTTGCCTTGACAGTAACCAGACATTAACAAGGAGCTAGCAATGTTGTAGATTGTATTGCGCAGTCAATGGCTTTTTATTATCACTCATTATATACTTTGCTCTGGATGTGAATGCTCTCAGAATGGTACTTCACTATAAAGTATCTTCTTGGTTCTAAGATAAAAATTGATGTGAGGAAATGCAATTTTCATCAAGCGTAGTTATGCTAGTGAATCGGTTTATCTCTTTCTTCAAATGACTATATCTATTGAAGTACCGGCACTGGTATAGTTACCTTTATTTTTTACTTTAAGTTGGAAAAGGTTAAGTAAGGTATTACCTATTGATTACCAGTTGTATATCATGGTAATGTTTTGCATTTTTCATTTTGCTGTTACATGTCCTTAACTTTCACATTTGCGATTAACTACCAACGATTACCTAGAATTACCTGGCCTTACATTTGAATGACTTTTCCGTTTGGAGTTTTGTCTTCGCCCCTTTAAAACACTGATGCATACATTATTTGTGATCACAGTACTTATACTCGTTACTGCACTACTTTAGATACATAAATTAGATTTAATTTTTTTTCGAATTTTATCAAATAAGATCGTTTTTGGGATATTTGATGTTGCTCAGCTTCTAGACGGATCAGATAGATGAATGAAAGCTCAAAATACTCGAAAAGTATTGCCTAAAAACAGTTTTAAGCTTTTTTGTATAGATTTAGAATTATGGAATAGAATGAAGGAAAGTAAAAAAATTTAATATTTATCTATAGCCGTTATCATGTAAACTGCATTGTAATTTTAAACTGAAAAAAAAACCTATCCCGTACCTTTCTATTAGTGAAGGAATTTTTAGAATCTTCTCAGTAGTTCAAGAGCTTACCCTCTACAAACAAAGCTCAGTGATTAAAGTACAGGACTACTAAACGATCCTCAGAAAAACACTTAATTTTTTTTTTACTCCACCGCCTCTTTCAAACATCTTGCAAACATCCTAGATACCTGTCCTGGGATGAGCTTATAAATTCAGCCGTTCAGACTGAGCGTACAAGTTTTGGCCCCTTCCATTCGTCCCAAAAATATAAACTCAGACATATGAATGGCTGCGAAAATACCACTTCCGAATTTCGAATTTAAAGGATTTGCAAATGTTTATTTAATTAACTTTTAACCTTATTTTTTTTAGTAATACATATAATAAATTAAATAAACGATTTTTCAATTGCAAAAAAAAAATTGCAAAAAATTGGTTTTTAAAGAGTAACGTCGTCCTGCGACAATTCAAGTCGATCTGCTCTCGAAAAAATTCAATAAGCTCAACCTGGTTAGATCTTGATTTTTAGTACAGCTTGAGTATCTTTTTAAGCCGTCGACTTTGCAGAATTAGCCACAGTAGCGGCTTCTAAGCAAAGCCCAAATAAATGTGAGAGGTTTAAGATTGACTACCTAATTTCATTAATTTCTATAACATTTTTGAAATAAGGAACAGTTCTTTTTAAGATCTTGTATTTTTGTTTTTACTACACTTTTGGAAAATGTTTGTAAGGTTTAAAAGGTTTCAGCAGCGCCCTAAGACGCTTGTTGAATTATAATTCACTAAACACAGAAACCATTACATCCTCACTTGAGGAGCTTGGAATGGATTACTGGGTTAAAACAATGCTAAACAGTAAAATTATTAACAGAAGTCTTGGAAAGAGTACTATCGGTTAATAGAGGAACGGCACAAGGTGGAGTGTTATCTTCTCTCCTATGGAACATCTCAAAAAACAAACTTGTTAAATCACTCGTCAACAAGGGTATCAAGGTGGTCGCCTACGCAGATGACATAGTTGTCCTGATTTCAGGAAAATATCTTTCATATCAACCCTAACAATATTGAACTCATCCTGTTCACCAGAAGATATAAGATACCAAAATGGAAACCACCAGAATTGAGAGGCATTCGTCTTAATCTCACACCCGAAGCCAAATACCTGGGTATCGTGTTCACTTCCAAGTTAAACTGGAAACGGAATACGGAGGAAAGAATGAAGAAAGAACTAAACGCTTTTTACGCCTGCACAAAGGCTTTCGGGAAGAAATGGGGCTTACAACCGAACATAGTGCACTGGATGTACACCGCAATCATAAGCCCAATTTTGACCTCTGGCTCGGTTGTATGGTGGAAGGCTGTTAACACTAAATCCTACAAAATTTGGAAGCCCGAGTCATTCGGTCACTCACGCATACTTCACATCTTTGATCAGAGGGCCTCATATGCCACTCACAGACTACAAGAAACCGATGTATGACTTTGACAAACATTTTACAGTCTGTATACCGGACAGGAGGGACTGGCTCTCCCCGAGTACTGTCATAAAAGGTATACCCATCTTCACAGATGGCTCAAAGACGGAGAATGGAACGGAAGCAGGAGTCTTCTCAGAAGAATTAAACACCAGCCATTTATACCGACTGGCAGACCAGTTCATCGTTTTCCAGGCGGAGATCTACGCAATTAAGAAAGCAGCTCAAACTGTCTTAGCGAGGGAACTACCAGAAATGGAAATCACCTTCTGCGTGGACATCCAAGCATCACTTAAAGCGATTAACTCCAATGTGGTAAACTCCAAATCCGTAAGCCAGTGCCTCTAGGCATTGAGAGCATTAAACCATCACACAGTAAGGCTGTGCTGGGTTCCTGGACATGTTGGTGTAGAAGGGAACGAGGCAGCAGATAAACTGGTTAGATGCGGCTCTGACAAAGAAGTATTACCAGCTTTCAACGCAGCTAAGAGCTTCATTGACAGTGCCACATTAAACTTGGCTAAGGAACGATGGAACAACACTCCCGGTTGTACTATAACTCGGAGCTTGTGGCCCGCAATTGACACTGAAAGATCAAAGATCCTAATATCTTTTGATAGAAACCAAATCCAAGTGCTCGTCGGGCTAATAACCCAACACTGCATAATTGGAAACATGACCAAAAGACTAGGTATCTTCACAAATGACTTCTGCAGAAGTTGCAAAGATGAAGAGGAAATAGATTTAAAAAGATTAATCAACAGATCCGAATGGTTTTGTTATATGCATGTCCTATTATGCACAACAAAAGGGTAATCACAATGGGTCTTAATGGCTTCTGGGTGAAAATTGTTAATACAGAAAACTGCCCCTCTAACCTAACCTAACCTAACATATAATCCACTCGAAATGTGTTTCAAGGAATGATGTACTCGCTTTTTGTCAAATATACTTTAGGTACTGGTTTGTCTTATATTTCGCATTTCGATGAAAAATTTGGTTGTGTTTTTCCCAACATCTGCGATTACTTATGGGTGAAACAGGGTATGTCATGGAGCTCTAATGACCATAAGGGTCTGTTGCAATAATTAATATTTATGACTTACAGGGAAAAATAAAATGTCATAAAACAATTGACCCACGTTCTGAAAATGCATACAATGTGTTGGAAATATCGCTTTCAAAGATGCAACATTCCCATTCTTATAATTAGCTGAACGTCATCATTATTTTGCTAAACTTTTCGTTAAGCTATAATGTCAAAACTGATCTGTCAATTTTTGTAACCTTCTTCTTCCTTCAGCATCGCAAAAGATAAGTCACGTTTATAATCTGAATTTATCACTGAAATCCTAAATAAAATTTACTACTTGAATTTTGTAATTGGTTTGTCGCCTTTTTATTTCAAAGCGAATTCTTTTATCTTCAAAAGGTTATGGGCCCAGAAATGTGTATGTCCATTGCACAATAAATAACCACACTTAATGAATACAGAGAATTTCGCTGATATAACGTATACGAACGATTCTGCAATTGACGATAGATCTTTATTGGACCAAACATTAGAAGAGTCCAATCAAAACAACTCCGTGATTCAACTAGAAGAACCAGAGCCATCAGAGTCTAGAATGAGCGAATCAAGAGTGTATCACATTCATCGTTTCAACGGGCAGAATTACCAGCTATGGCGAAGACAGATGGAAATTTATATGACGGAAAATAAACTCAAACCGTATATATTCGGAACAACACGCAGACCAGATTCCAACACACAACATTGGGATGATAAAGATGCTGAAGCACAAGCATTCATAATGAGAGGAATAGAGCTGGAGCAATTAAAGTACCTTACGGACTGCAGTACTGCCGCACAGATGTGGTCCAGGTTGAAAACCATTCACTCTGAAAGAAGTGAGCAATCTGCGCAAGTACTGCTTGAAAAGTTTATTAATTGCAAATTAGAGGAGGAAGAATGCATGGCTGATTATGTAGCCAGAGTCACATCACTTACGCAGCGGTTGAAAGACATGAATCTTGAGCAGAAAGAACCAATGGTGATTGCGAAAATTCTTAGTAGCCTACCAAGTAAATTTGATCATGTGAGAACAGCGTGGTATGCAGTGCCTCGTACTGATCAGAACATTGAACGTTTGACTGACCACTTAGTCAACGAAGAGTCACTAATTAATCTACGATCCAACAGCGAAGATAAGAGTGTTACAACTAGCGCAGCCTACACGGCCAGCAGCAGCAAATGTAACCGCAAATTTTTCAATAAAGCATCAAACAATAACAACAGCCAGCAACGAAAAGGTAAATGCAATTATTGCCAAAAACAAGGGCATTGGGCGAGAGAGTGTTTTAAGCGTCAGCGAGATAAGCAAAATAAGCTTGATAGTCAGAGTCACCAAAATGAAATCGATCGTCATTCTCTTATGATTCAGAGAGAAACAAGTCAAAGCCATCCTAGCTGTCAGGCATCGGTTTCTGATGGTAAGTCTCATTTGTTTATTTTACAATCAGCAACAACACAGGAAAAGATAAGGAATATGTGGTATGCGGATTCCGGAGCTACAGACCACATGTCGTTCCAGAGGGAGTGGTTCAGTAGCTTCACTCCATTTGTAGAAGGAAAATGTGAGGTTCGAGTTGGAGATGGCCGAAAATTGCGGGTGGAAGGAATTGGTGACGTAGAAGTGCATGCTATTAGCTCTAAAGAAACAAATATTGTTCATATTATTAAAGACGTTCTATTTGTTCCAGATCTTGGACGTAATTTTATATCTGTTCTAAAGTCCACAGAAAAAGGAATGAAGGTTATTTTTGAGGAAGGTGCGCAACGTGTGATTTTTATGAAAGATAACACCATAATTGCTGATGGAGTTCGAGAAAACCGATTATATAAAATGAACTTGGTACCAGTGAAGACAGCTCAACTAAATGTTGCATCGTCAAGCACACTAATGCTGTGGCATGAACGTTTAGGACATGTTAATTTCAAGACATTACGAGAAATGGCAAACAAAGGAGTTGTAGAAGATCTCAACATCGATCACGTATCAAAAGAAGATCCATTCTGTGAGGGCTGTGCTTATGGCAAGCAACATCGCTTTACTTTTCCAAAGTCAGGAGCTAGGCGTGCGAGTAATGCTGGAGAAATTTTCCATGTTGATCTCTGTGGTAAGATGAGTATTTCATCAATTGGTGGTGCCAATTATTTCATGTTGTTAAAAGACGATTTTTCAAGATACTGCTATGTATTTTTTCTCAAGAACAAATCAGATGTGCTCGTTAATCTCATGAAGTTTTGTGCTGAAGTTGAATCTCATGGTCATTCAATCAGACGTTTAAGATCGGACTGTGGTTTGGAGTTCTGCAACGAACATGTTGACAGTTTTCTTCTCAGCAAGGGAATTAAACATGAGTTTTCGACTCCAAGAGCTCCAGAACAAAATGGCTTTATCGAAAGGCAGAACCGAACAATAATTGAGAGCGCAAAATCAATGTTGCATGAAAGACAACTTCCGTTGTATCTTTGGGCAGAGGCAACGCATACTGCAGTGTACTTAAGAAATCGAACAGCATCGCATACGATCGACGGCGTAACGCCTTATGAAAAATGGATTGGTTCGAAGCCATCTGTCAAAAATCTTCGAATTTTCGGAAGCGAGGTTTATGTTCATGTTCCTAAGGAGCAGCGAACGAAATGGGAGAAAAACTCAATTAAATGTTTGATGGTTGGCTATAACGACGAGAGCAAAGCCTATAGAATCTTTGATCCCGCTGGCAGAAGGATATTAATCAGAAGAGATGTTATATTCAGTGAAGAACGGCAGAGGCTCCACGAAATGGTTGAGAACTATGATTCAGACAAGCCGAAGAATCAAAATGAATTATTAGAACTACAGGATAAAGTGCTAGAGAAGGATGGTAGTTCCGCAGAATCAAACAAGCCCAGGCGAGTATATACAAATCCAAGACTTCCAACTCCCAGAAGTCCTTACGCGATGAGGAAGGGTACTAGGTCAAACAGTGAAAACAGATTGGAAGAAGAACTGATTGTGGCTGAAGTGTGTGCATGTGAGCTAGAACCAAAAACCCTAGAGGAAGCTATGAAAAGCAAAGATTCACAAAAATGGTTAGCAGCGATAAATGAAGAGATTGACTCACTCGAAACTAATAATACCTGGAAGCTAGTCCCAAGAACCAACAACGAGAATGTGATTACTAATCGGTGGGTGTTTAAAATAAAATATAAAGCTAATGGCGAAATCGACAAATACAAAGCGAGATTAGTCGCAAGGGGCTGCTCTCAAAAGTATGGGATCGACTTCGAAGAAACATTTGCTCCGGTTGTAAGATACGACTCTGTTAGGACATTGTTGGCGATAGCAGCGGCGAAAAATCTAGAAATTTATCAATTTGATGTGAAAACGGCGTTTCTACATGGCAACCTAGAAGATCATATTTATATGGAACAGCCGTATGGGTTCGAGCAAGGCAATCAAATTTGTCTATTAAATAAAAGTTTGTATGGACTTAAGCAAGCGTCGAGGCAATGGAACAAAATGATTGTTGAGTTTCTGCTGCAATATGAACTTAAACAGTCAGCAGCTGATCCATGTATATTTGTCCGTAAGTCAGAGGAATCCATAACATACTTAGCTCTTTACGTGGATGATGGACTTATATGTGGAAACGATATTTTATTTATAAAATTACTTTTGAATAATCTTAATGAAGAATTTGAGATTACTTTCAGAGAAGCTGAATACTTCGTCGGCATGCAAATAAAAAGGGATAGGGATAATGGCACTCTAAAAATCTATCAAAGCATCTATACAAACAAAGTTTTAGATCGTTTTAATCATGCTAATTGCTCATCTATTACTATACCCGCAGAACCTGGAATAAAATTTACGAAAGAGGAACATGGATCGACGAGTACAGCAGTTTTCCCTTATAGAGAAGCGATTGGTTCGCTTATGTATTTGATGGTATGTACAAGACCAGACATTGCATATATTGTTGGTGTTCTCAGCAGGTTTTTGGAGAGCCCTACTTTGACGCACTGGCAAGGAATTAAACGAATTCTTAAATTCTTACGAGGGACACCAGAACGAGGAATAACATTTGATGGAAAATCCAACTGTACCGAAATGACCGTTTACTGTGATGCTGATTGGGCTGGAGACGTCGACACGAGACGAAGTACAACAGGTTGGATCGTGCTTTTGAATGGAGGCTCAATTGCTTGGAGTTCCAAGAAACAAAGCGTGATTGCAACGTCAACAACAGAGGCAGAATTTGTAGCTTTGTGTTCATCGACAAAGGCGACTATACATCTTAGAAGATTACTGGCAGATTTGGACCAACAGCAAATTAAACCTACGTGTATCAGATGTGACAATCAAAGGGCAATTACATTAGTTAAACATCCAGAGTCATCAAAACGAACAAAACACATTGATACTCAATATTTTTACACATGTGACATGCAGAAAATGGCGATGGTTGATGTGCAGTATGTGTCCACTAATGATCAATTGGCTGATCCATTGACCAAACCATTACCAAAAGAGAAATTTAGAAGGCTTGTTGAGCTGTTGGGATTGTCCGATGATTGAAGCTGAGCTTTATGTGAAAGCGAGAGGGAGTGTTGGAAATATCGCTTTCAAAGATGCAACATTCCCATTCTTATAATTAGCTGAACGTCATCATTATTTTGCTAAACTTTTCGTTAAGCTATAATGTCAAAACTGATCTGTCAATTTTTGTAACCTTCTTCTTCCTTCAGCATCGCAAAAGATAAGTCACGTTTATAATCTGAATTTATCACTGAAATCCTAAATAAAATTTACTACTTGAATTTTGTAATTGGTTTGTCGCCTTTTTATTTCAAAGCGAATTCTTTTATCTTCAAAACAATGATTCTTCTGCACTATTGTTTTCCTTCTTAAAAGAACGAATTTGATTGACACTTCATAATGTGACACGTCATAATGTGTTTTGTCCCTCTAAAAAATGTCATGAAATACACGCGTCAATATACACCAATTTTAAATTGTCTCTCTTCATTATTTTTGTTCTACAATTCCCTGTCCATAATAAATTCGTGTTTCAAAAAAGAAATATTGTTTACCAGCTTATTGTTTCGAAAATTTATTTGTTTGCTAATCCACTTTGACTATATGTATATTGCAAAAATTCAACTTAACTAAGTTAAATAAATATTGATCTGCTCCTATGACATATTTTCCTATGAACATCAGTCAACAAGCCAAAAAAAAATCAACCGTATCACTTGTTTTAACCCACTTCCCTATTTTTTTTTTCATTGCGAACAGAATAAAAAAAAAAACAACTTGAAACACCATCAACAACATTGTAGGTATCACTTGACATAAAGAATCATACATCACCGAACATGCAATGGGGTTGTCGCATATATGCATAGTACCTACCTCTATCTGCACTCTGTCTCACCATTGTTTGTTTACGTTCTTATTTTTTTTTTTTTTTGATAAAATATAATTTTATTTAACATTTTGTAGTGTTTGTTGTGTTCTGTTTTCATCAACCTTGACTATGAAAATAAAATTAAAAGAACCGAACCAAAGTGGTAACAAAAAAACAAGATTAAAATAATTTAAAATTATCACTTGCGATAAACAGAAAGAGTAAACAGAATTTTGCGTCGACATTCCTACGGGACGGTCATTGAGACAGAAATGTTTTAACTTAGCCTCTCTAAGGCATCGTCTTCGTCTTGTGTCTTTTTAGCTGTATTAACTTTCTCGTTCTTCTTCTCTAATCGTTGCCGGTGACGTATTTACGAGTATTTTTGCATCATTTTCTGTCTGCCGGTTGCCTATTAGTATTTTTTATTTTTTGTATGCACTATAGGTTAAATGGCGGCTGTTTGACACATTGTAGGGTAATATGTTTTTAAAGGCCTGACACTATGCCTAAGCTCTCTCTAACGCTCTATCATAAACCGACTCCCTCTCAATTGTTTTTTGGCCATCTATTTCTCGGTAGAGGACGACCCGCCGCCGTGCGATCCTTTTCGTTATTACTTACTTACTTACTTAGGCGGCTCTACAGTTCGGGGTGAACCGAGGCCTCAGCTAACAAGCCTCTCCAGTTAGCCCGATCCTTAGCTAACTGCCTCCAATTGCGCACTCCTAGTCGATTGAGGTCGCCTTCGACTTGCGCGCGCCACTTAAGGCGAGGTCTTCCTCTACTGCGTTGTCCCTCCGGGTTAGACTCGAAGACTCTACGAGCCGGAGCATTTGTTTCCATCCGCTCCACATGTCCTAGCCATCTTAAACGACTTTCTCGCAGTTTTTTGACCAGGTCGATGTCGCTGTACAGCTCGTATAGTTCGTGGTTGAATCTCCTTCTCCAAAGCCCGTCAACGCAAACGGGACCGAAAATTTTACGAAGAATCTTTCTCTCGAAACGGCCGAGGATATCTTCATCCGCTTTAGATAGAGTCCAAGCTTCAGCGCCATAAAGCAGGACTGGGATGATCAAGGTCTTATACAGAATCTCCTTAGTTGTTCGGGATAGGGCTCTGCTACTCAATTGCCTTCTTAGCCCAAAGAAACAGCGGTTGGCAAGAGTTATTCTTCGTTTAATTTATTCTGAGATGTTGTTGTTAGAATTTATAGCAGAACCGAGGTAGATAAAGTCCCTCACCACCTCAAAGTTATAGCTGTCGATCGTGATGTTTTGTCCGATTCTACGATGTTGGGTGTCCCTTCTTGTTGACAGCATATACTTGGTTTTGCCCTCGTTGACCGCTAGACCCATTCTAGCCGCTTCCGTTTCTATACTAGCAAACGTACCAGTGACAGCCCGCTGTGTTCTACCAATTATGTCAATATCATCGGCGTATGCAAGTAATTGGACGGACTTTTGAAAGATCGTGCCTTGCGTGTTGGCCTGTGAGTTCCGGACGATTCTTTCAAGTATGATGTTGAAAAAGTCGCACGACAGTGCGTCACCTTGTCTAAATCCTCTTTGGACATCAAAGGTTTCGGTGAGGTCGTTACCGACCTTGATGCAGAAGCGAGCTTTCTCCATCGTCATCCTACACAATCGAACGAGTTTTGCAGGGATGCCAAAGCGGCTTTGAAATCGATGAAAAGATGGTGGGTATCGATTTGAACCTCTTGGGTTTTTTCCAGGATCTGCCTAAGTGTGAAAATTTGATCGACGGTGGACTTTCCTGGCCTAAAACCGCTCTGATAGGGGCCAATCAGGTTATTTATAAAGGGTTTAAGGCGTTCACACAATATGGCAGACAGGATCTTGTATGCGATGTTTAGGAGACTGATACCTCTGTAGTTGGCGCAGTTGAAGGGGTCTCCTTTCTTGTGGACCGGGCAAACGATGCTGAGATTCCATTCATCAGGCATGCATTCATCTGACCAAATTTTGGAGATGAGTTGGTGCATGCTCGTTACCAGGTCATCTCCAGCTGCTCTAAAAAGCTCGGCAGGTAGACCATCAGGCCCTGCAGCTTTGTTGTTCTTTAGCTTGGATATTGCTACCCGTTATTCGTTATTAGACTGTTTCTAAAATTTGTGGATTTCTTGGTACTTACAATGTTTTTGAAAGCCATACTCGAAAGTTATACCAGACTGGTCTTTGTTTAGATGCATTTGGAAAATAACTGTCAGATTAAGATTTAGCCGAATATTTCGAAACATATCTACGATTGCAATGCTTTTAATGTCGCGGATGTCTTTACTCAAACAGGGGCCGCGCACTTTTTTAAATTATTAGAGTTTTCCACGAAATATTGAAAAACTGCATTTCGTCAGCCGTTCCACCAGCTTTTGCGAAATAGGTTTTGTGGTTTTGTCAGTGGTTTCTGATCAAGCTAGCGAAAATGCTGTAAAGCGTACATTTCAACAAGCATGATAATGATACCTTAACATGGGCGGCTCAAGGACTCATAAAAAACGGGCTTGGAAAAATAGTTGCAAGGCATTTGTAAGAAATATTTTACGTCTTCGGCTTAAGTCGTTTTTATAAATCCGCCAGGCTTCGTAATAGCCACGACGCCGACGACCGACACCGACGACGTTCATGATAGTCATTCCAATTATTATTTAACTGCGGTCTTTGTATTTCTGCTGAACATGAAAATCAACCAAATCTTTCTGGCTATGGAATTCCTAAAGCATTAAATGACAAGTTAAGTACGGTGAAGAAAAAAAACCCTTGGAGGACGAATTTTTCAAAATACCGTCTTACAAAAAGCCTGGGCATAGACCGTACACCATGTCGAATTCAAAGTCTAGTTCAAATGGTGTATGCTGGGCTGTGATTTTTTTCCACTTGCTCTTAAACAGCTAAAAGATCATTCAGCGAGTGTCGATACTATTATGAATCAGTGGATGGGCAAGTATATAGGTTCAAAATATATGAGCTGCTATAACGTATCCATTCAAATTCAAACCAAAATTCTCCTCATTTCAGTAAAAATGCTTCAATATCTTACTAGTCCATTTTAAAATTTTCTCGCTATTTTGTGTTAAAACGATCCTTGAATTCAAAACTACATCAGTGCAAGTTAAGGTAAGTTTATGCCAAGCACGCATTAAAATCCTGTAGCCCAACGATTTGTTCAGCCTTAATACGCCTATGCATACGCCAAATGCCTATTAATTACAAAGCTGTTATTAAATCTTGTTAACTGAATTCGAAAACAAAATTAAACCGCAGAACTAATGGCCATCATAACAAGGTCCCCGCGGAGGACAAGCGAAATTATATGCTCCACCAGAACAGAATTGAGTTAAAAATCCCCATGAATTTTCAAACAACCCACTAGGGGTGCATGTCCCCGTTTATGTGCTAAAAATTAAATTATAATTTGGTCATGTAGCGAGAGGAATTTTTAGCAACAGGGTGGATGAGTGTTCCCCAAGGGTATATATGCAATATACATAGGCTTGTGGTCAGATTAATTAATGTGTAAAGTATCTCAGTCTAATTGGACTCTGGTTTGGGATTGACGGCAGGGTTTTGTTTTTCGCCGAACAATTAGAAAGTGATAGCTGGTAACAGATGTGGTTTCGAGATACCAGACCTCAGGTTCCGCTGAGTGGTACAGACGGAATTATTTTTCACCACTCCCTATTTGAAATCTCTGTTGTAAGCGCCCACTTAGCCGTTGAGGTCCACACGAAATTTCTGTATTCCGAGTATGGCTACTGAAGCAATACGCGTTTCAAAATTTAAGCTATTACGTCAACTTGAAGTACCTCCTAAGTCTATTCAGCGAGTGACGATTTTAAACATAGTGGATGGGAATCAGTTTGTGTTTGGTTGGAAAATTTCTTCATCTGTTTTTTGGAAGCGTAATTTGTTAATTTTCCATTAACCAAGTCAAACCCAATTCAGTGACTGATGTTACTGTGTCTGTGTAGAGAAGGACTAAAAATGTCTCTTTCTTCATAATTATTTCCATGAAAACAAAATCTGGTCTTAGCCATGAAAAAGGTACTAATATTAGGCGTATTTTTTTGAGAATCTATAGCTAGCTCACTTTTACTTTTACATACATGCAAAACTTGTATAACTCATTTTTGGTTTTGTTATACTCACTTCCCAAAAAAATACGCCAATTGATATTTTAAAAAACTCTATTTCACATTCTGTTTTCCCACAAGATGAATTTTAGTGGTGCACTCCAAATAAATTTTATTCAGCGAGTTGCGAATCAGTATGGATGGGCTTTCATTTCTACTCGTTATTTTCACTAGAATCTTTTTAAGAATCTACTTGAACATTCGCATTCTAATTCAACAAATGCCCTTCATTCAGATAATCCCACGGACATTGCATTCAATTCAGCGAGTTACGAATTAGTGGATGGGTGTGTTCGTGATTTTCAAATTGTTTAAATCCCATAAATTGCCGTAGTCAAAGATCCAGTTTAGTCGGATGTGTAGATTACCTTGTCTTTTATTCAGCGAGTTTCGAGTCAGTGGATGGGTACGAATTGCATTGCTTGAACTGAAAACCGTTTATCCTCAATTCTTTCTTAATACCTAAACACCATTCAGATTGATTGCATAATCAGAAAGCCAGTTCATAGACATGCCCATTTTGCCTTCAATTCAGTTCTGCGAATCAGTGGATAGGTACATAATTACTGGAGTCACTCTTATCCTGAGTTAACACACAAACGCCATTCAGAAAATAGGAGAATCAGTTGATGGGCATTTGGATTTCGTCTTCTATTCATCGAGCTGCGATTCAGTGGAGTGGTATGCTTTTCAACCGTTTTGTATTGGGAAAACTTTTATCTCGGGTTCGTTCTTAATAGAACAAAAATCATTCAGGACATCTGAGTTTTTCAGGCCACCCTCTGATTATTATTTAAAATATATTCACCCACTCAACCTCCTTCACCTTATTAGCCATTAGCAACTTTTTTACCGCATTAAAGCCTTATCTATTGATACCGAAAACCCATCTCGCCCCCCAATGGACGGATGCGACCTACTACTCCCATTCTTTATGCCCTCCATACAAATCTGTAGCATAACAATCACTTCAGTCCAGACAGACGCCAGTCGATGCAATTCCCAAGTCCTCGTCTTGGTGTACGTGATCTGCACTAGGACTGCATCGACGAGATGCCGATTAAAATTAAAGTACCGAATGATTGCACTTCACCATCCATGGTACTAAAATCAAACATAATCCTCCCAGCCGGCCGGCGCACTCAGTATTTCGATCTATGGTTATAGAAGCAACAGAAAAAAAGTTAGAAATTTAATTTTATTACCTCGATTGGAATTTCATTGCCATCATCTGTGCGCCTACGCCCCTAGCGTGTGTCCATGTCCACCAGCTATCGTCGAGAAAAACAAACTAAAGCCAAAAAGAGAAAAAAAAAAACATCAAAAGCGTTTTTAATTGCCAGACAAATGTTGAATCCTTGTCGCGTCGCGGTCAATTATGCTGTGCGCTGCGGGCCAGTCTAAAACAAGAGCAGTAACACAGCAACAGCAGTGTACTGCAGCAGTCCTTCTTGTCGCTGTCGGGATGTTGGCGGATGTGATATAGTCAGAATGGTATATTTTGCCAGGGCAAATGTTTATCTTTGCAGCACGCAAAGGGTGTCTGTGTGTGTTTTAGTTTTATTTTGTTTTTACCTTATAGCCAGCTTATTGGCGTAGAACTGAACGGACATCAACGAAGGAATGCAAATAAAACGCGATAGAAACGGAAAGTTAAAACATGGGTCACGTGAACGTGAATCGAAACATATA
This sequence comes from Cheilosia soror, assembly GCA_949372485.1. Lineage (NCBI taxonomy): Eukaryota > Metazoa > Arthropoda > Insecta > Diptera > Syrphidae > Cheilosia > Cheilosia soror. The sequence continues at coordinate 108,372,265 of OX443562.1, read as the reverse complement.
CCAGTATTTGCGTGCGGAATTCAATTTTGAAGCGAAAACATATTGAGAACTTTTAGTTCTTTGGGATGGGATCTGGGAGGTACCTACCCTATGTTTTTCAGCAGAAATTCAAGCTATTTTCATGCTTATTACAGGGTGTATACATGTTTGAATGGCAAAAAGTCGATGTACCTATATAATATTTATGCACCTTGGAGCGTTTGAAAATTGGATACACTTTATGTAGGACTTAAGGAGTATCTCGAAAACTATCGATTTGGTTGGCAATGATTGCGCTTTTGGAACCGCATTGATAAGCCTGACTGAATCCGTTTACATAGGCGAATGGTTCTATAAAAGCTATCCTCCCGATTTTATATAGAAAATTCATTGGCTTGGCAGTAGCCCATCCTGTCAATAGAATTTCGAAATGCATTTTCAATGGTTCTATAATCTTTTTCACGAATAGCTTGAACAACATTGTACTCTAGAGCCGTATCGTTTGTTGATTTACAGCTAACCTTAACATATAAAGTCCAAAAACTTCAATTCGTAGGCCAACGTAGGCCAAGCAGGATCACAAAAACGACTGATTTCACGATTTTTGAAATTGTGCTAAAGAGTAATTGTTCGACGGCAAAATGCAAGCCCCATCTTTTTGGAACCAAGTTCATATCCTTCTGTTATCATGCCTCTTTGGAACCCTTCATACAGTTTCTATCTTCTAAAATGAAGAAGATTGAAGAAAATGCAACCGATGACAATTTCACAAGTAACTCTTTTCAAAAACTTGAGTACGCTTTAAAGGAGATTTTTTTTTTGTTTCGCCAGTCAGGTTATCTAAGAATTCCAAGCGATACATGTATCGTGTGCCATGGTTGACGTCGTCGCTTGTCGTTGCGATTGTGAATGGAAGAATCGCCGGCGATTCGCCAAAACCCGCGCGAAAAAACAAAATGCGAATATCTGGAGAAGATTTATGAAGTATATCCCCCAATTCATCGATCGAGTTTTTTTCTTTCATCACTGCGCCCATTACCCTGTATGTTTGGTAATTCATCCTTGTCAGAATTTATCCGCCAATCAATCATTTTTACACCGTCCTCTTCCCGGGCGCCAATATGTAAAATTGTTCCCTCTATTAAAATGAAAGCTCCTGCAAGTAGCTACCTACTTCAAATGTTATTTAAATAATTTTCCTTTTCGGATGTTTCATAGATGATGATGACAGAATTTAATTTCGGACCAAATGGATGGTATTTTTGTCTTTCTTAAATCCAATGAAACTGATGAATCACAGGTGTCTCCTCAGACTTGCTCCCAAAATATTCCTCCATCTTCAAGAATTATTTATTTCTCTCAAACCCGAATGCGATCAATTACCAAAGCAAATATTTGACCCCACTTAAGGGTAACCCTCGACGATTCAAATGTGTTATGATGAGTAGCTTTCAATAAATTTCCACATCCCATCAAACTATTGACCGCCTTTTCATCGTTGAACCCAAAGTATTTTACACACAAAAGGCAACCGCCTTCAGACTAATTAAGGTTCAATTAATTGGAATTGGAATTGGAATTGGAAATTCCCGCTTCACCCCAAAGTTCGACTTCATTTACCATCGTCTCTGACAACTTACAATACAACTATCTGTGGAATTTATTCTGTCAGTCACGTCCCTCCATAAATGTATCTCTGTGTATCTGACACAGTATCTGCGAGTAAATTATTACGCAAAAAACATGTTTCACGAGCAAACCCTCTCGTGATAAGAACAACGTGAACGCTATCCCGAGTTCAAAGTCAATATTTGAACGTGTCACACCGGTCCGGCAGCCAAAGTGACTTTATTACGATTTTTCTTTTGCTTTTAAAGTTTATTTGGTCTTTCTGATGAAACGACAGTTTTTTTTTATTATTATTTTTGTTGCTCAGTGCGAAAACAGACCTACAAACAAATTATTAAATCAAAAAAGAAAGGTAATCCACACAGCAAGTAGAGTGGAGAGACATTCCTTTGGCAGACATGACGCCCGCATTATGTTTCTATCATGGCTATTGGTGTAGTGATGGTGAAGGGGCGCTAAATAGGCGTAAATAAATATGTCTACTTATTTCCAGCTGCATTCCATTCCATGGTGTTGTATTAGAGTTACTATCGATTGCAGTACATTTCTTGCCAGGTGACATATGCTTTTCAAAATGTTAGGACAATAAATTTTGTGTGTGTGTTTTATAACGCGTTACTTTAAGCTGTTATGTGTTGTAAACCCCACAATAGATCAGTGGAACAAAAAGTGTTACATCTGGAGAGATTGTTTATAACAAAACAGAAATAAAACTGTTCACATAAATATACAACAATCGATTGGAATGCTTTTACAGCGCACAGCACTAGCAGACAGTAGATATTATTTATTGTCATTGTCATGCAAATAACTTATTTAAAGCCGTTCGGTGTTATGTGAGTCGGGCAGAGAGTATTAGTCGGAAATGTATATGCATGGTATTGCGACAAGCCCTCGATTTGACATATAAGTTCTAAGACGTTAAGGGAAATATCTATTCGCGTAAAAATAGCCAAGAAAATTGGATACAAATAGAGTGAGGGAAGTACAAAGCAGCACCTTGTCTTAAGAGTTCCATTCTATTGGGCTTAAAAAAATCTCAAACCCCTTATGGAAACCTAGCAAATCTGGTAGTGGAAACGTACAGTAGAGCGCCTCAACGACATGGGGCTGTAGGATTATTTAGAGACTTAACTGGACGGATGTTTCTGAGCTATGACAGCTTACCCTCTTCTATGGAAACTGTAATCAATCTGGCCGGAATGTAAGATGCAGAATGCAAAGTGATGCCTATATTGATTTTGATATCTGTTATTGAGGTCTTGGACAATGTGGGCTCCTAACTTGATAATAATTCTTATAGAGCTAATTCAGCAAGTAACCTGTGTTGGAATAGGTCACAAGCTAAGCATAAATGTGTGTCATTTCCTGCAAGCTGACAGATACTTGTAACATGTGAAAGTATATCTGACGAGTTATAAATTAAATAGGGTGGGGATACACTTGGATCTTACGACTACTTTGGCAGTTCGTTATGAGTGAATACCACGCAAATTTTGAGCGTGCCAAAGTAGGTTTTATTACAAAATTTGTAGTGTTTTGCAATTCAAACCCAAGAGCCGTAGACCCACATAGTTTAATAGACGTCCATATTTGCTCCATCCCTATTAGTAGACCAAATGTTATATACAATTTTGGCCTTTTATGGAGACTTTTGGTGCAACTCTTGTCACAATATTTTGTCGCTACTGACATTTTTAATTCTGAGAACACAGCTAGAAATGTTTTCAGGTAGACGGAGTTCGTGGAAAGTTGTTAGACGATCTTAAACACCTTCGGGTTCTTTAAATTCATTAATCAGCCTGTGAATATTCCGTTGAATTATTTTTGGCAAAATGTGCAAAATTCGTTGCAACTATTTAAGCTAACTTTACTCTCTTTACTTTTCAGAACTTTTGAATTTTTCGACACCTTGCAGACCTCTCACAAAATCATTAGTTTCGATATTTCCAATATCAGCAGTCATGAAGACGATAGTCCTTCATTTTTAATTGAACAGCGAAAAGCCAGACGTTGTCTGAGGCTTGGAAATTAAGTATGTATTTTCTGACCTAGAGCTCCAGAGAGTTGTTGGATTTTTCTATGTGAAGGAATTCATTTTTGACTTGAAAAAAATTACGATTTCCATTTCAGTAAATGCCAAACATTTATTAATAAAATTATTAGCTATAATTGACAGAAATAAGCCAGTTTTCCGCTACCGCTTTATACTAAAGACTACTGTCATTTTTGGACCTATTTACTAGACATAAAATATGTTGCATCCATTTTCAACATTTTTGCGAAACATCAAGGACACGAAGCTTGTGGACTTCCTATTTTGCTAGTCATATAAAATTCGTTAACCTACGTTTCAAGCATATTTCTTGGAGTTTTTTTTTTACTGATTTATGTCAATAAGAGTGCCAATTCAAATCTAATTATGTCTTGTGTCGTTCTTAAACCTAAGAAGTGTTATCATCTTTATCCAAGGCTACATTTGTATCATCACTTAAAAGTTTAGGGCCACCTTTACAGCACCTTACATAAAGATTTTTGAAATAAACCTACTACCTATTATTCATCACCAGTTTTACATTATTTGCCCTCCACTTTTTTGTCATTTGAAATCGTAGATCGACATTTGACTATCGACACCAAAACTTTATTTTTTCATATTCCATATTTCAGAGGGAAGTATTCATATTTCGCTCTATTTATTTATTTATTTATATACATATACAGGCCTCTTAAAATGGTAAAAGTAAGTTAGCAACTTTTAGGGGAAGTATTTTGGAAAATGTTGCAATACGCAATTCATGATTATCATTGCTGAGCACTATTACTAAATTTCAAGTTAATCCGAAATAAAAGTAATTTTAGGTACCCCTTGGGGTATTCGTATTGGCTTAATTCAAAATCTCTTAAAATGCGTGTTAAACTATTCTCTATTCTTTATCACAGTTTAATATCGAACGTCGCAATTGCAAGCGGTTAGAAAGTTATAGTCTCTAAGAAAAGTATATGGTTTTAACAGTGTACACCTCAGAAGAGGGGTCACTTTGAAAATGGCGAAATATTTGTGTAATAGTTTTTTCTTCTCTATCGAAGAGAAAATTTTCAAATTTCTATACGTATACTGTAAGCGATTTATCCTGTTTTAAAGAATTAAAAGAGAGATCCCCTTTAAGGGCCAGTGGGGGTCTTCTTCAAAAATTCCCGACGGATTTGTTTCAAACTTCATATTTAGAGTTTGTGAGCTTCCCGCTAGGAGGAGTTTTTTTAATGCTAGCCCTAATATTAACGGTACTTCCCATAAACATTTTACGAAATATTACACAATTTGTATTTTTTCGAAAACTGCTCTAACGATTTGAACCAAAATTGATAGTTGAGTTAATGTAGGCATGTTTAACATGACTGCATAGTGCATTCCCAGTTTTGCTCTAAAAAGACCGCGTCCTTTGATATCCACCCAAATACCTAATAATAGTACTCCTCATATCTATAAAACGACTGTAACTGCTAGGTAATGTTTATATCCTGAAGAATACGTCGTACTCAGTTTTCAGCTAAACAGTTTAGAAACTGCTTTTCGAATCCAAAGTTGTTTTTGTCAGCATAATTTTACAAAAAACCGCTCTAACGATTTTGATCAAAATACATATTTAAGACAACATAAGCATTCTAAACATGACCACGTACTTAGTTTTTCTCAGAAAACTGGAATATTGCCGTTCTATGAATATTTCTCAAAAATGACTACCCAAATCCCGATCTTTATTCACACACGGTAAATTTTTGCAAAGCCCAAAACTTCAGTGGCAATATAATTTGAAATTCATCGAAATTCAAATGTCAGTTCGGGGTGAAATTTAAAAGTAAATGTTGAAGTTAATACGTATGTTTATGTAGTATGTATTACGTTGTTAATTAACAAGTGCTCAGTTATCTGAGTACATCTTGAGTGTGTATGATTTTAAACGTAAAATTTGCTGAAATTACTCTGAGATTCTGCGAGATTCGCAATAAACGAGAAAGTTACGTGCGACCCAGTCGTGCACTTTATTTTACTCTCTGTTCGCCCTGATATGCTTGCAGATATTTCTTTTTATACCCTCCACAGAAAGGTATATTCACTTTGCCATTACGTTTGTAACGCCAAGAAGGATTCACCGGAGACCCTATAAAGTATATATATTCTGAATCAGGATCACATTCTGAATCGATTTAGCCATGTCCGTCTGTCTGTCTGTCTGTCTGTCTGTCTGTCTGTCTGTCTGTCTGTCTGTCTGTCTGTCTGTCTGTCTGTCTGTCTGTCTGTCTGTCTGTCTGTCTGTCTGTCTGTCTGTCTGTCTGTCTGTCTGTCTGTCTGTCTGTCTGTCTGTCCGTCTGTCTGTCTGTCTGTCTGTTGAAAGCACGATAGCGTCCAAAGGAATTGACCTAGGCGAATGAAATTTTGTGAGACGACTTCTTTTTACCGTCGTCAGGTTGGTATTGAAAATGAGCTATGTCGGTTAAGTAGTTCTGGTACCTCCCATACAAAACCACTATTAGACCCACGTCTCTCTCTGTCTGTTGAAATCACGATAGCGTCCGAACGAATCGACTTAGGCAACTGAAATTTTATGAGAGGTCTTATATTTATAGCCTTCAAGTTTGTATTAAAAATGGTCCATGTCGGTCAAGCAGTTCTGTTACCTCCCATACAAAACCACTATTGAACACACGTCTCTCTCTGTCTGTTAAAGCACGATAGCGTCCAAACGACTTAACTTAGGTGAATGAAATTTTGTGAGAGGACTTTTTTTAACCGTCGTCAGGTTGGTATTAAAAATTGTCTATGTCGGTAAAGTAGTTCTGCTACCTACCATACAAAATTAATATTAGACACATATTAACTCGCATGGGAAACATTTTGCATGACTTTTATGCAGTGGAGGGTATCAAAGCATCGGCCAGGCCGATGATAACACTTTTACTTGTTTCCACTTGAATTAGTTGTAAGTAGTGATCTTCAGTTCATAATATTTTCAGAAATTGTAATAGTTTTTTTTTTTAATTAAATAGATACATTCAGCTCGAAGAATGCGAACAACTTAAATGTTAAAATCTCCAATAATTTGTTCATATGTACCTACAACTTACACAATGACATTGTATTGTTTAAAAACCAATTTTCCATAAAATGCAATCGCTTTCTTCCATTGTAATTTGTTTACAATTATTCCATTCCCTGTCAACACTGATCATGTTTAATTGAATTTAATTCAAATTGCTTGATCACGCGATTATTCTTCTCTTATTTGCGGATTATTATTCGTATAAAGTTCAAAGCGTAAATTCAAAGTTCCATGAGTAAGGGGAAATTATTTTTAGAATATTCTTTGCGCAAATAAAACTGTTTAATTAAAATTGGATGACAATTGCTATTGTTTCATTTTTGTTGACTTTAACGATTCCATTTAAGCAATAAACATTTGTTTTTGTGCTTCGAAAAGTGTTTTTCCAATTTTTCTTTTTACTTATCACCACTTTAATGATAAGTAGAAACAATTGTTTAGGAATTAATTGAGAAGAGACATAAAAGAGCATATAATAGGGGCTAAACGATGTCACGAAACCCTGATCTTTCTCACAAATTAAGCGATTGAGTAAATTGATCAACAAATAATAACTGATGATTGAAGATTTCTCGAAATTATTGCAGTTGATTGAAATTATTCAGGGCAATATTTTGGTAAATTTCTTATTAGATTATAAAATATGTACTCGTATATTTATAGATAAAAATATTTCACAATATTAACTCAATCCATTTCTTTTAAAGATTTTTTCTACACGTTTTTAAATAAGTTTTTTTTTGTTTATTTTCAGGTAAGAAATATTATATTAAAATGATGTCAGAAGAGTGATAAAGTTATTTGGAGAAAAGATAATAATGGAAAAAATTTGCAAAGAACCTAACCGTATGTATGTTTATGCATGTGAATGACTGTACTTGTTGGAAAAGAAGGGGATTCACTTAAATTCGTACAAAATCGTAAATTAATTTTTGATAATTTCTGCTTTACGAAATTTTGTATTCCGATTGTGATATATGTACTTCAAAATTGATAAAGGCGTTCTTTCACAAAGAACGTATATCCTCTAGACTGCGACAACTATAGAGGCATCAGTCTTCTTCTTATACCATATCAGTGCGGTTTTAGACCCTGTAAGTGCACACTAAATATTCACACTTAGCGGCAGATCGTGGAGAAAACCCAAGAAGTCCAAATCGGTACCCAACTCACCATCTGCTTATATTATTTTAAGGCCGCAGAAGACATCTCTTATAGAGACAAGTTGGAGCTATGACTAGTGTAGACATTCCTGCGAAATTGCTACGCTATCAGAAACAATCTCACCTTTGATGTCATAGAAGGATTTAGACAATGTGATGCTCTGTCATGTAACTTCTTCAACATCATACTTGAGAAAATTATGCGCAACTCACAAGCCAACACCAGAGGCTCAATTTTTCACAAATCTTTAAAATTACTACTTGCATACATTTTTATTGGCCGCGAACAGTCACTTTCGTGTTTGCAAATTTTGGGACAGAAGCGGCAAAAATGGGTTTAGTCGAGACCAAGGACAAACGCAATTATATGCTGCCAACGAGAAGGGACACAAAACATCGACGAATTGGGCAGAACGTCATAATAGACAGCTTAAAGTAACCTTGAGGTACTTAGTTAGAGTCTTGCGTTATAAACTCTGAAAATGAGACAACAAAATAAATCAAGTGAAAAATATGGCTTGCCAATCGCAAGTTTTTTTTGGCCAAAGGGCTAAGAACGTAATTTATTGATAAAACTATAATACGAAGCATGAATATTAGTGAAAGCGGATGACGGTATCATTAGTCGGTTTTGAACGTAACGGTCGGATTTGGGCTATCGGTATTTGGAAAACGTGATTTTACACCGAACGCTAGGTGCTGGTACGATATCGACTAGTGCGAATCAGTTGTCCAAACTTTAACCAAGCCCGCAACCTACTCAACTAGTAATTGAAAAATTGTTGGTATCTACTTCTCTGAATAAACTTTTTTTTTAAAACACCCTGTAGCTCAGTGGAGGATTTATTTCTTTTTTTTCGGTCTGAGGTTGAAAAGATTGTTATGACTGAGCATGAGCCACATGTAAAGGGTGTTCCACAATTTACACAAAATTTGAATTTTGCGCCATTTAATAGTACAGTGATGCCAACGCAAAAAAAAAGATAACAATGTGACAGATGACAGTTCGGGGTTAGTAAAAATGTAGCGCTATACGAAAGAACAACGCATTTTCATTGTCGAGCAATATTTTAAAAATAATGAAGGTTTGTCAGCTACAGTCCGCAATTTTCAAACAAAATATGGCCGTCATAGTGATTTAAAACCATCAACTGTGAAGAGAATTATTGAAAAATTCAGGGAGACTGGATTAATTAGTTATCTTAAAAAAACACTCTGGGTGTCCTTTCACAAGTCGTTCAACAGACAACATCGAAGCAGTTCGCGAGAGTTTTGCTGACAGTCCAGGAACATCAATTCGGCACCGTAGTCAAGAATTGACATTTCGAGAAGCTTTCTACAGCGAATTCTAACGAAAGACTTCAAACTTCATGCTTACAAAGTTTAATTGGCTCAAGAACTGAAGACTACTACTGACCATGCAGCGCGAAGAGAGTTCGTTGAATGGATTTTGGAACAACAACAAGTGGATGCTGATTTTTTGAACAAACCATCTTCAGTGACGAAGCTCATTTTCATCTCGACGGCTTCGTTAATCGCCAAAATTGTCGCATTTTGGGTTCAGAAAACCAACGAGTAATTGCTGAGAAACAAATGCATACACTACGCGTGACTGTTTTGTGCGGATTTTGGGCTGGAGGCATTATCGGACCATTCATCTTCGAAAATGGGGCTGGTCAGGCAGTAACAATTAATGGTGTTCGTTATCGTGACATGATAACCCAGCTTTTATTGCCTAAATTACAAGATATGGATGTGACCAACAGCCAGAGAAACAATTCAATTACTGCATGAGTCATTTCCTAATCGTGTAATCGGCCGTTTTTGCGATCAGAATTGGCCATCCAGATCTTGCAATTTAACGTCATTGAACTTTTTTTCTTTGGGGTTATTTGAAGTCAAAGGTCTATGCAACCAAGCCCACGACCACCAACGCCTTGAAAGAGGAAATTGGGAGGTGTATTAATGAAGTTCAGTGTTTTACCGTACGTATCTCATGACCCCAGTCACAAAGGCAAGTGACCTGAAGCACAAATGAAATTATGGACTTTGCTTTATTGAAATGAGCTCTAGCTAATTTTGAATTATTCTATATATATGGTGCAACTTCTTGTTTAAATTGAATAAAATGTATAAATTCAAGTCATCCATAACAACCATCAAGTGCTAAAGACCCTCTGTAAATGTTCTCTCTGATTTCGGCCCAATTTTGTAATTTTACTCTCCCTATATATAAACAACAGCATCTGTCCTAACCTCCACCATTATCTCCAAATGCATCAGAGACATGTTGCCGCGCGCCGCCACTGCACCCATTTCAACCTCTCGCATGTACACCGTCACCGACACACATTGAATCTAAACGCAGCGGGTGAAATTATGTCAACCAAATGCAACAGCATCTGCCTATCTCTATGATACGTATCGCCGTATCAACTATGGACGTCGCACTATCTATAGTAAATGCGTTGAATGAGAAAAACAAAAACAGAAAAAAAAATTTTTCAACACGATCTTCGAAGCTGGTTTCCTGTAGAGAGTGTAGATCGAGAGCGAGACACATTTTATTTTTAAACAAGGGTGCAGCTTTGTTTACACATTGCAGCGAAGAACGATGAAATGATCCGTCGGTCTCATTTCTGATTTTTTTTTTTGTAGTTTAAAAATGATTTCCATAACAATATTGTTGAATTGTTTAAAAACTAGATCAACATGCAGCGTACGGGGGTACGCTTTATCTGGGTGTTAAAATGGACCCGCATATCTAGTGTAGGTGGGCAGAGATCTCTTATATATATGCAATTCGGCAGCTCTTTTTGATTTTTCAATTAAATGCAAACGATACGCGTACGAGTATGTATGCATTGCAGGAGGGAAAGATCAAGGCTGAATTTGTTTAAAACAAAAAGAGAGCATAGAGATGATGAGGAAATCTGTGCAGAGGGGTGGACGGATAAATAAGATGAATGGAACAGGAAATGCTTTCGCATTTAGAATGAGAATTTAAATTTTGAAAAAATAAAATAAAAATAATAACTATGTATATTGAAATTGTTTTTGGCTAAAATCGTGTTTTGGTTATTGCTATGCTATGACAAAGAATGTGAGGAGAATATTCATTCGATCTATTGATTTCTATTGTGTTTTAACAATTAAGAACCAATTAACATAAATTAGCCAGCGGCAACATACATCAAATTAGGTGACACAATATGGGTTTATTTATTATGCAGATCTGACAGAGTCTGAACCAAGACAACATACACACTAGTATTAGAAATGCGAAAATAACTCTGTCTCTATTTTTATTACATTTTCACTATTAAACTTTTTTTTTGATGCTCGGGTGGTGGTGTGAAATCCTTCATGGATACTCCTAGCCGGAGGTAGAAGTTCTTCCCAACTCCATACATTCTACATGGTTACGTGTGAAGACACCTCTCTCAAACTCAGTCCTGTTGTAGCGACGACGCACGTCTAAACTTGTGAACCAATCTACTTCAAAAATACAGCCCTCTATGGCATAAAGAAGGATATAGGTGACTAAACTAGCGGACCCGGCGAACTTCGCATCGCCCCAATTAAACACCTTCAGATAAACTCCAGAGTGATAATAAAACACAGATACATAGTCCTCTAGGGAGACCAAGGATGAGATGGTTAGATCAAATTCATAATCTCTCCTATACCCGTATGGGGATTGCCCTTGATGATTTAGAGTCGATGGCGGAGGATCGAGAGCTATGGAGGGTCCACTTGAGCAACCTACACCCGCGACCCACTTAATGGACAAGCGGACCATTGAAAATGAATGAATGAATAAATGAATACATAGTTCAAATTTCAATGTGTTTTATTTGAATGGAATCAAAATCAGTAGAGAGCGATGTAATAAACCAATTTCCGTTGGAGTTTGCCGTAAACGACTCGTATTTTACTTCGTTTTTTAGTCGATGTTTTTAATTTTTTGAGACAAATAAACTAAATTGATGGTGTATACATAGAAAAGGAAATCAAATTGTTAACAAAAGTTAAAAAAAAAACATCTGAACATCGTTTTAAAAAAACACGAACAGGCAACGTACAGCTAACCTCGAGAAAAACAGAAAAATTCGATATTAATTCCACAGACTTCAAGACTTCAAACGATTGGCCTTGCGATTTATTGATTGTCATCGCAAGAGCCAATCGAACGGGGAACTGAATCCGCTTGAATTGGAATGTAAGATCAGTTGGAATAATCGAAATTCGTGGGATAAGGACTTCCTCTCCTTTGAATTTGCCCTCGATGATCGTCGCTTAAATCACATTATTCATCAGTTTCTTGACGGACAACCGCGTACCGTTGCCCAATTTCGGATGATTCAGATTCCGCAACCTGATTATGATCGATCCCACCTTCAGTTGTAAATTATGCGGTGGAGTTCCTGGCACATCAAGCGGGTTTGAATGCCCGCAACCCAATTTTTACACGCAAACTTATTTGAACTAATTTTACGAGTTTTTTACTAAGAATTTCCTATTTTTCCATTCGAAAAGCCATTCCGGAACAGTTGCCCACAAAATTCTATACCTACAAAAAAATCAATATTCGATTTTTCCAATTTCCCGAGTTTTCCGAAGGGTTTAACCAAAATGTTTTTATCGTAAAAAAATTCTCCTGGCAATTACGAACAACTGAAATCAAATTTGAGCCAAATCGGCCAGTTGTTCTCAATTGATGAATTACTATACATTTTTCAAACTTTTACCCGCTGTGCTACGCGCTCGATAGGATGAACAAAAAAACCCGCCATAGAAACTAAATCCCCTCCTTTTCCCGTTGCTAATAATTCGGGCCACAAGAAAAATTCCCAAAATTTGAGAAATGGATTTTCTTTATTTCTTATATAGAGTAAACAAACCGAGTTTGAAGCCGATCGGAAGAAAACAATTTTTCTAGTTAAAACTGTCAGCTTTCTACCTCTTACCGTTTGGGTTGGGCATTGATTACCAATCGCCAATCAGTCAGGACAAACTGTGGTTTGGTATGAGATACTTTTTTTTTTTTTGGAAAGAGAGTTTTTTAGAAGAAAATTTAAAATGCCGTTTCTTGACAATTATGGGACCTAATAATTTGGAACATTGGGAAATGAGGGTGGATTGCTAAACGGTGCGTGGTAGCTACCACCCACACAAAACAATTGGTTTTTAAATACTATATCTTGACATTTATGGAAGCATAAGCCTTGAAATTTGGTAAATGGACTAACGTGCATTGCCTTTTGGGAGAATTTTACAAAATTTTACAAAATTTTGGCCAACTATTTCTCGCCCCACTAATGGGAACTAAAGTTGTAAAATTTCGAACATTCTTCTTGAATTAGATTAGTAGATCTGGGAATATAATTGTTCTTCGTCTACAAACAAAACTTGCACCCTCAACCAATTCGAGCAACTGCTTGGCCTACTGTCGTTAGATTTCCTCATCGTATGTCCGTACCACCGCCATTTTGGAGTCGCAACTTCATTGTTGACTTATATAGCCACCAGAGCTGTTTTCCATATTTCGTCGGCATAGTCTACACTCTACGATTATATAGATAAGCTGTGCTCCACAAACAATCTCCATTAGATACCAGGTAGCCAGTTTACCCCACCGTACAATTTAGCACATCATCAATAATTGATGCCATCAGTGGAAACAGAATTGATGGCACAGAATTTCCTTGTCTTACGCTACGATTACACATGTCACGAAATGTGCCAATTCTTGACATGCTGACTTCACAAAACTGTACTCATCGGGTTGTCATATTCATGCATGAGGGTGCAACGCCGATTAACACCCGATCACACAGTGTCAATCGTGTGGTCATGCGTGTGGCATTGTGTATCCAAATCAATGACATTGATTTTCCTGGGAAAGGCGAACCTATAACGCTTCAACAGCGCCCCGAGTTGCTTGCAGATTTATGTTAGTTCTGCACTTAAATTGCTGAAAATTGTAGTCCTCTGTAAATATATCCCAAGGAAGCTTGCTTGCTTGTTTTGTCAGCGAGAGCTAATTGTGGCAGAGGCGAGTGACAGTGGCGAGAGATTGTCCTCAGACGTTCACTTAGGTGTCGAAAGCTTAAGGTAACTTTCGCGCTACCTTTTACTCTTCAATTTAAGACTAATTCATCTTTGAAGCATTTTATTTTAATTCGCTACTGGACTTTCAACATTTTATAATGCACTTGGACCTTTTCCCACAAATCTGCTTAGAACCCGAAGCCCATTACAGATTAATTGAACTTGTGCCACTTCGACCGTAACATGATTTTCATGCTTGAGGTTGATAATTCCAAGAAAGGTGGTTCAGGTTTTACCCTCTGACTTTTTACATTCCATCAGCTATCCTAAAGTTGAGAAGGAGAAAAATGATGGCATACTGCCAAATTCAAACAAAAATAATCTTCCTCTACTCTGCTATACGCCATCATCACCAGGTAGCAAAAGGCTTCCACGACGTACAACCCTACAAAGACCATACAAATTCAATTTCAATCTTCCGTCGACAACCACCACTTACAAATTCAAAACATTCCATAACTCTCTAGCGCATTCCATTATGCCCGTCGGCTATTCCTTCGCCAATTGAATTCCCACACTCCAGCCGATAATGGTTTCCATAATTTACCCCAACACCTGAGAAGGCTTAGGTCATCGCTATATCAGCTAAAAAATGCATTTCGCTTGCAACACAAATCTGAAGTAATTTGATTCTTCTGTGTGCTCTTGAAATGCTGACCTATCCATACATCCACAGCAACATATGGATGGATATGTGATCCTACAATGAATTTCACAATTCTATGGTTGCGTTGCTTTGCTCTCTACTAGCCCTTTCTTGTATCTACGCCGAAGCCCCACAACGACACTTCCTTCTCTAATTAGGCTCTTGCCAGACAGACACAGACAAGATGGAGTACAAAAAAGTACCCACTAAGTTTATGAGGGCTACACCACACTGTACTCCTTTCTAGCTGATTCTGGGATCTAACGTGGTTCACATATCCGTTCTGCTTTGCTGCCACATATTCTATCCAAGCGACGATGAAATCCTCGTTCCTTCAACATCCAGCATCCATTGTTGAGATGGCGTGCCAAAAAAGGAAAACTTGTGGATGCTCGCGAGAGAAGAGGGTACGCGCGCAGTCATTCACTTATGGTTCATTGATAGTGGTCTGTCTGCGGTCACGTTTTAGCTATCATCATCGAATCATTTGATTGGAAGACCACCGCACCAGCAGCAACCAACAGCCAGAAGGCACCATCATCACCATCGCCACCACCGGCAGATGTCTCGCAGTGATGTATATACCAAACCAAGTGGGATTTGTGTGTTAAAGGCGATCCCGAAGAATTATGATGATGGAATTACCCGCGGGAATTCTCTCATGGGAAGATACTCTGCTCTGATACTTTGGCTAGGGCAACTATACTGTAACTGCACCCATCCTCTGTGTTTCTGTGATGGTGGTGGTGGATGGTTAGGTGACAAGGAGAAATGTGCATTTAAAGTGAGGAAGCGATCGATTTTTAAGTTAGGCATCATTAAGCATTGATTCGTGGTGTAGTTATTGATGTAGGAAGGGGGGTGTCACACATCAATGGGTGAAAATTTTTGTAGATAGGGTAATAGTAAAATAAATTTTAGAATTTTTTTATATTTACAATTTTGGCTTTAAATATATTTCCTCCTTGTATCGCTGTCGACTTTGGTTATGATGAGGCATGTTTAATGTTAAGCTTTGCACTTTAGAAACCAAAGTAATGCCAAGGACAAGTACATATTTGTATTCGCACTTAAAACATTTTTGGATATTTAAAAGGCGTTCAAACTTTTACGTCGGACCGATTAACTAACAGCTCTTGGTAAATTTCAAGAGCGCTCTTGCAACCTACTAACTTACTTCGTGGCCAAACTTCTGGTTTTATGTATCTGGACTCTGGTGGTACCGAAACAGTTTTCCAAACCTCCTTTTCTTACATGACAAGTAAACTTTCTAACACTTTCTATCTAAATCAAAGCACGGTAGTGCCCCAGCCAAGTTTTCTAGTGAAAGTACACACCCTTATTACAGGAGCAAACTCAGGCTGTTTTCGACTTCCTCTAACTTCGTAACCAATTGAGCCAAAAACTTCAAACCTGAAGCATTTACGAATCTCGTTAAAAGGTCCACCTCACCAAATTCCATCTGGAGCATTAGTGGTTTTCAACATACACGACTTCAAAAATCACAAAAACCGTAACTGACTCAGTCACTCATTCACTTAGATGATGATCATCAAAATGATGACACTGGGAAAAGTCGAAAACTTGAGATTTTCCATTCAGAGGTATACGTCCACTTTTTTTGAACCGAGAGCATGTCTGTCCTGAAAAAGGTTATCAATTCATCCGTTCAGACTCGGCATAAAATTAAAGGTCTCTTGCATTCATCCCAAAAATAAGGATTCATACAAACGATTGGTTCTGAGAAGCTAGGCCTAGGGTGCCTACTGCCCATACCTACGGACCTGTTGCGCCAACTATTTTTTTTTTTTTTTATCTAATACTATTATGTTAGGAATTGGAGGGCATTCTCTTCCTCCACTCGTTAAGAAAACTTTCTGTATCCCAAGTTGGCTCTACAAGTGGTTTGAACAGCTCTATACTGCTTTTGCTGTCGCCCGCATTCAAAAGCTGTCCGTACGACCATTAAGTCTTACCGCCTTGTTATTCTTAAGATCTTACTTTAGCTGCGATTTTCGGTACGTATTAGGATATTTTTTACCACTGTTCAAATCTTCAAAATGTTTCTTCCGTCTTTTAGGCTGGTCCTCAGCTCAAACAAGTCAAGAATCATGTCAAGAATCACCGTTCAAATACAACTCCATAGTCCCTCAGCAATATGAGCCAAGACTTTTGTTTAATTTTATTTTGGCTTTAGCTGATTTGGGCTCAGTAGCGCAGTGGTTAGTGTGCTGGACTACTGTGCGATGGATCCCAGGTTCGATCCCCGGAAAAACACAAATTACATCTTAAGGGTTTTTCTCGCGAACGTCTGACAAACTTCCGAGAGTATGACTGTCATGAAAAAGCTTCTCAATTCAGCTGTTCGGACTCGGCATGGTCCGAAGTCCATTCGTCAAAAAAAAAATATAGAAACCCACACAGACGAATGGTTGCGAGAAGCTAGGCCTAGGGTGTCTTCCGCATGTTGCGACATCTATTTATTTATTTTTTTAGCTGATTTAATTTGATATCGGCGGGGTGTTTTGAAAACTCAACTAATGCCTGGATTGAGGACATCAGCGCTTTACAGAGTCTGTTAACACTAAAGATTTCTCCCGATTTTTAAATATTTTTTTTTTCGTCATTTTTTTAGAGATCTTACAACTACGGACTTTCTTCATGTCGAAATATCTCTCTTGTTCGTTTCACAGGCTTCTAAAATTGGGGTTTTTAGCCTAACATTAAGTACAGCTATACAAACCCCGTATGTACGCCCGATTACTGCCCCTTTATGTATGTAGCGGTCTATAAAATTTAAGCTGTCAATCTTTCGAACGCCACCCTCTAACCCTTGGCTATTCAAATTTAAGCAAATCCTGTAGGTGAGATACTTTTCTACTTGAAAAATGATGTCATAATATTTCATATTAATTTTGATGTCCCTTTGCCCCTCGCTTTGCCCGCACAAAATTTGATGACGTCGTCGGTTACCCCAAAATGTCATCGATAACATGAAATTCGATTCCAATCACTTGTTTTTCTGTGTCTTTCTCTTTTTGCATGCTTTTGTTTGTCGGTACCACGCACTTTCACTTACCAGCTGAAGAAACTCAAACAAACGAAAAAAAGGTAAAGAGGAACCTAAGAAAACTATCGGATAATAACGATGTAACTGTTTGATGCATAATCAATGAGAGACGGATTCAGATACAAGTACACTCTCGACGTACTGTATCTGTGCTCAGATTTTCTGCACGAAAGTCAAGGCTGTTCGGTTAGCTGGCATGGCATGCTGTCGGCACTGCTTCATATCAACTTCATTGACAGAGAATGGAGCTCGAAAGAGTGGCGGAGCGTTGAACTTGCTAAATGTTTACCCGTGGCATGCGGGCGGGCGGTCGTCCGGGAGACGTGTATTGTATATTATTTTATCTTCTGCGTTTACTTGGCTTTTTATTTCTTTTTCTGACGAGAAAAACTTGTTGACTTGCGAAACGAATGCTAAACGAATGGATTTTTGTTGAATGGTGTGATGAAACTCTGTCGGGGGCGATATACCCAATATCCACTCCGTGGTATCCAAAGATCACACAAGAAAGATGTGACTTCTGGAAAAAGAGTATGGCAATGGTTGCACAGGAGAATTTGCAGAAAATTAAATATGTAAATATTTAGAGTTCATTTTTCTGAACGATAATTGATAACAAACATGTGCGCTCTGCTGGAGTTCGATGACTTCTTTGCTTTTGATTGTTATTTCAAATGCGAACAAATGTTAATGAAATGCGGGTTTCAGTGATCAAAATATTGGTTGTCTGTTAATTCATCAAGTGAGCTTAAAGGTGGTTTATCGTAAAGATATGAAAATTGTCTTAAGCGAAGTCGAGCCATTTGTAGAAACCTGATTGAAGTAACATTTTTTTTTTAACAATTTTTCTACAGTGAAACAAATTCCCAAACTCTATGGCAATAATGTCTTAATTCAAAACATCAAGATTCAAAAATTCTTTGAATCGTTTTCGTTTTCCAACATGTGACAGCCTACGCTACAAGAGGGAAGTACACTTTTCGCAAATATCGGAAAGAAGACGCTCGCTTTGAACATACAAAATTTGGTTAAGAGCTGTCATATGGACACGAGCTTTGCTTTTAATAAGTTCCTGGTAGTGAAAAGCTAATAAAATAATCTTATTAAATAATTAAGATCGTATTTATCATCTACAACAGCGGCTTCATCAAGCCGCGAACACTTAGAAAATTTAGAAGACTGTTAGTCTTCTTATGGAAAGGGAACTCATTTGGTGGTATAAGCTTAAAAAAGCGGCTTGGAGGGACTGGTCGAGATTCAAGTGCGCAGACCTACTTAGTGTAGGATGCACCCTCTATCTGAACTTTGGTAAAAGATGCTGACGGGGCGTCATGTTCTGGCAAATGGCTGCACGACAGGTGGCGTTATGTCAATGGTGTTGACTCAGCTGCAGCTCCAGATCACGTAAAATGAAAACGATCGAACGATATTGTTTCGACAATAACAGTCTATGTGTATTGCCACGAATATGATAGAAACAGTTTTAGTCTTTTCAAGCATACCTAGATCTCTGTTGTTCTAATGGCTTCTGACTTCGAGTATATATTTTTAGTATATATAGGTGGCGGAGTCAAAGTCATTCGGAACAAAAACTCCTCGAATTCGACCGCAAAGCTGAACTCTTTGACTCTTCTCTATAGGACCGAGGTTACATTGGGGTTGCAGGAAACTAGATCTCTTATAGCAATGTTTTAGCGTAAGCAAGTCTAAGAAGATGATTTTTCAGGACAGGAAACTTCGTTGCGTCTCCTACGCCTCCATTGAAGATGATGTTCCTTATCGACACACTTGTGTATAGCAGCACTATCCAGAATGCGCCCAGATGAAATCCATGATCCCTGACGTCTGTCGGAAAACAGCGACATTCTTGCTATCTCTTAGCAGAAAAGATTGTAGACAAATTATTGCCAATCTTATACCAGATACCTACTGTTCTTTTGCGCTAGGCTTAAGTCACACAATTGTCTGCGACGCTTGTGGATAGGGCAACGATACTTCGGATCATTTCTATTGTTAATCACCCCTATCGTGGAATCCGCCGGGGGAATTATTCGCGGAAAATAATATTTTGGTATCGTCGCATCCGCAAAGTGAACAATTCCCCGAGTGGGTACTGTGAATAATTTTCACTGTATCTTTAAAAACGTTCAAATCGAATTTTTCCCGATCGGGGAACTGTTCACTTTGCGCATTCGACGATACCAAAATATTCTTTTCCGAAAATAATTCCCCCCGGCGGATTCCACGATAGGGGTGAATATTCTGCCTTTGCTTGGATCAGGTGGCAGATCTTCGATGTTGATGTGGTGAGTGCTCATTGTTGAAATGCATTTTCGATTTTTTCCGAAAGTCCAAGAAATTGTAGTAAAATGTTCAATAATGGGTTGTGTTTCCCGCTAGTTCAATGTTGCATCTGAGTGTTTTCTATACCGTAAAAAAAAAATGAAATATTTTCTTAATTTAAGTGCATTTTTATAGTTTCAAACACAAACTTTTCTAAAAAAAAAAAAAATTAAGATCAACCTAACCAATGAGGTCAGGAAAACATCGCATCTTCAGCTACTTCTGTTAATTCACGTGAATCAGCAATTCGTTAAAAAAAATGTTCTATACACATGTTGATAGAGATTTACGGAACAGTCTGCCAAAATTTTATTTTTCGCATTAATATGTCTGCCAAAATTGATTGCAAATTAGTGAATTCAAGGAGAAATATTTTTTTTGTGTTCAAAAGTGATGCCGCCTAAATAATCTTTAATCACGCGGTTAAAAATAAAATCTTGTTTTTGCGCAAAGAATTTTGCAACATTTATTCATTTCGAAATGTTTTAGCTTTTTTTTTTATTATTATTAAAGCGCAGTGTTTATTATTATGTCTTTATAACTAATTAAAAAAAAAAAAGAGAAATGAAAGGCAATCTACATAATTAACTTTATTAGCGTGAAGCATACATTCTCACCGTCATTATGGTAGTCATTTCTGAATGCCAGTCGAAAAATGGAAGCAAACGCACAAATTGTACATTTCAACCGCCAAAGATCAATGATCCAATTTCACTTTCTTTTCTTATAGCCAAACGCTTAATACGAATTAAACTTTTAAATAATGCGAATTAATTAATTAACAAAGAGAAGAGTTATTCAAAACAAAATAAAACCCCCCCTCTCCCCATTCAGCAGCACAATGTGAATTTCTTTTGAACCCTTGGGTTATGTATACAAACAATGCTCTCGTGTGCAGCCACTGCATTACGTGCATTGCAGTCAAGTGCGAACGCGAAGCGATAAAAACTGGCATACATCACCCATCCATACTCAAGACTCACCTAAATGTTGAGATGCTTTTCTTTTTTTTTTTTTGTGATGTACTTTCTTACTTTTATTTCTCTCAAAATGGTTTATGGGAAAATTTGAAAAATTTTCATCGCACAAACAACGCACGCACTTGGTTTGCTTTTGGTCATAAATTTTGAACACGCGGTGTTTATACACTGTGTATGGATGCGCGCTTAATTAAAATAGATGCACGCAGATGCACACGAGACGGCCATATATTAACAGCTCGCAACTGGCATAGGTAAAACGCATAAGCGCAACGATAATAATCAAATCAAATCGTATCATTTCTTCCAACAGTTTTCCTTTGAGGTTTTCCCTCGCGCTTAAGCTTATTTACATATATCAATCGTTGACTTATACTCGGTCTCGGATTCTCTATTTGTAATCAAAAGAAAGTGAGTCTTATGCGAGATACATGTGGCTAACTGTTAAGCGCCAATTTGCATATTTCTTCGTTGTTAAGAAAGATACCTTTTCTTTTCGGATCAGACACTTTATTGTTTTGTATAAATGTATAATGCATTCTTGAATTGAAACTGAAAGTTATCCGGATTACAGTAAATGAAGTAGTTGTGATGCAAATTAAGACGACTTGCGAATAGTCAAACATTTTTTCGTGTTATACAACATTTTTAGCAGGGTGTCTTGGCACGAGTCAACATTGTCCAAAGATTACGTGATTAATGAAGTATGTTTGACGCGTTGTTTTAAGAAAAGACCGGCAATGTCAAGACGTTTTACAGAAAGCTTCATAAACAAAGGGACCTGGGACGTATTCGCATATCGCATCACAAATGCCATCCTATAGCAATATTTTATAATTTGCGCGAGGTAAAATCCCCAGAATTTCAGAATTTAAAAAAAACTGTAACATGTACCGAATTTTGTAACACTTTGCCAGCAAATAATACTCCATGTCTACCGAATCGATTAGTTTGTCATTTTCCCAATATATGGTTAATGGTGATTCAGCCAAATTTGCAACCATTTATGTTCGTGTGCATTAATATCGGGGTAAGGAATATTAGGTCCTACCAAATCCCTGGCAAAATGACTGCCTAATTGTGTAAGTTGGATTCTGGGATTAAGTGAGTCTTTTGACACATTTTTTTTTTCAAATGGGGATTCCAAATCCTGGAGCACTCAGACGAATATCGGTTCATTGTACTACCAAGCAGAAACCCCTTTGTGTAGTGGTAGAGAAACTCTGATATTATTCGTTTCTCTATATGGTCCATGGTATAGTAAGGTACGGCTGCAATGACTTCGCAACTGCACGGATTGTCTCCAGATATTTTCATCAGTTTTCAGTGTCTTGCTGAAAAATAATTTCTCAATCCAAAAGATTCCCTTTCTCTTTCAACCAAAATCAAAATAATTGATATTATGTAAAGGGTCCGTCATCTAACGTTTTTTTTTTCAACTAGTGCTTATTTCGCGAATGGTAACATTTAGCTGATGTCTGATTTGAGAGATAGTTAGTTTTATCCTTCCGCTGAACGAATATGGTTGTGTATACGCTTGAACAACGCTGGGAAATATGCGTTTTCGCTTCGCTAAGTGGGCCTGCGATCGACTTAGAGAAGATGCCGATTTTGCAAAAAAAATTATGAAGCTCATTTTGATCTTGGCGGGTATGTAAACAAGCAAAATTGTCGCATTTGGGGCACAGAAAACCCGCACGCATACTTTGAAAAGCCGATATACCCAAAACGAGTCACTGTTTGGTGCGGATTTTGATCCAGAGGCATGATTGGGCCATTTTTCTTCGAAAATGAGCAAGGAGTGGCCGTTACAGTCAATGGCGATCGTTATCGGGCCATGTTGAACGAATTTTTGTTCACAAAAATGGAAGAGGAGGATATTGGCAACAGGACGGCGCTACGTGCCACACAGCTGAAGCTACACTCGATGTTTTGCGCCATGTGCTTAAAAATTGGACTGATCGTGTAGGCTACTGCATGGCCAGCCGAGGCAGCCATTTGAATGAAATTATTTTCCATTATTAACCGGAAGGATTGTACTTTCAAATAAAAAAAGAAATTTGAGAAAATATTCAGTAGTTTTTTTTTATAGCATTTTCAAAAAAAAAAAAAAAAGTTATTTTGCGGACCCTTTATTTGTAGAAACGTTAAAACTTTTCTTGCGACAGCAAATTTACTCTGGCTTCTCGTATGACGTTTTATTATCGGAGGCACCGCAAAACCTTATCAGTAAAGAGGTAGTTTTAGTACCTCAGTAGGTATCATTTTTAACCTAATAGAAACTTAGCTTCTTTTTGTTTTTTTAATAAAGTGATGAAATTTCCTGTCTCTAAATACAGACATTTTTATACGCCCCTTAACTTTCAAAATATTGCGTTTCACCCTGATATGGTGGTTGCGCTCATGAGTAGATCACCACCATATCTGATCTAGATTCACCACGAGATTATACGATTTTTAGGTCTCTGAAATAGTGCCCAGACGAGTGCTGAAATGTTGATATATTGTTGATATATTTTATGATTGTCAGTTCAAAATCATTTCGGACTATTAACTCATGTATATCTTATTGAAAGTGGTTTATTATCTTATTTTTGCAACTTTCCCATTATCGGATGTCGGACTTTATTTAACCATTTTCAAAAATCCATTATTTCTATTTTACTAAGCTTCTATAATTTTGCTTTCCTAATCCAATTTATTTTTATTTTGTCGTTTCAGGTAAGACGCGTATACGACATCTATTCAAAAATGGCCGACTGGGGTATGGTTATTTTTTTAAGAACTGCAATAAAAAATATCTTTCTATATTCACCCAGAGAAAAACCTGTGTAAAATTGACCTAAATCGCGGTATAAGCCAACTTAGTCCTAAGGCCGTTTTGAACCTGGTAAGTTCTAAGGTAACTTGCCTTAAATTCCTTAGGTAACCCAAGTTTTTGAAACATGTGCAAAATTAACCTAGTTTTCGGTAAAGGTACGCAAGTTTGCCTAAGGCATTTTACCTTAAACCTAGGCTGAAATTAGCCTAACATTTTACCTTAGGATAATGTTAGCTTACCTATTTCAATTTCCTTAGCATGTGTAAAATCAACCTAGTTTTAGGTAACGGTATGCAAGCTTGCCTTAGGCAATTTACCTTATACCTAGACAGAATTTAGCCTAGCATTTTACCTAAGGAATGCGTAATTTAACCAATTTTTTTTTAATACGGGTAAAATCGACCTAGTTTTTGGTAACGGTATGCCAGGTTGCCTAAGGCATTTTACCTTAAACCTAGGCTGAATTTAGCCCAAGGAAAGCGTGATTTTACCTATTTTAATTTTTTAATATATGTAAAATCAACCTAGTTCTTGGTAACAGTATGTAAAGTTACCTGAGGAATTTCGCCTTAAACCTAGGCTGAATTTAGCCTAACATTTTACCTAAGGAATGCGTAATTTTACCTATTTTAATGTTTTTAACATGAGTAAACTAGTAAGGGAGGAGTAGGCGAATTCCTTGCCGGGCGGAACGCCTAGCGCAGTAATTTCCTAGGGCCTTAGCTGGAAAAAATGAAGAGACTGCTAGCCCGGCGGGACGCACAGCGTAGTAGCTACCAAATTATCTGTAATGTATGGAGAAAACAGGAATTAATAATTTTTAAACTTTTTACTTACCTCGCACAGTAGGTACACGTTTTTTTTTACATCAGTTGACAGGTAATCATATTAAATTTTGAAAGTTGTCTTATGATAATTCACTCAGTAAGTGAGTGTGACTTTTAGGAACGAATAGAAATTATTTATTTTATAAGGCTTTATCGTCCGCCAGATATATTTACCTTAGAACTAAGGCAAATCTGCATGGTTTGTGAACATTTATGCGGAATATCACCTTAGGCCTAAGGTACATTTACCTAATAAACTATGTGATTTTCCTTTTTGGCGGTATATTACCTTAGTAGGTGACCTCTAATTTGGAGGTGTTATCACTTAAAACGCTATAACTTCTAAACTATTACAGGTACAAAACTGAAAATTTTGGACCATTTTTATCAGACAAAAAAAAGTTGCATAATTTTTAGGAAATTTTTCAAGGATAAACATTTAATAAAAAATTTAAAATTTATAAAGTCAACATTTTGAGAAAAAGGCATTTTAAGTAAAAAATGTTAACAACAAATTTTCAAAATTTTGAGTTTAAGAAGCCATAACTTTTTAAAAAAAAAACATGCTTTGACGCTAAATTCTGTTGCAATAAATGAAAGTAGTTTGGAGAGAAAATCACCTTAGGTAATGTATAATTTACCTTAGCACTAAGGCGGTCTTACATGGCTTGTGAACGTTTTGTTGAAGTATTGCCTAGGCTTAATGTATATTTACCCAGTAACTAAGGTGCATGGTGATGAACAGATGAAAATTACCTTAGAGATAAGGTAAAGTTACGTATGTCCTTAGGTGAACTTCAACTTTTTGGGTGATTAGGTAAAAATACCTTAGGACTTAAGGCAATTTAGCTTATTTTTTATTACCCATGACGTACATAAATCGTCCTATTTCTTGGCAAATTCATGCTTGTCCAAAAAGTTCCATACCAATATATTTACCTAAGGCGTTTAGGTCATGTTAGCCTATCTTGCATTGCCTATGCCGTACATAAATGAACCTATTTCTTGGCAGAAAAATGTGTAACCAAGAAATTTCATACAAAAATATTTACCTTAGGCGTTTAAGGCAATTTTACACAGTATTTTTCTCTGGGTGATACTAGTACTTATGCAAAAAAGTTAAAAATATAGTGAATTATGCGGGTAAAGATAAATACAATATTTTAAGTTTATAGCCATTATAGACTGTTGATTCTCCCTGCACAAAATAACGACAGTTTGCCAGGGCGTTTGCCCATATATTTAAACAACAAAAAAACTGCGAGTAAAGGTTTTGCAGACCAGCCACTTCTAATCTGTTGATACTTTCGCCCGCTTATTTAAATACTTGATTATTTTCCACTAGCAGTGACTTCTCTCATCTCTGTTTTATGTTACCCCTCTGAATATAATTATAAGTAATTCTCCCTATAACCCTTTAAAGGGGGCAGGGGGGGGGGGTCATTTTAAAACAGTACCTAAATGCCTGTTAAGTATTTTTATAGACTGTTTTCCTATCAACGACTAGTCAAAAATGTGTATCATTACAAATTTTTATACATTTGCCCCAACAATTGTGTGCCTAGTTATTTTCTATTCTATATCACAATTTTAAATTTCAAGGAAAGCGAAATTAGGAAATTATAGTCTGACCATGGCCATACACGCCTTCCAATGAACAATATGTCCAGCGATTTGCCAGTCAATTTTAAGTGAGTAGAAAGGAAAGGACTTTCAGAAATAATTCTCCCATGGGCATTAATGTTCTTTTCCGTATCATCGGCTTTCCCATAGACTTTCTTTGTTTTTTCGATTTTACTAATTTTTTATTTATTTCACCTCGTTTGACGCCTTGTTTTTGTGTGTATACAAGTCATTCACGGGAAGGCATGTGTTGTCCAACATTTTAAGGGGCAGGGGGGCATTTAGAAAAAATGGGGAAACGCCTATCTTATAACTTCATTACCAAATGTGCAGAATTCCAAGTTAATACGAAAAATCCCCTTTAAGTGCGCCACTGCATGTATAGAGGAATACATTTTTAAAATTGGATGAACCTACGACCAACGTTTTGAGTACATGAGCCAGTCAATCAGTCAGAACGAACTAAAAAGTCAAGTCATTCTGACCTATGTAGCTCCGATGCGTAGCATCTTTTGTCGCCTACTCGTCTTCTTTGCAAACATTTTCCTGGGTTGCGGTTTGTATTGCCAGAATGAGGATGAGCTGTGACTTTCTATTTAAGAACATGTGAAAAAACAAACGTATCCGTGGAAGATTCGAGGTAGGTACATAATTTCCACATGACTTCTCAAATTAAATAGTCTCAATTCTAATGCCAATGAAGACGTTTATGGATTTTCATTTTGGCTCTACGAGTCATACATAAGTATGTTCTATTATCATGAATAGTAGACTTAAACCGATAACCACAATAGAACTAAATGAGTAATCCAGCTTAAGCCAATGTTATACTACGTTATAATCACATTTAAGTACGAATTTTCGTCCACTTTTGACACGCACTCAAGCTCATCCAATCCAATTATCGTTGACCTTTAAGTGTGCCAATCTAATGTAGCCCCAGATTGTCACAAAGCCAGTTTATTTTAATTTTATTTTCGCCTAGTTTCCGCATTTTCACTGATTCAAAAGAAACCAAAAAAATACCAAGTGAAACTTGTTACCTTACCGCTCAAATTTCCCAAATTGTCTACATTGTTCACCGTTTTTCCACTTCAGCTTAATGTTCGTTTAAAACAAATTACTCATGGGCAATCAACAATTACTACTAATTTTTAATGTTGCACATTAAACGTCATTCACACGGTTCGGACAGTTTTCTGATTTGCCCGTCAAACAAAGCATAAAAATAAATTAACCAACTACGCGGTGTCGTTTGGTAAGACTGTTGCTGGTGCACCATCAAGTACTTTTTGACACCTCGATTTGGAAATATGGTTCTGTAAATTTTTTTTTCTGAAAACTTGTTAAAATCTTGATTTAGGCGTTCCACTGACAACATTCTTTTACCTTCCGGCAGAATTAATTATGAACGGATTTTTTTTTTGTGGAATTCTTTCATGGGAATCAGTTAAAGTTGTCCATGATGATTTGTTGTTAATTTTTTTTGCCTGTATCTCAATTAAAAATTGAAAACAATTCTTATTGTAGTTTTTATGCAAACAGTATAACTACTCGTATTTTCGTCCTAAATATTTTGCAAATAATGCCAAGTCCTCATTGACTAAATTTCAAAGTACATTGAATTGATCTGATGGATTGATGACTGCCGCCTTGCTAAGCTGACGTAAGCACTGTGTATAGTGCACCTTGTTCGCAATCAACCGATCCCAAGATCATAAATCAGTAATATGTGAATTTTGTGTGACAGCACTGACAAGGTAAAAGTTGGATGAACTGCAAACTGGTTCGGTTCGTCAGCCGAAAAAGGGTATGTCATCAGCTCACTGTCACTGTTGACATTGCGTATGTTTTTCGATTAACGTTGGATAAAGTGCCATATGACTAAATGAATACATTTTATTATTCGATTTACGACAAGTTTACAATTTTGGCTTATTAATGGATACAGGAAATAATGATTCTTTCGTGACAGATGTGGTTAGATTGGTGCTTTATGAGGTGAACATTAAACACGAATGTCACGCGATTACCCAAAAGTTGCAACTATACACCTACAAGTTGCTGTTTCATCCAATCGATTGGATCAATCGTTATCCTATGGAATGTGACATAATCTCAGTTGTATTAGTAGTCTTAAAAGAGGAGTAAGAGTCGCTTCAAACAGAAACACTTACTATTTTTAAACAGTATGATCTTGTACGGGTGTAGGCCCAAGTCCCAATGCAATATTCGATAAGTTGAAAACTGCGAAAGGCCGACTTCTTATATACGGCGAGGAATTGACTACCTCGGGTTATCCTGTACCGACACATTTACGGCAGAAATGTTCTCGCCGTTTCTTTGACTGGCGGGTGTTGGCTGCTTGTTTACCGAACCGGTTGTCTCGAATTTGACGACAAACCTTTGGATAGGCGACCTTGAAGGGCCCCAGGGCGTCGCGACGCACAGTTGGGGACCTCCTGAACTATGCAAACTACACGGACCACTACAACTGCGCGTCCTTCTTGAGCGCTTTTACCACCTGGCGGGCGTAATGAACAATACCACTCACGTGAGTTGGTCCCTCAAACACCAACGCAACGTCAATGGTGGTGAACTTCGTGTTGTTACAATTGTGAATTTTTTTCTATTGTACATTTTGGGAATCTGATGTTTTTAAGAATTTTCTATTTAATGATTTTGTGCTAGGAGAATTGAGTTTATGAATTTTGATATGTGGATACCTTTCCCAATTAGAAGCTTTTCCGTGTATAAAGAATGGCAGCTGTCTTTTGAACGACATGCAAATTTCCCTCACTTTAATCGCAGCTCACTCAAAAGCAAAACAAAAAATAACTTCATTTCATTCATTCATTCATTTTCAAATAGTCCACTTTTCCATTAAGTGGGTCGCGGGTGTCGTT
Source organism: Cheilosia soror (assembly GCA_949372485.1). Lineage (NCBI taxonomy): Eukaryota > Metazoa > Arthropoda > Insecta > Diptera > Syrphidae > Cheilosia > Cheilosia soror. The sequence continues at coordinate 108,343,062 of OX443562.1, read as the reverse complement.
TGCTTAAGTGGACCCTCCATAGCTCTCAATCCTCCGCCATCGACTCCAAATCATAAAGGGCAATCCCCAGGAGACATTAGGGACTTAATCTAAGCATCTCATCGTAGGTCTACCTAGAGGACGCCTGCCTGATAATACGGATTCCATAGCACGTCGTTGAATCCTGGTCGGGGACATGCGTTCAACATGACCAAACCACCGAAGCGCGGACCGCTCCGTCCAGAGAAGTAGTGCTCGACATTGAGTTCCTCACGTATTCTGGTATTTCTGATGCGATCTCTACGGGTCACACCAGCAATACAACGGAGAAATCTCATTTCGGTAGCTTGTATTCGCGATCTTATTCTTTCGGTAATTACTCAAACCTCATGACCATAGGTAAGAGTTGGAACAAACACCGAATTAAAGACTGACAACTTAGCTTTGACACCAAGTTCAGTCCTCCTAATAACAGAATGACCAAGCTGTCTCAAAATTGACCCAGCCTGACCAATCCTACTGAAAAACTCGGCATTGCTCCGCCCATCGCTCGTGAATAAGACCCCGAGATATTTGAACTTCTGTTTCAATGGGACTCCACTAACATGCATTCAACAGGCGTTCTGGAGACGACCATCACTTCAGATTTGTTCAATCAATCAATTTGTTATTTGTTCAATAACTTATAAATTAAATGAAATAAATTAAACGAAAAAAGTTGAACATTTTGCTAGATTTCTAAATTTCGTACAATGAAAAAATACAGCATAAATGTAAACACACGATATACCAAGAGTCAAGATGCACCTCTCCTTCTTTCTGCGTCGCGCTATGCGCTTACAGAACATATCACTTGTCCTTTGTTTTGCAACCACACGATCACCGCGGCGAAACACAGCGTCTGTGTTGTGTGTAGTGCGGATACCTAAAATCCTTTCGATGTGCATCCATCACCAAAGATCCAATTAAAAAGAATCGTTTTTACATTTTTATTACATTATATGAATTATGATCTGTTTTCAATATTGTACATAACTCATCCTCTGGGCAGATCAGACATCTGAATGATAACTCAAAATACTCAGAAAAGTATTCGCTAAAAACCGTTTCAATATTATTATTAATTAATTTATATTTATGAATATAATGGCAACTTTAACAAAGAAAAGTCAAAATAAAAATTATTTCATTAAAAAAAAAAACAAAAAACAACAACATATTTTTCCTTATATTATTAATTCAAGATCAGTTTGGATATTCAACATTTTCACATTCATTAAAAATGTTTGCAGGATATGCGTTGAATATTTGTGTAAAATTCAACAAAAATCCAATTTTTTTGTTGGCACATTTTTTCTGATCCGGAAAACTATTAAAACATTTTCTTTTTGATTTTTTGATTTTGGTGAGGGCATTTATTCCCCATTTATTCGGCTTACTACAAGCTAAAACTGACATCTGATCAATAACTTAAAAACTAATCTTAAACTAAAGCTTAAGGAACAGGGGAATGGTGAAGGACATCGATTTTAAGGCGCGTAGAGCTGCGGTTGAAATCGAAAACGGAAATATTTGAGTTAACCTTTCGCAGCATACGGGAGATTGGTTCGTTGGAGCCATATGGGTGGGTTGGAAGGTAAAAGAGACGAGGGCAGGGTAAATTACGGGGATTTGTGTTAAAAAAAATAGAGTTGTTAAGAGCGGCGCAATCGACGGACCCGTAGAGAAGACGATGAATGAAAAGAATGTCTGCGGCGTCTCTACGTTCCTCAAGGGAGTTCATGTTAATGAGATTTAGGCGATCTGAGTATGGAGGCAACATAAATGGATCATTCCAAGGCTGACCTCAAAGAGCGAATCGAAGGAAACGGCGTTGGATGTCCTCGATTCTGAGCACTTGAACTCGATGAAAGGGAGACCACGCTTGACTGGCGTACTCAAGGAGGGGGGCGAACAAAAGTGGTGTAGAGACATTTAGTCACGTATTGGTTGCTGAATTCTTTAGACCAACGTTTAACAAAGCCGAGTGATGAGTTGGCCTTTCGAACTATTTCATCAATATGTAAACGAAAATTTAACTCCCTGTCGTACAATATGCCAAGGTCATGGAGAGATTGAACGGGAGGGATTGGTTGACCGTATGGAGAAGGTAGAGCCGGAAAGGGGATTTGTTGGGCTTGCGCGAAAGGGTAATAGTTTGGCATTTGGGAATGTTCAGCTCTAAGCAGTTTTTAAGGCACCAGGTTGAAAACCGATCAATGTCTTCTTGAAGGAGAGAGGAGTCTTGAGGTGAAGAAATGAGTTTGAAGAATTTGGTATCGTCGGCGTATAGAGAGAGGGAGGAGTGTTTAATGACATTTTCAAGATCGTTTATAGTAAGGATGAAGAGAAGGGGACCCAAATGACTGCCTTGCGGAACACCAGAGGTTGCCAAGAAAGGGGCCGATAGGACGGATCTGAAGCGAACGCTATAAAACCGGGTTTCAAGGTAAGAAGATATCCATTTTAACAATATGGGTTCAAACCCAAGAGCAGATAATTTAAAGTGAATTAATTGATGAGATATCTAGTCAAAAGCCTTACTAAAGTCAGTTGCAATAACGTCAACTTTGTTGCCGTGTTCTAATGCTGACAGGGCAAATGACACGAATTCGACAAGATTTGTAGTCGTTGATCTACCTTTCAGAAAGCCATGTTGGTTAGGGGAAATAAGAGACTTGCATCGAAAGCTTAATGCTTCGTTTATTAAACTTTCGAAGATTTTGGGTATATGTGAGAGTTTGGCAATAGGACGATAATTAGTGACTTCACTTTTTAATCCTTTTTTGTGAATCGGCGTTATGAAAGCGGTCTTCCAAATCTGGGGAAATACTCCTTGGGAAAGAGATAGACGAAAGAGGTAAGAAAGAGGGACCGACAGGTTGGAAGAACACTTCTTAAGCATTATTTACTTGGCTTGAGCATTATTTAGATAGCGTTGGTAGAGCGAGTTATGAAGCTGGGTGAATTGCAGATACCTAGATACCGAGATAGTTGGAATCCATTGTTCAACATTTTTCCTAAACTCGTTCTCGTTATTAACAATCTGTTATTAAATGAGTCAGAATATTTATCGTACGGATTTTCCTAATCAGAATAATCGTCGGATGCAGGTAGTGTGTGATTTTTTTTTTTAATTTTTCATCCATTGAGATTTGACTTCATTGATAAATAATGTCAGTTAATTGACTGCACCCTCGAGGTAAACTCACGCCATGCATTTTTATAATAATTATAAATATTTATTCAAACTACACGACAGTTAACAAAAATAATTTGTTATTATCTTATCGATGACAGGTCTCTTTTGTGTAGCAAATGTGTCATGTTTTAATTAAAAAAAAAAACCAAAACCACTTAACTCGTTTGTCATTACATTTTTAATCTTTACGTTGAATTGAATTTTAAATACCTTGAGGTAAAAAAAAAAAAAAACCAACAAAACACATAAAGCGTGATTTGATTTTGGGGCCAAAAATTTAGTAAACATTGCACGTATTTATTTCCGGCGGTTCTGCTTGATTGAATATTTTGCAAAATAACTTAAACAGAGACATTAATTTTTTTTTACCGACATTGAATGACGTTTTTAGGCTGTTTACATGACATAATTTGATTGTAAGATCCCAGAGACCTTGCTTGCACACATGTTGCAAGCCGGGAAACCTTTGAAATATATTTTTGTACACTCTTACTTAAATTTTGAAGTTAATTGTGAGGCTTTACCAGCAATATTTTATAATCTTCTTAATAAGCCATTTATGTCAGCCATATATATATATACAGATCATCTCGGTGACACAAAATGGGTAAATTTAATACGCCTTGTTGTAATGACGAAACGATAATATCTTACAATGAACGTTGAGTGTTGATGTTTACGATGTTTTCTTGTAAATGGTGGTTGGGAACGTCCTTTTTGATTATTGTTGGCTGGCTCTTTTAATTTATGCATTCCAAACGAATGTAATTACATACTAGAGTATGAGTATAACAATCTTGACCTTTTTGTTTTCAAGCCAAAAAGGGGCGTCGTTCGTTCGTTAATGACATTGAAAAAGCACAATACACAGCAGAAGGCATGACAGAAATTTCTTTTGGAACAATCACTCTTCGAATGGCAAAGGGCTGGTTCCGAACACGAAGTGAATTTGGACATGACATGTGGTTTTGAATATACACACATATACTATACATGCATGTGGTTTTAAATTACAGTTTGCACACAGGATGGGGCTGAATTTAAATGGCAAATCAGTGTCAGGTTATATTTTGGCAAGACTTACCAACTGTGCTGCAACGTGGGTTGAAAATGGGGTTGAGGAATGTGTGCAAAAAATCGTTACACCGCAACTGAGTTTAGTATCAGAAAAGTTGATGTATGTTAAATACAAAATGTTGAAAAACTTGACCTTCAGACAGGCTTAGAAATGTAACTCCCGAGGCTTCAGTTTTAAATCAGAGAGATCAGAGGATGACGAATGATTCATCGTTGTGTTTTTATTATTTCTTCCGAGAGTTGGAAACTAGAACTACTCGCTCTTAAGTCCAACGCACTGTATAATGTGATTTTGCTCAAAGGCTGTGGTTTATGACTTGTCGGATCTAGGGTAGCCCCAAACAAACATAAGCTTTTTAGTGTCGTGTACCCTTGATTTGCATCGATTCTCAACTTGACAAACTTGCTGTTAACTACTTAAATTACTATAAAGATATTTTGATACCTAATCCCAATTAGGATAGCTTGAACTAGGGCGCACATCTGTGTTTGGTTTTTGCGTAGTGGAGCCCTTCATCCATTCGCGATCTCTCTTAAACTGGGTCCACCTGTCTAGGCGTCGTTTCTCCCGAGTTGCAATCTAAGACCTAGGTTTGCTAAGGCTATACGCGGGGTTGTAAGACACATGACACTAATCCCCTTAGCTTCCCAAGAAGACAATAGCAAGACAGGAGCTGGGACCTATGTCTATGCGTGATTCCCCCAGAGTCGAAATCTACATCTATTCGCATTTTCGCTTAAACTGGAACCATGTTCAAGCAACGAACGTTCTTGGAACGAAGTTAGAGTGTGAGTTGAAGGAGCAATTGTGGACTGCGGACAGGAATACCGGGGCTGTGAGGGAAATCGAATAATACCCGCTGCATGTCCCCATGTGTATTTTTAAACCATCAACTAGTTGGTTGGCAACAAAACCGCAAGTTGCGAGCACTAAATAGCCAGAGTGGTGGTGGGGAAGTACAAGCGTTAATGTAGTTGACCTGGCACAAAATTAAATGTGGAACATGATTAAATGTTGGCTTTCGAATGTCAACTTTTTGGGAACAAAATATTATTTTATTGAACACCTTTTTTTTTTTAAATACTTCTTCCGGGAAAGGCAAACCTATAAAGCTTCATCAGCGCCCCGAGATGCTCGCAGATGTATGTTTGTTCCGCACTTAAATTGCTGCAAATTGTAGTCTTCTGGAAATATATCTACAGGAAGCGAGTTCTAAAGTTTGCTTATCCTGTAACAGAAGGAGTCTTGGAAAATTGATGTCCAATTGATGAATCTGCCTGAATGGTATACAAGCGGGGATCGAACCCTTGCACAGCAGTCCAGCGCACTAATCTCTGCGCTACTGCGCCCGCTGAAGTCTAGAGTCACGCTAAAAAAGACCACTTATCGACTAGTCGATGCTTAAACTGGACCACCCTCACCTCATGCATTCCTATTATACTTCTTCCAATCTTAAAGTCTTGATAAAATTGCTAGGATACATCGACACAATATGCCGACAGATAACCTCCATCTGAGACATTAAACTAAATACATCAATTACTTGCGCTCCAAACAACATTCTAGTGTATCAATCCATATCCAATCCTGTTTTTTTTTTTTGCGACATCTGCTCTAGAATTTATTATTGACATATATTATAGTTAACTGCATTTTAAATAACACCCATATACACAATTCTCCCTGTTAAATAATACTAATTAAATTTAAATGAGACACATTGCGCTTTATACACACTTTTGCAACATTAACCTATATTCAACGAAAAAGGCAAACGAATCATTCAAAGCAACACAACCACACATCGAAGATCGGACAACCGCGAACATTTGCTGTCACAGATACTGTATCTGGTTTTAGAAGCAACATTCAAGACTTAACCACACACACGTCTAAACTCTGCTGAGGTCAATACTGACGTCTTGTCAGACGTCGCTACTGTAACTACTTGAGCGGTTTGATAAGTTGCTAAACAAGAATGATGCAGCAACATTATGAATGGGTTGTGTTGCACGATAAAGATCTCATTCTATGAGGTGTTGTGCAGGTTAATCCATTCATTACATTTTGTTTCTTTCCTGTTTTTAGTTTGTAGTTTGTAGTACATGGATATTTAATGAGAGGGAAAAAAAAAACTACCGCAATGTGTTCTTACTTCTGACGTACATGACACGTACACATTTAAATAAATTATAAGCTGTTTGGTATTTATAATGAAGCAATTGATCCACCCCACATGGACAAGATTCAATGGATCGCTTTTCATTGAAACATGTCCACCTACTTTGCCGAGTTGGCTGATAGTCAGATAATCTTTCTAATCATCAATTAAAATTGGATGATTGGTATCCACTCCAATTAGGCGTCATGATGCTGCGACGGTAGTTCACTTTTATGAGAAAAATTAATCTCTTTCAGTAACAAGAAGAAATTAATACCAACATACTCTTTACTACTTCAAAATAATTGATAACTGAATGCGAAAGGTTCTCCTTAAGATAGTAGTTGCTGTAGGCAACGAAGGAACAACCAGCAATTCAAGGAAGAATTATTACAGTAAAACTTGTGAACGAATAATAGGGTTCTGTGTTGCCGTCCAATTAGTATATATATAACTCTTGCTGGCACAAGTACAAAATCATGAGGATGTATATTTTGTAAATTATTCACTGGAAACTAATCACAACGTAGACAAAATAAATTGCCACTCCCAAACTGTCTACAGATGTCCTGGTTTTCTTTGCCGCAATTGTAAGAAAAAGGGAAGAGGAGAAAAACTCACTATGTAACTGTCCGGCATTTTTTTCCATACAAAAGCAGCAACCTCTAGGAAAGTACCTTTTCGATGTTTTTGTAGATATCGCCGGACACAATATACCTCACTTGGTCTAAATTTATTCCTTCGAATTTATCGGTTAATTGCCACGTAAACTCATATTATCAGAAACACCCTTATCCGCATCGAAAGACTATTTGTCCAAAAACTGGACAGTTTAATTTACCATAGTCGGTACGAAAAATTTAGCCAGGTTAGGCTTGCGGTTTGCTGAGGCACAGTAGCCTCTACTTCTTCACACTTTAGTCATTTAAGAACAATTGCGCTACCCTTTACTGGGAGTTAACGTTTCCCTATACCCTGTTTAGCGTCCTCAGGAACTTGTTAAGACTTCACACTTTCAGTCTATCTTCACTAAATATAATGACAGCGGGCCTTACAAATAATCATTTTTAATCATCAGCTGAAATATTTTGACGGCCACAGTGGATCATTTTATATGGAAATTTTCGCCATTGTGACTTCGGAAAAGTTAGCCTGTGCACTAAAAATGACTATTAGTACCGCGGAGCGACAATTACCCTTCTAAAATATTAACTCTATTCGCATTTCGCTTGCGCACATTAGTGTGCGTTTGTTGATCCATACAATTTCACATGAGTTAAAAAACTCGACCAAAATAACTTCATAGGTAAGGTAGGTTATACAAATGTGCACATAAGTGTGCGTTGGCATAACTTCGCACTAGCTTTTTCGATGATTAGGTTTGTCGATAAATGAATTGCATTGTTGCGTGTGCGGAATGCGTGTGGTTGCGAAAATGATATATGTATGATGTAAATTGTCAAAAAGGCTTGTTGCAAAAATTTCACAATAACATACACCCAAGCGCACATGACTGTGCGTTACTATTACTGCGCACAATTGTTTTATACATGCTTTTATGACTACGAAAACAATTCATTTTGTTGAGCAACTATTTGCTTTTTTTCGTGTGCGCATAAATGTGCGCGCCGACGCCGACATTTACGAAACAAACGCCCACACAAAAATTTAAATTTGCATGTGCGCTAGCATAATGAGATGCTACTTTTGTGATACGCACACACAAATCTGACATTTCTTAAAATTGATGGCGGTTTAAATGAATTGGTGAGTGGAAGAACAGTACAAGCGCCAAAAAATTGATTTTTAGCCTGAAATAGCCAAAATGCTCTACGTATGTAAACCTACCAACCAGCAAAATAACAGTCCATTTAAAAGCCGAATGTTTACAAAAATAGGCACGTTGTTCGCTGATTGTGTGGAAGAATAGTACAAATCACGTGCCTATACCGTTGTATGGTACAGCAACCGAACTTGTAGGAGGCTTCACGTCACATACTTTTAAACTACTGAGGCCAAATGTTAGTTTACAATTACTAACTACAAGATTATATAAAGAACCACTTCATATAAATGAAAAAAAGATTGTCGTCATAGAGAAGGTAATGCAATATTCCTCTGGAGAGATGTTGGAGTTTTATTTTCAAATAATATCTCAGAAATCTACTAATGATGCTGCAGAATAATAGTATTACTCAATAAAATGTTTTAAATTATAATTCATTATACTAAAATAATATATAAAATCTAAATGTGTATTTTTTTTGTAATTGAGTGGAAGAACAGTACAAGTACAAGGACTTCTTGTCTAAATATTTCCTGTCAGTATAGAATTTTGTGAATTATTCCTTCATGAACATATTGGGGAGCAGGGATACTTCAAATCCCTTATACATTATTATACAGAAAAATAAATAGTTTTTCTGTGAAATAGTTTTTTCTGTTTTTCTCAAAAGTGATATTTTGTACATGTACTGTTCTTCTACTCATCAATTCAAATATACTAGCCATGCCCGCGTCTCCGCCCGCCGGCCGGTTTCTTTTCTTTTAAATAAAATTAATATTTATTTGAGTTATCATATAAATGTGCGTTCGTTTATATTTTGTCTCTTTTTTAAACTTATAAAATATTTTATTGCAATCGCTTTTTGAGAACTGTACATATTATTTTTTAAGTGGGCGCAAGTATAAATGCAGCTCACAAGCGAACATGCAACATATAGCTGTCCATGTCAAAAACATTGCCGTCGGATATCAACTCCGGCAATGACCGAGCCCCTATACCCCCGTGTCTCCTTCTACCATCCTCTCCATAATTAACCTATACTTAGCCAGTACTAAGTTGAAAGAATGTTAAAAATAGGCGGAATAGTTCCAGAATTAGTCCCTACCACCCCTTTACCCCTCCCCCGTCACCAACTTAGTTCTTACGTAACCTGTACTGATCCGAAAGTCCTAAGTCAATGGCCATAATACATATGTACATCATATAAATGAACATTCGTCACAGGTATGATTTCATTATTTATACTACGTAATCATATCGTTACACTTTCTATAGCTAAAAAAAAAAAAATAAATAGGTGGCGCAATAGGCGGGTGACACCCAAGGCCTAGCTTCTTGCAACCATTCGTTTTGTGTGAGTTTCGAGAAAATATTTTTTTCGCACTTGGCCAAATAAGATCTATTTTCAATTTCTTATGGATGGCACAGAAATATAAATGTTAGCTCAAAATACTCTGTGAAGTATTGCCTAACTACAAATAAAAGCATTTCTTGAAATGACGTAATTAGATTCATGAGTTTAATGTCATGTTAAGCGTATTAAGGTCGAAATAGAAAAGTTTGCACCCCATTTTTTCAACCCTTATAGGACGAATTTTGAAAAATGATGAATGAGGCATGTAATAATTTTGACTTATCTATCAACATACAAACTTTCAAGTTCATACGGTTAACGGTTCGGGATACCCCCCTTACTCCCCGCTACCCCTTTACTCCTCTACAATTCTCACCCATCCTACGGCCTAATTTGGCCACACATCTATAAAACAGGCCTTGACCATGCAACCTTGATGTATTTGATAAACTAGCCAACTAGAACTCACAAGCCTAAAATCCAGTCGGAACGGAGTCCCACTCGGCAGCCAACACTGACGATTCAAAGTGTCAACATACGCATACCTGTTCCCTCTGTAAGCACAATTTTAATTGGCTTTTCGCGCACTAGCGGCTATAGAAATTCTAACAATTATCTAATTAAACATAACTGTGTCCGCAGCCAGCTATCTAAGTCACATTTAATTGTCATCCCAAGTGGTGGCCTAACGATAAAAAAAAAAAAAAAAAAACCGTCGTCGTGCTGTCATTTCAAGTTCAACCCATTCAAGTCTACGAGTCGCCATCGTTTGTCTTTTCTCTTCCCGAGTCACCGCAGCGCATAAAAATGTCTCTAAAGACATTTATTTTGCGCAAACAGCCAGCGCTCTCCCCATAGCACTTTACATTCCAGCATCCCAGCCGCCACCACAGCAGCAGTAACAGTAGAAAATAAACAATGAAACGGTTAAGTGGAAGAAGTTTTCAAGTGTCAAACGAGACGTTAACACTGGGGATACGTCAGCTGTACATAAGCCAGATACACACAGCAGTCGCACTGTATCGACAGAAAGAGTTGACAATTTATTTCTCTTGGCGTTTGTCTTGATGCCATATCTATGCCGTTGTCATTAACGCTGTTTGAAATTTTAACAAAAAAATACGTTATGTCTGCGTCCCTCGTCCTCACTGTCATCTGCTTATCTTCTACAGCATCATCCACCTCCGTATCGTCATCAATAACAACTGTTGAACAGTCGTATATGTCGCGCGGCAACATTCCGCAAAAGTACTTCGCGTAATTACATCGCCCAGAGTTCCATTCATCTTGCTCAATATGGTGCGTGCATGGATCAAAGTATCTACGGCGTGGTAGGTAGACATTGTGTTGTTTACTTTATATCTAATAGATAGTTTTTGCACTCCCGCTCTGTGGCAGATCAATGACAGTTATTCGGCCAAGAGATGTGTATAATTATTTCGCGTGCCGTTTAAATCGTCCAAGTGCATCAAACTGCTGTTGTTTTTTTTTCCCAAAGGAGGCCGCACCGCCGGCGTTAGGAGGCTTCTGCATCCCGTAAGTTTTGCTTGTGGTGTAGCTGGTTCATTGCTATTTATGGTAGTATAACCATACGTGTAGCTAGCGATGTGGGAGGTATTTTTTTTCGGATAAGCGCCTAACGTAGCATGGCGCCAGATACACACGTGAGTCGGTCTTAATTTCTCTTAGTTTGGAAAAATGAAACTTCTGGACCGTTGTTGGTTTTCTGTTATGGTGCCTGTATTGAAGAAAATATTATAGATGTTGATATTGAAACCAATAGGAGACTCGATACATTCATTGAGCGAGAATGTTGCCCGCTATGTTGCTACGTTATTCTCAATATAATATGACACTGTAAAAAATCAGGCATTAAGCGATGTTAAGGAGACTGATGCCTCTATAGTTGGCGCAGTTTAGAGGGTCTCCTTTCTTATGGATCGGGCAAACAATCCTGAGGCTCCATTCATCAGGCATACTTTTCTCTGACCAAATTTTAGAAACGAGTTGGTGTATGCTCTCTACCAAGTCATCTCTCGCTGCCTTAAAAGTTTGGCCGATAAACCGTCCGGTCCTGCAGCTTTGTTGGTCAGGTGGACGAAAGTCTTGGTTTTCATCGTCCAGGTTGAATGGTTCATTCTGCTGCCTGACAGCGGAATTTGTGTCGTCTTTGCCGTTTAACAGTCTGCAGAAATGGCTTTTCCATGTCCTCAGCACTGTGACTCCACTACAAGGTTTCCTTGTTTGTCTCTATAGGTTTCTGTTCGGGTCTTGTTCCCGATACAAGTAGTTGGCTGTAAATGTAGGCGGTTTTTGTTTGAGGCCCTTAATGACACTCCATTCCAACTGCTTTCTCAACTTACCTTTTATAAATGTTGCTACGTCTGCAGGGAAACTTTTCTATTCAATCCCATGAGAATGTGACATTTGAGTATGTATACAGCTTGTTATAAGGAGTCACGCTTTTGCAACATAACCAGAGAATTCGGGTATATTAATATAGCACAACGTGTTGCTAGAAACATTTAATCCAAGCTTTATTATCAACATTATCGACATGCAATTTTTTCTAATGATGTATATTTCGTTCGAGCAGTACAAACATTATTTTAATGTTTATCCTAAAACAAGTCATAAACGATGTTGTCTTAGCGAGGCTCAATATTTTCCTATACGACATTTTTCGTCATTTCATGAATTTGTGTCCAGAAACATTTGTGGCAAAAATATTTCTGCAATTGCGATTGCATCCCTGCAGTTTGGGAATGTTGATCTCGTTGGCATAGAATGTTGCCGCAACAAATATTTCACCAAGAGTGTCATGAAAAACGACAAGAAGGAGGTGTTCCTATATCATTGTCCTTATGTGTCGTCATCATTTGTTAAATCTTTACATAAACAAGTTTTATATTGTGCCTAAGAAATATACTAACATGTTGCACATATGTTGCTAGCACGAAAATAGGTTAAGCGTTTCAAATTATATATTCTCATGCATTTAATCTTGTTTGGTTGACCAGAGGTGCCCACTTAGTTTGTGCTAAAGCTGTAATCACAAACTACATCATCTGATTCCTAAACATTCTCAGTTTTCGCACAATGTTGCTAAACAGAATGAAATTCTGAATTCCTTCAATTCATTGTCATTGCTCGATCTGTTTATGATAAAAAGCTTTCATTAAAAATAATTTACAGTCGCAACTGAGCCGAAAAATAAATAACAAGATGTGCGGAATGTTTCTGATGAGCAATGATCATCAACATTACCCTTCAATGCTCCCCTGTTATTATGTCTGACCTTTAATCGCTTAATTAGTACGCTGAGCATGTTTTGTCGGACTTTGCGTAAACACTGACTTAGGTCAAATTAGTCATATACTAATAGATAGTATTTATATGCCTACTTAACCAGTACTGACATGAAGTTGTCTTGTTTATTGCCGATTCTGTCTAGATAGTGAGTCATGTGAAGTGGTAGTGACTCGTTTAAACACATAATACAATTAGCAGTTATATCATGTTTTGTGAATAATTCTTAAAGTCTTTAAATTGCCGGCATTTTGAAAAATTGTTTTGGCAGCCCTGAGCTAATTGCAACTAAACCCATCTCCTTTTGCATTTCGCAACCTTTCCACATGTATGCCAAGAGCAGTCCTTCTGATCCCTACCAAGTATTTCAGTCGCCAAAAATAATAATTCTTTAAACCATTCTTTCGTTATTCTAAATCCCGTTGAAGCTTTTTTGTAAACACCGTTGTCTGTTATGTTTATGCCCCTAATTCTGTTTAACCCCTAAACAGCATTTCCAAGGACTTTTAGCGGTTTCAAGCGTCAACACAAATTGTATTCTCCTTTCGCGAAAATAAGTGGGGTTACATCGCACCCTTAAAGTTTGCGAAAAAAAAATCGATTTTCCGTTTCGTTTTCACTTTTACACGAAAAAAAGAAGGGAAAATGATAATCACATCCTCATACCCACCCAACCCCAAAGAATATTGTATTTAGGAAGTCTTGGTATCGCTCACGAATTATACACATATCTCTATGGGGTAACTTTGCCAATTTAACCCTTCCACCAGAGTTTATATCGTCTCTCCTTTGAAATGGGTTGACAAGGTGTGTTTGGATGTGGGGTGGGTAGGATGCGGCACATGGGGTAGATGGAGGTGCACATCGATTTTTATATCTTTTACCTTTGCACTTTCTTTTTTTTTCTGCATACACGATTTAAAAATAGGAACACTTCCGCCAACATTAAGGCGAACGCGAGGCAAGGCATTCCTATGAGTTCTTTACTTTGCAGTAGATTAGGGCCAACAAAGTAGGTTAATTTTGTATTTTGAGTGGTGGAATGCGGAACACTGTGGTTATTTACTATGTTAATGGAGTAGCGTTCTAACGAAACTCTTCCAGGTTTGCAGTGATACTTTCGAATTAGAGCATGAGTGGAGTGGGTGTGCAAAAAAAAAAGATGGTTCATAGAAAGAAGGAAGAAAAGTCTGCGATATGGAAATTGGTTTAGTGAAGTACACAAGGAAGTCATAAAGGACCGCTTATGGAGAATTGTAAAGTGCAGCGTTAGGGATGCGTTCACTATGACCTAGATTTTTGTCTCAGTTACTGACTTGTTGACAACTTGTTTTCGTAAAGGGTTTGCTTAAACAGCTCAAAGGACAAAATTCAATTGATATCGAAATTTTGGTATCGTTTGTCTGGAAAATGCTTCTTATTTTGAAACGGATTGATTTCACGTGATATTGATTGAAAATTAAATCGACAGACGTACACGATCCATTGGAATACATTTAATGCGGCCGGCCTAGCCAAATGAAGTCGAAGTGGTTTTACTTGTTAGTTAAACTATATCCGCATCTCTACAGTCAGTAGAGTTCATTGTTGCATCTTCTCCTCTAGTCGCCTTTTTCGCACACACAGGATCATCATCATCATCATAATTTTCAATGGTTCGCTTGTCCATTAAGTGCGTCGCGGGTGTAGATTGCTCAAGTGGACCCTCCATAGCTCTCGATCCTCCGCCATCGACTCTAAATCATCAAGGGCAATCCCCATACGGGTATAAGAGAGATTATGGACTTGATCTAACCATCTCATCCTTGGTCTACCTAGAGGACGCCTACCCGATGGTACGGATTCCATAGGATAAGAACAAAAATCCATCGACGACTTTAGGTTAGGGGGACATTTTGCAAGAACCCATTTAGGCCCATTGCAATTACCCTTACTTAGTACACTAGCCATCTGTGATCTGCGCATTTCTTTCATTGATTAAATTACATGCACATTGCATGCTTCTCTTTCGTTTCTCAGAGAAAACCAAACTGTGACTATTTAAGGGAATATGCGTTTGATGAGTGCAAGAGAAGCGGCGTTCTTTTTGAAAGCTAGACGGAAGTAAAAAGAGATGTTTGACCAATTCTATTTCCTCTTCATCGTTGAAGCTTCTGTAGAAATCGTTTGTAAAAATGCCTAGGATTTTGGCCGTGTTTCCAATGATGCAGTGTTTGGTTATAACTCCGACGAGCACTCGAGTTTTCTATCAAAAGATATTAGGATCTTTTACCTTTTAATGTCAATTGCAAGCGAAAAACTTCAGATTTTGGCGCAACCATAACTGTCCTTAGAAAAATTTAATGTGACATTATCAATTGAGCTCGTTATACTTGTCGTGTCAGCTAATAGTACGTCCAATTGAGAGCCCTGTCTGGCCAACTTGTCTGCTGTCTCGTTTCTCTCCATACTGTCACTACCACTCGCAATAAATAACTAATTTGAAACTTAGGGCCAGTTTCAAATGTTCCGGATAAAGTTTCGGATAGTTAGCCGACACATAACGCTTTCCACCAGATAAAAGTAGCTGATATTTTTTTTCTGTTTCATCGTCAAAGTGTCTGATAAACTATCCGGTAGAAAAATTTATCAGGCACTAATTGTTTGACAGGAATGGAAATGATGTTTTTTATCGTTTTATCACATTTTTAAGTGAATTGTGTTGTTCTAGTTTTTTTAATTTAGCATGGATAAATTCATTCATTCACTCATTTTCGATACCCCGCTTATCCCTTAAGTGGGTCGCGGGTGTAGGTTGCGCAAGTCCAAGTGCACCGTCCATAGTATCGATTCTACGCCATCGACTGTAAATCATAAAAGGCAATCCCCATACGGGTAGGGGAGATATTATGGACTTGATCTAACCATCTCATCCTGGGTCTACCTAGAGAACGCCTGCCCGATTGTAGGGATTCCATAGCACGTGCGTCGTAAGATCATGGTTGGGGACATGCGTTTTAAAATGACTAATCCACCGGTGCGTCCGGAGCAGTAGCTGCTCGACATTGAGTCCCTCATGTATTCTGGTGTTTCCACCATCTCTACGGGTCACACCAGCAATACAACTGAGGAATCTCATTTCGGCAGCTTGTATCCGGGATCTTATTCTTTCGGTCATTACCCAAATAGGTAAGAGTTGAAACAAACTCCGAATTAACGACTGACAACTTGACAATTTAGCTTTGACACCAAGTTCAGTCCTCTTATAATAACAGTATAACCGAGCTGTTTCAAAATTGACGAAGCTGACCAATCCTACAGATAAACTTAGCATTGCTCTTGGTCCTTCCATCACTCGTGAGTATACATTAAACAGGCGTTCTGGAGACGACCATCACTTGACAGTTGTTTACGTTTACTTTCATCTCAGCTTCCACATAAGCGACTACAAACGGATAGAGTGCGCATTGAAGTTCCGTCTAAGAGGACCAAAGGATGACCAAGTCATCAGCGAAGAGCAAACGACTTATCCTCGGATGTTCCAATTCGAAACGTTCTTCGCCAAGACTGCGCTGTAACATCCAGTCCATATAAGTAATGAAAAGGAGAGGAGACAAAATGCACCCCTGGCAAAGTCCAACGCCCACGGTGAAAGGTATTGACTAGGCATGGATATACCTAGTTAAACAAAATAGTGAAAATTCAGAAATCTTCATCGTCGAGGGTTTCTAAAAATAATTTGAAATACTCTGTTCCTACGGAGCCCTGTAATATGGTTGTAATATTCATCTAATTCGACATTTAAGAATTCAAATAAATGCATGACATAACACTTCTGACTGCTGTCTACACCCGTCAACGAAAGAATTCTCTGAAACTATATTTTTTCCA
Organism: Cheilosia soror; assembly: GCA_949372485.1. Lineage (NCBI taxonomy): Eukaryota > Metazoa > Arthropoda > Insecta > Diptera > Syrphidae > Cheilosia > Cheilosia soror. The sequence continues at coordinate 108,326,284 of OX443562.1, read as the reverse complement.
GCCACATCAAATAAATATTTTGTTTAAATCTTCCGGATAGAAGCTTTAACAGCCGGTTGAACTGGCTGATAGACTATCCGAGACTTTATCTGTCAGCTATTACTATCCGAAACCTTTGAAACCGAAATATTACGTTTATCTGACATATAAATTCCGGATAGGCTATCCGAGACTTTATCAGCTAGTCTTGAAACTGGCCCTTAGAATTGTCAAATAGAATGTACTAAAGTGTGCTAAAGATTTAACTTCAGGTGTGTTTTTATGAAACCTCGCCAACCAGCCGTTCATTTGGACAATTGTCAGCAATATGAAGCCAGCTGAATGAATTAAGGCAATAAGCCTAAAAGCATACCAGCATTTCGAATGCAATTATGCGTTTGGTAGAAATATTTGATAAATTCTGACATTTTTCTCTGGAATGCTGTGTGCATGAGATATGAACGCCATTGTTACGCAGTTGTCATGAGATTTTTTTTGACTGACATTTTTTATTTAAATTTAGAAAACACTGATTTTTATTGCGCTAATGCCCAAATCAATTATATATACGATATTTGGTAATGAAATAATAACAAAATAATTATTGTATGCCATGATTTAGTCAAAGAACAATTTAATTCCACCAAAAGCTTTCCAAGCCACTTGTTGCTTTCAGCGCCACCTGTTTGTTCACTTTGAATTGAATTTAGCCAGCCAGCAGCTCTCCGACTGAGGAGAAAATCAAGAGTTGTTGCCAGCAGTTGCCAGCAGGTTGTTGTTTTAATTAGCATGTGAAATGTGCCTCAACTGGCAACTACTGGCAACCACTAGCTGGCGAGGTTTCATAAAAACGCACCTATTGTCAGCAAGTACACAAACCATTTGAGGATATGCCATTATTTCTTCTTTTCATCAAAGTTGATCGATTTTTTCTATCCAATTTCCTGGTCTCGCTCCCTGAGACCGTTTTATTTTGACACATATCGAAGACCTATTTTTGGGATATCCGTTGCACTCCTTTGTGTTCCTCCCAACCAAATCACAAATCACTCGTCCAACCTGTCAGTAATTAGTAGTCACCACAGAGTACGAAGCAATTTTATATAGATTTTAGTTTGATAACCATAAGTGTTGCTAGCAAAATTTTTACTCAAATGAATCCATTAATAAATGTAGGTGCATATATGTGGGTATACCGCTGACGTTAATTTTGACGCAGTCCGTCCAAATGTTGACCCCTACCTGGTGGCACAATATTTTTTTTTGATTAAAATTCAAATCTCATTGATCAAGCTTGAGGTTCTTTTTTTTCTCATTTTTTGATCAAAACAAAATGGAAATGTATTTGTTTAACAAATTTTATGAATGAATCAATGCCAATTAGCAAAACTGGTCACGTCTTCCAAAGTGTCTAAGGCTGTCTGTGTAAAATTCAAAGTATTTACTTAGCCATTTCAATGCGAAAAAGCCTATCCGAAAAAAAAAAAACAATCGATTGGGACTGTTAATCGAATTTGACGCTGACGAATTAATTCCACACGTAATGTCAGCGAAAATACGCTTACGTTCGAAAATAATTTAAAGTTTATCGTCAACGGCCACGCTGCTAATTAATGTGTTAAGAAATAAATTAAAAAAGAAAGAGCTACCTCGAATCTAAATCTTGATAACTCTGGTAACGTTTTTAATCGATAGCACGTGCTCTCTTGGGAATGATGAAATACAATTAATTGAACGGAAGGATATGAACCCTTTGACAGTGTTTCACGCGCACGATTTCCTCCGAAACGCTCCGTTTAGGGAATAACAATGCAACAATAAAACCTGGCTATATAATGCAGTCGGTTGTTGTTGATGGTGTTTGCCAGCCGACAAGACGAATACTCGTACTTAACTTAATTGTAAAAGATTACAATGATTTGCCGCACACAAACGAAACAGGATGGACAAGGATTGTTCGTGTCGTCATAGAACCAATGCGACCAAGCGGAGGGTTACGTCTAGTTCGTGATAGTCATTCGAAATTACCACCACCGCCGCCGCGCCGTGGCCATGTGGTGCGTTTGAGTAGCAGCCGGCGCGCGAGGCGATCACAAAACCTCTTTGTAAACTGTCACGAATGACGATTTCAAGATTTGGTTGTGTCTCTAGTTTCCAATTCCATTTTTCTTCTGTACATCGGTATAGGAGTAAATCCCTTGTCATGGGTACTAAAGCTGTTGTTTGCCTTTTTCGGGGCGTTCACAATGATCGCACAATGCGCAGGCTCACAGAAGAACGATTTGACCATTTGGGTGTCTTGCACTGAAGAGATCAGTTCTGCTGAAGTAGATAGACTGTATGTGTTGAAATGCATTAAAAGGGATTGGTCCGACGAGCCTTTGTATACCGATCGGCACAGGGATTGAAGTTGCTAGATGGATACAACGACCCTTGGGTTTGTTGTCTCTATATAGCAGCGTTGTGAATGAACATTGCCGCATCGAAAAGCGGGAGAGAGGTTGCGGGTTATTCGGTTTAATTGACTTTAATGTTTGTTGGCACACGTTTTCTATGTCGCCGCTGTCGATTCACGCTGCAGATCATTGATCACAACGACGACGATCGGGTTGGTGCCAGTTGCTCACCAGAGGCGTACCATGGAAAATTGTTTTGTAATTATTAATGCGGGGAATCACTGGAGGGTAATATTCTTTTGAATTCACTGTGTGAACATCTAATAGATGCGATCGATCTAAAAGTGATCCTCTATGTAAGTTAATACTAGCTTGAGATGATATCAATTGCAGTTGTATGTCGATCATTTCAAACTGCAACAAAGTTAACTTTGACACACAAATTTACAGCTGCGAACACAATGAATTGAAATTGACATATTCAAATATAAAATGATCTTTAAGGCTTCAGTGATCATCGCAATGCCGCTGCGATTGGATCCAAACTTGTAAAATATCGTTTTTGGATCGGTACACAGAGTTTGGACTCCATTTTGGAAATCTGCGAAACGTACTTGTTAAATTTCCAGCTTCCAACCTCACAGAAGATATATCTTAGAATGTATAAATTCAAATTTATACAGGAGACTTACGATGAGCCGAGTCACTCGCGTTAGCTTCTCAAGGAGTAGGGAACTCATCAGGTATGCCCAAAAATACTTCATACATCATAATGACTTTGGCAGAAGCTGCCTACATATGAAACAGGATAAGGCAACCGTGAAATTTCTATATACGCTACAGTAGGTCATTAGTCATTACTTTCTTTCGTAGAGCCCGTTGAACCTTAACAGCTTCATAAAGAAAATCGATGGGTTCCAGATGTGGCATCGTAATGGACTTATCTTCTTCTAGGTTTACATCATCGAGAGCGTCTTCAAGACAACCAAGCACCTACGTCCTACATGCTTTGCTAAAAGTGCCCCTTCTGGAGGGGTATATAGACGAAACCTGTGACATCTATTAGGTATGGAGACTGCTACCAAACGAGAGGCAGACTTGGGTAAAAAGTCTTGAGCGTACATACTTTCATAAAAGAAATGACGATGCCTTTCACTAAAGTCTGAAACCATCCTTGGAAGAAGGCATAGTCATAGGACACCAACTTGGGAAACGAAACAGTTTGGTTTTGTTGAAACATTTAAGTGGCCTCAACTCCGAATGCGTGTCGCCCTGATGTGGTGGGTGGGCTCATCAGTAGACGAACCACCACAGCTGCCTAGACGCTTGTGAAATATCGTTTATGTTTATATAGTCTCGGTAAACATCGAGTAAACAGTGTGTCTAGGCAGATGTGGTGGTTCGTCTTCAGTTTGGTTTTGGCTTATTCATTCCAATACTTTCATAAGCCTTATCATCGCTTTAAGCGCTTTAAGGGAATTTCTTTTAGTTTCAGTTTTTTTTTTTTTTAATTTCGTTGATCATGGCTGTTGACATCAACATGTTATGTACCAGTCCTTACAAGCCTCGAAAGACTTTTAGAGGTTAACTTTTTACCTGTTCCATGGCATTTGGAATACTTGCTTTTGCTGTATTAATTCCCCGGCTTATAGAAGCAAACCGCGCTTCTCTACAAACTACAAGGGAAGGGAGTACAATCGCAGAGGAAGTGCAAAAGTAGTTACAAAAAAAAAAACGAAATTCTGCATCAAAAACAACATTTCAAAACAAATCTTCTTTAAAAACGAATTTCTCAGAACATTAATACCCTAAAACTTTTTCTCAGTTACAAAAGAAACACGTTTAGAGGTGTAGCATCCAAAGTAGTCTTTCTATATTTTTGCATGCAAACTTTCCAACCCAACCACATGTCCTTTGCCTTCGCGCGATCCCAATTAAAACATTTTCCGTTTCTTTGAATTCTCTCCTCCTTACAAGTAGTTTTTGTGTTTACATAACTAATTACGGTAGAAAGCAAAAGTATACAACTTAAGGTAACTACATCTCCCTAGCGATACTGGTATGCCACTTGAAATGATGCAAGTCCACCACCCAACAAGTGGTGGTACCATCGGTTGATGCCTTAATCAAACTGCTGCTGTATTGCAGACATTTGCAGAGACTTGCAAAGAAGAAAATTTACGTTTTCCAACTTTCTTTTCGCGCATATATAACTTACTCTTGGGAGTCCCAATTCGCAGCAACATCGGTGTTGGCGGTATTTTTTAATGACCATTAAAACACGATTTCCCCTTTAAGCACCCGCACCACACGACCGCCGCCGCTGTATCATCATGTTGCTAACTTTTCGGTGAAACAATAGTACATTTGTGTTTGGGAAATTGTTGTTATAATTGTTGTGCATGCCAATTATCTTGGCCAACGAATGGGCAATCGAATTAATAAAACCAGTAACAGTCGTTGTATGTAGTGCGATACGGGTTTAGCAACAAGTTGCTGGTCATCATATAATCCGGAAATTTATTTTCTCAAATTAAAGAAACATTTTTGCATTGTTTGTCGACACAATGTCTGTTTGTGTATGTGTATCGGAAAATTATACAACAGCTGCACTTGGACTTGGCAAAGGCAATCACCAATCAACAGATGCTGCTGGTAATGGTGGTTTAATGGTTGCTTGTTACATTATGCTATGTTATATTTGAAGCAAAATAGCAACATAAACGCTTTGTTACGGGCTGTTTGTTGGCCATAAAACGGAAGTTTACGTGGAAAATTTTAATTTGGCACTTAAAGCGGTATGGGGAGATAAGAGTTTCTATTTTTTTCCGTTGTGCTTTATCAGAGCTGGAGAGGAACGCCTGAACGCACTTGGAGATGCATTTTTATTTTTAATGGTCTTAATTAAATGCGCACATATGTATGGACATTTTATGTAGATCAGACTTGTGTAGTGGTGAAAGCTGACAACTATCAGAACTGTGCGTCTGTTTATCACACAAAAAATTTGGTAGTCGGTAGATGTTGTTTGAGATGAAATAATGTAACCAGACATTCTGGGAACCCAACAATAAAATAACTCAACAGAAAACTCTATACCAGAGAGCAATCTACCGAACTCACACGATCCGTTTTTCGTGGTATCACAATGGGCCTGAGCTGGGCTAAGTGTGTCGGCGTTTTCCAGCCATATACAACCAGCTTACCGAAACTTGGTGCCTTTTAAGAAATAACCAAAAATATATTGACTTACCTATCATATTGACCGACATAGTGCATGGTTAGCATTTACCAAATTGTATGCGAAAGTCAGATTGGCAGCCATTAATGTGTATTGCAATAGTTGTGCGAAAGGCCAGGCTTCCAATCAATCAAGATACTTTAATATCGGGTATACATTTTTCGACTACTTACCACCTCCGCCAGTTGCCGTTTTAAAGAGCTCACATCAATGTGCGCAACCCCATGTTAAGTGAAAAAAAGGCTTGTGCGCGTATTTGAGTTATTATTTCCAAAACCCATTAGTTTACCAATCAAGGAAACTCTTTTTGAAAATGTTTAGTATCGCCTATAACTATTTCGACGACTTAAAACGATGTACGCTAGCTAGCTTTCCATCTTGATAGCACGACTTATGCAAAATTTCCAAACTCAACTCATATTCTCTAGTTAAAGGAATAAAATTTTGTTTGTGGCTCATAGGATAACGTTTGGGTTTATTAAACAAAATAGTGTGTGCGCATACATAAGGCGCTCTTACTGTCAGAAACGCACACGAGTTCATAAGCAGACCATTGGAATTGGGTAACTGAATGTTGTACTTGTACTTATCGCATCTATAAAATTTTCGAAAGAACGATAAGGTATGCAAACGCACACATCTGTGCGCTTAGGAACTTTTTCAGAGGTAATCTTTCTTGCACTTATAGTTTCTCAAAAAATCGTGTGCGCTTGCATAGGTTGCTGTATTTATTGGAGCATTCTTCTTTCCAATTTATTGTTTATTTAAATAATATATTAAAAGTCAAATTTATTTAATTTTAAAGCTTACGAGGACTCATCGTGAATTTTGGAACCCATATCAGAATCAGTCAAAGCTGTCAAAAACAGCAGACGTACGGTATTTCCTGTTGAGGAATTTGCCTTTTTTTGCCTTTGGAAGTGAAAAGGTGCAAAATTTGTCTAATTCGAATAGTAAAAGTAGTGACGGGTTTGCCCGTGCACATGACTTGTTATGCTTAGGCTTCGGTCTTAGATAATAATGTTCTTTCGTAAAATGCGAAAAATGAGACTCAATCAATTTTATGGAATTTTCCTTCTGTCTAAGCTTCAAATACAGCAATACGAACAAAACAAAAAAAGAAACATAGAATCGGTTCAGCGGTTATCGAGTTATACCGTAATCGATTTTCACCCCATAGAAGATGATTTTTGTATGGAAGGTGCCACGCCCTTTTGCTTATTTTCGACCAAACTTGACCTTTGTGCCAATAACAGAGACTTTCTCAAAATTTTAGCAAAATCGGGGGCTTATGGAATCCGTACCATCGGGCAGGCGTCCCCTAGGTAGACCCAGGATGAGATGGTTAGATCAAATTCATAATCTCTCCTCTACCCGTATGGGGATTGCCCTTGAGGATTTGGAGTCGATGGCGGAGGATCGAGAGCTATGGAGGGTCCACTTAGGTAACCTACACCCGCGACCCACTTAATGGATAAGCGGGCCATTGAAAATGTATGTATGTATGTATCGGGGGCTTATTCCCAAATGCGCGGCAGATCGCTTTTCATGGCGGATTGGTATTTTCCAAAAGCTGTCAAAAGCGATAGCTATTCAGGTGACGGATTGTTGGCGGATTTATTGCCAGCAATCCTCACAATAGCTATCGCTTTTGAATGGATCGAATCGCTTTTGGAAATATAAAAATTCCAATCCGCCATAAAAAGCGATCCGCCGCGCATTTGGGAATAAGCCCCCGGTTGCGTGGTTTTCGAGATATACTTTAAATGTTCTTTTTTTTTGTATGGGAGGTGCCACGCCCCTTTATCTTAAATGTATATATATGTATAGAATGTGCCTTTTAAAGTATTCTGCTGATTAGTGCACATGTGTAAACTCAAGATTCAATATTAAGTAATAATACAAGGTAAGAGATAAGAGAGTTTCTATTAAAGATGTGCGTTTCCGTTTGCATTGCGGATCGTACCGCACACCCATGTGCGATTGGTAAATTCTTGTCTGTGCCGAAACTTATCATATATAAAAAAAGATTAAATCGCTAAAGCTAAAGAAAAGCTGCCAATGTTTGACGGCATATTCTTATATCTTTGCACTCTGTGTTATAAATGTTAAAATTACTAAATTTGCGCTCCACTAGTTCAACAACTTTTCTGAAGAGGAACCCATAACATCTTCATCGAATGAGTTGAACTGGAGTACTTAAACACATCTGTCAAGTTATTATTGCATAACTGTCTACCCTCCCATAAATCTATCATAAGCATAACTCATGTGCGCAACTTTCAGTCATAGCGCAAATGATTGGCAATTTATGAGGCGAAAAAAAAAACGTGTTTACCTCAATCCATACGTCCTTTCACGGACATGCTTAACATCTTGTTATTATCTCTCACGAAACTCTTCTCTTTCATGACTTAAACAAGCACTAGCTACATAAGCCGTTTAACCGATTGTCAGACGTTGATCCGTTGCAAATCTTCTCTCGAAATATCAATCTTTGCGTCGGTTGTCAGATGAAAGTACACGAACAACGCATTATGCTGTTGCATTGGCTTCGAGTTTTAATATTTTTTTGTTTTGTTTTCTTTCACCCAGAGCGATACGTCGGTAATCATCAAAAAAGGAGTTTCCATTTTCATCGGCTTCATGTTGCTAGGAAAAATATATCAGATGATGCTGTTTCGTGATTGCTAGGAAAAAGCCTTTTTTTTAATTGAGAATTTAATTAGACATCCTGCGATACTAATGTCAGTAATTGTTCTAATGAGATTTGAAATTTTTTTTCTGCGTACGAAACTGAAATGAGAAAACTTTCCTTCGATGTTGCATAATGGCTCCAAATTATCGGGGAAGAGTTTCCGCATTTCTGTGTGGCCATGTATAGTGAGTTGATTAATTGAATGCTATTGGAGGTATCTAATAGCTGTCATCATTGGTTTATTAGAAAGCCATTAGTGCGGGGAGAAGGTTTCTTTTTTTTGTGCAAAAATGCGATTGCAGTCCATTTCCTTGATCGATTGGAGAAGCTATTTTCAAGTGTGCTTTACGGATGGCTACTGGTGTACCGCTGAATAAAATTGTTACGTAGGGTTGGAGTGCTATTAACATTTAATTTTAGTTGGCAAATGTAATCTTGAACAAGAAGCTTTTAAGTGAAAGGAGATTCGAGTTGATTCTGCTGACTAATGGTTGAATTGTAAATTATATGCAATCAGAGCTGGAAAGCGGTATATATGGCTTATGCAAGATTACCTCAATCGACCAAACCTCCATATTTGGACTCGCAATTATTCAAATCCATTGTGGACCAGTTTATCTTTGTCTTCTTTTGACTTATCTCTTTACTTAGTCGTGGGTTTTATTGCTACTATTATATACTATTTTTGTCGCACACATTCGCGTCAGTATCGCTAGCGCACATGAATTCATGAAAGAAGTAATTCATCGGGGGACATTTTAAAAAGGTTTCTTACTAAGAAAAACTGAATTTTTACCTCATGTGCGCGATCAGCTTTTCGAATACTATGCTCGAATTATAATAAATAGAACATCACACCTTGATCCCCTGAAAAATTTAGTTAAGTTGAGACCAAACTGAAATTGATCGGAGGCGCACATTCAACACTCATTTCTTTGCGCACACTAAATAAGTAGATCAAAAGATTCTTGACTAATTTCGATGTGTACGCTAAAATTGAAGGAAAGTCGTTATCATGCAATTAATTAGGATAACATGGTCATTGAATGTATACATAAAAGAGGGAATAGCTAGTGTGTATTCTTTTGACCATGTAATCGTGAACGCACACCGATGTGCGCTATGGAAATAAATAAATAAATAAATATTGAAGAAGGAACCTATCTTTCCTGTTAAAATTCCAGCCAAAAATAATGTATTCCTATACGCACACCGATCTGCGCTATGGAAATAAATAAATATGGAAGAAGGAACCTATCTGTCCTGTTAATTTCCACAAAAAATAATGTATTCCTAAACGCACACCGATGTGCGCTATGGAAATAAATAAATAAATATGGAAGAAGGAACCTATCTGTCCTGTTAAAATTTCCACAAAAAATAATGTATTCCTTAACGCACACCGATGTGCGCTATGGAAATAAAATACAGATAATCGCCGAACGACGAACATCAGCAGCTTCATGATGCAAATTAATTGGTTGAAGGATAGGACAGCCTGTCTCACCTATTCTTCCAAGTGCCAGTCTGAACTATGGAACTATCATGGCGTAAGTGGACCTCATTAGGAACAGTTCAAAATAAGTTCAAACCGCACCTAACCAATCGCAGCATTGTCTCTTTATTGAACGAGATATACACGAATGAGTGATTTGTATGTACACAGACGTCCCGATTCGATCCCAGCACTCTGTCCTTTTTACATGCAACTTATTCACGGTCTATAGTGCTATAGTGAACAAAGTTCAAAGTATACGTCCTATTTTATGTATCACTCTGCTCCTGCTTTTCGAGGTCAATGCCAATCATCTATAAATTATTCTGGTAATTAATGTTAATATATGAAGCATCCGATAAGTCAAATGTCACTCCAAGTCCAAACGCCAGATGAAGGCAAAGTATTTCCAAGAACTATTTGTCATCTTGCAAATATAATTCAAATTAGATTAACTTCTTCATACTTCAATTGAATGAACACCAGAATTTAAAATGGAACAACACCAGCCGCCAAAAGACCCAAGTCATCATTTCTGCGAAGCAATTAAGGTTTCCAACAAAATGTAGCTCACATTATTCGCCATAAACTACGCACTTTGTTTCGATCAAGATCACAGTGTTTACTATGTAATTACTTTCTGTTCACAGCTATCGTAAATTCCCAACACAACATTCCTCTCGTGTCACGATATTATGGGACAGCATAACGTCTGATCATATATCAGCGAGTGATGTGACATCAGAGCAGATGTCTGCTATAAATCCAAGGCCATCTCTCGTCACATTTTCCCTTTTCAAATAATTTATCTAAGGCCCACAGCAACATATCATCGGCCTCTCTCTCTTTGTTGAGGCAACATTGTTGCGTGCCATCAAGTAATTTGCGCACGATATTGTGGTTTTATTTTTAAATTTTCCAGCTCTAATTTATCTACATGGTTTTTGTTTTTTTTTTTTTTTTTTTGGTTTAATCTTATCTAAAATATGGAGGGAAACAATATACACAAATGAGTTTTGCGGCTAATTAGTTTTTATCAGACGAAAATTTGTTTTTGAATTACTTTGGCAAGGTGTGGGATAACCTTAGTTTGGTTTCTTTCAGTTTTGGAAGACAATTTTTTCGTTTCTTTTTTTTGTAACTTGCGTTTGGACATTGTACTTTGAGCGACCATTTAACGCCAGATTGATAGAAATCCGTATTCTAATCGTGATAACCTAAATGAAATTCATTTGGGCCGTTTAACCCATATATTTCACACTTTGGCACGCAACTCAATTAATTTAATGCCCGCATTAGGGCGGAAATTTCTTAGACGTAGCATATTTGGTCTTCCAATTATGGTGGTTTACTGGCGTAAGTAGAAGTAAGTCATTATCTGTTATAATGGGTGTCAATAGGGCTTAACCGGAACTCGCTTAATGTAACATTAATATACGAGTGTGTTGGCCGTTAAATTTGTGGATAGGTAAATTTGCAAGCTTTTAGGTTGGATATAGGCATTTGTTGGAGCACTTTTATGAAAGTAATTGGATTGAGTGAGAGGTGTCCTAAAAAGTTCACTTCTAAGTTGACAAGATGAAGACGAAGTGTCACGGGTGTTTGACAGTCGCGTGGTGAATATGGCAGGTTGAGGGATACGTACTTTTTGTTAAACTTGAGGATTTTCTAGTTTCATCTGAAACCAGTTGTTTGTACAAGAAGATCTTTGTATAGATCGTGATGTCCCATCCATTGTTTGGGCTTGTTCGATAGCTTCGCTCGTGACAAGAGCTCTAAACTGTAGTATATATATGATTCGCATCCTGTACAATTTGGACAACACTTTTTCCTTAAAAACCCATCCCTATAAAATAATGAAAGTGGATGATGTGCCCATGGATGAGTTGTCTTGCTTCGTAGATGAGCTGTATGACATGCGATGCCCTTAAGATATCAAAGTAGGTGGCTTAAATTTTTGAGACAATTTTTTATTGGTTTTTAAGAGCTGAATGGCTCGTTTGGTCTGCCTTAGGTCTGTGCTGTTATCTCAATTTGAAATGGGCATTTTGTGTTCGCTAACGGTTTAGGAGAGCTGCGGAAGTGTTCTAATTGTCTTTTTCGAGGGATATCGAACCTCAAATGTTTCATGTCCAGGAATCCTATAACTGAGTATTGTTAGAAATATTAAATATTTAATATTAGGATTTTTAAAATGGTTGTCGCACTCTTGGACGACGTGGAGCTCTGCCTAAAACACACTTGGGTATTTTCGGTTGGGTCCGTGCTCCAACAGCAACCCATTTAAGAACCTGTACCACTTTATGTCGGTTTACAGTTTGCTGAATCCATATTGCTAAACCATATTATTCCCTGTTTTAGAATCTCACATGAAAATATTCTGTCCAAACTAAGGGAATTTTTGAAAGCGATCTGTATCCTCGCACATCGTTGTTAGTTCAAAAATCTGAACTATTAGCTCTCGTTTGACCTTTTGGATTGTTTTTGTCCACCATATTTAAGAAACATAATTTATGGTGGGTCTGGTCATCACTGTACAGATCCAGGTGATCTGGGTGATATTTGTAGAGATTCACCTGGCCTCTGGGGAAGCCGGTCCATAGACCTTCAGTTGCTTTTGCTATTTATGTATAAGAGGTGCGAAATAAAGTAGAGCATTGATCAACTTATGCCAGTTCATTTTTTTCAGCCACTGCCGGTGCTGTTTTGGTTGATTTACCGAGTGTAATGTTTTGTCTAGTGTATGCAGTTGAACTAACGCGTGTATCAACTTGTTGCGCAACCACACCGATAATACCAGTTGACGAACTTTAGCAAAAGATTTTTTGCCAAAATCACACAAGTTGATAACCTAATTGTAGGAGGCAATTCAAAAATTGAGCTAGTTGATCAACTATGTATACAAGACTGCACAACAATCAAATGAGTTGATCAATTACATGTTCTAGTCTGTTCAATAATTCAATGGGTTGATCAACTAAGTGAAGGAGGCTATTCAAAAATTGAGCTAGTTGATCAACTATGTGTACAAGACTGCACAACAATCAATTGAGTTAATCAATTACATATTCTAGTCTGTTCAACAATTCAATGAGTTGATTAACTTAGTGGAGGAGGCTATTCAGCAAATGAACAAATCAATGAATTGATCAACTATCTGTACGAGGCTGTTCAACAATATCATGAGTTTACTAAGTGTATTAGGCCATTCAGTAATGTAATGTTTTGCATTTAGTAATTGAATGAATTGATCAAATCTGTTCACCAATAGAATGGTTTGATCAACTAGATGTACTTGCTTATTGAACGTTGAAATGAGTTGATCAATTGGGTATTCAAGGATATTCGACAATTGAATGAATTGATCAACTAGATACTAGCTGTAAGAGGCTAGTCATTAATTGAATTGAATTGATCAACTGGGTGTATGGGGATCGAAATGCGTTCAACCACAATTGAAACTAAGCCAACGTGAACTTACACGAAAATAGGTCCATTTTGATAATCCTGGGACGTGAACTTGAGCCAAAGTAATCAAAACTCCTGCTCAATCCCGTCTGATTATACCACCAGGCTAAATTAACAATTTGAATGCAGTTGGATTGATCTTTTGAAAGTGCTTCTTAAAGACGTACAGACAGAGGCAATTCTTTGTTGCATTTGACTTTTTTTTTAAATAGTTCTTAATCCTTTCCGAAAAGATTCTTAGTTCTTTTTACATCTGTCAACTACTCTGTCCTTAACTTTGCAACTCCTTTTGAAGTAGAATAATGTCGTTTAGTTCACACTGTGCAGCATCCGCTTCATTCGCTGTTCAGCTGCTGAAAACAGGTCAGATGTGGTAGGTTTTCTTTCTTCAGTATCCCTAACAAGACTCGTCTCCATAGTCAAACACAATATTTTACATTCCTTCGCCCTTGTTAACATTACAATGCCTCAACGAACAATGCACAACTTTTCGTTCTCACATCGTTACACAACTTGCCTCTCAATCACTCCGCCTTTGCGTCCTCTAATCGATTGCTCAAATATGTAGATGAATAAAAATTCATCCATCCAGCCGTCATCATTATCATTCCGTGTGCACATTCGTTACATATCTCAGCCCCGGTGGCGGCATGCTTTTCGCTCCAAACTCGGAGGGAAAACTTCCTTTAATCTCCCGCGTACACGCTCACAAACACACATAAGATAAATCCATGTTTTCTCTTCATGACTTGTTGCTGCTGCCGCTCAATCAACTTCAATTAACACTTAACAGCATTAAATGGGAAAACCTCTTGAACTTGGACTTTACTTTAGGGTGCACGATCGCCTGGGATCATCAATCTTCTGCCGCGCACATTGTTTCTGCTGACTCCCCCCTTCCCCTCCAGTTGCATGCCACGGTTGATGACCTTTTGGGGAACCCACCAAGAAAAAAGAAAATCCCAAGAAAAAAGATACATTTCGCTCTTGTTGAAGTATTTTTCCGTAGAATTACTCAACGACGACAATGAAGGAGACGACTCCTCACTTCGTGAGATGATTTCAATTGAATTGCTGATGTGCAACTCCCTTCGCCATCCTCTATAGCGTTGTCATGGAAAAGCCATGCCATTGAGATGGAAAATTCATTACTATCCCTACGACGACGATTGGTAATGAATATCATAAAAAAAAAAGTTGAACGAAGCAAACAAAATGTTCCCAAGCCTAATAGAGACATAAATGTCTCGATGGAGAGAGAAACTAATTCTGAACATCCTCCACCTATATACACGTCAAGTTTACCAGTTTCTATCGAGGTAAACGGACTCCGGCGGCGTCGTCGTACACATGCCACCAGAGCCCAGGCAGGTTTCCAGTCGGAATTTCTGCGAAAAAAATTGTGCAAGGTTTTCATTTTCACTTTCAATGACGACGGTTTTCCATGTGTCTCTATGGCCAAATATGTCTGGTTATGGCCAAAGACTAGGAGTGGGTTTACTACACGTCTCCAAAAACTGGACTGTGCAGTTGGATGTCCTCTGCTTCTTCATCGTCCGTCGCGTCGTCGGTCGTGTCGAAATGTGCAATACCGTTTTATGGCTTCCAATTAGCGACTCGTTTTGGCTGCTTTTAGAGAAGCGCAGCGCACTCTTGGGTAAATGTGGTTCTCCTTGCGGTACATTGCTTTGACTTAACCTACTTCATGGGGCAAGCTTGATTCTGAAATGATTTTTCTCGTTCATTTCATGAAAATAATTTATGACTTGCTTGTTGCGCCTAGCGCGATAGTCGGCGCGAAGGGAGGGCAACACTGGAATCCTGTCTTCTCTAAATTGGAACGCATTCCGTGGGGAATTGATTTTAATAGAGATCATGTTTTACTCATTTCCTTATCGCAATAAAAAACATATATATATTTTTTTTCATTTCTTTCGTTTTATGGTTATGGCTTGATTTAATTTTATTTTCATTTTCTTTTTTCGTTGCAGGTAAGACGCACGCTCTTGTGATCTAATAAACGGTTCCGCTTAGTATCTTGAACGGTTGTATGATATTAACGCATCTAAACTACAACATACTGTGAGTGGTAATTTGAGAATTTGTTAGTAATTAACTAAAAGCGAACTGGAGCTCTTTGCGTATATGTTCGCATTTTGTTTATGGACTTCATTCGAAAATATCAAATTTGGTGAAAGCATTGTGTTTAAACAGTTTCTTCGTGAGTTAACGGTTTGGAAAGTAGTGCTTCGGAATTGTATACTTTTGTGAAAGGTCTGCACTTTTCCAGTAGAAGTATGGAGAGTTGGGGCTTGTTACACAAAACAGCAAGCTTATTGGTCTTGGTCTTAAGGTTTCTGCTTTCAAACTTAAGCGAACTCTCAGAATGATGTCTGCCAAGTTTTTTTTTTTGTCCTTCTATTATTTTAGCGACGATGACTTTAGATGCGTGAGTCTACGAGATTTATCCCCAAGTATAGCTAGTTCTTAAAAAATCGTTGATTTCTGATAGAACAAGGTCGATAAATTTTTGTATAAGAAGTAGAAATAAACCCTCTCCTTCGCGGACTTTGTGCGGTTTAAAAGAGCCTATTGTCCATTTAGTTTTATCTGGGGTGACGATTTTTTTCCAAACAAATTGTTCACGCTTTTTGGCAACATAGACCTTTTGGACAGTCGTGTTCGAGCTTGTGGGTTACACAAGTGAACGTGTATCCCTTCAGGCCGTCAGTATTTTATAGTATCCCTCCACAATATGTTCTGATCTTTAACTGGGGTACGTAGATACGTCTATCTTCTGGCTTTAGGTAGTGGTTTCACGCAGTCGACAAAGAAACTCAGTTCTAAAAACTATTAGATTCTGGAAAAACCCAGCATTATTGTCAGCAGATTGTCCTCTGTGATCCAAGACTAGAAGGCTGGAAAACCTTACAGGCGGAACAATAGGAATGCAGTCAAGTGGGTGGGAGGGTTCCGATACCATTTGTTCAGATCATAACGTCGTCGATTTTAAGAAGTAGATACTTATTGGCTAAGCAGTAGCTCTAGCTAAATTAACTTGCATTTGTTATCTAGGACAAACATATGCGCGTCTATATAGTACACGGTTTCTGTATTAAAACAAGAGCTATATCCTTCTTAGCGAATCGCTTGTTAAAGGCTGGATAGCCTGTAGCTCTGAATACCGTTAATGTGCTCGGGATTTTCATCCAGTCGCTCTAAAACGGCCCATTGGTATACAACTTTGGTGTTTTTATTTTCAGTGACCCCAGAGGCTCCAGTCAAGCTACGAAAACATATGTCGAGGATCGTGTCATTCCGCGAATGTCACTATGACGTTCGTATTTGTCCTAAAGTGGCCACTGCGTGACCATCTTTGACACTATTGACACCACTTAAATATCACGACCAAATGACTGAATTGAATGACTATATGATCGCCTCGCCAATGCTGTTGGGACTGAATGACCGGCCTTTTTCAACAACATGTGACATACCGACAACTTTCGATGCGTGATACTGCACGATTTTCTAAAGTGTCATCATGTCACTATTGACATTTTTTTCCCCTGTTTTTGTTCGTATGAATGACCGCACTCTTTCGATTTTGCGCCAGCACGGTGCAGACCTGTGTTATGGAAATGAAGAATAGTTAAATAACAATCTTTTAATGACCCCCTTAAAAAAAATCAGACCACTCTCATTAAAATTACTGGCAACAGACCCCCAGGAAAAAAAAAAAAAAATAAATAGGTGGCGCAACAGGCGATTGACACCCAAGGCCTAGCTTCTCGCAACCATTCGTTTTGTGTGAGTTTCTATTTTTGGGACGAATGGAAGGGACCTACAATTTTATGCCGAGTCCGAACGGCTGAATTCAAGCTTTTTCATGACAGTCATACTCTCGGATGTTTGTCAGACGTTCGCGAGAGGTGGCGCAGTAGAAAAAACTTTCAGATGTAATTTGTGTTTTTCCGGGGATCGATGGGATCCCTCGTGCAGTAGTCCAGCAAACTAACCACTGCGCTACTGCGCCCACAGACCTCCAGAAGTGGAAAAAAAAACCCAACGAGCGATAGGGCTAAGGGTACCTGCGACAAATTTTCGTTCAAATGTGCTGCACGTCACAAGCGGTACCTATAATCGTGTTAATCATGCCAAGGTGTCATCCTTACATATAATAAAACTGTAGGCATTTTCTTTGTCAGCTAAAAACTCGAAAACTACTGGACAGATTTTGATGAAACTTTTTTTAAATGTTCCTTAAGACTGTGAGACTGCTATAGGCTATGTCGTTTATAGCCACGTCCTTAGGAACAGTTTTTAGCCAAAATGTATTTTTTGAAGTGAAAATATATACATACACATATACCTTGCTACGAATGGATGTTTATACTTTTGCGATCGTCAAACAAACACATTCGATAAGGGTTGATTTGTTTTCGTAGTGAGTGCTATGGTCAGTTGTATATTATGTAGGTATGTATATTATGATTGTATGTCCGATTAAGGATGGGGATGGGGTGAGTCGTGCGTGCTGCAGAATGGCATGGGGTATATTAATAATCTTCATAAGAGAAGAGACGTATAATACAAAACAGGTTTCATTTCAGAATTTCATTCGATATGTGGTATGGTAATTGTGTTGGGTTGGGGTAGTTAGTTGTTTGGATTCTATAGGAAGAGGGAAGCAAAGGAAAGGAAAGGAAATGCAGTATATTAAAAAAGTAGCAAGATCAATGAGAGGGAGGGCGATGCAGAGGGTGCACATTATATATCCAATGCATTACATAAATTATCGCATATCGCCACGCAACGCAGTAGGAATTTTATTCTGATATGACGTAACAGGGTAGGGTTGGGGTAGTTGTTTGGATTCCATAGTTCTACTTTGGGGTTGTTGTCGCACATCGAAAGCAATTTTTCTTGAACAGATAGGTACTGTGTATGAGTGACTTACTTCTGTCCAGCCAGTTTGTGAAATATACATATATTATCATAGTAAAGACGAAAGCCGATTGTTAGATACATACTTGAATTGTTATTGATTTTAGAAGTGAAATTGAATACATAGATACCTATTGATTTCTGAATTTAAACTTCATCAGCAAGGTAAGTCCGAAAAAATTAAGCTATGATTTAAAAAAAAAATACATAGTTCAGACTATTCCTTCGCGAGATAAAAAACCGATTTTGCTGAAATTTTGTTGTGTTTGAGTGGGTCCCTGGATGGTTTAGATTCACAATTGGACCCGATAGGTGGCGCTGCAATTGGGTTCCAGGAAGTTTACTATTTTTTTTTCATCTAAACGTTTGGACTGATTTTGATTATATTGTTTGTGTGTGAACAAAACAAAACAAGTGAGACACATAAATGTACTATTCAAATATGTATATTGTTATTAGTTTAGGTGACTGAATTTATTTTGGTTGTTTTGCCGTAACAGGGTAGGGTTAGGGTAGTTGTTTGAATTCCATAGGAAAGAAAATGCAGTATTACAAACAAGTAGCAAGAGTACGGCGAGGGAGGGCGATGCAGAGGGTGCATATATCCAATACATTACATCCATTATCGATATCGCCACACAACGCAGTAGGAATTTCATTCTGATATGACGTATGCATTTTTTGAAGTGAAAATATATACATACACATATACCTTGCTACGAATGGATGTTTGTACTTTTGCGATCGTCAAACAAAAACAAAACAAGACTAGCATACGTATACTACACATTCGATAAGGGTTGATTTGTTTTCGCAGTGAGTGCTATGGTCAGTTGTATATTATGTAGATATGTAGGTATATTATGATTGTATGTCCGATGAAGGATGGGGATTTGGTGAGTCGTGCGCGCTGCAGAATGGCATGGGGTATATTTTTTTTTTTTATAATTCATACGCGCTAAAGAGTTTATGGGGTATATTAATAATCTTCATAAGAGAAGAGACGTATAATACAAAACAGGTTTCATTCGATATGTGGTATGGTAACTGTGTTGGGTTGGGGTAGGTAGTTGTTTGGATTCTATAGGAAGAGGGAAGCAAAGGAAAGGAAATGCAGTAGGTACATAATACAAATAGGTAGCAAGGTCTAGGAGAGGGAGGAATTTTCTTTTTCTCCTAAAAGCGCGGAAACTACTGGATGAAATGAAATTTTAAATGAACCAAATATAATTTTGTGCGAGCGGGCAAGGCGAGCACGGGTCCAGCTAGTCTCTATATAAAACAAAGTGGAAAAAACTGTTTACCTCTGTCGCCCGCAATTTTCAACCAATTTTGTTGATTTTTTATTTTAAATGTTGGTAATTACGGTGATCGGGCGATAGGCTAAACAAATTCAAAATCGGACAAAGGGGCGTGCCACTGCCCATACGAAAAAAAAACATTCAAAATCGTATATCTCGAAAACCACCAAATTGTTTAAGCTTAAACTTACGTATTGGCCGTGGAGTGCTCCTGTGAAGATTGGTAAAAATTGGACAAAAAATTGGCACCTCCTATATAAAAAACATTCAAAATCGTATATTTAGAGTACCACCGAATCGATTGAGACCAAACTTACAGATAATCTTAGGTATTGGCCGTAAAGTGCTCCTGTAAAGATTGGTCAAAATCTGATAAAGGGGCGTGGCACCACATATACAAAAAAACATCCAAAATTATATATTTTGAATACCACCGAATCGATTGAGATCAAACTTACAGATAATCTTAGGTGTATAGGCCATAGACTGCTCCTCTGAAGATTGGTCAAAGTTGGACAAAGGGGCGTGGCACCTCCAATACAAACAAAAATTAAAACATTGTCGCCCGTAAATAAATAAAATAAAATAAAATAAATTCAAAAAGCAAAAAAAGGCCTGGCGAAGCTGGCGAGGGTTCAGCTAGTTCTGTATAATCACCTGTCATGCGCCGTTAACTCTTTTCTGTCATTCAGTCCTGCCTTACAAAGCGAGCATTTCATGGATTTTTTTTACAGAATGACACGTGCATCATCGCGTAATTGACATTGTATGATCGGTTGTCAATCTACTTCGACAAATGACACGTACATGATGACTTTATTATTCAATGTTTGTGACGTCAGCATGTGAATAATTGACACGATTCGTGACATTTTCGTGAGTTATACCACCCGTGCTTGTTCTGCGTAGGCGATCCAAAGATGTCGGTCGCTATCTGTAGCTTTTTTTCGGTAACAGAACTGCTGGGATTTCAGCTGTCGCCACTAATACCCTCATATATGTTTTATTGATCCGAAAATACAACCGCAGTCTCCTTTCATCGCTGTCAGAGGTTTTGATGTCATGACTTGAAAGTCGGCCCTGGTGTCACTTGACTATATGTAGAAATGCCTGTCGTAGTTTCGGCTTTGGCAATTTTGATCGTCGATTCGGGTAGCATCAGGCCTATAGCTAGGGCGAGTTTTGTTGCTCGAAAGCAGACTGGGTATATCTGTCGATTGAAATCTTGGGTTAGCCTCTTTCTTGAAAGTCTAGTTAATCCCTGCTTCTTATTTTTCGGCTCAAAGGTGTTTGGGTCCTCTCGCCCTTTTCGCGTATACAGCTAGTAGCCCTATTACATCATTTATACGATTTAATTAAATCTCAGAAATTGAATCGTCATTCTGATATTGTCACTTACGAGTAAGTCACACCACAATGAATCACCCAACTAAAAAAATATAAAATTACTCAATAATTTCTGATTACAAAACATTACAACGAACATCCTTGCTCATGAGGCGCTAATAATAATAATAAAAATAAATTTACACACAACCGACTGTAATACAATCCAATTCCAGTCGAGACGTTTGCTGATAATAAACTATTTATTGCGTAGTCTACCACTGAATCATGAGCCCGTTACAATGTGTTTTCCCGATTTCATCTGCTGCAAAATGTGTGGGCCGATAGCTGCCCAGATACCATATACGCTCCCATTCGAACGGCAATCTCTCCAAGTGCCTTGGCATACTACGAGTAGTACCTATATCAATTCGATTAATACACAAGTTATTACCTCTCGGCATAAAGGACTTACTCACTATGTTGCAAAATTCAATTAACAAGGTATCGTGACTCTTACATCGTATACATCGTGTTGACATCGATAATGTTTGATGAAACAGTACCGCAAGCCCGCTCGCTTGCATCCACCCACTTTGTTGCAATTAAAGAGGCACAAATGATATGCTGTCGTCGTTTGTATCTAATACTAGGTATGTCTGTATTTCCTTTTAGTTTCTATTTTGTGGATTACATTTTCATGTTCGCTCTTCAGCGCAGATATGGGTGTGCAAGTTACTGTACACCCACGCTAAGGTTTGCCGTTGCAGCAATCAAAAAGTAGTTGAGTCAAGAAGCCCCACCGAAATTCACCAGCAGCAAAGTGGGCTGTTCGTCTGTTTGCTTTGCTTCTGTTATTCCACCCTGCAGGGAGGTAGCATATAAACATTTATATGGGTACGAGTAAGACTGGCCTCGTTCTTGGATTCCATTGTTGGAATCTAGCAATTAATGTTGGCGAAACTGTGAAGTGAAAATATGCCATTGGGGGTAGAGTTTGTTGAAAAGAGGCGGAAGACTCGTTGTGAATCAATGAACCCGATTTGACATATTTTTGAAATATTTCGCGTCATTAAACTTTCGAGGATAATGGTGGAAGAGGATAAAAAAAAAATCTTAGGGGTAGTGTGAAAAGGGTTGCTCATACGTGATGACTGATGGACGATATATGGCTGTTTTAATTGTGTCTCCATGGATAGTGCTTCAGCGAAACTGCTTATAGGCATACGGATGATAATTTTTCTATAACCCCGTAAACGGGTTATACACAAACTGATGTATACTATAATCAGCCCATCAATACCTGTCTTCTTAGTCGTTAGGCGGAAGCGGTTACGAAGTCTGTTGTGCGCACATGAAAATATGTAATATGATCCCTTCTATCGCACACGAAATGTGCCCAAATTTGTCACTCTGTGCCAGAAACATTCACATTAATGACTGTTTTCTGAGTCGTAAGACTGAAATGGTTACGATGTACGTTATGCGCACATGAAACACATAAGTTGCTTTGTATCGCACACGAAATGTGCGCAAATTTTTCACTCTATCGCTGTTTAACCGGTGAAAGATGAGATCAGTTCCACTATGATCTTGTAACAAAGTTCGCCCGTAACGACTTCTGAAAAAGCGGATGCTAGTGGCTGTTCCCAAGCTAATTTCTGCTAAAAACCTTCATATCATAGCCTGCATTTTTGGTTTTTAGGCGGTAGCGGTTATAAAAAATGCTGTGCGCACATGAAAATAACGAGTAACTTTCTATCGCACACAAAATGCGCGCAAACTATTCGCTCTATCACTGTTTATCCGGTGAAAGATGACATCGATTCCAGTGATTTTGTAGAATTCACAGTAATAACTTAAATTGTGAGGAGTATTTCATATAGAAATTTGTTAACTCTGGCACCATCGACGCTCATTTGGACCATACCAACAGCATAGACTTGCTATATTCTTCAATTTAAAAATACCAGTTATGCTAAGTTCGTTTAACACGAGAATTATAGTTTGTTTGAGTGAACAAAATGACTTTTCGTATCGCACATGTGCGCTAATGCAATTATATGCAAACAGTGTGGCCATAATAATGATAAGTGCGAAAACCGTCTCAATAAATAAATTAAATGAATTAATGGCGAAAACAAAAAATGCGTCAACCTGAAATATAGTGACACAGGAAAGAAGCCATACATATCTAATTGAATGCGTGAGAAGCCATATGCGATTGATTGACCTCTACCCAGAAAATATTTTAAAGAATCTTCAGACATTATTTCTAATCTTTTATATGAATGCCTATTTAAACTTTTCCATTTGGCAATCAGAAATACAACAGATTCTGTGATAGTTCTTTCGGGGTTCGTAGCGAAATTCCGAATACGACGAATTCTGTGATCATCCTGAATATTGTAAAAAATATTTTATTTGCAATAGAAAAATTGTGTGCGGAAGGAATAATGAGTGTGCGTTTGAGTTTTATTTCTTATATACTTGGTTGATTTTTCGCTATTCGTGGATATCTTCACCGAAATTAAGGCTTTCTCAAAATCTAAAGACAAGTTTCTTTTCTTTGATATAAATTCTTTAAGTCTTTATCATTCTTCCTAGAATAAATGATATACAGGGTTTTTCAATAGGGACGTTACAAAAGTAGAGCGACAGGGACAGAAAACGACGCCGAATTTCTTGCCGCTCTTTTGACATTTCTCTTCAGTAAGGTTTGCCATTTCATGATGGAAAGATATACGAGCCAACAACGAGTCGAAATTATTACAATTTACTACCGAAATTCGGAGTCAGTGGCCTCAACGTTAAGAGCGCTACGTCCAATTTATGGTCGTCATAATCGTCCTAGCAGATCAACAATTGAGCGTCTAGTGGAAAAATTTGAATCCACAGGCACAGTACAAAATGTTCCCGTGCCAGTGAGACAAAGAAGTGCCTGTAGAGTCGAGAATATTGCTGCCGCTGAGGCTTCAGTTGAAGAAAGCCCAAATGATGAACTTCGTACGAATATCGAACGTGAAATTGCAGCAGTATCGGCCGATTTAGGCTTGAAAACCGTCGAAAATTGGGTTCAGCGTCTGGACTTCTGCAAGCGTGCCCGTGGTGGCCATGCAAAAGAAATCGAGTTCCATACATAATGGCATCGAACGTACTTTCACAGGAATAAAGAATTTCATTGATATCCAAAACCGTTTTTGTTTTATTTAAAAAAACTTTTGTAGCGCTCTTATTGAAAAACCCTGTACATATAACATATGTATACATTTTACCCCAGACCATCCCTTTTTGAAATATGTACTACCTGACAGCCCTATTTTTCAAACTAACCACGCAAACAGCATGCAGTAGCCCAACCTCCTTTCTAATTATGCCTGGGGAATTTCTTCAACGGCTCGAATTCCATGCATATCTGCACGTCACACACTAACCCAACTTCATCGGGGATTACTATCAACATTCCAATGGTGTATAATGCCTACACAACCTATAGCCGCTCTATTTCCTAACACATGAATTACTTTTAATCAAACGATTCAAGGAACTTGTTTGCAAAATTAATTTATCGGCACATTATGTCAGTTTAGCCTTACCTAGATATTAGTGTCACCGTGCTATCCGAACGCATACTATATGGCCGACATAAAAGGCCAAATTAAAATACTCATGTTCTCGGTGATTAAGCCGACATAGTGGTAGGTCTAGGTATGTAAATGAAATAACTCTCCTCTAAGCAGCAGTCATGTCGCATGACTTACATGAACCCTCGAACACTAATTAGAGGTGATTTTTTAATCGCATGATCAGTTATTTGGCTTTTGCTTTTTTCGGTGCAATTCAACTTTTATTGGTCGTAACAGCTACAAGACTTCAGTAGGCATTATCTCAAAGACTAGATGAAGTGGCGTGTGCCTAAAATGATGAATGGTTTTATGCTGAAACGTGTGTTGTAGATAATTCTGGTCGACAAATGCGTGGGCTCTTGCATGGTTTTTATATCCAATGGAGATTCAGATGAGAAGCCAGAAAAAAAAATCATTAAAATTTATTTAGTCGTGTATTTGCTATATCTAAAAAAATCAAATGCGTTGACTAAGAAAAATAATGGAAGTCAGCGCAACTAATATAAGCAGCCATGCCTAGCTGTATGGTCAGTTCCTTACGTGGATGATTTGTATGGGTATGAGTTGGCAAGGAAAAGGTGTATGACGGTGAGCTACACCCAACCCTTTAGGGCCGTTTGCTGATAGTTTTCATAGAAGTTTAAGTTCCACATAAAATCTTATGTGACAGTTTATGCCTTACAAAAAGTAGCCCATAAGTATTTATGTATAACTTAAATCGTTATAAGTCGTATCAGCAAACGGCCCTTAGTGACTTAAAAATAGATTATATTGGATGACGCCACTTTGTAGTTTTTAAGAAATAAATATGGGTCGGGTGTATATATATAACTATCTTCTCCTAACTATTCTCAAATTTGAGAAAAAAGAAACAAACTTGTACACAATATATTACTACAAAAGTAGAATGATAAAATTCAGATATAGACTTTGCCAAGTTTATCAAGCCAGACTAATTTGGTGGCGCCTCTTTATTTTAACTAGACAAATATTTAAGTGAAACCTTTTTAAGCAGCATACGTTTTAGGGACTACCTCTGTGATGCCCTTATGCTTTAGTAGCAACACTTTCATTTCAGCTCTCTAATATAGAAGAGTTTAAATCAGGGGTTGCCAATCTTTTCTATACAGCAACTCCCTTTACAGGTTATAATATTTTTGCGACGCCCCTCATAAAAGTACACAACGGAACACAGCACAGATATTTGAATAGAAGCTGAGCTTACTGAAGATTCACTATAGGTTTTTAATAAGGATAGGTCGACTTTGCAATGGAATAAAACAAGCTGTATCGCGGTTGAATATAACGATCTTGGTTCATGATTTTCGTTCATGCAGAATGTCCATTGCCGCGTCTGCTGTATTGTATGACACGTAGCGACGTTTTGCTGGAACCACATGTCGTCTACCTCCATATCTTTTAACTTGAGCCAAAAAAATCGGTTAGCATCGTTCTGTAGCGCTCACCGTTGATGGTAATAACCCCACCAACGTCATTTTTAAGAAAAAGTACTGAGCGTGCCGGTTTAAAATCCGCACCAAACTGGTTCTTATGGAGGAATTGCCACCTCATATGGGTTGGCGTCGTCCCATATACGACAATTTGGCTTGTTAACATAGCCATGCATCCAAAAATGCGCCTCGTACCTAAGGTCTTCTTTTGAAACCCAATCAGCGAACAAACGGTGTTGTATATGGTCATTATCATTATCATTTACCTACTTTGAGCTCCTGTGTCAGTTGGATCTTGAACAGAAATAGGCCCATGGCCCAAGTCCCGACGCAAAATTCGCCAAGTTGATGAAAAGAAATTGACTACCTCGGGTTCTCCTGTACACTTTTACAGACTGCGGCAATGTTCTTGTCCGATCTGGCGTATTTTTGTAGTAGATGCGGGTTGATTGCTTACCGAACCGGTTGTCTCAAATTTGGCCACCAAACGTTGGAGAGCCGACTATGAAAAGCCACCGCGTCTGTCGTAAAAAGGGCGCAACTCGCGCAACTTTTGCACTGACCAACACTCATTTTAAATCGTGAAACTTGCCAGTGGTTTGACATCAGTGTCGAAACAGTAACTCCACAGATTAAACAGACGCCACCAAAACACAATGGCTGCCACAATCTCCCAACCCGACCCGAAATTTTTTTCAAAATGAGCTCAAAGCTGATGGAACGTCGTCGTCGTGTGCGTACCGAGATAAATCTGCTTCATAACTATCTACGATAACCAACTTTGTTTTCTAACCACTCAAATTGTCATTTGCTATGTCTTAAGTTGAGTTATCAGCCGTGTTGGACTAAGCCATTTTCCAATGTAAGAACTTGACCCGAAGATTGATATAGTAGAAAAAAACAAGCCCAATACGAAAATAATTTTAAACAAATTTTATATTAGGCTTTTTGGACTTTTGTTGAACTATGCCCTGGTTTGGTGGCCCTCGCTCGAACTCGAAATTTAAATCAATTTTTAGTTTTGACATTACGATGAAAGTGGGTCTCAAAATTCAGTCCCATAGGCCTGCAGCCTAAACGCTTAGACGGATTTGTTTGAAGCTTCGTATTTAGAATTTGTGGGACTACCGTTCGGAGGCATTTTTGTAATGCTAGCCCTATTATAAACGGTCATTTCCATGAAAAAAAACAATGTTAGACAATTTTAATTTTTTCGAAAACGAATCGAACGATGCATTTCTTTTTGTTTTTGATAACTCTTTTGAATGGTCTTTGTTGTGCCAAACTCCAATGCAATAATTTTTGCTAAAAACTTCCGTTTCACTTTTTCGTGGCGCTTTACTTTATTTTAGTTATGTCTAAAATTTCGTTGTAAACATTATTACTTCCAATAATCTCCTTCGTCGCTGTCGACTGGGATTGCTACCTTTTCAAAATCACGGATAGGAGCACCTCATAACTAAGTGTAAACGCCTTAGAGGCCAGATACCGGCTCCATCTGATATTTGATGGAAGTGGTTGCTTATAGACGCATAGACCAAACATGGCGGACCACAAATTTAACGTGAAGCTCCATATTTTTCCAACCATAATCAAACTGTTCGGTGCTAGTCCTTTATGACGGGGAGTAAATATTAAAACACAAAGTATTACAATTTTTAATTCCAAGTGCATAGGTAACTTGTTTTTAGGAACTTTGACCTCCAGGACATTTTTGCTCTAAAGGTATACTCTGGTAGCAGAGATGCACAAATGATAGCCAAAATGGAATCAATTTTAGCATGAATATGATGAGATTATTACCTTTTTACAGGCACCACCTGTGCGGCTAAAGAAAAACCAATACAACACAACACCCATAATATCTTGTATCTCTCAACATCATCGCCATGTAGAACGTTGATCCCCATACCAACTCCACTTCCACTCATCATCAAGTCGTGATAATCAAATTAATTCACGACAATTTACAGCGCCATTAATTGTCAAGTCGTCTACAAGAGTCTCCTAGCCTACATGGAAATAAAAATTGCCCGCGTAACCAATTTTCTGCTCAACTGATATTTTCATTCAGTAGAGTCAACATTCCATGTTGGCGGCTTGATGCCGCTCCAGTCGGCGCGCGTCTGCACGCTGACTGTTGTCGTGTAATTCGTTTGAATTGCATTTTCCCGTCCAAAATTAGCTAACAGCTCAAGTACCTTGTACATCGACAGCCATTGAACCGTTTTATTACCTCAAAGCTACAAATATAAACATAATTTTTTTTTTAACTTAATTAAAAGCAATCACCTTGTTGTACGCAAATAATTATTTTATGCAAATAAAAAAAAATTACGTCTTCATTTAGTTGTAAAGGGAGCAGCATGAGATATACTGTTTTTTTTTCATGCAACATGTTGCCGTGTTTATAAGAGTATGCAGCGTTATTGCTCAGTCACGTGTGGTCGTGCAAGAATTAATGCAGAACTAGTGACGATGACGATTATAGTCGTAGGCAGAATGAATATTTATGGACAAATATGCAAATCATGTTTATGTAGTGGAAAAGGTGTGATTTGATTAGGATGGGTGTAGCTACATAGGAAGTGTGGGAACGACATTTGTTTTCATGTTACATGAAATGTTCCAGTATTTTTTACGCTAAATCTGTTTAGGTTACTGTTTTGCATTGCTCACATAATGTCAGCTTAGAACTACTAGTCATTCGGTTTGACCATGAGAAACGGATTTAATTTGATGCGTGTATGGTATTAAAATGTTAGGCGGAACTACGTCAATAATAAATTAAATACGCATTTGACTCGCGGAATTTTTGCTACTGTGGGCGAAGGAGTTTCGCGGAGTTTACATTGTTGAATAGATTTTTGAGATATATCATACGCATTAGAGAAAGAAGATGATGTCTAAATGACTTTTTGAATATTCTTTAACTTGTGCCGTGAAAAATGACTTAGAATGTCTAAAAGGGCAAAAGATGATGGGCTTTCCGCCAACATAATATCTGGCTTCGATCGTCTTTAGCAGTAAAGACAACGTACAGGTATGCATCAGTCCAGGGGGACAGGGTTTACATTTTAATGAGAGCACGGATGTCATTATACAAAATGACAGACAATTTATGTCCTGTCATTCAGTCTTCCACTAGTATACCTAGTAATGAGAAAGCTTCGCAGTTCAGACCTACGAGTACAAGCATTAACTTGAAGATCCCTGGGCATTTTAAAAAAAAGAAGACTCATGCATACAAATCACAAATGGTTGTCAGAAGTTGTCCATAATTTTTTTTTGTATTAAAGACAATATTTTGAGATCTTACTTAATCGAAGTTCAAAATTCTTCTTATTTTGCCCTTGGCTTGTATTTTATCGAGAGTTTACGGATATATTCACAGATCACCGACAAATATTCCTCACGAGAAACCGAATCATAATGAGAAGTCTTCCCTGTGAGCCTTGCAATTCATGAAATTTCTGATCATATTATTGTGTGAATTTATCATATTTTAAAAGTGGTTTAAAGAATGATTAAACCTTGGGTAGCTCTACTTGGCTATATCTTTATGACTTTGTTCTTTGTAACAATAGACCTGTTTTAGTGAAAATTTTTCTCACTAATGCAAAATAATGTAGAATCTTTAGCACACAATTTAAACAATTAAACTCTATTTGAGACTTATGAGATTCACGCTAGGTGTTTATTCCTTTTGAAAAGAGTAGCTAAGCGCTAGGGAAAATGTGTAGTTGACGTGACACCTTTCTGGCAGGATGTGTTCATTTCATAATACTGGTGATAAATTACTTTTAGCTCCATTTATTAGCGAGCGGCTACTAGGAGAACCCTGAATAGAACAAAAAGTCGAGACAAACACCAAAATAACAAGCTTACAGCCTTTTATCACAAATGCTTGCATACCTGCGGGCTGATTCGGAGAAATACCCGCCAATATGAGATAGCTTTAGCTCGTTCGATAGTCAGAGCAACAACGAGGAAAACGACCACTGGTCGGTGGCAGAGTATTGCTGTCCCCCACCGGGGCTCAATAATTTGGATTTACAAGTATTAAACTGTTTAGACCTTCTAGTACGTTGCCTTTCATCCTATACTGAGCCTATCATGAACCAAACTCTAGTGGAGTCAGTTTTTAATGTTCGGTCAATACTGTAATAATAATTTCGCTGATCTGTAAAAATTTAAAATTTCCATTAAAAACCTTCTTGAAAGCCTTCTGGTTGTAGATATGGTTTCAATATCATAATGCAAGTATGTATATTGCTAAGAACATTGAGCATAAACCTATCAGTGATACAAAACGATGGCATTCAAACAACGATAGTTCTTATGTACGGGACTTGTAGTATCAGTTGATACAACTCGTTATGTAAACTCCTCATATTTGTCGCCTTTGATCGCGGGTAGATATCCTATGTTAGTTCTAGAACACATGCTTTTTTATAGCTCTCGATTCTCCGCCATCGACATAAAATCTTCAGTGAAACCCCAAACGAGTAGCCGAGAGATCTCGGTCTTGATCCAACCATCTCATCCTTGGCTTACCTGATGGCACGGCTAAGAAGCCGCGTTCGGGACATGCATTTATCGTAACCATCACAGATTGCACCGCTTCATTCAATGTTGCTCGACATTGAGTACCTCAGGTATTCTGGTGTTTCAACAACACTCATTTAGTCAATTTTAATTTCCAATCTAATTCGTTCTTTTAGTACCCAAATCTCATCACCGGAAACAAACAACCGAATTAAAGACTCTTCAATCTTCTCTATAACAGGTCAGTCTGTTAGACATCTCAAGCCTGTTTGTAGGTGGAGAAAAACTTTTGCAAAGAAATGCATACAATTGCCTCGCCCTAATTTAATTGGCTTAAAGAGTAGATATCCTATGTTGGTTCTGGAAGACATTCATTTTGAGAACATAAATCCCCTGCACATTTAACTTCTCCCTATTTCCAATTGGCTTAGATTTTCATGTCGAACTGAAATACAACTCCAATTAAGCATTTCTGACAACAAAGTCGGGTAAACAATTCACGCCCTCACTTCCCATCAATTTACACACTAAAGCCGAAAACAATTTAGGATATATCTCTTCCTCAATCGCGTTTATTGGATTTAATAAACCAAACCGCCATTTGTATAATCTGCGACACATGCCAGACGTCGTTGTTGCGCACCCACCCTTTTAATGTTTTGGCGAATTCTTTTCACCGACGGGATTACTCATATCGAGCAAAATAATCTGCGGATATAAAATAATACACATTCATCCCCCACTTGAATGTACTGCACCCTTCAGTTTTAATTTAAAAAATAAATCTCACGGAAGTGACCACAGCTGACGGCTGGCATCAACCTTTCCATTGTATATATACACAACGCACATACGTCACGTCACGGAAATAGCTCACTCACGAAAGTGTATTTACCATCGCCTCATTGCCATTTGGTCTTCGTTTGCGATGAGGGGGTGATTTTTGCAAAGAGAACATATGCTTCCGGAATGACTGGCTATTTCTGGACAATAGGAGTTATGTTCTTAATCCTTTCCAGCACACTGAGAGTGAGAAGATATGTGAGCCTTCCAAAAGTAATCAAATGAACAAACGATTGAAATGAAAGTTCAACAGGATACGTAAATCATACCTAACTTCACACGTATAGGTACTTGAGGATATCGTTAACTCGTTGCAGCTCGTTCTTTTGTTCGTAAAATAAATTGAAATTGATTCTGCGAAGTGGTGGTGGTGGCATTGGAGAAAACCTCGGATTTGAATTGGCATTCCGATTTCTGATAGTTGACATGGCGTGCTGATGGGTTCGAAGTAAATGTAGCAGACTTTATGTGACCCTTTCGTACGTGGAATGTGAGTCTTAATAGGCCTTTGGCTTTCATTGTACGTGAGAGATTGCATTTTTTGTTGTTGTTTATGAATGGCAAATGGGAGTGGATTCGAGGAAGGATAGTACATTAGTCCAGTTGAAATATGAAAAGGTTCTTGTGAAACTCTGTAACAAAATCCGTTTGTTAGGCCAATAAAGTTGCAAGGCGCAGCGGCTACTTGTGCTTAGGTGTGCGCCATTGCGCCAATACGGCCGGCGCGGTGAAGCTATAAATGACGGCAGATGTGGTCTACTTGTTAATCAGATTAGATTAGAGTTGGTCGTCATATAATGGTTTACCGCGGGAACCATAAAATGTGTGGTTAGTCCCTAGTCAGGGACATCTAACGAAACATTAGTCTGTACAAAGTGGAAGCACCGGCTGGATACCGATTTTTTTACGAATTTTAGATAGTAAAGGGCATGTTTTTGAAATTATAAAACGTGGCTTTACTGACATTTTGCAATCGCAATGGGAATACGGAATACCTCATGCGGCTTTACGCTGTAGTTGCAGTAGGTACTTTCTTTTATTCGGTTTTTTTGGAGAGTTGATAGAGACTTACTTTGAAATGTGTTCAGGATTCATGGTCAGTTGTAAATTGTAAGACCCAACTGAACGAATCTAATCCCTAAAATACTCAATTGTATGTAAGATCTTTGCAGAGATTAACAACTTGACTCAGCTTATAAAGGGATTCTAATAATTCAGACTTTGGATTCGTTACTCACCTTCCTCATCCAGATAAATACTTTCTTAACGTAACTATCGTCGGATTATTGTGACATTTCAGCTTTATTCTCATATACTTTGTTAAAATCAGCAAATCGACAAATAGTGAAAAGAAGGATGCTCTGCTCATTGCTTATCCTGGATGACATCTGAGTTTCATAATTAATGTCCTACGAGCTACAAAATGTTTCGCTTCAACCTGTCGTTTTTTCCTTTCACCGGATTTCGGAAATACTGCCCAACAAGCCATAAAAAGTTTCACTTCAAAAAGGCGTTTGACAATATGACTGCCTTTTTAACAAAATAGCATAGTGATCTCTATACGTTTCTTCGATAGTGAAGATAGATGCCGCATTTGAAATGATTGCAGACACCATTTTCCTAAGTATGACGTGCTTTATTTTCAACGGTAAAGAGTGTCAAATCAAAGGGGAATGCTTGGGCACGAGCTGTAAAAAGGGTTGTTCAGGGGCCTGTAACACAACGCGACAAGTAGTTGTAGGACAAGTGAATTTCGACAACTTGTAAAAAAATTGTGTAACACAAAAGTCCGTGAAAACTTCAAAATTTGTCGCGATGAAAGATGACAACTGGGAAATTATATAATTTCCCTCTTTCTGTAACAGAGCACGACAAGTGTCAAGAAACACTTGTAGAACTGTGGTTCAATGAGGACATGTGATTTGAATATTGTCAAAAGCTGACAAATGCACTTTTAATGTAATGCCTAAGGCCTAAAATTTATTTTGTGTAAATAACGTATTAATACTAATGTTACTTATTTAGTTAGTACTTATACGTCCAATTCTTATTTTTCGAAACTACGTTTAGGCTTTTTTCAAGACTGTGTATTTCCGTCCATTTTGCACATTTATTTCCTTTGCAGTGATGTCCTGAAAGCACCAAGAAGGATATCTTTTTCTCTCTTATTTTAGTTCAAATACAGTGGCCGGCATTTTGACAAAACTTAAGTTAATTCTGCTTATAATTTGAAACTTACTTCCTGTAGCATTTTAACTTTCTCGTATACGTAGTATCTAAGAGAAAGATAATGTTTTCGTACAAAATTTCGAACTCGAGATTTTGATCAATTCTGATATTACGATGATAGGGGAACTCAAAAAAGTGGGTCTCGCAATTCTGTCCGTCCGTGTGTCTGTCTGTCCCACCTCTGGGGAATCTAAACGCTTGGACGGATTTGCTTCAAACTTCGTATTTAGAGTTTGTAGGCTTCCCGCTCGGGACGTTTTTTTTTTTAAGCTAGCCCTAATATTAACGGTACCTCCCATATAAAAATTTTACGAAATATGACGAAATATGCCTAAATTTAGATTTTTTCGAAAACGGCTCTAACAATTTGAACCGAAATTGATCGTTGAGTTAGTGTAGGCATGCTTAACATGACTGCATTCCCAGTTTTTCGCTAAAAAGTCCAGCAACGGCAGTTTTGAAAATTGGCTTTTTCTCGAAAACGGTAAAAACAAAAAAATTTAAAAGAAAATATTTTTAAGGTACTATTGTCATTCTTAACTTGATAGCAAACTCAGTTTTTCCCTAAAGAGACTGAGTCCTTTGATATCCACCCAAATCCCTAATAATATTACTTTAAAAACCTGCTCATATCTCAAAAACGCCATTTTCGATTATGATAAAAATGTTACTTTCAGGTAATGCTTAAATCCATAGTAATACCACTGGCTCAGTTTTGAGCTAAACAGTTGAAAAACAGTGTTTTTTGAACCATGAATGCATCCTTCCCAATCGCTAAAAACGGTACTTTAAAAACTGCTCATATCTCGAAAACACCATTTTCGATTTGGATGAAAATATATCTGCTAGTTAATGTTTATATCCTGAAGAATATGTCGTACTCAGTTTTCATCTAAACAGTTTAATAACAGTGCTTTTCGAATCCAAATTGTAACATTTGTCAGCAAAATTTTACAAAAAACCGCTCTAACGATTTTGATCATAATACATATTTAAGACAACATAAGCATTCTAAACATGATCACGTACTTAGTTTTTCTCAGAAAAGTCTAATTTGAATTCATCGAAATTCAAATTCTGAGTACATCTCGAGTGCGTATGATTTTAAACGTAAAATTCGTTGAAATGAATCTGAGATTCTGCGAGATTCGCAATAAACGAGAAAGTTTCGTACCACCCAGTCGTGCACATTTTGGTTTGTTTTTCTTCACAAACACTTGTCGAAAAATGCCGACAAGTCAAGGAAATCTAGTTCTTTTGACAAGTGCAACGTTCTGCTACAGAATTAATTTGTACTTATCGGACAAGAATAGTTAGACAAGTGAATTTAGACTTGTCGACTTGTCATGTTTTGTTATAGGCCCCAGGTTGATAGAACAAAGAAAAAAACCGAAGAAAACCGAAAAAATTTTCGACGAGTCCATGACGACTGCAACTCCCATTCCGACGCACGTGCAAAATTATCGGACGACTAAAAATGTATGGCTGATGAAGAATTTTATGTCGCCGGCCATAACACTCTTTTCAAATGACTCTCCAGCTGTCAGCTCTTTAAACAAAGCCAATCTGTTCGCTGCGCAAATGGCTGCTGGACTCGACATCCCTAATTGCATCATATCCTCACCTTTGCTCGATAGCACTGAAGACTACAAGGGACGACTACATTTTCGCACTCGTACAATAGCAAAGTTCTAAAAGATCTTAACATTCACAAATTTCCTGGAAAATATCCCATAGTTCTGATAAGGTGTTCTTACATCCAAAGATTAGCAAAAACTCTTCCTACAAAGGCAAATCATCATCCACCAACTACTGACCTATGTCCAATTTTTAAAAAGTGGAACGGAAACGCTGATAAATCGTCAAGTTATAAAATTAATCGCCAGTGGAACTGCTGACACAAAAATAGAAGCCTGAAAGGTAGAACTAATCTCTCTGTTGAAACGAACCGCCACCCATATGGAGACAAAAAAAAATTACCCAATGTAACAACCTTTATCCTATCTTTATACCTTTTATCTTAAAAACATAAAAAAACATTTCAAATGCAATACGTAATTGCAAAAAAAATAAGACTAACATAAAATGCAAGTTCTGCTCGCATCCCTTTTTCAAGAGGAATAATTCATTCATTCATCCTTTTCATTCATTCATTTTCAATGGTCCGCTTGTCCATTAAGTGGGTCGCGGGTGTAGGTTGCTCAAGTGGACCCTCCATAGCTCTCGATCCTCCGCCATCGACTCCAAATCATCAAGGGCAATCCCCATACGGGTAGAGGAGAGATTATGAATTTGATCTAACCATCTCATCCTGGGTCTACCTAGGGGACGCCTGCCCGATGGTACGGATTCCATAGCACGTCGTGGGATCCTGAGGAATAATATTGTGGGAAAACCGAACTGACACAATTTTACCGCATTCTAAGGAAAAGTTAAATCCTAGTTAATTTTTTAATGTAATCAAAAATGTGCATACATTTTTTGTGACAAAAAATACTTGCGGAAACTCACCTACGGAAATTCACCTTTCATTTGGTGTATATTTCATAAAATTTGGTTTTTAAATAACCCCGTAATCGGTACAGCATCAAAAAATTTGTAGCCTATTAATATAGTGACTGACTGACAATCCTCCAGCCAAAATTAAATTCAAACCATCGCTTAATGAATTTTGAATACAATTCTGACCAAAGTGTTTACATAGCTTTTGGTCTGTCAACAATTGTCTAATTGCCTAATTAATTCTGCTTTTGTTGTTTAGATATTAAAGAAAAATTTGTCCAATTCCAGTATGTTTACAACATTGGAATATAAGTTGAAAATTATGTAGATCACCTCTCTAGGGAAAGGTTCTCAAGGCTACTGCCTAATAACTTAAATTGATAGCATTAGCAAAATTTATTTCCGTTGGTATTTATTACACCCAATTAGAGTCCGCACTTTTGTTTATTTTTTTAATAATTACTGTCCCGTTAATTAGTTAATTGAATAACATCAACACAGCCGAAAAATAAACAAATTTGCCTGTTTTTTTTTTTTGTGTAGCAAAACCAGATTACAATTTTCACCATCAAGTCTGCTGACAAAATGTAATCTATACTTGTGTGTATGTTATTCAAGAAGCCGTATTTTCATAAGGACACTCGGCAATTCATCGCAGCTCCATACCAAAATGCTTATGCTAAGTTTGCTAATCAGTTAACTTAATTAACACATGACCAAGTCAACATGTTGCTGGGCAAAAGCAACCGA
This sequence comes from Cheilosia soror, assembly GCA_949372485.1. Classification (NCBI taxonomy): domain Eukaryota; kingdom Metazoa; phylum Arthropoda; class Insecta; order Diptera; family Syrphidae; genus Cheilosia; species Cheilosia soror. Next base: position 108,289,484 of record OX443562.1, on the reverse strand, counting down.
ATGAAATTTAAATAATCTGCAATCCAGAGACCGTGGTCGTAAATCCTCTTCGAGTTGTCCTAGTTTGAGATACGTTATCTTTTGCACCTGAAATTTATAGAAAGACATGTTCATAAGTATCTCTGTCATGACAATCATGCGTTCGCATAAATTTCGCTTCAGTTTATTTTCTATTTAGTTTCGTCTTTTAAAGAGGCAAGCAAAATATTTATGCTGCTGGCCAGCTGGTGGTAGATTACATGTCTTTTTATAATGTGCGAACTTTCCGCTAAAATATCTTTTCTTCGTTAGACAGTGAGCATTGGCAGAGGCGCCGCCGAGGAAAACCGTTTTGTGAAATCCAATTACATTCGAGTTTTTCCTCTTTGGCTACGATGAGGTATGCAGGGTATGCTGTACGTATCTCTGTCACAATTGACTTTTATGCAAAACACGATTACAATAGCTCATGTTGCGCTGGCAGCATATAATTGGATGGGTGCCAGAGCATGTCTCACCTTGTAGGGGGCTATTGGGGACGTTAGTAGTTTCCAGTATTGCAGTGGTTCATTCAAATAGTAAAAAAGACACAAAATGAAATTAAATCAATCGAAAACAGATTCTACTACATACTTTTATTGTGGCTGTAGCAATATGATTTTTATGCTCACAAGATATGATGACATCTCACCTACGGATAATCTTCGAATATCTAAGAAAAGAAAAGAAAGTCTGGAAGTATAGATAGAGACTGACAGTCAAATGAATACCATTGACTCGCGGTGAGGCACTAGAATCCTGCAGCCCGTTGACGTTGAACAAAATGATCTATAGTGCTTACAATGGTAAACCGCCGTCTTTTAAACGAAACCTTAAAGAAAAAAACGCCCTAAAATGTAGGCGTGGCTAAAGGTAGTGGATTGTGTAACCTACGATCTCGAAAGTGCATGTACGTTACGTGGTGGATCAATGTCATAAGGTTTGTTTGACGTGGTCAGCCCTGCTGCGCACTGAGAAATGTTTCAGTGCATTTTCGTGGCTGCCAAAAACTCACGGAAACCCCAGAAATTTAACTTCGTGTCGACCACGGAAATGTAACCCTGGGACCTGTCACTTTAAAAATGTAACAATAAAGAGATTAAACTGATTTAAATATTAAAAACACATTTCTGGTTACATTTAGTGTGCAGCACAAATCATGAGTTTGCTCAAATGACAGCTACAACCGACAGCAAAATATACCTAGGGTCAGCTAAGTGCGGAACTAGGGCGACCCCAGTGCTCATCTTGAACACATTACACTTCTAACAAAATGAGAGCCTTACTTTACTTTTGGGGGCGCTTACAGTCCGGGGTGAACCACGGCCTCAACCAACAAGCCCCTCCAGCCAGCTCGGTCCCTAGCTAGCTGCCTCCAGTTATGCACATCAAGTTTGTTGAGGTCGCCCTCCAATTGTGCGCGCCTCCTAAGGTTGGGTCTTCCTCTGCTACGTTGTCCCTCAGGGGTGGCCTCAAAGACTCGTTGGGCTGGTGCGTTGCTGTTCACCTGCCCCAGCCATCTCAGCCGTTGTGTATTCTGCTTTTTGGCTAGGTCAACGCCGCTGTATAGCCCATAAAACTCTTCGTTAAATCTTCTCCTCCACACTCCTTCGATACAAACTTGACCGAATATCGTCCGAAGAATCTTGCTCTCAAAACATCCCAGGAGGTGTTCATCCGATTTCGACAGAGTCCATGTCTCTGCACCATACAGCAAGACCGGGATGATTGGAGTCTTTTCTCCTTGGTTCTATGAGAAAGCAATTTACTTCTTAGATGCCTTCTTAGCCCAAAGAAACTGGGATTGGCAAGAGTGATTCTTTGTTTGATCTCTGCGCTGAAGTCATTTTGCGAAGTGATTCTGGAACCCAGGTGACAAAGAGTTTTACTACTTCGAAGTTGTATCTGTCCATCGTGATGTTTTGTCTGAGTCGTCGATGCTGAGACTCCTTTCTCGTTGAGTTTAGGACAATTGCTTCAAGGATAATGTTAAAAAAGTTGCACGATAACGCATCACTTTGTCTCAAACCTTTTTCGACATCAAAGGGCTCACTTATATTTTTGCCGATTTTGACGGATCAGCAAGATTTCTCCATCGCCGAAACGTGACATGGCTTTGTATAGCTCGTCCCTATATACGCTATCATAGGCGACTTTAAAGTCGATAATAAGTTGGTGTGTATCGATCTGGAATTCCTGGTTTTTTTTCTAAGATCTGTCGGAGTGTGAACATGTTGTCGGTGGTAGACTTTCCTGGTCTAAAACCGCACTGATATGGGCCGATCAGGTTGTTGGCGAAAGGTTTTAGACGTTCACGCAATACAGCCGATAAGATCTTATATTCAGGAGACTTATTCCTCTGTAGTTGGCGAAGTTCAGAACATCTCCTTTTTAATGGATAGGGCACGCAGTGCCAAGGTTCCATTCGCCGGGCATGCTTCGTCCGACCAAATTTTAGAGATGAGTTGGTGCATGCCTGTGGTAGAACTTTCGAACATTTCACAGTAGCACCCCTCAATAAATTCGACCGCCCTCATCTCGTGCTTTCTTTTTCCTTCTGAGAAGTTAGTGTTCCTTCCTTCTTCTTTGCCCGTAGAGCTCACGAGCAGCTCTCTCCGCCGCTCTGGTGCTCATCTGCAGCATTGTCTGGTAGGCATGTGCCTGTCGGCAATCTTCAAGGGGTCTTGTTGTGGTTTGCTAGCGAAACTCGGTACATCGGTGGCGGCACCTATGATGGCACGCTGACAGCGCTCCACTTGTCCTCTGCACTTGATTCTACCGAGGTTGGCGATGAGCTTGCTGAGAGCAATGATGTCATTTCGCCCCGACGCAAAGTTGATTAGAATGAGTCGTCCGTTTCCGGAAGTGTTGTCGTGCAGGCTGTGCTCTCCGACTGTGGAGCCAATGATACCCTCCTTTTCGATATTATCGTTAAAGTCGCCAAGAACAATCTTGACATCGTATACTTAGGGCACCTATCATACGTCTTCTCAAGAAGATCGTAGAATGCTTCTTTGGCTGTGTCATCTTTCTCCTATGTGGGGGCGTGCGCACAAATCAGTGTTATCTGCTAGGTTCCGCATTTCACTTTAACTCAAAATGTAATCGGAAATGAATTTTTGTGTTCTACATTTCACTGTATCCGATTTCGATTTCAAAATTTTCGGAATTGAGACAAAGTGAAATTGTGATTTCGAAAAAAATTCCTGAGTTTCCGAATCGCTCGAAATGCAGAATACTGCAAACGAATTCACTCGATTTCTGGAACCTATCTATATATTTTTGAATTTGGCCTTGATACGGATTATAACCAGGCGCTCGATTATGTTGCGAAAGCCTAAGAATTCTTGCCTAAGTCTTCCTTCTTCCAAAATGACAGCCACTTCTCATTATTAAGTTACTTTTGCTGACTATATTCAGTCATTGCCTCATCACATTTGCCAAGTTGCATGACTGTCTTCCAAAAAATTGCATCATCAAATCAATAACAGGTCAGACGGTCACTACGACGCTCTAGCTAAACCCTGGAACTGCACCCAAATGCAATGCCAAACGCATAACAATATCGCAATAAAAACCCAAATGCCATAAGTCATATTATGTGCAACGCCATAGTGGCGACACTGCATTTCTGTCTTGCAGCCGAAAGGAACTTCCCTTAATCTCGATAAAAACAGTCTCCACACGAAACTTTTAACATGTCAAAATAAAAGTTTCCGCTTTAAAACATTTGCCGGTCCGTTTAGTAAACTTTGGTTTCCTTCTCGTTCGCTTGAAAAAGTGAACCTAAACCATATTGAAGGTTGAAACGGATATGTTTTGACTATATACTCCAACGACAGACAACGACAACATCGTTCAAGTGACAGATAAAATAAAATCAATATCTCGTATGGAAGCTATTTTTAGATAAACACAAGTGTGGCGGGTATAGAGACCACTCGATGTTATGTAGTCGCACTCTGTATATGGGCCCTGGGCAAACACAAAAGGCCAAAACACTCAGTCTATACCTTTAAGAAAAAAAAAATTTTTCTTTTTCAATTGCTGTCAAATCAGATCAAGTCGGACGTCCTTGTTGGGGGCGCATATCATTTTACATGATATACGCGAATGTATCTGTGGGAATGTTTTGCTCTTCAATTTATTTAGTAAATGTTTTGTAATTAATTTCGATTTTTATCTCATTTCAGGTCACACATCGATCAACTGGACAAGTAATGGTACTAAAAATGAATCAATTACGTGCAAATCGACCAAATATGCTGCGAGAAGTACAACTTCTTAATAAATTATCACATCCGAACATTTTAAGGTTAGTTCACTCCATAAGTGATTTATTGGAATTGTTTTTATTTTTTTTTTATAATAATTGCGGGGCTGTTCATCTTGGCATTGATGTAGCATGGAATATAAATTGTAATTTGTAGTGCCATAGGATTTATGTGAATGGCTGTGGTGTTAATAATGTGCCATGATTTACAGTCGCATAAAAAAATTAGTTCTCCTTTTTTTTATGACTTTTTGATCTGAAATTAGGTGATTAATGTTAGCAATTAAATGCAAATGGGATTGCAGAGCATTTCTTTGATGGAATTTTTAGTGGAACGCCTTTGGTTTATTAAATCAGAGCAACTTCTGGCGAAATATATTAGAAGAGGTAATTTGAGTTTTGAAACCAGCTCGGTATGAGGTAAGACTTTCGGCAGTCTTGCCTGTAGGTAAAAATAGTAAAGGCTGCAAATTGCGTAGATATCCAGAGAATATGGAATATCGCAATTGTCTGCTATTTTAAAAACGAATATCAAATCAACTTCGGCAAACAATAGGTAGTTAGACGACGGAAAATCCTAGCTAAATCCCCTTCTCATAGGGGTTATCTTTACAAGGATGACACCAATCAGAAAACCTTAAAACTTCTTAAGCCCCATTTTCCGGGTTGCTGAAAAATTCAAAATCAGTTACTCGCCCCATTAACTTCTGTACGACGACGAACTCATAAGAATAATGGGTTATTTGAGCAATGTTAAAAATCATGGTCTTCGAGATCATTTCAACCCTATAAGTAAGCCATGCTACAAAAAACCGGCCAAGTGCGAGTATCGCCGAAGGTTCCACACTTGATCAGAGTAGATGTCTTGAAAACGTGTGTCGGTTGTTCTTTAATTTCATAGACTTAGCTACAAAATATTTTTTGTTCACCAATATACTAATTAGTACTCCGAAATCAGTGGCATTTGTCGTTTAACTAGGGGTAATACCTGATGTTGTGTTCACATTTTAGCCTTCTACGTCATTTAATTCTTGAGATAGGCCTAGGAACAAAATTGGCTTAGTGGGTTCAAAGAGACGAACAGATATGGTAGCGAAAACAATAAGGATCCGTTTTATCCCTATGGGAGCGTAACCTTAAACATAGCTTCAATATTCCAAAGGTTTCTAAAACTATGATTCAATCATTCATTATCTTCATCTCATAAGATGGGAAACCTAGTCACTCCACTACAAATGATTGAAGACATTTTATTTCGCCCTTTCTTTTAAAAACTTCAGAAAAAGTTGTTGGACTTGTAAGAAAGGAACAATTTCGAGGTTATTGCACCCTGAAAGGCAAAATTAAAAATTTGACATTAAATATTTCGTCTTCAAAAGCAAAATTAGGCCAATTTATCTTTATTTTTCTGTGCAAAACCAAAAATTTTAAATAGTAAGATAACAAAGCGTAGAATTTATATGGGGTCATGTTGCCCCCTGCAACCCCCTGTTGGGGGTCACTGTTAGATTTGAAGTAAGTACAAAGTTGGGTGCGCATGGATTTAAATAAACTTCAAATATATTCAACCTCACACTCTAAATCCAACAGTGACCCCAAGCAGAGGATTGCAGTGACATTATGCCACATGTTTTCGCTTTTGAAAACTAAATTTTCGAAATTTGGCCTTATTTCGTTCGACTTTAGCTGCCTTTGTAGGAAACAACACCTTATCAGTCGGATAACTCTGTATATCTTGACGAACAGGGTTAAAATAACACTTAACAAGCATAACCATTAACAGCAGTTTCTCAAAGGGCTGTTAATGGAACGATCTTTTCAGAATCAACCAAACCAATGATTGCGATATTACTGCAGTGTTTTTTCAGTTAGGAAATCGGCTCAAACCTCCTAGTAACTAGTAGCTACGAAAATCAGCTTTTGCGTGGTCAGTCAGACAGCTCAAAGCGTTTAACTCCACAACTCTTATGGATATATCATAACTCACAGTCTCCCGCAGATGATATTAAAATATCAAAGAGGGTTTTTCAACAGGGACGCTACAAAAGTAGAGCGACAGGGCAGCAAACGACGCCGAATTTCTTGCCGCTCTTTTGACATTTCTCTTCAGTAAGGTTAGTCATTTCATGATGGAAAGATATACGAGCCAACAACGAGTCGAAATTATTAAAATTTACTACCGAAATTCGGAATCAGTGGCCTCAACGTTAAGAACGCTACGTCCAATTTATGGTCATCATAATCGTCCTAGCAGATCAACAATTGAGCGTCTAGTGGAAAAAATTTGAATCCATAGGCACAGTACAAAATGTTCCCGTGCCAGTGAGACAAAGAAGTGTCCGTAGTGTCGAGAATATTGCTGCCGCTGAGGCTTCAGTTGAAGAAAGCCCAAATGTGTCTCTCACACGTCGTTCTCAAGCGTTAGGCATCTCTGTGACGTCGTTGTGCCGAATTTTGCGAAAAGATCTTGGCCTACATCCTTACAAGATTAAATTGACGCAAGAACTGTAGCCGCTTGACCACCAGAAGCGTCGTATGTTCGTGAATTGGGCTGAGCAACAACTTGAAAATGATTCGGATTTTCATCGAAAAATCATCTTCAGCGATGAGGCTCATTTCTGGCTGAATGGCTTCGTCCATAAACAAAATATAAATAAAAATAAAACTCTATGAGTCATCATTGCATCCTGAAAAAATTACGGTTTGGTGTGGTTTATGGCAGCGTCATTGGGCCGTACTTCTCCCGTGATGATCAAGACCGGCACGTTACTGTGAATGGGAATCGCTACCGTTCAATGATAACCGAATATCTTTGGCCCCAATTGGATGATATGGACATGGAGGACATGTGGTTCCAACAGGACGGCGCCACAAGCCACACAGCGAATGTCACAATCAATTTATTGGAAACCAAGTTTGGAGAACGTTTTATCTCACGAAATGGTCCAGTCGCTTGGCCGCCTCGGTCGTGCGATTTGACGCCGTTAGACTATTTCCTGTGGGGCTACGTCAAGTCTATGGTCTATGCCAACAAGCCAGCGACGATTGATGAACTTCGTACGAATATCGAACGTGAAATTGCAGTAGTATCGGCCGATTTATGCTTGAAAACCGTCGATTCAGCCGTCGTCGGGTTCAGCGTCTGGACTTCTACAAGCGTGCCCGTGGTGGCCATGCAAAAGAAATCGAGTTCCATACATAATGGCATCGAACGTACTTTCACAGGAATAAAGAATTTCATTGATATCCAAAACCGTTTTTGTTTTATTTAAAAAAACTTTTGTAGCGCTCTTATTGAAACACCCTGTATTTGACAAGGACACTGAAAGCCCCATTCATCCACACCACATGTTTATCTTTTTTTATATACTTCCCATCATATGGGTACATGCTACATCCGAGACCATTGTAAGAAGCCGGTACCATTGATTTAAATTCATTTGTTGGTCGTAGGTCCTCTCTCTGAAGGGCTCCCTTAGCCAGTAATTTCCGACAGAGCATTATAGTGTTACAAGTTTGTTTAAAACTTGCCCTTAAGTGTGTGGTAAGATAAGAAAAATCGCTAAGTCGACTAAAATTCGCAAAATCAGTCTGCAGAGACTTTACTTTAAACCTCGATTTCGAACAGTTTTGAAACGTGTCCGAATATTTTTCCTTTGTTGACAAGTTTTAGGCGAATAGGTGACTTAGATTTTGAGATACATGGGACACTGTAGAGGAACAAATAAATTTGAAATCGCAACTTTTTTGTCTATTCGCAGTATGTCTGCGAATTTATAACCATATATATGTAGCTATTTATAGGTTAGTTAGTCAACCAAACTAGCTTACACATTCTTGTATAATAATAACATAAACCAACCAACTCAGTTGTTAAATTGCCCATAACATCCAGGAAGGATTTGAATGTGTCTCTGTCTTCACACAGTATCACATACCAAATTAAAATTACAGGTCTAATTAAAAGCGCATGCTCCAGACATTATATGCCCATGCATACTTTGCTCAAATTGCACTGCAATCGCCATTAGTTGGCAAACAGTAGCAAATGGCGTTTCTTCTTCCGGCTGTCTTCCACGAACTCCACACTTACCAGCAGCACTGCTAATTTTAATTCAAACACTTTCTACACAAATTTGCAGATTGATGATTTCAAAACGGTTTTTTATTAACAACAAATGTTGTGCCAATTAAAAAGCCATCATCGGCACCATGTCGCTGATGGTAATGTGCATCGAGCATTCAAACTGTCTGCAAACAGAGCATTTCGGACGCCGCCATTTTCATATCAATATCAAATTTATTCACCATAATTTAAAATGATAGCACACTGTACCGAGGAGAGAAATTCACCAGAACAAGTGCGGACTTTCTTAATACAAAACGCATCAATTATGCGATAAATCTTGGACTCTGAAGCGCATTTCTCCTCGTAAATAATAACAAGCCTTTCAGTTCACCCTATACCGCCCCTAAACATGGACCAGCTCTGCCTGGTTAACAAGCGCCCATCGATCGTCATCAACTTTGGTGCAATTCGCAATTGACTTGACCCAAATTTTTCGCTCAACAACATCCCAGCAACATAATAAAATTGTATCTTGCCAGAGAATGAATGTGTGCGCAAAAAAATGCGTCCAACTGGAAAATTGTATACGAAATATTGCATAAAAGGCAGCTGGAACGCGCAGTAACATCGGGCGCAGCAGTAACAATGGGCGCGGTAAAGATGAATGAAGGGTGGAGAACAATCTGTTTTTTTTTTAATTGTCTTCAGACGAATATTGATTGTTAAAAGTTGCCAAAGTTACCCAAGAGGGGGAGGGGTGGTTTTCTTGGATTTAGTTAGCTTTAAATATATTTTGATTTTTCGCCACGGAACGAATGAAGGTTGTTACGCAGGGTAAGCAGCTTCAATATAGTTTCGATGGGATTACGAATGGATTGTAATTTGATGCTTACAGGGGGGTATAGGGGGGATATACGTTCATGTTAATCAAATTATAGCATGGCACATAATTTGATTAACGTGAACGTTGGGGTTTTTGTTAATATGAGCGCAGGAAGGAAGTTTTGAAATAAATTTTGCATAAAAGCAAGGGCATACAGATTCTGTGTAAACTTTGGTCTTGGGTAAATCTATATCTATATTCATTTATCATCTATAGATGTAATAAAACTGTAGGAATTTTCGTTGTCAGTTGAAAATTCGAAAACTACTGGACAGATTTCGATGAAACTTGTTTTTAAATGTTCCTTAAAACTGTGAGACTGCTATAGGCTATGTCGTTTATAGCCACGTCCTTAGGAACAGCTTTTAGCGAAAATGTATTTTTTGAAGTGAAAATATATACATTCACATATACCTTGCTACAAATTGATGTTTATACTTTTGCGATCGTGCGACACGACAAACAAAAACAAAACGACTCTAGCATACGTATACCTCGCATGCGAAAAGGGTTGATTTGTTTTCGCAGTGAATGCTATAGTCAGTTGTGTATGTATGTATATTACAATCGTATGCCCGATGCCGGATGGGAATGGGGTGCGTGGTGCAGTGTGACATGGGGCATATTAATAATCTTCATAAGAGAAGAGAGGTATAATTCAAAACTAGTTTCATTTCAGAATTTCATTCTGATATGTGGGGTAGGTAGTTGTTTGGATTCCATAGGAAGAGGGAAACAAAGAAAAGGAAATGCAGTACATATTACAAATAAGTAGCAAAATCATGGATAGGGTGGGCGATGCAGAGATTGTATATTAAATCTATATCTACACTTATTATAAAACTGTGGGAATTTTCTTTGTCTCCTCAAAGCGCGAAAACTACTAGACAGATTTCAATTAAACACTCAAAGTGTAATCTTAAATGTACCAAATATAATTTTGTTTGTTTGCTAAAGGCGCAAAGTGAGCAAGGTCAGCTAGTTGATGTATAAGACGTTTCGCTTCCTGTTAGAATATCCCATTTGCTCGAAAAAATTAGTCGCAGTCTGCGCTTTATTCGATCCAGTCGCTACGCCTATGTGCAGGAAACTTAAGGCATAAAATTATCTTTCTAATAAAACAGTACCATGCATGTGATGATATAAACATTTTAAAGTTCAGTATTTAAAAAAAGCCCTATATACAAACTACCGTTGAAAAAACAGCCCGATACACGTGTGTAACGTTTCATTACAAAATTTGTCCTCGCTACATATTAGGTTGGTACTTCTTTTAATCAACAACAAGTTAGTGGTATCGGACGATGAGCTGAAGAATTATATAAACTATCATGCCTATTAATTTGGAGTCAAATGCTACATCTGTCCGCTGGGTTTTACTCTGTGGAATGTGTGTAACACTTCGTTACAAACCTTCTTTAATTACATTACGTTGTTCATATAAGTACCAAGAATATGTTTCCGATATTCGTGTTCGTTGACAAGAAGACACGTATGTGTGAGAGTTAAGAAAACGGCCTGTTACGACGACTTCTGTGTAACGCTTCGTTACAAAATTTGCCTTTTTTATTATTTTCAAACGAGCAATACTATTTTCCAACTCGATGCTTTGTTTGTCTTGCTCCAAAGTATATACACTTTAGTCCTAGTGGCTCTTTGAAACGCAAGCTCATTTTAAGAAATGAGTAACGCTTCGTTTCAATATATTTCCTGGAAACAGTAAATAAATAATCTTTTTATCAAGTAACGAACTCATTGGGGTTCATACATAGGTCATCGTATTATATAAGACAAAGTTTTGCGTAATGAAAGACGAAAGAGTCTCATATGATATGTAACGTTTCGTTACAATACACCATCTCTTTGCTATATTGACTAGACTTGCATTTTTACTTACGAACGACCCACAATTATTCAGACACGTGTAGATGTTTTGGAAAGAATTCAAGCAGCAATATGTGTCGTTTTGTTACCTCAACTCATTTGACTTGGTTTTGGAAGCGTTTTGAAAGAAGAGCATGGATAAAGGCTCTGAGAAATTCAGGAAGGTTTATTATTTCGTTAATAATTGTCTTTACGACTTTTTTAAGGTAATCGAAGAAGGGGTTTTCAAGAGGTAGATAGTCCCAGCCAGCATTACAACTGCGGCAGTTTGTATTATGTGGGTTACCCATAGTCTGACTGCATGGTCTCTTATAGGCCAATTTCCTAATGTGATCGCAGTTATTCTGACGATTTCTTTCATTCGTTCATTCATTTTCAATGGCCGTCTTAACTATTAAGTGAGTCGCGGATGTGTGTTGCTCAAGTAGAGTTATGTAGAACTCTTGATTCTCCACCATCGACTCTAAATCATCAAAGCCAATTTCCATACGGGATTGTGGACTTGATCTAGTCATCTCAGTCCGGGTCTACTTAGAGGATTCAAAAGCACGTCTTGGGATCTTGGTTGGGAACATTCGTTTAACATGACCAAACCACTGAAGCATGGACCGGTTCCGTCCAAAAAAGTAGCTCCTCATGTATTCTTATGTTCTTAAACTTCTTCTTTTGTTTTATTTAGAAGGTGAGTTGTTGGCCTAAATATTGCCAATCTAAATTTAGCCTTTTAATCATATATAGTGGGCGCAGTAGCGCAGTGGTTAGTGTGCTGGACTACTGTGCGAGGGGTCCCAGGTTCGATCCCCGGAAAACACACAATAACAACTTAAGGTTTTTTCTACTGCGCCACCTCTCGCGAACGTCTGACAAACATCCGAGAGTATAACTGTCATGAAAAAGCTTCTCAATTCAGCCGTTCGGACTCCGCATAAAATTGTAGGTCCCTTCCATTCGTCCCAAAAATAGAAACTCACACAAACGAATGGTTGCGAGAAGCTAGGCCTAGGGTGTCTACCCGCCTGTTGCGCCACCTATTTTTTTTTTTTTTTTTTTTAATCATAATATACATATTGCTAAAACCCAGACAGATGATTTTCAGATCTTTGATCTCAGTTTCTTTTAAAAACGAAAACTGCCTGTTGTCATATTGCTGCCGATGTTAATTTTGAATAAAACACAAATTATTTAGGAAATTATTGTCATTTCTTTTTATTATGATAATATTGGTATGGTTCAATTATTTATGGAACAAAATATCGGCCAAATGGCCACCGCGACCTCGGCGGCACACCTCCATCCGATGGTCCAAATTTTCGATGACGCTGAGGCATAATTGAGGTTCTATGCCGTTAATGTGCCGAATTATCTCATTCTTTAGCTCTTGAATTGTTGCTGGCTTATCGACGTAAACCTTTTCTTTCAAAGAAAGAAGTCTAACCGTGTCAAATCGCATGATCGTGGCGGCCAATTAACATCGCCACAACATGAGATAACACGGCCATTGAATTTCTCCCGCAAAAGAGCCATTGTTTCGTTAGCTGTGTGGCAAGTGGCACCGTCCTGTTGAAACCACATATCGTCCACATCCATATTTTCCAATTCGGGCCATAAAAAGTTCGTTATCATCTCACGATACCTACCGAACACCATTCACAGTAACTGTTGAGTGGACGGCTCTTCAGCCATACTATCGCGAACAGCAGCATGCACTGGTGTTTTCACATCTCCTACAGACCCGGTTTGCTCAAATTGATTAAAAACGATTAAATTGAGCGAAAAAATCACGAAGGGAACGATATGCATTTTGATTTGAACGCCCATTTTCATAATAAGCCTGAATAACTTTAATGCGTTGCTCGATTGTGTATCATGAAATTAAGAAATGTCAAATGAAATGCAGAAAAAAACTTGACGTTTAGGTGTTGCTCACATTCAACATCGGCCCTTAAAATTTAACCACCCTTTAGAAGTAAATTTTGCCAACTTAGCACAACAGACTAGTGGAGTTTGAAGACATCTATTAGTTTTTTGCTCGCAGAATGCATAGCGCTCAAGAATTGCTCAAGAGGCAAGATCACCAATTGAAATTCCTACAGGCTCTGATAAAACTTTCTTTGAGCCTTCTCTAATAGCTCAAAGAGGCTTTTACATTTTTGTAGTATTCAGAGAGTTTAACGAGGTCTTAGGTACAGCTCACAGGCTGTTAAAAAAAAGCTAGCTAGATAGGTACTATGTATATCTAAACTGAGCAATCATCTCGTACAAAGAAAGAATTTGCTTTAAATTTCACAAAGGCTGTGCAAACCCCATTATCTTGACTAGTCATAACTTCCACCTATTCATACCGATTGCATCATACAAGGTGTATGATATTATTATTAAAAAAAATTCTTATCGCTTTCTCTCACAATTTACCCGCAGTATTATTATCAAAATGACTCGCGTTGTGTATCTTTCCAGCGCTGAAGATTATTCGAAAAGCGACACAACACGAACTTATCTATGATACGTCTTGCCGTTAGCAATTTAATTATAATCGCTCTCCCATAATCGAGTTACAATTAAATTTCCCACAAAAGACAAAAACAACTTATCGATTTCAATTTCGTTTTCTAATTCCCACGTTTGATGCTTCAACGACAATTAATAGGCGCACACATTGGAACTAAAATAATAAGTAAAAAAAAAAAACATCGACACATCAATTGAATTTTAATTATAATTTAATTCAATTCAATTTGCTTCACATCGTTGCGAGGATTACTAGTATCGCCCCCAAATGTAAAGGTCATATCGGTATGATTTTGAAAAAAAAACAACATTGCACACAACATCTGAAATTGAAATTGAATTACATGGCCCGCAACAGAATTAAAACCACTTAATCCAGCTAACATAGGCACCACCTTGGCAGCAACTAGTGCTATCGTATCAAATTCTCAATATCTATCGTGTGTATTCACATCGAATTTATGAGATGAGGTGTTTTTTTTTTTTTCATCTATACATGTTTTCAGCGGTTTACAAGCTTTACTTTGATGCTGACGCCATGTTCATAATGAAAAACAAATAAATATCGCGCTAAATTCTCATGTAGGTACACGTATACATAGAACAGTTTTGGCTTAATTAGATTTGAATTTTATTTGTGCGTTATGATGATAGTAAATACAAACAAGCTGTCATTGTGTCTAGATTTTGCAATAAAAATGATTTATGCGATTTTGTTCCAAAAATAAGAAAATGTTTATACTAAAAATAATTTTTAAAATTATAAGTCAAGGTTAGATCGGACAACCTTGTTAGAATTATTTCTGAAGACTGTTATATGTGGTAAATTGAAATTGTTATTCTTGACAGATACATATGTTTCATTCATTGATAAACATTGAACTTGGAAATTTCAAGCAAAACACAAAATGTTACGTATACGCCTCCGAATATACTATTTGCGATTTGTTTAGCTGGGGAGGAAATTGAATTTGTTGTGGATTTGTGCAAAGTACTAATAGACTGTGTTGGGCTTTTATGTAGCTTTAGCCAGTAAAAATGTTTATGGCACGGCTTAAGGAGTTATTTCCATTTCCTAAAGAGTTGAAGCATTTTTTTAATGCTATTTGCGAAAGGCAATGAACGCCACCCGGTCTTACGCAAATCCGTATAAATTCTTTAAAGTGCTGTATTAAATTCACCATTCGCATTAGAATGAAGGAGCATTTTCGTTTAGTTGGAATAAAGAAACCCCTGTTTATATAGCGAAATAGATTACATAGGCAATAGGCCTTTCATATGGTCACACACAGTACCAAGAGCAAGAATGTGTCGATTCGTGGATCGAAATTAAGTGGAGTTTTGTGTCAATAAATTGAATGTGTTCTACAGATAAGAGCAGTAACAGCATTAGATAGATTAAGGTTCGTTTAAGTACAGAACATTAGGGAAGAGATGTTCCCAAAGTTGTTCAAGGACAGCTTATTTGTTATATGGGTTATTCGAGTCATTTGAGGAGGAGACGGTTATGAAAGAAGTGCCGAAATTTTGCCACAAAAAAAAAATCCTTCGCACCGTACTTTTCTTAGAAGTCTGTCATTGCTGGAACTCCTACGTATGTGGAACTTCTAAACCATTTTCCAACCATATGAAGAATTTTGGAGATTGCGTTGCAGGAATCTTCCGAATCGGTTCCTCCACTGACAGCCACAATCGAAAATATTGACACCGGTATAGTCTGGGTGATCACAGAATCCGTCGTATTCGGAATTTTGCTACGAACCCCGAAAGAACTATCACAGAATCCGTCGTAGTGAACATTTTTGCTACGAATTAAATTCGGAACAAACATTTCCACTACGACGGATTCTGTGATAGTTCTTTCGGGGTTCGTAGCAAAATTCCGAATACGACGGATTCTGTGATCACCCAGAATATTTATTCAAAACCAGGGGCACAATTTTCCAAAAGTATGTGCATTGTGCAACTACTTGCATACGCTGACGATATTGACATCATTGACAGAACGCAGCGAGTTGTCACTGGTACGATTGCAAGTATTAGCACAGAAGCGAAGCGGCACCGGCAACAATGGGTTTATTATGGTGCTGGGGAACCGCGAGGGTATTTCCTGCACCAGCATTGTGCCATCAGAATCGAAGCTTTCCAGACAAAAGAAGTCGGAATACAGTTTAAAATATTGAAATTCTTCACAAAATGGATACAGCCAAGTTGGCGTTGAGGGACCTATCCATCGGCCAGGCGATACAAACAGATTTACCGCCGAGTCATAAAACTTCAGAAAATGTGGCCTCCCACAACAGATAGTAAACAAAATTTAAGGTAAAAAAAAAAAGTAAAAAATAAGCGAAATTTACTATTACATTGTAATGACTATAGTTACAAATAAAATTTGTAAATTGTAAATATTACAATTTTTTTCTGTGTGTGTAGACACATATAACTTTGAAGTGGTTAGGGACTTTGTGTACCTCGGCTCTGCTATAAACTCTGATAATGACACCACAGCTGAAATTAAACGAAGAGCACTTGCCAGCCCTACTAATCCCCTGTCAGGAAACACTAAGGAGACTATATAAGACCCATATCATCCCACTCCTGCTCTATGGCGCAGAAGCATGGACGTTAGTCAAAGGGGATGAAGATCTTCTTGGTCGTTTCGAACGCAAAATTTTACGAGTGATTTTCGATCCCGCTTGCGTTACCGTGCTTTGGAGGAGGAGATTTAACAGCGAATTCTACGAGCTGTACAGCGACATCGACGTGGTCAGAAAAGTATGTATTAGTCGACTAAGATGGGTGGGACATGTAGAGCGAATGGATATCAACGCTCCTGCCCAAAGTGTCTTCGATTTCAATGGATCTTCGAAGGAGGGATACTGTAGTAGAGAAACCCATAGAGCCGCCTTAGGGGGGCGCGTAAGTAAGTAGGTATTTGTCTTCAAGTTAGCTTCAAAGCAATATACAAAAAAGATAGGATTCTCACTTTCAGAAATGCATTTACCACATGCAAATGCATCCTACGACAGGAATGATTATCTTGGAGATACTTGATGTAATAAGAGTTGATTGTACTTACGGAATGACAGCTTGGGCAAACAGTTTTCCATTTCATTCATTATATAAATTCCAATAAATTAAACCATAAAGTTGCTACAGCTACAGCTACATATTACTTACCTGTCATTAATGGCCTAAAAAACATTTTAGAAAATTGTGAAATATTTTTTATTAAACAAAATAAAGAACTGGAGTAAATTTGAAATTGGAGTAGATAATGGGAAATTAGGAATAAGTAAAGTAGGGAGTAGATTTATGAAATTTCTGAAAAAGTGAAGTAGATCTACTCCAATTGGAGTAAAGTGTCATCGCTGGCAAGGGATGTTGCTTAGTCTGAGAGAAAAACATAATTTACTGCTGTATCCAAGTAGTTGTATATGCGACTATGTTTTCTAAGGACAATTCCACACCAAGCATTTCCTTGAGCTTTTTTCGTTCTTCTTCAAAGGCTCTTGTATCATGTATAGTATAGCGTAAGCAATGGGCGTTGTCTTCGTACCCAATCCCAACGCTTTTTGTAGATTCACTCATCGATTTTGGGTATGACCCTATAGCTCATATCCCATACGTTTTGCTCTTTCTTCTCTCTTTGGCAATAAGGCTAAATAGGTATTTTCGTGTGCTTCGTCCACAAAAAAGTTTGTACCATTCCAGGCACTACGCATATCGATGTACTCTTCATTGCACCGTCCCATACACTAGTTTAGTACTCTTCGTCTGTATTTTGGCAGCCAATATTGGGTACAATACTTCCTAATGCAGCAGTTGCCTTTCCGGTTGCAGACTGAAGGTATTGTTAAAAAGTTACCCTCAAATTCTTGATGATACCGAGGTATGTATACTTTAATTCTGGAATTTGGAAACCACTGTGTACAGAGTTTTGTTGTTCTATTTGTACTTAGGCTCAAAGCCACATAGATATTCAGCAAGTGCTGGCTGGTTGCAACAAAAGCGCCCCATTTGACTTTGTCTAGCGAATCCATTCAGCGGAGCATTGCTTGGTGATAAACTGATTACACTCTTTTTGGTTTCATGATAATTGGTTGCGATTAATGCTACTCCACCTCGACCTATTGATGACTCTTCTGGCTCTAAGTTTCATTGCATCAGTCGCTATAGCCGTCTCACTTATTACCTCGCTATCTTCACGACAAAATTCAAAAACATGACTCTTGCCAATGACCTTTCCTGACCTGTCATCGGCTGCTTCTGTCAGCAAATCAATATTCCATAGACTAGCAACTCTATGACCAACCAAAATCACGTTTTTCCTTTTCTTGAAAATATTTTGCAACTTGAAGTCAGCTCTTACACAATTCAGATGATGATTTGGCACAAACAAACCAGAAAAAAAAACCCAGACAAGACACCTCAATGTCTGACCAAAAAAAAAAAGCGACACTGCTGCAACACAAAGATATATCTTAATCGGAGTACTTCATCTCTTTGGAATTATTACATATTCTTTGCGGTACTCATACTTTTACCTTCGTCGCTTAACCGCAGCCAACAGCGACGAAAGAAGGCATAGCCCAAGCAATAATAACAACAAAGATCCGGTAATACTGTACGATAAAGAACTGAAATCCATCACAGCAACAGCAATGTGTTGTGTATGCATTATCTGTATACGAGTACGTGTGCTTTATGCGCTCCAATAAAGTTGGCACATTCCTCGAGCTCAGTTTGCACTCGAGGTGAATACACCCTAGCGACGTCGTCGTCGTCGTGGTGATGACTCCTCTATTGACGCTGGCGCACCCAAGCTTCTTTAATTTTTCTGTTTGCATAATATCTCAAGGTGAATGCATTTGATAAAGTGTAGATGCATGCATGAGTATCTATGGAGACAGTATAGAATCTGCATCCCACTTTCAAGCTGGCAATCTCAAGAAATTCTTCATCCATCGATTGGGAATGCGTTCCTTTTACGATCGTCTTACGCGGCAGCCTACCCTGTCCCCGTTTCTCTATACGTGTATATGTCTTATAATATGTTGGCAATTATTAACGATGACGGTGAATGACTTGTTGCGGTAGATACATGCGCGCAGATGAAAAGCCTTTGGTATGCAGATGTGGAGCAGCCACGTTGTTGCTTTGGATGACCGGCTTGACCACATGCTTAATGGTCTGGCGATTGATGTGACATAATCCAAGCGAACACACTGAAAGACGGTATAAATCACATCGAGTTGTGTCACGTTCGCTGTTTGTTGGATGTTGGGACTCCCTTTGGGGGAGGTAGATACATTTAGCGAGGAATGTGCGCTAGAGAGGCAGCAGTATCCTCGAGATTATATAGTGTGGAATTAAGAGCTCAATAGATTCGGTATGACACTGTGTGTAATTTGAGAGGGCTTGGCCTTCGAAGCTCACTTTGGAGTGGTCTTTGGTTGTTATATAATCGATGAATTATACTGAATGCTTTGGAATTGTATCGCATTGCAAATAATGATCGGACAATCGAAGGGAGTGTGCTGAGATGAAATTGGCTATAATCACGGAATGTTTACCTTGACAAATGGGGGTTAGCTTATGATCTTAAGTCAAAATAGATACAACCGATATACGTTAATAGATACGATATGGAAAGGAAAATTTTGTTCGAAGTTTAAGTGCCTACAAATTAAATTCTTACGCTTTGAGCAGTTTTTTGAGAATACATATATTCTACCGATTATATGATGTAAATAAAAAACTTTGACGAACTATGACATGACTAGCCTTTACCTCCAGACTGTAAAGCCTGCTTTATTAGACTACAAGACTTTGAATCTGTAAGAGTGTATACATGAAAGTAGAAGGTTGAATATTATGTACAAGTAAGTTTGCCAAACACTCTTAAATTTCAACGGACAGTAAAAATTGACCTTCTATTTCTTGTTATTCAAAACTACATATTTTCTAAATATTTTTTTTTTCTTTTCAGGTAAGCTAATTATATGTATTTGAAAAGAACCACCATTGAGTAAGTACGAGAATATTTTAGAATTGTTTTTTTTTTATACCTACACTTACATAATGTACATACCTCACCATCGTTTGCCACTTTGTAAAATTTATTAACGAAGGAAAGTCGTCTTACAGACAGACGACAAATTTCTGCGCTCAACTCAACATATGTACTTCAAAGGCAGACATTGATTAATAATAGGGAACCATTAATAAACTTGCGATCTCGGTACTATCGTTTTATTTCTGTCAGAATTTTGTCAATCTTCATCCCTATTTTACCTGTATGAGGACTTCACAAGTGCTTTCGGGTCTTCCTCCCCGCTACTACTTCTTTAGATGTTCTCCATATATTCATCTTTCTGTACAACTGTTTCTCTTCGAATTCTTCTACATCTTCTACTTTTTTCTAAGGCCCGAAACACACATGCGATTTCTATGCGCGCACATAAAATCCAAAATTATGTGCGCGCATTCACATTGAAATGTGTGTGTTTAATTTTTTGCGACTAAGCAGTCGCGCGATTGAAATCGCATGTGTGTTTCGGGCCTAAGGTTCCTCCAGATTTGTCCGCGAGGCTCCTTAATAACTCATAGACTTTACCATATTTGTGGCAAAAGGACATAAAACTCTTCGCTTTAGAAGTGGATAGTTTCGTTTCGATGACGATCGTCTGAGATGTAGCGTGAATAGCGTCCAGTCACATCCCTCTACTTCTACTTGTAAAGGATGTCCCATAATTGAAGCAAACTGTAATTTTGATAGAAAATACAGATTTTTAAGAAGCTTACATTTTTTATTGATTCATACAGTATTCAGATTAGGGTTATGTAAAGAATAGCACATCACATAAATGGCCGCCATGACTTTGCTGGCAAGAATGTACTCTTTTTTTGACATTTTCTTTGACCGTTTCGCATAAATGTGGCTGAATTTCATTAATACACTTCCCAATTTCCTCTTACAAGGGGTTGGTGGTCGTGGGCTTTGACTCCAAAAAAACCCAAAGAAAAAAGTCCAATGGCTTTAAATCGCAAGATCTGGATGGTCAATTCTGATCGCAAAAACGGCCGATTACATGATTAGGAAATGAATTGTTTCTCTGGCTGTATGGCGCCGTCTTATAGAAACCACATGTTGGTCACATCCATATCTTGTAATTTAGGCACTAAAAACTGGGTTATCATTACACGATAACCATTATTTGTTACTGCCTGACCAACCGCATTTTCGAAGATGAATGGTCCGATAATGCCTCCAGCCCAAAATCCGCACCAAACAGTCACGCGTTGTGGATGCGTTTGTTTATCAACAATTACTCGTGGGTTTTTTGAACCCCAAATGCAACAATTTTGACGATTAACGAAGCCACCGAGATGAAAATGAGCTTCGTCACTGAAGATGATTTTGTTCGAAAAATCAGCATCCACTTGTTGTTGTTCCAAAATCCATTCTACGAACTTATTTCGCGCTGCATAGTCAGTAGTCTTCACTTCAGTTCTGGAGTCCTTTGAACTTTGTAAGCATGAAGTTTCAAGTCTTTCGTAAGAAATCGCTGTAGAGAGCTTCTCGAAATGTCCAGTTCTTGACTACGGTAATTAACTGTTCTCGCAAACTTCTCCAATGTTTTCTGTTGAACGACTTGTGATAGGATACCCAGAGTGTTTAAGGTCACTAATTGATCCAGTCTCCCTGAATTTTTCAATTTTTTTTTAATAGGATGTCTCCACTCCATTTCCTCGTCGCCTATGTCCTTCATAAGATCCCCCAGATCTCTTTTCCAATTTACATTACGATAAGTTCAGAGGTTTAGTGGTTAAAATGTAAGCATACACTCTGTCTGCCAGAGTTTTTTTTTCGTATTTATACGAGTAATATTTGTGTATATTCTTCCACAGCACTGGGCGCAGTAGCGAGGGATCCCAGGTTTGATACCCGGAAAAACAGAAATTACATGTTAAAGTTTTTTCTACTGCGCCACCTCTCGCGAACGTCTGACAAAACTTCCGAGACTGACTGTCATGAAAAAGCTTCTCAATTCAGCCGTTCGGACTCGGCATAAATTTGTAGGTCCCTTCCATTCGTCCCAAAAATAGAAACTTACACAAAACGAGTGGTTGCGAGAAGCTAGGCCTTGGGTGTCACCCGCCTGTTGCGCCACCTATTTATTTATTTATTTTTTATTCTTCCATTTGTAGGAGTTGCATGTAGACACGCCAAGGTTTCTAATATTCAATTCCGGTTCTCATAGTCTTTTGCGTGCCTTTTATTTAGAAATACTTTGAAAAACAAGTGGCTTCATCTGGCACCTTTCTTCAGTCGTTTACCTATCGACCTCTGTGCGTAAACGAGACTATTGTATCCCATGCGTTTGTAATGTGCACGAACATTTTAATTATTTATGGCCTCTTACACATGTATTGTCCTGCCATGGCAAGCTGTTTTGAGGTCAACGAATGGCGAAACAATGCTTCCCTCAATCAATCCACTTTGTCCTTGTGGATCTTAATGTGTAGATGAGGCCCTATGTTTATTTACCAGACGGGGCGCTCTGTTAGATGAGGCCCTATACTTATTTACCAGATTAAGCGCTGTTTTTCCTTCCCTATTTCATCTGCCACCACTCTCCTGAGCCTCTGAGCTAACATTTGAGTATTCAATTTATAGTCCGTAGGTGATTCATTCATCGGTCGACAATTTGAGACTCAGCAATATTGGTAACAAAAATACTTGGAGTTAGCACATAGCCTTGCGGTACCCCATTTGTGGGGGTTAGGGGTCGAATTTGCATGCAGATGTAATTTCTGCTTATATATTGTTTAATGGCTTTAGATGGAGGGATATAGCCCATGTACATCCATTGATAGTGTTTATTTAGAAAGGATCTTTTTTAACGAACGTGCATAAAAACAATAGATAGACCAAAAATCTGGCAGTTTTTTTTTACTGGTGATTACTTTTTTCTCACGTCCGGAAGTTTCCCTTTTTGATACCTACACAAGTTAGCACCGTAGTGCGTGATTTCTTTTAAAATGTCTTCCTCAATTCTTCGTCAACTTTCCTGTGCCACTTTATTTATCCGTCGAGCTGATTTGCTTTCATGCAGGTGGTTATAATGTTCTACGATATGAAGGGTAAGTCACTTTTCAACATTGGATGTAAATGTAGACCCTAGACGTTGAGAAATTATTAGTACCGCGAAAACTTCAGCCCAACAACATCCGCCTGTCCCTTGAAAGTTCAGCGGAATTCAGTACAAGGTACCATACCTCATACATAGATGTAATTTTTGAAGTGGAGGGTATATGTCCGCCTCTCCGCCAACGACAAATTGAGCGACCTTACTTCAATTTCTGTTGCAGTGTCATTTACAGACTACAATTGGTAATTCCTCAACCCCAATACACCTCATAAATATATATAAACAGTATGATGTGAGCAAACGGGAAAAACACATTTAGTCTCTGCTTACAAATCCGCCTATCACATCAGTTAATTACTTAAACGATGGCGATGAAATTTAATGACTTTGCATCTGCATCTGCAGTCGTTGATGTCAACGTGTGCAGCCATAAGAATGAATGCCCTCAGATAAAACTGCAATCACTGAGCAAGGCATTGAAAATTAACTTCTCTCTTGTCGGTCGATGTTGTTGTTTTTATTTTTAATTAATTACATAGAATTACTTTGTAATCATTGGCCGTAAGTTGTGGAATACCCTTTTCGATTTACCGCTTCATTGCAGTTATGCACTTAACACCTGATAAAACAGAAAAAAAAAAAACGCATTCACACTTCGAAAGATATGAAAGTAATCTCCCCTCGCGCCCTACGCCCCTCCACAACTGCAACAGAAATAAATTGTTTTCTTCCAAAAATATCTTTCGAATTTGGGTCAGTAGATACGAATTCAGTTTTCAGTCAGAACGCAACATTCACTTATGCTGTTCACGTCATGTATGAGAGGAAATATATATTTTTTTGTTTTGAAACTATTTCGGCAACATTTTGGTGACAGTGTCGCCATCATGCGTCGAAATATCACAAAATGTAGAAGCAATTTTTTATTTTGACGTTTATCCCTGGCAAATGTTTCCAACTCCCAAGGCTGACTGAGAGGAAGTAAGCATTTTCCCATTGTAAATGACTATTGACGTATGGACGTGGTTTCTTTTTGTTTTTGTCAAGATTCATGCTGCCGATCGACGCAACGTCGCGACGTCCGTGTCGGTCGTGTCATTAATTAGTGTAGGGATGTTTGGCGCGGATACTTGTTGATGCAACGTTTATTAAGTAGTGTGATGCAAATTAATTGAAACACACAACAAAACGATAAGAATATTAATAATGCACCAGGGCATATATGACGGCATATAAAATAATAAAATTTGCAATTGTCTTTTATTTGTGGGCAAACAAAAGCAAGATTCATTATCATTGAGCGAAATTATTGCCAGTGACAATTAATTGACGACGGTGACAATATACTGATGCTGACGACCGACGACGACAACGGCGACAAATGAATGTCTGTGATGTGACAAGGGGTTAGGTTTAAATTTGTATTAATATTTTTGCTTCTAATTGAAGAACAAAAATGTGAAGAATATTAATTAATGGATGGAAGGAACATATACCTCGTTTAGTTTCTTGACATGTGATGTAACTAACTTTGCAATAGAGAAACTATTTTATAGAGTGTGGTACCAACATATGACATATGAGAGTATTTTATCGAAGCAGCGACATCCAGTACTTTTTTTACCTAGACATTTACTTAGCTCGCTCTATAACCCTCTAAAAGGGGTCATTTTACAAAAAACCTCAAAATCTTTTTTAAATGCCTTGATGTGTCTGATTGGCTGCCACCAAAAAGTTTCAGGACCAAAGTAAACAGTTGTTGAGTCTTTGGGAGCTTCTGAGCTACAGCCTTTAGTTGCATTTTAATCCCCCTTGACCTGCAGAAGAGAACCCTCTAAAGGGGAGGTTGGGGGTCATTTTACAAAAATCCTTAAAACCTTTTTAAGTGCCTTGATGTGTCTGAGTGGCTGCCACCAATAGTTTCAGGACCAAAATAAACAGTTGTTGAATCTTTGGGAGCTTCTGAGCTACAGCCTTTAGTTGCATTTTAATCCCCCATGACCTGTAGAACAGAACCCTCCAAAGGGGGGCTTGGGGGTCATTTTAAAAAAATCCTCAAAATCTTTTTAAATGCCTTGATGCTGCTGATTGGCTACCAACAAAAAGTTTCAGTGAGCTACAGCCTTTCGTTGGCTTGAGAGTAATTTTACAAAAATCCTCAAACTCTTTTTAAATGCCTTGATGCTGCTGATTGGAAGGCAACAAAAAGTTTCAGGACTTATTTACTTAATTTTTTGCCGAATAATCTGGAGGAGTATTAAAGCAGTATTTATAGAATTTCCTACGGAGGCTTCCCAAGTCAATAGGAGTACCCGACAAAGACTTCATTAAGATGTGTAGCGACGATATGGAAGAAGAAATCTCGCTTCATCTGCTATGTCCAGATCTTGTCACTTTGCGTAAGGCTACCTTAGGCGTGCGTCGGTTATAGCCATCAGTAAAATACAAAAAATGTTGTTTTGTTTTTTTTTAGACCACTAAGCTTAATCGATGAACTCAATCTTGGTCTTAAAATGATTATTTTGAATTGTAAAGAAGTTCATCAAAAAAAAGTTAGCAATAGATCTCCAAATTTTTTAGGAAACAAATTCATTAATTTTTCCGCGCGAAAAACTTTTTCTGTTCGACTTCTCAGTCAATTCCACTGAATTCCTATGCTATCGTTAAATGTTTCAATTTTGTTCTGTTTCGTGTTTTTACGAATGCATTTTACGGATAGCTATAAATGACGTCCTGCTAACACCCAACGTTCTAAGGAAGGATCTCTTAAAATATCCATCAATTTCGATGGAAGCGATAGGGTAGACTGCTCCAATTACCCGTTTCTGCTCCGCACCAGCCAACCTTCCTGCAGACCGACTGTCAAAGGCTACAAGTGGGTGGGAGACTGCTCTCCGTTTTCCCAAAAACAAACCGTCTCCCGGTGGTACGAAAATTCCCAATGTCTCGATCGATCCGTCAATCTTCTATTGTAAATATGATCAAAAGCTGTGACCATTGATTTGCCAGGCTGATAAAAAAATTGATTTATTTCCAGGCTTGGATAGACTTCATGGAATATTTTATTTTCCCTCGGAGTTTTACATGGCTTCTGGTTATATACAACCCATTTTATTGTATCAGAAGTGAGGTAGTTCCTGAAGCTTTCAATTATGGAGGTTGTTAGTACGTGTGGTCATTGGGTAGATATTTCTTCTTTTCTAAATTTTCCACCGGTTGATTCGCACGCAGATGTAGTCCAATTGTTGAGTTGTCACACGAGCTTATCTAGAGATTGCATAAATATCTGTCCATAGAGCTGTTCAGTTTCGGTTCCTCAATTGTACAAGTTTTCTCTTTTGAAATAACTTTTTAGAAACATATCCCCTGTTGCTATTTGAAGTTGTACATCTTTTCGGAATTGTTCTACAAGCTTAAGCCAACTTTAAAGGATCATAAAAAATACAGAAAAATTTTAATTTCAGCTTCTTTTAGATCTAGATCTAGATGCATCCATAACCAAATTGTGTGTATCCGAACAATCGATTATACATCGACATCACCCAAAAACTTTCGCCTTCAACACCGAAAGGCATACTCAATTCCTCGAGATAACTGCTCTACATAAAACTAAATTTTTAACAAAGTATCTGTAATAAAAATCGTGTTGCACTATCGTTTTATAGTCTCGTCTAAATTATACTCGTGCTCAAAATTGGACCAATCACTTTTAAAATCAGCCATCGCACACACTACTCACATGACCCAGTAATTTATTGCTTTGCCCACAGAGAGCCCTACACTGTCTGCCAGCTGTCATCTAAAAATAATTTTGTAATCAACATTATAAAAATTTATAATGACAAAATGTACATTTAAAAAAAATATACATATTTCCGATACAAAATCATTAGCGGCAACATGTATCCAAGCGACTATTACCTCTTGCGCAACAGAAACAATATTATGTTTATTTTTTTATTTTTTTTTTGCAAAGCAACAAAAATGAAGAAAAACAAAAAAAAATAAAATCAAAATGCAAAACAAGTAACGGATATAAGAGATTTTCCTGTTTCTTCCGTTTGAGTAAAAGTGATTTACTCAAACGAAAGTGATAGTGGCCGTGATGTTGTGTATGGCACTCGTATGTTACTGATGATGATGGTGATGACCGCGAGAGAAGCATAAAAAGCATGGTGAAGCATGGACAATGAGGATTAACTTTCGAAAAAAAAAAAAAAAACCGGTGAAGTGTGAATTATCCAGGAAATGACGAGTGTAATCAAATTTTTTTGTCGATCCGGTCAGTGTGATACATGTTGCATCACATGTAGGTAGGTACTGGAATTGGAAGTGATTTTATTTTTTTCTGAATTGTAATCTGATTTCATTTCAATGAAATTTTTGCACCTGACGAATGCCGCTCAGAGATCTTAACTTTTCAACAAATACCCATGGATACGTAATTTTTAAGGTGCTGCCGGGCAACCTCCAATTCGTACGCTGACTCAGTCAGCGGAATGCTAAAAGTGAATCTTAAAATATTCAAACGTCCGACTGTCGTGCGCGATCTTGTTTTTGCTTCTATTTTGTTTTTCTTTTCTTTTTTTAGATTTAGCGCATAATAATAATAATTTCAGGTGGTCGACGATGAAGACGACAACGCCGACACGTCGAGTGGGCGTGTGGGACATTTATTTTCGAAATCAACCGAAAACAACTCTCGTTCTTCTTTATGAGTATTTTCTTGAAGAATTCTTTTGGCTTTTGTGTGAGCTATGGTGCATGATTCTGGGGAGAAATTTGTTTAGATTAATGCTGTTTTTTTTCTGGCCTCATATTATGAAAGATGAAGCATGCTTTGTTTGTGCTCCTGAGTCACTTAGAGACTGATGACAAAAGGATGATAGAGGGCAATAAATTCGGATAAGATTATAAAAATCTAAAAAGAAAATATTTTTGGCAGGTCATTTGTTTGGCGAGCGGTGTAGTCTTGGAGCTGTTGACAAAGATTTCTTTATCATTAACCGCAATGGAAAATTTTGTGACAAATCGAATTTAGAAATACATTTCCAGGAAGCGATTGAATTGAAATTTGGTTTTGTCACAAATTTCAAAGTCTAATGGAATGCTGACGTTGATTTTTCCATAAAACAGATATTTACAGAGATAGTATTCTTCTTTTACTAATTGTGAAGTATAATACCAATTCTTTTAAACTCATCCAAATATCAACAAGTACCTAAATACTCTCAGCCTTATTTATAAAATTTATAAATAAAATTTATAAATAAGGCTGTCTGTGTCTATTTTTTTAGAGGTTTGATTTTTAAATTGGCAACACTGTTTCTGGTGAAAGTCATTTTGACATCTGACAGATGATTTATACTCAGTTCAGTATGTTCTGTCATTTCACCAACTAAAGATCAAGAAGTAACTAATAAAAATTTGTTGTTCTTACCTTACAAAGCGGTGTTTTTTTAGAGGCTTGCTTTTAAATGGCCAACACTGTTTCTGATGACAGTCATTTTGGACAGCTGACAGATGATTTGTACTCAGTATGATCTGCCATTTTACCATGAATAGAATCGCGGAAAAAACAACTCTCGTAATTTTTGCAAATTTATTTCGAAAATCGTGGTTCAGCTACCATATATGCAACTTTCGGGCAGTTGTTGGAAAACCCATGGATTCAAAGATGGCGTACAGTTTACACCCAAAAAGTTGTTGTTAAAGTGGTGTGTAGTGTTGCGGAAGACCCCAATGAACCTGCAGTGAATCGAAAGCTGTGCCCATCCACTTTATGAATGATTTTTTTTGGAAAGATCGTGGTTCACGAGCTTACAGAATTCAGGGGCCGAATCGCCGCATCCATGAACGAGCTATACGTTCACGGAATTAACCGATTTTACACTCGAAACAACAACAAATTCCGTCGCGTATTGCTCGTTTACGGATGAGACGATTCGGCCCCAGGTTGTGTAAAACTTGAAGCCGCGTAAAAATTATGTGAGTCGTACATTCGGTGAATGAAGCGAAAACAATATTCCGCTTGATCCTGATTTTTAACGCAACATTTTGTTCAGGCTCATTTGCGGTTGGTGTGGACACCTTTATATCCACATAAAGTCACTGTTTGTGTGTGTGGAATCATTGGCCCATATTTCTTCAAAGATGATGTCGGCCAGAATTTTACAGTCAACAGAGAGCACCATAGAACCACGACTGCTGACGTTTTCCTTCTTCAGTTGAATGACGTTGATGTGAGAAGACTTTATTTTTAACAAGACGACATAACGTGCCACGCGCCATCTTTTCATTACGGAAAACACTCGATTAGCGTGTAATGGAGTTCAGAACTGTTCTCCGATCGTCCGATCTTATTATTTTCCGTGGAAATATGTGTCTCTTTAGTCTACAGCTACACCGAAAAATAGCAGACAAGACCCATGAGCATTAGCCCCACAAGACAGACTGCTAATGCTCATGACCATACAGTACACTTGACAACCGCGAGCACATCAACTTTCCCAAACTCATTCTGTTACAGGGCAAGCAAACTTTGTAACTCGCTCCTGTGCAGAACTAACACACATTTGCAAGCATTTCGGGGCGCTGTTGAAGCGTTTAGGTTTGCCTTTCCCGGGAGAAGATTTAAAAAAAAAATACGGTCTCAGCTGATCGATACGTTTGGTCAAATATTGTACTTCTTCTAGACTGCGCTTCCATCGAGGATACCTTAATAACTAAGAGGCTTGTTTCTTTCTATGAATAGGAATAAAATCACTCCTATAGACATTCGTGCCCGTAAAATGAGAGCCTTAAAATTGAGGAACTACGAGTTAGATGAAACCATTGTTCTGTAGGGTGTATGGTTCAATTCTTATTGCGAAGATATTACAATAAAACACCCGCGCTAATATTTAAATAAACAAATATAAACTTTATTCCGCATTTAATGAATTCAACAATTCGGTTATAATATAGGTACGGTATGGGAATGATCCTAGATAAGGAACTTCTTTGGGCAAAGCATGCGAAGGCGAAGAAGTCCAAAGTGTTGTGGCAGTAAGGATCTTTTTGACAAGATGTCGAGCTGATCACCGAAAAAGGTCTTTACGATCTGTGTGACAACTTCTACAACAAAATACAAAAAACTCCAGTCTCGACTGCACCGAAAGTTTCCTGAGAAGGCCTAATTTTTAAATAATTTTATCATGCGTTTTACTATCAAAGCAATCTACCGTCTTAGATGGGGTTGCTTTTGATAACAGCGGCACTGACGTTTCTCGGTGACCTTCCGCGACACTTATCTGGCAACCTTGTTCCATATAGATATGCTATCTGATACAAAACTCTGGAACTTTAGCTGCTGTCTAAATTCTGACTCGGATTTTCTTACGTTCAGGGCCGAGCTGTATAGTCGAATTTTTACGGATGACTTCATATCTAGTCAAGAGTCCAGCACTGACGTCTTCGTAATAAACAAGATGCAGCGGATGATTTTTCAAGACTATGAACCTAAGTTATGTTTTGACAAGTCGCCTTTCAGCGTCAGCATTATTGCTGTCTCTACTTAAGAAAAAATGTTAGGCAAATTATTGATGTTCTCACGAGACACTCTTCTTAGTGTGTTTTTTACTAAAGAGACGCCTTTGTTTGCGACGCATAACTATACCTTTATCCATACTGAAAGCTATTAAGAACAAATAAGCTTTCTAATTAGAAAACCATCTAGCAATCCATTAAAATTAAGTATGTTTACATCTCGTACTATCAGCAACTGTCTATAGAGATAAACTTACCGCTAAATCGTTCTCACCCCAATCGAACGACGCGACGCGACGATGGACCGGCAAAACCAACAAGATAATTGATTAATTTTCCAGTTTATTTGATTCAATTAAAACGACGTTTACTATAATACCTACCGGCACTATCTGTCTATCTCGTTGGTTGCTTTTGTGCTTGCTACTACGAAATAATTATTATTATTCTGCTGCTAGAGCCGGTCCAATTGAGAATTTATCAACACGAGTCTGTCTCTCTCTATATAGACGGCAGTCAACTGGTATCGACATCACCCACTGGTAACGGCCATCACGACCAGCCGTACGTGTTAAATCAATTAGTCTCCCGTTGCACAAGATGGATTCAAATTGAATTAAAATAATTAATTGAGTCGTTTGAGCCTGCTGACATGCATACTTCACACGGAGAACACTAAATCACACAATTGTCTAGACCGACGCGACGGCTGTATCATATCTTAGGTGTGACCTGACGGCGTCTGTCAACTCACAAAGTCAAGAGTTGCATACTTTCCGGTGATTGTGGTAAAGGCCGTCGAATTTCCACGGTATTTACCTGTTCCAGGGTCAACAGCCAACACTAAGGTCAAGTTCAAGTTTACAACCTTCATCCAGAGCACGACTACGCCGCTAGAGAACTCGCACACAAATTATATACTTTTCGCATAAAAATTGCAGATAATGAGGTGGTGCAGGTGGAGCTGCTTGTTCTGTGTCTTTGTGCTTTTTACTGGAGTACGAGTGAGTATGGCTTTGGTCTGGTCACGCAATTTGTTGGCGTAAGCAATCATCTTACTCTGCGTCGATTATACACATTACAGTCCATAAATAACTTTTAGATTCGGCTGCGAAGGGGGTGCAGGTAAATCCGAAGGAACATGAAATTATGTTGTATTTCGGTGGCAGGTGGGGCCTGCCGTGTTGGCATTGTTCGGTGGTCGGTGAAATCATGATCGATGCGAGTGAAGAATCGACAGCACTGGCCGACAATGTTAAATGTAGGTGTGTCTTGTGAGAATGTTGAACGTCATGTTTGTTGACAATGAGGCGGCATTGAAGGGTCAAGTCACGAGTCGGTCGACGACGTTCAATGCAGCAGCAGCGCACTGTCAGATGTGTCACGTGAGAAATATTCCACTGCTATTGTTGTGGTTTGACGGCGAAGGTAAACATTTTTTTCGAGATGAGATATAAAGTGGTTTTGCCTGGAAAAAATATGAATTAAGTCATTCGACATTGATAAGCCGGTAAAACGATGTTATCTCGAAATGAGGTAAGAGATAAGTTAGGTAACTAATTGAAGTAGGTATGTATGTACGTGGCGCGATTTTATATAGAACTATGACTGAAGGAAATAATTCTGTTAATTTGAAGATAACTTCCATTTCGAGGAAGAGTGGATTTTTGTTCGTTGATATCTACTGAAAACATCTGAAATATTTGTTTACATTACAAGAGTAGACAGTTGTTTCGGTCCAATATTAAGGTGAATCTAGATTGCGCAACAACATTATTTGAACAACTAGCTGTACCCGTGCTCGCCTTGCCCGCTTGCACAAAATTATATTTGGTTCATTTAAAATTGCACTTTGAGTGCTTCATTGAAATCTGTCCAGTAGTTTTCGCGCTTTTAGGAGAAAAAGAAAGTTCCTGTAAAGGTTGTAAAGGTATATGTGTATGTATATATTTTCACTTCAACAAATAAATTTTGGCTAAAAAATGTTCCTAAAAACGTGGCTATAAACAAAAACAACATAGCCTATAGCAGTCTCACAGTCTTAAGGAACATTTTAAAAAAAGTTTCATCGAAATCTGTCCAGTAGTTTTCGAGTTTTTAACGGCCAAAGAAAATTCCTACAGTTTTATTATATGTATAGATTGTAGGTGTAGTCCTAGTGGCTCTTATGAATTGATAAACTTTATTAAATAGGTGAGGTTAGCTTAGCTGAGTGTTTTGGAAGACACACTTAGACCACAAATGTTGATCCAATGTCAATGTCAGTAAGGTGAAGAATAGGTACATAATTAGGTAAAAAATGTTGAGCCGAACACGTTGTTGCTACATGCAAAATCGGTGGACAGTGTGAATATGTAATTAGAGGCTCGAAGATCAGTCGCCCTAATTGTCAGACTTTCAGTACGTTTCTCAGCTCCGGGTGACGGTTTGTCTTCAGGAAGACAAAGTGTGACGGCCTATATATCCTCTGATAGCCTATCTGTAAAATCTGGTGTGGAATAGAACCAAAAAGCCCACAACACACAACAGCTCAATTTTAGTTGGCTATACCTTCTTTTTGCCGAATAAGGTTTTTAAACAGCAGCTTAATGTGATTGCAACTTTATGGCCACTGATGGTTCTAAGAGTTGCCTACAATATTCGTGAAAAACCTTCTTTATAACTCATTTTACAGAGCATGCCCTAAAATAGTCAATGGTCCCATTGAAGGCCCAAGTGAAGATGAACCAAGCCAACTTTGAGATTGGGATATACTATACCGCAGATACAAAAGTGCTCAGCACATGTCTTTTAGAGGCCAGTTTTATGAGCTGTGGCATGTTCAGAATTCAAGATTTTATGGCAGTTTAAGGGCCGATTGTGTTGTTCTTTCATTTCTAAAAAGGTATAGGTCAAAGCAATCTCTCGCTATTTCTGAGTTTCTGTGAGTACTTTTCCAAGGCACAACCGTGCCCACATTTAAGATTGCCGTATCGTTGCAAATTATTGTTGCATCGAAGCTCCCACACCCTATTGTTCAATTCCGCCCAAATTGTCTCGCACAGACAATATACACCAATGTACTAAATTTTGAAGGTATGACTGCAACACATACTAAACTATATCGTTTGAAGCTTCTGTTTGTACCAAGATAAGCGTGCTAAGTGTTTGTTGTATAGGAAGTGCAACGCCCCTAATTCGAAACCCCTCGAACCCCTTATGTCTCTTCTATTCTATTGCAAGGAGTATATGATACTTAAGTGTGCCCTGCATAACTCTAAATCTTCCGCCACCAAACCTAAGGGTGCGTTTATGGCGGAGCTGTGATAAGCAGCAATAGAGCGATTAAATCAAAGCTTTGCTCTCTAGGTTAGGTTAGGTTATGTTTGTGGGCTGGCGAGGATTTTCTCCGTGCCACACGCAGGTCAATACTGACCCATTGTGATTCCCATAGGGGGAAAGAGGTTGTCCCTTACCCATTATAACCCTGTATTAAAATTACTGACTGTGCTGCTACATCCATCTTGTTGATTTGACGAAGTTCATTATCTTGTCTATTGATGTGCTGGAAAGCTCGTCCAGGTCCTTGAAGAAGTGACTCCCTTGGAATTTGTACTTGGTGTGTTGGAGACTTGGGCAGTGACATAGGAAGTGGGGGGTATCCTCAAGAGCTTTCTCATCACCGCAACCTCTGCAAAGATCTTCTTCCGTTAAGCCCATTTTCTTCATATTGTACCGCAGGGTGTTGTGCCCTGTTATGATACCTACGAGGGTGGACAGGGATTTCCTATATGTATATGAATGTCTAGTGGACACAGGTTGAGGATAGCCTCAAGGTCTGCGGTTGGAGTTTTGCTCTATGCTTTTATATGTGTTCATGTTGGATATTCGATAACAGCAAAAATAAGTAATGATTTGCGCCTTTTTGATCCAACAATGTGGGTCTAGTAAAAATTCCACTAATTAAAACTTTCACATCCGTCGTCGATAAGAACTGAGAAAATATACAACCGAAATATCAAAGGTTCAATCGTGACTCGATGCTCAAAGGACTGCTCGAACGTGAGCTGGTATCTTGGAATACAAAGTTCGGTTCTGTTGATTGAATTTGCACCAAATTTTATTTCTCAAGGTACCTTAGGCTTACACAATACACATCCATGCGAAATTCTGACTTTTTAGCTCGTTTGTACACTTACTAAAAGGCTGGGAGGATTGACATCAAAATTCTTAAGAACTTAGTTGACATTTTTGATCAGTGAAACGTCATTTAAGCCTTTACCATTAGACTTACCACTGACAACTTTTTATTCCGTCTGCTGTTTCAGAATAAATGACGAACTATTTGGTAAAAATGGAGAATAAAAGCTAATTCGCATTGATTTGCCCAATACCTGCAAGTTGTAATTTAACAAGTAACAACCCAGGGCTGACAACAAATTTTCCGTCTCATTTTTAATCGTGTCCTAGAGAGAACAAAGCAGACGTGTCATTCCCGAATATGGTTCAGAAACGTATCTAAAACGCCATAACATATCCCCAGCCTTATCATTATGCATCTCGCAAGACCCATACACTTTCGACGCCATCGGGCCTATTACTTTGACTAATTTCTCAGCAAAAAATAAAAAAAAAGAAGTCAATTGCAGCAATCGAATGCAATTAGTCAGCCCCCATCATGGATCTCTTAATGAGCTTCGTATAACACAAGGCATATTTCGCAAACCCCATCAACTAGAGGCATTCCATTGCACACACGCTCATACTCATCGCTCCCCGGCATCTCGTCACATCACTCATCTTCACCTCTTGAAATTTGCATAAACAACGAGCATCAACGCCGCCGCTGCTGGAATCCGTCTGTGCGCGTTCACTTTCGTGCTGCTGATTGACTTTTCCGTGCGGATTTGTCTGGCGCTAGCCCATTGCCATCGGCGACAACATATTACGATGGATTTTTCGAGATATTTTTCGCCGTCGTCAATGGCTTGCCACTTAAAATTTGCTTATAGAAATTTTGTTGTCTTTATAGATACGAATATATTCTCAGTTCATTTTATATAGTTTCTCACGATACGGGGAGGCTATAGAGTGCCAAATGCTCTCTGTCGACGAAAGTCAGCAAATCAACATCCGGAGCCGTCTTTCCTCAACTATGACTGTTGGTTGAGGGATTTTTCGCATGATAGCTATTGTGAATACCATTTAGATGAGTAATTGACCATTTGGCTTCGAGACGTCTCCCCCTCGATGAGCTGAGATACAGAGCAACATCACGGGATTCCATCCCACACATCGTCAAGTCTTTTTGTATCTTTTCGTCTAGTTGAGGTTTTTGTTTTGAATTTTTTTCTTTTCGTTTTCAGTTTTTTTGACAAGTGGAAAATTTGCATATTGTTGCCAGCACTGTTGGATGAATTATGAGACCACAGATGATGCTGTTGAAACGGTACACAAAAAGAGATGCGCGATGATGCTCTCAGATGAGTATCTGTATACAAAACAATTTAATTGCTGATGCGGGTGACAAAGGTTTCACAAATTAATCAGAGAAAATAAATTTCAAAATAAATGCGGCGTGGTGTGGTACTGCCTGATGAAGCCATTGTGTAACCCGCAAGAGGAAATTGATGTAAATTTGTTCAGTTTTTGGTTTTTTTTTTCTTTTTGGCAGACTTTGTGTGCATCAGAGGTTGAAGGACGTTCGTGTAGGAGGTTTTATTTGTAGCGAATTAAGAAAGGCATCTTGGTAACAAATTGGTTGAATTGTTGTCAGTTCTATGGTACATTTAAATATCTTAGTCATGGGGAGATGCATTTTGTTAAATATCGAAAATGAATGCGCAATAAGACTAAATTCTTTATTTGCAAACCAGCTTTGCACCTACTTCAAATCCAACAGTGACTCTATGCAGGGGGATATCAGGGGGCAAGATGGCCCCGATGAATATATCAAGCTTTATTTCATTAGCTCTACCTATTCCACGGCAACCTTAAAAAAAAAACGCCAATACGACATGCAACAGCCACTGTTTGACAGAAAGCAGAAACAGATGGGTTAGTTGACAGTATCTTAACAAACTTTTCATCTTTATCACTGCTTACGCAGTCCAGCTAAAATTTGTTCCCTCAAAAGCATTTCGCTTTTGTAAGTTATTATCAGTATAGGTACATTCGTTCCCTATGCCCCGACAAGAACAGTGGAATATTAAACTGCTCTACCATCGCTAGTCTAGGGTTACTTTCGAGTTATTGGAGAAGGATTCCAAGGACTGAAAAGCTGTTTGGCTATTTGAAAAGATGCGGAAATTTGTAGTGAATAATTAATTTTCCTTGGAATATGCAACAATGGTTATAGGAAGACGAAAGAAGAGACTAAGATTACGTTCGCCAGAGAAACATCTCCACCTATCCCTTTATCAGTTTTTTTATCTGGCGGTATTGAACTTAACCGACTTGTGTTCAAGAAAACTCTCAAGGGTTGTCAGATGGAATAATATGACCCGGGTTGTAGAGGGCGTTGTGTGGAGTGTGTCACTTATGCAGAAACAGGCTAATAATTTCTTTAGATATGTTAGGTTAGGTTGAGAAGGGTGTGAGTTCATCACATTGGACTGGGCACCATATTCGGCCCATGCGCCATCCCTGGGGAACCTTAACCAAACAATTAGTTTCCCTGCAAAACCTGAAAATTGTTACAATTTTGTTTACGATGCCAACCTCCTCCAAATTGTCGAAGAAGTACCTTCCAAGATATTTCCTCCTGTTCCGAGCAATAGCTTGACATTCACAGAGGAGATGAGTTATATCCTCTGCGACATGTAAGTTTTCGCAGTACCTGCAAGTGTCCGTATCTGTTAATCCTAATCTCATAGCGTGCTTCCTTAGAAGACAGTGCCCAGAGAGTATGCCTATTGCTGTTCGTATCTTTCATCTGCTAAGCTTTAGTATTTTCGCAGATTTTTTCCAATCTAGCTTAAACCACAGAGCCTTTGAGACCTTGTGCCCTACTATATCCAACCATCTCTGATCTGTCCTATTTTTAATTTTCTCGAGAATGATTCTCTTGGCCACGGCTATTGGTGGTCTTATGCCCTCAATACTATCATTAAGTGGCAGCTCTGCTCCGGTTTTGGCCAGAACATCAGCCCTTTCGTTACCCTCAATATCGCAATGTCCGGGTACCCAACATAATCTGACTTGGTTCTGCGCGCACAATGCTCTGAGCAACTGATAGTTACTCAGTAGTTATTGGTAGATTATTGAGTGGCTCTGTTGAGTTCCGTAAGATTTTCCAACCATTTGTCAGGTCTGAAGATTTACCATATCACTTCGCTTGGCTGAAATTAAGCTTTTCTTAATAGCACTTGTTGGATCTGCTCTGGCGTAGTAATACGTTGTTACCAGAAAGGCTGTCAGTTATTTTTACTATGGTTACATAGACGACTTTATCTCAGTCTTTGATAAAAAGACTGAAGACAGGTGATGTCTATTTATCTAATTGGCTGGAAAGACCAGGAATTAGAAGAGAAATACTCTAAAACGCTTACTCAAGACTGGCATCGGTTCCGAGGTCTGCGGATGAATCCCAAAAATCAAAAGTAAAAAGTTCATTCCACAGTCCTGCAGTTTGCAAACGTTTAGCAAATCTCCGTGGGCATGTCACGATAAATCATTTTTAGAAAATTATATTGTCGGTTCTTTATCAAACAATCGAGAGAGGTGGGTATAGGTCCGCTAAAAATACTCTTTAAATGTTTGTAATGATGTTGAACCATGAAGATAAGTCCTTTCTATTGTTTAGGGAGTTATTCCGACCAAACGGGGCCAAAGTTCTTCTAACTGAAACAGCATAGGTAACAGCACACTAC
Source organism: Cheilosia soror (assembly GCA_949372485.1). Lineage (NCBI taxonomy): Eukaryota > Metazoa > Arthropoda > Insecta > Diptera > Syrphidae > Cheilosia > Cheilosia soror. Next base: position 108,251,314 of record OX443562.1, on the reverse strand, counting down.
CTTGTGGAACACCACAATATACTTTGTTTCTGATGGGCTGGCTGTTGCCGAAGGTGGCATTTATGGCCATGGAGAATGAGATTGCGTTGGCGTGATCATGTTTTGATTCACGATCTAAATGGTGTTTTTTTTTCGAGGTATAGAACTTTGAAATGGAATAAAACGAAGATGTTTTTTTAAACTGACATGATAATCATAATTTCAATATGATTTCTGGCATATGACTGGCTTGCTCGGACGTAGTCTAATCTGGAGGTACAATTTTCGATGACTTTTTCCTACCGTATATCGGCAATAACGCGGCGAATGCTGTCCTTCAAGTGGTCAATCGTTTCGGGCTTATCGGCGTAGACTAGCGACTTCTCATATCCCCACAGACAATAGTCAAGCGGCGTTAAATCGCACGATCTTGGAGGCCAATTCACAGGTCCGCAACGTGAAACTTTTTCTTAATTAAATCAATTGGGGCACGAGCTGTGTGACATGTTGCGCGGTCTTGTTGAAACCACAGCTCCTGCACATTATGTTATGGTTGTTCAACTGATGAACTAAAATGTCAGTAATCATGGCTCTATAGCCGTCACCATTGACTGTAACGTACGGACCAATTATTCCACCAACCCTTTATGGGTTGACCAAACAGTCAGTTTTTGTGGATGTAACGGTGTCTCAATATTGATGATTATCATGACTCCAAATACGGGAGTTTTGTTTATTGACGTATCCATTCAACCAAAAGTGAGACGATTATGTTGACCGTAAAATGGACACAGTGCGCGAACAGAACCATGATTTTGAAAATAAATTTGCAAGCGTTGTTCAGGCGTCAGTCTATTCATGTTGAAATGCCAAACCAAACTAAAAATAAATCACTTGACAGCTGACCAAATGGCCGCCAGCTAAAATAGTGTTGCCATCTTCAAGTTCTATACCTCTGAAAAAAACACCCTTTATAATCACCAATTAGAAGAACAATTCAGTCTGTAACCAATAACCGAACCTACTCCTGTTTCAAAAACTCAATTAAAATTAATCCTGCCCATTAGTGTACATGGATTATAATTCCGATTGCACACTATCGCCTTCTAGCATGCCAATAAAAAAATGTATACCAATTACCATCAACTCTTAATGATGCACACTATGCCACTTATTAATTGGCCATTTCATCGCGAGGAGGTATCAATGCAGCACCAATTTGGTCGACAATCATCTGCTGCACACCGTGTAGTCTTTTGCACACCTATACCGCAGCAAAGTGATCGTTGAACACCTTCTTCGTCCGTCGCCTCATTATGCTGCTTTCGGCCAAGAGACATCATCTTCGTCATTATACCTAGCAGAACACGGTCAATAACTGTACTGCTCGATGTATAACTTGTTGCCGGTTGCACACGACACGTCGACAATCCATACAACAAGTGTGCCGATCTTGTAAAGAACTAACTGGATATCTATCTTGTACAACGATAATGGAAGTTATCTGATGTTTGACGATGGTACAGCCAGATTGATCTGTCGGTACTCCGCATAAGTGAATGCCATCTCTTTCTCCTCCTGGGTTGGCTCCTTTCTTGGGCAAGCCCCTTTGGATTAACTCCTTTTTGGTATCCATAGAGTTATTAATTTAATGACGATGATGAATGGACCATTTAGGCATCGCTCAGTGATTATCTGAGCCCAGTGGTGCTACGATTGTTCGTTGTGAAATTGGGATTTCTCCGGACAACCATAATTGCGTTAGTGGAAGCTGTGAGCTGTGTTACTTGCTCAATTGAGGCGGTCTCGAGTCGAGTGTGATGTCTGCCGATTGAATGACAATTGCACGTCATCTTTAAGGTGTTTTTTTTTTCTTACCTAATTGGTATCGAAAATTTCAATGAACATTTCAATTTGAGCTGCCTTGTCAATAGAGATGTGCGCAGGCGCCGTATTTGGTTTCAAGTGTCAACCAAGTACAGTTGGGAGAGTTCGGTCGAATAAATTGAATTGAAGTACCAAGTTATGAAAATATAAAAATATTCATGCTTACATGGTGTTTGATGTTGAAACTTTCTTTCCGTTGTGGATATTGTTAATCTGTTGAATTGATCTTTACTCTCTAGTGTGTGTGTGTGCTTTTTTAAGGCTGAGGTGAGCGTAACGGATACCAGGGGTTTGCATAGAGGCACCATAATGCAGGGCGGTTTCTTTTACCCTGACATACAAATACGATTTACTGACTACCTTGACTTGAAGAACCAGGGTAATGCTATTGTATAGGTCTATTGGTTTATACGCAGAACAATTTCGGCTCAAAACGCACATAGTATAAGTGCGTGAAGTGAATGGGTTCTGATTTCATCCTGAAACGCCGTTTTTGTTATCAATACTTGGGAGACCTGTGAATAAAATGAACAAGAAAATGCAAGTAAAGCTCGAAACCAACCTATTGATTTGAGGAAATCAATAATGTTGTTAAATCATGGGATTCCTGCCTGTTCCGAGGTGTCGGACAAGTCATTAAATAGCATTGCCCTATAAACAATTCATCATGTACCTAGACTTTGACACGATTCTAGAACTCGTTCACATTCATTGGCGAGGGAAGCTTTGGCTTAGCTTGCGACAAACAAATATAACCTCAAGAGCCTAGCTTCTAAGGCGACTATAGAAGACAGAAATTGCATAAGCAAACAGTGGTAGATATCGAGCCGTTAGATATGGTTAGATATAGAGTACATTTCTATGGGGGCTCTTGTTGAATGGGTACATATAGGGCGCAATTTGGTACATATACGCTTAGTAGCCTTGAAGGTATTAGAAGGAGGGTTCGGGAGAGAGGACCAAGAAAAAGACAGATAGATCACCGCACGTTTTAGTATTGTTAGCAGTTATTGGGCTCTATGGCAAGTTAAAAATAGGGAGTAGTCGCAATAGGTTCATTCAGGACCCCTATAGACCTTTTTCTCACAATATTTCGGTACAAAATTGGGGAAAAAAAAAACATGACTACGGAGGAACTTAAGTGGAAATTGAAGCCGAATCGCCTCTCAAAACTGGAATCAGTAACTGAGAAAAATGCAAATTTACATAACCCTGACAGTTATAGACGAGGATTTGTTGCATAGCCAATTCTTGAAAGAGTTAAATTTTTAGGTAAACTGCTAAAAAAAAAAAAAAAACCCTGAGGGAGTGTTATAAGCATATGCAACAGAGGCTTCAGGCTTCAGAATCAGCTTATAGTACTGGTATCAGTGCAAAAGCATAGCCCATAGCAAGTTTTAAACTCCTCCCTATAGGTGTGGACTCCATCCACTTTTCTGAAGCGATATCAACCTAATCCGGTGACAGCTCATTTCTTTGGAGGCTTCTTCGAGATTCAAAAGCTTGCATAGAACGACGATCTACCATCCCACTCTTAAACGCAAAAGTTTCCGCAAAACAGATCAAGACCAACAAACTGCCCCCAGGATTTTAACCAATATGCGTTTATACTTCTTCAGGTAGCTCACCTAACGAGTATAGAGAGCGAGTTCGGGTAATTGATGCGTCTATATTTCTCACCCATCTCAGTTGTTTAATTCAAATCTTCTTGACGTCCAGTACTAACACAAATGCACTACTAATAGCTCATCCCTTTCAATCAAATCAAATGATAGCGTGTCACCATGTCTAAGATTTCTTCTGACATCAAGATGGTCGGTGGTGTTCTTACCAACCTTTATAAAGCAGCAATGGTCTTCAAACGGTATAGTAAACCACTGCTATCGGGTGGTTGGCGATAGACTTTAGGCCGATTATTCGATATTCGCCGAACACTGCAGACAGAATTTTGTTTGTAATGTTGAGAAGACTGATGCCTCTATAGTCGGCGCAATGAATATTCTTCAGAATCCCTCAACTGTTCTTAGATTCCATTCTTCTGACTTGATTTTAGAGGTCAATTGGTTAGAAAACATCTCCTTTGATAAGCTCGGCTGTCAAGCCTTATGTCAGTTAGCTTTGTCGAATTTAACTTTAGATATGGCTACGCCTACGCTCACTTCATTTTGATCAGGTTGACGGGATTTTTATTTATTTCGACGGGATTCTTGTCTATCATCGACAATGTGAATGGCTTACTGCGTGATAGTTGAATTGTGGCCGTCATCCCCATTTAACAGTCTGTAAAAGTGGGCATTTCAGGACCTACTGCTAATTTACAACAAAGTATCTAGGTATATTCGTGTGGGAGCAGTAGCGCAGTGGTTAGTGTACTGGACTACTGAGCAATTTCAATTCAAATGTTCCAATGATAAATTAGTCCGAAATTGCTATAATCCCAACCAAAGGGTTTGTTTAGAAACATTTGTTTGTTGTTACACCCTCAACAATAAGTCTATAGAACTTAATGACCCCAGCCCAGACTAATTACGCAGTCTGTATTCACAAGAATGCCAACTCAGATCTTCTTCCGCTTTAACGATTTTATTTTCGTCTACCACTATACACACCACTCCCGCACAAGAAGTCAGCAACATTGTATCCCGCTAGCAGCAGTCCAACAACCGTGTTGGTGCAGAAAAAAACATAAACGCCCGGATAAACATCGATGATTTATTACGGCAGTCTCGGCAAAGTGTTACAACTTGCAATCACTTCGTGCTGGCCACGATACCCAGTATACAGTCAGTGTCTGTCTTATGTAAATGCGCATCTAAGGTGTGCATGTTGGCCCACCAATAACTGGTCCCCACTATGATGGCCCGCCCGAGGGCGGTGTGGTACTTCTGGCTTTTGGTGCAATTTGTGGCTTGTGCCAAAGCAATCAACGTGTAATTAAGTACCACTGAGGTGTAACCGCTGGCCGCGAGAAATAAAAATCTAAATAAATAGATCGACTATCTGGCACCTGCTCCTATGGATTGCGATGAAGATTTCTTCGGAATTTTAGATTAATAACTGCATGCTCTTAGAAGATGGTTTGTCCAACTCGATGATTAATGGTGGCGTTCCGAAATGTGTCTTATAGCTGTCACGGCACGAACTAGTTTTTCGGAACAAGTATAGTAGATACGTCTTCTGTTGACGCACATTGCTATATCGATAAATAGAGATAAACGCGATTTCTATGAGATAAGGATAAAGAAAAATGCTTTATGTCTGACGTTGAGGTGTGCTTTTTTGTATTGTTTTAGATGCTGTAGACGAGAATTACTTGTTTCTGGTGGATTGTTGGAAATTTGTGGTTTCGTTGTGGAAAATTACAAAAAACGTGACAATAGTAAAACAAACTAGACATACACGCTCAGACTCATACAGTGCATATTGGAGTTGGATGAAAGTTGGCAGGCGACAATTGATGTCAGGGGTTGGTTGTTCGTTCAGTTCAATTGTAGGAGAAATTTATTATTTAAAAGACTTTTACTAAATAGATTTTAAGAAGAAAGTAAACGCAGCTAATTTTGAAATTTTCTTTCTTTTTCATTTCAGGTAAACTACAAATTTGATTTGTGAAAGATAATACATACGAGTATAAGTGCAGAGAGGTTATGAGTGCTGTGTCGCCCCGGACACCTTTCTTTTGGGTGGACAAGTTTGTAACGGATGAAGTTTTTTACACTCTGTAGCTGAAAATTAAACCTAGACGGATATAAATTCTGTCGGATTTGACCTCAAAAAATGCATGCAAATAGTGCATGCGTACACATTGTGTAAATGGTTTTTATATAGGAACTAGCTGGACCCGTGCTCGCCTTGCCCGCTCGCACAAAATTATATTTGGTTATGTGTATGTATATATTTTCACTTCAAAAAATACATTTTGGCTAAAAACTGTTCCTAAGGACGTGGCTATAAACGACATAGCCTATAGCAGTCTCACAGTCTTAAGGAACATTTAAAAAAAGTTTCATCGAAATCTGTCCAGTAGTTTTCGAGTTTTTAGCTGACAAAGAAAATGCCTACAGTTTTATTATATGTAAGGATAAGCGCCTAGAACTCTGCAGCATTCATCTTTTGCCGTCGTAAGAAGAAAGGGCGCATCTCCATTTTAGTAGTTTTGAGATAAATGCATTTTACTGTTTTTGGTTTTTGCGCCTTCAATTTAAATGGTTTTGAAAATTTTAAAAAACGATTTCTTAATAAAAAAATTATGTAATTTTATCGTACCCGTAAGTTTCAGTAATTTTGGCGATTATTTTGAGTAAATGGACTTGCGACTTTTTTTCTTAGTATAAGCTCAAAAAAATAGCTTGAAGATTTAACAAAACTGAATTTTTGCAATAAACTTTTTTTAATGTTTTTGAAGAAGAAATTAAAATAAATTATTTCATTGAGTTAGTTTAGGTTAGGTTGGGTGGTTTTCCTAAAAGGACGCACTTAGACAATATTAATAGCTCCATTGTGATACCACATGAAAGGGAAGGGAAGGGAAGGGGAAAGTCGATAGAAAAACTTATGGGCCGGATATTGCAAATGTGAAATTGGGAACTCTATTGCTATCTGTTTCTTTTGAGAGAGAGATCTGTGTATCTTACCTCGTTAAGAGGTCTTGGTGGTGTAGTAACTGAAGTAGTTAACTCAATAGGTTAAAATTACTAAAGTTACCACCTCTTGGTAGCGGTTTGTCTTTAGGGAAGTACGGAAGGTGACCGTAATAGTCTGCCGCTGCCTATTGCTATCCGCAAGGAGAGAGACTGGTGCGTAGCAAAAATAGGTGAAAGAATCAATCCTTTTTGCTGCTTGACACCGAAAGTCTTTGTGACGGATTGTCTTCCAGAAAAAGACGAAGTATACATGTAGCAATCTGCCAAGGTTAATTTCCTTTGACAAACCCGCCCGCAAGAAACTGGTGCGAAAAGCTTGATTGAAGCAATCCACCCTACTGCTTGGTACCGAAAAGTGGGTCGCGGTTAGTCTTCGGGGAAAAAGATGGAGGGTTACCAAAACAAAACTGATGTAATCAGATCCTCCAGGTGGCAGTTAGTCTTTAGGGAAGGCAAAAAGGTGACCGAAGCAGTCAGACCCCGCGTTAGTAGCCTCTGACAGTCCACTTCTTAGGAGGGTGGTTGGTACAGGTCAAAGAAGAGTATTTGGAGTAGTCTGCTCTACAGTTTTACGTCGAAAGAGTGGCGGTTTGCATTGGGAAAAAAATGGAGGGTAACTGTCAGTCGGTTTTTACGTAAATCTGAAATTTTCCTATATTCCCTTTGTTTAAAACGAGGAAAATAAGTTGCTCTTACCATTCACTTTAACGATATCGTCAAACTACAAATTTCACGCAGCAGTGCAATATAAAATCCCTAGGTTAGGTTGGGTGGTTTTTCTAAAAGGACGCACTTAGACAATATTAATAGCTCCATTGTGATACCACATGAAAGGGAAGGGAAGGGAAGGGGAAAGTCGATAGAAAAACTTATGGGCCGGATATTGCAAATGTGAAATTGGGAACTCTATTGCTATCTGTTTCTTTTGAGAGAGAGATCTGTGTATCTTACCTCGTTAAGAGGTCTTGGTGGTGTAGTAACTGAAGTAGTTAACTCAATAGGTTAAAATTACTAAAGTTACCACCTCTTGGTAGCGGTTTGTCTTTAGGGAAGTACGGAAGGTGACCGTAATAGTCTGCCGCTGCCTATTGCTATCCGCAAGGAGAGAGACTGGTGCGTAGCAAAAATAGGTGAAAGAATCAATCCTTTTTGCTGCTTGACACCGAAAGTCTTTGTGACGGATTGTCTTCCAGAAAAAGACGAAGTATACATGTAGCAATCTGCCAAGGTTAATTTCCTTTGACAAACCCGCCCGCAAGAAACTGGTGCGAAAAGCTTGATTGAAGCAATCCACCCTACTGCTTGGTACCGAAAAGTGGGTCGCGGTTAGTCTTCGGGGAAAAAGATGGAGGGTTACCAAAACAAAACTGATGTAATCAGATCCTCCAGGTGGCAGTTAGTCTTTAGGGAAGGCAAAAAGGTGACCGAAGCAGTCAGACCCCGCGTTAGTAGCCTCTGACAGTCCACTTCTTAGGAGGGTGGTTGGTACAGGTCAAAGAAGAGTATTTGGAGTAGTCTGCTCTACAGTTTTACGTCGAAAGAGTGGCGGTTTGCATTGGGAAAAAAATGGAGGGTAACTGTCAGTCGGTTTTTACGTAAATCTGAAATTTTCCTATATTCCCTTTGTTTAAAACGAGGAAAATAAGTTGCTCTTACCATTCACTTTAACGATATCGTCAAACTACAAATTTCACGCAGCAGTGCAATATAAAATCCCTTCAAATCGTGAGATTTGTTCAACGTGCCTTTTCGTACATAGCTCTTGCCCTTGACAGTTAAGTAGCAAAAAAAGGGGCATTAACCAAAAAAAAATCGTATTACACTAAGCAAAACAGTCACATACGCAGAAAATGTAGGCAAATGGGCCTTTTTAACGTAGTAAATGGCAGATAAGCCTTTATTACTTAGCAATAAAGCTAAGCATGGTAGATGTGCCCATTTGCATTGCTGATTTTAAGCCATTTGCTGTTGGAAATGTGCCCTTTAAGCTACGCACAAAAATAAGGCACTGTTTAACGATTCCAAATATGCCGCTAACTCAATTTTTGAATTTTGGCGTTTGCGCCCTCTTTTCTTAGGACGGCAATACACTCTTTAGAATATTTTCTGACCAAGAGATAAATTTTTGAAAATGTTCAAGTGATTTTTGAAAAGGGACCACAATTTCCTTTAATTAAATAAACAGATTAGCTTTATGGTATGTTTACACTGCACCTAAATTCATAATTTCGGCTAAATTCAGCATTTCAGTCTAAATGTTCAGCATTTCGCAATATACAAGGTGGCGCAAAAATAACCTTCCGATGTTTTTTGGCTGTAATTAAAAAAAAAAAATGAAAAACTTTGATTCTTCTTGTGGATTTTTATTTGGTCTTTTAATTTTTTTACATCAAGTCGAGAATATGATGTCATGTAAATGGCCGCCGCCACAGTTGATTGTCATTTGAGCTCTTTTTATGGCATTTTCCATCACTTTGGCCAAAACTTCCGGTAATAGGTCCTCACATTCTTGACGGATATTGTCTTTAAGAGCTGCAAGAGTCTGAGGCTTGTTGACATAAACCCGCGACTTCAAAAAGCCCCACAAAAAGAAGTCTGGAGCGGTCAAATCAGGCGATCTTGCTGGCCAGTGCAAATCGCCAAAACGGGAGATTAGGCGCCCGGGAAATGCATCCTTCAGCATATCGGTTGTGGCACGTGCAGTGTGTGCCGTTGCAACGTCCTGTTGGAACCACATGTTTTCCAATCCCAATTCATCAAGTTGCTGCAAAAAGAACTCGTTGATCATTGCTCTGTAGCGCTCACCATTCACAGTAACCGTTTGGCCCGCGACGTCTTCGAAGAAAAAAGGTCCGATGACTCCTCCAGCGTTCTCTGCAGAACGGCTACTCCGGGGTCTGCCACGCCTGGCAGCATCTCGTGTTGTGCCAGTCTCTTCGAGGCGAGCGGCTAAACGTCGCAGTGTTTCACCAGTAGGCGTTGGACGGCTAGGAAATCTGCGACGAAATTCACGTTGTGCCAAAGTCACCGACCGATTATTGCTCAAATAAATAGTCACCAATATTCCGCGTTCTGGAGCAGTGTAGCGTAACATTGTTTATTAACGTGTATTTCGCATGTGTTTACTACACAAATGTCAAAACAGTACTGACATTAGGGGCCAATCGCAAAATTTATAGCATTTTCTGATTGGAGGATCACTTTTGCGCCACCTTGTATTTTCCAACATTTCGAAATGTTGGATTTCAGCGAAATGTTGAATTTCATCGCTGCATTTGTACGTTTGTCAAATCGAATCGATTTTTGAGCTCACTGACAAAAAAAAATCGCTGTAAAACTAGATTGTAAAAGCTAAAGTAGTAGGAAGTAGGAAAAATATGTCTGAAAAGTAAATTATCACTTGTATTCATGTTTAGATTAATATAACTAAAAAATGAATTCTTAAGGTACAAACCACTTCTGATTTCGAAACACAAAAAACATCAGTATGTAATCAATTCTGATACTAGCTGTCATTTGAAATATTGAAATTTCAGTGGGAACACAAAATTGGATTTCGAAATTTTGTCTGCTGAAATGTTGAATTGTCGCGGCTTTTGTCGCTTTCTCTATAAATACCTCGACGATTATAAGGTCTATGTTAAGATTTTATATAAATACATTGAAACATTGCATGATTTAGCGATATGGTAGGTATTGAAATGGCGACCTAGCGCCTAAGCAACTACAACTCGGTAAAATAAGTGCTACTCTTTAAAACCAGCCCTATTTATACATACATATATGAATACTAGAGTCTTTTGGGCTCCAGGTTGTTTAGAACTCGTAAATAATTAGAAAAGTAACTATAGCAAAGATTTTCCCCAAACTTATTTCATTTCGTTTCATGTCGTTCCCGAGAGCACGCAAATTGGTTAGACTTTCTGTCACACTACTCATAAACATTGTTCTTTATTAACTAAGTTCTTAATGAACTTACTCCAAATCTCCAAATCCAACAGTGACTACTGTGCCTACAGAAATTGATCTCCCATTAGGCACAGTGGAATATATGCAACCCCCTATTGCTGTTGGATTTGGATTAAGTGCGAGGTTGGGTGTATGAAAGAATTATTTTTTCGTCGAAACAAGTTAAATGAACTAACTCCCACTTTTCTTAAATTGGGACTTAATTTATTGGTAATTTGTTCATAATTTGCACTGCATATTTGTCGGGACTTAGTTCATTTGGCTAGTGGGAGTTAGTTCCAATTGGGACTTAGTTCGTAGGGCCCAGTGTCAGGAATGTACGTTGGTCGATCTAATTACGATGCATAAAGAATGTAGCTAGGACAATCAAATCTAAGGCGACTGTAGATAGATGGTAGGCACTGGCAGATGGGCAACACAGTTTTTACAGAAATGCCATGCTGAGTCGGGAAGCGAGGAGTAACAACCATTCTCGCTTGTTTGGGATTAATCCTGACAATTTCTGTTTGGAAATTTTGTCGAATTTCAGTCTATGAATTATTGTTTCAGAGATTTACATTAACAACAACTCGTAGACACAGTCACTTTGGTAGGAATGATAGCTATTTCGAACTACACCACTAATTCGTCATCAGACTCCTTTTAAAAGTGAATGTTTGAATAGTTTGATGCCATGAATAAAACTGCTGATCTCGTTACGGCAGATTAACGACCCAAAGTTGCATAATGAATGTTTGTCTTGTGAACGAAAGGAATTAATAAAAAATCCGTCGTTTATAGCGCGTTACTGGAACCGATGTGCATGCAGCTGACAATTGGAGTGCTAGTGTCGAATCCTATTCATATTTGAGATAAGCTGGTAAACAGGGTACTACAGAAGGGAGGGGCTGTGGGAGGGGCTACAGAACGATGAGATACGGGAGGAATTTGCACGGCAGGTATCTGCGAAAGGTTTGAACAAATTCCAAATGTTCCATTGAATGTAGAGGAAGAATGGCAGTTGTTTTCAACAGCAGTTATTGCCTCTGCAGGACATGTTTGCGGAGTGAAGCGGCTCGGTGTGGCGGCTGGTGGTGAGAAAAGAACTGCGTGGTTTAAAACGCCCGGAGTTCAAGAAGCCATCAGAGAGAAGAAGAAGGCTTTCAAGGTGTGGATTCACTTGGGGGACTCTCCTTCTCGAAACCGGTACATTGAGGCGCGAAGAACTTGCAAATTGGCTGTTAAAGCAGCCAAAGAACATTCTTGGAAGGAGTTCGGCGAAAAATTGGACCGCGATCACAGATCTGCAAGCAAGGTGTTCTGGCAGACCATCCGCCGTCTTAGAGGAAGGAAGTGGAACATTATCGAAGGAGTCAAATCCAAAGATGGTACACTTCTTTCTAATGAGGAGGACATCTTGCGCAGATGGAGCGAGCACTTTTCCGAATTGCTCAATCCAATCCAGGGCATTGAGGATGACACATCTATCGCCTTAAGCAGGGCGGAAAATAGTCCCACGGTAGAGGAAGTCACTTTTGCGATCAAATCGCTAAAAGCTGGCAAATCTGCCGGAGTGGATGAAATCCGGCCAGAAATGCTAAAGGCCTTAGGTGAAGAGGGAGTCAAATGGCTCTCTCGTGTCATTAAAGTGGCCTGGGAATGCGGCGAAACACCCAGCGATTGGCAGATTGGGGTGATTGTGCCCCTTTTCAAGAAAGGGGATAAAAGGGATTGCTCCAATTACAGGGGTATATCACTTTTAAGTCTCCCCGGAAAAGTCTTTGCTAAGGTGCTGGAAACGCGTTGCAGAGCTGTGGTCGAGGCACGATTAGGAGATGAGCAGTGCGGCTTTCGTCCCGGCAGAAGCACAACCGACCAGATTTTCACTCTCAGAATGGTACTTGAGAAGGCTTGGGAGTATGCTACACCTGTTTACGCTTGCTTCGTAGATTTGGAGAAAGCATATGACCGAGTCCCTCGAGGGAAACTCTGGAGTGTATTACAGGAGTATGGAATTGATGGTTCTCTCTTGAGAGCCATTCAATCTCTTTACACAAACTGTAAAAGCTGTGTTCGGGTAAACGGCGTTAAATCAATACCTTTCACCGTGGGCGTTGGACTTCGTCAGGGGTGCGTCTTGTCTCCTCTCCTTTTCATTACTTATATGGACTGGATGTTACAGCGCAGTCTTGGCGAGGAACGTTTCGAATTGGGAGATCTGAGGATAAGTCATTTGCTCTTCGCTGATGACTTGGTCATCCTTGGGTCCTCTCAGACTGAACTTCAGCGCGCACTCGATCGGTTTGTAGCCGTTTGTGTTGAAGCTGAGATGAAGGTAAACGTGAACAAATCTGAAGTGATGGTCGTCTCCAGAACGCCTGTTCAATGCACTCTGCATGTTAGTGGAGTCCCATTGAAACAGGTGGAGAAGTTTAAGTATCTCGGGGTCTTATTCACGAGTGATGGAAGGAGCAATGCCGAGTTTTCCTGTAGGATTGGTCAGGCTGGGTCAATTTTGAGACAGCTTGGTCATTCTGTTATTAGGAGGACTGAACTTGGTGTCAAAGCTAAGTTGTCAGTCTTTAATTCGGTGTTTGTTCCAACTCTCACCTATGGTCATGAGGTTTGGGTAATGACCGAAAGAATAAGATCGCGAATACAAGCTGCCGAAATGAGATTTCTCCGTAGTATTGCTGGTGTGACCCGTAGAGATCGCATCAGAAATACCAGAATACGTGAGGAACTCAATGTCGAGCAGCTACTTCTCCGGACGGAGCGATCCATGCTTCGGTGGTTTGGTCATGTTAAACGCATGTCCCCGACCAGGATTCCACGACGTGCTATGGAATCCGTACCATCGGGCAGGCGTCCCCTAGGTAGACCCAGGATGAGATGGTTAGATCAAATTCATAATCTCTCCTCTACCCGTATGGGGATTGCCCTTGATGATTTAGAGTCGATGGCGGAGGATCGAGAGCTATGGAGGGTCCACTTGAGCAACCTACACCCGCGACCCACTTAATGGACCATTGAAAATGAATGAATGAATGAATGAACAGGGAACTATATACGCTCGGCCTTTATTACCGCAAGCGTTATACTCTTTCGGTCTGCTTAGATACTGAACGAGCAAAACATGCCATTAGCATTGAGATACTTTCAAAAAAGGCCAAAGTTTGCCTAGATTTGTCTGTCAGATTTGACATTTTTTCGTATCCTTTGAGCTGCTCGAATAAAGAAAGAATATTTTCGGTTGCCGTCAGGTTTATGTGCGCGACACATGTTTCGACTAAAATTGTTGACGATGCTGGAGGAAACGCAGGCGATTCGAAAGCTGTTTTTTTTTTTCTGAAAAGGGAAACGATTTTTTATTCGATATGAGTTCTTTGATTTCCCCCAAATATTTTCCATCGCCTGCAGGGGAACATTGTTGGTGAAAGCACAAAACACTCGCCAAAAAACACACGCTCAAGCACAAAATGCGAACATACCTATGTAGTTTCTACAAAAAGCACAGCAAGTGGCTTGGAATAGTTTTCTGTACTTTTACTTTGCTGAGAGAAAAGCTGAATAAATCCGGTCTAAGTAGTAGGTACTGTTGTAACTGCAAATTTACATTTAAAATTTCTGAACTCTTAATTTAATTTTAACATTTATCCCGAATGCAAGCCTTAACAAAAATATTTATCATACTTTGTTGTATCAAAAATTGAAAAGAATTTGCGTTTTCCTTTATCGCATAACTTGTGAACATTTTCAATATTAATGTCATCGAATATTTTACATTAATTTGCATATTTTTCTTAGCAAATTCGGAATTTTATTTTTTTTTTTGACACAACGCCGAAAATATTGGCAACCATACAAAAATGTATACCTACTTATGAAAATAATTTTTCTGTCATTGTTGTTTCTTTTTTTCTACAATCGATAAAATATTTCATTGTCACCTTCAAGTTGGTCGATAGCCGCAGTTGTAAACCGCATAGTAAGTCGTGTGATTGCCACAAATGACATTTTAGTGAAAAAATTAGTTACAAATGCTGAAAGTATTTTCCGCTTGAGATATGGATAAAGTAATTGAATGAGTGGTATGACCGAAAAAGGCGTTACAAATTGTGTCATGCTTCGTGGATACTATAAATTTCGAGTTAAAGTTAAATGGCAGTGATTTTTAAAAGTGTATGACAACTTAGGAGTCATATAATTTTCTATGCCAGACACCTATATATAAAAAAGGTGAAAGAACTACCGTGACAATTTGTTGCAATAAATATCTGTCAAAAGTAATGATAAATATATGCCAACTTAAAATTATCTATTAGATAACGTCAGTGGCACAATCGTTTGTATTTGCTATCGAAATGTTGTAAATTCTCTTTATACGAGATAGCAATAAAATTAGATAATAAATTGTAAAAATATTCAATCGTTGAGAACAGTGATGTATTTTTAAAATTGATTCATATTTAAACAATTTATGTGGAATGTTGAATTTCATGATGATAAGTCCTGAGTGATTTTAAATATTTGTAACAAATTAAATTTGTAACAATTCAATTCCCTAGTTTTGGAATCCCTATAAGTCATTCTATTAGAAGTTGTCACTTGTTTATTCCGCATTTCAATTGCGTTCGAGTGAGGCTTGTATGATTCTTTTCAAAGGTATGCCCTTCAAGTGTCAAACAATTATTTTATCAACCTTCAAACGTAAATACCTGGTACACCCAAAGCAAGGGGATTTTAAGCTTGAATAACTTTTTATTTTTGAATGAATTTTGGATAAAGGTGAATGGTTTTTAGAAAGAATAACGAATAGGTAGTGGTGCACATTAATTTTAGATAAAAATATTTTTTGTTTTGTTTTATTAATTAGTTTTTCTACAGTCCGGGGCGGACCTAGACCTCAACCAACATGCCGCTCCATCCAAGTTGACCCATCGCTAGCTGCCTCAAGTTGGACAATCCATATTGGTTGAGGTTCCCTTCCAACTGCGCCCTTCACCTATATTAAGGCTGTCCCAATAGAGATGCGAAACAGCAAGAGTTCTCCAGAGACGAGTTTAGCTGGGATACCGACACTATACACACTAGCAAAGGATATCGATATGAAATTCCCGGGTCTCCACAAAATTTGCCGATGTATGGAAATTTGGCCTAGTAAGTCTTTGAAGGCTGAACTTTTCCAGCTGATAACCGGAACCCTGTATGCGAGGTGGAGGAGACTTATGCCTCTTCTTTCTTCAGGACTGGAGAAATGATGCTGATGCTGTCATCCGACCAAATTTTACAGATAAGTTGGCGTATGCTGCCTACCAAATGATCTGCTCCAGGTTTGAAAAGCTCAGCGGCTTAGCCGTCATCAACCGCAGCTTTATTGGGGCTAAGTTTAGATGTGGCTATCCTCTTGTCAGATTGGCAGTATTCTTGTCTATAGTAATCAATATTGAACGGCTCATACTGCCTGACTACGGGGTTTTGGTCACTACCGCCGTTTAACAGTCTGCATAATTGGTCCTTCCAACTTCCGACCACCGACTTCAAACCATATTCCTGAAGTGGCATCTCTTGGCCCTGGTCCTTTTCTGCAGGCTTGCTATGTAAATGTAATCGCCGGTACTCGTCATCAAAATATGGGTCTTTTCTTTGTGGTCGCCTGTGAAACCTAGCACATCGGAGCTGGCACTTCTGATGGCTTCCTTACAGTGCTGCCATTGGTTTTGTGGAATTGACTCTTGCAGTACGAGACTTCTTGACTCCAGCGGTCATCTGCGATCGTAGCCTTTCCTCGTCGAACTTTCTCACAGTGGCCCTTATTGCGATTGTCGATTGCGTCGATTGGTTTTAGCTATTCGTACGCACAAAATTATTTCACTTCCAAGAGAAAGCATCGACCAGACATTTATAATCGACTACAAGCGACTGTAAAGTCGACAAATATCAATCGCAATCGACAATCGATCAACGATCAACTATCGACACTCACAGTAGGGGCCAATATTTTTTCATTGCTGGGCTGCGCGATTTATCTGTAAGCCCACCTAGGCAGCTCCTATGTTAGGTATTGGTTTGAGTTGATGTCGGCACGGCAACTCTGAATGTACGGGGGTCTTAAATACTGAATGCATGCCCTCCGACGATCGCAATGTCATCAATCAGGCTTATCTTGGTTTGATTAGGGGAGCGCTTATGTATTTTGAGTTGTTAGAAACGCGTTCTTGCTACCACGGTTTTTCGCCACGTGTTGGTCGCGACATCAAGTAGTCTTTGTCCGTCGGTTGTAATGAAGACTTAAACCCGTTTGAGGCTGCGCCATTCCACACGCGTGTTGTTCGACTTATAAGAAAATGCTACAGCATGCCCTAAGGTAGGCTTAAGGGTGAACTAATACGTATTCTCTGAGTGACGGGTGTTGCGAGATAATTGATGAAGGGACCGACGATGTTAGTGCTATTCATAGATAATTGCTGAGGGTTAAGGTTTTGCTTTAATGATAGAAGACAGCATTGTGTTTTGGAAGAATTAAATTTCACTCTAGGTATTGGTAGTACTGTGGTTTGCCAGCATGAAATAACACCTCTTCAGATATATACCATCTGGACCAGCGGATTTGTAAATTTTAAGACCTTTTAAAACTCTTGCTATGAAAAGACGTGTTCCTTTATTACTTCAAAAGTTTAATAGCAAAGCTCTGTTTTGAGATACGTGCTTGATATTACTTAACCCCTGCATAAAAGTTCATAAATATCCCTTATTCAATAGCACCGTCTTATTTGCTTGTTTGCGCGCTCATAGTTCCTTCTTTCCATTTGTTTTCGCGCTTGTATTGTGTGTGCTCCCTGTGGCATTTTTGTGTCCCTTCCAAACCACTTACTTGTAGTTCACTGTTCCCTCTACAGATGTCATAGTGCTTTTACAATAAGCTTCCTTTTTAAAACACTGCTTAGTTCGCGAAGGATCTCTGCCGAATGCGGAAATGCAGCTTTTAAGGGCTTGGCTCTCTCTCATTCCCTTTGTTTGTCAATATTCTATTGTGGCAAACAAAAAATCAAAACAACACACTTGGATGTAACAACGACATCAAAATAAATCCAAAAATGCATTTCCTTAGATTTTACCAAACTCCTGCACCCGCGCCTTCCAAATGTACGGGGATGGATAATGAAAGCTATAAATTGGCACGTTTGCACGTTTTTTCCTAGCTCGCCTCACCTTTATGTATGTACTCCACCCCAAAAGTGTCTCACTATATATAGTCCCCGCCCGACTACGTGAGATAAAGTATAGAAAAGTGCACACAACCCACCTGAAGTAGAGCAGTGCTGCAGTTGAGTTTCAGTGGCGGTCGCCTCAAAGTTCAACTCCACCAACTGTGCACAGATCTTTGGCTACTCCCGCTGCGATGGGAAACAAAGCGAACAATGAGCGTCGTCATCGTCGACTGCAGTATCACAACAGGCAGAAACCATGAAGAGGTTAAAAGGTGATGACAAAGCACATATTGTCACTTACCGCTGTTTCGGAAACGGGGAAGTGAAGCCTGGTGCACTCCACCACGGTGCATGCCCACATTTTGTTTAGGCCAGTTTGACTTCAGTATCTCTAGTCGTCTGGGTGTGCAGACTATATACAAAAGGACTTGTGGGAAGGGTTGTTTGCCTTCGGATAGAATTGATATTGTTTGCTTACAAGGAAGGGATTATGCAATTATGACCGAAAAGGAAATGGCTGCACCTCCTATACAGTCCTATATTGAATTGAAGTCGTGATTCCGTGAGCAACTTCCGGTCACATGGTATATCTAATCGAAAAAGTTTCACCACACATCCGATAGTCTGGCTGTAATCCTGTCGGAGAGTATACCTTATCAAGCTAACAGACCGGAACATTCCCACCCAACTTACGTTAATCGTATTCGGATGCGTCGATGTTATCAGTTATCGAAAAATTACTAATCCCCTTCCTGACACTAAATGGAATTTGGCTTTTTCAGATCTTATTTGTGGCTTAGGCAGGAATTTGCACTTGTGGTTGCATTGCGAAACTTTATACCGGAGCGCAAGTGGTGTCGTTGGGTTTATTATGACAAGGACTTTGCAGAAGGATGCCTGGAGAGTTGATGGAGTGGTTGTGTCTGCCGTGGAAGTGAAAGATAATCGGATTTATGTCGTAAGTAGTTGTAGAGGAGTTATTGCTGTCTTTCCTCTTTCCTTTTGCGGGCGCATTCGTCGGGAAGGAAATTCGAGAACCGAGTTGGGTGAGGAAATTGCATCCGAATGCAAATCCTTAAAGATTATGACGGAAATGATGACGAGAGTTTGTGTAGACTGCGAATTATTATTATTTCGTGCAAGAAAGACGGTAACTCGTTCAAGTACAAGGTGAGGTGAGTTCAAGTCTGCCAACGAGGGGCGTATCTCTGTCTATCTCCATGACCTCCTTTGTTTCTTTGAGAGACACTAAAAGGTTAGTCTATTTTAAATAAATTTTGTTGTTGGGGGTTCAAGCTCATTGAAAGGAACTGTGCAAATGGAAATTAATTTATAGTAGAAGAGAGTCTATTTATACATTATACTAGACTCAGGGTTCCAGAAAAAAATAATCACTAACGCACTTCTGTCGAGAAGTTATTAGAGCTCCACTTTTACAGATGTACTTCTTTTCATGGATCTCTGCTCTGCAAAACGGTCGCCGTCTACGAGTTTCGGCAAAACAAATGCGAGTTATCGTGGAACTTTCAACATTACAAACTCTCCATCATAAATGATTCCATGCTTGCTGTCGAATCATACGGCATACATATCTATCGTACAGTCTTAGGGAGTTGGTTAGTATGGCGAGGTCGTCTCTCTTATTACTTAAAAGTCCGTTGGCCCCATATTAGCTTGCCAGTGTTGCATTGATCAAGTTGGTTCCAACTATGGCTTTAAGTCTTCAGCGTATCTGTGTAAATAAGACATTTAGCAGAAGAACGTCACCGTAGACAGTTATACAACTAAAATGGCAAGAGACATGGCCACCGACATCATAGCCGCTCCTTCTTACCTTCAGACGAAATAATGGTGTCAGCCAAGTGCGTACAGCTAGATGGCTGAGGTCATCCTTCATCCTTCCTAGTCTTAGGCGAAATTGTTCTGGCATGGCATTAAAAATTCCCCTGCTTTTCTCCTGCTTTTACTGTCAATAAAAAGTTTCTCAAACTGATTTTCAGATATGATCAAACATAAAACTCTGACGGATCTAAAATCTAAGGGCCTATAAGACTCAGCACTAAATACCTTGTAATGTTGACGAGGTCCTTTATCCGTATGCCTTATGCAACCTTTTCCTTCCACCCGACATTGATAATTTGGTTGGGAGTGTATGGTGGTTGACAAGGCAACTAGATGCAGGTTTTCATAAGTTACACCCTAAGTTATCATAACCTCTGAATCTCAGTGGTACGTTAGTGTGCGTTTATCTCGGATCGTCTGACAAACATCCAAGAGAAAGCTTCTCAATTTAGTACGTTCGGATTCGGAGTAAGACGGTGGGTCCCTTCAATTCGTCCCAAAAATAAATAGTACATACTCACACAATCGAAAGTCTGTCAGGAACTACGCCGAGCAAACTATATGGACCAACTGTTGCGGAAACTTTTTTAATTTTTTTTTAATTCAATCCGTTGACAAGTTGTTATCCTAGCAAGGAACACATCGAATGAACCATTTTCCAACAGAAATCGCTCCGATCCAACTTAAGCAAGCAACAATGTTACTCCTCGCTTTCAGATTATCTTTAGGCTTTTCGCTTCGTGCAGAAGCTTCTTCCTCTTTGCCAATCTTTGCCATTGCATGTTCCATTCCAAAATCGGTAGATAAAGCGCTAACCAGTAAAGCTGTAAAAAATCGCAATCTTTTGAGTATTGCAGTCAATTGATTAAAAATACAAATTTTGGAATCTTTAGACTTTACTGAAGTTATTTGACTTCAAAATCGAAATCCCAATATTTTTTGAAGTCTTAAGTAATGCAATCATCTGAAGAAGTCAAAATACTTGAAGTCAAAAGAATGCAATACTTTTTGATTGCTTGAATTCTTTGAAGTCTTTTTTATTCTTTGCATTCTTTTAGTCATTTGAATGCATTCAATGTTTTGAAGTCTTTTGACTGCTTGAAGTTTTTGAAGTATTTTTGTTAAGAAATTAAGTATTTGATTGAATTTTTGAGATCCACATTTCAGAAATAAGTATAAAAATGTGTATGTACTCGAAACAACTATAAAACCAAGATATACTTCAAATCAATCAATCAATCCGAAATCGATTTCAAAATTTTCGGAATTGAGACAAAGGTGAAATTGTGATTTCGAAAAAAAATCGGAGTTTCCGAATCGCTCGAAATGCAAGCATTCTGATCTAACTTACGCTGCTGTTAAGTGGAGCTGTGTAAAAATATCAGTTTGGTCAGGTAGTTTAATAAAATTTAAATTGGACAAAGGGGCGTGGCACCTCCCATAAAAAGAACTCCTTTTGAAAACTGCAATATGTATGGGAAAACTTTTGTTTTCAATGAAGTTTTCGAGTGTTATCGCGAAAACCGATTTTTCGCTTTCGGCTTTATCATTCCTCCTTGACATTTACTGGACCATTTTGAAGCATTGTTTGTCTCATAACATCTAAAACTCGTCATCAAGTAGTCTATGCTGCCATTAATCCTTTAAATGGTTAACTTCTTGATATCCCCAAATATGACCTTTTTTCATATTTTTCGGGCTTATTTTTTGGAGCAACTAATTTTAAATAATCTGGGATGACATCGCCTCTTCGGTTTGGATAACCGACATATTTTATGGAACAGGTTTTTGCTGCAGATTCGGTTCTTACTTCGAGATCACCACCACTGCCATTGATTTTGTTCGCAGTAGCAGTGTCCATTGTGGTAGTCAAGGGTCTTAGTCTATGGTGACATTTATTAGAAGATTTTTTCTAATTCGTCGAGAGCCTGCTTTTGATTCAGTCTTATTTAAAGTCACATTTAAAATCGTATATCTCGAAAACCACCTAAGCGATCGAGCTCAAAGCTTCCAAATTCTTCTCTCTGCATGATATGTCTAAAATGACAGTGTCTGCATTAAAACTGACCATATTTCATCGTTAAACAAATAAATTATTCACTTGTCAGTCTTATTAGTTTTGGAATTTAAAACTTGTCATCTGGCACATTTTTGGACCGTTCACTGACCTGACACTAAATTATCAGTCTTTCTATACTCGCAGCCATCCACCGTTTTTGCTAAACGAAGGAACTACAACACGCAAAGTAATCATTTGGATCATTATGGAAGAGCTGTCTAGACATGACTTTTCAAACACCCAAAAAAGGAAACTTAATAAGCAAATTGCATGACTTCCTTTCGCAATAAACTTCAGCAGTCGTCCGTTGCCTTTGTCATCCCGCATCCAAAAGTTATCTTTTCTCATTTATCTACATGTAAGTTGTAACCACAAGACAATCCATTGTAAAGCACACAATTGAATTAGACAAATCGGCTAAATGTTTATGTCAAGTCCCAAAGGATTGCTCTTTCAAAACAAGCAAAAAGTCAAGAACTATTATGAGGCATATTCTCCGATATACGTCGATATACAACGATATACGTCTCATTTATTATCATCTCTGAAACAACACCGACTACCATAAGCCAGCTCACATCAAAGACCACGACGACGACGAAAACAACGCCGGCACGTGCAATACCTCTGAGGAATGCGAATTTTATGACTTTAGACGAGAACAAAAAGGACCTTCAAGTATTCCATTGACCATTACGCGCGCACAACAGTGTTGCCCGTCAAAGGGAAAAACAAGCAAAAACTGCCTATAAGCGAAAATATTTTCTTGGCCCTACCCAGAAGTGGAGTAATGGAAGGCCTCCTTGAATGTCAAGTATATTTATGTAGGATTGCCTTAGCTTTGGAATGAAAACATCGCAAATGCGAAAAATCACCCAGAGATTTATTGAGCTCATTGAGAGTTTAACGTGTCCTACGTGACCGCACCAGCCCAAGACTCGGACGATTTGTATTGCTTATGCAAATTCAAGGTTCCAGACGCGGGTCTCCGTACCGTATGTTTTGTTTCTGAACATAGCACAGCATCTCAATCCCAGGTGCCAGACGCATATGAGCCCAACCAGACTGTGGAGGAGGATTTCCATTTCCGGACTTTTTATCGTTCTCATTTCCCGTATTCAGCATAAGAGGATATTTTTTTGCTTTATTATTTATCCTCCATGGAAGGGATCTCTTTGCCCTACACATATCATGTTGAAATTCTTTCCCATTGTCCTTGACGATGCAAAACAATTACACAACGGACGTCGTCGTCGTCGTCAGCGTCGTTGGTCTTATACGACTTGAAGTGCCAAGTGTCACGCTGTGTGACATTTGTAAATTGTAATACCTATCCTTTTTGTTATGTTACTTCTAGTTCCTTTTTTGTTGAAATTCTGCAGCGGAAGGCTTTTGATTACCTATTGTATGAACTCACGCTGAGGTGGAATGGAGAAAAACAATGCCAACACTTTAAATGTGAACTTTGCCACTTTACCCTTGCTGGCCTTTGTTTGATATTAATTTTTTGAATGGGAAGAGGAAAAAGGATAACGCGAGAGGAGCCGCCATTAAAGCTTAATTACAAAATTAGTCGACAGGAAGAAGTGTTGTTTGACTTGCCACCCTTGGAAGGGATGAACTCTTTTGGAGTGGATTGGTGTAAGGCTAACTTTGTTTAAATGGAATAAAGTTCAGTGTTGACTTATGCATAGTGTGGCCTGTTTTACAGGTCAAGTTTGTTTAAGAAGCATTATGAGTTAATGGCTTCCTGTATACGATGGTTGTTTGTCTTGATTTTTATGTCTCCTTGTAAATAGCATCTGTCGTTGGGTTGATAAGCGATGTTCCTCGGTTTTTTGAAATGTCAGGAAGACTATGTATTTCTGAAGAATATACAACGACAATAAAATGAGGGAAACAGTATAACCCTCTTTTCATTTGTAAGAAAATAGTAGGCAGGAATTGGGGCCTAAAACCTGCTTTGATGCACTGGATATATTCAGTGGTAGTCAGGCCCATACTCAGATATGGAGTACTGGTGGAAGGCGACAAAGAAGAAAGCAATACTTGGCAAACTAGCGTCGGTGCAGAGAGCGTAAAACGTAGCAATAACGGGTGCACTTCGCAAACCCCTACGGCAGCGCTGGATACCTTTCTACACCTCACGCCACTTGACTTGAAGGCGGGGAATTGTTAAATGGAGGAGATGTGGATATTAAATTACCTCCTTGCATCATAAAGAGCGATATTAGGAATAAAATAACTAAGGAAGTCGACCGGAGGCAGACGGGCCTTACAGGTCACGCAGTATCCAAGGCATTTTGGCCTCAATATGACCGTAAAAGATCTAGGGAAATCCTCAAACTAGGCAGGGAACAGCTAAGGATATATTATCAGGGCACTGTCTTCTTAGAAAGCATGCCAAAATGCTCGGGCTTCCAGACTCGGGCGCTTGCAGATTCTGCGATGACCTGCAAGGAGGACATAACACGTATACTGTGTGAATGTGAGGCAATATGTCGCAGTAGAAGGAAATTTCTGGGCAAATACTTCTTCCAACATTTAGAGGAGTTAGACAATACCAACTATAAGGGGCTACTTGGTTTTTGCAGGGAAATTGCGGCTTTCTCAAGGGTAAGTGTTTAGGTGTTTTTCCATTGCAGGTCACTACAATTGGTTCCCCCTAGGGATCGCGATGGGCCCTTATAGTGCCTAGTGCCGTATGAGGCAGGGCCGTAGCCAGGATTTTGGTTCGGGGGGGGCTTGATCCAAATTTTATGAAGCAAAAAACTAAGAATATTCCAATTCATTGAGTCGTATTAGTTTTTAAATCGTATGTACTTAAACGAACCTAGGTACTTAAATAATAATTTTACACACATTTTTTGAAGAAGAAGACTTCTTGATTTTTTTTTAACATGAGATCAATAAACTTATTTAGATCGACAATAATATCCGAATGAACAGATATCATAGCAAGTTACCTTAACCTTGCATTCTCTATAACGCTTCGGGACATTGTTTTAATCCTTTTCATAGCTGAAAGGGTTTTTTCAACACTAGCTGTGGTCACTGGAAGCGTTGCTAAAACCGTAAGCAAGAAATTTATACCTCTAAAGTAAGTCTTGTCACATATATCAAGCAATTTCAAAACTTCGGTAGAAGTATCACTCGACGATTTTTTTTTCGCACCAAAGAATGTATTCAGCTTTCACAGCTGACAGTGAAATTGCATTATCAAAGTAACGGGTTAGCCCGTTAGCTTTTCCATTTCGTTCACTCGCTCAACTGCAGCAAAACCTGGGAGAAGAGCTTGAAACGATGGTAGAACGTCATCGTTGATCATGAATCTGTCCTTAAGATTTTGTATTAACAAGATTGTGTAATGCAAGGAAATAGTATATCGTATTTGTAGACACTTTAAACTAGGCTTCAGTAGAAAGGTTTCTGGATTGGAACGCGTTGTTTATTCCAATGAAGTTCTTGGAGCTCTTAATTTAACTTAAAATAAGTCCTCTGCAAGTTGGGATGCGGATTGAAAAGTCTCTCTGCAAAAATCTTCGGTATTTTCTCTGATGTTCTTAAGAGAATTCAGAAATTTTTTTGTGCGGTCAATTGCAGAAACGAAATCTAAGGAAAATTGATAAGGGCAGCGTTAAACTGAACAGATTTTCGCATGTAATGAGGCTTACTAGGAAATTACTTTTTTGGACCGCTGGCGCTGCCAAAAGTGTTGATGCTTTCGAAGACATCGTTCTGCTCGTTATTTCTTCAAGACTTATTGAGATGTATTTTCAATGAATCTTGTTTTACAAAGGCGTAGAAGTCGAGTTTTTTAGCTCTCTGGTGCGTGCTTTGTAATGACATTTTTGAAAGTTATAATATATGTAATGCATTTGAACAGTTGCGGAAGAAATTTCACTAACAGGCGTATTTTTTTTAGAATCTAAAGCTAGGTCACTTTTACTTTTCCATGCAAAACTTTTCTACTCTCTTTTGGTTTTGTTATACTCACTTCCCAAAAAAATACGCCAAACTACACAAAGGCAATTGCGAATTGCAGGAGTTGACTTGGCAGAACCAGGTTAAAGATATGGCTTGCACAGTGTACATACCTAGTGTTTGAATACTGTATACCTACCGGGATAGTCTTATTTTTATAGATTTGAATTTAGGGCTTAAAGCCCTATTTTGACAATCATTTCAGTTTTAGTTCAGTTAAGCTTTCAGTTAAACTGATGTACTGCAGTGTATTTAGACATCAGTCTAGTATTCAGTTGAGCTTTCAATTTACTCGTGATTAGCCGAAGGTTAGAAGATTTATCTACTAAAACTTCTGAAAACTTATGGGAATTCCATCAGTTTTAGTCTCAGTTTTAGTTTTAGTTAAACGCTTTCATTTGTGCATTTAGTCATCAGTTTAACGGCCGATTTCTTCTGATACTCGGTACTAACGAGAACTTAGTACTTGTGTATTTCTTCACATTGCTAGTACCGGAGCTAAATTTATCAACCGTACTACGACTAATACGTCTAAAAACTGGTCTAGTACCCATTTTTGACTGAAATGTCATAACGGTGACATTTTTATGCTCATTGGGCGTCAAACATCTTGCAGGATGACTGATTTTTATTCATAAGAGCAAGTATTTTTTTTAAATATTTTTGTTGCTTTCCTGCTGTAAAATAGTGTTTGTTAAGGGGTATCCAGCATTGGATAGCATTTGATAGCGTATATGATTGGTTGTTTTTTTTCTATTATTGCACATTATGGAACTGAACTAACCAATTCGGTGTTTGCAATTTAACATGAGTGCGGTAGGTTGCACTGATTGTTCGTGGAGACTATGCAAAGCGATAAAATGCAGCAGCGGCCACCTCCTGTTCTTCCAATATTGCTGACATTTGAATAAATTTGTCCAAATGGCGTGTCAAGGCCATACATCATACTTTTGGCAGTGTGCGACATACACTAGCGGCTGGTACGCAAATGACGTCGGCAACCACTATTTACATCGAATCGATCCACTTGTCATGAATCGTAGAGTGATCAGCAATTGCTGCTCAGGCAATATCTAACGAACTGATAGTATATAAAATATGTTAACCGTACTGCAATTCGTCCACATTCGAACGTAAAAAAACGTTACTCTGGACCACTGAAATTGCCAAAAAAATCCACATCGTTCTAAGTATTTACTGTATTCCATTGTAGCATAATATGATAGATGCGCCGCTCAGATCAACGAGTTGCCACCCCTTCTTCACCATTCTCAGTCTCAATGTCGTCATCGAAATTATTGAACCAATTATCCCTATCGAAAATGAAATCCATTTTCTAATCAACTGCATTAGACTTAAACCTACGATGTATTTACTTTTTGACAAAAATAGGCAAAAGCGAAAGCAATGAAATCGATCTAATTCAGGTACTAACGACGTTAGACTACCGATTTTGAGGGTCAAGCTCATACCGAGTACTAATTAATACTCGGTACCAAATTCATCTTAGTACTTCGTGAAGAAATGACCTGATACCTAGGTATTTGAGTATCAACTTTTGGTCTAATACCGGTACTAGCGCTAGTACTTTGTGAAGAAATCGGCTGTAACAAGCTTAACTGATAACTCAACTAAAACTGAAACTAAAATGATAGTCTTAAATTGGGCTTTAGAAAATTTTAGTTTTATGTCTAGACTTTCGGGGGGGCTTCAGCCCCTCAAGCCCCCCCCCTGGCTACGTGCCTGGTATGAGGCATCTCTCTCATACCCCTTTTTAACCTAACCTAACCTATATCCATTAAAGTGACGTCGCCTCTTTCCGCAATAACGATTTGAAGCCGAACGTGGCTCCCTGAAATTACGCCAAAAGAAATTACGCCAAAAAGTGTTTTGGAAAAAAGACCAAAATAATTGCGGCGTAATGGTTTTGGCAAAAACGCCAAAAAATGAAAACGAAAATTCACCAGAATGCCAGGAAATTACGCCATATTTTTGGAAAAATAGCCAAAAAGTAAAATGGAAATTACGCCACAAAAAGTTTTTTTTTTTTGCATAATTTCCAAGTTTAGTTTGGAAATAAAACCAAAACACAATTTTTTTTTGGCTTAGATAATTTCCAAATTTAATATGGAAATTAGCTCCAAAATTCGTTGTAGAATAAATTACCCGCTCCGATAGAGTTGTTTAGAGATAAAACTAATGATGCGGGAGGGGGGGGGGGGGGGGGCGGGAGCGCGCGCGGCCCGTAGTCGCGGGCAACGCGCGGTCGCGCCCCTTTTTTGGACAATTTATATTTCATTTATATTTCAGAGTTTAGCCAGCTAACACATTTAACACAAACCAATTATAATAACTTTTTTTTATTTAGAGTCATGAATGTAATTTATATGTACATATCACTGTATTAGACGTACACCTGAAGAGTATCTGCGACAATTTCCCGACAGCACGGACATTTATAATTGTCTTCTCCATCAGCCACTGACTGGGCTTGTAATTTGATGTTGCACTCTGAACATACCTTTATATATTTGCATGGCAAAATTATAATGTTTGGGTGTAGCACTTGACAAACTACACATAAAACAACGGTTTCCAACTCTGCGCTTTTCGTCTGGTTTCCTACTTCGTCATCGTCATTATCATCCGAAAATTCTTCACTTTTGTACTGATCACGCGTGATCACACGTGCTTCAAAAATGGTCTTGAAACTAGGTAAAAGCATGTAATGTTATGTTATTTTGCGAAAAAACAACCATACATAGAGGGAGTCAAAGAATGCAACCTTTTGGCGCTTTTTTCTTTTCTATTAAAAAAAACAACTACTTTTTGGGCGTTTTTTCCTTTTCAATTTTGGAAAAAATACCAAAAAGTTTTTTGGTGTTTTTTCCAAAAATGTTTTTTTGGCGTTTTCTCAATTTTCTTAAATGGAAAAAAGCCCAATTATAATAACTTTTTTTTAGTTTTGGAAAAAATGCCAAAATTAGCGGCACTTGTGTCAAAATATTTGGGCAATTTTTCCTAGGAAAAAATGCCACAAATTTGTATGGAGGTTTTTGGGCTTTTTTTCCATTTTATTTTTTTGGCGTAATTTCTTTTGGCGTAATTTCAGGGAGCCGCCGAACGTGGTTTTTTGGTTAGAACTCATCAGGATACCAAAAAGGGTCCCAACGACAGAGCGTGGTTCAGAAAGCGGCCTAACAACAAATCGTGGTTTCTAAGTCGGGTTATTAGAAACGAGCCTAACGACAAACGTTTACTAACTTCCGTGTCACAGAACTTAAGACGGCTCTTCTACTCGAGGTGAACCAAATCTTCAACAACAAGGCATTATTCTAGGACACAAGTTGAGCATTAACGCATAGTAGTTCGTATACGTAATTCAAAATAGTCCTATGTGCTCTTCAAACATAGAGAATCAACGAATTCCATTTATCAGGACTTCAAAGTCTGTATACCAACGAATCCAAAAAAAAGAAACCCATCCCACCTCTGCATGGTGTACATTGTTTAGGTGCCAAAGAGCTACAGGAAAATCACTCAAAATCTTTCAAATGCGGAAGTGCATGCTTATTACTCGTAAGGTGTGCTCAAGGAAACGCTTATACGGAGACACACTTTTAAGTGTACGATGTTTACTTCTACTTTATGACAGCCAAACAGTTCTTAAGACTGCATTTGATTGGGTCAAAGCCGGCTTGGGACTGTTTAAATCTCCTCTACGATATTGGTAAAGACATTATACATAGTTACAATTGTTTGAATACCAGGGATCATGTTGCTTTTAACGGTAAGGAACGAGGGGATTCTAAAACCTTCTTTGGATTTGATAATCTTGCTAGATACTAGTCGAAATCCAAAAGTCATAGACAAGCTAAGAGACTCATAAGCCCAGCTCGTAGCAAAGCTAAAAGTCTAGATTAGATCAAAAAAGGAGACCTAAGAGTCATAAGAACTGATTTATCTAATAGGGCCCCGGCCACCAAGGAGAAGTCGTCGAAACACATATTCTGTGAATGTTCTGCTCCACTCCATATTCGTTTCTGAGTATTCCCAGATGAAAAAGTTGAAAATCTCGTTTTCCCAAAATAAAATATCTTTTTTTTTAGGGTTTTTCCAAAATATGGAAAACTAACTAAAATGGAAAATTTGAAAGTGCTTTAAAAAAAGTGGTTGACGGGGTTTCTGGACATAGTTTCTGTATGGAACAATGTTATGTGTCATCTTGCGGTGAACTCTAGATACCTGTGAACCTTTAGTTTCAATTCTATTCCCCTTTTCTATATAGACGGGTAGACTACCGAACGACCTTCCCTTCTCCCTTACTCGTGGATTCAAAATAGACGGCTTTAGAACGCTCTTTAATTCTTGGAAAATCAGTATTTGGAGTGTGAGGTGCCATGTGCCAACACCCTATCAAAGGCCCGCTTTATTGAAACCGAGAGCGAAGGAGCTCTTATGCGACTACCAATGTAATATGCCTTAGCCTATCCGGGCACGGATCTTAGGATCATTCTTATTCTTAATATCCTTCAGCCAATTTATCACATGTCGAAAGTTTTTTAGTTTTCAGTGCATGCGGAAATATTAGCATGTAGCAGAAGCAGTGCATGAGTTATCACTGACAATAATGGAATATATCGCTGATACAAACTGCCGAAATGAAATTTCTCATTTGTATTGCTGGTGTGACCCCTAAAGATCGCATTAGAAATAGCAGATACGAGGAACGAAATTTCGAGTAGCTACTTTTCCGGGCCATGCTTCGGTGGTTTGGTCATGTTAAATGAATGTCCCCGACCAGGATCCCACGACGACGTACCATCGAGCAGGCGTCCTCTAGTAGGTAGACTCAGGATGAGATGGTTAGACCAAGTTCATAATCTCTTCTCTACCCGTATGGGAATTGCCCTTGATGATTTAGATTCAATGGCGGAGAATCGAGAGCTATGGAGGATCCACTTGAGCAACCTACACCCGCGACCCACTTAATGGATAAGCGGGCCATTGAAAATTAATGAATGAAAATGTATAAATTATAGTTCAATATCAAAAATCTTGTAATTCAATGAATTTAAAGTAAAAAGTCTTGCACATATTTTGGAGCTTAAAAATCTTGAAAAAAAAAGAAGATATATCTTGTAATCTGACATCGCTGGTATGGAACCCAGAAGTGTTAAAGCAACACATGTACTGTACACACACGTTTTTCAAGAGGTTCTTTTTAGTCTCATAGATAAACGATTTTTTTATTTTCAACTAATTGAGCAAGTTCATACAGATGTTTCCTTGGACAGTATCTTCTTACGAGGTGGTGGTGCAAAGATGGTACATTACCCATACGGAAATCTGCATTTTGTTGACTTTTACAACTTGTAAAATATGAATAGCAGTGTAGTAAATTATACCCCGTACTCGGTCTCCTTTATCAAATCGAAGTCGTTGACCTTCTTTATTCTCATTTGTTATACAATGCAAGACAATGCACAAGACAAAACCCATTAAAGGCGAAAGTCTCGATTCCTATCATGCAGAGATATAAATTTTGAAAAAACAAACCGTTGTCCAAATTTTAATAGTATACATAACAAAAAAATATACAAGTACTCGCAGATTAATGGCAAGCGATTTGAATATATTTTTGAAAGGTTTACGACGCCAACACATATGAAGCCCTTCACTTGTCGACAAACCCACCTGACCTCAGTATATTATATCGAGATGCCTTATCAAATAACAGTAAACATTTCCCCCTCAATAAAACCCATTACACACAGTCTCACACCCACATATACCATTCATGGAGCAATAATTAGCAAAAAAAAAAGAAAAGATAAACAGTACAACAGGCACTTGAACGGTCGCTTACGTACCATATTTTCAAACACTATATCAATATTTATTATTTATTAGTATTACTTTTGCTCTATTATGCCCCGAGATAATAGTTCTTGCCCCGCCATGTATAGATAAGATACACTTGCTTCGCATTCGAACGGCTTAATGCTTACGGCACCAATTAAGACTTGTTGAACTTAAAAATTAAATTTTTGAGTGTGCTTTCGATTCTTAAAAATTGATAAAGATTCATTGATTCTTTATGACACTCTAATGGGAATTCAACTGTCCGTCATAAAAACGAGAGGATTCATCCATTCACTCGATTATCCACATCATCGCCCGTCATCAATTGGGAATTTATTGAAAATTCCTCAAATGCACGTCGGTCGCTCGCGCCGATGACTGCACTAGAAGAAGCACCATCATCGTCAGCAACAAAGGAGACACGACGACGACCGACGCGACGCGACGAAGATACTCAAAATTCCAGAAATGGGGATTTATCGTTCGAATGCGTTGAGAGAATAAAAGATTTGGTATACGAAATAGTGTAGTTGTGCGGGAGAGTCGTGTCTTTTTAACACGTGCGCTATATTGAAGACATCTACCATTCGTTGCATGCATGTTGCCTGTGCTTCACTTGTTGCTGTATGTGATGAATCTTTTATCGTTCAGATTGGGTTTTCTTGTGATGGAAAATGATTTTCCAATAATTGATTGCCATCTATGGGTTTCTATTGAGTGTCAGTGTGGGCAGGGAGTTTGGAATTGAAATTCCATAAAATTGGAGTGACGGTGACTGGTTAATTGATTTCCAAGAGGATATTCAGACGTCCTCTGTATTCGTGAGTTGTATAGTAACGAACTATGGAATTCTGGGGTCATTGTATAGATATCGAAATTATTTAACACTTGACAGTCTACCGCAAGTCTGGCAATGTATCAACGGTATGGCAGGTCAGGCTATTAAGCAAACGAGTGCGTTTTGTCAATGTGGTGAATGGCTGTTAGGTTTAGACTATAAAATGGTAATCTGACAGTAGTCGAGAAATCAAGGTAGAAACCAAAAAATCGGTATTTAGAATTTAGCGCGGTTTTGATGTCTGAAATTCATATAAAGGGTGATTTTTTAAGCGTTTGGTTTTTTAAATTGCAAAATTGAGTGAAATTTTTATTAGGGTCGATAAATCAATTCTTACCATTTAATTTTTGAATATTAATTCGTGTAAATGTTGACCGCGACTACGCCTTTGGAATGTCCAAATTTGGCATACTTTTTTCAACATATGGACTGGTATCTCACCAATGACACGAGTTATGTTGTTATGTTGTCTTCCAAGGCGGCAATAGTTGCTGGCTTATCCGTAAAGACGAGAGACATCATAGTCCATTGACAAAAAATAGTTCAGCGGCGTCAAATCGCACGATCTAGGCGGCCAGTTCACAGGTCCAAAACGTGAGATAAATTGCTCTCCAAATTCGTCTCGCAGTATGTCTATGGAATCGCGTTCTGTGGTGTGGCATGTCGTGCCGTCTGATTCGATTAGGACGATTACGACGACCATAAAATGGACGAAATGCATTCTTATTGAGCACGATTTTTGGTAATAAAATTCAATAATATTTGCAAACGTTGCTCGCGTGTAAGTCTATCCATGGTGAAATGGCAATGCTAACTGAACATTTTTCACTTTGACACGTGTCACGAATCACGCATGAACTGTCCAAAAAAATCAGGCTGAAAAACCGAACTGCAAAAAAATCAGCCTTTATAATATTAATGTTCTTTAATTTTTAAATTATTGTCCAAACAATTGAGGCGAATGGCGCCCTATATGGTGACCCAAAATGCCAAAAGTCATAGCAAAAATCAAAATTAGATTTTTATTACTCTGTTATTGATGAGCTTTAAAAACTGAAAAAAATATTTTTCCTGAAAACTCGCTTGATTTAAAGAGCTCCTCAAAGTTAGCCAATTTTGTTTTAAAGTAAAAAATGAACCAACAAAAAAAACATTTTATTTTCCTCTTTTGTTGTTATGTTGAAAATAAATTTTTGTTAATCAAAACAATTAGGTATTATTTAATATTTTAAACAAAAAAAAATAAAAGAAACATTTTTGATCAGTTTTTTGGCTTTGAAGCTACAAAAAAAATCCCGAAATTTCCAGTCTAGAAATTACAAGGATTTTCGACATTAAATATTTTTGAAACCATTTGGAAAATTACAGCATGTTTGCAACCTTCGAAGATGTTATAATTTGTTCAGAAAAGAAAGTGTACGCGGTGCTAAAGATTTGGCCAAATTAACTATTTGTTGAATTAAGTTATTTCATTTCCCAAAAGAGCTAAAAACGTGAAATTTTGGACTTATATTAAGTAGAATACGTTTTGTTATTGTTCTTGATTGTTATAAAATCCACGCAAAGGACCCTTTGAGCAATCAGACGAATCTCGGTCCATTGTACTACCAAGCAGAAACCCCTTTTTTGGTGTAGTGGTGGAGAAACTCTAATATTATTCGTTTCTCTTATGGTCGGTGGCAGAGTATTGCTGTCCCCCGCCGGGGCTCGAACCAACGCCGCTCGTGTCACAAGCAATGACTCTAACCACTGCACCATGGCCACCGCCAAGTTTTAGTTAGTATCATATAATATAGCCATTCCTGGAAAGATAGCCGAAATAGTATATGTCAGTCAGTACGTACACAACACATGGGTCTATTACCAACCTGACTATGGTAAAAAAATTCGTTGGACGCTATCGTATTTTGAACAGACAGACAAACAGACATACGGACATGGTTAAATCGATTCAGAATTTGATCCTGATTCAGAATATATATTAGGGCTCTGGGAGAGTAATGGCAGTGAAAGGGACAAACAAAGCGCTAGTGCCACTTAGCAGCCCAAGTAGAGTAGATGTAACAGCTAGCGGACCTACTTTATAGGGTCTCCGATGACTCCTTCTTGGCGTTACAAATGTAATGATAAAGTGAATGTAGTACCTTCCTGTGAGGGTGTAAAAACGTTCGAAAAGAAGCCAATTCAGTTAAACCAGATGAGTAAAATTATGAATTTCGAATTTCACTATTACAGGCTGTTTTGATGATGATGATAGCTATTTCGAACTACACCACTAATTCATCATCAGACTCTTTTTAAGTGATTGTTTGAATTCTGACAGTCAATTCTCCGATATAATCCACTTGGGAAGCCATTTCTGCTTTCATCTGCCTGGAAATTAACCTTGCATTTCGATTTGTCCTTCACGGTTTGACGTGGAATGTATCTATCAAACAGTTCATAAGACACGATGCGCCAAAAAATAAAAAAAAGAGCAGTTTAAATATTTGGTACAAACGTAATTAAATTTGGTTCGTCATGTCCTCCGCTTTGATTGTTGGAGGAATCAAACGAAATGATTCAAAAAACGTTAATGAAGTCGGTGGACGTATTTTCTCCAAAATCCCTAATGTCTGCCTATATACTTTTGCCTAAAAAAGCTCTGTCCTGACTTGTGGCTTATCAGATATTCTAGATGGATTTTACAATTCTTACTGCTGGCCAGGCTGCTTCTAAATCCCTGAATTCAAAATAAACCATTTCAAAAGTCGTGTCAGATTGCCGCTCATCTCTCATTTTAGAGATGTACCTACTCTGCCATTAAGATATTCAAGGAATTGTGAGGCCATATTGCTATTTACTTCTGTGGGCTAAGATATTAAGCTCATAATATTCAATTTGCCCTTGATTGCAATTGTCAGGCTGTCACGAGTGAATCCGTTTATATCAAATCCGTATCCAAATAATCGTTGGTTCTGTTCTTCCTTATTCTTTT
This sequence comes from Cheilosia soror, assembly GCA_949372485.1. NCBI lineage: Eukaryota > Metazoa > Arthropoda > Insecta > Diptera > Syrphidae > Cheilosia > Cheilosia soror. Next base: position 108,216,081 of record OX443562.1, on the reverse strand, counting down.
AATAAACTCGATAAATCAATTCTTACCATTTAATTTTTGAATATTAATTCGTGTAAATGTTGACCGCGACTACGCCTTTGGAATGTCCAAATTTGGCATACTTTTTTCAACATATGGACTGGTATCTCACCAATGACACGAGTTATGTTGTTATGTTGTCTTCCAAGGCGGCAATAGTTGCTGGCTTATCCGTAAAGACGAGAGACATCATAGTCCATTGACAAAAAATAGTTCAGCGGCGTCAAATCGCACGATCTAGGCGGCCAGTTCACAGGTCCAAAACGTGAGATAAATTGCTCTCCAAATTCGTCTCGCAGTATGTCTATGGAATCGCGTTCTGTGGTGTGGCATGTCGTGCCGTCTGATTCGATTAGGACGATTACGACGACCATAAAATGGACGAAATGCATTCTTATTGAGCACGATTTTTGGTAATAAAATTCAATAATATTTGCAAACGTTGCTCGCGTGTAAGTCTATCCATGGTGAAATGGCAATGCTAACTGAACATTTTTCACTTTGACACGTGTCACGAATCACGCATGAACTGTCCAAAAAAATCAGGCTGAAAAACCGAACTGCAAAAAAATCAGCCTTTATAATATTAATGTTCTTTAATTTTTAAATTATTGTCCAAACAATTGAGGCGAATGGCGCCCTATATGGTGACCCAAAATGCCAAAAGTCATAGCAAAAATCAAAATTAGATTTTTATTACTCTGTTATTGATGAGCTTTAAAAACTGAAAAAAATATTTTTCCTGAAAACTCGCTTGATTTAAAGAGCTCCTCAAAGTTAGCCAATTTTGTTTTAAAGTAAAAAATGAACCAACAAAAAAAACATTTTATTTTCCTCTTTTGTTGTTATGTTGAAAATAAATTTTTGTTAATCAAAACAATTAGGTATTATTTAATATTTTAAACAAAAAAAAATAAAAGAAACATTTTTGATCAGTTTTTTGGCTTTGAAGCTACAAAAAAAATCCCGAAATTTCCAGTCTAGAAATTACAAGGATTTTCGACATTAAATATTTTTGAAACCATTTGGAAAATTACAGCATGTTTGCAACCTTCGAAGATGTTATAATTTGTTCAGAAAAGAAAGTGTACGCGGTGCTAAAGATTTGGCCAAATTAACTATTTGTTGAATTAAGTTATTTCATTTCCCAAAAGAGCTAAAAACGTGAAATTTTGGACTTATATTAAGTAGAATACGTTTTGTTATTGTTCTTGATTGTTATAAAATCCACGCAAAGGACCCTTTGAGCAATCAGACGAATCTCGGTCCATTGTACTACCAAGCAGAAACCCCTTTTTTGGTGTAGTGGTGGAGAAACTCTAATATTATTCGTTTCTCTTATGGTCGGTGGCAGAGTATTGCTGTCCCCCGCCGGGGCTCGAACCAACGCCGCTCGTGTCACAAGCAATGACTCTAACCACTGCACCATGGCCACCGCCAAGTTTTAGTTAGTATCATATAATATAGCCATTCCTGGAAAGATAGCCGAAATAGTATATGTCAGTCAGTACGTACACAACACATGGGTCTATTACCAACCTGACTATGGTAAAAAAATTCGTTGGACGCTATCGTATTTTGAACAGACAGACAAACAGACATACGGACATGGTTAAATCGATTCAGAATTTGATCCTGATTCAGAATATATATTAGGGCTCTGGGAGAGTAATGGCAGTGAAAGGGACAAACAAAGCGCTAGTGCCACTTAGCAGCCCAAGTAGAGTAGATGTAACAGCTAGCGGACCTACTTTATAGGGTCTCCGATGACTCCTTCTTGGCGTTACAAATGTAATGATAAAGTGAATGTAGTACCTTCCTGTGAGGGTGTAAAAACGTTCGAAAAGAAGCCAATTCAGTTAAACCAGATGAGTAAAATTATGAATTTCGAATTTCACTATTACAGGCTGTTTTGATGATGATGATAGCTATTTCGAACTACACCACTAATTCATCATCAGACTCTTTTTAAGTGATTGTTTGAATTCTGACAGTCAATTCTCCGATATAATCCACTTGGGAAGCCATTTCTGCTTTCATCTGCCTGGAAATTAACCTTGCATTTCGATTTGTCCTTCACGGTTTGACGTGGAATGTATCTATCAAACAGTTCATAAGACACGATGCGCCAAAAAATAAAAAAAAGAGCAGTTTAAATATTTGGTACAAACGTAATTAAATTTGGTTCGTCATGTCCTCCGCTTTGATTGTTGGAGGAATCAAACGAAATGATTCAAAAAACGTTAATGAAGTCGGTGGACGTATTTTCTCCAAAATCCCTAATGTCTGCCTATATACTTTTGCCTAAAAAAGCTCTGTCCTGACTTGTGGCTTATCAGATATTCTAGATGGATTTTACGATTCTTACTGCTGGCCAGGCTGCTTCTAAATCCCTGAATTCAAAATAAACCATTTCAAAAGTCGTGTCAGATTGCCGCTCATCTCTCATTTTAGAGATGTACCTACTCTGCCATTGAGATATTCAAGGGAATTGTGAGGCCATATTGCTATTTACTTCTGTGGGCTTAGATATTAAGCTCATAATATTCAATTTCCCCTTGATTGCAATTGTCAGGCTGTCACGAGTGAACCTGTTTATATCAAATCCGTATCCAAATAATCGTTGGGTCTGTTCTTCCTTATTCTTTTAATAGATTAATTTAATCGAACTTCGCCAATGATATAACAACCCATTCTCTCACATAAATTGAATGAGACTTTATAAGTTACATGTTGCTGCAGTCTAACATGCATGTCTCCTGGGGCAGTTAAACCTCAACAAACACCGCCAACAGACATTTTTCCCCATCAAAGTGGATACAGGATACTCTATTTATGTCTCTCTCACCAGACATGTCTCAACACAACAGTGACTTGTTTACCCAGCAACTACCTCCCAACAAGTTAATCGGCTATAATCCATGAACTAATAGGAAATCCCTATTGAACATATTCCACTCCATAGCTTGCATGTCATTAAAAACGACAAATCCCCAACCACGTCGACTAGACGGTAGACATTGCAATTCAATTTAACTTCACCTGTTGCGCTATTAAACAAAGACAATTGCATGCAACAAAGCCATTAAGTCATCCTCTATCCACGGTAGCGCCGCCACTGGTTGCGCTTTTCATCCTTTGAGTGTTTTACATTTACTTACTACACACACTCTATCTCCTTCCAGGCAACGCACAGCACAGAGTAATATAATGACTTCTCATGCGGGGCAATCTTCTCTCTAAGGGCATAGTCTTTAGAGTCCTTCACCGACATTGATAGATCGATCAAGTGAAGGTATTATTATGGGGGCTACTGGTTTTTGCCATCACACAAACTATTAACCACTCATTCTCTGTATAGCTCTTTGTAACGCTGACTACTTTCAATTAATAACTACTAACATTTTTTTTTCTTCTTTTAATTTCTTTTGCAGCTTTATGGGTGTTTGCGTTCAGGAGGGACAACTCCATGCACTGACCGAGTACATTAATGGTGGTTCCTTGGAGCAATTATTAGCTAATAAGAATGAAGTATTAAGTCCTTCCCTTAAAATAAGACTGGCGCTTGGAATTGCCAAAGGCATGCAGTATGTGCATGAGGCTGGTATTTTTCACAGGGATCTAACTAGTAAGGTAAGTTAATGATGTACGCGTACAAGTTGCTTAATGTGAGTAGTCTGTGTTGTAGGGGCATTAATAAAGTGTCGTATTTAATGGGACAGGAGGTCTTAGCAACATTGTTGACTAATTGCACAGACGAAGTAATAATTGACAATATTTTATAATTATGGGTATTTTTTAAGAAATTGCGTTTTCTGTAAGGACTGTTTGGGTATCCTATAATGTTGGCTATTATTCTGAGCTGGAACCTGGAATCATACTCTCTTCAACTAAATAAGTTATTTGCAAAGCAAGTGCAATAAGAAATCGTTCATAGTAAAACGATTAAGGTTCCTCAAAATATCCTACAATGGAAGTCTAGGAATCTGCAGACTTGTCGGAGAAAATTGAGTCATTGGCAAACGGCATTTAGTTTCCCCAACCCAGATCCGTAAAGCTGTTGCATATGCCCATCATTTAGGTTGTCAACGTGATGCCATAAAGAAAACCGAAGTTTAACAGTGCTAAAATCATTTAATATGATGAGGCACTCCCTTGACTGCTAGCACTTTCTGTACCATGTCGTAATTTTACAGTGGATTATTAGACTCCCTGAGCAGATGGTTTACGATGAAAAATGCTGTTAAAAAGAAGAGACACTCAACATTTCAGAAAGTCGCAATATACCTACGGCTTAAACATTAAGCTAGGAGGCGACTTTGTCTACCTAGGATCTGATATCACATCTGAAAACGATGTCTAATCAGAAATCTATCGAAGAACAACTTTCGCCAATCGCCACTTTGTAGTAAGACCCTCCCCAAAAAAACTAAGAGGTCTGTATAAGAACCTACTAATCCCCGGCCTGCTCTACGGTACTGAAGCATGGAATGAATTGTTGCAAGAGAAAAACTCTTTGTAAGATATCCGGTCCAGCATAGCCGCTGTTTTCTACATTTCCATACCTAGAATGGTATAACCTGCTTCGTTAACCAAGATCTAAGCTTGGGCAACATAACAGATATCTGGGTGATATTGTGGGCTTCGTTTTCCTGCCCGCCTTTGAGCCATCTGTGAAGATTTCTAGGTACACCTTTCATACCCTCAAGAGGGCAATTCAATTATGCCTACAACTTTAAAGCTCTTGTCGTAGTCGTGTTTTTTCGTAAACAATGAGTGGTATAAGTTCCTTCTGAAGTCAATATTCGCTTGGGTCCGAAAGAGACCGTCATCCAAATTGTATTCTCTTGTAAAGGCCAACTATAAAAGATAGGGGGAGCTTAAGGCACTGTCCAAAATGGTCTATTTAACTTCAGTCAAACGCTATAGCACTTCCCTTGATGTATCCTTCCGTATTTGCTTTCTAACACTCACACTATTTTGTCTATTGCAGAACGTTTTAATACGAAAACTACCTGATGGTCTTCTCGATGCTGTTGTCGGTGACTTTGGTCTGGCGGCGAAAATTCCTGACAAATGGTAAGTAATTGAGTCCCTCATATTGACGCCTGCTAACGATAATTTTTTCTATTTCCTTCTTTAGTGGTAAAACCCGCCTTGATACCGTCGGTTCACCGTACTGGGTAAGTCCAGAGTGCCTGAAAGGTCAGTGGTACGACCAGACCAGTGATATCTTCTCCTTCGGCATTTGCCTCTGCGAGTTGATTGCCCGCATTGAAGCCGATCCGGATGTGATGCCACGCACGGACTCCTTTGGTCTGGACTACTTGGCTTTCGTTGAACTGTGTCCGGTGGACACACCACCTGTTTTCTTAAGACTGGCATTTTATTGTTGTATCGTAAGTTGCACATTCACACACATAAACAATGCTCACGATCAATATAAATCCCTTTCTCTATCTCCTTCATAGTATGACCCAAAAAGTCGGCCGACTTTCAACGATATCGTGAAAAAACTAAATATCCTTTCGGATAACTTTTGCGAGGACTCCAGTCCGCTGAGCTCACTAGAGATGACCTGCAGCCCGAATGGCAGTGACTCCGAAAGTCAGATAACAATCACCAGCAATGGTAGCGGTGGCAGCTGTAGTACCCTCAGGAATGGCTGTTCGAATGGCTTCGATGTCAGCAACAGCAACCTATATGCGATTGAGTCGAACGGCGTGAATGGTGCGAGTTGTATGAGTCCACAACCAACAAGTTCGACGGAGAACAGCATCCATGGTTACGATGAATTCGAGACGCGAATTCTGAAGACGCGAGTCCGCAGGGCTACAAAGAAGCTGGAGGCTGAGCTACAGCACCGACGATCGCTGAGCGAGAACATCATTCATTTCCCGTTGCATACTACGCCGAGTGATAAGGCGCGATGCCACCAAATGCAGAGGCAAAAGTCTAACTACACCCCAACCCCGGAATCGCCCATTTCGACGAATCTAACTCTGCGGAAGGTGGCCGAAACAATGTGCCTGAAGGATCCCCAGTACAAGCCGATCCGATTGGATCATAATGGCGTTAAATCGAATCCGTTTACTGCGTTGGCTCAGCTGAGGGGTGTTAAGAAGATATTGGGCGCGAATCCAAAGACCTATGCGGCTGGTGTTGGTGATTTGTTCAGCTCATGCTTTGAGATGACTGCCCCGTTCTTCAAAGAACTGGCAGCTTTGCAGAAGAGTTCAAAATCCGCAACAGAGCCGAAGAGTCTGCCCACATCACCGAACCTAACGAGAAAGTTCAGCGCTGTAGAGCTAAAGCTCTCCCCCTCGGCGAAGAGTAAACTCGAAGCGTTCTGCGTCGCCAACGATGATCAGGTGAATGGAGCCAGCGGAAATTGCGCCGATGGAGAGTCGAGCAGTGATGGGGAGTCAACAATGCCAAACAAGATGGACAGCCACGCGCTGCCGAGGAAGTATCGAGCGAATTCACTATTCAACCACCCGCTCTTTAGGAATATAAAAAACGATGATGTCGGCGGCAATTCGGACTCACACTCCTCTGAGGAGTACGAGAGTAATGAGCACATCAAGGTGAAGTCAGACGAGAAGCCACCTCTTCCCCCATCGTCGTCGACGTCGACAACACAGTCCTCCGAATATGAGGCGGTTAAAGCGCAAGATTTTGTGACACCGAAAACTCTCACCCGTCGCGATTCCATCGAAAGTGGATTCTTTTCCTGCTTCAACGAGGATGCTGATGCAATTACCTTCAAGAATCCAACTGTCTGCACGTGTATCGATCAGATCAAGACCCATTTAAATCTGGACGCGTCCAGTGACAAGCTGACCAACTTGTGTCGCTGTTGTTATTACGCAAATAGTCAGCTATCCAACCAGACGCTGAACGATTCCTCGTCGGTGTTGCTGATTGACGATGTGGCTGCCTCTTCGACGAATGTAAGCTCGCTGCGGAGTCTGGACGATCTAGAACTGGCCGATGTGAGAAAGCGCTATCCATGTCACCATCATCTGCTGAGCAACATCGATGCTACCTCCATCGACATGGGTCTCATTAATCGCTTAGCGCTGGACTCGGAAATCAACTCGCTGATCCAAAAGTCACCGTTCGCCAACCAACTGCTTTACAGTAAAAATCGCACCTCGTCGATCTACACCGACAGCTCGGACGACATCAGCAGTTTGGCCGGTTCGGACTCCTTGCTCTGGGACGAGAGGTCCTTCTCGGCGCTGCCCAACACCCGGTCAGCGCAAATTGCAAAAATCGTCGAGTACTTTGAGCGCAAAGGTCAAACGCTGAGCAACTTCCAAGTACCTGATTCGTTTAGAACATCGACTGCAACAGCGGCCGCCGCTGCTGCCAGCAGCTGCAGCAGTAGCAGTGGAGTTTCATCCAACACATCCTCATCGTCCATGGCAGCGGCGGCAGTGGCCGCTGCAGCTGCCGCCAACATGAACCTACGGTCTGAGTATCTCAGTGGATACGATGGACGGCATCACTTTCGCAGTCGCTACGGCCAGGGAGACTACGAGGCGTTCTGCTTCGACTTGGACAAGAAACCCACGCAACAGCGGCTGATGGTTTGCGAGGGCGCCGTCAAATCCAAACTGCAGATATTCGACAAGTTGAAGCAACAACAGCACGGCCATCATAAGGAATGAGAGTGGGTATTGGAGGAGTAAGCAAATTGTTCTAATGAAATTCTTGTCTAGCATCCTCCTCCGTCTTCCCTGAGCTCCTACTTATCCTGTACACAAGTTAATATTAGTAATTGTTTGTTTCTATAAACGAAATATTATATTTTATTTTTATATGCAAATAATTGATTTTCCCCCCTTAAATTATAATTTATAAGCCAAAACTATTTAAATAAAAATGATATTCTTTAAAATTTAATTTTTTTTTTATAATTTGTTTTTATTTTTAAGTTTTTAGCGAAGAGTTTTGAGAGAGAAACGAATGAAAATCAGAGATTGTAACTCTATCCCAATGCATATCTAGTTTTAAGCTTTAAATTTCAATAATTTCATTTATTATAATTTTATTTTTATTTCAAAGAAGTGCAAATGTATAAAAGCGATGTGAAGTTAGTTTATGTAATTTCTTTCTATTGTGAGCTATATATTTATTTTAATTTTATTGTTTGTGCAGCGTTTGGTGGTGTTTGATTCCATTGTCATTTGGCATCTTTGAAACGTTGTTTTAAAAGTTGTTGCTCAGAGTGACTGAGTTGTGCACTCAAACTGCTGGGCTGATGTCATGTCCTGAAATATAATTTTCCATCATCCAACTGGTGCTTTTGGAGTACAATTCGATGAGAGGTGTTACAATAATTGAAACGTTTTGGAGTGCGTTGCGCTCATGATTTACTGAGCTGATTAGTTTGAAGCGTTCCCAAATTAATTCTGTGTTTCTTTGAGATTGATAAGGGATGCCAGCTGAGTATTTAATGTTATCGCTACTTTGTTGGAGCGATTTATTCGTTAGTGGTGCGTTAGTGAAATCAACTCAATGGTAGTTATCGTTTTGTCGTCGGTCGCAAAAGGGGAAGTGCTTTTAATGCATCCGAAAATGTCTCAGTAGGAAGACGAGTGGTTGACGTGGTTGGGGCGATCATGTAAGGCATACGATTTTGAAGAACGCAGACAAACTAACGAAATCTAAGCCTGTAAAACCAAAAAACGATCCATAGTTTATGTGAAATGCTACCCTTCATCAGCTCTCATGAAGAGAGGCAGTCTGGTCTTTATCACTTAGATTAAGTCTCTACCCGAGACACTGCACAATGTTTCCGCATTTTCAGCGATGAATTGTCCACTTGACCACCAATGTATTGATTACTCTGATGTAAGCCAGATAAGACTGACTTAAATCGACATTTTACTGATTGTTTGAGAACTAAGAACCAATACCACTATTTTCTTCCTGCACAGTGCTCATTTAAAGATCGATTCTTTAACAGTTACTGAAGCAGATTTAATTCTTCGTTTATCGTAGTGTTGTTAAATTTATCTCTGCGTCGAATCTTTCGCAATCTTTTTGCCTTCTATACGATAGGCAGTATAGAAGGCAAAAAGATTGCGAAAGATTTATCTCTGCCTCGATTCTTTCGCAATCTTTTTGCCTTCTATACGATAGGCAGTAGTTGGTTTGTTGGGAAAGGGGTACCTACCAGGTAGGTACCACGGTACCCATCTGGCCCGCTTTTTTGTAAGTGCCAGAATAAACTCAATTCGCTCTGCCAACAGATTGCTTCTTTGAAACAACTAAGAAAAATCTCGGCAAACTAAGTTTCAAAAATAGTTTCATTGAAATTTTATAAAGTTCACTACTACAAAAAAAAAACACTCACGACACAGCCGCTTCCTTACAGCATATCCCAGATCCCCTCAAAAATATTGACATTTACTTCCGAGACATGGTATCAACCAAATCCTCCAAGCACCAAGCCAAATCGAAGAAAAATGCTACAAACCCTTTATAATTTTACGTACATACATAATATATTTTTGCAAATATTTTGTTCTTAATTTATATGCTTCCTAGTCCTGTAATAATATTTAAAAAAAAAAGAGAAGAAAAAACAAACAAGTTCAATTATACACTTTCAAGCGAAAATTCTTTAAACAAAATTAAATCGTGCTATACACACCTATCTGATTTTCCCATTTTGTATAGAAACATTTACCTTCAGTAATTTTATTTAATATTTAATCTAATTTATTTTTTACTGTCTTAAGTTTATTTAATTTTGCTTATTATTATTTTTTCCTATTTCAGTTAAGTTCTATATTGTATTTTTTTTTTAATTAAAAATATTTTCTATTTGTTAAGTGTACATTATAATAATTATTTTGTAATTGAAAATCAATTCGATAATGCTATTGTATATATATATTTTTTTTATATCGGAAGAGTGGAATTAAATAAAAATTAAATGAAAACGTTTTTAGGATAAAGCAAATTATCATGTAGAAGAAATGATTATGAAAGTAATACATAGAATTAGGCATACAATTAAATAAAATAAAAAAAAATCAAGTAAAATATATAAACGAGGTTGTAAGACTAAAAAAATTATATAAATATTTGAATAAAAATTCATATTTTTTGTTGGGAAATTTTATTTTGAGTTTTTATTTATATTTTCTTTCAGTTTGTTGGATTATTTTGATTTATCTTTCGTTTCATGTGGTTTAGTTCAGAATTCACTTGCTGACATTGTGACAACACAAATTTGTGGGTCTATTGTGGAGATAATTGTTTTCTCATGAGTTTTTCTAAAATTCGAATTGTCAGGCTTTTTTTCGTCTCTCTACCAATATAAACCTTACCCAGAGGGACTCTCTGGACTTCTCCAGAGTTCTTTCCTGGGTTCGATTCTTAGTTTTAACGCTAGCATCTGTTTATGTGAGTTCTGTTTCATCCAATGGGCCTCGACCTAATGTTTTCCCAAGATCCTCATTCTTCTGCTAGCCAAAGCTGGACCTTGACACAATATATGTGCCGCTGTCTCAGATTCCTCCAGGCACAGCTTACAAGTATCATCCTCTCTAAGACCAATCTACCATGACCTGTAGTTAATACCACCACCCATTTCACCCTAGACTCATGCTTAGAACCCTTCTTTGAGTGGAGCAGGTCGGAAATTTTATTGTCATTTTAGCTTGTCTACAGTTTTGTAAACCTTACTCACAGTCCCATTAGTTTAAATGGAAGAGGGAGCTGAAAGCGAATGACATTGGTATTGGAGCGATTTGTTAACCGTGCAAAGAAAGCAATGTCCTCCTAGAACTCGATTTTTATGGTGTACATAGTTGCATTTTGGTCGTTCCTGAAATCCCGAAAGAAAAAGCTTCATATCAGCATAATGATTCAAACATTCATAGTCCAATTTTCTGAAAATATTTATCGTTGTCTGTTGGTTCATTCGAAAGCAAATAGAACTTGACCTTATAACTTTATCAACGAGAACAATTTCGTATGTAGTTTAATGTTTTCTTTAGCGTTCTTGCCTTCAATAAAGGGTTCTAAAATCAGACATATCCTCATAGACGGCTCTGTTAAGCCAAAGCCCCACATTATTTGATATATGGCTAGTTAGTTAATCAACTATTTCACAAGTTAGTGGTAGGTGTGTTTCTGTTAATTTACTTTTGTAGTAAAAATGGAAGACTGTCAAAATGGCTGGAATGAAGTCTCTCTCAAAGAGAAAAACATACGAAACGTTAGGGAACGCTTTTGTAGTAACTATGGAAAATGACATATGCATTTTGTTTTTGAGTTGATTGAGTAAAAATGCGTAAAATTTCGTAAGATTTAAAAGTAAAGGAACATAGGTACCTAGTGATGCAGTGAAAAACATTTAACCTTAATAGGTAGAACATTTTTTAATTAATCGAGACCAGTTGGACCAGTGTACAAACCACATGCTGACAAATATGCAGTCGGATAGCTTCAATGCACCTAACCCAAACGATTTCCACCGCAAATTTCGAAATAAAAGTTTTTCTGAGACGATTTATTTTTACGCTTTTAAGTCGGTGTTTGTAGCTTTTTTTTGAAACAAACGATTGTAAATGACTATTTACAGTTCGTAAGCGAAGTAGCTCAGTGTAGTTAGTGTGCGACGGGTCCCAGGTTCGATTTCAAGAAAAACACAAGTTAAATCTAAAATTTTTTTTTCCACTGCACCATCTCTCGCGAACGTATGACAAACATCCAAGAGTAGGTACAACTGTCCTGAAAAAGCTTCTCAATTCAGCTGTTTGGACTCTGCATCAAATTGTAGGTCCCTTCCATTCGTCCCGAAGTTTTTTTTTTTTTGTAATGGGAATTCGAGGGACTTTAACCCGATCTAAAAAAAACTCCCAAGGGGACTGACTGATTGCACATAGTCATTCGACTAATCGTCTGATTTTTGATTCATTTTAACAAATTTTGAGGATAAATCCGACGTTTGCCGGATTTCTATACTTTTTTAACTGAAAATATTATCTACTTTCTTGGTCTTAGCTAAGATCAAGAGGTTTTACCCGCCTTAATCTCCTGATTACATTGTCAGTAATTAAAAGTTCTGTTATTTCTATGTGAACATGGTTAAGAAGTCTACTTCTATTTTCGTCCCGAAAATTAAAAACAAAATTCACACTAAAGAATGATTGTGTGAAGTTAGGCCTAGGGTGTCTAAACGGACCTGTTGGGAAAAATAACTTTTTGGTCACAAGTAATGGCTCTACCCACTACGACTACACCATGGTCACTGCCATGATTGAAACTTGATTCCATTTTTCAAGTACTATTTGAAGATCTCCCCGTTAAGCCACCACTCCACCAGTACTTACTGTGTTTATAGATCTGGTTCTTTATTTACTTAAGAACAATACTTAAAATGAAGTAATGTAACAGTTTTAAAAGCAAAAAAATCTGTTTTTTTTTTGTTTTGTTTTTAAATCAAATTCCTTCTGAAAATAGCTTTTAAAAAATTTCCTTTTAAACTTAAAATTTTAAGAAAAAAGAAAATGGTTCTGATAAGTCTCTAATTTAAAAATTGAGAGCAAGACTGAAATGAAAATTCTGCAAGTTTGTAAACACGTGTCGCATGGATTTAATGAACTTTCGCATATACGAAACCTCGCATCTAATCCAAAATCCAACAGTGACCCCAAGCAGGGGGGTTGTAGCGGGCAACATACCCTCCACTACATATTCGAAAGTCCATTGGCAATAATTAATTATTATTAGAGATTATAATCAGCGCTCGCCAGATTTTGGACTTACGAAATTGGTAGAGTCATTGAAATACTATACATGGACTGCTAACAACCAATTTTTCGTTGAAGCAAAAATAAGCTCTAGCTCTTTTGGTTCACGGCGGAGAGAAACGAAAACGCTCAAATGTCATCGAGCAATTCGTGCGATATGATGGTTTGTGTCGAGGTTTGTGTGCCATACTGCCATCTGTTATAGATCGTTTGAAATAATTTGAATAAGTCGTTATTTTTGCGCAGTTGCAATGTTTCTACAATGGATGGCACTGTGTTCTATGTAAAAAATCTCTTTCCTACTTTCGTCGCACTGAACCAAAAGGGGTAGGTAGTGCTTATGTTTGCTTCATTTTTCCTCGCAGGTTTGTATGAAACTGACATTCACTAGCAGTCCATGTACAGTATGTCAATGGGTAGAGTACTTTATTGTAAGTGTTGCCGATGATTTTAAATATATTTTTTTCCATTTTAGGTATTTTAGTTTTAAAATTTCCTACCTCTCCCGCCTAAACCGATCTAAAAAATCTGTATTTTTTTGCCGCCTAAAGTATCTATCGTACTCGTGCGGTGAATTCTTTCGAAATGTTTATGCCAAACGTCGAATACTCTAATCACATCTTTACAATAACTATCAGGATTTCGAAAAGAGTTGATTCTTATTACCCGAGATCAACCACACAAACAACAGCTGTTGTTAGGTACAACGCTTAAATTTTTGACACCGGTTTACCATATTGATATGTTTAAAAATATTTAATTTAATTTCGTTTTTTTTTTAACATTTCGTTTTTTTTATGTAATTAAACCTTTGAAATTGACAGTCCACAAAATGTCGATCAATAAATTAGACAACTCTTTTTTTCCCAACTTCAAAATACATACATATTTTAAATGTTCTTGAACAAATTTTTAACTATTAATGTGTAATACAATTTAATGGCCTTATATACATTTCATTAGTATACATTAAAATTCATGTACATTACTTGAACATTCATAAAAAAGAAAAAAAAACTAACTTTGTATTCAATTTCAAATGATTAATGTAATAATATCGTATCATTGAATTAATACAAAATATTTGCAACTCCAAATGGAAATTAAATTATTGTAAATCTAAAAGTCTGTGTATTTGAAAATTTAAAAACCTGTAGAAAAAATCTAGAATATTATTTAAAATGTATTTTATCAATAATTATGTATGTATCAATAAAAGATAGGTACAAAAATTATTATCTATAAATAGTTGTCTGCAATAGCGGAATTATGTATTTAAAAAACAATGTCGTCCATTACAAGTAAAAGTTACAACATATTTGCAATTTAAACAAATTATATAAATGTATACTTAAAATTAAAAAAAGCAAATTATATATCAGAATGTGAATATCAGAAGTTTTGGATATAAATTAGGAAACAAAATTAATTTAAGTTAAGTATCTATTACTTTTTTTTTCTTTTAAAGATAACAAGCTGCGACTGGGCTTGTTTGAATTCCATTAAAATTTTTGTAGCATAATCATATCACTTGTTAATTAATCAAAAAACTAAAAAGTAATGAACCTTCGATATCGTAGTCACATAATCTTCCACTTTATGTTTTAAATCGAACTTCCTCTTAATATACGATTTTTTGTCTGTCTGTAGAAAAGCGTCAAATGTTGATATTATTTGTAATTTGTTTTTTAACACCTTAACAGAGGTAACAATCAGCTTTAATTCACCATCAACTTCTGCACTCATAATCATTAAAAATAATGTATACCATCGCCAAAAAACAAAAGAATATAATTTTCAATGCAATCATTGTCAACCATCATCACTCATGGATGCCAAATTTTCCATACATCACCTGTTCTTTAAATGCATCCAATAACATACGTGGATTTATTTTAAATTCTGTATTTTTTTTAAACTACATTTTGAAATTTATTTAAAAAAAAAAATAATAAAAAAATTAACGGAAAGCAAAATTGTTGTTAATGAAAGGTAAAGTTATTTGAAATAGCATTGTAAACTATAGAGTGTAAGTGTATTCATAATATATATTAAAATTAATTTTAAGCGCTAAAGAGGAATAAAATATTATATTTGTAAAAAAAATATAAATTTTGCGTCATTCTTTTTGAAATAAATATGTGGTCGCCCGTATGTATGCATACGCCCGTATTTTTTGAGGTGGGTAAAAGTGCAGGCATATTGTTGAGTATACTTTTAGGGGTATGGAATTATATCGGATAGGTATGGTGAATAACTCTTGTTCGGAACACAACTAGAAACGCTATTGGAATGTGGTGACTTAGTATGTAGTTCCTTATAGCAGGAACCTTTTCATACTGCGACTCCCTAGAGAGGTTAAAATATATTTTTCGACGCCCTTCTAAAAGCACAGATATGTGAATAGAAGCTGATCCTACTGAAGATTCGCTAAATTGTTTTTCAGTAAGGACGGGTCGACGTTGAAATATCGTCGTTCCATATTTATGCGCCTCGTCGTTAAAGATGATTTTTCGGGCAGAATTAGGGTCCTTTTCCAAACGCACCAAAACGTTGTTGTACTTAATCAAAAAATGCGCCTCGTCGTTAAAGATGATTTTTCGGCCAAAATTAGGGTCCTTTTCCAAACGCACCGAGACGTTGTTGTACTTAACAACAGCCAAGTCTGCGAACAAACGGCTTTGTCTATTGTACATTAACCTTGAGATCCTGGGATTAGTTGGATCTTGTACGGGCGTAAGCCATCGTAAGCGATGCTCAACTCGCCAAGTTGGAATTTGCGAAAGGCCGATTTCTTGTGCACGTCGAGGAATTTACTGCATCGGGTTCTCCTGTACACCCTAATGGGCCGCGGCAATGCTCCCGACGAATTTGGCTGGCAATGACCCAGGCCAGCAAAAATACGAGTGCCAGCCACAAAGCAAGTCTGACTGGATATGAGGGAAATACAAACGCGCCTAATCTTCGACTGCAATGTAACTATTGGATTTCGCTTCGACCTTGCTCTTGGTATTCATAAAAAGAAACGTAATACTTTTTCTTTGTTTGGAGTCTTACTGCAATGAAAAAATAAAACTTACGACGCCCTTAGGATAGCGCCACGACCCAGGGCGTCGCGACCCACAGTTAGGGAACCCCTGCCTTATAGAAAATTTTGACGTACAAACTATCTACAAATTGAAAAATGTGAAGATAATCACCTCACCATACGACATCAAGCCTAGAATATGGATGATCCAAATGTTGACAACCCCAGCAAATGAATTAAGGTCAACGAGCTTCGGATCTGCACGTGGAATGTCCGGATCTCAAACGGGCCACGTGCGGCCGAGCAATTAGTAGAGACCATACCATGGGCATTTGGGCAATTAGAAGAAAGGTCAAAAATAGTGTGATCCACCGCGGCAATTGCTACATGGAGTCCTTGAGTCCACCTCTGAGGGAAAACGAAACAGAGGAAGACCCCACCTTAGGTGGCGCGCAATTGGAGAACGATCTCAAGCAACTTGGTGTGCGTAACTGGACGCAGCTAGCTAGGGACCGAGCTGGCTGGAGGGGATTGTTCAGACCGTGGTCCACCCCGGACTGTGAGCGCCATCTAAAGTAAAGTAAAAAGTCAGCCAAATGACATTCCAACTTTCGATTTCGATAAAGATTCTTTGTTTGTTCTTTTTTTCCCACGTTCTCAGTTTCAATTGCATCAAATTTTATTCGATCGACAATTTGTGGTTGAAAGCTTTTAAAGTAAGTTCCATTAGTTTTACATAAATCGAAAGAAATGTTGGCTACTTTTATCACAAAATTTACATAAAACATACAAATTAAATAGAAGGCAACTTCTATTGTCAAAAATCGCAATCAAAAATTGACAAACCAATTTAAAGTGCTCATTTATTTAATTTTTATTGCATTTAATTTTATCGCTTTTCCCTTCAATAATATTATATAACGCCACCTTTACTTAAATTAAAAAAAAAAAAATGACAATCTGACTTACAACTAAATATTTAAACATCGATATCGAACTCCTTTCCCTCGAAGCATAGAATGGGAGAAGTTCAGTTTCAGTCGAGTGAATGTCTTGTATTCGATTGAATGATCGATTTGATCGAATCCCAGTATTACCGTAAAGAAGATGGAGATCAACGTCAATATCGTAGTTATTGAAGACTGTCCGCTTTTTATTTTATGTAAGAAAGTAAGCGGTTGTTATTCGGCGACCCCAACAGCTTAAGTCAAATTATATTTATAATACCAATGGGTTTAAATATACTCTAAAGAAACAAAAATGTGCAAAGTGCAAACAAAAAGGCTGATACTTAAATATCGTCTTAAAACTGTCTGTTTTTGATGAACTCCAAAGAGCCTATTTTATTTACAATATTGAGAAACTTGGATGCTATATAGGGAATAGTACAAAAAAAAGGGTTCAATGAAGCGAAGACTGGCATGGCAATCATTCCTTTAGCTAGAGCGACTTTTCAACGATTAAAGCAACTTCCTTCCTATATAAGAACTGATGGAGTATAAGCGACTCCCACTTTTATGACGCTCAAAGTAGCACTGACAGTAACGAGAAGACCAAATTTTGCTATAACTCACAGCAAAACTTCTATGGAAACAATTAAAAAATTAGTCGGGCTCATAAAGTGCGTTTTTCAATGGGCGGTCGCGGATCTACAAAGTGCGATATCTGTTCGCTGACAAAAGGTAATCGATCTTTAACAATATTATGTAATGCCAAGAAACCAAAGCTACGATTTATCTTCACAAATGAAAAATTATTGTTGCCGAAGGAAATAGGACGCAAGACTCGTATCTAAAGAAATGAATACAGATCATTGACAAGAACACAGCTCGTACTATGTATTTGCTTACTAAGGCGAAGGTACAGTCTGACTTGAACCGAAAAATCTTAAAACAAACCTCTCGAGTTATCGCGGTAATTTGGACACTGCCTCTACAGACTTAAATCGTTGGGTTAAAATCTAAACTAGCTACTGTGGGCCGGCCGTAGCGCCGTTATTGTCCATTCGCCCAACGATACCTTTCAATTGCTTTGAAAGAGTGCATACAGATCTGTAGAGCAGGACTAGGGTCTATAATGTAGTCTTCTTAGTTCGAGATGGCCTTTCTAAAAAGTTTCCTTCTCCACCCAAATATACAGAGATTGGCAAGGTTTATTCTTCGGTTAATTTAAGATGAGATAGGTATCCTTCTTATATGTTATAGCAGAGCCGTGATATAGGTAAATGGCCTTATCAATAGAATCATTTTTAACCTTCAGCTTAAATGTTTTGACGGTAGCAAGAGATGATTTTATATCGAAATACTTGCCATTGTGACTTCGTAAAAGTTTGCCTGGACATTACTACCTCAAAGTAGTAGCTGATGGCTATCGTGTCCGATTAACTTGTAACCTATCTTGATGCATCAGCGACTTTCTTCTATTCTAATTCTAACCAGATGAAAGAATTTGCACACATGACTCTGTGTAGCTCGTTTATATAGATTCTGTCATTGGCGGTTTTGAAATCCATGAAAAGATACGGTGAATATCGATTTGGACTGTTTTTTTTTGATTTGTATAAGTTTGAACATTTGATCCACGGTGGATCTAATCAGGTTATTTACTTTTCAGGTGGCAAGCTGTAGAGTTTGCAACAAAGATTTGACGACGGTTTCCTTCGTCACATTTAAAGGTTTCTGTACTTCTGCTGTCCACGAAGATTATTATATCCGACGGAGGAACTGTCATGCAGCTTTTGAAACATTTACCTGAAATTTGTCACTTCTCTCACAATCATCTTATAATACACAGCCCATTAGGTACCATCAATAATTCCTCCTTAATCCGACGAACAACGTTTTCAGATTACATTTGTTGCATCATTCTATCGCTCCATTTAGGAAGGTAATCTTCCATCATCGAACAGCTCACATGTCTACACATAACCCGCCGCTGCGCTGTCACAATTTGATCTCATCCATTGTCGTACATGCGCTCATTAGTGGCCTTCAATCGATGTTTGGGTGTTTTAATTGTACAAATCCAAACAAACTCACTGTTTTTAGTGCTTGCGATTACTTCAACCTAAATCGAGGGCTTTCTCTTATTTCCCTCTATATATGATGTCAGTGGTGTCACTTTCCTTAGGAGTAACTACCTACTACCACCTCTTACTTATGTAACCGAGCGCAGACAATCCAAATTGTAAGCAATCATAATTTAGCCGAAAGTCGAGGTAAATAACTTCGTTTTGTGCTTCTCTTTAAGAAGCTGTAACAAAGACCGCTTAATTCAAGTGAATAAGAAGCGAATTTCTGTGTGAAAATGTGTTATTCTTGCAGATACAGACACAGAAGTCAAATAGATATGCATCTACAATACTTTGCTTAGACCAAGAGACGACATTGTTGAGTGGCGGAGGAAAGGCGTGCGGATGCTTTCTAAGGGTCACAATAGCCGACTCAAAGTTGATTTATTTATTCAGATTAAATGGCAAATTGTTTAATTGTGGTAATATTTCTGAAAAGGCAGACATTTTTTGTAAATTTTTTTGGAAAAGAAAGTCCATTTTGCAATGTTATTAGTCATTGAGTCTGCCCCACGCTGGTATTCCAAACCAGAAAAATGGCAGAAGCTAGAGTGGAGGTAGTTTGAGGTGTGATCGAGAGTATTATTCATACCTTTAATGTTATGGTTGGGAATTTTATGATTGTTTATCTTAATGAGATAACTGTGCAATTTGTCATACACAATTTCAGTGAAAACTACGACAATAGGAAAACTTAAGTTGTAATCCGATTATTTAGTCCAGTGCGTGTAAACACTTTAGCACACCCCCAGCCATTTCGCATTTCGTAGGATATGCGATAAAAAACCAAACATTTGCCATGTGGGGGTTAGTAAAAAGATGGAAATTATATATTCACTACATGGTATCGCGTTCGGGCCTGCTTAAAACCCTCATCAACTCATTGGCAACATAATTTATGTAACCCTACAAACAACTCCTAAGGGTGTCAGAAAGTTTTGCCTTGACGGGCATTTGAATTCTGCACATCTTAAAAATATAAGACGAACTTATCCACCAAGTTAAAGATACTGGTTCACGAGCTGCATATGGTAAGCTGCCCACACGTTTTCCTTCCATCAGGACCAAAATTGTAGCTAAATGATGTATACTGAACAAAAAGTGCACCAAGTTGTAAAATTTCCTATCTCAACACACGACTGCTTTTCTTTTAGCTAAAAATGGCCCAATTATGCCTCTGGACCAAAATCCGCACTGTTTTTGGCTTTTCACGCTTTGGTTTATCAATGAGGATGCCAGTTTCTTTCACTTTTTTCACAAGATAACGAACATACGGAGCTGACGGTGCTTCTCTTCTTCCAAAATCCGTACGCAATTTTCGCACACATTCTGCAACATTACCATGATTTTCAAAGTAATGTTGCAAAATTTCCCAGCGTTGTTCAAGCGTATACACATTACACAACCATATTCGTTCAGCGGAAGGATAAAACTAATTATTTGTCAAATCAGACATGAGCTAAGTGTTACCATTCGCGAAATAAGCACTAGTTGAAAAAAAAAAGTTAGATGGCGGACCCTTTATTTAAAACAGAGGTGAATTTGCTTAATATGACACGCAGGCGCCCAGAAGACTAGTCGGTGGTGAAAATCTAAGGTTCAAATAATGGGACTGGTAGGTATGATTTCCGCCATCATTCTCATAGCGCCCAAGGCCATTTGGCCATTTCTTAGAAGACATCTTCTGTTTCATTTATAAAAAATAAACTCTAAAAGGTCCATAGTTGCAATAATAAACCAAGCTTTTCGCAACTATTCATATGATTTGTTGGAACACAAAAAATGAACGTTTTCGAGAGTGACAACCCACAATGACCAATGAGGTTCCCCCACTAGTAACTCAACTAAAAACTTGAAATTAAATACATTTTTATCTGATGAACGAATTATAACAAAACCTACGGAATATTAGAAATTGATCACCCACATATTATTAGGCTTTCGACGGCGTTAGGCAATAACGCCCAAGGAAATAACACCCAAATCGATTTGGAAATAACGCCAAAAAATAAACAACAAGATGGAAATAAAGCCAAACAAAAAAACTTACGATATTTTTTAGGGCGTTATTTGCAAATTGGTTTGGGCGTTATTGCCTAACGCCGCTTTCGGCACGTGAAGAGTCTTATCTGAGACACTGAAGTCGTCCATTCTTGGCGATTCCAGGAATATTGCTCCCAGACAAAGCAGTTTTTAATTCGCTATGACTCTTGATCACAATATTGTTGCCTCGAAATTGGGGACTATAGGACCCGAAGGTCCTCTTTATTTATTTATTTGTTTTGTCTACCGAATACAAGATTCTTACAGACTACACTAACCTAAAGGTTCTAGAACCTTATTATCATTTTGCCGGATGTTGCATACGTTGCAACGTATGTTGGGCTTGCGACTTCATATATTTCCACAAAAAAATAATCCATAGGTGAGAAATGAATGTGAGAAACTAATACAAGTTTGAAAAACTAAAGAATCGCTTTTATAAGTAGGTACTGCACTAATAAGCCAAGTAGTAGCCTTGGTGTAAGCCATGTTTGTAGTTATTATTTGAGTGCAAACGTTTTTTTTAAATTCAACTACGTCATACATGTACCTTACCAAAACAACTAAAAAAGGGAAGGGAAGTCAAAAATCCTTCTTAATGTTGAATTGTCTTCAGATACGGCCCAGCCATCAAAGTCCTAAGATTAGAGGAGGTGGTTCAAATTTGGCTTACAAACAAATATAGATTACCTGTTTGGTAAAAGCCTTTAAAAAATCAGCAATCACACTCACAGTTCTATAAATCTCTCCATTGACTGCAACATTCTGGTCGGCATCATATTTGAAGGAATATGGACCTATTATTCCACAGAACACCAGTGACGTTTAGTGTACTGGAGTCTAGAAAAGTGCAATATTGTTTTTGGCTTAATACGATGCTTGCAAAAGCCTATAAACCAAGATCTAGCATAAAATGGATGGGCACAGTTTCAATATTCTTGTGCACGACGGCAAATCAACTAATATGGGTCTTCTTGAACACATAATGTACGGTGTCTCTGTTGATGTATATTATTGACTAGTCAGGGGTTCCCTAACTGCGCGTCGCGACGTCCTGGGCCGTCGTGGTGCTATCCTAAGGGCGTCGTCGCAAGTTTTATATTCTTATTGCTGTAAGACTCCGAACAAAGGAAAAGCATTACGTTTCTCTTTACAAATACCAAGAGCAAGGTCGAAGCGAGCTCCAATAGTTACATTGCAGTCGAAGATTAAGCGCGTTTTTGTTTCCCCCAGTCAGACCTGCTTCGTGGCTGGCACTCATATAATTGCCTGGCAATCAAAATTACATAAGGGCTTTTCAATTGTTACGAGTCGTTGCCATCAAGATTCTTCGGGAGAATTGCCGCGGTCCACTAGAGTGCACAGGAGAACCCGAGGCAGTCAATTCCTCAAGCACAAGATCCAACTACGTAACTCAGGAGCTCAAAGTTAATGAACATAGACAGAGCCATTTGTTCGTTGACTTGGCTTCGGAGCTTTTGAAAGAATGGGATCCTCTTTTTGGACAAAAAATCATCTTTAACGACGAGGCGCATTTTTAGATTATGTTAACAAGCAAAATCACCATATTGGCCGATGATATTTCAACGTCGACCCATCCTTATTGAAAGACAATTTAGTGAATCTTATATAAGATCAGCTTCTATTCACATTATATCTGTGCTTTTAGAAGGATGACACCGGGCGTTATGACATGTACCTTATGACACAAAAATGTGTGTCATAGCGCCTCAGAGCGTTAAGACACCGGGCGTTATGACATGCGCCCTTTTAGAAGGTCATCGCAAAAATATTTAAACCTCTCTAGGGAGTCGCAGTATGAAAAAAATTGGCACTAATATGCCTATTGAAATGTACATAGAGAACGGTAAATTTGGCACGCTTAACCACGTGTTTCGACAAAAATTTTCAAATTTTGGGGTTGTTTCAACTGAAAACATGGTTCCGGTTTTGATTGTTTTTGAAACTGTACGATTGAGATTTACAAATTTCTATGATTTCAAAAGCATTCATCTATACAACGAAATGCGAAACGTAATCAGAAATTGGTACCAAAAGTTGATGGGACATGATATTTGCTGTTAAAAATATATCGATTGACTTAATTACGCAAATTCATTCTAAGCTCACTTGTCATTTATCGGCGTAATCTTTTAATTTTGACACATCCACTTCCTGAAAATGGAATTGGCAGATTCTCCCTACGAGAGATGCCAACATATTAACGGCAGTTATATTCGTAATTTTCAAGGCTAATAATTATTTTCATCCAAAGTACTCATAGACAGCTAAACTGGCCTTGGAGTAAAGGATTTTGTGTCCGTGTGGTACGAACTTCCTCACTTATAGACGCTGCTTCTTTCTATAAGTGGGTACAATGTCAAATGCACTTGCGCTTAAAACCAACCTACAAACCTTTAATTTTCCCCCACACTTTCTGAACTAATTATGAATTACCAATTCTCCAAATCACTCGCCCGTATATGCGGTGCCCTGTTTTACACGTCGAGCCAAAACATAACGCACACCACTTTCATGCATTCTAAGACCAATTTACAGTTTAAAATTAAAGCCACTGAAAACGTTGCCTGAATACAAAAAATAAATATCCAACAATGGAACTAACGTAACACTGCTGTGTCACATTGATTGTCGCTTACAGCTACATACCACCGCCCCACCTTCAAACTAGCCGTTGCCAACACCATTATAGCCAATGCATGCAAATCACCCAGTCTAGTGTGTGTTCTTGGCTTCACGCACATCATCGCATGACATCTCTACCGACAACTCTAACACCAATTCTAAGCCAAAAACTCTTATCTACACTGCACCAACAACGCGAATATCAATTGAGTATTATCTCGCACTCTTACTTGCATTCCATCGCTAAATGCATCCAACAGATATGGATATTTGTATCCATTCAGAAAAAAAACAATCACATCATGAGTATTTCAAAATTTTTGTTGTTAAAGCAAAAAATATGACGTTCGACAAAAAAACGCAAACAATTTCTTTTCTTCTTCTTCACTTCACCACATCATCCATCGGTGGCAATACACACTCATGCATTTGGTAGTTTTCTGTATATACAACGATTGGTATGGGGTACCCACCATTCATCCACATCCAAGTGTATGCTTTCTTTTTAATAAAATTTCTTTTACTGCTTTACCAGTTTTCATTCAGTAAGCAACCTTCCGACTTGTCGGATGCTTGGTAAATAATTGTACAACAAGCACAACAGAAAAAAATACCCATTCTCCTCTTCTGCTTCTTCGGATCCGCTGAAGAAGTGTATAATCGCTTAATTACGTTCCGGGGGGGAGTTTAAAGAAAAAAAATTTTTTTATCGAAAATTTCGCGAGACTAAGAGAAATTTTGACGGTGATTGTGTGTTTTATAGAAAACTTAATTGGCCGAGGGTGTGTCTCAAAAAATTGAGTTCTTGTCGGTTAACCAGAAAATGTGCTGAGAAAAATTGTGCAACTTTTGAGAAAATTTTAATTGAAAACCGTTTCCAGAACTTGACCTCCGAGTGAATACCTCCTCCATTGGATACTTAACGCAGCCTAATATAACTCGGACGGTAAGTAAGGTCACTTTTTCTTAACATAATGTCATGGAGAACAAAATCCAGTTTGTTGCTCAACTCTTTTGTTTTTTGTTTGCTGTTGGTACTCTGCATAATGTTCTTGGTCTTAATCTTGGCCATCAGTATTACATTTTTTTTTCATAATTATAAAATATATAGAATTTTCTTCTTCGTGGCTTTCCTCTTCATACTTCGGATGGGGAGGGGAAGAAGATCTAAATATTTTGTAACGTGTTGACCCATAAAAATAAATGCAACTGCCGCTGAAAGCAGGTAATGGCAAAGGCCTTACAGCTGAGTGATGATGGCATGGCATATGTTAATTTATGTTAACATTTATTATTATCATTCTATTTTTTTTTATATATATATTCTTTAACGGCCTAAACTGGCGGTGGTATGGTAGAGCATCTCATAATTGAGGCAATTAATGTAGGAATAAAAAAAAAAGACACGCTACACTCTGTACGAATTAGCGGGACATAACACTTTGCTTTTTATTATAGAGTAATTTGAGTACATAGGTATTTGTTAAAGGAAAAGAAAAATGGGTTAGCTGCGAGGCGTGAGTTCTTGATTAGAATGTGGGAATGGAATGCTTGTCGAATATTGAAACATTTGGAGATGGTTTTGTTAGTAAGAATATGTGGTGCACCGCTTGGGTGGTTTTTGATCTTTTTTTTAATAAATTAAAATACAAATTTGGGGTTTTGGTAGGGACAACACTATCAAATGCAAAGGCAGGCAGTTTTTCTTTGAAAAATGATGAAGAATGTCTAGCCGGCTTTTTAATGTTAATGGTAAAAATCATCATATTGAGGAAAGGAATTATGCATGTCTATTGCTGCAGGTTGAAAGACTTATTTTAGTATCTACAATATTTCTTTTTACAACACTGTCTATAATATGTACATATTTATTATTTGCGATTTTGCGGCTGTATGAATGAGCTTTTGTAATCCGAGGGAGCTGATTTTAGTGTTACATTGGTTTTTCTTTATTTTGTTAATCTGCTAAGGCACCTTGCAACAGTCTTACAGTCTTCTTTCTTTGGGTAATTGTCTGACCGTCAGAAAAGGGTCATGCTCCGCTGCTGATTGCTCTTCTAGGTAGAGTCTGCACATATCAGTGGAACTTTTGCGAGTTTTGTGAAGATTATAATGTCAGTTAAGATGTTTGCATCCCTTTTGCTCATGGAGGTTATTTGAAGGATAGTCGAAGCTAATACATCATCTAGCATCTTTGCCTCATCCATACGAAAACATCCCTTGGATGGTAACAACCCCAATCCATTTTGTGTAACAAGTCGTGTAAAAGACTGAGCACAATCATTATTGGTCCATCTCATTGGGTTCGTCATTTGCATGCATTTTTATGTAGATTTTGTGGAGGATGACTGTAAAAATAGGTCACGGTACCACACTGTGGTGAGGGTATATTCACTTTGACATTCCATTTGTAACGCATATAAGGAGGCATTGTAGGTATTGCAAACTACATATATTATTGATCAGAATCACTTTCTTAGTCGATCTAGCGATGTCCGTCTGTCTGTCTGTCCGTCTGTCCGCACGATTACGGCCGTAATTTAAAAGCTATCGTCTTATTTGGTACGTAAGCTTTTATCCACCAAACTGAGGCTAAGTTCGAAGATAAGCAAGATCGGATGAAAACTACTACCTACTACCTCCCATACAAAAATATCGCATTTATTTAGCTTTTTGATTAAAAAAAAAATAAAAAAATCAAATAGCTACAGTAAAGATAGTCAGCCTTATTTATAAAATTTATACACTCTCTATAATAACTCTAAGCTCAAAAATCTAATATATTTTTTTGCGTTTAGACCTATTATAGAGAGTGTATAAAGTTTATAAATAAGGCTGAGTAAGTTTAAACTTTGCACATATTATTTTAATAATGTTTAAAATTTTTTGACAAAAAATGAGCTTGGTCGAATTAAAACTACCCATACCTCCCATACAAATATATAATTTTTAAATACTAAAATATTTTTTTATTTTTACAATAATATAGTACCGGGTATTTGAGCTTCGGCATAGTCGAAGATAATTCTCTTACTGGTTTTATTTAAATTTGTTTCAAAGTTCATAAATGTTGAAGTTTATATGAAGATACCTATAGAAAAAAAATAGAACATATCCATACCAATTTTTATTAAAGAAATTTTTAATTTTAACCTCCCATTGACCAAAGATTTTCTGCTATCGGTAAAGATCGATTTAATTTAATCAATGGGCTGTACTAAAAATAATTTTCATGAAATAAAAACATTTTTTCGTCTCATAGTGGAATCTGCAACTCAAACTAAACTCAAACTGACAGGGAGCCAGATGTCAGATGCAGAAAAATGCCAACTTGCTTACGTTCTGTCGTCAAACAGACATTTTTCTGTCGCAAAATTTGTTTGCTGAAAAAAAAAATTTTCTGTTCTTAATTCTGTTTCTTTTGCAAATGTATGGGATTGGGAGAACCACCTTTTAATAACATCTTCGCTTTGTCGACAGGCTCTATCTCTTCTATGTTGTTGAAAATGTAATTTCCCAAAACTTTATACCGCTTACGTGCTATGCCATAACATTCTCCTCGACGTGTTGAGTATGATATAATATCCTTTTCCAAAATCCCCTGTTCCATAATCCCCTGTGCTGGAATCCCTTACTCCAAAAGACCTTACGAGAAAATCCCCACGAGACAAAATCTCCCATTCTTAGATTTGGTGTTATTAATTCTGTCTCGCGACAGAAGTGAGTTACGTATGCATGCTGCCACCTGCAACCCCCCCTGCTTGTAGTCTCTGTAGGATTTGGAGAAGGTGCGAGGTTGGGTATATGAAAATTTTATATTATGTGTTTGCTTAATTTTACTGCCAAAACTACGCGTTTAAAAACGGATAAATTCTAAATTATGCGAACAGGTGATCTTAACGAGGGATTTAATAAGTGTGTATGTAGGTGGGAGATTTTGGCATAGGGGATTTCGTCCCAAGAGATTTTGGAAAAAGAGATGAAAAAAAGAGAGATTTTGTCCAATAAGGGATTTTGGAAAAGGAAATAAAGTAGGGATCCCCTCCTCCACACCTATAATATCATAGCATAATCTACATACAATTCTACAAAGATCTGTGTCTGAAAGTCCTAGTCTTTTGGCACGCTTTCTACGAAGATAGTGACCAGACAGGATACCTATTGATATTCTCAGGTTTACCCTGCCAAGTTTAAGAATTTGCCTAGTTCGTCTGTGATCCGTTTCTGTCCACAGGGCCTTGGACACGCGATGGCCAGTTATGTTGGCCCAACTTCAGGCTGCTTGTCTTAGTATCTATACTACTTTTGATAATTTCCTTGAATGTATACTCAATGGTGGGTTGATGTCAACTTGTTGATGTTTCATCATTTCCCCGCCCTTTTTTACCAATTCGTCGGCGTATTCGTTTCTTTCTATGTTGCAGCGACCTGGGACCCAGCATAAGCTGGCTTGGTTCTGTACACATTATGCCTTAAGAATTGTGCAACAATCCCTGACTATTATCGATTTGATTTAGATTGATTCTGGTGCTTTGAGAGCAGCCTGACTATCGATGTAAATAAAAATGTTCTTATCGGATATCGATTCAATTTCCAACATTTTGGTTAACCTTTTAAAATATGATCTTCATCATTTTCAATGGTCCGCTTGTCCATTGAGTGGGTCGCGGGTGTAGGATGTAGGTTGCTCAAATGGACCCTCCGTAGCTCTCGATTCTCCGATTTCGATATCTCAAGGTAAATATGATCTTTCTTCTAGTAAAATAAAATACAGTCAGCTGATTCTTCTTCTTCAAATTAATAATAGGCACCACACTGGACAGTCGATTAGTCACTTCTTGGGTGATACAAACTGATTTGTCTTGTCAGATTGTTTTTGAAGGACTGAATGACTCGTTTGCTCCATATAGGCCTGCAATATTCAAGTACAAGATGCATATGCAGTGTTTTCATAGTTGCCTTTAAAGCCTTCATGTCCATTGAACCAGCATAATTTGGACATATTTCTACGATTGACTGGAGTTTATTGAGAAAGGGTTAAGTGCATTTATAATTAAGGTTGACTGTCCGTGAATTGAATATTATTATGCTTGTAGACGCCATTGATGCCAGAGTCGGAAATATTACATTCGTGGTTCGCATTGAAGAATAGCATTTTTTGGATGATCTCTAGCTCAGAAAGTTCACAGAACAGAGAAATTAAAATTTAATCCTATAGCTTAGCTTACCAATTTACAAATGTATATATTGAGTGTATGGCTTTATAACTGACAACTGAACTGAAAACTTATGGGAATTCCATCAGTTTCAGTTTCAGTTAAGCTGGTATTAGACGATTACGTTGAATCAACAAACGTTTGCTGAAAATTGTGTTCAAATCACAACATATAGTGCAAAAAAAAAAAAAATTTCTGTCATCAAGTATGCACGATTTGTTGTGATTGGAACACAATTTTCAGCAAACATTTGCTGATATCAGACATATCGTCTGATACTAGACATCAGTTTAACAGATAACTCAACTGAAACTGAAATGATCGTCTAAATGGGTCTTAATGGCGGTCTTTAGGAGGTTTTATTTCACAATACTAAAGAAGCATATGATTCGATGAACCTGATCGTCATTGTGCATGTGTTGATTCAGTGGGTGATCAGTTGAGAGATGCCTGGTAGAAAACACACAGGCCCATGAAGCCTCATATTTTTTTTTAATTTTGCTGCTTTTATACGAGTTTCAATTTAATCATTTATCGAATACAACAAAACCAAAATTACGAAATTTAGCTGAAATTTAATCAACGTTTAGATTTCTTCATTTAGTAAAGAGAATTATGACAGCTGGGGTTGATGTATTTTATTTTAAACACCAAACAATCACTACCTTAGGTAGGAGTATATTTCTAACCTTATAAAGAAGGTCGCCAAAAATCAAGAATCTAATCTAATTAAGAGAAGCTAGGCCTAGGGTGTCTACAGGCCTGTTGCGCCAACTATTTAAAGCTAAAAGTAATTTTCGGATTACTACCGCGAGTAAGCCAGCGATGGCTGGAAATAAACTAACTCCATTGCTCTTCCCCTCTCAACCGCTGGGCGATCAACACGGCCGCTGGTCTCTCTTCATTCGAGAAGGTGGTTTTTCTAATTCAATGACTGAGAAAAGGGGATAATTTTTATGCATCGTGCAATGTTATACAAAACTAGTTTCATGCGTCAAAAGTCCCTTACAGCTGATACTGAATGAAGTTAGAACTGACGGAGCGGTTAAACTTTGACATTTTTAGCATAACTTTGATATCTATGTTGGGTTGGACAACATTCTTATTATTGTGGTGAAAAGCAAGCCAGCACTTGGCACATTTTCATAAAGATTTCCTAAATGTGTCAATTTATTCATTTGAGACCGGCTCGATAAACCTCTCTTAATCCCATATTCCTAAGAAAATAATTCATCTGAAATATTGATGATTAACAACAATTAAGCTCGTGCTTAATTAATTTTTGAATTTCCAATATTACCAGACACTCGGTCGTATGTGGAACATTTTTCTTCTCTTTTCGCAAATTACCCCAAACAAAGTATATTTCGATTCCCAAATAAGTTTGACCTCAAAACGCCATGCCTAGCACTCCATAAACATGCTGATCCACCCACTAACCCATAATTACACTATCGCAATGGTCGCCTTCTACTACAACCATAAATCTCATGGACAAAATTTGTAATTATTTTATGACACTTTCGGTGAGTTCAACTTTCTTGCGAGGTCTTTCAAACCTTTCGTCATGTATAAGAAAGTAACAGTAGAGCACGACGTAATTGAACTGTGCTAAGAATTTCAGTTCGGAGAAAACATCGCGCTAATATATATTTAATTTTCATGTTGCAGTAAATAGATTCTATAAACAAAAAGCCGCCAAGTATAACCATACATTGTGCTCTACAGGAATGGAATAATGTTGGAAAAGGAAAGTGGTACTGCGCGCACGATAAACATATCACAGTCAGACAACAATTTCCCTTCCATATGGCTCATGGTAGTGCGGCGGCTCTCATATGGCACATGTTGCGGTGCGGCATGATGTTTACACACTCTGCGCGAGTTGTTGACAGTGTCTCGACTATATGGTATCTGTATCTGGTATCGCTGGTTTCCTCGAATGGTCACAGTATATACTATGGAAACTAGTTTTCTTCTCGATTGTTGTGTTTGTCTCTCCTCTCATTTGTTCGGGTACTGCTGCTATTATTATTATTTTTATTACGCTTATGCTTGTAGAAATAATTTTATTAATATTGTTGTCATGCCTCGGGCAGGAGGTGGAACAGGAGAAGGTGCAGTCGGAAGGTGAAGACAAACATTCTTTTGGCCAAACCAAACCTATCCAAAAGTATGTCATTGTTCGTTTGTGTTCTTACCAAATCGTGGTCGAATCGGATTGATGGATAGCCCATAATTGGAATGTGACTGTGACTATACTTCCTCTCTTAGGGAAGTCTTGTTTGGCACTTGGTTAATTCAATTTACCAGTAGTCCCCCTATCTCTCCGTGTCTGTCTTTCTTTATTTTCACCACTTGGTCTTGTTTTGCGCTCTGAAATGAACTGAAGCGATAGTTCCAATTCTGGTGATGAGCGGTTTCGACGAATTTGCGCACGCTGCCAGCTAACTTGCGACTAGCCAATTTATAGAACGTTATGGTCAATGGGTTTTATTTGTTTCTTCCCTAGAGTCGGGTATATGCCGTCGTTGGTCGTCTGCTGCACTTATGGTGGTGGTGACCCATATTTTTTGGAGTGCGAGTAGAGAAATTGTGGTCTTTCTTTCGAGTAACTGTTAATTTTGGTTTTTGGCTTTATGCAATTCATATTTTTTTTTTTTTTTTTTTTTTTATAATTCACTAGTGCTCAAGGGGTTTTTGTTCCCTTAAAATGCTAATGCACAGCACGAGTGGAAGGGTTAATAGGGAGGATAGAGAAGAGGTACTGGTGCACATTGGTTTTAAACAATTGTGGGTTGTAATGAGAGGGGAAAACCGTGTGAGGCAATGCATTCCACATGCGTGTTGTTCGACTTACAAAAGAATCTCTATATTTTACAGTACGTCCGAAGGTAGGCTTAAGGGTAAACTGATGTGCATTCGATGTGTGACGGGTGTTGCGAGTGAATTGTTGAAGGGGCGGAATGCAGTTAGCTATTTCATCAGAGCATCGGTGGTGAAAATATCGATAAAATAAGGAAAGGCAAGAAACATTTCTGCGATGTTCGAGCGGGTCAATAGACTCCGCTATATTTCTATCACCTATAAGTCTTATCGCGCGCTTTTGGATTCTGTCTAGTAGGTGCAATGAAGTTTTTGGTGCACCTGACCAGATATGAGCGTTATACTCAAGCTTAGGCCGAATAAAAGCCTTGTATATTGAAGCTAAGTCAGAGGGTGTAAAGTATTTCTTACACCGATTTAAGAAACCTAGACATTTCGCAGCGTTTTTGGCGACTTCGTATATGTTGTCATTCCAACGGAGTTTGTCGGTAACACACATACCAAGTATGGAAAGTCGTTCGGTTTCGTCGATGCAAGTCCCATTCATGGATAATGGGTGAGGGTTCAGGTTTCGCTTTAATGATAGAAGGCAGCATTGTGTTTTGGAAGCATTAAATTCCACTCTATTGATTGTACCCCATTTTATAATGCTGTCAAGATCGGAATTTAATGTGTTTAGCATACGTTGCCGTTCCTGTTCCACGGCCGAAGAGCAGGGACGTGAGTCAGGGAACGAATATGAAAAACTGAGGGTGCTATCATCAGCGAAAGAATGTATTGGATTAGAAGTAACAGATAAGAGATCATTGATGATTGGTAGTTTGTACGTTTCTGTTCGTGGTTATGGTGCATTGGACTGCATCCAGTCTTCAACACCAATACATCTTAAACGTGTGCAGTCTTAATTAAAGAAAACCGCAAAACTGATGAATGAATAGTTTTGTTAATTAATGCCAAGTGGTTATGCACTTGTTGCAATGCTTTGGTTCGTTGATCTTGAGCTTGTCCAACGGTTATCAGATTTCTCTACGGAGGAGGCTGCGAAAGCTATAAAGTGTTGCCTTTGGAGGAAGTGGCGGTTAAGGAGTATGTAATTCATGTTTAAATGAAAAATCATTAAGTACGATGAAATTGGGTAATTATACTCTAGTACGTGGTTTGGTGGAAGTAGTTAAGGAAGCAAATTTTAGCTTTAATGATATGCCAATTATAAGTGATGCGACTCTTCTGAGTGCTTATGTAATTGATGAGGTGTAATTGTAGAAAGTTGCAACCCAAGTTGTTGCCTTTTGTGCTGTAACAATCAAGCTTATTTATGCTTACTTGCACTTAACGAGTCATTTCTTCACCGAATGTGGTGAATATTTACATTTTGACATTGCGAACATAAAAAATTCGACTGTAAAAAGTTCATAGATAGGGAAGTAAGAAAGCAATTGACATTGAATTGTCATCACATCTTCCTCTGATCCAAGGATTGTTGGATGGTCCATGCACGACTACAAATTGTATTAGCTAATAAGCAATACTATAGTTCTAAGGTATCGTTGTTTAAGCCACAGATCCCAAGAATATTTTTTGAACTGATGCCGAAGTGGGGCAATGAAACGCAGTAATATGGACTAACGCAAGGGTCTTAAGCTTTCAGAATAGTCAAAAGCCGCTTATATAGCAGGACAGGGAAGATATGTAACACCATTTTATGGACTGTTGTAGATACATTTTAGCAGGCAGATAATTTACTGAATTTATTTAGTAAGTTCAGTTCATTTGACAGAACGAATCACTATAGAAGTTATTTATGGTTCTCATCATAATGGGCTTACTCTGCCCTAAGTGTGGCTGCACTTGTTATATAACTTGATGTTGATGCCACCCTTGCCTAGGAGGTCGTAACGTTGGACCTTTAGAGATAAAAACCATTTAAACGTCTGTTAAGAAATGTTCTCTTTTCTAACTTACCTGTAGGACATGAGCATAAATCAATACGAATAGCTATTTAGTCCTTACCTTGCCTTTAGTTAAACATTCCAAGTTGTTTGAGGTGTGCTACCACTTTTGCGAAACACCAAAGGCGTGGTATTCGACTATTTGTTGTCCCTCCGGGTTGGTATCGACGAATATTTAGACAGTAGAGTTGGAATCCAATCACTCTACATATCCTAGCAATCATAAGAAACTCACGCGTTTCAGACCAGGTCACTGTCACTATACAGCTTATGGATTACACTGATCAATCTCTGATTCAAATTTCGTCAGCGACAGCTGGACAAAAAATCACAAGAAGAATATCTTCATCCGCTGGTCTCTGCGAGATTGTTTCCGACCTTAATGGAGCAGCGATCATTCTCCATCGTCATTCTATACTACGAGTTTGGTAGAGATACTAAAACTAGATATGGCTCTATATTTATGCTTGTATCCATGGCTCTAAAAATCAATAAACAGATGATCAGTATTGATCTATAATACCCCTTGGGGTTTCTCCGAGGATCTATCTGAGTATTTGATAGGCTGTTGACTTACTCGATGCGTCGAAATAGTTGGTGTACTTTAGAGGATCTTCTATCTTGTGGCTCGGGCAAATCTTGAAAATGAATTGGTGAACTTAAACAGCTCGGCCCGCATTCCATCTGGTTCAGCAATGGTGTAGGACTTTAGGTTAGATACTATTATAATCACTTCATTTTGGTCTGTTGAGAGTGAGTCTTGGCTTTTCTTGACCACGATGATTTTGATTGTTTTGCCGGTTGACTTTGCTATTTAATAGTCTGACAACAAGGCAACTACAAGCCTCCCTTTCTCATTTTCACAGGTCCCTGTTCGGGTTTTATTGCCTTGAAAAGAAACCTTATTTTTACGTTTCGAAAAGGCTTCCGAATAGCGTTTCTGGACTAGCACCTCTCTATTCCCTCGATCGTGTTCTAACATTTTCCTCAGGAGTCCATGACCATGGCCGTGGCGAGCGGCGCATATAGCTCGCGTCCTTCTCTGCAGCGAATTATTTTTTTTCAAATAATCTTTGGCAACGTCATCCTTTTTCTCTGCGGGGCGTGATCGCATATTAGGCTAAAGTTGGTGAATTTAGCCTCGATGCAGATTTCATCGCTCAGTAATGTGTCGATATCTCAAGACTTCTTGCTTAAGTATACCACGAATATGATGTAAATAAGCGCTACCCTGTTCTCTATAGCGACCACCGTAACAAATACAAATCCCAGCTTTCACTCGATGTGTGTCCAGAGGAAATCTCATCTTAGTTCCTAGATGGGAGTTATATATGATGTAGACGATTATTTCCGCTAATTGTTCGTCTGCAAGCGGCCTGTTTGCAGTCCTACGTCAGAATGTCATTGTCCTTTTTTCGATTTGCAGGGTCATCAACAGTAAAACCATAATTTTCCGAGTCTGTTGTTAAAGAGTCTGTTGCTTACGAGTCTGGAGTTAACCGCACTCACAACGCTCAATCTGGAGAGCCTGGTTCTTGCTGGACCCTATGCCAGTAAGCCAGATATTCCAGTCTCAATAATCAACTTACGGCAATAACAGAGCTGCTGAATTGTGCGGCCAATATGACTGCTATAATATTTCACTCACATACCACAAAAAAAAAGAGTCCACGTGCGAACTGTATTTTAAAATACGTATAATATGTAATCTCTCCAATGGCTGACATTTTTTTTAAAGATCATTTTCGATGCAAATGCATACTAATCTCGTATTTAAAATACTTATACCATGTATTTTTATAACACCCAACCTGTTGTGCTCATTATTCACCGGAAACGTGGATCGCTCAGTTCTCGATTTCATCAAATCTATTAATTTGCGTGACAAAATTCATCGCTATGCTTACGCACCTTAAAAAGTGAAATTTCCGCATATAAAAAGCCATTGCTCATGACTAATCCGTAAAACATACAAAAGTCAACCCAACAACAACAAAATAAAAAATAAAAATAAACAACTCATGCCGATTTCGCGGTGTATAATGTCAAGTCAACCACCTCCGATGTGGAGGCTCTTCTCCACATTATTTACCATTTCATTGGTTTTCCGTTTTGAAAGCCAGCACCGGTTCAACACATTCCGACACGATGGTCAATATTCGGATTAAGCTGGCTTATCCACAACAGCCAGCAATGGGGGCTATGTCTCGCTGTGTCGGTTTTTTTTGTTTTGTTGGTGGTAGCACAGTTTTAATTGCTATGTGGGTTACAGGCCAACATCCAAAAACGGAGAAACCCTAAACATAGTTTTGTCGGGGTAATTTTTGCTTGCGAATGGTATGAAAAATTTCCTTTTTTTTAAGGTTTGATATTGTTGCTCTTGGTGGGCCGTTTAGCAGAGACAGGAAGAAAAGTGAAAGTGAAATTCTCTTGTGGATGAAGTATCATTTTATTGTTTTCAGGGAAATTTTTGACAAGTCATGCTTTAGTGGCCATGAGAACTTGAGTGGATTAAACAATTTGTTCATAATTTTCGTAATCATTGTGGTTGCGCGTCCGGAAAAAAGTGGTAGCAATTACAGGAAGGGCTTATAGTGAGTCGGTTAGTTGTACGATAGGTCGGTTCGCTTTCCGTGGAGATGTAACCCGTTTTGGTGTGTTAATATAAGTATGTATAACTGGATAAAGCCAACTGCAGTTATAATGGGAGCTGTCAGTGTCAATTGGAGTACAGAATGGTAATTTAAGAATGGAAGGAAATGCGGATAGGGTTATAATTTGGCAGGAGATATTTCGAATTCGGATAAATTGTTGGGTTTAGTTTAACTGTCAGTATAAAGTCGTTTATTTTGCAACGGAAAAGGGAAATGGGGTCAACTTTTATGTTAAGCAAAGTTGCAATGCCATTGAAGCAAGTTCCACTTACCGAACTACAGTAATCTATACATATAATAAAACTGTAGCAATTTTCTTTGGCCGTTAAAAACTCAAAAACTACTGGACAGATTTCGATAAAACTTTTTTAAAATGTTCCTTAAGACTGTGAGACTGCTATAGGCTATGTCGTTTATAGCCACGTTTTTAGGAACAGTTTTCAGCCGAAATGTATTTTTTGAAGTAAAAATATTTACTTACACTTATTTATACCTTGCTACAAATTGATGTTTTGTTTATACTTTTGCGATCATGCGGCAGGACAAACAAAAATAAAACAACACTAGCATATATATCTCATTCGAAAATGGTTTCATTGAGGTTATCCAACATAACTGGGTAATATCAGCATATGCAATATTAATTTAATCTCTCGAAAAAGAGCATGTTGTTCGAAAGAGTAAACACTGATAAGTTGAATTTAATCATCTTAATAAAACTGTAGGAATTTTTTTTGGCCTTTAAAAACTCGAAAACTACTGAACAGATTTCGATAAAACTTTTTTAAAATGTTCCTTAAGACTGTGAGACTCCTATAGGCTATGTCGTTTATAGCCACGTCTTTAGGAACAGTTTTTAGCCAAAATGTATTTTTTGAAGTGAAAATATTTACTGACACTTATTTATACCTTGCTACAAATTGATGTTTTGTTTATACTTTTGCGATCGTGCGACAGGACAAACAAAAACAAAACAACACTAGCATACGTATATCTCTCATTCGAAAAGGGTTTCATTGAGGTTATCCAACATAACTGTGTAATATCAGCATATGCAATATTAATTTAATCTCTCGGCAAAGTGCATGTTGTTCAAAAGAGTAAACACTGAAAAGTTGAATTTAATCATCTTAATAAAACTGTAGGAATTTTCTTTGGCATTTAAAAACTCGAAAACTACTGGACAGATTTCAATTAAACACTCAAAGTGTAATTTTAAATGAACCCAATATAATTTTGTGCGAGTGGGAAAGGCGAGCACGGGCCCAGCTAGTCATAGAAAGAGTCTATTGTTTTTCACCAAATGTGAATTTAAACCATCCTTGGATTTACTCAAATACATACCCAAAATTTCTATAGAAACAATCATGGAAATCGGCCCAGCGGTTATCGAGTTATAACGTCATCGAGTTTTACCCCATAGAAGATG
Organism: Cheilosia soror; assembly: GCA_949372485.1. Classification (NCBI taxonomy): domain Eukaryota; kingdom Metazoa; phylum Arthropoda; class Insecta; order Diptera; family Syrphidae; genus Cheilosia; species Cheilosia soror. The sequence goes on along the minus strand of OX443562.1, from coordinate 108,178,423 downwards.
TTTTTTGCATGGGCGGTGTCATGCCCTTTTGTCCAATTTTGACCAATCTTACACAACACTTGAGCCAATACCTCAGATTGTCTGTAATTTTCAACTCAATCGATTCGGCGGTTTTCGAGATATAAGATTTTGAATGTTTTTTTATATGGGCGGTGCCACGCCTCTTAGTCCAATTTTGACCAATATAATACAGATTTTCTCAAAATTTGAGCTCAATCGATGATGTGGTTTTCGAGATATACCATAATGTTTTGCATGGGAGGTGCCACGCCCCTTTGTCAAAATTTTCTTGGGTATTCTTCTTATTTGGCCGGAGACCTGTCCAATTCATTGCGAATCATAGAAATCGGTCAAAATTGGCTTCTCCATTGACCGATAATAGATGGCGTTACGTTGCGTGTCTATCTGACAGTGACAGTTCAATAATTGTGATACGATATGTTACATTCAAATTTGATTCTGTTTTTGGTTGTTGCCAAAATAAATTAATACAAAATGAAAAAAAAAAAATAAAAAATAAAATAAAATAAAATCAAAAAAAAAAGCCTGTCGGAACACGCTGGGTGGTCAAAATAAAACATTTTGAAATTTTGATTTTTTTACCTTTTTTTTTTTAAACCCGTACTGAGAAAATACCTTTCCAACAAAGTATAAATCATCAAAATCGGCCAATCTCGAGTTATGGGATTACATCGCTTCGGACACTTTATTATGTATATATATGGTGGTGAAATAGATTGTTTAAATAAAATCAATTTGTGTGGCACGTCCTCTAGTCGATGTAGAGAAAGTCACTGCGATATCTTCAACCATATGGCAGCCAAGAAGAAGCATGTCTTCCTGGGCTTGCTAAGCGCCGCATTGAGCGACTATTCAGAGGCGGATGGCCAGGAAAACGGGCCCGAAGTGAACGTTGCACCAAAATCACTGACGAATTTTTCATCAAAAACATATTATATAATTCTATAGCTTATTTACATAAATTCTAATTCTCTTTGCTTTACAAATATCAAAACCTAATTGACACTCTGCCCCATTTGTAAAACCGATGACACTTTTTGCTGGGGTCATACCATTCTCATACTTCATACATTATGGTCGATCTTTTATAATTCGAAACTGACGCTATTTTTAATATTCATACCCAAGAGGCAACAACAAGCGTCGTACTGATAAAAAATCCTGATTTCTTCTCTTAACCATTTCAAACGTGTCGATAAAAATGAAGCAAAAATGTGTCCTCCCAATGCCCTCATTCAGAAAATGTTAAATTGGTACATTTTCTGATTGAGTTGGCCCATTGCAATGAAACATACACTAAATGTTGCTCCAATAAGCCTTACATTGTGTTTAAGAAATCCAAACGGATTAGGTGAGTACTTTTAACGAAATGCTTTAAAAAATCCATAATAAAAATTTAATTATACATATGTAAGATTTAACAAGAGCCCTTACTGACAATAAAATCCGTTGTCGAGCGATGATAAGAAGGGCAAATCGATTTCTCGGATTATGGTAATATCTACCAAACTAATTTATAGTTTAGTATGAAAGGCTGACTATCTTATTAAAATAAGGCAAGACAATGGTCAGGTTCTGCACCCTCAGGTCACCTGTCCAGTTGGCAGAATCGTTTTGTACAAAATGTGTCTGCATCTAAAATAAATAAATAAAAAAAATAATTGGCCCAACCAGCGTGTAGACACCACAGGCCTAGCTTCTTAGAATCATTCGTATAGTTATGTGAGTTTTTATTTTTGGGACGAATGGAAGGGAAATACAATTTTATACCGAGTCTGAACGGCTGAATTGAGAAGCCTTTTTTAGGACAGTTATACTCTCGGATTTTCGTCAGACGTTCGCGAGATGTGGCGCAGTAGAAAAAACGTTAAGATGTAATTGGTGTTTTTTTGGGGATCGGACCTGTGACCCATCACACAGCAGTCCAGCGCAGTTACCACTGAGCCACTGCACCTACATTCCTTAAATAATTATTATAAGACCCGTGCTCGTCTTGCCCACTTGCACAAAATTATATTTGGTTCATTTAAAATTACACTTTGAGTGTTTCATTAAAATCTGTCCAGTAGTTTTCACGCTAGGAGACAGAGAAAATTCCTACAGTGTTATTGTAAGTATGTATAGGTATAGATTTAATGTGCACCCTCTGCATCGCCCTCCCTCTCCATGTTCTTGCTACTTGTACTTGTTTATAATACAGCATTTCCTTTCCTTTCCCTCTTCCTATGGAATCCAAGCAACTACATACCTACCCCGAACCTACACTGTTAACATACCACATAACCTTTGTATTATGCGTCTCTTCTCTTATGAAAATTAAGATTATTAATATACCCCATGCCATACTGCAGCACGCCCATCCTCATCCAGCTCCAGCATAAGGTAGCAAGGTATATGTGTATGTATATATTTTCACTTCAAAAAGTACATTTTGGCTAAAAACTGTTCCTAAGGGCGTGGCTATCAACGACATAGCCTATAGCAGTCTCACAGCCCTAAGGAACATTTAAAAAAAAGTTTCATCGAAATCTGTCCAGTAGTTTTCGAGTTTTTAACGGCCAAAGAAAATTCCTACAGTTTTATTATATGTATAGATTGAAAAACGCATGAAGCTATATACACATATCAATCCCCATGCACATTGCACATGCACAACTTGCTGTTTAAGGAAAACATAAATTCATAATTATTATTTTCTTTTTTCTTGTTACAAACCAAAAAAAAAAAAAAAAAAAAAAACAAGTTTTTGCATAACCGACACCACATAGAAAATTATGGGTGCTAATGACATATCGCTTGAATAAAATGAAATTCATCAGGTACACTCGCGATGTTATAGTTCGTGACAAAGTAGGTATTCCAATTATAAAATTGTGCACACTAATTTAATTAAGTAAATTACTCGCACATTAAACTGTTACAACATTTTCTTTAAACATCAATTTGGTTTCATATTATAGTTTGCTATCTAGGAATATGTAGGTTGTCAGGCACTTAAATTGATCAAAGGCCATGACTACCCCAACTGTAAGAATATAATATACGCATGAAATGAAACAATTAATTTGTACATTATTTGCAACATAATGTGTTAGATACTTACGCTTTTGATTACTAATTTACTACATATATAGCTATATGAATATGTAAGCACCTTCAGTTCATGATATAATTTATTCGAAGGTGTTTGCAGTAACTGAAAATTGACTCTCCAATTGTGAAAGGAGTCTTTAGGATAATCAGTACTTGGCGCTAATAAGATTTGTTTAAATTCTTCACAAACCCACTTCGATAATATTTTGGAATATTCGACTTCTTTTGCTAAAATTAAGTATTTAAGGCTAGAGGCAGTTATAATTCTAATGACGATATCATTTCCTTTGAAGTTTGAAATATGCTTTATATTTCACTTTTTTTTCAAAATGTTTACAACTATAAACGGTTTTGCTTAAGTGTAAGTCTACCAAAAGCTTTCCGCGTACATAAATACATACATACACTTTCAATGGCCCGCTTATCCATTGAGTGGGTCGCGGGTGTAGGTTGCTCAAGTGGAACCTCCATAGCTCTCGATCCTCCGCCATCGACTCCAAATCAGCAAGGGCAATCCCCATACGGCTAGAGGAGAGATTATGAATTTGATCTAACCATCTCATTCTGGGTTTACCTAGAGGACGCCCGCCCGATGGTACGGATTCCAAGCACGTCGTGGAATCCTGATCGGAGACATGCGTTTAACATGACCAAACCGCACCGAAGCATGGACCGCTCCGTCCGGAGAAGTACCTGCTCGACATTGAGCTCCTCACGTATTCTGGTATTTCTAATGCGATCTCTACGGGTCACACCAGCAATACAACGGAAAAATCTCATTTCGGCAGCTTTTATTCGCGATCTTATTCTTTCGGTCATTACCCAAACCTCATGACCATAGGTACGAGTTGGAACAAACACTGAATTAAAGACGGACAACTTAGCTTTGACACCAACTTCAGTCCTCCTGATAACTCAAAACTCAAAACTCAGCATTGCTCCTACCATCACTCGTGAATAAGATCCCGAGATACTTAAACTTCTCCACCTGTTTCAATGGGACTCCACTAACATGCAGAGTGCATTGAATAGGCGTTCTGGAGACGACCATTACTTCAGATCTGTTCACGTTTACCTTCATCTCAGCTTCAACACAAATGGTTACAAACCGTTCAAACAAAGTTCAGTCTGAGAGGATCCAAGGATGACCAAGTCATCAGCGAAGAGCAAATGACTTATCCTCAGATCTCCCAATTCGAAACGCTCCGCGTAGATACTAAATAAAGACAACGTTACTAACCATGGAATTTCGACTGTAAAAGTTTGGTGTCATTGCATTTCAAAAATGTCAGCATCTTTAAATAAGTAAAATATTTGCTTATCGGACCATTAGGTTGGGTTACGTTAGACGCAGGGTTGTGAGGGAACCATCACAAGATACTAGTCACCTAAGTGGGCTCATCACGATCAATGGGGGAGCCATCATTTCATAGTAACTACTTACTTACGCAGTAGTAAGTAAGTAAGAAAATTTCATTCTGATATGTGGTATGGTAACAGTGTAGGGTTGGGGTAGGTAGTTGTTTGGATTTCATAGGAATAGGGAAACAAAGGAAAGGAAATGCAGTATTATAAACAAGTAGCAAGATAATGGAGAAAAAGGGCGATGCAGAGGATGCAAATTATATATCCAATACATTACATCCATTATTGACATCTATACATTATGTACGAGAGACGCAGCAAGGCGAACACGGGTCAGCTAGCATAGAATAAAACTGTATGCATTTTCTTTGGCTGTTAAAAACTCGAAAACTACTGGACAGATTTCGATGAAACTTTTTCTAAAATGTTCCTTAAGACTGTGAGACTGCTATAGATTATGTCGTTTATAGGAACAGTTTTTAGCCAAAACGTATTTTTTGAAGTGAAAATATAGAGATACATATATACCTTGCTACAAATGAATGTTTATACTTTTGCGATCGTGCGACAGGACAAATAAAAACATAACAACACTAGCATACTATACCTCGCATTCGAAAAGGGTTGATTTGTTTTCGCTATGAATGCTAATGTATATTAAGATCGTATGCCCGATGTCGGATGGGGATGGGGTGCGTGCTGCACTATGGCATGGGGCATTATAATAATCTTCATAAGAGAAGAGACGTATAATACAAAACAGGTTTCATTTCAGAATTTCATTGGATATATTGTGGTATTGTAACAGTGTAAGGTTGGGGTAGGTATATAGTTGTTTGGATTCCATAGGAAGAGGGAAACAAGGGAAGGGAAAGGAAATACAGTATTATAAACAAAAGGGCAAGATCATGGAGAGGGAGGGCGATGCAGAAGGTGCACATTAAATATCCAATACCTACATTACAAAGGCGAGCGGCGCAAGGTGAGCAAGGGTCTGCTAGTTGATTATAAAATTATTTCGGCAAGGAGTTACGATACCGTCACACCTTCAACATTATAGTCTGATCCAGATCTAGTCTCAACTCCGTGCTTTTTTCAACAATTTTTAATTGTCAGCGGAGTTATATCTAATTTGTCCACAAGGCATGACACCTTTTCTTTGACGTGCTTGCCTCCAAAACGTTAGAAGGCAATGTCGGTAAAAATTTAAAAGAAAATCTCGACTTTGAAAATATCTTAAAACCACCTTTAAGATCTGTTATTTTGTTTTAATTCATTGGCTGATTTCATTGAAGTGTATGTGGGGAGGTGTTACTTCTGTAATAGCAGTTGTTTGGCAGGCTTGCGTATGTAGCTTCAGTTAAACCCAGACAAATAAATGTTTATACGATTTTAAGCTTATTTATTGAACTTTTTTACGTACTTTAATGCCACCATGCTAAAGGTTTAGTACTTAATGTGCTGGACTACTAGTTTCAAGCCCCGGTAAAAAACGTAATGCATAGCGTAATGCCTTCTTCTACGACCGGCTCACAGACAGCCGCTTTAGCTAATTAAGTTGACTTATATTTTTAAGTCATTTCGTCCTAAAAATAAAACTCCGACAAAGGAATGGTCGAGGTAAGCTAGGATTGGGTATCTTAAAAAGTTATGTTTGACGCAATAAATTCAACCAACTTTTAAATATATACAAGGTGGCGCAAAAATAACCTTCCGATGTTTTTTGGCTGTAATTTAAAAAAAAAATTAAAAACTTTGATTCTTCTTGTGGATTATTTTTATTTGGTCTTTTAATTTTTTTTACATCATGTCGAGAATATGATGTCATGTAAATGGCCGCCGCCACAGTTGATTGTCATTTGAGCCCTTTTTATGGCATTTTCCATCACTTTGGCCAAAACTTCCGGCGATAGGTCCTCACATTCTTGACGGATATTGTCTTTAAGAGCTGCGAGAGTCTGAGGCTTGTTGACATAAACCCACGACTTCAAAAAGCCCCACAAAAAGAAGTCTGGAGCGGTCAAATCAGGCGATCTTGCTGGCCAGTGCAAATCGCCAAAACGGGAGATTAGGCGCCCGGGAAATGCATCCTTCAGCATATCGGTTGTGGCACGTGCAGTATGTGCCGTTGCACCGTCCTGTTGGAACCACATGTTTTCCAATCCCAATTCATCAAGTTGCGGCAAAAAGAACTAGTTGATCATTGCTCTGTAGCGCTCACCATTCACAGTAACCGTTTGGCCCGCGACGTCTTCATGTCCATGACATCTTCGGCTACAGCAGCAATATTCTCTGCAGAACGGCTACTCCGGGGTCTGCCACGCCTGGCAGCATCTCGTGTTGTCCCAGTCTCTTCGAGGCGAGCGGCTAAACGTCGCAGTTGAAAGTCGCAGTGTTTCACCAGTAGGCGTTGGACGGATAGGAAATCTGCGACGAAATTCACGTTGTGGCAAAGTCACCGACCGATTATTGCTCAAATAAATAGTCACCAATATTCCGCGTTCTGGAGCAGTGTAGCGTAACATTGTTTATTAACGTGTATTTCGCATGTGTTTACTACACAAATGTCAAAACAGAACTGACATTAGGGGCCAATCGCAAAATTTATAGCATTTTCTGATTGGAGGATTACTTTTGCGCCACCTTGTATAAGCCTCATTTAAAGCCAGCTTGATTGTCTCGTCAAATGTTTACTATAACGTTTAGTAAAGTTTAAATTGCAAAAAAGTCATTAATGATTTATTTGAACCACAATTAACAATTTTGATTGTTAGCCAAATGCTAAAAACTCATATTACGTGCATCTCCATTTGTAAGCTAGTTCGCCTACAAAATTATTCAAATTGAATTAACATATTCAACTTATTGCCGACATACAATCAATCACAACCGCGTTTTTGACCGACCATGGAATTGAACTTGACTTTCAGTCTGTGTGTGGCTAAACGCCGACGCCAACAAGGTCACTACGTGAATTTATTCATCGTCAACCGTTCATCTGTTGAATTTCATATTTTCACAACCGTTTTCGTTTGAATTTCAAATAGAAAAGCTAAACTGCCAATCTGTCTCAATCTAATTGTGGTTCACAAATGTACGCCAGTATAAACAAATCCAGTTCATTTGCAACTTGCCAGATGTGCGCAAGTGCGCCTAATGCGGTCATCACTTCCCATCACCCATTACACCAGTCGAAACGGTCTGATGTGGTCTCCAATTACATAACAACAAAAATCGCGCACAAGATACACCATCAGCGAACTACCATCAGTATCTTTAATGATGATCATCATGTTGGTGGTTGCTAGTTGTTGTATACTCTCGTCTTCATCTTGTTTCTGATTCGAGTAATACATACACGTATACATATACGTATCTACAAGCATTTGAAACAAGACTCCTTCTGTCATTTCTCAATTTACCCGCAGAGAGTGGTGGCGAGGCGACAGCCTTCCGCCAACTAATACACTACCAGTTGTCCCACCAGCCAAGCCGAGTGATGGGAAAATCAAGTTCATAAGATGCTCCCCACCCCCTTTCGACGCAATTGACTTAACTGATATACATACCCCAACTCGAACTTCTACTGCGATGTATACAGAGCGAAGTGCTCTGCTCCCAATGAGACCAAGACCATTCGACCACACCACCGCCTGGTTTCGGTTTGTGGTGATGGTGAGTCTGCAGACCAAACTAGGGAACTGGGTCAAATTTTAGGAAACTCGTTTTCTCTTTGCGTTTTATCATCTGATATGGTAATAGTACGCTAAAAGATATCTGCAAATAAAAAGCGTTTCAATGGTGTATCGAAGAGATACTCACTTACATACAGTAGTGCATAGCATAATGGTCGAGTCGAGGGTATAATGATGTTGTTTGTTTTCAGTTAGAGAGTAAGTATGTAGTTGGTAGTTGAATTTGACACTTATAGACCGCAATTTATTGAGTAACAATTTAATTGAATTATTTTTAGATGTCGCTCTAATTTTGGTTCTTGGTTTCTTTTTTCCAGATTGGCGCACCAGCGGCGGAACAAATTCACTCTTTGATTCCCCAATCTAAGGTACATACTTTATCCTCATTAATTTATTTCTGATATAGGTTTTGACCCGAAAAGAATTTAGTTTCTAAATTTGAAATTATTTGGATGGCCGAAAGAATTTTGAATGATGAAATGTTTTTTTCTAAAGACAAATGTTGACTGTGCACCATGCCATGACGCTCTTTAGCTATATGGTTGTATAACGCAAATATTACTTGTTTCTATTACAGTTTTTTAAATCGAAAGTTTATAAAAATTAGAAACATTGACTTGACTATCGCCCTTCGTACATTTTTCATTTGACCCTTTCCCAGCTCCAATTCAACAAAAAATGTATACATCCTCCATAACTGACTGAGAGAGATATAGGGTCTTGCAGAGGATCCGTTTGCTTCTATACAGATGAATCCTTAATGCATCGTTAGGTTATCTTGACTGTACAATAATATTTTCTTTGTTCAAAAACCCATAGTCATAAATGAGCTCCTTACTGAATACAGGTAGTAAGGACTGTACGAAAAAAGATCCGGAAACATTTGCGCGGTCTGACAATACTGAAATATGGCAGTTAGATTTTTATTACATTGTCTTATATTCATTACAAATAAATAAATATTTAAATTAAAAAATTTATTTTAAATTGTGTGATGGCTCTCCTTTGTAATTTTATGATGAAATAAAATCTATCTATCTAAATCAAAAAAAAATTTGATCAATATTTCCGATAATTTAGTCTATATGCTAATTTTTGACATTTTCTTTTGCTTGAGTTTTCCTATACCTAATATTCAAGAGGAAATAAAACAGTGGATTTCAATAAATTCATACCGTAGCATTTGATAAATCTCTGTTCTCAGATTTGCGTTTGGTGCACTTCTCTTTTAAACACTTCATAAGTGTCAGAAAATTAGCTGAAGATAAATATTTTGCGCAGCCTAATAAAGTGTAGAAATAGTAGTTTAAAAAATGTTAGGCATAATCCGTTTCTTTCATCATTAAAAATTGTCAGGCCTAGTTTCTCTTTCCGGATTTTTTTCTCGAATAGTCCTTACGTACTTTGGGATGGAAAAAACAACCAACTTGACAGAAGATTTATGGCAAAAGCATTAAAATCACGGCATAAATAGCCACCGTTTGGTTTTTTAATTTGTTTTTCTAATTTGTAAACCTTTAAGCCATAGTTTTTATGACTAGGGTGGGTATCCGCCAGAAGTTCTATAATTTTAAATTTATAATGTGCTCTCCCTTGAACCACCCCTATCTGGGACTCACTGATCAGCATTTAAGACCCTTCACTGGCATAGTTGCAACATCTACCAAATCGTTCACATGGAGAGTGGACTAAGCTCCATTTTCTGCACCAGCCGAATCCACGCATTTTTAGCCTCAGCGATATTAGCCTTGAACGTCGAACCTCTCAGTTGTGCTTCTCTCTTTCAAAGCAAAGTAGATACTCTAGTACAATTTTAAAAAATATGATGGGAGGGTATGCTATACCGATGGCGTACTGGAACTGGTATCTTCAGCGAAGCTCCAAATCTACGAATATCATTTCGAATCACCGACAATTGCAGCGTCTTTCACTAAGAGATAGCTGCTATAACCCAAGCTCTGAAGGGCTTGAAGGGACGCTACAAGTCGATAAAAGCATCACTATACTCGGACGGAAAATCAGCCACAAGAGCCATCAGTCAGTCCTAATGAAAAATGGCAGAAAACCTTTGTAAAAAAAAAATGCAATGGACAATGGACTCAACTGATGATATAACTGAAGCTCTGATGGCAACTATCACAAGAGCGCTCATTTAACTTATTACCTAAAGGCTTGCTCTGATAATCAATGTGCACTAAGGTGCGTAGTATCTTGTGATGGTTATCTTCACAACCCTGAATATTACCTAATCTAAGCTAACCTAACCGCTGCTCCAACACTTCTTGTATCTTCTCCATCCTATCGTACTTCCTGCATTGCTGTAGTATCTGCTTTTAACAGGGTCTCTATTAGTTGTACAGGTGCATCCTATTGAATATATGGTCATTTCACTTTAAAACTCGAGGGTCCTTTATCCATTTTTCAAGTTCAGTGGTTGTTAAGATTTGGATCATCAATATCCGAAGAATATGGTTGATTTTTAACAAAAAATTTCTTCAGTAGTAGGAAAGTTACCGTGACGTTATATCCAAACCTAGGGCCAGATTATGTAAAATGAAAATGATCGAACGATATCATTTCGACAATACATAGCTGTCTCTGTATATTGCCACAGATATAATAGAGACAGATTTAGTGAAAACGAAAGCGTTTTTCGTTTCGTATTTTACAGAATCCCACCCCTGGATTGACCAGCTCTTTCCTGAACCCCTTGATCAAAATGTAGTTGGTAATGCTGGTCCATTTTGGCATGCATTTTCGAGTACGTCCAGTTAGCCATAAATAAGTTTTCACCAAGTAGTTCGACCTAACTATAACTAAAGGGTCCGCCAAATAACTTTTTTTTTTGAAAATGCTATAAAAAAAAACTACTGAATATTTTCTCAAATTTTTTTGTTTGAAAGTACATACAATCCTTCCGGTTAATAATGGAAAATAATTTCATTCAAATGGCTGCCTCGGCTGGCCATGCAGTAGCCTACACGATCGGTCCAATTTTTAAGCACATTATCGATTGTGTGCAGCTGTATTTCACCAATGGCTTCACGAATATTGTCCTTTGTCTCTGGCATGTCGGCGTAACACTTATCTTTTACGGCACCCCACAAATAATAGTCCAACGGTGTCAATTCGCAGCTCCGCGGTGGCCAAACGACATCAGCTCTGCGGCTGATAATGCTTCAAAAACATCGAGTGTAGCTTCGTGCCACACAGCTGTGGCACGTAGCGCCGTCCTGTTGAAACCAAATGTTGCCAATATCCTCCTCTTCAATTTTTGTGAACAAAAATTCGTTCAACATGGCCCGATAACGATCGCCATTGACTGTAACGGCCACTCCTTGCTCATTTTCGAAGAAAAATGGCCCAATTATGCCTCTGGACCAAAATCCGCACCAAACAGTGACTCGTTTTGGGTATATCGGCTTTTCAATGTATGCGTGCGGGTTTTCTGTGCCCCAAATGCGACAATTTTGTTTGTTTACATACCCGCCAAGATCAAAAAACGGTGCTTCTCTTCTTCCAAAATCTGTACGCATTTTTCACACACATTCTGCAACATTACCATGATTTTCAAAGTAATGTCGCAATATTTCCCAGCGTTGTTCAAGCGTATGCACAACCATATTCGTTCAGCGGAAGGATAAAACTAATTATCTGTCAAATCAGACATGAGCTAAGTGTTACCATTCGCGAAATAAGCACTAGTTGAAAAAAAAACGTTAGATGGCGGACCCTTTATATAGAGACACCTTCAGAAACCTCGCTACCTATCCTTATCTGCGATGCCTGATTCAAATACTCTTTCATTTGAAAATATTTATTAGTAGACTGAGCTTCAACATGACATCCTTTGGTTTACCCAACTGGAAATAGTCTCTCATAATATAGTGTCGGAAGCAGTGTTGCCAACCCGGTTCGAAGTTTTTATGCCTCATTCCGAAAAAAATTATGCCTTTTTGGTAAAAACGATTAATAACGAAAAAAGTTTCAATTTATGTGTTAAACTTTTATTAGTAGGCACATAGTTAAGAAAAAAACAATAATTTAGACATAAATATGTATGTGTAGCATTTGTAACTAAAATTAGGAAAAACAGAAACTAACTTCACGTAAGACAGAATTTATTCGATGGATCTGCACCAAACTCATCACGATCAGTGAAACTTTAACTCATCTTTAAAATAAACTATTACAAACTGTTTTTTAATTTATTTTTTACCAGCAACGAAAACTAACCTTAAGGTCTACCGCGCATTGGAAGCGTTTTCGTTACGAATTTTACCCGTGCGATCAGGTACGAAAAGGGACGAGCGATCCCGACTTTCTAAGTAGGTACTATGGGAGCCCGCACCGCACATTGGATGCAAGTTAGTCGTATGTGCTCGTAAGCATGAGCACAGTGGTAAATGAAAATTAGTGAAGGTGCTTTGATCAAAGTACCAAATTTACTAAATTTAAAATTTATTTTTACGGATTGATTATAAAAAAACTTCACAAAAAATTATGCCTTTTTTCTCAAAATTATTCCTCAATGCCTCAAGCATCGGAATTATGCCTAAAAGGCATAATTATGCCTAAAAGGCATAATTATGCCTCAGTTGGCATCACTGGTCGGAAGCGGAAGGTAGAGATTTATGGAAGCTGCACTAAAGCATCTTACACCTGCGAAACTTGGATAAATGGACCATTTAAGAAGATGCTTTTATATTACTTATAGCAGTTAATCGTGTCTTCGTTTACATTGTAATTGATTTTTAGACTCAAAGTTTTTATAGAATATTCCAGTCGATATAGACAGCTATCTCTTCCTTCTACCACTGTAGGCTAGTGTCGTTTTCCATTGGTTTCACTCAAGGATTCAGTCATTTCGAAATCCAATGTAACAAGGAAACTGCTTCTGGATCGACTCCACTCAGGTATTGGTGAAAGGTCAAAAATTATTGTATGGCTGCTGCCATCTGGCTTGTATGAAATACATAAGTTGCACTTGTGCAAGTGCTTCTTGAGTGGATTCTGACTTAAAATCGAGAAGCGAAATTCTCTCCTCAGAATCTGCAGAAGAGTATTTTTTGCGTCAATTGAATGGTTTCAGAACGAAGAGAATTTCTTTATTCCGGTCCGGACGCTCCCGGACGTTTCTTATTGCCCATTGGAAAACAGCATTAGTAACGCTTTGTTCTCTGTCAAGATTTGTTGAACTCCTTTTAAAGGCGAAGATGGAATAAAGGTAGTCTTCAGGCGCTACTTTTTTCAAGACTCAATGCAGGGTTTAGGTGTGTATTCTCAAAGCTGAGCTTGATAAGGGTCTTGGCCGCATTGCAAAACGTTACTGGAAAATGGTAAAAAGGTTTTAGGAGAATTCTTATAGAATTTCACTAGTATCATTATCCAGACATTTTATTGTGCTTAATGTTTTTGGCATATTTTGAAATTCCAGAAATGCTATTGTATTGAGACCCAGGTCCATCTCGAACTGTAGAGGAACCTAAGTAGCGCTAATTTTTATCTCTGAGGATTCTTCTTCAGTGGTATTGGTGCATTTACGCAGCTGTTGCATTAGGATATGCAAACTAGAAGTTCAATAATCCTTGAATGGGAGCAAGAAGTTATCTTCGATGTGAAGCAAGTGACGGGTATGGTTCTTTGTAAATTACACAAAGATACATTTTATGAATGGCGCCAAATTCATTGTCACAGCCAATATCTGGCTTAATTAGATTGCAGTTAGGACTATTGGTATACAATACAGAGTGATAAAATGACACCACAGGCTATAAAGGCCTTATAATTGCTTCCTGTAAGTGTGCAATGAAGACTATTTGTCGCAAGTCAACCAGTTCAAATACATATTTGTATTTTATGACAATACGTCCCGCTGTTCAAAGAATAGAAAGCGAAAATCTATATTGATGATTTCATCATCCTATACCTACTTCTTACATTACACGGACAAGTACATAATTTATCCGCCAACTACAAGTTGAGTTTGATTCATGGCAATACGCAGTATATACAAGCCCCGACTGTTGCTGTGCCGCAAATGTCCATATGGATACTCGATCATCCGGTGAATCAACCATCGGACCAAACCAACAAACAAATAAATCCATCTGTACGATAACTCTACAACTCTAATTCAAGAAAGAATGTAGGAGGACAACTTTCATTTTATTTAGCGGCATCGCGCGCAGAGACAACATTAACAGCGAAACGCAAAACCACACATCCAACTGCTTCTGGTTTAACCATCCCATTCAGGCAAGCTGCTAATAGTGTGAGTCTCACTGAGAAATATATATGCCAAATTTGACTCACTGTCCAGAACGATACGAAATTCCAATGCCTCGACCCCAACACCATCGACCATCGTAAATATTGTCAAAGGTGTTTCATCTTTTTTTTTGTTCTTTTTCACTTTTCATTTCTAAAAGATGAAAGTGAAACTTTATATCCAAAAAAATATCTACATATTCATGTGATTGGTTTATTAGCTATTGGAATTTTATTTTGAATTTATAATAAGCATCTCTGGATCTGGGGAGCATCTGTGGCATCTTAAGAACGATTTGAGGGTATGCCGACTGACGAAGCGCATTAATTTCTTCTCGATTTCACTTTCACCTGTTGCGTGTGTTTTTTTTTTGCCATCATCTTCTGATTCAGTTATTATGGATAACTTTATTAGCTCTTCTGTTTTGTGTTCTGTTTCATTCAGATGGAAATTCGTATTATAGTCGAGTGAACCTGTTGTGGCCTTCTGTCATAATATTTCTTATGTTGGGTGGTTAAATTTTTAGTTTTCTGTTGGCCACATTTTTCGTAATTGATATTGACTTACAAAATGCCGGCTAATAGTTTGGCTGACCTAGAAACATACTGTTTTTATATTTTTTTAATGATCCACTTGCTAAATTGCTGTTTGTTGTTCATCAGTCAATATTTGCAAATATTAGTTTGGATTTAATTTTTCATCTGCGGATGATTAATGAATGTTTAGCTGTTGAAAACTTTCGTAGAAGAAATCGAATACAATTGAAAGTTCTTTGAAAAGTTGTTCCGGAAATCTTTTATCACACCAAAAACATAAATGTAAAAAAAAGCTCATTTCTGTTGTATAGATATAAAAAAATTTGTCTAACTAGTCAGCCACGAAAAGTAATGAGATCTAAATGTACGTCAAGTTCTTAGTTTAAGAAGGTTCAATGTTAAAAAAAATTGGCAGGTTGACTTGCCAAGAAAACCTTCAATTTTTTTTCAATATTTAACCGTCTTAAACTAAGAACTTGGTGTACATTAAGATCTCACTCATTATTTTTCGTGGCTGACTAGTTTGACACTTTTTTTTATATCTATACAACAGAAATTAGCTTTTTTTTACATTTATGTTTTTGGTGTGATTTCACTACTTTTTGCAAAGTTTTTTTTTTTACATTTCACAAACAACGTTGAAACGTCTTCGCTTTTTAAAATGTCAACAGACACTGACTAGACTACCATCACTTTGGCTTTCTTTCTTATAAACTATTCATTAACATTAGCAGATAAATTAACTTCTATTCATATTTTAGGTGGGCAGATTCCACTCTCCTTTCGTACAATGCAGGTCCTACCACTTTGCCAAATTTCAATATTCGACGGCAATCAGAGTGGCCCAAATAAACAATCTCCCATTTTTAAAAGTGGGCAAATACCATGCCTTCTGAAAGGAGAACATACAATTTTAAATTTTATTCTTTTTGTACACTGCAAGTCCTACCGCTCTACCAAATCTCAACATTCTACGGTAATGGGAAGTGGCCCAAATAAAAAATAACCAATTTTCAAATGTGGGCATATACCACACCCCTGAATGGAAAATTTCAAGTTTTGGAGTTTTACCAGTGTATGCACGACAGGATCTAGCATTCTGCGAAATTTCACAAGGTTTGGTGATACTGATCAATGATCATCATCTAAGTGAGTGAGAGTGAGTGAGTGAGTCGGTCAGTTACGGTTTTTGTGATTTTTGAAGTATATAAGTTGAGAACCACTAATGCTATAGAAATTAAATTTGGCGACCCTTTTAATGAGCTCGGTAAATGTTTCAAGTTTGAAGTTTATAGTCGAAAACAGCCTGGGTTTGTTCCTGCTTAAGTAAGCTCATTAAAAGTCGCCCCACGGCAGCCATGATGGCATTAATTTCGCTCACTCGATTTTCCACTGCACCGCTATGAGTAGCCAAAAGTAGTAGAGCGTTTGATCTTCAATCAGTCAAAATATTTGCTAAAGTAAAAGTGTTTATAAATAAAAAATAAATAGGTGGCGCAACAGGCGGGTAGACACCCTGGGCCTAGCTTCTCACAACCATTCGTTTTGCGTGAGTTAAATTTTTGGGACGAATGGAAGGGACCTACAATTTTATGCCGAGTCCGAACGGCTGAATTGAGAAGCTTTTTCAGGACAGTTATACTCTCGGATGTTTGTCAGACGTTCGCGAGAGGTGGCGCAGTAGAAAAAACCTTAAGATGTAATTTGTGTTTTTCCGGGGATCGAACCTGCGATCCATCGCACAGTAGTCCAGCACACTAACCATTGCGCTTCTGCACCCACAAAAGTAAGAGTGTTTAGACACCATAAATGCTGGACTTTTAAAAACTCTTACTTTAGCAAATATTTTGACTGATTGAACATCAAAACGCACAAGTCCAGTAGGCTAAGGGAGTCCTTAGCTTGCTAGGCATATATATTTTTATGCGTATTCAATCTCTTAGCGCAAACTGAGTTTGGGTAATCGGAAGTCCGTGGATGTTGGACTTCGTCAGTGATGTGTTTTCTGTCCTCTTCTTTTCATTACTGTACCGCTACTGGATGTTTGTTATACAGCGCACTCTTAATGAAGATCATTTTAAATTGGGAGACCTACGAATAGGTAATTTCTTCTTCGCTGAAGCATTGGTCATCCTTGCGGGATTTTTAGTGTTGAAGCTGAGATGTAGGTGAACGTGAAAAAATTTGAAGTGATGGTTGTCTCCAGTGTCTTAGTGGAGTACCATTGAAACAGAAGTTCAAGTATCTCGGAGCCTTAGTAAATAATGAATTTTCTCGTAGGATTGCTCCGGCATCAGGCTCAATTTTGAGACAGCTGGGTCATATTTGACAGGAGAATTGAATTTGGTGGCAAAGCTTATCTATTCGTCTTTAGGTCGGTATTTATTTCAACTCTTATATCTATTTGCATGAGTTTTGAGCAATGACCAAAAGAATAAGATAGCGGCTATACCAGCTGCCGAAATGAGATTTCTTCTTTATAAGTTAGGAACTTATTGTCGAGCAGCTACTTCTCCAGACGTAGAGGGTCAGGCTTCGGTGATTTGGTTACGTTACAGGCAAAGATGGACATGCTCTGGCTTAATGAACTACAAACCAATTTTACGACTTGCCTTATGATAATAAAATCAAGCCTGGGTGATTCTACAAAATTAAAAAATTCTATTTGAGCTAAAACAGGATAGGAACAATAATAAAATTTAGTACTATACATATATAGCTGCGAAGGTATCAAAAGGCTTACCTATGTGTTTCCTTGCAGGTCATTGCTGAATACCTTAACTGTATGTCATTTCATTTATTAGCCTCTATCTGAATTGAACTGCGGTTGGTAAATTGTTTTAAAAGTTTTATTAATTTTGACGAAATTTAAAGTCAAATTTTATATTAAACTAGCGAACCCCCTGCACACTTCAGTGATAAACAGTTTCTATTGTAATGCTCTGTGGTACACACACTTTTGGTTTGTCCAGGATTCGTGTTGCCTAAAAAATATTCTGTCTATCAGGACAATGCACAATAATATTACAAACTTTTCAAACTTAAGCTCCCATGACTGTTGAAGCATAGCGTCTCCTCACCCCTTTATCTATTTTTGACCTATTTTCACAGGAACACAATCGATTCAATGGTTTTCCAAATATTAGATTTTTAATGTTTTTTTTTGGGCCCCTTTGTCCAATTTTGACCAATCTTCACCTACGATTTTCTGTAAACTTGAACTCAATCGATTTGGTGGTGTTCGAGATATAATATTTTGAATGTATTTTTTGTATGAGAGGTGCCACGCCCCCATAACTCATGAACCAATACAATTCTAGAATCAAAATCGGTTCACGCATTACAGAGAACATTATTGACAAGCACAATACAACTTATTTTTATATATATAGGTACTTTATGCTTCCTGGCCACTCTCTGCTGTGCCTCCACATTTTTTAATTATATAGATTCAGGCTTGTGTTAAGTTGAAAAGCCGACTTACTAGGAGGCTTTGTCAAATTGGATCTGCAGTATGTGTAGTCCCTATTTATCCCGACATGCCTCCCTCCTATACTTATTGCACTGTCTATGCATTTCCACTTACTTACTATTTTTGGCTTCACTGCTTGTCAAAAAAACATACCCTCGAAAGGAAATAATACCCAAAATGACGAAACATTTTGCAACAAAAAATTGTACGAGTTTTTCATGGGGGTTATTTCCAAATCGATTTTGGCGCTATTTCCTTGGACGTTATTGCCTAACGACAATTGTGTTACTGGACCATTGTGAGGTTGCTTTAAAGCGGGCAACTGCAGGAGCGTCATTTGCCTGGTAACAAATGTCAATGGGTATCAATCAGATGAAATACGATGTGGCACAAAAAAATGTTCGTTAGACTTTTCTTGCGATTTATTTTATCAGTATTCAGGAACTACACTGTGCCGAATGTGTTTCGCCCGGAGTTTCTTTAGAGGTATTGAAGTAATTTCCCGAATCAGTGTCATCCGCCCAGAAACTGTCACCATACAGACCTGAACTCCTACAATTAGTTAATCAATATAGGTTTCAGAGAAGAGAAGATAGGACGTCACCTTGTTTAGGTTTCCTCCGTTTCCTCTAATGATAGACCGTCTGGTATGATGTTCCACTCAATGATATTCACCTATTGAGAGGAAAATTAATCAACTTCAAAAGAGAGTTATCTACCTTTAGAACTGGAAGGTCATTTGCGATGACAGATTTGTTGACAACCATTATGTACGTTCTTTATGATAAATCCATACCGCGAAGCAAATAACATTCTAGTGTGTCGAGAAAGTAGCAAATCTCTCAATAGTCCTGTATGCATTAGAATCCACATTCCTATCTCCAGCCCCTAGGTCAAGCCTGGTTCGATAAAAATATCCACAAGAAACAAAAAATAACGCTCAAGGATCGACTTGCTCTGCCTGCAGAAATAAGGTCAAAAATGTTTAACCTATGGTATAATTTGAGAAAGAGTGTATTCATCATTGCAAAAGATAAATTTCATTGGAACCAAGCAATTAGCGACTCACAAAAAAGAAACGACAAAAACAAAAGAGTTCAACAGCAAACTGCGATTGCAGCTTTCTTAACAAATTATTTATTTACACCGACTAATCGTTTATTACATCTCTCCGGGGGCTTAATTGTTTAAAAAATGTGAAACATTTCTTTCACAGAATTACGCGCGTACACTAAGTGACATGCATCATAATGCCCCATCCCGTACGTGATCATAATAATAATAATTCAAAGCATCATTTACCCTCTCGTACCATACCATGATGGATGCGTTCATATCTAACGCGCTTCAAATGTATCTATATCTATTCACCTTATATTCGATCTGTTTCTTTTTTGTAATTTCCAACTTCTGTGGAAAGATGTGTAATCCGCACAATGGTAGCTAATGGTATAGCTCTCAATCGAAAACGATAAATTGAATACAAGAACACCGCATAGAGGGCAAGATACAAAACGTATGAAACATCATGAGCTCTTGTCCATAATTCTTGGGTTCGTGCTGCGCCGAGATGATGGCTTGTTCGGCGGCTAGTTCAATGGCTCTTTCACAGGTCGTCATCGCAACAACATCATCATCACCATCGCCATCATCATCGACACGAAACAATTATACACAGAAGAGAGGCGAAAATTAAGAAGCAAGCAAGCATTCAACTTGAGAGATTTGACGAGAAGAAAATTTACTGCATCCGTACGTCGATCATGATAAGCGCAACATCACTGTCTGACCGATCGCAGGAAGCCGGACAGGAAAAACTTTTTTTTTTCTGCACACAAAAAAACATGCGGCGCAGAAAAAAAAAAGAAGATAAGTACAAACTTGGCTTATTGCATTGTTGTAAATGATGGTCATTAATTATTTATATGGCTTTCGTTGGCCATAATTATTGTTGCCATCTTGGGGATTGAACGGGTCCGATGTGACTTACCACCGTAGGATTGAAGTAAGTGCTTATGAAGCTATTTAGGTTTTACTTTCATCGTGTTGTTCCATCTATTTTGATGTGAGCTGTGTGTGCAGACGCGCGCCGTGAAGTAGTCGCAGTCGAGAGATACCTATGCCTCTATAGTAGGTTTTATTGTTTCGCGATGGGAAAATGCATCAAATGTCGACAAATTGCTAAAGATATTACACAGTTGTGAGTTTTTGTCTCCTTTTCGAGATGACGATGTTATTTAGTGTGATGATTCTCCATGGAGAAGTAGGCGGTAGTTTGTCAATAGCACACGTTTTATAGATGCGCCGCGAGCCGCCTTAGGGAAATAGAAGGTGTCTGTAAGTTGGCGAAATTTTGAAGTTAAATCTTAAATAAAAAAAAAAGTACTCGTCGTGCTGATTTAGGTGTCACGTTGTAATGTATGGTGGGAAACCAAGCAGGATATTGGAACGTGAAACTTTCAACAACCCGTAGGGTACTCCATGTGTGATGGATAAATAATATCATCTGCCATGTGACAGAAGACGTGACGGTAGAACAATTAATTGGTATCTAAGGAGCAAGTTATCATGGAAGAACGTGCACAAGATCAATAAAGTTTTTATATTCGAATACGGTAATAGATACTGGTGTTACCTTTTGGACTCTAAATGAAGGTATATAAAGTGTTTGGGAAAATCCCTAAAAATATCCAAGTCTAAGAGAAAGTTGTGAACTATGAATCGGAATAGAAGGGACTATTGTGATTTAAGAAAGTTCACTACTTTCCTTTTCTATTCCTCGTTTGATGTGAAAAGCAGTTGCTTATGCTTTTAGTTTTCTCATTTCAGAATTTCCAAAACAAAATTCACACTTACGACAATCTACGGAGCTTACTTGACAGAATAGAGTAGATACCCCAACTTATCTATTGTACTGGCAGAAAGAATCTAGTTTCTACTACTTACATACTTGACGGGCTTTCGCCTCCTAAGGAGTCTCTGCCTGAGACAAACTTGCCTTCCATTCCCTGCGATTCCGAGTACATCACTACCAGTTATCTTGACGAGGCATGCCGCATGCGCGATGTTTTGTTCTTTGAAAGGGCGAATCTTCGGTCTTCATTGCGTCTCAAAGTTATGAGCTTAGACTCGAGGATTCTCTTGATGCCTGGTAGAATATTGTCATTGAATCAACTTTTCGGACTAGATCTACATCCTGGTGAAGAGTCTGGGTCCGCCACACCCTGCTGCTGAGAAAAGGATTGTGCCTTAAATCGTTGTTAAAGTTTAAGAAGCCATCAGAGTGAAGAATAAGTACGCTAGTTGAAATCATATAGGGACTCTGCTCCAGCATAACCATGTCAAAGGACTAAAAATATGTTCAGATTTTGTGTGGACCCAAAAGCCGAAAATTACGTTTGAAATACGAGTATGCTGTGAAAGTAAAGAAGGATCGCAAAGCCTTGGATAATTCTATGGAAAATGTTGCTTTATAGGAAATGGACTAAACCAACTATAGGGTTATGAGTTCATCATAAAGCACTCTAAGAAACTGTCAAGGTCAGAAACCCTAACCAATTCGCCCAAAGGTCATCAGAATACCTGGCATGTATCCATATATCCTAATCGCATAGTATGGTTCTTGAGAAACAATGACCAGAGAGTATTCCTGTTGTCATTCTTAACTTTGATCTGCTGAGTTTTGATAATTCTCCAGATTTCTTTTTTCCATCTAACTTAGGCCACCCGACCTTTGAAACGCTGTTTGACCATCCCAAATCGGCAATTTTCCCAGACATGGTAACTGGTTGGCACTTTCGTTACCCTCTATTTCATTGTAACCCAGGTAGCATAATTCTGCGAGCACAATGCTCCTACCCATGTGTGCAGTAACATCTGAACAGTTCAGATTTTGTGGTGTACGACTATTATAGAACCTTGAGCGCAGTCTGACCATCAACAAACATAAATGCCGATATACATGTAGGAGTACGGTCAATTCTGCCTGAAACACACTGCTTCTGTTCAGAAGTCTCAACACAACGTGTAGGTCTAAATATCTTACCCCGTTCATTCATTTTCGATCAGAACTTGTTTTCCTTTGCCAATTCCTATCAGAGGTATACATTGTATTATACTTTGTATGATTTGTCGAAGTCGAGTATATACCATGACCTGCATCCGCTTTGTCAGGGATGTTGAATAATAGAGTTCGTATGTCTTATGTTCTACATAGCCGATTGTAAAGAGCCCTGTGCTAGTGAGCCAAATCACATAGTTATCAGCTTACAATTATTGTATTCCTAGGTCCAGTGCGTAAAGATTTATACTCGTACACATATGCCTCGAGAGCAAACATGAGCATCATAGTGCCTGGATCAGTGATGTACGAGTACTTTAGTTAAACTCTTGGTGAACTCTTCTTGATGCCCTTCTTCAAAGTCGCCATTATGTAAGAATGGGCCTGACTACCATAACCAATGCAAGTTTCAACCTCCACTTTATTTCCGCAGTCTTTTTGAAAATCAAAAGAATATTTTGAGCCTAACGGACTCTTCCTTAAACTTTAAGTTTCCAGATAAGTTTTCCATCTAGTACCTGAAGCAATTTGAGGCAATTTGAAGGGTGGTATCTTTTATTCGATGGTAAAGAGTACCTACCAGTTATTTGTTTTCCGGGTTGACTTAAAGTTCACATACTCTCTTTTCCCGACCTCATTCCAAAATATATGTAAGTATTTTTCCGGAACTAAAATCAAAATATCATCCGCGTATGGGAAGTGCCGCTAAACCCTTTCGCAACATGAAGTAGGCAAGCGTTTGGGTTTTTCCTTCTGAATTATGGTCAGGATAGACCCTAATCTGACCATTCGTTCAATTAACTCCAGTAGTTCTTAATGCGTTATGAGTTAGGTGGCTTCTATGAAATTCCTGGAGAAGCGTTGAAACTTTTTCCTTTGACCTTACGAGATGAAGCGGCGGTGTTACTGGTATTTAGCGCCGGGTTTCGTACCTATATCAGCTTAATGCTCATAGCTAGTTCACCTTTTCTTACTTACTTGAGGTGGCGCTACAGTCCAAGGTGGACCATCGTTGTATCTCATCCTCCATTCACCCTCTATGCAGACGGGACCGAAAATTACTCGAACAATTTTCCTCTCAAAACAACCAAGAGTAACCTCATCCGCTTTTGATAGTTTCCATGCCTCTGCACCATAGAGAAGGACTGGGGTGATTAGGGTCACTTTAGTTGTTCGAGTGAGGGCTTTGCTACTCAGTTGCTTTCTTAGCCCAAAGAAACAGCGACTGGCAAGAGTTATTCTTCGTTTAATCTCTGTGCTGGTGTAATTGCCTGATGTGTTCATATAGGAGCATAGGTAGTGAAAGTCCTTAACCACCTTAACCAAAGTTTTTATATCTGTCTATAGTGACATTCTGTCATCGACATCGCCGTCGGTGTTGGGTGTTCTTTATTGATGACAGCATATACTTTGTCTTGCCCTCATTGATCGCCAAATCCATCTTCGCCGATTCCGTCTCAATACTCACCAACGCGCCAGTAATATCACGCTGCGTTTTGCGGTTTATTTTGATGTCGTTGGCGGCGCGCGTAGGCGATTAGACATCGGACTTTTGAAAGATAGTGCCTCTGGTGTTAGCGTTTGAGTTTTGCACTATTCTTTCAAAAACGATGTTAAAGAAGTCACATATGACAGCGCATCGCCTTGTCTAAATCCATTTTTGACATTTTGAATGTCTCGGTGATTCTTTACCGACCTTGATGGAGCAGCGTGCATTCTCCACCGTCATCCTGCACAAACGGACGATAGATATTGCTCTATAATAGCTCGTCTCTATAAATGCTGTCATAGGCGGCCTTAAAATCGATGAAAAAGTGGTGGGTATCGATTTGGACTTCCTGGGTTTTTTCCAAGATCTGCCGCAGTGTGAATATTTGATCGATGGTGGACTTTCCTAGTTCACCTTTTGGCTATCAAAATATACCACCTCTTGGCTTAAAGTAACCTTAAGACTTTGTATGGGCTATTGACACTGCCTAACATGAAATCACTTACAAGATTATTTAAAAAAATAAACAAAAATAATAAAAGAATCTCCAAATCGAATTCCGGAACAATAGAAAACGTGCCTCCAATTGTGGTATTTACAATCGGTCCAACTATATGAATCTACACACGAAAACGAAAACTTACTTTCATTTAAAGAAATTAAAAGAAATACCACAGCGGTAAAGAAGCAAATACGGAAATATGTGAACAAATTTCGATATAAAAAGCAAATTAATTGGAAATCTATATTCAACTGGAAATGATTTGCTATGCAACGCACAACTCGCAGGCTGTTGCACTCTTAACTATCCGCCAATGGCTTCACAAGTCACAACTCACAACATTGTATACAAAAAAAGCGGTAAAAAAAAACTGCTTAATAGCATTTCAATTGTATATGCTCTCAATTGCAATTCATTTAAAGTTTACTTTTATTTTCATTTTTCTTTTGATAAAAAAAAAGAATAACTTTCTTCAACAAATTAGTGTGAACTTTCAAAAAGTCTTTGCCGGCACGTCATTCACATTCATGCCGACTCGCTCGTCGCCGTAATGGCATAAGTATGAAGACGCGCACACGCTTTAAATGCCACACCATTGAGATTGATTACCCGCCATGGTATATTCATTGATTAAGGAAATTTTCAAAGTTTTCTCAGTTTAACAACACGGCGGCGACGCCATTGACGCTATCTGATCCTGCCAATCAATCAATCAAAATATTCTTAAGAGAGTGCTGCTACGCATGCCTATATTGCCGATTGCCTACCGTACCGACCGAGAGGACTGTTGGCGCAAATGACATTTCTGCATCTCGCTAACACGACACACGAGCCGTGTCATGATGTTTACCCAATTACAGCTTGTTATCCATGGAAATCGTTTTCTGAATATGATTGATTAACAACAAGATGGCATCGGCGAATGGCAATATGCCTGTGATGATTGCGTTAATTTAATTGAAATGGAAGGGAAAAGAAAAGTTGCAAAGCCGGGCTCTAGTGCAAGCGCATGGAGTTGCAACAAGGAAAGTAATACTCTAAATGACTAATTAACTGAAGGCAAGCGGACAGAAGGGGAGCATTTCGATGTGAGGTGCCATGTGACGTGTCATGGAAAGATTGATTTATTCACATTTGAAATTAAATTCTTGAGGTGAAATAGGAACTTTTACTCCACATTATCGTTTGACATATAGACAAGGAAAGATTGATAGACCAATATAGGTTATGTTCGAACTTAGAAAGTCCCTGTTAGTCCTTAATGTAGTGCAGTAATTGCTTGCGTGTGACAGTGGCAATGCATTTGCTTGCTTGTTCATTGACGGATTATGTATGTACTCCAATTCAACTCAATACCATGAAATAATTCATGTGAATACAAGCTAAATAAAATGTCAAGCGTTTGAGATTTCTTTACCTACCTTCTTAGGTATAGGTCTGGGTTAAGCTACGATTACACGGCCATTTTTTCGAGTCATTTAAATGGCGCTCTGACGTAAAAATCGCGTCACAAAACAGTCATTTAAATGTCGTTCTGTGTGATCGCCATTTTTGGGATAACATTTTCGGCGTCATTTAAATGACTAGAAAAATGTCGGACCAAATGACACGTATTCAGTGCCATTTAAATGGCCGTGTGATCGCTCTTCAATGATGCCTTGGACAAACGACTAAACTTTTTGGCTGTTGGCAGTGTCCGTGTTTTGATTTTGGAACACAAATGACGATGATAGTCATTTCGTGTGACCGCCATTTTTCCAATGACTAATCGTAGCTTAAATGTCGCTCTACTGCGACATTTTTTCCTGACGTCACAGCGCCATTTAAATGACTCAAAAAAATGGCCGTGTAATCGTAGCATTAGACCTGAGCCTTAATCAGTGTTTCTATACTTTTGTAGTAAAAATAAAAAAAAACTGTCAAAATTGCAGTGACACCTAATTTGCAGGCGACTGACAGTTGTTTCAATTCTTACTCAAAGGGTCAAAGAAATATGTTGAGTAAAAACCTCGGTAAAAACTAGTAAGATTCGCAGCTGAGGGGTAATATCTTGCTCTCTGCACCCCGAATTTTTCAAGTTAAGGAACGACATTAAGTAAAAATGCGTAAAAAATTCGTAAGACTTAAAAGTAAAGGAAAGAAACAAACCTAACATAGGTACCTCTCCAATTATCGCAGTCTTTGGCTAACAGCGCACTCGAAGTTGATTGGGGTTATATGTTACCTAATAACGTAAAAACTATACTGGACAATTTTTAACAAATTTCTTTTCGATAAGGTCTTGTCACGCCTACTTTTATTGAGTTCTCCCAGGCTTTCGTCAAGTTTGAAAAAAAAAAAACACTCAAAAAACTCACTCAGTGAAGAGAGTGAAAAAAGAAGTAGATTTGCGATGTGCAGTGTGCAGTATTATGTCGTTTTCCATTGTCGTCTCCATTCACTCATTCGGAAATCCAATGGAACAAGGAAACTGCTTCTGGTCGAGAAGAGTAATTTTTGAGCCAATGGAACGGTTTTAGAAGTGATTTTCTTGATTCCGGTCCGGACGCTCCCGACCGCTTCTTTTTGCCCTATGGAAAACGACATTGATTCTCTTTAGCAAAGGGAAAAGGGGAAATTTTAAGAATTTCAACCAACAACGATATTGCATGGAATTTCCGCAGTCTCTTTCCTTCTTCTGTTGTTTGTTATGGAGACGTTTTGACGTGGAAATCCCTTTCCTTTTCTTAGTAAAAATGGATAAGATAAGACTGTCAAAATGACAATAGTGGGGATGAATTCTCTCTCAAAGAGAAAAACTTACGAAAACGTTAGGGAACGCTTTTTTAGTAATTATGATAAATAACAGATGCATGTTGGTTTTCCATAAATTGTATGAGAGTATGAATCCAAGTATATGGAAGAGTTTTTACTGACTGAACTACATTCAAGAAGAAAAAAAAGCTACATTATTTTCCCGCGTTCTGATACCATTTTCATAACTTCAAAAATCACGAAAATCGGATAAATGGTTCTTGAATTGGAGTAACAATGAAACAGACGTTGCCCTTTATAGTATGTAGAATGGACTATGCTTGCGTCTCCGCTAGCGGGTAATAATAATACCATCAAGCAACCTATATTAATTCAGTGAGTATCACCTGATACCTACTATTGCAATTCTGAGAAAATAATTTTTAAAATCGGCCTAGTAGTTTCAAAAATAACCACCTTCAGCCCTCTCCCGCCCCACCGTAAGTAGGTATCCCATATAGAGTTACCATTACAATGCTTAAGGAACTTTTCTTTCTTTATCTTTCCCCTGGAAGTAACAGATACTTTCGATGGGTGGGGTGTCTCTATTACATATGTAACTAGAAAAAATTTTAAAATTTGTTGATCAATAGATAGCCGCCCCTATCCGAATAGTTTCAGAGGTATCTACCTCATAAAACTTTTGTGTATGAATACCATCTCTACTTTTCTTCAGTCTATAGGTACCTACATAAAAACACAGTCCAACCTTAGTCAATGTATAAAATTTGCCTCATCCTATTTTTAACCTTAACTGGAGGCTTTGCAGCAAAATAGAGAAAAACATGTTAGCCCATCGCAGTTTCTCCCATATGATATGCTGCGCTTATCAGAGTGCCCATTAGATATCCAAGCCATTGCGTTGGTGTGCTGCTCCCTGGAAAATGTATCTAGACTAATAATTCTAAAACGAACTCACTGTTTTCTGCCCACGATCCGTCAGATTTGTTTTCCAGAATTATGCGAAGTCCAGAAGCTCTTGCAAAGGTTTACAAAATAGCTTCCAAAATTTTTCTTTGGATTGCCCTGTCAAATATTTCAACTCTCCCCAGCTGTCATCATAATAATATTTCTCAAATGTAACAGCATCTAGGTAATACCCTGTTGTAGAAATGTCTGTCCTGCTGTCTCCTGGAGTTTAACTTCTTTTTTCAATACGGAGTTTGAGACCTCTTAGTCGGGAAAACTTTTTCGTACGCCATCAGAATTTTCAACCGCCTTGTCTACTATATCTGGGGTATGGCAATACGGGATGTCCTATCCTTAAGATTCAAAATTTCTACCTACCCTAGCTCTTTTAGGGTTTCTGTGGGTATCCTAGCCCTACGTTGGAAGCTTCTGAAATTAACTAAGCTCAAAATTCGTCGATTTGTAAAAACATGTCCACCTTTATTTTACTTTCCCAACTTGTCGAAAATAAACCAATCGGTCATCAGCTGTTGGGCAAAAACTTAAAATTGAAATGTCAAACCAATCTCTAGTCAAAGTGACCCACTAACTAGTCATTGGTTTCAGCTTCTTTAGCAGCATAGAGTACAATCAATTAATCAATATAACAAATTAAAAGAGAATACCTTTCACCGAAAATTCCAAAGTATACCCAAAAGATCCGTTGTTAAGATTGCAATCACAGTTGGTGGTATTGACTAATTGATTTCTTATATTCAACATACCCTTTAGGCGACAAGCGACCTAAAACAAAAATGAAGGTGTATGGCATTATGAGGATTATTGCGGTATCTGGAGTAAAATTGCTGTTGTACTATATTGCTCTTGCTCATGTGGGTTGAACGGGAACTAATTAAGAAAACGTAGGAAGAGTAGTTTTAATGTCCAAACTTTCGCGAATGTCCTGGGGTGTAAGAATGAAAGTTCTCTGATTCCGAAAGTTTTATAAATCAATTTACAATTCACTAATAGGGTCGGGTGGGTTATCTAGACCGTGAGATCGTTACTTGCAATATACCTTACTAATTATCCTTTTTAAACTTTAGCTTAAGTTTGTTGTAGGTCACAAAAGATCGACTTACTTCACTACCTCTCTCTTCGTTTAGGTATTTGTTGAATCCATTAATATAAACCGCTCTGCGGTAAAGATGGTACAACATCGTTTAAAGCCATATAACGTCAGTACCTTGATAGAAGACTTTAGTCCATCCGTATACCCCCGTGTATCAGACAAGCCATATAAACTATGTTTTGACCCTGTCGAATGGGACGTGGTGGGTCCTTTTATTTGGCCTACTCCATACTCTCGCTTAATTTTGGTAAACTCTTATAAAAACAATGCCTCAAACGAAGCGTCAAATTCTCCTCTTTCCAACGCCATATAGAACACCCACCTAGGTGTTGAACATTGCTCTTGCCTACCAATCCGTCTGGTCTTACGCAAAATATTGTAAACAAATGTAAATTAGCGTTTCTTCGCACTTGCTTCAAGAAAACCGCAACAAAACGAACAAAATAAGTTTCACTTCACAAAAATAGTCTCCACATGGTGTGTTCGCGTACCTGGTTGAGGTTTCCCGTGCAATACAAGTAATCGCACCAAGCACCTTGTAATGCGCTGTGTTCATATGGTCGTCGCAAAAAATTACACACACTTCACAATTTTCTTTAGACCACTTCATCGCACATAGAGATGTGTCTGTCCCCTTGCCAGCATAATCATAAATGGTAAAACTTACATGCACGAATGTTTTAATACCAAAAATGGTAAATCCATCTTGCGGGCTGGAATGAAATTGAAATATGAGTTGTGGAAGATGGACCTCGGCGAGCCACGACATTTCAATAAAAGAAAAATATGCCAACAACTACGCAGTGATATAGTGACTTCACTCGATGTTACTCGTACACTCGTTCTAGCCATAAAAGAAGTGTTGGGATGGAAATATTTCACACTTCAAATAATTGCTATCGAAAGGAAAACCCATAGATTGGGTGGAGTTTCACTTTTTGCTGTGGGAGTTATGGGTCCATTTTACAAGTAGAGTTTTGTGACCTAAAGCAAGGCGCTGATAAATGGGTTTATGACTCTGCTAATTCATCCCGACAAACTTAAAACTAATCAAAATATTTTGCCATTTTTTCTTTTCAGACAAAATGGGGTCCCTTAAGATTGCCATAGCGATCGCGTTGGCATTCAGCACGCTCGGAGCGACGCTGCCAACGACCACATCTTCAGCAGAAAACCTCAAACCTGAGGCACGTGATGAATCACCTGAAGACGAGTTTGTTCCATCGGGCTATGTGTTGCCAAATCAAATCTTCAACGATGGCAAGCCATTCTATGTGGGCAAAGATCCTGTGTCTGGACAACTTGACTTTAGTTCCAAGAAAGCCGGTTTTGAGACCTCAGCGAATGAAGTTTTCGATCCAAAGGAAAAAATCGTACTCAGCAGTTCGATGCCAAACTTTCACGACTTCTTAAACCTTCCTGTGAAGTACTCATCTTCGAAATTCGTCTATCCCCTGGTTTCGAGTTCCTATGCGAATCTGAAATACCAGGGCAATAACAAAAATTTCATTTCCAAGAAAGCTCCGACAGTTGCCCCAACTACCAAGTCGACGACAACATCGCCGCACTACTATAATATTCAAAGAAATACCACAAAGTTGCAGATAGCGACGAGTTTGAAGCCTAGTTCTACCACGCCAAGGGCTACAACTACTACTGTCACTACCACGACGACAACAGTGCCGCCACCTAGAACTTACACGACAAGGCGGCCAATACCATCCACAACGCCATTCAGCATTCCCACAACCACCACCACGAGGAAGAAGTTTATCCCCACAAAGAAGTACAGCTCATCGGTAGAATGGACATCCTCAGAGGAGGCGATAAAGTCCACAAAAGCGACACAAAAGACTACGACCACCCAATTGCCGACGACCAAGCGAGTGGTCACGACAACAGCTACTCCCAAAACATCGCCCAAGACTACACCAAGTACAACCACAACCCGGAAGACGACACCACAGGCTTCAATCTTCCCAACAAATCCCACAACTGTCAAGAATCCTGTGGTTTTCTCTGATAGTCCCAGCCCTCCATCATTCAGTCCGATGCCAGTCACCACGAGTGTGCCAAATTTAGATGCTGCGGATGTCTATCACTCCATTGGGCAGAAGAATGAGCCGAACAACATGTCATTGGCAGATATCTTCAACGCCTTAGCCAAGGAAGAGGAAGCAATGTCAGCAGGTAACCAAGGGAATCAGGGTCTCGATGCCCAGGGTAACCTCATGAGACCCATCTCACCATCCAGACCGTCTCCATTCGCCATGCATCAGGCCACAACTGCTTCAACATTGACAACAAGATTGCCCAGCTCCAATAACCAATCGCGACAACCTCTGCCGGTGCCAACGAGTATGTCAATTCATCCCTCCAAGCAGACCCAGCAGAATCAACTGAACGCCGACAAGTCAGCTCAACCTCAAAGTTCGTCCACCTTCAACGGAGAGTATGTTCAATACCAGGTGCAACAGCCCAACGTGATGCAATACCATCCCACGTCGAACATGAACAACGTTGTCATATCGCCCGGACAGCAATCGGCCACATTTGTGCTGGGAAGCCAGCAAACTGTCGGAGCTAACACCTTCCTCGGAAGCGTAGAGAAGGAACCCCTATTCTCCAAGGAACCACCAGTTCAGTACGGCACTGTTATCAACGAAGACATCAATGCTGCCTATCCACAGGAGAACGCCAGCAAAAACACCATAAACTTCCAGCAGATTGGCAATGAGGAGCAGACTCAGGAGCTGCTCGTTTCAAGCAACATTCGCTTCCCAGCAAACGAGGAAGAGCCAGTCAACGACAACATAGCAGCTGGCAATGCAGTGAACGGACACGCCCAACCTCTGACAATGCACCTTCAAATGCAGCAGAACGGCAATCAAGTGACATTCCCTAAGCCAGAGGGTAACTCGATGATTACTCCAAATACCCAGGCGAACGAGATTCAGTACAACAATGAAAATCAAGGCGAAGTTCAGATCCAGAAACACGAGGTTCTAACCCTCAGTCAGCATCATATGATGCAAACGCCAACCCCAAGCTCACAACCCATTCAGCATCCAATTCCGCAGAAGGACCAGTATGAACGACCACAACAAATGGCTTTCCATGCATATCCACATACGCAGCAACAAAGCGAGGGCGGTATGAGGCCGATTCAACACATGGAGCCTCCACATTACCTCACGCGACCTCCGCCAGAGTATCAAGAGCTGCCCAGCAGAAGGCCACAGTACCCTCATGCTGGAAATGGAGCCAACAGCCCACCACCGGCCTTCATGTACAATGAATTTACCCGCAAACCTATTCCCGGCATGCAGCGTCCGAACCCAGATCGAACCCTACCCAACATCCTACCTCAGTTCCGTCCAAATGCAAAGCTCTCTCAGGGCCACCCAACCGGCTTCAGCCAAGAACCGGGTAACATTCGCATTCAGCACCCACACTTCCAAAAGCGACCGGGCTCTCCGCAATTCTCCCACCGTCGGCAACCTATTGCAGGTCGCTATCCAGTTACACGAGTTCCAGACTACCCCGGTGGCCCTCCACCACCACCACCACAACAAGAAGCGAATCGTCGCATTTACCGAGTCTCCCCATATCCACCACAGTTTGTGGATCGCAATTACATGCGTCGCCCTCAACAACTCCCACAGCTGCAGAAGCCACTTGAAAACTATGGCTATGAACGGCATTCTGTGTACAAGACTATTCCCGATCCCTACCAACCACGGCCAGAGCCACCAAGTGGCCCAGCCACCGAAAGACTAGCCGCATTCGAAGAAGAAGACCTCGTGATAAACGATCCCCCTCAGCCGGTCATTCAGAAGGAAGATCAGGAAGAAGTCAAACTGGAACCGGTGGTGACCCTTCAAATGTTGAAATCTCAACAGAAGTCCTCCGAGGAGTCTGGAGAAGTGAAGGTACCAGGTGAGTCCCAAACAGCGTTTGAGAAGACCGGCCCCTCTCAGGGACTCTACGTAGTATACCCTGTTAAGCCGTCTGGCCCCATCGCCGATCATGACATCAATGTGTCTGCAGAGACCAAGGAACCCGCTCCAATGGTAGCGCAACTGGAGTCTGGAACAAGCACTGGTGCTGGAAATGACTATCAGAACACTCCATTCTCAGTGATTCGAAATCAGCCGCAAGAACCGATCCTCGTGGTGAAAAACAAGGTCCACACTCTGCAACAGAAACAATCAAAAGACAAGTTTCCCTACCCCCTCGAAAAACCAGATCCATCGTATACCGGCTTTGGCCCGAAGTACCACAACAACTTGGACAGGCATGATCGGGATTCGGGCACCCTGATCGCACCGAGGATCGTAAATGGAGCCTATGGACTGAGCGCAGGCACTGAGACTCCAATTGCGATCGCGTACACTCCCACCGAGCCAAATCGCTTCCATGGAGGTCCCTACCAGCAGGACAAATTCTCAACCATAAATTTGGCAACGCCAGTGATTCAAGAGATTCGAGACTCGCAAACCGAAGATACCGTCAATCAAGATCTAGACACAAGAGGGCAAAACTTTGAAAAGGATTTTATGGCGCCGTTCTACCCAAGTATGAGTCTTGATTTGGCGACCACTTCACCGATCGCCTCAAATGGCTGGAATGTATACCACGGCACGACCGAGAGATCCCCTTCAATTTACGAGAAGAACAACATTAACCGAGCCGATCTCTCCTCAATAGCGGCGTCAGCATCGGACGAAGAGGAATCCACTACAAAAGCCTTTGAACTGGACCATTTCCAACCAGAGCTTCAAGGTGGATTCAAGCCCATCTACCCACCAGGCTACAAGCACGATGATGACGATGAGGCCGACCATCACGACAAAGCGGTCAATGACCGTCCTCTCGCATTAGCTTTGACTAGGATTGAACCAAGAACGCCAGCTTCAACAACCCAAACGCCAACCTCAGCTGCCACTACTTCTACCCCCATCCCCAGCACCACGACCACAGCACGTCCAACAACGATAACAACCACACCAAAGCCCACTCCTCAAGCCCTTACGGGTACATCCCCAGAAACCCCTCCTGCAACACCTGCCACCACGATCAGTCCTGCGCCGCCATCTCCGAAGCCCACGCAGCGCAAGAAGACACCATTCGAGACTAGTCTTGAAGCTCTACTCTTCGGGGACGATGAAGACTTTGAGGACGATCCTCCGGTGAAGTCTGACGAAGCGAAAAGTAGTTAAATAGGACCCACAAAATAGTTATTTGCGTGCGTGTGTATTTAATAGATGTACAATAGCTTTTTTTTTCCTTAGGATTTAAATTCAATATATCTACCCTGAGACGAAGGCGACCTTTGCGAGTCTAATTCGAAAAAGAAGTGGGCCTTAATAACCCACCCACAATACAATAGTTTTTGGAAGACATTTTTCCCATTAGACTCTCGAATCGTGCGAAACTTTAATTGAAATGTTTTATTCACATTTCCGGATTAAAATTTAAATTTGTTCTATTACTTTTTTTAACGAGACTTTTTTTTTAGTTTTAGTTTAGTACATATTTTTTGTGTTTTTACTTTACAGGTTTCATTATTTATGATTTTTTTTTATTATTTATTTCATTTAGCTTAAGGTACCAAACATTGAACATTATTATAATTATGACATCACAAAGAATAATTATTATGTAACAAAGTATTTTCCATTTCCATTATAAATAAAAATAAATTATGCGAAATATAGTTTTGAGAATCTTTTATTTCGAAATGAATGGGCTTTCTTTACCTACCTCTAGCTCATTTTGACATGAGTTTGTTTCCTTGCCACCAACTCTGATGTAGACAGGATCATTCTCCTTAGGTTAATTGTGCTACGGCTACCCCAAAAGCAGAGTCTGTTATGTGCGCTAGTCTTGGAGGCAGTTTGAATTCTGGAGGAATTTTCATACATATTTGGCTGCTAAAACCTTAACCTTAACTGAGCTGGAAACTAAACCTACATGAACGCATTAAGAAGGCCGTCACTGCACTTTACTCCTGCAAAAGGATCTTGGGAATCAGATGGGGCATCAGTCTGAAAATAACGCACTGGCTGTATACAGCAGTAGTCAGACCGATACCACAAACCAGTAAGAAATAGACCGTCGACTCCTCCCACATAACGGACTTTGCCTACAAGCTGTTGGCACCATAGGATTTATTTATGTGTTGGGCCTGTATAAATCAAAGGGAAGAAATTACGGCACACGCATACTTAGTAAAATCCTATGGCAGTTGCACCTGGCAGTGGTTTATGGCAGTGGGGCTGTGTTCTGAAGGTTTTTTCTTTTTTTCCAGTTACACTTCGTTCACATCACAGTTTAGTTTTAGGAAATATTAAATTGTTCAAACTGTTGATATCAATTAAAATTGGCGATGTAAAGGAATATTCACATGAGAATGAACAAACGAATTGATAATAATATGCGAACAAACAACTTTTGATGCATTTATATAACAAAAAATTGCTCATTTTACTATTGCAAGAGTACCTAGAATAATAATTAATTAATGCATCAAAATATGGGAAAAACAAGTTTGAAGTTTGAAAAGAGTTTAAACAACGAAATTTCGAACTGAAAATGTTTGCCTCGAAGGAAAACACCCTTGGTGTGAATTTTCACAAGTTTATTCAAAATTCAGACATTAAAACCCGCTCCACAAACTATCAAATACAAAATTCGTTCGAACTTATGTAAACTTAAATCAAAGATTGTTAAGTAGTAGAAATTGATGTTTGAACTTGGCGAACTGTTGCGACAAATAAAAGTGTTCATGTGAATGGACTGTCAAAACATGTGATAATATTCTTTTCACTTAAACCATATTAATTTCGTTAACTATTACATATATATTTTCATGACAGCAAAAAAACAAAATTGGTCCGGAAAAGACTTGCTCCTGGAACTTTGGAATGAAGAGCTTCAGAAATTGACAGTCAAAACAAAGTGTCAAAATGAAACTCTTTTCGTGATTTATTTTTCACTTTGGTTTATTCACGTGGTTTTCCTTTATTTGTTATTTTGATTTTGTTATTAGACCTGTTTTATTGCACATCTATCTCAGTAAAGTAAAGAAAAGTAGAAATTTTAACACGCAATTACAACAACTACACACTGCATGACACTAAGGGTATTCATGCAACGTCGTAAGTTTACCATTCGCGTAAAGAGAAAATTGCACATTTTAATATTCCTAGTGTAGAATAATTAGTTATTCTATCAAATTGTGTTAAGAAAACAAGTTTTAAAAGGGTTTACATAACGAAATTTTCAATTCCAAACTTTTTGAGGTGAACGAAAACATACTTTGTTTGGAATTGAAAATTTCGTTATTTAAACTCTTTTAAATTGTTTTGTTTTCTTAATACAATTTGATGGATTAATAATTTATCCTACCTACACTTGGAATAGTAAAATGTGCAATTTCTATTTATAAAAACATCAAAAGTATTATAAATGCATGCAAAGTATTTTTTCCTGATTTCGCGCCTTTATTTCAAGTGTGAAATGTCACATTGACCTCGTCGTAAGTTTACCATCTCGGTTTTTTTTGATTTTCCATACAAAATTTGACAGTTCATTTACCACGTTCGTTACGACACGTTGCATGAATACCCCTACTTTATAGATGTGCAATAAAACAGGCCTATTGATGAATAAATGCTGAAAAAGTTAAAGTTTTTCGGAGACAAGAATAAAACACAACCAACTCGAGAAAAAGAAAAAAAAGACGCGAGCGTTTATTCGAATTTCTTGTGAATTGAAAAAAGTATTAGTTTTCGAATGAGCGAACAAAATATTATCAACGATATAGATTATATTTTCGCTCAAAAATAAGTTTAAATCATTCCAACCAGCCGTCTAGCTACTTGCAATATGATTTTATCTAAAATGTAAACAGTACCTAAACTTAGTTCCCAACGTTTCTTAACACATCCCAATAAATGGCCGCTTTTATGTTTTATTTACATTCCCGCCATTAATTTTGACATTTACACGTATTCACAGACAGGGTAATTTTTTCCGGGGAGAATCGGGTAGGTGTACGGAAAGTCGGCGGTCTAGTTCTCTGTGGTTTGTGACCGATACTTATGTACCTACGGAATCATCGTCTGGTGGCCAGTTAGATAAAATAAGCTACATCTCTCTACTTAATATCTAGAATCGAAAGAGTGGCATTTGTGTCTGTGTGACGAGTGCCTTGCGGACAACTCCAACCGCAGCACTGGAAACCATGCTTCACATTCTGCACTGGGCATACACAGTAAAGAGGGTGCAAGGAAACAAGTTCCCGGGAACTAAGTCAACTGAGGGATTTAGTTCCCACCTAGTGGAAAATAAAACCAGTTTCTTGAAGTGGACTTTCTTTGTCGGAGGTTGTTACTATCCGATGGAGCACTCAGACACAACTACTGGTCCATTGTACTGCCAAACAGACACCTTACATTGCTGTACTTAGTTTTCCCGTCTTTCGAAGAAAGATGAGAAGGAGCTTCAGTGATGAAGAGCTTAGATGTTCGGCACTCACCACGTCAGCCCCAAAGATTCGCCACCTGATGCGAGCAAAGGCAGGACAACTACAGAGGAAGTGCTCCGCTGTATCGTCATCCTCTCCACAAGCAGGATAGATGGTGGTGTTGCTCAAGCCCAACACATTTAAGTGTTTGGCAAAAGCTTGGTGGCCCGAAAGGACGCCCACAAGAAGTCTGCAGTCGATTCTCCTGAGAGACAGAAGGAAAGACGAGGACCTCTTGCAGATGTCCGGACGCAGTCGTTTGGTCTGTCTACACCCAGCACAGTCACGCCAACGACACTCGTGTTCACGAGAAACCCAAGTATCAATGGATGACCTAACCACAGATGCAGGCAAACCCAACGCAGGTTCAGGTCCTAAAAATTTTCTTCTGATGAACCCAACCTGGCCAGCTCGTCAGCGATCTCGTTTCCCTGGATACCAGTGTGACCTGGAACCAAAACAAGTTTGACCGTGTTTAGCCTACCGACCAAGTTCAGAGAAAGCTTGAGTTCGAGCACTAACTTGGACGAGTTAAGAGGGTTGAGCAGCGCTTTTAATGCAGCTTGGCTATCACTGCAAACGCATATGCTTCTAGCCCTCCACCTGTTTGTCACAATATAGCGCATAGCCATAAGGATAGCGAAAATCTCCGCCTGGAAGACAGTCGCATGGTTACCCAAGGGGTAGTGTAGTCTAATGTTCTCGCTTTCCACGAAGACTCCAGAACCAGACCCCTGTCCGGTTTAAGAGCCATCCGTGAATACACGATGGCATTCCTTCCCTGGCTCCGAGAGGCCATAACACGTTTCCGCGAAAGCCTGTTCCACCACACAACCGATGCATATGAGAGAAGTGGTCTTACCATTGCCGTATAGATCCATAGGACCCTTTTAGGAGATAAGCCCCATGTCTTCCCAAAAGCGCCTTTGCACTGCCAGAAAGTCGACAGCGCTTTATCGGTTTTTGATTTGATTTGCCTTCATCAGAGATCGGAAGTGGACTTAGTTCCCATGTAAGGTGGGAACTACGTCAATTCTCTTATGGGAACTTAGTAGGTACACATTCAACATTCCGACAGCAATGGGAAGAGAATGCGGTTATAGGCGAAAATGCGCTAGAAGTATACACAGATGGGTCTAAGACGGAGGATTATGAGCCTGGCTTTTCTCAGTTCCATTCTCCCTAAACGAGTCTTTTAGACTACCAAATAACTGTGGTGTCTTCCAAGCAGAAGTTATGGCTATTCGCGAAGTCGCTGAACTGCTGAAGGTGTCGCCAATATTAAGATCCAAATTGCTCAAGCACTGCCGCAAATCTTTTAATGCGATCTCGGGTATGTGCACGTTAATGCTGTGCTGGGTCTCTGGTCATAGAGATATACCAGGTAACTGCAAAGCAGACGAACTAGCACGAAAATGGAACTCTATACTGGTAAAGGAGAGCCACATGTGCCAATTGAAACTGTGAGATACAACATGACCACACTTGCACTGCAACAGGTTAACGAGAGATGGCGGGATCTTGCCACCTGTAACCATGCAAAAACGACATGGCCACGTATAAATCGGCGCAGGACAAAGGTCCTGTTAAACGTCAGTAGAACACACTTCGGAACTCTTGTCGGAATACTAACAGGTCACTGTGTACTAGGAAGACATTCCGAAAGGCTTGGAGTTACCCCCGTTCCACCTACTATGTAACTGCCCGGCGCTATCCTCGATTACAAAGCAAACTGTAGTAGAGTACTTCTTCGGGAAGCTTGCTGATATTGCCGAAACGGATATCAGCAAAATACGGAAATTTCTCCAAAATTCGAAATAACCGACTCTGTGGTATCACAATGGACCTTATCTGGTCTCAGATAACTTCCAAAAACAAATTTGAATACCTAAGCCTTCAGAAAATGAGAGGGAACCATTCCATCGACTTTTATCTTTTTATTACGTGTTACAAAACTTAAGCAAACTAAATATTCAATTGTTCCTGATCCTTCTTACTGACATATTCCACACACTTTGAGGGATCTGTTGGGAAATACTCCTGACACTTGGTCATTAGCCTTTTGAGTCCCTGAATGTACTTCCGTTGAGTCTCATCGTTCATCACGTGCGCTACGTTCTTGGAGAAAATCTTTTCACGGCCCGTACGAGCATGGATACCGACCATAGTGACACCAATTGGCCATGGAGCATTGCCAATTGCCATTTCGAGATACGCATCACTTGCATTGATGTAGTTTCTCGCCAGCAGATGCTTTGTGATGTCCCTCAAACTGTCGAGGATGTCATCCGGAAGA
Source organism: Cheilosia soror (assembly GCA_949372485.1). Taxonomy (NCBI): domain Eukaryota; kingdom Metazoa; phylum Arthropoda; class Insecta; order Diptera; family Syrphidae; genus Cheilosia; species Cheilosia soror. The sequence goes on along the minus strand of OX443562.1, from coordinate 108,138,277 downwards.
TTCTTGTGTTTCAATTTCCTAAACAAAGGCTTCACATACTCCTTGGTTTGTGTGTATATAACTCTCGCCATTTTCACTTTGTTTGAGAGCTTTTCTTGTGCCGAATATGAGGTGATTTGATCATTCCAAAGCTTCAACAGGAATGTGAGCAGAGTTATAATTACTTCCATGTCGTGTTCCTTATTGCCACGACCCATCGTCTTTGCCATTTCGTGTATTGACTCCCAACTAACCGACTCATCTAGCTCAGCTTCATCGGTTTGCTTCTCAACCTTTGCGGCAGGTGCATTTGCAAACATTTCATTGAGGTAAGCCTGATCGACTTGTTCCATGGCCTCTTGGAAGTCATTACGGAAACCGCGATTTGTTTCTGGCTGTGAGATTTCACAGTGACGCAGGCGATGGAATGATTCAACTTCGGATTCGCCAAACAGTAGAATTGGTTCACCGCGTTCTCGGAGACGACGTATGACTTCAATGCGAGGCAGAACGTTTGTTTCCGACACAGAGTTGTGAATGTTGCCTATAAAATTAAACATTTGGTTTAATTTGTGGAAAAACTTTCAGTGAATTGAACTTACTGTTTCCCTCCTGAAATGGATCGCTTCTTTTTTCCGAGTCTGGTGTTTTGTAGCCGATTTTCTGAAGGATTTCCTCAGTATTCTTCGCAATTAAGTCGCCTCGTTTGAAGTATTTTTTGTTACCCTAAAAGTGAAAAATGTTTTTTAAAGTTGCTGGAAAATATGTTTATAGTTTTGTACATACCATTACTTGCTTGTCTTCTAAAAGTTTACGCTTGCGAGCGATTTCTGCCTTTAAAATGTCCATTTTATAGTTGAAATGAAGATATATTTCAGGGAACACAAATAAAAACAACTTTTGGACAGAAAAACAATGGGGAAAAGACAAAAATTGACATTTGAAGTGACAGTTTATGGTTGGGTTTACATAAATTTATCTGTTATACAAGCAGTGTATTCAGCAGAAACTGTTCCAAATTATTTCTTGAATTTGCCTTTCCCCAGTTTTTTAATCAATGCTTATTACAAAATATGGCGTTTTTTTTTTTGCGAAGTGAGTATAAAAATTTTACATGTAAAACCAAAAGTGAGTATAAAAGTTTTGCATGTAAAACTAAAAGTGAACTAGCTATAGATCCTCAAAAAAATACACCTATAAAGATACCAAATTGTGATTTTGAATGGCCCCTATTCCCAAAATGCGAATCGTCCCAATGACCCAATGTGGTGGGTGGACTTATCATCACGATACACTTCCTGCACATGGCAAGCTTCGCGCTTCAGGTTGAACAATTTTTCTGAATGACTGAATTGTGGACAATATTGTGTATGTAAATGAGTTCAAATAAATGGAATATGCGAACGAGAACTGTTTATTGCTGAGTTTCGACTTGTTGATTTGAAATTGACAATTGACGTATTTTTAAAAAAACTGACAAACAGCGTTTTTCAATAACTGACAAAGAATTTGATTTGAAAGTAGCTGAATTGTCAAACAAAATGGCACTTTGTCTATAATTGACAGTGAACATTAATTGGCATCGAGTTCATAAGTTGGTCATTCAACTGACAAACGATTTTTTGCCAATAATTGGCATAAGTGGAAATGAACTGACGGTGGTTTCGTTCAATGACATAAACACGAGACCTGTCAAACTTTGTCAATATCAACCGACCGATGCGGAAACCCACCTTAACACCGCGTCTCCACGTGCAATATTTCATAGAACGCTATATAGTATCCTATGCAAATTGCTCGTGGAGACCACAAATAGTATTCTATTGAAAATGGTATTCTATCTATTGCTCAGCTCATAGCTTGCTATCGATAGTATTCTATGGGATGTACTTTTTTGTTGTGACGCATGTGTTTTCGTGGGATGGCTATGGAAATAGTAAGCTATGAAATGCCCACCCTACATTTTTTATTGCATACTATCATTATTTCTTTTTATGAGAAATGACAGATGGCAAGCTATGAAATATTGCTCATGGAGACGCGGTATAAGACACAGCCACTGAATAGACTGTAAGCATCAGCATCACAGTTAAACATGCGCTGGAAAAAGTACCAACAGCCGCTGTGTGAGCTTATTTATCTAACTGTTATACATCACTTTTATATGCTTTTCTGTCACAACACTTCCCTGTTTTGCCCATAAATTTGCACCAAATTTTATTTTACCGAAAAAGAAAACAAATTTTCTGTTAATTTTCATTTCTCGAGAACAAATCAATTCGCAACTATGCCAAAGAAGATGGGCCTTAATTCGAAAGCCGTCGAGGCGCGTGAACGTAAGCAGGCGATTAAAAAAGAAGCTTTAACCAAAGCGGAGAAAGAAGCAGAGGATCGCCTATGGCACGATGACGACAAAACGTTAGCCAAGAAAAAACAACGCAAAGAAGAAGAAGATCGCAAGCGTGCCGAGGCAGCTAAGCGAAAAGCCGATGCAAAGGCACTGCTGGACGAGGAAATGTCCTCCATTCGAACACAGGGTAAACAGTCTATGGCTAAGGTCAATCGATTGCAGATCCAAGAGGAAATCGAGAAACGCAATAAGAACGTTGAACTGATCAATCCTCCCAAACTACCGGCTAAAGTTGTTGTTCCTGAACCAGTTCTCGAGGAAAATCTCAATCGGGCGATGGCAGACACCATTGTTGCGACAAATGTTGATCAGGCGCTGGCCGCTTTGACGTAGGTTAATTTTTAGTTCTCGCAGGAAAAACTTTCTAATTGGTACATTTTGTATTTTCAGTGTTCTTGATGGCGATGACAAACACCCCGAGAAACGCATGAGAGCCGCATATAAGGCGTTTGAAGCTGCCAACCTGCCACGTATCAAAGCAGAAAATCCATCCTTGCGTCTATCGCAGTGGAAACAAATGTTAATGAAGGAATGGAACAAGTCACCCGACAATCCATTCAATCAACGTGTATGAGGTGCAGACACAGGAAAGCCTACCAGCGGATGAGTTTCCTTTCTCAATTATGTTCTGATTTATTTTTATCTCTTCTGAACATGGACTACGAATGATTTGAGTTTGTTTTTCACGAAAAATCTGTATTGTACAGTTATTTATTTTACGGCCAAACTAAATGGCATTAAATACAGAAGTATCCCAATGATATGGATTTGAATTTATTTAAGGAACAGCTGCTTTCGGAATAATCTTAAGGATGGAATCGCCTTTAACCGTCTATATACTCAAAAATATGCTCATTTGTCGCGCAAAAGAATCTTTATTTCACTGAACTTCTGCAACCTAAAGAGAACCTCTATAATATGGTTAAATACGTCACAACGTCGCTACCAACTTGTACTGTCATGTTTAGAATTTACTTTTTGCCCAGCTCTGCTGAGCGTTGAGATGCCTTCTCCACTGCATTCATCAGGGTCGACCTTTAAAGATAAACAAAATCGTAAAAGTAACCTGGTAAAAGGTCAAAACAAACCTCAAGTTCCCCTTTTCCAACTCATAGACTCCGCATATTGTAGCTCCACCAGGCGAGCACACCTCATCCCTCAAAACGGCCGGATGCTTTCCGGTCATCAAAACTGTTTTAGCAGCACCCAGCAGCGTCTGTGCGGAAAATTGCAGAGCCATTTGCCGTGGAACACCTTGTTTCACAGCACCATCGGCCAAAGCCTCAATAATCGTGTAAACATACGCAGGCCCACAGCCAGCAACGCCTGTCACGGCATCAATCATCTTTTCCGGGACCTGCTGGGCAATGCCCAGGGAATTCAATATCAAATGCACCTTCTCCAGATCCTGCTGTTTTACATACGATCCTGGTGTGTACACCGTGCATCCCTCACCCACCTGCATTGAGGTGTTAGGCATAATTCGGATCATCTTCAACTGCTGGATAAAGTCGAACGTTTCCTCCAAGCTCCTCAAATTCACTCCTGCCAATACCGACACGAACAGCTTGTCCTTATCTTTTGTTGTCGGTAAGTGAGTATTCCGTAATTGCGTTGCGCACGGCTCAAGGATGTGTGGTTTCACACAAATAAATATGATGTCTGCCTTTTCAAGCACATCATAGTTATCTTCGGTGATCTCGGTGACCCCGTGCTCACGCCATCGCTGGAGATTTTCAATATGCGGCCCAGACACTAGCACTTGACCGGCTTTGACGATACCACGAGAAACAAGGCCAGCGCCAATGGCAAAGGCCATATTTCCACCACCAATGAAACCAATTTTTTCGTCCAATTTAGCCATGTTTACGTGTTCTTACGTAAAGCTGGTCGGAAAGACGATTTGTTTGAAAATTCAATAAACACAAAATAAATGTCAGATTTTGTGTACGCACCAGATGTTTTGACTTGAGCGATTTGTTGTTTTATGCGACCGCGTCGTGATGGGAATAGGTATTTATGGGTTTTAGTGCGTCGCCAGACAAGGTGGCACTTAATTTATAAGGGGTCGACGACTGGCGTGGTAGTGGCAGCTGATAAAGCAAAAACGACCTGCCAGTGAAAAGATAAAATGCAGTGGATGGCGGAAAGCAAAAATACGTTGACAGCTGAGAATTGCATACTGTCAGCTGATGAATATCAGTAGCTCCTAAACTGTGCAAACGGTTATTAACTTCGATAAGTTTTGGTTTGATTATAGGAACATTTATATTGCCTGATATAGGGTGACACTTGTAAAGAATAATTTAAAAAAAAAAAAAAAAGGATGCGTTCAAACTACCAGTACGTATGTATGTACATACTCGTATTGTTGAACAAACTAAAAACACAAAACTTCTATTTAACAGGTTAATAACTATTTACATACTTATTAATAATGTAAGTAGGTACTTAGTTTAGATAATCTGGCAACTGAGGGTGTAACCGCAGCATCTTAACCACCAACAATTAATAAATAGACTGTCATATCAGCTAAATGAGAGAAAAGAACGTACTTCTTGCAAACTGCTTATGGTGGGTTTCTACATGTCGGTTGATTGACAAAGTTTGACAGCTCTCGTTTATGTCATTGAACGATATGACATATATGTCAGTGCATATCCACTTATGTCAATTATTGACAAAAAATCATTTATCAGTTCATTGGCAATTAAATTTTGACAAATTAATGTGTTTGTCAACAATTCACTGCAAGCTATATATCCACTTGCGCTGCCAATTTGGAAATTGTCCTCTCTTTGTCAATTGTGAATTGTGGCGTCGCGTGAGCAAATACATAGGTACATTATTGTACCTACATAATACAAATATTATTTTCTTTTTTTAAATATAAAATCAAATGAACAATAATTTTAAAAAAGAAATGAGTCGCTCTCGCTTTTTGTGTTTTTTTTTTTGTCGAATCTGAGTTAAAGCTGCAGGCAGAAGACGAAGAAAGCCGAAAATTAGCAAAATATGCAAAATGCGTATGAAATGAATGGAACTGACTTCGAATCTATTTTTCAAATATTTTTTTCCATTTTATACGAAAAGGTGTGGGCCCTCTAAAAGGATTGGCCTACCTTGTATATCAAAAGGTGTCTATTCATTGACAATTAAAGACAAAGTGACATTTCGTTTGACAATCGAAATATTTCCACTACTTGTCCAGTGGTTTCTTTGTCAGTTGTTATTGACAAACGCTGTAAGTCAATTCATTGACAACCAATATTTTTCACTATTTCCACTTGCCAGTTTTTTAATTGGCATAAAAATACGTCAAACTGTTAATTTCAAATCGAAAAGAGTGGAAACGCAGCATTACAGAGATATTACGGATGTGAAAGGAAATATTTACATATTTACATTATCGAGCCGGGTTTCAATAGTGGGAGTGCAAAATTCAATTACATATTTTCTTGTCATCAAAAACGTTAATTTTTTTTAAGTTGGTTTCTGAATGTGAGTATAGACTATTTGTGTTGGCTTAATAGATGTCAGTTGTGCAATATCTACAACATTTCAGAATATATATATAAAACAAAAATGTTATCCATTTGGTCAAAATGGCACACTGATTATTTGTCTAAAATTGCACAGTCTGCACAGTATGCCATTTTATACATACATTAAAGTTTTTCATTTTAATCCTAGGCAATATTGGTTGACCGTTACATACGGTGCACTGATATGAAGTCATGTGGCCTATTTCACCAACTTACAAATTGTTGTTTACCGGCATTTTTTTAACAAATTTGTTCAAAAATCGATTTATTCTGTTTCACAAAAATTTTGTATTACAAAATTGTTTTTGTTGTTTACAAAAGGAAATTTGTAGAAATTTCATTTTTTCCGTTTCACCAAAAGTTAAATTTCTTTGTTGCTTACAAGTACAAATATATATGTTAAAATTCATATTTTATTTCAAGTTTGTGTTTCACCAAATCAAGAAATTTTACAAATTTGTTCAATTACTGAAAATTTTTTACAATAGAAAGACCGTGTGTCGATTTAGTAACAATTTGTTATTTTTCAAAGGAATCGCTTCTTACACCTAAGAATGTCTACGTCAAAAGCATAGTAGCACCGATAGTGTGTAAGTTTTTGCTAAATAGACGAAGATAAACTTATGACCACGCATTAACTACGCTACGACATTTCAGATTGTTTTGTTTTCAATGAAAAGTTTCGGGTTAAACGTGCTAAGGCAGAGGAAATAAACGACCATTCACATGAGAGCGAACGAACGAATTGATGAAATGCGAAGAAACCATTTTCGATGCATTTAATATCAGTGGCCACAAGCCATAACCACCTAAGTCGGTTTTTCATAGATTGACTAACAAAATAATATTATAATTTTGCTAATTCAATAGTTATTAACAAAAATAACACTTAAGCTATTATGCCTTATTCCATTTTGTAAATTTAAAAGTCCTAAGTCGAGATAGTCGGTTATTCCTTATGATCAAAACGGATTACAAAAAACTAACTACACTTAGGTCGTTATTCCTTGTGTTTAATTTTAAAAGTAGTGCAACTAAGTTGAGTTTGGTCGTTATTCCTTACCAATTTTCTTCATTTATTTAAAAATTCATTGACTTAGGTTGTTATTATTTGTGGTTAACTCAAATGTTATAGAGAAAATGAAACCAGAATATTGGTAAATCATTGGCAGAAGTGTTCATTTTAAAAATAGAACTTGTTATTTTACATTAAATTGAGTTAGAGGCCTTACATTAAAGCAAGCAAATACAGGTCGGACGAAAAACGTTGCTGATTGCTCCAGAGCTAGTTGGGGACTGTCTCTTCAATATTTCATTTCAGTGTTGTAGGAACATCGAAGCTTATACGTAGATGTTTGATCCCAGTCCCCTGGAACCTGGAACCTTTTTCTCTGACTTGAGAAATAAATTGAATAGCTTCTGCTGTATTTGATTAAAATCTTAAGAATTTCTCATTTTAAATATATTTGATGTATGAATCTTGTTTGGGCCAACGATATTGCAAGGCTTCCTATTGTTTATTTTTTCCTGACATTTTTTCCCATGATAGCTACTGATTTTTCTGTTTACATCTGATTTTTATAATATCATGACATTCTGACACCATCATGAATTTATAGGGTGTAAACAAGCATTTCCGTAGGTTGATTTGCTATATTCTAGCTAGTGCATTATTATTACCTATAAATGTAAGCAAACGATATATAAGATTCGTCATAACACATTTCATCGATATATCTACACAAATTACAAATTTTTCTTGTACTAACAAAATTGCTGGCCATAATGTCACGGAATTATGTGGCTTTTACATATTTTGAAAAAAAAAAAAAATGTCTTTCCTATTATTCAAAACTAATACCTAATACATAATGCCTATAGTTTAAAGTAGTATTGCTTTTTGTGCACGTTATTATACCCTCCACAGGAAGATATATTAACTTTGTCATTACATTTGTAACGCCAAGAAGGAGTCACCGGAGACCCTATAAAGTATATATATTCTGAATCAGGATCACATTCTGAATCGATTTAGCTATGTCCGTCTGTCTGTCTCTCTGTATGTTGAAATCACGATAGCGTCCGAACGAATCGACTAAGGTGAATGAAATTTTGTGAGAGGAATTGTTTTTACAGTTGTCAAGTTGGTATTAAAAATTGTCTATGTCGGTCAAGTAGTTCTCGTACCTCCCATGCAAAACCAATATTAGACACATGCGTGTACCTATACAGTACATACAGTGGAGGGTATCAAAGCATCGGCCAGACCGATGATAACACTTTTACTTGTTTTTTTCTCTTTTTAACAAATTTGTTGGAATTAAGTTTTGTATTAGGTATGTGAAACAGAAAATCAGTTAACAAATTTGAAAATGTAATCAAAAAATACAAATTTGTAATTGTACTTGTAATTTGGTGAAATAGGCCACAGTACCTATGCCATTTTATACAAGTGACCTTTGATATGTGGCACGGGTAGACATTTTGAAAATTAATTGCTTTAAACACTTTTTGGAAATATTTTAAATGTTTTAATATAAAAATATGTGGGCAATTGGTTATTCTATTCTATGAATATACAGCTTGAAGTGAATTTCATTTTAAGACCTAGATATTGGGCATTTTGCTTAGGGTGTGCCATTTTAAGCCACCTTCCCCTATTACTTTTTTAATTAACAAGCGTTCAGTTACTAAACCTGCGTACATCTTTAGTGGATAATATAATTTTAGACGTAAAATTTGCTGAAATGACTCTGAGATTCTGCGAGATCCGCAATAAACGAGAAAGTTTTGTGCGACCCAGTCGTGCACATTTTTTTAATTGTAAAGCCCAGTATCCTGCTCGCGCTAAATTTTATCTTTCATACAAAAATGTCTACAGAGATAAAATTTAGCGAGGCAGTTTAGCAAAGCAGTATCCTGTTCCGCACGCTAAATTTTTATTTTCATATAGATGGGACACACTAATTGTCAGTCGAGTATAACAATTTTGTGTGTTATACGTACTACGTACAATTTTGTTATACTCGGCCAAGAAAATGTCTCCACTGATTTAGCTCGCGAAAGAATTGCCTTGTACATTAAAATCGGCGATAAATTTTGACATTTTCGAAACAAAACAAATTTTCAATTGACTATTTCGTGGAATACTTGATAATCGATGTAAGTGAGTAGGAAAAAAGTGAAAAAATAACAAAAATCAAAATACATGTGGCAATGAAATATGGGTGTGTGTCCCATCTATATCCTGTACAACGAATTTAGCGAGCGTTTATCTGTGCTGTGGAGAGAATTGCGCTCGCTAAATTTTAGCGCGAGCAGGATACTGGGCTTTAGAACAAAAAACTTGAAGAAGTTTCAGAAAATAAGACTTGTTTAACACACGACTTATGATTTTTGGGGCGCGAAAAGTTTGTCCATCTCTGGTATAATTAATCCAAACAGATCAAAATATGCAGACGTAGGTGCACTCTATTTGCCCAAATTCTTTACAATATTGTGAATATTGCATTGTAGAACACTGAAAAGATCAAATATTTGTTATTTTGTTAATTTCAAACAATATAAATTTTCGTTAGAAAATATATTTTTTATTTTATTTCGTAAATCCTATTAAATTAACTATATTTTACAATTATTGTTTCTTCATTTAAATTTTAATATATTACATTTATCTCATTCGCTATTTCAATTTTATTTTCGTTCACAAATATACATAATTAAAAAAATACTATTTTAGCATTTTCTATTTTTCTCTTTATAAACAAAATACATTATGCGGTAGCAATAATATTTACAAATTAAATTAAAATTAAACAAGTAGAAATAAAAATGCGAAACGGTATTAATTGCTTGGAGCAGTTTAAATCACAATAAAAAAACGTTGGAAAACTTGGCAAATTTATAGCTTAAAATATAAATAATAACAAAAATTAAAAGAAGTAATAAAAACTATACAAAAGAAAAAAAATGGATACAGTTTTTTTTTTATAAGAAACTTCTGGCCAATTTTGGGTAATTTTAAATAAAGGAGAGATAAACTTAGTGATTAAAACAGATAGCAAGATACAAAAGAGCGAACTTACATACTAGTGACTAAGAAAATATTTCATTACATCAGTTTCTTGTTCGTTAATAATTTTTACAATTTTAATTACAACACACAATTCGTACAATTTAACTAGAGGGCGCTTATTTGGGCCTTGATGATCCAATGATTGTTTGTTTCTATTACAATTTTCAAAATGGCAGCATTGTAACGATTAACAGGACTCTACTAAATATAGTCCTCGGTGAGTGGCAGTTACTTTCCTCTTTTTTTGGATTTAATTTTTACAGTTCCGTTGTAGTTTCCACTTCGGATCGATCCAAATCGTTGAGGTAGGAGAATCCCATTTGGCCATAGTCGCGCTTACCAAAAGTCACATTCTCATTGGTCGCACTGATGTGACTTAAATCGCCATTGGACCTGAAATGAAATTCATTTTTTGTTATTAGCATTTTTTGGAAATGTTTTTTTTTTTTTGCAATTTAAAGGAAATGGTTGCAATGGTTTTTATTTTTGATTAAGCTCATATTAGGGAGGAACTGGGTCTAACTTAATCTAGAAATTAATTCTCATATTAGCCTTGTTGGATTATTTTATTTGGACCTTTCTTGAGCTTAGTTTTGATGATACGCAGTAAAACGGATACTCAGTCCTTTTTGAGAAGAGCTTAAGGCAATTAGAACTCCAAAACTTCAAACCCTGTGAGCTAAAAGTCTAGAGCCACATCAAGAAGACTGATAACAATATCTTTTAATTCAAACTTCAAACTCACCTCTGAAACAGCGGATTAGCGATAGGGATATCCGCATAGCCTCTGTGATTGTTCCTCCCCAGGGTGTTCGTCATCAACTCGCCTTGTCCATCGTTCGGCGTGTTCTGTCCACTTCCGAAGGTATTCCCTCGCCTACCCAACGTACTGTACGCATTATTTGGCACATTGGCCAAATTGTTCCGACTAATCGTGTCCAACTTGTAGCCACCATTCTGATAGTGGTTCGTGTTCTGCTTAATCCTACCCAGGGTCAGGGTACCCGGTAGGGTTCCGTTTGATGCCAGCGGATTGGCATTGTTTCTATTCATCTCCAGAGTTCGATTGAACGTGTTCTGTCTATTGTTCATATTGTTGTTAACATTATTGTTGTTGTTATTGTTTCGACGCAGCGTGGCCGTTGTGGCGGTGGTTGCCTCTGAATGTGACGGACTCGACTGGCCATTCTCCTTGTGTGTAATGTAACTAACACTGTCCAAGCTGAAGGCGTGATTTTTCGCACTGAAGTCCAACTGAAGGTCATCATCACCATCTGGTGGCACCGCCATTGCCAAAACCTGAGTCTCGTACTCCTTGAGGTTGGTCACAACTTCGCCGTTTTGCGAGCCCACAATGACAGGATCGTAGCGAGTGGGGCTGGATGGGGCCGAGTATTGGCGCATGCGTTGTTTGAAGTTCTTGTACCTGAAAATGGACACTATATTGTCAAAGGAGCCGATGGCGGGTATAAGTGGGCAACTACTTACTTTGACCAGGAAATACAAATGTAAATGATTCCAATCGTCCCAAGGATCAGAATAATCAGCGACACTGCAATCAGTGTGTAGGGGAACACCTCGTCGTTGATCGCAATTGCGGCTTTGATCTGAAAAGACGTTGATAGATAAGTTGATGTCAAACAGCATACGACCTCTAACACGTACCTTATGAACTTGATGCCTGGCTTCAATCGGCCCAAAGATACCCTGTGCCGTCGCTCTGGCTATACCCGATGCGGCGAAATTGATCTCCGCTTGAGCTGTCGGCTCGAGGAGACTTTCACTCACCACGCTGTCATTGCGTCTAAGGATCGTCTCTGTCTCCGGATCGATAATGTAAAACCAGACATCAGTCGCCGCTGGATTCTCAATAATACTTCCATTCTCGTTCAGGAACTTTCGGTTGCTGAACCTCTCGATGCCGCCAATCATTCCGTTCGTTTTCTCCTCGAGGAGCTCTTCCAGCTGCGTGAAGTGACTGCGTATCTCGTTCGGTGTCGAATCGGAGAAGACGAGCGTCATGCGATTTATATCAGTGATTTGATTGACAACAATTCGCGCTCTCGTCCGGTGCGAACCGTCCTCCTGTCCATCATTGTCACGCGCTTCTACATAGAAATGCATCGGGAAGGTGACACCGTCACGCAGGAGTTTGGCGGTCTTAAGAATTCCAGTCGTCTCACTCATCGTAAAGTAGGTTGTTGGCTGGAAATGATAAAAATATGTAAAGGATCTGCCTTTATGTGAAAAAAAGAAAAAAAAAAAACTCACCAATTGTGCTTCACTGATGGTGTTATCCTCCTCATCGTAGATTTTGTACCGAATCATACCGTACTTGCCGGAATCACGATCAGTGGCACGCACCTGCAAGATGGATGTATCAATGTCCACATCGGGCCCCGCCACCGCATAGAATGTGTCCTTCTTGCCCTGCAGCCGGTTGAAAATGAACTCAGGAGCGTTGTCGTTCTCATCCTGAACAATGATCTTCACGGAGGTCATGCTCTTCTGTGGGTTCACGAAGTACTTGTGCGACACCAGTCTCAACTGGAGTCCATGCGATGTCTGATTTTCATAGTCCAATCGTTTGCTGAGCACAATTCCACAGCCGTGGTCCTCTATGCTCACATCGAACAGTCCACGCTCGTTCCCATCGACGATTTCACACTTGAAGCCCGGATTCGCTTTGGCCGCCTTCTTGGAGTTGATGATCTGGATTAGCTTGATCGTCGCATTGATGCCGGTGGTCTCTGGAACCCCCGTTGTGTAGCTGTCATCACTGAATGCGAGGCCCAGACTTTCCGGACTCATGATCACTCCCGTGTCCATTTTGCCTTCCATGGTGGGGTCATCCACCGATGGATCAGTGAGTAAGTGCCGCACAAATACTGGCAAGGTGGCGACTGAGCTCAATTGTGGCTCGCCCATGTCATAAGCTCTGATGTCGATTTGATATTCAGTGTCCTCTTCCTTTCGCAGTTCATCACGAATTCTCACAGTGCCCGTATCGGGATCAACTTGGAAGTACTTTAGCGCCTTGCCGCGGCCTACCATCTCATAACGAACCACATTACCCGGTGAGGAGCCATCGCCATCGATCGCTGCCATTGTGTCAACGATCGTGCCGATCGGTTGGTCATCATTCACGGTCTTTGGCTCTGGCACCGAAACAAACACCGGTGGAATGTCATTGCGATCGTCTACATCGATGATGATCTTGATCGTGTCGCCAGGTCCCTCTCCGTCATTTTCTATTGTTCCTACTATCAACTCGTGCTGCTTCTCCTTCTCATAGTCCAGTCCCTTTGTGGTCTTAATCTGTCCCGTTCGAGGATCAACCTTAAACAGCTCGCCCGAGCCTTTTCTCAGTGTGTACGTGATTTCCGGCACAGTGTCCGGATCGATGGCTTGCACTGTCGCGATCAGTAAATCGGGAACATTTTCCGGCACTCGAACATCAACTCGCGAGTCAGTGAACTTTGGCACCTCGTCAGGGATGTCACGCACCAGCACTGTGACACTCGCCGTGCCCAGACGCGCGTCAGGCGCTCCATCCTTCGCCGTGACCACAAACTTGTACTCCGTCTGTCGTTCATAGTCCAACTTGCTACTCGTTCGAATCTCTCCAGTCGATGGATTAATCGTGAATGGAATGTCAGTCGGAATGAAATAGGTTATCTCAGCGTTGATGCCTTCATCGGCATCTGTCGCATGTACGATGCCAACAAATGCGCCAGACTTGCCCTCCTCTACGTTGAACACATACGGCAGAGTTGACTCATCGAACTCTGGGTTCTTGTCATTGATGTCTGTCACCTTGACATTGACCGTCGCACTGCTGGACAGGCCACCATTATCCTCTGCCTTAATTATCAACTGATACCGCGTCAGGCTTTCACGATCCAATTTCCGAATCACAACGATCACTCCGTTCTCCTGGCCAACGGCAAACTGTCGCAGATCATTGCCCGAAACAATCGAATAACTGACAGGATCACTTTCTGGATCCTCTGCCTTAACCACTGTCACCGTCGAATTGATTTCTGCACCTTCGCTCACCTGCACCTCATAGACAGACTTCAGGAATCGCGGTGGCTTCGTGTTGGGTCCCGGTGTCACCGAAACCTCCACAATCGCCTGTGAACTCAATCCACCTATGTCGGCCGCTTGCACAGTGATGCTGAACTGCTCGCCTGCCATGAGGCGGCCGCGCGTCTCTATCTCTCCCGTCCGTTCGTCGATGGCGAATTTATTGATTCCATTATTGGACACATGATATATCGAATACGTGACCACAGCATTCTCACCCTCGTCATTGTCAGTCGCTATGACCTGTGTCACCAGCCGCTTTCCATCGCCGGCGGTAATCGAAATCGGCGCTACCATCGCCAATTTGGGCGCGTTATCGTTGACATCCCTCAGGTGCACCGTCAAACTTAACGGCGCACTGGCGGCATTGGTTTTCGGCTCTCGGGCGACCACTTGGAATTTGAATTTACCCGGATTGGGGGGATCCCGATCGAGCGCCTCCTCGTTAACGATCAAAATGCCATCTTTGGTCACATCGAACGATGGTGTCGTCAGTTCGTAGATATACGCTGGCTTCGGGTCATCTTCGCCGAGATCAGCATCGGTGGTCTGGAAGGAAATCGCTTTTCCATTCTCATCCAAAACACGGGTGCCGATCGGAGAATTCTCATCCACAAAGCCTTCGATATCAGATGCAGAGATAATCGGTGGATTGGCGTCCACCGGCTTAACCGTAATTGTCAACTTGGCGGTGGTGAAGCGCTTCGCTTCCGATACCTCTTCGGCCTTAACGATGATGTCATATTTTTTCGCTGTCGACGTATCGACGGCTTTTATCTGCTTCAGGACACCTGTCTGTTCGTCTATTTCAAAATAGTCAGCATAATTGCCGGGCATTCCACTGGCGAAGGTGTACCGAATGGGGGAGCTTATCGTATCGAGATCTACAGCTTGGATGCGCTCTGGCGATACGGAGAGCACACCTTGCAGGGAACCCGCTGGAACTGACGCCGAATACTCTGGGTTGATGCAGGCACCATCGAGGAGGACACATCCGCGATAGATGAACGAGGGATCTAGGTCATCCGAGTCGGCTATGTTCACCGTGAGGGTGGTGGTCGATGATAGCCGCTCCGATACGTTGCGAGCCCGATCCTGAAAAGAGAAAAAGGAAACCACGGTCAGTTTGAGTTTGTATCACCGATTGCTATCTATACATTTTTGCCAGAGATACACATTGATCCACATTTGGCAATAACAGGTACGTACAGCCTGTTGGCTAAGCCTAATCTTGATTCAAAGGTACGACTTGGATCTGGGAAATTATGAGATGCTGTACACCAGTGTTGTGCAGCGGCGGCGCACATGTGATTTGTATTTTTGTAGGCAATTCAGTGTCTGATTGATGGATATGGTGTTGTTTTCGACGGAGATTGGACAAGTTGCCAGAGATTTGTATCGACAGTTCGAGTGTGTTTAGTGCAAATGAGCGGAGGAAAAACTCTTTTGATCGAACTGATTGAAAGGAAACCGTATGAATACTTGGCTACAATTTGGCCACATAATTTGTTGGAACTTTATCTCGGAACGCGTAAAAGTTGAATTTCTGGATCATGCAGCGAACACCATTGGGAACGATTTCTTGGATTGCGGATAGGCAATGAAGTCGATTGGGAAATCGTTTTTATTTTTTTTTTGGAATTCGTGTAGCAGAAATGACTTTGGACAGAATATTTTCCTTATCCTTATCGGGATCTATAAACAAAAATTATTTGCAATGCAAGCACAATAGTGACGTGATATTTCGAAATGTGTGCGCATAATTTTTGCACGACAAAACTATACCTACTGATGACTGCACGGTTTATAAAATTGCGCAGAAGAGTTTGTTAGCGAGGTTAGAAAGGTGACATCATAAGCCGCTACTACTTTGTCATGCATCATGATTGATGGAGAACCATCCGTCACTTGCTATTTTGAAATATTCTATCATTTGTAAAGAATCTTTAGAAGAATTTCGACAGACATGGGGAAGCTGCGAGCCACCACGAACTTACGAAAGGTGTTGGCTAAAAAGATTACGAGAAGAAGATAAAGATAGTATCGAAAAGGCACTCATATGAGACTCATATGCTACGATAGTCTGCTTATCCAAACCAAAAAATCTAAGTGTGAAGCCGATTAGAGCGCGTTCCAAATCACTGTGGAGTGTGAAGACATGATTGTTTGTGCCAATATCCAGCAATTGCCATTAAAAGTGTAAAGTTATTACGTTTAGAATTGTTGGATTATCACTTATCAGACAATAAACCAAAGTAACCTTCTTTAAAAGATTCTGGAGCTAAAAACGGAAATCAAGATACGAACGAAGCTTTGAAGAGATTTAGAGACTACCATTGATTGAGAAGAGACGTTTAAGGAATAAGGAACACACGCTATTTGACCAACATTCTCAAGGTACAAACCTAACCCATTGGCAGGTTATATTCATACGAATTCGTTACTTGAGAAGTTTCCTTTCTTAGTTCCAGCGTGATGGTGATGGCGGTAAGATAAAAGTATAAATCAGGTCTGACTGACGACCAAGCTTCTTTCTTTAAGCTGTTTGACACGGTGGAATTTTCTGCCAAGTAAGTAAAACAAGAGTCCCCTAAAAATTTCCTATCGGGTTAAGGTCTGGACTTCGAGCCGGCCTCGATATTGTTTTGTGAAAACCATTATTTTACTGACCTTGCGTTGTGGACTGGCGCGTTATTATGTTGGAATACGAAATTTTCTGGAAGAAACTTTTCGAAAATGATCACTCTATACCAGGAGTTCCCTAACTGTGCGTTAGGGTATCCTAGGGGCGTCGCAAGACGATACACACAGGTCGCCAGCACACGACGTTCCATCAGCTTGAGCTGGATTTAAAAAAAAATATCGGGTCGGGTTCGTTCGATCTTCGATGTTGGCCATTGTGTTTTGCCGTGCACGAAAAGTATAAGAATTTTGCAGACTTCAACTTGTCGAATTTTGCGTCGAGACTTGGGCCTATACAAGTTCAAGATCCAACTGACCCAGGAGCTCAAAGTTAATGATAATGTAATTGCCATAGAAAAATCATCTTTAGCGACGGGCCGTATTTTTGGACGAATGGCCAAATTGCCATATATGGGATGACGCCAACTAACACCAGGCAATGCATCCATAAAAAGCTGTTTGGTGCGCATTTTAGACCGGCGGTGGCGCGTCATTGCTCCGTAATTTTTATTATGACGTTGGTAAGGCCAATACCATAAACGACGAGTACTACAGAACGATGCTGCTAACATGTGGTTCCAGCAAGAGGTGGCTATCTGTCACTCAGCTGCAGGGTATGGTTATCTGATATCCATCAGAGGTGACGTGAATTGGCCACCAAGATCGTGCGATTTAACCTCGGAAAATTTGTCTTGTGGCTTTGCCTGAAGTCGCAACTCAATGCGAATAAACCACAATCGACCGATGTCCTTAAACCTAACATAACCAATGCCATCGCTCAAATTAAGCCGGATCTTAGACCACTCGGATCCGTGACAACGTGAAAAGCTGCGGCAGACATTTGGGCATGGTGTTATATTCCATACAATAATGGCATACATGGGATTCGTTAATACCTTGCACACAGCTTGTTTTATTCCATTTCAATGTCGACCAATCTTCATTGAAAACCCCTTTAGTGAATCTTCAGTAAGCTCAGCTTATATTCACATATCTGTGCTTTGTTCCGTTGTGTGCATTTAGAAGGGCGTCGCAAAAATATTATAATCTGTATAGAGAGTCACAGTATGGAAACATTTTTTTTTGGGAACCCCTGCTCTATACATTGACATCTAGCACATCAATGTACAAAAAAGCGTTCAAATTTCTTGGTAACTACGCTATTTGCTATGTTCCCGCAGAGCAAAATGACGTCCAAATAATAATCGAACCTCCCCTCAATAAATTCCAGTGAGCTTACTAACGAAGAATGAGAAAGCTCTTGAAAAGTAACGGTCTTTTGCATGAAATGTCGACATTATTTTTTGACGTTGCCTTGGAGAACGAATCACCCTTTGATTTTGTATAGCAGCTGGCGGTTGAGAAATTTATGTGAACTAAGTGAACTATAATAATTCTGAAACTAAGTTCATTAAATTCACTCATCGGAACAACAAAATGTTGAACTATGTAATTTAATAAACGTGGGATTTTAACCATATCTCCTCATCCTGCAAACCAACATTATGTTCTGTGTTTCGGTGTCAGTGTTTCTAATCCGCATACTTACAAAATGTGATTTTTTTAAACAGGCTTCATAAAATGTAGCTCCCACCGCACCCCAGGTGGATTTATTCCGTTCATGGAAGAGTACTCTGAAGGATCGTAACTAACAGCAAGACATTCCTTGACAAGTATCACTGTTGGGAGAATATAGCACTTCAGAGCCCTACGAACTAAGCTCCACATATGGAACTAACTCCTACTAGCCAAAATGAACTAAGTCCCACCAAATCTGTAAGTTAAGTCCTAAAATTCGTGGGAGCTAGTTGAACTATATCCCCAATTGTTGGGAGTTAGTTCCATATGGGACTTAGTTCGTAGGGCCCGCTAGGTTTCATATATTTAGGTCGCCAAAGTTGTTGTCAATTTCCTTCTCAGTAAAAAATTAATTCCTTCAAATTGTGACGACGACTGAAGGAGGTTATAGAGGTCGCCATCAATCTCCCATCGAATGGCCAAGCTTTGTATTTTCAGCTTGTTGTTGTAGGTATTTTTAATAATCCATGCTATCATCAAGGCTTCTGGATAAGGGGTTATTATCTGTCCATTGCTAACTTCCACAAAATCGTATATAAAACCATTTATGGGTGACAGCCAAAATCATGATGGCACATTATAAACTGTTTGATTCACTGCACCAATATTAGACTTTCGAAATCCTTTCTCTAGCTATTAAAGAAAAATTTATGTTCATTTGCATGTACACATAGTTTCATTAAACATTTCATTATGTACACGTCTGCACCACAGGAAACATTTACTTTCTCACCTCAAGACATTTTTGTATAAATGCAATTACCCCTTCAAGTGATTTAAACGCTATTCAAATCGGTGAAATCCAGCAAAACGCGTTTAAGTGACATTAGCCACGTTAAACATCCAAATGGTTAAATAATTTGTTACTGTCAAACATCAGGCACTGTATGTACACATATTTTATTTGGTTATGAATAATCATAGGACAAACGAGTATAATGCTACAAATGTGAAATTAGGTGGTGTCTCCACTCTCTTAGCTGTCCAATGACAATTTGGCTGTGTCGTCTAATTGGATGTCCCCCTATACGTAAATCTATACTTATCCAAAGTGTGCAAGAGTGAGGCACAGTCCCAAATCATCCTCTGTATACCTATGCTTGATTCAACTGTTTTTACTACTTATAATTGCAAATTTATAATGATCCAACATAAATTATAATGTCTTCCTTTGGTTTTGACCGTTTACCCTATATGGCAGACAATTGGACAGGCGAATACATTTCAGGTGGCTCATAATATTTCTTTTCGAAGCCTTATGGCTCCAGTGAGGCTCGTATAGCTTTTAACCCGTCAAAGAGGCAATTCCTTTGGCACAGCTTACAATCTATTGTTGCTCTCTGGCTGTGTGTAGTGTAGTGATGTGGGGACAGTTTTTTTTATTTACTCTCGACGCGCACAGTACACAAACCATTTTTGGATGTGAATTATAATTCAAGGAAATTTATAGACGTATGCAATGTTTGTCTGAGGATTGTGACCGCTCTTACGCATTCCTCGCGTGGAGTTGGGTAAATTTTATTTTCTTCTCAAGTGTGCAATATGAACACGTTTATAATAGTCATGGAGTCCTACTTGAGGTGGTACTATTTTGAAGATATTTCAATGCGTCATCATTTTTTATGAACTGGAATAAGTGAGAATATCATAAATAGTCTAATTGACTTTGGTATGATTATAGTAACGTTACTATAGCTAGCACGAGGATTCCAAAATTCATAAGGAAACACGTCTATCATCAGATCAAAAAACCTCTCGCCAGATTGAGTATGCCTCCCTCTCCAGTGTTTTACGTATGCGAACTTTCCGAGCTCCCGATGCCAACATAGAATGCCGACAACAGCAAAAACATTTTGTGAGGACATTTATTATTGATCGGCTGCAATCACAACAAACTGCCAAAACTTTTGCCGATCCTCCTCAATACAATACAAAGCAGCACTGCAGAGAAGGACGAAACTAGATCGTTAGGTCTACCAGCAAAAGAGAAGGAAAGAACACCTGTTTCTCTGGGGGGAAAAAAGAACACGAGAAGAAGGTAAAACTTGTATAAGTGTCTAGGTTTGTCTGTCCTAAGGATATGGAAAAACCACTTCGAAAGGATGTTAAACGGGGAAGACGACCCAAATTCCACCGCCGATTTATTCAATATGGACACGACAAAAATTAAGCGAAGATAGCAATATCTAAATGCAAATACAACAAGGCTGCTGAGCCATTAAAGGCAGCTGGCGACGACTTGGTGAATAGTATACCAAACCAACTCATTTATAAGATTTGGTCTGAAGACTTTATGCCTAATGAATGGAACCTCAGCATCGTTTGACCGGTCCACAAGAAACGAGACTAGAGAAAGGAGAAAGATAAGGCTCAATAGAAGCTATTTTCTTATTTCCATAATATCTGTAAGAGATCTTATGGAAACCTATTTGGCGACTTTCCACCGCAGCCTCAATGAAAGCTACAACTGCTTATGACAGGCTTGTAGCGAAGCAATTTTTTCTTCGCCGGACCTGGGAAAAAACCGAAAAACCCAAAAATGATCAGTTTTCTTAGTATACAAGATCCTGTCTGCCGTACTGTGTGAAGTGCAGATCGATACCCATTATCTGTTTATCGATTTCAAGGCCGCATAGGACAGTTGATTTTGAATGCAAGAAGGCAAAAACTGTCGCAATGAAACAATGTTTTTTCTTATAACGTTATAAAGTTCTTTTTATTTAACTGCGAGATAAGATGTGTCTTCGTTGGTGGTCAAAGAAAAAAGAGGCAGATAACTGCATGAGCTTAAGTTTCGTCGCAGTCAAGGCAACGGATTTTGAAGAGTACATAATAAAAAAAGTTTGAGTACATAGAATTCAAAATATTATACAGAAAAGATAGGGTATTATATGTGGTATATTCTTTTGGTAACACATTTAACAACATTCAGCCCCCCCTGAAAGCTCCAGCCTTTCAGCAATAGGAAGTGGGGCGATCTTAGCAATGGGTCTCACGTAGTTGCCATATTGTGTACGAATTGTGACAACCCTGACGTTACCGTCCTTTCCAGGATGTATTTCCGCGACACGTCCCAGAATCCATTTTGAGGGTGGCAAGTTAGGCTCCTTTAGAATAACGACGTCACCAACTCTGAGATTGGGCTGAGTGTTCTGCCATTTCGGTCGATGCTGAAGAGAAGTGAGGTACTCCTGGCTCCACCGCTTCCAAAAGCCTTGTAAAAGTATCTGTAAAGCATACCAATTATTTTTTATTGAAAATTTAGGATTAGATACAATTGGTTGGGGAACCGAAGTATACGCCTCCCCGATCATAAAATGTGATGGAGTTAAAGCGGCAAAGCGCATGGCTCTCCGTCCGAAGTCTGCCACATTGGACGCGAATTTAGCAGCCCTTCAATGTTAGAAAGAAGGGTATACATTTCCTCATAGGTCAGTTTATTTTCGCCAATGACGCGTTTGAGATGCAGCTTGACGGATTTTACACCTGCCTCCCACAAACCTCCGAAATGAGGTGCGGAAGGGGGTATAAACTTCCAGGTTATGTTGTCCCTTGCGAGATGATCTGAAACGATGTTGTTGTGCTGCTGACTACGAAGAAGATCAAACATTTCTCCAAGCTTTCGCTTGGCACCATGGAAATTGGTGCCGTTGTCGGTCCAAATTTCAAATGGCTTGCCGCGACGTGCTACAAATCGCTCCAGAGCTAATAAAAAGGCATCCGATGATAAATCACCGACCAACTCCAGGTGAATTCCCTTCGTTACGAAGCAGATAAAAAGCGCTATATAGGCCTTAACGAATCTTGGGTTTCTACCGCGATGCAACCGCAAGGTAATAGGTCCTGCATAATCACAACCGACCTTGCTAAATGGTCGAGAAAATCTGACTCTTTCGGAAGGAAGGTTGCCCATCAGTTGCGTTGATGTAGTTGCGCGTTGTCGAAAACACTTGATGCAATTGTGAATTAGCTTACGAAGAAGGTTTCGACAACCGAGAATGTAGAAATTTTGTTTAATCAATGAAAATGTTAATGTGACACCAGCGTGGAGGTATTGTTTATGAATATGGAGGGCTATCAGATTGGATATTGGATGTGATTTGCATAAAATTATGGGGTGCTTTTCGTTATAAGACAGTTCTGATTCCGATAACCGACCACCGACGCGAACCACTCCAAAATAATCAAGAAATGGGCTTAAGGACACAAGTTTATTTCGTTTTGGCAAATTATTTCCTTTTTTGAGGCACTCACTCAAGTAGCACACTGGTGTATAAATTGGTGTAAATTCATTAATTTTGGTGCAAAATTAAGAAAATTGAAGAAAAATTCAAAATTTTGGTGTATTTGTCAAAATTACCGGTATAAAAATTACACTATTGTATTTTCTGTGCAAAATTTCAACATTTTTTTTGAAATTCGGTGCAAAAAATAAACCGATGTTCAGCTGTTTTTATAATATACCATTTATGGTGCATAAAATTATTCGATTCTGAAACCAACCGACATGGCATATTTTGTACACTATATTTTGTAGATAAAATACACTATTCGAAATGGCCAACTATATTTTGGTGAAGGATTTACACCTTGTGGAAATTAAATACACCAAACTACACAAGTGGGAAAAATAAACAACAAAATGTTATTGAAATTATTCAGTGGCCATTTCATTCTTAACGAGCACTACATTTTTATATTAACAAATATTCACAAAAATGAGAACCTTGAAGATTAATAATTATTTGAAGTGTTATCGTACAAGGAAAAACTTTTTAAACAAATTAAAAAACATTGTCAAAAATTTTTGGAAATAAAAATTGTAGGTACTGAAAGAAAATCTCCATTGTATATTTTTTTCACAGTAAATGCTTTTTGGTTAATAAAATTCACACATAAAGGTTGGTGTACTTAATACACTCATTGGTTAAATATGCACTATTTGTATGCACCACACTGAGATTTCGGTGTTTTTAATACACTATTTGGTAAAATATTCACCATTGAATACACTACACAGAAAGTTTGGTGTAATTAATACACTTTTTGGTAAAAAAAAATGCACCTCACCGAGATGGGTGTACTTAATATTAGTGATACAGTGTGGTTCACTTGTTTAGACGTACAAGAGTTACGTTTTATTTCTTGGTTTTTTTCTATTATGTGGAACAAAGAAAAAAAAACTTATTTGGCTGAAAGATACATTCATACACTATAAAACAAATATTACTAATTTTTTAATACACCATGCAAAACCGTTTGCTTTTTTTTGGTTCACTTGAATGTTAAAAAGTTGTTAAAAAGTTGAAAAACAACAAAACACCAAAGTTGTTTGCGATATTTTTATTTATTTTAGTCAATTTTCAGTTATTTTAATAATGTGTGAGGCAGTATCATTTGATATAAACTCAAAAATTATACTTTTCAAAGAACCATAATGAAATTTTAAGGTAATTCAAGGATATATTTTCTTAAGAAGCTTTGATCGCCACAATCAACTCTTGATGTGTTGATACCTACTGATTGTTGCCTCAATAAATTTCAAGGGACAAGATTTTCAATAATATTCAAATTAGGCGAATGTGGGGAACAGTGCAATATTTTAATATTTTTACTGACAATCCATTCTTTAACAAGGCGTGAAGTATGCGTATAGGCACGTTATACATCTGGAATATCCATGGAATAGGTCCACAAAGGTGCTTTGTTACGGAAAAAACTGCTCCCAAAAAAAGTTTTGCAAGAAATACTAATATTTTATTGGAAACGATTTCCAATTTAAAAGCGCCGAAGAATGAAATTGCACCATAAGCTACCATAACTACCCCTAATTTCAATGATGACGGTTAAAAACATATTTTCTTTGTGGATATCATGAAAGTAATAGTTATAGTTGCAGGAGCATCCAAGTTAAACTCTTTTTGTTCGAAAAGTCGTCTTTGCTTCAATTTCTGGAGACCACTTTAATGTTCATATCCCATGCCATGTGAGACCTTGAAAATTCAAGGCGTGGGTTTCTTGCATGCATTATAAGGCGGTGGTTTTTTTGTAGTTTTGTAAAATTTGGGTATAAAGCATAGAGCACAACGCAAGTTGATTTGCTACTAAAAAAACAGCAAATTCCATAATTTTGTTTGTAAATTGAGCGCCATAAGGCAATAGTCTTTACATTTTTAGCCTGTTTTGTGGTGTTAAAACTTTTACAATTCTTGCTTGGTAGTTGTTTCCATAAGATACCCTATTTTTTACAAAGTTTCTTAACAAGTGTTCACTTCGAGCAGTAACTTTTGCGTTTTCTTCAAATTCAAAACTTTTCTCTGCCTATTTTAATAAAATTTGTGCGCCTTTAACAAGTGAACCGCACTGTATTTCTCACAGTGGTGCATTTTTCTCATTTCTCCTTTAACGTTGGTGCATTTTTTGTATCAATTTCACGAAATGGCACAAATCAGTGAATATTTTACACAGTTTCCAGCAAAATAAATGCACCGAAAACAGAATATGGTATATAACTTCTACAATTGTGTATTTTTCTTCTTCTTCTTTTAAATTGGTGCATTTTTATATCCAAATTTAGGAATTGGTGTATATTTTGTACGACGGCCATATTTTTCAAGGAATATTCCAAAAAATGAGATTCGGCTGGCCGCCATATTTAGACAGAAGACAATGATTATTTATTTAACTGTATATATCGACTTAATTATGCCGAATTTTTTGTAATTTTGACTCGTTTTTACCAGTACGTCTCTAAAAAATAAACAAAAAAATCAGAAAATCAGAAAATTATAACTTTCGAAAAACTAATTTTCACGCATCGAATAAAAAAATCTTTAATTAGTCAAATTTTTGAGGCGCTCGACTTTTAGACGGGGTAGGACCGAAAATAAATCGACAGATTGGGCTTCGTTTTGAAATTAGGCACTCACATTGATATTTGCGTCTATATTATGAATGTGAATAATGTACTTGGAATCAGAACGAATTTCTAATTCTAGCATATACACATCTTTAATCGAAAAATAAAAAGCGGTGTAAATTTTAGCTCAAACTCTGTTTTCGATTGAAAAAATAAACTTCGGTGTAAATTTTAAATCAGAATAAATTTAAAGTTTCGCATTTTAATACGCTAATGGTGTACTTTATTCATCGAATTATCGTGTATTTTTCACACTCAAGGGAATAGTTTTTCACCAAAATGTGGTGTAAAATGTTTACCATTTGGTGTATATTTTGAGCTAATTATCAGTACATAATATACACAATATATCCTAGTAACCAGAACAATTTTTATACCGCTAGCACAATTTATATACCGAAAATCGGTATAATTTTTGTACAGTCGGTGTTAATTATATACGAGAACACGGTATTATTTACACCGAATCGAAATTAAATGTGCAAAAACTGCACTGAAAAGTGGTGTATTTGTTATATTGAAAATGCATATCACGAAAATGCAAAAAATACACCAAATATTTTGGTGTATTTTAGACTTTTGTGCTACTTGAGCAATTTCAGATGAAAATAACGAATATTGCGCGATTTTAATTAGCATTGTCTTTGAATTTGAAAGTTCTTGAGTGGTTAACGTTACCGATGTATCAGAGGACAACCGACGAGATCTTGAAATAAAACGCAACACATAAGCAGTTATTCGAATGCACCTTGACCAACTAGATACATTATACAGAAGTGCTTCTAATACGTTGCTTGACTCAATATTTGATACAAATACCTTTACTTTGGATGTGTTTCTTATCTCCAACTGCTCCTCCGGAAGATCTTCAGCAACGAAACTTGATTCGGGCCATTGACTTCTTTCTAGTCTGAGCCACTGTGGTCCCTTCCACCATATCTCATGCGATGCCAGCTTTGATGGGCAAATGCCCCGTGATGCAATATCAGCCGGATTGCTAGCTGAGCGTACATGGTTCCAACACTTACGAGGTATTGATGACAATATTTCCGAAGTCCTGTTGCCGACAAAAACCGACCATTTCTTCGGAGGTGCCGAAAACCAATGGAGATTGATGAAGGAATCCGTCCACGCGAAGACCTTTATGTCGTCAACCTGCAATGAAAGCTTGATTTTGTTTATTAGCCGGGTTGCAAGAAGAGCAGCGCATAGTTCCAAACGTGGAAGTGATACAATTTTAATTGGGGCAACCTTACTTTTGGCTGCTACCAGTGTTACCGTTATGGAGTTATCCGGGTTGATACTTCTGCAATACACCGCTGCTGCATATGCATCCAATGATGCATCACAGAATGCATGAAATTCCCAATTATGTTTATTGGACCACATTAGTCTTGGAATACACAGCGATTCTAGGCAAGGAAGTTCTTGATGAATTGAGCTCCAACGTTCTGCAAGTTGTTTCGGTATTTGATCGTCCCAATTTAGCCTTTCTTTCCAAAGTTCTTGTAAGATTATCTTAACTGATACAACCACAGGCGCTAAGAAACCGATAGGATCGAATATTCGTGATGCTTCCGATAATATTTTACGTTTTGTAATAATGGTTGGTGAATCCAAATGAACTTTATACGAAAAACAATCCTTTGATGGACACCATAGTAACCCCAGTACCTTGACTGGATTGGATTCCTCAAAGTCAATCGGAGACATCTCTCGTTGGTCATCAGGCAAGGATAATAACAAAGGCCAGCAATTAGTATTCCATTTTCTTAGGTTAAACCCAGCAGATTTTAGCAAATGCACCAGCTCCGATTGGAGTTTACATACCTCATCGATGGTATCCGCTCCAGTTATAACGTCGTCGACGTAAAAGTCATTTAAGAGAACTGATGATGCAGTGGGATGAGTTTGGATCGAGTCAAGAGCTATTTGTTTCAATGCGCGTACAGCTAAAAAAGGGGCAGATGCGGTGCCGTAGGTCACTGTTAGTAGCCGGTAGTGTTTTAGGATGTCCTTTGGATTTTCTCGCCAAACTATTCTTTGAAAATCAGTGTGTTTGGGAGACATCCAAATCTGCCTGTACATCTTCTCGATGTCTCCCGAGATTGTGTATACATGTCGCCGAAATCTCAGGCAGATCGAAAAAATGTCGCGTTGTATTGTAGGGCCGACGAGAAGACACTCATTTAAGGATTTTGATGTATTTCCCTTTGCTGAAGCATCGAAAACCACTCTAATATTAGTAGTGCTACTACCGGCCTTAAAAACGGCGTGGTGAGGCAAGTAACAGCAGTTCGTGTTCGAAACTTCACTGGCGGGTATTTCCTCCATATGGCCTAGTGATAGGTACTCTTGAATAAATTGAGAGTATTGGGTTTGAAACTCTGGTTTTGAAGCGAATCTTCTTTCGATAGATTCCATTCGATTAAGAGCCATGTGAAATGTGTTTCCAAAGCATAAGGATTGATTCTGTTTAAATGGCAGTTCAACCATAAATCTACCATCAGAATGGCGCGTGAATGTGCTAGCAAAGTGGTCTTCAGCTTGTTGTTCTTCAACAGACAAGATAGGTTGATAAGATACTTCTTCCAAGCGCCAAAATCGCTCGAGGTCGAAGTCTTGTGCGTAGTCTAACTGAGTACGAAATGACTGCAGTCCTTGATTGGGACCTTTAGAGGTATTTTCAAAGCGTCCAGCTATTACTAGTCCAAAAATGGTTGGAATACTTGCAGGAATGCCGTTCCCTGTTGATTGCATGGGGCCAGTTATGGCGTTAAAGGCCTTGTCGGAACCCATCAGAATGTCAATCGGACCAGGCACGTTGAATTGTGGGTCAGCAAGATGTAGTGAAGGTATTCCTTTAGCCTCAAGGCCGGCGACTGAGGATGAAGGCAGCATTGAGGTAAGTTTTGAAATGACAAAACAATCAATGTCAATAAACTTGGCATTGAGACGAGAGTGCAGTCTGAGACTAACCAGTCCATTGGTTACGCCCGCAGGAGTCGCAGCTATTCCTGTAATAGGAATTCGAGATGGTTTTCGTTTTAACCCTAACTGTTGGACAGCTCGTTCAGTTATAAACGAAACCTGGGATCCTGTGTCGAAGAGTAACCTCAGGTTTTGAGCTGATCCTTGTTTATTTTGAACCTGTACAGTTGCTGTTGGAAGCAATGTTTGTAGATGACGACAAGATTCAAGCGAGTGATTGGAGACAATGGTAAGATCAGAAGACGAATTGGATGTTGAAGGATTAGCGTTAGAATCGGAATATTCAGTTAGTTGCGGTTGTGTAGAATGTACCATGGAATGGTGACGAGCGTTGCACATTCTGCACCGAAAGTTTGATCGACATTTGTTAGAGTTGTGTCCTTCATGAAGGCAATTAAAGCATAAAGAAGTTTGTTTTACAAATTGACGGCGAGTGTCGATATCAAGATCGGCGAACTCCTTGCAATGGGCCAAAGTGTGATTGTCCTGACACTTTGGACAGGTTTGTTTAAAATCAGTAAAATGGGAACGAATGGGAATTTGAGATTTGTTGCGAGACTGCGAAGTATGTAAAAGCGAATTGCAGGATTCTAGACAGTTACATCGCATTTCCAAAAAATCCAGTAGTTCGTAAATTGTAACATTTTCACGTGTGCCTACTTCTTCTGCCCACGCCTGCTTGGTGTCATAATCAACCTTTTGCATTAAAAGGAAAATGAGCCAGGGATCCCGACTGGTCGCCTTTAACGCGTTTAGTCCACGGAGGATCTGATCGGCTCCATCGGTGATCTTTCTAAGGGTTTGCATGTTTCCCGAAGTCAATGTGGGTAACGACAGAAATGATTGGACGAATGACTGGACAATTAGATGCGTTTTATCAAAGCGTGCTTCTAATCTGTCCCAGGCTTCTACGTAATTTTCGTCGGAAATGGTCATATGTTTGACTAAATTGGCTGCATCTCCGCGTAAGAATGATTTCAGGTATTGAAATTTTTGCGACCCAGTAAGTGACTTATTTGAATCAACCGAACCCGTAAATAAATCCTTAAATTCAGGCCAGTCTTTATAATCGCCCGAAAATGGAGCGATAATAATTTTTGGCAAACTAACTGATGTTGAAGTTGTTGCGGTTGAAGAATTAAGTGTTTGGAGAAATGAAGCTTGTTGATTTACTAATTTTTCAACCAACGAGTTTTGAGGGTTTGTTTGTTCGGCTAACTTTCGTTTGCGAACCTCATTGGTAAGAACGGAATGTGTAACGAAGAATTTATTTTCATATTCTCCAAACTCGGCCTCTTCATCAACAAAATCTGGATCATTGCAATAATCTAACAGTTGTTTGTTAAGGGCTACAAATTCATCCCATGTTTCGATTAGTTTCGCGAGCCGTATTTCAATTAGAGATAAGGGAGTTTTTTCCTCTATGGACGCGACGAATGTTTCAGCACGAGTTAAACTTCCCTTTGTGTGACCACGTTTGGCTTTTATGGCATTCATTGCGGGGTTATTTAATTAAGGTGAATATCGAGTGCCAAAAAAAATTATAGTTCAAGGAATTACTGTATTATTTATATATGAAAAGTGTTTGATTTGGCTAGATTTTCCGCGAAGGATTTTACAGTCAAGTATGCAGTATATACCGAAATATTATTATGAAAGTTCACTGAATTATGTTCATGCACTTTATTATACCTAAATATAAAATATCACATGCAGCATCCATATATAGTATTGTATAACTCGCATCAATTACCGTAGGCAATGATTAAGAGCTTTTTATATCAAATCAGTATGTATATTTCTTTTTTAATTGTCTTACCACACTTCACGCAATAAATTAAAATTGTCAAAATTCGTTCGATAAAGCCAAGAAATTAAGAAATTAATCCGACGATGAAGGACCAGTATGATTTTGAATGCAAGAAGGCAAAAACTGTCGCAATGAAACAATGTTTTTTCTTATAACGTTATAAAGTTCTTTTTATTTAACTGCGAGATAAGATGTGTCTTCGTTGGTGGTCAAAGAAAAAAGAGGCAGATAACTGCATGAGCTTAAGTTTCGTCGCAGTCAAGGCAACGGATTTTGAAGAGTACATAATAAAAAAAGTTTGAGTACATAGAATTCAAAATATTATACAGAAAAGATAGGGTATTATATGTGGTATATTCTTTTGGTAACACATTTAACAACAACAGTATTATAGAGACAAGTCATTAGAGAACCATGCCCAGTTTCGGCATTAATAAATAAATAAATATTTGGCGCAACAGGCGTGTAGGCACCTTAGGCCTAGGCCCCTATTGTGAGAGTGTCGATAGTTAATCGTTGATCGACAATTGTCGATAGATCGAGGACTGTGATTGTCGATTGCGATCGATATTTGTCGATTTGACAGTCGCTTGTAGTCGATTACAAATGCCTGCTCGATGCTTTCTGAAGTGGAAAAATTTTGTGCGTACGAATAGCTAAAATCAATCGACGCAATCGACAATTGTCGTCACGATCGCTGATCGACAATCACAATAAGGGCCCTAGCTTCTCACAACCATTCGTTTTGTGTGAGTTTTTATTTTTGCGACGAATGGAAGGGAGGTACAATTTTATGCCGAGTCCGAACGGCTGAATTGAGAAGCTTTTTCGGGACAGTTATACTCTCGGATGTTTGTATGAGGTGGCGCAGTAGAAAAAAACCTCAAGATGTAATTTGTGTTTTTCCGGGGATGGGACCCCTCTTAAAGTAGTCCAGCACACTATAACCACTGCGCTACTGCGCCTACACTAGTTTTTCCATTCCTATAGCAAAATCATCAAGTTGTGCAGAATGATAATGCAGAATACCCGCTGATGCTTTATTAATGTCGAAAATAATCTCACAGAGTCCTTAGATGTCAAAAAAGGATTTAGACAAGGTGATGCGCTTTCATGGGACTTTTTCAACATCACTTGAGAAAATTGTGCGAACTCGCAAGGGGGGCAACATTTTCCAAAAGTCTGTGTAACTACTTGAATACGGTGGCGACATTGACATCATTGGCAGAACGCATCGACCTGAAACTGGTGCGTTTGCAAGTATTAGCACAGAAGCGACAAAAATAGGGTTTGTGGTGAATAAGGACAAAACAAAATACATGCTGTCAACAAGAATGGACACACAACATCGACAAATCGGACAGAACGTCATACGATAGACAGGTATAACTTTGAGGTGGTTACGGCTTTTGTTTACCTCGGCTCCGCTATTAACTTTGACAATGACACCACAGTATAGAAATTAAACGTAGAGTTTCACTTGCCACCTGGTGTTTCTTTGGCCTAAGAGAGGAAGACCTCGTGACAAATGGCGCGCACAAATGGAAAGGAACCTCACCCAACTTGGAGTGCGCAACTGGAGGTAGTTAGCCAAAGATCGAGCTAATCCAGGTACACCCAAGACTGTAGCGCCATCTAAGTTATGCTATATGTATACATTATCTTATACAGTCAAATTATCGACAAGTGACATGGAACCAATCAAAGTGGGACAGAGCATGGCCACAAAAAGGGCCAGATCGACTCAAAGTCAGTGACGCTTATAGTATATAATGTATCTGATTAACCATCAGAAGGCATTGGGGGTCTCCCAATTCCTCTGTATTCCTATGCGTAGGGACCTCATAGCAATAGTATGGCAAGGAAGTGGGTTTGGGGTAAGTTCTCCCATAATCTATCAAAAAGTGGTCATCCAGAGATAGGCATTGAGCTGAACAGTTGACCAAGACCCAATCAATAAAATTGTCGACTAGTTCCTTGAGCAGATTGAGCCTTGCATCGTTCGTCTAAAATCAAATAAACTGTTACGTGTCAAATTTGTTGTCAGTGGTGCCAATTAAAAGAAACAAACCATAAAAAAAAGTCTTTATAAACCATCCTAAGCATGTTTTCAGTCTGAATGGCTTTCCAATTAAATTCTGTTGAAACAGATTTACAATTATCTTCTATTTTTCTTCAAGACAACTTGTTATGCACGATTGCGTGAATCGCCAACGGAAATGACATTTAGCAACCTCTTTGATGCAAACGCACTCCAATTAAACAATTAATTAACAAACAAAACGCTAAGACACAGCATCTACAGCAGGCAAACACCCCCGTCATTGGGGAAATAGCGCCTGTAGTATCTACTGAACACTTTCAATTTCCTTACAGTTGTTAGCTAAGCCCCCGTTGTGGTCCGTCATTGACCAACCAACCCACACGTTTCCCTTTCAATTGAATCTGAATCGACGCGATGACGCATTTCCGTGACGCGACTTATAAGCTGGCCAACATTGGTGCAGATACAGACCATGTAAATGTCTAATTACAATTATACGTTGGTGGTGTTGCTGTACGAAAGAGGGAGCGTTCGTAAAAAAGGTGCCATTAGGCTATTTCTTCGTCTTCTTTGCTTGCAGATTTTTTTTTTCTAAAATCTCATGTATTACCACACATCCTGTAGACTTTTCTGGTACACCTCGCAATTGCAATGTAGGGGAAAATTTATCAAGTCTCACGAAACCTTTTGGTCTAAAATGTAATTTAAATGTCTAATTTACTAGAGGGTATCGTACTTGCGTGGTGTTTCTGTTTTTTTTTTTTTTTTTTTTGTATCTCGAAAGTTGTGAAAACACCTTCGAGTATATGTATATTATGTGTGAGCGCATTTTGCATGTTGTATGTAACAATTAATTGAGAGCCGATCGTGAGTCCAATTTGGCACATTAACACAATTTTTCTGTTCCTTGCCATAGTACTGAGTACAGTAGTGAAACGCCTCAATTGTTGAATTTAGCTTGTTAGCTCGATTTGTATAGGATAGGCAAGGCATACATTGTGACAGTTGTTGTGGAGGATTTTCGCAACAAATCCAACGAAAATTGCATATAATTAAAGATTTTCTTTAAAAAGTCACTTTGGATGAACTTTTGCGAATATTTCAATGGAGTCAATTAGGAGGAATGCATATGGTTAGGATTTTACTAATAAATCGATTGTATGGGTGCGGTTCTTTTTTTTGGCATGAGCGGGAGAAACCCAAAAGATGGTGGCTTTAATGATGGGAATGTTTGTTTAATGTTGAACTTAACTGAAATATTTAGTCTTTCAATTTGCCTTTGCGTCAGATCAACGTCAACGTAATTCTACAAGGCTCTACAAATTATAGAGACTACTGTAGCCCTTGGGACATTCGGTCGGAGACTGGAGCTCATAGAAGATGCTTTGAAAATATCAGAGATTGCTGAAACTTAAAATCCTCAACTCATTGCCTTTAAACAGATAAATTATGCTAGGTGCGCAGAGGCGTTTTTTTGACGGTTTTTCACTTTGAGCCCTTTGCGAATGCCTTCATGTAACGTGCACATGTTCATATTGAAAGTTATTTTTTTTTCCATTTTTTGAGACTGATCTTAAGAATTTTTTTTACACTTTGATGAAGAAAGCAATGCACTAACTAAAGAAAGAAATGATTGGCCTATTCATATAGAGTTTTGCAGAATGATGATGGAAAACACTTGCTGTTCCATTAGATTCGGAAACAATCTCACAGAAATTTTGTAGAAAAAAAATAGATTTAAGAAATCTAAGTGAGAAAATTGCTTAAAACCTGCAGCCAACATTTTTCAAAACAAAACTGGGTTTAGCCGTGAATGAGCGATGAGGATAAAACTAAATACAAGGTGGCGCAAGAGTTGCCACTCGATGTTCTTTGGATGTAATTTGTTTTATGAATAAAAAACGTTCTGATTCTCCTTTTGGATTATGTTTATCTGATGTCCTAAATTTGTTCCTATTAGGTAAGTCGAGAAAATTATACCGGCTAAGATGACCATTTGGGCCCTGATCTATGGCATTTTCCATCACTTTTGCCAGAACTTTTAGCAACAGGTCCTCGTATTCTTGACGGATATTCTTTTTGAGAGCTTTAAGAGTCTGATGCTTTTTGACATAAGACTCGTGACTTCTAAAAACCCCACAAAAAGAAGTCTGTAAAATCAAGCGATCTTTTCGGCCAGTGCAAATTGCCAAAAAGAGAGATTAGGCGACCAGGAAATGCAGTCCTTAGAATTTCGGTTGTGGTTCGTGGAGTATGCTGCTTTGTTTCATCCTCATCCTGCACTGAACCAAATCGCGTAGGTCATATTGACGAAAATATTTTGTCAATCTTTGAAGAATTTATTATTCAAATCGACAATTTTTCATAAAATTTTTCGTTTTATTGAAAATTTAATATTCAAAATCAACAAAATTTCTTCAACTGTGGTCCGATTTTGTATTTTATTCAAGCGAATGAAATTTCATCATATTGACAAACTGAAGTCGTTGATTGAACTAAATACCGTAGGTGATATTGAAGAAAATATTTTATTAATTTTTGAGTAATAAGTTATTCAAATCAACAATTTTTCATAAGATATTTTTAAGTTCATATGGATTTGTTATCGTATTTACTTCAAATTGAAGAAAATTGAAGAATTATTATTTAATATGAAAAAAGTGAAGTGTTGAAATGAAGAATTGATTTTCAATTTAAAGAACAAAATACGTGAAAATGAAGAAAATTTCGTAGATTTATGAATGCACGATGCGTCGAATTAAAGAATGTTTTTTAAAATGAAGAATACTAATTTGGTAAAACTTTCTTCAAAGTGACAATATTTCTTAAATATAACAAAATATTTGTCAAAACAACGGACAGTAGGTGTTGACCTTATATTGATAACCATTTCTTCAAGTCTACGTACATTTTTGTCAATATCACTACCAAATTTGGTTCAGTGTGTTGGATTCATCCAATAATGGAAGGAGGAAAGTCGTTGAGCATGGCTATGTAGCGCTCGCCGGCCGTCCGCAATATTCGTTTCAGAGCAGAAATTCACGCTGCGTCAACACCAACGACGAATTGTTCCCTGAAAGAATCGAAACAATAGTTCCACCATCTTTAGGAGTATAGAAATTCATTTCTTGTTCACGTGTATTTTGTGTCTGTTTACTTCACAAAAATGTTAAAGTAGAATTGACATTTGCCGCCATTTTCAAAAATTATAGCAACTTCTGATGGGTGATGACTTCTGTGCCACCTTGTATAAGCTGTCAAAAGAAAAGAGCACGAAACTCGACGATTTGGGCAGAATGTGTATAAAGTACCTATAACTTTTGAAGTAGTTGCAGAAACTAGTCTACCTCTGCATTGCTGATTCTTCGACCTTAAAAGACAATACCTTACACGTTAGACTACAGAAAACATTTAAAAAACTTTGCGTGCACATTAGCAAAGACGGAATAAATATCCTTAGTCGATTTGAACCCAAATTCTTCGAGTAATGTTTGGTCCAGTTTGCGTAAATGATGTCCTACCCTAAAATCATCAGTCATATAGCTACACATGACGCGGTCCCAAAAAAAAAAAAATGTTTTGATGCAAAAAGTTTCTTCAAACAATTTTATAATATTTTTTATGAATTTTTGAAAATTGCTAAAAATGACTTTTTTTTTGAGATCATCCTTTTCAAAAAATCATAAAAAATATTAGCGAAGAGATTTTTGAAAAAATGTTTCTGCAGTCACTATTAGAATTGTTTGAAGAAACTTTTTGCATCAAAACATTTTTTTTTGCGACCGAGGAAAAAAGTAAAAAAAGTAGACTTTTACAAAAGTTATACATTTTCAATGGGTACTTAATGGGTTAAGGAGAGTTTTGTATCATTCAAACGGAATTTAAATGACCTTTCCATTGATGCCAAAATTTACATAAAGTAAGTTAAAATTTTTGAATAGAATTAACTTTACATTTGTGTAAATAATTGTGCCGACCACTGTAGTTACTTCTTGATATTATTTCAGAAAACACCTATAGCTTAAACAGACGTTTATCTCTGTTAGCATGCGAGTTAGCTCCCTAAATGCACTGCACATGTATCCTATCACCGGGTAAATAGACTAGATAACTAAATAAATGCTTCCAACTATTTTCTCTTGTTCTACCATTAAATTTCTTTTAATATGTATATAAATTTTATTGTTACCTACTTTAGCAATGCGCACGAACTTGCCATTTCGAGCGCACTCTTCGATCGATAGCCTCCCCCAAGACTAACCCTGAATTAAGAAATTTTGATTTCTATCTAACCGCAAAGATCTAAACTCCACGGTGAACCCTTTCCTGTGTCTGATGTCAGAGCACAATACAAACAACAAGAACTGCGCACAGAAATACCATACCAACATTGATAGCCCCCCGCGATAAGAAATTAACAAATAAATTCGTGATTCCCGATGGTATCATCCACAACCTCAAACAAGGGCACAGCACTTTAAAACTTGAAACTCCTCTCTAACCAGGCTGAGTAGAGTATTCTTCTGCTTCTACCACATCTTCGTGGCTATCAGCAAGAGGAAACAATAAACAACAAAATAATTGAAAACATGCATAATTACAAATGCAATTGGCATCGATAATCCAAGGAATTGCAGCTCCACTTCCTACACACCAGTGTTTACCATTAACGACCTGAAAAAGGAAATTTAATTATAACTCCACCAGCAGACCGACCCAGAGACTGCGAGCATCCGTACTACAGAGACAAGAAGTGGTAGGTTACCCACGGCGAAAAAAAAACCCACTCTGCACTGATTCAATCACACAGGTGAGGTGGTTTTGGTTTCTGTTCTTGGGTCTTGGTGTCTTGGTGTCTTGGAACTTGGGAGCCTTTGGAGCAGGTTTTGCGCGCACACCAAACTTGTGGTATGCCTATCGATGGTAGTTACGCTGCTTTGGTGTTTTATTGCCAGCAGGGATTTTTGTCAATTCGGTTAGCCATGCAGCCAGGCGCGGAGGAATGCATGCACGCTTGGAATCTCTCTCTCGCACTCATGCCACCACGAATCTCAAATGCATATACGTTTGAATTTGAGGAGCCAATTTTTGCATAATAATTTATCGGATTGGGTTATTCGATCTATTGGAAAATGATCTCCTTCGGACAGACTACCGCGTTGCAGCACATATTTTTGTGGCGGCGGCGGCGACACTGCACCAGATATTGCGAAACAGTTTAGTTTGCGGGCGCGCTGCCAACATTTTGGGGCAGATTGTTGCTGGCCCCTCAAATGTTTATGGGAAATGGGAAACATTTTCATGTGCACACGTAGATTGGTATTTTATTGCGAAAGGCGTAGTTTATCGGAACTTATAGTGCTATAGTGGCTGTGCGCACACTATCTCTCTATACTCGCTGAGATTATTAACTCATTAAGATTGCACATAATTATAGAGTTTAGCTGAATGGAGAACGCGATATGAATTTGTATGAAGGCAGGCGATTATCTTGATAAATTCTTAATTTAATCAGTGAATGCATGTGCACATTAAATCATAGATTTACTCTGTCGGACTTGTTACATGTTGTGTGTTTGTCAGGTAATATTATGTGACATTCAAAAGTTCACATATTTTACAAAGCGGTCAATAATTAGTGACATTCTTGAATTGGAATTACATACAGAGCGGACAGTTGAACAGCTGCTATTAATTCATTCATTCAACATGGAAAAAAAAGTTATATTGCGGAACTGCTAGTTGCGGCGCACCCAAAGCGCTATTGTTCATCGATGTTCTTTTCTTTCTGTATAATTGTTTGAACCTGTCTCAAAGTGTTAACATTTTGCCAGCAGATCCAAATGCCAACGAGTTCTTTCTGAAATAAGATATAAATCCTGGTTAGGATTTGATCAGTTCGGAGATAGAATATTCGTACATACAAAAACTTCGGACTTTGAATTTCAAGTGAAATTGGTTTATACAGGTTTGTTCATGCCCTTAATCTTCAATTTTATGACTCCCAACACTATGAAAATCTATAAAAACCATAGGGGTTGGCAAACCATCCCCGAGGAAGATGATTTGTTGAGCAATAGTGATTTAAAAACGCAACGCTAAGAAAATTTACAAGTTTATCAGCATTCTTAAGAAAAACCACAAGAAATGTTTGTAAAGTGACTGGAAAATGCTTTACTTTAGATGACGCTCATAGTCCGGGGTGGACCACGGCCTTAACCAATAAGCCCTTCCAGACAACTCGGTCCCTAGCTAGCTGCCTCCATATTTACAGACGGATCAAAGATGGACACTGGGGTAGGGTCCGGTGTCTTCTCTGAATCGCTGGGCGTCTTCCAAGAAGAGGTCCTGGCAGTGACATAACAGCAGCTCTTGAGTCTGTGGTAAGTGCAATATCTCCTGGAGGTATTACCTTCTTTATCGACAGCCAGGCAGCAATAAAAGTAATAACTTCACCAGAAAATCAAAGCTTGTGAAGTGCTGTTGCGAAGAACTCAAGGCTCTTGACACACAGCACAAGGTATCGCTCTGCTGGGTTCCGGGACATGAATGCATTCCAGGCAATGAGAAAGCAGACGAACTAATGAGACAAGGTTCGAAAGCTGTTTCAGAACAAACTGATCCTTCTGTGTGAATATCCCGCCTAGCACACTCAAGCTTGAAGCAGGGAGAAAGGCCACAAGAGAGGCAAACGGTAGATGGGCCACCTTAAATACTAACTTGTAATACCACGAGAATACTATGGCCGTCCTTAAATGAAACCAAATCAGAGAATATAATGAGGAAGGATAGGAAATCCCTGTCCGCACCCTCGTAGATGATACCTACGAGGGGCACAACATTCTGCGAAACCATGTGAAGAAAATGGGCTTAACGGAAGAAGAACTCTGTAGAGGCTGCGGTGATGGGGGAGCTCTTGAGGATACAACCCACTTCCTTTGTCACTGCCCAGGTCTCCAACATATACCAGGTATAAATTCCTAGGGAGTCGCGTCTTCAACGACCTAGACGAGCTTTCCAGTACATCAATAGAGAAGATAATGAACTTTGTCAAATCAACAAGATGGTTTGTATATATAGCAGCACAGTACGTAATTTCAATACAGGGTTATAATAGGAAAGGAGCAACCTTTTTCGCCCGCGGGCATCACAATGGGTAAGTATTTATCTGAGTGTGGCACGGACAAATCCTCGCCAGCCCAGAAACCTAACCCAACCTAGCTGCCTCCAGTTACGCACACCAATTTGGTTGGGGTCGCTCTCCAATTGTACGTGCCACCTGGGGTGGGGTATTCATCTGCTCCATTGTCCCTCAGGGGGGACTCAAATACTTGTCGTGCTGGTGCGTTGTTGTCCATAGCTCCACGTAGCCTGAGGTTTTTAACTAGGTCAACGTTGCTATACAGCCCATAAAGTTTGTCGTTGAATCTCTTCCTCCACACTCCGTCGATACAAACACGGCCGAAAATCACTCGAGGAATCTTTCTCTCGAAACGTGCCAAGATGTTTTCATTAGCTTTCGATAAGGTCCAAGGTCTTGTACAATATTTCCTTGGTTCTGAGAGAGAGAGGGCTTTTCTTCTTAGATCCCTTTTTAGTCCGAAGACATCAGTTGGCAAGATTAGTGATTCTTCGTTTTGATTTCTATGCCAACGTCGTTTTGCGATGTAATTATAGAGCCTAGGTAGACAAAGTCTTTAACTACTTCGAAGTTATATCTGTTCACTGTTTTTGTCCGAGTCGCCGATGTTTAGAGTCCTTTTTTAATGGCAGCATATCGAAAATTGAGCTTTGGATTCACCTAAATCTGAGGGCGTAAAATATAGGTACAGTTGCAAGTTTACCATTGTTCTAAAGAGGTAGTCTTCTACCATGGCTGAAAAATCACCTCTACCACTCTTTTGGACTATTTCTATTTGGACATCATAATTTGGCCAGAATGCAACTTAATAAGCGAATCTTCGTCTCTTCAATTGAATATTTTCGCTCATACGACTTCATTGAAAAATTTATATCTACAATAGAGTTCGTTCTGACCAGGTTTTGGCGGACTCACTGACTGAATAACTAACTCATGGACTAGCTCAAAAGATGCACTACTTGAGCTATACAATCAATTAGACACTAGAACACGGGAAACTAACGAATCGCTGCTCAGAGCATTATGCGCGCACAACCAAGTCTGATTATGTTGGGTACCTGGACACTGTGATATTGAGGGTAACGAAAGGGCTGATGTTCTGGCCAAAACCAGAGCAGAGCTTCCACATAATGAAACAATTGAGGGCATTAGACCACCAATAGCCGTGGCCAAGAGAATTATTCTCGAGAATATTAAAAACAGGACAGATCAGAGATGGTTGAATATAGTAGGGCACAAAGTCTGTTGAATTACTGAAGCTCAGCAGATCAAGGCTACTAATGGTAATAGGGATACTCTCCGGGTACTGTCTTCTAAGGAAGCAAGCTAAGAGATTAGGTTTAACAGATACGGACACATGCAGGTACTGCGAAAACTTACATGTCGCAGAGAGTATAACTCGTCTCCTCTGTGAATGTCAGCTATTGCTCGGTACAGGAGGAAATATCTTGGAAGGTACTTCTTCGACAATTTGGAGGAGGTTGGCATCGTAAACAAAATTGAAACAATTTTCAGGTTTTGAAGGGAAATTAATTGCTTGGGCGAAGTGGTTTAGGTTATTTGACCGTTAATGTTCCCCAGAGGGATGGCGATGGGTCCAATATGGTGCATAGTCAATGATGAACTCACACCCTATTCAACCTAATCTAACCTAACGAATAGTTAGTCGTATTAATTGAAAACTTTGCAGGTTGTGAAAGAAGATAAAATGCTTAAATAGGTTTTCTGACATTTTCCAAAATGATCTTTCTACCCAATTTTTGAGTGGGGTACGCTGTACGCACCATAAGGTACATTAGTTCTTTCTCTCTTACGGTGTTCCTCTGGTTTGGATTGGAATACTCTTTGGACTGGAGCGCTAGTGTCTTTTAGATTCACAATGTTGCGTTCAAAATGACCAGAAGTACCTTCATCCTCCTTCGGTAATGTCCATGCTTTTTTCACATATATCAGGGCTGGGATAATGAAGGTCATATATAAGCCTATAGGGCCTTGATGATTTTCTGACATCAGAAGTTCACGATATGTGGGACGGGAGAAAAAACTTCAAGATGTAATGTTTGTACTTCCTGAGAATGAAGCTAGCAGCTGACTACCACTTACCCATTGAGCAACCGCGCTTTCCGGAAACTACTACATACTAAAGATGAAACATCACTTTCAATTGCAAGAGTACCCTTACCATTTTTATAGGTTCTTTTCATAATTTCGAAAAAAAAATACGCACTTTATACGTTGGTAGAGAAAATAAATGCTAAGAACTTGTTTCTGACTTTGGAATGACCCTCTTTATCCCCATTTAGGGGGTTGTAAGGCGAACAAACATGAATTCAAATTATTAATTTTTACTAGTATCTGGCGAGTAGGAAAAACTTACGAACTTAGCGAATCCACGGGTGGCAGCAGGTTTCTTAGATATAAATTCAAATTTTCAACATAATGTCTTTTTTTCAATTTAGCGTCTGCATTGCGATCACACTTTTCTTCATAAAAATCGCACCGCGTGCCGCTTCGCTCTACCCATTCATTACTCGCCTTTATCTATAACGATCTGCTTCATGTCCATTGGTTATCTATGTTCAGTTCATTATCGATAAATTTAAAAGAAACAAATTTAACTGTACCAAACTGGGATACGCACTAAAGTAAAAACTTGTTCCGCAACCTATCGACCATTTGAGGACGAAATTCAACACGTTATAGTCTAACATCGATGGTCTATTTAAATTGGCCTCAAGGGGTACATATTGAATGCGCCCAGGCCTAAGCATTCGCTAAGCAAACACGGCTCTAATGAACCGACAATTTTAACAAATTTTGTGCCAATAAAAATGTTTCCCAGGCAAAGTGTTCATTAAATTTAACTCGTCGTAAAGTAACACTACGCGCGCGCGAACATTTAGTGAACCGAAATCAGTGAATATGTTAAAGTCATTGTAGGTGTTGCGGATGTACGCGAGTACAGTGCAGATATGACTTGAAATTCATGATTTTTCAGAGTGCGAAAGTGTAATGGGCGTCTGCCGTAGTCTGCTGTGTGATTGGGAGCGTTAATTTGTAAAGCTGTAAAGAGTTGCTAATTGGTTGAGTCCATTAGTTTTGCCGATGGTTATCAATGGAGTGGAATGATGTATTAGTCAATTTGAATGTCTTTTCCTCCCTCAAAATGTTTCCCACAAACAATGGGGTGTGTTCCAATTTAATTCATTTTAAGCCCACCCACAGACACAAAGGTACTTGTCCGGGTTCTTGTACAATGTACCACCATCTATCTTCTTTGATCTACTTGGAGCTATGCTATTCTCTCATGTAATTAATTGCAATCGCAATTACAAGATCATAAAAGAAAACGATCCTAGAGGCGAGTGTATGGGGAATATGTAGGGTGGCACCTCCATGCATCTGTATATGGGAAGATTCAAAGTAAGAACAAATGTATCTCTGTACGCAGTTGAAGGCTAAATTGAATTTGTTTTCAATTTGGCTTGGGCTTGATGCATAAGGATAAGGAATCATCAGTGTGCGGAGTATAGAGATAAAATGCGTAGATATGAGTTTTGCTAATTAAAGTTGTTCGCAATATATAGTAGCAACAGAGCATTTATATGCATGAAGGAGGAATTGAAGATTGCACAATCTTAGAAGATACTGTATCTTTCTGTGTTAAGATTGATTAAACCAAATAAATTGAAAGTTACAAGGGTTGTGCATAGTTTAAATCGAAAGAAAATTAGAATGGTGTTCAAGGGAAGGTAAAATTCGACACATATTTAATTGGACACGATTCGAGTTATGTGGCTTTTCAGAACGTCATACTATATTACACGTCTCTACCTCAGCCGCTATTGACGGCTTTATACAAGCCGGTGGAAATTGTCAGCATCCAAGAGAGCAATCGTCTTCCAAACAATAGAAGGACTAAATGATGTTCATATCAGTGTTCGGTTAAAAATGCGCCCAAAGGGGAAGTTTACATGAAAAATAGATAAATCAGTACTCTTCGAAGAAATAGCCTTCGAGCCATATAGGGAGTTTCGGTAATTGGCCTAGCTTGGTCAATTTAAGGCAAATATGTAGGTAGCTGTTAAGGTTATGGAACTAAGTGCAACCCAACAGTTCTTAAACAGATTCTGAATATTTAGACAGCTAGAACTGCGAAAGATGAATTAAATAAACATATCCGTCGCGAAAATAGGATCGCGCAGAGCGTTTAATAATAGGAGAACTGCAGCAGAACCCAACATTTGACCGGCTACTAGGGCGACATTTGCGACCCCCTTCTAAAAGCAGAGATATGTGGTTTT
This sequence comes from Cheilosia soror, assembly GCA_949372485.1. Lineage (NCBI taxonomy): Eukaryota > Metazoa > Arthropoda > Insecta > Diptera > Syrphidae > Cheilosia > Cheilosia soror. The sequence continues at coordinate 108,094,710 of OX443562.1, read as the reverse complement.
TCAATAAGGACGGGTAAACGTTGAAATATCGTCGTCCCATATTTATGGCAATTTTGCTTGTTGACATACCCGCATTCATCCAAAAATGCGCCTCGTCGGTAAAGATGATTTTTCGGCCAAAATTGAGGTTCTCTTCTAAACGCCCCGAAGCCAAGTCAGCGAACAAACGGCTTTGTCTCTGTTTATTACCTTAGAGCTCTTGAATTAATTGGATTTTGTACTGGCGTAAGCCCTCGAGTTCTCCTGTACACTCTCATGGATCACGGCAATGCTCCCGACGAATCTGGCTGACAACGACCCATACCAATTAAAAAACCCTTATTTAATTTTAAATGGCAGGTAAATACGAGTGGCAGCCACGAAGCAAGTCTGACTGGAAATACGGAAAACACAAACGCGCTTAATATTCGACCTTGCTCTTAGTATTCGTAAAGAGAAACGTAATGCATTTCTTTGTTCGGAGTCTTACAGCAGTGAAAAAATAAAACTTGCGAGCTGCGACGCCCTTAGAATAGACGCCCCAGGGCGTCGCGATGCACAGTTAGGGAACTCCTGCTCTAGTGGATAATACGCATACCTAAAGTTGACAAACAGTGTGAAGAGAAAAAATTATTGCATTTATGGAGCGCAGTATTGAGAAGAATCCGAACGAGTCGATTCGCCATTTTGCGTAGCAATTGGAGCAACGCCCATCCACTTTTGAAACATGATATCTGACTTCTTCATTCTTCAGTCAAATGGCATTGACGTGTCAGAGCTTAACAAAATGGCGCAGCATGCCACACGGTGCGCGACACCATCCATTTATTGCGGGAAACATTTGCTGAGCGCATAATTTCGCGTAATGGATCTGTGAACTGGCCTCCACGGTCCACGGTCCTGTGATTTTACACATTTAGATTACTTTCTTTGAAGGTATGTAAAGTCACTATTCTATGCCGATAAACCTGAGAGGTTGGTCGATTTAGAAGTCAACTTTAGCCCTGTTATTGCTGATATCGGTCACAGTTGCTCGATAAAGTTGTCGAAAATTGAACTTCATGATTGCGCTTCATTCGAAATAGCCGTGGTGCGCATATGCCAGAAATTATTTTTCAGCAGTAATGGCATAATATTATCAATTAAATAAAGCTAATATTATAGACAATGACATTAGCTTTAATTTTTTTATTTCATATTGATTTTGTATACCACTAAAAAACACCCTTTATATGACTTAGACTTAATGAAGGTTTTTTTCGCTGTCATACTGATTTGACTTTGCAACATTTATAGCATGCATAACATGCATGTGTTTGTTCCAACTCTTACCTATGGTCATTGCTGGTGTGACCCATAGAGATCGAATTAGAAATACTAGAACACGTGAGGAACTCAATGTCGAGCAGCTACTTCTCCGGACGGAGCGGTCCATCGGTGGTTTAATCATGTTAAGCGCATGTCCCCGACCAGGATTCCACGACGTGCTATGGAATCCGTACCATCAAGCAGGCGTCCTCTTGGTAGACCAAGGATGAGATGGTTAGATCAAGTCCATAATCTCTCCTATACCCGTATGGGGATTGCCCTTGATGATTTAGAGTCGATGGCGGAGAATAGAGAGCTATGATGGAGGGTCCACTTGAGCAACCTACACCCGCGACTCACTTAATGAACAAGCGGAATAACATGCCTAATAGCCTTATCTTGAACAACGATACCAATGAAAGAAAATTTTCTTTACAGATTAGTAAACAAATTTGTCGCCTACGGACTGATACCACAATATATAAAAATTTTACACTAAGGATATCATCAATACCATGCCATGGTTAATCATTTTGAAAATATGAATGGCTATAGGTGCTAAAGTGCCGACCGTAACCTTGGCCATATTGAGGTATCAATTTGGTCAAAAGCTGATTCCGAGAACGAGCCTGATGTGCGTTTTAAAACTTGTGAATTATTTTCCTTAAAGATACATTCCTGAAGTTACTTAATAACCTCTTCATAGTTTATATCGGTCAGCAACATTTCTTTCATTATTTTTCCATAGATCACAACCTCTCCCCATAATGACTACCTAACAAATCCTATCATCTTTGATTCCGATTGTTAAGTCCGATTCAGGCTTGAGACAATAAATTCACCCCCACCCATACAGAAACCAAAACCGCAGTTCAAATAAGACGTATTATCTGCTCCTTAAAATTACAGAAAACCAGAGTTGCCCGACTCTTATACAGCACCAAAGCTTTACAAATCAACAAAATCGGATCTATTTCGAAGAATATGCACACAATTCCGTACAATAGTTATACACACTGCGAATGGCTATACCCAGCCGTATATCAAAACATCTTGCATAAACAAAAAGCCAAACTAATTATTATCCGAGGTGTTAACAAAGTACACACCGACAAAAGGATTATTAATTATCCACTAATATATGATTGGGATCGTGTACACATTGAGAAACAATCTCTCAGTAAATACATGTCGCCAACTATACAGCCGACCAAAATGATAGGAGGTATAATTACATATTCATATCCACGTCCACACCGTGTGCCACAAATTCGTTAGAAATCTTTCCACTCGCATTTTTCACCTCGAGTTCAAGTTATATTTGTATTTGTATATGTTGCACTGGTTTTCTACTGTACGAAAAATTAAGTTACCTTGAAAGATACAAATCACTGGGGCTGGTTAAATTAATCCTGCTACATGGGGCATGGAATTTAGGTGGTCACTGCTGTTGCATTTCGACTTAAATAGAAACAGAAGGCGTAGTGGGTATAGAGTAATTAATGTAAGTTGCTTTGGAATTTTCGTAAATCATGAAAAATTACACACACAAAAAAAAAAAATGTATCTAAAAATCGTGTGTTCTATTTTGATATGAAGAGCTAAACAAAAGAGTTAAATGAAGAACTGGTTTCTGAGACAAAACGAATTTTTATTTAAGGGATTTGAGTGAGTAATTTGTCAAAAAACAATAAATCAATTAGCTTTATTAATTTCGCAACCTTGAAGAGATGACTTAGAAAGGCTGGGGGTCATGTGATATAGATAATAATTTGTCTAATTTTGAGCTCCAAGAAAGACGAATTGATTTGATTTTCTTGTTCATTAGCAAACATTTCCAGTGAAAATCGTATTGCAAGGTGTTTGTCAGGTACCTAGTCCTCAGCTTGTAGAATCACCCGCTGATTTATCCGAGTTTGCGAAAGCCTTAAGGTAATGGGGAAGGTACAAAAATCTCTGAGAAAGAATCAAACAAAAGCACAAATTTCATCATAGACAGAAACAGAACTAAAGAAAAAAAAGTCAGCAACCTTGGTTTTACATACCGCAATGCCATCGATATGAATAGCCTTGGATACAACATCCGGAAATTGACCGAAGCTAATTGATTTCGCGATGGGGCGCAATAAGATTCTAGTAAGCCCGCATTTCCCACCAAATTTTGAAATTCACACGGCAATGTGGTTGTCCACTCATCAAAACACGTATAGAACCAGGTTGATCACTACAACAGTTCAGCGATGAAAAAATATTATGAGAAAGAGCTAGACATTGATGTGCTGCGAACCTAAAAAAACTAGACGATGACGATGCTCTTAAAAAGTTATTAAAAGCACCTACTCCGAAGTCCTAGTTTTCAACAAGTCTACTGAGATGTAACCTATTGCTAGATGGTAAGAAACATTTTGTTATTTTTGTCAATAAGACGTATCCTTATGGCTGACATTGCTGTCTAAAATTGTCTTTTGTAGAAGAGACATAATACCTCCCTTGCGTAGGCGAGTATAGCCTTAGCGTCAAAGTTCTTTAGCTTCGTCGAGGTATGTATTTCTTTGTGGAAAATATGTCTTCTTTACGAAGGTAAGCATAGTAAAGGGTGGTTAAATTTTAAGGGCCGATGTTGAATGTGAACCACACCTAAACGTCAAGTTTTTTTCTGCATTTCATTTGACATTTCTCAATTTCAGACTAACTCAATTTGAACCATGGCAAGATACACAATCGAGCAACGCGTTAAAGTTATTCAGGCTTATTATGAAAATGGGCGTTCAAATCAAAATGCATATCGTGCACTTCGTGATTTTTCGGTCAATTTAATCGTCCAAATGTGCGTACAATCGGAAAAATCGTGCAAAAATTTGAGCAAACCGGGTCTGTAGGAGATGTGAAAACACCAGTGCATGCGCTCGTACAGCTCATCACATCGTACAGGAATCATCGGGCCGTATTTTTTTCAAAATGAGGCCGGTCAGGCAGTTACTGTGAATAGTGTTCGCTTTCGTGAGATGATAACGAACTTTTTATGGCCCGAATTGGAAGATATATATGTTGACGATATGTGGTTTCAACAGGACGGTGGCACTTGCCACACAGCTAACGAAACAATGGCTCTTTTGCGGGAGAAATTCAATGGCCGTATTATCTCACGTCGTGGCGATGTTAATTGGCCGCCACGATCATGCGATTTGACACCGTTGGACTTCTTTCTTTGGGGTTATTTGAAAGAAAAGGTGTACGTCGATAAGCCAGCAACAATTCAAGAGCTAAAGAATGAGATAATTCGGCACATTAACGGCATAGAACCTCAATTATGCCTCAGCGTCATCGAAAATTTGGACCATCGGATGGAGGTGTGCCGCCGAGGCCATTTGGCCGATATTTCTTTCATAATAAAAACAAATCACAATAATTTCCTAAATAATTTGTGTTTTATTCAAAAATCGGTTCTTAAAACTTAACCACCCTTTAGATATTGTGCTGGTAAGACACCTGCATGTTTGACATCAACAGTAGAAGCTCACACAAACGAATGGTAGAGTAATAAGATATGTCCTATATGCTATATAGGACATAGCCAGTTTGAAAGAATTTGCCTTAGCTATAAAACAGCATAAAAACAACAATCTTGTTGATGGTTTACCAACGGATTAATTCAAGTACCTCGGAGATGCTTTGGTAAGGTGCATACACCAAATCATTAATCAAGTACATATGTTTGTAGGAAAGCATGCGTGTTGACTGGACTATCAGCTCCTTATGCCCCCTTTACAAAGGAGGCAAATTTTCACACTGAGAAAAATCCTGGAAAAGACCAACGAATTTCAGCTCGAGACTCATCGACTTTAAAGCCGCATAATGATAAAGGTCTTTGGCGATCCCGGCAAAACTGATCCAAGTGCTCTAAGTTCGTTCAGCTACTAAAAACCTTTAAGAAAACAATCGAACCTTTAAGGACTGTTGATACTCGATATCGCTGAGATTCGACCAATTAATACCCTCGATGCCATTGTGTCGGACTGAGTTATGTGGATAAACAGGAAAATGCGTGGATGTAAGTATATCTAATACATAATAGCCTTTATTGATCAATTGCTTAAAAGTCTTGAAATGTATTCCAAACTAAGACTTATAGCTAGGACTTAAAGTGAAGGCGAAGGAGATAACATTTAAGGCTGGGAAAGCTGCCGTTAAAATCAAATCCGGTGAGGGTTGAGTTTATCTTACGCAATATAGAGGATACAGAAGATTCATTCGTTAGAGACATATGATGTGGGGTTTGGGTCGCAATACTTAAAAGACATAACCTTGCTCTGCTCTAAATTATAATGCTTCGTTTTAAGTAAAATTTCGCTTCACAGAGATGCACAATCGACGGAGTCTGAGAGGAGTCGATCTATAAAAGAGTGTCTGCAGGGTTCCTGCGTTGCTCAAGTTAATGAGTTTGAGTTGGTCTGTGTATTCATAGATTAGGTAGTCTTGATTAGAGTATTCATTGCTCCAAGATAGGTCAAGACAAAGAAATCGAAAAAAAATCGCTAAAAGGGAGAAAACTCTTCGCTAGTGTACTCCTGGCTGAGACGAACTGGAATTAAAAGGTTCTGCGCTGGCTCCATCCCAGATTTAGCGGCAGCTAAGATAGTCTAACTTTCTCCACATCAACGTTGAACGTGGACTTTTTAACTTGCATCTTTAAAAACCTTTTAAAATCCCTAAAATAGAAAATAGATGAGATCCGAAAGGTTGTAGAATCGAATGACTTCTAGCTTCCATTCTATTTACAGAAGATAGGTGTCATTCCAAAAATTGAATAATGTTGCCTTTGCATGGTAGATGACGAAACTGCGGAGCCTTTGAAATTCATGACTCTTTTCGCTGTAAGGCGTAATTTTTTGTTCAGAGAAACTCTGACACAACATCTCTACCAGATTAATCTCTAGTAAATAAAGAGGAACTGGGCGCAGTAGCGCAGTGGTTAGTGTGCTGGACTACTGTGCGAGGGATCCCAGGTTCGATCCCCGGAAAAACACAAAATTATATCTTAAGGTTTTTTCTACTGCGCCACCTCTCGCGAACGTCTGACAAACATCCGAGAGTACGACTATTCTGAAAAAGCTTCTCAATTCAGCCGTTCGGACTCGGCATAAAATTGTAGGTCCCTTTCATACGTCCCAAAAGTAGAAACTCACACAAAACTTATGGTTACGAAAAGCTGGGCCTAGGTGTCTACACGCCTGTCGCGCCACCTATTTATTTATTTATTTATTTTAAATAAACAGGAACGGAACATCCTCTGGCCCCTTAAGCTGACTCTCGATTCCTTCCGCAAGTAGAGGGTCAGATTCTTAAGGCATTAAACTGTTTGACTACCTTAATGTGATTGCTGCAACTCTTACTAGAGTTTGAGTTTCTTACAAAATTTTCTAGTGAAATAAATGGTGCTGGCGGTCTGTTCAATTAGCAACATTTTGGTTTTTTTTAAGCCACTTTTAATAGCAGTTATTTGATCAGTATCCACTATTTTAAGTTGATTTCTTGAATAAACACCCGCAAGCTAAATAACGCCGTCTTCCCATATTATGGCTCGTCAATCAAGTTGCGCCCATTATGACTATGACAGCAAAAGCATAAACATTTCATTTTAATTGCAATCACTGGAGGCAATATGAAGAGCTTTTCTGCCCCCCTCTCCAGCCGCATCAGTCACAGCATCTAAGGTCAAACGTATTGTGACAGCGGTGTGCAATGATAACCATCTGAATTCAAATCAGTCACAGTTTGCATCGTGTTTTACCATTTTTGAGCTGAAAAATATCAAAACCCGCCAAAGGTTAACAATCGCATGATCAGTCAATCAATCACAGATAATTACATATTTTGCACAAACATTCCTCCATCACTACTCAGAGACAAACGCCTGAATTAGGAGAGAGGCAAACTGAAGGACGATGAATTTTATCCACAACTCTGATGCCGATTCGTCATGACTGCGCATAGTGTGACTATGTAATCGAAAATTGTGTGACAAGTGCATTGTGGCTGGTGCGCATAAAGAACCCGAAACGTCGACCTAAATTAGGCTAATCCTATCCACCACCACACCGCAGCCTCATTGAGTGTGTCGTGCTATTAACATTCATTCGAAATTAGATGGCTTTGTCACCGGACAACTACGGCTGTCATGCTGTAACAATTTATGCCGGTGAAACAAAAGAGTTCAACGACGAACTGAACATAATTCATGCTCGCACAAAACTCTTTCAACGACGTGTCACACACATTCCGACAAACATAATCCGAACTCTTTAATAAAACAACTCGTTTTGCCAATCACTTAAATTCCCATCAATTTATGGGACTGTGGAATTTTGCCAATAAGTCAACTTCGGTGTAGGTATATACCTAACTCGTCGCGTCGTACACGTAATGCCATCTGTGTGTGGAGTGTAATTTGTAAAATTTGTTTATTACACGTTT